>CM061524.1:75384368-78160618 GCA_030068015.2 Neoceratitis asiatica
TTATTCTTTTCAAGAAGATAATAAGGCTATGTTATGATCGTTAAAACTCATTTCCACGTACAGATGCTGTTAATATTAACAGCTGCCTTTCCATTGAGGATGAATCCTTGATCTCATATCACCTTGATCTCCTATAAGGCTAACGCATATGAAAATGTTTTGAATTTATTGAAAATATTTCAACGATAAAAAAATTTTAAAAATACGTTTTTGTTAATATAATCCATTAGACTCTCTAAGCGACATCATGAGTAGCAACATGGAAACAAGAAGAATTCGACAAAAAGGCAATGAGAACGTGAAATTTGGTATAATACACATATATTATAAATTACACGTGTCTGCTGAAGAAAATCATCTAAATCTACAGGCTGTATCATATTACCCCCCAACGAATGCAATAAAATATATTTCATATGTTCAGAAAGACACCAGCTTTTTCTTGTTTCCGTTAAGTCTGAGCTCAATGAGAAAGCTCGCTTCGTTCAAACCAACAACTTTCGCACATTTCTCATTTTTTCATGCAGTAAGAAGAAGAAGTTGTCTTCATTGAAAATAACCTTTTTTCATACACACCTGTTGCTGTTGGGCTATGTTAGTATGTATATTCTCGTTTTATTTTTCATCGTTATTCTGCAATAAATTTCAGGCACTTTAGGGAGGAGCACAATAACACCCAAAACTCAAGTTTTACAGAAAACACAGTCGTTTAAAAATCGCATTTTTTTAATAGTGCGCAAAGACTAATTTCTCAGAAAAAAAAACACTTTTTTCTTGGAAAAGTTTAAACTTTTTTAAAACGCTACACAATATGCAAGCGGATATTCAAAAAAATTAGTGATATTTCGTTGCAAAAAGAACTAAATCTAATAACTAAGCGGTTCCCGGGCGCACAAAGAACCCATTGGCATGCATAAATACATAGTTATGTATATGTGTTTGCTTATGACGAGAGAGCGCAAATTTTTTTAAAAACATATGTAAATTGCATTTACAAACACACACTTCGAATTCACTGTGCCTCGAAATGTTTAAGAATATAAATTTTTGTGTTTTTCCTCCTTTGTCAAAAAATTACTCACACACACTCGATTGTTTTGCGATTAGGCTTTCGTTTGATTCTTTTCGCAGTCGTGTTCGTTGTAAGAAAATTATGTTTCTTTTATTTTTATTATCGTAAAATATCTACGGCAAAACCACCTACTCGCCACGTTGAGGTGAATTTATGTACTGAATGCATGAGAGGTAAGGTCCAAGTAAATTTGTATGACACTACTAACTAGATGACGAGCTAAATAAACACACACAAAATACAGAAAGATACACTAAAGTATAGACATATCTACATAAATATTATTAAGAGTGTTTTTTGCAGATAAAACCTCGACTCATAAAGTAAATTAACAAACCGAAAAAGAGAGCTCATAAAGTACAAAAATAATAGTAAAGCACGAACTTAAAATAGGAGTTGAGCTAATAGTTGTAGTACAATATAAAAGATATAATAAAAATAAATAAATAAATAATTAATATAAAACAAGATAAAAAAAAATAAATTAAAACAAAGTAAAATATAAAAAATTAAGTAAAATATAAAAAAGTATGGTAAGGTACAATGCATTAAAAAAATGTAAACAAGGTAACGGAAAATAAAGAAATTAAATAAATAATAAAGTAAGTTAATTACATTTATTAAACAATTTTAATTAAAATACATACTATATGTATATTAGTAAATTTAGATACCTTTGCATTGGCAAAACCAATAATGATAAACATTTATGTTCGCACTCCCTGTAGCCACAGGGTACATTCAACATAGAAGAGAGAATTCTAATAGATGCGTGAATCATTAGCACACATCATACGGCTGGTAACACTTTCATTATACATAGGGTAAAATTTCTCACTCAATAATTTGCACATGATCACATTCACCAAATTCAAATATTGCATTTAATTCGCACATCAACTGACAGGTCGTATGAGTAATATATATATTTTTTAACATTACTCTTCTATAAATCTCTTCCTAACCAAACCACAAAAAGTACTTGAAGTCACAATATTAGCAGGTGAGCGTTCATTTAGCATATTTTTCAAAATCAATCATTTTTTTCATTTTTTTATCAGAGCTAATAGTAATTATATGATAAAAAGCACATACACAGTGGAACACAAAACAATTGCACTCGTTTATAATATATATATAATATATATGGATATACGATCGCCAGCTTAACAACTTGAGCCGGTGGCAGTTTAATGCTGTGGTGCACATCCAGCGAGGCGCGTATTGCGTCTGAAACAGTTACCCACTAAATAGAGTAACGTCACTCAATCACATCGAGTGTGAGCTAATTTGTGCGAATTTTTTTTTACACACTTATAACATTCAAACAATAACATTCAAAACTGTTTATTTTTCACTATTATTGTTACTTGTGCCTGTGTTATCAGCAAAATACAAAGTTCTTATCAACAAACAATACTCATTTCGTTACACTAATACTTCAATGTAATTTCAATTATGAGTAAATATATTTATATTTGGCGCTTTGTAACCGCTGAAACAATGTTTGGCCGTGTTTCTTGACCAATTTGTGGTTTTGTGTCTTGATGTTTTTACTAAGAAATGGAGGGACCTACAATTTATGCGAAGCCGCCTCTGAGCGGCGGATGGATCTAAATGACGAGCTTTTATTTCATGTCAGATATACACTTGGAGAGCTTGACATTCACTTCCAAGTAAATTAGAAAGAGGAAAAATTTTAATACAGAAATCAATGAAAAATAATAATTATAATACAAATTAAAAGTAAAATAATACAATATAAGGTAATATAATTAGTGTATATTACAGTATTATGATACAGTATAGTTTTATATTATTTAATTTTATATGGCAAAATAAAGGAAATTTAAATTGAATTAGAACGAGGTCTACTAACCACTTGCTTGGTGTCTATTCTCAAAAAGTACACACTCATAATTTGTGCCTTTATCAGTAAATAACGTAAGACAAGGCCGAACAAATGAAAAATAAAGATCGGAATATGTGTAAAGAGAACGAATAGGTAAATAAATAAATATATTAGAAATGTTTATACTATTTTAAATGAAGTTTTTATTGTTCTTTAATTTGTTGAAGACAACTATAAGATGAAATTTAAGGCAGATATGTGTGTTTTGGAAACTTAAAAGCGTAAAATAAATATACATATCTTTGCTCAAATTTTGAATTTCATTGGATTTCAAAAAAAAAGTCTTAAGCAATTAAAGTTTTGTTAAACTTCCATTATATAAAATTATGCAATAGTTTGGATTTAAAAATAATACTTTTACAAGTATTAAGTATTGTTAGCAACATTTAAAAATTTTAATATAAAAATTTGAATCTGTTAATGTAGTCAAGTGATTAGTATACCTTCATTTAGTTTAATTATGATACAATTTTAATAAAGCGAGTATTTCTAACAAAAATTTACAATGAACTGCAAAAGCGAAGGAGGAAACAAAATGTACATACATACGAAAAATAATATATACATAATGGCATACAAGCCCGGTACGCACACTTAACAAGCACAACTGACATTCACTTTTGCATTTTTATTATGCAATGAAGTTTATAATTTTCCACCATAGAAAAAGAAAAATGTTCGCAGAAGTTTTTTTTCATGGTGTGAAATTTGCCATTGTAAAATTTGCGTTTATATTATTAAAACTTAAATATTGTAATTTAAAAAATTTCACAATTCCGAAATTCGGATTGAATAAGAAAGGCAGAAAAAAGAGATAAAAGTCAGATTTTATGCTTAAAAAAAAAATTGAATTTTTTTTACAAATACTACCGAAAATGTAAAAATTATAAAACAGCCACATGTTAAAACAGCAAAAGAATTGCATAATTTTTGCAAAGTACTCAACTAAGTGGCTTTTATGTATAAGCATTAGCAGACAATAAAAGTATGGCCGCATTACATCGCTGCGTCATAAAGTCAAGTTTTTGTATAGTGGAGTGTGGAGTGAATTTGGTTTACACCTACGCCAAACGTCAAAGCATGTAAATTCTCATATATGTGCACATATCGTATGCATGTACATTTGATTTTTGCTTAAGTGCACTCGCACTTATATCAGATGCGCCGCAAGTAGGCACACGGAAAGGCAAGCATATCTGAGAGCACATAAATAAATGTGCACCTACTCCTTATAAACTAAAGTCTTGATATAAACATATTTACATATTTTTATTATCACACAAAAATTATATGAATATTTATGTCGTACGACTCAAAACGATCCTGTAGGAAAGGAATAAATCGTTGCAAAAAAATTTTTTCGTTCAAAGTAAAATAATAATATAAAATAAAATGAAAAATACAAAATTAAATAAAGTGATATAAAAAAAAATTAAAAAAATTTAATAAAGTAATATAAAATATAATAAATAAAGTAAAATAATATAAATTAAAATATAACAAATAAAATAAAATAAAATGAAATAAAATGAATAAAATAAAGTAAAAACATAATAAAAAATTAAAATAATATAAAATAAAATAAAGTAAAATAAAGTAAAACAAAATAAAATAAAAAAATAAAATAAAATAAAATGAAGTCAAATAAAATAAAACAAAATAAAGTAAAATAAAATAAAACAGAATAAAATAAAATAATCTAAAATGAAATAAAAAAAATTATAAAGAAATTTAAAAAATAAAATAATATAAAATAAAGTAACATAATTTAAAATAAAATAAAATAAAATAAAATATAAAATATATAAAATAATAAAAAATAAAATAAAAATAAAATAAAATAAAAGCAAAAAAAAATTACAAATATAAAATAAAATAAAATATAATAAAATAATATAAATCAAAATGGAAATGAAGAAAATAAGAAAAAATTAAACATAACTAAAAAATAAATGTATGTAACAAAAATTATATTAATTAAAATTTCTCAATATTTTTTAAGAATAAAAAGTTCTATGAGCATGAAAATCACTTATGCTTGCAAAAATTATGTTGTAGTAGGTGTAAAATTTGCAGTAGCTGCAAGTGCAAACTTACTTGGTTACGCCATGTTCGAAGTTATTGTTTTTATTGTTTATTTTATCCTTTTTTTGTGTCTTTGTTTACGACTTTGTGTGGGAGTCAGTCGAGTCCATATAGTTTTATGTCTATGCAATCAAGTAAACACACGATGGCATAAACAATGCTAGTCTATACGTTCAAATGAGAATGTATGTATATTCACTAAATCATGAAAATAGATAATGCAAATTCAAATTCAAATTCAAACTCATTAAAACAAATGAGTTCAAATACAATGTAGCCAAGCTTAAAAAAAAAAAAAAAAAAAAACCATGGAATTAAGGTGGTATGAGATCGGAAGATAGACTTGGAACAGAAATTCAATAATTTTGTGAAGCAGTAAGTATTATTAAATCGTTAATTAATTAATAGCCGTTAAATTACTCAGCATACCCTGTTTGGCTCCTCCCTGTTAAGAAGAGAAAATGAATACAAATAAAAATTTTAAAGTTTGCTAGTTTGTGAAATTTTTCACCTGGCGCCGCAAATATTACGAAAAAAAAATTATCTTTTCAATGGCTTCATAGCTAAAACCATATACTTTCATACAAAGTAAATTATTTTGCAATTCTGCACTTGTTATGCTATATTAATATAGAGCAAAATAAACGAAATATATATATGCAAGTGAGCGTTTAATTGTAAAATTTCACATACCTCGCAAACATTTATTTATTTTTTTGTTTACATTCACATTTGCAAATCGCATTTTCAGTCATTGCCGTTTTATGGGTTATACAAAGTAGACTCAAAGTGGGCAAATATTGTTTGCAATTAGAAAGGTGAATAAAAAAGGCATAATTGTTAAAAAAGCGGCAACAGAGCCAAGTAGACAGGGCGTAGATTAATGCAAATTTAAGCTGAAATGTTAGTGACATCCCTTCAACACAACAGCCGACTATTTCAAATGGTTAAAATCAAAGGTGCGTTCACACCTAAATGTTTCCCAGAGAAATGTATTTTTTGCCATACTTATTTTACTTTCCATTTATATTTGTCATATTTAAAACCGTCACAACGGCTTAAGCGTTTTTATATACATCCTATTTTTTGTTGATATAAATAGCGCTTTCTCTTATAAAATCTTTACTGATATCGAATTTTTTTCCACCTTAATTTACTTTTCTTCTATTTTCTATCTATTTTCTATTATTTATTTTATTTTATTTTATTCTATTTTACTTTATTTTATTTTATTTCCTTTCTATATTTATTTATAGCTTTTATTAAATTATTTCAATAAATTTCATTTTATTTTATTTTACTTTGTTTAAATTTATTTTATTACAACTTGTATATGGTTTTACAATAAGAGTGATACGATTTCTTAAAAAAAAACATCCCAATTATTAGGGAAATTCAAAGCTTTTTATTTAATGTGAATTACAATCGATACAATTATTTTCTGAATATAACATCGTTCAAATGGCCTCCACGACTTCGATTTTCGAGCACTTTTTCCACTAACTCAACTCATGTGTCAATAGCACGTTCAATATTGACTTTTAAAGTTTGAAGACAGTCTGGTTTATTGCTAAAGACCAATGACTTCAAATAACCCCACAAGAAGTAGTCTAATGGTGTTAAATCACAACTTCTTGGAGGCCATTCAATGTCACAATTTCTTCAATTAATCGAATCTCCAAACCCTTATCGCAATAATTCGGTTGTTGCACGTGCTCTGTGACGCGCAGCCCCGTCTTGTTGGAACCAGATGTTGTCAAGATCAACTTCTTCCAATTGTGGATATAAAAAGTTGGTTATCATCGATCTATACCGCTCCCCATTGACAGTAACGGTGCTACCAGCTCCACCAGACTAAAAACCACACCAAACTGTCAATTTAGGTGAATGTAATGGTTGTTCATGAATAATTTGTGGAGTTTCTTCGCACCAGAATCGACAGTTTCTTTTATTTACCGCACCACTCAGATGAAAGTGAGCCTCACCGGAGGTGATTTTCTTAAAAAAATCGTTATCGTTTTCAAGCTATTCCAATCAACAAAGTTGTTCTTGCGTACATCTTACCATGATGAAATTGTAAACATTACTGAATACAATGAAAAAATAAAATAAAAGATCATGACATATTAAAAATGACTAAAACGACACTTGGAAATCATATTACATCTATTGGAAACCCCTTTATATAAGTATATATCTTAACTTATTTCATTTCATATTAATTATTTATTTGTTTTTAACTTTTCGTAATATATATTTAATTTATTTTTTATATAAATTTACCTTATTTAATTTTAGTAATTTTTTTTTTTTAATAATTCATTTTAATAAATTTTATTTTATTTTTATTTACATTTTATTTTATTTTTCATATTATATTCCACTTTGGTTTATCTTAATTTATTATATTTTAAAATTTTATTAATTTAATATTTTTATCTTTTTTTTCCTCTTTTATATTATTTATTTTTGTTTAATATTAGTTTATTTTATTTTCATTTATTTTATTTCATCTAATACAAATTTATTGTAGTTATTTATTTTTTTTTTTTTTACTTGATTGTTGCTTATTTTAGGTTATCTTATTTTATTTTTTTATATTACATTTATGTTCTTTTAATTTTAATTAATTTTATTTTATTATATTTTATATTATTTTTTTAATTTTATTTTATTTTGTTTTGTTTTACATTTTTTTCTTCGTTTTTATTCACACGTTTTGCCTCTTATTAAAAGTGAAAGCACAAATACTAGTAACTTTTAACTATCATTACAACAAAAAATAAGTAAATCTGCAAATGCATTAAAAATTTTGTACGCGATCAATACTCTTTTTTTAATAATAAGTTACATTTTCATATTTTTTTATCAAAGCGAATTTTTTTTTGCTACTTAATAATATTTGTGAAATTGAAAGGTAAAAAATGCAATTAAAAATTATGGCATCAAAGTTGTTGAGAGTAGACTGGTGAGTGGCGAATTGGACGAATTTAATAAATTAATATAGGTGAGAGGTTTTCTCATAAAAAAAATTTATAAGTAAATCTTTGAATGCCACAGCAGAAATATTTTACTTAAAATAAAATAAAAAAGATAAAAGTTAGGTAAGAAAAATTTAAATATATAAATAATATGCAACAAATGTTCATGTGATATGTAAGAAAAAATAGATATTGCAATTAGGTTCCCACAGTTGAGCATGCAAACGCATCGACACGCACGTTTCATGAGTATGAAGCAACGCATGTATGTTAAGAAGTGAACGATCGCGTTGAAATTACATTTAAAAATTAATTAAATTGCTTCAAATTTTAGTGGAGTTTCTATTTATATTTTAAATGCATATTGTGCGTGTGTTAATTTATTTGAAATTATGCGCTTACAAATGTGTGAGAAAAAATTATGCATAAAAAAAATTATATTAATGAAATTGGTTGTTAAGCACTAACTCCTAGTTCATATGTATATATATTTTTTGATATTCCATATCATATTTTATATTCATCGCCTGAAGGAACATAAAAATGTTTTGGTGTTGTTGGCTTTTCTGGCTTGTTATTATTAACACTGCTTATTTAGACAACAGTTATGTGTTATTATTATCATTTTTTAATTATTGTTTTTATACGCAGCATGTCTGTGATTTCCTTCGAGCTTTACTTTCAAAGTAATAAACTATTATTGTAAGTTTTTTAATTCGCATACTTTTAGTTATTTATTTTTATTTATTCTTTTATGATTTTTAAAATCATATTTTAATAATTTTGCAATTTTTAATTTTATCATTATTTGTGTTTTCTTAATTTTTCTTTTATTTGCCTTTCTGTGTAGTAAACAAGCACAGGCGCACCTTCCATTGTTGATTGCAAATATTTTGTTTTTGTTTCTGCTTCAATGACAAACTAGTACTGAGGCTAAGAATAAAATAACATATGCATGTGCGTACTTATATGTAAAAAAAAATATGTTTTTGCAAATGAGTTTTATTGCATATATATATTGCATATATAGAAGTAAAGCAAGGCGATTTATAGGAGGGAATGAAAAAACATTGAAGCATTTTGAATGTCTTAATTAAGCATTTTCAATTAATAAATAGTTGTAGCACGCAGGCGCTTTATAGACAATATCCAACGCTCTTATCATACTCAAAAAAATTCAAAATTATAAAATCCGATTGTCGTAGCGAATATTATGCAATGATTGAAAGGAAAATTCATTCCAAAATTCCAGTAGTGCAAAACTTTAAAGAAACATGTCTAAGGATATTTACTCTTGCCAGATAATATGGCTGTTCTCAAGAGCAGAGTTTCATTGGGTGTTTTGGGTACTCGTTTGACTTGGAATTGGTTCACTTTTTCGAGTTCAGTCACACTTATCATTGCTACCAAATTATTATATTTACCAAATTGAAAAATACGAGTTAGGTTAGGTTAGGTTACATTTCGCTGAAAAAGTTCTATTTTGAGAGTCTGGGGGGAATTTGGGCCACTATTTTGCTAGCAAAGAATATGTTTACGTTTGTTATGTTTGGCAAATATTTTCTTGCAAACGCAGATAATTTTTTTCCTCTTTTGACACACTTACATACATTTTCGATGAAAACCGGTGTGTTTATTTACTGACTAAGTGCCTAAAAATGATTCATTTGACTTTGTTACCAGTCTAAAATAAAGTTGTAAAGTAATTGAGAAACGCAATTATCTGTATTTTGAGAGAGTTTCATATCATTAGTCCGTTGAGCCCTCAAAATTTATTACTTATGCTCCAGAACTCTTTCTATATATATATATATAGAGAGAGAGAGAAATATATCAATTTTTATTTATTTTTTATTTATTTATTTAATAAGAGTTAAATGAAAATTTTCCAACGACAATGTTATTTGACTTATTTTGAGGTGAAAGAGAAAATATTTTCTATCATAATGTTTACAAATTGTATGATCTTAAACAGATTAAGTTTAGCTCCTTTCTTATTCCTATATGTTGCTTAATAGAGAAATTTACTCCGATGTTTGGTTATGCCGATGATGCATCTAACATAAGTCAGAAATGCTGAACTAATGAAACGATACCATTTCGTTTTATTAAATAAAACTTAACGAAATGATTTTGTTTCTTCCTCATGATATCGAAACGAAATGAAATTTTTTAATGTTGAAACAGCTCAAATTCACCGTTAAAGTTAATTTTAAAAACTCTGCCTCATATGGAATGACTGGCACACTTTAATTTTAACGTTTAACAATCTCTGTTAAAGATTTAAAGCAACATTTTAATAACTGCTTTAATGAAACAATTCTAAATGTTTTAAACGAAAGGTTTGAACTATACGCATCTGTCCAGGAAAGAAAGTCCGTCAACAAACACAAGGAAGGTTCGACGTCGAAAAGCTGCAATCACAACACACGAACGGTTTACTTCTCGACTTGCACTCACGGTGTCTGAGAGACTCATTAGAAATTCAATATGAGAGAACTGGATCTTAAGCTCCATACGGACCGCTGCTACAGAAACAATTGAATAAACGTTCCAATACCCGACTATGACGAAGTACGAAATCGATTGCCCGTTTAAAAAAGAACAAAACGATAGAGAGCTTACCGGACGTATGTATGCATCAGATTCTTTGCAGAATATGGTCGGATGAAAGCTTGCCTGACGAACGGAACCTTAGTGGGATTTTCCCATTCCAAATGAGACCCCACGGGCTCCACCAATCACCGTGGGATAAGCCCCCCAAAAATCGCATATAAGGTCCTATTGAGCGGGAGAGATTAAAGACCATGGTCACCAAATTGATGGGACCTTATCAGTGTGGCTTTAGACCTGATAAATCCAACATTGTTACTCCCCATGAGCCAATTCTTGGAGAAAACATATGAAAAAATAATCGATACACACCATCTTTTCATCGAAAGCTGCTGATAGCACAAAAAGTAGGTGCCTGTATACCGTTACTTACGAATTTGATATCCTTGCAAAAACGGCTATGCACACTGACGCTAATATTGATAAGAAGATATTGATATCATTGGCTATAACAGTCGCACAGTTAGTTCTGCATTTTATAAGCTAGACAAAGAATGAATGGGTGTCGTGGTGGAGGGGGGCAAAACAAAATATCTCCTGACATCAATGAAAAAGTCATCGTATGCGAGCATTGGCTCCCACGTCATTGGTGATTGTCATTACTTTGAAGTTGTAGATAATTTCGTCTATCTTGGAACCAGCATTAACAACACCAACAATGTCAGCCTTGATATCCAACGCAGAGAATCAATCTTGCCAACAGGTTCTACTTTGGTCTGAGTAGGCAATTGAAATGTAAAGTCCTCTCCCAACGAATCAAAACCAAACTCTACAAGAAGATGAAACGAATGGCTCGCAATTATTGTGTATCTAATGATTCATTGCTATGTATTACATTTACATACATGTTTGACAAATGCACACACACACATGTTTATTTAATACATCCAATGTATGTACATAAGGTGAGAATTGCTGCCTGTATTTCTTCACACATTTTATATATTTATTGCTACGCCTTTTTTTTTTTGCTTTTTCACGACTCAGTCATCTTTAGTTAAAAAATTACCCTCATATACTTAGGTATACATACAAACAAATAATTACACATATGTGATTTTGTTATTGCTTTTCATTAACGATCGATTTGCTGTTTGCTTATGCATTATACATTCCGATCACGTTCGCCGGAATTAAATGGATCGCAACGATGCAAACTGACCGAGACGACGGTGCATTTAAACATATGTAAATAATATGCATGTAAGTATTATGTGTATATATGTACATGTAAATATCAGCTTCAGTAAAGTAGCAGAGATAAATTGAAGCTTTGAAATTGACTCATTTTACCACACAGCCGGCGGTGTAAAGTTACATTTGACTTTTCTTTTATTCATGTTGCATACAAACATACATATAGATCTTTTGTATATGTATATATATGTATATATATATATATATATTATATACACATACACAAGTATATATGATTTTACTTGGTGTTTGGAAGATCTTAATCACCAATTGTCTGGTTTGTTTATGTCGCGTAAATGTAACTATGTATATATGTATGCATAGAAAAAGCTAAGTAATTGGTTTTAGTTTCAAATATAATTTATCTTTATTTCCCAGCATTTGTAGTGTAATTTTATCCAAAAGCTTTTTTGTTTAAATTTTTATTTGGAAATGCACTTTTGTAGAGGTGTTACTGAACTAAAATGCATATGAAAATCACGTATGAAATGTCAATACATTTTCTGAATTTAATTTATTTATGACTGTGACTATTGTCTATTACAAATATATTTTTATGGACTCCTATATATTTATGTGTGTACATACTAATTTCATACATATGTACATACATAAATATGTCTATATTTTTAGTAGTTTTTATAAAACTCTGCTTTGCTGTGCACTTGGCATTTTAATAATGCATTTAATTACATGCATATTAGGGTGATCGTTAAATATAAAATTTTTCCAACGCAAGTATTTTTTTCTCATAATGAATGGAGTTTATTATAAATTTTCACTTTAAATGCCGCTTAAAATTTAGAATTTTATATTCCAGTATTTCCTATTTCCTATATTTTCAATATTTTTTATTAGATCAATAGAAGAAGAAATTAATTTTATTTAACTTCAAATATGTATATTTTCAAATGGTTAAATGGATGTTTAAATTTGATTGAATATTAATGTTTTATTTGGAATTAAAAGAAAGAAAAATTTAATTACCTGAATTTTAGATATGAACGCTGTTAAATAAAATTAAATTGCATTATTTTATTAATATATATTTAAAAAGAAAATCGTATATTCCAAAACATAAATTTTTAAAATTCCTTTTCTCTGTTGAGGACTATGTTTGACTAAGCTCTGGAGATAATACTTTATGAAATGCATTTACATCAGTGATCTCCTAATGAATATATGTAAATATAATTTTTTTTTTATGAAAAGAATTTTAATAACAGAATATTACCAAAAATTAGTAGTTAATAACAGAACTGAATTCTTAACAAATTAACCTTCGTTGGTTCAAAACAGAGATTTATCAGTTTTTACCATCTCAAGTTTGAAGCAAAATATCTACATTCAAGTATTGACACGAAATATTCCCCTGAAAGTGGCCGTGAAACATTGACATTTGTACAGGTGTATGAAAATTTTACTATTATCGCAGTCTTTTAACAAACAATGTTTGTAGCATGAAATTTGTGGCAAAAAAGAAAGTGTGTAAGTGTAGAGAGACATAAAGAAGTATTCATATGTGCAGCTATTAGCGCTGAGTCTACTTATTCTAAGCACACCAGCTAAGCCAGCTACTTCACATGACCTCATATTCAAAACTACGAAACTTGGCAGCGACACTGACCGTTAGAAATATAAAACTGGTTGCATGCGAAAAAAAAACATGTTTATGGAGTAAAAACAGTTATTAACCAAAAAAGAAAAGAAAAAATAAATAAAAAATAAACTATATATAGAAAGAAATAATGAAATAAATAAAATAAAATATAAAAGTTAAATTAAATTAAATTAAAATGAATAAACTATAATAAAATAAGATAAATATAATGAATTTAAATTGAAAAAAAAAAATTAAAACTACTCAAAATATAACAAAAAATTCAGTAAATTAAAATAAAATATAATAAAATAAAATAAATATAAATAAAAAATAAAATAATATAATAATAAAGTAAAATAAAATGAGAAGAAATGAAATTAAAAAATTATTATAAAATAAGATAATATAAATAAAATTAATTTTAAATTGATTAAAATTAAATAAATAAAAATAATAAATAATATAAATGAAATAAGTAAAATAAAATAAAATAAAATAAAATAAAATTAAATATCCGAAGACATTTTAAAATTCAATTTTTGTAAATGCAAATATCTGTACATATACTATATATGTATGTAAATAGAAGTTGTACAAACATACGTAAGTCTAAATGCTACTAGTTATTCAATGTTGACTAAATGAGTTCCAATTAGCAAAATCTGGTTTTCGTATTCGCAAAGAAAAATATATCTTAATGTATGAATGAATAATGTGACCACAAAAGCTACGACGAAACGGCAAGCCGCTTATTTTGTAATTAAAACACATATGCCTATGGGAACAGCTTTTTAAGAAGTCAACACGACAAAAAGCAACAGAACTGCAAACGGTCGCTAACGATAAGTTGGCACTATAATATATATATAATTTATAAATATATCTATGAAAGCAAATAACTAGATTTATATATCCTTTTTTATACCAATATATATCGGTTCGGATAGCTTTTTAAGCAATATTTTTCAGGAAAGTAGCCGACGCTGTCGTACCGCAGTATCGAGTCGTGGCCAATGTAAGTGAGTATGCTTTTAACATTACATAAAATTTTATCCAGCCATATAACATGTACAATTAGTTAATTCATATGTTATCCACGGCTACTGCCGCTGCTGCTAGCGGCATTTATTTAAACGACTGGCCGCGCCAGCTGGTCTTAAGCAGCTCTGACCAAATCGCCGCTTTTACACGAGCAATAAAAATAGCATTAAATAAATGTATGCATGTATGTTTGAATGTCTGGATTCACAAAATGTATACACTAGTTCGACAATTTCCCTCTCCTCAATATTTAAATTTTCTTGAGTATGTTATATTATACTTATATACTAACAAAGCGAAACATTTGTGGATTGAACGAGTTTGATGGAGCTCCTAAAAGCTAACATACACATAGACCATAAAGTCTGCGTTCACCCAACACATTTTCTTAAGTAAAGTAAAAATAATATTGAAATAGTTAATTCAGCTAAAAGATTTTATATGAATTTATTCATTATAATTATAAGTTTAAAATGCAAAGGCAAAGAGCTATATTCCTATTTTCATTTTCGAGACAACGGCATCTAAGTGTACCAACAAGTAAACATAGGCACCACAAAGTCTGCGTCAGGTGTATAATTACACTGTGCAACAAGATTTTACGTAATTGATGAAACCAATTGAAGATGAAACTTTATCCCTCCCATATCAAAACCACATACTGGGTTTTTGGCCTATAGGTCTGGTTTCATTTTAATTTTTATTTAAAGTTGGCAACCCTGTGTATTAGAAAAATTGATTAAAACTTGATCAAATTTGAAAAATAATATTTTTAGTTTTATTGTAGAAATGATCGTATATGATACATATAGAAAGGAGCATTACACTATTTTTGGCACACAAAAAAGACGATAAATACTATACATATACACATATGTAGGCGTGAAAAGTTTGAAATAAAAAATAAGTAATACGTAAAAAATAAGTATACGTACAAAGTAATATTTCTGTTAAGAATTAAATTATTTTCTGACATTTTGAAAAAAATGCCATAAAAATCTTACAAAAATAACGGTGCTTAAAAACTAAAACTTGAATCTTTTTGAAGGCGGTAAGTTTACTTCCTCCTCTTCCTCGTCGGTATTGTCTTCTTCATTTCTCGTTAGCCACCAGCATAGATCTGCTAACATTGGTAGTAGTTTTTTCCCCCTATACCGTGTCTCCATTGTTAAAGCGACCTGGTGAAAACGTTCGCCTTGTTCATCCGATTCCGTTGCGATTTGGTGTTCAAACCAATCTATATGGTGATGGAGAAAATGTACCTTCAAACTCATATGTACACCGAGTTTCTCAAACATATTCATGAGATGATCTACTTTTTCTCTGATGTTCGTGGCACGTTTTACCGAGAACATTAGCTATTACGTCTTTTGTGGCATTCCAGGCATTTAGCTCATTTTCATATAAAGAGTTATCAAACTTACTATTTTTTATCAATTTTCTTATGTCTGGACCATTAAACATACCTGTAAAACGAAATAGCAATTACATAAATCTTAAAAAATCTTATTTTATATGTAAATATAAAATACCTTCTTTTACTTTGCTTGCACTAAGTCGTGGAAATATTGACCTTAGTGTAATAAAAGCTGGTCCATCTGCAGGAAGTGCTTTTACAAAAATTTTAAAAATACCCAATTTGATATGTAGTGGAGGTAGCAACACTTTTTCAATTGGAACAAGGGACGTGTGTATTACATTATCTGATCCAACAACTAAATCTTCTCTGTTCTCCCAGTCATGTTTTTGGTATTGGTTCCCTTTATAACGTGTATTCCACAAACATATAAAACACATATTCTTCGTATATCCACCTAATCCACAAAGCAGAGCTACCATTTTCAAATCGCAACATATACGCCATTTATGGCTTTCATAGTTTATTGCTTCTAGTAGATGCCTCACAGATTCGTACGTTTCTTTAGTGTTCAAATTGTATGCTATCGGAATGCTAGGTTTCTTGTTGTTGTAGTACAGCAAAACTGCGCTCATACTAGTTTTGGATGAATCAATAAATAACCTCCATTCGTGGGGAATATAAGTCATACCCATTTCTACAACAAGTTTTTCAATATCGTTACAGTAAACGAAGGTGTTTTCTTCATTGGCAGAGAAAAATGGCTAAAATTTTGCTTGGCGATGGCGGTAACCAGTAACTTTAACATCAGGTGTCAGTAAATTATTTTGTTTTAACTTATGTGCTATATACTCTGCATCACGTTTTGATAAATTGACATGTTTTACCACGTCATCCATCCAATTGTGAGATATTGGTATCATATTTTTGGAAGCTTCAGATATTTCATAATCAGGATCCTGCAACTGGTTTTGCAAGTTCGCAGTCCATATAGAAATCGTAGTAGGGCTTGGTGGCCGTGGTACAGGAATAGCATCTCAATGCGATAATGGCAGGCTTACATAATCTGTTCCAATATATTTCATTGATCTTCGCGATCTTTTAGTTTTTCCATTTACATCATTCAAACACACATAACAACTCGCTTCACTATGCTCACCTGAATGCACAACCATTCTGAATGAGTACATAGATTCAACGCATTAAATAAAATAAACTTACCTGGATCATCGGAACACCAAACTTCAGCGATTTTTTTTCCCTTTAACCCAGAGACGTAAGTCGTCGTAGCAGGTTCTACATATATCTTTGGGAGCCCAATTTACGTCTTGAACAACCGGCATCCCAAAATAATGTTCATACCACTCTTTCGCACTAACACTTATACCAATCAGATTGGTTGCTATGCTGAATTTACCGCAAACATAGCAATAAAGCGCTAACTTTCGCAAACATTTATTCATTTTAAATTTATTTTATAAGACGTTTTACGCTACCAAAATCTTCAGAGTTTATGTTGCTGTGGTATTGCAAGAGAGCTGACACGAAACTCGCAGAAATTGTGATTGGTAAAAAAAACTACATATATTAATACTATTTTTGCATGAAAAACTATCAAAAATAAGACAAATTGTATGACAGCGCCACCTATCGTAAGATTTAGGTAAAAGTTAATGTCAAAAATGAGTTCGTCGATCCAGAAAAAAGCGATATACAATAAAACCCATCTAAAATTGCTTCATTTGATCAAGTTTTAATCAACTTTTCTCATGCCAACTTTAAATAAAAATAAAAATGAAACCAGACCTATAGGCCAAAAAACCCAGTATGAGGTTTTGATATGGGAGGGATAAAGTTTCATCTCCATTTGGTTTCATCAATTACGGAGAGATGAACCCTCATTTTGTGTCACAGTGTTATTTAAGCATTAAAAACGCCTAGATTGTCTGCAATTTGTTTCAAGTTATATTTTAAAATGTTTAAATATCCCCATTTATCCATTGTCGATTCGATAAATTCAAGCTGCCCCACACCCTTAGCCGCTATGCACCCCTCACCATAATTCCACCACCACCATGTTTCACTACTGTACCAACATAATTTTGTTCTTCAAGAGCAGTTCCTGATTTGCGCCACACAATTTGGCGACCTTTTATGCCGAATATATAAAATTTGTTCTCATCCGAAAAAATGACTTGTTTCCAGAATTCCGGAGACTTTTTATATTATTATGAGCAAAATCAATGCACTTTCGTCTGTTGACAAGTAAGGTATAAGGTTTTTCTAGCGACTCTATAATGATATCCAGCTTTACGTAAAAGTTTTCTAGCAGTTTCTGCACAAATTGTTTTTGTTAAACATTTTATTTACGTTTTCAACTATATTTGTTGACGTAGTTCGCGGGTTAATTTTCACCAGATTTATTGTTTTGCGTTCTTCCCGTACTGATAATATTTTTGGACGGCCAGATCGGGGTTTCGACGTTTACTTAAAATAATTTACTATGCGCTGGACGGAGGAATACGTTCTTCTAATAACTTTTCCAATTTTTCGGAAACTTTCGCCATCTTTCCACAGTTGAATAATTATTTTTCTCTTTGAAACACTAATTTCTTTCCCTTTGGTTTCCATTTTTTTAAACTAATATTAAAACACGTCACGAACTCTTTAAATGATAAATTAGAATCAAAGACAATAGAAAATATGCAAAAAGTAGAAACATCACTTGTTGCTGCACTTAGATACCGTTATCCCGAAAATGAAAATAGGAATATAGGTTTTCGTTTTTGTATTTTAAACTTAAAAATATAATAAATAAATTCATGTAAAAATTTTTGGCTTGATTAAGGGGTTAGTTAGGCCATTACAGAATTTTCGGAAAATGGAATTTTTTTCTTTCAAATGATACATTATGGTCTCAAAATTCTATCCCGAAGGATTATGACAGATACAAATTTCTGAATGCCCCATTTTTCTTCTCTAGTTGAAGCATCTGTTTCAGTCAGTAAAGCATACTCAAAACTTTAATCGCGTTTATCTCAAAACTGCTTTTTTCAGGTTGACCAGAAACATAACTCAAACAATTTACAATCGATTCGCTTGAAATTTTGACAACATCTTCAGAAATACATTATCTACAGAAGGACGTACGTACCTTGCATAGTTTTTGTTTTATTAACAAATTTCGTAAAAAAATTTAGGTCAAATTGTTACTTTTTTCTTTAGATACCCTCCATTTTGTCAAAAATACATCTATTGAAAAAATCCTACGTACTCCTGTAGCTATTCCTATTTACAAGCGGAAACCGTTCAACAACTTATTAAAACAAAAAATTACAAGAGCTGTATGTCCGGCCGTGGTTCCTGAAAAAATGGAGACATCCTAGGGAGAACGCTGTACAGCCGCCATTTTTAAATTCACTTTTCTTAAAAAATTGTTATAAGCAGTTAATTATATGTGTAATAAATGCCATTTGTCAAAAATCAGATTTATTTAATAGTTTTCCCAAAACAAAATCTCAAAAAAGACTATTTTGTGGCCCTTTAGAGTGGCCTAACCCCTTAACTATTTCAATTGCGTTTGGACTTTACTTTAAAAAATGTATTGGACGAACGCAGACTTTATGGTCTATGTGTATGAAAGTTGGATTTAATTGCTATGAGACTTGAGAATTATCTTGAAAAGGACGTAATATTTAAATAAAATTTCAAAAAATAAAACAAAAAATATTTAAAATAAAATAAAAAGAGAAACAAATGGAAGACATGAGATCAAATGAAAAAAATAATTGAAATCAAATAGTATAAGGTTTATTTAAATAATAATAATAAATTTATTGATTTATGTCCAATATTGTAATTACGACTTTAATTGTATTTTGTTTTTTGCTCATAAATATCACCACTAGTAGCAACGTTGACAAGCCGCAAAAACACAAATCAATAGCCAATTACACAAATGCCAAACATATCAACAAATCGCCACACTAAGCGCCAGCAATTGGCTTACAGGTGCCACAAAAAGTCAAAAACCTCTAGCATAATCGTTCATATGCTACATAATATATTATGGAAAATACGTTGACATGCGCGATATTCATATCGATTTTGGATAACACAATTAAATTGTTAAATCGTTAAACTATTAAAATTTTATAGACCATTTGTGTTTTTTTTATTTTTATGTTTCGTCACGCCGATAAATTAGCAACAAAATAAAAACCACATAAACCGCCCGCTTTATGTCACATAAGGTAAAGCATGGTAGCGACAAATTTTGCGAGTTTGCCAAATATAGAACTCCTAAGCTTAGAAGAGACAAAAATACCATTTCATAGAAGCAAATCTTTGTTTAAAGCTTTTGAAGTAAATCAAAAATCAGATTGTGGCTAATTTGTCATTAAATATGCGACATCTACAACAAGAAGAAAGAAGTACTGTATTTGGTCATGCCGAATTATTTATATCGCAAAATCTGAGAGACTATTTTTCGTTCTAACAGACGGACGGACAGCTAGAAAGACAGATGGGCATGGTAAATCAACTCAGCTCGCTGTTCTGATCACATCGGTATACATTTTGATGGATCTGTATATCTTCCTACTGGTACTTACATACTTCGGATCAAAGTTAATATGTGTTCAAGTTTTAAATAAAATAAAATAAATTAAATTATGTGACACGTAGGGCGCGATTTTTCTTTGGATATTCTGGCTGACATTAGGGGGATTCGCTATGTCTAGGAAATGCATACTTTGCAAATATTTCCTATCGAATTGTGCTAGAGATCGAGAGAACCCCCGTTGCAAAATTGTGACATATTCAAGTGAAGCAATAACAAAAACACAGGCACAGGGTTGCTTTTCCCTTCACAGGGTTGCTTCTTTTTTCTTGCTATCCGTGGGAAATAAATATACATTGGTTTTGGTATAGGATATTTTTCCTATCGTAGGATATTTTTTTTTGCATGTGTTTTGTTATTGTGCCGTTGCACGCATAGGAAAATTTCCTATCCGTGCACCGTAGCATGCATTTCCTAGACTTAGCGAATACTGTTATTAAGTAGTATTAGTGTTGATGCTGGATCCTAGATAAAAAGATTATATACGCCTTCGTTAGTAGTTTGTTCGATACCAGAACATACATATTTTGTATTTGCCCTCATGCTCTACCAGGGGCATTAGATTCACAAGAAGTCACATGATCAAAACCTCATTTAAAATCGGAAAAGAAGTCGTGTGCGTATCTCCTTTTCTCAAGAGTCTTTTCTGACATTTTGTCATTGGTGGATCTACCAGGTATGAAGCATTGAGTACATTGATAGTTAAAGGATAAACAGTTCGCATGCTCCTTGTCAGTTCTTCGTTATCATAATAAATAATAGTTCCAATCGAACCTCATCGACTAGAGATTTGGGTTCGTCATCTGCGTGTTTTTTTTTCAGGAGTGTTTCCTTGAATATTCCAATATGCCATTAATGTCGGTCCAGACCAGACCACCTTTTTAATTCTTACATGAGTATGATCTTCTGATTGATCGCAGCATTGCGAGATATGCTTTTTATTTCGGAATTAGAGATTGAATAACAATTAAAACTGAGTTTACGTACTAAGGGAAGCAAAGAACCTAAGTATATATGCGGCACAAAATGTAAAAAGGGCTCATCTGTAAATTGGAAATTCTTGCCTTGCGTGGTAACATAGTAATAATAAGATATATTTTTTTCAAAAAATATATAAATAGCGCTCTACAACCGCCGATCGGTCGAACTCTTCCTCCCACTACTTTTTTAAATGAAAGTCATGAAGATATATGTGAGTTTCAATATTTTTGAGTAAAGAAAAGACTAGAAAAGATTTGATAATTAAGTTTAAGGAGAAAATATTCGCAAAAAAATTAATAAAAAACAATATATTTTTAATTATTTTTCTCTGGTAAAAAGAAAAAAAATTCTTATATTTTTTCTGTATACTCTCATTCGCGCGCTGACTAATTTGTGCGTGCGCGTCCGTTTTAATTAAATGGCCGAAAGTGCATTGAACCAGAAAATAGCGCAAACTCACGAAAAAGCAAATAAAATTAAATATAGTGCGAGAAAACATATAAAAAAACAAAAAATATATAGCACCACAAACGAAATATTTTAATTAAGCAAACAGTCTGTAACCTGGGGCTGTGAAACAAGGTACAATAAATTCTTTTGAACAATTAACATAGCACGTGTAGTTGTAAGTTTAAAGTGATTATTTTAAAAAACATAATATTAAAAAAATATGGATTTAATAGCACATACAAACTTATGAAAGGGTTTAATCTCAAGTATTTATAATTTTTTTTTTAAACCCTCTCTGGGAATTTTTTAATTTTCTTGCTGATGTTATATAACTATTTAATATTACATTAAATTAACAAATTTTCTGCTTTTACTTTTACCGTTTTCTAAGTAATTACCTTTCCAAAAATTATCTTTGCAAAAATATTGCATAATGTAGGTTAATTTATGTTTTAAAATAAATTAAATACAATCTTCACAGTTGGAGGCGCCAAATAATGTTTATAATTAGTGTTTTCCGCTTCTGATTGTTAAAAAAAAGATCTTCAAATAATTCGTTCAACACTTTCAATTGCAATACATATTTAAAACGTATGCAAACGTAATACAAACGTATACAAACAAAATAAAACATAGACATACATTCAACGTGGTTGCCATTTCAATGGGTTCCACGCCTTTCACCAACACTTAAATGTTTTGAGTTGAAGTCGATTTGTATTATATGAATGAATGTAACAGTTTGAAATGCCACAGTTGGATTAAAATAATAAAATATATAATCTCATGCATTAATTTGAATTATTTTATAAAATTTATTAAGAATTAATTATTTGTTATTGTTAAAATAGGCGTTGCCAACAACTAGGAGCAATAATAGCGAAGGCACGTACCCCTTATATTAAAAGGTTTTCGTTTAGTGTCCTCCCTATTTTAAAAGATAATTCTACTAAAATTATATAAAATTTATGAGCAATTTGTCCCTCAATATATAAACATATTTTTTTATATTTATGAAGAGTTGAAAATTAAAGTTTTTAGTATAAAATCAATAATATTTGTTTCAATCTCTTGTTCGTACAAATTTACTCTTTATGTTTTTTTTTCAAATCATTTTATTTTATTTAACTCCTTTTTATTAAATTATTTATTGTTGTTTTAATACAATGTTTTAGTTTTTTGCTGCACTTATGCGCACGTTCTTTGTGTGAATCGCAAGTAAATATAAGTAGTAAAACTGAAATCACTGACGCTGGGAACAAGGTCAGCAACAAAGCAATTAATCTTTTCAAAGGCTATACGTTGAGGGATTGGTTAGTTTGATGCGGAACTGAGACTAAGCGGGCATTATTGAGCCAACGCTGTATCTGCTCGGAATGGTTACGTGAATATCTGGTTAACTAGCTGTGGCCGGCGGTAAATGCTATTTTACGAATTTTAATTAAACAATACTTTTATACAATTTTTAACTTTTTTCTTAATTCTGAGAGATTTATTTTTCCTGCTTATTGTTTTCTTATCTGCCTGTACCTTTAATACAGAAGCACGGAAAACATTTATTTATTTATTTAAAATAGGCCTTTGAATACAGCTCATTTACTTATAACCAAAAACAATTACAGGTCGCATTAAAAATACCCATAAATATAAGTCGAGCCCGACAAGCAATCCTACTTATATACATTCCTCAGACTATTAATGCCTGAATGTATGCAGGATTGCAAAGTACTCGCTAACCCAACATTAAGTAAAAATAGCGGCTAAATATTAGCGCACTTAATAGTTGTTGGTTAGTAAAAAATTGAATAATACAACAACAGATTACATGGCAGGCGTTGGCTCAGTTGGTAGAGCACTCGCCTGTGATGCCAGAATCCGTTGGTTCGATTCCTGGCAAAAGAAGTCTGATGAGGAGATGTGGTGATCTCCGAAACAGCTGTAGAAGTGACATTTTTTCTTTGTTGTATAACAAAATCTCCAATGAAAAAATAATGTTTCAAACAAAAATAGCTTAAAATGAAATAATTAAAAAATATAAAAAATAAAACAAAAATAAATTAAAATAAATAAAATAAAATAAAATAAAAAGATTAAATTAAAATAAAATGTAAAAAGAAAATTAAAATAAATGAAACAAAATAAAAAAAACAATAAGAATTTAAAATGAAATAAATTTAAAAAAATAGACTAAAATAAAAATAAATAAAAAGAAAATTAAAATAATTAAAATAAAAAAACTGAAATAAAAAAAAAAAAGAAAAGGAAAAAAATAAAAGAAAAATTTTAAAAATTAAAATAAAATAAAATAAATAAATAAAAAATTTAAATAATTAAAATAAAATAAAATACTAAGAAATTGCTAAAGTAGAAATTAATTCCGTAGAAATACATTTGTAAATTAATTCATGAAAATACAACTAATATATACTCACATAAATATATTTAAAAGTATATATATTGCATGTTCATTGCAAATCATTGCTGATTGTATTACTTAATAAGTGCTCTTTGGTACATTTTGTTCTTAGTTCTTCCTTTCTGCTTAATTTTTTTTATGCGCCTGAAAATTTTTATTTATTATTCCGTTGTTGCTCTTGCAGAATTCCGACTGCTATCAGCTGACCTGCACTTCACTAAGGCATCCGTCATAAATGCATCCACTTAGACATTTGAATGATACAATACATAGGTGGGTTATATGTTCTTATAATTACATTCATGTCAACATATTACCTTGCGGAAGGAGGACAAGATTACAAGTCTCTAGTGTTGCTACAAAGTAATTTCCAGTTTGTGGGGTCTTACACTGTTCATGTTTTAAATCTACTTCTTCTTGTTCCCATTCCACTGTCACCAACATATTAATGTAGTTCGATTAACTCGCTTTTATATTCTATGTTGTAAATTACTAAGATAAACTATTGGAGAGATACATTTACATTAATTCATTAGAAATGGTTTATAATGGTAATTGTATTTAAAGAAAGTTTTGTTCCACATTTATGTAAAGTATATACATTTCTTTCTTAGAGAAAATCTCTAATAAAATTCTAATAATTTTATTGTTGGAATATTTTTATAAAACACACTTACTCAAAAAAAAAAAATATATATATATAAAGGGTGTTTTTTATAGAGGTATAGAACTTTAAGTTGGCATTACTTTTCAAGATGGCGACCGATTTAACAGCGGTCAAGTGATTTATTCTCAGTTTGGTTTGCCAATTCATCATCAAGTAAGGCGTAGATTCGTCGAATGGGCCCAAAACGAGATTACCGTTGTTCCCGATTTTCATAAGCGAATTTTGTTTAGCGATGAAGCGCACTTTTGGTTGAATGGCTACGTCAACAAACAAAACTGCCGCAATTGGAGTAAAGGTAATGCTCAAGTGTATGTTGAAACACCGTTACATCCAGAAAAACTGACTGTTTGGTGCGCTTTATGGGCTGGTGGAATCTTTGGTCCGTACTTTTTCAAAAACGATGGTGGCCAGAACGTTACAGCCAATGGTGATCGGTATAGAGCCATGATTACTAACTTTTTCATTCCTGAATTGAATAACCATGATGTCCAGGAGATGTGGTTTCAACAAGACGGCGCAACATGTCACACAGCTTGTGCCAAAATAGATTTATTGAAAGACACGTTTGGTGACTGCCTAATTTCACGTTTTGGACCTGTGAATTGGCCTCCAAGATCTTGTGATTTAACACGGCTAGAC
Organism: Neoceratitis asiatica; assembly: GCA_030068015.2. NCBI lineage: Eukaryota > Metazoa > Arthropoda > Insecta > Diptera > Tephritidae > Neoceratitis > Neoceratitis asiatica. The sequence continues at coordinate 75,410,004 of CM061524.1, forward strand.
TACTTTCTGTGGGGCTATGTAAAGTCATTGGTCTATGCGGATAAGCCACAAACGCTTGACGATTTGGAAGACAACATTCGCCGTGTTATTGCCGATATACGGCCACAAATGTTGGAAAAAGTCATCGAAAATTGGACGTCCAGATTGGACTACATCCGCGCCAGCTGTGGCGGTCATATGCCAGAAATCATATTTAGAATGTAATGCCACAAGATTATCTTTCGGATAAATAAAATGCATATCTTATATCGTAACGAATTTCCGTCATTTTAGTAACACACCGGTTTCGAACGAAACCAAACACTGAAGATGGCGGTTTGCCGAAACCGGTGTGTTACTAAACCAAAATTGACAAGGGATGACGGAAATTCGTTCCGATATAAATGTAGTATCCACCCTGTCGGAAAAACACAAAACCAAATAAACTCAAAATTCATGTCAATCGAATAATCCATCGTTGTTTTATTGCAACTTAAAGTTTTATACCTCTATAAAAAAAAACACCCTTTATATATCTTGCTTGAATACATGACGATATAAAATCGCTTATAATTTTATTGAACCATAATAAAACACTGAAATGTCAGCAATAAAATTTAACGCCTAATAATTTTATCTGCCATTTCACCATACGAAGGCATTTCACTTTAATTGAAATTCCAGACATAACAGTAATGCCAAAGTGTAAGGTGATATGTAACTGTAATTAAAATTAAAACATGATATTTTCCATACAACATATTTTTTTTTTTTTCAAAAAAAAAAGTTTAATAGTAATAAATAACAGATTGCATTGCAATTAAAAGAGAAAGAAATTAATACAAAACTTTCGCTTAAAAGGCATTACTTGGTAGATTAAAAATTCCAAACTCATATCTGTTTCGAAAAATTTTAAAATTTTAACAGTGTTTAGGTAGTTATTTTTAGGAAAATGTGTTTTATTTACATAAATATTTATCATGTGTAGTAGCTGTCTTAAAAATAACAACGTACTATTACTATTATTGAATTGGGAAAATTTCTGTCGTCCTTCTGACCATAGAGAAATGAGCTGGCAAACCAAATTGATCAAAACTTTATGCAACATTATTGGTTAAATGTGGAAATGTGAATGTAAGGTGAGTCACCGCGAAGAGGTATTATATTACATTTGAATATTTTTCATTTATTTATGACCGACATTATTTTTTTAAATTGTATATTTTTTTTTACTTTTTCACGATGTTGAAACACTAACCTACTTCCGCTGGCTGAAGTTGAAAAGGTAAGAAAAAAACTTGAGAAAAAATGCAGATTAACGAAATGAAATGAAAGGCGTAACATAATTTAAAGACAGCTGGCTGTGGGGGCATTGGTATTACAAATCGATTGACGAAATACAAAGGAGAAAAAATTAATATTTTTACCTTGTATATTGGTCAAGTATTGTAAGCTGACAAACAAACAATGCTGTAACATATGTATATAAAAAATAAACAAAAATATGAGAAAGCAAATTATTGCAACAACAACAGTATATATATATATATATAAAATGTTAAAAAAGTACAAATACAAAATAACAAATAAATGTATGCCAACCGCAGGTAAATAAATTCTAATTTTTCAGAAAAATTGTGCAACTGAAAATGAAAGCAACAGGCGTGTACACAAAAAATAGAAATAAAAACGAGCAGCCAATATTCGAAGGTACATTTGCGTCTGTATCTGGACGTTCGAAATTCCCAATCCAATGTTAACCAGTGGGCGCGAGCCAAACTGGCAGACAAAATTACAAGGTATGAGGCACTTGGATTGCAACTAGCTGCTAGTTAAGCAAAACAATACTGTAATCATGTGGCCAACAGCAGCAACAACAACAACAACAACAGCAATAAATAAAAGCCAAAAATGCTTGCAACAATAGGCAGTCAGAGGCAAGAAAATATTTTCAAAAAAATCATTGCGTTGCTATTTTAGGTTGTTTTCGTAAGAAACGCAACGAACTGTGGGCAGTCTGTATGTTTGTAATTGCAGCTTTAGGCAATATTTTTACAGCAGCATGCAGCGAGCAACAACAGTAAAAAAATGGTCTTATAGGAACGCGCGAAAAATCACAATTGCGAAATGCCAAACAATGAATTAGCAGACAAAAATGAGTTGCTGTTGTTAAACAACAATAACAACAGTAGGAAAAACAACGCCAAATACAGGCGAGCGATGGCGAACACATCAACAACAGCGATAAACAAGCACACAACAAACGCAGGTTTTTTCAAGAATTTATACCCGTTACTCAGACGTGTTATCAATTCTTAAATAATTGTTTAAATACCAAATATTTTGTACTAAGCCGCTTTTGGTGCTTTGGTTTGCTATGTATTATAAATTCTTTGCCGAACTTCACGTTCTTTCTTTTATAGTGAACTAAATTTGTGGCTATTTTTTCGCTTTTCAAAATAAAAATAAATTAATCTTAAGTTATTTGAAACAATTCTATATTCATTAAAGGTATAAAAATATGAAATTTAAAAAATGCACTAAAATCACAAAACACAACACGTCTGACAATCAGGCAAGTTGAATAACCTAACGAAAAATGTTGCTGATGATGATGCCTTTGTTTTCCACACCAACCACCAAACAACAAAATAAAAGAAAAAATAACTGTGGCGCCGCTATCTCATTTTCATATCATTCGCTCTCACGATTTCCCCCAAACTACACTTGCTTCCTCCTGCAATCAGCAATTCATTATCATTTTTCATGAATTTCATCATTTTCAGTTTATTCAGTTTTTCATTCATTATTTGCTTGTTCGTTTGTTGGCGATTTTCTCAGCACATGTCTGCAAAGCAAGTGAATTTCGCAAAAGCTATTGTTCATTACAACTATTGTTATTTTTTTTAAGTTTTTTTTTTTGTCTTCTTAATACTCGTCGCATATGACCCAGCATTCGCACACAAATCGTCGTGTCAGAAAAGTGATGATAACCAAACGCCCACGCATTTAACTAGCTTACCACTGGCATGAGGTTTTACAACTACAGAAAATCTTTTTTTCTAAAGCTTCTTCATTTTTTAATAATAGCACAGAGTGCACTTTTCGCATGCAACGGACCATGCATTTCTTTTATAGTGCAGTTTAAAGGCTTGGCGCTGAGGGGAGTTATATATTCTAATAGCTGATAATGTTTTTCTTGCGTTTGGACAATAATACCGAAGCTCATTCTACGTTTCATGAAATGAGATTTCTAAAAATAATGATGGGTTGCTTCTGTGTTTCTAATGGGTCTGGTGGCATCTGAACTATACTCACCACGCATTTATTTTCCATATCGTAGCTCACCTTATATATTTATAACACAAAAGGTTTCACCACTTATTTTAACTTTGAAAACATTTCAAAGATTCTTGAGTGCAACCCTGCCTAGTATCGAGTTTCAACTGTAGTTGAAAACCCCATATCACCCTTGATCCATTCGAAATGACATGGGTGCTTTTGGGTCTTATGTTATTTATGCATTTCCTTTCTGATATCTATTTTTTTGTTATTTTTGATAGTATAATTAGTTGTGTATTCGAGATGAGCAATTGATTTACCGTAAATACGGCTGTCCCTGTAAGTGGTTAGAAGTGCGTGTGAACATGCGGGATGTTTTGGATTCGATTTCCAGACCAACATCTAAATTTAATTACTACAGCCTAGCTTCAATGACTCGTGTACTCAGAGTTAAATATTATTTACCAAACTCTTGATCTGGATTTTGCCATCCCTAGATATGTAGATGAGTAATGAAAGTTGTTGGCTACAATTCACCTGAAAATGGCCAGAAAGGATGCTTTTACATATGATTCAAGTAGCTTCGGAAGCTCAAGGCCAAGTATCCTCTGCGTAGCCAAAAAAACATTTCGTTTTTTAGACGAGCTAAAGTGAGAAAGCGAACTCCCGCGATTGTGCGTCGGGTTTAAGACCCACCGCATGAAAAGCCTGTCTTTATAAAATATCAAAAAATGCTTCTGATAAGAGACCCTCCTTGATGACGACCTTTTCATGATCACGATTTGATCCATGTACCTGGAATTTCCGGTCCCTTAATTGGAACGGCGCCACTGGTGAACGTCCTCGTAAGACTAAAGGCTGATATCACTGCTTTCCAAAAAATTCGATGGACGGGACAAGGACGGAATAAGGTGACGGATGGTCCTTGTGAAACCTACTACAGCGGCGTAAAATTGATGTTGGTTATATGGTGGGAAAGACTCTGTCGCCGGGTAGTGTCACCTCCTTCCTGCTGAATGAATGTCTAACTAAATACAACCCGCATCAAGAGCAAGCTCTTCAACATAACGCTGATTTGCACCCACTACGCGACGAAAGATAAAGACAACGTGACAAACAATACTTTCAATGAGCGCCTAGAACGCACTTTGTAGCACTGATACCGATTGACTTGGCTGGGGCTCGAAATATGGTTGTATTTAGTCCTAGATCGCAGCACGCGGGACTTAATCAAGCTTCATGGCTGTGACCGGATCGAAAAACTCGCAATGAAATCGATAATGTTGTAATTGATGGAAGGCATGTATCCAGTGATTTAGTAGTAGAGTATTTAATATCGACTCCGAACATTATCTTGCCACAGCGAAGGTACACAACCGCCTCTATGCAGCAAAGAACGCCTGTTGACAAACACAAGGAAGGTTGGCCGTCGAAAAGCTGCAATCACATCAGACAATCAGCAGGTTTTCTACTCGACTTTTACACCTGCTAAAATGAGGAGCACTCATCAGCAAAGTAAATTTGTAACGGAATACCATACTCCCTACGTACCGCCGCTTCGGGAAAATTTAGTTTTCAACATTATCAGAAAAAAGCTGGTACAATAAAGAATTTCAAATTGTAGTGGAGAGAAAACGGACTGCGACCCTCGCAACATTACGGTCGTCCACAATACGTACGGCGCTGGATAGATATCGAGAGCTGAAGAGGAAACAAGTTTCTCATTCAAACAATATACTCATGTAGGTGATTCTGGTAGACCAATTGCATAATTTTAATATTCAAAAATTTCAATTCAGTTTACTTATGCATATAAAAATTTATTTCAATATAAAACCAGAGAGACGTGCTATCTTCTGTCATGCCAAAGCTTTTATAACTTTCATGAGCATATCAAATTTATTCTACTGAATTATTTTTTTTTTTTTTTGACGATTTGAACCAAAATGTCATATCTGAAAAATCGGTTGTTATTAGACTATTTGTTAAAATTTTCAGTACAAACATCAAACACATTATATGTCTGTAGAACACCAAATCGCACAAATCGGAACAAATCGGTAGTCCGATCTGGCCGGCTCCGGCAAATGATCGAAACATTATGAAAATACACAATTATACTAAATTTTGCTCAAATATTTCAACAGAACTGATAGACTAGTTTGCTTTCAAATAGACGAACGGGTAGACAGACAGATAGACGGTGATACAAAAAGACGGACAGACATATACACAGACCGGCATGGCTAAATGAACTCAGCTCGTTGGTTTGATCAAATTGGTTTAAATTTTGATGAGTCCATCTCTTCTCCTTCTGGTACTTACATCATACTTTGGACCAAAGTTATATAGTCTTTAATGTCTAAGAATGGTATAATTATTTAAGTTCTTGGTTTCAACCGGTTTTTGTAAAAAAAAATAACTTAAATTCAGTTCAACAAAATTGGTAGAATATGAAATACGTACATATGTACATGTAATGTTAAAACACAACATTTTATATTAACACTTATACCGCAGCTTACCTCAGAAAATAGAGCCTGGAGTTGCAAGTTGGAGAAATTAGGTGAAAGTGCATATGACGCTTTCTGGTACATCCTATAATAAAGTGGCGTATATTATTTGAAAGTTTTCCTCTCTCGTATGCATTTTCGAATTATATACACTTCATTTCTCATTATCACACAAAAACTAACTATGCAATCCACTATAGAGACTTTCTTGCACACAAAGCGTAGCAAATTGACAATTTCCTTCACGGAACTGCGCAAACTAAGAAAAATTGCCGCTACACAGTAGCCAATTAAAGTTGCTATAAAAAGTGACAACTATATAACACTCGGCATTCACTACACTGCAGACCAGGTCCATGCCTTTGATATACAATAAATAATTGAATTCCTATCGCTTCATTCATTTTGCCACTCATCATCAATTCGCTCAATTTCACCTACTTATTTATTTGTTTGCAAACAATCATAGTAACAATTACAACAGTTGATGTTGGAGGGAGGAGTTCAATAACAATCCCCAACGCAGTATGGGAAAGAGGAGTAGAAGGAAGTAGAAAGAGGTCAATGCTGCACAAATACAACCACTTTGTGAACTGCGATACGCTAGTGAGATTAGCACTTGCTTTTTGTTGCTGTTACTTTTTGTGTTGTTTACCACGCTTTACGCGCCATTGTCTATTAGATATACTCTAATTAGAAAACTCAGATTTTTTTACATTTTGTGGAGGTTTTATTTTGCTGTTTTTCTTTTTGCTACTGTATGGCGCTTTGCATGCTTTCTAATCATTTGTGGTCGTAAACGACCGCGGGCGATACCTTTTTAATTTTTTCATTCATTTTCTTTTCACTGATTGTTAAACTACTACTTTTTAATACATGTATTTTATCTTCCTCTTGATGAGCGCTCTTCATTTCCATCAATCAATTGATAGTGGCGGGACAAATAAAATAAACAAACAAAAAAATCAAAGAAAAAAGAGCTAAGCCAATGCTAATGAAAGCGTTGGCAACAACAATATTGAGGAGTATCATTGTACCACAATTGTATCTGTAGATCTAAGCTAAAAGCTTGCTTTTGTCTCCTCTTAAATCCAAACCTGCTAGCTTGTAGCTACAACATAATTTACTTTCTTTCTTTCCTTTCACCCCTTTCTTTATCACGATATCACTGACCAGCTTCGACAACTCCATCCATCAGCAATTCAATAAAACTTACTTGCTGAGAATTTGTACAGTTATTCTCTTGGCTGACCTCAATAACATACCGATCACGCATAGAAACATATATTTTATACAAAGTCATACCTACATACATATGGATGTACTGTACATTGTGAAAATAGGTCTTAACACTTCTAGCTACAGATCTACACATATTTAGTTTGAGAAATTTTACACTTTATATGCGTGAAATTATGAAATTGTTATAAGAGTCTGAGCTTTTACGGATAAACACGCTGGTAATAGATTTCTGGCAAATTCTATGTAAATGTCAAAGTCATCAGCACTAACATTTTTTACAAATCTACGCACATATACATATATTCTTTATAAGAGCTATCAAGTAAACTTATGGCTTTTATCCGTTTTAGTATCACACTTAAACGTCTACTTAAATTATTTCAGATTTAACTGCATATGTGAGACTGCATAGTTTATGGTCTTAAGCCATTATGTTACGGATTAACCAGCATATGATATTTTAAGCACCGTTAGATTCTACTATTATGCATATTATGCGTAATTTAGTAAGTTGTTAAGATGGATATCAAAAATTGAAACGAACTCATTCACAATTTGTTGATAGTAAGCGTTCTAGAAGCAGAGAAGTACTCAGAGCCAATCACTGTATTTAGATGACTGTATAATGTGTAAAAAATACGTTTAATTAAATATTTATTATGGATAACTTGAGTTTAATTGAATATTTATTATTGGTAACTTGAGTTCTAATAATTTAGGGTTTAATTAAATATTTATTATTGGTAACTTGAGTTCTAATAAATTTGGGTTTAATTAAATATTTATTATTGGTAACTTGAGTTTTAATAACCTTTCGCCGTTTTACTACCAATCAAATACTCCTCGAAGTCTATAAATGCGACAGATTTTAACACCAAATAACTTAGTTTAATTATGGAAGCACTGAATTCCGAATTTTGTGAATTACACTAGGCAGAAGTACCACACAACTCTGTGCAACTTTGTCCGTAACTCTTTATTTTCTGCCCGTGGAAGTCAAAACTAACCTAGTAGAAGTTCCCACAGTTTTACTACGATCAGTTGCTCATATGTAATGATAAGTGTAAGGTGCTTATTATTCTGATCTGCAGATCCTTTTCAACAGAAGCTCCATCGAATAAATTTTTACATGCAGGAAGACAAGTTACCTGTATCGTTAGAAATGAAGTAAAGTCCTTCAAATTTATCGGAGTTTTCATATACAAGTAGTATCTCTCAAGTTTACAGAGGCTCCAATAAAGACAGTCTTATAAAAATAATCGTTATGCCTTTACAAGATTCGATTTTGTAGTTAGTCCATTCGTAGCATGGGAGGACTACAGTGAGTCTAAGATCTTAGAACGTATTAGATTTTAAGTGCTTTTCAAAAGGGAAAGCTTCAACGCATCAGGAAAATACTGCTAAGAAAAAAATTAAAATATATTGGGTTAATGATCTTTCATTCACAAAAATTTCACCTTTAAAAAATTTAATAAATTCAAGCAAATTTTTGTCAAATTTCAATTCGCCACAATTCGCAGAAATATATACGAAAAAAGTTATGTAACAGCGAAATGGAATAATCAAAACATAAAAAATAAAATAAATGAAAAACGCGTGAAAGATGTGCGAATTTAACGAGGTGAAACTAATATGGCAGCAAATTTAACTTTTTTCATTCATTGAACGTCTAAATTGATAAAATTATTTTCCCGTTTTTATTTTATTTGCTTGAATTTGATTTGTTTTCTTTATGTGAATGGGAAAATCTTGAGAGTGGTGATTTGTGTGAAAAAAGCGTGGAACATGATTTTAATAATCACTACTCATAAGCATAAACAAAATACACGTTAATTGTTATATTTTTTCTCCTGCTCTCACTTTTAGAAATGTGCCTTGGTTAAAACGATTTGGAGGTGCAAATAAATAAAAGCAAAAAATAAATTAAATCCAAACAAAACATAAAAACTTGTAGATTTCACTCATAGATTTATGCAAAAAGCTTTAAAAGATATATGCGTAAAAGATATTTATGTACATACATATATATAATATAAATTTATAAATGTATATTAAAAAGAAATTGATATTTTATGGAAAATTTCTAACGCCACAAAGAATTAAGTACGGTGCAACAATAAAAAAAAATTGTGAAACAAAATTAGAAATAAAACTAAACTGATATAAAAATATAATCAAAAAAGTTTAATAATGCATTTAAAAAATTGCCTAAAAAACTACAATGGTAATAAAAAATTGATTTTTAAAATTAGAAAACAAATGTAATAAAGAAAGTGTTAAAGAAAGTAAGAAAGTTGTGCGAGTGTAAAAATTTATTTTTTTACAAAATAAAAAAACGACAAATTTTGAGAATAGTGTTGAGAATAAAATGCAACTATTTCAATGACAAAATAAAGAGTTATTAAAGTCATTATATAAAATTAACAAGAATGAATAAATTGTCTTTATACCTTTCATGAATATATTAAATTTATTGCAAATTGCAAAATTCGATTTTAATAATTTTCAGTGTCAATATCAACTTTCACACCAAATTTCAAGCTCTTGATAAGTTTTGGCAGATTTTTAACTCAAAACCTCATATCTGAATAAATCGGTTGCATGGGCTATATAATAAAGAAGCCCGATTTCGATGATTTGCACTAATTATATGCAGTTCACTATATGTGCGAATAATACTAAATTTCAGGCTCCTAAATGATTTTTAACTGAGTTTTTACCAAAACCTCATGACGGAAAATATCGGCATATGAGAGCTTTATGTGATTATATATATGGTTTCGAGGATTTTCTGAACCAATATGCATTTCTTTATGTATGTGCAGTATATCAAATTTCATTTCGTTCTAAGATACTTTTTGGACGGATTTATGACCCAAATCTGGAAAGTTGGTCGTATAAATGCTATAGTGGCTGGTCCCGACAAATGATCGTTTAAATATATAGGTGCATCTTCCTAACAAGTTTGATTGAAATATCTCAAAAATTTTGGGATCCGTTTTCGTTCAAACAGACAAACGGACATGGCTAAATCAATTCAACTCGTGTTTCTGATACGTTCGGTATAAATTTTGGTGGGTATATCTCTTCTCCTTCTGGTTCTTACATACTTCGGACCAAAGTTAATATACCATTTCATGGGCATGAAAGGTATAAAAATTAAGAAAGGAATTCGGAAACAGAACATAAAATTGAGAAATGTAAAATAATTGGAATAAGTGTTGTAGCATTAAAAAATAATTGTATAGATATATGTATGCAATAAATAATAAAATTTCTGCAAAGTGCATTTAAGAAAAAAAAATGGTAAAAATGTTAAATACAAGTATCTACTGTGAAATGGTATATTAACCCCGCCAGGTTTCGGTCGTAAAAATATACTTAACATAGACGGGTATTTTTTATCAGTTAATAAAAATCGCTTTGCTGTGCAGTCATTGTACCAAGCGTATGTTAATGGGAATATTAAAGTAAATAATGCACACAATACATAGTGCATACGTTAATAAATGAATGAGTATATTCATAACTTCGTATAAACAGCTTTAAATGACGACGACTCGTTGAACCATTCAATAAATCCAGCAACAGCCAAGCACACCTTACCACCTACCTCTTCGTATGGAAATATTGCTACATATGTACATCTATATTTGTACCTATTTCAAGTTTCTCACCTATTCAACGTTCAACACATCTTCGCTTTGTATTAAAATAAAAATTATCATTTAAAAAATTACGAAACAATAGACTTTTCAACACGCTTCGTTACAGTAGCTACAGTCTGCAAGTCATTAACTAGAGTCAGCTGAGCACATATGTACATTAAAAAAAATATATACATTTTATATTAACATAAACATCTGATCAAGCAATTTATCCAAAGATCTTTATTTATTTACTTGAAGCCATAATAAAAAATTTAAAAATAATAAAACCCAAGAAATTTCAAAATTCGCAACTCATGAGAATATTCTCACATTTTTCAAATGTTGATTAAGACGCTGAGATTTCGGGTTTTTAGTTTTGCAAGAGCTTAACTTTTTTGATGATACCGTCGTAACGGTAATATTGCTAATGATAAAAGAGAAATTTTAGCCAAAGTTAAGTCTCTAATATAATATTTACATGTATTTAACTACTGTAAATAGGGTCACCGGAAAGAGATTCTGAAGAATAGAAATTCACTTAAATTAGACAGGCAATAAATCTTAGAGTTAATAACTAAATTTTATTTATTTTAATTTGTTATTATAATTAAAAAGTAAAAAAAAAATTAAACTTTCAGATCAAGATTCTCAATTGAGGTTATTAGGTTCGTAGCCTATAACGAAATAGTGTAGAAATTATAAACAGTTCAGAAAATATTCCGCAAACGCCGAGTGGTTACCATTGCGTACAACCCTCCGGAAGGCCAGATTCGCGGTCTTCGGCAGGGAATGTAAAATATATGAGTAAAATTAAGAGTTTTCATTTTCATATAATCGGGTTTGAGTGCTCGCTTTCTTGAATTTCTCTCGAGAGAATTGCAGAACCAAAGAACTCAATGCTAGTTTCTACTAGGTCGTCACATTGGTACGGTCTTGGGAGAGTTCCACTCCATTATTACTAGTTAATTAAAAATGCTAAAATAACATCTACTTCAAAAAACAATAGATTTAAGAACTCTAACGGATATATTAAGGTAAAAACTACACAGACAGATATTAGCCATTCTCAAACTAATTTTATATTTAATATGTTAAGTAGTAAGATAATTTTTTGTCAAATATTGCTGAATAAATAAAAGTCAGAGAAATGACGTCATCTTATCTATCTTAATTAAAGTTAGCAAATTATGTTAATAATTTATTTCTTTTTCCTGCCTTTTAGTACCACTATTTACCGCTATTTAATGCCTAAATACAATTTGTTCATAAAACATATCTTCTTTACAAACAATTAACATATGTACATATGCAGAGACTATGAATATTAAGTTTTAGTTCCGTTCTCAGATTAAATGCGGCCAGCGGTGGGAATATTTTTTTCTGACATCACATTGAGATTCAGCATTTGCAAAACAACTGAATAAACATATAGCAGTCCTACAAATATGTAACGGGTGATCCATTTCGAGGTTCCCTACTTTTTCAAAGAAAAAACACAGAAAATTCAAATTTAATGGGGAATGTTTTATATCATTCGAAAGAACATTCTTTGGCATTTAGTTTTTGAAGATTACCTTTTGCAAATGTTGGCCGCGGCTATGTCTCAGATGGTCCATCCGTTGCTCTTCGTCCCTGCTTGTTTACATACCTATTGAGCCAAAATTTGGCTCGAAAACGTCGGATCCTCTTGGAACTTTTCAAGAGCCCATAGAGCAAAGCGATGTAGCTTGGGAATGTCGCGCGGCTGCACTTCTTGCACAAGCTATATTTTGTACGCTTTCAATTTAAGATCTCGACGTAAAATGCGCCAAGTCGTTCCATATGTCAGTCTGAGTTGCTGCGAACGGCGTCGAATCGCCTCTCCACGGTCTTCGTGTACACTCTCAGCTACGGCCGCTTTATTTTCTTCACTGCGTGCTGGACGTAGTCTATTCAGTCGAATATTATCCAATAATGAATGCTGGAACTCAAGATGGGTGATGGTGTTGCGAATAGTAGGCTCATTAAGCCGATTATTTTGACCATAAGTTGAGCGAAGCGCGCGAAACACATTCTTTACAGAACGTGAATTTTCGTAATAAAATTGAATGATTTGTTAACGTTGTTCCGGCGTAAGTCTTTCCGTAATGAAATGCCAAACAATAATGAACATAAATAACATGATAGCTTGGCACGTTTCAAACGTGATATGTCAAAAAAAGGCTATTGAAAAAAGTACCTCTGCTTAGATCACCCTTTATATACTTACGTTTGCATTCATTCATATCCACACAAATGCATTTTGAAATTTGTTTTTAAGGCTTTTGTGGTTTTTCATTTACTTATTCACTGCCACCGGTTACAAACCAAAAATTAATATGGTATTTATGCTTTTTTATTTTTAGTGTGTAAATGTTAGCAATTTGTTGAATATTTTGAAAAAAAAAAATATTTGTAAAATATGATCTACCATTAAGATTTAAAAATTTTTTTTAGGTTTTCGGTAAATTAGGTAAATAAAGATAAATATTACCAAAGATTTTAGTGTAAAGCTGTCAATAAACCATAAAACATATCTTTGCAAATTAAATTCAACAGTACAGTCAGGTTCTAAAGCAGTGGTCGCCAAAAAGAAAAATGAGAGAGTGTCAGCGAGAGAAGAAAAAATACATTACATTAAATTATAAATGACTTTTTATTGAATACTTGATGTATCCTACCATCGTTATATAATATAATAAATATTGCTTGTCACTAAAAACATTTAAATCGTAAAATACTTCTTAAAAAAATAAAAAAATCGTGTGGGCAGCCCTCGCCACTATTGTGTTATGATATGGCGACCACTGTTCTACTATGAAAATTGAGTTGAGCTGTCATATATTTTATTTTAACTGTAGCAAAAATATATATACATATGTTTTATATGTAAAAATTTGATTTTCTTTATATATTTTTCATGGTATATTTACTTTGGTCCGAAGTATGCAAATACCAGTATAAAGATAGATCCAGCAAAATTTATATTGATCTGATCAGAACAAGTAACTGAGTTGATTTAGCCAAACCGGTCTGTCAGTTTTAGAGATATTTGAAAGAAAATTTGTATGCTTGCTTATTTTAGTAACGTATTGATAATTTATCAATATTTATCGGAACCGAACTTATCTGTAGACTATACTATATAGTTCCTATACAACCGATATGTTCAGTTATTTGGTTTTGACATTCTACTAAAAATCTAATAAATATTAATACTGAAAATCCTCGAAATAGAATTTTCATAATGCAATAAATTTGAAATGACTTCAACACTTCTTATCTGTTCAGTTCGATGAGAGATTCTAGTACATATTAGGGGGATTCGCCCTACTATTAGGGCGATTGCATACTATGCAAATATTTCTTATGGAATTGTGTTAGGGATTCAAGTGAAACAATAACAACCACACAGGCAAAGGGTTGCTTTTTGTCCCTTTTACTATCTGTGGGTATCTGTGGGAAATAAATATACATAGGTTTTGGCATAGGATACTCTTCCTATCGTAGCATATTTTTTTGCATGTGTTGTTGTGCCATTGCACGAATTGGAAAAATTTCCTAATCGCACTTTAATTCTTAATAAAAACAATTTCCGTTTGGGGCCTCCACAAAAATTAAGGCTCATCTTACTTGTCAAAGATACCTATTACATTACATATATACAATTTATCCGGCATATATATAGTATCAAATTTTATTGGCGATTATTTTTTTTTGTCAGTAATAATAACTTACAGCGCTTGAAGCAGATCATAAGCAAGTTAAAGCATTGTCAATTTTTACATGCCATATATACATACGCATGAATACATGCAGACATACAATTATACATTTAATCGACTACATACATAGTCTGGTATATATGCCTTTAGGACAGTTCATAAAACCGCTCATATTCTCACATATGTCTATAACTATGCATGTTTAGCAGTATGTAGCACATACATAAATATGTATGTATGTTGCAACAAAACGAGTTCCTGGAGCAGGTTACTGATCGATGAGATCTTCTTCCATGCAAACCCAGTCAGTCGAACCAACCGACCATTAACTCGTGTTGCTAATTATTTATTTTTTTGCTTTGTCTTTTTTTTTGTTCTTTTTGCACGTATTCACCTAAATGTCATTATCCTCACGTGAACAGTACTTAATGACAGCTCCAACGCTCATCTTATCGCACGGCACATATGAAGCTCGGTTACTTCTTGCCATATACATATAAGCACCACCTAGGCCGGTATTTCTCTCCCTCTAAATGGCAGGTTTCACAGGTTTGTACATACATTTGCCTGTACGTAAACCTGTATACTGTTTCAGCAAACTAACTATGCGGCTATGTTACGCATGAAATAAATTCTTAACTGCACTCAGCAGCACTGCAAATTTTTTCACATGTTGCAAGCTGAGAACATACCATATGTATGTACATATGTATAAATAGTGGCAGCAAGAAGAACGATAAAAGGTTGCATGTGGCTGAAAATTGCCGTATGCAACGTGGCTAGACATGCAATATTAAATGTCATATGAAAATCATGGAGTGTGTACGATGTATGTAGTAATGAAAAAGGTGCCGGATGCAATTTAATTTTAATCAAAATTTTCCTCTTTCAAATAAAATTTGTTTATTTTTTTATTTATAACTTTTTTATTTCACTTTAAATTTTTTTTTTAATATTTTTTACTTTATTTTATTTTTTGTATTTTATTTTATATTGTTGTTTTTTATTTTATATAAATTTATTGTATTTTTATTCATTTTTCTATATTTTTAATTTATTTTATTTTAATTTCTTTAGTTTGTTTTATTTTAATATAATTTATTTTAATTTAAATTATTTTAATTAATTTTTAAAATTTATTTTGTTTCAATTTAATAAATTTTTATATTTATTGTATTTTATTTCATTTTATTATATTTTATTCTTTTTCTATTATTTGTTTTATTTTTTATTATTAATTTTATCTACGAATGCATCTATGCAAAATAATACGCCTTAGCTCTCTGGTATGTGATATTACATAAAAGTAACATTTATTGATTTTCACTTTCCAAAAATAGTAATTCCAAGGGTCTTCACTGCCATTTGCATGAGCAACTTCTACGACGAAAAGATAAATTTCTACTAATTTCTTTACATGGAAACTTGTCAGGAATCAAACGCTAATAAATTTACAAATACTATAACAATAAAAGTAAAACGCAAAAGCTATAAATAAATAACAAATTACGAGTAAATATATATAGGAATACATACACATTGAAAATATCTTCAAATATTTGCATATATACAAACATACGTACAATTAAAAATTTAAAATTTTGTTATATTTTTTGCGCTCTCGTCACACAGATGTTTCGTCTCGATTTGGTATAATTTATTTTCGCCATTTATAGCAATTGACATTTGCTGCGATCAACGTAAAATGCCAAAAATATTTCCACACTCTTTCATTATTTTTCTACACTTTTTGGTGGTTAAGAAGCCGACATTTGTTTACAAACAAATTCAAATTTTCGTGGGTAGTGTTTAATAGTATTTTTACTAACACTTTTTTTCTTGAGTTAATGTAAGTCGTGCCTGAAATTGTGTCAACTTGTTGTTGTTATATTTGTATGCTTGGTTATATGTACAAAACTATTTATGTGTAGGAGGAGTGGCTGCTCGAATTTGGAAGACCAGTCACACTTGAATTAATTTAAATGCGATTTTCAAGTCATTTATATGACAACAACAAAAATGTCAGTAGTGAAAATACAGATTTAAAAAAACTGAGGAAACGTATGTATGTTAAATTAAGTTATTTGTTACAAATGAAGAGTCATGAGATGTTTTTATATTATATAAGAGAAAAAATGGTAGGCGATGTTCAATAGGGGTATATCTGGATGGAAGTGAGGAATATATGCAGAGGTATTCGATTTCACAGAGAGAGGCATTTGAAAAATCAAATTGATAAAACTTATTATCATTAAAAATGATTTCACATAGCAACACACACATTAAAGTTAAACATGTGTCAGTAATCTCCACAAACCCTCACAAACTCTGGCCACATATGAATATAAAAAGTAGATTCATATTTTTTCATTAAATTTAAAGCAATTTGAAGCAAGGTAGTTAGTTACAAACGAAATAACATTTAGTTTTCTGTTTAATTTAAAAAAATATTTTCAACTCATTATTCTTACATATATACATACATGCTATGTGTTTAGGCTGAAAGCTATTATCAAGTCAATTAAGATAGGCATTTATTTATAAGTAAAACCAAAACGAATTTAGCCAGTTTTATTTTATTCTACTTTATTTTATTTAATTTTAATTTGCTACGATTTTCTATTTGAAAATGCGACAATCTAAAGAATTGTGATTTGTGCGAAAAAATATAGGAGCAGAGCGTTTGAGCAGTTTTGAAGGCCAAAAAATGTTCCATGATTTCGACATTAACTACTCAAAAAACCTATTTTTCGGAAATTGTGGTATTTGTTCTCCTGCTTTAACATTTATACAGGCATATCACGGATTCCGACGAAGCTGTCGACGTGACAACGTCGGGAAAATGCTATCATCGATTCCGGCGTAATCACGAAGTTTCGAAATTCGTGAGATTGGCATCCTTGATTCCGAGTGAAATGGAGTGGACAGTTCTTCGTGACAATTTTATTCGAATGCTTCTGATTTTCGGGAAAACAAAAGAGAGCAGAAATAAGGAAGAGAAATTCAAATTTATACAGTTAAATTTAAAATTAAAGAAATACAAATGTAAGAAGTTTTTATTAAATCAAGGCCATCCAAAAAGAAGCGAATCTTTTGCGAGAACAGAATCAAAAATGTTGGCAGAAACGCAGCGTCATAACAGGGCTGTGGTGTTAAAAGTGGTATTAAATAATTCATATTTTATATATAGCTTTATTTAAGTTATTAAGTGTTAATTAAGTGAAATCAAATGAATTAAAATACTAAAGTTTATATTGTGATATTCATATATTTATAAATACTTTAATATAATATAATATGAAAAACAAACTTGAATTTGAAGAAATTAAATGTATAATTTACAAAGCAAAGAAGTTTTTGTCTTATTTATATTGCTTCTATTGTATTATTTGCAGAGTCTTTTTGCTCAGTATTATCTATCTCTGTTTGATTTTCAGTGTAATGTTCTTCTACGTGGTAAAATATACTGATGTTATGTAATTTACAGCAAATATTAACGATATGTGCAGTTTTCTGTGGGGAATAATGCAACTATCCGGCACAAAGTATGCATAGTAACCGATTTTGCAATAGCCTTATTGTTCTATCCACAACATTTTGAGCCTGTGCATGTATCTTGTTGATACGGTTTTTAGGACTTCTTTTCCTCGGTGATCGGAATGGTGTCATCAACCATGGCTGCAATGGGTAGACTGCATATCCTATTTAAGACATCTGTATATATACGTGTGTATTGCTCCTAAAAAGTTTTGCATTACATCCAAACGTCGGAATTGCTGATAGCACTTTTCGTGAATTCGTGACGGGAGATTTTTTTTGCCGACGGTAGTTAACTCGGAATCTGTGATAGGCCTATAAATTCGCCTTGGATTCCATTGCGAAATAGTAGTTTTGCTTTCAAAATCAAATACTTTAAATTCGCAATAAACGATTGAAAAGAAATTTGAATGTAAATCCAAAACATATTTCTTTCAATGTCATATATGAATAATCCGGTATCAATATCACTGTTCCAATATACCTCGTATGTATAAATTTTTACCCGACTCTATTATTATCGTTGGTGTCTTCTTTTCAATACAATCAACATATTCCGCATTTCTACACCAATGACACTTATGACACGTTGCACCATTGTCCATTAGTATTACTTGCCTCTTTTGTTGCATATAATGAACATGCTGCTTCACCCATTTTATCCACAGTAATTTTTTTCTTGCACTGAGAACAAGTGTTAACGCGTTTACCACATTTATAACTTTTTGTTGTTTTTTATATCCTTAAATTATTTGTATTTTTAGAAATACCATTCTCTTTATACAGTGAGTCTTTCTTCTTGTAGATTCGATAGTCCGCCGCAAACGCACCCTCACCAATATCTTACTCTAAGACAGAGGCATAACAGCAGTATACATAAGAAATCATAGTTAAAATTACTTTCAGATTCTTTCAGTTCATTTCAGAACAAAAATCGTTAATATGTTTCGCAAATTAGTTATGTCTGTTTATCTTGAAATTAAAAGGCTTTTAAACAAATTGACCTTTCCCGATGCTGTGTTGGTCCTATAGAGTACCAAGCACTCTCTCTATATTACAATACAGTATAATACATAACATGGATCAGCTCGCTCGAATTACCGTCAATATTAAAGTTGCAAGAACCTTTTGATCACGATATAACCTAACTGCCTTTGGAGCTTTCTCCTCTGGACACGGTTCTTCAATCGTCTGCCAAAGAACAAGAGTAATGAGCAAAGAGTAATGAGAATGCTCCAAACCGCATAATTTCCTTCGTTCAACTTTTCAATGTTCGCAATTGCGCCATACATCCTATCTGCTTCGTTTTTAACTCAAGAAAAACTGAGAAATCGATAAAATAGCAATGCGCTGAAAACTTCACTTATTCGGAATTAATTACTGCCAAGCTTCAATCTATAAAACAGACGAAGCTCCTAATGCATAACCTACATATGTACATATGTAGGCAAATATTGTATTCGGACTGAATTTTTTTTTTTCAATTCATTTAACTATAATTAAAAACGTAGTTGATCACAATATGTTTTAGTTGTAAAGTACAGTATGAATAAGTACATATTAGAACGTTTTAAACTAATTTAATTTTGTTGTTTTAAATTTTTATAAGAAAAGTTTAAAAAAATTAATATGATCAAAATGGAAAAATTATAGATTTTAAAAACTTTCTACTCACTTATTTGACATTATCGCTTGAAGATAACGTAAAAAATATCCGTTAATCGCTATCATAAAATGTTTAGTTGGATATCCATTTCGTAAATCCACATAAAAATGCTTCCAAAATGATAGAAGTGTTTTTGATGGAATAATTATGGGTTAAAAGCAGAGTTATTGAAGTATTATTGAATGCTGAACAGTTTGCCGAATTTGAAAATGATGTTGATTTGTAAATGTTATTTAGTTGGCGTTGATGGCGATTATGAATGGAATAGCATAGAATATATTTTTTCTTACTTATGGTAAAGTTTTAAATCTGTTAATGTATGATTTTAAACAGAATTATGATTTTTTAATGCTTTAATTTCTTTATCATTAATTAAATTTTTTTACTATTTCATATTTAAGACATTTTACTGGTTATTTTCAAGTTTGATAATTTCTGTTATACAAATTTTAGCATTTCCTTTCACTAATTACTTTTATTTTTAAAAAATTTCTTACATTTTCAAACTTTTTGGTTTGATCTAATTGAACTTAGGTATGTAATTAGCACCATTTTCATTTACTTCTCTAATTCGCAAACAATTTCATCGTTGATTTTAAGTCGCAATTGACTAATTAGTTGATGATTGAGGAAGATTTCACAAGCAATTTGGCATACGAAAATTGGAAATAAATGTAAACTGGTCAGGTTTGGCTGTAAAAAAAAATTAATAAAGCGTTACATAAAAATAACTTAATTTTTTGCACATGTAAAAATATTTTTCAGGTTTCGATTTACATTTTATGCAAATTTTTTTTAATACAAAGCTCTGCTTATAAACACTTTTTATGATAATATATACACTATTTTTTTCTTCTCTCTACGCTTTTTAAAAATTACTTTTTATTAACACGGATCTGATTAAACATTACTCGTTCGTTCGAACAAGTTCTTTTCAAGATTTATATGTCGCATGCACTATTTACTGAACTGCTTTTGCTTTAAGTTGCATTGTATCGCTCTCGTACCCGCGTTCGCGCATTCTTTTAATAAAAAAATCAGCTAATAGTGCCGCTACGTGTTACGAAAATCAAGTTGCGCTTAAGTTCAACGTTAAAAAGTAACTGAATTCCAAGTAAATGTTACAAACCGCTGAGCACTTGCGTTGGTAAGATCGGTAGTAGTAGATGCGTTAACATACTCTCCCAGCGGCTTAGCACTTTCTTAACACACACAAGCACAGCCTTGCTTCAGCCAACAACCGAAAAGACCGGCTTCAACAAGTCTAGGCATGCAGCCAGTTTTGTTAGCTGTAAAGAAATAGTATAACAACAACAACAATATTTCATAGAAATACTAACACATTCAAACGTCCTACCTACTCACGCTCAATAGCACCAACGGACGCTCTCACTGCGGTTTTGTGCTGTTTGGATACGTTGACCTGCAGCTGATCACCACCACACCTCTACGATGAATGTTCATTTGAATTCGCTTTCGGAAATATTCGCTCTGCCTCAAACTCAGCTTTGCTGTGACTCTCTGGGTAAACTCGGAACTGGTTAGTTGACTTTGCACGAAAAGCGCTTTTCGCATTTAAGTAAGCCACACATTGGTTATTCCTGATTCTTAAGCAGCGGAATTCTTTCGTCTCTTGTTGGGTACGTGCCACACTAATATGTTGGTAGCCATCGTGGTTCACGATGTTTGAGAAATCGATGACATTGACTTTTTGGCAGATAACTTAAAAAAAAAAAAGAATCGTAAATCGTTAGAATTAAAGAAACATAACGAGTCGCTCGCGTTTGGCCCAGTCTTTCAAGCTGAAGGCAATGACATGGCAAAAAGGCTTGATTTACTAAGCAGAAAAATATAATAAAGTTGGTAAAAAGAAACTTTTTTAATATTTAAGTGTGTAGAATAATTTGATTGATTTAAAACTCAATGGTCTAAAAGTTCATTAACAAAATTCGGAAAGTTATGAATAAAGGCCTTTATAGACTTAGTGAGATCACTGGACAGAAGAATCTTACAATTGAGGATCACGTGAGGCCCATCTGTATAGTTGATTAGTTGAGTCGGCGCCTTCAGTAATGCCGAGTCGGCGCCTTCAGTAATGCCCACAGAGTTGTAGTTATTGAGTTTGAGGTTACATTCGTTATTGAGGCGGTCGCAGGAAACCCTACATCTGTACCTGGCTAAAATTAAGACACATCAATATAGATATAATACGATGTAGGTGATTAAACCTGGCAGAAGGTTTACTTTTATCGAACACTCAGTATGTTCAGCACAGGGTCAGTTCTTTAAATGGAAACAAAAATTTAAAGCGTTTTTCAGGAACGATAGGAGCCATTTTTGGCTCCAATACAGGCAATGGTCTAAATTCGTCCAGAAATGTTGCCATGAAGGACGGAAAGAGACGTGGCGTCGTTATATGACAAGTTATAAGCTATTATATAAGCATAGCTCACTGAAGAAGTTACTTCATTGATTTTTCTGTAAGAGTACCGTTATCTTATCTCAATTTCGGTAGAATTTCATTTACTAAAACTTCCTCAAACCACTTGCGAAACCCAGTTCATTTCGAAACGTTGAGCGCGTCAATTTGCATAAGACACTTCAACATTCATGGCATCAATGAACTACAAGTACATACAAGCAAATAATAAATTTCTTTCTGAATATAAGAATACAAAGGAATAAGGTACTAAGAACATAGTAAAAACCATGACTTTGTCTAGAATAGAGGAAACATAAAACCTAAAATGCGTAACGTGTAAGAATTTTAATAGAATTTTGCTCAACCACAAAACCTAAAATAAATCTCCATCACAAATTACAAAAGAAAATAAGAACAAAACAAAAAAAAAACCAGGGAAGAAACGCTGTCTTCGGCTATGTCGAAATCTTTATACCTTTCATGAACATATCAAATTTATAGCAAACTGCAAAATTCGATATTGATAATTTTCAGTGTCAATATAAACTTGAATTTACGTTTGTATGCTGAAATGCCCAATTTCATGCTTTAGACGCTTTTTTGTCGGGTTTTTGACCCAAACCTCATACCTGAACAAATCGATTGTATGGGGACTATCCGATTTCAGTAGTTTTCTGAACAGATCGGTTGTATGGGGGCTATTTCGATTGTTTTTCGATTTCGATGATTTTCAGCCAACATAAAATTCATAATATGTGTGTAGAATACTAAATTCACGCTCCTAGATGTTTTTTACACTGTGTTCTGACCAAAGCTTCAGATATCTGAGCTATATGCTTCAGTTGTCCGATTTCGATGATTTCCAAAACCAGTATGCATGCGTGTGCAGCATACCAAATTTCACAGTCTTAGTTAGTTTTATAACGGATTTATAAACTGAAATTTGAAATCCAAAAACGCAGTCGTATATAGTGGTCCGATTTGGCCGGAAAAAATTTGTTTTAGCCTACCCAGTTTGGTTGAAATATCGCGAAAATTGAGGAAATAGTTTGCGTTCAAACAGACAGACGGACATGACTAAATCAACTCAGCTCGTTAGCCTGATACGATCGGTATAAATTTCGGTTGGTTATATCTTCTAATTCTGGTACTTACATACTTCGAACCAAAATTAATATACCATTTCATGTATATGGAAGGTATAATATATGTAGAAAATTTGCCCGCAGTGAAATAATAAATAAAGAATGAAAATAAACCAAAAACAAAATGATCAGACTAGCAAAGTGGTCAAGCAATGTTGAAAAAAAAAAGAGATGTGTCCATAAATAGAAGACGAATTGCAACAGTTGAATTTATGGGCAACACATTGAACTCTTAAACAAAAATGGCAAAAACCGTATGTAAGGAAGTACATAAGTTTACATAACAACGGGCAAGAAAATTTTAAGAACAAACAAAAGGGGTGATAAGTAAATGCAGCCAGAAAGAAATATGAGCAAGATGTAGAAGCAGCGATCATAACAAATGAAAAAAAAAAAATTTTTGATAAAAAGCTTGGCAAGTTAAGTACGAGCGTAAGTGAATGCTAAGACAAGCGTGGAAAGAGTGCAATATTGATAGCTACAGGCAGAGAACAGACCGACAGTGCAACGAGAGGCGAGTAGGAAGACAATAAAGAGGTTTATGAAAGAACCTAATAGAAAATTGTCAGTCTCAGATATGTATGCTGTTAAAATGCAAGCATATTGACATTTCATCCTAAAAACGATTGATTCAAGTCATTTTGATAATAGTTAGGTATAATTAACTGAATTTTGAAATAAATCATTATATACAACTAAAACTTACATCTCATCTGAAAGAACACATCTTTGCTATCCGTCTATAATTTTCAATCGAAGAACTACTACCATTTTTATGCAACGGAATTATACATGATCTTTTCCATATCAAAGGGGAAAATACCTTTTTTTGAGGGATGCATTAAAGAGGTTTGTTAAAGGCCGGTACAAATTTTCAACACAATTTTACGAAAGCATGTTGGAATCATGTCAGGACCGTAACTGATAGAGCTCTTTAAAGCCTTTAACTGCCAGAACACATTTTCGGGAGAAATAATTGAGGTGTTAGTTGAGCTTTGAGGATAAAAATTCTCTTGACAGAAAAAATTGTTTCCAGGTGAATTGATAGAGTAATAATTTATGCAAACATATTCGAGATATGATGAAAGTTACTATATGTAGTAGATTTATATGTCATAGCGGATGGAAACAAAGAGTCTCTGCGTTTGGAGTTAAGTAGTTGTTGTAACATTTTTTGCTAAGTTCAAAGTACTTACGACGTAATTTCATTTACAGAAACGTGGCTAAAACCTCACGTTTTTTAAAATGAGATTTTATGCAGCGAGTTTCAAATCTATAGTGATCGCTTGAACAGAATCGGAGGGGGAGTTCTTCTTGCGGTTCATTCGTCTTTACCCTCAGAAGAAGTTTGTACTTCTCTCATAGATTCAATTGAACTTAAATGCATCCGTGTTCGTACTGGTAAGGCCTTTATTTATATAATTTTATCTTACATACCTACCCATTCTGACATATCAGTATATCTTTAACTTATTAGATTAATTGAAAGTATTATTTCATTGATGAAAGATTCTGACTCCTTTATGGTCTTGGGAGACTTCCATTTGCCTTGTATATCATGGAAACAAATCGATGATAATATCACTCCCGTTTGTAATCGACCATGTTTTACCGAGTTCTTATAGAAAATGTCTGAGCTTTGTATTAACCAAATTAATTTAGTACCAAATAAATTTCATAAAATCCTGAATTTAGTGCATGTAGACAACATTTCAAAATTTTCTGTGATTCGGTGCGATTCACGGCGGCATCTCTATTTGGGTCTAGTTTTTGCAAAAGCTAACTAAAAAAAACATTGGTTTGGCCTGTCTATAAAGGAAAGTGTTTTTCATTTTAATAATAGAATTTTAAAATTGTTTGAAAATTTTGTGCCAAAACGTGCTTGTACTTGAAGTAAATGTATATATATATAATTTATGGTTCACAAAGGATTTAAATTTGATTTAAAAAAATGAAAATCTTGCGCTTTGAAACTGTATAAAAAACTACAGACTATATAAAATACTCAAAGCTACGTCGTAAGTACTTTGAACTTTGCAAAAAATGTTACAACGACTACCGTAACAGGTGTGAATACTTTCCGTTTTTAAGTTTAATCAGAAAAGTCCAATTTAAAATAATATAAATAATCATCAGAAATTATTAACATAGCTAATACCATTAAATTAAAATAAAATTTGCTCAAATATAAGTAGAAATACAAAAATAATTAAATTAAAAAATAAAAGTAAATAAAATTAAAATATATTAAAAAAGTATTTACAAATCATCACGAGATTTATTATATCTAATTAAATGGTTTGTTGTAATTGAATTTTGAAATGAAAATAATTATAAATTCATTATTTGGAACTATTCCATTCATCATTACTTTCTCACTAGTTGTGACTGAACAGAAAATAAACAATATACAATTACTTTACAGAAGAAAATTTCACATATTTTTTACATCTTCTTAACATCGTAATTCCAAGTACTAACAACAAACATACATACATATGTACATTAACTTGTTGACTCCTTAATATATCATTGGCTCCATAGCGGTAACAAGAAGCAAAGTGTCGACTCGAGGAAAGCATGGCTTGAAGGCGTTCATAGCTGATACAACAAGATTCTGAACTCACAGCATGGGTTTTTCAAAAGTAAGGGTGCTTATGAGGTTTTATTTCATAATAAGTCAATTCCATTATCTGTTTTCCTCTTTGTATGCACATACCAAAATAGTATCGGAATCGGGGAAGTTTTTTGTGATAATTAGGTGATTTAGTGATTATTGCAATTGGTTGCTTTGATTTTTTCGATATGATAAAAAATGGTAAATGTTTGTAAATAGCTTGTGATATGAGGAAATATAATGAAAGATGTGTTTACCAATAAAAAAAAACAATGTATGTATGTATAATTTTTTAAATAGTGAGTTGTCATTCATTAAGAATATAGAGAAACTGGTAGTACTGTAAACCTTTCAAAGCTTCAACCTTCTCATTCATCCGGACAAGATGACCTAGCCGGCGAGCCGCTGTTTCTTAATAATCTGAACTATGTCACTTTCGACTCATCGGATGTTGTCATCGTGTACGCTTTTGTGAGATATATATAGCAGTACAGGGATAATGAGCGCCTTGTAGAGTTTGGTTTTTGTTCGTTGAGGATGGACTTAACTTTCTCTGTTTAGTTCTGTCGCTTGTATTATACCAGAAGCTTTTTGATGGAATTCTTCAATCCGGCGACAGGTATGAAACGGCTATGGCGGTACTATATACATCCATATTTCGAGTCCCGGCAAAGTCGATCATCCTCAACCATTTTAAAGATGTTTTGACCATTGAGGCTGAATTTACCGAGTGCTATGACAAGGATACCTTCTTTGCTCATATTAGCGCTAAAAAATTCAAAAACCAGTTTAACATCGTGTAGAGGCAGCGCTCGAAACGCATACAAGGCACTCATAAAACGTATCTTTTAACACATCATTTTTCTCTGCCGTCGTACCGTATTGCGATCCCATCGTAACTATTTACAAAATTAGCTGGCGTAATTCAATTCGCTATAATTCAGTACAGATGCCTAATTTATCGTAGAAAGAAGAAATCCGAAATATGGTAAATATTTGTGGGCAGTAAAATTAAAATTGTTCCGATTTTTATGACATTTAGTTCGTGGCTTTATGTTATCTCGAAAAATAAAAATGTGAAATTTAGTTAAGATCGGACTTCAGACGCACCCACCGCACATTAAAATATTTTAGAAAATATGCTAAATACCTTTTCCTTTATTACCTTTTACTCTTCTTGCACTCGGTTCCTATAGAACTCAATACAATATGAAACAAAAACAAAAACTAATGCTACAATTACTTAACTCATTGTCCTTTCTTACAAATAACTGATCAAGCCAGGTACAGTTGGGGCTCTATGTAGATTAGATTTTATTCACAATCTATTAAATTTTAGCTAAAGTAATCTTAATTTATTCACTTTGTCTTCTTTAAGTGATCTTTTAAAATAAAAAAACCAAAGCATTCGCTTGCCTACAGCTATGGCCGCTCAACCAAGACTTGAAAGTTTCATCAATTTGCACTGAGTTTTTCACTGGAAAATAACCACATTTTGAGTTCGCGCCAACTTGTGCTGATATTAATACCACAAGCGCATGTACATTCATACTTATTAAACAAAAATATTAAAAACTAGAGAAGCGATAAATGACTTTTTTATTTAATTCTCCTTCAAACTTTTGGTTTACTTTAAATTAATCGTACAAATCTGACGTACGAATTTGGTGTTGCGGAAATTTTTTAATTGCCAAATTATCATTATCACAAACTTACAATAACATAAAAACTTCATTTGCCTTTCGTCGTAATTTATTTTGAAATATTTGACCCCAAAATGCAAGAAAACACAGTAGTGTTTGAAAAATTTTTTTGCATTTCAGCAAATGCTACTTTAAGAGCTGTTAACTTCTATACGAATATATATTAGAGCTCCAGATTTTACTCAATTTCGAGTAGTTTGAGCATTTGAGCAACGATTAACCGCACACCTGCTCATTGCTCATTACTCTAAATTTATCGAACCGAGCGCGAGCATTTCGAGTATTTTGACAAACACTTTGAGTTTTCTTTCAAAACTTATTTTTTATTAATTTGAAATTTATTTATACGAAGTGTAAAAGTCATTGAAACGCCAAATAAATTTTGACAAACAAATTATTATTTTTTCTTAAAAAATGTCGCAGGCGCTGCAAAACGACTCTAGCGAACCCTTAAACCGAATTTGAAGGAGTAGCTCCACTAAAACTCAGTCTCTTTTAACCATAACCCAAGACTCCTCACGGGTTGGTTACCACCCCGTGTAGCCTGTACCCGAATACCCAGAAGTAGAGCTACACCCCAGTAATTTCAAGTAGATTCCAAAACATAAATTACAGATCATTGGAATTTTTGGTGATTATATATATATATATTTGGCGCTTTGTTACCGCTGAAACGATTTTCGCCCCACCTCCTTCTCCAATTTGTGGTTTAGCACTTTATATTTTTATTTATGTGTTTACCAATAAATGGAGGAACCTACAGTTTATTCTAAGCCGATTCCGAAGGCCAATGGGTTTTTATGAGGAGCTTTTATTTCATATCAGAAATACACTCGGAGGGCTTGCCATTCGCTGCCGAGGGGCGACCGCAATTAGAAAAATTATTATTTTTTAATTTTGGATGTTTTGGATGGATTTTCCGAATGTCAGTACGCAATGGTAATCACTCGGCTTTTTTGATTACGTTTTACTTATCTTAATTTTTTGTTTATAAAAATATTTTTTCCATTTTTTATATGTTAATTTTACAAAGTTAAGAAAATATTAAAAAAAAAATTTTTTTTTGAAATTTGTACGGAACTGCCATCCCTTTATGAATCTTCTTTTAATATAAATAAATATTTTTTTAAATATTGCACACCTTGTAAAAATATGAAAAGTCCCCAAAAATAAAAAAAATATCAAATAGATTGTCAATCGAAATTTTCTTCGTGTTTTTCATTGTTTTCAAAAGATAAACTTCAACGTATAAAATTCCAAACCCAAATTGTAACATTAAAATTTATAAAATTATATTCAAAATATTAAGTTTGTTCTTTACGGTTATGTTG
Organism: Neoceratitis asiatica; assembly: GCA_030068015.2. Taxonomy (NCBI): domain Eukaryota; kingdom Metazoa; phylum Arthropoda; class Insecta; order Diptera; family Tephritidae; genus Neoceratitis; species Neoceratitis asiatica. Next base: position 75,438,834 of record CM061524.1, read on the forward strand.
TATTAGATTTTAGAAGAATTGAGTGTAAGCTGATGTAAGGAAAAATTTAAAAGTAAAGTGAAATTACGAAACAATAAAGATTAGTTGAACTTATGTTGAAAAATCAACAAAAAGAAAATTACAATAACCTGGATGAGCATTTTGCGTTAACTTTAACACATGAAGATGGGCAACAAAACATCTGTTCGCCAATATGGATGTATAATATAGGTGAAGCCTTCGTTGGCATTTCTTCGGCTGATCAATTACCCGATGGTATGTGATGGTTATCACTTAAAATATTCGAATGTTTAAAAAACAATCAAAATAAAGTTTTTAACTCAAAAAAAAAAAAAACAAATAAAAACTATTTTGTTTAAATATAAATTCTTAAATTTTATTTTTTAATTTCACAGGCTATGCAACAACTGTGGGTTATGGACATCGCTTTCGAAATAGTGAATTTCTACCATTATTTCCACACTATCCTATAATTATTTATCTGTTAATTCTGGGCATTATTATAACTTTGGCTGGGTGAGTTACATAAAATATTTATGAAGTGTAACTTCAACTTAAATTCGCACCTAATTTTCGTCACATACATACTCGTATATACCGGCGGACTCGCAAAGAGGTTTATAAAAGATCCATATAAAAATATTTTTAATAGGCTTATCGTTTAAAATGAGATTGACCTCCTTAAAACTTAATATTCAATAAGTTTGATAAAAAATAGAATTTTATAAAAATAAAGCTTATTGAAAAGGATAAATCCTTTAAGTTGGATGTACATCTTCTAACGTACAAATCAGTAAAGCATAAATTTTGGCATTTCGATAAACATTTTAATAGTGTTTATATTTTTATTTTCAGCTTAACATTTGCCGTTTGCCGTTTTCGTGTTGGTACGTCACTTTACCGTTACACGAATTATGAAATTCGTGAAGAATTGAGCATGTGGTTTTGTATGTGCTATGTTTTAGTGGTAATAACTTGCATAGTTTTAAGGTGAGTAATTTTTTAAATAGTCTAAATAAGAGAAAATATTTTAAAATTTTTTAAATTTAATATTAATGACCTTTATTTATTTATTTTAGCATCGCTACCGCCATTATGATCACTGCCAATAGAAATATCCGCGAAGCGAAAGCAGGACGCAGCTGGCGTCTAAAATTGGCGAATGAAAGTGTCAATAAAATCGTAAAAAAGTTAGACAGTATCAATTTTACCGAACCCCTGGAAATTTTTAATCAACTATCATTGAAATTTCAGCATGCCATAAAAAGTATTCCATGTAGTTTTCGAAGAGTGCTTTCAATTTAAAAAATATCATATTTTTCAGATACAACCCCGCCATTTTTATTCGACAACGTGCGCAATAGACGAAATTTGGACTTTGGAAGTTATAAAAATGATATCGTGGAAATATTGGAGACTTTTTCACATTGCAATGCATATATGCTGCATTTCTTGGATTGTAAGTGTTTCTTAAAATAGTGAATATGAGGCTGACAAATGAGTATACACTTTTTTATTATTTATTGACATATGTGCACTTATCTTTTCGAAAATAATTTTCATCATTATATAGTTTTACCAGAGTTTTGGTCTTATTCTTATAGCCTGGCGTTACTATGATACAAATGCGACGAAATTTGCCAAACTTGTAGATACTATGGAAAGTCGATATGCCCTAGAATCGGTGCGAAAAGTTAGAAGTGATTTTACAAATATCGTATATAAGGTATATAAATTCTATTAAATTTAAGGAAAATCCTATCCGAACACAACTCAACCATTCTCAGGTCGTCCAACAAAATAGCGCATTCTACCACTATCGTCAACGACTTGAGCGCTTATCTGGGGAGATGCGTTCTAGACAAGCTTTTGAGGAGGAGGAAAAAATTGAAGTTGAAACAAATCTCGATATAAGTTTAAAAAATATGAAGAAAAAACTGGGAAAACTTGGTAGATATTTTGGGATTTTTTGAAATATACTTAATCGAATTTTTCTATTCAGGTTCAAAACTTCTTGAGCGCAACGTTAAGATGAGGAAAGCTAAGGAAGATTTACGCGATGCCCCAAAAGGCGCAGGTTTCATCGAATTTTCCGATACGCTTTTAGGATTTGGAAATTTTATATGCATAATTATGTTGTTGGTAAGTACTCGTCCTTCATTCATCGAGTTTGCTTGAGGTTTAGCTCTTCGAAAGCTGGTCACATGGCCCTACACCCCACAACCTCTTATATTAAGGAGTATCAATTTGAATGAGAGGTAGTGATCCATACTCTCACTACGAATATTTGGAGGATTTAATGCACGGTTTCTACGGTTTAACAGAAGCTTGAAACTCTTTGCATTCCTGAATCACGGGCAAAAGATTATTCGTTGCTGCGTACCTTATTAAAAAATCGATGCCTTCAACATATATAGATTCATAATTCAAAACCAACCAATAATATCACTGTGGAAGGAATTAGGACGAGATCATATACCGCTACCTCATAAGCAGTTATAAATTGTATAGAAATTAAAACATCTCTTAATATATATTTCAAACATGACTCACCTGTAGAGGTACCTGGCTTTTTTATAAGACATGCGGCTGATTTGCAAAAGTAGATATCATTATTTCCTGACGACAATAGGTCTATGGAGCTAAACGTTTATGCTTTAACGTGGAGCGATGCCGATATTTTTATTAGCCAAAACGGTTGAATTTTCGAACAACCGAACAGGCTTATCCTATGAAAATCAGCCATCCTCACTCTCGTCTCGAGAAGACTGGATCGATCTCGCCTCGATAGGCTATCTTCAAATTTTTCTACTATTTCAATATTTTTACCGTTCTTCTTCCTTTTTTTTCTTTCAGATAGTATTTCTTTCTCTGCTCTTCATTCCCCTTTGGTACTACGGCAGATTTTATTGTAGTAAATGTGAATGTATAGCAAGTGTTTTGCCGCTGATGTAAGTACATATGCGTTTGGAGTTTTTTCTAACTAAATTACCGTTATTTAAATTCATATTTTATGCGAAAGCACTGCAGCTTTGATATTTACATTCTATCTGATATTTGTATTGACCATCATGTATTACTTCCTCTACGGGATGGTGGCAAGAGATGGTATTTGTGGCGGGAAGCGGTAATTATTATAAAATATTAATATCTATATATTTTTTAATCACTTTTAATTTATGTATGTATTTAGCTCTCACCTCTCCCACCGCTCCAACATAATCGACGACTGCCTCAATAACACGGCCATATTTGAAGCGGATGCCTCGTCCGAATATCGAATTGAGACCGGAAATATTGAAGCGTCTTTGAGTGAAATTGAAAATATGTCAAAGCGTGTAAAACGCCGTTCTATGCCAACCAGCGCAGAACACGCCAAAAATTTTGATATAAATCACATCAATAAAACGATAATACAAGACATCTACATGGAGATGCTGAAAGTATCAGTATATGCACCGAAAAATATCGAACCCTTCGCCACACTCTGGCAAGCAAATTGTTTGAGTGACAATAAAGCTTTGCGAGAATTAAATTGCACACATGCAATTGGCAATACAATCGTCGCCTCGTTGCATGGGCAAATCGCCAACGAAATGGATAAATTATATAGAATGACATGGCGCATTGAATCATTGCTACAAGATTTACCCCACCAACTAAAGGCCGATATGGTTGTTAACTCGAATTTTAGCAGCGTTTCGGATTTATCGAAAAATTTACGTCGGATCTTTGGTAGGGAAAGAGAGCAACTGGAGCGAAGCGTATATCGTACGAGTCATTCGAATGTCGACAGGTGTAAGACTGTAGCGCTGCTCTATAAGAGGCTGACCACGATTGGTTGTAACTGCCTGGTCCCATCAATGGTGAGTGGATTAAGAAAAAATAGCTTTTTACCATTTTCTAATCATCTATTTCTGCGGCAATAGGCAATAGACACAGTCTAAAATTACACATTTTCGAATTCGCATACTATTTGGTTATTAGTTTTGTTGAAGGGGATGTTGAGGATTCAATCGGATGACGACTTAACGCTATTTTTCCCAAAAGTAGTTATCCTATCTGAATTACTGGCTGAGTTATTCGGCAAGCCTTTAGATCTGTACGGTCGGAGACTGAAGTGATTTTCTTTGTGTTTTTCATAATAATCACTTTACATGTTATCAAACGCTTGGACTTTATGCTGTCTCATTAATGAATGTTCCTTAATTTGCACTTAACTGTCTAATAGACTTTCCCATTAACCCAAAACAATCTCTGCTTGAAGGACTGAGACTACACCTGGGCATTCAGATTTATGCCTGCAAGTGTAAATATACATAAGTATCTCCACTATCACCTGTTTGTCGAGGATGCTTTCAAAGTAGCATACTTGCGGATTTTTTAGTTATATTTAGCCCATCTCAACATATGCTTCAATTAGTAAGTTATGGTTAATCCCAAATGAGGCGATTGACGAGATTACAGCCTAGCGTTTTCATTATTCAAAGTTCCCCCTACGTCTATGAATGCTCTTCATTAAATACAAAAGTAATAGAGCAAAGTTTGTCTAAATTATGCCACTAACAATTTGGTGATTTTTATTATTGAAATTATTGAATCATTACCATTCTTTGTCATTACAATATTCAAAGTATTATTTCTCATTCTATTTTCTTTTCTTCTATCCCGAAACAGAATCTCTTTTGGTTTGGTGCATTTATGGCAATTTGTATTGTTTTTCTGCTCCTTACACTACTATTGTGTCAAGAAGAAATGATTCGCAGGTCATGTTTGTTAAATAACAAACCAAGAATACGTTTAGATAGTGTAGACCTTCCACATATAGACCCAGGTGGTCGAAGGCATTCGCGAACACGAAGCTCTAGCCGGCCAGGTACATCACATTCCACACACAACAGTTGTACACCATATTCAACACGCGCCGGCACACCGCACTCGGAGAAACGAAAGAGTTCACCACAGTCGTTGCAACTTTATTCGCCACATACCATGAGTCGTATTTCAACATTTTCGGATCGTGTAAATACACCGTACTCTAATCATACAAATACACCATATTCCACGCGCCCAACCTCACCGTTTTCCAATCACCCCGAAACACCATATAACTCCCACCTAGTCTCACCGTACTCCAGCCAACGCGCTACACCGGCCCACAGTCGTCGTGGCACACCTCACTTCAGTAATCAAGCTACCTCAGATGCAAGTAAACATCCCTCACCTGACACACCTCGCTCCACACGCACCAGAAGTAACGAACGAACGCCCACCAGGGGTACAAGCTTAGCATTAAAACTACCACTCGATAATGAATCATTTTACACCGACTACAAACGTTTTGGTGTAGAAGATCCTTTTGTTGAAAAATTTACAGAACGTTTAAGTCGACGTGATATGTTACCACGCCACCTCCAGCACAAACAGCAATACCCCAGTGAAGCGCAACCTAATTTTAATGATTACTCGAAATACGAATACTTCCCAGAATTGGCTGCAAATGACGAAGAGAAGAATATACGTACGCTAAAACCAAATAAATTGCGCATAGAGCCGAGAAGTGTGTGGAAGAATACTGTCTTTCGTTATCCCGGCTTGGTAAGCAGTAACATCGCTGCGAATCACTCTACTCGTATGCCTACAAGTATATCAAAAGTGTTAGAACAACGTGCCAATGTTCGTCCGAAGCACATGTCAACGCAACTAATACCACAGGATGAGGCGAATGTGGCGATTCTTGACGTGCCCACAACTAGTCGTGCGATTGCGCAAATGCAATTTCCACCCGGAAAAATTGGCATTGTCGTGTGTCCTTGTGGTTGTGGTAAACCATCGAAAATCTATGGCACAAGAGAGGACATTGAACGTATTAAAAAAGCGGGACATGTTTGTATTGCGAAGCGGAGTGCACAGCTGCGGAATAAGCACCTAAGGCCGCTGGCATCGGTTGTGCAGTTGGAGGAGGCAGATGAGGGCGATGAGGATATAGCGTAGTGTTATGTTGAATTTTGGAAATATTTATTTTTTACATTGTATATACATACATACAGTACCTTACAAAAGCATTTGGAAAAATTATATTAAGAAAGGTATTTCCTGTAATTCCTTCAATTTTTTCTTATTCAAATATATTTTTAATTACTCTATTGTAGTTTTAACTTTTATTTAAACTCAAAAATAAAGTTTTAATTATAACGGAACATAGGTAAAGAACACTTTCACTGAAAAATTAGGTAAATTCATATCACAAAAATATTCGTAAAAAATTACATTTATAACTACTCTCAATCTATTTGGCATTGAAAAAAACAAAAAAATTTTGTTCGCTCTGCAGACATTTCTGCGCATTCTTTGATAATTTTTTTTTTTTTGGAGGCTGGTTTTGGATGTTATTAGTGCTTTCGGATAGCACGTTCCAAATCTGGCCACAAATGCTCAATCGGATTAAGATCCGGGGACTGAGTGGGCACTTCTAAAACTTTTGGGGTGTTGTACAATATCCAAAGCTTAGTATTGTGAGCTATGTGCTTCGGGTCGTATCCTGTTGATATATACATACAACGACCTGAAAGACCGAATTTATCCACGCTCACATTCAAATTATCTTTTAATATTTGGATATATTACCGCTGATCCATTTTTTTCGGGATAAACTTCATGTTTCCAACGCCGTTTGCACACACACATCCCCACAGCACTACATTTCCATCCTCCTGCTTAGATGAACTTATTGTTTTCTTCTGTATATCGGAATTACTTCTCGCCAAATCTTGTTGCCATAGTCAGGTCCAAATATTTTAAACTTCGTTTCATCACTAAAACTTACTTTTAACGAACTCCAAACGCTAATTTCTACTTTTTTCACTTATAAGCGGCTTTAAACGTGGTGTTCGCCTATTATAACAAGCAGCTCTAAGCGTTCTGCGTATAATTTCATCTCTGACGTGTATTACATCCTACTCAGAGAGGCTTCTATTAATTTCTGGAGCTGAAGAACGTGGCTTTTCTTTGCTTTTTCTCACGATGACGCCTTTATTATGACTTCGAAGCCTTCTTGATCGCTGCCTCAACTTAAGCGAATCCCTCTACGAAAGGCTATGCATATTTGAAACGCTTCTATGGGTAGCTTTTGATATCTTCTGGAACGTTTTTCCTTTCTCCGAAGATTAAATATTATTTTTCCTTTTTCGAATGCGGTTTCTTTTGATTTACTTCCCATATTTTACAAAATTTAACGTATTTTTCATACACAAAAAAAGACAAAGTGGCCGGTTGCTACAAAATTTTTATTCGAACTGCTGAACATAAATTGCTTCTGAAAGTTTATAATAATAACGGGACTTTTGCAAAGCCTGCTAGAAACAAAATTTCCGAATACTTTTGCGATGTTGTCAAGTTTATAACCAAAGTAATTTAAATCCACATTTTCGCTTAAAATAAGTTTTGTTCTTTATTTCAAGTCACAGTTTAACTTCATTGGTAGTAATAACAAAGTTTTCAAAATAAAATTCTATAAACCGAGCACCTTTTGGGTCCTTTTTACTAACAAAATATAATTTTCGAATACTTATGTGAGGCACTGTATATGGCTAGAAACAGTTTTTTATATGTACATACATATATTGATAACAAATTGGGTAGCTAAAATTTTTAAGGCACTGGACTTCATATGTAATACTAAAACTATGAGAGTTCACTTTAAATCCGTCAACAACGCGGGATCAATTAAATTCAAATTTGCATAAACATATTGAAAGTCAAACTGCGGCAATTCACGTTCTTGCTCTTTGATTGAACGCAAGCCAATATGTGGTCGTAAGAAGCTATCGGCCAAAGGAAACCAACGCAACTGTATATCCGGCGCACGATTTTGTTTGATTGCCTCGAGCATACGTTTCCGATGTTGCATATAAGTTATGCGAAATATTTTTATTTTCTTCGCCACATACTCAGCGTCTAGCCCGTAACCCATAGCGGCGGCAATATCTTCAATTGCAGCGGTGCGCATTTCACGCGAACGATAATCGGGATCGTTGAGATCCCAAAGGCAACGATGTGCACCATACAGACGTAAGAATTTCACAGAATACTTAAGTGACCATTTACCCTCCAGCAGATCATCTTCAAGCCCATTCCAGATAAGTTTCATCGGTGGGTTGACATAGTTTTGCTGCTCCGCGTAGTAAGCATCACTCATACTATTGCTATCCTCATTATTTGCTGACGGCTGCGGTGTACTATCATGTGATACGGCTGGAGAGACAATCGTATTGAATTGCTGCTCAGTAGATGAGTGAGATAAAGGAGCAACATGGCTTGAGGTCTCAAATGGCTCAATTTCATTGCTTATTGTCGACTGTCTGTCCAATTTTACTTTCTCGGATGATCCATCTATTGGCTGCAACTTTGATGTATTTAAGTACTCCTGAACCATTGGCCACCAAACGACATTCGGTTTATATTCGCTGTCTTGCTTGATCTTTGCCATTTCATCCTGAAAAGTATTTAGAAATGTAGCTAGACGCTTTCTTAAGCGTTCGTTGGGTAGTTGCATTGTGTGTGAAATCTCTTTCAACGCTCTCTCTTGCTGATATGACTGCTCATCCATCTTTACCGAATCGTTAGTGTTCAACTGCCAAAGTAGTGGATATGAACGGAGTAGAAAAATAAACTGCAAGGACTCATGCGTACTCCATTTTCTTTTCTCAATTGCAATAATTTCGTTAGCATTTGTTTGAGGAGAATTGAATGTGTCAAAGTCAATGCTATTCACCACAGTTTTGGTTTCCTGCGTAGAAAATATATATTTATTTTCAAGAATATAATGATGGTGCTGCAAGGAAGATTGAAGGACAAATTTAATGAGAGAATGAAATTTGGAGGAATAGGAAGTTTTGAGTTATTCAAGGAAGGAAAACATATCCGAAAATGTATACAGATTTCGCCGTAGGCGTATGGAGAGTTGAAAGATTGATAAGAGAAGCTTTGCTTCAGTACGAATGGTCTATCGTACCCTCTGATTCTCTTAATATTACGTCGTATATTACTAAGGCTCCAAAAATCCTGAGAGAACTTGAAGGATTGGATGATTTAATGTCATTCTGGTGTGGCTGTGTGATGCGTAGGTGTTTCGACCTTCTTATACAATATGTCATCTGGCTTCAGCACGAAAAATTATCATGTTTCTTCTGCGTTAAGGTCAACTTTAGTATGTGGTTACGTAGCCTGCAGAGTCCCGTAATATTCTTAGGTAATTCTTATTAGATGAAATAATTTCTTTAGATCTGCCAGTATAGTAGCCATTTATTAGCTATTTGGTCTGTTTCATACCGTCACTACCACACCAAAACATATTTTTTCTTTACATTTCTCTTTTTTAAAGGTTCCAGGCCTATAAGAAAGAGAAGCTCTGGTTATCTGTAAGTCGCGATACGCAAATGATCTCAATTTGTGGTATATGCCACAATTCGAAGTCGTGTTGTCGAACCCTAACCGGATCAGTATCTGAATCTCGTTATAAAAATCTTAAACATACTATTTGTTGGAAAAATATTAAGTCCCACATAACAAGTCTGAGGTTAAGCTCGGTCGAATTTATAAGAGGTTCTAAAGCGCCAATATCTTTTCCGAATTCCAATAAAATTTTTCTTTTGTTAAGGTTTTAGCATTACATTTAACAGGAACTTTATATATACATATGTACATATGTGCCTTAGTATGTTTAGAATTAATGCGGTAAATGCAAACCCTTACTTCTTTAGGCTCCACTTTGATATCCATACATTCATTTTTGTTAGTATCAGTAGTTTCTTCCAACGATACCAACGTTTCCGGATCAATAGTGAACACTACCGTGTCTTCCAAATCTGAGTCGCTATCTACATCCTAAGCATTATAAAATTATTACCATAACGTGACAAATGAGATGAGTACGAAAACCTCTTTCTTTTTATTCTTCTCCGACCGTGGAACATTTCGCAAAAAGGAATCAGCTAGAGCAAACCACTTCAATTTCGTTTTAGCACCAATTCCTCTCCGAATGCGCTGTTTGATTCGCCGTTTCTCATAGCGGTATGTAGCACGGAGAACGTTAATCTTTTGCAGCACCTGCGCACAAGTATTACCCTCTTCCAAAGCAGCAGTGATATCAATGAGTGCGGCTTTACGCAATTTTCGATTACGATTATCAGGATGTCGTGTATCCCACAAGCACTGATGAGCGCCATAGAGACGTAGCAGACGCATAATCTGCTGAATTCTCCACTTATCAGAGATGCTGGGTTCTATATAGCGTTCTCGTTGAGTGTTAGCAATACTTTTATACTGTAGTATAAAATCAAACAATTATTTCAAGGTCAAACTTATTAGATTACTCACCTGTTTGCCATCAGCTGATGTACTTTGTTGAGACTCATCCTGCTCACGTGGTATCCGAGGCATTCCGAAAGTTTCAAGAATGACAAAAAACGGGCTTAACTTTCGCTGCTGATATTATATTTTATTAAAATAAATCTAGTATCATCGGTTGAACGTTGGATTGTTATATCTTGAATTGTAATCGAACTTCAATTGCTTTTATGTATTAATTTCTCTCGAAATAAGTTCCTAAATACTATAATTCATAAATTAAAACCGAATAATATGAATGTAACAAATAGCTAAAATTTAGTAAATATATTTCATAATTCTAATAATTTTTTAAAGATAATAGAACTCCAAAAGTCCCTACACCGGCGGTCAATTTAAAAAACAAACAAATTTGTTGTGCTGCCATCTCAGTCAAATTTATCTGGAAAAATTGATATTGCGGAGAAAATGCGAAGCGAATGACAGTTGAAAGAGAGGAGCCCACAACTGGCATTTTCTAGAGATAAAACTAGATGATTATCTTAACGAGACGATTATCGCAACGACTCCAGATTATTCGAGGGTTTCGTTTACAAGCAGCAAACAAGTATATAAGGGCGAGACACGACTGCAGAGGAATAGTCAGTCAGTAATCAGTCGTGAAGTAAACGCGTTGAAGTAATGTAATAAACAGTACATTGTGAAAGTTGTATACAAGTGATTGTAAATAGTAAAGTAAATTATAATTGAATTATGAATTACTGAGTAATAAAAGGACATTAAATAAAGTCTTTATAAATAAAGAGACTGCAAATTAAGTTGGGAATTTTACTTAACAATCCAGAGATCGTACCCGAAGGATTTGGGAAATCATCGAGGTTGAATCAGCAGGATCGTAACAATTGGTGTCAGAAGTGGGACTGTTAAATAAATCCCAGAGGATAATAATTGAAAAATGGTAAAGATTCAGGATTTGACGATACCTCTTCTCAAGAGGGAACTGGCAAAGCGTGGATTATCTACAACAGTAAATAAGGCAGAGCTGCAATCGAGACTGCGAGAATCAATGGAAGTCGAAGGCATCGACTTGAACCAGTACGAATTCCATCGCGAGGACGAAGAGGTATCCTTGAAGGACATTGACAAAGAAGAGGAGCAGCCATCAATTAGGATTCAAGAAAAGGCTCCTAGCACATCTACAGGCATGAAAATAAACATGTTATTGGCTGCAGTTTCACAAAACATGTCTGCAATGAACGCCAGCATCTCACGAAAGTTGGATGAACGGAATGCCATGCTGTCACAAAAGCTGGATGCACGGAATACCAGCATTAAATCACAAAGGGTTGAACAGTGGAAGCAGATATCATCCTTAGAAAGAACAATCGCACAAATACCGCAAAATTTGGTGAAAGGCAATGCTGAACTTAAGGAAAGGCAGAACAGAACCGAAGAACGGCAAGATAAGATAGACGAGCTAATTAAGCCCAAAATCAACGAGCTCGAACGCTGTGTCCGAGATTTGCAGTTGCACCGTCCAGCCAAAGCGATGAACGGCCCGTGGGTAGAAGCACCATCCTTTGACGGCACAACTCCATTACAGATCTTCAAGCTCCAGTTCGAGAAGACGGCTGAGTTAAATAATTGGACCATCGAGGAAAAATCCACTGCGCTATTTGTTGCGTTGAAGGGACCTGCAGCGGAGATTTTGCTGACTATTTCTGAATATGAGAGAGATGACTGTGGCGCAGTAATGCGAGCCCTGGAAAGACGATATGGTTGCGAGCATAGGAGCAAATTTACCAGATGGAGCTGGAACAGCGGGACCAAAAACACAATGAATCTCTGCAGGAATATGCTTTTGAAATCGAGAGATTTGCTCATTTAGCCACAGGGCACGCGTCGGCTGAATATCTCGAAAGATTAAAAATCCAGAGGTTCATCAGCGGAATTAAAGACGTGTACATCAAGTGAGAGACTTATGCGAATCCAAAGTTAACATTCGCTGAAACTGTTGCGTATGCTCAGACTCGTGAAACAGCGGCACTGCTATGTAAGCCAGCTCACAAAGTGAAGCGTTTTGAGGTAGACACACCAGATGTGAGGACTGAAATATTGAAAACTCTGAAGTCGATAGAAGGAATGAATCGTTCTAGTGTCAAGAATCAAGCTAGAAAGTGCTTCAGTTGCGGAGAAGCAGGTCACTTCGCACGCGAATGCAAGTCGGGCTCAAAAGCTGAGGGTATAATAAACGTCCGGCGAATAACAATTACACGAGCAGGAAAGTGGGAGACAAGCCACTTAAGAAAATGTCAGCAAGAATACCGAGACTTGGAATTGGTAATGCATGGATTGGAGGTAAACAGACGGCCAAGTAAAGAACAAATGGCAGCGGAAAATCCAATCGCTAAGGCATACTGGGCCCGATGGAACATTTTAGAGTTAATATCTGGCTGTTTGCATAGAGTATGGGAAAGTGAAGATGGCCAATGCTCTGGAAAGCTGATAGTAGTTCCGAGGTTAAGAATTCCGGATATTCTTAAGGAATTCCACAATGGTCTTAGTGGAGAGCATCTGGGCTGGGTTGGTTGTCGTCAATCGATTGCTGAGTGGATTGCTAACTGCCAGAAATGCATAGCAACTAAAGGGCCAAAATCACGAAGCCATTACAAATTTAAAGCCAGGTATGACAAAGCGATGAACTCTGAAGGCTTCCAAAGTGGGGATTTGGTGTTGTGTGCTGTGTTGTGCAGTCCACAACGGAAGGGGGGTTTGGCCCCAAAACTTCAATGCGTTTGGGAGGGTCCATATAAGGTAATCAAAAGGTTGAATGACGCAGTGTATCGCATCCAGAATGTTGGGAGACCAGGAAGCAAGATGAAAGTGGTCCACCTAGAGAGACTTGCTGCGTTTGGAACAGCGAATGTGTCTTCGCTGAACATGCCAGCTATCGGCTTCTCTCTTTCATCTGACATTCGCTGCGCATTTTCGCCACAATAAGTAGCAAAGTTATAGTTTTAATTAAGCTTCCGAATTTCTTCTTTTCTTAGATTGTCCCATTGTATTCCCTTAGAGGCCGTAAAATATCCCATTTTAAAAATTAGATAACACTTCCAGCTATCAAGAATAAGATGAAGTAAACGAGTTGCAAAACATTGTCAAATTTGTTGTTGTTTTGAACTTCTGTGCATAGACAGATTTTTCACTTCTTGCAATAAAAGAATATTACACAAAAACAAAGAAAATGTTGAAAAGTTAAAACCAGTACGAAACAATTAAACTTTCATCGATCGTGGCGAAGTGGTAACAAAGAATTCCAAAACCTTTACTACACATACGAAATTATGCGTAGAGAAATTACAGATTTGATAATAAACCTAAATAGCAGAGTTAATATTTCAGAAGTTAATTTGTAGTGGAATTGTGTGTCCGTAAAAAGTTTCCTTTGAAAAACAAAACAGCTGAATTACCAACATAACACATCTAGCCCAGTTAAAGTTTACAAGGTTTGCAATGGAAAATTTGCAAAGGCGTAACTCTGCTGGTAGTAATGGTACATTTTTCAAAAAGACTACTGACACAGAAAATTTGAAGATTACTCATTGTATCCAGCCTACTCATCTAGGCACTGGAAACGGAGTCGCTAATGCTTTTGCAGCAGTAAAGAATGACTGCAATTGTCGAAGTGGTATTGGTGGTGACGGTGTTGTATGCGGTAGCGACAGTAGCAGCTGGTTATCATGTGGGCAACAACATATTAATAATAATAATAACAACGATAACTCGACATCCAAGTGCAATGTCGAGTTACCAACAACACCAGTTATGACAGCAACTGATGCGTCATGTGCCGGTATTGTCGATAGAAGTAGCTTTGCTGGTGGTGCAGCTAATGAGAAAGACTCAATTGAAAGAATAACAGCTGGGGTGGTTCGCAGAGACCTAAGTATTACAGAAAATATTTGCATTGGATTGATGGCAAAAGTCAATGGCGATATAGAGAAAAAGGTATACAATTTTTTAGGATTACATAAATTTTTTAATAGTTTTACTTAAATTTCAGCTGAACGGAACTTCTAACGCTGCAGTTGTCACGTCTGTATCACCAGTAGGTGCCATGCCTGTGGTGTCGGTAGCCGCCGTGGCAACTGCTCTAACTACACTCAACGATTTTCATGAATGTTCTTTTGACGTGTTCTCGGCAACCGAAGCGGCGGCTAGTGCCGTTTCGCCCAACGCCTCATTAAATAACTCCACCGAAAACCTAAGCTATGCTAGCGATAATTTCTATGGTGATGACTTATTGTTATTGGAAGGCGACGACGATGCAGACGACGTAGATGTGGACGCGGAAGAGATCTCACTCAATTCAGATGATTGCGTTTATGCTTACCGCGGTGATGGAGCCGATTTTGATCTCAATTTGGATGCTATTTCGGGACGAGGACCCGGTACTGGCAATACCTGCATGGCTGATGATGAAACAGATTTTCTTGAAATGGACTTTGAACCGGATCCATTGTCTGAAATTGATTATGGCTCCGTTGAGGCAGCACTTGGGCCTGCGGATGCATTTTTAATGCAACGGGATGCTTGCCAGTTGAGTGGCCGTCATTCAGCGACGTTAGGTCATTATGGCAATGGTTCAGCAGCAGCACAGAGACTGTTATTCAGTTCGCCAATAGATGATAGTTTGCCACCGCCACCCGCAAAAACACTACAATCTCAACTACTGCTAAGTAAGAACTTTGCGCGCATTACAATGCATTTAGATCAAATTAAAGGAGAGAATGGCGACTGTGAAGCATTTGAGTGCATACAAAGTGATCGCGCGTCTGCGTTGGGCATGGCAGATGACGTTGTAGATGCTTTGCCAAATAATGTGATAAACGCGGCGCACTCGCTGCCCAATGCATTGTTTTCAAATTTCGGGCGTGATTTGCTGCATACAAAAGACGAATACAAAGCCAGCCCCTCGAAAGTGACAGGTTCGTAAATAATATTGAACTTTGCCTTGTTTTCGTTATCAAATTTGGTTTAAATTTTCAGGCGCGAAACCAAAACGATTTTCCACATTTTCAATATCCTCTTCAACATCTTCCAAGAACTCGTCAAAATCTCGCAATTCGCTACGCTCCACTTACGCACTAACGCCACTTTCTAATAGTGCTAGTTTTGATGAGCGCAGCGCCAGCTGCACTGAATTTCGGTGTTCAGCGTCAAAGGCGGGCACAAGCACAGAAAATTGTATGCATCCCGAAAACGGGCTAGTCCACAATACAGCACCGACGACTACAACAACCAACAATGATGGCGATGATTTCAGTGGGAATGATGACACTTGTCTGGATTGTTTGGAAAGAGAATTTCTTGCAAGCACAATTGGCAAAGCAATCGATATGAATGATTGTCCACGTTGTCGCAAACGTTCCAGCAGCAGCATAGCGCTTTTCAAACGTGCTGCACAAACCTCAACAGGAGCTACGCGCTGTCGCAGCGGATCGCCATTGATTTTCCGAGATGAGCGTAATGATTGTATATTCGGTTCAGTCCTCGGTAACCATTTGCAGCCAAGAAATGCAGACTGGGCCACTACTGCTTTTAGAGATATACGTATGCGGAAGGACGATAAGTGGTTGGGTGATAGTATGAGTTGTGATGATAGTGACCCAAGTGCTAGCGAGTCAAAAGTGAAACCTCGCATGCGTACACGTGTACGTGCTCGCACTTGCGACGTTGAAGTATTGCAACAATACCAAAATAAAGAGGAGAGTACTAACCAAAAACATACGACGGGTGATAGTTGCTTCGAAGGCAATGAGGAAGTGAGTTTCTTCAAAAAGTTGTAACATCTTGGGGAAATTAATCAATGAAAATTGTTCAATTTGCAGCTTTTAAAGAATCTCTTATTGATTGAAAAGGAAGATGTAACAGTTACCACTTTAAATTTAAATGAGGAGTTATTAGTGGATGCTTTGGTAGGTACAATGTAAAATATAAGAAATCCAAAACAAGGTTGCAACCGAACTTAGCAATTCCTTTCTTTTGCATAATTTTTTTAAATAACTTTTTTGCGTTCGTCCACAGAATAAACTTCATGTACCATATAATTTAGAGCTGATCAAATCACATCTTAACTCCTTTGTCTCGAATGCTGCCACAACCAACGCAACAACACATTCAAATACAACGCAAATACCTACGATTTCAGTTATACATAAGAGTATAAAGGAATTCAAAGACTTAAAACATTTACTTATGCATGAATCGAAAAAACACTGTAATTATCCAAAACTTAAGCTCTTAATAGAGTTGGCTACGCGGCAGCAAGTGGAAGTGAATTTTCAACGAGTAAGTGCTGATTTAAGTTAAAACAAAATTTAATCTTATAAAACAAAAGGTTACTCGAAAGATTTAGCATTTCGAAATTTTTCGTTCAATTAAAATAATTTTATTTTATTTTTAAGGATGCCAATGACGTTAGTGCAAACGCATGTGTGTCTGTTAAAGTCGCCGATATTATGCAGCAATGGGTGCGTACAAAAAATCTGGGTGTCCTGAAGCATTTAGATAAACGATTTGTGGAGGCAAATGTTTTGGGTAAATTATACTAAGTTTTTTTTATTTTGTTTTATACGTTTTTAAGATCCAATCCGTTTACTGCAGGTAAAATTGCTAACATTATACGGCAAGCGCAACAGCGTTGTACACCCCGACGGCCTTTACCCGAATGCATATTAATACCACAGTATTATCCTGCTGGTATTTTAAAGCTAACAAGGAAAACTTAAATTTTGCTACACTAAGGCGCTGCGATTTGTATGGCTGTATTAAATTTACTTATATATATCTTTTTTTTTACATATTTGTGAGATGAAATAAATACTTGTTGTGCCACTGTAGGCAACAAAAAAACTTACATAATCATGCACACAAACCACACACACACATACTCGTATTGATGTTGTTGTTAATATGGATAAGTAAATGCAAAATTGAAATATTTGAAAAATGAAAATTAATTGAGAAATAAAAAATGAAAACAAGAGATTGTAAAAGTATAAAATTTGATTATAATCAGTAAATAGAAATTCTTGACTTACATATAATCACCAACAACTAATCAAATGACATTGAAGCAACATATACGCATAGCAAAAACTGATAAACTGTTTGTTTGCAAATATTGATGCAAAAAAAAAAATTACAATTGTTTAAAATCTGTTTGGTCAATCCAGCCCGCGTTTAAATGGATGAAAGCAAAAACCAGCAACATTGCACTATTACAACTCATGTAATATTATTTTAATCCTAAAAATGAAATATCTAATTATTATATAGATATAAACACACTTGCATATTATAATGTAATTATAAACTCAACGTTTGTATGTTTAGTAAAGCTTAATATATACATATATAAAAACATATGAAAATAAAAACTATTAAATAGTCGATAGCAATTAGGAGGTTCCAATACCGTACACACTGACATGCACATGTATTCATACATTCTATGTATGCTTTTCAGCTTACTTAGTAAAATAAGCAGGCAGTTGGAATCACATTTCACTTCGCCTACGCACAATCACTAAATTACATAAAAAAAAGAACAAATATATGTATATTTGTTCATTACAGTTAAAAATATAGTGTACAATATATATGTGTGTATGCATACTGCAAATTAGTACATTCAAAAGTTTGAAAAAATTAAAATTGTATTACCTTCATTATTCTATAAGTTTACTTCTCGTGGCTATTCTTATGTGCAACACACTTGTTGTGTGCCTGGCATACATATACGATATAACACGACAAACGCTTGAATAATAACCAATAAATGTTTAACATGAAATTATACTTAAAAAAACTTAAAAATGGCGAAGTAATAAAGCAAAAGGCACAAAATTAAAAAAAAAAAAAACACTCGTACAATCTTTTGAAAATCTGCTTTAAATCCAAATTAATTTATTAGTTTAGAGGAAATTTGTTTTTTCAACAATATTTAGAGTAGTGGAGAATTGTTGAGTGAAGATTGAGGTGGATTTGCAGGCAATTTGTATTCATGGAATCCAGAAAGTGAGACTTTAATTACAACTATTTTGATTTATAGCGATATTTTTCATATGAAACGAAAACTACATATGCATATGTATGTAAAAATTTTTTAAAGGGTGTGAATTTATATTTTGTTAAAATATATTGTCTATATTTTCAAATTTGTCAGTTATTTAATTCACGTTGGAAACTACTAATTGTTTTGTTGGTACTTATTTTTTATGTTTCTAATATTTTTTTATTTATTTTTTTAAATAAAATTTTATTATATATATTTAAACATTTATTAATAAGTTGAAACTTTATAAAAAATTTGATTTAAAAAAGTCATATTTTTGGGTTTTGTATGTAATTTTTGCATTCGTTTGTAACAAACAATATATATATATATATATATATATATATATATATATATATATATATATATATATAAATTAAAAATTAAGCAAATAAACATATATATATATATATATATATATATATAATTGTACATATTTAGGACTTTTTTCTCAAAACTTTTTTTTAAATTAATTTAAATTTATTTACGCTAAAAGTAGAAAGCTGCTCGCAGCGCTCGATACCTAGAGCTCTAGTATATACGAGTATACACATAGATATTTTTATTTACTTTTATATATATAATTTTCGATTCATAGTTTTTTTTTCTTATCTGGCTATGGGTTGTTATCCTGACAGATCAACATCTAGAAAAATGCAAACATGCATTTTGTATATACTTTTTATTCATATTTAATTCATTTTATCTCTATTTCTCTCACTATGCTCTTTATTCCCTAATACTCATTGTGAATATCTCGAACGTACCCTCTCCCCCGCCTCTGCTGATGCGAACAGAAAAACAAAAAATAAAATTAAAAAAAAAACAATAAAAAATTTTTTAATCAAATTTCATTGAAGAAATAATGTAAACTTGGAAAACTCAAATCATTGTTTTCTACTATAAATATACAGGCGATGGAACCAAGTCGCACAAGAGTTTGCATTTGCTATTTAATATCGACCTTTCTAATTAGTTGCTTCATCTATATTTTGGTATCGAGCAATTTGGAGAATAATCGCAAACTCGGCAGGCTACGTGAGGAAGTGGATGAGATTGCGGTGAGTAGAAATTTAAAAAAAAGCCCCACTCTTTAACAATTCATTTTTTTGCTCCCAGCATGTTGTGCTGCACACTTCGCCTGGTCAAGGTGATGCGAAACATTTAAATGAAATTGTTGATGGTATTTTGAAAAAACGACTCGGCGGCATTTGGGATGATTTGTATACTATGAAAAAACAATTGCGTCTCACCGAATGTAAAGCAGGACGCTTGCCAGGTGCAACACAACAGACAATGCAGGGTGATGGTGAAGGCGGTGGAGATGCTTTGATGGAGCGTTCAATGCCGAGCCGTGTCAACTATGCCGCCGAAGAGTTGGGCGCCAAGATACAGGATGTTAATGCTGAGCCAGTAGGTGGTGGCAATGTGGTGCGTTCGGTGTTGGGGCTGCAATATACCGCAAATCCGCCTATAAATATGTTAAAGCCGGGCATGGAGCCGGGTAATTGCTTTGCTTTCAAGTATGATAAAGCGGTGGTGACCATTAAGTTGGCGCAAGCGGTACGAGATTTTTTTATTGTTTTTTTTTATTATTTAATTAAATTTAGTTTTTACGTTACAGATATTCGTGGAAAGTTTTGAGTTGGAGCACTTATGTAAAGGTAATGCGCCGAATAATGATACAAGAAGTGCGCCGAAGGATTTTGAGGTTCATGTAGGTATTTTATGTTTCAAAAGTATTTCAAAAGCATACAAATTTTAAGTACAGCTTTGTCACTATTAATTGCGTAGATATTATTTAGCAGGCAAAAACTATTGTCAAAAAGTTATAATATTAATTGGAAGCGCTTCACTGCGCCCCTAAATATATGCTACTAGAAGTAGAAAATGTAGGAATTTAGGGAATTCTCCCTTAAATTTTCTGATTTTTATTTTTTAATTGATATTAAATTTTGTAAAAATTAGCTTTAATTGTTTTTTTTTCGCATTTCGGCAGGGCATCCCACCCACTTCGTGGAAGGAAACCAAATTGGGAGACTTTATCTATACAAATCAAGAACCCCCTGCGCAAAATTACGCTGTAAAGAGTGAATGTAAATATCTTTATTTACGTTTCAAGTTCAAATCGAATCATGGACATCCGCAGTACACATGCGTGTATCGGTAATATTATTCAAATATTAACATCCAAATTTTCTTTCAATGAAAATATGTTTTTTCTCTACACAGCACTGCAGTCTATGGCCGTAGTCAGATGTGAGTAAAAAACAGCGTACTCCAAAGCAACTAAGTCAATTCGAAGCTGCTTCCAAGCGTATTTTTATATATAAAAATACAGGCAAATAATATTTA
Organism: Neoceratitis asiatica; assembly: GCA_030068015.2. Classification (NCBI taxonomy): domain Eukaryota; kingdom Metazoa; phylum Arthropoda; class Insecta; order Diptera; family Tephritidae; genus Neoceratitis; species Neoceratitis asiatica. The sequence continues at coordinate 75,459,655 of CM061524.1, forward strand.
TTATATTTTTTTCACAGGTAAAATATTTGTACAAAAATGTTATTCTTAAAACGCTAATGTTTTTTTATATTTCTTATGCTTAATTAACAAAAACTTACAAAAAAATATTGGTTTCTTTACATAAGTACCAATTTTTGAGCCTGAATTGTATTTCAATAAAATAATTTATTAATATTTTTGAGTAAAAATTTAATAATTTAAATACTTTGATAAGAAATTTCCGCGTATACATCTTACATGAAAACCTACTCAACACAATTATTCTAAAAGTTTCCAGTTTGCTGTCGTACGAGGTGAAAACTGAGATTGACACACAGGATTCTTTTCTCAGCTATCACATGCAGTTGACAGTTGTCAGAATAGGCGTTAAAGTGAAAACGGAAAGATTTAAATGAGCCCCGTGTAGGGGCTCTCGTTCATATTTAACTCAGGTTTTACCAAATTTTCAAAACCAGAAGTGAATGTGAACCAAAATGGATATTTAATATTATCATTCAACACTGTTTTTATATAAAATACTGGGAAGCATTTTACTCTTCCTCTTACACTTATTTCATAGCGCGCATACATATGCATTTACATAACACACATAGCTGTGCACATGTATAGGGTGTTTTTTATAGAGGTATAGAACTTTAAGTTGGCATTACTTTTCAAGATGGCGACCGATTTAACAGCTGTCAAATGATTTATTCTCAGTTTGGTTTGGCAATTCATCATGAATAGACTCACGCCTGAACAACGCTTGCAAATAATGCAATTTAATTCGAAACTAATGGTTCTGTGCGGAAAACGTATCGCGCACTACGTCCAATGATAGGGACCAATGATTCCACCAGCCCATAAAGCACACCAAACAGTCAGTTTTTCTGGATGTAACGGTATTTCAACATACACTTGAGGGTTACCTTCACTCCAAATGCGGCAGTTTTGTTTGTTGACGTAGCCATTCAACCAGAAGTGCGCTTCATCGCTAAACATCGCTAAAATGGACGTAGTGCGCGATACGTTTTCCGCACATAAACATTTTCGAAATAAAATTGCACTATTTGCAAGCGTTGTTCAGGCGTGAGTCTATTCATGATGGATTGCCAAACCAAACTGAGAATAAATCATTTGACAGCTGTTAAATCGGTCGCCATCTTGAAAAGTAATGCCAACTTAAAGTTCTATACCTCCATAAAAAACACCCTTTATAAATGTATCCAGATACATACAAGTTAGGCGATGGTAACAGCAGCAGCTGTTTTTCGCTGCAAACCCACTATTCCAAACAAATCATGAATGGCTTGTATATATCTACATATACATATGTAAAAGTTCAGTTGTGTGTGACGATAGAGATCTATACAGCGTACGCATGCACATATGTATAAATAAATATGTATGTTTGTTAAACAATTTTTTAACGAAGTATATAGTAGAAAGTGGTAAACGAGGGAAGTGTTAAGTTCGAGTCCTCCGCGCTGCTGGATTTACATAATTTCGGAGTAAAAATAAAACATAAGTCTACACACATAACCATTATTAAAAAAGAAATCTTTAACAAAACGTAAACTGCATTAAGTAAATTTGTTTTGGTTAATGAAATAAAAAAACAAATAAAAATTAAATATAAACGCAACAACATCATTTGAACTTTTTGGAAACCACTTTATAAAGCACTTTGAAAGAATTACTAAGCAAAGGAGAATGAGAAAATTCTCTCTGTATAAATATAAATAATATAAAATAAAATAAAAGTGGTAACAGTTTGTTGTTCTTAAATGCAATTGCACACAGTGGCAGATATTTTCATATTGAGAGAGATGGACATACAGATGTCACATACAGTGTTGAGGCAAATAATACTGTACATTAATAATATTAATAATAATAATAATAGGCGGCCGCGATAGCCGAGTGGTTAGCATTGCCTAGGTTCGAGCAACATCCAAAATGACAGAAAATTTTTTTTTCTAATTGCGGTCGCCCCTCGGCAGGGAATGTCAAGCCCTCCGAGTGTATTTCTGACATGAAATAAAAGCTCCTCATAAAAATCTATCAGCCGTTCGGAGGCGGCTTAGAATAAACTGTAGGTCCCTCCATTTGTTGGTAAAAACATCAAGACGCAAAAACCAAAAATTGGAGGAGGAGCTCGGCCGAAAATCGCTTCAGCGGTTACAAAGCGCCAAATATATATATATATATAATAATAATAATAAAACAAGAAATAAAATATTTATAAGATACTAAATTTTTTTAATTAAAGCGAATTTTGTTTTATTAAAATTCACTATTTAAAAGTGATTTTCTAAATACATACAGTAGTAACAAATTCAGAAAATGAACAATCCGATAGCCTAGCTGTAAAGTCGGGTGGTGCTTACTGAATAATTGTGGTTTTATAATAATCTAGTCGAGTATTCGATTTTTAGTGAAATCTGTGGTTTTCGAATACTCTGAAAAATACCTAGTAGAGTTCTTTCTGTGTGCCAAAAGCTGAATTCACATAATTTTTGCGTTTCCAAATACTTTTCGTATAGAAGGCTTCCATGAGTTATCGGATAATGATATTTTTGAATTATAATCCTGTAAAATTTTTGGAAAAACTTTCTTCATTATTGGACCACTTCTTAAAATTTATTTAAATTTTTTTAAATATTTATATATTTGGCAATTTACAATAATTGAAGGGACAAACAAACAAATATAGAACCCACGGTTTTTAACCAAGCCGTTTCCCAACAACTTGTTTTTGTGAGGTAATTTTTATTTCATATCTGATATACATTCGAGGAGGTTGACACTTCCCGGCGAGGGTTGAACCCAGGACTCCACCCCCCACATTAGAGACAAAAGCTCCACAAACGTATCTGGTCGTCACACCGATATGTCTTTGCTTATTTGTTTTACCAAATAAGCAAGGAGTTATTGCTTTTTTAGCTCTTTATTAGACACTGAAGAAGCTGCATTTATTTTTTTCACCATTGTATATTCAGCAATATCTGTGTGTATACAAGTTTTTTGAGTATTTAGGAGAGCAATGAAAAAATGTAGGTTTTCTGAGTCCACATACATGCACACAAAAATCTCTCAACAGTCGGAACAGTGCACATCCAACAGACGAGTTTTAATTCACTTCACTTAACATTTGCTTTCTACCAGGCGAACGACGCGGTCATACAAGGTTCTTGAAAAACTAGCGATACGAAAATATAAAATTTTGTAGCTACTTTTGGAAGTGCACTTCATAAGTAGAATACATAATTGATCGAATATTTTCGAAAAATTTGTTTCCGGAATTGTTCCAAGAAAACAAAAGAGTCGAAAATCTATAAAATAAAAATTAAAGTGAAACTATGTGTAACAGTTTGTGAATATAAAATATACATATGCAAAAAAAAGTAATATAATTAAATTTATATACCTTGTGCATATATATATATATATAATATATATATATATATATATATATATATATATATATATATATGTATATATATGTACATACATACACATTTATTGAATAAAGCCAAAGAATGACTGGACTCTCATTGTGTAATGTCTCGTCGTGCGCGTACAAAGTAAAGCGTTGAGCCAAAAGGTTTAACCTAATTTGCCTAAAGACTCAAAGCACCAGGAAGCAAAGAGCTAACAAAAGAAAAAACAACAAATAATAAAACTTAGAAAAATATCTACAAAAGTAGTCCAACCAAACAAGTCAACAACAATTAGTGTGGTGGAAATCGATTCTGCGCCCCCTCTGTGTTTTGTGGTAGAGGCTGAGGTTTCTTAGCTTTGCTCCAACCGTCGGTCGTTTGCATTGTTTTGTGCTCGAATCACGCTCCACTAGGAGGCCATCAGCCAGTCAGATAGTCAGTGCTTGACAAATTACTCTTTTGTTAATTTTTCTCTTACCTTCATTTTTGTTGTGTTTTTTTGTAATTATAATTTAGCAGCAAAAAAAAAATTGCGCACGACGACGGAAAGTGGAAAAACTAAGAGCCCAAGAAATACCAATCGAAATAATAATAATAAAGAAAGTTACGTACATCAAAGTTAAACACGCTATCAAAGTGAACTACCTTAAGAATACACATTTAAAAGAAAAAAGACAAAAGGCACATACCAACTAAAACATAAATAGTAAACAAATATACATATTTATAAACAAACATCGAAGCACCTAAAAGTTTCAACTAAACTAAACAGCTACAAAACAACAATAACAATACACATATCTATAGCATAATTCTTTCACAAGTTTTAAACAACAAAGTTATATTAACAGTGGAGAAAGGTAAAAGACTACAACAAAAATGGTGCAAAAATTTCAATCACCCGTTAGGGTCTACAAACACCCATTCGAGTTGGTTATGAAGGTAAGTTCGTAAGAGATAATGGCATTGATATTAGTTTTAAGGCAATATAAGGTTATTGGTCGGATTGCACACACTGTTAGGTGTTTGAAGTTTACAGTCTGTAGATATTATTTCAATGAAATATTTATGAACAATAAAACAAAAAAAAAACAATTTCGTTATAGCCTCCGTCTGCCTCTAAATATGTAATTGCCCTCACTGATGATGCAATTATCAAATCAATATTATTGTCTGCATATTGTTGGAATTGAATTTCTTTGGGCTGTTCCTATTAAATAAATTTTATTCTTTAAACCAATATTTTCTGGTGGATATAATTTAATGAAAATTTCCTGTTAATGTTAGAATAGAAAATAAAAAAGCACACTGGTAATATGGCCAATAAATATTAAAATGATGTATGAGGCAGTGGCGGATCCAGAATTTCCAGAAGGGGGGTCCTAAAATATATTCACTTTTTTTGGAGAATCAGTCACGAATAAACTGCAAAAGGAGATTGGACTTTAAGATTTACATTGCTTCTGACCCGAAAACCCCACCCGTGGATCCGTCACTGGTATGAGATGTCTTTGCTTCTGCAAATTCGGCTGATGGATTATTATTCCGGATATGGAATAAGGTTCCCTGCCAACCGTTCCCGTACATTCTTATATGCAATTTACCGTTATTTATTACTAAAGGACATGTCTTTTTCCTTTCGCTGGAAATTAGAAAGTATTTCCATTGAAGAGTTTTTATCAAAATAGAAATGCACCAAAACGAAAAATTGCAACAGTACGTATTTTGAATTTATATATTTCAATATGTGTTACAAAGGAATACACATTTGGTTTGTTTTGCCAATATATATATATATATGTATATATATATATATATATACAGTGGCGGACAAACGTCTACAAACACCCACTGCTTTCGTTGAATTTGAAGTCCACAAGGTTTATTGGAAAATTTAACGATATAGTTTATTTCAACTTTTTTCCCTTATCATAAAAAACCAAAAAAAACTTTTTAACATAAAATAGTAAAGCTATGACGAAAAAAGCGTAAATCCAACATTGACAAAAGTCTACAAACAGAACATACATAACTTATCTTAGCGCAAAAACTTTGATTGATATCAGGTATCCTGATCTTTTTAGTATTTAGTTGGTCCACCGTTTGCACCAATACCAGCTTCATCGTTTCATCGAAGCTACTAAATTTATCAATTCTAAGGCAGTAATACTGCCCCAAGCTTCAATAAGACGTTCTTTGAGTAATGCTGGGCTGGAAATCTGATTTTTTCTAATTTTTCGCTCAAAAATCACCCAGACATATTCAACAACATTCAAATCGCGGCACCCAATATGCGGATAGCTTTTTTCTGTTTAAATATTCATGTAAAATGCGATGTACCCTCTCAATTGAGTTAAAACACTCTCAGCCACTTCACGCATTTTTATTCTCCGATCATCCAATATCATGCCATTGACTTTATCGATATTTTTGGTGTGACGGGTGATCTGAACGTTCCGCGTCACTTGTACTGACACGACTACAATGGAACTCAGTAAACGACTTTTTAACCATTAAAATTGATAATGCACAGTCCTCATAGTATTTATTAAGTTTTCCCTTGGTTTCTGTGATTGTTTTTTTACGAAAAAAAATAATTATTAATCACCACACGAAATACATTCCTTTCCAGTTTATTAATCCATAACAGCTGACGGCAGCAGTGTTGTACTTAGAGTGACTTATCAAACAGCCTTTGTAGTTTTATAATGTATTCATCATTTGTTGAAGCCGGCCAGATCAGACCACTATAACATATATACGAGCGATTTTTCAGATTTGATATTTTGCGCCATTAATTCATCAAAAAAGCAACAATATATACATATATATATTTGGCGCTCTGAAACCACTGAAGCCATTTTTGGCCGAGCTCTTATTCCAATTTGTGGTTTTGCGTCTTAATGTTTTTACCACCAAATGGAGGGACCTACAATTTTTCGATGGATTTTTATGAGGAACTTTTATTTCCTGTCAGAAATACACTCGGAGGGCTTGACATTCCCTACCCAGGGGCGACCGCAATTACAAAAATTTATTTTCGATAATTATGGATGTTGAAGGAACCTGGGCTCGAACCTTCTTAATGGCATTACGCAATGCTAACCACTCGGCTATCGCGGCCGCCGATTCGTTAAGGGGTTTAAAATTTGATTCATATACAAATATGTATATACACAATACTAAATAAACATGTGAATGGAAGACACAAACTGACTCACTTCTCAAATTAGAAAATCCTCATAATTTGTATATTATTTTTATAAATGCCTCTTTGAACATAATTAACAACACTTGGCAACAGAAAAGTTTACTTATCGTCTGTCAAACAATTTTTTGGCGATGGTAATTAGCATTGGCCACAAAGAGAAAATATGCAGTTATGTAAATTTTAAATTGGAAAATTAGTAAGCGAAATAGAAAATTGGAAATAATTATTAAAAAAAAAAAAAATCAAGTAAAATTTGAATTTTTAATTTCTATGGTATTCTTATTTTCGAAATGTTAATCAGCTGAACGAAGTATGTACACATACATATGTATACAAATTCATTAAGCCTATTGCGATTGTGTATGCTAATATGTATATCTGGTTTCAGCGGCAAGTGCCTGCAACAAACGATATTATATGAATATGCTTGCAACGATATAAATACAAGCAAAAAAACTCAAGCAGTGCGAGAAGATGTAGCTATTGTTGTTTATATGTATTAAGTTGTGCAAATTTGCTATCATAAAATTTATTTGCATTTCCGCTTTGCACATATTAGCTTATATTCGTAAGAAAGTGTAATATTTGCTTGATATAATGTGGGCGAAAGACAATAAGAAATAAATTCATGCACATCTCTTATTTGTACATACATACATGCTACTGAATAATAAATTTGTATCTATATAATAAAAATGATTTAAAAGTAAACTTTGTTTTTAAACTTGCCATGAGGACGTTGACAATTATTAAATTTATTATAACTCTGGCACTCGCTGGAATTAAAAAAACTAAATATTTTTGAAATACTTTTATTTTTCAATATACATTTTATATGTACTATTGTAATGGCAGAAAAAGCCATTAAAAACGCCATAAAACGCAGCAGGTGGGCTGTATGTACGCCAGTGAGTCGGTTGTAAACACATAATTATGGATAGGCCTTCAGATACAATCACTTTCGTAGCTACGTAGAAAGATGAGAAAACATATACTTATACATATGTATATAGCTTTTAATTTTATTTTTGCATATGAGTGGTATTCATTGACTGACAGAAAGTAGTAGCTAACTGACTAAATAATAGTGATATTTTAATAAACATTTATATTCATAATGACGATCCTCATTGCCTTAATAAAGAAAAAAAATTTTGCTTTTTAAGAACAAAGGAGGAATAATTACAGAGGATGCCACATGCATAAACTTGGAACAAAACCATCACTTAAATTATATTAACAAAGAGCTCCTTCAATTCGTTGTCTATACTCTGGAATCATAAAAGCGGATAAATTCGAAGTGAGTTCAATGATTTATATGCCTTTATAATTGCTGACGTTGTGAGTATATTAAGGAAGATCTAAAGTTTCTCTCTCTATAAATTCAACCGGTAATGAGCTATTACTGACAACTAGTAGTGAACGTTCCGTAGTTTCCGTATTGCAACCACTGATCCTTGCTAACAAGGAGCTGTCACGCGACCGATACGTTGTTTAATTATTTATTATTATTCCGATTATTAACTATTTTTTCTGAGATTGTTACAATTTTGGAATTTTAAATTAATACTCGTATATACTTGGGTTGGACAAATATTGCATTTAAATGGTATATAAATTTTGATCCGAAGTATTTAAGTACCAGAAAGAGAAGAGTTAGACCCACCAAACGTTATATCGACCGTTTCAAAATGAAGAGCTGAGTTGATTTTTCCATGTTCGTCCGTCTGCTTCCACGCAAACTAGTCTCTCAGTTTTGAGGTACATTTATTAACCATTTGTCAGAATCGGCCGGATTGGTCGTCTATATCCATATAACAGATTTGTTCAGATATGAGGTTTTACGGTAAAAATCCGTCAAAAAAACATCTGAAGATGTGGTATTCTACAGACGTATATTCAAATTATAAAGATTTCAAAAAGGCCGAAGACAGCCCTTATTTCTTGTTTTTCTTGATCGCAAAACTTTTGGGTATTTAATGACTAATAATTACCTCAGAAAAGCTTTTGATATTTTCTTTGAAAAATAAAATTTTTAAACGATTGTGAAAATATCTTATGAATTTATTTACATATGTTAAGATAAAAGGATGAGAATATCAAAATAAAACGTGTCAACGTCCGAAATCTATTTTTGACTGCCACAGCTCATTTGTAACACCCACAATTTAAGAAGCATGTAAAAAACAAAAGCAACAATTATAAAGCAAAATAAACTATGCTAATTTATATATTTATTTATATTTAGGTGCAAATATATCTGTTAAGAATTTGCTAAGTTTATTTTTTACTTATGCATAAGTGCAAACCTCTGCAGCTAACGCCATAAATTATATTTTATTTACATGCAATAAAAGGAAAAAACAAAGCAGATGTGAGCAAATAAAGTGTTAAAGTGAAATGCTATAAGACCATGATAAAAGATAAGTGACTAAAAAATTATTATATAATTTTTATTTACTGCTTTTGGATGCCTCTTTTCACGTGTGCCGTATAATGAGCTTTTCGCAATATTATATATAAGTACATACGTAACTTTGCATTTTATTATGCCAATATGAGAATTTTCCACATGAATATTCATAACAAAGTTCAAAGTATGTAAGAAAAAGTTTACTTCGTAAAAAAGCAGGAAACCGGAAAATTTATCTGAAATTGCCTCATACTCATATTTACTACAGATGAATTTGTGAAGGGTGTTTTTTAGACGTGAGGTTTTCAATGAGGCAATACTTTTCTCGTAGTTGGACTTTTTTGACAACTGTTACTCAGTTTGGCTTGCCATTTCATAATGAACCGACTTACTTAAATTCGGTGCGTTAAAGCTGACATACGGCCACAGTTGCTGCAAATAGTGATTGAAAATTTGGCCCTCCACGGCTGGAATTTATTCGGACCAGCCGCAGCGGTCTGAAATTATTTTTAAAACATAATGGCAAATCCTTATTGTTATAATGAAGCTAAATTCTTGGCCATAATTTATATACGTTTTATTTCTTCTCACAAGTCTAAAAAAACACTCTTTATATATATACGTTGTACGCCGCCGGCGGGAAAAGCTCATTAAGCTTCAATAAATAATATCTATGCTATTTATGAATATTAATAATGATTATAATAGAATTAACAAGAGTTTTATGAGTTTTTAAAGCCAATACCTAATGGGTATTTTCCTGTTTGATAAAAATGTTCTTATTTCTGTTGAACATTTCATGGCAATATTTTTGGCTATCCCCAATGGCTTTTATTTCCAGCTTTGGTGACCAATATGCCTAAATGTCGGCAAAATCTTCTGTTCCATTTGTATGACACATATTTAAAACATTGCTTACGAGTGTTTAACTAAATTTTCCTAATACTCTTAAACTGCTGTTATTTGGAGAAATTAATAAATAAAATGATTGCAACTAAAAAGCTCAAATTATTTCATTGGCCAAAGAAGTAAGTTGATTGCTTTAAAAAACACACACACACAAACGCGAGGTTATTAACACCTCAATTATATTTTATGAACTTTTTATTTGAATCTCTTTATCAACCACTCGACCACTGATCGTGCTTTCGCACATGCAAAATTTTTCTAAAAATCTCGTTGTGATCATCACTTTGCCACTGAGTGTTAATTTAACTCAATTTAATGTTGTTCATTGACAAAAGCATAAATACATATGTAAATAAAACCAAACATACATACATCAATTTAAGTAAAACGCAACTAGAGTTTTGTTGCTGTGATAATATACTATATGGCAGCTCTCACTGGTATAAACAGCTGGAGCTGACTCTCACTCGACATACAAAATGTTTAAATAAAATGGATAAATAAATCATATATGCTAAGCGGCAATTCAACTTAATTTAAATGCTTAACTAATAGTAAGTATGAATGTACTATGCATGTCAAACACGAGGAGGTTCAAATGTATTTAAATGGAATAGCATTGTGTCAATTATTAGAAACGCAATAACGCTCAGTTAAACCCCTACATTACAATTAGAAAATATGACAATTTATTTGTTTTTGAGCATGCAAAATCGCGTTATTTCATTTATTCATTATTTGCTGTTTTTGCGTTGTGAAAATTCTACAATTTGCCATTATTTCCCAAGACCAATCAATTGAGATTAATTTACACAATTTGTAAAATAAATGTCTCTCACTTTATCATTAGCTCATTTAAATGTTTTTTATTTATAACTCATTTTTTTATATTAATCTACCTGAAAACGCGATCCGATTGATCCATTTCGATAAATTGCGAGTGGGAGTAACTATTTATTGCATAACGATTTGCTTATACACTTAAATCCTCATACTTAACATATATGTATATACAATACATACATATATACACATGGAAGTGCATTTAATGAGATCATTACTCGTGGGATTTTGATGTAATCAACAGTTTTATTAAAATTCCGTTATAGAGCTCGGCAAGAACTTTTATTTATATATATGTATGTATACGTACATGGTTCTAAACGCGAACGATTGGCAAATTGTAAATTGTACAAGTAACCAGGTATTATGTACGAGCATATTACATATAAAAATTTGGAAAGAAAAACCAGTAAAATGTACCGGTAGGCTCTCCACAAAAAAAACATTTTTCTAATCCTAATTTAAATTTAAAAAAGTTGTGGTCACGCAGAATCAAAAATCTAAAAGTGTTAAACGTAATGTTAAATTTAGTTTTTTTCTGGCGATTTATTGATGATGCAAATAATATTTAAATATCTAACTTTCTGTATAAGAATAAATTTAAAAAAATTTTAAAATTTTTTCGAATTTTTTAAGAATTTATCCAAGGCGAATTTATAAAGGGAGAACAAGAGAACAAATACAACAATTTCCGTGTATTTTGCTTTTGTTTTTGAGTTGTAATTTTCAAATCATGAAAAGTTAAAACTACACAAACTCTCTGTTCCACTATTTTTTCGCACAAATCACAAATCACAATTCTTAATATTTTCGCATTTACAAATATAAAATCACATCAAATTCAAGTAAACAAAACATCAACTGGAAACATCATTCTGGAAATCTCGATATTAAATTATTGAAAAAAGTTGAATTAGCTGCCATAGTGACTTCACCTTGTTAAACGTACCTTGGATTTATCAATTATATGTACTTTGTATAATTATAAAAATATTGTATTTCCACGTAATGATCTACCGGGGCTAAAAACTAACTTGTTAAGGAACAAGTCATTTATGTTTAAATGTTTTATTAAAAATGCATATATTTATATAGTTTAAGCATTTAGGATTCATCTCAATTACTGTTATGAAAAAATTGGCTTGAAACTTAAAAATGTGACGAGTATTTGAAATTCAAGGCTGCACAAATAGCAAAAAAAAGTAGCATTTTTAAGTTTCTCCATTTTTTTACTTATGGGTGATTCCACGGTAGACGATTTTCGACATAAATTTTTAAATCACAGTATTATTTTTTTTATACCAATTCAAAAAGAAAGATATAAATTTAATAATAAAAAACACTTTTAAGAACCTAAGTTATTATTTGAACTTTTTGGTGCGCTCAGAAATGGTGGCACCTGAAGACTCGGTGCAAACCATTCAGCGTCACCTCATATTTTTCCACGAAATTGCTAATGCCAACTGATGAATATTCAGGTTATAACATTTTGCCTTATATAAAAAAATATTTATTATTATTTTTCGAACAGTATTGATTAAATAAGAAACCATTGTTGGTCAGTTGGACCCGCAAATTAAGAAGAAACAAAAGTAAAACCTGATTCAGTTGCAATAGAAAATATGTTGCCATTTTAATTAAAATTATCGTTGACTAAATGAGTTGCACCCGCGATCAAAATATTAAAACCGCGGGAGCAACAGTTATTACTCTTTCGATTGCATAGTTATTTGTCATATATTTTTGTTTATTAAGTTTTTGATAACTTCATATCTTATCTGGTTTCTATTTAATGAGAGCTATTGTTGATTTTTTACTTTTTTGTGTAAATAGATCAAATAAAATGGCACAGCAAGAGCTTTCGAGCTATTTCAAATAAGTTTCCCCGAAATATCAATTGACAAGATTATTTTTCATAATGAAAGACCTGTTTACGTTTTGCTAGTCAACGGAACTCCTCACAATGTTTGTTTATGTACAATACACTTAAATTATATTAACCTTCTTGCTGCTATTTCAAAATGTGTGACAAATTTTTCCAAAAAAAACATCGAGAGCTACTAAATCATGTATCGTATGATATCGACAATGAAAATTGTATGTCAAATGATTTGGATGTATGCGAAAATTCTAATATTTGTAATACTAATCTAGATTCTAGTCCAAATGTTGAGTGTAGTGAACAAACCGTTTGATCGTAGTGAACAAACCGTTTATGGAAGTGTTAAATGAACTACGGGAACACTATGAAATTTAAGCTGCATTATTTAGTAAAAATGTTCAGTACGATTACTTTCAAAGTGCAAAAGAAAACTTGACAAGCGAGGAAGCCATTGGAAAAATTGATTTTGCTGAAAACTATGAATTAGTTAGTCAAGACGAAATATAATAAGCTTATTGGTGTTATGGGCATATGACGCTGTTTACCTGCTGTATTTGGACAACTGACAAACTTCACTCAATCGTCAAAGTAAGCGATGAGCTAAGCCACAGTAAATATACAGTTCATGTTTTTCTGCAGAAAATTTTTCAGTAAATTCCGTCAATTAATCTACAAGTATATACTTATATGTACATATATAAAAATCAATGCAAATTTTGATGAACGCCTATAACTTGAGAAATACCAGATCAAATTGCACCAAAGTTTTAGGAGTTATAAAGGGATATTAGGAGAAGGTTAATGTGAAGTTTTTATGAAATTGAAGCCGTTCCAGAGATATCACCATTTTAGTGAACATTAGTCGCTACCCATACAAAATACATGCAACAACAACAATTACATGTAAAATTCCAAAATACACCTACATTATATTAGTATGTGGTGTTGAAAGAGAGAGGAGTGGAAAAATGAAAAACAAGAATGAAAAATATTTAAAAATTTCAATTTTTTTCACATTCATTTCCAAAAAAATCGAAAATTCTAAATTTTAGTTAGATTTTTTCGATTTTGTTTATAGGTGTAGCAAAGCACGCTGGGGCCCGCTAGTAATATTATAAAATTCTTACGTATCTTCAGCGACAATAGTGCCGCTAAGTTCAAGAACCGATATGTAATTGAGAGTATAAACACTCTTAAAGAAGAACACGGATTTACTCACTTTGAATGTAATGTTATTGCTGCTTCACATGGCAAAGGCACCTTCGATAGAAGCGGAGGAAATGTAAAAAGATCGTCCTTTCTCCAAAAATTTCTTTTACATTTGTATCCCAAAAACAAATTGAAGAAGAAAAAACCATGTTAGATGATAGGTGGAAAGGATTAAAAAATATACCAGCCATTCAATCAAAACATTTTTTTTTCAATTTGAGGAGGGCAAGAGCATTGGTGTTGCACGAACGCCGAAGTCTAATCTGAAAAGCAAATTAGTTTTGATAACTGCTACTAAAAAAAAGCATGCTGCTTATAAAAAAATTACGCAAAAGTTACGCGTTTTTGATGTTTGAATCACCGACTATTCCTAAAAAAAATTTATTTAAATTACGTAGGAAAGTGGTTCTTAGTGATACAGCATCTATGATCTCTTATCTTTAATTTAAAGTTACATGGAAATGTTTATATTCACTACAGCGATAATTTTACGTTGCACCCGCGACTGGATATAAAATTAAAATTTTTTAATATATATTTCTTTCAATGATTTTATTTATTTATAAATTACTTTGTTTCGTATTATTTTAAAGAAGGCAAAAATAATTTAATAAATATTCCAATTTACAGACTTTTTCCATTCCAGCTTCATGATCTTTAATTGTGCGCCGATTTCGTTGCTCCCACGATACCACTTTGAACCTCTCCCGTGTGTATTTTAACATTTTACTAAATGTTTTTTAAATTAATTTTTATAAAACAGACTACAATGTAATCCTGTGACCAGTCATTTCTTTAAAAGGAGTTTTTATTTTCTTAGTGAGAAGCCTTGAGAGTGTCTAAATACGAAATCGCCCACATACTAATTGGTTTTAATATTATTTACTAATATTATGCTAAAACATCCACAAAGAATATGTATTGGTTATTAATTAAATGAAAAGTTGAAACTGATTTAAATAATTCACAAAAGTCAAGTTAAAAATGCCGCATGCTAAATGTCACGTGTTAAATTCGTTATTAAGATAAACAAAATTAGTGACTGCAAATATTAAAACATAACAGCTACAATTAGAAGGGCAAATTAATTCGTTTTCGTTTAAAATTAACCGTTTAAACTAGAGCGTAAAACGAGAAAATTCGTTATCGAGAATGATTCGATTATTCCAGGCTTTCGTTGCGAGCAGCCAACTAGTATATAAGGGCGACACACAGCTGCCAAGCTATTCAGTCGTAAAGTAAACGCGTTGGTGATTGCACTACAGTTAAGTAATAAAAATATAACATTGTGCAGGTTGTAATACAAGTGATTGTAAATAGTGAAGTGAATTGTAATTGAATTGTGAATTACTGAGTAATAAAAGAAAAAAATGCAAAATTTTTTGGGAATTTGTAAAGAAAACTTGTGCATACATAAGATATGACCATTATTATTTTCTGCACGCCAGTTAGATTAAATATATCCAAAAAAATTGTCAATTTTTGAATGCATGAATTGGAGAAAATAAAAAAATACAGCAAAGATTCATTTATTCGTTAATATTCATATACTTTTATTGTACCTTAAGGTCATTGAAATCTAGAACAAATGTATATATGCATGAGCAGCTTTGTTTTGCGGAATATTGTTGTATCATTTTGTATACGTCTTATCTTATATCAAGACTGTTCTTTTGCCGGCGACTTTGTCCACATGGAATGTGAAAATGGTTCTAGGCAAAGAGCTATTTACGTTCCAAGCTTTCCAACCAAAGTTTCAAATAGATTGGTCAAATCCTCTTCCCGAAAAAAACTAATACGAAATTTGATCAAAACCATTTCGCTGTTTGTGTCAATATTTCAATTGTTATTCCAGCACATTTGATTGCACTTCTCGTAACAAGTAACTCACTAAATTACTTTATTAGTCTCACATTTCAGCTGGTGAATTTTTTAATGGCTGAGTAGTTTTAAATCTCGACGATTAACAAACTTTTGCTTTTCATGACGGTTGGGCGAAAGAGAGTTAATCGCTTCGGTGTTCATGGCGCAGAAACATCGTTACATTGCGTGGTCTCATATAAATTTTGTTTTACATTATTACCTCGAAAAATCACCTCTTATCGGATACCCATGACATTCACAGAAACTCTCTCCAAGTTTCAGATCTGTGCGATCAGCGGTACAATCTGTGCGCTTATCCATCAAAGCAAAAACTTGTATAAATTTGTATATGGTTAGGAAAAAAAATGCTAAAACGGTAGGCCCCTAACCTATACTATTCTACTTATATGAATATACATTCATATATATTAAAAATGAAATAAATTGCTGCACAAATTATTAGAAAGTAATCAGTGATAAATTGTGTTGACAAAATACGTTATCTATTATCTAATTCATGCGTTGCGTTGAATAAATCTTGTGGTTGATAACATAGCAATTGCAGGAAATACCGATACTATTTGTAAAAGTTCTTTCATAATATATAAAGATTTTTCTATACATTTATTTATTTATTTATTAAATCAAACACACAACCATTGGTTATTTCACAGTATATAATCTTACATCTAAAATTTAACGGTAACATGTAGGATAAATTAAAAAGAAAAATAGTAGAGCCTTACGTGAAGGGTTAAAACATACGGAAGCAAATGAATGTGAAGCTAGGAAGTAAGTAGTAAAAAGATAGTAAAGTAATATTAGAGAAACATGTGCATACATACATATTACTTGCTTAGCGGACAAAATAATATAGAAGTGAATTTTTAAATCGCAAAGAATTTGGATTGTTTTGATCTTATGAGGCAGTACATTTCAAAGGCGCACAGCGAAAACAAGGAGCTGACATTCAGATACAAGCAAGGACCGTTCATAATTATTATCTAATTTTCTTCAATCAAAAAATTTTATTTACTTAGGAAAATCATAATCATTAAGTTGTGATTTTTATTTTATTACTTATAATGATTACGATCCCTAGATATGAGGCAAGTATATTTCATACTAAGCAACTTATATAGTCGCACCGATTTAGAAAATTGGATTCGATCCACGAACTAATTGGGCTCTTGAAAGTTAAGGAATGAATAAGTGGTGAATCAGCATTTTAATTTTAATACATCCATTCAATGAGGTTGGTAAGAGAAATGATTTAGCTCAAAGCAATCGGATTTCTACTTGGGTAAAGTGCTGAACGAATAATGTCATATACCCGTAACTTGCTTATAATGCCATACAATGGTGGCTGTTCCATGACTTGACATCTTTTTTTATAAAGGACAATGCATTGAGGTTTACTTGGACTAACCAGTAATCCAATGTCGTCGGCCCACTTGCTAATATTATCTAAATCTGTATTGAAGTTATTAATACAATTATTTACGGACACTAAATAGCAGTTGATATCAAATTGAACGCCATCAGCGTAAAAAATCGCTATATTTAAGAACACTTTGAAGATCGTTTACGTATAACACAAAGAACAGAGGACCGAGAATCGCCCTTTAATTATCAATAATTACAATTATTTATTATTTATTTGGTTATTATGTACATGGTTTTTTCATGTACTCACAAATGCGCATATTTATGGTTCAAATTTATTTATTTTATTATTTAACTTAATATTTGCTGAATAAACGCCCATTTGATTTACTTACGTCTACTGATAAGGTGATAATAAATAAAGCGAATCGGATAAAAATACATATATATGTTTAATTTAAATAATTAATTACAAAAAATTTTTGTTTACTGTTATTTTGCTAATTATATAGCGTGATAAAATTAAATTATGCTAAACGAGTAATAGGGTACAGGAATAATAATTATAATAAAACTAAAAAAATAACAACAGTGGAACATTTTAGGAACTGGTTGAAATAAGTGTCGGTAAAAATTTCGGCCTCAGCTATCGAGTGCTTAGCAATGCTTGCTAACATGTGAAAAGTCATGGGTGCAAACACTGGCCAGACGAACATTCAAAAATATAGATATTTATTACAAAAAAAAATATTTTTTTTGTAATTACAGCCGCCCCTCGTCAGGCTCAACGGGCTCAATCGAAAGGCAAGCCGCTTTTGTTCGGTTTTTTAATGAAAAATTTTCTATTACTTTACCTAATATACCCCTTTATACTTCATCCATTTTACGGTTCCAAAAACAAACGTAAATAAAATGCATTGAAAATAATTTTTTTTATGAAATTTTTTTATTTTTTATTATAAAGTTTGAACCTTGGCATTGCATCTGAAATACTACATCATTCAAATGACCGTCTCGCAAATTTTTGTAAACTTCGTTCCTTTTCAGTTAATTTTCGACCACCTTTTGCACATATTTGGTGGTATCTCAGCCATGACTTGACGAATGTTGGTTTTCAAGTGCTCAAGAGTTAAAGGTTTATCCACAAAAGCACGTATCAATTGACATCGCCAGAGAGATTACGCGGCCGGCTCTCTGGGAGCACTCACCAGCGAACTGTGGAACGAAATAACAAAACCCTTGCGTACCGCTGCTTCGGCAACAATTGGTTTTCAGCAATACCAGAAAAACAACTGGTACGATGAGGAATGCCGAACTGCAGTGGAGAGAAAACAGACTGCCTATCTCGGAACTTTGCGATCGACCACAACACGTGCGGGGTGGGATAGATACCGAGAGCTGAAGAGGGAAGCGAGACGCATTTGCAGACGAAAAAAGAAAGAGGCCGAAATGCGTGAGTATGAAGAACTTGAGAAGCTGGCCGACAAGGGTAATGCTCGAAATTTTTATGAGAAGATGCGGCGACTTACAGAAGGTTTCAAGACCGGAGCAAACTCATGTAGGGACAATAGAGGTAATCTGGTGGCAGATGTCCAGAGTATACTTAGTGTATGAAGGGAACACTTTTCCAACCTGCTCAATGGCAGTGAAAATGAAAACCCCGGAGATGGCGAACCCAAAAACCCCAATCGGTGACGATGGTATAGAAGTGCCATAACCCGACTAGAAGAAGCTCGGATAGCGATTGCCCGCTTAAAAAATAACAAAGCGGCGGGAGCCGATGGCTTACCGGCATAACTATTCAAATACGGCGGCGAAGAGCTGACAAGTAGCATGCATCAGCTTCTTTGCAAAATATGGTCGGAAGAATATGATGCCTCACGAATGGAACCTAAGTGTGATCTGCCCAATCCAAAAAAAGGAGACCCCACAGTCTGCGCCAATTATCGTGGGATAAGTCTCCTTAATATAAGGTATTATCTAACGTATTGTGTGAAAGACTAAAGCCCACCGTCAACAAACTGATTGGACCTTATCAGTGTGGCTTTGGACCTGACAAATCCACCATTGACCAGATATTTACCATGCGCCAAATCTTGGAGAAGACCCGAGAGAAAAGAATCGATACACACCACCACCACGAAACTCATACGGCTTTGTAAACTGACCCTGGATAATACCAGAAGCGCGGTCAGAATTGGGAAGGACCTCTCTGAGCCATTCGATACCAAACGAGGTTTCAGTCAAGGAGATTCTTTATCGCGTGATTTCATTAATTTGATGCTGGAGAAAATAATACGAGCTGCAGAGCTACACAGACCAGGCACAATATTCTACAAGAGTGTGCAATTGTTGGCGTATGCCGATGATATTGATATAATTGGTCATAACACCAATACCAATGTAAGTTCTGCGTTCTCCAGATTAGACAAAGAAGCGAAGCGAATGGGTCTGGTAGTGAACGAGGGCAAGACGAAATATCTCCTGTCATCAAATAAACAGTCATCGCATTCGCGACTTGGCACCCACGTCACTGTTAACAGTCACAACTTCGAAGTCGTAGATAATTTCGTGTATCTGGGAACCAGCATTAACAACACCAACAATGTCAGCCTTGAAATCCAACGCAGAATCACTCTTGCTAACAGGTGCTACTTTGGACTGAGTAGGCAATTGCAAAGTAAAGTCCTCTCTCGACGAACTAAAACCAAACTCTACAAGTCGCTCATCATCCCCGTCCTGACATATGGTGCAGAAGCCTGGACGATGTCTACATCCGATGAGTCGGCTTTAGGAGTCTTCGAGAGAAAGGTTTTGCGGAAGATTTATGGTCCTTTGCGCGTTGGCAACGGCGGATACCGCAGACGATGGAACGATGAGCTGTACGAGCTATACGACGACATTGACATAGCTCAGCGAATAAAGAGACAGCGGCTACGCTGGCTAGGTCATGTCGTCCGAATGGATGAAAGCGCTCCAGCTTTGAAAGTATTCGATGGAGTACCCGCTGGTGGAAGCAGAGGAAGAGGGAGACCTCCACTCCGTTGGAAAGATCAGGTGGAGAGCGACCTGGTGTCACTTGGTATTTCTAACTGGCGCCAAACAGCAAGAAAAAGAAACAAGTGGCGCGCTATTGTTGACGAGGCTATAATCGCGTAAGCGGTGCCTACGCCAAAGAAGAAGAAGAAGAACCTGATCTTTTTAGTATTTAGTTGGTTCACTGTTTGCATTAATAACAGCTTGAAGCCATCGTGGCATCGAAGCTACTAATTTTATTTAATAATTAAATAAAATTTTTTCTAATTTTTCGCTGAAAATTTCTCCCAGACATATTCAATAACATTCAAATCTGGGCTTTTAGGTGGTGTGTGCGTGCTTTGGAGCATGATAAAGGAACCAATCCTTAACAATATGGATCGTATGCCTTGGATGCTAATCCTGTCCAAGCTCTTAACTGTCTACCAAAGGCTTCAGAATAGCTTCCAACAATGACTTATATTTTAACCGATCCATATTACCCTCAATAAAAATAAGGTTTTTAACTCCAGATGTCGCAACCGCTCCTCAAACTATTACGTTGCTGCCACCACGCGTCACTGTTGGTATTATATTTTTGGCGTTAAGGGCAGTGTTTTCTTTTCTCCAAATTTTTGCGTTTCCGTCATAGCCGAAAATATTGAACTTCGATTCGTCTGCAAAAAAATTTTTTTTCCAAAAATCCATTCCCTTGTCTAAATGTGCTTTAGCGAGCTCCATGCGAAGTTTGTGATTTTTTTTCATTTATAAGAAGCTTTTTACGTGGCATTTTACTGTGGAAGCCGTTATCGTTCAGAGCACTTCGAATTGTTCTTAAATGGACATACTTTCTTGATGAGTTTGCGATGTTTTCGACTAATTTATGAGCAGTAATTTTAGAATCATCATTCACTTCCTTCAGAATAAAGCTGATATCTCTTCAAGTTAGCTTTTTCGGGCGGCCAACACGCGGCTTTTTTTCGGTGGATCCATTTTTTTCAAAGGTTTTTACAAAGGTCTGTACCTTTGGTGGACTTAAGATTAAAAAATTTTAAATTTCACCATACGATTTCTTCTCTTTTCTGTGCTGAATAACCAAGGCTCGTACGTCAATGGACATTTCTTTTCACGGAGCCATTGTTGATGCTAATGTGTTTAATCCACAACTAAATTCAATACTAGCAAATTAGAAAAACATAATTAAAAAAATAGTAAGAAAGGGTACCTAACCGCCATAACAACACAGCATTTCGACCTAACTGCTAGTAAACCTGTGGTGTTTGTAGACTTTTGTCCAGGATATTTTTTCGTTTTTTCACAATAATTGTTTTATTTGATGTTAGAGAATTGATTCGTTTTAATACATGTGATTAGAAAAGGATTTAAAATACCTAAATTTTTGATCAAAGTGATAGTACTTTCTACACAACGAATACAGGCGGTGTTTGCAGACTTTTGTCCGCCAGTATAAATACCTATTCGTATTGTTAATATATATTATTATAATATATTTTTTATTATTTATTATAATATATTTTCTTTCATTTCCATTTTCGAAATAACTTAACATATGGTCTCATTAGGTAATCATAAGCATTTTGATTTTAGTTTATTTTATCTGTACTAAAATCGTATACTTAATATTATAATTTATACGAAATTCTTGTATAAGATATTCGAAACCATGGGCAGGCATAGCTTGGCTCGGCTGGTCTCTTCTTGTCTTGGCACGTGTGCTTGTTGCTATATAAACATGAATTGGCTAATTTTCAAAATAATTTCCAATGCTAGAAAATGCAATGCTAATGATGAAAAACAAAAACAAAAAAGAACAACCAAACCACCAGCCAACTAGCTAACGAACGATACCGATGGCGTTTAGAGGAAGTATGAAAACAATGCATGCAATTTATTGAAGTTCAAGGACATGAGACGCTGCAATCGTAGGGAAAATATTCAAAATATATACGTACATAGTTAAATATAATGAAATAAATTTGCAAACACTTCTATACTAGTAAAAGGCGCATTACTATTACATACACTCATAAGACACGCTGGGCTTAAATAAAATATATCGGACTCGGTATATGTGACAAGACGGACCTATTTTACTGTGTTGATTTCTTTTGAATGAAGCATTCCCTTGCAATATCATTAAAATTAATGTATGAACCAACATTGGCATTAAAGTTAGCTTAAAATATCCGATGGTTATTTTTTCTGTGTTTGCGTAATACTTTGAGTACAGGGGCGTGCTTTCGCGTTAAATTGGTTTCTTTAACAACATAATTCCTTTTGTGCTATTGTTTACAAGAAATATTCTGACTACTTTGCATCACATAATGCAAAAAAGTTTTTAATTTTAGTCTACAGTTTTTGTAACTTGCTTTCGTTAATAAAAATATAAGTTGAATGCTTTTGAGATTGTTAGTTGATTTACTTTTGGTTGCTTCTATGAATCTCATACTTTTGTGGTAGGTGATTAAAAGTTTAAAATAACTGCAATAATTACAAGCATCTCGTGTTCGTTGGCCATTAACATCCGAAAATAACTTTATTTTCATAAGAATTTACGGTAACTTACTGGATCAATAAGGTCAAGGTCTCCCACTTAATATGAGCTTTTAAAATTTAAAAGAAAAGAAAAAACAGTTTGTTTTTGTGTTTTAATTTCGATGATAATAAAGTAATATTGTAAAGTTGAACTATAATTGATTTTAGGAATTAATTATCAGCTGTCGAGTTTTGCAGAAAATATGGTTTTATTGTCAAAAATAAAGACTATCCCAGGAAAAGGTGCATACGTACTTTTTAATGTGATGTCTGCGTGAATTTATGGTCTGAGTGTTTCTCACAGGTCTGCCAATGATAAAATTTTATTCGTTGATAATTCCTCTATTTTAGCAAAGTTCTCTGTGAGGTGCGTTTTTATGTTTGATATGAGTAAAGTATGAAAGAAGCCATCGAATTTTTTGCATAGGTACGATTGTCTAATTTCAATTACTGCTTTTATATTTGTTTTTGTACAAAAGCTTTGTAAATTTTTTTCTAAAACACAAATACGGAATATCAACACACAAAAACACTGAAATTAATTTTTGTATTGCTTCTATACTACTGATAGTATGATATACACCGTTTTGCTAAATCAACATCGATGATTTCCCAAATTCTTCAAGTCCGATCACTAGATTGTTAAACAAAAGTTGTACTATATTTGCAGTTTCTTGATTTATAAAGAATTTATTCTATGTCCTTTTATTACTCAGTAATTCATAATTCACTTCACTATTTACAATCACTTGTATTACAACTCTCAGAATGTACTTTTTTTTTAATACATCACTGTAGTGTAGCCACCAACGTATTTACTTTGCGACTCGCTTTGCAGTTGTGTGTCGCCCTTATATACTAGTCGATGATCACAACCCACCGCCTGGAATGATCGAATCGTTCTCGATAACGAATATTCTCGATTTACGCTCTAGAGCATGCCAGTTAACGGCTTCTCTCTTTCATTTGACATTCGCTTCGCATTTTTGCCGCAATACTTATATCACTTAGTGAACAAATATAATGCTTTATTTAATTTAATTGTACGTCGACTTCGTATTGCATTAAATTTCTTAAAAATAATTCAAATCATAAAAATGTTTATTTGTCTGGATGTGTAACAACACACACATGCAAATTGCGTGTCAACAGTAATGCAATTGCGCTTAACTGTTTACCATTAAAATAGTGAAAAACTTAAAATCACTTGCCTATAGCAATTTAATTGCTCAGCAAACACGTGAACAAGGTATGGGAGCAATTTTCAATGAAATACACACTTACAAGTATATCGTATATTTGCAATGAACCTTCTAAGGATGTCTGTTCAAACGAGACTCATTCATTTATAGCAACTAACCAGTGTCAACGCTTGTGAAGCGCAAAAATTCGGAATGGAAAGTTCGTTTTGCAGGAACAAATGAAATAATAAAAAAGTGCATCGGTGGTATTCATAGCAAAGCCTAAGCGTGAACGCTATGCAAATATTTACAATCTCCAACAGCAAGAAATATATCGTTACTGTGTCGGTGCATTAGTACTAAACTTTCAATTCAGTTAAAAATAGGCATAAAGTTTCAGCAAGCACCGACAGCAACAGCACCGAGTAAATGCCAACAAGTAAGGCAAATGGTTAAAAACAGAAAATCCATAAAATGTAACTGGAAAAGGCCGTGTAATACCATAAAATTTGCACGCCTACACATTTCCTACTCAAACAGGATTTAATGCAATTCAAGGACGACCCGCTCCGGTAAGCCCAGCCAAGAGCAATGCCTACATATGAAGGACTTCTCTTTGCGAGTAAAATTGAAACTATTAATTTTCTAAGCTTCCTAGGCTTCTCTGTGTGCTGGCAGCAGGTCATTTGTGCCTTCACAAGTAACTGTAACAAGTAGCATAACAGGCAAAGAGGACTAGGCGGTTTGTGTAGGTGTTGAGCCAGCATTTTTTCCAATCTCAGGCTTTTATTTGCTTCGACAGTGTTGCTGGTGTTGCGCCACCTTGCTCTATTTTCAACACATTTCTACACCCGTTTCAGGCACATGCACGTGTTTGATTTAGAAAAAAAGATTTATTTTTATATAAAAGGCAAACATTACTTGGTTCTAATTTTTTATTATTGTTTTCCTTTCCTCTCCTTCTGTTGATTTTATTTTCACTATAGAGTACTGTTCATACTTTTTTCCATACATACGGTTGTGTCGTTTGCGTTTAGTAGCTTTTATCAGTATTTATTTTTGCTTTCATTTCAACAGCCTTTTTATGTCTATTTGTCTGGACGACGGTAAGGAAGTGATGAAATGCGGTAATGAATGAAAATATGGGATATGAGCGAGTCATTCGGAATAGATGAATGGTTGAAGTAATATATGTAAAGATGTATGTTAAAATTGCACAGTAAACGAATTATGTTTTCTATTTTTATTTCAGTCTTCATTAAGAGCAAAATATATTTTATGGCTAATCGCGACTAGAGAGACTTACGTAGATAGTGTTTGCTAAAAAGTTGATCCATCCAGAAGCTACTGAATGGTATCATATTTGTTAAAAAAAGTCTTTACAATATGTTGCCATACTATCATGAAAATTTAAACTCTAAACCCTAAAACTTTAATTCCTTTAACACTAGTTTAAAGTTCCGAATGTTATTTTAAAGAAGAAAGAATAGCATAATTTTATAAGCTATATTTTCGTAAATTAAATTATATACATACATATATGTGCTTTGTTTAACGTTCAAAGATCTTTGCTAACTGGTATTTCATATTGCGCCGATATTACATTAAATAACCTACCAAAATACACTCATTCAGCAGTACATATTTTTTTCAAAGCTTTCACAGAGAAATCTGGACAAATTTCTTTGTCTTTAGTGGTTATTTGCATATTAGTTACGTCATATGAACGCAGCAGCATACATACATATCGAGCCTTTTCCGCGAAAAAAGGTAAGCGACAAAATGTAAATTTTACAGGAGAACGTTTTTTTACTTCCTTTCTAATTTTTTTTAACTCTTTCCGCTGCAACTAATTAACTGGAATTCCCAGAACTACAAAAATTTCCCAGAAGATGCATATGATTGTAAACTATCGATATGTGCAAAAAAGTAAAAGTCGATAATAGTGTCGCTTACCTTTTTTTCGCGGATAGGGCTCGATATGTTGAATCTTTTATGTCAACATTTATGGTCTTGAAAGGGGTGCTCTTAAAACGTTGTAAATTAAAATAAAATAAAATATGTTTATTAGAAATGTTATTCACATTACTCTTCTAAACTATTTACCTCAAATATTAAAAAACTCGCAGTTTTTAAAGTAAAAGTAAATCTTAATATTTGATTTTTTTAGATTTTATGTTTTATGAAAAAAAGACTTAGCTCGAAGAGTATAATACCTCCTAACGCTATATGTAAATATAACTTGAAATTTTACAAGAACACCCTTTAGTTTAGCTTTTAGTTTTAATGAGCTAGCTCAATCAGCCTAATTTTTCACTTGATTGGAAACTGTTGAGTAGTATCCTTTCACATGCACACACGTTAGCTAGAGAATGGAATTTTTGTAACAAAAGAATGTATTCATATGTATTTGCACTTTTTGTTCCATTCAAAAGGAAAATGCCAAAAACTGTATACGACTCGATGGTCTGCTATTCTAAATTGCCATTAAATAAGTCTGCAAAAGAAAAGAGCAGTTTTGATTTTCTTGGGTGATTTATATGTTTTTGGGTGCGCTGAATCCGAAAGCAACTTTTATTTTGTCACAGAACACATTTCTTCTGAAAATATATGTAGGTATATATGTGAAACACGTTATTGTCTTAAAATCAGATCAAAGAAATTAGATCAAAGAGTAAATATATTTCAATTTTTATAATTCCTTAACAAAACTTTTTTTATCTAAAATACTTTTTTTAGTAATAGCCCAGTCAAAATAGACACTGTCCTTTATATTAATTCGCAACAATCTGAAAATTTGCAGCCACGTAACCACTCTAACGACATCTTGAAAAGGCCCTATTGAACTGTAACTAGTTGGAGCTCTTCATAAAATCCATTCGTTTCCACACCACTTATGGGGTGCTGTACGAGGAGAATACAGCTCCAGCTATTCTCAGAAATGGTAAATCTAAGAGGAAAAAATAGAAGAACAAGTTTTGTAGATAATTATCTGATCTACAACTGAGCCATGTTTTAGTCAAAAGCAGTTTAGTGAAAAAGTCCAAAAAAATTTTTTAGCGACGATGAGACTATTCAGATTTTCAATAAGGTGGTATCCCTAACGTGTCTGTAAATTTTCAACTAGTTCTGAATTAATGCAAAGGTAACCCTATTTTTGAGTTAATTGATGACCGAATAATAGGCGCTAAAAACATTTTGTTTACTTGTTAACATTTTGTTTATTATTGTTATTTATTTTGATATATTTTTACTTGTAGAACACATCTGGAAGGTTTCTGAAGCATCCAATAGTCGTCTGACATCTTCCCTGGTATCTGTTTCCCATTTCCTTAATATCTTGTACAAATCGCTCATATTGCTCCTTATTCACATCTCCTGAATTTTGTAAGAGGTAGTCGATTCACTCTCTCTTTAAGGATCCGCCAGGATTGTGATGAATCGTAGATCAGCCGAAAACCGTCTAAGATTGTACAACAAAAAACATTCCTTCAATTTGGTCTCTGAGAGTCATTGAAACTTTGGCATTGAGTATGTAAAGCAATTTTCATCTCTTGAAAGGGATAATACAATTTGCTACATCAATCTCAATGAATAAATCCCAACTTTTATGTGAAGCTGTGCAGGACGTTCTTTTCGCAAACGGAAGCAAACACATTTTAGTTCAGAGGTTTGTTCGTTCCCTACTATCCCATGTACCCGTATACAAAAAGAAAGGGAATTCGATAAGCCCAGATAGTTAAATAAGTTCTTGTAACCGCAATTTTTACCATCTTTTTTTGAAGAATATATGAAATATGACACTGTGATGGATAGTGATCTTCAATGTTTCCATCGAACCTCCAACCGTAGGAAAACTTCCTTCTTGCTCTGCAAACAATATCTTAAGATTAGAATCACATGTGACATATATGTATGTACAAAATACCTATATTGAATTATGTTACTTAACAATTGAAAAAGTCAACTCTTACCATTTGCACATTGATAGACTGGCATCCATGGTGATTGGCATAGGCTTCTTCATGAGTTCTGAAGCTAATGATTGACATACGATTACATAAAGCTACTCTGTTTGCGTACATTAAGCGACGGAAACAACGGCTTACAGATGACTTGCTCAAAGATATCATACATTGTCATACAGTTGCGAAGAATCACAAGGCGGTTAGAATCATTAAACATTTTAATTGTGTTAAAAATTGGAAAACCCTTCAAAGTTACATTATTTTCCTGTTTCGGTAGACATCGCCGCTATTTTTCTGCCTTTTAGTTGGCTATCAATCGGAGAATTGATTTCTAAACTTCTAAACAAACTTCTATAACCTGACGAAGAATTATCTCCTTATCTTGTGATAAAACGTATGCCAAATACTCAAAGGACGTTTTCTTTTGTTTTGTTGCGGTAGTATCCCTATTTATATTTCATTTCATCTTTTGTTTTATTTATTTTAACTTAAATAAAATAACAAATCGATTGTCGATGGCACTAACAACTTCAAACTATTCGTCGTTTAATTAACAAGTTATCGATTAGTTAACGACAACAGCTGATAAAGCAATAGCGAAGATCGTTAAAATATGTCTAGCGAATAGTCTAATCGTTAAAATTGTCGATAAGTTTTTTAAAGATTCGAAAATTGTTAAAATAAAACAACGAATTCCACCACTGATCTCCAAGTTTTAAGTCGAAATACGCATACTATACTTCTTTTTTAGCTCACACAAGTCGTTAATTATTTTTAGAAAGTAATAATAGTTAAGACCTGTATACATTTAGAAACATTAATTAAAATTAATTTGTAACTATTTATATTTATAGCCCAAGAAAACCATTCTTAAATAAAATTTTATTGTTCTCAAATTTTCAGAGTATCTCTTTCAATGTTCAGAATATCTTAATACGCAGAAATGAGTTGAAAACATCCAGACAGAATTTATTACTTATTAGAATTTCAGAAAGTCTACTTTAAAGCTTTGCAAATCCATAAAAAAAGGGTACCCTATAGTCTACGCCAATTAAGGTCCTATCGAGCGTATGTGTGAAAGACTAAAGCCCACCGTTAACAAACTGGTTGAAAACTATCAATGTGGTTTTAGAACCGGAAAAGCTACAATTGACCAGATACCTCAACCGAAACATATTGGAAAAGATTCTTGAAAAGAGAATCGACACACACCACCTCTTCGTAGATTTTAAAGCACCGCCGTTATGTCTGAATTTGGTATCCCCGCGAAGCTCATACGGATGTGTAAACTGACTTTAAATAGCTCCAATGGCTCCATCTGGATTGAGAAAGACCTCTCTGATCTGTTCGATACCAAACGAGGTTTCTGACAGGGTGATTCTTTATGGTTTGTTTTATTTAATCTATTTCTGGAGAAAGTAATACGAACTGCAGAGCGGAATTGAGAAGGTAAAATCTTCAATCGTCAATTCTGCTTTCGACATGATGGAATATCTCCTGTCATAAACAACAGACAGGACATTCGCTACCCGGCTCCCGTGTCTCTGTTGACAGTCATAACTTTAAAGTCATAAATAGTTTCGTATATCTTGGAACCAACATTAACACCAACAACAATGTCAGCTTGAAAGTCCAACGCCTAATCACTCTTGTCAACAGGTGGTAATTTGGACTGCGTAGGCAATTGAAAAACAAAGTAATCTCTCAACGAACAAAGACCAAACTGGAGGTATGGCGATGACAATATCTAATAAGTCAGCGTTAGGAGTTTTCGCGAGTTTTTGCATAAGGTTTATGATTTTATTTTATACGACAACATCGACATAGTTCAAAGAATAAAAACACAGCGGCTACACTGGTTATATCATGTGATCCGTATGGATGAGAATACTAAGGTTTTGAAAGTTTTCGATGCAGTACTTGCATGTGGAAGCGGAGTAAGACTCCGTTGGAAAGATCAGGTGGAGAAAGACCTGTTTGCACTTGGTATTTCCAATTGGCGCCAAGCATCGAAAAGAAGGCAGGAATGACGCGCTCTTGTTAACTTGGCTGTAATCGCGTAAGCTTTGCCCACTCCAGTAAAGAAGGAAAATAAGATGCACTCATTTTATTTACCAAATACGCATACCAGCAATTTGTATATCCAGAAAGTACAGGTATTTTTGTGGGAATTACTTCTTTAAAAAATGGTTAAAATTCCATTTAAAGACATAGCAAAAATAAATAAATAATAAAAAAGGACGTGTAAATCAAAAATGTGTAAATGTCAAATAAAAAATTTAATTCAAGAACAGCTGTTAGTTTTTATCAAAAAGTTTATTAGGAGGTGGTTTTCTCACAAAATCAACAACAGCTGTGTGTCAAAAAATTAATATTTAAAAGGAAAACGTGCTGAGATTCACACAAAAATAAAATAGAAATATACATAAATATGTATACATTTGTTTGTTAAAAGTTTCAATGAAGATATCACCCATTCTAACAGACAACTTAATAATGAATAGCGGGTACATGCAGCCTGCTTTCAAATACACTAACACATTGACAAATAATTCCAATGAACCTGCCTTTCTGTTACAACCATGTTTAAGTCAAGCGGCCTTGACACCTAACAACCGATTGAACAAGGTTAATTGCAACGAGTAAAAATGGATAAACCACCGCGAGGGTGACTGCCTATAAATTCCATAAGGTTTTGGAGACCTTAATTCATTTAGTGAGAAGACGACTCCATTTACTAAAATATGCAGTAACTTACGTTTAAATAAAATTTATTAGATACACTAGAGTAAGAAATCAATAGTAAATATGTAAGTACATGGTGCAGAAGAGTGTCCTCCTTTTGATCGTGGAGGTAGTGTACTTTCCAGCTGATTCTGTATGAGAATTTCATGTGCGTGTTGACTACGTTTTCAGCCGTTTTACAAAGCACGAACATTTTTATTGTTTATTAACGTGCTTTTCAACGACCACGACGCCTTGCTGTATGCTTCTAGAATTTAAACTCTTCACTTTCGAACGCTCAATGGACTTACTCTTGAAGACGGTGTGAAAAAGTTTCATTTTGTTGTCAAGTAAATTGTTATTCACCTCATTCGCTCCTCACTCCAACTCAATATTATTATAAAGTTCTATGGTGTTGTTGTGAAGTACTTTTCATTTCATAAGGGTTAAGTGACGTGCTGCTTAACATGTACTATTATTTCATGCACAAGTATAAAATTTAAATATTTTATTAACATCATATGTATAGCATAGCACCGAATCTAGTTGACCGTAAGTCGTAAGTTAATTACCGGTTGGCGCATGAATGTTTCATAAAGCAAAAGCTTTTACAAGCAGTGAATATACATATCTGATTGTTTAACGTTTTTGTTTGCATGTGTACATAAATTTTAATGACATTTTTACTTTTGAGTGTTGAAGGTAATTAAAAAGTAGTTGAAATTTTTTAACATTACAAATTTTTATTTCAATATCCTTTTTCGGGTTGTTGTTGTTAGGGGCTGTTAATTCTTTTTTTTTTTTTGTCTCTCACCGTGTCCACATGGTATCCGAAAAAAAAATTTAAGTAGCGCTTCTAAAATCCACTTCATCATACCAATTATCGCTGTTCAAAATTCTTTTATTATTTCCGAAACCAAAATCGAGCTTTTAAAAATTTTAAGTAATTTATTGGTTATAAATAGTGTAGTTTGGTAATGAAGAGTCAATGTTGAGATAAATATTTACATCACTACCACGGAATTCCTTAACATTATCCGCTTGCTTTCGAGCGTATACTTTTGAGTTAGTACTTTGAACCATTTAGCATCATGAAAAGCTGTTTTGTCTCTACAATAACTATAAATTACGTTTGGATCATCTGCTGTGTTACAGACTCAATCGAATACAGCCACGGGCCACAACCATTCCTTTGTAACGATTCACTCTTAATATGTGTAAGTTTATGCATATACATATAGATATCCAAATTAAGTACTCATCCCATAAACATCTAAATTTATGATAACTCATTCAAAAAAAATTAAAAGTTAAACGTGCAAGTAATAAAAGCCCAAGTGCACTAGCTTGTTCAAATTAATATAATATTTACCAATTCAAACTTCAATTTAAGTTTCGCAAAGCTAAAATTAGCTAAGAAGAGACTGAGTGTGGTTAAGTGTAAAATAAAAAAGAATTTAACCAGAGGCTGTTGCAAATATTGTGGTTAGTGGCGGCTTTTATGACGCCTCTCCAAGCAAACGCAAGTTTTATATGTATGTATTTATACTTGCAAAAGTATGTTAATATTGACGTCTTTAGGCAAATGCAAATATTCTCTTCGCTTTTAAAGGCTTTTGTGAACAAACTTTTTAATTACATTTAATGAGGAAATTAGCTTGTGCGAGAAAATGAACAAAAGACAAAAGCATTCCGCAAATGAATATAATTTTGGAAATTCACATAATCATTAAAATTAACAACAGCATTTCTCCATTTAAATGCATTCGCCCGATATGTTTACTATTTTTAAAACAATGTTCCGAAAAATTTGGTATTGTCTGCCATTTCTATTCAAGAAAATTTCATTTTTTTTGTATTTTTAACGGTATAAATATTTACATTTCACACCACTTAATTCTATGAAATGCCGAAAATTTTTGGAAAACCAAATATAAATAAGTACCATCCATTTATACCACAAAGAAAACAACAACAAAACATACCCCGAAGCCAAAATAAACAAATGGAATAGTATTCAAAAGACAATCATAAAGAAGGATAAATGTAAAAATATCTTAACTAATATTTTTTGTTACTTAGGTTGAGCTTATTTTCCAAATTGTTATGTGGGTGGATCTTTTTCAACAATATATATATTTTTTTCTGTAATTTTGGATGTTAATCTAGACTTAAACCCAAGCTGCGATGGCGCTGTTAGACATTGAAACTATAGCTTATCAAATTTCCTCTTTCAAATGTTTTATACAGACCTTTCATGAACAAATCAAATTTATTGTATTGCATGCTTTTTTGACGATTTCAACTTAGAATCTCATATCGGTAGTATATGATATAAATTCCGATTTCGTTGATTACCCACACTCTATGTTGCTGTTTTGCCGAAATAACGGCTCAAAATTTCAAATCTGAAAAATCGGCCGTATATATTGTTACGATCTTGCTGATTAACCTCGATGATTTCCCAAATCCTTCAGGCACGATCTCTGTATTTTTAAATAAAATCACCAACTTAATTTGCAGTCTCCTTATTTATAAAGACTTTAATTAATGTCCTTTTATTATTCGGTAATTCACAATTCAATTACAATTTACGTTACTATTTACAATCACTTGTATACAACTTTCACAATGTACTGTTTTTATTACTTTACTGTAATGTAATCTCCACGAGTTTAATTCACAACCGATTCACGACTGATTGCTGACTGATTCCTCTGCAGTCGTATGACCCTTATATACTTGTTTGCTGCTTGAAAACGAAACCCCCGGAATAATCGCGTCGTTAGGATAATCGCGTCTCGTTACGATAATCGTCTCGTTTTACGCTCTAGAAAATGCCAGTTGTCGGCTCCTCTCTTTCATCTGTCATTCGCTTCGCATTTTCGCCACACTGCCCTCCACCTAAGTCTGATCGTCCCGATCAGACACATTCGCTGTTCCAAACGCAGCAAGTCTCTCTAGGTGGACCACTTTCATCTTGCTCCCTGGGCTCCCAACATTCTGGATTCGATACACTGCGTCATTTAGCCGTTTGATTACCTTATATGGACCCTCCCAAACGCATTGAAGTTTTTGGGACAAACCTCTCTTCCGTTGTGGTTTGCACAGCAACACCAAATCTCCACTTTGGAAGCCTTCAGAGTTCATTGCTTTGTCATACCTGGCCCTCAATTTGTAATGGTTTCGTGGTTTTGGCCCTTTAGTTGCTATGCACTTCTTGCAGTTAGCAACCCACTCCGCGATCGATTGACGACAACCAACCCAATAGAACCTCTGCTTGATCTTCTCCAGCATTTTCTTAATGCCTAGATGCTCTCCACTAGGACCATTGTGAAATTCCTTAAGAATATCCGGAGTTCTTAACCTCGGAACTACTATAAGCTTCCGAGAGCACTGGCCATCTTCACTTTCCCATACTCTATGCAAACAGCCAGATATCAATTCTAAACTGCTCCATTGGGCCCAGTATGCTTTCGCGATTGGACTTTCCGCTGCCATTTGCTCTTTACTTGGCCGTTTGTTCACCTCCACTCCGTGCATTACCAGTTCCAAGTCTGGGTCTTCTTGCTGACATTTTCTTAAATGGCTTGCCTCCCACTTTTCTGCTTTTCGCCGGACGTCTATTATGCTCTCAGAATTAAACTCGTGGAGATTACATTACAGTAAAGTAATAAAAACACAGTACATTGTAAAAGTTGTATACAAGTGATTGTAAATAGTAACGTAAATTGTAATTGAATTGTGAATTACCGAATAATAAAAGGACATTAATTAAAGTCTTTACAAATAAAGAGACTGCAAATTAAGTTGGGATTTTATTTAACAATCCAGAGGTCGTACCCGAAAGATTAAGGAAATCATCGAGGTTAATCAGCAAGATCGTAACAATTGGTGTCAGAAGTGGGATTGTTAAATAAATTCCAGAGGATAATGACTGAAAAATGGTGAATATTCAGGATTTGACGATACCTCTTCTCAAGAAGGAGTTGGCAAAGCGAGGATTGTCTACAACAGGAAATAAGGCAGAGCTGCAATCGAGACTGCGAGAAGCAATGGAAGTCGAAGGCATCGACTTGAACCAGTACGAATTCCGCCGCGAGGATGAAGATGTATCCTTGAAGGATATGGACAAGGAAGAAGCTATTGATTCTGCGAAGGGGTTGGAGCAGCCATCAGGTAAGATTCAAGAAAATGCCCCTGGCTCATCTACCGGTATGGACATGAACATGTTGTTGAATGCAATTTCACAAATCGATGACAACATGTCACAAAAGATGGATGCACGGGCATTTCACAAAATATGTCTGTAATGAACGCGAACATGTCACAAATCGATGCCAGCATATCACAAAAGTTGGATGGATTAGAAGGAACAATCGCACAAATACAGCAAAATCTGGTGATCGAAAATGCAGAACTTAAGGAAAGAGAGAATCAAATCGAGGAGCGACAAGACAAGATAGAGGAGCTAATTGAGACCAAAGTCAACGAATTGCACGGTCGGCAAGAAAAAATAGAAGAATTAATTAAGACCAAAATCAACGAGCTCGAGCGACGTGTCCGAGATTTGCAGTTGCATCGTCCAGCCAGATCGATGAACGGCCCGTGGGTAGAAGCACCATCCTTTGATGGCACAGCTCCATTCCAGATCTTCAAGCTCCAGTTCGAGAAGACGGCTGAGTTAAATAATTGGACCATCGAGGAAAAATCCGCTGCGCTATTTGTTACGTTGAAAGGACCTGCAGCGGATATTTTGCTGACTATTCCCGAATGTAAGAGGGATAACTATGGCGGAGTAATGCGAGCCCTGCAAAGACGCTTTGGTAGCGAACACAGAAGGCAAATTTACCAGATGGAGCTGGAACAGCGTGACCAAAAACATAATGAATCTCTACAGGAATATGCTTTTAAAATGGAGAGATTGGCTCATTTAGCCACAGGGCACGCGTCGGCTAAATATCTCGAAAGATTAAAAATCCAGAGGTTCATCAGCGGAATTAAAGACGTGTACACCAAGCGAGAGACTTATGCGAATCCAAAGTTAACATTCGCTGAGACGGTTGCGCATGCTTAGACACGTGAAACAGCGGCACTGCTATGTAAGCCGGCCCACAAAGTTAAGCGTTTGGAGGTAGAAACACCAGATGTGAGGATGAAATATTGAAAACTCTGAAGTCAATAGCAGGAATGAATCGTTGTGGTGTTAAGAATCAAGGTGGAAAGTGCTTCAGTTGCGGTGAAGCAGGTCACTTCGCACGCGAATGCCAGTCGGGCTCCAACAAAGAGGAAAGACGACACAAACGATGCTCAAAAGCTGAGGGCATAATAGACGTCCAGCGAATAACAATTACACGAGCAGGAAAGTGGGAGGCAAGCCACTTAAGAAAATGTCAGCAAGAAGACCCAGACTTGGAATTGGTAATGCGCGGATTGGAGGTGAACAGACGGCCAAGTAAGGAATAAATGGCAAAGGGAAGTTCCATCGCGAGGGCATACTGAGCACAATGCAACAGTTTAGAGTTAATATCTGGCTGTTTGCGTAGTGTATGGGAAAGTGAAGATGGCCAGTGCTCTCGGAAGCTTATAGTAGTTCCGAGGTTAAGAATTCCGGATATTCTTAAGGAATTTCACAATGGTCCTAGTGGAGAGCATCTAGGCATTAAGAAAATACTGGCGAAGATCAAACAGAGGTTCTATTGGGTTGGTTGTCGTCAATTGATCGCTGAGTGGGTTGCTAACTGCAAGAAGTGCATAGCAACTAAAGGGCCAAAACCACGAAACCATTACAAATTGAGGGCCAGGTATGACAAAGCAATGAACTCTGAAGGCTTCCAAAGTGGAGATTTGGTGTTGCTGTGCAATCCACAACGGAAGAGAGGTTTGTCCCAAAAACTTCAATGCGTTTGGGAGGGTCCATATAAGGTAATCAAACGGCTAAATGACGCAGTGTATCGAATCCAGAATGTTGGGAGCCCAGGAAGCAAGATTAAAGTGGTCCACCTAGAGAGACTTGCTGCGTTTGGAACAGCGAATGTGTCTGTTCGGGCCGATCAGACTTAGGTGGAGGGCAGTGTGGCGAAAATGCGAAGCGAATGACAGATGAAAGAGAGGAGCCGACAACTGGCACGTTCTAGAGCGTAAACGAGGCGATTATCGTAAACGACGATTATCATAAACGACGATTATCGTAAACGACGCGATTGCGATTATTCCAGGGGTTTTTTTTTCAAGCAGCAAATAAGTATATAAGGACGACATACGACTGCAAGAGTATTCAGTCAGTAGTAAATCAGTTGTGAATTAAACTCGTGGAGATTACATTACAGTAAAGTAATAAAAACAGTACATTGTAAAAGTTGTATACAAGTGATTGTAAATAGTAACGTAAATTGTAATTGAATAGTGAATTACCGAATAATAAAAGGACATTAATTAAAGTCTACAAATAAAGAGACTGCAATCAGTTGGGATTTTATTTAACAATCCAGATGTCGTACCCGAAAGATTAAGGAAATCATCGAGGTTAATCAGCAAGATCGTATCAATATGTTATAGTGGTCTGATCTTGCCGGCACCAACAAATGATGAATACATTATAAAACTACAAAGGCTGCTTGATAAGTCAGTGATTTTTTGATTTTGCCGCGCAACACTCTAAATACAACATTGCTGCTGTCAGCTTTTACAGATTAATATACTGAAAAGAAATGAATTTCGGGTGGTAATTAAGATTTTTTTTTCGTAAAAAAACAGTCACAGAATCCAATGGAAGACTTGATAAATGAGTTGATTTGGTTTTGTGTTTTTCCGACAGGGTGGATACTAGATTTATATTGGAACGAATTTTCGTCATCCCTTGTCAATTTTGGTTTTGTAACAAACCGGTTTCGGCGAACAGCCATCTTCAGTTCGTTCTTCAGAACGAAATCAAGCACTGAAGATGGCTGTTCGCCGAAACCGGTTTGTTACAAAACCAAAATTGACAAGGGATGACGAAAATTCGTTCCAATATAAAACTTGATAAATACTATACTCTGCATCATAAATTTCAATGGTTAAAAAGTCGTTTACTGAGTTCCGTTGAGGTCGTCTCTGTGTCTCCGGGTGAACGTGCAGCAAAGAAGGCTAAGGCGGGCATGTCGGCCAACAAAATCATAGCCACAGTTTTTTGGGTTGCACGAGGTGTCATTCACATCGATTACCTTGAAAGCGGGAAAACAATCACCGGCGAATATTATTCAGAGCCTTTGGACAGATTCGATATTGATTTGAAGCAGAAACGACCGTATTTGGGACCGTGTAGTCAGCATCACAAAAATTCATAAATTGGGCTACAAACTGCTACCCGATCCAGCATATTGGCTGGACAGTAAAAGATTCAGTTCGAATGATAAGATCGTTACAGGCTTTTTGAGGGCCTTGAAAAACCTACTATTACTAGCTTATCAAACCAGCCTCGTACCTTTGCGACCCATGTTTGGTTTAAGTATCTCAAAACCTGAGGAGCAAGTTTTTATTCAAACAGACGGAGAGACAGACAGATGGACATGACTGAATCAACTTATAAATTTTAGGAATTTCTTCTCTTTTTGGTACTTACATACATATGTACTTCCGACCAAAATTAATATACCATTTCATGTTCATGAAAGGTATAAAAAACTTCAAACATATGGTGTCTTAAATTCTGCTGAGGATAAGAATTCGAATTATAGTTATTTTCTTATAATAATAAAAAATAGTTTGTACTTACCTTCTTTTACTCTATGTAAAATATACTTACCTTCCCCGACTCATTGTAATGCTCACCACCACCCTCCATGCTTGTCGTAAAATAATTACCTGAAACCCTATACTCCTCTTTTTTCGCTTTACATATGCAAATCAAGTTAAAGAATATTGTATTCGCAATACAAAATGGTTGAGATCTCTTAAATGAATAAACTTTATGTTCTAAATAGAAATTATATTTTTAATAAATTTAAAAGAAAAAGTGCGTTTTTCATATTGAATTGAAAAATATACATAATTTCAGCTGATTTTGGAATTATAAACAAATTCCTATTTTGGTAAGCTTCTTAAAAATGTTTAGTTCAGCAATTTTTTTTTTTGTATTTTCTTTTTTTTTAGTCTCCTGTGCATGTGAAAAATCATTTTAATGTCTAGTAAAAAATAAAAATTAAATATTGAAGAATGTGCAGTTAAGGTCTTTCAGCATTTCATCATATCTCTTTCAATAACATCCACTTTTTTTTTTTACAAAAAAAGCTTATATTAAATATTATATAAATAAATTTCAAGTGCTTCGAAAACAAATTAGCGATTTGGTAAAATACAACTTTCAGCAGGTTGTCCAAAAATAGGCACTTTAGCGCCAGAAAGCCTTCACACTATTCTCTTCCGAAGCCAGCAGGGCGCGATACTAACATGAAAGTTCAAGTTCAAGTACAAGCAACAAGGTAAGGGTAGCAAAATTGACAAGAACCCAGACAGTTTGGTGACAGTTACAACAAGACAAAACTATTGCTATTTTTAAAGCGAATTTGCATGTAAAAGGGCATGATGGACGCATGGTGTGCGACGTCTTTATGAGACTGTCGTGTATAAACAATAAAATGTATATGTAAAAAAAATTTATATAAGTGCCCTTAACATTGTTTTATTGCGCGGAATTTTATTGTACGAAACCAAGCGATATGCCACTTACAGCTGCCACTGTACGATGATGCAGAGTGAATCACAATAATTGACATTGTTTATATTTGAGAGTTATGGCATCCCACAAACAAAAAAGATTATGTATTTTTGATGGACTACAAATATGCATGTATATGAATATGTATGACTTGAAGGCCATTAAAAAGATATAAAGTTATTTATAGTTATATATTCTAAAAAATTGTTGAGAAATGTCCGAAAGCTCCAGATTTGCTCAAACGCACACCGGCTCATTACTCATTACCCTGCAAATATTTATGGACCATATGGTCCATTGGAGTACCTACAAATATACTCCCCTGTGGCAAATTTTGGACCAACTCATGTTTTTACACGAACTTTGTACGTCACGACCATTCTTCGTGTTATACCGATCGCAATCACTACACGAAGTTACTATTGCGCAATAAGTTCTATACTCGTATACAGAAAATGTGTAGAAATGAAACTGAGTCAGTTTCGTTTCGTTGTTGAGCTCTGCTGGTACGCAAAAGGCGTGCAGAATTTATTATTATTTCAATGAAAATACGTAGAACAAATACGCAAACTAATAGATATTATATATTTATTAACAAACTTATATAAAAATATTATGTTTTACTAAATTTCACCATAGTAAATACTATTCGAAACTAAAGAGTGTGTTCGAATGTAATTTTTCGCATATACTCCAAAATATAATCCCCTGCAGATACTCCATGGAGTACTCGTTGTTATGCAGAGATGGACTATATGGTCCAGCCTTAGGACATCACAATGCTAATTGGACCATATTTTTTGTATAGATTGTGGCAGGTTTTGGATTACTCTATTGTCCACATGGATTATATATTTCACGCGTGCGTAGAGTACTCGCCTTGTTTGCAGGGTACTCGAAAAATTTTCGAGCCAAGCACGAGAATTTCGAGTTTGACAAACAATTTGACTTTTTATCAAAACTTTTTTTTATTAATATTAAATTTATTTAAGCAAAGTGTAAGAATCATTGAAATGCAGAAGAAACTTGCTGCTCGCAGCGCTCGTTAACCGGGTATCTGGAGCTGTAGTAGCTCTCGATTTCTTTCGTTTAATATTTTTCGATATTGTACTTAGTCTACTTTTTGAAAAACTTTAAATTTAACAAATTCTCTTTTACCTCATTTCAGGCCTACGAATGTCGCTTCCCCAAATGTCCACAAATGCCGATTGTACTCGATTGTGAGACCATCAAAGACGAAGTGTTGGAGAATGGCGCTAAACGCAATACGAGTAGACGCTGCAAGCTCGCCGTGGATGCCCCGTATATCTTTAAAAAATTGATAGGTGTAGACTTTGTATATTTCCTACAACACAATTACCTCGATCTTGCAAATCGAACGTTGAATATTGAAGCTGTGAACGAAAGTTTTTCATCGCGTATTGAGATATTCGAACGTTGCCGTTATTATGCCCATCCCGATAATCCGGATTGGACCTGCTTCGATCAAACGGCAACTTTGGATATTAAAAATTTTTTCGGTTTCGAACACTCAATGGAGAAGATGGGCATGAAACAATATACACAGACAACCCTTAAGGGTAAAGAAATCATTGAATATTTTATAGATAAATTAAAAGAAGAAGGTGTCACTGAAGTGGATCGGTGGGTGCCGCCAGTCGATGCGCCTTGTACGCCAACTACATGCGAGCCTAGCGAAGAAGCAGCTCAGCAGAAGAGTATTAAGGATGACGAACGTCGACGATCCTCACACGACGTACTACTGGATGGTGATTTTATAGCAAAAAATTTAGGCACACTCACACCAATGCAGGCGTCCAAA
Source organism: Neoceratitis asiatica (assembly GCA_030068015.2). Taxonomy (NCBI): domain Eukaryota; kingdom Metazoa; phylum Arthropoda; class Insecta; order Diptera; family Tephritidae; genus Neoceratitis; species Neoceratitis asiatica. The sequence goes on from CM061524.1 coordinate 75,500,757, forward strand.
TTATTGGAGCTGCGAAAAATGCTGAATGGTGACGAAGACTTGGAGGAAATGCCAAGTTATCAGACCATACTGCGTTTCTTGACAGCACGCGATTGGCATGTGAGTCAAGCCTTCACAATGCTCATGGATTCGCTTAAGTGGCGGAAAGAACATGACATCGATTCACTAGTTAAAGAATATAAAGCGCCAGCAGTGGTGGTAAATCATTTTCCAGGCGGTTGGCATCATCACGATAAAGACGGTAGACCGATTTATATACTACGTTTGGGGCATATGGATGTTAAGGGGCTACTGAAGTCCATTGGCACAGAAGGTCTTCTGAAATTGGTGAGTTTCTTCCGATTTTATTATATTTTTTTTTTGTAAATTCACGGAGCATTATATTTTGCCTGCTCCTTAGACACTACATATTTGTGAGGAGGGAATGGAGCGAATCAAGGAATCTGCTGAAAAGCTAGGTCAACCTGTGCTCAGTTGGTGTATGCTGGTCGACCTCGAGGGACTCTCAATGCGCCACCTCTGGCGTCCGGGTGTTAAAGCTCTGCTTAATATCATCGAAACTGTCGAGCGCAATTATCCCGAAACCATGGGTCGTGTTTTGGTAGTGCGTGCGCCGCGTGTCTTTCCCATCGCTTGGACCATTGTGAGCGCTTTTATCCGTAAGTATTGAGGGCTTTAGTAGCAAAGCATATAAGGGAAAATAAAATTATACTTAATCTACCAACTCAGATGAAAATACACGCTCAAAATTCTTATTCTACGGCGGTCCTGATTGCTTGCATATGAAGGACGGTTTGGAGCAATACATCGTTTCGGAGATTATACCGGACTTTTTAGGTGGTCCATGTAAGGTGGGTACGATAGAGTTTTATAATGCACTGTATATAATTAAATATTTTTTGTTATTTATTTATTTTTAAGTGAATTCATTACAAGATGATAACAATAGAACAACAGCAAATATTTTACTGATATTTTTAACTTGTTTCTCTGAGAAATTTACTCAAGTATCAGCCTTGTAACTATCTTTTTTAATAACCTCTCTAAGAGGTACCATTCGAAAGGTGATTGGAATCAGCGGTATAATGAATTTCTTCTGGTAATGAATTCACTTTGAAAAGTTCCAATAACTTTTTTTATTTACTTCCAATTGTAAATATATCTCTCTCTTTCTTACTTTCGAATGCATACGAAATTTTTGAAAAATTGAAATTTTGTCCTTAACAAAATTTAGTCTACACTGACCTACATACCGTATGTGGAACTAATTAATCAAAAATATTTTACGCATTGTTTTTTTCCTAATTGCGATTGTGTAAGAGGCGCTATTACTTAGATTTTATGCTACTTTTTTGTTTTTGTAAAAAACTACTCCACCAGTTGTTCAGTGTCAATCAATATGTTCTGACTCGTACATATATGTATATGTATTTATTTATGCACATATTTTTTTCATCCAAAATAATACTCGTACTTATGCAAATCATGTTTGTGCCAGTTCTACTAAGTATTTATGTTGAGTGCAAAGATAATTAAATATGTTTGTACGTATGTATATCATGCATCGTACTTTGTACCAATGTCTCCAGCATTTCTAGATAGTTTTACTTTTGCAGCAATTTATTTTTTTTTTCTCAAATTAGTGATAATAAATTGCTCTACGAAAGTTCACTGCTCTCACTTGCACTTAAATGCATATATTATATACATATTTTTATTACAAAACTCGAATAATAGTTTTTACTTGTCTAGTTAGTAGATAAAAACATAAAAGCTCAGCTAATCAACATAGTTTTGGTTCCGGTGTAAGCTAGGGATAATTGTATTTCCTAAATTAGCCATTGTATCATTAAAGTTTATTAATGAATTATTAATTTTGGCTAATCCATATGACTAATTTTTGATTCATTACATTTTCAAAAATCAGCACATAAAGTATTCTTTATTTTATTTAAACAATTTAAACAAATTTTTAATTAAACATAGAAGGAAATGATATTGAGAGATCCAATTTAAATTTCTTAAAGCAAAAAATAGAAATTAATCCTATCAAGGTCGGCGGGAAAAGTTGGGTGGCTAACAGTACATACTACCATAGGATGATCAATCGTTCCGACCAAACAATTATAAAAAATATATAGTTTATTTAAAAAATAACAATATTTTTAATGTCAACCCCTTCAAGTGTATTTCTAACATGACATAAAAGAGTGATCGTAAAAATTTATCAGCCGTTCGGAAGCGGTTTAGTATAAACTGTATGTCCCTCCATCGCAGTATAGGCTTCACTTATGTTGTGAAAACAGCAATTAGTAATATGGAAGTGCCGTTAGACGTACCAATTTTTATTTCGTTTGTGCGTTTCACTGTCAAAAAATTTCAATTTCGCCGTGTGACCACGCTGAAACTATTTCTGTAATTTAATTCATTTAATTGTAGAAATGAAAATTACAGTGCGTGACTGCACTCATTTATCTGCAATTTAATTTCTAAAATCACTAGAAATTTTAATTTCTCTTGAAATTACTGTCAAAGAATTTGAATATTAATGAGATATGAATATGAAATATCAAATTAAATTTTGAATGTAATTCGAATTTACTTTCCATGAAATTTTGTATGCTACGTGTGAGTCATCTTGAAATTAAATTTCGAAATTTTCCATTTTGATATGCAATTGTAACTAAATAGTTATTACATCTGACAACGCTGTCACTGAATAAGTTTTACAATTTCCAATATATCTTCGGCTTTGTTGACTGTCACACTAATGTGAGAGCGAATTTAATTTTATAGTCCAAGACGATACTCAGGTTAATGAAACGGTAAACCTGTTTTATGTTAAGGTTTACATCTCCCATAATAAAAGCCCAGAATGGATTTTTGCCGAATTTAAAGTCTAAGCACCCTGTATACAGTAAAACTGGAATACAATTTCATACAATAATAGATTTATTCTGAAAATTTATGGTATCATACTGTTTTTATGGGTCAGGGAATAAATTTTTTATGTTTATTTTTATCTCCAACTAACGATAAGTGTAACTTGAAAATTTTTTTTGGTGTTTTTATAGTGTTTCATTAAAAATAGCGTTTGTACTATTTTTAAATTTGAATATTAACCATTTTGATGTCTGTTTTATTGTAATACATATTCTATATTCCATAAATGTAATATTATACAATTGTTACAGTTATGACTTTTTTGCAACCTGCAAATTTAAATCGTTACTGCTTCAACATAACTTTGACTATCAAATTCCTCATATGATTCGGTCTCTTTGTATTTTTCTGGTTCTTGTTCATCATCGGTGTCCCCTTCATCGTGGGTTCTCTTTAGCCACCAGCACATATCTCCAATCATGGAATCTAGTTTCATTCCTTTATATGGAGTTTTCATGTTCAGAGCAACTTGGTGAAAACGTTCACCGTGCTCATCGGATTCGGTGTAAAGGTGGGGTTCAAACCAATCCACCGGTGATGGGAGAAATTATTAATTAAACGTATGTCACAGCTAGTTCGAACGCTTTCAAGAGATATTCAACTTTTCCTTTAACAACTCTTTCAAGATGTTTACCAAGAGTATTGGAGATTTTATATTGTATTGAAATTCATGCTATTGATTTCAAACTGACTATCCTTCATCAATCATTTATTTTGTTAGTAACAAGTATAAAACTTTTTTTTTATTTCACTGGCATTGAGTCGTGGATATTTTCATCGTAAAGTATTAAAACATGGCCCATCTATAAGAAGCCTTTGACAAAAATTTTAAATATATCCAATTTAATAATATAACACTTTATTAGTTGGTACAAGAGGCTTGTGTATAATATTAGCTGATCCAATAACCGAATCGTCACTATTTTCATAGTCACACTTTTGGTATTCTCTTCTTCTTCTTCTTTGGCGTAGGCACCGCTTACGCGATTATAGCTTCGTCAACAATAGCGCGCCACTCGTTTCTTCTTCTTGCTGTTTGGCGCCAGTTAGAAATACCAAGTGACACCAGGTCGCTCTCCACCTGATCTTTCCAACGGAGTGGAGGTCTCCCTCTTCCTCTGCTTCCACCAGCGGGTACTCCATCGAATACTTTCAAAGCTGGAGCGCTTTCATCCATTCGGACGACATGACCTAGCCAGCGTAGCCGCTGTCTCTTTATTCGCTGAGCTATGTCAATGTCATCGTATATCTCGTACAGCTCATCGTTCCATCGTCTGCGGTATTCGCCGTTGCCAACGCGCAAAGGACCATAAATCTTCCGCAAAACTTTTCTCTCGAAAACTCCTAAAGCCGACTCATCGGATGTAGACATCGTCCAGGCTTCTGCACCATATGTCAGGACGGGGATGATGAGCGACTTGTAGAGTTTGGTTTTAGTTCGTCGAGAGAGGACTTTACTTTGCAAATGCCTACTCAGTCCAAAGTAGCACCTGTTAGCAAGAGTGATTCTGCGTTGGATTTCAAGGCTGACATTGTTGGTGTTGTTAAAGCTAGTTCCCAGATACACGAAATTATCTCCCTCGTTCACTACCAGACCCATTCGCTTCTCTTCTTTGTCTAATCTGGAGAACGCAGAACTTACATTGGTATTGGTGTTATGACCAATTATATCAATATCATCGGCATACGCCAACAATTGCACACTCTTGTAGAATATTGTGCCTGGTCTGTTTAGCTCTGCAGCTCGTATTATTTTCTCCAGCATTAAATTAAAGAAATCACACGATAAAGAGTCTCCTTGTCTGAAACCTCGTTTGGTATCGAATGGCTCGGAGAGGTCCTTCCCAATTCTGACCTCGCTTCTGATATTATCCAGGGTCAGTTTACAAAGCCGTATGAGTTTCGTGGGGATATCAAATTCAGACATAGCGGCGTAGAGGCATTTCCTTATCGTGCTGTCGAAGACAGCTTTAAAATCGATAAAAAGGTGGTGTGTATCGATTCTTTTCTCTCGGGTCTTCTCCAAGATTTGGCGCATGGTAAATATCTGGTCAATGGTGGATTTGCCAGGTCTAAAGCCGTACTGATAAGGTCCAATCAGTTTGTTGACGGTGGGCTTTAGTCTTTCACACAATACGCTAGATAAGACCCTATATGCGATATTAAGGAGACTTATCCCACGATAATTGGCGCAGACCGTGGGCTCTCCCTTTTCTTGGATTGGGCAGAGCACACTTAGGTTCCATTCGTCAGGCATGCTTTCTTCCGACCATATTTTGCAAAGAAGCTGATGCATGCTCCTTGTCAGCTCTTCGCCGCCGTATTTGAAAAGTTCTGCCGGTAAGCCATCGGCTCCCGCCGCTTTGTTATTTTTTAAGCGGGCAATCGCTATCCGAACTTCTTCATAGTCGGGTGATGGCACCTCTATACCATCGTCATCGATTGGGGTTTCGGGTTCGCCATCTCCGGGGCTTTCATTTTCACTGCCATTGAGCAGTTTGGAGAAGTGTTCCCTCCATACACTAAGTATACTCTGGACATCTGTCACCAGATTACCTCTATTGTCCCTACATGAGTTTGCTCCGGTCTTGAAACCTTCTGTAAGTCGCCGCATCTTCTCATAGAATTTTCAAGCATTACCCTTGTCGGCCAGTTTCTCAAGCTCTTCATACTCACGCATTTCGGCCTCTTTCTTTTTTCGTCTGCAAATGCGTCTCGCTTCCCTCTTCAGCTCTCGGTATCTAACCCACCCCGCACGTGTTGTGGTCGATCGCAAAGTTGCGAGATAGGCAGTCTGTTTTCTCTCCACTGCAGTTCGACATTCCTCATCGTACCAGTTGTTTTTCTGGTATTGCTGAAAACCAATTGTTGCCGAAGCAGCGGTACGCAAGGAATTTAATATTTTTCCTTTTGGTATTAGTTTTCTTTATATCGTCATTTCAAATCACAACATAAATATATACCATTTATGGCTTTAATAGCTTACTGTTTCCAGTAGATATTTTAACTGATTCGTATGATTCTTTTGTCTTTCTTGCAATTGCGTCGCACGGATAACTGATTTTTGAAAAAGCTTATGGTACAAATACTTATATAATACAGGGTTAAAAATTACCAAATTTTTTTTTAATTTTCAATGAAAAATTATAAAAGCATTTTATAAAAGTGCAACTTATTGTGAGTTTTAGGTAAAAATAAACACGATAAATTAATTCTCTGACCCACGCATGACAAAAAACCAGATATAAAGGTAAAAGATCCATTTCAGGATTTTGTTATGGGAGGTTAAAACCTTCTTTTGTATTTCATTTCATCAAATACGCAGAATCTTGTTGTAATGTGCTATTACTTTTAATGCTTAATTTATTAAACAACGTTTATTTTGCAAACATAGGTATTGTAATAATTTCGATTTAAAATAAGGACTTGAGTCGCAAAAAAAGTAGTTCAAATAGAGTAACTGTATACTTGTATTTGTAAAATGTTTAAAACTGTAAAAGCAATTCTGAAGAGTCTACGACAAAAAGTATTCCACCACTGACTCCGTTTTCACGATATTCAATTCTCAGTAAAGCGGTCAAGATCAGTTAGCGCGTCTTGAAATTATTACTACAAATAGAGCAACCTAAAACTAGCCTTGCAACGGCTACTAAATTTAACAGATTATATATATTATTTTTTAGATTACATGAGATTTATTTTCGAAAAATTATTTAAATTTTGAAAAAAAATTCATTTTAAAAATGACGAATATAAATTGCAAATCTCATAAATTATTTAATTTTGCTTAATCCGCATAAAAAAGGGATTAATCAAAAAATTAAATAAACAGAAACTATTTAACCGGAAAAAACTCGGAACAATGATTAATAATAATTCACCATAAAAGCAAAACTCGGAATTCAAATTATCAAAAACTTGTTTCACAATTTATTGACAGAAAAACATAAAATTTTCACTTGTACCAAATGTATTGTCCGCGTGATTTTTGCATTTTCATAATTATATAAGTAAAAAATAATTTTTACAATTAATAACTTACCATTTTTTTCTTTTTTCGATTTTCTTTTGCCAATTCATTGAAAATTGTACAGACACTCATACATGAAGGTGGACTTGTGCCAAAAACGCTCTATAAAATGAATTCACTCGAGGAGGAAGATGCGGAAGAGGAGGAAAACAAGAAGACGCTGGAAGCAGCCGGTGGCGCCTTGATGCACGAACATCGGAGTCTCTATAAGACCGTTGAACTGCGAACTGGTTACATACACGAAGTAATCATACCAAATAAAGATCCCAAAAGTGTACTCACCTGGGATTTTGATGTAATCCGTAGTGATCTACACTTTACTCTGTATCGTGTCACAAAAGATTTGCCGCCAAAAACTGGTATGTGGAAATATAGATATTAATACATACATTTATATTATATGTATAAGTATGTATATATTTTTTAGATTGCAATGTTGACAATTTTCTTTTACTTTAGATACCGCAGTTTCTATATTTGATATGAGCGACTTCGTTGAAGGTGTACACTATTTCAAGGAGGAACCAACTCTCATTTGTCGACACCGTGAGAGTGTGCAGGTAGGTTTTTCAACTCTGCTTTGAGTGCTTTGGATTTCTGTAACCTCATCCTCTTTTCTTTTTATTACATTAGGGTTCGCACGTAATGCATCACACCCACACCTATATCATGCAATGGTTCAGTCCATCGAGTGGTCCTGAAGGTCCTGCACAATTGAACTTTTTCTACGAGGTGCTCAGCTCAGTCAACTACAAAGGCTCTATGACTAGTCTCCAATCGGGTTTCTCATCCTCCTCAGCTACCAGTTCTTGTCAGAGTCGATGATATGAGACGAAAAATGGCGCGGCTTGCAGTAGTAGTAGTGCAGCGGCTGCAGCAACGCTGTTAACGGCGAACGGCAATGGTGTGATAGAGAAACAACATGAGCAGCACAATGGCGGGGAAGAGGAGGTGCATGGGCATGGCATCGTGGCGGCAAATTCGTTGATAGAGAAAACTTTAAATTAAGTTAAAAGGAGCGAAGCAAAAAAAGAGTACATGTCTAGGCTTAGAGAGAAAAACAATTAATATTAGGATTCAATTTAATGAAAATGAATTAGATAAGCAAACAAATTGCACAATATAACTAATTATTAAAAGAAATGGTTTACTAAGAGTGTAAAGATGCTATTACATATTTAATAAAAAAAACCGAAAATATAGTGCTGTAAATTAATTTTAATGCGCGTTTTAATAAAGATTTTTTAGCAAAAAGAAAAAAAACATTTATAATCCATGTGAAGGAGGTTGAGTAGTAGGCACTATTGCCATTTTTTAATTTTAATTTTTCATTTTCGAATTCTATAGCAGCAATTAAAAGAATACAAGAAATCAGATACAAAATTCAAGCATCGCTTGAAAAAATTATAGTTAACTGTTTAAATATATATATAAGAAATTTAACGCCTATAATACATACCAGATTTTGATCAAGTGATAATAAGAAAATCGATTAATCGATAACATTACAAAAAACTGTTTTTAAATAAAATAAACAATTAAACTTATATAACCGCGTGTTCTAGTGTAGGCTACCGATTAATCGATAACGCAAGAAACAATAACTGTTTTTTAATAAGAAAACAATCATGCGCGCAATAAAAATTATACAACCGCCTCTAATGTGCAATATTTTTGAAGAACTTACAAAATAGTGCTAAATACAAATAATACAATAAAAAGCAGCCACGAAATCAATAAATGCAAAATATAGTTTTTATGCAATTATTTAAATCAATAAGCAAAAGGAATTGTAAATAAATTTTTATATCAAACAGCCGACTTATCGTATTACTGCTGAGGAAAACTTTCACTCAAATACATATACCAATATTTACGTAATTTTATGTCTTCAATACAAATCAAATCAAACTCATTAACACTTTGAAAAATTATAAAAAGTGTTTTCACAAGTTAATACAATTAATCCCGATTTAAATTAAAGTCTTTCTATTTATGTCTAACAAATATGATCATTGACAATTTTTTTAATACCCAATTGATATAAATTTCTATAAATTTGGCAATATTTCTTAAGAAATTAAATTATTTATTTATTTAAAAGAACTAACTACCACAACGTCTAAAACTCATATATAGAACCGTTAAGTTTATTTACTCATTATTTCTGTATATAAATTTGTTTTCCAAAGTAAAAAAAACAAAATCACAGGAAATTAATTATTTTCCGCCTGCGTTTTTTACTTCGAAATTTCTTTGGAATAAACTATTAAATATCCCCTAATCTAATTCAGAGAGTTAAAAAAAATTAAACTTTAGTTTTCGAAACAGATATAAAAACAAAATCACAACTTTTGATTACAACAGCACATAACCCACAACTGCAAAACCGCCAATTGAGGGGTTATTCGATACCCAAAACTATTTACCAAACTCAAAAAGAAAAAAAAAAAAAATGGTTGTAAAACGAAAATTAAAAATAATAATAAATATATAATAAAATCCTTGGCAAAAAAAGTATTTCAAAAGCATTAACTTTTAATTTGAGTCAATTAACACAAGCTGCTGAAATTTTTTTTAATTGCATTGAAAATTATATGAAAATTAAAAAAACATAATATATATCAAACGCCAACCGTATGCACGTAGAGTAAATAAATAATAGTATATAAATTTATTTTAGAGGGAGAGAAAACCCTTTATAAACACATATATTTAATTTTAAGTAGACACATATATACATAAATATGCAAATAAAAATTATTTATGTAGTTTCTTAGAAAATTTTAAATGCATGACTATTATCATTGCATGAGCATTATAAAGAAAAATGTGTATAAATAACAAAAACAACATGAAATAATTTTTTAGCTTTTTATATAAAAGAACCGCAACAAAATGCTTATGTATATCTGCAAATGAAAAACGAATAAATATAGTAATTACATTTAAAAGCAAAAAACACCGCATTACTGACAGCAAAGTATTATTATAAAAAATAAATAATGTAGTAAAATTAATAATATAGTCAACAAGTGTTCGGCACTGATTAAAAAAATATAAAATTTCTCTAACCAAAAGAAGTAACTAAGAAATCCTGATATTGAAGAATATGTGTATGTATGTACTACTTGTTACCTTCCATTTAGGCAAATTCAAAGCGTCAAAAACAAAGAAAGAAACATTAAAAGTTAATGTCACATGAAAGTTATTAAAGTGATTTGTTATATATCTCAATATTTTCACCTATGTATTTATATAAAATACATAAATATGTATAAAAAATCCCTAATATGCATTCAAATTATTATTGTAAAAATATTTATTGTATTCTGTTTAATGTTCTTTAGTAGGCACCACTATTACGCTAAAACTAGAAAAAAGGCTCCAATTTCTAAAAAGGAAAAATATTGAAATATATTTAAGAATAATATACCATAAAAACATATTTAAACTTTATTATAAGAAATGTTTCATGTTAATTAAATGTATAAGCAAATAAATAAAACATATTTACGGAGAAAAGCCAAAAATCTTTTTTTATTGTGTACAATTAGATAAAAAGCTTTACATTTTCGAAACTTTTGTTTAATAGTAATATTTTCCCTAAAATATGAGGGAGACCGAAATGTAGACAACATTTAGGCATAGTTTTAGCGATTAATTGTAAAAGAAGATTAGTTTAAGTTTCACAGAAAGTAAAGGGTGATCCAAGTAGAGGTACTTTTATCAATATAATTTTTTTGACAGATCACGCGTGATCAGTATTGTTTGACATTTCATCATGAAAAGACTTACGCCTTAACATCGTTTACAAATCATTCAACTTTATTACGAAAATTCACGTTCTGTAAAGAATGGGTTTCGCGCGCTTCCGTTCTACTTATAGTCAACATAATCGGCCTACTGAGCGTACTATTCGCAACACCATCACTTATCTTGAGACCTAGCATTCATTATTGGATAATATTCGACCGAATAGACCACGTCCAGCACAGTGCAGAAAATATAGTGGCAGCGTAGTTGAGAGTGTACACGAAGACCGTGGAGATTCGATTCGGTGCCATTCGCAGCAACTCGTACTGACGTATGGAACGACTTGGCGCATTTTACGTCGAGATCTTAAATTGAAAGCATACAAAATACAGCTTGTGCAAGAACTGAAACCCCTCGACCTTTTTAAGCGACATCGCTTCGCTCTATTGGCTCTTGAAAAGTTCCAAGAAGATTCGACGTTTTCGAGCCAAATTTTGTTCAGCGATGAGGCCCATTTCTGGCTCAATTGGTATGTAAACGAGCAATTGGGACGAACAGCAATCTGAAGAAATTCAAGAGCTGCCATTTCAACAAAGAAAAACAACGGTGTGGTTTTTGGGCCGGTGGAATCATCGGTCCATATTTCTTCAAAAATGATGCCGGTGATAACGTAACCGTCAATGGCGACCGCTATCGCGCCATGATAACCGATTATTTGAAATTGAAACTCGGGATCTCCGCGCAATTTGGTTTCACAAAGACGCCGCCACTTCCCACACATCGCATCAATCAATGGATTTATCGAGAGAACACTTCGGTGAGCAGATAATTTCACGTTTTGGTCCGGTCGCTTGGCCACCAAGATCGTGTGATATCATACCGTTAGACTTTTTCCTGTGGGGATATGTAAAGTCTAAAGTCTATGCGGGCAATCCCGCTTCGATTCAGGCCTTGGAGCAAAACATCATGCTTGGCATTCGCCATCTAAGACGTAGCCGCGGCGAAGATTTGAAAGAGATCATCTTCAAAAAATAAAAGCCAAAAATGTTCTTTCGAATTATAATAAACATTCCCCATTAAATTTGAATTTTCTGTGCTTTATTCCTTTGAAGTAGGGAGCCTCGAAATGGATCACCCTTTAGTATCTGACTCAGGTACTTACCCACCAGATCACCATCACAACGCCATTTCATGATTTGGTTTCCTGCGAGCAGAATTCAATCACTCAAGATGCATTCAATTAGTAGCAATTAATTAATTTCATATTGCATGTAAAATTTAAAAATTTCGAAATTTAATTTCAGCAACAGTCACACGTGACATAAAAATTTTATGGAAATGGAATTTCAATTACCCTGTATCTTCTATCTGTATCTACCCAAATTAATCTGTACGACCATTTTGCGAAATTAAATTTCTCTAACGCTGATCAAATTCTTTGACAGCACTTTCAAGAGGAATGAAAATTGCTAGTGCAGCACCAGCAATTAGAAATTTAATTTCAGATATCATATTGAAAAGCGAGTAATTTTTATTTCTGCAATTATGTGAAATTAAATTACAGAAATTAGTTTAGGTGGTGGTAATACGGCGAAATTGAAAATTGAAAAAAATTTACTACCTTAAATAGTGGTTATTGCAATAAAAATCATACATTACATTAATGCTTTACTTTTATTAATTATTTTTTCTCATGGCTTACATATGTATATACTTAGCCGACAATTCATTTCGAATGAATTGCCTACTCTAAACAAAATACATTATACATTAATACATTATAGACATTATTAATCCCTCTGGAACGTTATACATTGCATTCAAACCTATATTCATATATATGCATAATTCCGTCTTCCTACAATAGATGAGATATTGTCTGCTGATTTCCTTAACTTTTCTATAGGTGTAAAATTTCATTTTTCATCATTAGCCAACCAAATGTCCGAGGTGCAATCGCCACCAGGATAACGCATTTCGTGTGGAACAGTTGGTCCATATGGTTCTTTACCAAAATCGACAAGGAAATTTTCATTTAACTTCAGGCCGCCATTAACAATATCCACATCGAGTTGAACAATGTGTCCACCCTTTTCAATCATTTTCGGGAAGAACTAAGAAATTGTAAACGTTAAGAAAACAAAAATTTCCATGAGCACAATAAAAGTGATTCTTTCAATGCTTGCTGGATTCGCACATACCTGTTTGTCCCATGGAGAATACAATGATGATGAAATATACAATCTTTTACCGTCTAAAGAAAGTTGTAGCATTTGAGGTCCAGCTTCGAGTCTGCGTCCTTTTACGTACCGCGGTTCGGGACGTGCCTATACAGCGTGTAAAATATGTACATATGTATGTTGCATTAAATAATATTACATTATAAATTGAACTAACCTGAAGTTCCTTGTCCTCAAGCACTTCCACATTCTTCAAATCGCTGCAAATGGCACCACCCAAAAATACTTGTCCTGTTAGTCTTGGATTCTCCGGATCAGTCACATCATATTGCCGCACATCGCCGTGAAACCAATTATTTACGTAGAGATATTTATCGTCCAAAGAAAGTAAAATATCAGAAATCATACCATTCAGAGCTTTCGGCGTTTCGCCGTTAATAGAAATTTGTTTTGCCGGTATGTCGATAACTTTTTTAGCTTCAAATTCATCCGAATCGGAATTCTTCTTGAAATAATAAATATTTGAGTACATGCATGCGCCAACATATCCTTCAGGACGTTTTGGATTATGCATAAAACGAACTTCAAGTGGTGTTGTCCCCTCAACACCCAAATCGATTGTTTGATATAAGGTATGAGTTGACCATTTATAAAAATTTAATCGGCATCCATATTGCGTCATATCATCCAGATCTTCATCGCGAAAGCCACTAATGCAAAGAAGAAAGTGAAAATATAAAAACAAAAGTAGTAAAGTAAAGTAATCAAACAATTGCAATATTTGCGAAGAAATGTCGTTATCGCATAGCAAATCAATTAAAATAAAAAAAAAAACATAAAAAATATTAAACTAAAATTAATTTAAAAAAATTCATTAAGAAGAATTAAATTAAATTGGACTAATTAAAAAAAATATTCAATATGAAATGACATTGAATTGATTAAAATTAAATTAAATAATGTAAAATTAAATAAAAGAACTTAAAAAAAATTAATTAACCCAAATTAAATTAAATTAATTTAAAATAAATTAAACTAATCTAAATTAAGCTAAATTAAAATGGAATATAAAATAAATAAATGATTGAAATTAAATTAAAAATAAATTGAATTAAATGATAGCAACTTACCGACGAAACATTCTTGGGGCACCCCATTCTGTTGATACCATCACATCGAAATACGGTTGATACCAAAAATCATAGCCACATAAGGCTTTGCGTTCTCCTTTCGTCCAAGTTCCCACACAATCAAAATTTTTCGTTTCAAATAGAATAAAGTCGCCTTTGGCATTACCCTTAGCATCTCCAAGTGTAGAAATCATAATATTGCCATCAGCCAGACAATGCGTTGTATGAGGAGCTGTGACGTCATGTTTTTTAAGCACATCACCGTCTATGATCTTACATATTGTCGGTTTACGTGGATCCATTGTTACATCGACGATATAAATAAAATCCGAATTAATTGCAGGCATAATTAATTTGTCACGTTTAGGTATTTGCTTAGCATTATCATCAACGTAGTAGCAGCTAGAGCATGCATTCCAGCCGGAATGATGTAATTCATCGCCCTTGCGATTGGTAAAAGTTCTGTGGATTACCTATGTAAATATAAAACCACTCATATGTATATGATTATTGGAATTAAATATAAGTAATTTATAAGTATGAAAAGTGTGACCGAACCTTTCCTCTCAAAGGCATGGCTGTCGTGGGTGACTCGGTCGGACTTTTTTAAAACTAACTAAATCTCAATATAAGCACTCCAACATAAAACCTAGAATCCACAATTTTTCTCGAAGTCAATTGAATAACTAAAATTTAAATGCCAATATCCTTAGCAGTAAAACTTGCTATAACACAATACAGAAATAAGATATTTTATGCGACCTAATTAACTTAGTGCTTTATTCCGGTTAATATTTTATTTATGTGAAGGGTAATTAAATTGCCACTTAAATTGCAAGAAATGTATGATAAAACCTAAAATGCGAATATTGAATTAATTTCCACTTAAATGAATCCGGAGACCATGTGCAAATGAAGAACGTTTTTGACTGCCATTCACGTGGGAGGGGCCAGAACAATTTTTTTACATATGGTTCAAGTAGCTCACGACTTCCGCTCTTAGACAAGTATCCTTTGGGTAGCCAACAAAAATCCGGCGAATCCACTGCGGTTGTGTGTAGGGTTTGAAACCCACCACAGGAAAATCCTGCCAAAACGCCAGTGTAGCTAAATAAGGTATTTTTAGCGCAACTTCCCCAAACGGGCTGAGACCGATTGACTTCATCGGGGCCCGAAATATGATTGTTTGTAGTGCTAGATTTCAGAACACAAAAATTCAGCAAGCTACATGGCTAGACTGAAGAAAATTATTCAGTGTTTTAGACGTGCGTACGTTCCGAGGGCCAAATATCGACTCGGATCACTATCTTGTAGCAATAAAGCTAAGCACCCGCATACTCATGTAGGGATTTAAAGTTCTATCTAGCGTATTGTGTGTATTAAAGCCCATCGTCAACAAACTAAGACCCGAGAGAAAATGCTCGATACACACCACCATTTAATTGATTTCAAAGCTGCCTTCGAAAGCACGAACTGTCTCTGGGCCGCTATGCCGGAATTTGATATCCCTTAAAAGCTCATACGGCTATGTAAGCTCTGGATAATAACAGAAGCGTAGACAGAATTGGGAAGAACCGCTCGGAGCCGTTTGGTACGGCTCGACGTTACAAACAGGGTGACACTTTATCGTGTGATTTCTTCAATTTGATGCTGGAGAAAATAATACGAGCTGCAGAGCTGAATATACCAGGTACAATCTTCTACAAGAGTGTACAATTCCTGACGTATGTCGTTGATATTGATATCATTGGCATTAACAACCACACCGTAAGTTCTGCTTTCTCCAGGTTAGTCAAAGGTCAAAGAAGCGATGCGAATTGGTCGTTTTTAAGTTTTATTATGATAATGTAAGATTGGTAATATCTACGTCTTGCTAATTAAAATTTCACCTTAGCATCCGTTTTAAATAAATTGATACGCACACATATATTTATATATATACGTATGCCGTATTTGTATTTATAAAATGCAAGCGTACTTATACAATATGTTTTCATTTATTTTAAGTGTACATATGTATAAATAGATTCACGTGCCAGCATTGCATTCAACTTGTCAAAATAAAGTTTACTTAAACAAACGTGTGTACATAAATATACTAATAATAATAATACTGAAGAACATATTCAGATTTGTAAGCATGATCAAAAATTGGGTATAATTGTGTAAAAAAAGCACACTTTCAAATTAATATAATTACAGTTGTGCAGTATGTATGCAGGTATGTTATCATATATACATATCAATTATTATAATAATATTCTACATAGATTCTTGTATTATATATTTAATTTTAATCAGTAATATTGTGCATACATATGTACATTAATGAAGATCGAAAATGTTACTGACCCTTTGGCCTTAAACAACGAAATCTATTTATACAAATATATATATTAGGAATTCGATGACATGCAAATTTTATTATGATCAAAATACAAAATTCGCATTCGATGATTTTCAGTGTCAATATTTATTTAAATTTACCTGTGTAGAATAACATATTTCGCACTATTAGACGCTTTTTGAACGATATTTAAGCCAAAACCGCAAATCTGAAGTAATCGGCTGTATGGGGTCTATATGATATCGTCTTCCTATTTCGATGATTTTCAGATCTATAAGGTACAGTCTTCTGATTTCAATGATTTTCGACATCAATATTTATTTTAATTTAGGTGTGTCGGGTGGCAAATTTCACGCCTTAGACGATTTTTTTTTACAGATTTTTACCCAAAACCTCATATTTGAACAAATCGGTTGTATGGAACTATAACATAAAGCAGTCCGATTTCGATGATTTTCAGTACCAATGCTTAATTCGGTATACGTGTGTAGAATACTAATGTTCTTCACCTTTGATGTTTTATTGAAGTATTTATGATTCAAATTTACATATCTGAACAAATTATATATATATATATATATATATATAGTCGACCGATCTTACCGGTTTCGACAAATGAAACGATCAATACATTACAAAAAAAACAGTCGGTCGGGCATGGTTAAATAAACTCAGCCCGACATTCTGTTACGATCGGTACAAATTTTTGGTGGGTCTATTTTTTTTCTTCTGGTAGTTAAATATTTCGGAGCAAAGTAAATATATCATTTCACGTTCATGAAAGGTATAATTAATAATAATAATAAATTTATGGTCTTTTAAGTTTTAAAAAGTGATTTTAAGTTCTTCTTCATTATCATAACTTAATTTCAAATTAATTTATCAAAATTAGATAAAAGACTTTTTATGTAATAATTCACTACTTAGTTTAATTTAAAACTTTTATTAACAACTGTTTGATGACTTTTTCTATTGAACCATATACTATTTGATCTAATCATAGTGCAATTAGTAAAAAGTCTTTGGTTATGAATAGCAACAGCAACAGAATTATCTCATTTGCTATAAAGATAATTATCCAGCCTAGCTACCTGCTTTCAGGAAAACTCTCAGGGGAAATTAGTTCAGCTGAATATTCATAAAGTTTTCCATGCGAAATGAAATTGGAAAACTATGACTTTTGAAATGAAAACAAAATTAAGTCAATATATCTTCAACTTTTATTTTCTTTTATTTTAGTGCGAGAATCTAAGACTAAAAGTGAAAATTTGTTTTTTTTTTTGCAAATATTTACGAAAAAACTGAATAACAGAATAATTAATAAAAGAAAATAACTTCAGCATTTAATTTAAATCTAAAAAAACGTTTGAATATTAATAAACGTTGTGCAAATATTCAAGAAATTAATTTTGTTTATTTTTAAGAACTGGCTAATGTGGTGCATATCATCCAATGACTGGTACATATATGTACATATATGCATTTAGATATATTTATATATAGTTAATTGGCGCTTTATCGCCCCTGCAGCAATTTTCGGCTGAGCCTTTTCTCCAATTTGTGGTTTTCGTCTAAAATTTTTCCAACAATTTTTTCTAAACCGCCTCTGAGGGAGGCGAGCTTTTTATTTTGTCAGAAATATAGTCCGAGGGGTTGACTGCCCCAAACGAGGGGCGACCGCATTTATCAAAATGATTTTATCAATAATTTAAGTACATTGTCTAACCAGGATTCGAACCCATGATGCTTCACTGCTAATCTCAGCTGGTGTAGCCGAATACATATGTTATATACATATAGAAAATTATTTTAATTTATTACTTGTCTTTGATTATGTAAACACTGCATTAATTGAATACATAACAAATAATTTTCAAAGTGATACCAACACAACTCAATCTAATAAATCTCCTAGTTGAAATAAATTGTATGCGTAAAAAAAAAATTCATGATGTACATATGTGTGAAGAAGCACGAAGGGCACATTAAAAAGTAAAATTAAACTGCCTAAATTTTTTAATTGAAAAAATCTTTCAAAAATTTTCTTCATTTCAAAAATTAAAATTAAATTATAAACATGGGATATATGTACATATGTATGTATATGTACATTTGTATTTGCTGCATCCTTTACTTTCATATATCGGTATTAATCAATATATGTAGGTAAGAATAAAAATTAATACGTCAACTTGCTGAACTATTGCTAAAATAACCCGCAAATTCACAATTTGAAATTAGAAAATTAGTAAACAACAAATCTTACATGAAAAAAAATTATGAAATTTTTTATGCATGCTATTTTATTATTTTTGAATAATAAAAGTATGCAAGTGCTTCTAGGAACACCCCGTAAAAAAGAAATAGAAGTTCATTTATATCGGCATTCATACATACATACATAGCTGATTTTTCATGAATCTTACGTCGATGTTGTATGCATACAATTTCTACTGGGCTGTTACATATTTACACAAATCCAATCTAAAAATGAGATTGTTATTCTTATCATGTGACTTATATTATATTTAAATGTTTTATGAGGTGAAAAACTATTTCTACAGTCACAAACCTGGCAATAAGTTGGACTCTCCGGATCGACATCCACCGTTGCTAAATAATCTCCATGTGGTTCATCTAAGTTGGGTTGTACAGTAACGGTGTAAAGCAATTTTTCACGTGGCCCATTTTTCATAGCATCAAGTGGACTACTGTAACCAGGACCATGACAACAAACTAAAAATTGAAAAAATTAAAAAATAAAATTTATAAACTTATTTTTTGAGAGAACGTTTTAAAACAATTAGTTTGTTTGTTGGTTTTAAATATCCACAATTTGCCACCACTTAAATAATTATAGTCATATACATATATTTCGGCTTATAAATTATAACTTTTTTGCAATAATTTGCCGGCTATTTACATAGAAGGCTCCGCTACTTAACAACTAAATGTGAATTTTTTGCAAATCATTTATTTACTTTTATAGAGATTTGAAAAAACTTTGTTTATCACTTGACTGTACATGCATTATATGCCACGATCACTTGGACGTAGATACATGTATATGTACATGTGTATATGCATACATGCATTTATTATCTTTAGGTTTAAGGTTCTGATAGTACATATCACTAAAAATATTTTTGTGTTTTATTGAATTCAATGACCTAAAAGGCCTTATCCTTTTAACACCATCAAAATAAAAGTTTTTAAATATTTTTATTACCTTTTTTGTCAGACATTATTGAGATTGATTTTCAATTTATTTAAATCGCACAGCGCAAAATTTCTATTCACTTATTAAAAGTCTTTAGGCGACTGCCGAACACAACATTTTATAATCAAACATGAAAACAATTGTGCGAAGTGGACAAGTTAAACTGGAAATTTGTCGATAACTTAAGTGTTTAAAATTTCCATTTTTATCGATGATTTTAAGCTGCGATCGATAAGCAGTTGAATACAAATAATCACCACATATGAATGTACATGTGTGTGCACATATAAGTATTTAGAATGTTCGTTTGACCAGCGAGAATTAGAATTAAGGGAATAGATGCTTTACTCTTCCAAATTGAGAAAATTATTTCGGCAGGTATGTTTAAATACTAATTTCATGACATTTTTATAATTGTTAACTACTTGTACTAAACAATTCTTGCAATTCAATATTGCTGTAATTCTAGGTGTTTTAAAGTCGACAAAACATAAAAATACTAGTAAAAATTTTACACTTAAATTTTGAAAAAAAAAACAACATTTCATATTCCTTATCGTCGTCACTTTCGAGGGCTGTGGGCCTGCTTACGATGATTCCGTTAGGCTGCCAGTACATTTTATCTTAACAGGTATTAATTAAATCGTTGAAATTAATTAAAATTATTAACTTTACATTTAATTATTTATTTTATTACTAAATCAGGCATAATAAAGAATATGCAGCTATCTGATCATAAAACATATCTTTTTCTTGCTTGCTGATTGTTATTTTCAGCAATTTTTCGAGCAGACATTTTCAACTTCCACTCTGAGCTAAATATCACTATTGTGCTCTCTCGTTGCAAGTTTTACTAGATATTTGTCAAACAAACTTGAATCAGCCACTATTTGTAATTGCTAAGTGCTAGCGGCATAGCGAACAGAACAATTATAAGGCGGTGTTCAACGTTCGTTGGCGATTTGCCATTTTTAACAGAGAAAGAAAAAGGTTGTCCATTCGTTACGTATATATATTTTTTTTATATATATGACCACGCATAACTTTACCAATTTTTATAATTATTTTGTTATTAGCAATGGTATATTTTGAAATTGGTCGTATCGACAGTTGAGAAACAAATTTTCAACCAAAATCATAGAGGTTGATTCGTTGATTTCAATATATAATTACGCATATCGCGTTACCACATGGTCCGGTTTTAAAAATTCTATTAGTATTGGATAGGATATACTTATTAAAAATTTTTTAACGTATGATCACGCATAACTTTTTATAGAGAAATCCGATATGAA
Organism: Neoceratitis asiatica; assembly: GCA_030068015.2. NCBI lineage: Eukaryota > Metazoa > Arthropoda > Insecta > Diptera > Tephritidae > Neoceratitis > Neoceratitis asiatica. The sequence continues at coordinate 75,521,658 of CM061524.1, forward strand.
GTTTTGGTTGTTGTTGTTGGAAACAGTTCACTTCGAGGGAGGTCTCGTATAAATCTGGAAGAAACTTGCGATCGTTAGGGGAGGAAAGGTGGGATGAATCACTGATCTAATGTATCATCGTGTATATCTCTTTATAATGAGATTCAATTGGTTTAATTTTTCCTTTATTAGTGAGAATATATTTTAATATATATATATAATATAATTTGGTAACACACAAAATTGAAAAATATCAACCAGAAATTCTTAAAGTAAAAGTATAAAATTGGTGTGATTTATTGGGAATTGTGTTACGAAAAAATTAATAAGAAATGAAGCCTATAGTAACTAGTAGATTAGAGCCCCAAAGAATTATAAACTAAAACCTTTAAAAAAAACTTGAGCCTCCAAGTAACTAAAAAGATAAAAATAATAAATAATTTAACCTTTAAAAATTATTTATTTCTTAAACTAATATAAGTTACCTTCGTAATTTTGAGTCGGCATTGCAGAAAATAAGCTCATAAAATTCTGAAAACCACACAGTTTCTTTCGGCTGTAAAGCCAATATGGAAGTATGAAATGTAATATTAAGAATTTTCAAAAAGATAGAAAAAAGTAACACAAGTTTCTACGGAAAACTATGAAAAAAACAAAAAGTTCACAAAGTGGTTCCTAAAAAAATTAATCCGAAAAAAAGGTTCTCAAATATATTTAGTTTCAAGATTTTAATCTGTAACCCATAGTAGCACCTCAAAGAAGGAAATGTGCAAATCATCGTAATCTTGCTACTACCTACCTTCTTTGAATTTGACTTGGTTCCTGAGGAGTGAATTTGATTAAGAAAAACCAAGTAATAAATAAATTTGCTTAGTATTCCATTGAACTGTTTATAATATTTTTTCTTAAGATACTTACGTGTTATGCCAAAAGTTTTTAATACTTTCTCGGAAATTAGGAGAAATCGCGTGCACCACCACAAATACTGTTCGTGCTGAACTTGATAACCGTAAAAACTGTGTAAAAATTTAAAACGATATTAATAATCATAAATCACACCTTTGTTAGTCGAATCGTATAACAATTCAACACTGATATGAATTATTTTCATATTGTTACGATCTTGCTGATTAACCTCGATGATTTCCTTAATCTTTCGGGTACGACCTCTGGATTGTTAAATAAAATCGCCAACTTAATTTGCAGTCTCTTTATTTATAAAGACTTAATTAATGTGCTTTTAATTATTCGGTAATTCACAATTTAATTACAATTTACGTTACTATTTAAAATCACTTGTATACAACTTTCACAATGTACTGCTTTTATTACTTTACTGTAATGTAACCTCCACGAGTTTAATTCACAACTGATTGCTCTTGCAGTAGAATGTCGTCCTTATATACTTGTTTGCTGCTTGAAAACGAACCCTCCGATAATCCTCTCGGTTACGATAATCGTTTCGGTTACGATAATCGTCTCGTACGCTCTAGAAGATGACAGTTGTCGGCTCCTCTCTTTCATCTGTCATTCGCTTCGCATTTTCACCACACTGCCCTCCACCTAAGTCTGATCGTCCCGATCAGACACATTCGCTTTTCCAAACGCAGCAAGCCTCTCTAGGTGGACCACTTTCATCTTGTTTCTCGGCCTCCCTACAGTTTGGATTCGATACACTACGTCGTTTAGTCGTTTGATTATCTTGTATGGACCTTCCCAATTGCATTGAAGTTTTGGGGACAAACCTCTCTTTCGTTGTGGATTGTACAGCAACACCAAATCTCCATTTTGGAAGCCTTCGGAGTTCATCGCCTTGTCATACCTAGCCTTCATTTTGTCACTCATAATTTGAGTTCGCTGCCTCACAAGAGCATGTATCTCTCTTAACTCTTCCTCGAGAACAGTAGACGCTTCCTTCCCAATTCTTCTCGCATCACCAGTTATTCCAAATTTTAAATCGCTGGGCAACCGAAGTTCACTACCAAACAGTATCCTGGCAGGTGTTTGACCTGTTGTTTCATGCACTGCTGACCGATATCCCATCAGGAAAAACGGTATGTGTACATCCCAATCATCTTGATTCTTGTCCACTACTTTCCGCAAGTGCTCTTCCAGGGTCCGGTTGAATCGCTCTACCATGCCATCTGATTGAGGATGCAGGGCTGTCGTTCGGGTTTTGCGAATACCAAGTATCTGGCACATCTCCTGGAACACCGCCGATTCAAAGTTTCTTCCTTGGTCTGAGTGCAATTCTATAGGTGCACCGTATCTGGTAACCCAATTGTGAGTGAATGCATCCGCAACTGTTTTCGCTTCCTGGTTTGGAATTGGGTAGACCTCAGGCCATTTACTAAAGTAGTCCATAACCACAAGAACGTATTTGTTTCCTTGTCTGCTCATAGGGAATGGACCGGCTACATCCATGGCAACCCGCTCAAATGGTGCACCTGAGTTATACTGCTTCATCTGCCCATGACTTCGTTACTTTGGCCCTTTAGCTGCAATGCACTCCGTGCAGTTAGCAATCCACTCAGCGATCGACTGCCGACAGCCAACCCAATAGAACCGCTGCTTGATCTTCTCCAGCGTTTTTGTAATGCCTAGGTGCCCTCCACTAGGACCATTATGGAATTCCTTAAGAACATCCGGAATTCTTAACCTCGGAACTACTATAAGCTTCCGAGAGCACTGGCCATCTTCACTTTCCCATACTCTATGCAAACAGCCAGATATCAATTCTAAACTGTTCCATTGTGCCCAGTATGCTTTCGCGATGGGACTTTCCGCTGCCATTTGTTCTTTACTTGGCCGTCTGTTCACCTCCAATCCGTGCATTACCAATTCCAAGTCCGAATCTTCTTGCTGACAATTCCTTAAGTGACTTGCCTCCCACTCTTCTGCTGATGTAACTGTCATTAGCCGGACGTCTATTATGTCTTCCTTACCCTCTGATTTTGAGCAATGCTTACATTCCAAACTACATGGTCGACGGGACATAGCGTCAGCATTTCCGTGCGTATTACCCTTGCGGTGCTCGATGGTGAAGTCATAACTTTGCAGCCTCTCAATCCACCGTGCAAGCTGCCCTTCGGGATTCTTGAACTGTAGTAGCCACTTCAGCGCTGCATGATCCGTTCTAACGCGGAAATGTTGACCATACAGATATTTGTGGAAGTGTTTAATGCAATCCACCAACGCTGATAGTTCTCTCCGCGTTACGCAGTAGTTCCGCTCCGGTTTTCCAATAGTCCGGCTAAAGTAGGCAACTATCTTCTCCTGCCCATCAATCACTTGCGAAAGTACACCTCCTATGCCATAACCACTAGCATCTGTGTCCAGAATAAATGTTGCACCTGGAACCGGGTACGTTAGCATAGGTGCAGTGCATAGTCGTTCTTTTAAAGCTTGGAAAGCATCCTCTTGTTCAGTTTTCCACTCGAAAGATTTATTTTTCCTTGTGAGTTCATGGAGACTATGAGCTACGCTGGCGAAATTCGGAACAAAGCGACGATAGTAAGTACACAGCCCAAGGAAACTTCTTAATTCATGCAAATTTCTGGGTCTCGGCCATCCTTCGCAGTACACACGCCCTTCGTGGTTACTTGATGACCTAAGTAATTCACCTCCTTCTTGAATAAAGAGCACTTCTTAGGACTTAGTTTAAGACCAGCGCCAGCTATTCTCTGGAAAACTTCTTCCAAATTACTCAGATGTTCGTCGAAGCTCTTTCCCAATACGATTATGTCATCCAGATACACCAAACAGGTCTTCCAGTGTAGTCCTTTGAGCACATGGTCCATTAATCTTTCAAAAGTGGCAGGAGCGTTGCATAACCCAAATGGCATTACCGTAAATTGCCATAGACCGTTGCCGGCACTAAACGCTGTCTTCTCTTTATCTTCTTCACTCACTTCTACTTGCCAATACCCGCTCTTAAGGTCAAGTGTTGAGAACCATTCTGTGCCAGTTAAGGAGTCTAGTGTATCATCGATCCTGGGCAAAGGATAGCTGTCTTTCTTTGTGACATCGTTTAATCTCCGATAGTCCACGCAGAACCGCAACTGGCCATCTTTCTTCTTCACGAGTAGCACCGGAGAGCTCCATGGACTTGCTGATGGTTCGATAACATCGCTTTCACTCATTTCCCTAATTATTTGGCCAACAGCGTCACGTTTGGCTAGTGGAACGCTTCGAGGAGCTTGACGAATTGGTCTTGCGTCACCAGTATCAATGCTATGCTTCACTACGTTGGTCCTGCCTGGTTTGTTGCCATCCTTGTCGAATATGTTGGAGTATTTACGGATCATCTGGCTGGCCTGGTGCTTGTACTTGTCCTCCAACCCTTGCGTCCATGCATTGATATCTTCCTCCATATTCTTGCTGCCACTAGAGTCGATTCCAGATGAATCATTGCTGTTAATAATGGCTTCTACTTCTTGACATTGCCCTAATACAGTTCCACTAGGAATTTTTACTGATGATCTGAAGTCATTCAATACTCTCACTGGGATGCGTCCATTCTTTCGTGTCTTAGCCAGGGTTTTTCCAATAAGTAAGTCCAGTGTAGAATTTTGTGCTGCTTCGACAACCTACAATTTGTTTGTCCCACAATCTCCATTAATTTTCGCCCACACAACTGCTTCTGACTTCGGTGGAATCAGTTCACTGCCTTCTAAGACCACTTGTTTGCTGCTGTATGTGGAATCGTAGCCAATGCTTAGTGGTACTTCCATGTTCTTATACTCCATAACCTTGTTATTCAAGTCGATCTTGATACCTTGCTCCATCAAGAAGTCCACTCCTATGATTACCTCATCTACGATCTGCGCGACTATAAAGCTGTGTAACACCGTCACATTCCCGATTGCTACCTCACATGTTACTTCTCCCACTACTCGGGTATCCTCACCAGTCGCCGTTTTCAATATTGCTACAGGTAATGGTCTTACTTCTTTAGCGATCAGGTCAGTTCGAATGATGGAGTGTGATGCGCCCGTATCCACTGTTAATATTCGCGCTCGTCCATCCACATATCCACCAATAGTAATGTTGCTCGTTTTCCTACCAATTTGCGAGACGGAGATTATGGGGCATTCAATTGCAGGAGCCAGCATACGCCCTTTTAGACTGGCTCGTTTTAGTTTAACGACTGAGAAGTTGATGGTTTATCTTCGTCAGCCTTCCGTTTTCGCTGTCCTTCTTGTATGCTGGAACCCGTTTTGCATTCGTGTGCGAAGTGACCAGGCTTTCCACATTTAAAGCATTTCCCAGCCTGATTCTTACCACCAGAACGATTCATTCCTTCTAACGACTTCAGAGTTCTCAATATTTCGGTCATCACATCCGCTGTTTCAACCTCCACTTTATTGACTTTGTATGCTGGTCTGCTTATGAGTGCCGCCGTTTCACGTGTTTGGCATACGCCACTGTTTCAGCGAATGTTAACTTTGGATTCGCATATGTCTCCCGCTTGGTATAAACGTCTTTTATGCCGCTGATGAATTTTTGTATTTTCACCCGTTCGAGATGCTCACCCGATGCGTCTCCGATGGCTAAATGAGCCAATCTCTCAATTTCCGAAGCATATTCCTGTAGAGATTCGTTGGGTTTTTGGTCGCGCTTTTCTAACTCCATCTGGTAAATTTGTCTTCTGTGTTCGCTACCATATCGTCTTTCCAGGGTTCGCATCAATCCGTCGTAATCATTTCTCTCATAATCAGGTACAGTTTGCAAAAGTTCTGCCGCAGGTCCTTCCAACGCAACGAATAGTGCAGCAGATTTCTCCTCCATGCTCCATTTATTGGTTTCAGCCGTCTTCTCGAACTGGAGCTTGAAGACCTGGAAGGGAATTTTTCCGTCAAAGGATGGTGTTTTTACCTTGGGAGCGTTCACTGAAGTGGTTGGACGATTTAACTGCAAATCCCGGAAACGACCTTCCAATGTGTTGACTTTGACTTCAATTAATACTTCTATTTTTTCTTGCCGACCGTGCAATTCGTTGACTTTGCTCTCAATTAGATCCTGTCTTTCCTTAAGTTCTGCATTGTCTTTCTCCAGATTTTGCTGTATTTGCGCGATTGTTCCTTCTAATCCATCAAACTTTGCATCCATTTTTTGTGACATCTTGGCATCCTGTGCATCCAGCTTTTGTGAGATTGCAGCCAATAACATGTTCATGTCAATACCCGCAGATGAGCTAGGGGCCTTTTCTTGAATCTTACTTGATGGCTGCTCTAACTCCTTCGCAGAATCACTAGCCTCTTCCTTGTCAACATCCTTCAGGGATACATCTTCATCCTCGCGGCGGAATTCGTACTGGTTCAAGTCGATGCCTTCGGCTTCCATTGATTCTCGCAGTCTCGATTGCAGCTCTGCCTTATTTCCTGTTGTAGACAATCCTCGCTTGGCCAACTCCTTCTTGAGAAGAGGTATCGTCAAATCCTGAATCTTCACCATTTTTCAGTTATTATCCTCTGGAATTTATTTAACAATCCCACTTCTGACACCAATTGTTACGATCTTGCTGATTAACCTCGATGATTTCCTTAATCTTTCGGGTACGACCTCTGGATTGTTAAATAAAATCGCCAACTTAATTTGCAGTCTCTTTATTTATAAAGACTTAATTAATGTGCTTTTAATTATTCGGTAATTCACAATTTAATTACAATTTACGTTACTATTTAAAATCACTTGTATACAACTTTCACAATGTACTGCTTTTATTACTTTACTGTAATGTAACCTCCACGAGTTTAATTCACAACTGATTGCTCTTGCAGTAGAATGTCAACCTTATATACTTGTTTGCTGCTTGAAAACGAACCCTCCGGAATAATCTCGTCTTTACGATAATCCTCTCGGTTACGATAATCGTTTCGGTTACGATAATCGTCTCGTACGCTCTAGAAGATGACAGTTGTCGGCTCCTCTCTTTCATCTGTCATTGGCTTCGCATTTTCGCCACAATATGCTTGTGAACAGCACAATCAGCTGATTTTGACATTTTACTTTAAAAAAGTTGTTTTTGTTGAATAACAAAACAATTTTAAGTAGCAATCCAAATTATAAAATAGATTTAATTATTATGGATGTTAGAGAATTGGGTTAAGGCACACACAATGCAATCAAAGTGTAATTAATGAGGGAGTTTTTTTCTAGTGCAATGCTATCAATAATGAGTAAATTGAGCGAATGAAGAGAATTTATGGAAAATGAACGATTAAAATAAAGCAAAATAAGTATTCGTGGTGGTGTACCCAGCAGAGCTGGTGATTGTAAATAGCCGCACCTGTGAATTAATATGTTTGTATGTAAAAGATTTTATATTTTGATGCAACTACAAAAGGTTGTAATAAATGCTTAGTTGCTAACATACATATAAGAATCAGCGAGCGATTTAATATCGATTAGTAGTTTTGAACATTGTACTACCTTAGTGATTAGTCCAAATCGCATTGGGTTACCTTAATAGATTTCAAAGCAGCTTGCTCAGGTGAGTCGGATAATAAATAATAATATGTAAATACATATATACATATATACATAAACTGTTATCCATATGTATATAACAGTTCATAGGCCCCAGTGTTTTTAATAAGTTACTTATGTTGTTCAATTCTAGATATGTATGGAATAGTTGATGTTCGGCGTTCATACGATGCAGTTGGTGATTTCGAAGTCAGTTGAAATTTGAAAATTCACGCGGAAAGTAATATAGTATAACGACTGAGTCAGTTGAAACCTTGACAGCTGTAGAAGCATTGAAAGTTCAACATGGTGGCAATTAATAGTAAAAACACGTAAGTGTACGGCTCTAGTAAAGCGTTAATTAAGAAACTAATACATTCAGACCATTTCAAAATTGATATACACTAAATGAGAAATAAAATAAAACTTCGGCCTAACTTTAATGCTGCTTGGTGGAGCTTGGGCCACTTATTCAGTTTTCTTTTTAAAAGCTAAAATACAAATCTGGTGAAACTTTTTTAAAAGATTTGTTTTTGTCGGTTTAAATTGAAGCGAACTAGTCCCCTATTATGACTATTCATAATTGAAATTAACCGTTAGCGGCTGATAAGGTTAACAAAGAAGAAAAAATTTATTAAGTATAATACTTATCGAATACTCAACGACTGCCCAGATTTTATCTGGATTTTATCCGGTAATGGCTGTCATCCTTTCAGCAGTCTAGCCCCGTTTGACCTTATCAAGTAATCCTGTTGTAAATGCATCAAAAAGCAAGAACTTTCAGCAGGATTGTTTCCAGGTAATCCTCTCCATCAATAATGGTGTCGAACCCAACCCTGGTCCGGTGTATTATTGTTGCTCTGTGTGTCAAGGACCTGTTCAGGTCTTAAGACCCACAGAGAGTGTACCACGCGTTACGTGACCCCATTTTTCCAGCGCTCAACTTCGCCCCGAGCCTTAATGACTCTGTCTTCAGCAGCGCTACCTACATCTCCAGGCATTCACAGCCCTACAGAACTTCAGTCCGAAATAAATTCTCTATCCCATTCTGCTCCACGTACCGCGTATAAAACATAGATCGTCGGAACGTGGCATCCGCCAGATTCTATTCTTTCTCTGTCAGGCGCCATTTTCGGGAATGCTCCTATCTGCGCACCACCCGCGGGTGGAGTTACGCGTACGGTGCTCTTTGCTATAGGAGTCAGCAACATCCGCGATAATCGCATCACTCCCTCATACCTCGTATTACCAATGTACCTCCGCGACAGACCAACCTCCTACAATTTAACTACAACGGATTACAGGGGAAGATCAACGAGATAATCGATTTTTGGTCTACATTCTGCACAACACCATGCAGTATCGTCTTATCAACAATGAAATCGACCACAGGAATACTACCATAGAATGTCAAGGTATAATTATCCGGTCGAGCGTTATTAAGCTCGAAATATTTAATATATACATAGCGTGTGATAAACACCATAGTTTGGCGATCTTGCCCATAGTTGTCTCGATCAACAGGCCTCACGACTTTGATCCGTGGACTACATGACTTCAAAAGAACTAGCTGGCCCTGATTCAGGGAATTCACCCAGAACGCTTTCAGTTCTCTCGCTGCTGGCTCCATACTGGCCAACCGTATTGCGCAAACCAGTACAAATTTCCCCACTGAATCAGCGAATCTAGCTTCCAGGCGCGATGCCAAATTTGGGAACTCCATTCAGAAATTCGGCGATTGGCAAACCACCAGAAGCGAAACAAGTATGAGGAACATTTAAAGTCCTGTAACCTCTCAACCAAGCTTTGACCAGGATGGAAATTTCATTCGGTAACCGCGCCTTGTCGGCTTTTACACTTCGTTTTCGGTTGAAAAATGACAGGTGACTTAACTAATTGCCAAATAACAGCGCGACGCTTGATTCTTCCAGGGAAGAGGCTAAGAGGGCTATCAGGAAGTTAAAGACAACCCAATCCATCGGCGAGAGCAATCTCTCCAAGATTCTCTGGTTGTCTTTGATCACTCTGACAATGCTCAATATGTGAAAACTGGGTAGAATGATATCGCTGCTGAGACCGGGAAAACTAGCGAATAAAAGAGAGTCTTGTAGGCCGTTATATCTCCTTCCCACTCAGGTATATCAAGAAGTACTAGACAACAACAACTCCATACAGCCATTTAGGACTAAACAGCCTCGTGAACTCACTTCCAGTAAATGGCGTTCTTGAAATTCAAGCATCACCCATTGCAGAACAAGAATTTGAATTGCTTCGGGCAACCCGAGTAACACTGGCACAATTAAGATCTGAATATTGTAGTCGACTTAATTTCTATTTATACAGACTTGGGCCCGATATACCCAGCGTATGTCCTGCACGCAATGAGTCTCCACCCGACACTAACCTCATCTTTGCATGCCCCCTAAAACCGACTCACCTAACACCCCTCTCCCTTTCGGCTGGGAATATCTACCCCTCTGCGTGTATTTCCGAAAGGCGCAGGTTGCTTTAGCTGCTTTAAACGCCAATTTTTATTTATATCCATAATTCACCTGTACCAATAAATATACTAGGCTTTAAATGCGAAGGTCAATTTAGAAGAAACCGCCGAAAAATAAAAAAGTTTCTGTTGCTAATTTTGAGAAAAAGAAAAAAAGAAGTTGTTACTCTTACATTGCATAATTTCAAACAAAACTTCCAGCTAAAACGAAAAGTCTATAGATACCCCGAAACTAATCTCTATAAATAAATGCAATGTTTTTATCGCTACTCATTACAAATTTCGTGAGAGCCCTTTTACAATATGGTTTAGCTTCTCTTCAATTTCTCATGATTTCAACACAATGACTGGTCAGTGCGCTATTAGCTTATCTACACTCAGCGGTTTGCTTTCGCATGCACAAGTAAAACCAGTCTTGAAACAAGCTTTGCGTCGCATACACATATGATTGATTGATTTAAAAAAATAGTGCATTAAAACAACAATTATACAAAAATACACAATCATGGCTGCATTAATGAAATTCTTATCACTTTTACAAAATCCCAGCGAGATCGAGTCGGAGCAGAAGCATTCAGAAAATATATATGAAGACAAAATAATATTCCCAGATTTTAAAACAGGACCATTAACAAAATACCGCCAACTTTCAACATTTTGTTACAAACGTATGAATGTCCTACTGGAGGGTGAGGAACATATACGTTTAAAGGTGAGCATTGTAACGGTGATTTACTAACAACGTTATGTTAAAATTAAGTAACGCTTATACTTACTAATTATTGAATTTAGTTTAAGTAGTTTTCGTTATTTCAATCTTAGTACAAAGTTTAATCTTTCGATACAAATTAATCAAATTGGAGCAAAGTCTAAAAGAAAGAATTCTTTCAAGTAAAATTAAAAAAAAATGCCTAAATACACAAGCTAGGCATACATATGTATGTATGCATATGCACTTGCCCTCATCCGATTTGATTTCAATACAAACATTTTCTAACACTATATTTAACTCGAAAAAAGGGAGAGTTTCATCTAATTATGGAGCCTTTAGTGTCTCCAGCTTCTTTAGTTAATAAATTTCAACAGTTTTTGTATATTCATATAAAGTTAAGTTAAGAGCGTGGCTATCATCCGATTGTATCACACAAATTTCTGATCCGCGTACAACAACAACAACAACAACATCAACAACAGTCAGAAATGACTAAATTCAGACGCCCTGACATTGCAAGTAGTCTACGTATGCCTATTATAACATAATATAATCCAACATCAAATACTCAATATTCATGTATTTAAATTCTAAATTGTTTATATCTCTCGAAACAAGTGAAACATTGAAGCAAAGAAAGTTTTTTGCGTTAATTAAGATGGCCAAACAATATGGTTAGTCATTCGGGTCTTGAAAACCACTCTATGACGTATAATTCACTTAGTCAATGATAATATTAATATTTGGTTTGCCAAATTTTGGACTAGGTTTTATTTATCTTTTTGCTTTTTGAATATAAAGGTGAAATCTTTATAAAGGGTGTTTTTTATAGAGGTATAGAACTTTAAGTTGGCATTACTTTTCAAGATGGCGGCCGATTTAACAGCTGTCAAGTGATTTATTCTCAGTTTGGTTTGGCAATTCATCATGAATAGACTCACGCCTGAATAACGCTTGCAAATAGTGCAATTTTATTTCGAAAATAATGGTTCTGTGCGGAAAACGTATCGGGCACTACGTCCATTTTAGCGATGTTTAGCGATAAAGCGCACTTCTGGTTGAATGGCTACGTCAACCAATAAAACTGCCGCATTTGGAGTGAAGGTAATCCTCAAGTGTATGTTGAAACACCGTTACATCCAGAAAAACTGACTGTTGGGTGCGCTTTATGGTTATTGCCGATATACGGCCACAAATGTTGGAAAAAGTCATGGAAAATTGGACGTCCAGATTGGACTACATCCGCGCCAGCCGTGGCGGTCATATGCCAGAAATCATATTTAAAATGTAATGCCACAAGATTATCTTTCGGATAAATAAAATTCATATCAATCGAATAATCCATCGTTGTTTTATTGCAACTTAAAGTTCTATACCTCTATAAAAAACACCCTATATTAGAAAGTTTATATAGATAACAATCTAACTGACTCATTAACTTTATCAGTATTTGATTTTCGACAGGTACACAGGGTATATAGCTCGTAATTTGATATCAATTAAACATTTCATTAACATGAAATAATAAATTAATAGATTAGATATCACAAATGATACACATTTTAACTCGTTTGTACTCACCGTCATGTGTGAAACTATCTATGTTACATTTACAATTTCTGCTCTATTTTGATAAATTCGAGTACTTTTATATTGTGGTTTGATCAGGATGAGCCAAAAAAATTAAATATTTGGACATTGTCAATAAAATGCAAACCTTTGAAAAAATACAGTTTACGATTTTGCCGATTTTGATCATTTATATGATGGACCATGGGTGTATATTTTATCCTCACTTTACATAATAAAGGGTGATCCAAGAAGCAAACACGCGTGACTCGTGTCAAGCTTTCAAGTTACTTTTGTTCAATATTATATGGCATTTCATCATGGAAAGACTTAAGCCTGAACAACGTTTACAAATCATTCAATTTTATTACGAAAATTCACGTTCTGTAAAGAATGTGTTTCGCGCACTTCGCTCAACTTATGGTCAACTTAATCGGCCTACTAAACGTATTATTCGCAACACCATCACCCATCTTGAGACCCAGCATTCATTATTGGATAATATTCGACCGAATAGACCACATCCAGCACACAGTGAAGAGATTATAGTGGCCGTAGCTGAGAGTGTACAGTCAATTCGGTGCCATTCGCAGCAACTTGGACTGACGTATGGAACGACTTGGCGGATTTTACGACGAGATCTTAAATTGAAAGCTTACAAAATACAGCTTGGGCAAGAACTGAAGCCCCTCGACCTTTTTAAGCGACATCGCTTCGCTCTATTGGCTCTTGAAAAGTTCCAAGAAGATTCGACGTTTTCGAGCCAAATTTTGTTCAGCGATGAGGCCCATTTCTGGCTCAATTTGTATGTAAACGAGCAATTGGGACGAACAGCAATCTGAAGAAATTCAATAGCTGCCTTTTCAAAATTTCATTTCTTCAAAAACGATGCCAGTGAAAACGCAACCGTCAATGGCGATCGTTATCGCGCCATGATACCGACTATTTGATGCCTGAAATTTTTTTCCTGTGGGGATATGTAAAGTCTAAAGTCTATGCTAACAAACCCTCTTCGATTCAGGCCTTGGAGCAAAACATCACGCGTGTCATGCGCCAGTTACCAGTCGAAATGCTCGAATGAGTCATCGAAAATTGAACTCATTGGATGGAGCATCTGAGACGTAGCCGCGACCAACATTTGAACGAGATAGTATTCAAAAAATAAATACCAAAAAATGTTCTTTCGAATGATAATAAACATTCTCCATTAGATTTGAATTGTTTGTGTTTTTTTTCTTTAAAAAAGTAGGGAACCACGAATCATCACCCATTAGATAAAATTACAACGATTTTTTTTTACTCAAAACGCTCAATAGTTGTCGTTTCCCAATGATATTCAACAAATGTACTCTTACACGGTCCTTTCATAAAAGGTATGATATAGGGTCAACGTTTAAATAACGGTCTTAGTAATGTTTCTAAGCGAAACTGAATTCAAGTCGTTAAAAATTTTATTAAGTATTTAAATAATAATTAATAAATTTCAAATGAAGTCTTTTTTTGACAATTTTATTAATTTTTAAATGCAACCAGTACTATAATTTTGCATTTAGTTAATGGTTTGGAAAAGTACTTACCACTTAATAGCGTATAGTTTTTTAATCTTTTTCCTTTTAATTCATTAATTATTTTCAGCATCGAATATGGACCTTTATGGAAAACCATCCTGATTTTCAACATGATTTAGAAACACCCACACTGGAACGCCAACGTCGACTGGCGAATAAACGTTGTCAATTACTTTGGGATCAACAGTTCTATGGACTGAATGATGTTAGTAAATAATCCAATAGTGAAATTTTTGTAAAATACCTTTTCATTAAATTATTAAACACTTGCAGTATGCCGCTGCACCTCATCTCTCACTGGCTATGGCGCAGGGCATGTTTTCTTATGAGTCAAGCTTTTCTATCAAGTATTCACTCTCGAATGGTATGTTTCCGAGCACAATACTATCGCTGGGTACTGAACGCTTGGCGAAGTATGCAGCAAAAATTGCGAACAATGAAATTTCAGGTGCTTTTGCTCTTACCGAAATTTCACACGGTACCAACGCACGTGGGATGCGTACACGTGCCACCTACGATCCGAAGACACGTGAGTTCATTATACACACCCCTGACTTTGAGGCAGCCAAATGTTGGGTCGGCAATTTGGGCAAGACTTGCACACATGCAATTGTCTATGCACAGTTATATGTGCCGGACGATACATATCAGGGTTTGAATGCGTTCCTTGTGCCAATACGTAACGAACGTACGCTCTTACCATACCCTGGTGTGACCGTTGGCGATCTGGGCGAGAAAGTGGGCTTGAATGGCATAGACAATGGGTGAGTGTTGCTGCTTTTTTTTAGTTTTTATTTCTCAATGTTTTACATGGAATCTTTTTTTCAGTTTTGTTATGTTCAACGAATATCGCATACCCGGTGAAAATTTGCTCTCGAGAACCGGCGATATCGATGAAAAAGGCAATTATGTAAGCAAAGTGAAGGATAGTCGCAAACGTTTGGGCGCCTCTTTGGGTTCACTATCAGCTGGGCGTGTAAATATCTGCTCGCTGGCGTATATAGCACTCAGCAAAGCTATCACAATTGCTATTCGTTACTCTGCATGCCGCAAGCAATTCGGACCAGAGGGCAGCAACGAAGAATGGCCTGTAATCGAGTATCAGTCGCAGCAATATCGTCTGATACCACACTTGGCCACTGCTTATGCACTGCGTATTTTCACCATGTGGATTGGCACTGCTAATGTTGACTTGACTTTCCGGACATTTATGGGTGAAGACACCTCCAGAAAAGGCATGGAAATACATGCTGTCTCCTCGGCCACAAAACCTGTTTGCACTTGGGCTGCACGCGATGGCATACAGGAATGCCGTGAAGCGTGTGGTGGTCATGGCTATTTGAAAGTGGCTGGCGTAGGTGAATTGCGGAACGATAACGATGCCAATTGCACGTACGAAGGTGAGAATAACACGCTCATACAGCAAGCGTCTAATTGGTTGATAAGTCTGCGGCGTAATGGCGCAGACTTTAAAGAAGTGTCACCTATGAACTCCGTGACCTTCTTGCAGGATATGGAATCAATTTTGCGCACAAGGGCAACGGAAAGAACCGCAAAGGAAGTGTTGCAGCCAGATAGTGAGTACTTTGGTATTTTTTTTTACAGAGACCGCTTTTTCATTTCTTTTGCTGTTGCAGATCTTTTAAAAGCCTTGGATTGGCTGGTTGCTTACCAATTGGACACCTCTGTGCGACGCTTTGAAAATTTGAGAAAGCAAGGCAAAGATTCCTTTGAAACACGCAACAACATACAAGTCTTCAATGCGCAACAGTTGTCCATAGTATATGCGCAGGTAGGCGTCGTTACTGTTAATTAAAAAATTTTTTTTTGCGAAATTTTAACTTTTTGCTCATACGCAGCGCACAATTTACTATATTTTCCATCGCTTCGTCTACACTGCGCATCCCTCAAATGAGCAAAATGTTCTACGTAAACTTTTGTCATTCTACGGGGCTGATCTAATCACAAAACATTTTGGCATATTTTATCAAGGTGGCTATTTTGAGGATAGAGCGCATGCTGATCTTTATAAGCAAGGCGTTTTGAACTTGCTGCCAGTACTAAAGAATGAGGCAATATCGCTCGTCGATGCAATTGCGCCAACAGATTTTGTACTCAACTCACCGCTGGGCATGAGTGATGGCAATGTAAGTTTTTGTATACGTTCATAACTAATATTTATGGGAAATTGCAATTGATATATATCGTCTACATTAATTCTGTTAATCCTATAGATTTATCAGCACTTGCAAGCTGCCATCGTACAAACACCTGGCGTTTTCGAGAGACCCGACTGGTGGCGCGATGTTACCTATAAGGAATACTTGCAGAAGTCGAAAATGTAGCTTTCCTTAAGTGTAGTTATGCACTTTTTTAAAATATATCTTTTTTATTTCATTATAATAATTTAATATTTGCCAACGCACATGATACAAAACAACATTTATAATTTAATTAACCAACAGCTAATAGTTTGTGCTTTTCAATTGATTTTATAAAAATGTAAAATTAGATACATAATTTACGTTTCATAATAGAGAGCCCGAATTATGGCTTCATATATAACAGACGTGATTTTTTAATATTTTTTAGCATATAAATTTACCTTAAATCTACCAATGTGTACTTATTAATGCTTAATATATAAATTATGATATATACATTACTATTGAAAGTTATTTGTAAATTTTTGGTAATCATTAATAATTTGGCAGTACTTTTCTCTGATTTGTCACTGCGTGCCCACAAAACCACTGTCATAATTTTTATAAAATATAGGTAAAATTTCGTATACCCACATAATTCCTTTCAATTGGAAGTGTATATGTGTAAATAAATAAAATATCATATATTATCTGCGCAGCAACCTAGTCCGACTATATACAGTGTAAGAGATATGCCAAGTTCTGAACTAAATCCCGAAAAAACACATCTAACAGATCACAGTCAAGTGTTGTATATCATATGTACAAATAAAATAATAATCACACAAATTTCATATACGATAATACAAGACTTCCGCTTTTTCTCTTACATTTTTTCGCTAATTAACACAAACCTCTAACTTATTTTTAAGCTAATATAACTACGACCCTTGTTTGACCGCTAAATTCTATGGCATA
The DNA here is from genome assembly GCA_030068015.2 of Neoceratitis asiatica. NCBI lineage: Eukaryota > Metazoa > Arthropoda > Insecta > Diptera > Tephritidae > Neoceratitis > Neoceratitis asiatica. The sequence goes on from CM061524.1 coordinate 75,538,578, forward strand.
CACTAATATCAACAATTTCAAAAAATGTTAAGGAATATCTCCTGAACCTGAAGCGAATACATCTATTGGCTGTGCGCCTTCGTGTGTCTGTACGGTAGATTCTGCGCCATCGACGGGTGTTATAAATTTGTCTACGAATGTTAATTCATTCTCTGTCTGCGATAACATTGGTATCTGATGCGGTAAGTCACTGGTGGCCCAAAGATATAAATCAAGTGTTTTCTCAGTACAATCGGCTATGAAGCGTATAAAGGGGCGAATGTCACCTTCGTTTGCAACTTGTAGGAATTGGTAGTATTTGTGCCTAATGTAGCAGATGGAAGATTAAATAAAAATAAAATTAAACTTGTCCTGATATTTACCTCTGTTGCTTTGGTATAATAATAGGGGGATAGCCGGCGCGCATTAAAAGCGCATTCATAAGTAAGCGTGACGTCCGACCATTACCGTCTATAAAGGGGTGTATATGGACCAGTTTATAGTGAGCCAAGGCAGCGTGTCTGTACAATTTTAAACAAATCTTTTACATATAAACTTTCTCTATTAAAATAAAAATATTTTTTGTTTACTTACTTTACTGGATGTAGTGAAATCGTTTGTTCGGAATTCAACCAATTTTCAAAGTGCTGCATAAGAATAGACAGATCTCCCGGGCCCGGTGGCACATGACCACCAACATACACTTGCGTTCGACGAAATTCACCGCCCTCAATGGGGTCAACATGACCCAAAACGCGTCTGTGAATTTCCAATATATCTTTCAATGTTATTTCGATTCTAGATATAAAAGGGATATTTTTTAATTATTTATAAATTAAAATTGTTAATGCACTTACTTATTAACCAAACTTGCGTTTATGTATTTCATTGCCAAATCCAAACCTAAAATTTCATTATGCTCATCAATCGACTTGCCTTCTATAGCCATGCGCGTCTCCAAAATGGAGCGTGTCTGTGCCAAAGTCATGGTGTTGCCCTCAATGCCTACGGAGTGATAAATGTGTTGAAAATAAGCCTCTTTTTTAGCGCGTCGTAAAGCAGAATTCGACTCATGCACAGCAGAAAGCGCGTCACGCTTTAAATCGAGCAACTCTAGTTTGCGTTCGTCAATGGATTGCACAATACCAGCAGTGCGTTGACGATTAGCGACCGCTTCGCTGTTGGTCGGATTGAGCATTAGTGCCTAAGAAGATCTATAATTGTATAAGTGTATTTCATACGTTTTAAATGTGTATCTACCTGAAAGTAATATTGATCGGCCAAAACTATATTACGCTGATTGTGCTCTAAATACTCCCCGTAGCGCAACAATACCTCCGGATGCTTTGGTGCTAGTGCAAAAGCATGTTCGTATAATCGTTGTGCCTTCTCCTCTTTTCCCAATATGCGCATTTCCGTCGCAAGTTTTAATGAATCGAGTGCCTCTTTAATATTCGTGCCTGATTCGTAGGCTTCGTCTTCTTTCAGTTTTGCATTGAAATCCTTAAACGTTTCCAAATCAAAGGTACCCATACCTGCAGCTGCATAAACAGCAAAATCATCGCGTGTTTGGAGAAAATATTTTTCAGGCAAATGTTGTAATTGTTTGGTTGCCTGACGTAGCAACCCACTGTAGGGATTGAAATGTAGGAACTCATAGAGGAAAAAGGCTACACTAGTGCCTGCTATGAAGATGCAAATATTCACAAAACTTGCAGAGAGTAAGGAAACTCGCACTAGACGTTGTTGTTGCAGTTGCAATAATGCCTCACTCTGGATGTTTGAATCAGTGGCTTGGCTGATGTTATGATTCACGGTCACAGCATCGTAGTTATCAGTGGGCGTATCATAGATCACAACGCCACTGCACTTTCTTGGTGTACACCTGCCCTCCGACACTGCCTTATTATCCATAGTTATGTAGTCTACTTGCGAATTTTGCTTACTAAAAACGAATGTACGGTTTTTGTTTCACACACTTCCTGCTAACGTTCGTGGTCCTCGTTTTTATTGAATCACACAATTGCATTTTTCTACTGAAAATTAAATAATTCGAAAATTATTAACTCTATACGATAAGTTGTTTTAGTAATATTTGATACCTACTCCCACGTCAACTTTTTGTATTTCTGTATGAACTTTTCTTTTATTAAACTCATGACGTGTGGAAGAATTTTGTTAAAGGTGCTGCCATATCTGTTACAAAAATTTGTATGAGTCGTTTATATTAGAATTGATTAAAAACTAAGAAGTTTCAGCAATTTTAAATTAAATATTTGAAGAAGATTTTGAACTATAATATTAGATTTTCTTTGGAATAATATAAAATTGTATAACCTTGAACTCTAGTTTTTGAAAATCTGAATTTCTTATTCAAACTTGTTACCGCTTTTTACGGTATGGCATCTTCATTGCCTTTCATCTTTTTCGTAAATATTTACGAAAGCCATGTAAACAAGAAACTATGCTAATTCATCGTAAATGGACATTTTCACTTTGAAGAAGAAGAAGAAGCCTGTGAGTTCTCAATTCATGCGGAATTTTAGAGTTTCGGATGACTTTTAACATGCATTTCAACTACAATTGATAAATTAAATTATCCCATCTAAATATAATAATTTCAAAAACCGAGTTTCCTGTGCTACTCTAAATATGTATTGTTAGAATTTTGCTTAGTTAACCTAGGTGATTCACCAACGGTGCTTGCAGTTTCTTGATTATAAAGAATTTAATTAATGTTCTTATATTACTCAATGATTAACAATGCCCTTCACTATTTTTAATCACTTATATTGCAACTTTCACAATGTACTCTTTTTATTTCACACTAGTGTTATCATCAACGCTCTTATTTTACGACTGATTGATAATGCAGATGTGTTTCGCCCATATATACTCAATCGATTGTTCACAACTTCCACATGGAATGATCGAATTGTTCTCGATTTACGATCTTATCATTTCAGTTATCAGCTCTTATCTTATGGATACGTTTGAAGGGATGCATTTGGCGTTTTGAAACCGTTCAATCGAATTTCTACCGAGCTCCTCCTCCAATTTGTGGTTTTGCGTCTTGACGTTTTTACCAACAAATGGACGAACCTGCAATGTATTCTACTGTCCAATGTATAAAACTGTCTAATGTATTGTAACGAACTTGCTAATTCGCCTCGATTATTCTCCAAATTGTTCGAGTCCGATCACTGGATTACTAAATAAACTCCCAAGATTTATTTGTTCGGTTTCTTCACCGTCAGGAATTTATTTCTACAATTTTGTCTTTAGCCAACGGCTTATTTTACAATTATTTTTACACACTTATTATCTGCTTCACTCAGCTTATCCGTTTCTCAAACACACACAGCTCACAGCAGTGTTAACTCCACTAAGTTGTCTACTCGTCTTCTCTTGTGATAGCGGCTGCCTCTCTTTTTATACCTCAACAGCGTGTATTTGCTGTCTACCCCTTTGTTTGTCCTTGGTATGGGTAATTTGCATTATACGGCCGCTTCTTTATTTTCTGTCCTTCCGGGAAATTTTATTTACATTGTCAACAGTTTTGTTTGTCCTTGGTATGGGTAATTTGCATTATACGGCCGCTTCTTTATTTTCTGTCCTTCCGGGAATTGCATTTACATTGTCAATAGTTTTGTTTGTCCTTGGTATGGGATTTTCGTCACAGTATAAAACTGTCCACAATTTGTAATCCAGTGGGTTCAAATCAGGACTGCCAGAGGGCCACTCTTCAGAGGAAATGAATGCTGGTAAATTGTTTTGGAGGCGCATTTGGGTCGTTTTAGCTTTATGGGCTGGCGCAGTCTTGCTAAAAGGTCCATGATTGGTTTTGGAACATGGAATGGTTAAGTGGTCTAACAACAGCTTCCAAAACAGTTTCTTGGTAAACTTTGGCCGATGTTTTGACCCCTTGTTCGCAAAAATGCAAGTCAGTTACCCCTAATGTTAGATATAACTAGGTCTTGCCGTTAGATATAATATAATCTAGGTGCGAAACAGGACGAAGAGGGGATTTTCGAGGAATGTTCGTAATGATTAATCTTATAGCACGCTTTTTTTAACTTTCTTAATTTTTTATGGTTAGGGTGGTCTGAGTCCTCAAAGCTTATTTTTTATGTATAAATTCCAAATTTTTTTTAAATTTTTTATGCCCATCGTAAGAGGTATTTATTAACAAGACAAGCTCGTTTTTTCTATTTAAATATAACTAACCTCAGACCAATACTTCATTTAAACACCATCTTTTCGACAACGACTGATTTTATAAATGCGCCCCAAACATATGTATATGCGATTATAATTTGTATTAAATAGGCTAAATGAAGGTGGATGAATTGAGCTATATCAACATGAAAGACACGTAGAGCAGGTTAGTCGGAAAGAAAGTCTTAGTGATCGACAGCCCATAAAATCGATGGTAAACGCTAGGCGTATATGGACAACTTACGTAGCGTCTCTAAATTACGATTGTTTTTTTTTAAATTCACAATCGCTTCCCTCATATGTTTTGTGACAAACTAATTTTAATTTCAAATTATTATAAATATACCACTTTTTTAGTATCACCGATTATTCTCAATGAACGGAGTAGCTTGTGGCTGGTTAACTGGTTTGTGACTCATTTATATTAATGTGCAAAAAATACAAACTTCAAAACAATAAAAAATTGGTCAACAATTCAAAATCGCCATTCATAAATATGATTTAATTGACTGGAATTCAGCTAACTGCTATTTATGTGCATACGTATGCATATGTGTGACTCTTTTTGAGTGACGTAGTGAAACATTCCCACAAGCCGTTGTTTCTTTAGAAGGCATAATATTTTGGCACAGCATAACTGCCTTGAGCTTTCATACCTTTTGGCCTGTCGTCATCAAGTGATTTACTGTATGTAAGCAAATTAGTTTCTGCTTTTTGGAGATCCGCGTATATTTGAAGTTATGTTTGGAATAAATAGGAATTTTTTTAAATTTTTTTGCACAAGTACTTGCTGTTATTGTTATATTGTTATAGACATTGTACATATGCATTGTTTTGTTAAAATGTTTTTGAAAAGAAATGTCGCAGTTTACTTATGATAGGAGGATGAAACACCTACACACAGATGTTTATCCGGCGATTGCTGAATTCAATGTCATGAAGATGAAAAATTGTAGAATATTGAGATAAATTGACATCTCAAAATTGACAAATTTTTTAATACCAAAAGACATTGCTGGTTAAATAAAAAATAAAACCAAACAAGAAAAAGTGCTGTCTACCTTTCAATAACATATCAAACTTATCAAGACTCGATTTCGACGATTTTACCTAGAAATATGTGCTCTTAATTATATATGTATAGAATACCAAATTTTACGCTTTTAGACGCTTGTCAAAAATGTGCCAAAATTTTAAATCTGAAAAATCAGTCGTATATATAAATATAAAGGTGGTAGAAACAGTCTGGTTACTACAAATATATGTACAAATGTATAGATGCTTACCAAGTTTTGTTGAAATATTTAAAAACCTGAGGGACTAGTCTGCATTAAAACACGCAAAACCAACTCAGCTCGTCGTTCTGATCTGATCGGTATAAATTTTGGGAAGTCTAAATAAATAAAAAATAATAACAAAAAAAAAACTTACTTAAATAAATAAATAAAATAAAAAAATATATAAATAAAATGAAATAAAATAATGTTGAATGAAGTAACATATAAAAAAAAAAAATAAAAAATAAAAATAATAATATAAAAAAATAAAAAATAAAAATAAAGAAAATAAAGTAATTAAAATTATTAATTAATTGAAGAAAAATAAAATAAAATAAAATAGAGTAAAGAAGTTTATAACGGATAAAACTAAACTAAAAGTAAAAGAACCACGAAGTGAAAGAGAACTGTGCGCAAAACAAATCGTCAATTTCAATCCTCTTTTGAACTTGAACAACCTCTTAATTTTGTAGCCTCTGATGGAGATGATCTCTTTCCAGAACTTCCAAACAAAGAAACAGAGTACAATTTCAATATTGTAGAAAATGATAGTGAATCACAACTATGGACTGTGACGGCAATGCGATATAGTTTGGACATACGAGAAGTGCTTATCTAAAAATTATGACATTTTTATTTGCAACTTTTTTCTAAATAATTGCACAAATAGTACATATTTTTTATATTTAACTGTTTTGTATTTTAAATTACTTAAGCCATGAAGGCCGGTTATGTTATGTACGATAAAATAAAAATTTGAATTATTTTAAATCTCTAAATATTTTTGGTAGTACAAGAATTGATCCACCACTTTTTTATTCACCAACTTTTGGAGACACCTCACTTTTTCTATTATATAAGACGAATATTATTTTGGTACAAATGAAGATCAAGTAAAATAGTGGCCACAATAGCCGATCTTATTTACTTTGCCGGTGTAAATGCAAATAAGTATCATTTCTTTTTTCATTTTCATTATTATATAGAGGTTTCCAATAAGAGTGATATGATTTAAAAAAAAATAACACACTAATTGTTAAAGAAATTCAAATGCTTTCTATTTAATGTGAATCGATACACGACGATTCAATGAACCCAATTTTTGAGCACTTTTTCTACTAAATCAAGTCGTATGTCACGAATGGCACGTTGGATATTGACTTTTAAAGTTTGAAGAGAGTCTGGTTTATTGCTAAAGACCAATGACTTCAAATAACCCTATAAGATGTAGTCTAATGGTGTTAAATCACAACTTCTTGGAGGCCATTCAATGTCACAATTTCTTGAAATAATCAAATCTCCAAACCTTTCTCGCAATAATTCGGTTGTTGCACGTGCTGTGTGATATGTAGCCCCGTCTTGTTGGAACCAGATATTGCTAAGATCAACTTCTTCCAATTGTGACCATAAAAAGTTGGTTATCATCGATCTATACCGACCTCCGTTGACAGTAACATTGCTACCAGCTTCATTTCGAAAGAAGTACGAACCGATGATTCCACCAGACCAAAAATCACACCAAACTGTCAATTTAGGCGAATGTAATAGTCGTTCATGAATAATTTGTGGATTTTCTTCGCATCAGAATCGAGAGTTTTGTTTATTTACCGCACTACTCAGATGAAAGTGAGCCTCATCGGAGATGACGATTTTCTTAAAAAAATCGTTATCGTTTTCAAGTTGTTGAATGCAAAATCAGCAAATTCACGACGTTTATGATGATCCATGGATGAAATTGTAAACATTACTGAACACTGAATACAATGAAAGAAAAAGACAGATCATGATATATTAAAAATGGCCAAAACGACACTTAGAAATCAAATAATCCCTATGGAAAACCCCTTTATTAGGAGTCCGCATCTAAAATTATAATCCTCACAAAATGCTAAATTTTTGGTTTTTTATAAGCGAACTGTCAAAATTCGTATGAAAATGTAGTTGATTGAATTTTTTATTATCAAATATGTTTATAAATTTTAGCAAAATGCAACCCCGTTTCCAACATTACCAAATCATGATTCTTATTTTCCTGACAAAATCAGACGATTTTACGTTGCCAGCTTTATATTATAATATTTTATGGTCGAAAAGCTTTTGAGCACATACTGACACCGAATAAATAGTTTATGCAATTAATTAGCAAGATCAAATCTTATACAAATAATGAAGTTATAAATAAATTTATTTTTTACATTTATTTGTAGTACACTACGTATACGTAACTTACTTCTTTTTTACTTTTTGCAATGATAGTTTAATTTAACTTTCCAACAAAATTTTTTTGCCTTAATTCATGTGTTTGTGTGTATTATTATTAGTGTTTCTCAACGAAAATTTATCTGGTTAGCGCATTAGAAGCGAATAATTGCACAAAAGCAATAAGATGCATTATAAAAAGTATTAGTGTCCATTTTTACACCCACACAAAGAGTCGAGATTTGCTTATTTTCGAAGGCAGTTCCGTTTGGTAATGATCTTTACTTCAAAATAAAAATACATTTATTATCTATTCGAATACACATATGTGTGTATGCATGTGTAATTTGCAATTGCTCACAATAAAATTCTACAAGTAGGTGTTGCAAACATTTACTTGTTGAAATGCGTATTTACATATTTATGCCTATATTGCTCGTAAATGTATGTATATGTGAACATATGTTATGTACATAAGTATATACGCTTATAGTCATGTGTATATACATTTATAAAATAAATAAAATCTATGCTTTAATACTCAAGTTATTTCAGTGACATATCGCTTAGAATAGCGGGTGAATCAGCATGAGTAATTACTGTAAGCATTTGCATTACATTTAAATATATATTCCATGTATCTACGTTTCAATACATATAAAAGTACATATGTAAAACGTAGAATGAAATGGATACATACGCTGTGTTTACGGTAAGGTTCTTGCATACAAATTACTCTAGGGAGAACTGTTTATTTTTATTTTTATGCAATTCCAATGTAGCTTATTTAAGAAATAAGTAATAAAAAATAAAATAAAAATAAAAATAGATAAAAATGCTTTAACATTAAATTTGTCAGTCAATATAATTTCCGCAACAGAAAAACACATGTCCGGGAACAACTCCGTGAACTAGATGCGTAAATTATGTGTTCGCGTATGTATGTAGTTATGTGCGAATTTCTTTTAATTTATTCCACTTTTTGCGGTTTGTGTTTCATCTTTTTAGCAAATGTTTTGAAGTTAATAAAAAAAGTTTAGATTGTTTTCGCTTATTTGAATGACTAAAAGAACAAAAAAGATTCAGAGCTGGCTGTATTGGCGCACATTTATTATAATTTATACAGTGGGTCAAAAAAGAAGTCGGACAAACATCAAATTTACATTATTGTGCAAAATATTCTAAGAAAAAAATTTTTTTTTTTCGAAGAATAACAGACATTTGTGAAACAACTTGAGAATTCAACCATTAAATAAAATAAAAAATTACACAAAAAGAGGAAGAACATGTGGATAAAGTTCTATTGAAATTAGAAATTTAATTGTAAGCTATCATAACAACGGAAAAACTGTTCGCGAAATTTGTGAAGTCGTTAATAGACCTCGCTCTACTGTTCATAATGTCATCAAACGTTTCAAAAAAACAAGATCCGTCGAAAATGTGATGAAATCAGGATGAAACTGTTTACTGAAGCAAATGAGCGGTGGATAGTGCAGCAAGTGAAAAACTCCTACTCCAAAACTGATAGCGGATGTCTCAAAGCATCTTAATATCAACTGTGTCCCTGAAACTATACGAATTTTGCTGCGAAAGAATAATTTACATGGAAGGGTTGATAGAAAGAAGCCGTATATTAGTAAGGCGAAAAAGAAGAGGCAGAATTTTGCAAAAATATATGGAAATAAAGATTTTTGACTTTTGGAGCCAAGTTTTGTTCTCCGATGAGAGTAAATTTAACATATTTAGGTCAGATGGACAGTCGTATGTATGGCGGAAACCAAATGAATAGCTCTTAGAGAAGAATTTAAAGCCAACTGTAAAGCTTGGAGGTGGTTGTTTAATGGTCTGGGGCTGTATGTAAGCCGCTGCTGGCCCCGGGAAATTGTGTTTCATAGACGGCAATATGTACCATAAAAATATTTTAATGTTCTAAAAGCAAATTCAATCCAAAGTGCTGAAGATTAGGGATTAAAAAGCAGTTTCCAATTTTATCAGGATAATGACCCAAAGCACAAGGCGTATGATGTCCGCTTATGGTTAATGTATAACTGTCCAAAAGTATTGGAAACTCCTCCTCAATCCCCTGATATCAATGTTATTGAGCACTTATGGGCCCATTTGGAGAATCAGTTGAAAAATCATACCATAAGGAACAAAACTGGTTTGGAAGCTGCGCTTAAGACGTACCAAGATTGATGCTACAATATGCAAAAAGTTAGTACAATCAATATATTTTGTATTTTTATTAAAATTTGTATTTCTTTAATGACAAATGATGTATATATTTTTACTGTTATTTTCAAATGAATTTAAAGCAGCCTTAATAAAATACTCTGGAAAAAAATTAATTACTTTTCTCTCATAAAATACTTTGCACACGAATGTACATTTGATGTTTGTCCGACTTCTTTTTTGACCCACTGTATGTGTACCTTTAGCACCTCAATTCCTAGCACTATCAACGCTTGGCCGATGAACGTTACGCTATGTCTTCACATCATTAATTTGTCCGAGATTTTTATTAACTTAATTTGGCTTGACAAATATGACAAGCATAGAACTAAAGATTTTTAATCGTAAATAAAAAAACAAAAGGAAAAAAATGCGTAAACTAATTACATTAAAAACAAAATTGAAATAAATACATTCATATACATATATATTTATGTATATTTATATATATTTATACAAAATAAGAAACAACGAAGCGCCATACATTAATTAGCTTATGAATTGAAAAAAGGAAAAATACATACTGTACGAATACGTACATATATATAGAAATAAGCACGAAAAACTCAAAATTTCGTAAAAAATTAGCCAAAGATGATTAATCTTATTTTCAAAATTTTTTTTATAGTATATTATGATGCGCACTTAGATTATTTTCATAGACTTGATATTTCCAATCATGCGGTTCGAAGGGAATTTCCTATATTGTTAAGTATATTCCTCAAAATTGCAGACCTTGGAAAGTCAAATTTTCAAACCACTAACTTCGATACAAATAGCCTACAATATTTTTCCAAACCCGCTTAAGATTATTTACTATAGTAGTGTTGTTGGAAATGTCGAAGTTAAAGAGGAAAGTACTTTTTGTGTTGTGAAATTACACTAGAACAAATAAAAAGAAAATAAACGAAATAAATAAAAGTTTAACCGAATTTCATTAAGTAAATTCACCAGAATCCGAAACTAAAAAATAAAATAAAATAATTGGCTATTAATTCATTTAAAATATTTAGTATGTATGTGTGTGCAAATGTGATAAATATCAACAAAACAAAATACCGGTTTAAAGAGATCATTTTAAATTCCAACAAAATCTGCTAAAAATGATTCATAATTTTATGACAGAGCGGAAGTCGACATATTTTGCAAATGTTTACATGCGAACAAATCTGTATAAATAGTAAAATCTATATAAAAATAGTACTAAAAACACATAAAAAGTATTTCAATATTTGTTTTTCTGAAGTAAAATTCAAAATTTTCAAATCGTAATATTTATATTTAAAAAACCATCGGCCCTTCGAATACGAGGCACGCAAAGAAGGAGAGCTCAGCCGAAAATCGCTTCAGCGGTTACAAATCGCCAAATATATGTACATATATGATATTACTTTTTTATTTATTTAATAAAAAAATTTTGCTGTTTTTATTTTTTTCTTAATGTTGAATTTAACAAAAACAAAACTGGTTTGAAAAAATTTATTTAAGACATTTTTTATTTATTTTCTTATTTTATTTTTGGGATTATTTAGTAATAAAAAATGGTTCAAGTATGTTTTAAAATACTATATTCAAGTAGAGTAAAAATCACGTTGGCTGGCAAATGTAAATAAAACATATAATTTTATTATTTATGCTTTTTTTTAATATAATTGGAAGTTCTAAAAAGTAACAGAAAGAAATATGAAGTATTTTTATGATTTATTATCGATGGAAATTTGCTGTAAAGTCTGTATGTATAAATTTTATAAAATAGTGAAATGAGAAATTTTTTTTTTTGAGAATTAAAAGTAAAATAATGCATATATTTTTCGATTTTAATTTCAAACACTTTAAAACCCAATAAATATATGACATAATAATTAGTTAAAAAATAAATAAAAATTTTGCAATTAAAAATTTTCCAAGGAATAAACCTATTATTTTATTTGACTAATCACGTATGTGCATATGTATACAAAAATTTCATTTTGTTTGAGTCGAAAACAAATTAAATATGGGATAAGCGCCATTGATAAGCTTATAAAATAATAATTGATGATAATGCAAGTTGTTTTTACTAACTATATCATTTAAAAAAATACACTTCATTCCAAAATTTACGAGTGTGAAACATATAAGAACAAAATTTGAAAATTGTAATTAAAAAACACCAAAAAAAATTTAAATATATGTAAAATGATATACTCACCTAAATAATCTAGTATACGCAAAGCAGTCTAACAAAAGCGTTGTCACTGATGACTTAATAACCTCTAACCGATGATAAAATCATACATCTTGTCTGACGACTTGTCTCGTGCATTTCATTACTACTATGCAGCAAAACAAAATGTCCAATACGTCATCAATGCGGCGGCGGCGATGCCGGCTAAGTTGTGTGGAAATTAATTTTTTAATCTCATTTCTTTCGCTTTTGTTTTTATTCATAATTTATTTTTATTTTTTTAGTGTGCATTGTTATTGCTATTCTCTGATTTTTTAACTGTCTATGACAAAAATCGCTTTTGATTTCGTTAAGTTCTCAGCTGAACGATCAAATGATCAGCTAAATACACACACAGATACACACTCATTTTGCGTAGAACATTTTCATTTAAGTTTCGTTACGGCGGAGGTTTTGAAATCAGTTCGACACTTGCGGTCGTCGCGTTCTAATCGAAAAAGTTTTCGAAAATAAAGTGCGCTGTGAAAAACATTTTGTTGGTGTATGTTTGTGTTAGTGTATTAGCTCTTGAATTGAGCACTGTGAAGAGATTCGAAGTGAGTGCGTATGTGTACATTAACAGGTCCTTGCAGTAAGGATCTAGTGTGAAAATTAAATTCTTGTGTTTTTTCGTTTTTAATTTAATTAAAAACGAAAATAGTGAATTGAGAACACTGAAAATAATTTTTTTTTAAATTAAACAGTTGTAATGGAAAATAGTGGATTTTAATTGAGCATATATTGAAAGTGGTGAGAAGTTTTTATTGTCTTATTTTAAAAAAGTATAATTTATTGAGTTTTAATTTAACATTTGTATTGGCAAATCTTACTTTTTAGGATGAGTATGATTGTTGCAAATTTTCTTATGAACCTATTTATTTTCTTATAAAAAGTACATTTTTTAATTTTTTTTGCATAATTTAAAAAATATGCGATAAAACAAAAAATTGGTTGGGGGGGGAAATATAAGAAAATAAAATTTTTTTATTATTTTTTGCTTCTAATTTTATTGAAATAAAATTTTTTTAAAAAAATTTATTGAAAATTTTATTGAAATAAAATTAGAAGCAAAAATAATAAAAAATGTTTTTATTTTCTTATATTTTTTTTTGCCATTCAATTTTTTGTTTTATCACATATTTTTTGAAATTATTTTTATCACATATTTTTTTAAATTCAAATATGTACTCTTTATAATAAAATCAGAAAACTTAAAAATTTATTGAATGAAAATTTTTCTGAAATATATTTCTGATTTTTTAAAGTTAACTTTTCATTTTTTATGAACGCCTTCAAAAGTGAAAGAAATAATTTGAAAAATATATAATGATGGCAGAAATAAAACAATTTATTTTATAAGATTTTAAATATTTTTGTAAATTCTTTAATAAAAAATCTGAAAAAAAAAACAATAAAAACATAAAAACGTAAATATAATATAAATATATTTTCTATTTATTCGTAAACACATCAAGACGCAAAACTACAAATTGGAGGAGGAGCTCGGCCTAAAATCGCTTCAGCGATTACAAAGCTCCTAATATATATATATATATATAGAAATATTTATAAATTTTTTAAGTTTGTTTACTTGAATGGAAGAATTTTTTTTGCCGAAAAATATTGTTCGAAATTGCTTATTCGCGAATTTAAATCAAAAGACAAGTTTCATTTCTGTTCTCCTTGTCGCTTAAGTTTCATGTGTTGTATCATTAAAAAAATAATTTTTACGTAAAAATATTCAATCAACAATATGAATTTGAAATTTTGCCTCAATTTTTTATGTGCAACAGCTAGGTTCAATGGATTAATAACTAGTTCCATTATTCGAAAAATGAAAAGAGTTTCATTCATTGTGGTATGGATATCAATAATTTCTTTGCATTAATAAAATTAATTTTCAATTTATCTTAATTTATTCTTTGTTATTCCTGTGATTTTTTCCATTCAATTAAAATTAAGAATTTATTTTTGAATAAATGAAATTGGTAGCACCAAAATATAAAAAAATCAAGAATAAAACTTAAAAAAGTAATTGAAGTATAAATACGTAAAAAACAAATATTAATACAATGCTTACAAGCAAAAGAAAACAATAATGACCTTCTTCTTCCCCCTCTTCTTTTTTGCTTGGATTATGAAGCTACTGAGCTTATTTTGCCATATGGATTTATATTGCTGGTTTACGAGGCCTTATTGACATCACTCCTGTCATCTTTGACAAATGAAAATATGCTCTGTGTATGAGTAACACAATATATTTACATATTTTTTTTGCTTCGCTGACAGCAATAATTAATGGATTCACTTAAATGGTGCACTTTTTTTGTCGATGATTGGACATTAACTAAATTATACCTTTTGTAATTAAAAAAAAAAGAAATAAAAATTCAGCCCTTTCCCTGCAGTAGCAATAACAACTAATAGCCAAATTCACTTAAAGGCGCTTTAGACAACAGTAAAAGCTATAAAGGAACAATATTCTGTGATGAGTCTCAAAGTCAATAACTAACAGCGAATTTCCCGAAAAACTAATAAAAATATCTGAAATATTTTTAGATTTTTTACTACTAACATCCTATGTTATGGTGTATGCAATTATGTGTAGGAGTGTGAATCTTTAGTGCTTTGCTAAATTTCATTGTCATTTGAGTTGTTGAGAACATATTATACCCTGCAATATTTCATATGTGTGTGTGCACGTTTGGCTTGGGGGTCGCACTTGAATCATCACTTGAGTGACAAGAGTATGAAAATATCAGTCTACAAAAATAATAAAAGCAAAGATATATGTATATGTATATATATATGTACATATATCAATGCTACAAACTTATGTGGTCATAAATCTATGGAGAAGTAAAAACTGTGAAAGGCCAAAAGAAAAATATGAATAGATTTGTATGTAAGGCTTTATAAATAGACTATCACCGTATATCTGTATATGTAGTTGAATGTAAAATAATTAAAGCAGAGATGCATGAAAACAAAATATACATAAAAAAAATTGAGAAAAAGATTTGGCGCTCAGTGCATGACAGGCGACGCGTCGCGTTGGCGTGTGCCACCCGTCTCTGATATATTGACAGCGACGCACGCATGCCGAATTTATGTGTTCATACATCCACTCATAAATAAGTGCGTTGCGCTGCTTTCGAGCTTAGAGGTGGAATGGTGCTTGTAGATTTCTTCTAACATTTTAATTTGGAAAAATTCTTTTTTTCGAATCGCTTCTTTGCGCATATGTAACTATTTTTAGTACTCAAGTTGACCCAATTTATTTTCAGACTTGGTTGAAATAGGCATTTGTCTTCATTTTTTACAATTTTAAATTTTTTTTTGTGAACTTGTTTTTATATACTATATTTTTTACATGATTACATTTTGTAGCCCTTGCACTTTTCCCTTTTTTATTCTTTTATTATATATTTTTTTTCTTATTGGAAATTTGTTTTTTTCTAACTGAGGAATTGTACGATTTATGTTTCTTTCACTGCTTGATATTGTTGTAAAGTAAATAATTAGCGTTGTAATTCGTTGAAAATTCTATGATTGTAAGCGCATATGCCTTGGTTAGATTAATTTATGTGTGTGAAGTTAATCTGAATGTCGTTCCACGAAGATAAATGAATTGGAATGTGTAAAATATTTTAATCGCAGTTTTAAAGATGTTTACTAAATATTCCCGTAAATGTAGTCAAATTTCAGCCTACTTTAAATTTTGATTCTATTATTTTTACCATTACCCCATATTACCATTTGTAAATAACTAAGTCTTTTAATTAAGAGATTTTCATTTGATTTTAAATTCTTATTATTTTTGGTTTATTTTTGCTAATGAATTTATTTTAGTTTTACATATTCATTGTTTTTCATAACATTTTATTTTATTTAAATTAATTATAGTTCTATTTCAATTTTTTTTTTATATTTATTCATTGATTACTAAGTAGGGACATAAATACTGTTACACACATAATATGCTATAAAATAAAAAATAAATGAATGTTTTTGCACCAATTTTTTTTTTACATATTTATTGATATATATTTTATACAAAATTATTAAAAATTGATTATTAGAATAATATTATCCTTTAATTTTTTTTTTTTTTTTAGTAATTTTGATTTTAATTATTATTAGATTTATTAATTGCAAATTGTTAAAAATTAGATTAAATTATGAAATTTTTTGTTTATGATTTTATAATTTTTGTTTTCTAAATTTTTATTATTTTGAAATTTTAGTTTTATTATTTATTAGATTATTAGTGATTGAATTAAACTAATGAATTTTATATTTTTTAGAAGTTTCTTTACGTTTTTAATTTTTTTTCAAGTTTATTTTGTTTTTAAAATTTTTATCTTTTATTTATAAATAAATAATATCTTTAATTTAGATTTAATGTATTTGTATGTATTCAAATAATTTTTGTTTAGACCCCATCAGCTATACAGTGACGCCTTAAATCTTTAGGTTTTGGCAGTTGTTTTGTAAAGATATAGGTATAGGTAGAGAAGAAAAGATCCAAATGGTGGAAGAGCGAATAGGCTTTTCAGGAAACGGGACTCGAACAGGCCGTAGTGAAGCTTGTAGAGTCTCTCCTATGAAAAATAATCATTTTCGCAGATATGGGCAGCACTGCCGTGGTGCCTCGCAGTAAATACGCTGATTTTCAAACTGAAAAGTAAGGATTGCGGTGGGGGGTATACGTTGACGACATTGCCCTAAATGCCTTATATGAAGTAGTATATTGGAGGAGGGATATCGGACAGAATGTCAATCGCCGACATGATCCTATTTACCAGGAGGTACAAGCCACCATCTGTTAAATCATCCTTACTAAAGGGCCTGGAGATCACCCAATTTATCGAAGTCAAATATCTTGGTATAATCCTGTATTTTTAAAGAGATGGGTTCCAAACCCGAATATTGCGTACTGGTGTATACAGTGGTAGATAGACCAATCCATCGATCACTTTAATGCACTGCTAACACTTTTCAACTTCCTTCTTCTGGACCTGTACGGAAAACTAAAAGCGAGCTGCAACGCAATCATATTGAATGCAACTCAACCTTGGGGAAATCTCAGTATAGGGTCCGCCAAAATATTATATCTCGCCGAAGTGCCGATTACACCACCTTCAGTATGTACTTCGACAATAAGCAGATGTAAATGAGAAAACACGAACGAATTGGACCAGTTAGCCATATCCATTTTTATGAACGGCTAAAAACTCGATGTCAAAATGGGCTGCGGAATCTAATCTTCGATGCCACTCTCTGCAATCATGGAAGTCAGAGAGTGGTTGTTCATATCTACGGTAGCAGGACAATTAATTACGATTTATTCCGATAGCCGTATAATTTGAAATACTATACTTATATATATGAAACATATAAAAATGAATCAACAAAATAAAATCCAAGCTGCAAGCTGAAACGATGGGTTAGCATGCTACAACTTTTGTCGCAAGTGTAGTGACGAAGAGGAGGAAGAAACTATTGTATATATCCTGTCACTGTCCAGCCTTGACACCTGACGAACACAAGTTTCTTAGGAAACACTTCTTTGTCTTCCTCGCTGAGAAAGTGGAGGTGACAAGAGCCTCACAGCGGTATCCCAATAAATCTATTGGCCACAGTGATGAGTGCTTTAATTACTTCGAATCAACTCAACTCAACTCTGGGGAAAGATTCAAGGAGAACGCTGCCGGAGACTCTAATGCGACAGGATTTTTTTTTTACAATAATTATTATTTACTACGATTTACGATTTTACACTTTAAACTCTATCCCACTTCAGTTGCTTCTCTCCGGTTAGAAAGTAATCTTAGTTGGCTTATAAATGGGAATTTTTGTATAAAATTAATAAAACAAAGTCGAAAAAATTTTAAATTCTACCTGCAAAGTTTTCGTACTAAATACTTGAAATCATTACTAAAAGCTCAAATATTCTGTGTCTACTTTTCTTATCAGTTATTTATTTGGTACAAAAACTGTTTGTTTCTGACCGGATGCGAGGCTTCATTAATTTTTTCTTGCTTTTATTGGAGAATATTTTTGATTTCTTTACTTAATTTTAAACCAGATTGTTTATTGCAAAAATAGAAAAAACTTAAATAATAAAGTTTTTAAAAATATATATGCTATAAACGAATGCAAAACAAAATATAAATTTATAATATAATAATATCAGAAACTATATATATTTATAATATAATAATATCAGAAACTATATATATTTATAATATAATAATATCAGAAGCGGTTATAACACTACAAACTCATAAATACCTAGGCATCCAAAGTCTCGGAGGTTATAATATTGAACTTTTCTGAAAGCGCATCCACAATAACTTATCGCTATTTGGCTTATTTTAATTGCGTATCAAGGCTGAGGGAGAATGTGTAAAATTAAAGCACAAAATAAGATTAAATATATACAAAGATGAGTTTTTATATTTTAAAGTACTGGCATATATTTTAATTATTTACGATTTGAACTAGATTTAATTTATTCATAAGAAGGCGAAGCAATATTATCAATCGAATGGAATACATTTTTATATTTATTTTACATTTTTATTTCTTTTATTAGCGCACGTTTTGGTAGGGTAAAGTATGTATCTATGGAGATTATGTGATTAGTTTATTATCAATTACGAATATGTAATAAAATGCAAATTGTATGAAATATAGTAGCCGACTTGAGATTAAGTTTGTTTTTTATTGTTTGTTTTGTAAATTTCGAATGCTTATGATCTAGAAAAATACGTCAGAGGGCTGTGGAGAGGCTTGCATTTAGAATTAGAAGAGAGGTATTCATAATTTTCTTTCAATAAAAAAATGCAATAATATGGGAGTAAAATGCAGGCCTTCAGAGGAAAAAAAAAATTTCATAGCAGGGACCGTAAATTATGATTATCTGTATTTTCTTCAATGAAAAATTCATTCACTTAGGAAAGACGCATTAACAAACGAGATTCACCAGAAGGCTTCCACTTGTATATTATTTTCAGATCCAAAATAGTCGTTATTATTGAGATCACAAAAATATCAGGAAATAATCATTATTCTTTGACCATTATTTTTCGCTCAAAATATCGCTCAACCTTGGATAACGTCTTTTAATCATTCACTTTATAAAGTCATATATAAATTTTTTCGAAAATTTCCGTGGAAAAAGGTAACTAAAGATTTCATGTACTCCTCTGTGGCAATCCTACAGAAAAAAATGAGAAAATACTGAAAAGCATATGCAATACGCCTGTCGAATAAAAATGTTTTTGCGTACTAGTCAGACTTACCTAGAGTTGTCACCTTTATAAAAATAATATTAAGAAGTATTCTTCTAATAGAGCTATTGCATTAAGTTTTAGTTTTAATGTTTACTAAAGATTATAAATATTTTTACTTTTTTCAAGACTCTCCTTCAACTTGTACAATTTTAACAACGAAAAATGAAGGCTTTGAGCCTTGCATTGGCGCTATTCTGCGCAGTACTATTGCGTACTCAGGCCTACAGTGTTGGTAGTACGTCGGGCTACTCAAGCTCTTCACGATACACCTCGTCCTCATCTTCGTCCACTGCCTCAAGTGGTAGTGCGTCCTGTTGTTTATTAAGTTCCTGGGCTTATGCACACTACAATGAGGTGCGTCAGTTTGCGAGTCGTTTGCGGCTGGAGTATAACTACATGTCACAGGGAAGCAGCACTGGTTATCACACACAGGGGGCTCAGTGGGATGGTAAGTTATATCATTTTAGACATTGAACTTGTATTAAAAATGTAAATTAATTTGAGTTTCGTCCACTCCTCACTTTTAGCAAACATCATCAACTTGACTGGAAAAACGGCCACCGAGTTGGATGCACTCGTGCGTCATGTGAGTGAACAATTGGTCACGGATATGCGTAAGGGACTCTTATCCTATACCACTATTGCGGCGCCAAATTTTTTCGAATCGAAAGCCGCCGAAACACTGGAGTCTTTATTAGTGGACAGCGATGATTTTGGTCAGCAACAGCAGCGGCAACAAATTGAAATTGGACATTTTCAACCAGTTGATCTGTCGAATTTCGATGAGGTACGCAACTATGCATATCCAGCCGAGATCAAGGTTATCGACGGAAAGACTTATGTAGTGCATAAGAACTGTACAGAGGCTACCAAAGTGAGTGGTAATGGCTCATATGGCAGCCCTTTGGTCACAGTACTTAGTCGCAATCGTACCACTATTTCCTCAAGCGGCGGTATACCCTCCTACACTTATGGTGCCACTGGTGGCTATAACAGTGGCTCTTTGGTCTCCGGTGGCGCAAGCAGTTATCCGAGTCCAGTTTACGGTCAACCAGATGGAGGTATCAGCAGTACCACTACCACTGTCAGACATAAAATTTATGATTGGGCTAATCAACACATGGAACCCACTGTTATGGGCTATAATCCGGTAGTAAATGTCGCTGGTTCATCCGATTGGAAAACTGATTCGTATAGACCATCCTCACGTATACCCATAGCGAGTAGCTCGAGTGAGGATGTGGAGACTTTCGGCGTTGATAATCAGATGTATCGTCCCAGTTTCTCACCCGGTTCTACAGTTACTGTACGTCGTTACAACAAAACAGTAATTACCAATCCCGATGGCACAAATACAGTCAGTGGCTCAGAGCTGAATCGCAAGTGGGTTGATGGCAAGCTTGTTTATGACTCGCAGCGTCCATTCGGTGAATGGTCCGTACCACGTGGCGAAGCTTGGAAGCAGGAAGAGCGCGAGCGTTTCTTCTGGTTTTTGACGCAGGGTAATATCACTACACAGCGTCTGGAGGAATGGCAGCGACAGCAGGAGGAACGTCTGCTGGCTATGGCTGAACGTTATCATACCACCATTGAGGATATACAAGCATGGCACCGTAGTGAATTGGACCGCTATCGCGTATTACTGGGCCAATATCAGGCTCAAAACCCGAATCTCACTGGCTGGAAACGTACTGAATCTGGTCGTTTGGACTGGTTGATACACCAGAATAGCGTGACGCGCGACGAGCTTGAACGCTGGCAGCGCGAGAATAACGACAAGCTGGTTCAACTGGCGCGTCAGTACAATATCTCGTTGCAGGAGTTAAAGAATTGGCAAATTGACGAATTGAGTCGGCTTTATGCTTACTTTAACGATCAAAACAATTCCATGATTTCGAGACCCATCAACTCTGGCTCTCTGCGTAACAATGAACAGGAGCGTTTAGAGGAGCTGATACGTCAACATAATGCCACAATCGCACAACTGCAAAGCTCTATACGTTTGGACCAACAAAAACTTTCCGATTTGGGCCAAAAATATCGTGGTAATGTGCAGGATATGCAAAAGTGGCTGAAAGATGAATTAGCGCGTTTGACCGGTATTATCAGCGAACACCGCAGCGAAGTTACACGCGTCACAGAGTGGCAACGTTCGGAGCGTGAGCGTCTCGAAAATGTTGTTAAGCAGCACCGTGGCTCAGTCGAAGAACTCGAAGCACAAATGGCACGAGATCGTAATCAGATACAAGCCCTGGCTGCGAAATACCATGTTAGTCTGGAGGAGCTTGAAAAATGGCAGAGTGCGGAATTGGAACGCTTACACAGCCAAAGTCAGACTAAACTCGAAATGGATATCAAAGAATGGCAACAACATGAGCGTGAACGTCTTAGAGCCATAGTGAATACAAATGACTTGACGATTGAAGAATTCCAAGCGAAGATCATGAGTGATCGGTCGCGTCTTGAAGACCTGGCTAAAACATATAAGATTCAAGTCTCCGAGGTCGAAGACTGGATTAAAAATGAAATCAAGAATTTCCAGTCGCAGGGTCTATTAAAGGAAGTTGAGAAGGAGTTGGAGGCTTGGCAACAGAAGGAGCGCGAGCGCCTAAATGCTATTGTGCGTCAGAATGAACTCACTGTTGAGGAGTTGGAGAAGAAAATTAAGGAAGATCAAGTTCACCTATACAGCATGGCCAATATGTACCAGGTACGCGTAGAAGAGATAGAGGATTGGCTGAAAAAGGAGCTGCTACGACTGAAAGGCGAAGGTTTGATCAAGGCGGAAGACTTGAAGGACTGGCAGAAACAGGAACGTGAGGTTATATTGAAGATTGTGCAAGAGAACAAGCTGACGATTGAAGAATTCGAGAAGAAATTGCTTGCCGACAGACGACGTCTACAAGACCTCTCTCAAACCTATAATGTGCAAACATCCGAGATTGAGGGTTGGATTAAGAAGGAAGGTGAACGCTTACAGGGTTTGGGCTTACTGCAGATACAAGAGCAACTGAGCAACTGGCAGAAGAACGAACGTCAGCGTTTGCTCGAATTGGTTAATAAAAATAATCTCTCCATCGATGAACTGCAAGAGAATATAAAAAAAGATCGCCAACACCTCTACACTTTGGCACATCAGAACCAAGTGCGAGTTGAAGAGGTCGAGGAATGGATAAAGAACGAGATATACAAATTACAGCAGCAGGGCTTAATTGAGATGGAGAAACTCAAAGACTGGCAATCTCAATGGCGCGGCAATCTCACCAACATGGTTAAAGAGCGTGATTTCACAGTCGAAGAATTCCACAAATGGTTATTGGAGGATCGCAAGCGCTTGCAAGATCTCGCCATGCAACATAATGTACATATTGAAGAGATCGAGCAATGGGTGCGCAACGAAGAGCAACGTTTTATCGCCATGGGTCTGTTGAAACCCAATGAGAAGCTCACCAACTGGCAAGAAGTCGAACGACGTTACCTCGAACGTATCACACAAGAACAATACCACTCCACCGAACAGTTAGAGCAACGTTTACGTCAAGATCGTGAATTGCTCGAGAAGTTGGCTCGTGATTATAGCGTTCAAGTCGAAGAAATAGAGCAGTGGATGAAGAAAGAACTGGGACGTCTGCGTGACGATGGTCAACTACAAATCGACAACCTCACCGCTTGGCAAATAGCCGAGCGAGAACGACTCGAAGAGCTCATCAAACAAAACAAGGCGTGGAGTGTGGAAGAATTTGAGAGCTTGTTGCATGAAGATCGCGAGCACATGCAGAAGATGGCTTTCCAATATCACACCTCGGTAGAGGAGATTGAGAAGTGGATACAATCTGAGGTGGGACGACTGCAGCAACAGGGCAAACTCGATATCGAGAAACTTACCGAATGGCAGAAGATGGAAAATGCGCGTATTTTGAACTTGTTACAACAACAATCCTCTATTACGGTGGAAGAGTTCGAACAGAAAGTGCAAAAGGACAAACGCTTCCTCATCAATTTAGCCAATCAATATCATGTCAGCGTAGTCGAGATCGAAGCTTACGTGAAAAAGGTTATTGATGACCTACGCAATAAGGGAAAATTCGAGGTGGAAAATCTACAAACGTGGCAGTTAGTCGAACGTGACTACATCAAGCAATTGATTGATCAGTACAAAAATGGACTTTCTACTGCCGAGTATGAGCAAAAATTACTCTCAGATCGATCACATTTGCTTCAGCTCTCCGATCAGTATCGGATTAACATCGATAAAATCGAGAAGTGGATGATTGATGAGCTGAAACGCTTGCGAAAAAACTCTGCCGACCACGTGCAGCGGCTGGCTGAATGGCAAGTTGCCGAGGCACAACGTTTGAAGCAGCTCATACGTCAAAATAATCATCTGAGTTATGTGGAATTCGAGATTGAACTCAACAAGGAGCGACAACGTTTGCAGGAACTCGCGAAGCAGTATTCGATCAGTGTTGAAGAAGTAGAAGTATGGCTACGCCAACAACTTGTCAATCTAAAGACAACTGGGCAAGTGCAGGTGGAGAGCCTCACACAGTGGCAGAGCGATGAACAGAAACGTTTGATTGAAATGATGCTGCAGCAACAGAACGCTATTAGCTACGACGAGTTCGAGGCTCAGTTGCGTCGTGATCGTGAGCACCTGCAACAGTTGGCCCGCGAGTATAGTGTTAGTGTGGAGCAAATCGAGATGTGGATGCGCGATGAATTACAACGCTTGGAAAACTCTGGTCTACTGCAAGTTGAGCAGCTAACTCAGTGGCAGCAGACGGAACGCGACCGTTTACAAGATTGGTTGAACCAGCAAAATAATGCAACGACCTACGAAGAGTTCAATGAGTTTCTGCGCCGCGATAAAGCGCGTTTGGAACGCATTGCACAAGACTACCATGTCACCGTTGAAGAAGTAGAGTCCTGGGTGCAGCAGGAGGGTGCACGTCTGCAAATTCTCGGTCTCATACAACGGCCACAGAGTTACACAGTCTATGAGGAACATAACATCAACGATGGCGCTTGGAAGATCTACACTTTAGCGCATCTAAAGGCGATCGCCAAAACACAGGGCATGACCTGGCAAGAATTTGAAGCGTATTTAGCTAATGAACGAATGCGTTGGGAGCAATTTGCACGTCAATACAATGTAAGCGTTGAGGAGATCGAGCAGTACTTACGCGGCGAAGCGCAGAAGCTTAATCAAGAAGGCCTTATAACCGGTTCGGTGACTATTGAAGAGTGGGAGATATTCGAAAATCAACACATACAAAACCTAATTAACGAACGTCTACGTAAGCAGCAACGTTGGTCAATCGAAGAGCTTGAGCGTCAGTTGAAAGAGGATCAAGAGCATTTACGCAAACTCGCGATGCAATATCACTTAACGATCGAGGAACTGGAAGCGTGGTATAAACAACAACTACAACGTCTACTTGATCAAAACAAGATCATCTCTGAACATTTAGTTGATTGGCAGCGTCGTGAAAAGGAGCGCCTCTACCGGCTCGTCACACGTCAACCCAGCGTAATGATCGAGGTATGGGAGGATCAAATTTTGAACGACCGCGCTACACTCAATAATTTGGCAGACGAGTACCATGTGAGCATTGAAGAGCTCGAGTCCTGGATAAGGAATGAGTTGAGACGTCTTAGCGACTTAGGTCTTGTACGCGATCAGCATCAGTCCTTGGACTACAACAACTGGCAGAAACAAGAGCGTGAACGTTTACGTGCCATTGCTGTTGAAATTAGTATTACTCAGATTGAGTTCCTTGAATATATAGCAGCCGACAATGACTACCAGAATCGTTTAGCTCATCTTTACGGTACTACACTCGAGCAGCTCGCGCCCTTCCAGCGCATCGAAATCGATCATATGCAACGTGAGGGTTTGTTGGATAACATCAAGTTGCTGACGCTGGAAAAATGGCAAAAACGTGAACGCGATCGTCTTTACAATATGATCCGAAATCAGAACTTTAGTTTGAAAAACCTACACAATTGGCAACGTCAAGACAGGGTGCTCAATGAGTTGGCCGCTAGCTATGGCATCACTACACAGGCGCTGAAGGACTGGCAAATCAAGGAGTTTGAACGTTTTCTACTTTTGGCCAAACACTACGGCTGGCAATTGATTCAGCTGCAAAGTTTCCGTGAGAAGGAACTTCGTTACATTGACTTTGTGATGCACAAAAAGACGACCAATGAGGCTGAGCGAATAAGATGGGGCGCCGAGGAGGCTAGACGTATGGCTGACTTGGAGCGCAAGTCGGGTTTAAAGAATGAAGAGCTGATCGAATGGCGCCGCATACTATACCTTTTGGCTCAAGGCTTGCTACCAATGGACTCGAGTACCGGATTCGGTGGACACGAGATTGGCGCCGGCTCAACCAATCGCACTGCTTGGCCACATCAGGTTATCTCCAAGGATCGTGGTGATCAGCCGCCCCATGTATACGATGAGAATGCTGACGCCGAGGAGCCCGGGCTGGCTGGTCAAGATAATAATTTGTACCCGCTACCAGCAGCAACCATGAAAGTTGAGCCAACTACACAATACCCAGCCTACTCAAGGCCGGTAGCATCGCTTACACCACCCATTGGTGTCGCAGGTGAACGCACAAGTGGCTATCGTTATAGCAAACAAGAATACAAATATACTGTGCCGGCGACGGGTAGTGCTGGTGATACCAGCAGCAATGCAGCGGCAAATGTTGGACGTACACGTTATGGACGTGAGCGTGAGTTTGACACACAACAACAACAACAAGTAGCAGATGACTACGGCCAGCAACAACAAGTGGAAGTGGACTGGAATGGCAAGTTAGAGGATGGCGGTCAGCAGCAAGTCCAAAGTGGTAATGGACGTAGCGTCTCTACGGGTTACACATCTGGCTCGTCTCCTACCTCATCAACGCACGGTTATAATGCGGACTCTCGCGGTTACGGTCACACGAGCTACGGTGGTTATGGTCATCATCAGCAACAGCAGCAGAAGCAGGTAAATGACTTTGGTCAACAACAACAGCAACAATTTAAAGACTACGGTCAACAACAACAAGTCGAATTGGGCGATTATAAACAACACGATCGTCAACAACAACAACAGGAAGACGTGCAGGTCGAAGATTTGGAAGGCACTTTTGTTGCTGTTCATCGTGGCGTCAACCAGAAACAAGTGTCAAGCACAGAACCTAATGCGGTAAGTTAAGTTTGGGTGAAAGCGAGATGCTTTACATATTTTTACTTTTTCTCAAATTTACTTTCTTAAAAAAATAATTTTAAATCTCTTTTATTTCTTTTTTAACTTTAGCAAATCGAAGTAACTGCTGAGCCTGAAAAGACAGGCTTGTGGGATTCCTTCAAAAAGAAGGCATCGGGTATCTTCGGCTAGTACCATTACTCTAAACAATTTTTTTTTATAGATAATCTCGAGGAAACGAAAGATCGATTTTATTTTATTCACTACTCTCTTACGTTGTTGTTAGTTTAAATTTATTGAATTTTTGATTTAGTTTGTGTTTTTATAAATAACGTGTCATATTTAATATTTTTATATAATTTTTAATTATTTTAGTTAGTAAGGTATCTAAATGTGTACTGAAAATACTCGCGCATAAGCGACTTCGAATTCTTCGTTTTTTTAATTAATTTAATTTAATGAAATGGTAATTTTTGAGTAAAATACAGAATATAAATGTTTCTTTTAAAATTTAAAATGCAAATATTTTTAATAATCATGTTAATTAAACTAAATGACCAAATAAATGCCAAAATTTTTAATTATTTGCAAATTAATTTAAATATAATTGAGATAAGAGATGTAACCTCATGTACCCAGCCTCGAAAAGATCACACGAATGGCTTATCTACTGCTGCCATATATTTCACTCTCGACACTCGACACAACACTTTCTCGGTCAGTGAGAATCAAAACAAAATCATTAATTGCGAAAATATTTTGTTGCGTATGTTAATTTTATTACAAATAATAATTAGTTATAATTTTTTGAAAATCATTGTTGAGTTTCTAGAAAGGTTTATAGATCTGTTTAAAAATATAAATTTGATTATGTTGTACTTCATGCTTTATTAAGATTTTCAATTTTATTAGTAGCTGCTCCAATATAAGGTTCAAATAAAATTTCAAATAAGTTTGGTATCTGTTTGAAATTTTATTAAGTACTCTCCAGTATTGAGATTGACAGAAAATTGTACCGGAAGATGAACATTGAAAAACGAGTAGAGTAGAATATTTTTATGTGGATGCATATGACCGTTCTTAGATTAATTCTTACATATCAGCATCGGTTTGGTGGCCAGCATTAGGAAAACACTATAATCTTAGAAAATTAAATGGAATACAAAGAGCAGCCTGCGCAAGGCTTAAGGTATGTCCGACTGATGTGTTTCACATGCTCCTGCTCTAATTGCTTACTTACGTCAGACTATATCCTCCCAATGTTGCATTTCTGTAGTTGCTTACAAGTAGAGATACCCTATTGACTGACCATATTGTCGCTAATGTTAAATTTTAGCCTCGTCAGCAATTATAGGAAGGTTTTGAGCTCGCTGGCAGGTTAAGTCGACTCGGTAACGAAAATAATTACGATTTGGCCAAGTTGAATGCTAAGCGAAGTTAATACTGTGACTGTGCAAATTCGTTACAATTGGTGTCAGAAGTGGGACTGCTAAATAAATTCCAAAAAAAAAAAAAAAAATTTGAAAATGGTCAATATTCAAGATTTAACGATACTACTTCTCAAAAAGGAATTGGCGAAGAGAGGATTATCTTCAACCGGGAATAAGGCTGAGCTACAATCACGGCTGCGAGAAGCTATGGAAGCAGAAGGCATAGATTTGAGCGAATATGAATTCTGCCGTGCGGACGAGGAGACATCCAAGAAAGAAATAGAGAAGGAAGGGGCTGTTGAGACTACGGAAGATTCAGAGCAGTCAGCAACTAAAGTTGAAGAAAAGGCTCCTAGCTCATCTACGAGTATGGACATGAACATGTTATTGGCAGCCATTTCGCAAATGAATGCCAACATGTCACAAATGAATACTAACATTTCAGAGAAGTTGGATGAACAGGATACCAACATGTCACAAATGAATGCCCACATTTCATCGCAAATGCAAGACCAAGAAGCGCGTATTTCATCCCGGCTCATACAGCTTCAGGAGAGTATTGTTAAAGAATGCACAGAACTCAAGGAGAGACAGGACGTAATTGAGGGAGGCAAGACAGAATAGAGGAGCTTATTCAGACCAAAGTCAACGAGTTAGAAGGCCGGCAAAGCAAAGTAGAGGAGCTAATTGCGACCAAAGTTAGCGAATTGGAGGGACGTGTCCACGAATTGCTTTCGAATCGTCCAAGCGTTTCGAGGAGCACCCCTAGCATAAAAGCACCATCCTTTGACGGCACCACCCCTTTCCACATCTTTAAGCTTCAGTTCGAAAAGACGGCTAGAGCAAATAACTGGAGTATGGAGGCGAAGTCAGCTGCACTATTCATGGCATTGAAGGGACCTGCAACGGAAATTTTGCAAATAATTCCTGCATACGAGAGAGATGACTATGAGGCACTAATGCGAGGCGTGGAAAGACGCTATGGTAGCGAGCATAGAAGACAAATCTATCAGATGGAATTAGAGAACCGCTATCAGAAGTCCAACGAGACCCTGCAGGAATTTGCTTGTGAGATTGCGAGACTAGCTGATTTGGGTTATGGAGATAGTTTTGGAGAATATCTCTAGAGGATAAAAATTCAGAGGTTTATCAGCGGAATAAGGAACAATCATAGCAGGCGAGAGGCGTATGCGAATCCAAAGCCAACATTTGCCGAGACTGTCTCGTCTGCTCAGACAAAGGAAGCGGCCGAGCTTTTGTGCAGACCAGCGTACAAAGCGAACTGTGCGAAGTTGGAAAGCTCAGATGTAATGAAAGGAATCTGGGAAACGTCGAAAACCGCCAAACTGATGAGGACCAGGATTTGCTACAACTGTAGAAGGCCTGGACACTTCGCCCGCGATTGTAATATGGGTTCCACGAGACAAAGCGATAACAAGGCGAGCAACGTTACTATCAGCGGATATGTGGATGGACATGAGCGAGAACTAACTGTGGACACGGGCGCGTCAAACTCCATCATTCGATCCGATTTGATCACCAGGGAAATAAGCCCATTGCATGGAGCTAAGTTGAAAACATTAACTGGTGAGGACGCCAGAATTCTGGGAAAAGCCACGTGTAAAGTCACCATTGGGATATGACAGTGTTGCATGAGTTCCTAGTAGCGGAAATCTTAGATGAAGTCATAGTTGGTGTGGACTTTCTTCTAGGTCATGGAATGAAGATCGACCTAAAGAAAAGCGTGATGGAGTATGGAAATATGCAGTTCCGGCTAAGTATTGGCCACGATCATGCGTACAACAGAAGTGATGTGCCCCTGGTAAAGAACGAGCAGTAGAAGGGAAATACGTACGGAAATGGCAACATGTCTCGTGCCCTAATGAAGAAGTTGAGAGAGGTACGAAAAACTGTTGAGCAACGCCCTAAGGTTATGAACAACAAGTTAGAAGGATGTATTAAGGCGAGGAATCCTGAAAGCTTTGAGAAAGGAGATTTGGTAATGTTGCACGATTCTCCACGGAAGAAAATCTTGCACAGCAAGCGGGAAGGTCCATACAAAGTAATTGGACGAATAAATAGTACGGACTATCGAATCCAGACCGTTGGAAAACCAAGAACCAAAATAAAAGATAAAAAAAAAAATCACTTGAAAAGGCTTGCAGCTTTTGGAACAGATAGAATGTCTGATCGGGACGATCAGACTTAGGTGGAGGGCAGTGTGACGGAAATCCCCTATACGAAGAACAGACTGAATGAGTAGCAGTGTAAAGGCAATTCCACGAAAAGGACCGAAAATAAAAGAAGCGGCTGTATAATGCAAATTACCCTTACCATTGACAAACAAAAGTATAGACAGATTAAAGGAAATTCCACGTCGTTAAGGATGAACGGAGTAGCTGCATCTACGGCAGGGAAACGAATAATCAGCATATTCTTAAGTGCGTGAACAGAATGTTTGGATCATCTACAGGTATAAAAATAGAGGCAGCCGCTAGCACAAGAAGAGACGAGTAGACAACTTAGTGGAGTTAACATTGCTGTGAGCTGTGTGTGTTTTAAAAACGGATGAGCTGAGTGAAGCAGATAATAAGTGGGTATCATAAAGAATTGTAAAATAAGCCGTTGGCTAAAGATAAAAATTGTACAAATAAATTCCTGACGGTTAAGAAGCCGAACAAATAAATCTTGGGAGTTTTGGTTAGCAATCCATCGAATCCAATCGAGGCGAACTTAGCAAATTCGTTACAATATTATACCCGTTAGGAATGTTCAGGAGAAAGCCTCTCATACAAATTAATAACTCAAAACAGATTTAAATCCTCAACCATCTGTAAGATAACTAAGCAGATTTTGCCGAAGTGTTACAAAAGAAGAACTAAGAGTTTATTAAATAGATCGAGGAAAAGTTTATATAAACCTATAGCAACAATAACGGGCCCTTTGCAGAGCAGGTCTGTCAAATGGGTCAGCTCTATAACAGCTATTACCAAAGTTGCGAACTGGAAGGGAATAAGGAAACAGTTTCTTATTTTTCTGATCAGCTCTCTCACGAAATTGATATAGAAGATTCTTAATTTATCAGATACTAAACTTTAAATGGCTGTCCATAAAAAGCGTATCGTAGTTACAATGAGAACACCAAATGCTTTGAATACAACGATGAAATGTTATAGTAGGAACATTAAGGTCTTAAGGTCAGTGCATCCAAATGGCGGATCTCACGCCAATTGGGTTCGGGGTTAAAATCTCTCGGGCAGCCTTCTTTACCTACTCTAAATATCTACTGGTGTTGCTGTTCGGTGAATGGCGTTTAATTCTTGTCAGTGCGCCATCTAGTCAAGTGTTCTTGTCTATACTGCTAAACGGAGTTAGTCTAGTACTGATGTACCTGATGGACCTGGGAGCAGGTTCGGCTTCTAAAAAGTGTCTGTTTGGATGATACCGACGGTAGCAGACGGTGGGTCACTTATATTTTCATTTTGTCAACCGAAAGGTGCAGTGTAAATAACCGGCTAATTAGCTCCTCCACCTCTTCGGGTCCGACGAGGCGTGATCACGTAAAGAAATTTCTACCCGGCTGGTGATGCCAATGATTTGACATTGGCCGAAGGATTGGTTGCCCCAGAATAGAGATTGCAGAACCTTAAATGTTCCTCCGCTTGTGTTGGTTCTTATGTCGCTGAATCTCCACAATTTTGTTCCGTTATAAAGGGATCTCCATGATCAGTAAGGCTCCCATGAAGCTAGTATCGCCGATTCAGTTGGAGAATTACGACGGATTTTTGCAATTCGACCTGCTGGAATGAAGTAGGTGACAACGAACACGACTATATGGAGGAAGATTCGATCATCAACGTTGGTTGTAGTGGGAAGACCACTGAAAGCGTTCTTGTTAAATTACGTGCAGGTGGGCCAGTTAGCTTCTTTAAAGCTAGACTTTTGTCCACGAAAACTAATTTGGAAAGCTTTCTAAGCGAGATTATTATGGGCAAATGGTTTGAAACGAGGGCCAGCTTAGGTCGTCTATCTATACCATTTATCAGACCAGCGCTAGCAATCCATGGCGATCCATGGCGATTATCCACAATTCTGGAAAGAGTATCATCGTTCATGGTGCGGAATGTCGAGCCGTCTATCTGTTCCATCAGCACCATCCCTCTCAAGTAACAAGTCACTGCAGCATGTATGTACTAAATATCTCAAGCTCTATATTCGTATCTTTGCGGTCAATGTTACCGCCGATAAGACGATATTGCACGGTGTTATGCAGAATGAACACCAGGCCAATTTTGTTTCTTGGATTTCAGCTACTGGTAGGTGCCTCGGCTCATGAAGTCAACTACCTACGTCGATCTTTCCATTCGCCGAAAGAGTGACAGCTCTTGGCCAGTGCGTAGAATCGGCAGTTGTAGGAGTTGCTAACTATCTACTCTCAACATGTGTTAAATTTTTTTTATTCAATGAAATTAATAAAGAAAATTGAGTTTTGCTAATTAAACATTCCGAATAAAGTTTATTCACCTTTTTTTAATAAAATTTCATTAAAATAAAACGTTTTTAAAAATTAAAGAAATTCAATAATATATAAAAAAACATCGAATTTAACCTATCCGAAAGGCAAGTAACATAAATGTACAAGTCATTACATCGAAAATTGGATATATTTCGTATAAATACGGCACCAAAAAAAAAAAAAAAAGAAACCGAAAAGATTAAAAAGTAGCAAATATTCACTTTTTCTAAAGCGTATCTTTCTTTATTAAACTAAAATTTTGCCGTACATCCAGGGAAATCTCAATGCTGTCGTGCTTAGTCTCTTATTGTTTATCACTACTTTTTATTTTAAATTAATTAACAAATATGTAGCTTACCATTTTTTCTTTCATTTCGAGTAGTTTTGGATTTTGTTAACTGTTTGTGTCTAATGGTACATTATAAACTTTGTATATGTATAGTTGAGTGTTTTTATACATTTCACATACATTTCCAATAATGTGCTGTCATAACATTTTCTATTATAAAATGGGATATGCTTTATGTTTATATTTTTTTTATTAAAAACTTATGTATTTATACATACATATATGCTTATTGATTTGATATTTCGTGAATTCGTAATGTTTTCTCTATCTCGAATATGTTTTTCACTAAAACTGTTACCAGCAAATACAAAGTATTGCGATAGAGATGTAGATCAGAATAAGATGTACAACCGCAAAAATTCGTTGGCAGACTCTTCTTGCGCTCGCCAACTTAATTTCTCTACACTTACGAGAGTTATAGGAACAAAATTTCATTCTAAGCACAAAGTAAGTTACGAAAGCTTTAAAAAACTCTCACTTTGAAAAACTTCCTCTTGTTTCAGAAATGTCACATACATTTCACTTTTTATTATATATATATATATATAATAATAATAAAGAAATTGTCATTGGTGCAAGCTAATCACTAAGAGTGTGCTTGATTTCCTTAAAAAACCGACATAAGCAGCAAATATCCGCTGGTCTTATTTGTGAACTTTTGAACATTACTACTATTTTATTTCGGAAGTATTTTATATTTATATGAACTATGATTTTTATTATCAACTACATTAAATAATTAGATGCTTTAACACATTTACATAACTATATTTCGTATCGATAACGTTCATACATAACTAACTCTCACTAACTCTATATGTTCCACAAAAGTCATGGAAAATTTTGAATTTTTTATATATATAATATTTTATTTGTAATTCTCAACTATTTTATTAATTAAATATTTTTGCCATAAACTATATATAAGGGCTCTGAAAATTGGTGTCAATTGTGAATATTCTATGGGACCTCTTAGAGAATTAAATACAAAGGAATTATTTTCTGTGCAAAGTTATAATATACATAAAGAACATACGTAGAAACTCTAAATGATGGTTTTGGACCGGCAGCAGAGGATAAAAAAACATTATTGCATTATTATTGCAAGAGATCTAGGAGAATGAGATCCATCAACATTTATCGAATTCTTTTCATTTCCCATGACTTTGCATAATAACTTTTAGTCTATTTATTAATAACAGTACCTTTAATTCAATATTTATAATATATGATGATACTTTAGTCTAGGCACTTGATTATACGGAGTAATATTCAATCCATAATTGATTTTTGTCAATTTCATCATTGCTCTTACGTTTACCAGCGCAGCATTTGGAACTGATCAACTGATATCTTTCCCTTCTTCCTCGGAGTTGCGACACCTCGCATCCGCCATAAAGTGTATACCTTCATTCAGTTCCGTTTCATCGGCTACTAACACGCCGTCATCGTAGAGCCCATCACCGGTCTCGTCCAGCACACGATTCTTCAATTGTTCAATTTGATGCAACAACTCCAGAGTTTCATCATCCAAATTGTCATCTTCTACGCGTAACTGACGCTGTTGCTCCTCATCCTGATCCCATTCAAGTGACTCCGGCGTCGAAATATGCGACCATGAGTTGTGCGACGAAGATGTGCGTGTAAAGGAACTATTGCGACGATCGTTGAATGGTTGCGTCTGCCCGTTGCGATGCATACGCTGACGTTGTTCACAACGCTCCGACGCACGTGTCGTCGCTATCGACGTTGCTGCGACATTCATGGGAGCATGTGGTAGCGATTGTGATTGCGTTTGTGAGTCTGATGCGAGTGAGTTGAGTTGCTCGTCATCACCATTGCTCAGATATTGCCGTGAGTCGTTCAAGTGCACATTCAGCATTGGACGATTGTCGCATGTTGCGCCACGGTTGCACGTACCTAACGTGTGGTTGTTGTTGAGCACATGTAGTTGTTGGTTTGGTGTGTTGTTGTTACTAGTGCTGTAAGTACTACCATGGCTTGTGCTGCAAGTATTGGTGTGGAGTAGGGACTGTGTGCTTTGATGTGTTAATGGTGGCGGTTGGTAGAGCTGACGCATGTGCGCATACTCATGCTCCCATTCGAGATCCAGCGAGGAACTAGCACGCGAGCTTACCGCCACATATTGCGCATCAGTCACGTTATAGTTGAGCGCGGACTCCTTGGCGAGTATGGCGTTACTGAGCAAGTTGTGGACGTCGAGATTCTGTAGTTGAATGTCGGAGATTCTGTTTAAAATGTGAAGATTAGAGGGAATTCATTAAAAAAATATTACATTTTGTGATAAGAATATTTATACGGTTTCAATTGGTAGATGTACTTTGCAACAGCCACAACATTTGAAAAGAGAAATACTACTTAGGTGATCAGGGAAGCTTTGCAGGGAATATCTGATCTCCTAATTCTACTAACGATTCACTTCCATGCAATTTTCAAGAAAAACCTCCTCAATTCATCAACATCCATTCGACTAACCAAATACGGAAGTACAGGCTATTTGAAGTCAGATTTAGAAAGGAAAGTAAAGTTCCTTTCTACGAATTTTCAATAATTGCATTTGTAACATCTCCAGCTCCTTACGTGCAGAAACTTCCGATTTCGACAAGGCCAAAGAAAGAACTTGTGGCATTCGCAAACGAAAAAAGAAAAAGGCCAAAATGTGGGAGCATCAAGAGATTGAGTGTCGCCCAGCTTCTTAATCTCTTGATACTGGGCAATGCTGGAAAATTCTATGATAAGGTTAGGCAACTTACAGAAGGTTTCAAGACCGAAGCATACTTATGCAGAAATCGAGGAGGTGATCTGGTTACAGATGTCCAGAGCATACTAAATGGCAGTGAAAGTGCGACATCCAGCGGTGGTGAATCTGAATCCCCAGTTAATGATGATGAAATAGACATTCCAATACCCGACTGTGATGAACTACGAATAGCGATTGCCAAATTAAAAAATAAAATGTGGCGGGAGCCTATGCTTGCCGGCAGGGATATTCAAATACGACGCCGGAGAACTGAAAAGGTGCATGCATCAAATTCTTTGCAGAATATGGTCTGACGAATGTATGCAAAACGATTGGAACCTCAGTGTGCTCTTCCAAATCCAAAAAAAGAGGGACAGGAGGCTTGTCACATACAAGCTCATATCGAGGGTATTGTGTGAGAGATTAAAGCCCGACGTCAAACAGTTAATTGGACTTTAGCAGTGCGGCTTTAAACCTGGTAAAGAGAAAAGAATCGACACACACCACCTTTTCATCGATTTCAAAGTTGTCTTCGATAGCACAAAAAGGAACTTCTTTTATGCCGCTATGTCTGAAATTAATTTCCTCGAGCTGGGTACCAATCGAGGTATCAGACAATGTGACTCTTTATTGGGTGATTTCTTCAACCTGATAAGGTTAAAGTTTTTAGATCATTTCATATAGCTCAGTACCAACAGCAACAACACCAACAAATAATCCAACGCTGAAACGCTTTTGCGAACAGGTGCCACTTTCGACTGAGTAAGCAGTTGAGTTACACGACGACATTGACATAGTTCAATGAACAAAAAGACAGTGGCTACGCTCCAGCTCCAGCTTTGAAAGTTCTCGATGCATACCCGCACATGGAAGTAGAGGAAGAGGAAGACCTCATCAATATTTAAGGACTTTGATACTTTTTTTATCACTACCAGTGCTACACCTTACCCTTCTGCTCCAGTTTTTTTCGACAATTTCGTATATTGCATATCCTGTTGCTCCCAAAATTTATCAATAAATTGTGGCCGCTTTTGCTGTAGAGAAAATTAAGAAAAAAAAGAAAAATTTTGTTTTATTTTATTTTATTTGTTATTTAATTTTTTTATATTTAAACTTAAAATTTCATTAGATGAATCGCTGTTTACTAACCTTCGATTTAAATTTAATAATACGATATATGAAATTTTCTTTCGGGCATTTGTCGCTCGCATTCGAAACGAGTTCCGCTTCTTGTTCATCTGTTGCATGTCGTTGGCGCCGCCTATAAGTAGACAACACACTATATTTATAGCAACAAATGTGCATACATGCCAATATACACGCATATAACTGTAACAAAACAAATGTTCTGACATATGCTGAAAAAAAGCAGGGTTGCAATGATAGCACTCCATAAAACCATAAAATCATGTTACACTGCCAAACAAAAACAGATAATGAGCACCACCGCCAGCACCGTCACTTCCCGCCTACATCCAAATGCTTATACGATTAATGGTAAAACATGTTGCATGGCTTGCTTACTTGCATGTGTGTAGTGTATATATGTATACATTTAGGCCAGTGAACTCCTAAGTATTTGCACATCGCAACGTAGGGCATTAATACTTGCGCCACCCAACCCCATAACTATTCCCTTAGGCTTGGTCGTACATACGATATGCACATGCAACGTGCCTTTCCTACGTATGCTCGAATCAAGTACTATGTCTCCTTGCGGTTGAAGATGCACTTTGTCTGCCAGTGAAGAGCAGCCAGTGTACGTTTCTGTCGAGATAAAAGCTATTTATGTGTTTATTCTAAGCTAAGGTTTTTGTGGTTTCCAATTGGGCAAGAGAACAGCTTATGTAGATTGCCAAAAATTCATTGTGTCTGCTTGTTGTTGAGACGCGCTACGAGTTCTGTGCCATGATCTGACTTATGGTTGTCTCAAAGCTATGCAATGACAGAAAGTGATCCAATTAGATGTGACTCGTATCTTGCTTCTATTTGGTTTGAGTTGTGATTTATTAAAAGTTTCATAGATTTTAGCCAAAATGTGGTTAAGTAGAATAAATGCTAGGATTGGTTAGGTTATTGTAAAGAAGAGAGGATTGCAATTGAATTAACATATGAGAGAGATATGAAGTGCATAGGCTAGGATTATATTGACACCCTGTTTGAAAGGATCTGGGATTTATGTAAGCCAGGCCTATGCTCTCAATTTCTTGTCTAATCGTAGGTTGTCATTTTATTGGCGTCTCTTCTCTATTGGTTTACCAACAGATATCCAACTTACCCTGTTAAATATATCCTTATTTATTAGTATCTTTTGGAAGCTAGAAAATTGCTGGATAATACTCAAAAGAAAAGGCCGTGGCTCTAACAAAAGATAGTCAAACTGATTTTCTTTGTGGAGTTCTAGTTCACTTTTGAACGATAGTCTCTTTAATTGCTCCAAGTTTTTTAAGGCCACACAACTTAGTTAAAGACTCGGACCTATTAAAATATGGGTCATCATTCATAAGTAAGTTGGAGCAGTGAGGGAGGTAGGAAATATAGTAATGTAGTAAACACTACATAGGGTTGCCAAACCCAAACTCAAAATGAACTCAAAAAAACTATTATTTAACAACAAATACACTCACTAGAAAAGCAAACGAAAGAGTAACTTCCACTGCCCGTGCTGAGTGAAATGTTTTGAGGTTATGACAACAACAGATATCCTTTGTCTGATTGAATACATTTCGATCTAATATACACATACCATCATCGAAGACATACTCTTAAGCTCGTAAAGTGATTCAAATAGAAATATGACGCCAGAAGGTCATACGATGACTTCACAAGAATACAAGTAGTAGCACACAAGAAAAAGATGCTGCAGGCGAAGGCGTTGAATGAATTTCACTTGAAGTAAATGAAATTTTACATAAATATACATATACAAGTATATACATAAAAGCAAATCAAAAAGTGATGAACAGTGAACACAGACATCCAGTAATTGGCTTTGAATCACTTAGCAGTCTATTTGTTTGCTTTGTTGATAGAAGAACAAAATATAAGGCCAGACACAAGCAGATGCTGTCGACGCATACAGACAGGCTAACAGATGAACGCCAACGTTTTCACTGCATGACTTTTTAATGTAACAGAGTGCTTTTATTACAAATGCCTATATAGCTACGCAAGTCAGTTGTATTAAATTTATGCAAGAAAGGGTAGTCAACGTGATGAAGGTCTTCTACT
Source organism: Neoceratitis asiatica (assembly GCA_030068015.2). Classification (NCBI taxonomy): domain Eukaryota; kingdom Metazoa; phylum Arthropoda; class Insecta; order Diptera; family Tephritidae; genus Neoceratitis; species Neoceratitis asiatica. Next base: position 75,577,484 of record CM061524.1, read on the forward strand.
TTCTCTACTTCCATGTGCGGGTACTGCTTGAAAACTTTCAAAGCTGAGACACTTTCACCTAATTGAACGGCATGAGCTAACCGCTGTTGCTAGTTTGGTTTTGATTCGGCGAGAGAGGACTTTAATTTTCAATTGCCTACTCAGTTCAAAGTAGCACCTGTTGGCAAGAGTGATCTACGTTAGATTTCAAGGCTGATATTGTTGGCGTTGTTGATGCTGTTTGCAAGATAGACGACATTATCTACACTGTCAACAGCCCACCTCGCTGTTGCGCCAAGACGCGAATGCGTTGACTTTGTTTGAGGACAGGAGATATTTCGGCTTTTCTCGTTCACCACGAGACCCATTCGCTTCGTTTCTTTGTATACCAGTGGGAAAGCAGAACTAATGGTTGGGTCGTTATGGCCAATGATATCAATATCATCGGCATGCGCCAGCGATTGTACACCTTTGTAAAATATTGTACCTTCTTTATTCCGTTGTGCAACTCTTATTATATTTTCCAGCATCAGGTGGAAGAAATCACACGATTACGAGTCACCCTGTCTAAAGCTGTATTGCACAGAAGTGATCAAAAGAAAAGACCACCCCAACAATGCGCTGAAAATTAGTCTCCATTCGAGCATAGCTCCTCCTTGTTTTTTAATAATACAATCGATATCGAAATAAACATTCATAAGTTTATGCCTGTACATTATAGCGATACTTTAGCTAAATTAAAGAAAATTTAATTTTCTACTAATTTGACGCATATAACAAGTATACGTACATCAACACGCAACACATGTATATTTATATGCCCTGCAGGGAAAATTACTAGTTCTTGACTACAATTCTACTAAGTATAATTTTTACACTTAGAAGTTTCCGCTCGGCTATAGTTTACACTTTAAGAATAGTAACAACAATTTGCGCATATTAGATTAGCTTATCGGAAATGAGACTCACTCGATGATCAAAAGGTAGATAAGTATGCGATAATTCTTGGTAAGTTCTAGAAATTCAAAGACGACCAGTTCGCTATATGCATAAAACTTTACCAGTACTGGTCAGATGAAGTAAGCGTTAAGTCCTTTCTGGCTGTATCGTCAAGAGAGTGTGTGGGATTCTCGGTGCAGGCAAATCAATTTTGATTTTTTATTTATTTGGTGATGAAGAAATCCAAGATGGTTAAATAAACTAGTACGAATCTGATTTGTACTCGGACAATGTGGACATCGGCATGCTATAAATAGTAGTCACTAATGTGGGAAATTCTGGAAGATGACTAGTTAGTGTAAAAAAGTAAACCAGTTGGATGCTAGTTAATAACTAGTATGCTTCCTTGCAGGGTGTTTGTGTATGCGATGATTTTCATCCAGCAGCCATTCATTATTTTGCCCTACCAACGCAATTAGATTTTATTTAAGCGCAAACGCGAGTCACTTACCACAAACAGGATGTTGCGGTGTAGCCACTGCCATGAGAAGCATCCTTCGACACACAACGCCCGAAACATGAGCCCATGTTGTGGCCTATGTGGCCGAGGGAAGACCCCAAATGCAAGTCGTAATAAATTGGTTTGAAGATATATAGTTGAGTTTGGGTTTGCTAGTGCTGGGTTTCCGTCCATAATAGTCGCTGCTGCAACATGCGGGTCATAGCTGGCACGTGCGCCGCGTTGTCGAAATGTCGTTTAGGTCACACCAAAAGCCACACGGTTGCAGCAAATCACGCTTAAAGTGAAATGTATGGCGGCTGTGGCAGGTGGGTTCGGGGGTTTTGCGTTTATTGTTGTTTCTATACTGCTGCTGTATATTGCTAACACTGCTGATGTGGCTGCCTTTTTTTGTTGCCAGCTCTCTGCTTATGACCACTTACACTTCCATTGCACAGATTTCTATACCTTCTGCTTCCACGCGTATAAAAGCCTTGTTGTTGTAATGTAAAATTTGTTGTTTTTCATGCTTTTAGTGGCTTGCCCTACAGTTATTTTGATGTTATATATGTATTAAATTAAGTTAAAATTCGCACGGGTATTGCAGCTGACGCCTGAACGCATTTGTATGGAAATTATCGGGAAGCTAGCAGCTGCAATTTATCTTTAGCAAGGAATTCGTTTTGCAGTTTAGACCTTTTATTTTTTTTCATATTGTTGTTATTTAAAGTGTAGTTGTGGCCTCAGTTTTCGATATTATATTTATTATTTTTGTTTCAGATTTTGTTATTATTCTCATTGTTGTGACTTTTGTTACATGAACTTGCCTGTACGCCGCCGATATGTCTTGTTTTTTTGTTGCTGAAGTGTCTGTCTTGCAGTGACGGCATTGGTTCAGGTCAAGGATTTTGAGCGTTGGTTCAATGTTACTGAGCGCCGCAAAGTATGCTCCAAGAAAGTACGTAAATCTTTTTTCAAGTATTAGTAAAGTTCCTGTCATCCGCAAAGCATTTTGAGTCAATTTAATTTTCATGAAACTGTAATCAAGTGACACAACTATGCTCATTATAGTAGCAGTTGAAGCAGCAACAACATACACTTTCAATTTCGGCTAATCTGCTTCTTTGGGCACACCACTTTTATTTTATATTCATTTCTTATTGTATTATGAGTAATTTGTAATCGCACACGACTCTCCATTATTATGTTAGCGTACAAATGTAAATATATAACGGATACGCGGAAACATATCACCTTAGCACGAGTCAACATGATTGAAGATGGTCAAAAGACAAAGGCAACGTCAAAGTAAGTCAAGTAAAAATAAACACAGTGAAAAATCACACACCCGCACCGTAATGTAATTTAATGTAATGTAAAAAATATGAAAATAGTTAGTAATGAAGAAAAAAGAGAGCAGCCCGTCAAAGTGTACTCAACACCAGTAGCAGTAATAATAGAAAGTAGTAGCTGTTGGTGTTTTGTTATCTTTATGTCACTTTTCGTCTTGTCTTGGTCTTTGAGTAGCGCGTGACACGGCGCTGCATGACACCGACACTAATGCCACAACTCTCGCAACTGTCGTTCAACATCGTGGAGTATTCTGTTGCAAGCACCCTTAAGCATATAAAAGTTCTAAAAACATACCAACAAAAAAAAAACAAACAAAGGCGCACTGTGGGTGTATGTAAGTTTGTGGATGTGTGTGTGTATGTAATGCTTTGTGATTCCAACGAGCTCTGACTTTTTACTTTTTTCTTTGATCTATTTTGCACTCTTCTATTGCAAAATTGTTTGTGTAATTTTCCGAATGTATTGGTTTTTTGTTGTGTTTTCTATGTGTGGTAATTGCCTTTGGGAGTATATCAGCTGTTTATATTAGTTGTCAAAATGACAATGTGTTTGTTCCCAGTGAGTTACAAAGCTTTTACTACGCGCACGTTAACCTATGAGCGTACGGTGAGAGCAAACATTTTCCTTCACTAAACACACTTCCTGTGAAGCTTTAACAAAGCAACTTCATATCCAACTTTAAGCGCAATTCATGCAAAGCACAATAAAAGTTGCTCTCGACAGCTTATAGTTCTGAAATCAGAAAAAGTACCAACATGTAAAGCTCTAGGCACCAATTTACATATTACTCAAAATCACTACAAGCGAAAAGTTCTATAGCTTTATGACGAAAGCATATAGCATTGAATTTCAAAAATTTTGATAATAGGAAGATGACTTAGGGTACAAGATGGAAGCGATGCTTTTGATAGACACGTCTCATTTAAAATCGAAAACTGGCAGGGTCGCGACTACACATATTAGCTTGATACGCTAGTCTGCGCTGTGCGACTGCGAGACGGCAGTATTCTATTGACCAACATCCGTAGATGTACATATGTAGGTGAAGAGAGCTTTACTAATGCACAAACCTCTTAGTCTAAGGTGCTATATTTTGAGATTTCAGTTTGATAGATTGAATTAACTTACTTCAATTGACATCAAACTGAAAGAAATATGAATATAAAATGTCATATTTTCAAAAGCACTATTCGAGAAAAAATACTTCTTTATTTAATACTATTTTATAAATACCGAGGAAACAATGAAAATTCATAGAATTTTTCTGAATGAAAATTTTATTTATAAATATTAATTAATTATTTTATTTCGAAACTTTTAATTCCTTTTTTTAATTCTCAATCCAATCCGGATAGAAGGGGCACTCATTGCTGAAACCTCTGATTTTTCTCCATGAGTATAGAATTATTTCATATATTTCCTGGGCTCATTCTGCACAACATGAAAATTTTAGTTAGTATGGGAAGTGTCTCGCCCGTTTTCGGAGTTCGGGTAAAACTCATAAAAATCATATACATGATAGGCTGAATATCATATATAGTGACTAAAATTACCGCGACCGCGAGTGGTTAGTATAGCGTACAGGTTCGACCAACATCCAAAATTATAGAAAGAAATAAGAAATCTATCGGCCGTTTGGAGGCGGCTTAGAATAAACTGTAGATCCTTCCATTTGTGGGTAAAAACATCAATAAGGAATAACCATAAGACTAAAATTACATATAAAAAATAATAATAAAAATTTAGGCATGCAAATTCATGATTTATTTAAAAATGGTTTTCGTATAAAATTTTATTAAAATATATGAAAACTAAAAGTTGTTGGATTGAAAACTTGATACTTGGTAGTTTCATTCTTTCTCCCCAATCGACGTCATAGCTTTCTGACATAAACGTGTTTAATTTTTTCGTGATACCCTCTTCTCTTTTAAAAACATTTACACCTCTTGCCTAAGAAAACAATAAAAGATTACAAAAGGATTTTAAAGTTCTTTCAATGTAACTTAGCAATAAAAAATCATTTTGGTTTATAATAATACGATAAGAAACCATATATTATATTTTGTGACCCCTGATAGTGTACTTCATCGATTATATGCAAAGTGCATGCATGTAATAAGCTCTTAGAAATAAAAGTGCATTTCATGATGATTTTATTACAACTTTAGAAGGAGAAGAGACTTACACTCCAACATTTAAATAGAATTCTTGGTGATGGACAGCTAATGAAGAGCAGTCATGTATGACTGTCTGTTTGATGGTAAGCTGCTACATCAGCTTAAGGATATTATTTACGAAGCTTTGTGTGCAGAAATTAATATCAAGAGCTACCACGCGTAGCATTAGAAATTCTATGCGAATTGTATTTCAAATTATTTAAATTTTTCTGAACAATATTTTTTATTTTAAGAGAAATAAAAATTGCTAGCGCAGCACCAGCAATTGTAGTTTAAATTTAAGAAATCAATTTACAGATATTTATTTTTCTTCTGCAATTGTGAAATTAAATTGTGTGAAAATTGCTACGTCTGACGGACATCTTAAGTTCTTGCAGATTATATTTAGTCTAACCGCGAAATATAATGATAAATATCGTAATAAATTGAACTTAAAAAAAGGAAAATATTTTCTAAACGCTCTTTTAATTTAGTAATTTTCTTAGATTACCTCTGTCGTCTAAGAAAAACTGCTTTCCATAGTCATATTATACATACAAACATACATACGTAAATACAATATTATAATTTTTGTCTAAAAAATATCACCAATAATTAAAAATATGCAAGAATAATATTTCATAAGTGGTAATATCAAATCAAATAAAAATAAAAATTTTATATCATGGGGCTTCCTACTCTGTGATTTGTAGAGACGTACAATTTCATATAGCATTTGATCGTCCGATTGATATACACTGGTTGGTGTATATTTTTTTCGAGCGTAAACAAATTTTTATAACATAGTCGGCCAGATATTCGAAAATTGGGATTCTGAAATATATCTGTGAACAGTAAAATCTAATTAAAATATCCGTTTTTAGATTTTCCTGTTTCAAAATTATAAGAGCATGTAAGTTTAATAAAAATTTCGTTCTTCCATGTTGTTTTTGAAACCATAACTTTCTCTACTTTTTTTAAAATAACTCATTTCTCGAAAGAATTTTCTTTCGGACGCAAAGATTTGAATTTTGCTTTTTCCACTTCTGTAAGTTGCCTACCACTTGGAAATTATTAAAGTAATGGTAGTTATAGGGACTACCAAAGGGAGTGACAGGTCAAAACTTTTAGTATTTAGATTTGAAATTTCATAATGTTTAAATTATTAACATCAATCTGGTTTTCACATTTGTTAACACTCCGAGCCACAATTATATTTAACAGTATTTGCATCATTGTCGTCATTAAAAACTTTCACCAAGCTTATGGTTACTAAAGTAAAAAATTAAAATGTTTCATAGAAATTTATTTATATACTAGAAAACCCTGCCACACGTCGTTGTGGCTTTCTAAAATTTCTACATTTTTTTTCTAATACAAAATATTAAGATTTTATTATATTATTTATATAGCTGCGTATTTCTAAGAGTGAGTCACTTATTTGCTACTCAAATTCTTTGCCATAAATGTCAATATGAAATGCGCGAGGTATGTTTCGAAATCCGCAACTGGAGACTAATAACATTGCACATGGACCTACGAACGAGCTATGCTTATATCGGAATGATATTAATTTGCGTCATCTGTCAACTGTCAAATTAAAGACTGTTCGATTTTTAAATTTACTAACTCCATCAAATAAATCGGTCCGCTTGCTGGAAAAAGAGAATTTAAATTTTAAAAATCTATGTACTAAATTTCAAGTAAAGCGAACCATTTTTTTTCTCATAGATTAGTCCCTGGTCTCATAGGTTAGGTTTCAATAGATATTGGTTGATTCTCAGGCCTACCCAATATGCGCAAAAAAATTTCATAAAAAGCGGCTCAGCCATTTTGGAGGAGTTTGCTAACAGACATCGTGGCGCGAGAATTTTATATATTACATATATTAGATGTTTAAGTATCGCGTACACATAGTCGTTTTATACTTTGTAGTACTGAGTTTTCGATTATTGGACATGTTTCATTTAGAAATTCAATTAGTGATCGATTTTTATCATCTGCAAAACAGAACAGAGGAGTATATCACAACCGTCTTTTGTATATGGAACATTTCCAATTGACGGGCCTAGAATTTGTGAGGCAGGAAAATTCTAATGTTCATAAAGATGCTTTGCAATCGCTTTGGATGGTTGATCTGTCTGTTAATTAATGAAATAAGCATCTGTTTTCTTATTTTTATATCATTTGTTTGTCTTGTTATTAACGACGTTAATTTATTATCTCCTCTTCAACCGTTATTGTTTGATATTAAGAAAATTGCGGATTAATTGTTATATCATTTCTTTTCTTATTTTTATATCGCTGACACTCTTTTGTTTTATTATCTCCTCTTCAACCGTTATTGTTTGATATTAAGAAAATTGCGGATTAATTGTTATATCATTTCTTTTCTTATTTTTATATCGCTGACACTCTTTTGTAGTTAAGTTTTTATCATTATCATGCCAATTCTTCTTCATCTTCTGGTGTTTTTTCTTTCTCCACATTCTGAGAACAAATCTGGATGAGAGATCTAAAAAATATGGTAAGCGGATATTTAAGTAATACTGAGTCTATTACAATATGTCTTCTTAAATTTATAATGTAACAAAGTCAAATGACATAGATAATCGTTTTTAATGACTTCGAAATTTTAAATCTTTAAATAAAATAAAATAAATAATGGAATGAAAGTCACAGACTTTTTCATCATTTTGAGCTAAAGATTTTAATAATTAAGTTAATAAACTATAATTTTGCATTAATAATCATATTTTAAACTTCAACACTGATAATAAATTTTTATTCAATTTTATAAAGTTTTTAATTTCAAAATCAACTATAAAAATATGATTGAACAACTGTCAGTTTCACCACAGTAGAAAGAAAACGACAAAGCTCCGTAAAATACTTTAGGGGTATTCGCTTTGTCTAGGAGATGCGTACTACGCAAATATTTCCTATGGAATTGTGCTAGAGATCGAGAGCACCCCCGTTGAAAAATTGTGACATATTCAAGTGAAACAATAACAACCACACAGGCACAGGGTTGTTTTTTTCCTTCACTGGGTTGTTTTTTCCTTCTTGCTATCTGTGGGAATTAAATATACATAGGTTTTGGTATACGATATTTTTCCTATCGTAGCATATGTTTTTTGCATGAGGTTTGGTTGTGCCATTGCACAGATAGGAAATTTTTCTTGAACTTTATTGGTAAGTTTTGAGAATTTTTTTATTTCCGTGCTTTCGCTCGCGTAGGCAACAGGATTTGAAAAGAGCGTATAATTTTACAGAGATCGTATAAAAACATGACTTTTCACTGAATACCGTATTTTTGTGGAACCTAAGATAAGTAGAGCATGGTAATGAATGAGAAGGCGCAAAAGTTGACTAAAAATTATACGCATATTTTCTTATCTCACTTTAGGGGAACTGGTCGATTTATGGTCACCATACCTAGTGGGAGCTGGTCTAATATTTTCCTTAGCAGGAAATAATAGCCGAATACATATAATCATCATGTATATAAGAGCGTAACCTTCAAACTAAAGTACATGCCACTTCCCGTATAATAAAATATAAAAAAGGTCCGCAAATTAAGGGAACTGCGTGCATACATATGATAATATATTTTTAAAATATAAATATAAAGTAACTTTTTTATTTGTCAACTATTTTAAATCTAGTATGAAAATAATTTGTCTTGTTGTTGTGTTAAATATTTTTCTTAAAGAATTAAGGAAAGAAAGGGAATTTTATAAATAAATAAAATACTTATAATCAAGACTATACTATAACCTATTGGAAAGCTCTTAAAGATTAAAAAAGCTATAGCTAAAATCAAAAGCTCAATTTCGTCCGTTTTTTTCACTTTGAATATTCGTGAACAGGCATTGTCGTATATAAATTGGCATGTTGGTATGTATAGAAATATTATTTCTTCTAAGTTTTCAAGAAATCAATACCTTGTTAAGCTTAAAGTATAGGCGTGTTATGGGGTATGAATTCGTTTTCAAAGGAAAAACTAAGGAAAGATAAACTTAACTTGTAGATTACTTGATATAAATATAATAATATTTATTAATAAACTTTTATTAAAAAAAGAATTAAAAAAAAATAGTTTTTAAATGCAATAATGTTAAAAAATTAATACACATAATTTTTTTGTTGACATAAATAAATAATTTCGTAAGATTAAAACAATATATTTATAAAAACTCATAATACAAAGCATTTATTTATATTATTAGAGAAATGAAAAATAAGTATTTGGCACAAGATATGTTTTTGATCATTCTAATTAAGAAATTTACAATATTGAAAATTTATAAGTAATTGAAAATTATTTAAATATAATTAATTACTAAATATTACAGTTATTATTTTTAATTAAATAAATGATTATTAATTTAAATATTGATTAATTTAAATATCTGAAATTAAAATTAAAAATTTATTAATTATATAAAATAAAAAGTTAATAGTTATTAGTTTAAAAAGCAAGTTAAAATTAAAAGGGGTGAACTAAGCTTCGTTAAAAAATACATTAAATAAGAAATAAATAAAATATATAAAATAACAAATATAAATAAATACAGTTAATAAAAACCTTGAATCCGCAAGTTCAAAAAAAAACTTTCATTGATTTCGTAAACGTAGCAAGGTTTTACTTTCATACTTAAAACATTTCATAAATTACAACAAATTTTTTTCAGAAATAATACATTTTTTAAATTATATTAATTTTTTTAATATTTTATATAATGAAATATGTAATATTCTATTGCATACCTCAAATATGTACTATACTATATATTGTTTTCAACTGCAGTTGGAAAATTTATGAAATTTAAAAAATAATTTATTAAATTACAAAGTAGATATGTATGACAATGTAAAATATATTTGTAGTTGATAAATTAATAATAAAGAGAATTTGAAAAAATAAAAAAATAATTCCATCGCTGGAAAAAATTTAACTGTTTATAATTTAAATATATATAAAAACCAATGCAAATTTTGATGAATGCCTATAACTTGAGAACCACCAGATCTAATTGCACTAAATTTTTAGGATATTCGCAAAAGGTTAATGTGAAGTTTTCATGCGGTTCCAGATATACCCACACAAAATATATGCAACAACATACATTACGCTGTATGTCGCGTTGAAAGAGAGAGAGGAGTAAAAAAAAAATGTAAAGGAAAATAAAATTTGAAAAAAATATTTAAAATAAATCTGTTTTAAGAATAACATTTTTTGATTAAAACAAATATTTTGACTTTTCTTCATAAAAGTTTACATTCGTTTTCTTGATTTTTTTTTGGTGTAGCAAAGCACGCTGCAGTCCGCTAGTTATTTATAAAATTTAAAAAAAATATATATAAATTGTTATTATTATTTATTTATTAATAACACGGTTGAAAACTATAATGTTTTAAAATAGAAAGTGTGTGAAAATAAAATACATTTTCATTCGTCAAAACTAATAAAAAAATTCATATTATTTTTATTATCTATAGAATTACTAAAATTAAAAGCAACTATTAAAATTAAAAGCTTAAAATTTGAAAAAAAAAAATGATTGCGAAAACCTTTTTTTAATTTTAGCTAGTACAAAATATGTATGAGGGATATACAATTAAAAAAAATTAATTGAATATTATGTTAAACAACAAAGAAAAATGGTAGTAGTGACAGCTGTTTCGGAGATCACCACATCTTCTCATCAGACTTCTTTTTGCAGGGATCGAACCAACGGATTCTGACTTGATAGGCGAGTGCTCTAGCACTGAGCCAACATCAGCCATGTAATTTGTTGATTTAAAATTGTAATCTTTAAATTATTTTTTTCTATATATTTACCAAAAAGAGTTGTACAAAAGGTGTCTTAACACCAACAGTTTCTTATTAAATTATCGCTCATTATCTTTGCTTACCTTTTGTTTGCCTTTGTAATTCATATTCTACCACCCTTTCATCCTATTTAATAAGTACCCAAGCACTTACATAATAATAATCCCCAAATATCCGACTTATGTCAATTAGTTTTGTTATTTTGATGTCAAATTCTAAAGACACAATCACCTCTCCGAATAGCAATTAAAATATTATGCTACGCAAAAAGTTAAAGAAAACAAGTAGAACAGAGCAGGAAGGTATACAACTTAAAGTAATTTAAAACAAAAGTAAAGGAAAAGTAAAGTAATAAAACAAAAACCCACTCGGGCCATTCATTATCAAAAATAATAAGAAGAAAAATAGTATGAGTACAACCTTTAATTAGCCAGCACAGCCACAATGCCCCTTTTCTTTAAAACACCGAGCCGTTACTAAAAAATCTCCAGCAGAAGTACTACTTATACTCGCACTTATTCTATACTACTTACTTACATACCGACAGACATACATTCATACTTAGTTACAAACATAGTTACTTTCCTACTTACTTACTTACTTGCGTACCACTCACGTTCGCGCCCCCTTGCACACTTTAAATGAGTTTCCTAATAATTTTTGCAAAGTGCCTGCGGCATATTTGAACGCAACTACGGTAGCGCTATTTGTGTATGTGTTTGTGTGTGTGTGTGTGTATGGATGTTTGTGTATGTGAAGAATTTCAAGTGGGTGGTTGTGGAGGACACCTAACGCGACCAAGCGAAAATTACCTCATTGGCAGCTGAATTTATCACAGCATCTAAAATGGGAAAATATAGTGCTCAACACAAAAGAAAGAAGCATGAAATTGTTGTATAATACTTACTTATCAACACAAATAGGTATACAGATATACAAAAATATACACATTGAAACAAACGTATATCTGTATCTACAATAGAGATAATATTAAAGTCGTACGACAGCTCGATATGCCTGCAAAGTACATACAAATAGATATGCGAGATATGCGAAATATGTATGTCGTTGGTTATAAAATACGAGTATACGACCAAAGGCATTTATTTTATGTACAAATAAATACCACATAATACCTCCATATAAAAAATGTTCGTTAATAGTTGTTAGAGTTGGAATTTATTATATACTGTTAGGCGCGCAGGAGCAGAATTTGAGTTGTTCAGGTTTCGAGTATAAATTCCAGTTATTAGGAAGAGCTTTTTTGAGTCACAGAGCTTTTTCGAGAGAGTTCGTAAGGAGGGGAAATTTTCCAGTATATACTGAGTTAAATTTTTCTATGATTTAACAGTTGGAATTTAACTTCATTATTAACAAATTCGAAAATATAACAAATTTTCATTCATTTAATAAAATTCCTAAAACTAATTTCAAATAAATATTTATATTTATATATAAAAAAATAATTAAACTTCCGTAAAATCATTTAAATAGATTTTAAAACAGGATTTTTTTTCGAAATTAATCATATTAGAATTTACAATTATTAATTTAAAAAAAGTCAAAATGGAAGCAAAAAAGTTATTAAAAAATAAAATAAAACATATTATTTGAGCAGTTGTGAAATAAGTAAAAAAAAAATGCTAATTTTAACACACAAAAAAAACATCGATATTTTGTGAGAAATAAAATTAAAATAAAATGAAACTATATAATTTATAAAAAGTTAAGTAAAATAAAATAAAACTTAATAAATACATTTTAAATCCAAATTATATTTTGATATTTCCTATGAAGAAATTTTTTTTAAAATATAAAATAATTTTTTATTACAAATGCCAGAAGGCATAACATTATGTAAATTAGCTTATAACCACAGACAGAATTTTCATATTCGAAAATATCAAATGCTTCACAGAATCATAACTTGCTTACTTTTATAACTTTCCTAGAAGCTTTTAAAGCTTTTCAAGCCCTAACCATACTTGGAATTTCGGCTTTGAGTAACTTAACACAATGAATCATTAACTGTGTAATACTTGCTGTTTACAGTTATAGTATCATGAACATTCATATTCCATGATTAATTCAGAGCTATCAAAAATATACTCGGATTTGCAAGAATCAAGCATAGAAGCAGATTTGCTAATAACAAATGACATTCCTTCAGAACCCTTGCAATCCTGCATAAATGAACTTCGGGTCGTCTTACCAGTTAATATAAAGTGAACAAATTATTTAAATATTGACTCGTGAACGCAACTACTCAATGGGTTAGGACCTTCTACCCACGGTCAGGTTTAGTGCTCCATTTCCACCAATCCACCAAATATTGACATTATTTGTAGAAATTTTTTCTACTGGTATGAGAAAAGTTCATGGCATACCGAGTTTGTGGCACGAGCACTTCTCCAGTCTTAATTGCAGTAAAAAGAAACTACAAGAGAAGATGATCTCGAATCTAAAATCCATGATAATAGCTTGGATGTTCCATCACTTGACTATGACAAAGATTGAAATGCTGTTATTCGTCTGGAGAATAACAGCGTGATCCGCTGGCTTACCTGCTAGGCTATTCTAGTATGGCGGCGGAGAGCTGAGAAATCTTTAAAACAAGAGACAGAGCAGTCTGCACCAGTTATCGGGGAATTAACTTTCTCAATATCGTGTAAAAAGTCCTGTTTTGAGTTTAGTGTGAATAACATAATTCAATCGTCAACGGACTAATCAGGCTTTAGAAGTGTAGGCTAAGGTCTGGAAGATCTTGGAAATATCCTTCAGAAAAAGAGTACCGTCGATATTAAAGATGTCTTCAATACCACGTACTGTCTCTACGCTGCTATTTCTGAATTTGCTACCGCTGCAAAGCTTATACGAGGCTTCAGAAAAGGTGACGCCATTCGTGCTGCAGAACTATAGAAAGGACGATACTCTATGAATTTTCTTTCTATGGTGAATGCTTTCAGTAATTAGTTAAGTAGTAAGTAGTTAATTAATTAATTAGTAATTAATCACCGTTGACAGTAATAGCTTTCAAGTCGTACATAATTTTACCTGTCTAGGAACCAGCATCAACACAAATAGCAAGTTCGATCTGGAAATTCAACACAGAATTACTCTTCGCAGCAGGTGCTACTTTGATTATATAGGTAATGGAAAAGTAAATTTCTCTCTTTGCGAGCAATTATCAAATTCTACAAAGCGCTCATCTTGCCAAGAGAAAGGATTTACAGAAGATTAAAGATACTCTCGAGAGAAAAGTTTTAGGTTCTTAAAACATTTCAAGACGAAGTGATTTTTGCAGTTAGTGATAAAATCGAGTTTGGGTACACGGATTCGGGTACACGGGTATTTAAAAAGCCAAGGTTAGAATAGTTCGTTATGAATCATCAAGAAGTAAATAACATCAAGACCGAAAATCGTTTCAGTGGTTTCAAAGCGCCAATTATGACTCTTATTATTGAGCTCTTAAGCTCTTCCTCCGTTTGCATCGCGCGTCTCGACTTTTTTTTCTAAACTAATTGACGAATCTACAATTTTAATTCTTCTGCGAACAACTGATGTATTTTTATAAGAGGTTTGAAATTTATGTCAGAAATGCACTCTCAGGTATTATGTATTTATTTTCTTTACAATCTTACCATATCCCAAATCTTTGGGCCTCCTCTCGGAGAAAGGATGTTTCGTATATAAACAAGAATTCGGCAAAAATTTAATTGCTACGTTTATCTATGGAATATCTCTCCATATACAGTGCTTATTGCATAGAAGAAAGTTTTAAAATGCACATTTTGTTTTTATATGGTTTCTTTCATTTATTTATTTTATTTATTTATTATTGAAATATAATTATAAGCAATCCCACGATTAAGGCAACCAGCTATCGGTCTCATCTTATTTTAGTTCAGTATTGTTTGGTATTTCATCATGGAAAACTTGCGTCTGAACAACATTTACAAATCATTCAACTTCATTATGAAAATTCACGTTCTGTAAAACTTATGGTCAACATAATCGGCCTACTGAGCGTACTATTCGCAACACCACCACCCCACGCATTCATTATTAGACAATATTCGACCGAATAGACCATTTTCAGCACGTAGTGAAGAAAATATAGCGGCCGTAGCTGAAAGTGTACACGAAGGCCGTGGAGAGTAGATTCGGTGCCGTTCGCAGCAACTCAGACTGACGCATGGAACCACTTGGCGCATAAATTGGGACAAAGAGAAAACTGAAGAGAAACAACGGTTTGGTGTGGTTTGTGGGCCGGTGGAATCATCGGTCCATATATCTTCAAAAACGATACCGGTGAGAACGTAACCGTCAATGGCGACCATTATCGCGCCATGATAACTGACTATTTGATGCCTGAAATTGAAGCTCGTAATCACCGCGACATTAGCTTTCAACAAAACGGCGCCACTTCCCACACATCGCATCAATCAATGGATTATTGAGAGAACACTTTGGTGAGCAGATGATTTCACGTTTTGGGCCGGTCCACGATTGCCCACCAAGATCGTGTGATATTCCAACTTTTAGATTTTTTCCTATGGGGATATGTAAAGTCTAAAGTCGCTCCGATCCAGGCCTTGGAGCAAAACATTACGCGTATCATTCGCCATTCATCATTCGTTATATTATGTACAAGTCATATTGTATTTGGTGCAAAGTCTTCATTCTTAGATACATTTTTGATTTAAATAACTACAGTTTTTGACCACACTTGTAATATTCTTGTTATATGTTGAAATTTCCTTAAGATAAGTTAAAATATTATTGCATCATATTTGATGTAAAACTATCTTTTTATGTACAAATTTGTAGAGTTTCGATATTTGAAAAATTGCAATTTTTGAGTAGATTTGTGGGTTTCTTGTTATGAAATATGTTAAATCTAGCATTTTGGTAGTTTGGAGAAATTTCGAAAATACTTTTATGGAAAGTGAGCAGTTACACAATAAACATATTGGGGTGGGTTCATCTTTCAGAAGATGTTTGGGGGTAATTTTTCTGTGCCCCAATCTCAGTCTAGTGAAGATGTTTATTTGGTGCGTTGTTGAAGATGCAGGAAATATATGCTCGCAGCAACTCCGATTACATAGCTTGGTGCTTTAATTGTAGGTTTGCCAGCTGGACTACGTTCATCGTTTCATGTAAGTATTTACTTACCAAATGTCTTCTGATTTAACCAGGGATTCAAAGTATATGGAGTGCGATTTGTTGACGTCTTTTATGGTGTCATGGTGCTCGTTTCCTCTTATACCGCAATGAGCAGATATCCATAGAACTTTAATTTTTGAGAAATGGTTTATTAGCATACGTCTAGGGTGTTCGAATAGTGGCGAAGATTTTGAAAGAAATGAATGGAGGACTTGTTATATGAACAAAGTGTATTTTCCTTTATTTGATACTGCATGCTTGATGGGCGGACGCAATAGCCGAGTGGTTAGCATTACGTACTGCTATTCGGAAGCCCAGGAGTCGAGTCCGGCTTCAATCAACATCATAAATTATAGAAAATTAATTCTTCTGATTGCGGTCGCCCCTAGGCAGGGATTATCAAGCCCTCCGAGTGTATTTCTGACATGAAATAACAGCTCCACATAAAAATCCTTCAGCCATTCAGAGTCGGCTTAGAATAAACTGTAGGTCGCTCCATTTGTAAATAAAAGCTTCTTGTTAATTATGTTTCCTTCCTCTGTGACCACAGCGAATGGCAAGGATTAGATACTTTTGATCCATTTGTGAAAAAATTTTAAATTATTTTTTATTAAATTATCTCTAATTTCGAGAATTTTTGTTTTGGTAAACTGTAGGATTTGTGCTTTGTTTAGGGCAGGCGAGAAGATTGGTAATGAAAGCTGCAGACGGTAGTTGTCAGGGTGAGACGAGTCGAGGGAGTCAGCGTTGAAGAGAGCAGAGTGTCTCTTCATTGCACGTTTTCAACAACACTTTTAAAGTCATTATATAGAATCTCAAGATGAGTTTTTTCATAAATCTATACAGTGTGTATTAAAATTTAGATTTTGTCGAAAGTTTTTCCTAAGACTTTCATATGTTCAATATTCTTTATAAATTCATTATTGCAACTAAATCCAAAATAAATATTATTTTTATATGACCACTAATCTATGTAATATAATAGTGACTCATCGAAGTATTTTACATTTGACTACGATTAAGGAAATAGATAGATTTACATATTTTTATTTTTTAAATTTACTTGATAATATAGTTTTACATTCTTATAACCGTAGCTTATTACTATATAAATATTTTACCAAAAAAAATTTAATAACTTCTACAAACATAACCAAACGTCAAGGAGTCGTAACTCATTGCTCACAGAAGTATTTTGCTATTAACTAAAATTCACAAAAAAATTTATTTTTGACTCTATTTAATGTTTATTATTGTGGTAACCATTATATTAGAAAATTGCAACGAATAGCTTTCATATAGATTCTATAAGAGTTTATGTAAATTGCTGGGTTTTTTTTTTCATTTTTCATGATAGGTAGATACCATGGGAATGTGTGTAAATGGAATGTAATTTTCCTTAAAAATGGGGAAATAAGAACGCTTAATATATACCTTTTATCAAAATTAGTTTTTCGACTCCTTCATAGAGTATTCAATCAGTTATTAACCAAACCATTCTCTTACATTTATTTTTATTAATTGAAGAAATACAACTATTCCAAACAAGCTTAAATTAACGAATACAACTTAACTGCCTGGGAAGCTTATCAGGGTAATGGTCATAATTCCTGTTTGGAATTTATGGGGCTTTGTTGTTAATATACTAATATGCATAGCCATATTTTAGTATAAATAATAAAGCGATAGAATGTGATAAAACCGTCCACTTCAGCAATACTGCCCATACTTTTATTTTGATTTGGAAAAACGGGAGTCTTTAGAGCTAGCTGCCACCTACTTTTTGAAATATAATCTCTGTAAGTAGCAGCAAGGTTTGTCTCCAAACTAAATTTGACAAGGGACGACGGGAACTCGTTCCAATATTCATCAACTTTTCACCCTGTCGGAGAATCAACTGAACAAAACCAATCAATTAGTAACTAAGTGCGATTCAAACATCTGTTCGTGAGATAGGTTCGGTACAATAGGATCAAAGATGCCCAAAATAATTCAAAACTATGCCTTTGACCGGCATAAAAAACTATTGTGAAATTTATATTTTCATATGCCAAAAATAGTCAACTCCTATTGCATCTGTTTAACTGTAATCTAATATAAAATTAAGATATTATCACATGGTTATATCACACAGCGTTTTTCGGCCAAGCTCCTCCTCCAATTTCCAATAAATGAGGGACCTAGTGCTTATTCTAAGCCGTCTCCGAATGGCTGAGGGATTTTCATAAGAGCTTTTTATTTCATATCAGATATATACTCAGAGGGCTTACTAGGAAAAACTAGGAAAACTAACTTAATTTTTTTATTTAAATAAATTTGCTCTAATTTTAGATATTAATGGGGCCAGAGCTCCAACTCGGGATCTTTTTCATGATAGTATGCACAGCTAACCTCTCGGCTATTGCGACTGTCAGTCAACTAGATTACTAATAATTAAAATAATATCGCTTTCATAGCAACGGTAGTATATGTTTTTCGACGAACCTAATGTTACCCATCTCACCGACCGAGGTTCGCGTCTGGATGTTAAACGAAAAATCCAACAGACGTTCGGATGCAAGACCGATGACGGAAGTTCGCATTTACACCCTCCTTTTACACTGAATAGCTACAGATTTTTTGGAAATTAAGAAATTGTACATAATAAAGAGAAGGAAATTACTCTTATAGTTAAAAAATAGATGAATAATCAAATTTGCTAATATTGCAGATGAGAGCGTTCCCCTATCTCACATTCTAATGTTGGCAGCAGTGTTAGATCGGGGAACATTCAACAGCTGATGTGCAAAATACATCAGTACCACTATGTAAATAAAAAAATTCACTGTTTCAAAAGATATTTGCTTGAGCAGAAAATTTAAAGAAATTATTCTAGTTTTAATGTTGAAATTTAATAGAATTAAAATTTTCACTGCTTTTCAATAAATTATTGGAGTATAGTTGCAATTTAAGACGATTATTGTACTTCTCGTTCGTAATAAAAACCCCAAAATTCCTCCAAAATTTCCAAAAGGTTATTTTTCTATTATAGTGGCACTGTTGAGCGCTCTCACGAAATAAGGAGTTTTATTTCTGGTCAGCTCTGGTTAAAGCTCTCAGTAAATATGTTTTGATATTAAAAATCGATTGGAGGAATTAATGATGGTGGGATGAGTATTAAAATCGATACATGAGCAATCGATACAGAGTGGTGAATTTTAAAGTTTGTTTTACATGATCACAATGAAAGGATCTTCAGTGTCTAGTTAAGTAGGAATAGGCTATTGATAACACCTCTGATCAATTTAGCAGTTAAAAATATAATTCTAAGCATCTCTCTACGTCTATGGAGTGTTGAAAATATTAAAAAATTAAATAAAAAGCAAAATATTGAAAGAATATCCTAGAGAGGGATAAATATTTAGGTATATTTAAATTTAGTTTGCATCGATATTGGATAGAACGAACTGATTTAAAAAGCTTGACATCATCTGCACACATGAGTGTTTTGGAATGAAGAATCACATTTGGAAGGTCATTGATGAATATAAAAGAGAGTAAGGGACCAAAATGGCTGTATCGAGGTATACCAGTTGTTATTGCTGTTTCACGTGATGTATACTATTTAAAAACAACATTTTGCTTTTTGCCAATCCAGTACGATGAAATCCATTTGAAAAGGGGAGGTAGAAATCTAAGGTTTTCGAATTTGAAGTGAAGGATAGAATGAGAGCCCTTGTTCAAAGATTTGCTAAAGTCAGTGTAAATAACATCAGTCAGATGGTAATTTTTAGTAAAATTATTAACATGGGCGGTCAGTTTTAGTTGACGCGATAAGATAGATTAACCTTTTCGAAACCTGAATGGGCAAATTTAAAAGTAATAATAGCATTAAAATTTTTGAAGTAGGACACAACTTCGTAATCCCCTGTTAATTCATGATGGAAAATCAACTACCAGATTCATATATACAGAAATGTTCGTTAAAGGTATATACATTCATAGATGTTGAAAAGTCTTTAGTTTTCCCTTTGGAATTAAAAAAGCTATGGAATGATCTAACACTGCGATCAATATTATTTTGAATTATCTGCTTGTAACACGAATTTTTTGAATATGTATTGTACTTCTGTCTAATTATAGTATAGGCACTATTGTCAGAAGTTTACTGGACTTTTTAAGTGTTTTCGCAATCTACTCTACCTGTTTTTGAAACCTTGAGAAATACATTCTTCTCCACATACCCATTGTACATTGGTCGAAAATTGTAGATAAAGCATTAATTTGCATTTTCTAAACGCTTTATTCGCGGCATTGGCAAGTTATCGGATATAATAACCATCCTCGGGCAAAACGGCAGAATCACAGCGATTTAAAGAAAAGGACAAAACCATGTCAAAAAATATTAAATCTAAATTCTTCCCAAACTTATTTGGGACGATATTTATTTGAAAAAGACTCGGAAAAAAAAGTTAATTTAGGAAATTATGAGTATTATCTCGAGTTGAGCTTGATGCTAGTAAACTGTCATTAATATTTCATGATACACAAGATAAATTGAAGTCATCAATTACAACTGTACTGTCAGATGTCTTAATAACAGAATATAGTGACTTTAACATTGTCGAATGGAGAAAATATATTAAAAGGTCGGAATTTGGCGGCAACATAAATACTCTTGTTATTATACGTATTCTTGCGCAAAGTAATGCTCCTTCTTCATAAAGATCAGTATGAAAACGAACAAGTTCAAAGTTACTCTTCAAAATTTCATAGTTATTTATTTTAACCCAAATTTCAGAACAAAAAAGGATGTTATAACCGTAGTTTAAACTGCTTAAGTATAAGTTTTCTCTCTCTCTCTCTCAAATTAATCTATCTTCTAAAACAAAGAAGATATGGTCCTCTTATATCAAAAATTAAAATTAAAATTATGTCTTGAGCGCGGGTATAATTGGTGTCTCCTATATTTGACTTTCACTCATTTACTAACTGTCAGCAGCCTTGATCGTTCGTGCGGTAACATGTTTTTTAAAATTACTGCGTTAATTGCACCGTCTTATTGACTTTTTAAATGTTTATAATATAGACTAAAAATATTTTTTTCACTAAAATTGAAGATAGCTTTCAATTTAGAAAAACTCTGAATCTTTCCCTATTTCTTTTTGCGTAACCTCTGTATAACTTCACAATCTGAATCCACGCCATCCTACATATTATTAATTACTTCAATTTCTTTTATTGTTCTACATATAACATCGAAAATGTTAGGTCATTAAAATTTTTTGCACTCATATGGAATCAAATATGTTGATCTTAGAGCATACATTCTCATAAGCATTGTCTTCTTCTAGGTATAAATTTATTATTATTATTTTATTATATACAATAAGTACTATAATTATTTTTCGATGGAAAAAATTTAATACATATTAAAAGTGTAAAATTGCTCAACTCCAAATTCGTTATTGCCCACCGAAAAAGCAAATCATTTTATTGCCCTACACGGCAGTACATTATATATATATATACCTACATAAATGCATTCATACATATATACATACATTAACACAGCTGTAACAAACATCTAAACGGAAATGTACAAACACACAAATGACGAATATGAATCGGAAGTTGAAGCTGTTGACACCAACAGAAACACGAATGCTTTGCATAGGGGCCAGCATCCGAGACTGTTAACTAACAGAGTTGTACAAGCATTAAGGCTTGCGCAAACTCTGCATCGCTAGTTTGTTTTTGTTATTGTTAACACAGTTGCATGGAAAATCGCCGGCTGCTGTTTTTATTGTTGTTGTAACCCTTAGTTTTTTTGTAGTCAACGATGTCAACGATAAAAACAACAAACACAATAATAAAATAGGAGCAGCAGCAACAACAAAAAAGGCGAAAGCATCAGCAGCAACAGCAACAATGCCAACAACCAATACCAACAACATCAATAGCAGCATTTAACAGCTGTTCTTCTGTAGGCATGCTGCAGCATCATACGCTGTTGGCGTATGTTCAGTGAGTCAGTACCAATTCGGTCGTCAGAGCAAACGGTATTCGAACGGTAGATAGTAAATAAGGGAATTTTTGCCATTCTAAACATTCAATAAATTGAAAGTGAAATTTGCTGTTGCACGTGTAATAAAAAAATTTGTTGCAAATATAACTATGCAAAAAAAAATTAATTTTGAAAATATTTGGAAGTTGCTGATTTTAACACATTGAACAACAAGAAAAAAAAATTAATTTTTTTTTATAAATTTGTTATACATTTAAATAGAGCAAAATAGTGCATGTGTGTGTGGCGTTTGCTTATAAAATTTATTAAATGCAATCTTAAATACAACCATACATACATAGTGGCAAGAGAGTGAGTAAAATTAGCCAATCCTTCGCAAGTTGACGTCGCGCAATTTTTTCATGCACATTCAAGCTTGCTTAGTGCATGCATAGTCATCGAAGGGCACTTAAAGTGGGGACGCCAAGACTTTAGCGCCGTTGCCTTCATTCGCTTCGCAGCCGTAGAGTTTAAGCTCTTCGTGTGGGTGTCGTTTATGCATGCGTGCGTCACTGTGGAATTTTCGCGCATTTTTTTTTTGTTTATACGCATGTAGCTATGCCTTTGTATGCTCTCTAAACTGTTGAATGTGAATTGTCACTCAGTACACGCTCAAGTGATCTAAGAAAATTCTCTGCATCATAGCTGTTACTATTTTCAATTTTAAATCGGTCTATTTGTGGTTTTAGTGCACGCATTTTGGTGTCTTTTTTATTTGATGAAGAAGTGTTTCTGATAACAATAAACTCTGCAAGTCATTGGGTGAATTAAAAAGTGCTGGTAATGTGGTGACAAAGGTAGCAAAAATATCATATCTTATGAAAATTTTAAGAAGGTAAGCTTGAGGGATGCTTGTAATTGAACTCTTTCTTAATGGCGATTTTGATAAATTCTCTTGTTTAAGTGGACTCGAAAATTGTTTCTCCGGGAAGTGAAAATACATATTTATGGTTCGTAGGTATTTGCCACGTGGAAGTGCCAAGTGGAAGTACAAATCTAAATTTTTACCTAACTAAACATATAAAGTAATTTTCTTTCGCGAAAGTAGACCAGGGGGAAAAATCATATGCATAGTTCGCTTCTATTGAAATTTGGTACATACATATTATAGTACAGTAAATTAACATAAACAGTACTTTTTCTTCGTAAATCGCATTTATGGTTATATTCGCTCGAAATTATTTCTTTCCAGAAAGTGAAGATATTGACATTTCAATAGTTTGATATTGAGTATTAAAAGAAACTTCAAAATGGTTTTGACTTTACCCAATTATTAACTACATATATTATCTTTAATATCTATGATTAATAAAATATTTAGTCCGATTCCATGAGTTCTCGGCTATAAATGCCTCCTACAACGATAAGTGATCCCCAGAAAATCCAAAAATCCTGGTTTTAAAAAGTAGGTCATTTTAATATTATATTTCGCTTTACGGAAAACAGGTTATCAATTCCTTCACTAGAGGAATCTGACTTGTAAGAAAAATTAAAAGTAATGTTAAGGAGTTTTTGAATTCATAAATGACTGGAGAGTTGAGGTATATTTTAGATTTTGGAACATAAACACAAGATTGTGGACTTAAAAGCACCAAGTGCGAGAACAGTGAAAATTAAAAGTTTTTCGTAAATGAAGCCCTTGATGTCTGAATTCAAACTTCTACTGCTAGTTTTCCCTTCAATTTTACGTTATTTAATTTTCTACTATTAAGTAAATTTATATAAATGTTAGCAAAGGTCTACAAAAGTATCCCCTCGTTTTATCGAAGAATGTTGTATTTTAATTTTTTTCGCTTAGGTTGTCAACTGTTATATACAGCCTTTTTAAAGTTATGTAAAAAATATGATATGTGAATTTTATGCTGAAACTATTTTCCAAAAAAAAAAAAAAAAAAAAAAAAAAAATATATATAAATAAATTTTTCGTGTCAAAAACATCAAAAAAAAGTGAAGAAATATTTTAGAACATTATAGAATGCGATTATATCCTTCACTCCATCTCATTGTTTCATGGATATAGTACGTTATACAATTTTTTTTAAATCTATTCCTCCAAATACACTAGGTCTCTCCATCTACCATAATGAACTTGCCTACTACAACTACTTACTTTTAAGTATTGAAGGTAATTTCCAGTCACCAGACCACTAATTTCAACTAATTATCTCCATTAATTAGAAGAAGCTCATATCTATGTGCTGTGGTCTTAATCAGGAATATGCTGCCTTTATAGATCATTATACCCTTCAACTGATAATAAAAAATTTGTCTTCACGGTAATCGCAGGTCAGTTTTATATCCAGAATTAAAAGGCTAGTTCTTAATTAAGAAATATGCGCCATTAAGTGATTATGTGAACCTTTTATATCTCTCGCTGAGCGACATTAACCCTTTTCTTCCTTAAATTACCACTTCACTTGAATATTATTTAATCCATCTTAATAACTTGCGAAATCATTTTCATCTTCACTACAAAACTCACAATTGAGGAAGGCGGCCTACCTAAATGACCAACAATAAAATAACGTAAAAAATAATAATAAAAATTATCAGCAGTAATTGGTACAAATTACATACTACCTTATACCATAAAGGAAAAAAGAATAAAAGGCAAAAAGAAAGTAAGTGGTAAGTACGTAGTTAGTGAAGAAACAAGTTAACAAGATGAAAAATTTACGACAATTGAAAACAGGATATCATAAAAAATAAAAATGAAAATACAATAAAAAATAACTTGAAATGGGCGCAAAAATGAAAAGAAATGTAGGGATGTAGTGAGAAAAAGGTTTGCAGCAACAGCAACAGCAACAAAACGGCTAAAGAATGTTAATACTACAAATGCTGGGTAGACGGGTCGCACCGGAAATTGCTAAGTATGAGAAAGGTTTGCTGTGAACAAGTGAAAAAGTGAAATTTTTAAGCTAACAACAAAAACATCATGAATGAGAACTCATGCTCCAACACTCACACATACCCACTTATTAACACAATCTACGAGTATTCACTCATTCAATGAAAATTCTACGCGGTGATGCTTGAGCATTTAGCCAACCTTAAGCATTTTAATTGAAAAGTCACAGCATGTAATTAAAGAAAGAAAAAGTAGAAGTAGCAGCAAAAGCGTTGACATGCTGACAAGCTTAATAAAGACAAAGAGTAATAAAAATAAAGTTAAGCACAAATAAAAAGAAAATGTGGAAAAAACTGAAAAAAATTATATGAAAGGGTAAGGAATTTTATTTGAAATGATGAGAAACTAGTTAAATGGTAACTTAAACCCCGGGAATGAGAGCGATTTCAAGAAAAACTGCGGTTGATCATTTAATTCTATTTTACAATTATTTGGAAGATAGGAATATGGTTTTAATGTTTTAAGTGCTGAGGAATCTTTCTGTATGCTGTAAAGAACTCGAGCTCATTTAATTTGTGCAGTAAAACAATTTTTTTTTAATTATGGGGTATTTAAAAAAAAAAATAAAAAAATAAAAAACCTACTAATCATGGAACATGAGAAGTTGATGCATTATATTTTAACTATTTGTCCTTTCTACTCAAGTTACTAAAATTGCTTGCTTGAATACTTGCAATTGGCGTGAAAATCAAGAATATTGCGCCTTTAATTTTTGATATTTTTTTTTTCACAGACAAATGAAATTTGAAACAATACTTACATTGTATTTTTATTTTTTTCTGTGATATGTTACCTGGTTAAGTAAGAAACATAAATAACACAAAAAGCGAAACAAGTTTTATTCAGTTAATATTTTTGTCCATCCTTTTTTTCGTTGGTGAGAGTTTTATCAAATTAATTTATTTAAGATTTTAGTTTTCAACATTTTTGTTTTAAAGCATTTTATTTTTTTTTTTGGGATTTTTGAACTAAAATCTATATTGGAGGATATATCTCTTAGATTCTTTAAACAGTGTTTCGTTGTTAAGGATATTCTCTTTCACTGGACACAAAAAATGCCTACATTTGAGTCATGTACTCTGCATAATTTTTTTATTTGCCAGGGTCAATCCGCCCTCACTGAGTGAGTAGCCTATGAAGAAGATGGATCTTTATTTTCCTGACTGAGACTAATTTCAATGTCGTCATTCGGAAATTTAGCAACAAATTGGATTTCAGCTAAAACAAAAATTTTGCTTCTAGATTTGGAACAAGCATTACCTTCCTGTGCTGTTGAAGCTTTATCAAGAAATTCAGCCCCAACTGCTTTATTGTCACGACGTTAAACTCGCTTAGAACGCTCTGAATTTTCCTTCACAAGCATATGAATATAAAGCGATATTTTCCTCCAAATGACATAATATAAAAATTATATCCATTTTCTTGGCGACATAACTGCTGATGATTGCGTGCCAAATTTGCATGGGCTGGGGATGTAGATAAACTACACTCCGTTTCTGTTTTTTTATATATAGTTGCACAACCAAAAACCTCACCCGTTGGCTGGGTATGCACTCTTGAGAACGAAAGTGTGACGAATGCAGAGCAACAGCTGATTGTAAAATTTTATAACAGTGATTAGCGTTACCGCGGAAGGCGCTGTCTCTGCGCTATCTCTGCGCTCTATCATTCTTGCCTGAACAGTATGTGCTTAGAGTACTCAGCATGCTCTTTTTATTGTTCCTCTGAACTGGATTTACACTAGATTTCCTAACATAAAAAGAGTTGTTAAAAACTCCAAATTATTATAGCCTTAGTCTTGTTCATATGTCTGTTAGGTTTAACAAAATTAATAATTTCTTACGCATTGTGGAAGGGGTCAATGCATTCGCTTGAGATCCGTTACTCCTGGACTCTCCAGCTTACAGCTTGATGGCTTGGTTGATAAATGCTTTAGGTCGGTGCTTTCAGGCAGAATTAACCTTACCCCATGGAATCACCGGTACGAAAAATTGAAATCGTAGACAAAAGCTCCTTGGCGGAGAAGATCAAGCCTACGCTCAACTTTGAGTCTCTTCATGCAAACTTTTCGTTAGCTTTGAAAAAAATTTAATTCAGGTAAATTAAAATTTGCTAACTTCTTAGTTACGTACATACATATTAAACATCCGTGCAAACTTCTAAACGAAATCTTTTCCTTTTTCCTCTAAACGTTAACTACTCGACAGTCGACTTCTCCGTCTAAGACCTATTACATGTCTTGTATATTCACAAGTATTTTCTTGTGAAAATTGCATTATGTATGTATGTATCTATGTATGTATTTTCTACTGAGTTCTCAACAATTTGTTATACACTTATGTACATATGTATTTCTTCCTTGAATCACTTGATCTTTACTTGTTCTCTTTGCAGAATAGCTCATAATATAGCAGTTATCTGCATTTACTTCACCATTGTTTACATTAGTTTGTGATGAATTGAGTTGTTGCTTGTCGAGGGTCATGAATAAAACTTTGTGTATGGACTTTGTTTCGTAAAGCAATGAGTAGCTTACTGCTTCTTAGATATATTAGTTGGTAGGGGAATTCTGGGGTAACACATTCCCGCCCATGCAATGGCTATATATTTAGAGGGAGTTGCAATTTGTTTACAATCTGTGGCTATTGATGCATGGGATTAAAAGTAAATTGACTTAAGCTCTTCTAACAAATTTATTGAGAGAATGAGAGAGGTCATTAAACTGATATTGCAACGTATGATGGCTAATAGAATGAAAATAAAGGGAATAAAAAGAAAACAGTTATTCAACTTTAAAATACTTATAAATTTATGTAAGATTGCTTGAAGAAAGGAAATATTAAAATTATTTCAAAAGTTTTTAGGCGTAAAATATGTGATTTTAGACATGCTGAATAGATATTTAGATCAGATATCCTCCTTTGGCCTAATATTGCTTAAGCTTTTTTTTAGTTGGTTAATTTTTTTGCTTTCTAATAAGAGTTCATTGTTTATAATGTTAATGCCTCGGGGCACGAGTATATTGTTAGTATCAAAAAGAATAGTTTCTCAAGAAAAATCATTATTTATAGCCTTTTTCTATAATAAAGAAAAACTGCTCAGACTAAACTATTATATATGTAAGTATATAAATACATAATTTGAAGCTCAACATTTAGGTTCTAAAACCTCAAAATTTCCTCCTAACTAGGGTTTTCGCATATTTTCTTATTTCTTAGAGCTATATATTCTAACTTTTTGAAAAAATTAGATTATAAAATACTCTGCATTGTCCTTTTTCCTTTAAAGCAAAAATCTGTACTTTAGTTATATGAGCCTCTCTGGGCGCTTCACTTAAAAGGGGGAACAGATCGTTTCGTTTTATATCAACTTTTATCACAATGCGTACTACACGCTCTCAAAGACTTTGTTACCCTGGTACCATAACAAGAAAGTCAATTTTTAGTTCCTTAAATCGTCGATTGAGTCGAAGAAACCCGAAAATGAGACAAATCGTCTCCTGTACATAATATGTTACTGGTATTAAAGCAACTGAATGTTTTTTGGCAGGAGGATGGAAAATAAACCAAAATTTTTCAGTAAAACTGACGGTATTTAATTAATTCATAATAAAGTTTCAACAATGAAATATATTTATTCTAACAATCATTGAAACTTTGCAGCAATGGGCAGGCATAAATGAAAGAAAATCGGACAATTTATGATATAGAACAAATTGCTAGATATCTCATACTTCCATTAAGCCGAGGAGCGCAATATGCTCACTCAATGGCTTAAGTCCTCAACCTCTCCTTTACATCAATAATCATCGATGGCAGATAGGAAGCTAATAACAACATTAACAGAATATTTTGCATAATCCTTCATGCTGAGGAAACGCAAATATATCCTCATAAATTCTGCCTTTTTGTCAAAATATCGTTTCATTCAAAGTACAAAGGAGTGAATTATTTTAAAAATTTAATTTTTTTCAATTGAGCTGGCTGCAAAAAAACAATATGCCGCAGGAAATAATTATAATTGGGAATAACCTGCTTAGTTTCTGTCAGTTTACGGCTGCGATGGGTCGGAAAGAGAAACCTTTGCTAAAGCTAGTTTTAAGAGGCCATTCGCAGTTTGAGACGCTTCCGTTGTCTACATTCCAGTTACAGCATTGTTTGCAACTGTTAAGACTTCCGCGAAAATTAGCCCAAATAGAAAAAACGTTAAAAGAGTAATCGCGATTAAACGCTACCAAACCAGGTGCTAATATATGCATATATTTGGCGCTGTATAACCTGTGAGGTTATTTATGACGGAGTTCCTCCTCGTCTGTACGTCTTAATGATTTAAAGAAGCGACCTATACTTTTTGCTAAGGTCCTTGCAAACGGCTAATGTATTTTTGTGAGGAGATTTTATTTCAGAAAATTCTTTTTTTACAATTTCGGATATTATTCTTGCCAGGATGCATGACATTTGGCAAGATAGCAGGTACTGCGACAATGTTTTAATTAGTAATTAATAAAAAAACTTGAAGCGTTGATAAAAAATAAGCAAAATTATAAAATAACTTTTCCTCTTCTACTCAAAGCCATCATCAATATTTGTAGACTTATTAAAAACGTGGCAATTAGATTATGCCGAAATTAAATTATGACATCAACTTTATAGCCAATTTCATAAAATTCTTGCGCCGAAAACTCCGCTGATCCGAAGCTTAAATCGTATTTGCATAGATTTTCGTTGTGAAAGTTTTAAATCTTAGTCATCTTCATCGTAAGCAATGTTCATCAACATTAGCAGAGTCTCCTTATCAGCTACTCCCACCACTAAGTAAGAAAGCCCCGGAATGTCAAGTAAAAACTCTCACTCACAAGAATATCAGCGTTATTTCATGCTTCAACTGTTGCCAACAAGTTCATTTAAAGCTCCACTACGCAGCGCTGCTTGCCAAAACATATATCGCATTAGTTTAGCCCTCAAGTCAGAACCGAGTTGTGAGTGACTGAGGTTCAAGCCAAAAAGCAGAAGTAGACCAGCCAGTGAGGGCTAGGGAAATTTAAAAATAAGACATATAAAACTTTCATAGTTATCTGCGAGTCGAGTGTGTGTGTTTCCAGTGTCTGTCTATATGCGTGACTCGCCAACTTGTGAGCGAAAATCAAATCATATGCAATGGCATTGTCGTCGGCGTCGCTTGTGGCAGACCAAGACCAACAAGCATTGGCAGCCGCCAATAGTGCGCAGTTTTGCTGGAGAGCAGCAGGTGCCATAAATCTACGTTTACCAGGCATAGAGTTGCCTGTAAATTCCACGCTGTCAACACTCAGTTCACGCTGTCTTCTTCTGATTTCCTTCCTGCCTTCACGTTTCTACCAAACGCCACCATGTTCGAAAGTTTTTGCTCACTGATTGCGTTGGCAAGAAATACGCCGCCACTTGTCGCACGCTTGGCGCCTAATTGACTCCTTTTTGCTCATTAAGTCACGTATAAAATGGCAGGCTACCTCCTCTCTGCCTCTCGCACCTATTCCCATCGCATTTCCTGTTGCAATAACGACTTGGCTTGAACGCCTTTTCAGTTGCTGCTCGTACTTTGCAAATATTTAGTTATTAGCGTTACCCGGCATTACGTGGTTCCTCCTCCTTCTGAGTATGTGCAAGTATATGAAATTATTTTCAGCTGCATCATCTTTAAAGTGCATTAAAATTATATTTTTTGTTCTTTTTATTATAAATTCTTATGCGATGTTCAAAGAAATCTTACCTTTTCTAACTTTTACGTGCAAATAAAGTGAACGTCTGCGTGCGTTTATGTGTGTGCTTGACGTTTGAAGCGATTTTCAAACGTTACTGCAAATTTTTCTCATAGAAAATAGTTCAAAACTTCCTAACTCCGCGTGAATATCCGTGAAGTTGGTTCTGGTTTCGGAGTGCAGATTTTCTCGGCGTGCAGGCAGCACCGACACATTTTCGTTCCTTACAAGCTTGTCCATCCTCTTTTCTTTATCCTGCAGCTGTCTGCGCGGATGAGTAACATTTCAAATGGATTACGCTTTAAAATTCTACTCGGCTATTTTTCACATCTTTATTGTTCAGTTTGTTGTGGTTGTTGGAAATACTGTTTAAACTATTTTGCATAAAAATTATTAAATTTGAGAAAGCTCGATATGCTTAATGGACTAAATTAATAAATGAAGAAAATAAGATGAAATAAAATAAAATAACAGAAAACCAAAATATAAAAAAATAAATTAAATTATAAAATAAAATAAATAAAATAAATAAAATAAATATAATAAATAAAATAGATAAAATAAATAAAATATGTTAAAATAAAAACAAAATTAAAAAATTAATTTAAATAAAAATAAATAAATAAAATAAAATTAATATATTATATAATAAAATTAAAAAAAGTAAAAAATAAAAATAAAATAAAATAAAATAAAATAAAATAAAATAAAATAAAATTAAAACAAATTGTTGTTGTATTCAAGAATATCTTCCTTTGTTTTCAATATGCATGTTCATACGGCATCTCTATTTTTAATTGTCATCATTATACTTATTGTATTTCCTTTTACTTTGTAATTCTTTTTATTTTCTTACTCTCTCTAATTTAACCTTGAGGAATAAACATTGTTTTTCGCTAACCAGAAACAAAGTATGTTTTCTTTTACATATATCTGGAAATTTCGCTGCCATCGTATCAGGTTATGGGCCCAGCTGCCCAAAATATTAAAGCTAAGGTTATTGCCTGCATATTCTGAGTAATAGCAGCGGCGAAGCAGAAACAAAAGAGGAGTTTTCTAGAAGCAAAGAAAAACGTGATGAGAGCTACAAATTTGTTGGAGAAATGGCTGGTAATTCGATAATTAGCTCATCAAGAATTGAGCTGTTATCAAAGGAGAACTTTGACATCTGGAGTATGCAAGTAGAGGCGCTTCTCACCAAAAATGAACTTTGGGATTTTGTTAATGGTACGTGTGTAATGCCGCCGGAGAGTGATGCTGATGGTATGAGTGTATGCTGAAGTCTGATAAAAAGGCGAAAGCGGACTTAATTTTATCAATTCAACCATCAGAGTTGAAGCAAATTCGTGATTGCGAAACATCGCGTGAAGTATGGCTCAAATTGAAGTCGATTTATGCATCGAAGGGGCCGGCTCGCAAAGCTACACTTCTGAAAAAGTTGATGTTACAAAAACTCGATGAAGGTGGTAATGTAAAAGAACATATTGTTACATTTTTTTACGCTGTGGATAAACTTGAAAGCATGAGTGTTCCTATTAATGGTGATTTATTGTCCATTATGCTGCTGTATAGCCTTCTTTCGTCGTATGAGAACTTTCGGTGTGCTATTGAATCAAGGGATGAATTGCCCAAGGCTGAAGTATTAAAGATTAAAATCATAGAGGAAAGTGAAGCGCGTAAACAAAGTTCTGGAGGTGCAGTGATTGCTATGGCAGCTGGTAATCGCGCGAATTTCACAAAGAAGCTTGAGAAGAAAAATTATAAGAGTGTTTCAAAAGGCACTTTTAAATGTTTTAAGTGTGGCACACCAGACCACAAGGCAAATGCTTGTAAGTTTCGAAGAGGAGAAAATCCTAATCGTTTGAAACAATCCAACGAAATCGACGAATCGTATGCAGCGTGTCATACGGCTGGCAAACAATTATATTATGACACCAATAGTCGTGCGAAGCATTCTTGGATTCTTGACAGCGGATGTACCGCACATTTATGTGGCGATGTATCAAATTTTTCGTATATCAGCAATTCGTCTAAGGCTAAACTAAACCTTGCAAGTCAGGCTTGTGCAGATGTTAAAGGTAAAGGGAACGGTTCAACTACGAGTAGCTGGTGATACGGGTGAACGACAAATTGAATTTAAGAATACCTTATTTGTACCGGATTTACGTACGAATCTAATTTCTGTTGCAAAAATCACAGATAAAGGTCATACAGTAACTTTTTACAAAAACGGTGCATTTGTTAATGATGTAAGTGGCAAAACTACTCTTATCGCAGATAGAAAAGGCGACTTGTATTATTTGCCTGGAAATAGCGAATGTGGCATTGCTCAAGAAAAATGTTCAGAATTATTTAAATGGCATTGTCGACTTGGCCACTTGAATGCAAAAGATTTAATCAGAATTCTTCGTGATTGTATACTACCTTCGATTAAATACAGCGAAACTGAGGAATAATCAAAATGTGAAATTTGTTTAAAGGGAAAAATGACTGCATTACCGTTTAACAAAATTCGTGAGCCATGTAAAGAACTGCTGAAGGTTGTACACTCGGATGTCGTTGGTCCTTTTAGAGAAGAGTATTGGTCGTTCCAGATATTTTGTTACCTTCATAGATGACTGCTCGAGATGGTGTCAGGTATACTTTTTACGTCAAAAATCTGATGTTTTAACTGCTTTTAAATTGTATCAAAAGTGTATTGAAAGACAAATAGGTCAGAAAATAACATGTCTACAATCGGAAAATGGCCGTGAGTATTGTAATAATGAGTTTGATCAATACCTTGCAGATAATGGAATTTGGAGAAAGCTTAGTATCCCACGAACTCCGGAGCAGAACGGGTTGGCCGAAAGGATGAATCGGACATTGATGGATATGGCTCGCTGCCTATTGCTACAATCTGCTTTGGGCGCGTCGTTTTGGTCGGAGGCTGTAGCTACCTCATGTTTCATTCGTAACAGAAGTCCATCAAGCGGTATTAAATGGAAGACACCTTATGAAAAGCTCCACTGTAAAAGTCCAGAATTAGATTGCTTGAAGATTTTCGGATCGAAAGTTATGGTGCTCAATAAGGATCCAGGTAAAAATAAATTAGAACCTAGAGCTATAGAAGGTATATTCGTAGGGTATCCACGGGATAGAAAAGGCTATCGTATATGGGTTCCTAGCTCCCATCAAATTATATGTGCCCGAGATGTTAAGTTCTTAAAAGCTGACCAGAAACAGTCGATAAGATATGACCTGTCAGATGACTTGTTGCTTTTAGACAAAGATGATGAAGGTGATGGACGTTGTGAGCAGTTTGTGGAATTTCCGCCACAAGTAATTGAGAAAGATTGTTCTCAGATAGAGCCAGGCTCGAAAGAATCCGTTGATGATAAAGAGGACGCAGGCAGGGGACCGGGTAGGCCCAAACTTCTACGTAGTGGATGCAGAGGCCGTCCACGGAAAGTATTCCGTTCTCGAAATTCTGTAGAAGAAGACGTTCAGTCTGCTCAGCCAGAAGATATCTCAGAAGATATCAATGATGATTATTTTCGGGCATAGCTGAAATTGATACTAGTCGCTTTAAAAGGTCCTGATAGTGATGACTGGAAGCTTGCTATGAATCCGAAGTTATGAGCTTGATCAAAAATGACACGTTTGATATCCTTAAGACTGATAACCATAAAGATATTGTTGGTTGTCGATTTGTGCTTACAAATAAATACAATTCTTAGGGTAAGATTGAGCGGCGTAAGGCTCGTCTTGTAGCTAAAGGATATAGTCAAAAGTATGGCGTAAATTATAATCAAACATTTGCACCAGTAGCAAGGCTGGATACAGTTAGACTTTTGCTAGCATTGGCAGTGCACTTTGAACTAACAGTCTGGCAATTTGATGTTGTGACAGCATACCTTAATGGCTCCCTAGAAGAAGAAGTTTTGATGAAGGTTCCTGATACACTTTTTGAAATGTTGGAACGCATTGTATCAAAACAAGGGGGAAGTAGTAATATGGGTTTACGTGCTAAGAATATGCTGAAAATTTTACGTAGTTGCGGAAACGTTTGTAAGCTGAAGAGAACATTATATGGTCTGAAGCAGTCTGGCCGTCAATGGTATATAAAACTCAGCACAAAGTTATCCAAAATGGGACTGAAACCTTTGAAAAATGAGCCCTGTTTATTTTATGGTAAAATTAACAAACAATTTTGTTTGTTGTTGGTTTACGTTGATGATTTATTAATTGCATCAAACAATTTGAAAAGTATTGAATATATGAAGCAACAATTACTAAATGATTTTGAAAATAAAGACCTTGGCAAAGCGAAATATTGCCTAGGCTTGGAGATTGAGCAAACGAATGATGGTATTCATCTAAAGCAAACTTCTTACGTGATGGAGTTATTAAAGCAGTACGGCATGGAAAAATGCAATACCATTATAACGCCTTCTGAGGTAAAAGCGCAATTTCTAGATTCAAATGATAAGCCATCCGATGGAAATCCATACAGGGAATTGATTGGAAGCTTGATGAACTTGTCCGTAGCGACGCGACCTGATATTGCTAACACAGTTTATCGATTGGCTCAGTTTGTCACATGCCCATTGATGAGCCATTGGCTAGCTGCGAAAAGGGTACTTAGATACCTTGCTGGAACAGCCCATCGTGGATTGAAGTTTCGCAAAACAGGTGATCCGTTAATAGGTTATACCGATGCCGACTGGGGTGGTTGTGCAGTTGACCGTCGATCATATACCGGATATATTTTTCTACTGAGTGGCTCTGCGATAACTTGGAAATCGCAAAAGCAGCGCACAGTCGCGTTATATCGACTGAAGCAGAATACGTTAGTTTAGCGGAAGCATCTAAAGAAGCACTTTACTTGCGGAGTCTTTTATGTGAGCTGGGGTTGAAAGTGTTTATCGATATCAAGATTTTTGTCGATAACATAGAAGCACAGTATTTGGCGAGCGACCCCGTATTTCACGCTCGGACGAAACATATTGATATAAGGCACCATTTCATTCGCGAATCAATTGCAGCTAGACATTTTCAGTTGCAACATGTTCCAACGCAGGAGATGATTGCCGACGTTATGACCAAATCGTTACCTAAAGTGAGTCATGAGAGATGCCTTAAAGGAATTGGACTTTCCATTTCAAATGACCTGCTTATTAAGAGGGCGTGCTGGAAATATTCAAGAATATCTTCCTTTGTTTTCAATATGCATGTTCATACGGCATCTCTATTTTTAAATGTCATCATTATACTTATTGTATTTCCTTTTACTTTGTAATTCTTTTTCTTTTCTTACTCTCTCTAATTTAACCGTGAGGAATAAACATTGTTTTTCGCTAACCAGAAACAAAGTATTTTTTCTTTTATATATATCTGGAAATTCCGCTGCCATCGTATCACAAATAAAATAAAATAAAATAAATTAAGATAAAATAAAATAATATAAAATGAAGTAAAAGAAAATAAATTCAAATAAAATAAATTAAAATGAAATGAAATAAAATATAATAAAATAATATAAAAAAAAAATAAAAATAAAAAAATTAAAAAATAAAATAAAATGAAATAAAATAAAATAAAATAAAATAAAATAAAATAAAAGAAAAGGGCAACATTTGTCGAAACAAAAGGAACAATTTTTGCAATGCAAAAAGGAGTTTTTCCCACCAGAAATTTCACCAAGTATGTAATTCGTGACGTAAATGCTTTTGCAGACAGATGCCGTAGATGTAATATCAGAAACGAAACTCTAGACCATGTGCTTGCTGGATGTGTTACGCTCGCTAATTCGATATATCTTAAGCGACATAATAACATCGTGAAAGTAATTCACTTGAAACTTACCCAGAAGTACAACTTTTATCAAAATAAGACACCGTACTACAGATATATTCCGGAAGCAGTGCACGAAGATGTCAGCATGCTTCCATATTACGATCGAACTATTTCGATGAATGTCACGAAGGACCAAAATAGACCAGACCAGATATATTTGTGGTTGACAAGGCTTGTAAAATAGCATTTATAATTGATATTGCGGTTCCCCTTAACAAAAACGTGCCAAAACATATTCGGAAAAAGTCGCAAAGTACTCTGATTAGGCATTTATGTGAAATGCCAATTAAAGTTAAGAAAAGTGTTTCTACTGCAAATCATCGTATCTATGCACGGCCTGATGCATAATAATCTTAAGGAAAACATACGAAGGCTCCAGCCGCCAGGTCACATCATCTTCGACATGCGAAAAGCAGCATTATCGAATTCATGCCATATTATTAGAAATTTTTTGCAGTAAACATTTATAATTAATTTAATGCTGGTTTTTATATATTTTTAAGCATATTTATATTTAATGAAATGTACATTAATGGCCTGCAGCTAAGCTGTCGCCAACAAATGAAATTTACTCCCTAACGGGATGCATAAAAGGGAAATAAAATAAAATGAAATCAAACATAATAAAATAAATTAAAATGAAATATGTGAAAAAATTAAAATCAAATTAGAACTAAGTAACATATATATTAAATAGTTTTGCGTACATAAGTAAAAAATTTTATGTGCCTATATTTACAAAAGCACATACAACAGAAAGCAAGCACTTATATATTGATTCCAAAAAATTTAGAAATGTATTTCAGAGCTAATATCACTTTATTGCATAAAATTAGTTTAAATGCTTTTCGAAATATCAACGTGTAATATGTATATTTATATATATGTAAGTATTTATATTTACATTCTGCAGAAAAAAATTAAGAGCATTCGTTTAATGTAGTAGCCAAAAAGTTATTACGTTTAGAAAAATATTTACATTTTTTTTTTGCATATACAAAAGGTTATTATGTTTAGAAAAATATTTACGTATTTTTTTTATATATAAATTCATACGAATGTATGTCACTATGACCGTTATTCGTTTTAGATGCTTTCAAATGTATATATATTTCGCTAAATGTTGTTTATGATTATGACCATTTACTGTTTGTTTTTGAAGAGAGGTTTGAGAAGAGTATGAATTTTTAATATTCACTGGGTTAAATTTATCCATTTTTATGAGTACTACAATAAAATAGGAGTAAAAATATACAAATATTTAACAAAGTCTCCAATTTAAGCACTTTTAATACTATTGTTGCAATTTCTAGTAATCTTCGTTGAAAAAAAAGGGTCTATTGTATATTGAATCCCTTTTAAAAGCTACGACTCTGTTGAACGCGAATTGAGTGAGATTGAATTAAGCCAAGATCATTTGTGAAGTTGATGATCCTCAATCAATGATTTGCTTTAATTTTTTCATCACAACTAGCCTTAAAATGGAGTTGATGGGCACATATGCCGACAATATTGTTGAACATGTTGCATACCCCTGACACTAATGAGTAAGTCTTGCCCGTAAAATAATCAGAATACTTTGAGTTTCTCTGCCTTAACCGAATACAGATATTTATTACTTTCCTTCAAATTTAGGTTTATGTAAACAACTAAACTCATCTAACAGAGGTCGGACTATGTGCTAGTCAAGCCTAAGTCAAATATAATTTTTAAGATTCAGAGGAATAAGCCAACGGCGAAATGTTCGTTCCTTTTAGCTTTATACAATTAGTCCAGCGTTTTTCCAATTTTTCTATTCCTTCTAAATAATGGGGGGTTTTTCAAGGCCCTCAAAATAAGCGTTTGGTTCTGTGATGACTTCTTCATTCGACCTGAATCTCTTACCGCTCAGAAATTTCCTCAGGTTTGGAAATAAGAAATACCCTAAAGGAGCTAAATCTGGTAAATTTGCTGGACGGGGTAGCAGTTCGAAGCCCAATTTATGAGTTTTTGCCATGCTGACTACACACTATGCACCCGTTCATTATCCTGATGGAACAGCACTTTTTTTTCGTCAAATGTAGTTGTTTCTGATTCAATGTTGAATCTATCCAAAAGCTCTAAATAATATTCGCCGGTGAACTTTTTATCCTTTTTGAAGGTGATTGATGTGAATATTCTTTGGTGATTGTTCTTTGGACTCTAATGTGATGTGGTGGATCCATGTTTCATCTATGGTGACAAAACGACGCAAAAATTAATTTGGATTGCGGTTGAACATCACCAAACACTCCTTTGAAGTGGTTAAACGCGCTTATGATCGTGTGTGAGCAATCGCGGCACCCATCGTCCGGATAGCTCTCTTATGTTCAAATATTCATATAAAATGATATGCACCTACTCAAATGAGATAACTACAGCCTCAGCCACTAAACGCACTTGTATTCTTCGATCGTTAAATATCATTCAATGTAATCTGTAAACCACTTCTTAACCATTGAAATAGATGGCGCTGAGTCCCTATACTATTTAGCAAGTCTTTTCTTGTTTTGCTCATAGTTTTTTACGCAAAAAATAATGCTTAATCAGCACAAGAAATTAAATTTTTTCCATTTTCGTTAAAATTCACGAGACCGTTTGCTTTCGATGGCTGTAAAACACAAACTATAAGGCGGGGTTTGCTCAAAAATTGTCAGCAGTCTATTATTCGATAAAAGTTGACGGGAACATTGTTTTATTTACAGTAATAGCGTGCTAAATTAAAAAGCCACTGACTTATCAAACAACCATCTACATAATCTATGTGACTGGTTTGGATAGAATGCGCTAAAGCTGGCATATACATATAATTTGATAATATGCAGTTGATGTTGTACTAAAATTATTTAAAAGGAATGACTAAACTTTGTTGTGTATGCCTGGCATTAAAAAATAAGCCCTCCATAAAAAAGAAATGTGCAATTTGGAGTGGGTTGGAAACTTTAGGTTCCTCTACTTGTTCGAATAACATACAAATACACCACAAATTGGAGAAGGAGCTTGGATTAAGCCTACAATCACTTCAGCGGCTATATATTACAAAATAAAACTATACAAGTAACATAAAATAAGCCTTGGTTGTGAATATCTTTTATTTATTGTTAAATTTTGACCATGAAATAAAAAATCTATATGTAGTTAGAAATAAAATTTAAATATTAAAGAAATTAAAGGTTTATATAATTTTTAGGAAACCAGCAAAGATAATCTATCATTTTGTGTATATTCACCCTGGACCTTTATAAATGACTCACCCAAATGGAGTTCATTTCATGTACCTACTTAGAATATTCAGATTTTCAATCTCGATTCCAATAATAATAAAAAGCATAATAATTTGCTTATTCTATTTTCAACTTCAATCACTTACTAGGTTGACTTTATGGCTAAAATCGTCAAAGGTAAATATTCTGAATCTTCCAAAATGAATGACTGAGTGAGTTATCCTTTCCGGCGTGAGTTCCTCTTTTTTACTGCACTTCCATAGGCAATACAAATTCGCCCTCAAAGATTTGACGGATAACACAAATACATTTTCCGACAGACATACAAACATATATGTGAAATGCGCCTGAAAATATAATATAATTTCATACACACATGCATTTATGCCAGTGACTTGCGCTGGCCATTCGTTCGTCCGTCCATCCGTCCGCATATACTCATATGTAAATAATACCGCGTACACAAACAATAAAATATCATCTGCCGGATATAAGTCTTTACAGTTGGCAAACATGGCAATAAATTTTAAAATGTTTTTTGCATACTCTGTGTCTGTCCGTCTGACATACAGGAACATGTGTACTTGTAGTGTACAAACACAAATACAAATAAGGATATGCGAGTACATATCCCTTCGTACATTTGTATGTACGTTTTTAAGCACATATTTTTGCATGACAGAAAACTTGGTCAGCAATGGAGAGCATTTATGTTGAGCTACCCAGGAATGTAGTCTACTATATTTGTATGAATACGTGTGTATGAATTGTTGATATATGTATGATTTTTTTCTCTACCAGCCGCTCTTTCGTCTCTAAAGTTAATTCTCTTTTTTTTTTTAAATTTAAGCAAAACCTTTTGCCTAATATATGTATCTATGTTTGATTGAATGTTGAAAAGTGTTTCAGTAGTTTAGCTTTAATTTAATTTGCTGATATTTGTATGGTATTTAGTTGGTAGTAGTATTTTCAAATAATTTTTTGTTTAATTTTATTATAATTATTTGAAAAATCAGAAAATTTAATTTAAATTTACAATATTCTTTAAATATTTAATCTACACACAATTAATAGCAAATATAAATATAAATTGGTATTAAACTACTTTGTCGAGACATTAGTATGCGCTTTTCAAATTAATTTCCCGTTGAAAATAATTTAATTTAAAATTTTGTTTAATTAAAAATGTTGATTATTTATTAATGTGTAAAGCAAAGTTGGCTAGTAATATAAAATAAGTTATTTACCAGCTTTCATTGATTCCGCTAAACGAAAAATGGAGATGGTTAGAAGCTCATGTAGTAAAAACAGTTACTCAAAATTTTCTGATGATATTGAGAGCAAACACAATTGGCTTAAATTGACCTTTGGACAATGCATTTCGAAAGCCTTAATAAGTATTTAATAATATAACAGTACAGGCTGCTCTTAGCCAACAATTGCTTAGCT
Organism: Neoceratitis asiatica; assembly: GCA_030068015.2. Lineage (NCBI taxonomy): Eukaryota > Metazoa > Arthropoda > Insecta > Diptera > Tephritidae > Neoceratitis > Neoceratitis asiatica. The sequence goes on from CM061524.1 coordinate 75,618,638, forward strand.
CCTCCCTCATTCAGAAATAAAATTAAGCTGTTGTCAGACTTAGCATCTTACACGCAATTGTTATTTCGTTCACGTATTTTGTTATCTCACAATTTAAATTTCGAAATGTGACCGCCCTGAAACTAATTTCTACAATTCAATTTCATATAATTGCAGATATAAAAATTGCAGTGCGACTATGGGGTCATTTATTTGCAAATTGATTTCTGCAATTAAGTTTCCGGTTGCACGTGCTGTACTAGCAATTTTTATTTTGATTCAAAATGCTGTCAAAGACGTTAAGTATTATCATATCGCAAAATGGCCATTCAGACTAACTTCCAAAATTAAATTTAAATTCAATTCCATTGAAATTTAGGCCACTCTAGAATTTTCGGAAAATGGATTTTTTTCTTTTAAATGATACATTATGGTCTGAAAAATGTTATCCCGAAAGATTATGACGGATAAAAATTTCTAAATGCTCCATTTTCGTCCTCTAGTCGAAAGCCGATCAGTCGGCATGGAGCCTACTCAAAACCTTAAACGCATTTATCTCAAAACTGCTGCCAACTTTCAAGTTGGCCGGAAACATAAATCAAACAATTTACAATCGATTCACATCTTCAGAAATACATTATTTACAGAAGTGCGTAGGATTTTTTTTATCTTGCATAGTTTTGTATTATTAACAAATTTCGAAATTTTTTTTAGGCCAAATTGTTACTTTTTCCTTTAGAGACCCGCCATTTTGTCAAAAATGCTTATAAATTGAAAAAATCCTACGTACTTCTGTAGCTATCGTTATTTACAAGCGAAAACCGTTCAACAACTTTTTAGAATAAATAGTTACAGGAGCAGTGTGTTCGGCCGTGGTTCCCGAAAAATGGAGATATCCTAGGGAGAACGCTGTATAGCCGCCATTTTTAAATTAAATTTTCTTAAAAAATAGTTAAAAGCAGTTAATTACATGTATAATAAACGCCTTTTGTGAGGGCCTATTTTGTGGGCCTCTAGAGAGGCCTATCCCCTTAAGCTGTGTGTGACAATTTTAAATTATTTGCTGCATGAACTCTTTTCAGAGTAAGTGGACATAAAAATATTCTGAACACACTGACTTAGTTTTAATTATTTAATGGCTATGATAAAAAGTAATAAAATTATATTATAGTTATTCAAAGGTTAAAACGTTGTATGTGTAATGTTAATTTTAACTGAAATAAAAAATATTAAAATCAGTGTGTGTAAACTCTATACATATTATAAATACATAAATGCATTTTGGAGTGTGCTTATGTATAAAGAGAAATAGTTTCATTTAATATTTAATAAATTTCCACAAAAATTAATATAAAATATATAAACAAATCAATTTTATAATTGCCAAAAATTATAGCTCCATTTTTAGGATCTTTTTTCCGTGAAATTACAAACTACAAAGCTTTTGAGTTAGTTATTTGACATTAAATTTATTAAAAATTAAACCAAATTTATTGCAAACGGTAATTATAAAATTATAAGGAATTGTTTTTCTTTTTTTCCAAGTTTAATCTCAATAAAAAGTTTGTTAAAAAGGAAGAAATTTGCTGGGGCAAAATATTAAATGGAATTATCTCTAATAATTTTTAAACAAACACAAACTATGAATTTTTCATCTGCTTACTAAATTATCACTTTCTGCAAATTACTTCACAGCCTGTAAGCATGCCCATCTCTATACAGCATTGCATTCTGCCTGCACATTATCCTTCCCTCATTTTCTCTGCATATTATGGCAGACGTGGTGAAGTTTTCAATATTTTTCCGTAACTTTTATTATGATATTCTTTCAACTTGAGCAAAAAACAATTTTTTTCTTTTTATTGAATGCGTAGTATGTGTTCAACAATTTTTTGCCTGTTTTGATGTCTGCGGTTCAGCGTTTAATCCGCTTAAATACGTCGGGTATATATAAAGTTTGAAAAAAAAAAAAAAAAAAAGAAGTACCAAAAAAGGGCCAGTGCTTGCAAAATGGCGCAAATTTCAGTTATCATTCGCTAGTTAGCTCGAAGTTTGATGCAACGTCAGTTATAAGCCTTCGTGGGAATGCATAACTTAATTTTTTATATTAATAGTCCCCCTCTTCTATAAATTTCGGCACCATATGCATATGATATTCAAAATTGTGAAATTATTTTAGCTTATTCGATTACTGTATCACTGTATCACTCTTGTAAATACAATCGAAAAAAAAAATTACGTTGAAAAAAAATTCAGAAAATTTAAAAGTTAATCGATAATTGAATGGCAAATTAAAAAGGTAATATTCTCATAATTGTATTATAATCGTAACAGGCACAGCAGTTAAAGTTATTAAAATTTTGAAAACTACCTCGTTTATTTTTGAAGAATCCGATTTAAAAAAATCCCAGAGGGATATAAATATAACTCATCAGATTTAATATGAAATTTAAGGATATTTTTCTTTTTAAATTCATGTACATTTGAGCTTCAAAACGATAACGCTACTCTCATTTTATATAATTTTTTTTTTTTTACTTAATTTTTATGAAGCAGAAAAACCGAATACGTTCATACAAAATTCGGAAAGTTGTCAAGTTTTTTTTTTTTTGACATTGTCGGTTAATGAGTTTTGTAAATATTAATAGTATTTTCTGAATATGGAGAGGCAAGAAATATGTAGCACACGCGCTTTATAGACAAAACTAATCCAGTGTCATACATGGGATAAAATTAACCGATTTATGTTTTTTTTAGTAGAGCGCAAAGAATGATTTCGAAGTTGGTTTAGCAAATTCAACATTTTCTGTGGTACTTGGAGAGGATGTAAAATTTCTTGTTCCTTTGATATTTTCATGAAATAATTTGCTTTTTTAAGTTTTTATTGTATATTTTTTGAAAATACTTACTATAAAATGGATTATATTATTATATCCATTTTAACGTTTCAAGACAAAAATACAAATGCGAACAAGTTGCCTATAATTGACAAATAATATAAAATTAGTTATGTCTAGTTTTGAACAATAATAGCAGTAAAACCTTAACGAACTCAACTAAACCCAGCTGATCAATAGTTGAGTTTCAAACCTTAAGATAAAGTAGGCAACATAGAGCTCAACTAACAACCTAGTCGTGAATCATAATGTGATTAATACAGATATAATTTTTTTCATTCTACTGAATGTTTGAAATTAAATCTCCGTATGTAAAACCAAAATTATTTTTTAAATATAAATTTTTTATTTCTAAAATATTGCAAGTTCTATGCCGTAGTATTACCAAAAGATCAACAATTATTTTACGAATTATTTTCTAACACTCTTTTGAAATTGATTACAACTTTTCTTCTTGTTTTTTATTCGCCCATAAAGTTTTTGTTTTGAAGTCTCAATAACTTAACATACCTTGTTTAGCTGTTGCACATTTTTAGCAAAAATAAACATACTTAAGCATTGTGATTTCCAAAAAAAAAAAAACTGCATTCATAATATATCTACTTATATAGAATTCTTCTGTCACTGTGTTCGATTTACGTGAAATATGATTTCCAGGATAAGCGCCGATTTAATTGAGAAAGAGTAGATATATGCTTCGATTTGGTTAAAGTTTTAGATGGTATGTCTACATGGTTTTTGTTTCCCGGGTTTGTACCACGGATCAGGAAATAAGTTCAATTCGCTTGAGACATTTCTTTATCGGAAAGGGATGACCGACAGACTGACTGACCGTGAGTATTTTGTTATCTGCTTTATGCTGTTTTTCTGTGGCCAAAGACTGCGTTCGGCTTACTTCGAAGCATTCATATTGATATTTTCGTGAAAGACCGTAAGTAGTGAATTAGCGACATGCACTTACAAATACGTAGCTAGATCAATATTATCGAAGAGAAACAAAATGAAAATTTTGATTTAGATGATGTTTAAATAAAGCTTTAATGACCTTTTGCAATACCAATTAGAATGAAAATTGGAGAAAATACAGAAAGCCACTACAAAGGGTGGCTGGGTCTGCTAGTATGAATATCAAATTTGAAAACATAGTCGCTTATGTTGCTTTCGTAATGGATGGTGCGTTCCAAAAATTATATATTAGCTTTCATTACTAAAAACTATTGTTTTCTAAAACTCAAAATCGTTTGTTTTGTATATGCTTGGGATTGGAAGTGAATTTTATATATTAATTTTGATCAATGCTTTTTGGTACTTTTTAAGTTACCCGTTAGTATTTCGGGTTTGTACTATTATTTGTAGCTTCACTTTAATATTGAGAAGTAGTTTATGTGGATTTTCATAAATTTTCTGTTAATATTTGACATCCTTTTCTCACACTCACTTTTACTAACAGCAATTTTAGCCGCCGACTCGGTGTTATATTTTTAAAATATCGCGATATTTACATAGCTCGTTTTGCTACTATAATATTACAGAGGTACCTAATAGTTTAATCCTCATAGAGAATTAAAAATGCATCTATATATTTATTTAAAGCCATCTCTTTCCGATTTGCTCAAAAGACCCGAACTGGTTATCCCCCAGTAATCGGAAGGAACAAGGTCTGAAAAATGCGGCGGATGGAGCAAGACTTGCCATTTCAGTAATTTCGAAAGAGTTTTTGGTCGTTACAGTCACGTAGGCCGAGCGTTGTCATGCCTTTCGGTCGTTTCCTTCGTTTGCGTTTAGCCCGGGTTTCGATCCAGTAAATTCACCATAAACTTCCACAAGCATTCGATTGGCTTCATGCAATCTTCTTCCAATTAAAATAGAAAATAAAAACTTTCCTCAAATGCAGAATATTTAAGAGCAATCCAGACTTATTCGAAGAGGCAATGTTGTTGTCAGAAACAGACAGTAATGAACACTAACTATTGTTGACAAATATGAAACCTTCCAAGATCGGCTTAATTTCCAGATACCGTATTAATTTGTGTTTCCATACACCGATTTTTTCAGATAAAAGAGCTTAGTCCAAACTCGAAGATATTGGTACTGAAAATGATCGTAATGGGAAAACTATGTCATATATCCTCTATACAAGCGGGTTTTTCAGATATGGTAATAAGCTGAATGTATGTTTAATATTTTAAGAACATTTATATAGAAAAATTCTTTATAATAAGGTTACACTTACTCTTCAAAGCTTTCTTTTAATTAATTTCAGGAAGTAGTCTGAAATTTTCAAGTTGATTAAATTTCTGGAATGAATCTTAATATTAATTACTCTTTTTCTTTTTTTTTCAGTGTTTGCCCTATAAAATGTGTTTAGCCAGAAAATAATCATCATATTAAATAAACCACAAACGCTACTGCCAATTATAATATTAAACCATAGTTTGTAGTCGTTCTGTAAAACGCAACACTGCCATTGGAGGGCACAAAGGAATATTTTGCTAGGTTGGCAGGAAAAAATTCGGCGCATTGCAAATTAAAACATTATTTAATGAAAAACCAACAAAGACAGGCGGGGAACAAAGTGAGAAAGAGTTAAAGTGAAAATGAAATAAATGCTGGCAATGCATTCGTAATAAGAGCTGATCATTCAAGTGGCGAAAAAAGTTAATCGAGTGATTGCATTGGCCAGTAATTAGCAATGGCTTGCATATACAAATACATTATTATGTAATAACCAGATGATATGTACGAGTACATACGTATGTTACTTATGTTTGTAAAATAAATGCATAAAACATGAAAATGTATATAAAACCAATTTGTATGTGGTGAATAAATTATTAATATTGCAAAAAAGAGAATCAAATGCATACTTGTATATTAATACATAAGTATTTATGTTGGAGTACAAAAATAACAGAAAAAACAGCTCAAGCACGCTTGGCATAAATGAAAGCAATTAAAAAATTATTAACAAAGTAATTAAAAAGAGCGAGCAAAGCTTGAGTGGCTGCATGTGTATGTTGGATCTATTGTATGTATGCATGCATACATATATATTTGCGGTAACAACCATTTTGCTATAATTTAATTAAATACAAATAAAACAGCAACTTGATATTGTATATAAAAACAGCAGCTGCAATCGAAAATTGCATTCGCATAACTCTTTGTGTTGCCGCTTAAAGCAGAATTTCGGCAGCCAACAATCACTCAGTTAACCAGTCAGTCGGTCAGTTATCCGGCCAACCACCCGAAAACATACGTCTTTATATAAATATGAAATTGCATCTGACCACAATGTCAACGTATCGCCTGGGATGCGCCAGCCAAATGACATACGCAGCGGCGCTGTTTGTCTGTCGCATTTTCATAATTATTGCGCTCACTGAACGCCTGTTGGCGGTTGGCGCTGGCAGTGGCGGAGGTAGTGCAGGTGGCGCCGGCGGCAGTGGCGGAAATAATGGTGAGTAAATAAGCGAGAGAAAAATATAATACAATAAGTGATGAATCGAAATTATTTTTATAGCTTTGTATGCTTTAAACAAATATGCAATATGCGAAAAGTCATAACGGCACATTGGATATGACAATGTTCTTTGTATGAGTTTTTGATTTTTTAATTTTATCATCATATCTCATGAATCATATTTTTTAATTACATTCAAAAAGCACCTTTAGTCACTATTTTCAACAAATTCATTTTTCTATATATTCTCTAAAAAATAAATTCACAATATTTTGTTCCATTTTATGTCACTCGTAACATTTTAGTACCATTGAACCCAAGACTAAATATAGTCATTATGCTTCAAGCACCTCTTTCTGCTCATCTACGTATGTTTTCATTTTGCATATAATTTGTGGTTGACTGGCAGACACACCCATGTATATATATATAGTATATGTACATTTAACGAGACATTATGCTATTATATGCCAAAATTTTTGCCGCAAGCAAATTAAGTATATTAGTGGGGAGTAAAATGTACAAGCAGGGTTAAACAGCAAGAGACCCGCTCGCTCACATGTACACAATTCAATTAGCTAATTTGCATTTAAGCTCCTAAAAATATACAATACAATTATGATGCGGCTAAAAATGTGTGCGTTTATATGTTGCTATAGACATAAATATGAACGCTATGGCTGGGCGTTTTGAATGCAATATGCTTAGTAACGCTACTCTTTAATATTAAATTTTAACTAAATCCAAAAGTGTTGCAATAGTAAAGTTTCTTGTCTACTTTTCAGTTCGAAGGGGAAGAAATAAACCCAAAATTTATTCCGATGTGATCAGTATGATTTAGTTGATTTAGACATGTTCGTCTGTCTGTCTATATGTACATCCGAACGCAAACTAGTTTCTCAGTTTTTGAGATTTTTTAACAAAGTTTAGTATTCGAGTGTAATTTTGTAATGTATTAATCATTTGTCGGAACCGACCAGATCGGTGGACTATGTCATACAACAGATTTGCTCAGATATGTGATTTCATAAATACTTAAATAAAGCGCATAAGGACATAAAAATAAATATTCTACGAGCATGCAATAAAGCAAACATTGGTACTAAAAATCTTCAAAATCAGAGGACTATATAGTTGCCATATACCGTTTTACTCATATATGAAATTTGGTATTCTACACACGTATATTCTAAATGACTCCGAATGCCATCGAACTTGGAAGACTATGCCATGTTGCCTCGTACAATCAATTCTTTCCGAAATGAAGTTTTGGATAAAACTTCTTTAAAGTGCCATATGTGTGACATTGGGTGACACACACGTTATTTGAAATAAATATTTACATCGAAAATCATCGAAATCGAAAGACCACATCATATACCAAAAAATCATCTAAGAACGTGAAATCTGGAGCTCTACTCACATAAATTCTAAAAAAATATTTGTATTGAAAATCGTCAAAATCGATTTTTTCACTTTACAATAAATTTGATATGTTCATTAAAGGTATAAAGGCTTCGGTATCTCTTCTTCCTTGCTAAGGGTAGTTTAATCTAAGTACATCGGAAACTCATTTATCACATGTATAAGTACATATATGTGCCCCAAATCTGAGAAATGCCCTGCTTGGATGACTTTCAGGGCCATTATCCTCGTTTATTTTAAGTAACTCCTCATGGAGTGAGGTTTTCTACAACGTCTAAACTGCTATATATAAGCCGATGACCACTTTATTCTAAACTTTCCGAATATAAGGGTAAATTTCGGAATTTTCAAATCATACTGATGATTTTTGAAAATTTTCGAAAACTCTTTATGGAGAGCTTAGCAAATATGTTGTATTCTCAAAACTTGATGGTTCACAGTCGCTATTCAGAATTGATAAAGGTTTTGCACACAAAAAATATATACTAGACTTTTTTGTCTTACCGGAGATCGTTTTGCTATTTTGTCATACTGGTAAGAAGTTGGAGGATGGGGCGATGTGTAGAAGTTCACGCAAGTGAGGAAAGTTTCTGACTGCCATTCACCTGGGAGTGGCCAGAAATGATTCGTTTACATATGGTTCAAACAGCTCACGACTTCCGGTTTTAGACCAAGTATCCTCGGGGTAGCCAACAAACATCCGTTTGGAGGCGAGCTAAAGTGAGAAGGCGAATCCCCTGCGGTTGTGCGTAGGGTTTGGAACCCACCACATAACAACTATACTCCAGTGAAAAATCAGCAATTGCCTCGGATGAGAGACCCCCCTTTTGATGACGACCCCCGCAAACGTTTTAAGGATCATGATTTGAGGGCATGCACCTGGAATGTCCGGTCCCTTAATTGGGAAGGTGCCGCTGCCCAGCTGGTTGATGTCCTCGTAAGACTGAAGGCTGACATCACCGCCGTCCAAGAAATGCGAAGGACGGGACAAGGACGGAAGAAGGTGGGTCTTTGTGAAATCTATTACAGCGGCCATTTAAAGCAGCACAAATTTGGTGTTGGGTTTGTGGTGTGAGAGAGGCTCCGTCGCCGAGTCCTGGCATTCATCCCGGTGGATGAACGTCTAGTCGCAATTCGCATCAAAGCGAAGTTCTTTAACATATCGTTGATTTGCGCCCACGCCCCGACAGAAGAGAATGCTGATGTGACCAAAGATGCTTTCTATGAGAGCCTAGAAGTGCTTATGAGCGCTGTCCCCGCCACTATATCAAAATTGTGCTAGGCGATTTCAACGCCAGGGTGGGCAAAGAAGGAATTTTTGGCGCAACAATCGGAAAATTCAGCCTCCACGACGAAACATCCCCAAACGGGCTGAGACTGATTGACTTTGCCGGGGCCCGAAATATGGTTGTCTGTACTACCAGATTCCAGCATACGAAAATTCATCAAGCAACATGGCTGTCGCCAGACCGTAAAACACGCAACCAAATCGATCACGTTGTGATAGATGGAAGACATGTATCCAGTGCTCTAGACGTGCGTACGTTCCGAGGGCCAAATATCGACTCGGATCATTATCTTGTAGCAGCAAAAATACGCACGCGCCTCTGTGTGGCAAATAAGGCCCGTCAACAAACACAAGGAAGGTTTGACCTCAAAAAGCTGTTATCACAGCAGACAGCCAGCAAGTTTTCTACTCGGCTTGCACACCTGCTCTCTGGGAGCACTCATCAGCGACGTGGTATAAGGGAGCTGTGGAACGAAATATCAAATTCCTTGCATACCGCTGCTTCGGAAACAATTGGTTTTCAGCAATACCAGAAAAACAACTGGTACGATGAGGAATGTCGAACTACAGTGGAGAGAAAACAGACTGCCTACCTCGCAACTTTGCGATCGACCACAACACGTGCGGGGTGGGATAGATACCGAGAGCTGAAGAGGGAAGCGAGACGCATTTGCAGACGAAAAAAGAAAGAGGCCGAAATGCGTGAGTATGAAGAGCTTGAGAAGCTGGCCGACAAGGGTAATGCGCGAAAATTCTATGAAAAGATGCGGCGACTTACAGAAGGTTTCAAGACCGGAGCAAACTCATGTAGGGACAATGGAGGTAATCTGGTGACAGATGTCCAGAGTATACTTAGTGTATGGAGGGAACACTTCTTCCACCTGCTCAATGGCAGTGAAAAAGAAAACCCCGGAGATGGCGAACCCGAAACTCCAATCGATGACGATGGTTAGAAGTGCGATCACCCGACTATGAATAAGTTCGGATAGCGATTGCCCGCTTAAAAAATAAAAAAGCGGTGGGAGCCGAGGGCTTACCGGCATAACTATTCAAATACGGCCGCGAAGAGCTGACAAGGAGCATGCATCAGCTTCTTTGCAAAATATGGTCGGAAGAAAGCATGCCTGACGAATGGAACCTAAGTGTGCTCTGCCCAATCCAAAAAAAAAGGGAGACCCCACGGTCTGTGCCAATTATCGTGGGATAAGTCTCCTTAATATCGCATATAAGGTCTTATTTAGCGTATTGTGTGAAAGACTAAAGCCCACAGTCAACAAACTGATTGGACCTTATCAGTGTGGCTTTAGACCTGGCAAATCCACAGTTGAACAGATATTTACCATGCGCCAAATCTTGGAGAAGACCCGAGAGAAATGAATCAATACACACCACCTTTTTATCGGTTTTAATGCTGCCTTCGACAGCACGATAAGGAAATGCCTCTACGCTGCCATGTCTGAATTTGATATCCCCACGAAACTCATACGGCTTTGTAAACTGACCCTGGATAATACCAGAAGCGCGGTCAGAATTGGGAAGGACCTCTCCGAGCCTTTCGATACCAAACGAGGTTTCAGACAAGGAAACTCTTTATCGTGTGATTTCTTTAATTTGATGCTAGAGAAAATTATACGAGCTGCAGAGCTAAACAGACCAGGCACAATATTCTGCAAGAGTGTGCAATTGTTGGCGTATGCCGATGATATTGATATAATTGGTCATAACACCAATACCAATGTAAGTTCTGCGTTCTCCAGATTAGACAAAGAAGAGAAGCGAATGGGTCTGGTAGTAAACGAGGGCAAGACGAAATATCTCCTGTCATGAAATTAACAGTCATCGCATTCGCGACTTGGCTCCCACGCCACTGTTGACAGTCACAACTTCGAAATCGTAGATAATTTCGTGTATCTGGGAACCAGCATTAACAACACCAACAATGTCAGCCTTGAAATCCAACGCAGAATCACTCTTGCCAACAGGTGCTACTTTGGACTGAGTAGGCAATTGAAAAGTAAAGTCCTCTCTCGACGAACCAAAACCAAACTCTACAAGTCGCTCATCATTCCCGATGAAAGCGCTCCAGCTTTGAAAGTATTCGATGGAGTACCCGCTGGTGGAAGCAGAGGAAGAGGGAGACCTCCACTCCGTTGGAAAGATCAGGTGGAGAGCGACCTGGTGTCACTTGGTATTTCTAACTGGCGCCAAACAGCAAGAAGAAGAAACGAGTGGCGCGCTATTGTTGACGAGGCTATAATCGCCTACGCCAAAGAAGAAGAAGAAGAAGGTAAGAAGTTGTTACGAAAGCTAAAAAGAACGAGTTTGTGATGTATATTATTTACCTTGAATCGAAACACAATTGAAAGAAGTAGAAAATGCATGACCGTACGCCTGGTCGTAATTATATCCATAATGTTCTACGTCACGTTCTAGTCACAGTTTGGTAGCCGGTAATGACAAAGTTATTGTTAGCGCTGCCTTTAACAAAAGCCCTTGAAACACTCCTTAACCTTCCCCCGCTTTACGTGTTGGTTTCTTCGAAAACTTTTTAAAGTTAAATTTTTTTTGTATTTCGCAAATAAATAAATACAATTCAATCCTGGAGAAAATACAGTGCAGTACACGTAAAAAAAAAATTTGCGAAAAATTTTAAAGTAATTCTCAACTGTATGCGAAACGTCCGCGATTTAGTACATGAACCCACGGTGGGGAATGAGCTTCTTCTCTAACGATTTCTTTCGCAGTTTTACTGAATTAGGTTAGATGACAAGAAGCCAGCATAGTAATATATCAGCCACTGCCCAGCCTTCACTAGGTTTTGAAGTCGTTTCCTCGGAAATTTTTGTTTCCACTGCTTTGTTATCAGAACAACGCTTGATCAGAGTTTCAAAATCAGGAAACCTCAACAACTAAGTAACTAATTATTATTCGGTGTATCTTTTCTCGCTCCGATTAATAGTTCGGAGGTCTGCTTCTCCAAAATAAATCTCCAAATGGAGGAAGTTTACTGAGAGTAGAGTCAGCAAAGTGCTCCTAATTCCTGAAGAAGGACTTCAAATGATGTAACGGCTTTACACAAGTGTCATAAGACCCATATTAATATACGGAGCACTACACTAAATAAGAAATGTAACGTGAAGCCTCCGGAGCGGCTGCATGGTAATTGTTTAGTGAGTATAGCAGACGGGATGAGTACTATTTCAACAAAGGCAATGAAAGTCATCGTATACATCAAATCAAGCAATATACAAGTGATGTATGTGGCTATGTTTATTGATATCCATCTAAAGGTATTAGATAATTGAGTTTATCCATAAAATTGTGCAGGACATTGCAGCATGCTGAAAAATAAAGAGCTTAAGGCTCACTACGACCGTGAAAAGGAAAACATCTTGTAGGTAAAAGATACCTATTCCTTTCTTAAGCGGGAAAAATATATAAAAATGAAGGCCATTGGTAGTACCAATAACGATCACAGCAATTCAAACTCAATCGCTCTAATAGAGAAAACTGTTGTACTAAGAGCCTTTCAGATAGTCAAGCGGCAGTTAAATGTGTCAACACATTCAAAAGAACACTTAAGGTTCTGGAGCAGTCAACTTAAGGCGTGCCACTAAATTATTGTGGGGCAGTATGAGCAAACTGTTATCTGCCACGACAAAGAGAAATTAATGTTCTTGTAGAGATTTTCAAAAGAAAATACTTTCTCGCTAGTATAATAACTATTTACCAATATCTTATAGTTATGGAGTACACGAAATGCTTTTAAAAGTTCCTTAGTAATAATATAAAAAAAAATTTTGGTCTATATTTTTTTCAAAAACTATTTTTAAAAGAGTAATTGATTGTTTTCTCTGCCTATGAACATCAAAAAAGGAAATGCCCACCATCTTATTTCCTGCTAATACTGCCAATCAGCTGTGAATATCTATTTTAATTGCTAGTATAAAGTAGCCCAGCAAAAATGAAAAAATATGAATTTCACAACGCAAAAAGTCAAAGGATTATAACATTGTTTATTGTTATTGTTGCAAATGGGTCTGACAACATGCAAAATAGAATGCCCATTATTGGCGATATCAACATTGTAGTGTTATTAGTGTTGTATTTAGTAGCAGCCTGATGTTGCATTTGCGTCGCATTTTTTATTATTTGTTGGTGTTGGCATAAAGCGTGAGTTTAAATGGACGACGGCTGATTAAAAAATTCTGAAGCGTTGTTTATGCAAATTTATAGTTGTTTTGCTATAGCTCGTTTATTTTTTTTAAGAATTTTTTATTGTGAACTTTTTATGCCTTGTTCTTTTCCTGTCGTTATATTAACGCTTGCTGGCTAAAAAATATATTTGCAACAATATGAAATTTGTTTATCACTTTAGTAGTTGTTATTCTTTCTTGTAGTTGCCGTTTATATGTAAATTACATTGTCGCCACTTACCATAAAATTTGCTCTCAACCCGCCTACACCTTTGCAACTTGCAAAACTGTTTAAGTTTCTTTGTATATATATATACTTATATGTTGCAAGCATACAAGTAGTGTGGCAATAAACCCCGCCAACGCGATTAATAATGCGCTTTAAGGATTTCATTGTGTGTTTTTTCAACGTATAAATATGTTTACGCTAAGTTATTTGCTTCTGGCTCATTGTGACGCTTGTGCCACATTTTCTCCCCCGCTAAGTTGTTGTGACAGTCCTTGTAACAGGGAATTTGCTTCATTAATTAGTAACAATTAAAAAAGTTTATTTATAAATTACTGCGCCGGGCGTTTCTCAACAGTCAGCAGCGAGTGTGTGTCTGTGGGTGGTCTGTCATCGTGGGGAAGTTTTTCGCAGAGGATGTTTAACTGAGAAGTGGCTGTACGGCAGCAATGTTGTTGTAATAATGTTAATTGTTGTTTTTAATATATTCATCTTCTATTAAGTATTTTTCCTTTGTGCTTATTAAGGCGCGTAATTTAAATTTAATTGGCATTTATATAAAATTGGAATATGTATATAGAACATGTAATTTGAAATTCAGTGGATAAATTTGAAGTTACTAAAACTGTTAATTTTTCAGTAACTTGCGATAAAATCAAGTAATTCTTTATTTTGGTTTATTTAAGCCTTAACCTTATCCTAAATATTATTTTAATTCGATTCAGGGTACCGGTGAGAGGACTCCGCGTTGAGATGTTCACGTACATGTTGTAGTTAACTATTCGATAACATGTTAACAAAAGGTTTGTTATATTATTTAAATTAAAATAAATGAAATAGAAGTCAAAATAAAATACAAATCGGGAAATTACCTATTTGAAGCAAGGAAAACAATCAACAATGGCTTTTGAGTATTTGGCATATGTTTTTCCAAGATGAGGAGATAACGTATCCTTCATCAGTGGATAGAAATTTGCTTTGGGGAAGGGAAGATCCCTTCAACTTGATGGCAACTGAGTTTCGAAATCTATATAGATTAATCTGGGTTGAACTGAAAAATTTCTTTCTCAACTTGGTATCCAACTAAAAGGCAGAAGAATAATGGTGATATCCACTGAAAAACAGGTAAATAATCTAATTATCAAGAGTTTTCGAGTTTTAACACAATGAAAATCGAATGGAAACATGATTTTAAACTTCGTAAGCTATTGCAACTAATTTATTAAAAATAATTATTATCAGGAATTTAATTGTTTTTTGTTCTTTCTCATAATTGTTTGACGTTTTTGGAAGCTATGATTCACCCTTTCTTACATTTTAATTAAAAGGCAATGTCAGCTAACAAGTGCCATTTAAATTAGTTAGCGAAACACATAATTTCTGGTGAGCGCGGCGTAATTGTAAGTTAACAATTTGACCAATTGTGTAGATAAAAATTGCTGAGTTCCACTACAGATACCCTTCCAGGCTCGCAGTTAGAGTTCTGCACTGGAGCAACTGACTTATGAAATCTGCCAGTGAGATGTTCACATTCAAGCCCTCCATTACGTATTTAGCAGTATCGGGTAAAATATTATTAAAAACTCCCTCTATGTTCAGGAAGGTAACGAGAAAGTACTCCCTGCCATTAAGAGCGTTTTTATTTACTGAAATTAGTCTGAGTAACGAGGTTTCAGCTGATTTATCCTTCTGACAGGCTGCTTATTGTTCGAAAGCAGCTTTTGTGAAAACTTCGAGAAAGATATTCTTCAGTGATTTAAGAGCGACATATGATAGGTTTGTAGGTCTGGGGTCGTTTGGACCACTATGTGTGGTACGAATTTTGGTTATATCGACTTTTATTGGACATATTCTTAAGGAATGAGACTAACACTGACAAAACTGATCTTAGATCAAACCAATGCTGGAGAAGAACACTTTGCAGCCGAAACTAAGCACTAAGTACATGGAAGTTGTGTTGGAGAAGCAGAACTAGCTAGCTGGACAAAATTGTTAAGATCACGTTATATACATATTGTACAATAAAATTTAACCGGGGCTTCTCTATATACTTATATAGTAGTATAAAATGTTATATATACATTTCTAGAATAAAAATATCTATATGTGTTTTATAATAAGCTTGGACGATTTTGACGGGGATTCCATGATGGTTCCAGGAAGTGAACCAGATACCGACCTGACGAAATATTTATCTAAATTTCAATCCGGTTAAATTTTTGTCTAGAGAGACATTTGGAAGATTTTAATTTTCAATGGATCAGGCACCAGGAATCAAAATCGATTTGCTCGAAATTTAGTTCGTAGATAGATTTTTACCCAGATTAACAAATATAGTACTTTCTTTAGATAGATCGTAAATATGTTTGCTGCACTATATTAGTGTACTAAGACTATTGATGGATTATCAAAATCATTTACACTTCGCGACTAATCGCCGACTAAACCTAATACGAACCTCTATAAGTGGGTAAAAAGTAACTCAACTGTTGTAAAATGTAAGGAAAACAAAGCTCTGCATATTTTTACATATGGTTCTGAAACGGACGGTGAAGTGGGACTGAAGATTACTACATCCAACCAGGGATAACAAGTTCATTTAAGCTGCCAAACCGTTACTTCCAAGCCAGCCGTGTAGGCAGGTTTCCAGTCATTAAGGCCTGAATTTCATACAGCATGAAGTTGGGCGTAGTTGCACTATGTTAGACTCGCTGAGAAAAGAATTCTATACATTTACTGGATTCCAAGATACATGCGCATCGAAGGCATTGATATAACGATAAGTGCAAGGAATGTTCGGAGAAAGTGGGGCACATAATCTGTGAGTGCCCAGGATTCTGCAGATAGAGATTAATCTTAATTGACTAAGAAAAGCTGCTACTTTGTATTTAGTGCATCTGGTAAAATTGGAGATTTTGTATTATCTATTTAAGATTCGCTGGATTCAATTAGTTCAATCTAACCTAATCTTGTCAAGAATAAAGAACAAACCACAGACAACAGTTTTCTAGTATAATAAAAGCAGCATTCTTAGATATTATATTAGATATGTATATGAAAAGGTTTAAAGTCCTCATTAAAAATAAAATAGCTTTGAGCGACTTCTAAATTAACATTTTTTGAGAAACAAATTAAGTTAGTCTTGTCCCGTTGTGATACCTTTGTCCCCATTATGGTTCACAAGTGAGTTTTCGGTTGAACTGTCTGTTGCCAATTCTGTATTATTGTTGAAAACTCAACTCAACTATTGATTCTTTTTGAACGCTTAGATCCGATCTTAATAACTTAACGAAGTTAACGAAAATTGGTTGTGAACGATAATACAAAAAAAAAAAATAGTTGTGGATCATAATAGTGCCCCTAGATTTTTTTTTGCCAACGTAATGTAACAGCCAACAGATATAAAAATAAATTTTACTTCACGGCTGCTAATTTCATTGTTATTTCGTCATTGTTTTTGTATTTTATTGCTTTTCGCCACAAAGTTCCCATGCGGTTTACACAGTCTGATTAGTAATTAGCACGTAGATTGCTAACAATACTGTAATCTATATAAATAGATATGTATGCAAATGTATGCATGTTTATTGAAGTACAAGTAACATTAACCAATGCTTTCTTCAACCTACTAATTTTGCCTTACAAATTTACAGTTCAGCTTTGGCAGATATGCTTGAAAGGCTTACTCATGCAAATGCTTAAGGATGTGAGTATTAATGAATTTAGCTTAGTATATAAGAAGCAAAAAAATCTTTGTTAGGTGTGAGTTTATTGATTTTCTGAAGGTCGTTACAGCTATAAGAGCATGCGAGTTAATATGAAAAACATTCCTAAAGACTGTCTGGCACATATATTCAAATTTGTTCCTTTATGTATATATATGTGTACATTCATCATATAGCACTATGCCATATAAATGTATGATATATCGATATTTATAGTCTCAAAGTAAGCACTTGGAGCAAACATAAGACTTGCTCGCCTTAAATTATGCTTCGAAAAATCTTCAAAACTGCTTTCAATAGAAGCAATCCAAGATTAATAATGCATGCGGCTCCATATATCGTGTAGAAATTTGTAACATACATACAAATTTATGTGTAAATTTGCACAAACATATTATATTGCATTGTTTTTAGTTTTTTTGTTGTTGTTCATATTAACCGCCAATTTCCATTATGTATCCACATATTGACTATTTGTCCCAAACCACTTTTACTTTTCTCCCATTTATCTGTATGGGCATGTTCGAGTCTGTGTGGCGGTCCTTTCGATTTCATTTGATTTGTATGCATGCAGATTATTATCGGCTTTTTAGGATTGTTTGTTAGGACAGAGTAGGTTTTATTATATTGCTAGAACGTGCGCACGACTAGACGAGTATACGTACATAAGTGGCAGTTAGTTTATATCCTGACAGTAACAAAAAATATACGTAGAGTTATTTTATTTAAACAAATTGGCGTAGATGTTAATTTACTTTGGTGGAAAAAGGGTAAACAGTTTATTCCAGGCCTTGGGCTCTTTATTTTATTGTACTTTTGGGGAAAACTTTTTAAGCACGTGCTAAATTTTTCCCTAAATTCAAGAATTTCAAGGTAAAGCCAAAGTTTGTAGATATTTTAAAGCAGTTATTTGAGATTTGACACTATTTCATAAGTTCACATACTTGAAATGCTGATTAGATTTTATGAAGTTTCTAAACTCACGAGTAAAAAAAAATATTTTCTTCTTGTTCTTCATTGGCGTACCAACCGACCGCTTACACGATTAGAGCTGAGCTGAGACCCCCTGCGGGTAGGGGCTCAAGAATTTATCCGCGGTAAGGCATGTCTGTCGTAGGAGGCGACTAAAATCCAAAAGTTCCCGCGGCAGTCGGATCTTTATACAGGAACGAAGAGGATTTTTATCCGGCCAAGGACTGTCGCTACCGTAATATTGCCTGAATACCAATTTGGGGTTTTTTCTGCGGTTACAACAACAACGACAACGATTAGAGCTGAGTTAAAAATATCGTACATTTCCTTTCTTCAATTCTCTGGTCCCCACCAATTGGAGACAACAAGTGAATTCAGATCCTCCTCCATCTGATCTTTTCAACGGAGTGGAGAGTTTCTCTTCCTCCTCTTCAACCATACTGATTGGAATACCTTTAAAGCTCGAGTGCTTTCGCCCTTACAAAAGACACTCATGTCGAAGCCGAAAATTAATAATGCCGATAGATCAAATATTGTCATCGTCCAGGCCACCGAGCCAGATAGTTTAGTCTTTTTCCGTTGAGAGAGGAATTTACAGTCAAAGGTAGTACCTGTTGGCAACCTCGCTTAGTATCGGACAGCTCGGATAGGTCCTTCCTAGGTAAGCGTATAAGTTTTGCAAGGATATCAAATTCTAATATTGCGGCGGGTTGTGCTATCGAAGGCAGCTTTAAAATCGACGAAGGGTTGTGTATGTTGGCCCTTTTATCCCGGAGTCTTTTCCTAGGTTTGGAGCATGGGTAATATCTGGACATGTGTAGATTTTCTAGACCTGAAACCACGCAGATAAGATCCAATAAGTTCTTTGACGGTTGATATTGGTAAAGTTTATCCCACTCTAGTTGGCCTAAACTGTGGGGCTAGGATTCATATCAAATGGCTAGAGCAAAACCAAATTCTGCCGATAAATTATCGGCACTCGCCGCATTGTTATTTTTTTTTTTTTAGCGAGCAGTCCTTATTCGAACTTCGTCATAGCTGAGCAACGCAACGGCTATTTCATTATCTTCGTATCCTGTCTTCTGTGAGGAAAGTAAGCTGAAAAAGCCTAATCGTTATGTATCACTTTAAGGGACTCGATATACTAAGGCAGACAAACTCGATTTTTTTTATACTTTTTTAAGGAATTGTGGAAATTGTTCGCAAATTAAGTTTGAACATTTGATACCCTAAAGTATGCAGAAAAGGGCCCACAATTTTAAGGTCAAATAAACCGTCTGTATTTTTAATTTATTGATTGATTAGCTTCCTCATCGGTAAAGTCAAATCAGCTCTGCTAATGTTTAGTCAATTCATGTCGTCGCTTCATGAGATTTACTTGAGATGGGGTCACGCTGTGTCGTCGACGAAATCACATATTTACGGATTTCATTGATGAGGATAGAAAATGAAAAATGTCCGTAAATGATGGGACATCATATGACAAAATGAGACAACACTTGACGTGATGAAATGAGGAAATTAAGCGTTGACATTGTTAGCCTGTGTGCAGCTGTGTCCACAAAACAGACACTCATGATGCTGAGCCGTTTTGAAGAGCGTTTACAAATACCACTTAACACTTGGCACTTGACTGCGGCTGCTCTTTATTGTCGTAGTATGGCTTTGGAGCTCACAGTTCGATTTGTTAATGCCAGGCAATAGCAGCACTGTGCTGCTGCTATAGCCCACTCCCTTTTCAAAGCATTTTTTATACTTTTTATATTTAGAAGCACCAAAAGTAGCAACGAAAATAAAAAAATAAATAAAAAAATAAAAAATACAATATACAAAAGTACAATAAATGAGTTGATAGCTTACGACAAAAACAACAATATTGTTACGAACTGAAGCAACAACAATGAAAATGTTGATGATGACAACATCAACAACACTTAAACGCTAAATTAAATGTAATTTTTCTTTATTGTATTTACAATGCAAGCACGAGGCTTGACAAATTTCATTTGCTTCCACGCGAGGACGAGTCTATATGTTGCCAGCAGCTGTTTGTTTTGAGTACGGAGTGGCATAAAGTGGTTAACTGTAGATACCCTTAGTTGGTTGCCCTGTAAACTTTACACAAACATCGTAGGCTTATGAGAATTTAAACGTTGTTGGCATATCAGCTTTACTTAGAGTGTGATGTGTTGCTATTTGGGACGAGCCATTCTCCTTCGTTGTGAAGATATAATATTTTCTTGTTTTCTTTCTGACTCGTTAGATGAGTATTTATATTTTTTATGTGTGCAATGTGTAGCAATGTTTATACTGTAGAATATCCTAATATGTGTTACCTTCTCAGTTTTCTTCTTTCCTGCCCTGTGGCGTCACATGTGTGACTTTTTGATTTTGCTGGCGTGTTTGTTATTTAATATAAATGATTTCATTGTTTAAGTAAATTTTGTAGATAATTGCTCTTGTCTGCTTGCCATTTTGCAATGAGATTCTTGAAAAATTAAATACATCATGTGTGGCTGCCGGATGGTTATATTTTGTGGCACTTAACATATTGAAAAGTGTGTACGAATGGCGGAAGATTTAAAGCCAATAATTTGAGTGAAAGCTATGTCGTTGGTAGAAGATTTTCAAAAATAATTGGTTTTTTGAATTTGATGAAAAAAAAATTTATTGAGGTGGTTTTGGATCTAGGCAGAATCATAATATCTTTGTATTCTTGACACCTTTTAATTCGTCATTCTGGTGATCTGATGGACTGTAGAGTGAATTAGGTCAATTGAACTGTGTTAATCTTTGAAAGCGTTTTAGGGTCTTGCGTTTTCATGATAAATTGTCATGCATTTGCGATTGCAATTGCAGTCCCACCAGACAAAAATCATTTTTATTGTTTTCTGAATACGGCATCATATTAATTCTCGAACTACCAAATACATCGATTTACTATCGATCTTCTATTAATTAAGAATGACAGTATCGATTTAGCTTAGTTTTTTTTTAGTGGAAAATTAACTTGAAATTTAGTATATAACAGTTATATAAGTTTGTGAGTTTTTGGGCTTAAAGGGATCTTACTTTTGTTATCTAATAAATCAAAGAAAAATTCCTGGTAGGGCAAAATACCATTCAAGCGAAGTATTTGTTCGAAGAAGCATCGTTTATGCAGAACACAGCGGATGGTAATATTAACATAAAAATCCACAAATTCTTATTGGATGATAGAATAGTGAAGCTGCCTGAGCTGGCTTACATCGCAGAGATATCAAAAGAAAATGTAAGCTTTATATTACACTAGCAGTGCATGTTGTTCTGGCCCTTTCCTATTTTGTTGAATTTAGTTATTACGAGGTGTTTTCAAAGGAAAAAGTGAATTTTGAATTTTTTTTGAAAAGTACTTATTTATTCATCAATATATATTTTGTCCCCTTCAAAGTAATCCTCCTCGGATATAGTACACCTGTGCTAACGCTTTTTCCAATCCTCGAAGCATTTCTAAAATATGCTTTACGGTATGGCCATCAGCTCATCTTCGATTCTGACTTGATCTCATCAGTTGAGGCAAAACGCTTTCCTTTCCTGATAAATTGTACGAACTTTTACCAGGAACTCATGATGCACCACATCATTGTAATCAAAGAAAACAGTGAGCAAAACCTTCACCTTTTTTTTTGAACATACGTAGTATAATTGGAATCGTAAAGAAAGATGTAGTTAATCCAAAATATTCAACTTCTTATTTCATTATTGACCTGTCTACATATTTGGATTTATGTGCTTCCAGTATGATATGATGCATCGATTTAGAACGATCTATTTTTGTTGATATGCTGATATGTGATACTCTTCCGGGTATATGTTAATCTAGATAGAATCATACTAACATGCTAAATTTTAAGTAAATAGGACTTGCTCCCTGCTCAATCCGTATTTTTTTTGTCTAGACAAAAATATACCTTTTTTGTATTCTATTACCCAACAACTTCCAAACTCCCACTCAAACGCATGATGTACGGAACCTTCTCTTTTTTTTCATTAACGGCACTTCACGATGAGTAGGGGTATTTTAAGTGTCGATAACTAAATAGTGAAAAATAATTGGTCGCAGATGACTACCATGGGGTACTCCTGAAGAAACTATAATGGAATCGATCATACACGAAAAGGGTTATTCATTTAGTGGTTTCGAAAGTTCAGGGCTGTACTTTGACTTTTGTTAAATTTAACTGTCCAACCAAACATATTTTGTTGTAGTTGTAGACTGGATCGGTTGCAGATATTGTAAAGCCTGTGTATCATCGTTTTGCTCTTTTCACCCCAAATATCCTAGCCGAAGACCGGAATGTGTCATTTCTCGACATTTACATTTACATCCATATAAATTGTGCGACAGTCCAGCTCACACAACAACTGAAGCCAGCTGACCATTCACATCGCCGTAGTTACCGTAGTTACATCGATTGGGTACTTAAACAACAAGCAATGAACCGTAAATAAACTAAATGGTGCATTTGAGGCTCCGAGAATCCCCAAATAATTGAAGAGAGGAAATTACACCCAAAAAAAAACCAACTGTCTGGTGCACTCTTTGGTACGGACTTTACTTCTTTAAAACCGTAACGGCGAGACTGTCACTGTCAACTCGACTATTTTTGACCTGCAATTGAGGAACCTTCGACAATATGTGGTTATAGCAAGATGGTGTCAAATGATACACAACATGAACGAATATGGTGATATCGTGCGATTTGATACTCTTGGATTTTTTTTGTGCGGCTACGCGGAAGAATGTATTTATGCGGATAAATCTTTAACTCGTGAATACTTGCAAACCAACATTTTTAAGTTATGGCCGAGATACCGCCCAATATGTGCCAATAAGTGGTCGAAAATTAAATTAAATGCATAGAAATTTGAAAAAATTCACGAGTGGTCATTTGAATCATGTAGTGTTTCAGAGATAATGCCAAGGTTCAAATTTTATAATAAAAAAATAATTTAGTGAAAAAAATTATATCAAATGCATTTAATTTACGTTTATTCTGGAAACGTCAAATCGGATAACCATTGTGAAAGTTTTGGTTGGTAAGTCAAGTTTCTTAATAAGCAACGAGTGGCACACTATGTGGAAACCTTTGCTGCAGTCGGTATGTATTTCGTCAACGCTGCGGTTGTCTCGAAACGCATTGGTGATGTAAGTCGTGAACTCAATTAAATTGGTAATTTGGAATAGCAGATAGTTCAGCTATACCTTGGTAATTTTCTACCAAAGAGCCGCTTCCATTTTTATAAAGGAGTAAAATAAAAGTTTGCACACAGATGGAAAAAGATTCTCATTATGTGATAAATTGATATACCTACATATTTAAGTGAAGTAACTATGTAAATAGAAAATTCAGTTAAAACTAAAAAAAATTATATGTGTCTCATCTTTATGTTATTATGTTCATAATGCAAACCAAAAATCTATATTTTCATTTGCATTTTCGCGATAACGATATCTAAGTTTAGCAACAAGTAATCATAGGCACCACAAAGACTGCGTTCAAGTTTAAAATTAGTTTTAAAACATCACTCAATCGGTATCTCATTGAATTTGCCAGTTTATATGTTTAAACTGCCTACGCTCATTATATAACAACCAAAGTCTGACTATTTGAGTAGTATATTTTGGAGAGTTATCCTGTTGGAATCACAACGTCGAAGATAAGCCAAGACTCGCCCAACTTTGTTCAAAATTCTTTTTTTAAATGTTGAAATATCCTCATTTATCCATTGTCGATTTAATAAATTCAAGCTGACCTATACCACCACGCGCCATGCAACCCTACACCATAGTTCTACCACCACCATGTTACAAAAGATTTTGTTTGTTCGTTGGACAGTGATTGAATTGCGGCGGACAATTTGTCGATCTTTTATGCCAAAAATACAAAATTTGTTTTCATGCGAAAATATTACTTGTTTCTAGACTTCTGGAGACCAATTAATATAATAAGCTTTACGTAAATTTTTTCTAGCAGTTTCCTCACACAATATCTTTTAACACGTTTCATTTAAGTCTTGAATTATATTTGTTGACATAGTTCGTAGGTTTTCTTTTACCAGATTTATTATTTGGTGTTTTTCCTGTACTGATAATATCTTGTAACTAGTTTTTTGTTCGGCGTCAAAATTCCGCTCGGGACTTTAACAATAATAATAACAGTAATTGGCCTTTTGTAATCACTGAAACGATTACCGGCCGAGCACCTCCTCTAATTTGTGATGTTGATGTTTTCCAAATAACTGGAGAAAGTAACTGTTTATTCTGAGCCGGCTCCAAACGGCTGATGGATTTTTCTGACGAGTTGACATTCCCTGACGGGGTGTGACCGCAATAAGTTAGATTATCGAAGAATCGCATTAGATAAAAAAATATTAAGGGTGGAAATTTTTTTTAGTGGGCATAGCGACGCTTTCTACAGATTTTAACAAATCTGTTGATTTGAGATCAAATATTTAAGGAATTTATATAGAAAACTTAATCTTCCAGGAAGGATATGATTGTTACAGTGATGCAAAAAGAAAAATGCTATCATATGGGTTCAAAACAGGCCTAGTTCCCATGTAACTGTGTTATGTATGCAAATATGTTTCGATTCTCAAATGTTAATATCTGGCAGATTAGCTGTTAGCCCAATTGGCTCAGATGTTCATATGCTACTTTTCGAATAACTCATAATATATCTACTTCCCTAGTCATTTTAGTTCTAGATTTCACTTTATTTCCTAACTTACTAAAACTACCTTTGTCCTTTTTCGTACGCTTACGTTATGTGTCCTATATCAAGCCGTAATTAATTGAAACAAATACTATTTAAGCTTACCTTCCTTTGACAAGTGCTGCCTGCTAACTTTGTTTCACCAACCATTTTCACTTACGGCTTGCTGGTGGTTAATCCCCCATAGTCAGCCAAAAAAGGTGCATTTATGTGGACTTAACCACAGTTAAGGCAACATCTACGTCCCTTAAGGACATTTACTACGAGAATCCTAGTCACATATATAACATTAGTATTCCTTTTCACATATATAACATTAGCTTTCCTTGATATGTATGAATGTATGCCACTCTGTACGCACCGTTTATATTATTGCCTATGTTTATTTGTTTGTATTGTATTTGCACGCGTAAAACAGTGCCTGTGAACATGCAAAGCCATGTTAAAGCCTAGTAAAGCCCAAAGCAAGTGAAACTGGCAGCCAAGTAATAAGTGCCATAAATGCTGACTTAGTCATAGCTTTAGTTTTGCTTGTGTGCGCGTGTGTGTTGAGTATGCAAGTGAAATCGTGAAATATTAACAAAGCGAGGGTGATTCTACACTGACTGGGGTATTTTTTGTATGATATAAAGTTCATATATATAACTATATGTAGAGCACATAAAGCTGCATTAAAAATTCGTGGTAAAAACTTGGCATACTTTAAGGCGTGGAAGCATGGCGTTGATATTGACAAACCAGTGAAAACAGAAGCATTAAATTAGCAAAAAATGAAAATGAAAGAATAAAAACTACCACAGACATTGAATAGACTTTGAAGAGCTTAGATGTTTTCACTTAGCGATCGGCGCATTTTCTCCTTCTCCTCTACCTTGAACTTTTTCTTAAACTTTTTGATTTTTTTGGTTTCTTTTTAACTTGTTTATATTCACTAGCCAGTTTTGCGCACTTTTTCCGCCTTTTGCGTTTTTCTTTATACTTTATTGCACACTTTGTTTTTCGTGTATGAGCATCTTTGCGTCTTCAAAACCCACAAAAAAGAATAATAATAAAAAATAAAAAAAATAAAAAAAAATACCAAATATTCCGCTGATTCTATTATTTTTCGTATATTTTTATTTTATTTTCTTTGTGGGTTTTTTTTGACTCTTGGCAACCACCAAATTGTGTGAAAAATATTCCGACGATTTGTGTATGTGTGAGTGCGGCCATAAAGGAAATCATGCTTGAATTATGGCTTTGTTTACAACAAAAAATCAACTATTTTGAGCATCGAGAAGGTGGCGGGGTAAGAATAACGAAGGAGAGGCACAAAACTTAACCTCTGGCAATTACAGACAACTTACAAACCCCCTCATTCCCGTAGCAGTTGTAAGCTTCAAGTAAATTTTTTATATTTCTTATAAAAACAATGGCAGCTTTATAAGCCGCCAACGCATAAACACCAACATCTGCATAACTGCTTGTTTATTTGTTTATTCTTGTACATTTCCTAACCTTGATTTGACTTGATCCTTTAGTATTTTCTTGCCTCTGGCGGCACATCAACTTAAGCTGGTTTTATTGTTGTGGTTATTGATATTGTTATGCGCACGACTAAGTCCTCAACACCTCACCCAGACACATGAGCTCGAATATTGTGTGCGTGTGTATATGTGTGGGTGGAAGTGTATCCAAGCACCCACTAGCAATAAAATACAAGCAACATCAAAATAAATAAATTTGTACGTGTTGCCAGTAAAAAAGGGACGAAAATTACTTGATTTGCTTGCTCACAAATGTGCCAATCCCATAATTGACCAACGTCGATATCAGAAGAAGACATTGAACGACCAGTCAATAAACTTGAGCCATAAACCCATACACCCACAGACGAGGTTTGTTGTGTGAAGTTCCATATCCTTTGGTATAGTGGAGCATGAGTGGCAGCTTAAACTAACACGTAATGTGTAAATCTCTTTAAAACCCTACACGAGGGAAAATTTTACTTATGTAGGAATGTGTTAGAAAATCTCTGCAAAGCTATTTCAGCATTGAGTACTTAGTTTGTTGAAAGGGTATGCTGTTAAGTTTACGACCTATATGTATAAACGTGAAGTGGTTCTATATATCTGTACTGTATTGTAACGTACAATGCTCCAACTGATAGTTGGTTGGACAAAATGCCCCATCACGTTGCAGCAACACTATTCTGTTTTTTTCTGTTTCTTTTAGAAGAGTTAAGGTCATATCGTCAGCTGTGTTGCTTTGAATTTATGTTGAGTGGTCCGATTTTCGGTTGTTGTTGAATTCTGAAATTCACATTTTTATATGTATAGAAACAATGAGGGTTGATTGGTCAAAGAACTTTCACAGGTCGTTTTTCAGGAAAAGAAGTGGAATTCAAGACACGATTATTCGTTACTTTAAATCATTTGCGACTTTCTCCAGTAACGCCTTTAAAGCAAGTATTAGCGCTCTATGAGAATTTCGCACTTATATCTGTGGATTAAAAACTGTGGAGCAGAGTTCGTAGTAGAAAATCATCAGACATCGTGATATCCTCGCATATCACTTAATCCATTAAAAAAATATTTACTTTTTGTACATACGTTTAACATGAAATGGTATATTCACTTTGAATCAAAGTATGTAAGTGGCAAAATAAAAGAGATTGAGTAATTAAAATTTATATCGATTTAATCAAAATCTGTCTGCCCATAAGTTTTTTGAAATATTTGAATGAAGTTTCGGTGCATTTTTGTAAAGTAAATAAATAATTGTTCAGGGATGCGATTTCGAAATAACTAAATTAGTAAATTTGAAAACTAAATAAAGTATATAATAGAAAAAATGAATATATATGTAAGCCTTAAATGCAATAATTCTGAAAGTTTTAATGATTTCGGTATTGCCGAAAATGTAAATTTTTGCTAATCAAAATTTATTTTGCGACACTTGTCGCAAAAGTAAGATACCAATTGTACCTACTGGAAATACATACTTCTTACAGTGTCAGCTGAAAGCTGGAATAACTTTCCTAAAAAAGGAGTAAAATAAAGTATGACATGGAAATAAGTCTGACTACCAACTTTAGCTAATACACGTATCGCTATTTTTCTTTATAATTGTCGTAGGCAACGCTTCTGCGAGTATAGCCGAATCCACATTATCCCGCAGGTGGTTTCTTCTTTTCACATATGAATACCAATTTAAAACACGAAGTGAAGGTAGGTTCTTCCACACCTGCTCTTTCCAATACATGGGTGGTCTTCCTCTTATTCGGATAATCTATTCAAAGCTGCGGTTTTTTCATCCCCATCCGGACTACATTACCTAGACAACTTTGCTGCTGTCTTTTAATTTATAATAGCTCGTATAGCTCATTGTTCCATCGTCAGCAGTATACGCCGTTGCAGAGCAATGGTTTGTAAATCATTCGCAAAATCTTTCTATCGCAAAAACCCAAACTGCAAAACTCATCGGATGTCTTAATCGCTTCTGCATTATAAAATATGACGGTAATGATTAGCGATTTATAGGGTTTAATCTATTATTGAGTTAAATCAACGTTCTTCGAACTGGTGCATTTGAACTATAAGTTGTAGCGGCAAAAGTTATATTAAATAAGTCGAAGCTACGAAGATTACTGGGTCGAACATTTAAATTTACTTTGGGACAGTCTATTTTGCCAGACATAACATCAAACATGAAGTTAATAGAAAGAAATTCTCTTCTGGTATTGAGTGTCATTACATTTATTAGCTGACATCTAGAAAAATACAAAGGTTCCGGTTCGGTAAAGGTTGAAGAACGAGGAGCAAAACGAATAAAACTAATTTGTATATATTTAAGGCAATTTATAATGGTTTGGAGGCAGTGTCTCCAAATGAGTGCTACTTAGTAGCGATAATGAGACGAATATTTAGAAACCAAAGTAAACCCAATAGCAAGAGACTTAATAAAGATATTCTTTAAAGGTGCTACTAACGGTCGGAAATTTTTCAACGAGATAACGTAAAGACCATTGACATCTGTTTGTGTGCAACTTTTTAAATCCTTCACACTCTCAGTAATGTCATCATCCGATAAACAACCTGCCTGAAACCTCATTCAGACCGAACAGTTTGACGCTACTCAGTGTCAGTTTAAACAACGGTATAGGTTTTGCGGGGTTACCTAATTTAGACATAGCAGCGAAGTGTTTATTGGTTAAAGTAAAATCTAAATTGATTCATAAACCAAATTTAAAATCGTACTATTATTTTTATTAAAAATTGGCCCGTGGTGAATAACTGGTGTATAGTGTTATTCTTCAAGCGAGCGATCTCTATTCGAACTTCATCATATTCGGATGATGGCACGTTTACCTACGAAAAATAGTGTCTTCGACATAATAAGATATACAATTCCAACAATTAACTTCATATACAATAACGTAATTCAAGTCAAATTTACTATGGTAAGGTTCGCACTTCGTTATTACAGTGATAAAATCATAAAAAGGAAGTTCGGTTTTAATTTTGTTTTAATATGGCTTCCATTATTAAACATTTACGATACTTATAAATCTTTAGAAAACTTAATGAGGAATTTGAGAAAAATTTAATTGAAAATTTTGCTAGAATCCTAACATGCTTAAAAATTTAAATTTTGATAATTTTGACTGTAACCCCGCCATTTTTAAAGAATCACTTGAACCGACATAAGACCTATGCATTTATTTTCCATAGAAGCTACCAATGTTATTTAGAACATATCCATAATTTAGATCAATAACTTCACGAGGACTTGATAAATTTTTTTCTTGATTAAAATTTTTTCGAAAACGGTAATAAATAGAGATCTTAAACTTGCAGTATCGAAATGTCTTATTTGTTCCAATATTTTCTGAAATGATAAGAACGATAGCTTTCTGGGGTCGACTCACTTTATTTATCGTCCTATGGTGTTAAAATTTAAAATCAATACCTCATGTTAAATTTTCATCTTTATTTATGTCCCATCATACTTTCACTTAAATATTATTTCAATCGTTGAAACCTATGTATGTATGTCCTTACTTAAATTTTCCACAACTTTCACACTTTTGGCTTCCGAAGTATTTTCTACAAGAGGCTAAAACTTTTCGGGCATTTTTTTCTTTACAAACCCATCACTTTTGTTTTGATAAATTTTTTTCTTGATTAAAATTTTTTCGAAAACGGTAATAAATAGAGATCTTAAACTTGCAGTATCGAAATGTCTTATTTGTTCCAATATTTTCTGAAATGATAAGAACGATAGCTTTCTGGGGTCGACTCACTTTATTTATCGTCCTATGGTGTTAAAATTTAAAATCAATACCTCATGTTAAATTTTCATCTTTATTTATGTCCCATCATACTTTCACTTAAATATTATTTCAATCGTTGAAACCTATGTATGTATGTCCTTACTTAAATTTTCCACAACTTTCACACTTTTGGCTTCCGAAGTATTTTCTACAAGAGGCTAAAACTTTTCGGGCATTTTTTTCTTTACAAACCCATCACTTTTGTTTACATTTCCGCTCTTATTCATGTTTTTTTCTTTTCTTTTACATTGCCAAGAATTTACCGCCTACTGTTTCAAACAAATCAACTTTAAATCTCAATTTAAATGGTAATTGTTGGCAATTCAACTTGTTGCTGTCACTTTGTTTGCGCTGCCCATTTTCACTTACGTTCGTACTACGACGACGATGGTCTTTCTTCAAGTGTTTTCCGACTTTGCATGTCGCCCTCTCCGACAAGCATTGTTTTGGTTTCCTGCTTACATTTTTTATTTCCTTTCCAATTAAAGAAAAATAAAGAAGTTAAAAGCGAATAAAGTGAAATAAAAAATTATTTGTTGATTTTAAATTTTCTGACCAAAAAGTTAAACTGTCTTATGTACATATTTCTCCCGAGGGAGGCTGCATTAAAGTTCGTAAAACTTGTCCGTCTCTAACCCAAGTTGCATGGATCTTATGTCCGCCTAAGTATTTTTTGCTTGCTTGCTTCAAAACATCACTGTTCTTTTTTATTCGGCCTCTTGTGGTACCGCAATTTGTCGCTTATTGATTTTGGCTACACGAAAAAAGCAAAAGAGAAGAAAACAGTAGGGTAGGTAAAGTTTTGCGGCAGCTTTTTTGGCAGCTTACTTTGACGTTTTGACATTTTATAGGCAAAACTTTACAATTTGTACTTTTGCTGACTTCCTTTGACACTACACACTGTTTAGATATTGCTGCTGCTTGGCGTAGAATTTTGTTTGTGTAAGCGTTTATTTTTATGTTTTTTTTTCTCTTTATGACGGTTGCTTTGTTGGTTTGCGGTTTGTGCTGCTGTCAACTTCTAGTCGTGCTTTTTCTTCAAATTTTGCATTTGATTCGAAAATTGTTTTTGACACTTTCTTAATAACTTTGTGCTAAGTCGTTATTTGATATCCAAATACATTTGCAAGATTTGTTTATTGATTTTTCAAGTTTAATGTATTTAATGGATATTTTACGGGATTCGCCTTTTTCAAATTAAAAACCCATTATGTAAGCAAAACAGAAAATAGTTCATGGAATTACAATTTATATATTTTCAAAAAAAAAAAAAAAAAACAATTTTGAAAGTTACGATTCAAATCGTCAATCATGTAATATGTTAAAAACCTTTGTTGTAGCGGTTTGATAAACCCCGTCTAGGAGTAGGTGAAACTAGTCCCAGACATCGAGGTTATCTGACGGGAGGTCCAGGAAACGTGCTTCATCGACGGGCTCGAACTAGAGGGAGACGGGGCATGAAAAGAGGTGGTTAATGTCGTGCGGGGACTCATTGCATGCAGTACATACGTTTGTATGTCAGGGTCGAATGTGGTTAGATAGGAATTAAGTCAACTACAACATCTAGACCTTTATTGAGCTTGTGCACCGGTGAAAGCAGGAAGTTTCCTGTGACGGTTCTATTGCTTTGCTAGTAGTTTACGACCGGCTGTCCAATTGCGTTGTATGTGGCGGGCAAAGTGCCGCCGGCTAACGATTTGAGGTTTTTGTTGCGGACCTCTATTTTAGAGGCAATTACAGCCGTATGAGAAGTGAGGGGGCGCAGGTTGTCGAATGTGACTCACAGTAACTTTGGGTTGATTGTCACCGACTTTCACATTGAGCTCGAGCTGCTACTCCTTCATCCCGCTGATGAAGATAGTAGCCGAGTAGTGAGAATCGTCGGCGGGATAGTAGGTTACTTTCGAGAAAGGGTTATCAAGATCCTGACCAGATTCCAATATCGATCACATATTTATTCAAGTAGTTTGAAACTTCAACAAACACAACGATCAGCTAACAGAAGCTCTCTCTGTAGTCTTAGGCAGAAGTAGATTACCGAAAGTGTGGCAGATAGGAAAAGTGAACAGTCATCGCTACAAGAAACTGACTGCGATGTCAGCTAGTTTTAAGCATCGTAGTTCGTAGAAGTCATTCTGGGATGAAGAGATTATAGGTTTTTTAGAATACTTTATGTGGACCGTGAAACCTTTTGATGCCACATGATTTGCAAGTATGATTCCCTTTTCATGAAGTATAACGCCATGCTTTGCAAGCAATATTTGATCCACAGATCTACTTAATTATATGTACCTGACACTTCAAATAACCGCTTCGAACGTCGGTTCGTATAACATATTTTAACGCTCTTATCCTATGAATGGCGTAATTGAAATCTAAGCACAATCTATTATCGACAAAAAGCTGTAGTTGTTCGTGTAATCTTGACCCAATTAATATGTCATTGTGAGCATTATTCTATCAGGCTATTGTTTTATGTCAATATCAACATCAAACATGTGGAGCAATTTTGGTAATAAGTGGTTTGAACTATTCTAAAAAAAGACGGATTTAAAGTTAATCAATAGAGAATTTCATTACATTTCTCTTTAATTATACTATTAATATTGCCTCCATGGAATAAGTCTCCAAAAATATAAGTGTATCCCATCATCCGAATTACCTCATATTTCACAGAGTAGTCTTGTTCCATCCTATCAGAAAAGCAACACTGATTGCTCATGTTTATTTGACAAAATGCTTAATACTCTATCAAATTTACAAACAATAATAAATTGTTCGAAAACTTGCTTGAATGTAGCAATTTGCTCATTTTATTCACTCACTTATTGTCTTCACTTAAATGACACTTAAACAAATCTGACAAATGACTTAACAACAAAATGCTTTTTTTCTTATTGGCTCATTTATCTTAACAACTACGCCAACACCTAGCGTGCTTCCATTGACTTGTACGAGCGAGTAGTATACACTCCGCAGGCAGTCTCAGTGATTTTGCGGTCCTCCCCTCTAATGACCTGTCTTTTAGTTTCAAATCTCTCCCTCCGTCTAAAAACTCTAATGCGCATTTCAATTTATTATATTCTGTCTTTGACAGTTGAAATGTTTTTGATACATTGTGTTATGAAGCCAATACAAAAAGCAACAGTAACAACGATAATTTCCTTTTTGCGTTTAGCTTCCGTTTCTCTGATTAACCATGAAATGTTAAAACTTTCATACATATAGACACGAAGTATATTTATCAAATTGTTTAGTGTATTTGCTAGTGGGTGCGGGAGTTTTTATTTATTGACTTTTTGTGACAAGTGTACATTACAAAATATCTACTTGCCTTACAATCTGACTTTTGATGTGAGTGATGATCCTCTATGCAAATACTTATGCTTCTATTTAAGTAGGTGTGTGAGTATTTAATTTATTAGACAATTTGTGATTGTCATTGAATTGTGAGTGGCTCTTTGAATATTTATGAAAAACTTTCTCACTAAAGTTATGGTGACATTTACGCGTGTCAATGATTAAGTAATTAGACAATACTTGACTAATTATTTAATTAATGGAATTGCCGTAAATTGGTTAGTGTGAATGAAATTGGTATAAAATACTTAGTAAATAATGGCAATTAGTTTGATTGGAAATCTCGTTGTGCAGAAGCCTGGACGATGTCTACATCCGACGAGTTGGCTTTAGGGGTTTTCGAGAGAAAAGTTTTGCGGAGGATTTATGGTCCTTTGCGCGTTGGCAACGGCGAATACCGCAGACGATGGAACGAGGAGCTGTAGGAGCTATACGACGACATTGACATAGTTCAGCGAATCAAGAGACCGCGGCTACGCTGGCTAGGTCATGTCGTCCGAATGGACGAAAGCGCTCCAGCTTTGAAAGTATTCGATAGAGTACTCGCTGGCGGAAGCAGAGGAAAAGGAAGACCTCCACTCCGTTGGAAAGATCAGGTGGAGAGCGACCTGGTATCACTTGGTATTTCTAACTGGCGCCGAACAGCAAAAAGAAGAAACGAGTGGCGCGCTATTGTCGACGAGGCTATAATGGCTTAAGCGGTGCCTACGCCAAAGAAGAAGTCCACCAATAATGACTGTTTCTACATAACTATTTGTCTTAAGCACTTGCTAATTATTCTCTTTCAAATGGAATAGACTGCATATGCTTTCTGCATTTGTTTTTCGATACCCAATTTTCTAGTTTTGTTTGTATCAATCTCAGTCCACATATACTTTGCTTTAATGGAAGAAGGAATTGTAGTAGTGTTGTTGAAGGTAGCTGGAATTGCTGCATTTTGATTTTGTTTGTGAATAACATAGCATCGGATCTGCCCTGATGCAGTTGACACGAGATGGCTTCAACTGGGAATATCGAATAGCTTTACCACCCACAGAAGTGGGAACAGAACATCTCCTTGAAAAGTCCGTCTACTAACGTAGATTGTAAGTATATCTGAGCTGCTGAATGTTGATAAAGCTTATTTTTAAGGGCTCTCTCTATATCTAGAAGGCTCTCGTTTCCAATCACCGTCCTCCTTTCAATATAGATCGGTCGTGCCGCTCGGGCAATATCCGCAATCGTGGCAAATTATTTGCAATCTTCCATCGATGCAGGATTGACAGTAGGATTGGCAAGCTTCTTGTTTTACTTTCTCAACTGTTTTCTATAGTTTTTTATAAGACCCGTATAAGGTTGCTTATAGCTTTCAGATTTACTTACCTTGTATTTTTAGGTTTGTATGGTCGCTGTTCTACCATGGAGGTGATTTCCTCCTGTTATGAATAGATTGCCGGAAGTAAATTGTTAGCATCTTTTCAAACATGCCTACAGCACCATCTAAATTTTGCGTATTCGTGATTCTGTTACTCATTTCACTCACTGTTTATATTTGACTGATAATCTCATAAACTTCCAACTCGTTTTTTTATATAAATATTTTTTTGAAATTTCTGTGGCCGCCCTTCAGCCCTAAACTCCTTTTTATTATTGTACCCTTATATTTTCTGCATTATATTTTTCCAAAAAGTTTTATTTAATGTTTAAAGTTTCCAGTCCCTTTTGCCATGGGCGTAATCAAAACCCTTTATGCAAAAAAGTAGGCATACATTGTAGTTAAAACTCTAGGCATTAAAGTATGAGCAATTTAAATATTTTTTTTTCATATAAGGATTATTATTATGTATGTACGCTTACTGCGGAAATCTACAAATATAAGTAACCATTTAAAGAAGAGATAACTGTAAAAGGTAATGAAAAATAAACGTCTGCTCGGCTAATCGGTTGTATTTGCTCGTTAGCCTTCTTTTCCTTTCCTTTGCAGTTTTGTATTTTATTTTCTAATCTCTCTAAATTTCTTTTTGGTAAATTTTTGAGCCAAATTACTTGTTTAATATTTTCGCTATACATATTTCTAATTCTTTGCCTCCAGCCATAAATGCGTACATCCAACTAAAGTTTGGACAGTTTACAAGCTTTTATTTTAAGACTACAGCAATATACAGTAACTGATAAAAGTCTACATACACCGCCTGTATTCGTTATGTAGAAAGTACTATCGCTTTGCTGAAAAATGTAGGCATACAGTTTTATTATAAATCCTTTTTTAATCACATGATTAAGACAAATGAATTCCCTAACATAAAATAAAACAATTATTGACAAAAGTCTACATACATCACGGGTTTACTAGCAGGTGCGTTGATATGCGGTGTTTTTATGGCGGTTAGCTATCCTATTTTAATTTTTTTTAAATTGTGTTTTCTAATTTGCTAGTATTGAATTTAGTTGTGGGTTAAACACATTAGCATCAACAATGATTCCGTGAAAAGAAATATCCATTGACGTAAGATACTTGGTTATTCAGCACAGAAAAGAGAAGAAATCCTATGTTGAAATATCAAAAATTTTGAACTTAAGTCGGCCAACAGTAAAGACCATTATAAATAACTTTGAAAAAAAAATAAAAATATGGATCCATCGGAAATAAGGCGCGTGTTGGCCGACCGAAGAACTAACGAAGAGGCTTCAGCTTTATTCTGAAAGAAGTGAATGATGATCCTAAAGTTATAGCTCCAAAATTAGCCGAAAACATCGCCAGCTCATCAAGAAAGTGTGTCCATCCAAGAACAATTCAAAGAGCTCTGAACGATAACAGCTTCCACAGTAGAACGCCACGTAAAAAGCCTCTTATTTCTAAAAAAAAAAAACCGTAAACTTCGCTTAGAGTTCGCTAAAGCACATTTAGACAAGTGACTGGAATCTGGAAAAAAGTCTTGTAAATAGACAAATAGAAGTTCAATATATTCGGCAGCGATGGAAGAGCCAAAGTTTGGAGAAAAGAAAATACTCCACTTAACTCCAAAAATTTGGTTTGGTTTGGGGAGCAGTTGCGGCATTTGGAGTTGTAAAGTTTGTTCTTATTGAGGGTAACATGGATCGATTCAAATAAGTGTAAGTCATTGTTGGAAGCTAATCGGAAGGATTCGATGTACAGTTTGGAGCTTGGCGCAGGTTATTTTTTTCAACAGGACAACGATCCAAAGCATACGGCCCAGATTGTTAAGGATTGGTGCTTGATCATGCTACAAGGTAACTACACACACTCCTTCAAAGCCCAGATTTGAATGTTATCGAACATCTCCCAGATATGTTAAATAAAAATTTTAGTACGAAAAATGAGAAAAAATCAGATTTCCAGCTCAGGATTATTCAAAGAACTTCTAATTGAAGCTTGGGACAATATTACTTCCTCAGAATTGATAAATTTAGTAGCTTCGATGCCATGACGGTTTCAAGTTGTTATTGATGCGAACGGCGGACAAACTAAAACTAAAAAAGTCATGTTACCTGATATATAGGGAAAATAGTTGAAATAAACTGTGTTGTTAAATTTTCCAACAAATTTTTGGACTTTCAATTCAACGAAAATAGGGGGTATATGAAAACTTTTTCTGTACGTATCTATTTAAACCAAGCCTAACCAGAAGCTAAATTTCTCTCGCAGGACTTCATGTGCATAGCCCTAGACAACTTTAGTAATGTAAAACGAAACAATACTAACCATTTTAACACTCTAATACTCTTTTATATGAAGCAATGTTCTCTTTTTGTGTGGTAAATCTAGTATTTAACCACCCCATAATCATTCTTGATTTTCTTGCATTTCACTCAAAAATGTTTTGACTCCTGAATATTTGCTAGGATTTGCTAAGTTTTGTTTTTCATACAATTAAAACGTATTTGTTTTGTTGTTCTTTGGTTTTATTTTATTTTCTCTTACATTATTTACATTGTTTTAGTTTACTTTTATTTGCTAACAAATATGTGTTTACATTTGTTGGATTTTTCTTGTTATTTAAGTTAATGCTCCTTAGCAGTAATTTTGTGCTGCCCAGTAGAACTAGAAGGAATCGTTGAAGTAATTCGAAAGTATTTTCTTACAGCTTCTGCATAGACACTTGTGCCAATTATTGGTGGGTCTTAAGAACAACAGCAGAATACGCATAATATGGTAGTATTTCATAAAATTTGTATATCCTTCTTAACAGATTAACGACCAAAATCATATCAAAGCGAGTAATAGAAATAAATTTCTAGCAATTGTCCCGCTCAAAAAAGGACACCTTTCCTAAGTTCGTCCAAAATCAAGTCCTTGTTATTGCTTATAACTGGAAAATATCTCATCGAGAGAACGTATAAATCTCTAAAACCGTGACACAAATGCTGTCCTGTTTGTCAACGGGTTTGATCTTATTCCTATTTCTACTGGGTTATAAAGGGTGTTTTTATAGAGGTATAGAACTTTAAGTTGGCATTACTTTTCAAGATGGCGATCGATTTAACAGCTGTCAAGTGATTTATTCTCAGTTTGGTTTGGCAATTCATCATGAATAGACTCACGCCTGAACAACGCTTGCAAATAGTGCAAATTTATTTCGAAAATAATGGTTCTGTGCGGAAAACGTATCGCGCACTACGTCCATTTTATCGTCGACAAAATGAAGCGCACTTCTGGTTTCCTCAAGTGTATGTTGAAACACCGTTACATCCAGAAAAACTGACTGTTTGTTGCGCTTTATGGGCTGGTGGAATCATTGGTCCGTACTTTTTCAAAAACGATATGGCCAGAACGTTACAGTCAATGGTGATCGGTATAGAGCCATGATTACTAACTTTTTCATTCCTAATAGATTTATTGAAAGACACGTTTGGTGACCGCCTAATTTCACGTTTTGGACCTGTGAATTGGCATCCAAGATCTTGTGATTTAACACCACTAGACTACTTTCTGTGGGGCTATGTAAAGTCATTGGTCTATGCGGATAAGCCACAAACGCTTGACCATTTGGAAGACAACATTCGCCGTGTTTTTGCTGATATACGGCCACAAATGTTGGAAAAAGTCATCGAAAATTGGACGTCCAGATTGGAATACATCCGCGCCAGCCGTGGCGGTCATATGCCAGAAATCATATTTAAAATGTAATGCCACAAGATTATCTTTCGGATAAATAAAATTCATGTCAATCGAATAATCCATCGTTGTTTTATTGCAACTTAAAGTTCTATACCTCTATAAAAAATACCCTTTATTTGTGGTTGGTGTTGTGTCGTTGCTATTGTAACAACCGCATCTTCTTTATTTACAGTTAAGTTTATTTTGCTGTATAAAAATCGAAGAAATCAAAGAGTTTGGCAATGAACGCCACAATTTTGTATTTCCTCATCCTTTTCGCTTTTGTTTTTATATTCGTTTCATATTTACTGTTATTTTTGATTTTTATACAAAACTAAATTTGCGGTTTTCATTGCAACTCATCTTTGTGCCTTTTATTATTTTTCGACACTTGTTTACTTAAGCTTTTAACCCAGTTGCTGGCCACAGAGTTTCTCGGCTCTACACTACCCAACTGCTCAATTGAATAAACAAACGGACCGACAGTTACACAGCATCCTAACTTTAACAGTCAGTCAATGATTATTTGTTTTAGTTAATACGCTTGAAAGAGTTATGAGCTTCCTATGAGTGTTTCTATAATTTTTAAGGATTTACGCAAATAAATAAATGTGTTGTTTGTAGGTTGAGGGTGGGTTATATAGTATAACATAGGTCATTCATCAGCTTTCAGTCGGCATTTTTAAGTGCGTGCAAATATGTTTTAAAGTAGTCATAAATATCTACGAATTTGCCTATCCAAAAAGGCTGAAACTCACACAACTTCGCATTTTCTCATACCTTTTGTGGGTTTCCATGTATTCCTTTTTCGTTTTTCTCCCACAACAAGCACAATTCAAAACCTTAATAGCGCTATTTGCTGGGCTTTCGATGCCGTTACTCTTGAATGAGCCTAAAAGCAAATCTTATTTTGATTTTTATTTCCATATTTTTTTTCCTTTTAACATTTTCCCATCCATTTTACTTTACATTTATTTTTTGCGTGGCATTCTTTGAAGCTTCCTTTCAGCAAATTTCGCTGTATTCATCGCCCACATTTCATGCTGAGTTTATTATCGGATTTACAAATCGATACAAGCGTTAAGATATTGGTAATTTATGAGCGGCAATTTAAAGCATCATTAAGTGAACGATAAATGTTCTACGTGGGATTTATATAAGGTTGTCATAATATTTGTGACTTGGTGGGAAAATATTATTCTATTTTTTGTTATTTATGTTTTTGTACATTTACTTATGATTTTTAGACACACATCAACTTAAATATGCTTTTATTGTGCACTTGAAAGGTCAAAGAGGTTGATTGTTTAGATAGCCCAGATTACGTTAAATGGAAACAATAATTTTTATTGTCATGACACTCACATAAATTATGGCATAAGCAAATATGTTATAAAATAAATAAATATTATAAATTTTCTGGTTTATGTTTAAGTGTTTAGGGGCAATAGTAGAATGGGCGGAAGAATTGGAATCACAACTTGAGCTGTACCTTTGTAGCTGCCTTTTGATCTTCTTTTCAATGTAACCGCACTAAGTTCATTCCTTTATGGTTATTACAGAAATGTGAACCATATTTTGTTAGGTCTGCGAAAATGGTTTTATCTAATTTTCATATCGGGGACCAGAGACTGAGCTATTTGAAAAAAATCGATTTGCTTGAAGTTTGGTACATAGGTAGCTTTTTGCTGTACAAGACCGAAAATCGTATTATTGCTGAAATATTTAAAAAAAAAAGTATATATATATATATATATATATATATATGGTACGAGTTGGTTAAATAATTATATGATATGCCTAAATGGAATAATTTTGTTTTCCGGAATTGGACTAGGGACCGGGAAAGAGACAAATGGAAAAAAAGGTATGGTTTGGATTAAAGCGTAGATTTGAGTAGGGTAGGTATGTTTGATGCGCAACATTATTAACCTGCGACTGTGCATTACAATCTATTCTTATGTGCATCTATTCAAGGATCTGGGATATTTAAAATAACCCTGAATCTTTTACAATATGATTTCCTAAATTTATAATATAACAAAGCCAAATGATATAAATTATAGATAATCATTTTTAATCACTTCTAAATATTAAATTTATAAATAAAATAAAATATTTAATTTAATGAAAGTCGACTTTTTCATTACATAAAGATTATAATAAATAGGTTAATAAACTATAATTTTGCATTAAAAATCATATATGGTTTTCAATAAGAGTGATATGATTTCTATAAAAAAAACATACTAATTGTCAAATGGTTTCTTAATTAATGTGAAGTACAACCGGTACAATGGCCTCAGCGACTTCTTTTACAGGAACGAATTCGATGAATCCAATTTGCACTTTTTCCACTAAATCAAGTCGTATGTCATGAATAGCACGTTCAATATTGACTTTTAAAGCTTGAAGAGAGTCTGGTTTATTGCTAAATACCAATGACTTCAAATAACCTCACAAAAAGTAGTCAATGGTGTTAAATCACAACTTCTTGGAGGTCATTCAATGCCACAATTTTTTGAAATAATCAAATCTCCAAACCTTTCTCGCAATGACTCGGTTGTTGCACGTGCTGTGTGATATGTAGCCCCGTCTTTTTGGAACCAGATGTTGTATAGATCAACTTCTTCCAATTGTGGCCATAAAAAGTTGGTTATCACCGCTCTCCATTGACAGTAACAGTGCAACCAGCTTCGTTTCGAAATAAGAATGTACCGGTTATTCTACCAGACCAAAACCACACCAAACACTCAATTTAGGTGAATGTAATGGTTGTTCATGAATAATTTGTGGATTTTCTTCGCACCAGAATCAACAGTTTTGTTTATTTACCGCACCACTCAGATGAAAGTGAACCTCATTGGAGGAGATGATTTTCTTAAAAAAATCGTTATCGTTTTGAAGTTGTTCCAAAGCAATATCAGCAAAGTTGTTCTTGTGTATATTTTACCATGATGAAATTGTAAACATTACTGAATACAATGAAAAAAAAAGACAGATCATGACATATTAAAAATGGCCAAAATGACACTTAGAAATCATATCATCCCTACTGGAAAACCCTATATATATGGCGTTTTGTAGCCGCTGAAGCGATTTTCGGCGAGCTGCTCCTCCTATTTGTGGTTTTTGGTTCGATGTTTTTACTAACAAATGAAGATACATACAATTTGTTCTAATCCGCCTCCGAACGGCCGATTGATTTTTATGATTTTTAATCTTTTATTTCATGTCAGAAATAGACATTCCCTGTCGAGAACGTCCTCAGTTAGAAAAATTAATTTGCTATAATTTTTACACGTTGATCGAACCTGGACTCGCACCCCGGTCTTCCGAATTGTAGTGCGTAATGCAAACCACTCGGCTTTAGCGTTATATATTTACATACATACATATTCAGAGGCGTCAATAACGTTATAGAGATGTATTCTTTAGTCTTACGGCCTCAAAGACCACTCCCGCATCATGAATTAAAAATTCTTTGGTTAGTTGGTTGATTGAAAGTGAAGGTTGTGGACCTGACCTATAGCGGATGCATCGAAACCAATGAATAGGCTCATTTTGCTCCCTTATTTATCCCAATCACGATATTGCGAACATTTTGATTTATTAATGAATAATTTGTACCTATCTTCTTAAGGTCTGGAGCTC
Organism: Neoceratitis asiatica; assembly: GCA_030068015.2. Classification (NCBI taxonomy): domain Eukaryota; kingdom Metazoa; phylum Arthropoda; class Insecta; order Diptera; family Tephritidae; genus Neoceratitis; species Neoceratitis asiatica. The sequence goes on from CM061524.1 coordinate 75,660,993, forward strand.
AGAGCACAGTGGAAGATTTAACGTCTCAATCGGCACTTGTAAATTTAATGCCAGAACTACATTCTTCACGGAAGATGAAAATAGGATGACAAAATCTTCCATATAGCAACTATCATTAAGTTTTCCCTTACAAACAGCGGAATGAGTTGGTTTATCAAGATCACCCATAGTAGAAGGGGCATGATGCCTTCTTGCGAAGTGCCACGTTTGACACGTTCAACCTCATATACTTCGTCTATTGTTTGGGATGTGCTTCAAACAGTCAAGTAAGCTCTGATTTCTTCCAAATGTGATAATTGATGCGATCGATTCGATTACCCCGACTACTTATTGCTGCTGTTGTCTTCCAAAATTCGTCGTTCTATATTATTCCGGTTTAGAGTAATGCTCCTCACAAGGCTTCAGAATAAAAATGACCTTTGCTTTTTGCCACCTGCTCGAGGAAGGTCATTGTGTTAGCAGATTTGTCCTATTTTGCAACAGCGCAGGCAAGACGATATTAGTGTCGCCTGCTCCCAATGTTTCAAAGTTTTGAACGTCTTTGAGACCGCTTCAGTGAAAATTCCTTGTCCGTCAAAAATAAGCGCGGTGGGTCTGAAAATAGTTCTTCGATAAAAATGTCTAGTCACGAGCTGTGTTTGGGTTCCCTTGGCTGATTTGACAAGATCTGGTAATCATTCCTGCATTTATCGGTATTTAAATGCTTAGATTAACCCTACGATATTTTCATTTCACGTTTTTTTTTACCTCTGTTGTCATCCGAGGATTACCTACTATGAGCTCAGCCTTGGTTAGAGGGCTATCTCCGACCTGGACTGAGAATGTACTTAATGACCGCTCTAAAGCCTTTAATATATGTTCCAGTTGAATCTGCTATTATCAAGATGCATCAAGAGCTGAGAGATCCCTCTGTTTACTTTGAAATAAACATTCCTATGAGCAGGGGTTGATTGCTCCAAGGTGTTTTTTCGATATTAGGTTTATCGATCAGAGTAATGCCCTTAGACACATCTTGAACATCATGAATAAAAATTCACCGGTATCCTAATATACAACGCCAATGAAATTCCTAATTCTTTTAATCGCACTCCAATAATTTTTTCTTGAGTCTAGTAAAAACTCCGAAACATTTACAATACATAAAACTAAAAAAATAAATACTTTAAACAGGTGACCAGCCAACACGGAAAATCGACAGAGACAAAAGAATCGCACCAAACCAAGAAAACCAAAAAGCATTAATATTTCACGACCACAAAATTATGAATAATATTGCAAAGTTAGTTTGCCAAGTTTTTGCCGCAAATGCGTAAATTAACATTTAAATATGCTAAAGGGTCGGGAGACTGGTATAAATAGAGAGCACGAGCCACAGGCACAATTGGAAAATGTAGAAGCATTTAATGGCTTGTGGAATGAAGTAACTGCATGAACTTACATGGATGCATGCATACCATTGTATATTCCATGGGTATTGTATACTATATTTTGTTGTATGAAACACAGTGCCTCGGGCCAACAACTAAACAGAATAAACTCATTTGCGTTGTGGCAACTTTGTCAACGCTTTAGAGGCAGCTGTACAACTGAACACAGATGACGATGGGAAGTGGCGAAAATTTTCGTTAGCGCACCTGCAATGAACTTTTGTACGTAGTGCACCTTATACATATTTACTTATGAGTATGTATGCAAACACTTATCGAGAATAATGCTTGTAATTTGCCACTGCTTTGCGCCGTTGCACGTTCGCGTATTTATTGGCACAGTTTTCATGACCCAAACCGAATGTGCAACACCCAACAGCAGGTAGCATCAACTCTCAGTCATTAAACCTTGCTTACCTGCGAGCAAGGAAACAGCTTCTACTTTTTACTTGTGTTCCCGACTTTGTGGCGTTGCACCTCTAAACAACAAAACAAAAACCAAATGCTGTGGCCACTTTGTTAATTTGCGCTCTCTTTGAGTCTAGTCGCGTCGAGTGCGAATCAGCTATTGCGTTAGTGTGTGTCTATGGCTTGATGTTAATTCTAAAAAAGCTGGCATTTTTGTTTTTCAAGCTTGGTTTTTATCGCGAGAACTGGTGACTTTGTTAAGCATAGAGAAGCTATCGTTTTGGTGCCAATACTTCGCGTTGTGTTTAAGGTGACATACAAATATCTCGAATTGTCTCATTTCGCTTTTACTATTCACTCTTTGTACTCGGTATCTATTGTGTGTAATTCAAGTTTGTAGTTCATTTAACTCACTTCGTGCCTTCGCCAAAATTAGAAGTGAAAAGAAATCAAAAGAAAATCTCCACCATTGTACGATTGAACTATTGAGTAAAGAAATTCGATACTAGCATACACAATCAAGTTGTGTGGCAGTAAATGATTTCCCTTCATTAATGACTCCTTCCAAGCTCTCTAACGATAAATTCTCACTTTAGTACGTCAATATAATTAACGAGACGGCATTAAATGTGTTGCGTTCAAGAATACACCTATCGGGTTTCGTGAGCTAAAAGTTTAAGTCTCCAAAAGTGTATTGTTATATTTAAAGGATTTCTATTTGGTGGAACACTCATTTTGTTGATGAAGCAATCACGTGCTACAGCATTGCTGGCGCGGAAGTATTTAAAATTCCTGCTGTGTTTTTTAAGCGATGAAGATTTATGTCTTTCAATGGTAGTAAAACGTGCCGTTGTTCTCAATACATTGTATTTAAGATCTCTATTGAAATGTTGTTTATAATTTAGAAAACAGCTAAGATTTTTAAAACATCTCATTTTATTTGTAGAGAAGAAAGTTGAAAATATTTGTACACACTATGTTCCACTCATTAAGGATTAATGAGATTCGTGTTTGAGACTGAAATTTTCCTTTATCTGGCATTTCTGGAAATGCTAATCAGGGTCTTGTTTTTCATGTCGTCGCAGCAGCTATTAGATTTTAGTCACATCTTACGACATCTCCTCTTCTTCTTCTTTCATGTGGGTTTACTGCCTCGAAAACTTTTAAAGATGAAATATTTTTATCCTTACGAACAACATGACCTAGGCAACGTAGCCACTGTTTTTTTTATGTCAATGTCGTAATACAACTCGTATAGCTCATCATTCCATCATTTGCGGTATTCGCCTTTGCCGACGTGTAAGTGGCCATAAATCTTGCGTAACACCTTTCTCTCGAAACTCCCAATGCCGTCTCATTGGATTTCGACATCATCCACGCTTCTGACCCATAGAGCAGGTTGGGAATAATGAGCGACTTCCAGAGTTTAGTTTTGATTCGTTGAGAGAGGATTTTGCTTTTTAATTGTGTACTATGCCCAAAGTAGCTCCTGAGTGATTCTGCGTTGGACTTCAAGACTAAAATTTTGTTGGTGTTGTTGATACTGGTCCCATATGGACGAAATTATCTACATTTTGAAAGTTATGATTTTCAACAATGATATGAGGGACAAGACGCGAATGCGGCGCCTGTTTGGTTGATGACCGGAGATATTGTCTTGCCCGCTCTCAATACCAGACCCATTCCCTTCGCTTCTTTGTCTAGTTTTGAAGAAGAAGAACTTACGGTGCGGTTGTTACGGCCAATGTTATCAGTATCATCGGCATATACCATCAATTGTATACTTTTATAAAATGTGGTATCTGGTCTGTTTAGCTCTGCGGATCGTATCATTCTTTCCCGCATCATGTGGAAGAAATCGCACGATAAATAATTACTCTGGTCTGACAGCTCGTTTGATATCGAACCGTTCTGAGGGGTTCTTCCCAATTCCGACTGCGTCTGTGGTAGTATCCAGCGTCAGTTTAAATCCAATGAAAAGGTGGTGTGTATCGATTCTTTTTTCAAATGTGTTCTCCAAAACTTTAATCTCTCCACGATAATTAGTGTAGACCATGGAGTCCCCATTTTTATGGATTGGGCAAAATACACTGAGATTTCAATCGTTCGTCTGACCATATTCTGCAAAGAAGCTGATGCATGCACCTTATTAATCCTCGCCGCCATATTTGAACATCTTGGCTGGTAATCCGAAACCAAATTATTTCTGCAGCAGCGGTACGTAGGTAGCTTGAGACGGCGCCCCAAAGTTCCCCTATGTCGAGAAGCTAATGAGTGCTCTCAGAGAGCAGGAGTGCAGGTCCAGTAGAAATATACGCTTTTATTGCAGATTATTGACCTCGAACCATCGTTGTGTTTTTTGATGGGCGTTTTTTACTGCACAAAGGTGGGTGCGTATATTCGCTGCTACAATATAGTTAATTACGCACGTCTAAATTGGAGACATGACTTCCGCCTGTTACAATATGATCTGGTACTATAGAAACTCATTATTCGGGTCCTGGCGGCGTCAATCAGCCTTTGCTCGTTTGGGGATATTTCGTCGTAGATGCTGATTTGTCCGACTGTTGTACCAAAGATACCTTCTTTACCAACCCTGGCGTTGAAATCTTCAAGGACGACTTTTACGTCATGGCGGCGGCAGTGTTCATTACGTTCTAGGAACTGAGAGAAAGTATCCTTGGTAAAGTCGTCCTTCTCTTCCGTCGGGTCGTGGACGCAAATGAGCGATATGTGGAAAACTTTGATGCGGATTGTGGCCAGACGTTCATCCATGGGGGTACATGACAAGAGTCGGCGACGAACTCTCTCTCTCCCACCATAATACCAACAACAAATTTGCGCAGCTCTATAGATGTAGCAGATTATAGTAGTAGTATGAGGACATCAACCAGTTGTGCAGGGGACCTTCCAATTAAATAACCGGGCATTCCATTTGCATACCCTCAAATCGTGGTCCTTAAAATATTTGAAGTGGTCGTCAGCAGACCTCCCGCTCATTCAACATATTTTTTGATTTTTTATTGCAGCAGGATACTCATGTGGAGGGTCACAAACCCTACGAAAAGTCGGTGAGGATTCGCCTTCTCACTTTAGCTCGCCTCGGATGTTTGTTGGTTACCCAGAGAATACCTGACCAAAGACCAGAAGTCGTGAACTGCTGGAACCATATGTAAAAAGAAAAGTTTCTGGCCACTTCTACTTGAATGATAGTCAAAGACTTTCTCCACTTGCGTGAACTTTTATACATGGCTCCATAGACCTACTTTCTATTCTTGATGCATCTGTGACATGGGATGGAATACTTAAGGAATTTATGGAATTTAAACTTACTCTATGGATATAATAGTTACAGTGAGTCCCAAACATCTGAAAAAAAAATTAGAATGTCCACAAAGATACTACTCTGATCACTTACTAAGTGAGAAAAGATTTTTACCAGTACCTCCTCTTCCGTCATACCCTCTAAGAGGAATCAGATGTGTGTTTAAAAAAGGACAGTTTGCAGATAACAGTTAATACCGAACCCTATTAACAAAATGTTGGTAGAGCCTTCCGGAGTTGAGGAAAATGAACCTTATATAAATATAAGTTCTTCGCTGATCGATATGCGTAACAAACAAATGTTGTCAAATGATTTTAAGAGAGCAATACTATCTCACTGGAATAGAATTGTTTCTTAATCAGGGCTTCCTAGTCGATAATTATAAACACCGAAAGAATAGGGTAATTAAAAGAAGTAGCTGAAGCAGGTCTCCTTAAAAAGTATATATATTTTAAGGATTGGATTCGATTTCGCTATTTAGGATTTAAGGTAAAAATGATAAGACCATCTCAATGTTAGTTCAATACGATATTAGGAGCAAAGTAAAACAGTTCTTTAAGTCTTTAAAATAATATAGCTGGACAGCCTATAGGGGAGATAAAAAATCCTGACAAGGGGCGACCGCAAATAGGGCTTTTTTCAATAATTTGGGCTGTTGGTGCGACCAGGATTCGAACCCTTGACCCGCTGCATGATAGCGCGACCTGCTAACTACTTTACTACCAAAAAACTCTTACACTCTGTAAATCTCTATGAATTTCTAACACCGGCACTTTCAAATTCATTTCAAGTGTAGTCTAAATCTTCGCCAAAAATCACATGAATGTTACAAAAAAAAAAAAAAAAAAAAAAATAGACAGCGCCTAAATGGTAAAACAAATGTTCAGGTAGAGGCAAAAGTGTTAAATTGCGGCCAAAATGGTAAACATACCAAGAGATCGTCGTATGCACTTCCATGCAGCATACCGTTTTACCGCAAACACGCTTCTTCATTTTCCTACTTAAGCCAAAGGCATACAAACATACGTACTTACACGAATGTGTCTCCATTCAACGATCTTCATATCGTACATACCGTAAATGCATAAAAGGCAAGGAGTCCATACTTATGTATTTATGCACAAGTCACTTGAACCTTAACCAGAAACCAAACGAAAACCTTGAAGTGTCGTGAGCAAAGTGTTAAGGGTAAGCAGGAGTTAAGTGTTAAGGTAAAAAACGGTGGTAAATGTGGAGTAGAGTGATGCGTTGGTGGGAGATTGTTACCTTGCGATTTAAATAAAGGGGTTGGATGAGTCTTGGCTTGTGCGGGTGTAAAAAATTATATATGCTACTAAATTGTGGAGCGCCAAGAAGTATGCTCGTTTATTTTAAGTGCACTGTGGCGGCTGCAACACACAAATAGATTACAGCCAAGCGTTAAAAGTCAAAAGGTTGGCGAAAGGATGCTGATATTTTTCTGGCATTACCACACGGGCGCGCCGCCAAAGCAGACTTGCGACTTGCTTGTTATTGTCGACAGCAGAAATTGAATTGGCGGCAATGTAGTGTCTCTTCTCCACTCTTACTCTCTGCACTCTTCTTCTTCACAACAGCCGGAAGTAAGCATTAAATATAATTCAGCTCAGAAAAGAACAGAGCAAAAAAAAAAAAAAATAAACAAAAAAAAAAATACGGAAGAAAAACGATCGACGTGGAAAACATGATAAAAAATATAGCCCGGACTATTGTAGTGGGCGTGGGAAAACAGAAAAAATTGGCCATCTACGAAAGTAGCAGTGTTGCATATTTTAAGGTTTGAAAAGCGTCTGTGACGCTGTTGAATGTCAGACAAATTAATTATTTACCGCTAACTTACAATCCTTCTTCAGTTTTTCGTTTCATTTTTGTTTTTGCATGAGTGCACTTTGATAGTGAACGAATGAGCGGAAACAGCTGACAACAGCAACGACTGGAGTTTGTAGTAAAGTTAAACGCGAACAAGAGCAGAAGACAAATTAGTGAAGCTATGATTTCGAGTGTTGCGATTTTTTAACAAAATGAAACCATCAAGTAATAGTTAAGTGGCTGGCTAGAAGTTGTTTAAGTGAAGAAATGTTAAGAATAATGCTCGAAAAATGAAATTAAAGTAGGAGAAAATAATAACATTTTCTACTTCACGTTGAAGCTAACCAAGGGAGGAGAAATTTCTGCTTAGGAATGGAGGACAGAGCTACTCCTTTCTATTTATGTCATTTTCAGTGTTGCCGAAACTAGGTTATTATGAGAACATATAAACAAAGCTTATTTTTAATTGTTACATAGGTAATGATTAAGAGAAAATTAAGAGTGTGCAAAGGCTAAGGATGTGTTTATGACCTTGCGCCTCACTATGATAACACCTACTAAAGATCGATTACACTAACTCATACGCCAGTGTTTATCGTACAATGATTCAGTGAAAGCGAATCTAGCGAATTGAAGCAACCGCTGATATGAAAATATTCAATCAAAATATTTTATTTTGTAAAAATAAAGTAATAATATTCAGCACAAGCATAAAATAGATAGGCTGTTCTTAAAAAAAAAATGCTATAGAATGTGATTTTAGTGAGAGGATTGAGAAGAGCTTAGTCCACGAAGATGAAATCAGTGAGCAGTTGTAATAATGGTGTTGGCGAATAGTGAACTTCCTACTGTCTAATTCTACGTTCAAAACGTAGGCTTTGAAATCTATTCATTTATATATATATTAATGAGTTTATAGCTCTGAGGAATTCTGAAATGTTATCTCACCCAGGCTGAAAATCAGTCTCTAGTTCTGGTAGATCCACCGATGATTAGATTGATTGATTTTCATAATGCTAGAAATCCTGAAAAAGACTGAAAGAAGAGAATCGGCACAAATCACTTTTTGATCAATTTTGAAGGTTAGGCTTATACGGCTATGCAAACTGAAGGTAAGCAACACAAAAGCTCCACCGGAATTGGAAAGGGTCGCTGTTACATTTGATACAAAACGTGTGACTTCTTCAGAACTTAATAAAGGAAGCGTACAACTACTGGTATATGGTGATGATATCGATGTCATTGGCATCACCCTTAATTTCTAGTTCCCCGCATGGGCTTTGTAAAGGGGAATATGCTCTTAGTAATTTCCTGGAATTTGTTACTCATATTTCAAACGGATTTAGAGAAAACAAGAATATTGATGTTATATAACATACACTGACTTTAGAAAAGCATTCGGCAGAGTAAATCATATAATACTTTTTAAAAAACTAGATCTTGTTGGATTTCAACTAAGCCTTCTCCAATTGATATCTTCCTATCTCTGTAACAAAGCTCAAAGAGTATTATTTAACGATACCTTTTCTGACATAGTTGATGTATTTGGGGTTCCGCAAGGTAGCACAAGGGACCGATTCTGTGCTTGTTATTTATTAACGATTTGTCTTCAGATATGAAATATGCAAAGATTTTATTATATGCCGAAGGATGTAAAGCTATATGGAATATATCAATTAGTGAAAGATGTTTTTTACAAACCGATTTGAATAACTTGGTAACTTGGTGTAATAATAATGATATGCAGCTTAACCCTAACAAATGTAAAATCATGTTATTTACATGAAAATACATTCAATCACCATTTTACACAATAAACAACTATAGTCTAGAGCCAGTATGTCATTTTTTTGATTTGTGTGTGGAACAGATACTAAGCTCAATTTCAATCTGCATACTAATACAACTGTATTGAAAGCTAAAGACGCCCTTGCCTTTGTAAAGCGATGCTCTAAAGAATTTTGGGATCCTTATATTAGTAAAATACTTTTTACGTCATTTGTAAGATAAACATTAGTTCGTGTGGAACCCTAATAATAAAGTCCATTCTGATAAAATTGAATTCGTTCAAAAAGTTTTTGTTGCTCGCTTTGCGTCATTGCAATAATTTTTTTAGTCAAGCTTCGAAATGGATTGATAATGTCCCATACGATTATCCCGAAAGTTCGGACCACTATTTTTAAAATCATGTAAAAGAAATTTTGAACTGCATAAACCATTTCGCCGTTTATGTCAAGATTTTACAATCACATTCGGCTTGACAAACTCACTTGTCGTAACGAAAAATACTAACCTAACTTCTCTTAACAGGTAACTCACTAATTTTCTATGGTACGATAAATAATCTTATATTTCAGCTGATGGATTTGTTTTCTGTAGCTGAGCAGTTTTAAATCTCGATGCTTAACAAAATCTTGATTTCATGACTCGGCAAATTCTGTACGTCATGCGGATGGCGCCCCTCGTGTCGGTTGGGCGGGAGGAGGGTAAGCGCTGTAACCTCTGATTTCTTCGTATTAGATAATGAAACGAGGCGAATAGATCCGACAGTGAATGCAGATAAGACGAAGAATCGCCCCTGTCATCAAACAAGTAGTTAGCGCATTTGCGCATATGTATCTGCGCTTAAAAGTACATCGACATTTCATTCATAATTTTTTTAAACATTATGTGTTAGTTGTCAAAAAGTCAATGAAAACTATGAAAAAAATTTGGAAGCACTACTTTTATATGCGACTATTTGATAGGCCGCGATAGCCGAGTGGTTAGCATTGCGTATTGCCATTCGGAAGGCCTGGGTTCGAGCCCATATTCGAGCAATATTCAAAATTATAGAAAATAAATTTTTCTAAATTCGGTCGCCCCTCGGCAGGGAATGTTAAGCCTTCCGAGTGTATTTCTGACATGAAATAAAAGCTTCTCATAAAAATCTATATTTCATAGGCGCACATAAAACTTTGCGCTTAGCATTCCATACACAGCTAATATTTGCCTTGTAATTCAATGTAGACTCTTTCTTTGGATTGAGTTGGCAAATGAAAGGTAAGGGCTTCTTATATCCAGTTCTGTTATATGGTGCAGAGGTTTCGATGATCTCAATATCCGATGTTTTGACTTTAGGAGTCTTCAAGAGAAAGGTTCTGCCTACGATCTTCTGAATACGGGCGACGGGAATACCAAAAACGGGTCAACGATGAGCCTTACAAGATATGAGATGACATTGACATAGTTCAGTGTATTAAGAGACAGAGGCTTCACTGGGTAGAACATGTCGTCCGGATGGACGAAAACAGTGGAACAGAAAGACCTCCATCCCGTCGTAGGAATCAAGATGAGAAGGACATTGTTCTCTACAAATGCTGCTTGAGGAGAAAAAATACCCTCTAGATATCTGTAAAATGATTAAGTACCTTGTTACTTGAACGAGTGAGCTTCATATGGGGTGAGTTATTCTCGAATACACCCATTTTAACTCTATTATCAGAAAATATGATTTCAGATATATACTTTTTCACTTTTCGGATCAAAAATTTAGAAAGTGAATAAGCAAAGTTCCATAAAGCGCCTGAAGTGATAAGTCACACTCTCAGCTTTGCATGGTAATTTTTCATTTTATATTTGATGTAGGAAAACATTCATAATTTTTGTATTTTATAACGATTATTCCCTTGGACCTTTAAAATGCACACACGCATATGCTTTTGTTTTATAATTAATAACACTTTATTTCAGCCTTTCATCAGTCAACCCTCGTTAAAGCGTTTTTGCACCTTCTGAGCAAAAATATGTGTCGCATGCAACACGCGACTGAACCAATTTAAAATCCATGCAATTATCGCTGTTGGCTTCTCAACACTCTTGCACTCGTAACAATATATTAATATATATATACGTATGTATATGTAGGTGATGTATATACATAAGTTGGCTCCACGGGTGTCAAATTTTTTGTGTTTTAATAACGATAATCTCAGTACGAGTGGGTGTGGGAAAGTACTTATTATTGACAGCCGAAAACGAGTAATGAGTTTTTGGGTTTGAAATGGAAAAATGTTTAAATATTCACAACATAATAAATTGCTTTAGAAAACGTACATATATGTGCGTATGCAGGCAAATGAAAGATGATTGTAAGTGTACGTGTAAATGTATAAATTTTTAAAATGTGACTTGAATATTAAATTTACACATTTTGTAAGAGTTAAATGGCTCTGTGCACACACACATTACAAGACCTACATATATGTATGCCCATTGTTTATACATGTGCAAAGCTGTGCAAAGAGGTGTTGACGCGAACTCAATGACATTTATGATTTACATTTAATTTTTAATTAAAAATCGAGGCGTGAATTTAGACTTTGATTTAAAAAGTAATGACGACAATACAGTTGTCACCAAAAGAAAGCAGAATAAACCGAAAACAGTAAAATTTAAAAATGCAGTTACCTCATTAAATTGAGGCAAATATGTTATCCCCATAAGGTTTAATAAAATTTAGAGATTTTTATTTAAAATTCAGCCCACTTTGAAATTAAATTCTGAATAGAAGCTAACCTGGATTACTAAGGAGTAATGGCAGCTACCAAATTGTAAGTGAGTTCAGCTTGAATGTACCTATAAAGTGGATAACGTGATAGAAAAATCAACTTTACTTCAAAGACGTCCAACTAAAAGAGACTGTGTTGCCGATTTTCGTGGTCCCAAACATGACAGACGTGAGAGATCCCGCTAAAATGGTTGGTTGCCTGACGGAGGGGAACTTAAGCCACTTGGTTGGCTCTCTGTTCTTACTGTATAACACAACTATGTGTAAGCGTTTGATTTTATAAATCTTTTACTTCCCTCCACTCATGCTTGTTCATAGCCGTAAGGATAGAGCTTAGTTTAATTATAAGTCTGAGAGCTGAACACACACAAAGTTAGTGTCCCAGCCTTTGACCATCTTCTATGCACGTCCGGCACTTAGACGATTCAACCTTATATAGTTTTTGAAGATCTCAGGGGATCTACCCCATCAACCATACCGAATTCCCTGTTGTCTAGATAAGTAAAAATTTGGTCTGACTACAATCCGCGCGTGGAAATTTACGGAAACATCGCAGAAAGTTCATCCACAGTCAATCTGCGATAATCACGGAACGAATTTTCAATTTTTTCAGACATTTCGTCAGTCAAAATTTAACGATTCATTGCTTTATCACCATCCCAAACGAAGGATTTCCCATCAAAATGAGAGAACGAATGACGCCGAATATTTCCCACTTAGCGTGAGACTCGATAGACATTGTTCACGAGACGTGTTGTCGCGTCGACAGTTCTCAACTTAATGATCTCGAACCGGTTTCGTTGAAAAGGGGACAGGTTTGGCTACACTACATAATAAAAAAAAAACCCTCCTTCCATGAGAGAAGCGGTGCATGTATCTTCTGCCTCGCACCTATGATCAGAGAAAGAGTTCTCCAAGGTGACCTGCCATCCCGATGTTAGGTTTATCGCACTAATATTAAAAATTAGTTTTCTATTCTATGCCTGCTTATTAAGGTTTAGATTGCTACCTTTATAGTGAATCGGGCCTTGGAGTAAAAATATTCTAACAGAAATACAGACACATATCATTGCAATCTGAACAGCCGCAGAGTGTGCGATGTAAGTTTCTGCATGCTCTGTTAACCCTTAATAGCCTGGTGGTCCCTTCAGGAACCTCAACTTTAGAGACTTGTTTTTCAAAACTGTTACATTTTTTGCGCAATGTTTATTCAGCAAATATTCTCTTTATAATGTATGCCATCTAGCGGAAAAGAAAATCATATGCTTTTCGGTGCTGAACACCTGATTTTTGACGTTTATCAGAAAAACACACAAAAGCTTCAAAGTGAACAAATCGTGCTTTTTCAAATTGATTGAAATCAAAACTTTTGCTCCAAAAGAACCAAATAAAATTCATTTTTATTATTTGTGCACTATATTCAAACCATGTAAGTATCTTTTTTAGCAATATAAATTTTGTTTGTTTGTGTTTTTCGTGTAAAAGTTCAAACGGTCCTTCAAAGAACCAGTAGGCACTCATTAGAGAAGTGAAATTCGTTAGTGCTTTAGCGTCTTTTTCTAATTTTAGTGTAAATTTTTAATTTTTCATAGAAAAATGCCACGTAAATACAAAGATTTTACCACGGATGAAGATTTTGAAGCATTCGTCAATGATTTTGAATGGTCAGCAAGTGAAATTGGCGATATATCAGATTTTGACGACGACAGTCTAGACGATCCCGATTTCAATATAGTGACAAATGATGATGCGAATATCACTGATCAGTTGGAGGATGATGTGTTCGAAAATGTGAACGAATTAGATGCTGAACAAGTTGTGAGTGTGGAACCAACTGCTGATGAGAGTGTTCAAAATGAAGATATTGTTGTTACTGGAGATAGCACACGCTGGCATCAATATGCAACATTTTACAAAGATATCACAATTGACAAGGACTCTTCCGAGTTTAAAAAATGTATCTGGAAGAAAAAACATATGCAGAATCATGCAAGTTGGGTTCAGTTTGGCAGCGATTCTGAATTGACAACAGAAATAATGGCACTAGATACACCTTTCAAATTTTTTTCTTACTTTGTAAATGACGATATAATTTCTAATATTGTAGACCAAAGCAATTTGTACGCAATTCAAAAGGATTCATCGAAACCTCTAAATACAACGCCAGACGAAATAAAACGCTTTTTTGGCATTACATATTTTATGTCCGTCTTCAAGTACCCAAGTATCAGGACGTATTGGGGTGAATTTGGCATACCGGCTATTATGAATACCATGACGAATCGATATGACAAGGTACGCCAGTTTTTGCATCTAAATGACAACAGTAAGATGCCACGTCCGTCAGCTCAAGAACCAGCTCCTTCACGTCGACGAGGATTGCGTCCACAAAACACTGATTCATCAAACATTGATCGTTTATATAAAATTCGTCCGCTTATTGATGCCCTAAATCGAAACTTTGACTCTGTTCCAAAAAGCAGTCGTTTGTGTGTGGATGAACAAATTTGTGCGACAAAAATTAAGCACTATTTGAAACAATACTTGCCAGACAAGCCTCACCCGTGGGGCAATAAGTTATTTTTTATGTGTGACGATATGGGATTCTGCTATAATTTTGAAATTTATTCTGGCAATGAAGACCATGTTTTGGACAATGAACCAGACTTGGGAGCAGCAGCAAATGTTGTGGTGCGGCTTGCTCGTAAAGTTCCGCGTTTCAAGAACTACAGAATTTTCTTCGATAACTATTACACAACTATTCCTTTATTGGCTTATTTACGCACCCAGGGAATCTATGGGCTTGGAACAGTTCGACGTAACCGAATTCCTGGCTGCAAATTTCCAGAAAAATTACCCAATCGAGGAGACTGCGAAGAATATATGACCAGTATTCATGGTATAGATATAACTACTATAGCATGGAGGGACAACAAAGTTGTAAATATGGCATCGACTTTGCTTGGCATCAAGCAATTGAAATCGACAAATGCAAACGAAACTGATGACGCGCCTACGATTGCCAGGTATTTTATACTTTCAACAAATACTTACTGAATATAATTTTTTTATTTTCTTTAGATTTGACAAAAAAAATAAGTGTACCGTAAATATTCAGTGCCCTGCGATAATCCACGAGTACAACAAGTACATGGGAGGTGTTGATCTTATGGATTCGTGCTTTGGTAGAAGCCGCATAAGAATAAAGTCACGCAAATGGACAAATCGTCTTATATACCATATGATGGACATGGCCATGATAAATGCATGGATTTTATATAAACGCCAATTCTCTTCATCTCCTCGTACAGATAAAATGCTGACTTTGCACGAATTTATCGTAGACGTCAGCAAAGTTTTAGTAAAATCTGGCACACAATCCATAAGGAAAGGACGTCCAAGAAGCACTGGAGGATGTGAGACCCCTGAAGATGTGCCAAAACGAGTTCGGGTAGTAATGCCGCCTAGTGACGTGCGGTTTGATAATGTTGGGCACGTCCCGAAATACCTAACAACAGGCAAACCTCGTTGTAAAATGCCCAATTGCACATCTAGAACAACAGTGTATTGCATTAAATGTGAGGTAAATTATGTTTCCAATCCACAAAAAACTGCTTTCTAGAATATCATACAAAACATTGAATAAATGAACTGAAATATATATAATTTAAATGAAAATAAAAAAATTTCATATATAAACCATATGCATTTTACTTGTCAAAGGAGTGCCTGGTGGTTCTTCAAAGAACCAACACACAAAACCTCCCCTAAAATGTCCAAAACTCAAAATTGTGAAAAGTCGTAGAACAAACGTTGTTAAGGGTGCTAAAATACAACATATAAAATTTTTTCATTGAAAAAAAAAAAGTCAGGCTATTAAGGGTTAAGTCCTTCTCCCAGTGGAACATTTCATATTCGTTCTCAGTTCCTTGTTTAGCTTGGCCAGCATCTTGGAAATGGACTCCGTGGGAAACACAATTACTTTCCCTCTGGCAAAGATCAGTGCCTTTGGAGCTTTGGGACATTTACGGGACATCATGACTTGGAGCTTCGCACCATTGACCGGATGGCCTCGTTGTCACCAGCCGGAAAAGAGCAATCTGGCTTTGACGTACCATATATTGTTTCTTGCTGCGCTGATCGAAACCATGCCCTTGCATTGGTTCCTGAGACTGTTTCTCCATCATTATTCTTTTTGCCAAGGTTCAACCCCATGCCTGTGCGGTTTGGTTTGACGAACATGGTCCTCCATGCAGACCTCCCTCAATCTGCTTTTGATTTTACAGAGGGAATAGTTCCCATCCTCCTGCTTTCTTGGGATTGGCTAAGGCGGAGTTCTCATTAATAAAATACTGAGGTGTATTTTCAGACCGTTGCATTTTTGCATATATACGGATTTCCTTTACGTAACAGACGCAGAGAGTCATTTCTCAATGGTAGTATTCTTTTAATCTAAACTATTGATTGGCTCCCGACTCATGACTCGTCACCACCATAAAAAAGTATCTACTCTTCTGTAGATAAAGAAATATCTCCTGTTACGGGAAATACTTAAAAGCGAAGACAGTTGCTCCTAAGGTGCAATGCATAAGGAAGTATTGGTACTGACACTTTGGAATAGTGGTGGAGTCTTAAGATAATCGACAAACTTCACTTATTCTTGCTTATTATTGTTTATTATATTAAAAATTGTGTATAGAATGTGTATATTTGAATTTCATTTGTATTCCGAAATCTTTGTAATGTAAATCTCTTCACTGACATGCCTGTCTGCATTCTTCGTCGTCCTCGCAAATATCGCATAAGTTCGAGGCAACTTCATGGTAAACCGTAGCCCGTTTAAGTGTATCATAGTAATCATAGAGTACAATTGATGCGGGTTTTTGGCGGGCGACAGCATATTGTCGTATGGCTTCTATGGGCAAACACTGAATTTCTTGTTTGAATAGACTTTCGAAATAGATGACAATCATAGTATCGGACTTTTGGGACTCAACTTGCTGAAGTAAAAAAAATGTTAATCGTACGTTTTATTAATAGAAATTGCCCTTACCCTAATACGTGGCACAGCTTCAATATGTTTAAATGCCTCGACGTCGGCTATATAACCGGAAGGTAGTGTAATCTCCAAAATTGCCATATTTGATGTATCTCCTTTTCCAGTATATTCCACGCATACATCCATTTCCATTTTTAGTATGGGCGTATCTTTTTTAATCATAGTTTGTATGGAAAAACTCGGATGCGGCTCCTTTTCGAGTACATTATATTGATAGGCTATTTGTATTATGGCCGCACCTTTTCCTCTGGCTGCGAAATCCACTGACAAAGTTTTATGCGGAAGCTATGTATAAGTACGTAAGGTATGAGCTTAAATATGTTACTTTTATTGGAATGAAAGTGAGAGCGTATAGCGTTTTGAAAACCTGGTTTTAGTTAGCTTTTGTCTTTCCCACTTACCTCGACACTTTGTAAGATCAATCCATTATCTTCATTAATGCTCAATGTCTCAGACAGCGTTACACCGCCTTTAGCCAACACCTCAATATCCATTATGCCTGGCTCATATTTCGCTTTCTCTGCGAACCCAATCAGAGCTTGCAGTCCCAGCACGGTATCTTGTGTGGATATAAATCCACCGTAGTTGTTGCGTTGCGCCACCAACCATTTCACAATTGGCAAAAGGTCATCCACTCCAACGTGATTATCATCGAGCATTGTTAGGAGTGCATACGAAGTGATTTCTACATCACCATTAGGTATCCAACGCCACCAAAGACTTGAATGTTGAGCCCCACTCGACCACCACATGCGATCTTCTGAAGTTTCTGCGGCTGATTTTAGTATATCAAAATGTTTAGCAGCTGATGGATGCTTGGATAACTGAAGTGCATATGCCACTAAAGCTTTAGCAAGTACACTGTCGGATTTTGCATTATTCCCTAATATAAAATTGGTGCCGTTTTCGATGTTAGTTTGAAATTTCTCGTTCAATTGCTGTTGGTTTAGAAGTTGGAAATTATAGTTAGATGTTATGTTTTTGTAAGTCTTACCTGATTTTCTAAGAATGCCAATAAGACATGCGCCGTCAACTGTACACCCTGCTGACGTGCCCTGCCAAAAAGTGCATTATTAGTGTCCACGAAGCAGCCGTTTTCTGCTTGATGTTTGGCAAGATACTGTAAGCTCTTCTCGAGTATTGCATCGTCTACTTTTATGAATTCTTGTAGTTTGTGCAACGAACGCGCTAAATACGCAGTAAGCCAGACCGAACCGTTTTCGCGTTTATCCTTACTGTGAAATGTAACAAACGATCCATCATTCAAACGAAAACCGAGCATATGTTGATAACCTGTATATAAAGTTTTGCAAAATTTTGGATTCCAAAGATGGCGTCAATTTGTTGATTTTCTGGGAAATAAAGCAAATATTTCAAGAGTTTTAAGCTCTAGAATTTATTTACGTTTTCAACTATCAAAACTTACCTTTAAATATTTAAAAACAAAATAATTTGGCATCAGCGTCGACATGGCTTGTTCCGCACAACCAGTTGGCATACGCAATAAATGTTCGAGATTGTTAAGAAGTGGTCCCAATATATTACCGATCACCGATACTTCAATATGTTCTGAGCTCGGTACAACATCCGCTGGTAATACCAAAACGAAACTCTGTTGGTACTCAGGTGTTTCTCGTAAATTCACAAAGAAAGCACGATTGGCATATTCCGTTACGCCCTCTGGTACTACCGTGAGCATTTTGTGTATTGTGTCGCCAGCAAGTGGTGAGATAGCAGTATATTTTAACATTATATTGCCAATGACTTTAGGTCGTAACATAAATGCTACCCCTGCTGAAGATTGCGCTGGTATATGTAATATTTTTACGCGCTTCGTATTGATAATAATCTCGTTTGAGACTTCGGTGAACTCATATTCTCCATCCGTATTATCCAGTGTGACTTCGACGTCAAGCGCTTTGTCAAGGTAATTGAAAATTAAAGCTGGTACATTGATGACCTCTCCTAGACAGAAACTATATATTAGTAGAGTACAACGCTTCGAAGAGAGAGGAGCAAGAGGGCTTGCGATTCTATGAAACCAGTTAAGTCTTCAATCTTACCCACCTCTTTTCACTGAGAACGGCAATCTAACTGTTATATAGAAGGGCTGAAATGTAACAATATCAGTTGTATGTGCTGTAACACCAAGTCCCTTCTCCGCATGTAAAGTGAATCCGGAGATCACCCACGAAGTGATCGTATCAGGTATTTTCTTTGTCCAATTGAACACTGCCGTTTGTGTACTTAAAGTAGAAACCATTTAAAATTTTCGAAAGCTGAACGATTAGGTAAAAACTTACTCCTCAATGTCATCAAAAATCCATGTTTCTGCAAAGTCGCTACGAACCGCAACTTGGTTTTGTGGTGTTGGACCAGAAGCAGCAGCAGCAGAGGCTGGTTTAGCAGAGAGTGGAAACGAGCCTTCAGGGACACGTAGAGCTTGTAAATCTTCGAAACGGTTGTCAACTGTGAGATTAGTAAGTAATATCAATAATCTTACTTGCATTTAGTACAGCATTATGTAGTTACCTGTGTTTGTATGTGGTGCTGCATAATTGTAGAAATAATTGCCATTAGTCAATGTGACCACACCACTTTGACCACCTGGATAGCGAGAGAAACCACCTTGCCAAGGCGTGTAAGTTGTATATGAACTTAAGCGCCAGGTGAAATCATCCTTGGAGATATCGTTGTTGCGACCCAGTAGGAGTACACTCTGGTCCACAGCCAGCAGACCAACAAACGAGTGTGGAGTTGTTTTGATGAGTAGAGCGACTTGTTCGCCAGGTTTGACCTTAACAGGTGCAATTATTTCCAACTGAGAGGGGAAGAGAGAGAGAGAGAGAGATGAAAGTAATATTTGATATGAAATACTTTAAGCGCTTTTGTTTCCCAACACATACCTCATTTTGCATTTCCGTGTTAATTTGGAAACTGGTCTCAGTATATTGAAAGTTGTTCATCTCATCGATGTAATAGGCATAGAAACGTGCGTATGGCATCCACATAAAACTCGGCATTAAAGTCAAATCATAAGTCTTAGACTGATTTGGTACGAAAACGCGTTCGCTAACCAAAATGTTGCCACGACCCACGATGATGTAGTCGAAATAACTCATTGGTGTACTCGAATTTATAATTAAAATAATCTGCTCATCGAGATTAAAACTACGAAAAAATGCAAAGTAGAGAACGTATTATCAGAAGAAAAATCTACATGACTCACGTGAAGCGCCCTTTGGGATATTCCAGTTGCGTTTTGAAGTATGCTTTTGGTTTCTCAGACTCAGCAGTCGTTTACATCGTCTGTAGTTTTTGGTGGCGACTTTTGATATGTGCTCGACACATCATGCAATTCGTCTTTGTAGAGAGCTTGTATTTTGTAGAAATGCGTATAACCATCGTACATTTCTAATGCCGGCAACTTTACCTTAAAGGTCGCTGTACTATTCTCATCTAAGACACTTTCGTTTCCAGCACTTGTTGCGCTATTTTCGGTTCTGTTTTGTTATCATCTTTATAGTAATTCTTCGTAAGCGCTTCGGTGAAACGAAGATGCACCGGCGTATTAGTGTCTTTTAGCGTTGCACCATCAAAGCTTAGTACGTGAAATGCCATTTCCATTTCTTTGTCAGCTGTAAACCAATTACAATTTTTATGCATAAGATAGACAATGAGAAAACTGTCTCTGTGAAGTGTTGCACGTGTGGTGCCATTAATTTTGACACCTGTAAAATTCTCTTCCACCGTCGCTTTTATATCGAGCGGCGCACTTCTGAACTTGAGGAAGCGACCTTCATATTGCCGCACGGAGAGATCGAATTTTGCTTTACCATTAATCATATCTGTCGTTTTTATTATTTTCTCATCTCGGGCTGTAGTTTTATCGTTATCTTTATTGTAGTAGTAAAAAGATTGCAGTCCAAGGATCAAAGTCACGCGGCCATTAACCGGTTTGCCGTAGGTGTAACTGAAATAAGAGATTGTTGGGGTAAGTAGGAATGTGTTATTAACAGTATATTATGAATGTATAGAGGCATGAGAAAATACTCATAGTAGCCAAAACTGATTACATCTCCAAACATATTGCTGAGAGACCAACAGTTTATAAAGAATTTTATAATCTTCACCTACAGGAGATAATTTGAGCAATTTTTCCGGCTGAAACTTATTGTGGGCTGTTTAAAATCAGATACAACTGGGACGTGAATTTTCTGAAACTTCTTTTTTTCTATATGAAGGGTTTCTTCTCTCCTTGCCAGCGTAGTCGCAGTCTCTTTATTCTCGAAAACTCCTAATGCCGACTCGTCGCATGTTGTCATCGTCCAAACATCTGCAGGTGGCAATTATGAGCGACTGGTAAGGCTTAATCTTTATTCGTGAAGAGAGCACTGTACTGATGTAATTCATTGCCTTCTATTAAGAACTGGTAACAAAGGGATGTGAATTCTCACAAACTTAACAAGTACAATTTTAAGTATCTGCATATACCGTAAACTTCAATGAATAGTAACGAAGTCCATACTCACTTGGCTCTGACAATCACTTGCATGTCACCATCTTTAACTGACACTTTCGAGGTCGCATCGATGCTGACTTGATATTTCGGTAAAACATATTTTTCCACATCGAAACTGACGGCAGTTTTACGCCAACCACCATTATCTAAGGCTAAACGCCATCTTCCTAGCACTGGATATTCAGATATTTGATATTTTCCAGTGTAAACACCTTTTGTTACCGTAAAGTTTTTATATTCCTTAATTCGATTACGTTTGCCATCCTTAAAAGAGAAATTGAAGAAATTGATTTTGAAAATTGAATAAATTTTTAATAGTTATACCTCAAACCATATAACACTACTTGAAGAAGGACCACTTGGGCGCAAATTTTCATCCATGAAAATTACACGAAAGTTCACCACATCACCTGCTTTATATTTTCCTTTGTCAGTTTGTATTTTGACATGTGTCTGGAAGACATTGTGATTAAGTTTGGTCGAATTCTTGAAGATCACACCACTCAGGCCTTCTGCGGTTATATTGTAGTCACCATCACGTAACACGCGTACATTGAATGCGACGTTTTTTACTTCATATGGTTGCACCACAATTGTTTTGGTATCATTATATTGTGGTCCCAAAATGCTGATACTAAGCGTTGCCGGTTCATCGGTTTGATGTAGAGCGACGGCAACATTGTATTTACCATTGGTATGTATGGTGCCCGGTGCGACTATGGTGTATTGGCTGCAAAAGTGTACAATGAGTAAAATGAGTGAGTCTCTGAGTTGGCTGAGTGAGATTAAAAAGTTCTATTTTACAAACGTATAGAAATAACCTGAGAGCCGCCAGGTCAATGTATGTTGTCGAATACATTCCTTTGATAAGATAATATGGCTCAGGCAAATGTTTCCTTGGCTATATATTCATGACCATACATTTAATGTGTGGAACGAGCTTTATGGATACCATTTAGTAAATTGAATTGATGTGACTGTTTGGTTAAAGTTCTAAATGCACTTAGCTCCATTAAGGTCATTGTGATTCGTACAGGTTAAGCTATAAATGAGATTGTTCCTTTAAAGTAATATTGATATCTAGCTACAATTATCTGTTTTAGTAAGATTTTATTTCTTCTGTTTATTTTCTCCCTATATTTTTTTCTTGTAAATAATTATATTTTCATTTTTTGGGTCCACCTGGTATTTGTGTGATACTGATATTGTGGTTTTGATTTTGGGATATTGATTTTGAGATATTGATATTGAGATTTCGGATTTTTAGGATTTTGAATTTGAGATACAGATAATTCTCAACATACAAAGGGGCTTACTGCTTATTCTAAGCCGCTTCCGATAGCTCTGCTGTCCACTTAGTTTATTTCTACGGCTGCCATACTTTGTTAGTATATTTCTAAAATTGTTTGTTCATACTGTCAATTAACTATTATTTACAAAATAAAATTCAAATAAAATCAGTAAAACTTTCATAAATATTAGAAAATACAATAAAACATCTACTCACCCCTTTGCGTTTGTAGTCAAGACGATTTGACAGATGCCTAAAAAAAGAAGAGTCCAACGTTGCCGCATCACCGCTAAACGAATATAATAAAAACGCTTAAGAAATACAGAAAAACCGGTACACTTTACAATGTGACACAATATTCTTTTTGCTCAGCAAAGAAAAGGAAAAAACTCAAACAATTACTTATTTGTAATTACGATTTTTGATTAAAGCGTTTTTGCGTATGCACCAATTCGCAGCTTCGCCACGACTGAACTTGATTGTAAAATCTCTAATCAAAAGCAAAAGACACTGACTTACTGCATTCACATTACAATGGGCAAAATCTGATTTCTTTGTTTGAGCTTACTCATTTGGCTTTCGAGTGAATATACTTTGAGTTTGTCTCAAAAGAAGCCTGTTAAAAAAATTCTAATTTGTTAGCACTATTTTCTTCGATAAAGCAGATTCTGATTGTTCTTTAATTCTCTACTTGTTGCTCTCCATCTAGAAATCTCACTCTTTCTCTCTCTTTCTCTCTCTCTGTCTCTCTCTCTATCTATTTCTACGATAAGAACTATTCTCTAAATATGCGTATTTTCAATAAGATGAGGGGATGATAGATGTGATCTTTGTGTATAGGGAAATTTCGTCTCTAAAATTCATATACCTCGGAACTTCTGTCATCAAGTTTTGTATGGGAATTATTTCTCCTCCAGCTTTAAAAAAAATATATTACACCAATGGAAATTAATGTTGGGCGGATTCCTTCATTGAAGGCGAGTTCGGCTTGATGGACAGGATAAAATGAGGATTCGATGGTTTTGTAGTTTCGACAGGCATTTGCCACTTCTGTGTTTGCCATTGGTATTTCAAAATCTCTATGAATATTTCCGTTGTGGCCCGTGAGGTTTCGTAGCGTTTTTGATTGAAATTGCTATATTTAGAGGATACTAGTTGCGCAAGCAGAGCTCTGTGGTTGTATTCAAAATCTCCATATTGGCTTATGACTAAGTTGTGCAAAAAGATCTAATGACCCAACTATAGGCTTACATTTTTATCCAATAACCAATTTAGGTTGGCTGGTGGAAGTTTCAGGTGGATGTCTTTTCCAAGTCAGTTGAATATCTAGGTGGATGCCATGGTATTTAACTTCATTTGTTTGCGATGCAATTACGTTTTTTGGTTTCAGTGTTGCGCATACTTCTGTTTTTAAAGTGAATGTGACATTCTTACCATTTTCATCGTTTACTTTTAAGCACCAGTTTAATAGACGACAATTAACGAATTTTTAGTGGTTTTCTAGATCTCCTAATACTGAGGTTAGTACTTTTGCATTATTTAATTTTATGTATGAGTGCTTCGTGCCATATTGAATTCTTGAGCCATTTTGCGATGGTCTCTTCTATAGTACCAAGTTTTTCCTGAAAACCGAATTGATGATTAGATGTAGTAAAGTATTTAAGGCGAAATGATGATATCAGCGCTGCGCCTTTTTCGAGTTTGGCTATTATGACAATCTGCGATTTTGTCTACGATTTCGGAAAATATTCAAGTTGAGACAAGAAGTTAAAAGCAATATTTCGTATTTCTTGTAATATTTGGTATTAAAGAGCTAATTTTTTTATGTACATCGTCTTCGTTAAAACCTTTATTTCAAATGATGTCGTACTAGGGCGTGGGCTCACCTTCACAATTAAGGAACCCGACATTCAAAGTGCATGCCCTCTAATTATAACCTTACTTTTGGCGTAATCGTCATCAAAATAGAAAATTTTTATCCGAGAATGCGTTATCGTTTTCATTGGTGCCACCTTTTATGTGGCGGGTGTAGGTTTAAAATAAATGTAAGAAATAGATACACCGATTTTTAAGCTATACTGATCGTATCACCATAAAAACCCCCTCCGAAAATATTTTTCAAATTTACGTATTTCTTAAATCTTTATTTTCAGCCAATTTTATGGAAATATGTATATACAAAAGTACAATTTTTTTTATTATTATTAACAAATAACGATGTTACACTTGTGTAGCACAAGTCTTCTTGCACTCTTCATCATCCTCGCAAATATCACACAACTTCGAAGAGGCCGTATAGTACTCCGTAACCTTTTGCGCTGTATCATAATAGTCATACACAACAATTGGACTTGGTTTCTGATTTGCTACAGCGTGCTGTTTAAGCGCCTCCACCGGTACGCACGACACATCATTCTTAGCAAGACTCTCAAAGTAGACTACGATAGTTGTGCCCGATTGTTTACTTTCCACTTGCTGTTGGTTGTAATTTAAAAAAATATATACATATATATATTAATAATTAAAAAATGTTTTCATAGTTATTGCCAAGCATTGCATATGAAACATACCCTGACTCGCTTAACTGCCTCAATTTGATTAAAACTCTCTTCATCGGCTACATAACCAGAAGGTAGTGAGATCTCTAGCAGCGCCATATTTGAAGCCTCTCCCTCGCCAATATACTGTAAACAAACCTCCATATCTAGCTTGAAAGTAGGCATTTCTTTGTTAATAACAGTGTCGACCTTAAAAGCGGGTTGTTTCTCCTTCTCAAAGACGTTGTACTGGTAGGCGACTTGTACTAAAGCGGAACCGGTACCTGTGGCGCTCAGGTCTACGGATTTTGTCTTCTGTGGTAACTGTGTTATTTAAATAAAAAAATAAAGTTTCCACATACATATTCTTTGAAATTATATTCTTCTTACCTCTACACTTTGTGTCAATAAACCGTTGTCTTTTGTCAATTGAATGGTCTCGGTCTTCTCTCTCTCACCACCTTTACAAATCACATCCAACTTCATGTTGGCTGCTTCGTAACCAGCAAAATCGGCAAATTTGATAAGTGCTTTAAGCCCCAGTACTGTGTCTTGTGTCGAGGCGAATCCACCATAGCTATTACGCTGTGCCACCAACCAACGTATAATTGGTAATACATCATTGATAGCTGCCTTGTCGCTTTCGAATAGTGTAAGCAATACATAAGAGGTGATCTCTACATCATTACTAAAAGCCCAGCGCCACCATAGCTTTGAAGGTTTTTCCTTTTTGTTTGACCACCATTTCCGATCATCTTCGGTTTTAGCGACAGCTTGCAGCTCTGCCAGTTGTGTGGCTGCTGCGGGACTAGAAATTTTGTTCAGTGCATACGCTGTTATAGCCTTCACATGAAGATCTTCTTCTTTACCCAAATTATGCAAAATATACTGGAAACCTTTTTCTATTTCTGCTTCGTATTGTTTACTGAGTTCCTTTTGAGGATAAAATAAAGAACGTTATTACTTACTCTCATTATGTTTCTAAAGATAATTTAGTACCTCAGCCTCTACTAAAGTAAGTAAAACACTAGCAGTAAGAGTCAATGGTTTTCTGTAGGAACCAAAGAAGAAATCGTTGCTCTCTAGGAAACTACCATTTTCTGCTTGTTGACCAATCAAGTATTTCAATCCTGAGGCAAGCACTTTCTCGTCGACTTTAATATGTGGTTTAGCTTGATTAAGAGAGCGCACAATATAGGCGGTTAACCACGTAGAGCCATTAAGAGGGTGATCCAAGTCCTTATATCTGGCAAAGGAACTAAATGAACCGTCATCTAGACGGAAGTTTAAAATATGTTGGTAACCAGATAATAGATTGTTTTTGATGTGTGATTGCACTGCTGGTGTTAATTTGTTGGTTTTCTGTGTGAAGTAAAAAATAAATTTAAAATAGAGAATAGTAATACTGTAATAAGTTATTATTTAATACTTACATTTAAATATTCTAAAACCACATAGTTGGGTACAAATGATGAAGTAGTTTGTTCAGCGCAACCAGTTGGCAGACGCACTAAGTGGTCCATGTTATTCAAGAGTGGCCCTAAAATATCGCCAATAGCTGAGACTTCTACATGTTCTGAGTCTGGTACCACATCTTGAGGTAAATCTAATTCCAAGGACTGCTTGAACTCAGGCGTATCTTTAAGATTTATAAAGTATACACGATTTGCATACTCCGTTACACCTTCTGGTACCACTTTTAGTGCTTTGTGTATTGCATCGCCAGCAATTGGTGAGACGGCGGTATATTTCAACATAATGTTGCCAATAACTTTAGGACGAATCATAAATGAAACACCGGCTGAAGATTGAGCGGGTACACGCACATTTTTAACACGGCTCGACTCATTAATAACCTCATTGGAGACATCGGTGAAATCGTATTCATTGTCCACATTGTCTAGTGTGACAGCGACATCTAAGGCCTTATCAAGGTAATTGAAGATTAAAAGTTGCGTGTTGACGACCTCACCTTAATAAGAAAAATATATACATATGTACATATATTACAAGATGTAAAGCCTTTACTTGTTACATTACATACCTCGTTTGACGGAGTAGGGTAGGCGTGGTGACAGGAAGAATGGCTGGAATGTTTTTATCTTCGCAGAATCTTTCATTACAGCAAGACCTTTCTCTGGATTCACTGAAAATGCTGTAAGCACCCAAGAAGTAATAGTTTCTGGTATTTTTTGTGACAAATCAAACTCATCTACTTGTGTGCTAAGTATTAAAAAGTGTTGTTTAATATATATATATGTACATATTTTTTAAAAGTTGTATGTAAAACTTACTCTTCGATGTCTGTAAAAAGCCAGGTTTCTCTAAAATCTTTACGTATTGTTGGCTGTTGGGAATGGGGTGACGCGGAAACACCGGCTCCAGCAGCACCATCAACGGCACTTTCAGGCATCATAGTAGTAATGGCTTCGTCGTTAACTTTGTTAAAGCTGTGAAATACTTCACCGCGGGCACTGAAGGGTACTGCGGGTGCTAAGATTTTTAAAAAAAGTAAATTTTAGCTCATCTCATCTCTCATTCTTCGTCACTTTTCACTCACCATAAACCGGTTTGGTCCAATTGTAGAAGTAATCGGCAGATGTCAATGTTACTACACCTGTATATTCACCAGGATAATGTGAATAGCCGCCTTGCCATGGCGTGCTTGTGTCATAGCTACCTACGCGCCATCTAAATTCATCTTCAGATATATCGTTATTACCTGCGATTAGTAAAACACTCTGATCGACAGCTAGAAGTCCCACAAAAGAATGTGGCGCCGTCTTAATGTGCAGTGACACAGTCTCGCCAGGTTTCACCTCATTCGGACAAGTTATGTCAATCTGTTTCAATAAAAGAGTGAAGATAATTTTTACTGATGGGTAATATGTATTACGTACAATTTAATTTAGTAGTAGCATTTTTATATAATCTTAAAATATCCACCTTGTTTTGTAATTCCATTTCAGCTTGGAATGATGACTCCGTCGAATGAAATTCGCCTTGTGCATCTACATAATAAACGTACAACCGTGCGTAGGGCGCATATAGGTGTTTGTATGGAAGAGTGATGTTATAAATTTTGGCTTTTTCAGGCAAATCAACTCTTTGGTGTTCTATAATATTACCACGGCCAACAACATCGTAAACCAAATATGGCAGAGGCTGGCTGGAGTTGACAGTTATTGTAACGATTTCGGAAGAGTTTATTCTGCAATAGCAAAGAGTAGCTGTAAATTTCAAATATGGCTGAGACAGCTTGAAAATGTAATGCAAAGTTCAGAAGTGGAATTTAACAAACAAACAAAAAAAAATCAATAAAAGTGAACGCCTTTCAAAAGCGAAAGAATGTGGAATATTATATATATATTGAATATTGAATTCTACATATATATTAAATTTTTTTTTGCGTCTCAATAAATGATGAAAAACTTTATTACTTACGAATACTTATTAGATGGATAGTGGACCGATAGCTTAAACCACTCCGTTGGTTCCTTCTCTTCTTTTTTTGGCTTCATATTTTTTGGTTCGCGGTATTGATAAGTGTTAGAAACTTTACGCTGCTCATCAATATATTCAGCAGTAACTTCGTAGTAATGTTGATAATCCTGGATTTCATCCAAGTTAGGTAGTTTTACTGCAAATTTCGCAAAGCCTGTACCATTTAGATGACTTTCAAAGCTAAATGTTTTTCCTTCGATTGTTGGTTTCGGCGTTGTTACCTTCTCTTCTTTATTACGTGAGCCATGCCAATAATGTCGTTCGGATAACGTTTCCTTAAATGTGAGTTTAACTGGATTCTTGGTATCTGTTATCACCGTTCCATCGACCAAATGCAATTGTAACAAAACTTCTGACTCTTTATCAGCATGGTATGTGTAACAAGTATCATAAGTTACACAGTTCATAACATAGCGATATGGATAAACACTGATATATTTGGTTTCATTTAACTTTACGCCAGTAAATGCTTCCTCCACTGTTGTTGTGATTTGTACGGATGTGGCATACGAATCACTCATCAAGTGATCTTTAAACTCTTTGACGTTGAGCAACAATTTAGCTTTTCCGTTCACCATATCAGCGCTTTTAATGAGTGTGGGTGCAGTTTTGATCTTTTCATCTGCGGAGTAAGAATAGAGATCGCCATAACCAAGTACGGCTGTTACTTTACCTTCAACGGGTTTGCCGTAAGTGTAGCTGAAAGGAAAATAGAAACAGTAATAACCTATTATTGATAAATGCCTGTCCGTCGAAAACTTACTTAGCACGCGCAACTATATTAACATCGCCATCGCGAACAGAAACCGCTTCGGTGGCTTCTACTTTTACTTCATATTTTGGCAGCACATATTTCTCGACACTAAAGTAGACCACTTGATTGTAAGTACCACCATTTTTAACAATCAAACGCCAATCACCAAGTACGGCGAATTCAGATATTTGAAATTCACCCGTAAATACGCCATTCTTAAGATCGAAATTCTTATATTCCTTTATGATATTGCGTTTACTATCCTGTTGAGTTGGATGATGTAAATATTAAATCAATTTATATAATATATATAACTACAACATGATCTTTTAAAAAATAATAGCATGATCTATTCTAAAATAAATAATATGTAGTATATAACCTACATAGGTCTCACCTCAAACCATATCACAGCATCCTTCTCCGGTGCACCTGGCTTTAAATTTTCATCCAAAAATAGTACACGGAAATTCACTTTATCACCGGGTTTATATTTACCCTTATCAGTTTGTATTTTAGTAATGGCAGCAAAACTATCGTAATTAAGTTCTGTTGTGTTTTTGAAAATCAAACCGGCCACACCCTCAGCGGTGAGATTGTATTTGCCCTTTGGTAATACAGGCACATCAAAATTCACCAATTTCGTCTCATCCGGTTGTAATTGAACTGTTTCGGATTTCTCAAAATCGGTACCAACTAAGCCAACTTTTAGTGTAACGGGCTCTTTATTTTGATATACGGCCACAGCAACAGTGTATTTGTTATTCGAATGCAAAGTACCGGGAGCAATCACCGAGTAATGACTGCGTTGAAAAAAAAATTAAGAAAAGTCCACGTTAAGAAAGAGGATTATCATCAAAAATTCTAAAATTTATTTGCATATATTTATTGCTTAGTATATAGTTGTCTGTTTATTAAACAAATTGAACTTAGAGTTCGAAATTCTTAATTTTTCAGTCACCTTATTTACAAGCATAATGGAATAATTTAATTTTAATTTATAGCAGAGATAAGCTTAGGGTCATAGGTTCTAAGGTAATCAGCAGCTGTTCAAGCTTTGCAATCTCTCCATATTTAAATCTAATTATAAGAATGTAATCCTCAAACAAAACATACATACACAAATCGTATATTATGTATAGGGGTTTCCAATAAGAGTGATATGATTTCTTTAAAAAAAAAACACACTAATTGTTAAGGAAATTCAAATGTTTTTTTTTTTTAATGTAAAGTACCATAGATACAATTAAACTCTGAATATAACATCATCCAAATTGCCTTTACGACTTCTTTTGCAGGAACGAATTCGATGAAACCAATTTTTGAGCATCTTTTCCACTAAATCAAGTCGTATGTCATGAATAGCAATACGTTCAATATAGATTTTTAAAGCTTGTGCCTGAGAGTCTGGTTTATTGAAAAAGCAATGGTTGTTGGTGCTGTGTGACACGTAGCCCCAACTTGTTGGAACCAGATGTTGTAAAGATCAACTTCTTCTTCCACTCTCCATTGACAGTAAAGGTGCTATCAGCTTCATATCGAAAGAAGTACGGACCGACGATTCCACCAGACCAAAAACTACACCAAACTGACAATTAAGGTGAATTTAATGGTTGTTAATGAATAATTTGTGGATTTTCTTCGCACCAGAATCGACAGTTTTTTTTTTTTGTACCGCACCATTAAGGTGAAAGTGAGTCTCATCGGAGAAGATGATTTTCTTAAAAGTCAGATCATGACATATTAAAAATGGCCAAAAGGACACTTAGAAATCATATCATCCCTATTGGAAAACCCCGTATATTTTTTATTAGATGCAAAATTTATTAATTTCTAAAGCTCGAGCCATAAACAAATATTTTGCAGGCTGAGAGCAGATTTTGTGTCTTTAGTTGTTCAAAAATTATTTCTACATATAATTTACGACGTTGTTGTTGTGTCATTATTGACAATTTTAGAAATTATTCTTCAATTGTACTTGTATATTGTATTGAAAATATATGATGTGAAACCGGTATTCATTTCTTCCAACTCTTCTTACTAATTTAGTTTTAGTTACAATGTTAATATTAAGTAACATTAAAATGAAGAAATTAAAATTAACACATTTATTGAAAAGATGTTAATTTATAAAAGTAAAGTTAATTTTTGCACTTATAACAGTAAAGTTAATTTTTGCACTTGACAAATTAAAAAAATAAAATAAAGCTAATTGTGAAGCATGCATAAGGGCTGTGAAACACGTGTTATTAGCAATATACTTGTAGAAAAAATGTTTGAAAAGAATTTACCGTTAATTAATTAACAGGCATTAACAGACAAGTTTTGAATCATAAAACACTTTTTGTATGTTAATTAAACCCGATTTTTGAACAAATGATTCTTGCATTGAAAATAAAAGAATTAAAAAATTAGCGCACATATGATGCTCATTAGATATGAAGCTACTGGAAATGAAATAATTAAAATTAATTAAACAAAACAATGTTGGAGCAATGCGATGAAATTTCGCGCGTAGGCTTGATTTAGCAGACATTTTAATTAGCAATAAATATTTTCTTATTAAATAGTTTTCTACGAATTGTTAAGTGATAAAATTGAAACTTAAGTAGCAATAAAAATTGAACTTGAAAAAAATTTATATAAAATTTTGAATTTACGCATATATAATGGGTGATTCATTTCGAGTTTTCCTACTTTTGTTTAAAGCAAAAACACACAGAAAATTCAAATTCAATGGTGAATGTTTATTATCATTCGAAAGAACATTTTTTGGCATTTATTTTTTGAAGATTATCTCTTTCAAATTTTGGCCGCGGCTACGTCTCAGATGGTCCATGCATTGAGTCCAATTTTCGATGACTCGTTCTATCATTTCGACTGGTAACTGGGGAAAGACATACGTGATGTCTTGCTCCAAGACCTGAATCGAAGCGGGATTGTCCGCATAGACTTTAGACTTTACATATCCAAACAGGAAAAAGTCTAACGGTGTGATATCACACGATACTGGTGTTTACCGACCCAAAACGTGAAATTATCTGCTCACCGAAGTGTTCTCTCAATAAATGAGTTGATTAATGCGATGTGTGGAAAGTGTCTCCGTCTTGTTGAAACCAAATTTCGCGGAGATGACGAGCTTCAATTTCAGGCATCAAATAGTCGGTTATCATGGCGCGATAAAGGTCGCCATTGACGGTTACGTTCTCACCGCCATTACTTTTGAAGAAATATGGACCGATGATTCCACCGGCCCACAAACTACACCAAACCGTTGGGTTTTCTCAATAAAATGTCAGCTCTTTGATCTCTTCAGATCGCTCTTCGTCCCAAATGTGGCAATTTTGCTTGTTTACATACCCATTGAGCCAGAAATGGACCTCATCGCTGAACAAAATTCAGCTCGAAAACGTTGGATTTTCCTGGTACATCTGAAGAGCCCATAGAGCCAAGCGATCTCAGTTGGGAATGTCCAGAGGCTTCAGTTCTTTCACAAGCTGTATTTTGTACGCTTTCAATTTAAGAGTTCGATGTAAAATGCGCCAAGTCGTTCCATACGTCAGTCTGAGTGCTTCGAAGGGCGCCGAATCGACTCTCCACGGTCTTCGTGTACACTCTCAGCGACGGCCGCTATATTTTCTTCACTACGTGCAGGAGTGGTCTATTCGGTCCAATAGTATCCAATAATGAATTCTGTTTCTCAAGATAGGTGTTGCGAATAGTACGCCCATTAGACAGATTATGTTGACCATAAGTTGAGCGAAAGGCTATTGAAAAAGTTCCTCTACTTGGATCACTCTTTATATATATATATATAAATATATATATGTATATATATATATATATATCTAAGTATTTGAAATGCTTTGTTAGCAAACCTTGAAATTAAGTGATTTCGTGTGTAAGCTTTGAAAAACTCACACACATCAAACAAACGTCAATATATAATAATAATAACCTTTACTGTTTCACACAATATACAACGAGCTGGAGATTTAGCATAAAACGCAACACTTATAATCTATTCGTAGCTTTGGGATTACCCAAAACAGTTCAGTTGTGTGTGAATTGAAAAAAGCTATTTATGGGCAACAATCAATACTTTGACATTTAAAAAAAAACCGTTGGATATAATTTAAGTGGTTAATTTTTTGTTAATAAATTCAAGCATTATCAAAATTTTGTAATAAAAGTTTCTTGAGTTATTCGCATTTCATATTTCAAGCATTGGTTTTCATTTATGGTCTAATCACAAGAAGCAGAAGTGAATTGCCTAAGCGATGAAAAAAAGGAAATAGTAATCTCATAAATCTCAGCAGAGGGGTAAAAGAAGAAATATAATCTTGTGTAAGGGGTTAAGTTAGAAAAATCAAAATATTTGTTCCAATGACTCATTTTAAGGTCGAAAACGTACGTACGAAACGTACGAAACGAACATTTCAATTAGTACTGATTTTTTCTATCGTTTGCTTTAAAAAAGTAGCTATGCAAAATAATACATAAGTTGATGAGTTAGTTGTATTTTTGTATTCAGCGCTTTTTCAGTCAGTGATAACCTTCAAAATAATGCTTTTACCAAATTATTGTAAATATATATATGTATAAAAAAAGAAATTGAATCAAAACGATTTTTTGTTTTAATTTCACACTGCTTCTTGATGAAAGGAAATACCTTTGAAGCGAAACAATGATTTCAAAAGTTTTAAAAAGGTTTCTGCTTTGTTAAAGTTGCGACAGTTTACATAGTAACAAGTTGACTTTATATTGCATGAGCATTGGAAGTGTTCAAAGTGTTGGTGGTTTTGTTGACAATAGATGAGAGATGGACCTGTCAGTTCTTTCCGTACTCAAAATCATCGTCGCCAGAGTGGACAGCAGCTGGCGAATCTCGCCCAAGGTACCCGAAAGCACAACAATTGGGTGAAAATGTTTTGTACGCGGTATTTGTGTGCTGTAATATTCATCGACTAGCCTGAGAAGCGAAATACTATCAACAGTAAATATTATTAGTCAAGCAAAAAATGACAAAACTTAATGAATTAAACTTCGAATAGCTACGACATCCACCGAATATGCCAGATTTGACTAACAGAGAATACTGGCTGTTTGTCTACTGCTGAAACTGAGGTAGAAGATTAATCGTTCTAAAAGAAGAGTGGTTTTGTGGCTCTTAATGGAGTTTACGTTGATAAATATAGCAAATTTTTAGCCAAAAAACGTGTTATATGACTTTTCAGCCTATTCTTGGAAGAAGTTTAAAAAATTGTAGCTTTCTTCTTTGAAGATATTGATTTTGAATCAAATATTCCACTTATATCGATATATAAAATAGGTTATCCACTATTTTACATATTGTCAAGTAATAAATACATTTGTATATTACAATCTCTTAAAAAATTTAAATAATTTTATTATTCACGTGTAATATGTACTAAGAAATTTTTTATTCAAATAATGTTTTAATATAATTTTTAATGAATGTTTTGTAAGTTTTTAATTGGAATGATATTAAAAAAAATTATCATTTAACACAAATTTCATTTAACATATTTACTTTTTTTACACACTTACCCTTGTCCCTCTGCGTGCACTAGAGCGTTCAAGTTCAGCACTGTGGCACACAGTGTCAACACAAAAAGTCGTCTCATTTCGTTGAACACAAAACACTACTTGTTTGCCAATGAAGTAGATAAATAAATATTTTTTTTACACTATTGTATGCCTAAAAGGTTACAACTAACACCAACAATAAAACTATGAAATATATTTTTATTTGTAAACCTCCACCAGCAGCCGTATCACTCTGTTTCGACCACCTTCACCGTAAACTGTTTCGCGGCAACTGACCAACGAAGCGTCTCTTTGCTTAGAGCTAAGCTCAGACGACTGCTAATGAAATGTGGTAACAATGAAAAAAATATATAAAGAGAAAAAATAATAATGCAAACAAAAACAAAGTAAAAAAATAAAATAAACTAAATAACCAACCGACAAATTTTTATGACAAATGATGAAAAATTAAAATCAGAGAAAAATAATCACGTCGCTTAACTACGTACTGAGGCTCAAACATACATATTCGTACATACAAATTGACTTAACTAAGTAAACGTAAACAGAGAAGCAAAATTTACAAATGGGAAAACCGGCAATATTAATTTCATGATTTCAAGTTCGAGAGTCAAGTAAACAAACCAACAAAAAAATAAGGAAACGGGTTTGAGTAATTTTCGGAAGAACATTTTCTATCTTTAACTTGGTGTTTTCGAAGCAATTGAGTTTATTTACATGGAGTGAAAAAAATAGCTTACTCTCATTGTACTCAAATCAAGTAGAGCTCGTAGCTTAATGTTGAGTATTTAAAACACAAACTCAATTTAAGAAAAGGTGCTCGGAAATAGTGTATATGGAGATGCACATATAACAATTAAACAAAATAGTGTTTATTAACCGGCTTATGACGTATTTATACGCCTATGCACTTGCCATCAAAGGTGTATTCATATGTAATATATTTACACAATTCTTCTTACATATGTTAATGGAGAGGGAGATACACCTGACTTTAATATCTATGCCATGCATAACAATTGCTTGCCCAATTGACGCACGTTCATTATTATTATTTTTTATTTATTTTGTTTTGCAATAACTTGTGTCTCACATTTCAGCAAAAATAATCAATGAGAGTGATTCCCCTTCTTCACCTTAAAAGAGCTTGGAAAAGCCGTGCTGCTATATATGTACGAGCATGTTAGTGTAAATCGAAGAAAGTATTTGAAAATGCGGAAATTTCAAATTATAAAACAATCGTTTTTATATTGCCATTAATTAAATCGTGTTAAAGATTATATCATACGGGTTTCTTCTAAGCTTGTTATATATTTGGATTTCGCTGACATTATCCGCAAGGGACATTCCGAAAAACTCGAGGAGAAACATTTTCTTTTACTTAGAAAATAGTCTTTACTTGTTCTCTGCCAGGTGAATCTGCTTTGAGGCACACCAGGCTTACTCTCTCTTTGGGATATTTTTTGCAACAGAACTTGGAGATGAAATAGAGTGGGCGCGCTATCACTTAAGTAACGGTAGAAATTTCGATTGGAAACGAGACCTTTCCTACGATGACCTCCAGCTCATTTACGGAGTAGTGGAGCGGAAACTCTTGATTTAAGTGTGTTGCAAAAATTGATAAACTGCACACTTGGTCTCACCAGCTATCTACACTAGTTTTCATGGGAGCTTCCCTATCACGGGAGTCACTCTGATAAAAACATCTCCCTTTAGAGCCCCCTTGAGGTGGGCCTACATAAGGACAAAAACCTAACTTTTGCACAACTATTACTATTTTGGAATGAGACAATAATAAAGATGCTCCGAACAGGACTGGGTCTTTCAGCATATGAAGATTCGAATTACTTTTATAAACCGCTTTGTGCAGTAAAGCTGTGGACTTGCAAATAAGTTTACTGCTATGAAACTAGTACCTGTCCAACACAAGCATTTATTGCAGCCCGACTGTGTTCTGATGGAAATATTTACGAACCTGAAGCAAGATCTATGGGTGGGCTTCGGAAAAAATAGCGCTATCTGTCCTTCTGGGGTTTGAAGTGCCCTGAAAATTGTTTATTCGGAGAGCCGCTGATAATACCAAAAAAAAAAAAAAAAAAAAAAATAAAAAAAAATAAAGGGTGTTTTTATAGAGGTATAGAACTTTAAGTTGCAATAAAACAACGATGGATTATTCGATTGACATGAATTTTATTTATCCGAAAGATAATCTTGTGGCATTACATTTTAAATATGATTTCTGGCATATGACCGCCACGGCTGGCGCGGATGTAGTCCAACCTGGACGTCCAATTTTCGATGACTTTTTCCAACATTTGTGGCCGTATATCGGCAATAACACGGCGAATGTTGCCTTCCAAATGGTCAAGCGTTTGTGGCTTATCCTCATAGATCAATGACTTTACATAGTCCCACAGAAAGTAGTCTAGCGGTGTTAAATCACAAGATCTTGGATGCCAATTCACAGATCCAAAACGTGAAATTAGGCGGCCACCAAACGTGTCTTTCAATAAGTCTATTGTGGCACGAGCTGTGTGACATGTTGCGCCGTCTTGTTGAAACCACATCTCCTGGACATCGTGGTTATTCAATTCAGGAATGAAAAAGTTAATAATCATGGCTCTATACCGATCACCATTGACTGTAACGTTCTGGCCACTATCGTTTTTGAAAAAGTACGGACCAAAGATTCCACCAGCCCATAAAGCGCACCAAACAGTCAGTTTTTCTGGTTGTAACGGTGTTTCAACATACACTTGAGGATTACCTTCACTCCAAATGTGGCAGTTTTGTTTGATGACGTAGCCATTCAACCAGAAGTGCGCTTCATCGCTAAACAAAATTCGCTTATGAAAATCGGGAACAACGGTAATCTCGTTTTGTGCCCATTCGACGAATCTACGCCTTACTAGATGATCGTGAGTCTGTTCATGATGAATTGCCAAAACAAACTGAGAACAAATCACTTAACAGCTGTTAAATTGGTCGCCATCTTGAAAAGTAATGCCAACTTAAAGTTCTATACCCCTATAAAAAACACCGTTTATATACATGTCAAGGTCGATTACATTTAAGACTTATATTTAGTTTTATGGTCCAGGTGTATTATCGTATTTGTTGGTTTTATCTAAGAAAGGATATTTCCTATATATGTAACATACTGCCGTCAACTCTGAAAACTCAGCAGAGAACGAGAAAAATCAAATATATAGGTAAAAGTCGATTGGAATGGATTTGAAATTCACGTTAGAGAGGGTTAAATGTGCAACGAAAGCAAATCAAATTAGAGAATTGATTGTGGCAGATAGGAGGAGGACAATGCCGAAAATTAGGAGTAATTTATGGATTATTGTTATCACATGAACATACATATCCTCAGATACTTTAGAATTTTTTTTGCAATAATGTTTAATTTTATTTATAAAAATACACCTTAGATCTATTAATTGAAAGATTCATTATCTCGCCGATGCTCACGTTGTTCATCACCACAAAACCACAATTAAGTCATTAACATTGACTTTCCATATCATATTTTGTAATAACCTTTTTTTATTAAAAATATCAGGCTTTAAAAATAAAATTTTTGTTGCGAATATTTTATTTTATTTATTCACTGCGGCTTTAAGTTTTTTCACAATTATTCGATTGTAGGTATATAATTATATTTTTTTTTCATATTGACACGTCAGAACAATTAAGATATAATTTTTACCTATGGCTAACAGCAGTGTATTTATTGACAAACAAACAGGTGTATAAGTACTATTAATGTATGTATATAATTTCTATTTAATTAAAAAAATCCCTGCAATATATACGTATATATATATGTATATGTACATAATATGTCGTTTCTTTTATCGTAAATATGATCAAAAGTGCCAAATGTGCATAGAATTTGTGACATAACTTGATTGTTTCACTACTCATATTTTGCCTGCACGAAAATGTTAAACTAGTTTATAAATATACTAGTTTTGAACTAAGAATAAAGGAATGACTAAAGCCAATAAAAATCTGCTGCTACAAATAAAGAGCCTGTCATAATTGTTTTTTGGCATAATTTTTCTACGAAGAGGTAGCTTAACTAACTGGTATGATACTGAAGCATAAATTCAAGTTTTTCCTGCAGGGCTTGTGCGCATACATTTGCCTGTATGTATTTAATATGTCAATATACATCATTATTAAAGTAACTAGTATTTTGATTTTAATATACAGTTCTATTCGAAGATAAGCTGACTTAATTAATGAACTTGCATAGCAATAAATACTTGTAGGTAGATGTTAACACAAAGTCCCAGTAAAACATTGTATGCAGTATCTCAACTATGTACTTGATAAACGTGATCCTAAAATTATTAGTTTGAATAAATAATTGTGGTTTTGCGCAATTTTCAGAAGCTTGAAATTGTCTTTAAGTACTTATTCCAAAAATTACTTAATCGAATTTATTATTTATTTCTATTTTTTAGCCAAATGCTTCGAAAATTATTCACGGCTTATTATCTTAAACTAATAAAATATCCCATTCTCATCCTCCATGAGACAAAGACCATAGCTTCTTATATGAAATCTAAGTGCATCCCCCCTATACTTCAAGGGAATGTTTAACTGTGCTGCTCCACAAAATAATAAATTCTTCTTGTTCTTTTCCTTAGTAGGCGTGTTTACATGTCACCGTTTACGTGATTATAGCCAAATTTTTGGTGTTTAGTGCCGATTGGGAATACTAAGTGCAGTCAGTTCTATATCCACCTGATCATTCACTTTGTTTCTCCGCTGTCTCTTAATTCGCTGAATTATGTCAATGTCATCGTACAGCTCATCGTTCCATCGTCTTACGCAAAATTTTTCTCTCAAAAGCTGCTGAATCCGACTGATAGGATGTAGTGACCATCCAACGACGAGAATGATGAGCGACTTGCAGAGTTTGGTCTTTGTTCGTTGCGAGGGGACTTTACTTTTCAATTGCCTACTCAGTTTAAAGTAGCACCCTCTGGCAAAAGTGATTCTGCGTTGGATTTCAAGACTGATATTGTTGGTGCAGATTATTCTTGTTCCAAAATAGCTAAAACTATCCACGACTTCAAAGTTACGACCTTCAACAATGACATGGAAGCAGAGTCGCGAGTGCAGTAACTGTTTTTTTGATGAGAGGAGATATTTCATCTTGTTCTCGCTAGTCAAGAGAAACTAGAACTCACGGTTGTTTAGGCCAATGATATCAATATCAGCG
Organism: Neoceratitis asiatica; assembly: GCA_030068015.2. Lineage (NCBI taxonomy): Eukaryota > Metazoa > Arthropoda > Insecta > Diptera > Tephritidae > Neoceratitis > Neoceratitis asiatica. The sequence goes on from CM061524.1 coordinate 75,701,009, forward strand.
GCATATGCCAGTAGCTATATACTATCGTATAATATATTATACCTCTTCGGAATTCTGAATTTAAATCTTGAGAGTTTTCATTCTCCGTGCACAGAAACTTTTCTTTCGGTCTTATTAGAATATCTTAGCGAAACCATATCATACTTTAACTTTTATTGAACGATATATCTGATTTTTTAAACAATATTAAAAATTGCCCGAAGAACAATGCTGATTTTTATTTATGCTAATTTCGCTTCCAACCAAACGAATTTCTGGTAATTTGTGGAAGTGGTTTCGCTTAATGTTCAGAATTTCTATTTACCAACTTTTCAAGTTTAATTCAAGGTAAATGAGTAATTTCCCGTAAACATCTTAAATACGTAGGAATGTAGCAAGAATTCGCGACAACTTTGTAATTTATGCTTGATTAACTCATACATCCCACAAATCTCTTCTACTCTTTCCACGCAGCTTTTTGTTTAGGACTAAAATTTCATGTATTTTTTTCGTGTTATTCGTTGAAAACGCACCTCATCTCAATTTGCGCCTTGTATAATTATGAATCTTTTACAATTTCCTTCCACTTGTAGTTCCACGCGCATCCGGCGTCTCCCCTTGCCTCGAGCGGTGCATCATTGCATCATTTGTTAGATGCATCATTGCCTCAATGTTGTTGCTTTTAGTGGCCGCACGCGTTGCTTACGAAAAGTTTTGACGTCACTACTGCTAACGGCACTATGTTGCTAATAACTGTTATTGCTGTTGTTGCCATTAAGGTTGTTGCAACTTGTTTTCAACGCTGTTTATGTGCACAAAATTATGCTACACTAAATGCGACGAAGAGTACACACACAAATGCGCATATTTGTTCATAGATGCAGACAAAGCAATAAATAATAATAACATTGAAAGTGAAGTGAAGTGCAGTGAGGAGGAGGGCAAATATGTAATCTTTTTTGTAAGTATGTATGTACATATGTTTGGTTGTGGATTGTAGCCGCACTTTAGAGGTAATGCCTGGAAATTACGTATACGACAAGCAGTACCAGTGCATAACGGCGACGATGACACAGCGGGGGTGGTTTTCAGTGGAAAAAATAACATTATAAGGAAGAGCTATGTTTAGTTGTGTCTGAAAAGTATTTGTAACTTATATACAGAAAAATACATATTTGCTTGCAATGGGTAATGAACGAAAGGATAACAGCTTTTACACCATTCGTGCAGGGACTCACCGTTTTTCTTCATAAACTATATCCTATTGAAATTCGGCGAAGAGTTTATGGCAGTGAAATGGCTACGCGGCGGTAGTTCGGAGACGTCATGACTGGAGCGGTTGGAGATGAAGTCTTCTATATCAGATATATACTTGTCCAATAACGAATTCCCGACCCACAAAAAACAGAAATACATAACCCTAGCACGACAAAGTATGTCTGGATTTTATATATTAATTGTATGCCACTAAAAATTGTGCATAAAAGATACCTAGAAAAGATATATTCTCTAAACTATTCCAAGAATATATAGTTTAATGAAATATTTTACTCAGTGGCAAAAATTGAACTTTTCGTAAAAAATTTGATTGGAAACGAAAAGTAACTAATTTGGCCTTAGTGGAATAAAGAGTTGTAGGGATTTTGCCTTGTCTGGATTTTGTGTTGACTATTTTTTTCTGCTCGGTATTCCGTCATCGCTGCTGTAAGTAATGTCGGAGTTGTGTTCTTACTGATGGACAGATGGTTTAATGGAGGAATAAGTGAAGTAACGGAGGGATTGATATATAGATAGTTTAAAAAGGAAATGTATGCCGACGAATGCTTTGCAAATTTCCATAACCATTTTAGTACTTTGCCCCAATCCAAACAAGCATGTAATGAACAAAATTAAAATACTCTTGTCCACAAGTTTCACTCGAGTGTACCAACAACAAGCCCACTTCATTTGTTCATTTATTCATTCATATATTCATCCATTTATTACCCGCATGCAAATTACAAATGTAAATGCCAATGTGATTGCGAATGGGCTCATAGAGGATCTTGTTTGTATGTCTGGCTCTGTGTATATTTCTCCAAAAGTGAATGCGTGCAGGAAAGTGAACGCGAATGCGAATTTATTCTGTTATGTTCTGTATAGTGCGCTGAATTTTGTTTAGTTATTGTTGTTATTCATATATTCCACGCTCTCTCTCTCTCTCTCTTTCTCGTTACTAACATAGGTTTGTCCGTGTGATCTTCTTTGCAATGTGTGCACTTTGGTGGTCTGATTTATGCCTTTCAATATGGTTTGTTTGCCACATTAACTTCAGGCTGCAGAGCCCAGTGAAAGTGCTGCATCATATGACGCAGCTGCTCTCGGTTGGCGCCGTTCAAGTAAATGCAGTTATGATATAATTTTGAGTAAACGTACAGTGTGTGTCATGTTACTAAGATCAGGTACTTCGTCTTTGATCCACACAGAGCCGAAAAGAGCTTACAATCTTTTCCCTTTCGCCAAGCTAACGTTGGTACATTTATTCCCAACTCCCTTTTTTTTTTTTAAAGTTTGAACGTGCAATAGTCTACGTGAGGATACGCGGAATCAAACAGTTCAACACCATTTTAAAACGAAAGTGAAGGTCTTAGATATTTTTAGCTCAACGAAAAAACTTCTAAAAACATTCATGCGAAACTGATTAAGGAGAAAACTCTGCTGGAATTTCGCTATATATGTTCCTCAGACGAACTGGAGTATTTTCTGGCCCTCTATCAAAAAAAAAGAAAAAAATTGGGATATATATCTTCTATTCGTGTTATTGAACATCGGGATCACTTCATTGATGTTGCTCTCCATTGAACAGCGAATAAATTCCTCCTCTAATTGTGACCAAACTAATTTTCCGCACTGTATTTTATGCGTTTTCCGAGTGTTGATGCTACAGCGCATCATATTCGCCTATATTTATGCTTGTCGTTTGTATCCTTACAATGTTCTTTGATTCCTTTTGCTATCTGTGAGTTATAATACTTACACATGGAACACAAGTAGACTTATTCATTTATATATTCGTATTCTCATGAAAATTCTCAACGTCAGCACAATTTGCCAGAACATATTAATGTAATTTATTTAAAAGTAGACGGTTGGCAAGAAGGTGGGTATGAGAGAGAAACACATTTACATATTAATAGCTTCAAAAATATACATATTCAGGTGAATACAGTGAGTTTTTTTGTATATACATAGCTCGGTTTTAGTTCCGAGACCGTAATGGCAACAATGAAACAATAAAAGTAAAGTAAAAAACTTTATTACTTTAATGTAAATTTTATAATTTAGAATATTCTCATATGCTTCGTATGCTTTATATGTGTAATTATTTATCAAGTTATTTATTGAAAATACAAGTACATATAAATATGATTGAATTAATAGTTGTGGAATAAACATCGTTCTCATTTGAATCGGACCTTCTGACAACAAGTTATACATGCTAGTCTTTTTAACGGGAGTTTCTGTAGAAATTATTGCCTAAGGTGGTATCTAGAGGGATTCTTAAGGTGAGGCGAAGCGAGGTCATCAAAGGCATTTCGACCCAACTTTCGCGGGTCTCTCGGATTAGCAAACACTAGTAGCAGGTTGCTTTACAGCATATTTTAAAGATAGTCGATTGATGTATTTACTTCATTCACCTTAATGTTTATATACCAGTTGAAAATTTTTTGAAATCATTTGTTTGATTATTTCTTCAGTTGAAAAAATTTGCCTGATTACTACTAATGAGACTGTTTGGAATAAAACAGTCAATATTTGGAATCTTGACTAGATAAACAAAAATAATAATTTTTCCAATTTCTGGCATTAAACAAAAACTCCTCATAAAAATCAATCTGCAGTTCCGAGGCGAATTAGAAAAACATCAACTTGCACACTACAAATTGAAAGCAGAGCGTCAATTGCAATTACGTATGTACGGGTATGTACCCTATGGTATGCGCCAGTAATCATGGAATAAGCCACCTCAATATCGAATACGAGGTCTTATCTAGCTGAAAGATTAAAGCCCAACATCAACAAACTGAATGGACCATATCAGTGTGGCTTAGGTCTGGTATATATACCATTGACCAGAAAGTCACCATTAGTTAAATCTTGTAAAAGACCCATTAGAAAATAATCAGTAAAACTGACCCTGGATAATCGCAATCGGAATCGCATTCAGAATTGGAAAGGACCTCTCCGAGTAATTCCACACCAAAAGAGCTTTAAGACAAGGTAACTTTTTATCATATGATTTCTTCAATTTGATGCTGGAGAAAATAATAGTATCGGCAGAGTTGAATAGACCAGGTACAGTTTTGTACAAGAGTGTTAAATTGTTGGCATATGCCGATGATATTGATATCATTGGCCATAACAAACGCATCGCAGTTCTACTTTCTCCATGTTAGACAGAAGTAAAGCCAATGGATCTGATAGTGAACGAGGGTAAGACTATATCATGTCATCAATATAATGGCCATAATTTCGAAGTCGTAGATAATTCCGTATATTTAGGAACCAGAATAATAATGTCTGCCTTGGAATCTAACGCACTATCACTCTTCCAAACAGCTGCCTTTTTTGGACTAAGTAGGCAATTCAAAAGAAAACCAAATCCAAACACTACAAGTCGCTCATTACTCCCATCCTGCTATATGGTGCAGAAGCTTGGACGATGTCGATATCAGATGGCTTTAGTTCGGGAGAAAAAATTTACGGAAAATTCATGGCCCTTTGCGATAACGTCGCAGATGGTGGAACGAGTAGTAGGACTAGATTGACATAGTTCATCGAATGAAGAGACAGTGGTCACACTGGCTAGGCATGTCGTTGATGAAATACCCGCTCATCAAAGTATAATAAGAGGAAAACCTCGACTCCGTTGGAAAGATCAAGTTCAGAAGGACCTGATTTAGCGTGGTAATTCCAAATTGCGCTAAATTGCGAGAAGAGAAAACGAATGGCGCGTAATTATTTATTTAGTTATAATCGTGCAAGCTATGCTTACGCCAGTGTAGTAGTAGTAATATCGATTTAAACATTCCTAACTTTTTGGAAAATATAAATTTTGAAGATAATTCATTTCCATTTTCGCTGAATATTGCTTGGTTAAAAATTGTTAGAAATATAAAACTAATTTTCGAAATAAAGGAAACAAAATCTTAAAAAAAAATTATAGGATTTTTTTTTAAATCAGACACAACAGGTTTGTTTTACAATGAACTCGCTTTCATGTAAAACCAAATTTTTTTTAAGCCTAGCTAACCGGCTTAAATCCTTATTATTACTTGTTTTATAGGAAAACCTCCATGATATTCTCAGCTTTTTTCATGCCCATAACTTCTATGAAATTTTTTTTAAATTATTCGATTCGATTTCTGTCAGTTTAGGTATGAAATTAAATAAGCGAAATTGAAGACTATCGAGCATAATCCTGATACTAATATATAGGTGTAAATATATTCATATATATACATACGGGCGTATCCAAATTATTTTAAAAATTGGGCGTCCTTGATTAGCGATGTTGATTTTTTCCCCGGAAACTTGGCTTAAACTAGAAACAATGCTGCAAATTTAGATCAATATGTAACAAACTTTCCGATAGTGATTTTTTTAATTAAAAAATTCGTTTTGGTCTACCAATTAAAGAAGGAAATATATAAATCAAATGCATTGTACAATCCGCAAAAATAATGTACATATATACTGGTATTTAAGCCTAAAATCTACAACTATGTTCAAGAAAATTTAGATTAGATTCAAATATAGCATGTGGCAACCACCTAAAAAATCCGTTTGTCAGAATATGTAAATTTTATTTATGAAATTTCAGTTTCTGTGAATAAGAGCTATCTCCTCTATGTTGACATTCAAAACACTGCGGCAGCAAGCCGACCATGTAACAGACTGGTCTGTCCACAGTCTCTTCTAACTCCTTGCCATAATACATATGTATCAGAAGTATGTTCGTATCACAAACAGTGACAGTCAAATATGAAAATGATGTTGTCAACAAGTTTGTTATCCCGATTGCTGTCATGCTGTTTACTGTTCATACGCTTCTTCTTCTTATTTCCATTTTGTGCTGAGATATCTTCTTCTCAATGTATGTATATGCAGCTAAATGTATCAGCGCTCATTTGTTGTTTGCTGACAGTAGTTATTGTAGTTGTTGCCGCTCCCCAGCTCTCTCTAATGTTATTGCATAAATTATGACATTTGTTGCGCTTCGCTTTGCCTTAGCTACAGTCTGAGACTACACAAACCCTTTTTCTCAAGTGAACTCCAGCCACTTCACTTCCACCTTCAACTGTTGCTTAGTGTCCTGTCAAGCGAAAGTGGTGATGGCGTAGTCTGCTTGCCTGTGACTGTGGATTTCACTGACAGCTGTTGCCTGCTTGCTTGTCTATTTATCTGTCTGTATGCCCTTCTCCTTCTTCTCCTTATTTAGTTGCCTGTTGATTTAGTCATTTTCACATAAAATTTTTGTTATGAGGTTATTTACATATCATTGTATGTTCAAGTATATTTAAATAAAATTACTGTACATTTGACAAGTACATACTAAGTATAATAAGTACATAAATACATCCTTTTCACTCTTCGCTTTCCGTGTACTGCCATCTGTTTCACACTATAAATGATTTTTCGGTATTTACACTTGACCATATTTTTGCTGTCCTTCCTCGAATTTCAGATTCAGTTTAGAAATTTTGAATGGAAAGATGAAGCATTGGACAGTTGTTGACACTTGAACACATTCATGGTGTCAAGAAGCTGTCAGAAAGTCATCATTTGTTGTGACATAATTACTCACGGTATTAGGCGTAAATTATTGTTGGCAGTTTTTAAAGGATTTATGGGTTTTAAGATCATTTAAATTTATTTATTTTTAATTTTTAAAGCCTTTTATTGACCGAATATTTCATTACCGAAGAAAGGATAAGTGTTAAGCTGAGGAACACATCTGATCATATTCTCAACTTAAAAGAAAACGTTTGCCGAGGCTATCTTTGGGCCTGCGCTCAATTCATAATCCTTCGGAGGTAGTAAAAAGTGCTAGCCAATGAGCAGCGATATATTCGTATAAAAACATTACGGACTACTCAAGTCAAATAGATAAAAAGAAATTGCCTACTATCGCCTTACTATGGGAACGTGACCAAAACTCAAAAACTTAATTATTAGCCACATCTTTCTACAAAACTGTCGAAAATGTTCCCTTTAGAAAACTTCTAATCCTGTTCATGCTCCCGTGCTTCAACCTCTCCCACTTTAGTGTTTGTAACTCTCTTTAACTCATTATATTCATCTCAAATTTGAAAAAATACAACAAATATATTCACGCCTGATCTTGATGCTAGGCAGATCATGCTTCGCCGAAGTAAATACATAGAGGTTTCGTCATGGAAGCTCGATTTTTCGATTATTGTTTTTTGATTTTTTTGATGTTTTTGATTTAAAAAATTTTGACTTTTTGATAGGAGTAGAGTTCATAACTTTATCCCAGGTTGGTCTGTTCTACCAATAAGAGCATCACTTTATGAATTCAATATGTATTCTGGGACAATATTAATATTTATTTTTTCCTTTTTGTCATCTATTGCATCTCGCACATAAACTAGTTCAGAAGTGGTAAGATTCTAACTTTTTACTTTAGCTTGCGTTCAAACTGATGTATGCTTACTTCCTAGAAGAGTTTTAGAACAAATTAGACCAGAAGCCAAGAGCTGTTTGACCAATAAGCGGTTATAGCTTTACCTAGGTAGCCGCTAACCTACGCTTTCCGCAAACGCGTTATCTTCTGCACATATACAGTAGGTATTAGAAGAAGTAATTTTAGAATCTATACCGAACGGAAATTAAATCGCCATTCAACTCGTTATTGCTCCAACCTGGGTGTAAATATGTTTTATCGTAAAAATTGCTTTATATTACTTATACTTATAAAACCTCACACAAAGGTTATTTTTGACCAAAACTTGCGACACCACAATAGCGTCTGGTGTATTTCATATGCGAGAATTGTCGACCTTTATGACAGCTGTCAAAAATACATTTGGTGTAGGAAAACACAAGTACATACCATACACATACTAAAAAAGATGTCGGCTCGTTGACACTTTTACAAAATAACAAAATCATAGCAATTCACACCCACTTTCATATTCGTACATAATATATGGACAGGTAAACTATTTCTTCACAAAATTGTGGTTGCGTGCTTGTGGCATGTAGCCGAAATTCCGGAAATAGGCGCATCCGTTGAGGTGTTAAATTTGACAGGCGTTGTTGACATTTGCGGAATTGTAATTTTGTTATTACCTTTTTGTGTGTGTGTGTGTGTGGGGCAGAGCTGAAAGCAACAGGCGAAAAGCAATAATAATAGTAATAATGCCGTATATCTATACACACACACACACAATGATGCCGTTATGAGGTATTTATGTGCATATAAATAATAAATAAGCATTGACTGAATGAATGTTCCTACTTATGAATTGGTTTTATGTTCATAGAAACTGTTATCTCTATTTATCTTTTCCTTGTTGCTGTTGTTGCCTGTTTTGTAATGTGATAATAAGCGACAGCGTCAGCCATTTAAGTATCCACGACATGACATTTGTATTGTCAACACATAATAACATAAAAATTTTTATACTTATGTACAATGTAGCATTACAAATTGATCAGATAAAATATTTTCAGAATAGTACAAAAACAATCGTTACTGTATGAAATTCAGAAGAAACAAATAAAAAATGTGTAGAGATATTAAAACATGTTGCCTATTTGTATATTTGTTTTCAGTAATAACATTTTATTTTGAACAGCGATTAAAAGTGCATTCGTATCGTAACCCCGTTATTGAGTTGACTCAGTTTCCAATAAGAGTTCTAAATAATTATCTGAAAATTTCTTAATATACATATTTTTTAAACAAGTATTATTGTAATATCACCACTAAATGTTAAATAATCAAATTTTTGACAGAGAACAATAGTCTTCGAAATTACTTCAAACATTTCATTCTCAATTTTTCTAAAATCCCTTCCCCAATTTTCAAACTTTCATATTGTGGCGAAAATGCGAAGCGAATGACAGATGAAAGAGAGGAGCCGACAACTGGCATGTTCTAGAGCGTAAACGAGGCGATTATCGTAAACGATAATTATCGTAAGGCGATTATCGTAAACGACGCGATTATTCCAGGGGTTTCGTTTTCGAGCAGCAAACAAGTATATAAGGACGACATACGACTGCAAGAGTAATCAGTCGTGAATTAAAAGCGTTGCAGTAAAGTAATAAGCAGTACATTGTGAAAGTTGTATACAAGTGATTGTAAATAGTAAAGTAAATTGTAATTGAATTGTGAATTACTGAGTAATCAAAAGGACATTAATTAAATTCTTTATAAATAAAGAAACTGCAAATTAAGTTGGCGATTTTATTTAACAATCCAGAGGTCGTACCCGAAAGATTTGGGAAATCATCGAGGTTAATCAGCAAGATCGTAACAATATGATTTGCCAAAAACCTTAACAGGTGGCAATCCTTTGTTCTTCTTCTTCTTCTTTTTTTTCTATGGTCCTGTCACTGTTTAACGGTTTGGGTCGAGAATAAACAATTTTCCAATCTACTCCCTCCTTAGCGAAGATTCGCCAGTTATTGCAAAACAGATGCCCCTAAATCTTAAAAAATGTAAAGTTATGTGTTTCTCCCGAAGATCCACACAGACAATTACTTACACTATAAATAATTACAGTTTGGAGCACGTTCACAGTTTTATTGATCTGGGAATCACTATGGACCCGAAATTCAACTTCACACATCACATTGGTGTGATAGTCAAGAAAGCCAAAGGCTTCTTGGCTTTTGTAAAACTTTGGTCAAAGGAGTTTAATGATCCGTATGTTACTAAAGCTGTGTATGTAACATTAGTAAGACCTATTGTTGAATACGGCTCGTTGATTTGGAACCCGAGGTATCAAATCTACTCTGACAGGTTAGAGTCTATTCAAAAACCATTCCTCCTATTTGCCTTAAGAAATTTGCATTGGGACTCTCAGTACCATATTCCTTCTTATACTAGTCGTCTGAACTTATCAATCTCCCTACTCTCGCCAGTCGTCGGGAAATGCCTGGTGTAATTTGCATGGTTAAAATAATAACAGACTCAATTTCCAGCCCCTTATTCTCTCTGAAATCAAATTTAATTTTCGGTTAAGAATGTCCAGACATTTTTGGCCCTTGTTTCTGAAAACTTGTTAAACGAATTTTGAATTTCACGAGCCTTTCCATTGTTTGTGTCTTGATTTCAACTCTCATTCAAGTACATTTGACATATGTGACTCGTTTTTCATATTAAGAAAACTATTTCTGAATTCCTTTAGTTCTCGACACTAAGCAAACCTCTCCTCATCGTGACTCGGCATTGATGAAAAATAAAAACAAGTTCCGTACGTCATGCGGACAGCGCGGGAGGTGGTAATAATAATTCAAACCAGCAGACAGATCTTTCTAGATTTGGTACTTCCATGTTGTGCGGGAGCGCCATTAATTTCGTCTTCTACCTCAGGATCAAATGATCTTTTCACTGGTTCATCTTCACCAATTCGAACGACAAGTCCAAACCAGCGCAGACTTTGTATCCTTATGTTTATGTTTGACTAAGCTCATATAGTTCATCTTCTTCTAACAGGGTCATAGACCTTACGTAAAATAGATCTCTTGAACGTTCCTTGATCATTCTCATCTTTGTTCGTCGCCATCCAAACTTCTGCTCCATACAAAAGACACGATGAGAGACATATAGAGCGTAATTTTAGTTCGTCATAACTGGGCCAAAATATTACCTGTTGGTATTATTCGTTTGATCTCCAAGCTGGATCAAAAATACGCAAAGATCTTTACAACTTCGAAGTTATAGCTGCCAACAGTGACGTGGGTCATAAAACGCGGATACCTTTTGTTTGTTGCTGGGAGGTACTTTGTCCACGTTCACTGTTAGACCAACCGCTTTTCCCTACTTCTGAAATTTTCAGAAAGCCGCGCTTATGACCCTAGCGTTGCGGTCATCGATATCAATATTATCTGCGTATGTCAAGAGCATCGTATCTTTAATGTATATGCCGTCGCGGCAATTCAGAGCAGCAGCAAATTGAGAAAGTCGCACGATAGCGAATAACTTTGTCTAAAATATTGTTTGGTAACGAACGGCTGGAAGAGATCCTTTTCAATTCTAACATCGCTTCTGGTAAGAGTCAGTTTACATAGCTGCATAAGTTTTGCAAACGTAGCGATGTACACGCATTCAAGATCTTTTCTAGGATCTGACGCGCTGTAAAAATAGGGTCAGTGGTGGATTTACCAGTTATGAAGCCACACTTATAAGGCCTATCTGTTGATTCGTAAGGCGCTTCATTCTCGCATAAAGCACTGCTGATAGGAAGTTATATGCGAAGTTAATAAGACTTATCCCACTGCAGTTGGCGCAGATATCAGGGTCTCTCTTCTTGTCGATTGAGAGGAGTACAATATAATTCCAATCTCCTGACATATATTCATCAGATTAAATTACGCATAGCTCTCCGTCACTTGAAAAGCTCAGCTTGTATAAGCCGCCTTATTGCTGTTCCTACCTCGCTTTGGTCTAAATGTGGGACTTTGAAATTGTTACTGTACATAAATCGAGGTTCTTCTTCAAATGCGCTGTCGATGCTGTTATTTAATACCGCTGAGAAGTGCTCCCTTCGACCGTCTGGAACACTCTGTATATCTCTTACCAGATTTCTTGCACCGGTATTGAAGCCATTAACTTTTTGATATAATTTTCTGGGTTCTTGCATGCCAGTATCTCTAGTATTCTGAGCTCGTGTCTTTTTGTCTCTCTGTTCTTATCCTTGAAAATACTCTTCTTTCCTTTTCTCCAGGTATCGTTCGACTATAGATCGGGTCTTTCGTTGTCCGTTGTGATTACAGCTTATCGACGGCAAACTTTTGCTGTGTATCATTTTTTATTGCACAGAGGCACGATCGCGATCATTCTGATTGATTGATGGATCAGAAGGCACCCTGAATTATGCACTAAAGTATCCATAATTTTTTTGTTTACATAAAAAATTATAAAATCTACAAAAAACAGTACACTTGCTTCAAAGTAAACATTGAGGTCTCTCAGCTTCCTATATGTCTTACCAGAACTAATTGAAACAAGTATTTGGCGGTCTTGAAGTTGTCATTATGCACATTCTTAGTACGTGAAAATTCTGTTTAGATCGGAGATCGACTCAGTGATAGAGAATATTGGAGAGTGCTATATTGGTGCATTTAAATTACTCTGCCCTCTACGAAAGCTTAGTTTAACATTAAATAAACCTTGGATGACAGCAAACTTCAAATACAGCTTAAAGCAACGTAGCTTTGAGATATAGTTAAGGAGGATGGGCATATGTTCCCGAGACATATCTTTATCTTCAAAAACTAGATAAGTTTGAATCGGCAGAGTACGGAAACTACAACATTGTAGATATGGGTTAGCATAAGGGGAAGAAATTAGCCTACCCAGCGTCTTAAGAAAGGCAGTTAGTTAGGTCCTTAAGCTTCCCTCTTTCAAGCAACCACCCATTTTAATCGGATCCTTCCCCTTAATATATAACACATCTGCCATATTCTCGTTTTTTTTTTTGTTTTCTTTTGGTTAGTCTTATTTGACTCTTGAATATAAATAATAATTTAAAATTTTATTTAATTTCGCTTTCTTACTGGACTTTTGCTAATATATATAAGTATGTAAATTTGTTCTACTTACAACAAAAATGTATTCATTTACTTGTGTTAATCATTTTATTACTGTCTGAATTTTTATTTCCGATACGTATTGATACAATTCACTTAATTTTACATGTTCATATGTGTGGGAAGTGGATGGTGCACGAGTATATAGGTTACCAATGCAGATACCACTAACCGCGAGAATATGTATATGAATAAATCTTATTTAAACGAGTGGTTACGTGCATCCAAGTGCCTTTCACTGTTATACGGGCAAATTAAGTTTTTTATACTCGACTGTACTATCTACACAGAGTATATCAGGTTTGTTCAGCTAACGTTTGTATGTTACGGCATAAAATAATCGAAATAATTATATGTATATATAAATATGTACATATGTATATATATAATCAAATTTCATGAAATGACGAGACGAGTCGATTTACTCACGTCTGTCTGTCCGTACGTTCGTGTACCCGATTACTTAAGTACTTATCGAGATATTTTGATGAAACTGGGTTCACAGATGGCATGGGTCGCAAATGCGGGTATTATTGTAAATGAGTAAAATCGGACCAAGATCGCAACGGTAATTTTAAAAAGTACGAAAATCGCGATAATTCAGTAACTGAATTTGTAACTAAAGCCGTATTTTTTGGGGACGACCGTATTGTATAGAAAAATATGAAGGGTGTAGAAAATTTCGGGTGGGACAGCATCACTTTTGCCTCAAAAAGTGTATCTTAGTAACTACTCGACAGAAGCAGAATTTGCTAAATTTTGATAATTTCCACCTGCAGCATGAACCCTAATCGGGCAATAATTATGCCTTTTTACCATTTAACCGAACTTAATCTTCCTTACTCGTTTGGAATTGAATTTAATAAAAACTTCAAGTTTTGCCTCATTGTTGGAAAAGTAATTAACTTTACTTACCAACGAATTTGTCACTTATCTCTCTTCGTTTCCCAAGGGTGGAAAATGAAATTATTTAAAGAAAGTATTTTTAAACATAATAAAAAAATTAAATTTTATATGTAAAATAATTTCCTGCTTTCGTTGTTACCTTCTAACTCTAAACGGCATCACCACATTCTACAACATTTATAGATGATTTATATTTTCCCGAAATCAGAAAAGGGCGCGTATCACCCTTAGTTTTCGTTTACATACAGAATCTGTGTGTGTGTTTGTGACTAAATTTCTCCTAAATAGCTTAGCGGATTTAGGTGAATTTAGTTACGTTTTTAATTCAACAGAGCTGTCACCTGTTTTGAAACTTTTTATTTACCACAGAATATCTTCTGTCTGTATGTCTATGAACTCAGGTAAGACGTCTGAACCGAAAGGGACAGAATGTTCGTTTGGGTGCAAACCTACTCGAAAATGAATTAAATCTACATATCGTTACGAAATTTATATTTGAAAGAAAGGTAATAAAATATATGGAATATTTCAATATGGGTGTCAAACTGAAGAAATTAAGGAAAAGCTTAAAAAAGCGTTGCCACCTGTTAAAAAATTTTCAATATAAAATAATAAAATACGTTATACATATTATATGGGTAACGGAATAAGGAGATTTATAAAACTTAGTGGGGGAAAAATTATTGAAGAAAGTTGCCACCTGTTTGAAAATGTTAATACACTTAAATTTTTAAGGTAAATGAAATATAATGCCGAGGGTATTAAACCAAAGAGAATGTTTTGTGGAATGGAAAATATTTTAGAAAGGCTTATTGTGAAACTATTTTTTATATGGCTACCACCTGCTGAATGTTTTAATTTAAAATATTGATTTCACAAATTAAATATAATACTAAGAGCGTCAATAGAGAGAGATACAAAAAGGTTTTGCAGAGGGCTATAACACGTTTGAAAATGTTAATGCAGATGGCTCGAAGATTCACAGTGAAACATATTTCTGATTATTGATCAGGTGAAAGCAAAATTCAGAAATCAGTCTAGTTGCTTGGGGTGAATGCGCAATGGAACATAACCTTTTTTTGAGGATGTATCTTGGGGATTTTCGTAGAAGGTGCTTAACTATTCGGGAATGCATTGATAGTTTGAGAAGCGATTTTAGACAAATATTCTTTAAAATTGCACAAAACTTTTATATTATGACAAATGATTGAAACGCTAATATAAAAAAAGTGATTTCTCACTTTTTCATTATTTGTTCTGGTATAGCGAAATACACCAGGCTACCGCTAATACTTAATATATAGTTGGTTATTAGTTTAGTTAACTGGGCGGCTTCTGTTATATTTCCTTAATTAAGTAAAATTATAAAAAAGGTAAGCCAATAGCATAAATTCGTCTAAGCACAAAATATGCATACCTTCAAACTTAATACAATTTAGAATTTATTTTGAAATACAGTCATTTAAGTCGCGCAGAACTTGACGTTTAAAATTACTGACAAATGCCTAAATGTTGTAATTTTTCGTTGAGTAAGTAGCGAAAGAGTCCAAATCAAAGTTAGCGATGCAACTTCAAGTGAAAATTCTAAATTTTGCGGTATCGGTAATTTACGTCTTAAGCGCAAGGTTAATAGGGATATTATGAACTACTTTGGTCGGCTCGAGCGTGGAGACCTCCTTTATTCCGGAATTATTGTATATCCGAGATATGCCGAGCGGTACCGTCTCCGCCATAATCTCTTCAGGGGAGGACTTTGAGGAGACCGAGCTATTGAAAGAACTGAGCACTCAACTTCTTATTGGATACTTCGAAGATTTTCGAAAAGGTCACCACGGGAGCCTTCCATCGAAAATTCTTCATCGTTTGAGGTTGAGGCTTCCAGAAATGGAAATAATAATAGATAACCAATCAACTATTATGGACTTGGGTTCACTCCTGGTAAGCTCAAACATTGTAAATGTTTGTCATCACCGTCTGTGGCGTCAACTTAACTCAAAATAACGGAATTGCAATGTTGATGAATTTGCACGTTTGCGTATTGGTTTGTTAATGGAAGTTTTAAATATTATTTAACAGAACTGTCGTTAAAATTGAAGTTCTGTTCTACTCGATTTTTATTAACAGGACTCAGGGCCAAGAAGTAAAAAATTGAAAACAAAGCGTACCAAAAAATTTTCCACACTTGATGGCATCCGGATGTGCAGATATCGACTGAGTACCGACTTTTCATAACCAAATTAATTTTCCTCAGGGAACGTTAGGGTGATCTGAGCGGAAGAAAACCTTAAGAGATTTGGTAGATGCAGTACGGTGATCCATTGAGAGGTTTCCTATTTTTATAAATAAATAACCCAGAAAATTTAAATTCAACGGGGAACGTTTATTATCATTTGAAAGAACATTATTTGGCATTTTTTTTTTAGGATTATCTCTTTCAAATGTTGGCCGCGTCTGAGATGGTCCATCCACTGAGTCCAATTTCCGATGACTTGTTCGAGCATTTCGACTGGTAACTGGCGAAAGACATACGTGATGTCTTGCTCCAAGACCTGAATCGAAGCGAGATTGTCCGCATAGACTTTAGACTTTACATATCCAAACAGTCTAACGGTGTGTGGGAAGTGGCGCCGTCTTGTTGAAATCAAATGCCGCGTTTATCACGAGCTTCGATTTCAGGCATCAAATAGTCGGTTGCATGGCGCGATAACGGTCGCCATTGACGGTTACGTTCTCATCGGCATTATTTTTGAAGATATATGGGCCGATGATTTCACCGGCCCACAAACCACGCCAAACCATTGTTTTTTCTGAATGAAATGGCAGCTCTGAGAATCCCTTCAGGTTGCTCTTCGTCCCAAATGCGGCAATTTTGCTTGCTTACAAACCCATTGAGCCAAAAATGGGCCTCATCGCTGAACAAAATTTGGCTCGAAATCGTCGGATCTTCTTGGAACTTTTCATGAGCCCATAGAGCGATGCGATGTCGAGCGGTTTCAGTTCTTGCACAAGCTGTACTTGTATTTGTACGCTTTCAATTTTAGATCTCGACGAAAAATGCGCCAAGTGATTCCTTACGTCAGTCCGAGTTGCTTCGATCAGCGCCGAATCGACTCTCCATGGTCTTCGCGTACACTCTCAGCTACGGCCGCTATATTTTCATCACTCCGTACTGGACGCCGTCTGTCTCTGATGAGTGATGGTATTGCGAATAGTACGCTTAGTTGGCCGATTATGTTGACCATAAGATGAGCGAAGCGTGCGAAACATATTCTTTACTGAACGTAAATTTTCGTAATAAAGCTGAATGATTTGTAAACGTTATTCAGGCGTAAGTCCGTCCATGAGGAAATTGCAAACAATACTGAACAAAAATAACTTGATAGTTTGACACGACTCATGCGCGATCTGTCAAAAACGGCTATTGAAAGAAGTACCTTTACTTGGATCACTCTTTATAACGGATCCTATACCATTGAACTTGATGTTGAGGTCTCAACTTGGCTTTTCACGTTATTAGAGTTCTGTCAGATACTCTGCGACACAAAATCAATCGAATGCTCTTCCATTTTAAAATCTTCCCAAGAAGTCGATACACTGAGATGGAACTAGATACACTGTTCTCTCGGTACCGTAACTGACGATCTGCCCGGTCGCAACGGCGCACCAACATATTTTTATTGACAATTCCGTTTTTGCTAAGTATTCCCGAACTCTCACGCTCACTTACGCTTACTCATTGGCATTGTTACAGTAATTTCGGAGCTTGTTATTTCAGTTCTTCTTCCTCTACTTATTTGTTATGACGCCGAGCAAATGAAGCGTTTAGTAGTTGAAGCGTGAAACTTTGCTCTGTTGTGGCTGTTAGTTGTTGACGCGTCCTCGTAAAAGCTTTTACTACTGCCACCCGGTTAGACAGATTTTTTGTTGTAAAATATTAACGCTTTTGTTGTTTGCGTTGTCTGTTTTTGTTTAGTTAGTTGTTTAGCACGCTGGCTGGCTGTTGGCTGTCAGAGGGCTTGATTTTATAAGCTGGCAGCCGGCTGGTTAGTTGGTTGGCTCCCTTACTGTCTACTTGGCTGACTGTCTGGTTATTAGTGGCTGCACACTCCTTAGTGGTCCCTTGGCGGTTGTTTTCAACCTTTATTGTAGTTGTGGTTGTTGGGTTGTTGTGTATAGTGTTTATATATTTTTATGCGTAAATACTTATTTTATTCTTCTCCTCCTTACAAACTACAAACTACTAAAATACTTGTTGTTTTCTTTTTCGCCAACTCATTTCTGCTTGTGTTGTTGTTTTTGCTTGCCGCATTCTGTTGTTGTTTATTTTTGTTATTGCTTTAGTTGTTGTTGTTTCATTTCTCAACATTCATTTGATATTTTCGTAGACAAAGTTTGCTGTGCAACAGTTGTGCTAGATGTCAGTCTTCATTATTAGTTTGGTGTTCGGCAGTTGTGTAGCTGTGGGTCCTTGCTTCGTCTCGACACCAATTTTAAAGTGTACTAAAAACATTTAATTTAGTTAACACAATGAAAAGAAAACGGAAAACTTCAAACTGATTTTGTCTCTGTTGAATTTTATATTAGATATCCTGGATTTTCACTCTCTACTCTCTGTTCCCTGATGTGCTTAGTGGTAAAATTTGTTTTTTTTTGGTGGTTTTCAACTTTGAGTTTTGCGGTTGCCATTTCAGGTTAAGTTCCGGTATGGTACGATTGTAAAGTTTTTCGATTGTCATTTAATTGAATTTGATATTAGTTTAATATCTAAGCAAAATACCGTAAAAGAAGTATTTCGAACGATAACACTTGTTTCAATAAACCATTATGGCTGAAGTTTTTGTGTTTTATATTCTTTTTATGGCTGCCGTAAAAGTCGAATGGTTAGCAGTGTGTGCTACCATGCGGAAATACGTGGGTTCAAATTATGGCCCGAATCACCATCCAAAGCTATAGAAATATAATTTAAATAAAAAATTAAGTTAATTTTTCTAATTGTGTTCGCCCTTCGGTACGGAATTTTACCTCCTCCGTGTAAGGAATTTCAACTTCTCCGAGTATATTTATAACATAAAATGAAAGCTCCTCATAAAAATAAATCAGCCGTTCGATCGTGGTTTAGGATAGGTTTATGGATAATTATCCTGACAAACACCACATACTGGTTATCTGTGGAAATTCCCCCGCGGGTTAGGGGTTCAAGAATTTTCCTATAAGGCTTGCCTGCCGTAAAAGGCGACTAAAATGTAATAGTTCCCACGGCAGTCGGGTCTTTATACTGGGACAACGATAAGGACTGTCACTCCCGCAATATTCCCTGAAGCCCAATTTGGGGAATATTGTTACAACAACAACAACATCTATGGAAACACTCGCAAACATATCGGTGTAGAGCTTACAAGGTCCATGGATAAACTGCTTTGCAAAAGTTAGTCTAAAAGTGCTCGCCTGACGGTTGACACCTAAGTGTGCTCTGCCCAGTCTACAAAGAGGGGATTACCGGAGGATAAGCTTCGTCAATAGTGCAGACTAGCATCCAAAATTATATTAACCCCTAGGTAGGAAATGTCAACCCCTCTTAGTATAGCGTATACCACAGACAATGAAATTTTGAATTTTAAGGAAATCCTCCCTTGTGCTGAAAATTTCAAGTGATATCAGCTATAATCGCGTAAGACGTAAGTTCTACCGATTAAGAAAAATAAGTTCCCCCCTTATAAAATACCATCAATAAGTATTTAAGACATAACTGTAAGCCTCGGGCGAAAGGAAAATTTTTCTCCCCTAGTTTCAAAACTCTAGTCAAAATCTGCACCGAAATGACATATCAGCTAAAAAAATTTATTAGCGAAACTAATTGACTCAATATGAAATCGTTGAAACATAAATAATTCCACGTACAAAAACTATAACCTAACTTTGTGTTATTAGAAATTTTACCTTTTTTTAAGATCAACTTTACTAAATTTTCATGCCTGGGAGAGCATGCCAGGAGACGCAACAGTCGCAGAACAAATTTAACCCAATACGAGTACACCTGCACTTTTTCACAATCTACAAAGCTAGCTAGTTATAAACTTTTTCCAACATCCATAAAAATATACTTAACAACACGCAAAAAAGAAGCAAAATACGAGTATATTACAAAAGTATATACATAAGAAGAAGATAAAAAGGTAAAGAGTAAAATGTGAGGGGTCGAAAGTAAGCAAAAAACAGAAAATAAGATAAAATGTGCAGCTAAGTATGCATTTGCCCAAAAGCATTGCTGCAATTGCATTAGAAGATATCTACGACAACAACATATGCATGCAGAGATGGCGTAACTATATGCTTCATAGTTGACTGGTCTGATAGCTGACGCTGGTGCGTCGTCGCTTCTGTTGCTATTACTTCGTACGAGTATGCAGAGGTTGGAAGTTCAGAAAGTGTCTACACACTGCCTTGACTCGTTGCTTTCGGTCATGGCCCCCCTAACTTGTCAATGCTCATTTTTTGCCACAGCTGATACCATTTCTCTCCTTCTTAGCTTACACAAGAGTACATACATATAAATGTAGTCAGCTGCAATATAAATTGTCACTGCCAACAGTCCATGGTATCTTACACTATATACGTCCATAAATACATATAGATACCCAATAATCATTAAAATTTGAGTTGAAGCTGAGTTTAAATTGAAAACTGAGTTGAGTCCTCACGCAAGCAGTCCCTGCTTCGCAATCACGAAAAGGTTCGAAAAATATGTAGGGAATGTATCTTAGCTTGATATCATAACTTTCTCAACAAAGAGAAATAAATTTTGCACACTATTCTCACAATTTCAGAAAGATGTATTTCTTACTCAACTCCAAAACTGGCAATTGAAGAATGTATTCAATATTAACTTGAGATTAGCGTAAATGTTCAAAATTTAGGAAATAAAACCTGAGATTGAATTAGAACATTTGGAGAGTTAAAAAAGGTGTTTTTCGTATTACGATATTCATGAAGGGGTACACCAAAACTGGCAATTGAAGAATGTATTCAATATTAACTTGAGATTAGCGTAAATGTTCAAAATTTAGGAAATAAAACCTGAGATTGAATTAGAACATTTGGAGAGTTAAAAAAGGTGTTTTTCGTATTACGATATTCATGAAGGGGTACACCATAATTTGGCAAAAAAATGTTGTCCAGCTAAGCGCAAAGAAAAGCGACTACATGGGGTCACCAACTGAAAATCTTTACATTTTTAATAGAAGATAAATCTAAAACATTAGGAGTACATAGTTTTCAAGTTTTTAAGAACTTTTGTAAGCAAGCTGATGCGTATAAAATATACCAAAGGTTTCGTGGATGGAAAAATGTGTTAGGCACGGAAATTCGACAGATTGATTTCCTATCGTGAACTGCTGTTTTGATAAGAAGAAGATATGCAAACGTAAATAAACAAAATGAGAAAAATGAGTAGAGTGCGGTAAATATTTTTCGCAGATTATGTATACTAATGTACTCCATGCCTAAAAATAAATAAAAGGTGTAAAAATTGACGAAAAAACTAAAAATATTGCACTACTTTCTTTAAAAGTTTTCTTCAATATATTAAAAAATTTGTCTTTTTCTTTTTTGTCGCGAAGTATATGTGAGACTATTATTTCGCTCGAAAACCTGTGTTGCCGTGCTTTCGTATTTGTTATTTTGGAGTTATTTTCGTTCGAAGGGCGTACTGAATCGTAACAAAGATTTCTGCATATAGTTTTTATACACTTTTTTATATGAAGATTTTGGATTTTGTTACAGCTGCATACCGACCTTAACAAAAAAGGCCCTCCAACAACGGAATGGCGAAGAAACCTGCGAAGAGAAGTTGTCCCGGCTCGCACTCATCAATACATCTTCCCATTAAAATAAAAGTTATCATTTTCTAAGGATTTAATTTTATATAATTTTCATCATAACTTCAACTGAAATATACAAATAAATAGAGGGCTTTAACTTTTTTATTTAAGTTAATTTATTTTTGAATAATTTTTTACCTAAGTCAAAATTTATTATGAATAGTAAGATAACTACTTTCCGTCTGATTTTGAATGTAAGAATCTCATTCCGTTCATACGATGTTGTGATTCGAAACTGAGTTCATCTTGTCGCTGAGTAGAGAGTCATAATATTTTCTAAAATGTGTGTGGGATAGATATAATGTCTGTATAAAATCTGATCAAATTTTCTTCATTTCATTCAAGATTGGATAATGGAAAATACGTAAGATTCTGTCGTACCGTACACTCACAGAGGTACAGATCCAGCACTTCTAACCTCCCAGTCACCTGTTGTTTAAAGAAGAGTTCGGCTCCTCATCAACTCTCATATCTCTGATTTATTTATTTTAAAGTGTTGGTGGGATGTTCAGATATAGATATAAGGTTTCAACAGCTATCTACTTTAGCAAAGAAGATTAAGGTAATGTCCCGAATCAGGTGGCTGTAATATTATTTTCTCTTATCTGGTGCGGAAAGCAGGCGTTGTTCATCGACATGCTTTTAGCAGTCTAAGAACATTTACCAGCCATGATTTCAGGATTTGTTTCATATATTCTCCTTCCAGTGCTTCGGCTTGCTATTTCATATTGAACTAATAACAATTATTGGTGTTCAGAAGCTGAGACCTCCACAACTGGAGCCATTACTTCAACCAACATTGCATTTTGCTCATTGCAGTGCCGTCAATCAGAGTTGAGCTGCTTTTTTGCGATTGTTTCTGATATCTTTCGAGACAATTATTACTGTCATTTATCAGCCTTGTGTGCCTCGGATGGAATACAAATTAAGAATAAATAAAATCTTTATATTGGGAAAAGTGACTACCGAAGTTTGCTGGGTATCATCAAACATTAAAAAATTGCGACTGCAACCCGGCAAGAGACAATTATTACAGTCATTTATCAGCCTTGTGTGCCTCGGATGGAATACAAATTAAGAATAAATAAAATCTTTATATTGGGAAAAGTGACTACCGAAGTTTGCTGGGTATCATCAAACATTAAAAAATTGCCACTGCAACCCGGCAATAGTGACGTGACTTGAGTGTATTGTCATGGCATCGCATCGCATCGAATTGGCACAATAACAGCAGCGGCACAATGTCATTTGTTTGCTTGTCGGCGAGTATGATGAAAGACGTCGGAAGACTGAAAGGGCCACCAACTATACAAGAGAATATACTCCATGCTTGTTCTTATGTGGGGTCGTACACATGTGTAATACTGTGTTATGTGTGTATAAATGGCAAGTGCAACAAATGTAGCATGCAGTGAGTTCAGCGTAGCGAGCGACAAAGATGGATCTTGCAGGCGATTATCGACAAAGCTTATAGATGATGGTCTGGTATATACACTATATTAGGAACTCTACTATTGAAAGGGAAATGTATGTATTCATATGAAATGAGCTAGTACACATATGTAAGTGTCAGTTATACAACGCGAGCCACCATACAAACTCCTCTCACACAAACAACTTACACACACACAGTTTCCCCCATCGTCTCATGTGTTGAATCTAATTAGCTTCGCTGTTGATTGGTTGGCAAGAAAAATTTCTATTTTTTCGACAAGAAAGTGCAAGTGTTATGTATGTGCACATATTGCTAAAAACAGATGAGGAGTAAACAGGGGAGAATATCATATCATTGCATTCGAAATTTTGCCTTCTTCATCGCCGAAGCTCATTAACTGAATAGACGTACACAATGCAGAAGATACTAATTTTACTTATGTTCTTAGATTTTCGGCTAATTAGCAAATCCAATTTACGTCAACTACTTTGTTAATGAAACTTCGATCATCACTAATATTGTTTAATTTCTTCAATTTTTGGCAGCATTTATATAATAATATAATATGCGGTAAATGTCGAAGAAGGTCTGCTTAAGATACGGTATATGAGATAACGCTTACGCCTTCTGACTATTATACAACTTATGCATAATTTTTTTAAGGAAGACACTTCTGAATATCATCATCTCAAACACGTATTAAGCTGGGAGCCGTAACCTAACATTGTTATTGGAATGAGCAGGAAAGAGTTAGTTCCATAAGGATCTATAAAAATATATATCCTATAGCCTTATCATTTAGTAATTAAATGTAAGAGGATGGCTGGAGGCTTTGCAAAGCTGCAGTTTTTAAGGAGCCGCGAGAAACGTATACTATAAATACAAAGAAAGCTAAATATTGGATTCTCTTAATCTTGAATGAGAATGACCTAAACCGCCCAGATTAAGTCGATAACAACATATGCCTTATGGGAAATATGTAGTAAGCTTAACAACGAAGCCAAATGCCTAAAACCCTTTTAGAATATTTCCAGGTACGGACATACTTCTGATGGAATTAAATAGATATTTCGGGATTAAAGCTAGTTGCGTAATGCATTAAAGATACCCAGTTTTTCTATTCTGTCTCTTATTTTCGACGTCCTGCTACCCAACCGGCTGAATCTGCTTCCACAGAATAACGAGGAGCTCAAGGACAAGGTAATACTCGTAAAAATATTGACTTACGCATTAAGGATAT
This sequence comes from Neoceratitis asiatica, assembly GCA_030068015.2. Taxonomy (NCBI): domain Eukaryota; kingdom Metazoa; phylum Arthropoda; class Insecta; order Diptera; family Tephritidae; genus Neoceratitis; species Neoceratitis asiatica. Next base: position 75,725,274 of record CM061524.1, read on the forward strand.
TAAGGAAATAATTCTAATAGAAAAACGAAAAAAAGTGCCGTATATGTAATAAGGATTCGATCCGGCCAATTCCGACAAATGATCATAAAATGCATCTGGGGGACTAGTTTACGTTCAAACAGATGAGCAGATAGACATAGATAAATCAAATTATCTATCTCTTCTCTATCTGCTACTTCATTCATACTTCGAACAAAAGTTAAAACACCATTTCATGTACAAATATGAAAGTTAAAAAAAGGAATTCTAAGTAATCAATATTGCAGAAATGAGCATTAATATCCAGACGCTCTAAAAGCGAAACCTCCTCAGTTTCTCAGTGATCTAACAAAGTTCAGATATTCAACGTAAGCCAAACTTTAAAAATACCCGATAGCCAAGGGTCGGAAAAAATTGAAATGAGAGTGTGTTGGAGAGAGAAGAGAGGACGCACTAAAAGAGTATGCAAGTAATTTTTTAAGCCGTACAGCATAAAAACAGTGCACGTCATTTAAATTATTAATAATAATAATAAAATAATAAAAACGTTAATTTCTTTTGAGGAAAGAAGAGTAAGTGTGAGCTACGATTCCTCAATTGTGCTACGAAATGCCGGCAACTGGTGCAAGCTGGATTGAAAAAACAACAGAAGTTTCATTAAAATATTTTCTTAGGTAAATTAATATACACTTCATAGCTAATTCAAGAAGGTCGATACTGAAGATATATGATGGAACAATGACCATTAGGAGAATAATGAATCTGAGATACTTAGATTGAACTCCTCAAATAATTCTTCTAATGTTCGAATGCAAATTTTCTAGCCTTCCACTTTATCCTGCAAATGAAACCAAACGCATTCTGATAAACTTTTCATAATTCTATTTGTTCATTTTGCCTCAAGGGAAGTTGTCAGAACGCATTGAAGTTGGTGGCGTTTAAGTGGCATATGTCGAACATACCACACACAATACATGGTATATAACATAACAACATGCCACAAAGATAAAGGCCGACATAAAATAGATTGAAACAAGCAAAATAGAGAAGAAAAATTCAGCAAAATGGAAATGCAAAAATGCAAAAGTACATATTGAATGGCTGCACACATTTACATATATATGCAACAAATATAAATATTTCCAGCGTTTGGTTCGTTTCGTTGCTTATATTTGAACGTATATGTATACATATGTTGTAGCCATATGTGCCCAAGTGCAGTTAGTGATTGTCATGGGGATAACTAAACTAATAAGCGAAGGAGGCAGTAAATTCATATCCCTTTGTTGTTGCACACTCGATTTTTCCAGCCGCCACAATTGACAAAAGAAGTCATATATGACAAGTTGATATTGGAAATGACTCTGTATTGCCCTTTGCGTTACATTAACGACGTGTTGAGGAGCCGAATAAACCGGCCAGAAATCCAATGAATGTCACAAGCGAAACTAAATAGAGTTGCAAGCTCGCTACTCCTGCTACCGTCACCTCATATAAGGATTCGCAATAAGCATTCTCGTTGTGTGATAATAATCTATTTTAGTTTCATACTAGTTCAAAATTTGTCAGCAAACGATGAGAAACGAGTTTAATACAATTTCTGTTAATTATTACCACATTATGGGTGTGTTGTACTATCTGGTTGTTGTATTATAGTACGCATCTTATTGATGCTTTTCTCGTCATTGCAGTCGAGTAGTTCTAGGATGTTGATGACAGACAAAAGGTCCATTCGGATCTCTTCGCCGGCAAAATTTTTCCATTATTATTGCTGTATATAGCTGGTGTTTTGTCGATCATTTGCCATTTGTATAACATCGTTGTATTAAGTTATGGAGTCGCTTGTATGGAAACGAGAGAGTCGACTGACAAGTTAAGCTTGTTGGCCTACTAGTTTCGGAGTAGTTTTTCCTCAGCGTAATTGATTGCAGGGATAGTGTATAGCAGCGTATAGCACACAATTACTTCGTTAGCGATATTGTATCTTACACTACATACTCCCACAATCGACAGGGTCGCAGTAAGTGGTTATATCCGAAAGCAGAGATTGCAATACTTTCTACATACCATTGGTAATGGCTTAATTTATCAGCTTTTGTATTGGAGTTGTATGTGCGTGAGTACGCGTACGTTCGGTTGCTTGCTAACTTGTATTGTTTGATTTTTTTCGTGATTTATCCTCCATGACGTGGGTACGGATGAAGAGTTGTATGCATCTGCTGCTTGCCTTTGTCACAATCTGGCTTGCTGGCGGTGAGTAGATGTTACCAGCTAGTACAACTGCATGCCTCTACTTTTAGTGTACCCTTATTAAATATATACATGCGTACATATATACTCTCCTACAAAGCATCACAGTTAGACAACTACTTTCTGCGTTTATATCCCTACTGTGTAGGTTTGTGCGTGCATTTGTAGTTTATATAGTCAAAGTGTAAATAGGAAACAGATTTCTAGGGATTTGCAATCCGTTTGTGTTTTTGTTGCTGCTTTGAGTGAGTACAATGAACCAGCGTATCGAGAATATCGTGCATAAGAGCTAAATTTGCAGTGACGATTGGAAATAATTAAAGAAAGATATACAAATGAAATAAACTAATGCTTAAAACTGGCCTCCAATTGAGTATATATATATATATATATATATATATATATATTTATTTATATATATGTATTTATATATTTGAGGATTTGTAACCGCTGAATTATTTCAAATTTGCAAATCACTCCTATTATGTAAGTTTTTTTATGATCATTTTTATTCTGGTATCCATATCTCCACTTTGTGCTCATAATCATTTTATAGAATCCATTTTTTTATACTTACATTAAAGTCATATCTTTTGCTTGTACTTGCTCTCTTCCCTCAACATTAAAAATTTACTATTTACATAAATTTATTACAAACTTTAAACTAATTTCATAATTCAAGCAAAGAAAAAACATTTACTAATTTAATTTAATCTTTAAAGACTTCACTTAAGAAAGAAAATAAAAAACTTCATTAAAAAAACAAAACGAAATTATAAAACAAGAACACACAAAATACAAAGCAAATCTCCAACAAATCTGTTCTATTATTCTTAACCTATTTTTATGCAATTCTCTGTTCACCATTTTTCATGCTGTTTTTGCTGCTGCTGCTAGTTTTAAACTTTTGCTAGTTAAAATTCATTAAAGCTTAACCGCAGCTTTTTGCCGCTCATTTCACTGGCGATTTGACTTTTGTGTGTGCATTTGTACCAGTGGACACAACCTCTGCGTTGCCGGATTTCTCCTAACGCTCTAGGTATGTGTGTGGTTCCATTAGCCATTTTACTTTTGTCCAACTAACTATCAACAATCCCAGTAAAATCACACATAACCACAACTCAGTTACAACAATAAAATTTGAAAAAATAAACGGTCACACATACGTTGCAATGTAGACATACCAGGCAACCAGTAGAGCTTGTAAGAGAGGGACACAATTATGGCTCTTTGTGGATGCTTCGAATCTGCTCTCAGAATACCTTCGAGCTGCTGCGGCTTCTACTTTTAACATACACTGCTTTTGCTTTCGTTAATGCGTCTAGAAAAAGATTAAATAAAATTTTTAAATATAAGAAAGACAGAATATTATAGGATCAGTTCCTTTCGACACACCTGTGGACTTTCAATTTTGACTAAATTCAGAAACGTACGAGTTCTATTCTCAATTAATTTTTGCAACGTCACGTAAGTGTCTTAAAAGTGTGGTCAAGAATCTCAAAGTTCAATCGAATATTATATAGGAGAGGGGTTCATGCGCTTACCTAATGATATCGGGATCGAATAATAGTTATTTGTATTCGATTCCAGACGGAATTCGCTATCTCATCTCATTATAACTAGATTTAGTCTTCTTCTATACTCTATCATATTATAATTGCTATTCTTTTGGTCTATTACAAGGCACTGCCAATTTTTTTACTGTATGCGGTTTTGCTGGAACGCACCTTCGAAAGAGAGTCCTTATTTTCCTTCCAGCTCATTTCGCCAATTGGGATAAAAGCCAATAAAGGTGTGTGTGTCGGTGTTGTTTCTAAGCTACATTACGCTGAGCCAGCATGGGACTGAAACTAAAAAGTGAAGCCCTTTGTTGTTGTACTTTGAAAAGTGTCCCATTTCAAACCTATTTTAGTCCTATCGTGCATTGTAACTCGTAGCAAATGTTATGGTGTCTATGTCCCTGTGTGTATGTGTTCAGGCTGTTAGCGTCGCCAAACTTTGCTCATATATTATTCTCAAGTTGGCAACACTATTTAGTAGCAACACGACACGCAACACAATAACTCGGCTTTGCAGTCTGTGCGTGTGTGGGTGTGTGGTGGGAAGTAGTGGACGAGCGGCGCACGAGCGAAAGACTGAGAATGGTCAACGGATATTCGATACACCGTTGCACACTTTAAACAAAGTGAAGTACCACGCGGAAGTGTGAGTATACTGACGCCAACGGAAGGCAAGTCAAATACCAAAGTCACCTTTCGTGTGAAAGTGTCCTACAAAAATGTTTCCCGAAAAACTTCTACGTATACAAAGCTTATGTGTGTATGAGTTCACTTGGTTACTTCTGCTGGTAACCATTCGGCAAATTGTTGGTATAAGAGTTTTAAAATATGGACATTTTAAACTTTTTGTGGTTGCTTGGCATTAAGTAGCACAGAGCTCGTGGGTCTCTTAAGCCGTCGTAATTCATTAGTTGACCAGTTTATCATGATGGCCTGCATAAGGGAGCATACGTTGCTTACTTGGGCTGCTTCAATGTTTCAATTGTGGTCACGTTTAAGTGTTCGAAGAAACATTTAGAGCTACTTAGGCTACCTTTAGTAATTGATTTGATAAAGCTTATTGCTTTATTATCGAGGATTGGGGTATTCTGCGTAGCAAAATATTGCATTTTTGAACATTTCGAAAGCTGAATCTTCAAAAAAAGGTTTTATATGTTTTCTGCACGAACCGTTAGAAACTTCTTTTTTTTAATTGGTGATGGCACTACACTAATAGTATGCCAATTGCTCCTTGTTAAGCCGTTAAGCATTAATAAATAAAGAATATTGCTTCAAACTGAATGACTACAATTCTGTTACCTAAGTTGAGGTTGAGGACACTACTTAAGCTGCCAAATGAATAACCAATTCAACAGCTATATTTTTTAAGGTTGTCGTTGAAGGAAAGCGGCAAGTACGTTAAATACGCCAACACAAACTATAAATGTGTGAGAGCAAAGTTTTCAACTAACCTTCCGTTTCGCACTCAAATGAAGTGAACTTACCTTACTTTCGAAATAACAGCAATATTTTCATACTATAATGATCCGAAAATTTCTAAACTTTTATTTAGCTCTTAGGTGGTTTAGGCAGAGCGTTTGTATTTCTAGAAAAGCGTTAGCGTTTTTCAGTGATCATTTATTAAAATTTTGTTATTATTAGAAAACTTAAATTACAAATTTGATTTTAAGCAGCTTATTTCCTATTCCCTATAGACTCTAATGATGAGCCAAACTCTCTTCATGAGACATGCCATACTTAAAGTTCATCACATTTTGCCTTAATCATATTAAGCGTAATGCTGCCCACATTTGCCGATGCATTGTGTAACAGCACAAAGACGTGCATATCCGCGGTACCATTACGCGTATCCTCGAGTAGGGATTTCACTACGGCCTGATATGCATCATAGCGTTCACTATTCTCCCAATCACCTTTGAACTCCACATACAAGCGATGAACATCGAATAAACGCTGCGAATCTGCATCATAAACCAATGGTGCTTCATTCGCGTGCGATGGCCACGGTAACAATTTACGCCAGGTTTCATGCAAATGTTCCAGAAATTCGAAGTTACTGAAAATGAATGTGACAAAGAGATCAAGACCTTTTCGTTGTAATTTCTCTAAAATGACCGACAAGTCATCGCCTGCATGCTGTGAATTCTTAAATTGCTCATAATCGACGGAGAGGTCATTTTCGAGATAATTGTATAAGCGATTGCGCTTGGCATAGAAATCCTCAATGGCGAGTATTGCATCAATTTCGGTTAACACTTTGTTTAGTTTACTTGCATGCAGTGCGTGTAAATCCTCTTTGTTTGCATTCACCGAGGTCTCAGCCGTTGTTCTCTCCTCCTCTTCCGTTGAAGCCGCCATATGCTTTTGCTCAATAACCTCTTGTATCAGCATACGTACGGTTAGCAAATAATCGTCGATTATCTCTGCACCCGCAGCTTTTACATTTGTATATAAAGTGCGTCCGAAACGTTCGAGATCGATGTGAGCCAATGGTGTTGCCGCTGTTGATGTTGCACGTACAATGTCTGCACGCAAAGGTGCCAATTTGACGTTGGCCCAGTAGTTTGTCGCCATCGCCTCCGGTGCTAGTGTTTTTGCACTGGTAGCCACTTGATTTGCCGAAGCTTTCGTTGTACGGTTCGACAAGCCATCGTTGTACCAAAATTGACCACATAAATTATACCAACGAAGTTTGCGTAATTCTGAGAGGCTCTCTTCTTGCAGCTGTAACAATTGACGCTTCAGTTTAGCAAGAAAATTTAAATTGCGTACCGTATTGTAGTCGTTTACGGCGAGCGAGTGTTCATTGGACCTTAGATCCAACAATTGCTTGAGATAAACGATTTTAGGTATAAGTTGTGTGACGCTGGCGGCCGTCTCAATTTTCACGTCATATGTGGCATAGTCTTTGTTGGCACGTAGCTCCTGCAGCAGGTCATTCAGATGAACGCCAGCGGCTGTGTCTACCAAAGTGTTGAGCTCATCAATGAAATGAGTTTGGAAACTGCGTTCTCTGATATCGCTGTGCGGTACGAGAATTGTAGGCTTTGTTGGCTTAGTGTCCGCAGAATGCTGTTGAAATTGAAATTAATATTTATTAGGAATTTTTTTGAATGGATAAACTATCGGACTCACCACAAAATTCTGCGTTATGCCTAGAAGAAGGGTGGACGTGAGTAAAAGTAGCCACATTATTAGATTTTCTTGGAACTTTTTTTCTGAATTTCAATAGTATTTAGTCTTCAGAATTTGTTTTGATGGATTTGCACAATTTAATCAATTATAACTATTTTTGGCGTTTTTTCTCACATGTTCATTTTAATTTTTTCTTAATTCTTTTATCTTTTATATATATATATATTATGTGTTGGAAGTTGTGTCCTTTATGTTGATGTTCCGGTTAGACCTTTTTGTATTTATTCTCAATTTTTTGAAATGGATTTTCTTAGTTTATTTTATTACCTTTTAAATTTGATTATTTTATGTTGTTTATTTTTAGTGTTTTTCAGAAGTGGAACTCAAATTTGTGTACAATAAAGGTACTTTTATTAAAATATAAGTATTTCGCTACTTAATTTTTTTTTTATTCACACACATTTTGGTTCTGTTTTGAACTTTTCATAAGTGGAATTCAGTTTATGCACAACTAAGACTATATCTTAAGATTCATTTTTTTAATAATATTGACTTTTTGTTCAATGTATACTTTTTTAAATGTTATAATATTTTATTAAATATTTTCCGTAAAAACTGGCTATGACTGATTGCTTGCGCTGCAATATTTATTATGTTTATATTTCTATGCAAAAAATTTATTATTATCGCCAGCACTTCAGATCTGCTTCCAGTCTACCCTGTTTTCGTACTTCTAATCAGCAATATAATACTAATTACATGATTTTTGTTTTGAATTGATTTTTGAGTTCAGCGTTGGGGTTAAACTGGTCCCGTTATCAAGCAAAAGCAATATCGTTCCCTTCCCATTTATTATTTATATGTATATATAGCATATAACCAAAGTAGCAGTGCGATTCTCACATTCGTTAAATGCTATACATACCTACATGATACAAAATTTGTTTTGATTTGCTATACATAATTTCGTTGAGTATTCTTTTTTTTATAAAGGAGTCATTGAAATTTCTGACATTGACCTGCATAAATCTTGTATTGCAGTAAAGGTTAACAGCATTTTTCTCTGATTTATCTTTTAGTTTTGTTTTTTCAATGATTTGCTATTACAGAGGTTCGTAGCTCAAGGGTTTTTGAATGCTGTATTTATTTATCGTTCATTAACTGTTACCAAATATTAATTAAGTCGCATGATATACCAGAAAATGCCTAATTACTATATTATTAACTTAAAATAAAACTCGAATCGGTTGTTTCATAAATTAAACTGGTATGCAACAAAAACGCTTTTTGGAATTCTCAACTTATTTCTATGCATTTACATAGAAGTTCCGATAACAAAAAAATAAAAAATAAAAAATAAAAAAATAAAAAACTAAATCCAGAAAGACAGTTTGGTTTCCAAGTCGCAAAATTTATTATAATAAGTTTTTTTAGCGAACGTGAAAGCGTCAACAAAAGCAATTATATTTTGACTATTGTTTCTAGTGTGTTCAAGTCAGAACATATCATTGTAGTAACCTGAATATATGCGTACAGTCGTGCGATAGAAAACATATACATACATACGTGTTAACTCGTCATTGTTTTATATATTTTTGGTCAATGTAGCGACCAAGCGAGAAAAAGGAATGCTTAAGGTTGTAAAAAGTAATGTATAGCCCTCGTACACTATGCACAAAAAAAAAAAAAAGTATTACTTTCTATACAGCGATTCCATATGTTAGGAAAGTATTGTGTCACTTCAAAAAGTTATGTATGCTTACATTACTTTTAGCATTACCTTTGACATATGAAAAAATGCATCGGTATGAACTTCGTTAGAGTGCAGAATTTATCCTAAATGAAAGGAATTACATTTTCAAAGTCACCGCTTACGCGATTATAGTGCCATCCCTTCCTTATTTTCGCTGTTTGGCGCCAATTCAGTCTTTCTCTACGTGAACTTGCTAACGGGGTGGAGATCTTCTTCCTCTGCTTTCACCGGCGGGTATTGCATCGAAAACTTTCAAAGCTGAAGTGCTCTCATCCATCCAGAGTAACTGTTATCTCTTGACTCGCTGAACTATGTCAAAGTCGTAGTATATCTCGTACCGTTCACTGTGGTATTTGCCATTGTCAATGCGCAGAAAACCATTAATCCTACGAAGCCTCACTATAAGTAATCAATTCTCGAAAACTCCTAACGCTAGCTCGTCAGATGTTGCCAACGTCCTTTACTTTCTATAAAAGAAAAGTCATATTAAGTTTTATAACATATATATGTATTTATTAGCCGCGTGGTTAGCATCGCGTATTGCCATTCGGAAAGCCAGCGTTCGCGTTCTGATCGAACTGGACTGCCTTTCTCGGTGTTGGCCCATCTGGAAGCTTCCATTGGGATGATTGGGCTTTGGTTTCGATGTCATAACTATATGGCCACGCTTCGTTACCAGTTATGACCCGTTTGAGCAAACCTGATCGTTGTTTACGTCATTCAACAACTTCTTGCTTTTGCTAAAAATTAAACACTTTAGGAACAAACTTCGCTGCCACATGTTTCATGCCCAAAACATTCAAGGAAATTTAATGGCATGAGCGGATTGAATAATTTTTTTACTGCTTCGATGTTGTTTTCGCTTGTTGACGTGATTCTCGGCCTCTCTAAAACGCTTGTACCACTTATAAACACGTTTGTGAGACAAAGTGGACTCACCGAATGTCACAGTCAACATTCCTAGTGCTTTGGAGCACTTTATTCCATTTAATACATATTCTTTGATCAAGTGCTGTCAAAAGTCAAAAATCAAAGAGCACACAAAATCGTGAATGTTGTCAAAAACAAACTACTAATCGAGATTCGCTCCTATTGCAAATACATGATAAACATATGTTTCCGATTATAACAAAAAAAAAATATCGATAATCGAATGTATACAGCCCGCGAAAAATCAAAATTCACCTTTTCCTTTGAACATTCATCATTGGCCATTTTGCTTAAATTAAAAATTATTGCAGTTAATCAATTTAATTAAAATTCAAACAAAATGAAAACTAACAATAAAAAACAACTAAAGACAGAAACATGTCCAACACCTGAGCTAAACAACGTTACCACTCTCAATAAGCGAAGTTATATACCTTGACATCCACCAGATAGACGCGTTACCTGCAAAAGACATACCTCTATTAAAATACAACACCTTAAGTTTACAACCGTCAATCTAAATTGGTTATTGCGTAAAAATTCAGGGTTACACTTAATCATAAGTTTTCTATACAATTTAGTAATAAAGCCAATAAGGATATATGTAATACAATTATGGTTGCAGGGGGTATATGATATAGCCTTCCGATTTCGATGATTTTCATACTACAAATACATAATGAAATGCATATTCTTTCAGAAAATCATGGAAATCATACGAATATAACATGTAGCTCCCATACATCCATATTTTCTAACATATTATGATTGCATATTGGTACTAAAAATCAATATTGGAATACTATATCATAAAGCCTCTCTACAACTGCCTGTCCACATATGAGGTTTTGGGTAAAAAAAAAATCCGCTAAAAAGGCCGGCTTCAAAAAAAAGCTTTAAAATAGTTTTGCTAAACATGGCAGATTACACGACTCTATTCCTCTCGGTCATTCCGTATTTTTTAATTCATATATAAAACCACAGCTAGCATGCGCGTTAATTTAAATATCTAATGCTGTTGCGCGGGCAGCAATCTGACTTACCAAATTTTCTTGTTTTTTAATTCTATATGTTGATAGTGACCGAAGAAATCACTATATCAAAAAAGTTAGTCTCGAAGGGAGTTTAATGTTGAGGAAAATAACGTTAAGCACGAAACTTTGGAGGCTCTGCTACGACCACTTCACATAAGACTGGGATTTATTGAGCAATTTGTAAAGCCATTCCAAGAGATGGAAATTACTTAAAAAATATTTAATATAAAACCTACTTGATCTCCCAGCAGCAAATTTGGAAAGCCAAGGAAATTGCCTTTAAGATGTTATGCACAAATTTTTAGACAATAACAAATACCCTAACTACAAACAAATCGTCAAAATAGTGTTAAAAGCGACGGTACATTCTTCTTGTGATTCACCTTTCGTTAGCAACCCTAATTGCATCGGCAGTAGTAAAAGGTAAAATGTTACAATATAAAAACTCAACCCCTCTGATTTTGGAATTTAGATTCATAAAGTTATATCACCAAATTTAAGTCAAGGTAACTGGAAAACTTTGTAAAATTAAAACCAAATTTTTGGGATCTGATTTCGTTCGTTCGCTTCTGTTGATTCTTTCTATATATATAAATATTTTGGGTAGTAATCGTATACGTTGTGGAAAATTGTGCTAATTAATTGCAGCTAAAGTTGCATAAAAGTTTTCTCCATAATTTTTTGGTTATTATCAGTCTGCACAACGAGCACAACTTTCAGTTTACTCATTGGTTTAATTAGACGGCACAAACAATGGTCAAGTGAAAAAGTGCAAACTCACGTGCAGCAGAATGAAGCAGAATAAACTGCTGTGGTATGTAGTTATCTCTGAGAGTTAGCAGCGTGCGTGATTCTTTAGAGCATATATGGTTAGAGCAAGAAAATAGTAGGGGATGGAGTGAGGTATTGGGGTACCCAGTAAAGTTAACTTAAAGGTTCGAAATATATTCAAGCTGAAGAGGTGAACAAGTGGCCTTTTTCATATATGGGTAATTATTGAATACCCTTTTTGAAGGGCAATAATCTTTTTTTGCAAAAAAGAGATCAAGATAATTCTTATCTTAAAGTGAACTACAATTCTAGAAAGTTGGAAAGCTAACATCGAGTGATCTTAAAAATTCAACTTTGGGACGATAAATTTTTTGAAAGTTTGATAAATAAGTGAGAGCGATTTTCAAATTTGGCCTCACTATAACTCGATACTTCGATGGCTAAGTAAATGTTTGTTTAATGTTAACTTGGGTATAACCTACCCAGACTTGCGTGTATGAGAGCAGAGGTTGTGCACGACAATTCCAGGCTAACGAAAGTACAAATTGGGACAAATGCCTGTTAGTAGACTACGTTAAAGTAGTTAAATGCTAAGGCATGACCTCAGAAAAAAAGAATACAAAAGAGCAAGCCGAGTCAAACAAATATTCCACCAAAACGCTTCTCTGTTCGAGCAGAACTTACAAATGGAGAAAGTTGCTGAATTGCAGAAAATCAGCTTGTGGAGGAAAAACTGAATGTGTACGTACATACATATTCTACGTATTTATTTAGAGCAAAAAAGCAAATCAAAGATGTATGTGTGAATTTAAAATTACATGCATATATATTTACAGCAAATGTTCAGGTTAGTATAGTATACACAAAAGTTCACCACATGTTGTTTTTTCTCAAAAATCTGTATCCATATACTTTCTTAATACACATTTGAAGTAGATTTTCGCAATTTTATTTAACAAAAAACGAAAGAAGAGAAGACGAAATTCAAGATGTCAACAAATAAATTAAATAGAAAAGTAAGCAGAAAAAAGTAAAAGTTGAAAATAATCTCAGCCCAATATCTCTACGTCTAACAACAAAGTTCCCAACTAAAGTTCAGTTTCCATTCTGTTGTCCACCTTTCTTACAGAGAGAAAAGTTCATTTTCCTTGCATTGACACGTGACATTGTGTTGCAAGTGTATAGCATCGACGGTAACAACATCGAAACTGCAACAAAGTTAAGCGTCAACAGAATGTGAATGAAAAACGGTCAATATAACCGGAAGAAGAACAAGCGCAGGCTTATTAAAATTTATTCGTTATATTTTTTTTTACTTTGTGTGTGTTAAATGGATTTTAGTATTCAGTGCATTCCTCCAATGTCTGCGGATATATTTATGTGTCGTGGTCCAAGGTAAATTTTAAAACAGGAAAAATTAACTCTTGGCAGTAAAAATAAATAATAAAGCTGAGATTTTCATCATACTTATATTCCACTGAGGTCCAGCGTCCCCAGATAAAGGAAATCATCGATCATTAGGATCATTAGGAATTCGCTTCTGCAACCTAAATCTGGACGGAAATGATGAGGGACTTATAGAACTTGATCTCAGTTCGTCGATGAAGGAATTTTCTTGTCAACTGCACCTGTTGGCAAGAATGATTTTGCGTTGGATTTCCTAGCCAGCATTGATGTTGCTATGTATGGTTTCAAGATGACCAAATAATCTTTGTTTATCAACAGTGATGACGGAGCCAAGGTGCTACTGCACTGACTGTTTGTTTTATAACCTCGCTTCTTTATCCAGTTTAAAAAAAAAAACGGAATTTACGACGCGGTTGTTAAGATCGTAGAGATACTTTTTTCAATAGCCTTTTTTTTGACAGATGACGCGTTAGTAGTGTCAAGATGTCATGTTATTTTTGTTCAGTAGTTGGCATTTCATCATGGAACAACGCCTGAACAACGTTTACAAATCATTTAACTTTATTACGAAAATTCACGTTCTCTAAAGAACTGAGCGTATTATTCATAACATCATCATCCATCTTGAGACCCACTCTTGGATAATATTCGACAGAATAGACCACGTCCAGCACTCAGTGAAGAAAATATAGCGACGGTAGCTGAGAGTGTACACGAGGACCGTGGAGAGTCGATTCGACGCCGTTCGCAGCAGCTCGGACTGATGTATGGAACAACTTGGCGCATTTTACGTCGAGATATTAAATTGATAGCAGAAAAATACAGCTTTTGCAAAAACTGAAGCCGATCGACCTTCCCAAGCGACAACGCTTCCTTCTATGGGCTCTTGAAAAGTTCCAAGAAGATCTGACGTTTTCGAACCAAATTTTGTTCAGCGATGAGGCCCATTTCTCAGTGGGTATGCAAACAAAAAAAATTGCCGCATTTGAGACGAAGAGTAACCTGAAGAGATTCAAAAGCTGCCTTTTTATCCAAAATAAATAACGGTTTGGTGTGGATAGCGGGCCTGTGGAATCATCGTCCATATTTCTTCAAAAATGATGCCGCTGAGAAAGTAACCGTCAATGGCGACCGCTATCGCGATATGATAACCGACTATTTGATGCCTGAAATCGAAGCTCGTGATATCCGCGACATTTGATTTCAACGAGACGTCGCCACTTCCCACACATCGCACCAATCAATGGATTTATTGAGAGAACACTTTGGTCAGCAGATAATTTCACTTTTTGGGCTGGTAGATTGGTCACCAAGATCGTGTGATATCACACCGTTAGACTTTTTCCTGTGGGGATAAGTAAAGTCTAAAGTTTATGCGGACAATCTCACTTCGATTCTGACCTTGGAGCAAAACATCAGACGTGGTTGCCAGTTACCAGTCGAAATGCTCGAACGAGTCATCGAAAATTGAACTTAACGCATGGACCATCTGAGACGTAGCCATGGCCAACATTTGAACGAGGTGATCTTCAGCCAAAGAATGTTCTTTCGAATGATAATAAACATTTTCCATTAAATTTCTATGATTTATTTAAGAAAGTAGGGAACCTCGAAGTGGATCACCCGCTAGAAGATAGTATCTTCTCTGTTTTTCTCTGTAGCTCGTATTATTTTCTCCAGCATTAAGTTAATGAAGTCACGTGATAAAGAGTAACCTTGTCTGAAACCTAATTTAGAGTCGAACGTTTCTGAGATATCATTTCCGATGCTGACGGAGGAATAGGAAATTCTACTACAAATTATTTGTTGCAACTAAATCGATTTAGACAGCTTTAATGGACTCTCATAGGTGGTATAGGTAATTTCCTATAGCCACCGTTTGTTGAAATCTCAGGAAACAAGTATTAATCGGTCGAGTCAATTAGACATTTTAAACTCGAATTCTAAATATAATAAAGCAAGTAGAACTCGTTAAGAATTAGCGACAAACAGTCAGGGCTATATATTAGGAAGTTCTGATTCAATGATTCAATGAATTAGGACTAGAGGGAAATATATGGAGTAGATTTTAATGGACATTGAATGCATATGTTGGGTATGTCGGAGTCGAGTCTGGATAAGTAGAAGTTGAATCTAAAACAAATTTACAGATCACAGATGTGCATGTACTATTGGGGACTTACAAGATATCACAGAATAAGTAGTATTTGAGATCTGTATAAAGTGCGAAAGTCATATTTGCGAAGGCTGAGCGTGGGTAGCTGTGAGGATATCTAGGAAATTCTATAAAATATATCATTGCAATTATTCTATTGTTTTTCCTATTTATTTTTTTCTCTGTTTTGTAATTAATCCTTTTCGCTTTCGCTTCGTAAAATCAGCGCATATAAATTTTACTTACAATTTCATTACTTTCACCAATATTTGTTGCTTGAAATCTCCCAAAAGGAATAAATTACTATAATTTACATAAATTTTCCAGCTCATAAATCAAAGAGGCTGTGTTGCTAAGACTTATCAACAACTTTCACTAAGAATTAACAACATTCGAATTCTCGAATATGAATGTATTTAAATAAGTAAAATCCATGTCCCACCATTTGCATAAGTATTGTATATGCTTATACTTCATTTGAGGCTGTGATTTGCGCAATTGTATTCATAACGAAACCAAACACAACAAACCACAACAATGATACTAAAACCACATATAATTTAACACTTGAAATAACAATTCAATCCAATGGGAACTCTCTGAGCAAGGACGACTACGATAACGACGAACTGTTACTTAGGCACTTGCTCTAACGGCTACTTCATTTTATTCATAAACAAGTGAGGACACATGATGAGCTAGAAGCCTCAAAAACCACTTAACCGAGAAAGAGGGTGAGACACATGAAAGCCGACTCCTTGTTGCTTGGTGTTGCTCTGTTGACGAAGAAGGCGGGGTGATGGGCGAGGCAAATGTCTCATCACTGGGAGGCACATATGTTCTTATAAATATAAATGCATGTATGTGTTATTTGTGCACATTTCAGATTTTGTGACCGCATGAACACATGCTTGTTTATTTATATACCTGCTGTATAAGTACATTTGCATATAAACATATATGTACCGTCAACAACTCAATTTTATTGCAATTAATTATTTGCTACAATCTCAACAGTATAAACATCATTCAAGTGGGTATGGCAACAACAGAAGCAAAAATAATAAAGATGAGCATAAAACTCTTGAATACTTAATTCACATTAAGAAAAACCTCTTTTATTCTGAAAGAGTTGATCTTTATCTCTTCTTCTTTTATGAGAGATCAGTTTTATTTATTTTTTTGGAGAAATGTCTTCAGTAGTGTGGTAAGAATTGGAAATGAATTTATCAAATAAATGGCATGTAATATTTTTTTGAATTTATTAACAGTTTTGCTTTGTGTTTTCAAATTATGTGTAGGCATTATCATTGTACGACGTCTGAAGTGGGAGAAATTAGGGCTAACTCCAGCAGCTCTAGTCAACACCCGCTTAACTATAGGACTTACTTGAACTCAAGACTTTTAATTGTATATGGCTCTGCAAAAGGCTGATTGGAAACGTAAACAAAAAGGAAGTAAAAATTAGTGCACCCAAGATACCTCTGTGTTCTAAAACTCTGTTTTAGAGGGCGGTGGCTCTTAAGTTTGTAAAGACTATAAGTTAAATCATCGAAAAATAATCAATTATTTATTGTAAAGAAAAGAGATAATGTTATATAAGTATATATATATGCTATTATCAAATTATGTAAAGGGTAATCTAAGTAGAGCTACTTTTTTCAATATCATTTTTTTGCTAGATCACTCGTTAGTCGTGTCAAGCTGTCAGGTTATTTTTGTTCAGTATTGTTTGGCATTTCATCATGGAAAGACTTACGCCTGAACAACTTTTACAAATCATTCAACTTTTTTATGGTCAACATAATCTGCCTACTGAGCATACTATTCGCAACACCATCACCCATCTTGAGTCTCAGCATTCATTATTAGATAATCTTCGACCGAAAAGACCATATACAGCACGCAGTGAAGAAAATAAAACGGCCGTGGCTGAGAGTGTACACGAAGACTTTGGGGAGTCGATTCGGCGCCGTTCGCAGCAACTCGGAATGACGAAGCCGGTCGACCTTCCCAAGCGACATCGCTTCGCTTTATGGGCTCTTGAAAAGTTCCAAGAAGAACCGACGTTTTCGAACCAAATTTTGCTCAGCGAGTGGGCCCACTTCTGACTCAATAAGTATGTAAACAAGCAAAATTGCCTTATTTGGGACGAAGAGCAACCTGAGGAAATTCAAAAGGTGCCATTTCATCCAGAATAAACAACGGTTTGGTTTGGATAGCGGGCCTGTGGAATCATCGGTCCATATTTCTTCAAAAATGATGCCGCTGAGAAGGTAACCGTCAATGGCGACCGTTATTGCGCCATGATAACCGACTATTTGATACATGAAATCGAAGCTCGTGATTTCCGTGACATTTGGTTTCGACAAGACGGCGCCACTTCCCGCACATCGCATCAATCAATGGATTTATTGAGAGAATACTTCGGTAAGTCGATAATTTCACGTTTTGGGCCGGTCGATTGGTCATCAAGATCGTGTGATATCACACCGTTAGACTTTTTTCTGTGGGGATATGTGAAGTCTAAAGTCTATGCGGACAATCCCACTTCGATTCAAACCTTGGAGCAAAATATCACGAATGTCATTCGCCAGAATTCAACTGGTTATTCGAATCGAAGCTCGAACAAGTCATCGAAAATTGGACTCAACGGATAGACCATCTGAAACAGAGCCGCGGCAAACATTTGAAAGAGATAATCTTAAAAAAAAACAAATTATTTCTAATGATAATAAATATTCATCATTAAATTTGAATGTTTTTTTTTCTTTAAAAAAATAGGGTACCTCAAAATGGATCACTCGTTATATCAAAATGCGAAAAGATATGATATTTTGTATGTTATAGTAATGATCTACAAACCCTACCAGAATTGCGCTATCGCAAATTGCTTCTGATCTCGTCTGGACCGCAGGAGAGCAAGGAATCTTCTAGCACTAGTTACACCTATCGCTTTTAATGCGGTTTTGACTGCTCAATATACGATTGATTAACATGCAGACAGATGTTCTAGCAGAAAATCGAGTATGACAAACATTGCATGGAGGTTGGCACTTTTTCTTTGAATGGCCTGCAATTACATGCCTAAAGTTCAAGCAATACGACTCTCATAACTTTTACCCCAAGTGTGCTATCTGTCTTCTTCCCGGTTTCTTGCCAATCGCAAACTTGATAGATTTGTAAGATATCACACTGCCGTTCAATAACTGGTAAATTTGGCATCACAAAGAAACAGCAATAAAGTTATCGAAGTGAGACCTATTATATATTACTTTTAAATTTTTACCTTTCCGTAGGCTAGAGCACGAAGGGAGTGTTTACGTTTAGAAAACGATAACATCACAATTCTAAATTAGTTGATTTTCCTACATAAAAAATAAATAATTCTTCATATCAAAATTCGCTCGCTAAATAATAAACGTCTTATTTGCACTACTTATATACAAATATAAGTACATATAAGTTTAAACTATTACTTAACTTGGCTCAATAACTAGAATTTAGAATTGTTTTTACATATACATATGTAAATATGTACTTACATTGCCCTATAGTTATCTAATATTGAATATCAAGAGGTTAGAAAATGGTCTCAGATTTATAGACATAACAATCATGTTTTAAATTATTTGATCGAAAAACACGTCAAGTCCAGAAATCCTCAAAACACGCAACCCATCGGATAGAGCAACAAGAGAAAGGAAATGAACAAAAACAAAGGCAAAATAAAGACAACCAACAAACTGCTGAGTAATCGGGGAATTCGAGGAAGTGGGAAACCGAAAGGCCAGACATGCCAATGGCCAACCAACCAACCAGCCAAGCATACCAATCAGCCCTAAAATATGCAGAACAACAAACAGAGGAGAGAAGCAAACTATTTAACTTATCCGCATAGACCCACCGGCCGACCGAGGCACATATACATGCATATACATAGCGGCATGCCAAGCGCTATCGGAAAAGTATACCTATCTAGCAAGTGGGTATGAGGAAAATAAAAAATAAAAACAAAAAAGTATTGAAATAGAAATAAAATAAACACTTTACGTCATCATTGCTCACAAAACAAGTGGAAAATACAATAATGACAAAAACAGCAACAACAACAGCAATTACAATGAGGGGTAGCATGCGATGATAACAAAAATAATCCAAAGTGAAATAGCTTTAAGCACTTGATAAAGTGTTCATTTTGCATGCCGCAAATTTTTTGTTGCTCATGTTGTTGTTGCCACACTTTTGTTATTCTAGCTGTCAACATTGTTGTTGTTGTTGCTATTGTTATTATTATTACTGTTGTGGTAGCTTTACCGTTATATGGCTATTTTAGTTGTTGATTTAGTAAATTTTAGTTGGATATTCCTGCTGTGCATGTTGTTATTGCTGTAAAGTTATGCAGCTCTTGCTTGCCTTACTTGGGCGATTTCTATTTTGCACTTCTCCTCTTGCCTTTAATTTCTGGTTGGTAACAAACATCTAACAGCTGTTAACTGGCATACCATTATTGCTATGTTAATTGGTCTATATTAGTTTTGGGGGGTGCCGGGAATTTTATGCTCCTTCTCCGCTTTTTAAACGAATTTCCTATAGTTTTGGTTTACTCATTTTTATAGTTTGTGGTTATGTAGTTTGTTGTGCTGGGTAGAGAATCAACTACAAGGGTGCGTTACCGATGTTTTAGCGCTGTTGTTATTAGCTTGCGCTTTTTCATATGTTTTTGTTTTTATATTTCTGAAAAGTTTGCGACGTGTTGGTTAAAAATTTTCTGCGCTTGTGTAAAGTTGGGAAATTCTTTCTTAAGTGATTCAAGTTTTCGACAGGTATTTTCTCTTCATATTTGATTTGATAATTCTAAAACTGAACACAAAAAAATTAAAATTTTAGTGAAAATTGGAATTTTTGGTGGATATTCCGGGATTATGACGTTTTCGTTGACTTTGATATAATTAAAAAGAAATTGAATAACCATTAAAGCTGGTGTATTTCTAAGTAAGTGAATGTAAATTTGCCAATATGACAACTTAAAAATCATTTCAAATTATTAAATGTGGAAAAAGTAGCAATTTTTGGGCATTTACCGATACTTCTCACTTATGGAAAACAGGCGTAAGATATAAGAAGAAATCTAACCATGTTTAAATAGATGAGGGATAATATAACTAGCACTGGTATGAAGAAAGAGCTGGAAACAAAGAAAAATATAGCGCACTACTTAATTAAGGAATGATTTTTAGGTTACATAAGATCTTTCAGCTTGTACTAATGAGGAAACTTGACATGGCAACTTCAACCAGTAATGCGATCAATAAAAGGTGGAATCCATCTTTGGGTAAAGGTCATCCAGCGAACAAAGGAAAAAATATATAAATCTATACTGGTATATTTCAGGCACATACATTATTCTCTTGTATTCACCCTTAAACTATATGTAGCTTCTAATTCAATAACTACAACTCTGTCTTCCGAGCAATTATTGTGGATCTTATTAACTATGCCTAAAGGTTTTCTAGTTTGACAGGCGAAGCTTGGAGGTTTCTCGTATACAGCTCAGCGTCAGACAAGACAATTCCATAACAACACACACAGTACAAATGTGTATTACAAAACAAAACATCATTTTAGTCCGCGATCAAACTTTTACACAAGAAAATTGGTTCTTGCTAACGAGTCTGTCCATCATGAATTCCTTCAAATGTTATCAAAACAGTGGGAGAGGCGCTGCAGCTTTTTTGTGCCAAGTAAGCATTACGTAATGCTCCACTGACTCCACATATTCCCTGCATTAGTTGCCTTCTATTAGACCTATTTTAAGGGCACGCGACTCTAAAAAGAATGTCCCGAAAACAATCCTACTACCTTTTCCACTAGCAAAAACTAAAGCCACTTCTTCAATTTGAGAAGACAACAGCATTGTTCTTCAAACTAGACACACAATGAAGAGCGTTACAGTACAACTTGGGCGTATCTGGTATATTTGGTAACATTATGGACGTATTCTCGTTTAAATGAGTCCCGTTGGGTCAACCAGTTCAACCTAACCTAACTTAAACAGCAGATAGATAATTGAAACTACAGTCCTTCCATGTTATTTCTGATGAGTCTTTCGAGAATAAACATGAGAACACAATAAACTTACTAAATCGCCACCGGTGCCCATGTTTTTAACAAAACAACCGCTCACCTAAACGTTTTTTTAACAGATTTTCGACCCAAAACCTCATATCTGAACAAATCGGTTGTATGGATGATATCGAATTTAATTCATAATATGTAAGCATAATACCAAACTTCACGCTGCTAAACGCTTGTTTGACTGATTTCTCCTTGGGGTACTTACATACTTAGGGCCAAAGTTAATATGCCATTTCATGTACATGAAGGTATAATAATTAAATCTCAAAAAGAAAGTAATTATACTTGTAGAGTATGGGAATATGGGCGATTTCGAAGCTTCGCTAAGGCTTTAAAAGAATTCAAACGTTTAAAATCCAAAGCGGCTGATACTTAAAAGCGCATAGAGTAACGTGAATATCTTTTTGGTTTCAAGGATTGTTTAAAAAAAAAATGGAATAAGAATAGATCTTTTGTATAAAAAATTTAGTGTATTACCCTCGAGAAAACTACATAAATTTAAAAAAAAAATTAGTACCTCATAACAGATTACTGCTTAGGGTGTTCTTTGCTAAATGCAAAAAATGTTACGTGATTTGTTATCAAAAATAGCCTCCATGCGGAAGTTATGGGAGTAAAATGTAAAATGTAATGGGTATGTTGCACAAGTTGCAATGCCCGTATTGCGCAAGCATAGCTTCTAATCAATGGATTATCTATCTTAAAGCCTCCGTTTTTAATTTAAGTAAAATAGGCAGCCATTTTTCCGATGAAGAGGCGAAATAGTATTATACTATAACAATACGAGACATAAATAGAAATTAAATGTACTGAGACTCTCACAGATTTGAGATTAATAACGATGTGAAAACTGCATATGGTGATAAAAATATGAATCATACAAGTGTGTAAAACTGTGTTGTGAGTTTCAAAACGGTCGTACGTACGATGCATGATGATTAGAGAAGCGGAGGATCCTCAATTGTGACCGTCGAAATGTCTGAAAATAAAAATGAAATGCGCTCCGCGACGATCCAGATAAACTGTGGGTGAACTTTCTGCGATGTTTCTGCAAATTTTCTGATCTCTACTATACAAAAAAATCACAGAAACCCTCAGATATCGTGGACGTAGTGGTTGACGGGAAATTACTTTGAGGAAGGCATCAAAAAATTGATACCCGTCTCACCATCTGCATAGAGAGGAATGGCAACTACGTTGTAAAGTAGCTTACAATATGTACTAAAGTATCATGTCATTTTTTTGTTTGAATAAAAATGTTTCAAACCTACAAAATCCAGTACACTTACTTTTTGTTTATCAATTCTACGCTTTGAGGACTTAACAATACATACGCCTTTATTCTTACCCTGCAGGGAAAAATACCAGTTGTTAACTAGAATTCTACTAGTTTTAATTTTTGTACTAACTAGTTGATCTTCCATATATTTCCCATGTAAGCAACTGCTATTTTTAACAATAAGATGTCTTACGAATGTCATATATAAGTATGTGGTGATTTCTAATTCACGAAAAATAAAAATAAAGATAAAACTGAAAATAAAAATGAATTTGCTTGAATCGAAAATCGAACCGGGAACCTATCGCGATATAATGATAAGCTCTAACCACTCCGATACCGTTGTGATATAAACATCAACAGCTAATGCACTTCAACAGAGATTATTTTGAAATGAAAATCAGTCGTGATAATCTAGAAATAAAAACAACATACGAATGGCGCGGTGGTGAAGTCTATTACTATTCACGTTACTGATTAACTGCTATACAAATAATTAACTGGTATGATTTCAACCTATTTAATTCTAGTATTTAATTAGAATTTTTGCATATTAGTCTCCCTTTTCACTGAGGGAAAAAACCATGCAATACTGATATGATAGGAATGCCTGCATCATTGCATAACTGATTAGAAATTAATGAAATATAATCCCATTTAATATAAATATGTATATACATATGTCAGAAATTGATTATAAAAATATTTGATTTTTAATTATTGTAAATTATTTCGAACTCGAGCTACGAATTGATTAAAATGTAGATCAGAATAAGAGATAATAATAAAAATATGAATATAACAACGCACATATACTCGTATACTATTATAAAATATGTTTGTGTTTATGAATATCGAAGCACTGGGACTGTGATAAAATTTCCTGAGTTTCATCTTTATATATGAAATCAGTTTAGAAATAGAAACTTTAACTTAAAATATAAAATAACTTTTTATCTTAAAATATAAAATAATAACTCTTGCAAACTTTTATTTAAGTTAATATTAACGAGCAAATATAATCCATATTTATTTCTGCCCTTAAGCTAAACCGGGACATTATTAACAAAGTAAATATAATAAGAATATTCTTACTATAAGCGACTTTTATATATGTGCATTAATACATCAATGAGATAACTGTTAAGTTAAAGTAATTAACAAAATAATGGACGCAGTCATTTAGCCTGCAGCTGTCGCTCACCACAAAATCATTAAGCAGAGAAAGTGATTTCCTTCCTCTCTATCATGCCATTCGTTGGGCCAGAGGCCATTTGTAGTGTTCGCATAAAAAATTATACAAATTAACATAAGTAGATACATACATACAGTTATAAATATAAATTGTAGTAATTTATTATAGAACTTTTTGCATTTCTACTTTTTGACTTTTATTAATGCTTTGAGGTTTCTCTCTTAACACTTTTCTTTTCTTTCTTTCTTTCCCTCTCTCACACTCTTACTCACAGTTGACGACGAAGATCCTGAATTTACGGATGTCATTGATAATATAACAGTGCCAGCGGGTCGTAATGTTAAACTGGCGTGTTCCGTTAAGAATTTGGGCTCTTACAAGGTGAGTCATTAATTGTCATTAATTATGATAAGTTGAGATAAGCCGCAGATTTTCTTATGAGAAGCAAAAGAGAAAAAATAACCTCTTCTCTTGCATAAAAACCATATCGAGTTTGTATAAAAGAAAATTTAATAAAACGCTTTATTTTCCGCACTTGACGTGAGTGGTCTACATTCCAATTCTATGGTCTTAAGGCAATTAATAATGCTAGATAACCGATAAATAACAAAAAAGGATACAAATTTATATGATTTGGGTTGATTAGAGGAGAAGAAGAACATCTTGCCTTATTCGGAAGCTGTTATACTGCTCATTGAATGTTCGCTTTGGAAAACCTACTAAAAACGGCTGAGAAGTCGAATTATTTTGGTAGGCGGTTCAACCGATCTACTTTCGTTGTGATAAGTTTGACGGGATGGTAGCTGATGCAATTTTTTTCGCGAAATAAGCAATATTCTAATAACAAACAAATCTGTGTTCGTCCCTAGATATATATATGCCTTATCCATTGACGTTTTTAAAGTGAGATTTACTTTTTGCAAAACGCAGAGCAAGAGCGCATGGCTGACGATTCAGTGAAGATTCCCTTTAAGAAACGGTCGGCTGTAAGGAAGATACAATAAAACTGAAATGTTGTTCCATAAACAATTGGGACTGCCGACGTAACTAATACTCAAGAACGTACTGGATTTGGGCATACGACGAGTCTGAGTCCATGCTAACTGAAACCTGCATACCTGTGTGTAAAATGTTTGCACATCTGACTCATGAAATTCTTATTTCAACAGCTTGAGCCATGTAAAAGCAAACAGTATGACATGCATCTCAGTGGTAAATATTTATTTATCTACCTTATCTTAGTTAAAATTGTAAGGGGCTTACCAAAGTATGAGTCAAAAATTTTACGTTTTTCGAGTAATAGCCTGCAAGATAAAACATTTGTTGCAATAGGCAATATCCGCGAAGACGATTCACTTTAATACCCGATGGCTCCATTGTGATGAAGTTATGAGAAGAAAGAGTCTTAGGTGTTAGCCTCGCAAATAAGGGCATTCGAAGATTATCTACTCAAGGGTGTCAGTTCTTCAGTAAAAAAAAAAAAAAAAATGGAATCAATCAGTGTGAGAAATCTCAATCAGAATAACATATTATGAGCAACTGATGGTAACTCCAGCTCGTTTTGGAGATCAAGCGTAGTACGAGTATATGCTAATAAGGGCGGGAAAAGCCCTCTATTTCAACTTAATAGATTATAATATGGTTTCAAATACTTCTTATAATCATAGACTCGAAAAAAATTATTCGACTCATATTCTTTACCAAGAAAGGCATTATAAATATTTACAAGTGAAAAAAAAAGGAATAGTACATGTCCTTCCGGTAACGCCATCTTTAAAAGAAAATATGTAACAGACTACGTGAAAAAAACCTAAAGATGTCCGGCGTATGAACGGCTCACATTGTTCTCTAACATGAAACTTCCGCGGTGCAGTAAGCCAATGCCATAGCAGTATTTATCCCAACAAATTTAATTTATCCGCAGTGCCTTTTAAGCAGCTGATTTCTTAAGGAAAACCGAAAAAGATTAATATATTTTTTATGCAAGTGACTCAGGAAGAGTAAAGGAACAACACTTGATGAAAGATCATCCATTCATATCTTAAATTACGTGAACGGTTAAACCTTCCAAGCCGTCTGAAGTTACGTCTGTCTTGACTGAACAGAACACTGGTTCTCAACTAACTTTGCGGTCGCACGTTTGGTCATAGGATAGCTCGTTTGGATATATGATCGTACGTAGGGTTCTAAAACTTAGGATAAGCGATTCTATATAAGTTCTTTTAAAACATATTCCAAAGAAATTCTCTTACTCATCTTTCACAACTGAAAATTATCAACATATACTCATTGCCTGTCATCAAGTAAAACTGCGAAAAGCCCAAGTCGTTAACTTGCCGCATAAATTTGTTTAGTAATTACAAGAAGGAATAGCATTAATTTTTTATTTTTTTGCTGATAATGATGCGGTGAGTTGACGCTTTGGCTTGTAAACCCACTCTATTGTGTTATATAGTATGTGTATTCAGGTATGTATCAAGAATATATATGCTAGATTGCGTCTTTAGTTTTGTTGTTATTTGTCTATACGTCACAATTTCGGGCTAGCTTTGGTGAAATATCGATTCGTGTACACTTTCACAGAGAAAATATGTATGCCCTACCCATATTTTAAAATAAATGGTTAAAATAAAAGGATTTTGGAGCAATTGATAAAATTTGAAAGAAAGTTTGGATATTTTTCTTTGTTTGAAATTGGTTATCTGGGAATTAAAAGAAGAAATAAGTGAAATTTCGATTTTATAAAAATTTAATGTTTTATTATTATAAGTTAATATTTTTCTATATTTTCTTTTTCATTGGTAAGCGTTTTCTTATGTTTCTTTATTTATTTCATTTTATATTTTTGGAAACATCTTTAATGGAAACAAAAATCACCTCTAATTGAGTATATACTTCATCATTTCTTCACTTGGCAGGGTTAACCCACCTCCCTCAAGTGAGTTGTTCATGCAATACCATATCCTCGCAATACCATTGCCATGAAGCTTAGACCTTGAATCAACATAAGATTCCCGTATGTTTAAACATAGATCCATACCTTCCTTCTATATGTTTAGCAACAATCTTTTAACCACATTATTTAGTTTTTGTAAAACTCTCTGTCAAATCTCGTTCGGCATCCTGCAGTCTTAGTCATAAAAAATAAACTGCTTCCAGTTGCTTACTAACCCTGGAGATTATAAATAAATATATGTAGGATCGATACATACAACAAAACGAACAACCAGATCCGGATCACTTACTAAAAAAGTGACCGTGCCATATATACTGATATGTTACAAACAAATGCGACTCTGTCATAAAAACTTTAGACAACTCACAGATGGACACATAGAAAATAATTTATTTGAACTGAGACCGCAGATAGTTAACACGCCTTGTGAAGAAATATAGAAGTGAATTATGAAAGTTTTTAAAACAATAAATTAAGCCACATTTAATTAAATATATAAAATATAAAAGTATTGCAAACGTAAAACTAAAACTATCATCCAATGTAATATAATCTAATGTAATGTAATTTAATGTAAAAATTAATAGAATAAAATTAATTGAACCCCCCCCCCCCCTGCGGGTCAGGAGTTCATACTCAGGGAAGCGGAAAGTTCTTTTTATACATCAGCAGAACACTTAATTGGGTTACATTTCTCTCGCTCCGTTTACGTCTTTATCTCTATTCTTCAGTTTATTAATTGGCCTTTTTTTTAAAATATTCTCCAATTTCTCCTCTTTAAGTGCTATTGTAACATATTTCTGACATTTTGTATTTTTTACTTGTTTATAGAATTTCGCTCAGTTCACGATTTTCTTTACTTGTCTGAATGAAACTATTTGTAATGGCGAAGAGTTTCAGCAACAAGTTGAGTCACAGCTGAAATAACAATTTGTTTTTGAATTTATGTAAACTGCTTCTACATCTGATATCACCTGTAATGTTGAAGGTTTATCAGGAAGTTCAGTTACAATGGCTTGTTTTTATGACGTTCAACTCGCCAAAAGCGTTCTGAACTTTCTTTCGGCAGCTTATAAATAGAAAGTACAGCGTTTCGTTTCGAAATCCTTTTCTTTGCACAACTTTAAAAATATACGAATTATGTTCTATTAATTTATCGCATTAAACACAATACTAAAACATTGTAAATACCCAAATCGTTCTCCAATCTACATATTGTAAATAAACTACACCCAGATGCTGTTTTTTATATTTAGTTCTACAACCAAACTTTGCACATTTCATTATCATAATTTTTTTTTGTAAAATAAATACACATAAATTCAACAAATATTAAAATCAACTTGCTTGCTTGCTATGCACTACTAAAAACGAATGTTTGTAAATTTTTTTAACGGTACCCCTTAAGGCGTAATCTGATGCCTCTATCATTCTTGTGTACGGATGTATGTTTGGTTATCCACTTGTCTGTATAAATCAGCAGAGTTTGCGGAAATGAACATTATTTGACTTCACTTAAGTGTAGACTGCTTAAAAAGTACATGTAAATCAAAGGTAGGTATACCACAATCATACATACATACTCGAACAAACATATTGTTACTTAGTAGATATAAAGAAAGCAAAGATTCGGCAGGCAACTGGTGGACCATCAGCAATTAAGACGAATTTTCCACGCATACCGAAAAAGCCAACAACAAAGCCAACAGAACTCGGAGTTTGTTTCCTTTTCTGTTTTTACCTTCTGCTCCTACTCTCATTTGTTTTGCTCTACCCTCTTTATTAGCTGCTACTCATTGCTATTTTCTTGTAATTCATCTGTTTTGCCTTGTTTGCTGGTACTTTCACTTACATATAATGTTTCCTGCCTCATTGTTCATATATATGTATGTATATTGTTGTTGATTTTTTTTGCTGTTGGCATTTTTTGTTAGTTTTTCTTGATTTAATTTTTGTTGTACTTGTTGTTGTTTTTGTGGTTCATTATTACAGCAGGCTAATTAATTTCATTAGTTGGTAGAAAAACAAGGTGTAGATAACCGCAATCACATACACATGTATAACAACAACAACAACAACAACAACAACAACGATGACAACAAATTACGACCGCAGCGTTGGCGGGCGTCTGAAGCAGCAATGTTAATGATGCTCATGCTTCTATTATGCTTAGGATTCATGAATATATTTATATTTCCTAACTCGATGTATATAAGAATGTGTATTTGTAACATGATATCTGCAGCATACCTTTTGGCGCATCAGTAATTGTTGGGTAAATGCACACACACCCATATACACTCACGGAAAAGGCCAACAGGCAGTCGGTAAACGGAAGCTCCTGGGCTCCGGTGAAATTACAAATTGTAGCAGAGAAGCAAAGCCATGAAGGCTCTTTCAGCCTGAGGAAGACACTTAAGTCCATATACTATATAATATATATATGTATATATGTACGAGTATGTGTTTGTCTAATTATAAGTGTTAGTGAAATTGAAATAAATGTATTCATGTGTAGACGAGTATTCTATATATATATATATATATATATATATATATATATATATATGTATGTCTAATATCTGTTGCAGCTTGTTAACATTACTGCTTGTACACACATAAATGCATATTCATTTGGCTATATGCCTGTGTGTTTGACTTTACAGACAAATGCTTGCATATTTAATTGCCTTCCAGGCTGTCTTCGAACCAAACCGAGGCAAACTTCAATTACATACATATATACAAAAACAGAATTTACCTTTATTTTATTAGTTAAAATATGCGGAATAGATTAGCATGATTGTATTAATTTGTGTTTAAGTGAAACTGTATAGAGGCTTGGCTTGAGTTAAATGTGGCGAATGAATGAATGGAGCAATTTCGGAATCATTGATGCATGAAATTTAATGTGTGTAGGAAATTCATCTCATTTTCGCATCCAAATAGAAAATTGATGAATAGAAACAGCAAGAATGTAAATAAAATAATAATAGCAAGATTGTGTTGTCAATTTCAACAAGTTCCAATTTTTATGGGCATGAATATTATTTTGCTTTATTTGGCTTATTATGCATTATATACAAGTGTATCAGTAGCTCCAGTTTGGTTATAAAAATTTGTGGTAGATAATCAAATAATGTAATTAAGGGGGTATTCTAGTCTAGAATTTTCAAAAATTTAATTTTTCTTTTGCATATTTTTAAAATTTAACTGTATAAAAATATGTTAAAATAGGTAAGAGAATTTTTCGAAATTCAAATTTCTTTCGGAGATATAGCGTTTTTCTCGAAACAGTCTTTTTCAAAACGAGACTCACGATTTCTCAAGTTCTACTGGACCGATTTACTTGAAATTTTAGGTGAGTCATCTTTATAGACTTCTCTGGATTATTTTTCACTTTTTTACACGTCAAAAAAGGGTTAAATAAATTTTTCTTTTTCAAACAGTCACCATTTTGTGAATTTTTTTTTCGACTTTTCTGTAGTTTTAGACATTGTGACATTTCTCTAGATTAGTAATCTCTTTTTTCAGATTCCTAGAAGGGATGAAATCGTGGGTATAGTAACGTGACAATTTTTCACTACCCCCACTTCATCAGATGTTAATTCGTGGAATTCGTTGTATTTTTCTCATGTTAATAAATAAAATAAGTAAAAAGATGGATGGTAAAAATATTGATTGCTTTCTTGTTACGGAGCTTCAAAGGATACTTTAAATTCATCCATCTAGACTAGAATATCCCCAAATTTCGAGCGTTTGTTGGCAATTGATAAAAAACGCATTTGAAATTTTTACTATCAATTTTTTATCATTTGTTTATTTATATTTCAAGAGTAAGCAAAATTAATTTAAATAAAGGAATAAAATTTTTTCATGGAGTTATGAGTCCTTAAATTAGAGAGGGAACAAAGGACGTGTCTTCGTCGCCATGATTTTTACCCTTGTGATCATCTGAAAAATAAAACAATTATGGATTCTTAATTAGTACGAACGCAAAACTGGACTTTTTTTTTGCATAGAATGGCTGCTGCTCGATTTTTTCACTAATTTTTTAACTTTGTCGAATTTAAAAAAATATTACATATATCAATTTTGATGATTAGATTATTAGAACTTGAGATATTGTGGTTACTGCATCGAAAAAAGTAGTTTCGAGAAAAACGCGTTTAAAGTTCCGCGCAAAGGCCGAGCCAATATGATAATTTGATAACTTACTTGGTGTTCCGTACTAGCTAATAATCCACATTATTTACGTTAATTGCTTGTAATTCTTATTCTGATTGGCTTGTAGAAGTTGGTCTGTGTTTGTCTCGAGAGGTCTTTACTTTGCAATCGCCTACTCACCCCAAAGTAGCACCTGTTGGCAAAAGTGATTCTGTGTTGGATTACAACGCTGATATTGTTGGTGCTGTTAATGCTGGTTCCAAGATGGACGATACTTTCTACGACTTCAAAGTTATTACTGTCCACAGTGACTTGGGAGCTAAGTCGCGAATGCGATGATGATAGGTATTTTATCTTGTTCTCGTTTACTACTAGACACATATGCTTCGTATTTTTATCCATTCTGGAGAAAGTGTAAACCACGGCACAGTTTTTTAGGACAATGATATCAATATCATTCGTTTACGCCAAAAGGTCTACACACTTATAGAACATTCAGATTTTATATTCAGCGCCGCAGTTCATATTATTTTCTCCAGTAATAAATTAAAGAGGTCACATCTATCAGACGACTCGTACAAGTCCTTTCCGATCCTGACGGAGCTTTTGGCGTTGTTTAAAGTCAGCTTGCACAGACGTATAAGTTTTTCGGGGATATCAAATTCAGACATTGTGGCATAGAGGCAACTACTTTTCATACTGTCGGAGACTGCTTGAAAATCGATGTAGAGCTGATGTGTGCCTATCCTCCTTTCAGGGGTATTTTCCAAAATTTGACGCATGTCATCAGATATCCAGATCAATTGTATAGTTTTCATATCTAAAGCCACGCTTATAAGCTCCAATCAGTTTTTTGACGGTGGTCTTTAGTCATTCATACAATTCTCTCGATAAGACTTTATATGAGATATTGAGGACGCTTATCCTACGATAATTTGCGCATATTGTGGGGCCCCTTTTATTGTCAGAGCACATTTAATGCCTATATAGTGGCTAATCAGACCATATTATGCATTTACCTTGTTGGTTTTTCGTCGCCTTATTTTAATACCTCAGCCAGCAAGCCAGTGGTCCCTGTCACTTTTTTGTTCATTAAGGGACACCTGCTCTCAGCTTCTGCAAGGGTTTGAACCAGTTTTGAAACTTTCTGTAAGTCATGCCATCTTTTCGAATTTTCGAGCATTACCCTTGTCGGCCAGCTACTGCAGGTTTTTATACTCACGCACTTCGGTCTTCTTCTTTCATTGTCTGCACAAACGTATCGCTATCCAGCGGGTCCTTTGACCTTTCCGAAAACCAATAGCTTCCTGTGCAGTTATGCGTAGGGGACTTGACTGTTCCACAGTGCCCTTATATCGAGTTGTTGAGTGCTCTCAGTGAGCAGGAGTGCAAGTCGAGTGGAAAATTGCACGACTAGCTGTTGTGATTGCAACTTCTCTACGTCGAACCTTCCTTGTGTTTGTTGATGGGCGTAGTTTGCTGCATAGAGGCGAGTGCGTACCTTTGCTACTAGAGGATAGCGGTCGGAGTTGCTTTTAAGCCTTCGGTGCGTACGTACATCAAGCATGCTGGAGTCATGTCGTTCGTGTAATACGTAATACGTTCGTGGGCGCAAATCAGCGATATTTTGAAAAATAACGAATCCGACACTAAATTTGCACTCTTCTTTATGTTCAATGTATTAAATGTCACAAGGTCCTACTGGTCTCGTCCTTGTCCCGTCCTTCGCATTTTCTAGACATCGGTGATGTCAGAACTTCGTCTCATGATGACATCAACCAGCTAGACAGCGGTACCTTCGCAATTAAGGACCGTCATCAAAAGTTGGGTCTCTCATCCGAAGCTATTTTAAACTTCATTGAAGTTCGTGTCTACATGGCGGATACCAAACACATGGCACAAACCCACTAGACGAGTACATTTAAATTTTGCAAACATTTATATAGCGAACCACTTGCTTGAATGCCGACGCCTGTTCGCAGCCGCACCCCTGGTTAACAGACGCTACAATTAAACTTCAACGAACCCCTAAACCAAATATGGCGAAGTGGCTCCACGGTGCGTGACGTGGACGCAAGAGTAGGACATTGGATTTCAATAGTTCAGGGGAGATTAATATCTTGAGTAGAGGTATCATAGGGAAGTGGCAACTATCTCAATCTATACAGAAGGGTCAAAATTATTTGCTGATATACTCCGAAGCTGTTAATATTTCCTTCAATTTGTGTCTATCAAATTTAGCTAGTACCTTTCGATAGGAAGTACTAGGCATTGAAAAGTCATGTAGAGCTATAACGATAGTCATTCGGGAGGTACAAAAGCACCTATATATTCGGATAGCCAGGCGACCTTCTTGGCCACAAACTCGAGATAGACCACTTATAACCCATCGGGTGCAATACTTTAACGGTTGCTCTCAAAAAAATATTAATAGGTTACATGTGGTTTCATTGCGAAAACCAAATGGTTCGAAAGCCAAGATGATATTGTACCACAATGTTGCAACTAGAAAGATTAAGGTCTTTCGGCCTCACTTCACTATCATGGCCAGAAGGATTTACTCGGAAGTAGTCTTTACTCTTAAAATACACTCCACACCCTTTCCTGTTAAGTGGCATCTACATCGTCACAAGAAAAGCCTAAGCAGTGCGTAAGATTTATTTTTGACCACGGTTGTACTTCAACGACTGAGTTTCAACATTTTTGCCATTCATATTCTATTCTCTGATTTCTATTTAATTTACAGTCCAACTCGAAACCTTGCAAAGTTCACTCGATCCCTCATCAACAATTTCAATAATTGCACTCATAACAATTATCGCTGAAGTGTGACTACTAGAGACCCCTTTCACTCACTTACTCGCTCACTCACTCACTCACTCACACTCAGTACTTAGTTGCTTGCTATAAGTATTGCATAAATGCCAAGTATAATTGAACCGAGTATAATAAAGTGACACTTAAAGTTGACTCACTCGAAATGAGTTTAACACTTTGACTTTACAAATTTCCCGGTAGTTACAATAACAGCAAAAACAGCAAGCCAGAAAGTCAACAAGTAAGTGAAATGTCAACCGTTCTAACGGCGGCGACTCACTTACAACAACAACAAGCGTCAAATGTTTATACGTTTGTTGTTGTTGTTGTCGTCACATAAAACGGCATCAAGTCAGTGCCGAGGGACACATTTACCGCAAAATGTCCATTTAATACAACACACGTACACACACGCACGCACCGATAAAAGCTGTCAACCTGAAACCACAGGCATAGAAACTTACATACAGTCATCGCCATATAACATATAGATGTACATATATATACGAGTGTGTATAGATGTGTAAGCATCTAACCAGCATTTGTGTATTTGTTTAATCAACACAATCAAGTCAACTTCCGGTTAGCGGCTAAACTCTCCCGCCTTTACTTCGTGTATGTGTGTGTCTCCCTTTCTCCGCCTGTTCGTGGGTGTGTGTAAAATTACATGTAATTATGGTTGTAATTGGCTGGGTGGAAAATTATAGGATATCCTCTTGTCGACGAATGTGGGCTGTCGAGTGTGCGCCTCGTTTACATATAATTTAGAAGGCAATCTCATAAGCTCAATATGTAGCTTGCTGTCCCTTGTTAACTTTACTTCGGTTTGTTGGATGGTGGGTTGGTGAGTTGGTGAAAGGATATTTATTCACTTCTTGTTAGCTGAGATTAATATAATTGAACCTGTACTTTGTATGCTTTGGCTGAGTACAAAGTGTATTTTGAGTATTATTTTTACATGAAGATGATTATTATTGGATAAGGGAGGAAGAAAGGAAGGAAAGAGAGAAGAAGGCAGTCTGAATCGGTATTCTACTTTATGAAGAGCTAATTGAAATTTGATGAGCATAGTGTAAAGTGATGTTGATACTAGAAGAACATGAAGACATTCGCCCTGTTAGACGGATCAAGTAGGGAACAATATGGCATTGCAAGGCCTACTAAAAAGGCTAGAAACCATAGAATAAGACTCTCTGGTAGAATGAGGTATATGCTTGTGCTTCCAATTATGTTCTTTAAAATCAGGCTGAGTGAATAAGCCTTGCTATACAAGCTCTTAGGCGAACGTCTCTTCTGTAACCTCGAGATGGCTAAGTATAAGTGAACATAAGAAATGATCAAAAACGAATTCTGTTACTAAGAGCACTTGAATGATTAGGAGTACTTGTTGCAGTGAGCGTTAAATATATAATTTTGTACAGCGTTCAGCGAGTATCCAGTAGATAAATCATTAATTTAAGTTCAAACCTTATTCGAAGGCGGTGTTTATATAGAAGAGGTCGAGGTGAGAGCTGATTTGTAAGACTGTTTATTTAGGATATTAACCTCTATTAAACTGCTCTCGCCAGCTCCAAGTTTAACTTTCCACAATTGTAAGCGTTATGTAATACTCTGAAGATCCTTAAGTTTGGGTAATCTCCAACTAGAGTCTTTTTGCTTGACGCAAGTGCCTCGCTATGTAAATACGTTCTAAATTTACAATTAGTCAGTCAATACCGGATGACTACCACCGCAAATGTTTTTAAGAGTGTACACCTGAAATTTCCGGTCCCGTTGGTGGATGTCCTCGTAACACAAAAAGCAGACATCACCGCAGACCCAGATGCATGGTGGAAGAGAGACTTAGTCCTCTCATTAATTCTCGTAGGTTAACGTCAAAGCACGGCGCCAGCTCCTGGATAGAAGAGATAAAGAATAATCCCTTATTATCATGCCTATACGACAGACAAAAAGTTCAAGCTCCATGACGAAACATACCATAATGGGTTGAAGTTGATTGGCTTTGTCGCGGTTCAAAATAAGGTTGATAGTACTAGATTCCAGGACAGGAAAATTGATCATTCAGCAAACCCCTACATGGCTGCCTTCGGAAAGATAAACTCGCATCAGATCGATCATGTTGTGTTACATGGAAGATTTGTCTCCAGTATTTTAGATGTACGTCAACAAAAGAAAGAAAAAATCGACGTTATTAGGCTGCAGACAGCCAAATAGTTTTGTGAGCGACTTGCTTTTCTGTGCTTTGTGATCGCACGTCAGCAACTCTTTATGAGGGAACAGTTCAAGTTAAGAAAGTTTTGACAAGGTAAATAGAAAAGCTAGTACGACTAGAAGTGTCCTAACGCAGAGCATAAACAAATACTTACTTCGAGCTTTACTAGATGTGTAGTATAGGCACCGAAAGTTGAAGAGAGAAAAGAGAGATGCATTTGTAGGCATACAAATAGAGAGGTAGATATGTGTAAATATGAGGAGCTCGGAAAGTTAATAAACAGGGGTAATGCCCTTCAGTGAAAAATTGCGGGAACTTACAAAATACTTTGAGACCGGAACATACGCTTGTAGGTCCTAAAGAGATAACCTCTGAGTATACTGACAATATGGATGGTAAGCTTCTTTAGCCTGCTTAATTACAGTGAAAGGGAGACACCAAAAGATGGGAATCGTGAATCTGAAACAGATCTGATGGTGAAGCAGATGTTTCTTTAACCAACTTTGATTAAGCTCAAATAGCGGTTGCGTCCATGAAAAATTTGGTCTGATTTACATATATAGGAGCATAGACATGCTCTGACCAATCCGCAAAAGGAAAAAATTTTTTAGGTCACCAATTATCGTGGAATAAGCTTCCTCAATATCGCATATAATGCCCTATCGAGAGTACTGTTTGTCAAGGAATTGATCGGACCTTTTCAGTGTGAGTTCAGACCTGAAAAATATACCATTAGCTAGATATTCACGCCTAATCCTGGAAAAGACACATAAGAAAAGTTTCGACACCATCATCACGGTAAATTCTAAAGCCATATTTCATAACCTTGTTCCCTTCAAATTATGTACGGCTATTTAAGATAAAGTTTTAGATTATTATATATAAGTATATATTGGCGCTTAGTAACCACTGAAGCGATTCCCGGACGAGCTCCTCCTCCAATTTGTAGTTTTATGTCCGGATGTTTTTCCAAGAAATGGAAGGACTTACAATTTATACTAAGCTGCCTCCGAACGGCTGATTGATCTTTATTGGGAGCTTTTATTTCAGGTCAGAAATACACTCGGAGGACTTAACATTCCTTGCCGAGGGGTGATCGCAATTAGAAAAATTAATTTTTTATAATTTTTGATGTTGCTCAAACCTGGTCTTGAACCCAGGCCTTCCAAATTGCAGAACGCAATGCTAACGACTCGGCTATTGCGGCCACCGTTTTAGATTAATGTTAAATTTTAAATTAAAATGAAATTGAAAAAAGACAAATGTGAACCTAAAGTTCAAGATAAAAACATGCTATTATTCAGTCAAGTTTTTATATGAAATTATAATTATTTGTGAATATCTTGTAAATCAATTTTCCACTTGCATATCATTAAGAGTAAATTCTGTTAAAAAAAAATATAATAATATCTGAATATTTTCTCAATAAATACGTTTACTATTTTACTCTGTTATAAACTGCTTCCAGTTGACCTCGATAGACAGATAAATTAATTTACCAATTTTTGCATTTAAAGAATATCGTATTATATTATCCCCAAGCATATAAACTTTAAAGCAATTAAACATGATATATACAAAAATACTAAAAACTGTCTTCCGAAACACTCAGAAATACACATCAATGCACACAAACCAAATTTTAAATCGATCTGAATACCTAAAATGAAATTAAGTTGTTTATAAAACAAAATTATGACGGCTTTATGATAGAATTTCGGACACCTGACTTTGTAATGCGCTTAAACATACATATACATATTAATGCGTACATCTGTATGTACATATGTATATATGCCAAGTTAACTAATTGCAAAAGACTGTCGGGCATAAAATTGAAATATCAAATAACTTCTACCTCCGTTTAACCCCCCAATCTACTCTAACGCTGAGTTTAACTTATTGCAGTACAATAAATTCGTATTAACCAATTTAAAGCCCAAAACAAAAGCTCGAACGTTAGCTAAGCCGATGATCATATGTATATACAATGTGTTTGTTGCAGTTTCTGTCTATAAGCAAATAAATGACTGGCACTTTGTCAGCGATGGCAATGGGAGAAAGACCGAGAGAGAGAGAGAGACAGAGATTGAAATGCAGCAAAATTGCAAGGTGAGCTTAGTCTTTGTGTTAAGTTTGTGTGAGATATTTGTGCAATCACTCTTAGCAACTGTGCTTTCTATTTAGACTTGTATCTGTTGGCCACTTTTAGGCGCAACATATAAGAGTACAAAGTTTAGAAAACAACTAAATTAATCGCTTGCAATTTGTTTTGAAGTAAGTAAAAAATTGCCTTCTCTGAAGGATAAGCTCAAAATTGAAGGAGAAGTAGAATTGAAAATTTGCTGAACTTTAAATTTAAACGTTGCTGTGAAAATGTTTATCTAAAAAAACCTGTTGCCGAATTTTTTGTTTAGCTGTTTTTCATAAGCCTCAGCAACCGATGTTCTCGAAAAAAAGACAAATAAAGCATTTTGCTGCGCAAGGCTAGAAAATTATAGATTTAAATCTGCTAACTTGATTTGTAAGACTCTGAAAGACTTAGCTCACATTTTTCTACTTTATCAGAACTAGTCATATCCAATTAGCGACTAGTTCCACATTTCATTTGCAGAAAATCAGAATTGGAAAATTCAAAAATACTTTCATGTAATAGAAAATCTTTTTCTTTAAAATTACTCGTTTCGAGAGTGGATACGAACTAATAAATACATTTCACTGTCAGAATGTATTTAAAAATACAAAAAAAAAAAAATATTCGCTTTGCTACATATACTTATATACAAAACGAAGTATTTTCTTGGCATAAATTAAATATTGAGGAAAATTAATTCAATTTGTTTTGTTTGGTTAAAGAACTCTGCCACTGATTTTTTAACTGTCCAAAAAGCTTATTTGGTCTGCTGTACAAGAATGAAATGCAAATTTTTGATAACTTACTAGTTGAAAAAACTATAACTCTTTTGGTAAACATGCATTTGTAAACATTCGAGTACATACTCGTGCTTATGCATATGTTAGTGAGCATTTTGTATTACTGTAAACAAGCAGCAATGACCAACTGAAAAATCAACAAATAACGTTCACAGATGCATGACGAGCTCTACACACTCGTGTAAAAAGTATGTATAGTGACGAGCAAAAATTATACTATTTCAAAGTGTGAAGAATAAGTTTTAAAATCTGGAAAAAATTAAAAAAGTAACCAGTTTTCTTGATTTGTTATATAAAAAAATTCTTGGACAAATAGAAATACTTTCAAATCAAAATTTTAAACGCAAACATTTTCTTATAAATTATGTAAATTTTGAGTGTAACCAAAAAATATATATAAAGATATATTAAAATATATACAAAAAAAAATTAAAAAATTAATATCGTGATGAAATAATAGCTAGGTGAAATAAGTAAGCAGTTATCCCTCTTCCATATGCAGCCTTCAAAATTCTTTGTTTGCATATTTGAAAAAAAGTCTAGGGGGAAAACCCAAATTGGCCATCAACGGAAAGGGTAAGCATTACTGGAGCTATTTCAATGTTTGGTTTAACGGCATTTCGTTATGATTAAGATTTTATTCACCTTTTTGTTTGAAGAAGTATATCAGAGGCAATTTAAAGTCATATTAATTTTATTTAAAAAAATTTTAAGCAAAAACGTACAAAAAAATAAAATAAATAAATTGAAGCGGTTATGACTAGTGCGTCCAGTAATTTTGCTATAATATTCAATAGTTGGCATGATAATGTTAATCTAAACTAAATTCAAGGACTTAATATGACAAAAGCTATATATGTATTTAGCGCTTTGTAGTCGTTGCAGCGATATTCGGTCGAGCTCCTCCTCCAATTTGTGGTGAGTGCCTTGATGGCTTTTCCAACTAATGGACTTACAGTTAGTACTAAGCCGCCTCCGAACGGCCGATGGATTTTTATGAGAAGCCTTTATTTCATGTCAGAAATACACTCGGAGGGCTTGGCATTCTCTGCCGAGGGGCATTTCCTATAATCATGGATGTTGGTAGGTGTTCCATTGAATAACAACGCTTTATGGGTATAGACCAAACCAAGATGTCATGGAACATTGCTTGGTATGATTCGTGGTCTAGGTGGAATGTTATGTTGTTTATCCAGATTGAGCAAATACTTGATGAGCAATTGCTATAGTTAAGTAAAAATAAAATAATTTAATTTCAGCCTATATGATTTAAATAATATCCTTGTTTGAAAGTAGTCACTTTCAAAAAAAAAAAAAAAAAAAAAAAATGCTCTTATATTTTCTGAAAGTTCTAATATTTATATAAATTGCCCTGAAAATCCCCGATTTCTCTATCGTTCCTCCCTTTTCTCTTCAAATTCAAAAATACAACGTTGAGCTAAGCAGTGTCAAAGTCTCTTTCTACTCTACTTTCTTCACCTATTTATTATTTCATGATGGTAAATATTTAAAAAGTATCAGCAGCCATTTGACACGACACTGTACTTGAATATATTCATGTACTTATATATAAGTATATATTCATACAATCAGGTATGGCTTTCTAGTGTTGTCAACAATAATGTTTTTGTTATTATTTTTGGCTTAGTTGGCAATCTTATCCATAAGCTTTGGCATCTCAAATGTTAACCAAGCAAAACCGGCATACAAAACGAGCTGATATTTAATGCATACAAAGTGTATAAACATACTAATTCATATGTATGTTAGGGGAAGCATACACAAGTATAAATGTGTATGTATGTTTTTTGTCATATAACATGTCAATTGAGAAGTTCCGAACCTAACACATAGATGGCGATACTAGAAATAAATCATATATGATTTCTAGTTAGCCAAAACCTTCGAAAGTCTTGTGTTTAAATTTGACAGCTGTTAGATCATTCGATTGTCAATTATAGCCCTTTTCAATTTTTATTGTGAAAAAATGGATAAAAAGGAATATAATATTTCTTTTTGAAGTGAAAAAATACAGTTGGAGCAAAAATTTGGCCTTATGATGAGTTTTCGAGCACAGTCCCCAGAAAAAGCAACCATCAAGGATTGGTATGCTAAGTTTAGACTTAGTTGTTTGGGCGTCCAGAGGTCGAAAACATCAAAAAAAAAATCCACAAAAAGGTTATGAATGACCGTAAATTGAAATTGCATGAAATAGCAGACACCAAAGATATCAACTGAACATGTGCATCATATCATTCATGAATTTTGTGTGTAAAGAGAGTCGCGCGAGCTCACTTTGGACCAAAAACATCGACGAGTTGATAATTCGGAGCAGTGTTTGGAGATGTTCAAGCGTAATAAACACGAGTGTTTGCTTCGATATGTGACAATGGATTAAACATGGCACCATCACTTCACTCTGAAGTCCAATCGACAGTCATCCGAGTGGACTGCACACGGTGAACTCGCTCCAAAGCATAGAAAAACAGTCGGCTGGTAAGATTATGGCGTTTGTATTTTGGGATGCGCATGGAATAATTTTTATTGACTACTTTGAAAAAGGAAAGATCATCAGCAGCGACTATTACATAGCGTTATTTGACTGTTTGAAAAATCGGTCTTATAAAAAAAAAAAAATAAAACGGTCGAATAAAAAGAAAGTGCTGTTTCCCGAAGACAATGAAGCGTATCACGAGTCAGTGAAATCGATGGTAAAAATCCATGAATTCGGCTTCGAATTGTTTCTGAGTGCACCGTTTTCCCCCAATCCAATCCAAGGGAGCTATGTTGAATAAAAAAAAAATGAATTTTGGCAAATAAGTGTGTTCTACTATGGTAGACCGGGAACTTTTCAATTGACCTGTTAAATATATAATAAACAGACAAGTCAGGCAAACAGGTTACCTAAAGAGTGTGCTTCTGGTCAAAGACTGGCGTCTAAGAAACAAATATACACGCATACACATATACACATATACACAAGCATACGGACAAATAATTGTCCATACAAATGTATAACTTAGCATTACTGACGTAGAGAATTGTAGTGTTAAACAGCTTGCGACTTCTCCATGAGCTTGCAATAACTCCTCAGCTCGACTTACATACACCCATGCATATATACATATCTTTTAAACTTTTCATCCACAGCGTTCTTGTTGTGTTTTATTTTCTTCATCCATATTTTGTGTACTTTTGTAGGATATTCGATGGCCAAGTGGTATCCTTAAATGAAAACTTAAGCTGTGTTGTTGAGTGTGTATGTGTGTATGTGGAAAAGAGTAAAATCTTTAATGTATGTATGTAGTATCCTATGCATTATGCACTCATTTGAATCAGTTGTAAGCAAGTCAGTGGCACTGACTAAATAATACTGTAAATCAGAGTACTCATATTGAGATTAAGGAGACCCCAGTTTAATAGGTGATGTGCGTAAGTGACGTTGTTAAATATTCGATGCGGATATGAGATTGTGCATAGTAAATTCTGTGCCCTCTCCCCTTTTTAGGTAGGTACAGTGGATGTATGCTGGACTTCGTGAAACCATCAAGGCTGGGATCCCTTCACACTACCATGCCCTCTTTGGTCTTAATCAAGTTGTTTAATTTGAACAGTTTTATATGTGCAACTTACGAGACATAGTCAAGAAAACCCTGACCGATAGACTATTTTCCTATACTAAACCTTGCATCCGCATAGAATTAAGTCAGTCCCTTTAAGTTTCAAAAGTCAGCAAGTGTGAAACGAATTCCATTCAGGATATTTTTGCTTGTTTGTTGAACAAGTCAGGCAGTCTTTCTGCCGAGACTCCGCTATGTTCCAAGTAGCCAGAGGCCATATATGTTCCCTATTTATCTGACTCCAATTGTAAAGTGGCGCCTAACCTGGCTTTTTCATCTCCTTCACAGTTGCCTGGAATATCTCTGTGTCCTGGAGACTATAGCAGGTGTATCGTGAAGTAGGATGTTAGTCCCGCTAATAGATCTAGATATTATTTTACTATTTTTAATGAGATCCCAAGACATTTTGAGAATGATTTCAAGGCCGATTAGTTATGTGTTGTTGAGTCCAATTTTACATGACTCGTTCAAGCATTTCGACTGGTAACTGGTGACTGACACGCGTGATGTTTGGCTCCAAGGCCTGAATCGAAGCGGAATTGTCCGCATAGACTTTAGACTACATATTCCTAGAGTAAAAGATCTAACGGTGTGATATCTCACGATCTTGGTGGCCAATCGACCGGCCCAAAATGTGAAATTATCTGCTTCAATTTCAGGCATCAAATAGTCGGTTATCATGGCGCGATAACGGTCGCCATTGACGGTTACGTTCTCATAACATCATTTTTGAAGAAATATGGACTGATGATTCCACCGGCCTACAAAACACACCAAACCGTTGGTTTTTGTGGATGAAATGGCAGCTCTTGAATTTCTTCAGGTTGTTCTTCATCACAAATGCGGCAATTTTGCTTGTTTGCAAACCCATTGAGCCAGAAGTGGACCTAATCGCTGAACAAAATTTGGATCGGTAACGCCGGATCTTCTTGGAAGTTTTCAAGAGCCCATAAAGCGAAGCAATGTCG
Organism: Neoceratitis asiatica; assembly: GCA_030068015.2. NCBI lineage: Eukaryota > Metazoa > Arthropoda > Insecta > Diptera > Tephritidae > Neoceratitis > Neoceratitis asiatica. The sequence goes on from CM061524.1 coordinate 75,768,533, forward strand.
CTTGAGAAGGTCGAGCGGCTTAAATTCTTGCAGAAACTGTATTTTAATTTAATATCTCGACGTGAAATGCACCAAGTCTTTCCATACGACAGTCCAAGTTATCTTCGTGTACACTCTCAGCTGCGGCCGTTATACTATCTTCACTGCGTACTGGACGTTGTCTATTCGGTTGAACATTATTCAATAATGAATGCTGGGTCTCAAGATGGGTGATGGTGTTGGGAATGGTACGCTCAGTAGGCCGATTATGTTGACCATAAGTTGAGCGAAGGGCGCGAAACACATTCTTTACAGAATGTGAATTTTCGTAATATGCGGTTGAATGATTTGTAAACGTTATTCAGGCGTAAGTCTTTCCATGATGAAATGCCAAACAATACTGAACAAAAATAACATGGCAGCTTGACACGACTCACGCGAGATCTGTGAAAAAAGGCTATTAAAAAAAAGTACCTCTATTTGGATCACCCTTTATAAGGCTTCCTTTAATTACAGTCATCTATGCTTGAAAACACTCAGTAGCCTGGTAGCCGTAAGGAGATTATTACATCCAATTTTGCTTAGAAGACTCTACCTTCAACTAGTTTATCTAGTTTGGATCCATCCGTATGGATGCTTACGTCTGTGTCTTTGTCCACCTCATCTCTGTCCCACTTATCTCTGGAGGGTAAAATTATATTAAGGATTGAATTTAAATACGAAATTCCGTAGAATCTGGAAGAAGTGTACTTCATAAATATATTTAAATACCCCTTATAAAGTGCAGCTTTATTGTCAGTTACTTGTAGAACAAGTATATGTGCATAAGTTATAATATAATATCTTGTGTCTGATTCGGCGTTGTTTTAAGAGCTGCTTTGATATGTAATATACTATCTGTTCTTTGTATATCTTCCCTACGCTATACCGCATATTTCTTATGCATTATTGGCTACCAAACCAATGTACCGTATGTCAGTTAGGCCCCAACATCCTTTCACAGTTATAAAATGCTATAGCAGCTTAACCCTCGCTTCGAAGTTTAGTTTGCATTACACCTTCCTGTCTGGAGTTGGTGTCAAGCAGCTTGCTTTCGCACCTATTGATAACATGGTACCATTTATTAATGCTGGTGTGAAATATGGAATTTTGTGTACCCTGGTGAATATTACTCGCTCTATTTTACTATCGATTTATATTATTTAACTGGCAATACGCGGCCACATGTTGTTGTGGCTCTTTCCTACCTTGTTGATTTGTTCTAACGAATCAAAGAATAGAAAGTTAACCCCAAATTTTAAACTTCTTAATATATTATTGATTTATCTACATATTTCTATTTATGTGCTGAAAATAATTGGAAGTTGTATATTATAGCGGTAATTGAATAGATCGGTCCCATATCCACTTCCCAGAAGAAAAGCGGGATTTTAACTTAGGTGAAACGATTCTTTGGGATAGATCAGTCCCAGGTTCACTTCCCTGTGTTGTCGAATCCCAGGTCTGTTTCTCGGAAGAAAAACTGATCCATATCTTAATTCAGGGAAAAAGCTATCTGTGTACCAAATTTCAACTAATACGAACTATAAATAATTCTTCTCGGACTCCAACAACCTGAAAATCTGAAAAAATTGGATGAGTGGTCTGATCAATAAAGGACATACATATAAACATATATTTATATATATATATATATAAATATATGTTTATATGTATGTCCTTTATTGAATATATATATTTATATATAAATTTTGTGCACAAGATTAGCGAGAGTATTTGCGAATGTATCCCTAACCTAAACAGCTACATCATCAGCATAGCCCATAACTTATACTTCCTTTTTGTCTAGACCTAATAACATTATATTCATTGTTAAGATCCAGAGAAATGGTGATCGCCCTTCTCACCGAGGAGTACCCTTTCGAACAGATCTCCACACTCCTAGTGTCGAAAATATGAACCTTCACAAAAAGATCTCTTCAATTAATTCACAAGAAATTCAGAGATGCTTAGATCTTTAAGCGCGCTCCTTATAGACCTTAAGTCCAGGAATTTTTCGAAATTGCTGAATTTTCTGAAGTCAAATTATTTCTTATGAGTATTTCAATTAATTTTTCGGAAGTTTTAAAGAAAAGAGGAAAATCTTTTGGACTAGTATGAGAGCTTTTACCAGCTTTTGGTATATAAATTATTTTCACTTCCCTTCATAATGAAGGAATATAGTTTAATTCTAGTGGTCCTTGAAACTAATTATCCCATATTTATTTTAAATAAATTGCTCCACAGTTTGGACCAACTGTTTTCAAAGGTCATTGATAAAACAATGGTTAATATGAGTTATAATAGATCAAAAATTAAATTTCCAAACTTAGTAGCTTAGTAAGATTTACTTTTCCTAAGGCGTTGAAAGCGGAAAAAATGCTCGAACCTCACGGTACCGCGACAACTCAGAGCTACAAACATGATACAGAATTTAATTACATTTTTTTTAGGATGCAACAATTGAGTACGGTATATGCATTGCGGAGCGGTGGGTTTAATAGAGATATTAATATTGTTTAAAATATAAACTCATGAAAAAACACTTTAAAATCAACCCCGCGTTAATATTTTACCTGATCAGTGTGAAAATTTTCTCGAACGACTCAGTTGTTTGGGGTTTTCCATTGCAGGGTACAATGCAGAAAGCAGGCTAGTTGAGTGGTGATACAGTGAACCGTATCATTGCACATAAAGACTATGATAATTGTTTGTGTTTTTCAGTTCAAAGATGAAGTATGGTACTGTAGGCGAAAAGTATCAGCGTTCAGTTAGCTGTCACTATCACAATCTATTTTATTGTGTTGCTCGTCTTAATGCACTCACACTTCACCAGAATACTCCAAAGCTGGAACTTTCATGAGATAGAGAACATCAGTACTTGGCTGTATAAAAATTTACAAAACTGATATTTAGCTTTCATTCAGGCACTTTTTAAAAACTTTTCTTCCAAAAACTTCTAATGCGATCTCATGGTTCTTTCTTCTTCTCTCTGCTCTTTCAAATAGACTGTGCCAGCTTATCGTCTTTAAAACTCCGTCCATATATACATTTGTAGGTATGATTTTTCTTAACTCATCATTTATCTAATATTCTTGTGTATGTATTTATTTCCAGTTTGTTTTCATTTATCAAGAGCTAAGTCTATTGAAATTCATTACTCACATTAATAGTAGTATTCTACTCGCATATACCTAAAAACGTGCACATGTAATACATACCGACATGTCACTCTTCTCATGCTGTTTGCAGCACCTTCTTCTTCTTCTTCGTGGCTGAAGTTTTACTACTCATACGCTATTATTTCTTATTCCCTTGTTTATTATTAAAGTTTCGCTTTCAATCGTCCACACATATAAATGTACATACGTGCATTCATATGTCTTTTGTTATTTCCTGAATACTCTTTTACTGTTGCTATTTTGTTATTGTTGTTACATTACATTCATTGAAAATAAGCAGTTCATGCATGAATTTTAAGCGTTTTATACTTATATTAGATATTCAATAGACGTAAGCATAGAGCGGTGTGGGTGTATGTGAGGAAGTACTAATACACATACATAAGGAAAAATGTATAAGAATACTTAAAGGTGGATGTGCATGCATAAATGATATCCTTAAATACTTGCCCAAGCTTTGAAATTTTTTGATTGTTCTGCATATTTTTCTTACTTTTACCCTCACTCTATCTATAATCTCGTGAATTTTGATCTTATTTCCTATTTTCTTTTATTGTCTACTTACTATGAATATATTTTGCTTTCTTCTGCCACAGCCATGTGCCAATTATTTCTTCTGTTCAACTGTTAGGAACTTGTTTGTCTGATAAAGAAAACAATTGAAAACAAAATGGTATAATGGAATAAAGAAAAAAAAGAAAAAAACGTATAAAATACATTAAATAATAAAAAAGTCATAAACAAAACCACCTATATATAATGCCACATGCCGCATCTATAGTTGTAAAATCATGTTCATTTGCATGACAACGCTTTGAAAAATCGTACAATCTTAGCGAAAGCGCCTCTAGGTGTGCAAAATATGCATAATTTTAAAGCCGCATTGCTGTAAAATGCACTGGCAACTTCTATATTATTTAGCAATTTAATTGGCAGTTATTGTCACACTAGCTGAGGGGTTAACAGTGCGTGCTACTATGCGAAGGATCATGGGTTCGAAAGCTGATTAGACCAGCATCCAAATTACATAAAATTTATTAAAAATTTAGTTATAGTGATTGCGATTTATAACCGAGGGAGATTACTCTGAAGGGGAGAAAATAGATATTGATGAACAAATAAGTACTTGTAAAAAAAATCCAAAATTCATCTTTTCCTTTGAACAAAAAAAAAAAAACGATAACAACTTGCCACTATACGACATAATATTCTCAATTTACCGCACCTAAATTCACCATATTTAAACCAAACTTGTCTGAAATTTTATTATTGTTGCTGTTGTTATTGTAACCGCAAAAACTATTCCCAAAATTGGTTATCGCTGAATATTACGGGAGTGACAGTCGTTGACCCTATAAAAACTCCGGTAGTTCTGGTATAAAAACCTGATAGTCACAGGAGTTGTTGGATCTTAGTCGCTGATGAATATTATCGGCATACGCCAGAAGTTACACCCTGTTATAGAAGATTGTGCCTTCGCAACTTCTATAATTTCCCTAAATATTAAGAAGTATATAAAAGGTCATTTTCAAAGAGTACGCTCCATAGGACCTTTTATAACTTTATATGGTGCCCCTATTTTTGTGGATTGACAGAGCATATTCTACAAAAAAGCTGATTCATGCATGCACTTTAACAGTTTCTCGCCGCCCTATTTGAATAGCTCTACAGGTAAGCATCAGCTTCCGCAACTTTGTTGCTCTTCAGACAGGCAATCGTTAATTGGGTTTTTTCATAATCGGGCAACGGAACGTCTGTTCCATCATCATCGGTGAATCAGGCTCGCTAATTCCTAGTGTTTTATTTGAGGTGCTCTCCAGTAGATTAAAGAAGGACCAGAAGGAGAAGAAATAGATCCACCGAAATTTATACCGAATAACGAGCCGTCTGGCTTGAACGCATACTAGTCCCTCAATTTTTGCGATACTTCACCCAAACTTCGTGAGAGTTATAGCATACATACGACCGATTTTTCAGATTTGAAATTTTGGATCATAAATCCGTCAAAAAATATCTAAGAATGTGAAATTTAGTATACTGCACATAAATAATGAACTGCATATTGGTTTCCAAAATCATCGAAATCAAACGAAAATAACATATAGCTCCCATACTGCGATATTTTCAGATTTGAGGTTTTGGTCAAAACTCAGAAAAAAAAGTATTTATGAGCATGAAATTTGTATTGTTAGTAGCGAAAATCATCGAAATCGGAATACCATATAATTTAGCCCCTATACAACCGATTTTTTCATATATTAGATTTTGGGTCGAAAATCTGCCAAAAAAGCATCTAAGTGGTAAAATTTTGGTACCCTACAGAGGTAAATTGAATTTGCTATAGACACTTAAAGGTACTAAGACTTCGGCATAGTAACAACCAAGACAACCATTCTTTATTGTTTTTTATTTAAATAAGTTTTGTGTGATTCTGTAACTCATTTATAATGATAGTTGTTAGCTGATATTTCCTTTTTATTGAAATGAAAGAAATTGGCATCGCAACTTAATAAAACTATAATATATGCGAAAAGTAAGATAGGAAGAACAAAAACATATAAATTCGTGATAGCAATTATTTTTAATAAATGAGTTGTAAAATTCACCAATCAAAAAATGTAATGGTTTCCACTTTCCGAACTGGGTTACATAACTCAAGGCACTGTAGAGGAACTCAAATAAATCTTGAAATTGAGATCATATATCAATACACACAGTATATATATTGAACTGTGTTATCCAATAATTAAAGAAGACATTCTATTACCATTGCAACGTTGATAGAGTGGTATCCATGGTGGTTGACATACGCTTCTTCATGTTTTTGGGGCTGATGACTGACGCATGAGTGCAATCGATATTGCCTCCAAGAAATGGTGAGTGTGTTGAAGCGAACTTTTCCTTTGCAGTCTGTCGTTCTATTTGAGTTATAGGAAATCTAACCTTTGCGAAAAACATCGAAGGATTGATTGGGTGCTACTCTATTTATACAGCGGTTAGACTTCATGTTATTTATTAGTGTTAAAAATTGAAAAAAACTTGAAAGTTCCATTATTTACCAGTTTGTCTGTAGATATCGTTTTTATTTTCCTTTGGTTGAGAAATGATTTCTTCAACTAAATAACTAAATATTTTTCGCAATCCTGCTCCACTCAAGTTAAAAGGATCTTCCCCTTCTTTCAGCAAACTTCTATTCACTGACGAAGAGTGCGTTATTTCCTCATCTTGGGACTAAACATATGGTAAATGCATTACTACAGATATTTTAGTATTGTTTTGGCTTCTTTTTTTGTAATTTCGGGATGGACATTTGTTTTAACTTTTATTAACCTAAAAAATATGAAAGGTTTTATCGATGGCGCTAGCAACTCGAAAATTTTTATCGTTTAATTTACAACTTTTCGCAACGATGTCAGCTGATCAAAGGACAGGGAATATCGTTAAAATATACATAACGAATACTCAAATCGTTAAAATTGTCGCGTATTATTTTTAACGATCCGAAAATCTTTATACTGAATCGCATACTGAATTCCATCACAGGACTCAAACCCATGTCCTTTTGCATGGTAGTACACACTGCAATCCACTCGGTTGTTGCGGCTGCATTAGCTATTCCTTAATTGGTTACTTAAATCTATGTATATTCGTGGGTGTGGCTTTGCTTTCTGCTGACAAGCAATAGGCATTAGCGTGAAAATAAACAAATAATTTCCTTTATTCTCTTGTCGCTCAACCAAACCAAACAATAACAGTAGTTTACATACAATTTCTGCTACCTACGATAAACAGCTGCTGTCCAGTACTTCATAAAATACAATCAAATAGCTTTATTGAAGTACATTAAAAAGACATATATTTTGAACATTAAAGGCCAATTTAAAATTTATATGTTTTAAAATTTTCTTCCCTCTACTTGTATTTATTGTTATATAAATTTAAATAGAAATTAAATTGCCAATAAAACCTGTTGTAGCGGTACATTGCTACATAGCGCACACATACACAATCATACAGGTAATAAATCTGTTAGCCACCGGGCGATCAACAATTCGACACGTCCGTTGGAGTGTAGAGGAGATTTTCTTTTGGTTTTCTTGTAACTGGTAATTTTGTGGGCAATATTTAAATGTAACGTATACGCAAGGACGCACCAAACGAGATGATTCATTCTCCAGCAGCCGTCTGATTGTTGTTAGCAGCTTTAGTTGCTGGTTAGCTTATTATTCGCCATCCAAAAGTCAACATTTATAGCTATGGCAATTCTCAGCTTTATGCATGCTTCCTACGCTGTCTACCCTTTCCTTTTTAATCGCCAGTCGTTCAACACACACAGCGGCTCGGCAGGTTTGCTGTGGTTTTTGGCAGTGTTTCTGTTGTGCCATGGTCTGCTTCCCTTCTTCAGCCAGCCTGCAATTCGCCTTTAGTCTCGCCGTTTCGTTTACTCATTTTAAATGCGTAGTCACGTTTTATTGCTGCCGGCATATTGTGTTTCCTCTGTCACAACCCCTCCGCAGCAGTGTCTGCAGCGTGTTTTATCATAGTCACAAACTGAAAATCGTATGGTAGATATGTGTGCGTTAGCAGGAGCTGCTTTTGGTAGAGTTTTGTTCAAATTGAAGTTGGTGGTGGAAGCAATGCATAGGGAGTCAAGGTAAGGGACAGAGAATTGCAACAGGAGCAGCAGCACCTTTAAATATATTTGAATGAATATCTAGGTATTCATTTTTCATAACGATTGCGGCTTAAGTTTTTGCACAAATCGTTTGTCTGTTGAGTTTTTACGTTCGTACGCATATGCATACATATATATTTTTTATTTTCATAAAAAAATTTGCATTTGATTTAAAAAGTATAAAAATGAATATGAAATTGTTAGAGAGAGAGACCCAAATACCTTAGGGAATGACTTGACCAAATCAATAACTAATGTTTAGTTGTGAACATGAAATTTGAAATTTTTGCCTTTAAGGATGGTAAAGGATAACTAAGGATTGCCGCCAAATTTAAAAAAGAATACTTATTTATTGCATTTTGATAGCGCTTAATCTCAATTTTGAGATATTTTCAACGTAGTTCAGTATAATATTGTAAGATGGAGAAGTGAATAAATAGTTCCTATTAATATTACTTTCTTCACCTTAAAATAATTTTATTGGTTAGAGGTTAACTGCTAACGAATCTATAATAAAATTTTTTGCGTATTAGATATCATTATATTTTTGCTTAATTTCTATTTATTAAATTTATTTGTTGTTTAAATATTTTTAATATTCCCTCGCTTTAAATATTTGAAGCTTATTTTTTTAATAACTTTTTGTAATTTTATTGATCACTTTAAAATAATTTAAAGACATGCGAGTATACATATTTCAAATCTCTTTAAAAATTTCAAATTCAAATCTAAATTCTTTCCAGTTGGTTTGCATATTACGAAAATTTACCTCCTATTAATTTCGTTAAAAAAATAAGAAACGAAATATCTCCCAACCCATCGCTTAGAATTTCAACCCGCCTCCATCGAAAGCTGGTCAAAGACTACCACCACATACGCAGCACTACCTCTTTTACAACTACCACTACAATGTTGCTGCAACATGTTTGAGTTCGATTGCCTTCGGCTATAATGTTTTGGTACGGGAAAAAACGTTTTGGGGGTGGATACTAACACAACTGCATGAATATACGAACGAATGGAGCGACAACCACAGATTGTCGTTAATAATGAGAGTGTATTATTTAGAGAGCATTGTGTGGATCGCATTCGGTCTAAATATGTAAATATTTTTAATTTCGGCTAACTTTATAAAATCCATTCGTTCCTGTAGTTGAAAAACTCTAATTTTTAATAAGAATTAAAGAATTTCCAAGATAAGATTTAAATAGTATTTTTTACGGTGGGTTTTGGTCTAGAAATTAAAAAAAAATCGAATATGTCCTTAAATGGATTTTTCGAAATTTGAATTAATTTAGGAGATACATCTGTTTTGCTGACGCGGCATCCAAGCTTTTACGTGCTCGGCTTCGTTTTTCTCGAAACTGTCTTTTTTAAAACGATAAACACGATTTCTTAAGTGTTATACCACCGAATTACTTGAAATTCGGTGCAGGTTATCTTTATCACATGAACTACGCTCATACATTTATTAATTACTACTTTCAAAAATTTCGGAAAACTTAAAAAAGTGGTAAAAATTGTTTTTTTTTTCAAACAGCCCTTTGTTTAATTATTTTTTCGTTCATACGATAGCGACATTCCTCTAGATTAATATTTTTTTTTTTCATATTGCTAGAAGGGTTGGAATCGTGGCTATGGTGGCGCACTTGTTTTTGTTTTTTAATCCCCCACTTTATGCTGCCAATTTGTTGAGTTTTTAATTCAGATACATTTTTTTCTCTATTCTTGAAAAATGAATAAATATCCTATAAAAAACTTGATAGTAAAATTGTTGATTGACTCACCTTAAATTCAGACGTCTAGACCAGAGTTAAGTTAAAAAAGGCAATTCAAAGAAGGAAAAAATATGCATTATTTCGAAAAAAAAACCGTGAAAATTTTAGAATAATATCGTATTTTATGAATGAAAAAAAAAATTTCCATTAGGAAAAAATTTTCCAGTTCTATAGTGGATTTAAATAGAAAAAAATATTCCGTTTAATTTTAAGAAGAATAGTTAAACGTAAAAAATAAGATTAGAATTGGAAAAATGCTTTAGTAATAATATTTGAAATATAATATATAAATCATTTGTAGGAAATGCTTTTTTTAAACAAATTAAACATTTTTTTCTTCTTCGTTGGCGTGGGTCATGCAATTCCCGCGTCAGTAAACTCAACTCATATATTATTTGCCTCGCAACGTCTTTATTGCTTGTGCTTTCACCCATCCGGATGACGTCTTAACTCGCATATACTTGTCGTCGAATATCTGAGGCAGTTCAATGTTTTTTCATATGAAATCTTGCTCGTAACTCCTTCGCGTAAAATTTCATTCGGATATTCATAACAGCAAGCTTTTATCTTTCAGGCCTCTACGCAACATGGAAGGACTCGTGTGATAAGCGATTTATAGAGTTGAGCCTTTGGTTACCGAGGAAGGATTTTACTTTTCAATTGCCTACTCAGTTCATAGCAGCACTTGTTAGATAGAGGGATTCTGTTTATTTTAATTTTTATTTTAAACACAACAGTATGGTTGTTGTTATTATTAGTTCCAAGGTAGAAGTAATTGTCTAGTACAGAGAAGTTGAGACTGTCAATAGTGGCTTAAGAGTCAACACAGAATTACCCACCCTATTTGGAGATTTTTTCATATTGTAACGAAATAAAAGCTCATATCTTCTGTTATTTACCCAGAAGCTTATTTACCGCGTCGACCAACCGAATATTTTTCCCGTCGCCAGCTCATCTCCAAATTAGTACTCCGTAGCCATTCTCATATTTATGTTTTTGTGGGAGCATAAATTAGACAAAGACATCAGAGACTCTCAATGATACCTTAAATCCACAAGAGATCTGCCTTCCCGCTTTAGGTGTCTTAATCCGCTGATTGCTGTCAGTATTCGGAACATATTCATATTATATCATAAGCTGAATATTCTGTAGTTCAATTAATGTAGTAAAATGTTGTGCAATATTTGGATTCTTTAAACTGATTCAAAATGGTTAATATGATAAAAAAAAATTTTCTCTTATGAGACCTTCATACTTTTAGATGAGAAATAAGTTTTTTCCGCTAATAGTATTTTGCAGAAATTGATGAATTAAATTTTTAATACAAATTTAATCTAAACTTAAACACTTGTGGTACAAATAAGCATTAAATTTAATATTTTAGCTCAAAAATAAATTATAAATAAATAACATTAAAAGTAAATCCAAATTTTCGTCGCTTTTGTCAAAGTTTTCACCACAAAATCACTTTAATTCTAATACGATCAAGCCTTCGTACCGCAAATAAACTCACATACTCGTACATACATAACTTTGAAATACTTTCATACATACATATAAATAAATGCAATAAAGTGAGAAGGAAATCCTTAGGATGGATTTTGATTGAAATTATAATTCAATGGCTTGAAATTTAATTACGTAAAATGCCACAAAGGACTAACTATGCATTCATGTGTATGTATATATGTATGAGTAAAATAGCCTCGAGTAGAACACTGTGTTTGTCTTATGAATAAACTATTGAATTTTGTATGAGAGTCACAATGAGTTTGATATTTATTGCTATAAGATGATTATATGTGCGAGCGACAGGAGTACAATTGTTGCATTATTATGCGTATGAGTGAATGTGCATTAGTGAGTGTGCATGACAATAAAAGTTTACACATGTAGCACACGTTTACTTTTATTCATATGTATACACATTATATATAGAGGATTAAAACTAAATACTAAATTGTGTATGACAGTATGTATGTGCTTGTGTGGCGTATACATGAGTGTGTTTAGTGATGTGAAAATCCTTGGCGTAAAACGAAAATCAAGAGAAAGTAAGAAAGTTATTTTGCTTTAGGAAAAATGACAAATTAATTCACTTAAATTTTCATTGGCTATCAACATGTCAACAAAAGTATAAATAAATACATTGTATGTACATATATTTATATATGTATATGCAATTTATATAGGATGTCTTCTTGCTTGTATGTTCACAATGTTATTAATGTTCTTTGGACATTTATACAAATACCAGACAGTTATTTGTAGAATGCCTAAAAGTATGTGTTTTTACTTGCATGCAATAATTCTGCAGAGCACATGCATTTATATACATATACGTACATACCGCGCTTACAGTGGGAAACAAATGTCGGTTGCCGTTAATAATTTAAATGTTTTCTACGTTTATGGGAATATATTAAAAATAAAACGCAAAAATTTATCGTAATTAAAAAATATAAGGAACAATTTTTACTTTTTGGTCAAATAGCTACACAAAACGACACTCCCTGTTTTCGTATTAAGTTGGTCCAAAATTCGCATCAATAATAGTTTGAAGCCATCGTGGCATCGAAGCTACTAAATTTATAAATTCTGAGGGAGTAATACTGTCCCAATCTTCAATAAAACGTTCTTTGAATAATGTTAAGCTGGAAATCTGATTTTTTTCTAGTTTATCGCTAAAAAAACCTCCCAGACATATTCAATACAATTCAAATCTTTGCTTTGAGGTGGTGTGTGTAGTTGCCTTGAAGCATGATAAAGCAAAAAATACTTAACAATATGGGCTGTGTGCTTTGGAGCGTTATCCTATTTAAAGATCCAGCCTGGGCTAAGCTCCAAACTGTCCATCGAAGTCTTCAGATGAGCTTCCAACAATGACTTATATTTGAATCCATCCATATTAACCTCAATAAAAACAATTTTTCCAACTCCAGATGGCGCAACCGCTCCCCAAATCATTACGATGCCGCCACCATGCTTCACTGTTGGTACTATATTTTTGGAATTAAACGCAGTGTTTTCTTATCTCCAAAATTTTGCTCCTCCTTCGCTGCTAAATATATTGCACTTCGATTCGTCTGTAAACAAGACTTTTTACCTAAAATACATTCCCTTGTCTAAATGCGCTCTAGCGAACTCCAGTAACTCTAGGATCATAATTCACTTCCTTCAGAATAAAGGTGATATCTCTTGGAGTTAGTTTCTTCGTGCGGCCAACACGCGGCTTATTTTCGGTGGACCCATTTCTTTTTCCTTTGGTGGACTTAAGCTTTAAAATTTTGAAATTTCACCATCCGACTTCTTCTCTTTTCTGTGCTGAATGCAAATATTTTTCAGGGACACTTTTGCGTTTTTTTCACCATAATTATTTTATTTTATGTTAGAGAATGGATTTGTTTTTATACATGTGATTAGAAAATAGAACTGTTTACATACATTTTGCAGTATAGTGATAGTACTTTCTACATAACGAATACAAGCAGTGTATATAGATTTTTGTCCGCCACTATAATTTTCATTGACATTTTTTCTAGCATTTTTCTATAATCAGTTTTTGCAAATGGGTTTGCGTATTTTTTCACACGAAATTAATTTAAGCGAAAAAATAACTGTGTTTAAAGTTTATCGGAAAAAATATAAAAATCAGGCAGTTGGTTTCATTTTATTTTTTTCATACCACCAACCATATATTAAAATCATCAAATCAAATTAAATCTATCTTTAAAAAAAAATTTTTAAATAAATATTTATAAATTTTTTTTAGTTGTTTCTTTATAAAAACTTATTAGCAAATTTATTGAAATATGTACAACATTTAAAAAAAACCAGTAAAGAAGTCTTAGGACTTTCTTTTGCACCCACAACAACAATAAATAAATCTTAAATGTTGACTCTTGATCAGTGCCATATTTAAATATTATTTGATGTAGTATGTAAAGTTCTCTGTCAGTGATTACTCCGATGTCTTGCATGTCTATTTTTCTTTTTGTTTGCTTTTATTAGTGTTACATGTTTGTGGTCACATACTTTGTCTATTTTGTTGTTAATGTAAATATGTTTATATAACAATGTATACTTGTAGATATATTAAGCTGAATTGATTTCAGAATTCGGTTATAGTATATGCCTACAAACATACTAAAGAATATGCAACAAAAATACTAAAAAATAAAAATTAAATGAATATAGAAAATCAACATGACCTGCAGTTATGCAAAATATTTTGTATTGCAGTTAAGGAAAATAAAAGCAATGCTCTCTTAAGTATATATTTATTCAAACTGCACAAACTGTTCATTTAAGATATTTGTAAGAAGATTTGTGTGTTCGATCGATACGTGCCAAGAATATTGTCCATTTTAGTTGAATATTATTTTCGGTTTTATTTGCTTCACTATACAAATTTACATTGTAACTGTACTATTTGAATTACCATCATCAATATCATCAGCAATGACAACTTTGCATAACAAACGAAAATAAAGCATACTTTTATGCGCCATATGCACCAACAAGAATTTCTGGTCAATATTTATTTGGAAAATTTAGGAGAAAAAACAAATGACATGTACGAGTAAATAAGAAAAGCAAAGGGGGGCAAAATAGACAATGCATGAATGAGACATGAATTGAGTATATACAAGTAGCAAAAGAGAATGGATGGCTTGTACATTTGAAAACTGAAGAAGGGAAGAAAAATCGGTTTAGGTTTCGAAGCAACCGTCTTTGACCTTTAAAATTTGTAAATAGAAAATTCTGTATTTAAAAATAACACGAACATCGTAAATAAAATTGGCGGCAAAGCCTAATAATATGGCTTAACCTTTTCTTAAATAAAAAAGAAATAAAAGTTTTGCTATAGATGGCAAACAGTTAAAAAAATCTGCGATTTTACTACTTATACCATAATTTCGTACGAGTTCTTACCATGTGACTAAAATTAAGGAACTTTGGCTGCATCGTTTTGTTCATAAAGGGAAAATAAATCTGTTTCTTGAAAAGAAATAAAGACCAAAATTTATTGTGGCTTATATGTTAAACATATTTGAGCCAGTCGAAAGCAGTTATGATTCGAATCTCGATAATAGCTTACACCATAAGAGGCGCGGTGACCGAGATATAAATGAATTAAATTGATAAGATGCAACTAAAATGGTTTCAGAGTTTTCTACCAAATTGAAAATAACACACAAGAACAGATGATGCAATATCGGAAGACATATCAGTCAACAAAAGATTTCCACAAGGATCAGTACTGGCCCTGCTACTATTCAATATAAATGACATCACTTCAGCAATTAAATTCTGTAAAGTCCGACTCTTTGTCGATGATGCACTTCTATTCATAGGTAAGTAAAAATTAAATATAGCATTCGAAAAAATGCAACATGACTTAGATTCAAATACATAACTATACATATAGTTATGTTGAATGTGAAAAAAACTATTTATTTATGATAATTTCCTTCTCAAAAAAAAGTACTCCAGAACATCAGGACAAAATGAAATGATCGAAGCTGTAACTAAAATTAAATATATGGGAATCATAATTGGCAAAAAAACTAAAGTTCCATGATCATCTCGATAGCAAAAAAAAAACTTCAACAAAAACTGGATTCATGAAAAAGACGTGCTATCATCTAAGTAGAAGATTAAAAATCAGAGTTCATAAAACAATTATAAAACTATTTTTTGTATTGTCACATGTTCATAGCATCAGAAACTTGATTCTCCGAGCATTGAGCAGCGAATGTTCTGGGCTCCTAAGTTGTGGCCTTCAATTAGGAATGCAACTGCTGCAGTCTTTTCGAAACAACGTAAGTAAAAGGTTGGCATAATTCATTGCCATTGCACATGATTATGGTTGTATTGCATGCCGACAAGGCATCCCATCGCCCCAAGATCTTTAAGAAGTCTTCTTATTTAAATTAATTTTAAACTTGTTCTTAGCCAGAACAAAGTTTGATTTGAATTACAGAATATAATGAAAATCTAACAAAATCAGCCTTAAAATCCAACGCAAAATGACCTTTTCCAATATGTGCATTTTTCGAACTAAGTAGATAATTATGAAGTAAAGTTCTTTCTCGATAAATAAAGACCAAACTCTGTAAAGAATTATGAGGGTCCCGTCATGCTTTATGATGCGAAGGCCTGGACCATGACTATATTCATAGAATCGGCATTAGGAGTCTTCAGGAAAAAGTTTTTTCGAAAAATTCATGGTCCTCTTCACATGGACGGCGACGAATATCTGATATGTACTATACATACTACGAATTTGTTATAATTAATAGAGTTAAGATACACTGGCTTTCCGGGCTAGGATGCGTTGTCCGGGCTAGGATGCGTTGTCCGGATGGGTTCAATGCATATCCGTCCCTGGAAGCAGAGGAAGAGGAACCTCAAATCCGCTGAAAAGATCAGATGGAGAGCGATGTCTTTTCACTTGGTGTCTCCAATTGGCACCGAACTGAGAAGAAACGAATTGACTGGCGCACTATTGACTTAGCTGTCATAGCATAAGCGGTGTCTTCGCCAATTAATAAGAAAAAGAAATGTAACTAAAATTAAGGTTTTTTTGTGGGGTAATCCTGTCCTTGTGCCGATTTTACCGATAACTCGAGTGTCAAATATTTTGCATATTCACAACAAGGAGAATAAGTTATACTTTTACACGAATTAGGGGATTCTAATTTTGCGCATTTATATTGTCAAATTCCCAGCGAGACGGTCGACATTCAGATTATATGTCTCTCCCTGAAGGGCTTTAAACATTTGCTTAAAGCTGAACTGTTTATAAGGCACGTTTAGAGGTACAATTGAATTGAGGAAGTCATTTATTCCAAAGCACATTAGTCCGAAACCTTCTTACGCCAATAGCAAAACCACAAGACGATTGCTTTCAGCCCATTAGCAGCGCGATACACATATTTTGTCCTTCCACCACAAATACGTCGTAAACTCATATTAATAATGATCAAAAAGTAAGTTTAATAAAAGTTTATATCTCAACATGTTGATACAACATGCTGACGCCTAATGACAAATTCCACATATGACTCCATATGACACTTTGGAAGGAAGATAAGGACAAAAAACAACAAAAAATTTCGGAAACAAAACAAAAAATAATGAAAAGAGAAGAAAAAGTATCAAAAAATGAAAAGTCAAACATAATTTAGCCAACAAATCGTTCGCATAAGTGAGATGACGACAGCATGTTGCAACTAAAGTAAACTTTCCCGTAACAACAATAGCACATAGTGTGCGCGATCAATTTTTATGCAAGATTAACGTATTGGGTAAAAAGTGGGATTCACAACAACCGCACAAAAACCCACTCTGCTGATGACACAACTTTGAAAAGAGAAAAGTTCAGCTTTGCTTGGCATATATTTCACGCTCTTTGCACTTGCTGTTGCACGAGTTTTGTGCGCTTAAAAAGTTTTACAAACAATTTTTTAAAGAAATATCATGTGTTTTTACATATAAACACACACAAAACAATTCATAAATTTATTTTTATCCATCAGCCGTTGCAAATATTTTGCATTGCATTATATAATAAATTAAGTTCGATTCGAAAAACAAAAGTTTTAACCGAAATGTGGTGAAGAAACAGTGTGAAGTAAAAAGTAAAAAATCTTGGATGCAACTGTTGTCTCATCATAACTTCATAAAGAATTAACATCAAGTAAAGGAAAGAGGCTCGAAAATTAATATATAAAATTTTAGTTAGAGAAGTCAGTCAAGCACAGAATACCCAAAAAGTTTTAATCAAGGCATCGAGCATACGGAAAAACTCAGGAGAAACAATAAAGTTTATCTTGATCCCTTCTAGAAACTCGAGGACAGTTATTATATAAAAATCACCCAATTATTACACAAAAGACTCAAAAGTATAATATTGTCTCTATTATGGTGGTTAGTGTTGGCCGGGACTCCT
Source organism: Neoceratitis asiatica (assembly GCA_030068015.2). Classification (NCBI taxonomy): domain Eukaryota; kingdom Metazoa; phylum Arthropoda; class Insecta; order Diptera; family Tephritidae; genus Neoceratitis; species Neoceratitis asiatica. The sequence goes on from CM061524.1 coordinate 75,786,143, forward strand.
TTACACGCTGATTATATCCTGGGCATATCCGGGGCTGGCCTCTTTCGATAAAAGCTTTTTCAGGACTTCTAATATTCAGTTGATATCACCGATTTTTGATGGGTGCTGGAAGTTCCCGGTAGACAAATTTGGAGTTGCACTTTGACGAACCTTCTTAAGGATTTTAAAGAGTAGAGTGAAGCTAAGATTTTTCATGTTAAGGATCGGTAATAAACTTGACTTCGTAACCAATCATTTGGATTTTCCCTAACTTTAAAGTCGTAGATAATGTCATCGGCCTGAGAACTAGAGGAAGATCTACACTCCGTTGAAAAGATCAAGCGGAGAAAACACTGGCTTCATTTAGTGTCAAAAATTGGCCGGCCTACGCCAATCAGGAGGTAGAAAAAGAAGACTCTTCCAGCCAAGACCAAAGATTTTTGTAGTTGAACTAATCTTTCTTTTTCATAGTTTGAATCTGAAGAGAGCAATCACCGACATATTGAGTACCCTAATTAGATAAAAGAGAGCTTTCACTCATTTTTGTCGCATTGGATAAAATTATAGCTCTTAAGGTAATCCTTTCGGAGGAGCTTGTAATATGTAGGTAGGATTTGACTTTATTACCTCTTCGAAGATACATAGTTCCGCTTTCCTTCTATTCTTCTTTTGTAAACATACCGAAGATGCAATTTGTATTGTTGTTACTTCTGCATAGGAACACCAATAGAGCATTGAGGAATTCCACACCAAGATATGTGTTATAAGAATATGTAATATTTGGATTATACATGTGAATAATTCGCCATGAATTGCAAATATTGTGTCAGGAAATGTTATTAACCGTACATCAATGGAAATAGGCTTAAGAACAGCCAAGTCATACAAAGAACATGCAGCCGCACTAGACCCACACATATCTGATTGAGCTGATTAAGGAAATGCGTCAATAAAAATCTGCCACACTTGGCAGCCGCCCCAACCCTCGTTGCTAAGCTTGAGGCTGAGTAAACAGTTTGAGTTGCTTAACACATTCCATACACTAAAGCCACATCAAATGTAAGAATGTGTGTTTATGTGTTACTTGATCCTTTTAGCCAGTTTGTATGGCAAGTTGTCAGTCGAAGCTTGATGTTCATTTTTTCATCTGCAAATACAAAAAGAAATACAAATAGAAAACAGGGATCTGTGCGTGAACTTGCATGAAGAAACCGTAAAACGAAAACGGCACATACCAAGAAAGACAGGAGGGAGCCATTGATATGAGGAGCGAAAAATGGGCGTAGAAAAGTTGAAAAATCACATAAGTCACTCTCGTCACCCTCGTCGTCGACAAGTCGCACACGTTTCTTTATGCCAAGACATTGAAATATGAGTAAAAATCTGTCTGTCTGTCTGATAGAATGGCAAGGCAAACACATGTAAACACGCACACGTAAAGACGATAAGAGGGCATGTTGGGGGTGTGTGAAAACACATGCTTATCTACACATACGCAAACGTGTAAACACATGCTTGACATGCTTGTGGCATGTTTGTCTGCCTGTTTGATGGTATATGCGCAGTTTGCATTAGGATGGGGAAAAATGTTATTTCACATAGCTCATAGAATTTTTCTAAGTTTACTAGGAGTGAGTATTATGTACACTGATTTTTTATACCAGTGCTCACTTTTTTGCGAGGGTTTGTATTCAGTTTTTTCACTCTTTCGGTATGTGTCTTCATCTGAATTCTAATGCCCTTAACCAAATTAACATCGCGAAGCAGTATATTTACAACTACTTTAATTCCTGCCACTTTCACTTACAAAACGCTGAAACCGTCAGAAAGCATGAACCCGGAGTCAATTGAGAGTTCTCAGCAGGAAACTCCTTCACCTATCTTCATTACATTTGTGAATAAGCTCACTGCACTCGTATCCAACCGCAACAACAAACTCAAACTCTTCTGCAAGGAGTGAATTTCGTTAGTGCTTGCTTGGAAATAATTCAGGAGCACAGTGATGTGTATAATAAATAATTAATAAATTTTACGGCTTATAAAAAACTGTTTTTTATATTCATATTGTAAGGTATTTTATCAATTTCTCTAACTTAAGTGATAGACTTTGCAAGAGGTTGTAATGCTTTCACAAATTTGTAAATTTGATTAAAATCGATTGGCAACAGAATAAAAAATGTCCCCTATTTTGACCTTTTATAAAATATTAATTTGTTTAACTTTAATTAGATATGTATTTATATTTTACGAAAGGCGGAAAAATTTGCCACACATTTTGAAAGTTAGCAATAGATGATCTGCAATTTTTTTGTATATCTGCATATATTCCAGCAGCTTATTTCACTTCAATATCTGCTTTTAAATAGTTGGCAACCCTATTATAAATTTCATATGTTTATAATCTCATTTCACTATAGTAAAGGTGTAGGCACCGCTTGCGTGATCATAGCCGAATCAATAATTGCGCGCCATTAGTTTCTTCTGGCGACAATTGGAAATACCAAGCGAAACCAGTTCCTTCTGAATTAGATTTATTCAGCGGAGTAGTGTGCTTCCTCTTTCTCTACTCCCATTTCGCCGAATAGCTCATACAGTTCATCGTTCCATCGTCCCCGGTGTCGAAATTATCTACAATTTCTAAGTTTTGACTCCCAACCAATACGCGAATGCGCTGACTCTTTGTTTGATGACAGCAGATATTTCGTCTTGTTTTTGTTCACTACCAAAACCATTCGCTTCGCTTCTTTATCTAGCCTTGAAAAATCAGAACTAACGGTGCGGTTTCTATGGCCAATGATACCAATAACATTGGCATATACCAGCAGCTGTTCATTTTTATTAAATGTTTAGCTCTGCGGCTCTTATTCTTTTTTCCTGCATCAAATTGAAGAAATCACACGATAAAGCACCACTCTGCCTGAAGCCTCGTTTGGTACCGAACGACTTGAAAAGGTTGTTCTCATTCTGACTGAGCTTAAGGTATTGTTCATATTGTTGTGCGACATAGAGGCAGCTCCCTTTTGGGCTATCACGGGCAGCTTTAAAATCGATGAAAACGTGGTGTGTATCGATTCTTTCCTTTAGGTTTTTTGGGAAGTTTTCTCCAAGATTTGGCGCATGGTGACTAGCTGGTCAATGGTGGACTTAGCAGGTCTAAAACACGCTGATAAGATGCACACAGTTTGTTGACGGCGGGCTTTAATTTTGATATCATATGCTCGATAGGACCTTGTATGTGATATTGAGGAGGTTTAGATGATGTTTCATCATGGAAGCTGAAATTTCCGACTGTTGCGCCAAAGATACCTTATTTAGCCATCCTGTCGTTGAAATATTCAAACTCGATTTCTACATTGTTGCGGGAGTAGCTTTCGTAGGTACATTATTTTTATTTTCCTCATGCAATATATTTAACTGTAGACATTTTCAAAATTAAGCCAACCCTATTCATTAGCTATATTTGCTAGATAATAATAATTTGGTTTAGATGGACTTTTATTTAAATTAACTATTATCAATCCGCTTTCGCTTAGTAAGAATATTTAATTTTTGCCACGTTCTAATTTAGCACCACCTTTCTTTTTCTATACATGATTGCCTATTTATAGTTGTAAAGTTGCTTTTATGTTGCTTTTGATCACAAATACATATACAAAAAGTCAACTGTTCACTTGTACACCGACACCACTATGATCACATTCCTTCAGAACAGTTGAACTCACTTCCTTCCAATATCATACACATACTTTCCTGCAAACACTTTTAACTGTAATCTGCCATCCGGCCAACGTGTTGACTACTCCTGTTGCCAGTCACTTGTAACTCAACAAACAACTCAGCACTTGTTACCTGGCCCGTCTATCATCAACACTTTTCTGTGTCCGTTTTTCTTTACTGCTTATCATTGAACTGGCATCGACATACTCGATATGTGTACGAGGAATTGAAAATATCTGTAGCCTGAAAGCACACATACATACCTCCCTCTCATATATACTTATACCCAACAAAACAGTAATACTTATAGTTATCAAATTTGTGGGCAAACAATTATCTAATGACTTTCTAAGCTTGTAGAAATTTTGAGATTTTTATAACACTCAATCGGAGACCATTCTGCAATGTGCCTATCACCTTAAAGAATCACATGTGAGTGCAATTTAAGAATTATACAATGCTACTGCCAAGTTTTACATAGTACAACATTATAAAATTAATTTAAATTAATTTAAATAAATAAAAAATTTTGTAAATTTTATGATACCAGTCATCCCAAGGCAGGGAATGTCAAGTCCTCCGAGAAAAATAAAATAAAGCTTACAAACTGGAGGAGTATCATATATTTAATAATGTGTATATGCATTTTTCTGCTTTATGTACTGGTATTCGCAGTGCCATACTGAGAAAATCTCTTAATTTTACTCGGTTTGAGTTACTTTTGGGAAACTTCTTTTAAAGTTTGAGAATCACGTTAGTTCTCAACTAAGCTCGATCTCAAACCTTAATGTTATCTGGGTACATTATCAATTGAAACTCTTGCTGTCTCTTATATTGATATATGAAATCAGCAATATCAACTCTAAAGATAGCAAATAGCATATCATGAAATGGTATTTGTAAACATATTTACCTTTAGTATGAGTGTTTCAGAGTATAAAGTAGAAATTGTAATCGAAAACAAAAACATTGAAAAATAAAACTATGTTAAACAAGAATAAAAGAGCTAAACTGCTTGAAAAAAGGTACTCAGAGGACATTGGCGTGTGGGGGCGTATGGTATAACATTCATTGCTAAGGCACTTTACCGTAATTGCAGTTTAGCAATATTGTATACTAATGCTCTTCTAGCAGGTGCTTGATTTGATTTTTTATTCGTATCTCGCAAACACTCAAGCTTGAAATATTAAAAGTTATTCGCGAGTGTAATCAAGTAAATGCTTATAAAACTTCACGTGTTAGGAATAAATCGCGGTAAATGCTGAGTAGCAACAAAAATAATATCTATTTTATTTTTTTATTTTTTTTTTTTTTTGGTTTCACTGATTTTAGCACATAATGAGTTGAGTGTTTCGATAGAGAAACTTGTGAGCTTCTACTTCTTCTCCCACCAAATATAAGCCCCTTTTATATTTACTAAGGAAGGTTAGGCATCCACTCTCCCATCTGGACAAATCACAGTCAAAGTAGCAGTATTCTTCCAAACAGATATTCTTCTTCAAAATTTGGAGTCATCCTGCAGTTCCGGCATTCCCTTGGGTACAGCTACAAAAGTTTTACAGAATTTTTTAAGATGGAGAATTCATGGTGACTATTGATGATGTCCGAGGAAGTGTTAAGAAACTACGATTTGAGGTCCAAATTTTCTAGTGATTAGCATGACGGTAGCGTGAAAGCAGGCACAAGGCCCCACAAATTGGAGAAGAAGCTCAGTCAAAGGAAGCCTCAGCGGTCATAAAGCCCCAATTACACAATAGCAAACTAGTTGTTAGAAAGACAATCAGAGAACACTAATATTGACTTTGCTGGTTATATGAAGCAAAACACCTTACATAATCCAACGAAATAATAATAATCCAGCTCAGTAACCTTGTCTGTGCTTTCTTAGGTGTAGAGTCGGGATTTAACCTTATTCGTTCTTTTATCTCAACTTATTATACCTTATTATTGGCGGCAGCGATAGCCGAGTGATTAACATTGTGTACTGCCATTCGGAAGGCCTGGGTTCGAGCCCATATTCGAGCAACATCTAAAATTATAGAAAATAAATTTTTCTAATTGCGGTCGCCCCTTGGCAGGGAATGTCAAGCCCTCCGAGTGTATTTCTGACATGAAATAAAAGCTCCTCATAAAAATCCATCAGCCGCTCGGAGGCGGCTTAGAATAAACTGGAGGTCCCTCCATTTGTTGGTATAAAAATCACGACGCAAAAACAACAAATTGGAGGAGGAACTCGGCAAAAATCGCTTCAGCGGCTACAAAGCGCCAAATATATATATGTATATATGTATATATATTATGCCTTCGTCTTTCCTTCTTTTCAATATTATATATCTTTCTTTAATCTGCTAGCACAGCTTGTCTCTCATAGATCAGCCGAACTAAGCCAATATATCTCTTGTATGCTATTAAGACAAATGTTAAGCTCTTTCATTCACCATGTCTTCTCGTCATCTTTATACCTTTAATGCAAAATTTAGAAATATATTAATGCGTTAATTTGTATTCATTATTGGCGAAATCGCCCGCATATTCATATTTCCTAACCCAAATACTAACATATTTATTAAAACTATCTTATTTCTTTGTCCTTTCTTCTCTCCCGTATAACCTCAGGTGGCGTGGATGCATTTCGAACAATCAGCCATATTGACTGTACATAATCACGTGATAACGCGTAATCCACGCATTAGTGTCACACATGACAAGCATGACAAACATCGAACCTGGTTCTTGCATATCAATAACATCCAGGAGGAGGATAAGGGCCGTTACATGTGTCAAATAAATACGGTGACGGCAAAGACGCAATATGGTTTCGTCAAAGTTGTCGGTAAGTATTGGGAAAAGGGACACACAGAAAAAAGTCTTTAATAAATAATAAAAATAAATCTGTACAAATACTCGTAAATGAGGACGTTAAGCGGCCGCTAGGGAGCATACAGAAGCCATTGGGCATTCGCTTAAGGCACAAAAATCCGGCTGTCGCCTTGAATAAATAAGTCTGATAACAGGAAGTGACATTATTCTCTTTTTTTACATTGTTTATTTACATGTTACTTTTTATTTAACTTTTCGGCCACTGTTTGTGTGATAACACGTAAATATTTGTTTATTTAAGCAAAAACTTAAGTAACATGGCAAAGTTTTAGGTGGCTTCGCAAGCAGTTTAGTAAACGCGCCAATAAACATATATACGTACATACTTTGAATTCTAGGACAACTGAAAATTCGCTGAAATCAAAATTTCAGGTATATATCAAATTTATTGCATTTTTGTATTTTTGTACGTGTTTTTGGATTAAGAATTATTTCTTATATATAAAAAATTGGTTATAGGGGAACTATATGATATAGTCTTCCGACTTCGATTTAAAAATTTTATGGAAATTTCACGATCTTAGATTCTTTTTTGGCGGATATTAGGACAGAGTTTCACGTCTAGAAATTCACTCCACGGGCTATATGATATCGCCTTCCAATTTCGATAATTTTTTGGGTTGATATTTGTTTCCATATACGTGTGCCGAAGATCAAAGTCCCCAGGTGAGGGTTCAAGTCCTTTTCTGACGAACAACCAAAATTATAGAAAATTAATTTTTTAATTGCGATCACCCTACGGTGGCAGATAATGTCCGTCGAGTGTATTTCGGACTCGAAATAAAAGCTTCTCATGAAAATCCATCGACCGATGGAAGGCAGTATAGAATAAACTGTAGGTCCCCCGATTTGTTGGTGAAAACATCGAGATGCACACCACAAATTGGATGAGGAGCTCGGCCGCAAATCGCTTTAGCAGTTGCAAAGCGCCAATTATATATGAAGACCGTATGAAATAATATTCGATGATTTACGGGGTCAATACTTGTTTGTATATACGTGTGTTTTATAATAACAAATGTCACTCTCTTAGAGATCAAAAACTAAAAGAATAGTTTGCGTTCAAACAGACAGACAGGCGGACATGGCTAATTCAACTCAATCAAAATGTAATATAATAAAATAAACTAAAATAAATTGAATAAAATAAAATAAAATAAAATGATAAAATAAACCCTCGCGCCCAACAACACCTATCACCGAAAGAAAAGTGCCCGTCCTAAAATTTGCACCTTCGAATATCCTGACTCCAAACGGAAGAAGTCATTACTTGGTTGTAAAAATCATTTCCGCCCTCTCTGTAAAATTCGTAACATTTTTACAACCTTGTAAACGCACTTCAAGCTTTTGTGTGTAGTTATGTCTTTTATTAGTATGTGCTTTCTTTTAGTATGTGTTAGTTTGTGAACCGGAGTGCACTGTATTGGGATATAAAAATCACATTACTCACATGAAGTTGACATTTTAACATATGTACATTTATATTATTTGTACGTTGTAAGTACATTTTTAGTTCTTTGTAAATAAAAAAGGGATTTACACATACTTCCATATACATACATTTTGGGAATTTATGATGAGGTAATAGTAAATTTAGTTTTATGTTTTATGTACACAAAAATTGTGCCATTTGAGCAACAGGATCTTAGTCAGACAAAAAGAAATATAAAAAATTTTGTGCGAAAAATTTAGTTATTTATGATAAGAAAAGAGGTGTGAATTCGCTCAGGAAAATATGTGTAAATGATGGATTGGTTGAACGAATAAACAGGAATGGTTGTCCAATTGAAAGTTAAAAAAAATCCATTACCTAACTATTTACCGCCAATACTTTGTGAATTTGGTCAGCAAAAAAATTATTGCAAATACTAAAAAAGGATACACATATGTGTATTTATATGTAATTTATGTATATATTTAAATTTTTATTTACAAAGTCTACCACTTTAAAGTTGCATGCATCAGTATCTATCCGAATGTAAAATTCAGAATGAAAAACTGCATAAATGGTAGCATCAGCCACCAGCAAAAACAACCGCAAATAAAGTTATATGAAATAAACAACTCAATGGTATAGACAAAAAAAAAGGAGAAAAATATATATATCTTTTTTCCCATATTTTCGTGCGCGCTAACTTTTTGACTATGTTTTTTTTTTGGCGCCTGCCAATATATGATAATATCTGACAGCGAAAGCATCCCCTAGTCTTCTCAAATGCTATTGTACTCGTACCACATGAACGGCAAATCTGAGAAAAGGTGTTAAGGAAATACGATTTTTTACAGATATATGCATGCACATTTATATACAAGTACATGTATTCTTTACCTTCTAGTAAAGCCTGTGTTTCGAATAATCAATAATTCATCAATGAGGAATTCATCTTTACCTTAATTTAAACTCTATTTGACGACTTGAGTGTATTTAGCCATGTCTATCTGTGTACTTTTGTAATTTAATTAATAATTTGTCGGAATCGGCCATATCATATAGCTCCCATTTAACTTCTTCATAAATGTGATTTTTGGGTCATAAATACAAAAATAATAACAAAATTCATCGAAATCGGAAGACTATAGCATATAGCTCCCATACAGCATGAAATTTGGTATTTTACACAAGTAAAATAAAATAAATATTGGTACGGAAAATCATCGAAATCAGACTACTATATCATATAGCCCCCATACAACCGATTTGCTCAGCTATGAGGTTTTGGGTGAAAAATTCGCCAAAAATGCATCTAGAAGCTTAAAATTCGATATTATACACACATATAACACTGCTTATTGATGCATAAAATCATTGGAATTATATAGCACTCATATAACCGATTTATTCAGATATGAGATAAGGAGTGAAATTTGATATTCTATAGCCATAAATTCAAGTTAATATTGACACTAGAAATCATCGAAACTGTACTTTACAATTTGTAATATATTTAATAATTTCACGCTTATTTCTTGTTTCTTAATTATTCTTGTGTTAGTTGTTGGTTGAACGTTCTTTCGAAATGTGTCGAAAGTTTTGTCTTTGTATTAATTAATCGTCATGCGGTTAATTTGACTTTCACAGAAGTGAAAAGTAAGCATTAATCGAAAGTCGAAGAATCCTGAGATCTGTCAAAAATTGTTCTGGACCTAATTTAGTATTTTTTAGGGGAACTATAGTCCCCAGTAAAGGTAACATTAACTTTCAAGTTTGGTTGAGTTATGTTAATTCATGCTTTATGAAAAAATTCCGTTACCTGCACAAAGGAGTAGCTGTTGTCTGATGACATCCATATTCAATTGATGTTCATACTAAACTATGGAAATTATTTATATAAATTTTTATCGAATTCTATCAACTGGTTTCTGAGCTATACATTCTAACCCAAGAACTATGATGTGATAATAAATTTTTGTGAAATTTTGTGTGTTAACGAAGTCAATAATCGTAAATAAGTTTTTTGTCGATAAAATTGATTCTTGAAGATTGAAATCATATTTTTATTAGTTCATAACAAATTTTTAAACTATTTCATAACAAAATTTTAAATGTTTCAAGAAATTTAGCTATAATTATTTTGAAAATTATTTCAATACAAAAGTTTTTTACGACAATTGCCATTTTTCTTCTGATCGTAATTTATGTTGCACTTTCAATTAACTTACAAAACATCTTAGGAAAATGTACGCGTAGTAGTTGGCGTGAGCGCACGCAGCTTGCAAATGGCTCTATGGTATACCCCGAACAGTCTGACGAAAGTAGTGCTTTGGCGAAATGAAAAAGGATCGCACAATAATACTCAACCTGGAGCTGTATGATTCGCTCGATATAGATGCATGGGCGCGTGGCTTATTCAAGGCTGAAGCACAAAATTTTGCGCGTCCAGCTAATCAAATGACACCCACCACATTTGAACAAGCGGACGAAATAATTAATCTCTAGCGGCACGGGTGGCTCACATGAACCCTTGCAATGATCAAAATTGAACGAACGGAATAATTAACAATATACAAAATTTAATAAGTATATTTTAAGGGGTTAGGTGGGTTTGAAAATCTAAAATTTTGTCTTATTCCATTGTAAAATATGTTAAGAGATAAACCCTTTGGAAGTTTCGGTCATCAGGCCACGTCTGTGTCCATTTGAAACTTTAAACTAGTTTATCTCAAAACTCTATTTTTTAAGTCGGTGGACACGATTTCTCGATAAGTTATAAAGCGCTTTTGTTCAAATTTCGCACACATCTTTGTAATAACATTATCTAGTCATTGAACGAAGGATTTTTTTTAATATTAAAACTAATTTTTTCGAGCCAATACATGGCGAAAATTTGATCAAAAATGTGTTTTCTTGTTCAAATTCGGTCAAAAATTCAAATTTAATTTTTTCTTTTCCTTCGTCCAATAACGAGATTTATTCATGGGTATCAACGAAATATTTTTGGTTTTTTGATTTTAGATGAACCAAAATGCTGGTTATGGTTATGCTGTCCACGGCGAGAGCATTTTCTTTTAAACGTCAAGGGAGATGAGATACCAACGGCTGAGTTTTCGGAATTTTTGAATACAAATTTTACAAAATACTGTTTAAAGACGTATCTTTGATATGGTAAATTGTTTGAATAAAATATATGATTGCATATAAAAAATAGTGAAAATTCCTTTTTTTAACTCTGAAACCAACCTAACCTCTTAAGTGAACTTTGTAAAATGAATTGAATAAAGAACTCATGCCAGAACTTTAATATTAATGAACGATGTTTTACAGTACCAGAAAGGCCATCCCACATATATATTGTGACGAAATTCCCAAATAAAAGAACAGACAAAAGGAGCAGCAGTATGATGGAAATTCCCCTTACTAAGGACAGACAAAAAAGTGGTAGTGTGGTGGAAATTCCCCGTACAAAGGACAGACGGAACAACTACTGCAGACAGACGAGTTAACTCATGAATGGAATGTTGCGACCATCGTTAGGCATAAACAGAGCAGCAGCTGCTATCACAGGCAAACGAATAATCAGCCTATTCTTGAGCGCGTGAACAGAATGTTTGGATCATCCAGAGATATAAAAAGAGCGGTAGCCGCTAACATTGCTGTGAGCTGTGTGTTTTAGAAACAGATAAACTGTGTGAGTCGGAAAATAATTGTATGTTATAAAGAATTGTAAAATAAGCCATTGTGTACAGTACAGAATTGTAATTATTGAGGACTAAATAAATGTTAAGTTAATTCCTGACGATTAAGAGAACAAACGAACAAATCTTGGGAGTTTTAACGGTACAATATGTTTGTATGCATGTGTGTATCTATCTCGATTATTTTATGATAGTCTTTTTCATACAAATGGAATATACTCTGTGTACTTAGTACAGCTGAGCGTAATTAAAAGTTTTAAAACTAATCAAACGGAATGACGCAGCTGTAACATTAGCTTGGCTGTCATTCTGCCGACTCTCGAAAAAGTTTTTTTGGAGCCTTAGCATACACCTTTTCAGATGATTTATATACACATGTACATATATCGGACCAAAATTCTGGAAAATCTTTCAAATTGAGGTTTAAAATGTAAAGCGGAATATGGGAAGCAAAAATATTTCAAAAATTCCACACTTGACAAAATTTCCACCTACCTTGTAAGCTGAAATTCTTCTTCTTGGTCTCCTAACCCGCCTGAGACATCAAGTGATAAGCCCATATCTCATCACCTGTGAAAGAAACTCCCCTCCAATATGAATACATTGGTTCATCGTCATCAGACTTTGAAAATTTGTTAGACTTGTCCGCGTACAGCTTTATCTGTATGCGTGCATACCATATTTTTAGTCATAACCTAATGATCGTGCAGGATTTGCAAATTTTTGCTATCTGGTACTATAAACCGAAAATCAAGCTTTTGCGTAATTTCTTTATGGTTGTCTCGAAATAACTTCCAATGGCGGCCTAATATGGTTTATGTAGAGCTTTTAAAACCTCCTTCCTATATATGAGTTCAGCACATCAGTGATGTTTTCCTCAACCCTGTTTACCAAAGTCATATTTGCTACTGTTGTTGTTATAATTATTGCGTCGCATTTTTGGTGTGTTTTCGCCATAGCTGGGGAATAATGATTAGTAATCCTAATGATTAGTAATCGGATTAGAAACTTTTATTTTGCAGAATAATTGATTAATTAGGATTAGTTGGCTATACTAATCGATTACTTTTTGATTAGATTAGAACTAATCAAAAATCTAATCGCGATTAGTGACGATTAGCATATCTAATCAAAACTAATCAAAACTAATCAAAAAAAAATCGATTAGATTTCTCGATTAGTTTTAATTAGGTTTGATTACATCAACTATTTTGATCTATAAAATATATCATCGCTACCACTGCCTACACATAATTCTTCGTCTTCGCAATATGCATTTTATCAATATGCATTCTCTTTCATCTCTTTCTCTTCGCATCCATATGTACATATACAGCTGTACATATAAACACAATAACTACAGCAGAGCACTGTTGAGTTAATTACACAGCTGACCAGATAGTCCGCGTTAAATAAACACTTTTCGTTTTTTATTGTGGTCTTCAGTCTATAAAGTGTGGTAAGTGAAGTGGTGAAAACTCTATTTGTAAATATAACATTTTCAAATTATAAATATCGTAGTTGTCGAAATGGAGCAAAATGTCGGAATGGATCAAGATCTGTTTGAAGACCAAGATTTCTCGGCAGATGATGATGTGGTTGACCCAAATTTTATCCCGGAGAAGGTGATCCGCAAGAGGAATATTGTTGCGGATAGTGATTCGGCAGTGAGTACTAAAAGAATGCGTAGCGTCGGAAGGAGTTCGCCTAAATTAATTTTCAATTCAGAATTTTACGTGGCAATGGAAAAAGTATGCTAAACTAAGTGGTGGTGAATATTTTTATTAAATTATTGTACTAATGGCTTTTTTTTTTGTTACGGCAGTCAAATGGAAGAACAACGGCTAAATGTGCCGCCTGTAATAAAATCATACGAGGCAGCGGGGAAGTAACTTCAAACTTCATATCCCATTTGAAAGTTCGCCACAATGACTTCCACAAAAAGTATTTAAGTATGAAATCTGGCTCTTCCCGTGAAACCACGACACAGGAAACTTTTGAAAAAAAAATTATCCGTTTTTTGGTAGACTGCGTGTTACCCGTTTCTATTGTAGAAAAAGAGTCTTTCCGTGACTTGTTTAGTGGCACTGGATTGCATGTTATGTGTAAAAAGTCTGCCATGAAAAAAGTTGACGAAAGCTACAACAGCATGGTGTCACAGGACAGTAACAGTAATCACAGGAGCTTTTTGGGTTACACATGTCATTGGTTCGATCAAAATTTCGAGAGAAAATCAGCTGCCTTGGCGTGTAAGCGAATATTTGGTATCCATTCTGCGGAGAAAATCGCGCAAATGGTTGGAGAAATGAATTCTTCCTTTGACCTGAACAACAAAAACATAATTACGACCATCACGGACAACGGGTCAAACTTTGTCAAGGCATTTCGAGATTATGGTTTGCGAGAATATGATAGTGATGAAGAAGAGGAAAATAGTGAAGACGAAATACCGATTCTCGAAAATACCAAATATTTGCCGAAACACGTAAGGTGTGCCAGTCACACGTTAAATTTATTAGCCAGCACTGACTATACCAGGATTTTGAAAAACCAACCAACAATGGAAATACAGCACTCAATGGTAATATCTATACATTTTTTTTTTAAATGCAAGTAAAATTCATTTCTTACAGACGATCAAAAAGTGCAATCACCTTTGGAAGAAGTGCAAATGGCCAAAATCCTCCGAAATCATTCAGAACATTTTAGGTTCAGCTCTTGTTGTACCAGTAGTAACTAGGTGGAACTCACTATATGATGCAATCCTGAAGTTACTACAGTACAAGGAGAAATTGAACGAGCTCTCCAATGAGCTGAATCTGTCTCCTTTTACATCAGGTGATTTTCAATATTTGGAGTCGTACAAGCTGCTAATGGAGCCTATTTCCCAAACTTTGGACTTTCTCCAAGGTGAAGCCAATGTGAAATATGGTTGTATTATTCCTGCGTTACTTTCTTTAAGTAATAAACTGCAAAAATTATCCAGAAAACCCGAAGTTTCGAGCAATGTTAGCTCAACAGCAGTACAATTAGAATATCGATTGAGAGAAAGGTTTAAACTATATTTCACATTGGCTCCTGAGGTAAATATGGCATTAGCGGCAGCTGTTTTGACACCAAATGTGAAAATGAAATGGTTGCGAGTTATCCAAAAAACTTTGCCTGACTGTACTCAGGAGCAGATCAGTGAAAGGGTGATTACAGTAATAAGCACTTTCTTCCAAAATGATTCCACATATTTTGAAACGGCCGTGCCTCAGTTGGGCTATGAAAGCTCTTTTTATGATTTCAGTGATGAAGGTAATTTTATCAATATTATATGATTTTTCAAACTAAATATTATTTTGGTTCCAGAACATGATGAGGAGGCGTTAATTCCCAGAACACAAATTTCACCAAACGAGTCAAACGGTTTCAAAGAAGTGGTTAGCAATCAGCTATATGCGTATTTGAATGACCCGACGCCAGGTCCTGAAATTTGGATTAAATATGGTGCACTAAAGGAAACGTGTCTAGCGTTCAATACCCCGCTTACGTCATCGGCGCCCGTCGAAAGGCTGTTTTCATTTGCTGGAATAGTCAATAACTCAAGACGGAATTCATTGTCTGAATTTTCTTTTGAAAAGTTGGTAGTAATGAAGTCGAATATAAACTTTTTGTGATACATATGTAATATAAATCAGCATACATTTAAAGCGTCGAGAATCTCATGTTTTTTTTTTTTAGAACGTGCCTTTAATTTTTATACTACAACTAGTATGAGAAAAAGTGGAGATATACCCACCAATAAGTGTACCGAAATGACCAGGGCTATGAGCCGAAGACAATCCCGTCCTTACTTGTTTAATAAGATTTATGCTTACAGTGAAATTTTGAATAAAAGTTCTTTTAAGTTTGTTACTTTATGAATTAAACGAAAAAAACAACAAAAATATTTCAAAATAGTTGATCTAATCAAAACTAATCGAAAAATCTAATCGATTTTTTTTTGATTAGTTTTGATTAGTTTTGATTAGTTTTGATTAGATGTGCTAATCGTCGCTAATCGCCATTAGATTTTTGATTAGTTCTAATCTAATCAATTAGTAATCTAAAATATTAAAGAATCAAAAAAATCTAATGATTAGATTATTTTATTTTTCTAATCGTAATGATTTCTAATTCTAATCGAAGTTCCCCAGCTATGGTTTTCGCTACGCTCCGCAATTTTGCGTAGTTTCTTGTGTGTTTTTTTGTGTGTTTACGCAGCATGTTGCAGCAACATCGGCGGTGCGGCGTTTTTTCAGCTGGATGATGCATGAAAAGCCAACATCCCAAAAACTAACGGTATAAAAGTAAATAAATAAACAAGCGTTAAATTGTCGTTGGGATATATTCGTTGTTGTTTTTACAAACTTGTTTTTTTTTCTGTCCTTGCAACATATGTCAAACTGTTGCGTTGGGTTTTGGTCACCATTTTTCTACCTTCGCCACATATACACACAAGCAAAAATTTGCATTTTTTGTTGGAAAAAAATTGGTGGACTTTTGTACGGATTTATGCCACAGTGGAGAGTTGAAAAAAAATCGAAAAAAAGGAAGCAACATTTGAGCTGTTGCAAATAAGTATGTGTGATGCATACACACACTGGCACAAGTATGTACTTAATGGCCGTGTATAGCTCTGTTATACACAACATATGCCACTATTTGTCACAGAGATTTTTTCGGAAAACTTTTTCTAACATTTGTCCAAATGATCGCACACACTTACACATATGTGCTCACATGAAGATACATATGTCATAGAGGCACTCAACGACCGCAGCTCGTGTGGCTGGATGTGTCAACTTCTTGCATAACCGGAACTTGTGTAAATACTGTCATTTCCGTTGGCTTTCAGCGTGCACATATACACGCTTGTACATATGTATATGCCCATTTGAATTTGCATTTCCATTTTCATTGTTGTTCTTGTTGTTATTTACCACTTTGTTGTCCATTGGCTCTGCTGTCGGTTGCAATTGCACTTGCCATCACCATTTTCCATTTCTATTTCCATATTTTGTTCAAAATATTATTTTGCGTTTTATAGTTTTATATTGTTGTTGTTTTATGTGAAGTTATTGCTTACCATATTCCATGGCCGTATATTTTGCTGTTGGCGTCAAACATTTTCTGACAGTTGTTATTCAAATATTTGTCATTTGGTAAAATTTGTCATGTAATCGAAAAAGTTTTATAATTTAGAATTTCACTTAGTGTTGATAGTGTAAAAAAAAGATTACCCGTTGATATGTCGGTCAATAATTTTAGGAAAAGGTTGATATTTAATTGAATATCATTGTCTGTATATTTTTCAAAAGTATTTGATTATTCCTTATGGCCACTTTTTAAGGGAAAAATATAAATTCTTGAAGCGAAACTTTTCCACGCTTGTGGTAATTAAAACAATATGGAGAAAAGGATCTTCTGTAGTACTCCAAGCAAGTGAAGAAAATTTCACTCGTCTGGGGGTAATCAGAATCGATTATTTTCATATCTTTTATTCAGCTCACGGCTGAATGCTCCAATGAAAAATAACACCTCAAATAACCATTGGTTGAGAACACATCACCGCCTGCCAAGAATAAGATTGATCTGGAAACAATGAAAGAGGATAGATCGCCGGGTATTGTACTTGCTGATTTCAACGTCAAGGCAAGAAAGGAAAATATCTTTAAAGCGTTGGAAAATTCGGCCTTCCTGGCAAAACGTCCCTAAATGAGCTGATGCTAATCGCCTTCGCCGGATCCCGCAATATATTTTTTTGTATGACCAGATTCAAACGCTGAGTCCTCATTGGTTTCTGATTGATTATGGAGCTCAAAGATTTTACAGCCACGCATGTTGAAACTTACTAGACTTCACTCTTTGTCCCGACAATTAAATTCCTTCCAATAGTTTATCACTACGTTGCTGATGTCAGAGCCGTAATAGTCTCCGAAGCAATAAGTAAATCGTTTCTTATTAGTCATATCTACTTAAAAGCAATACCATTTGAGCTAATAGCTGACTAGTCTGAGTCGATATCGTCCGCCGTTATCTTTGCTCAATCGTCCTGGTTTCAGTACTCGTCACTATGTACCACGTAATTTACCTGGTCAATATGAGTGCCCGTCGATGGTACGCTGTTATCGCGTCTTCGCATCTGCTGCTCGCCCCATTGCTGCATTATTTCGGCTATAATTCTGCTAACTGCATTCCAGACATTTGCGCTTTGCAGCATACATTTAATTAGCGCGTCAAGTGTTAAATTTATGCCTACAACCTCGTTCAGTCGCCGTTGCCCGACAAAGCGGGGGCAGATGAGGATTGAGTGTTCGGCGTCTTCTACGAATTCTGGACCACAAAGTTCACAGTATGGGTCCGGTTCATGGCCAAAGCGGTGAAGGTAGCTTTTAAAACACCTGTGACTACTGAGGACTTTCGTTAAAGAGAAGTCCTCATGTCCATTCTTCCTCTCTAGTCATACCATTAGATTAGGTATCAGACGGTGAGTCCACCTTCCCTTACCGCTATCATTCCATCTTCTCTGCCAGTGGGCTGTGGACAGCTTCATTTCGGCGCTTCTGATACTGCTGTTTCGTTCTTCACGTTTCAGTTTCGCTAACTCGATTTGTTACCGGGCTGCGATAGCCTAACCTATTCCTAGGAAATTTCATTCGGTGCTTCTCTAGACGGAGTCAAGTGATAGATAGCGATCCCGGTTTGCTGAGTTATTGCCTACGCCGATGATATCGTTATAGCATACACAGATATGTTCCCGCGAACTTTTTGTGACTTAATGCAGAGAACACTTAGAACGGTATCGTACTGGTCTAAACGTTGCGGTCTCTGTGCCAACTCAAACAAAGGGAAACTAGTTCTATTCACAAGGAGATACAAGATCCCCGCTATTAATCCACCGGCACTGCACTGTGTTCAGCTTCGACTAGCAACGAAGATATAATATCTAGGAGTTATCTAAAGCAAGAAATCAAACTGGAGAGATAACGTAATTCAACGATACGACCATTCTTCGCCAAAAGGGCTTCTTCCACAAGATTTGTCGCTGGATATTCGTATCAGTATGACCTACTCCTCCTTTATGGACCGATTGCGGTCAGCTATAAACAAAGCTTCAAATACAAATTTTTTAAGTAGTATTAAAAGATTTGCCTTAATGTATATCAGTCAGGAGCATGCCAAATGAGGTTCTGAATGTAATAATCAATAAAAATGCAACCGGACTTGGTGGTATATCAGTGGGCAGCAATAGCCGCACTATGATTAAGAGAATCAAATCAGTAGAAAGCTCAGCTGTTAGAGCACTGTAAAATATTGGGCAGATGCAATTTCATTCACTGAAGCTTGCTTCGGAATACGAATCCCCAGAAGAGAAGAATGGAATGACAATTACCACAACCTGGAAATATACACTGATGGATCAAAACTTAAGGGCGGTGGTGTATTCTCAAGCAATTACCCCATGGAACTCTTTTCCTGGCTACCTGACTATTGCAGTGTCTTTCAGGCGGATATATCTACTATTATGGATTCAGCAAACCAAACCGAAGCCAACCTTAAAGATAAAGATATCTTCACTTTCACCGACAGTCAGGCGTTAAATTCTAAAATTGTGATAGAATGTCGCCGATCTCCGCAGGAGATGGCCACACAGAACAGACTGTTTCACGTGCATCCATGGTAACGGAGACATGGAGGTAAACTCTGCGGAGGTTAAACTTGCTAGGCAGTGTTACGAGCAAGTATATTCTTCTCGATAAATATAGAAATCAAACTACCACTTGTCATAAATCCAGGAAGACCTTGCCAAATTTGGACAGAAAGATATCACGAGACAGGTAGTCCTTAATAAGATGATGAGTAGGTTGAAACGATTACCAATCTTTTATGCGAATGCCCTGTTTTATGCAGTGCCAGGTTGCGGAATTTTGGATGGTCTATCTAAGGTCACCGACATTAAACTCATGGATTTAATTTAATGAGATTCATCAGAAATAGTTGGATAGTTATTAGGTGGGTCTTATTCAGACCTAAGTGTAATCGATGTGATAGATCAGTAGCAGCTATAACCTAATCTTGTTGAGTTTTTCAGCTCTTAAAATTTTAAAATATAATAATGAATGAATGTTTACCTTCCGTTTTTCTATTTTCTTCTAGTCTTATAAGCAGCAGTTGTGTTAAGAATCTGTTTTCCTAAAACTTTTTCACGTCACTCAAATGATTTTGAGGAATCGTTCCTCACTTTCTGAGTACCCTAAAACATTACGAAAATGTGTGGAAAATTGCAAGATTGAGGTGGAATTTATTTGTATCACAATCAGTGTATCCTGAAATTTATTGAAGTGCTAAAAAAATTTAAAAAAATATATCGATGTTGGATATTCAAAACAACTTGAGAAAACAACTAAAAAAATTTAAAAGAAATATATCGATGTTGGATATTCAAAAGAACTTGAGAAAACAACCAAATATGAAAACAGTAAAGAGGAAAAGAAAAATAAATTTTGATAAAAAAAAAGTTAAATGGATATATGTATGTGTGTAGTTAGAAGTTGAAATCAACCATAACACCGTTAATTTAGCACTTCAGTTGAAGAATAAAGCGAGACGAGAGTGTCTGACACTAAAAGGAAAATAAAATACTTGCACAAAAGTAAAAACAATAAATGCATGCAAGAATGAAAAATGAATGCACAAAGCAAATGGCAACAAACCCAGCTGAATAATGCATAAAAATGTTAGAGAATTGTGATGAAGGTGGACAAAAGTATTTCTCACATAAAGATATATGCACATATATACGTGTACAAGCATTCATATATATAAAATAAAGAAAAAAAAAAATATTATCGCAAGGTTAGCCGGAGCTTTGGCGCCAAGCTGCGACGACTTTGTGGGCGGTTGCTGGAGAACTAACAAAAATTTGCAAACAGAAAAAGTTCAACTCAATGTGCAAGTAGTTGTGCATATAATTTAATATACCAAATGGCAAGCGAATAAAAAAAAGGAAAACATAGGAGTACCAGTGAAAAGAGGCGTCGCAAATGAGATTTAATGAAAATTGCATTGCAACGCAGAAAAACAGCGGTTCAGAGCGAATCACAGCAAGGTGCTAAGCTAAAAACGACGAATGTAACTTCAACGTACAACGAACGTGGAGAGTTTCGCCTTGAAAAAAAACGACTGTTAAAGAGTTCATGCAAAATTCTTTTATGCATGCATATTTTCTCCGTCCCCTCTCTCCCCATTGTGTTTTCACTTTTCCCCATAGATAATGAAAACAGCTTAAAGCAAGATAAAAGAATATTACGAAAGTATGTAACGAGAGAATCTGAAAAAAAATTTAAGAAAATATTTATACCTTTCTTGAACGAAAAAATATTGAACGTAGAAATATTCACCCATTAACTAGAAAAATTCCTATTCTCTTCTCTGAGAGGGGATTTTATATTCTTTTGTCAAAAAAATGACAAATGCGGAATAGCTTGGAAGAATATGCTCACGAACAAAATTTCGTGCAAATATCTTAAAGTTTTTATTTATTTATGTTATGTGTTTGCTTAAAGATTTTAAATACTAAAATATACAAAAGAAAGCAATAATCTAATGTAATCAGCTATAATGTTTGTCACTCGAACCTACGAAAGATCTTCAACCTGCATGGAAAGCAGCAAGAAACATCAGGAAGTTGGCTTGATACTAGTATAGGATGTCAAAGACACCTAAACATAGTGCTGCTTACAGAAACAATGGATATTCAAAAGAATTAAAAAATAAATTTCATATAAAGGGTGATCCAAGTAGAGGTACTTCTTTCGATAGTGTCAAATAAAAGACAGATTACGCATGAGGCGTGTCAAACTATCATGCTATTTTTATTCAGTATTGTTTAGCATTTCATCTCGGAAATACTTGCGCCTAAACAACGTTTACAAATCATTCAACTTTATTATGAAAATTCACGTTCTATAAAGAATGTGTTTAGCGCGCTTCTCTCAACTTATGGTCAACATAATTATCCTAATCGTACTATTCGCAACACCATCTCCCATACTGAGACGCGGCATCATTATGGTTTATTATGTAATTTATATAATGTTCCAAGAAGTTGCGACGTTTTCGAACAAAATTTTGTTCAGCGATGAGGCCCACTTTTGGCTCAATGGGTATGTTAACAATCAAAATTGCCGCATTTGGGACGAAGAGCAAACTGAAGAGATTCAAGTGCTGCCGGAGCAAAACATGACGCGTGTCGCTCGCCAAAATGCTCGAACGAGCCATCGAAATAAAAAAAAATGCCAAAGAATGTTCTTTCGAATGATAATTAACATTCCCCATTAAATTCGAATGTTTTTTTTTTTAAGTAGGTAACCTCGAAATGGATCACCCGTGTCAACTGGATAGAAATTTAATTCATAATTTATAGAAGAAACTGATGTTAGTTATTATCCACCACATCGTACCTCTGTCTTTCTGTGGAGTAGAACTTTACAAATTTACCTAGATTCAATCAAGCTGGAACTATTGTGGAAATTATGAACTATTACTGTACGTCAAAAATGTCTAATATGAACTGCTACTACCAGCGCTAGTCAAGTTATGACACTCTTTAGGAACAATGTTAGTATAAAAACGGATCTTTCTTAGTATGGCACGAAGAAATTATCCCAAAAAAAATTTCTTGCCATCGTAAATTATGCATTTGATACTTTTTAAATAGTCATAATTATACTCAGGAGGAGCGTTGCGAGATTGTGAAAAAATTGCGGAATTTTGCTGGAGACTTAACCTAAAACTGTGCTAGCAACAACGTTTTTTCAAATCTTGTACCCAGGAATTGCTAGATAATCCAATAGTGTTAATGTTGAACATCGAATGCATCGCTGGCAGCTGTAAAAAATTTTGAATACCACAAAGTCTCTTCCATCGAAATTTCCGATAGAAAGGCACTGGCACAATTTGTAGATGTTGGACATACAAAGTGCACTTAGAATTTTTTCTAAAACGCTTAGTTTGGTTTTTTTGAGTTATGGCTGCTCATATTACTGGAGTAAATTATAATTTAACTTGCCGATTCAGTATTTAGTTTTACTAGCATTGGCCTCTGGATTTAATGTAAATACCGAGGTATTCGGTTCTTATGCATTCAAAAATCGCCGAAACTTTTGGTAATGCATACCAGTGGGCTTACATGCTATCGTCTGCCTAGAGAACTTTAATTCAGTTAGTAGATATCATAAACCGTTTTTCTTCTCCGATTGGGTATTACGTCCGAGGAAGCACTTTTAGCCAGGACAACGACGATAACGAGAGAAAAAATATTATGGAAGACATAATAAATGCGATTTTTGTTTCTTCTGATCCTTTCATATCATTGGTATGAGGTATTTAGTTTCCTTGGTAAAATTTTTTAAAGAAACTTCCCTAAAATTCCACAAATTCCGAAAATTCTGAATAATGAATTTTCTTATTCTAAATAGTTATAAATGATTTATATTATTTAATGTAACTAAAAATAAGATTATCTTATTTGAAGATATCTGTTTTGCTTTGGAAACGATTAACTAAATCCCGCTAGCGAGGCCAAATTGCCCATTTTGTGTAGATAGCTTTACAATCTGAGTTCGATAAATTCCATAAAATAAATTTATGGTTCGATTTATCTAAAATTTATTATGCAAATGGTTTTTTGCTAAGTTTAATGTGAACACTACTTTTTCTTCCGGAAAGTAGACCAGGAATCAACTTATTCGATAATGAGCATTTTGAATAAAAAACTTATTATTAAAATTATGTTTATGGTTCAATTTGGTTGAGTTTTTGGATAAATTTATCTTTATGTCTAGATAAATGTATATAAGACTCTTATTTCCCAGGAATGGACCATAATCGATTTGCTTGAAAGTAAGTATGTGCTTTTTGTCTAGACTAACATATAGAATAATATATTTCTGAGAAGGGGATTCCAGATCCACAGCTTGATAAAAATGGTGTGATGTTAATATGCTTTGGCTGCAGGTTGTTTTTAGTTATACGTTGAACCCGTAGCGGTTGAAAACTATATTTATATGCTTGTACATATGCGTCTATAGTATACATCAGAGTGTGGCGCTCAACTTACTTCGAGGTATTCATATTCAAACTTCCTTGGAGGACTTTGGGAAGCGAAAAAGCAACTAATCTAAGCGACAATATCTGATACGCACCTCCATGAGTAGGTAAAAATAACTAAGATGCTGTAATAATTAAACTCCAAATTTTTAATGCTCATACATATGTACATACAAATACGCAATCAGATCAATAATATAATTGAAAATTACCTAAAGAAGACTTATAACTTTTCGTTACTCTTTACCTATCATCGCTTTTACAATACCTACTATAAAATCTAAACTGAACATAAAAAAGAAAGCCGCAACAACGTGGAGCCGGATGTTCTTGTATGAAATAAAATCAAATATAAATGTTAGATTTCAGAAGCTAAAGCAGATACGGAAAAAATATACCTACGGAAAAACACACAGGAATTTCGAGCTTACTAGGAATATTTTTTTCCAAAAATTTCACTGAACGAGTGAATATTTGAAAAATTTTACAACTAGTTTTTTTATCCATTTCATAATTGTCTGCAAAAGATTACCCCTAATGCCTTTAAACGAGCTCTCAAAAACATCAATTGATTTACATCTTATCTTTCTTAAATAGGATTGAATGAACATTCCATTTTCAGCCTTCTGGCTGTTGATAATCGAAAATTGATGGAAAACATATTCAGTTTATATAAGGAAGTGGCATATAAGCAAGTGGCAAAAAATTTAAAGAAAGAGAGGAAGTCAGGCTTTGGAAGCATGTTTCAATCGTTGTATGTCTCTGGCCAATTCCATTAAGGTTTCAGCTTCTAGTGAATCACAACTCGTCGCGTGCTATTTTACAAGAATCATATTTTGAATTCATAAAAGTTTATTTTGTTTTCATATGTATATATTTGTTTTCACTTATCAACCGAAACTTTTCTTTTAATTTAAGTTATTACAATACAGAATCTTTTATCTTTGCTGCAGACAGAAGGGCCTTTTAAAAAAAAACTAATTTCCATCAGAAAATATTTGAATTACCTTTAATTCAGCTTACATATGATTACTATGAAATAAAAGACTAAATATTAATACGATGAAGGGTATAAAAAAAGAAGTGAATTGTTAGAGCAGAAATAAGTACTTATAACAACCTGCAGGAGATATCAATTATGAGAGCACATAAATCAGTTGATAATTTTGAAAAGTTGAGCTACACACCGCCGGCTCGCTTGTAAGCTCACGTTCTTAAAGTGGAATTTAATTGCAATTTAGTTCAGTGCAACGATTCAATTATAAGAGCAATTGCTTTGCTGGTTGCTTATTCGAAAAAAGGGCTAGAATTTTATTCTGATTCGCATAAGTGAACTTATTTTTCTTACGTGTATGATTTCAGTTAATTAGCTTGTTATTACAGCTGGTTAATTTTGCCATTTAGTGGATTAGCACTTTAATTTTATTTTTTGCAAAATTTCTCCTTTTTCTATTGATTATTCAGTTGTTTAATTGAACGATAATTAGATGAACGTTTTAGTTGGCGCTTAATTGGTTGGCAGAAATTAAGAAAATGTTATTTGATGGGAAGCAGCGAGGTTTCATGTCTCTGTTAGATTAATGCGATTTAAGTTCAATGAATTAAGTTTAAATTTATTTTATTTTTTACGTAATTAAATGAGGCAAATAAATTCTGATTTTTAATTTTATGAACGATTAAGTGTAATCTAGCATCAAATAGTAAACTACTAAAATATTTATGAAAACTCTGAGTAATTTTTAAAATTGATACTATTTATTATAAATCAAGTAATATATGATGTGTCCTCAGACGAAATTATCTACTGCTTTAAAGTTATGACCGTCAATAGAGATGTAGGAGCCCAGACGAATTATCACGCGCTTATTGTTTGATGACAAGAGTTAACTTGTCTTGTTCCCGTTCACTACCAGACCCACTCACTTTGCTTCCTTGCTCAATCTGGAGAAAGCAGACAAATAGGCAAATGATATCAATATCATCCGACTATACAAGCATTTGTAAAGTTTTGTAAAATATGTTTCCTCCTCTATTTAGCTCTGCTCAAGGTACGAGTCAACTTAAGTAATACTTCGATTTTGAAGGCTCCTAGCCCTTTTTTGGTTGTACTCAGCGTCAGCTTACATCTCTGTATAGATTTTGCAGGAATATGAAAACCATGCATAACGGCGTAGGAAAATCCTTTCCATGCTATCGAGGGCTGCCTTAAAATCAAAGAAGAGGTTAGGATTTGATTCTTTTGTCTCATTCATTGACGGTAGGCTTATTAAATATATTTCTTTTTCGTTACTTTCGGAGATACCCGACATGGTTATAGCCGAGTTCTCGCCCTTTGGTGTCTATTGCTGATACCAAGTGCAACGAGATCTTCTGCACCCGATATTCCAGGACGGCAATGATGAATGACCTGTGGGGCTTGGTCTGTTTCGAAACCTTGAGCAACGAGATGTGATTCCCGATCCTGACGGAATATTCGGTGCAGCTTAATTAATGATAACTGACATAGACTGCGGGGTTCCTTTTTTGTCAATTGGGTTTGGTCTGTGTTCGTCGAATGAGGACTACACGTTTTAATTGTCTACTCAGTTCAAGGTATCTCCTGTGGGCATTAGTGATTCTAACTTGGAATTCCAGGCTGAGTTTGTTGTTCGTGTTAATGTCCAGCAATATATTAAAGATTACATGACAAAGATTTACAATGTCTCAAAATCTCGAGTACTGAGAGATGTAATTTCCGATCCTGACGGAATTTAAGGAGAAAGTTTATCCCACGCACAGAATACAGAGGTTCCTTTTTCGTCAATTGGAAAGAGCACAATTAGGACCAATAAATCAGCCTATTAACCATCGCTGCCTTCGCTTTTTTGTTCTTCAAGTGAGCAATCGCTATCGTAAATAATAATGTAATACATCGTTATAATTGGGAATTCGGACTCTTTACATTCGTGTGTGACATTTCCACTCTTAATTAGCAGGCTGGAGAAGTTTTTCCTACATAAACTCGGCTAGTTACTAAAAGGTTTTCCAATAGAGATAATATGAGTAATAAGTGTCGTTTTGGCCATTTTTAATATGTCATGATCTGTCATTTTTTTTATTGTATTCAGTATTGTTTATAATTTCATCGTGGCAAGATATTCGCAAGAAGAACGTTTACAAAGTATTCAATATTATTATTAAAATAATTGTTCTGATTTTTAAGAAAATCATCTTCTCCACTAAGGCTCACTTTCATCTGAGTGGTGCGGTAAATAAACAAAACTGCCGATTCTGGTGCGAAGAAAATCCACAAATTATTCATGAACAACCATTAAATTTACCTAAATTGACAGTTTTGTGTGGTGTGGTTTTTGGTCTGGTGGAATCATCGGTCCGTACTTCTTTCGAAATGAAGCTGGTAGCACCGTTACTGTCAATGGAGAGCGGTATAGATCGATGATAACCAACTTTTTATGGCTACGATTAGAAGAAGTTGATCTTAACAACATCTGGTTCCAACAAGGTGGGGCTACGTGTCACACAGCACGTGCAACAACCGAATTATTGCGAGAAAGGTTTGGAAATTCGATTATTTCAAGAAATTGTGACATTGAATGGCCTCCAAGAAGTTGTGATTTAACACCATTAGACTACTTCTTGTTGGGTTATTTGAAGTCATTGGTCTTTAGCAATAAACCAGATTCTCTTCAAGCTTTGAAAGTCAATATTGAACGTTCTATTCATGACATACGACTGATTTAATGGGAAATATGCTCAAACATTGGTTCATCGAATTCGTTCCTGCAAAAGAAGTGGGGGCCATTTGAATGATGTTATATTCAGAACTCGATTGTTTTGTGATATTCAATAAGTCGCCGCATCCTTCCATTAAACTTTCTTTATACTATCCACTTTGGCGTCTTTCTTTTTTTCTGCGAATGCTACAGCGGTATAGCATCTAAACGGCAGGCGGTCGCAGGAGAAAATTAGCTTTTCAGAGCATAAAAAATAGTAACTTAAAAATTTTTTCAACAATTGTAAGTCTGCGTCAAACTGAATTATCAAATTATTTAAACTTTGCTCTTCTCTTTCTTTGCTTTCACAGCATCCTTTTAAATCAAAAAGTTTACTAATATGATATTTGAAAGAATTTTTATTTTTTATAACTTGCACAATTTATTTAACTTTCTAAATACATTTAATATAATTTGTTTAACGACTTTTCCAAAACAATGTAAAATAATACGAAAAAGAGGGATGTTTAATCAATTGGATGTGGTTCGTCCTTTTTCTCCTCCGAAGATGAGTTGTCGCTCTTCGATTTGTTCTTTTCCTCGGACGAGTTACTACCGCTAACGTCCTTTATAACACTTTCGCCACCAAGTGGAGCACCCAATGGAGTGCCAGCATCACCCTCAGGGTATGCGGTGATCATCTGTAAGGCAAGAATGAGGTTTAGATTAAACATTATGAATATAAGTGAAATTAGTGATTTTAACACTACAAAAAAAAAACTTTTTTCATTCAACACCTTTTTCGATAATAGATAGTATTACCATACGAACAGCGCTCAAAGAAAATTAAATTAAAAAAAAATATTTGGAAAACAAAATTTTACTAAAATTTATTAACCTATATTAAAATAATTTTCACTAGTTATTTGAAAATCTGAAAGTTTCTGTCACATATTTTTTCTAAATTATCTATTCATCTATAATAAACGAAAACTACCTGCAAGACCAACAGGCTGCACAACACGAAGAGCATAACACTGCACTTGGCCATTTTTGTCTCAAACGTGATTTTCAACTTTAGAACTTCAAGGTTTAGAACTTTTCTTAACAAACACTAAGCTTGTACTGCATCACTAAAGAAACACCGATATCTTATATACCGTCAAGTTGATTGAAAGCGTGAATGAAAACCGTAACAACACCTACTCCCTGTATTCAGCTAGCAATGTTATTTATACACTATAATTATTATTTATTCATTTGAAATCGGTGTTGGGCACATATCATCACACTCTCCTCAAGCCAAGCATCTATCCATTTTAATTTCAATATTTATAAACTTTTGCTTTCCACATATTTAGAAGCCAATAATAATAATAATGAGTTAACTATAAAATATTCAAAATGAAAAAATTATGACCGCAACAAATTAACATTTACAACTGCACACAACATACACACATGTTCATGCTTCGAAAATCGTAAGTTAATCCCCTGTCAGCGTGTAATTATTCACTCCCGATTAGTATACGCGTCATTCGTTTCAAACTCTAAAAACCTTGCTGCAAGGGAATTGGAATTAGTTATTGGAACAATTGCGAAAACCTCTTTGAAGCTTATATATCAACTTGTATGTAATATACGTGTACATCTTAACAAGTGTGGGAATACATATAAAAAAACTAAAAGTAAATGAACAAAAAAATGAGAATTCCCTTCATTAGGTGAACAGGTTGTTTGTTATTGTTTTATCGTTCTCGCTATTACGTATATGGCGCTTAGTGGAAATCTACTATAACAACAACAACAATAACGACTGGTTTAAATAATACTCTAAAGAAATGCATTAAAATAATAATAACTAGTGATAGCCAATAATCGCGGTAATACGAGAGAAAAAAACCTGCATACAAACATGCGCACATTCATACATATGTACATTGAAATTCAAAATTACAACAATGCCATAGATAGTGCTTTCAAACAGCGCAAACGCCTCCCATTCGACATCTGAGACAGTTTAATAGTAAATCTGGTTGTTGTTGTATATTTATAATGTTGTTGTTGGTTTGTTACAGCTTGTTAATAATTATATTTAGCTGCGACTAATTAAATGTAATTTTTTGTTCCGTTTTTCATTTCAACGAGGTGATGAGTAATTATACCTTTCCGAATTGTACCACGAGGTATTGTTGCGAGGTTTTTCTGCCTCACAGAGGAAATATGGGTTTAAAATTTTTTAAGAGCAGTAAAAATCTTTACAAAAATGTTTAACAATTTTGTGATAGCTCATTTAGCTTAAATTGCTGTAGTCTTTACTCTTTAAATAGTGGACAATCATATTAAAAATACTAGAATATTGAATTGAAAAATAATAATAAAAAATATTGTTTGGAGAAAATATTTTAATATTAGTTAAAAACAAGAAAGAGCAGTTGTCTTCGGTCAACACGAATTTTTTATAGCTTTCATGAACATATCAAAGTATTCCGATTTTAATGATTTTCACTACCAATATGCAGTTCACAATATGTGTGGATAATCCCAAATGTTAAGATCCTGGATGTCTTTTTAGATAATTTTTTGACCCAAAACCTCTGAACAAATCGGTTGTAGAAGGCCTATATTACTTAGTATTCCAGTTTCGATGATTCTCACTACCATTATGTAATTCATAATATGTTTGCATAAAAATTTTATGCTTCTAGATGTTACTTAATGGAAATGTTAACATTTCTTCCTCAAGCCTTTTCAAATTTGTTCTGCTTTAATACTTCCGTTATTATAACTACCTAATTTTATAAATTCTAAAAATTCTTCCAACATTTTTTTGAAAAATCGATTTTTTTATTTTACAAATCG
The DNA here is from genome assembly GCA_030068015.2 of Neoceratitis asiatica. Taxonomy (NCBI): domain Eukaryota; kingdom Metazoa; phylum Arthropoda; class Insecta; order Diptera; family Tephritidae; genus Neoceratitis; species Neoceratitis asiatica. Next base: position 75,816,565 of record CM061524.1, read on the forward strand.
AAAGCTTAAAGTGTCTAGAAAATGTTGGTAAAATGTTTTTTCGATCCGTTAATTAGTACCGTCGCTACACGGCTATGTCCTGAGCGTTGGCGGACGCTCAGAAACAAGTTTGCCGCGCGCTCCAAAACAAGTTACTATACCGATCGAAGGTAACATTTGTTTTGATCAAATTTCATATACATTACTCAAGATTACTTTTTGGCCGTCATATTGGATCGGACATTTTCAGTTTTTCAAATCCCACCTTAAATTCATGTTCAGCGACCATAAATATCTTCACATTCAAAGTTTCATTGATATTAATGAATATTTCACTTCTTTAGTCCGCCACATTGGATCCATCATTCTAAATTTGTCAAACTTGATCTCAAATTTATGTGCAGCGACCCGAACAACAAATTTAAACGAAATTTTATTCAAATTGATAAATATTTTACTGTTTAAGTTCGCCATATTGGATCCTCCATTTTGAATTTTCCAAATCTAACCTCAAATTCATGTTTAGTGACCGAAGAAACCTATAAGTTCACTTACTCTTAGACAAATAGATGGAGTAACTAAAATTGTACACGAAAACTGTTTTCAAACATTGACGCGCGTTTTCTCGAAACAAGATTTTCGAATCTGCAGGCATTCTCGTTTTTGAACCTTTTAATTAATCAACTTCGCATTTTGCCCGTCTAAAAGAAGACAAAATTCTCCGGCGCTACCTACAACATCGCAATATTTTGATCAGTAATAATTTTTTACAGCCAGCCAAAGTGGAAAAATCATGCGAAAAAACGATACTTAATTTTCAAGTAGTCGCCATTTTATTTTTATAACGAATGTTTTAATGTGTTTTAGGTTGGGGTGCTTATCTATGCTCTATGGAATGCAATCTTCAAGATCGTTTCGGTTTTCTGCTTGTAGACGACGAATTGCGACCTGCATCGTGCCCGCAGATGAGATCGGTTTTCAAAACACCTTTTTTTGCTAGAGCCGCCATTTTTGACACCCGACACTCAAAATTTTCGATTGTATAAACGAAGCCTAAATAAACATTTTGCAGAACAGCGCACATGTCTATGTTATTTTACTTCTTCAAAAAAAATTTATCAAACATTAGGTAATTTTTGCACAATTATATTAAAGAACACCCTTAAATTAAAAGTTGTAAAACGGTGGCACCCCTGCAAATAAATATTGTGTACAAAAAGCTCGTTTCATCATTTACCATGTTCTACCCATTTTTTAATATTTTATTTATCATTTCAATTAATAATTTTTATTTTAAACTATTTACAACTGTTGGCCACCATTTACATAATACCTTCCGTCAACTATTTTAACTTCCTAAATTGTACGTTCACTTCAAAGAAACATATATATCTGGAATTTATTGTTAAAAATACTTTCGTTTGTAATTTTATATTTGAAAGGGTTTGCAAGGAGGTCGAATTGAATATATTTATTGTCCGAGAAGTTGGGTGTGCCAAAATACCTTTCCATTTCAAGACGATTTTCCAGCTAATTTCGATCTCCAATACTAATTTCTGTTCGACTTAAAACTCGATTATTAAGTATATATCGACATACTTGCACATATATACAGAAGACTTCCTAACTAAGACACATATCTCTGTGATTTCTGTGACCGATCGAAAGACTCCTCTAAGGACTTCACTGATGAAAAATTCTACTGCTACTGTCGCGAGTACTCAGATGGGATATTTTGAGTACAACAGGTGAGAGCTGCCCACATTTGGATATTTCATATTTTTAATAAATAATAAAACTGGTCTATCTATTATACAAAAATAACTAAAAAGCTTCCAAGGGCTTTCCTTTGAAATTTAACAATGCCTGATCAGAAATTTCATTCTATCTTTTGAGGTAGCCCATTCACCTCGAGATTACTTAACGTAGAAAAAGTTTAATTTACAATTACTTCATTTCATCCGACTCGTAGCCTCATCATACGTCATTTGTTACTAAATGAAATTCGCTACTATAAATATTATAGTTATTAGTAACTCGTAAAAAATATTATTAAACATTTACTGACAATTATCAATACGAAAATGCTTCTAAAAATTGTAATCAATTATAATTAGGATTAAATTTTGTTTTATGTATTAAATACATAAGTTAATCAAAAACCGTTACTTTTTAAGAAAATATAGGTTACAAAAAACGACAGAAGGTAAAGGAGAGTGGAAAGGAAAACACAATCATTAGAGTGGGTACACATGTTATCAAAAATGCTGTTTTGTTTGAGCAAATAAAAATCATTTGAATTTTTTATTTTTATCTGGCACAAGGTTGAAATTTTAAAAATTCAAAATTTAAAGTGAATTTACTTATGTAATCATGTAAAATAGTTAAAAATAATTTTTAAAGGATTTGCACCTGTTGATTTAAGTTGAGTTGATGTGGCTGTTGGTCAACGCACTTAGACCTATAGGCCCATTGTGGTGTAGCTAGGAGGCTCCTATCAGCATCTCAAATGCATGAAGCATTTGGTTTGCCTTATAAATGCAATGAGATTACTAATTTCAGCTAAGGAGTAGTAACCCATTATTTACCCGTGAAGACCAATTAAACTAATGGAGAACCGAGCTTTTAGCTTACCGTATAGGTCTTGATTAAGGAAATTGAGGAGAGTTTCCAGTGGTTTTGAGGAATTCGTGAGTAGAGTTCCTGTTTTTAGGATAACTGCAGTATAAAAAGTTTTTTTTAGACTCCATTTCTTGCCAATGTCGTTTTATAGGCCTAATGTGCAGTTATAGATCTCCTCGAACTTTGTTTGCTATCTAAGATTATCTCGAGATTTAAGCGGAGATGATATGTATCTTTTGGTTAAATGAACTAGTTTGGTTTTTACTGGGATGACATCCAGTCCGCTGTCCTTGCATCAGCTTTCTACTACGTATATGGGATTTTTAAGTTATCACATACAATTTGAAGGCATTTTCTTGCCCCTGTAAGAGCAATGTCGTCAGCGTATGCCACCACATCACAGCCCTTACTGTTCAATTTTCAAATCAGCGGGTTTGTAGTAAGAATCTTAGCAGTGGGGATAAATCTCCCCCTTGAGAGGTTACTGTCTGGTGCTGGCCACTTTATCAAAGATAATCCTATTTCAAGATTCACTATGGACTGTTCTTTAAGAATTGTATATATTGATTTACGCTTAAAATAGACTGTCTACTTTTATTTCTTAAAAATCACTAGTTTTTTTTATATATTTTTTTGCAAAATATAAAAACTAATAATAATAGCGTAATGATGTCTAGTTCTCACCACGCCATATTTTTGCTTTAAATTTCCACATTTAATCACTTCCAATACTTGTTATAATCAGATAAATAGCACACACTTAAATAAAACCGGGCAATTTTAATCTCTAAACTTGTTCCGAATTTAATTTATGCTTTTTAAACGTATTTGAAATTCAGCTTTTCTTTTGTTTTCATTGAAAATGCCTGTGGTTGAAGAGAAATAAACTAACAAAATCGCAAATAAAATAGTCACAGTCTATATGCGAGTAGACAGTTCATTTGGCCTGTTGAGACACTACTACTTCCGCTTTTAATACACATACATACATATGGAATTACCAAATAAAGTTGGCCAAAAAACTATTTATGTGTATTGATGTACATATGTATGTACGTCATTGCTTTGGATAGTGAAAAGTATAAAAGTCATTATTTGAATTTGTGCGTTTTTAATGCAGTTAAATGCAAATTTAATTTGTTTTCAACTCAATGGACAGCGAATGCGAGAAGCTGAAGAGCTAGCTAGCTAACAAATGTGTTAGTATGTAGTGATATATAAAAATTTATACATATGTATATTCATATACTATTGTATGTATTTAATATATATATATGGATACTTATGTATAAGTATATATTAATACTCATATATATATATATATATATGTATATATGTATATATTTCAACATATTTGTTCACGCCATCGTGCGTGCAAAATCCTTTATATGTTTGGCTTGGCCTTATAATCCCTGCTGTTGGCAAAAGCAAATGTAGCATTCACGCTCATATCGACAGCTGTGCTAAATTTGGGTTATTTGTGGGTGCCTAGTGCATCAGAAAGACTATTAAAATTACGTTAAAATGCAATGGAACTGAGTATTAATAAAAGAGTAGAGCATTGTATTTTGGAAATGAATTCAGCACCAAAACAGTTAAGATCAACAAATTGGAAACACCGTAAGATGAATATTGTTTAAAGAAAAATGTCTCTTAGAGCTTATTAAAAAAACTCGGCTTTGTTAAACATTTTTGTAAATTTTTATGTTTTCGTCGCGGAATCTGACTAATTTTGTATTTAAATAAACGTTGCATGTGTCTTTCAGCAACTAGTAATAAATAAATAAATTGCTGATATTAAAATCTATATATATGAAAATCAATGCAAATTTTGATGAACGCCTATAACTTGAGAACCCCAGACCAAATTGCACCAAATTTTTAGGAGTTATAAAGGGATGTTAGGAGAAGTTTAATCTGAAGTTTTCATGAGATTAGTGCAGCCGTTCCATGGATTTGACCATCTTAGGGATCATTGGTCGCTACCCATACAAAATACATGCAACAACAACAACAGCATGTAAAATTCCAAACTACGCGTGCATTACATTGTAGGTGGTGTTGAAGGGAGAGAGAAGTGAAAAAAAAATTAAAATGAAAAAAAATATATAAAAATATATAAAAAAATTAAAAAAAAAATTAACTTTAAACAATCCGAAAAAAAAATGTTGGAAAAAAATTTAAAATCAATTTTCTTTCGTTTCCTTTTAGAAAAAAATTGAAATTTTTAAATTAAAATTTCAGTTATATATTTTGGATTTTCTTTCTGGGTATAGGCACGCCGAGATCCATTAGTCAGTTACAAATTTGAGTTAAAATTATTTTATGAAGTGGAAACAGAACTTAAAATGTAAAATGACATTTTTCTTTTTGAATTGTAATCCCCTAAATTTAAAATGCAAATTAAGAATTAAAATAAGTTTGATTAGTTGAAAGAGCTAAACTGTTTTTTTTTAATTTTAATTGATAGTTACACAATTGGAAAAAAAGTGTGCGGTGTAACTTTCTGCGTTTGAAATTAAAGTTTTCGAGTTTGAAAAACATGTTAATGATTAATCTAAATGGGATAAAATAATTATTTAAAAGTTAATTTAAAATATAATCCCAGAATTTTAGTTTTAATTTTCTCAATTTAAAATGGAAAATCTGGAATTTCGCAAAAAGTAAGCGGAGTCTCTCAAAATTCCCCAAGTTCCCAAGTAAAATTAGAAGGGGCTGTAAGTCAAGTGATCTCATTTCCTCAAACACCACTGTAACGGTGTTAGTCACGCAATTTATAAACGTCAGCAGTGCATTTACATAAATGCTGAAAATGCAAAAACCCATCAACGTCCAACAATGCTCAGCCTAAAGTACATTAAATGGACACGAAAGCCGAGCGCAGCAGATTTTTCGGCGAATGTTTGACAACGCTAAACGATCACCTACTGCTTGCTGGTATATGCATGTGTATGTGTTTAATTGAATGCAACTATGCTCCGTAGTTTGCAAATATTTACGGACAAATGTTGCATGCAACGCATCACAAAAATATATATTTTTTTTTTTTCAATTTTGTTGTTATTGTTGGTCTAATTTAATTGTTGCCATTGTAGGTGCACTTGTATATATGGCACAGCAGTGATGCCGTAATGAGGCAATTTATTTAATTCAATTAATTTGATGACATTAAAAAGGCCGTCAACTGCTAATGTACACACACGTATACACACACAGCGTGGATAATTTGTGGGGTTATGTGAAAATACATTTACGCTAACCATAATAGCAATGCAAGTTAATAAGTCAGCTCTTATGCCACCAAACCTAAAAAAAGGCTGCCTAGAGAGGGAGTTAAAAGGTGTAACCGCAAATGCAATTTTTCACGCTAAAGTACCGTAAGCTTTTGTGGCATTTATAGGGCTTTAGTAGTGTGGAAATAAATTTACCAGCACACAATATACGTAAATATTCACTATATATACTTATGTGCATACAAACTTATTTAGCGCCGCGCCACCTCAATTCATTTCACATAAATTATGTCTGCTTTTGGGGGAGAGAATAAATTCAACGCTTTATTTCGTATTAAATTCTAAGGTAATGCAAAAAATATATTTCTCAATTCGTTTTAATTTTAAGAGTTTTTTTTTTGTGTTGTTTTATTTATTTTATTTTATTATTATTTTTTATTTTATGTTATTTTATTTTATTAATTTTTATTTTATTTTTCCTTAGCATTATTTTATATATTTTCTTATGTTAATCTTTATTTATTTTATTTTGTTATCCCTAAGTTAAGATTATTTTATCTTATTTTGAATAGTTTTATGCGGCCTGTAATTGTTTGTGGTTATAAGTAAATGAGCTTTATTCAAAGGCCTCTTTTGTTAGAATTTTTTTGAATTGAATATTTTGTTGTACAACTAAGAAAAATTGGTAGAAGTGACAGCTGTTTCTGAGGTCACCACATCTCTTCATCAGACTTCTTTTACCAGGGATCGAACCGACGGATTCTGGCATCACAACGTCTGTCACGCGATATGCTGTTGTATTATTCAATTTTCTACTAACCAACAACATTTATATTTTATTTTATTTAATAAAGTTATTTCAGGCTTATTTACTTTATTTTCTTGTATATTATTATATTTTATTTTAAGCAGTTCGGCTTAATAATTCAATGACAACACAATATATTTGTAATTAAATGAAATTATATATTTACATAGATATGTTTAAAAGTAATATATTTGTATACATTTTGTTAATTATGTGAAACGAGTAGGAGGTCGAAAAGAAAAACAACGTTTTTGTTTTCATAAGCGGTCGAAAAGCTCCAAATACGCATTATAAGCAATTAAAGGTACATTGGCCCAGCATCCACACATGGTTTCATTTCATTTTATTTTCCAATTTCCTTATTCCACAAAACAAAATAAGCGTTTCTGTTGTCCTTAAATAAGACCCCGTACAAAAATAAACTTGATTTCACTTACTCTAGCTTAATTGTTTGCTCGCACTCTTCATACGTTCATTATCTACATTTGTTCACGTCTTCATTAACTCACTAACCACACACACGACCACAAAACGAAACAACGTTCATCAGCCATTGGGCATATTGCGTGTTGTTCAAAACTTTGGCAATAAAACGCTTAAACACGTTACAGTCGACGACGATTGTCATTTTACATTCTCCAACTTATACTTTAACTACTCATTTACTCGTTCTTCCCACTCCCCCTTGCCAAGTTTCCGCAGCCTCATTTGTCCCATTTCCAATGGTTAAATTGTCTTAAATAATCGTTTTATGTGTCACGCCCACACGCCTACTCGGTCGAATAGTCGGCGTATTGTGTGTGAGACTTTTGTCATATTCCTCTTTTTGTTATCTTCATCGGAAGTACTTTAAAATGTCATATAAATGAGATTAAGTTGTGTTCCTTCATTAGTTTTCATTCTTAAATATTTTAATATTGCTTTTGATCAGAGAGAAGTTTGAGAGTTTAAAGTAAAAATTGCCATGGTCTACTTTAGGTAATACAAATACTTGCGATTCACCAGTCAACTAATTTTTAGAGTAGTGAAGTGGAGTAAAAAAACTATTTGACTTAGCCCATTGTCAGTTCTTATAATAATCTCAAGGAATTCAAACCGATGAAATAAATAGAAGGAAAATTCATTATATAAAAATATATTTTTTTTAAAGATTTTTATGAGCGAATAAAAAAAATGTTCTCACATGTCTAAACAGTAACAACTGGATATATTTAACATAAAACCAAAAGAGGTATAAGAAAAGTAGTATGTAAGTACCAAAAGGAGAAGAGGTAGACCAACCACAAGTTGTACTAATCGTAACCGAATCACGAGCTGAATAGATTTAGCCAAACTAGCCTTGTAGTTTTCGAGATATTTAAACCAGATGCACTGCTACGTTTAAGCATTCTTTTGTCAAAATCGGACAAATCGGACCACTAAAGCATATATAAGGATTTCGGATTTGAAGTTTTGGATCATTAAAACATGAGATTTGGTAACCTACACATATGTAATAATTTGTACACTGGTACTGAAAAGCATCAATATAGGACTATTTACTATAACTTATATCTCCAATACACCGATTTGTATAGATAGGAGATTTTGCGTCAAAAATCCGTCAAAAGAGCATCAAAGAGCGTAAAATTTGGCATACTACACATGTAAATTCAAAAAAATGTGTATTTTAATAATCATCAAAATCGCAAGATTGTGTTATATTGCCTCCTACAACCGATTTTTCGAATATGGGTATTAATTTTTTATACTCAAAAGCTTAACGGTACATTTGATATGTTCATGAAATTTATAAAGTCTTCAGCTGAAGACACTAATTTTTTATTGCATTTAATTTGGATTTCAATTTTCTATTATTTGAATTGTTTTTTTTTTCTGGAACACAATAATTTCCTTTTCACCCAAATTCAACTACACGAAAACAAAGCAATCAAAAATTTTGCAATTCGAATGCGAAATAATAGTGCAAAAATTACTCAGAATATAAGTATTTAAAGTGCTTCCGCAACTTAATGACTGATCCTAATCTCAACACCTCACCAACCAAATAACACGGGCCAAGTTGCAAAGGATGCACAATAATAGATGATTATGTGACAGATAAAAAGCTTAAAAGGCTATAAAAATACGATTCTACCTATCATACTTGTATAAGTGCTGGAGAAAAATCTTTGAAAGCTATAGAGATAATAAACAATAGAGGTTGAGAGTAGAGGGAATGCGACAAAAATACAAATAAATGAGTGTCGCAAAAAATAGATGGCGGTTTGAAGAGTAAGAGACTTACATACATTGTGAGGTGGAGTCGTAATGGCGACGGCGGTGGCGACTAAATGACTAATGCAACATCAATTAGAATCACCTAAAGCAGAGAGAAAATGTGTGTTACTGAAGCACTAAAAATATGTTGTCCGAAATAAATTTAAAAAAACAACAACAATTTTTTGCCCCACTGCGGCCACTTTAACGGTTAGTAAGTAAGCAAGGCATGTACTATTTTTGTATTATTCTATTTTTTGCTTCTGTTCATATGCTGCGACATTTGTGCTCATTATTATTAATATAGACACACACATAAGGAAGCACACATCCCCATTCATACTTATACTTATAATTCACTACAGCATATTAGCTGAGCTAGGCAAAGTTTTCTCTCGTCTTATGTGTGGCTTAAGTTTAGTTGCGTTTTATGTTTCACTATTTCTTCTTTCCGTAGCTCAACTCAGCTCCTGCCTCCGGTAGCCCGTCGTCCAGTCTGTCCAGTCGAGTGACTTGCCAACTTGAGCGTATTATAACGACTGACTTTACTGTTAATTTCCGGCATTTGTGCACTTCCGCCCAAAGACTTTGCTGGTAATTTTCTGTTGCTGATCATAGTAGTCAGTCAGTCATTCGATGACCGTCCGGACGCCCTGCAACACTCCTTATATGGGTTGACAGGCAATGTAGGCACCAAAGTACTAAACACATGTGAGACATGTGGTTGTCTTGTATTTGTACTTCTGAACTTGCATAGAAACTTCTTATTCTCATGTTTGAATTCTTGACGCCAGCGCTAATGACATGTTGGTCAGTGTGATGGCTCACAATGGATCAGTAGGTAGTGCCTTCTTCTTATCAATGATTTTTTAAATTTGTGTGATATTCCATAATTTTGACTCAAATTGTCTAAATAAAAATGAGGAGAGAGGTAAAATAAATTTTATGAAATATACAAACGTTAAAACAATTTCAATAAATCCAATTTCAATAAAAGTTAACAAATAATCGATACAAATTTATATTTTATAATGGGTTTAAAAGGATAAATATTGAGAACTCGGAGTAAAAAATTTGTAAAGAAACCAGTCGCCCTGCACAGTATAACACATTTTTGGACGACAATACGTTGTCTGACCTACTGAAAGCTTTTACGGTTATCGTACTCTCTCCTTCGATTATTTTTCACTTCGGCTGACCGCTTTAGCTTGACATTTTATTTCTTTTATCTATCCTTCAATTGCCACCCTCTCTTTGTGCTTACCATGTATTGTTTGCTCATCAGCAGCAACTGTTTCTTCTTATTTTTTTTTCTACATAAACATTGTTTTTATTGATATTCAGCAGCTGTCTGCCTTTAAGTTTGATAAATTATTTTTACTTCTTTTATACAATATACGAGTAAGTATAATGAAACCATTTGCTCTGACTTTTGCCCTATAACGTCGTCAGCACGTAATGTTGTCGTACTGTGCGGTGCCAACCTACTTAAGTAAATGCCACCAAAAGTTTTCACAAAACTTTCCTACATACAATTTAATTAAGGATTTTGTAGAGTTTTTCTTCCTCTTTCGCCAATGGTCGTGTTAGGCTTTGTGTTATCCTTGGCTGTGTTCTTGGCTAAATCAACACTTTTTCTCATTAAGCAATATGTTTATGCAACGTGAGGTCTTTACGTTGGACAGTCTGCCTTTGAAAATGTGATACGTTTGATGAAAGACAAGCACCACAAATGACTCGGAAATGTCAGTTTGTGCAAGAGTTTACAATTGTGCAAAATTCTACTAAAAAAAGACTATCGTCTTTAGCATAAACGTAGTTTTTCTGCAGATAAGAAGCGAGATAATCTCACTGAAAATCTGAGTTCGATATCGATTGTAATTGTTTACCCGATTAAACTCATAAAAGCATATATCCCAACACCCTGAACTACAACCATTTGCTCTTCTATAATGACTCTATTATGGTTTTAAAGTTGGGCTTGGAACATCAACAACAATTTCTATTGGGGAAGCAAACCTCAGATGACCACTTACCTTAATTGAGAAGACGGTTTAACCCCTCACGGTATGAACAGGTATCAAAGAAGATTGGTGTTAGTTTTTGCGCCCAATTGTGATATTCGTGGTGGAAGAAACTGCGTTCACTTCAATGGATGATCGAAAGGCTTGAAATCAAGTTTACCTTAGATAAAAGATGAGTATCCTATATTTAAGATAGACCTACTATTTGAAGCCTGATACGCAATCGTTTCCCTCCTCAGCAAAAACGCGTATTCGGAACTGTCTCATGCTTGTTCTCTATGACCAACGCTATTTAAGGAAACCATAAGGCGGTGAAAGAAACCTCAGCGGAATTAAAATATTACAGATAAGAGGAAATGGACAGTTCAGTTTTTCCATAAAAAAATGAAATCCTGCGTAGGATATGGTTAGAGAAAAATATGATTTACGACCGGAATATAAGTACTGTTTTTACAATCCATAGAAAGTGGAACTCCAACAGTTTACATAAAAAGTCTTATCTAAGATACTGAATTTTATTTGTACGTTTGTAGTATGTTAGTATATTGGGCAGGTTTCCAATTAATGAATTATAAATCATGGGAAGATACCTGACCTATAACCCTCTGTAATGATGGAAGGTTTAAGACCGATTAAGCGTGTGGACCTTCCGGCCTTAGGACTGGAAACGACTGAAAATTATTTCAAAATGTGAACAATTTTTAAGCTGCAAAATAATGATCTCGTCTGGCTGTTTATAGAAGCGGAAGGTTTTGACTGCACATCCATACACACACGTATTTTAATGGCTTTGCATGAGTCTTAGACTTAGTTGGGATGTGAGTGCTTTATAACAGTTCTAATATTAAGTTATTAATATAACTTTTTATAGCTTGAAATAAGAGTTAAATTTATAATATAATTTTTATTATGAGGTGTGTTCAAAGGAAAGGTGAATTTTAATTTTTTTTGAAAAGTACTTATTTATTCATTAATATTTTTTTGTCCCATTCAAAGTAATTCCCCACTTGCGCCAATGCTTTTTCCAATACTCGAAGCACTTCTGAAATGTGCTTTTCGGTATGGCCATCAGCTCTTTATTCGATTCTGACTTGATCTCATCAATTGTGACAAACCGCTTTCCTTTCATTGGTTTCATTAGATTTGGGAATAGGAAAAAGTCAAAAAAGGCATGATTGCGATTTTGGTTTTGGCAAAAAAATCACAAATTGGCATTGTTGTGTGAGCTTGTGCATTATCGTTATGCAGAATCCACAATTTATTTTTCCACAATTCCGATCATTTCCTTATTAACTGTACAACCTTTGGGCAGGAACTCATGATGCACCACACCATTGTAATCAAAGAAAACAGTTAGCAAAACCTTCACCTTTTCCTTTGAACATACCTCGTATAGTTTAAAAACAAAATCACATAATAATCAAAATAATATTCAACTACGGAATCCTGTGCCTTGCGCCACATGGCACTGATGAGCAAGTGCAAGCTAATAGTTTTATATCTACTACCGCCATATGCATATTGCACATTTATCCGTTATGTATAGTTTTGAGTTTGAAACGTGTGCCCTCACACAAAACACGTGTCTCCGGAAGTGAGGACATTGAAATATATACATATATATATTATGGTTTCTAATAAAACGTGCCACCTCAAGTGTAAAGCCACTAAAGAGGCATTCATAGAAACGTTCATAGACACTTATACATATAAATATGTATATATGTGTGCTTATAGCCAATAGTGTTGTAAAAACAATAAAGATGAGCATAAAAATAACAATAACAAAGTCGATGTGCAAAAATGCAGTAAGTTCAATCATTTGGTAGTCATTTTAGTAGTTACAACCATAGTGGATACCTATACAAGGGTGTGTGTGTGTGTTCTAAGCGTTGTACAACAATCGATTGCGATAACTTTTGATTACAATGGGAATATTGAGTAAAAATCACGAGTATAAAAGAAAATATTGTCAAAGGCCTGTTGAAATGACAACAATAGCAACAACAACAATGGCAAGGAAAACCAGACTAAGAAAAATGAATTGCTAAAGTCGACGGTTTTTATACCTCTTACGAACATCGAAGAATAAAATAATAATAATCGAAAGAATACAAGGATACTGTTTTTTTAAAGGAAATTGATATTCGCAGAGAAACCCAATCTGGCAATTATATGTTAACTATAACATATCAAACGATTCATTATGTATTTTTGAGCAAACACTTACCTCACATATATTTCAGCTGAATATTCTTTTACTTTAATTTCGATGATTTTCACAATATTCTTATAATGATTGGGACGCGTAGTATCAAATATCAAAACTTTTTCTTCTTTGGTGCAGGATTTTCGACCCAAAACGCATTTTTTAACCATCAATTGGAACTAAATTTCTTAGTTACCCATTTTTTATTATTTTCGCATTCAATATTCTTGACATAACTAGTGTGCGACCCAATTTCATGCTTTTAGCTGCTGTATTGACTGTCATTTTGAGCTACGTGTCTTGCGATAATAATATTTCATTCAAGTAAATTAAGTTAAGGAAGCACTCCTAAATTATCAAGTATAAAAATATTAAGCAAAACTAACTAGGACTTAAAACAGTTAGAAACATATAGCTTATAGCTTAACAATATTTTTACGTTCACCAGAAGCTTTCTATATTTAAGGAATCTATTCATATAACTGTGCAGTGAAGGATAGTTACAACCGCTAAGAGTCCCTAAAACAATTGCATATCCTAAAGTTTCTCACCAAAGCAAACAAAATTTTTTGTCTATTTGGCGACAGACTAATAGAAAGCACAACATAAAATATGTGGGTATGTAAAGTAAGGTTAAATAGGGAACATAAACCTGATTAGAGGTGCTGCATATAGCTTGGAGTGTTAGATGGGAAAAATATTACCTTAGAAGTTCCGTTAGGAAACTTATTGCGGCGTACTTGTGATTTTCAGAACTGTTTCGATCTTAAATAGGAGCCTTGTTGTCTTTGAGAACAAGATCTCGCTAGTGGAGTTCAATTGGAGCATCGAGAAAGGGTTCGTCACTGAGGATAACGTCCAATGCAGGTACGGTGTCTCATTTATACTAGACATCAGTATCTTAATATGCTTGTATAAGTCTTGCAATAACAGATGACAAGTCAAACTCTGTGAGGCAACCACTGGAATTCCTCACAGTATTTAATAGGTCGATTCCTTTGCACCTATATTAAAAAAATTTCTTTGCGCCAATTGTGAAATACTTTGAACGATACATATACGCTGCTTCAGAACTACTATTTATAAATTCATCTAAATAATCGCACATATTTTTTTTAACATTAAAGCATTGGTCATCAAGCCAAGCATTTTCTGGTATATATTAAGGTTTCTCATACCAAAAACTACAATGTAATCTTATTTTCTGCTCATGAAAGGTATACAAAAGTGTCAAAATGCAATCAACTGATATTTGCTAATATGGGAACGGCAGAGAATGCAGAAATGGCCAACAACCGAGTTACACACACCAACTTCTCACAACTCGAAAGCATTTTTGCAAATTTCAATTTCAATTGTTAGTAGATTTTGTATTTGTATCCCTGTGTGCGATGTTCTTTTCTATTCTTCTCCCATGCCGACCTGGAATGCTTATTGAATAGCCTGGATTTGTATGCGACAGATTTGCTGCCATTTCAAATGCAAAATCCAAAGTGTGAAAACGAACTTCGATTTGGTTTAAACATTTTAAATTCCTCGTTTGGAAAACCTCTTGAGGCTGATGTAGACAAGCAAATATACATACATACACATACTTTCATATGTACAAGTCTTCACATCAGCTTCCTTAGGTAAATGCATACAAATACCTGCATTATAAAAGTGTTTTCAATTTTGTAGCTTTTAAATACTTTTCCATTCGTTGTTCCATTGTAGTTGTATTATTCTTGTTGTTGTCATTGGTGTTTTAGTGACATGTTATTGGCCAAGTTGCCGATTTCCATTTGATAGCAATGGTATATTATGGTAACCGACGAAGTGGCGGTGCTGATAAGTTTGAGTTGAAGTCGTCGATATTGTTAGTGGAAATTAGGCGATGGCCACAGAAAACCCCTCCAGAGAGGTAAATAAAATTTAAAATGTATATGTTTTTGAACTCCATAAGAACATCTTTTTCTTAATTTTTTATTTTAAGAAAATGTAAACTGTTTTTGAAAAAAGATTTTTACGCTAGGCTAACATGTTGTATGTCTTGGCCAAATTATGTCTGATTGTCGTCAACATATTTTAAAATTAATTAAAATTATTCTGTATCCAAATTAAAACATGTCTTATTAAATTGTTATAACCTTAGTAATAAATAAGATAAATAAGGACGAATTTTTAGACATGTTGAGTTCAAGAAGAAATAGAACGCATATAATTTACTGTTATGACCAAGAATTTAGCTTTATTATTAAGATGAGGGTGTTCGATTATGTTCTACGATTTCGGGCCAGTGATCGCCTTGGTATATCAGCAATAATACCCATAATAAAATTTGAAAAAAAGAAGCAATAGTTATAACCTTAAATCTAAAATGCTTTCATTAAATCTTAAAAAATTAATGGCCCTATTCTGCATTTCGACTCGAATCGAAATTTTCTTCGTTCGGCGGATTTGGTATTCTGCGTTACCTTCCGTTTCGATCAATCTTCGAAACTTTCGATTCTATCCAATTCTATCTATTCTGATATCGATTGTAGTTACGTTTTTGGCCGTTGTAATTTAGTTGGCGGACAACTGTTCGTTTTAATATTTTCGCGTACTTAAATAATATAATTTTACCAAAAATGTAAACAAATTATGATTTTGATAATTGGAAAAGTAATAATGACGCTTTTTTTAGTTTTATGAGCTTAATAACGCTTATTGATACAAAACAAGAGGAATATGCAAATTTAAGGAGTTTTGACCAACGTTGACCAAATACATTTAGTCCACCAGTGTATTTCATGACTCCATGAATTCAAGAAAACTATGCACTGACGTTGACACTGTTGATTGACACATTTTTACGTTATAATCTGCACCAACTCTATGTTTTTAGCTACTTTCCGTAAAAAAAACGCCAGCTACTACTCAATTATGTGAAGTAAACCATGTCAAAGTACTTGATTGTTTCTTGCGGGAAAATATCTATGTCATACTTGAAAGCATCTTTATTAAGTTTAAAGTTTATTTGAATCTAAATAACGAAGTTTGTTATATAAAAGATTACCGATTACAAGCTCAATTTCTTAAAATTCGTCTGAAATGGCTAACTCTTGTCTCGCAATTCTCATGAAATATCGCCGAGGCAATTTTTTCCATTTAACTTTAAAAACACGATTTTATTTATTTTTATTTGAGTTATGCAAGAATAGTTTGCATCTGTTTGCTTTGTTTTGTTTCAATTTCACACATTCACATGCAACCAACTGACTTCGAAAATATATTCTCTCTTCCCCTTTTCCTTTCGATTCGATAGTAACTCAGAATACGTAATTATGATTGTGGCGGAGCGGAGAGCGGGAACGTAATCGAAATGTAGAACAGCCCTGTGCATTTGGTAATATAACCTCGATAAAATTTATCAACATATTATTTGGCATCACATCATTTGGACTTTTCATGGACTAGTATTTTCATATACATGAAGAGATTGAATAAAAATAATAATATATAATATTAGGTCTCCAAGAAACAATAACTTTTTAAAAAGTATTTCCTTTAAGATTTAGAAACAGTTTTTAATTTGTTTAAACTACTTTTCTTCCATTGAGTTATAATCACGGTATGAGTCTACGCTAATTAATGCCTACATGTAGGCAACGATTTTTTTTTTACTTAGAGCTATATTATACTCACTGGTAAAATTAGCCTATATCTAGTCATTTGATATTATTATATTGCCATCAAATATTATATAAACAATTAAAAAAATGTATCACAAAAAAATTCAACTAAACAAATTTCCACCAGGTCTTTATTGTATTGTGTTCGAACCGTGCATGAGAATTCAGTTTTATAGGCACTGATAAAGCTCAAGTAATAAGTTGCTTCTTCTTCTTCTCCAACATGATTTTTTCCACATGTTCCGTAAGCAATTAATATAACTTTAATTTCTAAATGAAATTGCAAATTGGACTGAAAGTGGAATTGAAAAATGCTGTGCTCAAAGAAGGAGAAGAGAACACTTGTATGTAATGGATTTTTTATCAAAAGTGATTTATTGTTATTTGAAGTTTTTTGGCGTAAGGTTAGTAGAGTGTTAGTAGTAAAAGAGATTGGTACAGAAAATCTGTATTACTAGAGAATGGACTGAAAAAATAGACGTATGTACATACTTTAGACTACATTTCATTATATAATTCCTTTCTTTAAAACACAACTGCAATTCTCAACAGACTGTACACAAAGCCAATAATATAAGACAATAATTTAAATGCCCAAGTACCTGTATATATGCACTTAAATTTAAAATTAAGTTCAACGTTGTCGGCTAATTCAATGCTACTAAAATAATACACAAAAATTGCAACTTTAGAATATTAATTACTTAATGCAAGTTACGTTAAGAAGTACTGCTCATAAACAAACTCTTGCGATGAAAAAATCAAAAAAAAAAAGGCTGAGAGTTATACATTAAATGCACAAACACAATACATTAAGAATCATCAAAATATTTGTGAAATTTTCATATCTTTGTTTTTTTTTTTAAGCAGCTCATCAGCTGCGCCTCGTTGAATTTCATAGACTGCCAAAAAATGCAACGGAAAATGAGTAAAACGGAAACTTGAAAAAAAAAGGAAAACAGAAAAATATTTGAAATCGTCCAGGAATGAAAATTATGTCTACAAAGGAAATACTCATAATAATTTCAATTGTTATAGAGTTTATGTAGAAGTCAAAAAAAAAGAAAAAGAGAAAAGAAATGAAAAGGAAGTGTGTCTAAAAAATGTGAATTTACACAAAAAAAGGTCAGCAGCAGCACTCAACTCTTAAGAAGTTTTGGTAAAAGGCAAAGCGATTTTATAAAACGGAATATGCTTACAATGAGCATGCTAAGGAATGGAAAAATATACATATGTATATAATGCAAGTCAGATGGCCTTGTACAGCGCAGGCCATGGAAATAAAAACGCTTTTGCAATGAGAATTGTATTTAATTGTATACTTTTCGTAATTATATATGTTATAAATATTAAGATAAAATAAACATTCAGCGCCCTCGCGTCTTGACTCCCGTGACACTGTCGACAGTAATCAAAGACAACTCGTGAGAGCGCTCTGAAAATCCACATTTTTTATAACACTTTCCAACCGTGCCACTGCGGTGAAATAGTTTGACCTGTAATTTTTGGAGAATTTTTGGGCATTTTTTTGATAATAAAAAATTGAACAAATGAATATTTTTGCACATTTACAGCAATGTTTGAAAAATATTTGACTTCAGTAAATACAAAAATATTTGTTCCTGATTTTAATATACAAATTTACCGTGATTAATGAAAAGTTATGCATAACCTAAAATGATTTTATGATGAAAAATTATTAAAATTATTGTCTAAGTAGTATTAAGGATTGTTTGCCATCAGCTGTTCAAAATTCCTTCATTTGGCTTTGTTACCAGCTCAAAGAAAATAATCGAGGAACGCATTTATCTACATATTTAGAAAGTTTCGGATCTAGTCATCCTTGGCAGTAATAAGATACGAAACTCTCTTTAAATGTAGATAAATGCGTTCCCCTGTTATTTTCTTTGCGCTGACAACAAAGCCAAATAAAGGAACTTTAAACAGCTAATACTTAACAACCCTCAGTACCATTTCGTCAATAATGAAAAGTACCATTTTTCACCAGAAAAATAATTTAGGTCATCAATAAATTTTCATTAAACACAGTAAATTTATATGTTGAAATTAAGAACAAGTATAGTTTAGTTTGCTGAAGCCCAATATTTGCCCAACCTAAATGTAAATGTCCAAAAAAATGCCCACAATTTCTCCAAAAATCCAAAGGGGAGAAATTTTAATCGAAGTGGTACTGTGGGAAAATGTTATAAAAAATATGGATTTTTAGAGTGCTCTCACGATATAAAGAGTTTCGTGTCTAATCATCTTTGGCCTGAGTAGGAAATAGAAAATTCAAATTTTATTTCAATGAATAAAAACTAAACTCACATTACTCTGCTATATGGTGCAGAAGCATGAGCCGGCTTTAGCAGTTTTTGAACGTTTTACGAAACTTTGCGTATAGGCAACGGCGACAGACGATGGAACGATAAGGTGTAAAGAAAGCCTCCCTAGTCTCAACGTCGAATCTCAGTGAGTTCCATTCAAAAAATTTTTGTTCCGATCCTTCAATACCACCATCAGAGAACTCTCCGCATTCAATGACCACGAAGGATAATTTAGAGATGCAGTGTTCCATAAGCTGCATCAAAATTTTCATCTTCTTTAAACAGACTAGATTATACTAATTTTTATGCCGCCACTGTATGAATGTTTGAGTTTTCCGGCAGGGAAATGTGTACTTGTTTACATGCAGTCTGGGAGAATTTCTTGCCTGACTGTGGTTTTTTTCTTATTTGTTTTTTCTTATCTTGTTTCTTAAATTTAATACATTAATGCAACATACATACATATATATATATATATATATATATATATATATATATATTTACTTTTTTTGGATTATTTCTTCAGTACAGCGTTGCGGTTTCTCTCTTTTTTTGTGACGTCCAAACTTTAATTTTCTTACCATAACAGCTTTAGCTGAAGTTTTTTTCATGCCAGGACATTTGACAGAAAAAAAATAGAACATAAATAAAATAAAATAACGTATAAACAATATATTTTTTTTAATTTCGTAAGGCTGAGTTTACAGCGTGCCGAAACTCATAGTTTGCTGAGGAGAACGCAATGATTTCGGTGAACTGCTAACTAAGAGTTCCAAAAAAGAAAGCTCCTTCTGTATTTGAATCAATTAAATGGTAGTAGTAAAAATGTGGATAAATTATCTCATTATTAATATAATATAAAATAGTATAATATTATATTATCATACTAGCAGGCCTGGTCACTCGTTGTTGTGGCTTTCTATATTTTCAAATAGAAAGTCAAACGCACCATTCGAATCCGTGTGTATTAAAAATAAAGTTTAACGTATAAGAATTTTTGTATACTTATATCGAAATCGAAATTATATTTGTCAATCGAAATTATATTATACAATCTCCAGGTTTCTGGTCTATTTCCTGGATCATCTAAAAACTCAACCAAATCCAATCATAAATATCAATACCAACTATAAATATCAATACTTTCAAATAGATTGGTCCACTTCGTAGAAAAAAGAACTTCAATTAAAAATAAACTATAAATGCAATTTTTTCGAATAGGTCGAATCCTTGTGCATTTCCCGGAGATAAAAATAGTGTTTCTGCAAACCTTAACAAAAAACTACCCACATAGGAAATTTCAAGTAAATCGAACTATAAATGCGATTTTTGAGATTTTTATGTATTAAATACTAATATTAGATATCAATATTGTGTCGAAAACGTGAAGCGAATCTCAGATGAAAAAGAAAAGCTGATAACTGGCTTGAACTGAGAACATTCGTTATCGCGAACAATTCGATCGTCCCAGGCGGCAGTAGCGAACAATCGAATTGAGTATATAAGGGCGAAACTCAACTATCAA
Organism: Neoceratitis asiatica; assembly: GCA_030068015.2. Classification (NCBI taxonomy): domain Eukaryota; kingdom Metazoa; phylum Arthropoda; class Insecta; order Diptera; family Tephritidae; genus Neoceratitis; species Neoceratitis asiatica. The sequence continues at coordinate 75,837,207 of CM061524.1, forward strand.
ATAAATCAGTCGTAAAGTGAACGTGATGTTGATTTCACTACTGTGAAGTAAAAATAGGACATTGTGAAGGTTGTAATACAAGTGATTGTCAGTTATTGAGTAATAAAAGGACATTGAGTAAATGCTTTATAATGAAACAACCGCAAAAATAATTTGCGACTTTTATTTAACAATCCACTGATCAGACTCGAAGGATTCGAGAAATCAACGAGGCTAACTCAACAAAATCGTAACAATATAATATAAAATTTTAAAGGCACTCGACCTAAGCCTCGGCATACTTTTAGTGGCATTATTTTTCACATGAGTTATATGACATATGTATTTATCTAAAAATCGTATTTTTCAGTAAAAATTTTCAGCATTCTCACATTTTTTGCTTTCTCCGTTTATTTGCAGTACCGCCAAACATCGACGATACGCTCACCTCTAGTGATGTTATTGTGCGCGAAGGTGACAATGTGACGCTACGATGCAAAGCGAAAGGTAGCCCGGAGCCGTCAATTAGATGGAGACGAGATGATGGCCATAAAATTGTGATCAACAAAACGATGGAAGGTAAAGTAAAGTACCCACTAAATAACCATTTACCAACAGCGGATAAGCAAATAAATAAATAAATATGCGAACTACAAGTGGCCAAGCAATGTAATTGTCATCGTTCCGTTTTGCAAGCGTAATCATTTTACTACTTTTCTCTTCAACAATTCAACATGGAAAATAATGTTTTCTCCGCTTGTGATGCTATGAAACCTTGATTGCTCTGTAAGTGACTTTTTATTGTTGAGGTAAAGTGCAGATTGTTGCACTCCTTCCTTCCCCTAGCTATCGCTATCGTCCAGTAGTAAATGATAGTTAAGGGCGTTGTTTCGGAGAAGTGTAGAGAGCAGAGAGCAGTAAGTGTCAACTAATGATGTCCTTTGAAGATTTAGTTGGCAATTAAATGATTTAATGTTTATTGTCAAGTACGGACAAAGTATGGAGTGAGGTGATTGCAAAAATAAATCTTAATTCGCAATTCTTAACCAGTTCAAAAGACGATCTAGATTAATATCATTATTAAGGGACTAACCGTATCGGCTTTACGGGTTATATTTGAAAAGAAGCGTTCTTGACATAATTAATGAAATGACTGATTAATCAAGCATTTTGCATGAAGAAATGACTTTACTCCCTCGCCTACGCCTCACAGATCCCAGTTACATCACTTCAGTACATTTTATCATAAAACATTTTCTGCGAACAATAAATAGTTTCGCGTAGGCGACCCTATTCAACCTCTCCTACAAATCAGCCCTTCTGGAAGTACGTAGTTACCACGACTACGTTGACCGGGTTTCGTATGTAAACCACTGACACACCGAATGCTTACACAGCTACCATACACTTCCATTTCTAGTATATGTACCCATACCCTCCAGTAAAACCAGCTTTATTGAAACCACCGCCATATTCCCATCAGTCTGGATTTAAGATTTTCGGCACTCTAACCAACATCTATGATTTTCAATGTTCTTAATAAACATACTTTTTTTTTTTTTTTTGGATGAAGTGTTGTGATACTTTTCGCTTGGCTTAATACACCTCACAATTCTACAAATGTCATCTCATACCCTCAGGAAGGGAAAAATCTAAATGTGATCTTAAGTAAATAGCGAAATTGAATTATTTATCGCGGTTAAAGCCCACGGGAAAAAATCTCCAAGCGAGTGGGAGATAGACCGATGCACAACCCCGGAAATGATATCTATCTTTTCTCTTTTTGTTTCTCCGCATATTTCAACCATTCTAAGAATATATTACATACATACATACCTCAGCCTGATCCCCTAAATCAACTCAATTCTCTTAGCCAGCTCACGTGGACCTCTCCTCGAATTTTATTATTAACTATTGAGGCTCACCCAACCACCAAAGTCAATTGCTTTGTTTACATTTCATTAAAAAGTAATAAGCAATCTGGTTGCAAACATAAAGATCTTCAAACATAGTCCAAGTTCTGAGGATGCCTACAGGTGCTCTACATATGCATGTACTTGTATTTATGTGTATATATTTGTATATGGAAACAGTTGCAAACACAAGTCTTTCATACCTTGCCTCCGGCAGTGAGAATTGCACGCAACGGTACTATCGTGCCAAATTCAGCAACAATTACAATTAGAACTCACACACATACTTAGGTATTTTTGAGTTAGTTGAAAACTTGCAACTTTCAATTTGCAACTATGGCAACAATGGATATATTTGGACCCATTGTGGTAAGTGAGTGAGTTGAGTTGAGTTTCCACTTGTCAGTTAGTCAGTCAAACAGTTATTTGGAGACTCAGTCAAAAGCGCTAGGAGAATTTGTTATAAAGGACAAGTATGCGATATGTGGTGTTGTAATTCAAAAACTTCGAGTGGCCACTTGAGGAATACCCAACAAACATAAAAAAATGTCCAATGTGGCAGCTGCTTTAAGTCTTTTAAAACATTTGTTCTTCGAAGCGCTAAAAACGTAAACCAGTTGAAAGCCTTGTTCAAAAATATATCAACTTTAAGCTTTTTTAAACACCTTTTTTCATATTGGATACTGAACGAATTCAAAAATTTAGAAATACCAAAATAATCAAACGGATCGAGAATCGAATTAAAAATTCGACAGCAAGCCTTTGTGTTTAATACCGCTCTGTTATAAATTTTTTAATTATTGGCTGTACTGTGTACCCAGGACATATTTCGATGGTTAAGCTAACGGTTGCGATTCAAATTAATGGACCGACGGACAATCTGATATAACCAAATCGTTTTAACACTTCATTCCATGAAGTTTGACTTACACACACATATATATAAATAATAAATAAATAAATTTAAATATATATATATATATATATATATATATTTGCAGGTCCGTTCGTTTGGCAGTACACACAAGAACTCAAATAAGAATTGAGATTGACCCCCTTAGCTTATACCGGACTTATTGCTTTGCTGTCCCCTCCGGACTCAAGATCAAATATTTTAAGGCATTAAGGCCGAGTGGTTAGAATTGCGTACTGCCATTCGGAAGGCCAGTTTTCGAGCCTATGTTCGAGCAACATCCAAAATTATAGGAAAATAATTTTTCTAATTGCGGTCGTCCCTATTCAGGAAATGTCAAGACCTCCGAGTGTAATTCTAACATGAAATGAAAGGCTCCTCATAAAAATCCATCGGGTGTTTGGAGGCGGGCTAGGTACCTCCAATTTGTTGGTAAAAACACTAAGATGCTAAACCTCAAATTGGAGGAGGAGCTCGACCAAAAATCGCTTCAGCGTTTACAAAGCGACAACGAGGTATGTTCAAAGGAAAACGTGAATTTTGATTTTTCGCGGGCTGTGTACATTCGAATATCGATATTTTGTTTTTGTTATAATCGGACACATATGTTTATCATGTGCTTGCATTAGGAGCCAATCTCGATTAGTAGGTTGTTTTTGACAACAGAAGAGGTTAGTCACGTTTTTGTGTACTCTTCGATTTTTGACTTTTGAAAAAAATGGATCATAGAATAAGACTATTGAAATGTTGGCTGTGGCATTCAGTGAGTCCACTTTGTCTCAAAAAAGTGTTTATATGTGATACAAGCGCTTTACAGAAGGCCGAGAAGATGTTTATGACGATGAGCGTTCTGGAGGTGCGACCCCATCAACAAAAGAACAAAACATCGAAACAGTGAAAAAAAATTTTCTTGAAAATCGTCGAGTTACTATTAGAGAAGTTGCAGAAGATGTCGGCATATCAATCAGAGTTAATAAGGAATACTACCAGGAAGTTATGCAATGTTTGCGTGAAGCAATACAGCTCAAATGATCGGATCGGAATTGTGGAAAAACAAATCGTAGATTATGCATAACGATAATACAATCCAAAAACAAAACCGTAATCATGCCTCATCCACCGTATTCACCAGATATGGCTCCCTGCGACTTTTTCCTATTGAAACCAATGAAAGGAAAGTGTTTTTACACAATTGATGAGATCAAGTCAGAATTGAAAAAAGAGCTGATGGCCATACCGAAAAGTGCATTTCAGAAGTGCTTCGAGGATTGGAAAAAGCGTGGGCACAAGTGTATTATATCTAAGAGTTATTACTTTTAAGGGGACGAAATATATATTGATGAATAAATAAATACTTTTCAAAAAAAAATCCTTTGAACGCACCTCGTTTAATAAACAAGGGTCAACCAAACTTGGTAGGTGGGTTACTTTCAATAATGACTAAAGTCCTACTGAATATTAATATCAGCCGAGCATCTAATATTTGATTCCATCCGCTAAGTTGTCAAACGGACCTATTGTTAAACTAAGTTCGGTAATAATTTAAGATATATAAGACTTGCAAAAATTTTAAAAAGCTCATACTTGAAAAAATTACAGATATTCTTTCCCCCAATGTTATGTTCAAAATCTTTATTTAACGATAAGCTCTTCTTAAAGAAATTTAGAGAATTTTGAAATTCTTAATTCAATCAAATTTACCCCGATTTATGTATAAAAATATATTTGAAATTTCTTCTCCCATTATTGACCTTCGAAAAAATTATAAAAATTTAAAGCTCTGAAGTTAGAAAAGTGTTTATACTCGAGTTACTATAAAAAAAACCTTTTCTAGGGATATCAAAGACATTATATTTCAATAAGCTGTTAGCCAGTAGCTCTGAATATAATTATATTAACCCTTAATAGCCTGACTTTTTTTTTTCAATGAAAAAATTTTATATGTTGTATTTTAGTACCCTTAACAACGTTTGTTCTACGACTTTTCACAATTTTGAGTTTTGGACATTTTAGGGGAGGTTTTGTGTGTTGGTTCTTTGAAGAACCACCAGGCACTCCTTTGACAAGTAAAATGCATATGGTTTATATATGAAATTTTTTTTATTTTCATTTAAATTATATATATTTCAGTTCATTTATTCAATGTTTTGTATGATATTCTAGAAAGCAGTTTTTTGTGGATTGGAAACATAATTCTACCTCACATTTAATGCAATACACTGTTGTTCTAGATGTGCAATTGGGCATTTTACAACGAGGTTTGCCTGTTGTTAGGTATTTCGGGAAGTGCCCAACATTATCAAACCGCACGTCACTAGGCGGCATTACTACCCGAACTTGGTTTGACACATTTTCAGGGGTCTCACATCCTCCAGTGCTTCTTGGACGTCCTTTCCTTATGGATTGTGTGCCAGATTTTACTAAAACTTTGCTGACGTCTACGATAAATTCGTGCAAAGTCAGCATTTTATCTGTACGAGGAGATGAAGAGAATTGGCGTTTATATAAAATCCATGCATTTATCATGGCCATGTCCATCATATGGTATATAAGACGATTTGTCCATTTGCGTGACTTTATTCTTATGCGGCTTCTACCAAAGCACGAATCCATAAGATCAACACCTCCCATGTACTTGTTGTACTCGTGGATTATCGCAGGGCACTGAATATTTACGGTACACTTATTTTTTTTGTCAAATCTAAAGAAAATAAAAAAAATTATATTCAGTAAGTATTTGTTGAAAGTATAAAATACCTGGCAATCGTAGGCGCGTCATCAGTTTCGTTTGCATTTGTCGATTTCAATTGCTTGATGCCAAGCAAAGTCGATGCCATATTTACAACTTTGTTGTCCCTCCATGCTATAGTAGTTATATCTATACCATGAATACTGGTCATATATTCTTCGCAGTCTCCTCGATTGGGTAATTTTTCTGGCAATTTGCAGCCAGGAATTCGGTTACGTCGAACTGTTCCAAGCCCATAGATTCCCTGGGTGCGTAAATAAGCCAATAAAGGAATAGTTGTGTAATAGTTATCGAAGAAAATTCTGTAGTTCTTGAAACGCGGAACTTTACGAGCAAGCCGCACCACAACATTTGCTGCTGCTCCCAAGTCTGGTTCATTGTCCAAAACATGGTCTTCATTGCCAGAATAAATTTCAAAATTATAGCAGAATCCCATATCGTCACACATCAAAAATAACTTATTGCCCCACGGGTGAGGCTTGTCTGGCAAGTATTGTTTCAAATAGTGCTTAATTTTTGTCGCACAAATTTGTTCATCCACACACAAACGACTGCTTTTTGGAACAGATTCAAAGTTTCGATTTAGGGCATCAATAAGCGGACGAATTTTATATAAACGATCAATGTTTGATGAATCAGTGTTTTGTGGACGCAATCCTCGTCGACGTGAAGGAGCTGGTTCTTGAGCTGACGGACATGGCATCTTACTGTTGTCATTTAGATGCAAAAACTGGCGTACCTTGTCATATCGATTTCTCGTCATGGTATTCATAATAGCCGGTATGCCAAATTCACCCCAATACGTCCTGATACTTGGGTACTTGAAGACGGACATAAAATATGTAATGCCAAAAAAGCGTTTTATTTCGTCTGGCGTTGTATTTAGAGGTTTCGATGAATCCTTTTGAATTGCGTACAAATTGCTTTGGTCTACAATATTAGAAATTATATCGTCATTTACAAAGTAAGAAAAAATTTGAAAGGTGTATCTAGTGCCATTATTTCTGTTGTCAATTCAGAATCGCTGCCAAACTGAACCCAACTTGCATGATTCTGCATATGTTTTTTCTTCCAGATACATTTTTTAAACTCGGAAGAGTCCTTGTCAATTGTGATATCTTTGTAAAATATTGCATATTGATGCCAGCGTGTGCTATCTCCAGTAACAACAATATCTTCATTTTGAACACTCTCATCAGCAGTTGGTTCCACACTCACAACTTGTTCAGCATCTAATTCGTTCACATTTTCGAACACATCATCCTCCAACTGATCAGTGATATTCGCATCATCATTTGTCACTATATTGAAATCGGGATCGTCTAGACTGTCGTCGTCAAAATCTGATATATCGCCAATTTCACTTGCTGACCATTCAAAATCATTGACGAATGCTTCAAAATCTTCATCCGTGGTAAAATCTTTGTATTTATGTGGCATTTTTCTATGAAAAATTAAAAATTTACACTAAAATTAGAAAAAGACGCTAAAGCACTAACGAATTTCACTTCTCTAATGAGTGCCTACTGGTTCTTTGAAGGACCGTTTGAACTTTTACACGAAAAACACAAACAAACAAAATTTATATTGCTAAAAAGATACTTACATGGTTTGAATATAGTGCACAAATAATAAAAATGAATTTTATTTGGTTCTTTTGGAGCAAAAGTTTTGATTTCAATCAATTTGAAAAAGCACGATTTGTTCACTTTGAAGCTTTTGTGTGTTTTTCTGATAAACGTCAAAAATCAGGTGTTCAGCACCGAAAAGCATATGATTTTCTTTTCCGCTAGATGGCATACATTATAAAGAGAATATTTGCTGAATAAACATTGCGCAAAAAATGTAACAGTTTTGAAAAACAAGTCTCTAAAGTTGAGGTTCCTGAAGGGACCACCAGGCTATTAAGGGTTAAGACATAGATTTCATATCCTAACTAATTTTACGGATATTATAGATATTAAAAGAATTAATTTGTTCTCTGACTTCGGTGAACTACGTTTTTGTGTTGAAAAATGCTTTGAATCACAAATCAGTCTCATCTTTACCTTAAATCAAAATGCCTTTTGGGTTTTATAATGTGTGAAAGCGAGTTGTTAGCACGATGAAAGTTTTAAAGTATTTCTGTAGCCTAAAGCTTTTAGTTTTGTGAGCGTCAAAACACTCGCCGCAATTGTTAACTATACGCTCATGTATGTACATATATCTTTGAAACACACTTTGAAATTACACTGGAAGATTTAACTTATACATATATATGTATATTAGGACGAAACTAAAATTTAATAACACACTTTTGTATAAATTCCTGGTATCTGTGTATTGTTCTTTTTACTTATTTCGCACTTTCTTTTCTTTCCTCTCCTTCAGCTGTTGAAGTTGACGGTGAGGCTTTGGAGCTGGAACGCATCTCTCGTCTGCACATGGGCGCCTACTTATGTATAGCTACAAATGGAGTGCCGCCCAGCGTTTCGAAGCGAATTAAAGTGAGCGTTGATTGTAAGTCCTGTCAGAGATATACATACATATTTGTATGCCAATGTAATATCCAAATGTCTAGCAATTAAATTCTACATTGATTGCTTGTTATTAAATTCCCTTTACATGAATTTCTTTATTTTCTATTACATTCTCATTTAAGTTTCTCCTATGGTTTGGATACCCCACCAGTTGGTGGGCATACCGATGTACTTTAATGTCACTTTGGAGTGTTTCATTGAGGCAAATCCGACTTCATTGAATTATTGGACACGTGAGAATGATCAGATGATTACCGAATCAGTCAAGTACAAGTGAGTAATGAAATAAACACATATTTATTAAATATTTTCATATTAACAATTTATAAATTTTTATATCGCACGGGATACAACCATTCAGAGTGACTTAGCAACTTTCTGCTTTTACAATTTATGCGATAAAACTTTAGATGCTCATTTACAGAGAGTAACCAGATGAAGATAGTGCAAAAACTGGGCGCACATGATGGTTCTATTATTTGTAATTGCTTTCATCCGAGTGTTAGCATAACGTTAGCTGAGATGAGATTTCTGATCTTGTTTAAAGGCCTTAATTGTAACTATTTCTGTCACGTAAGACATACAAGCGATCAGGAACCTCGAACCCAAAGAACAAGCAGGAACTCTATGTGGATAAATTCTCAAAAAAGTATAAATTTACCATTATGGAATTAATTGAACTCCCCAATGATGAAAGGTACTATTCGTGAGCTAGAATGTTACTTGTTTTCTCTTTAAAAAAACAGCTCATCTTGAATCACATTACCATACTGAGTCACTGATATTTCTTACACTTAAACTTAAAGTAAAATCCCAATATTGCTAAAATATATTTCCATTTTTTAATCAGTTGTATTGTAGTACCAAAGACCATAATCATTATAAGTCGTAAAATATAAACCATAGTTTAATGATTCAACAAATGAAAAAGCAAATTTTAGTGTCGAGATCTAGCTAGTTATATTATATTAGATATCTATTGATAACAAAAATTTTTAAAATTTTTTGTTGCAAACGTGTAATTTTGCAGCAACCCACTGTTTTCTTAAATTTTGATATCATATCTCCATCTCCATCCATGGGACAAATTTCATAAAAAGTATTTTTTTTCGTACTTTAAGTTGCAAATTGTAGAGGAAAACAAGCCGTGGGTACCTCAAATTGTTAGCAAATTGTGCTATGAACACTTAAGATTGGGTCAATGGTAAAAGATATCGAATGGTGTTCGGCGTATCTATTGCAATAACAGGAGGTAACAAAGAAAATCACTTCGATAACTGCTGATTCTGATGTGTCGACTTTAGTGCTGTTATTTTTGAAAGAAATATTTATACAGACCTACAATCGGATAGAAGATAAAAGAAGTGATCCAACATTTGGTTCTACCCGTGAAGCATCATTTGAAGAAACCTTTAGTGAAGTGTCTAACGATAGGGATATCGAATAAATAGTGTCTACAGAGCCAAATATTTTTGCCCATGAAGAATTAAACGATTTATTACGGGTGTTGAGTAGTTTTAAAGATGGCGAACTTCCTATTAGAACAAAAAAGTGGATAAATGAAATATCCATATTTTTATTGATGTTGGTAATAATAAAACATAATGTAAGAATATTGATAGGAGATGCTGATTTCTTGAGTTTAATTACTACTTTGTTATTACTTGCGGGGAATTCGGTTAAGAAGTCGTGATCATTTCAAAAACTTAGCTCCTATTGCGAAAAAAAATTATTTTTTGGGAATATGTATTTATTTCAACACAGTAAACAACGCCACAATGTTACGAAGAAGATAAAGTATTTTTAAATATCCAACATCGCAGCCATAACTACTAATTTTTAATAGATCCATCCCTGATACACTTCGCGGATATTTCTAACCGTTTACACCTTCCCTGAACTTCTGCAAACTTTTCAAGGTTAAAAAGATCCATACCGATGAAACAATTCTTGAGCTTAATTCAATTTATATGTTCATTTTTCTCCATGATGCAATAAGGACAGGTGTTATATGTTCGCTTCCCTCTCGCTCTAATCACTGCTTTAAACTCCCTTACAGATTGCAATTTGCCCCTTTGACAAACTACATCTTATGTTAGAGTAATTTTCATGAAAAAGTACTAAAAATATTACTCACCCCAGCGCAAATATAGATCGACAAGTGTTAGCATCACTGAGCAATTTTTTTGTTTCTTATATTGTTTATATTCGTTGACAATTTGAATTGATATATATTTAAATTTGCATTTTTAAAATAAAATTCAATAAAATTTAACAAAATTCGCTGTATTTTTGAAAAGAATTGGTCACATCGTAAGTATTTTATGTATTTGCAAAATAAGATCCATAAGAAAATTTATTCAAAAGGTTTTATTGTCGGTTTGTCGCCTGTAACCAAGTTTTTATGCCTATTGGTGGAACTATTACACCACCGGTAAATATTGATGCAATATTAGACAGACTTACAATTATCAAATTATATTTAAAGATTTGTTGAATCTGAGCCTTTGGCCCAATTCCTGTACTTTGAAAACAAAGAATAATTTAAAAATAACATTTAGGTTTTTCATTTTTAAGGTTAAAGTTAAAGAGTAAGTAGTTTTTTGTGTAAATAAAAGACTTATTGAAGTCAAGAATTAGTTTTTTTTAAGAATTAACATTTAACAACAACAAACTTTTATTATATAAATAAATGCAGACAATGTTTTCATAAGGCATGGAATGATGAAAGCATAAAGAGTACCATGCACTAAAAATGAAATTAAAAGAAAAAAATGGCCGGAAGCTTGCGATGTGGTGTTAACACCCGGGGCAAAAATACGCGGTTCGCATTTCTCGTCTTCGGATTTCTCGACTGGCTTTAATTAAAAATGTATTAAGTTGTGTAATGATGCTGTTTTCAGTGCCAATGGATATGGTTTATAATGACAATTTGTCGACGCATCAGCCCAGACAGAGTAATTTTACGATCTGTTATACATAATTGCTATTAGTACATATGTACAAGTATATCCTATTTAGAAGCATTGTGTACTGCGAACCAATACTTGAGGCTGAAATAAAAAGTCTGAAAACCAGCTTCAGAAGATACGAAAAAATCTTCAAGCATATTTAACAAAAGGGCAGATCAGAAAAATTTAAAACCCGCCCAGGAGTATTCATTGGATGTGGAGTGATATGTCGTCTGCTATAGCTGGCCCCAAGGCCTGTACCCATTTGCTGAAGAGTGGCCATCCTCTTCCATGCGAGTCAACTGTGGCAAAATGGGTACAGAAAGTGAATTTTCGATTGGGGCAATGCTTAGCGTGAACGACATGATAACTGAAGACAAAGTTTGTATATTTTCTTTCGATGAAATGAAAGTGGATCCAGCATACGAGTACGACTCAATAAATGACGTGGTTAAAACGCCGAGTAATTATGTTCAAATAATAATTGCTCGCGGTCTCAAGCGCTTGAAGCAACCAGTGTTTTGCGCGTACGACTGTAAGATGATAAAAAGTATATTGTTCAACATAATTTCAGTTCTCGGTGAAGCAAGGTATCCAGTTGTTGTACAAGGGAGCAGGAAATATAGGACTTCGGAACGAGCTGGATATTTCAATTGTTACATTAAATAATTCACATAAAACTTAAGATTAGAATAATCTAGTCTTCATTTATTTAGACAAAACGTGGTTTATGAATCCGGTGAATGGCTCAAAATTTTTTTTCTTTGCTGATGCACCACATTTGCTGAAGCTGATTCGAAACCACTTCAAAGACACCGGGATTAAGCTTCGGAGTGATCAATTAACCTCTAGGAGCATTGCTGATCTCATAGCTCACACTTCTGTTTTCGACGTATCTATTGCTCACAAGCTTTCAGAAGTCCATGTCACGGTGCACCACGCGGTGTTGTTTTCACATAGTACGGCTAGTGCCATAACACGCTGCTACACACTAGGACTGAGCGTTTATAAAGCCGTGGACACAGATTTTTTTTTAATTGTGAACGATTAGTTCGATATTGTGAACACGAAGCTATTGACAATCCCGGTGTGATCCTCCAAAAGGCCTTTTGGTATGCAACTCGAGTAGCAGTTAAAAATTCTCTCCAAAATGAACGCATGTGTGAAGGAGATGCGTGTTGGTAGAATAATTTTTTTTTGCCTTTTGAGAAAGGTTTACTTATAACAAGTTCTTCCTTGCGGAATTTATATCAGTACGTGAAGGAAGTATATGATATGGAATATATCAAGCGCAAGAAGGGGTTTAATTTAAGGGGGGGAACAGCGATGCCGTTCAAGTATAGGCTGCGAAAATACTTATTAGATGAAAAATTAATCATACACATTTATAGCACGAAACACAGAAACATTGGCAATACGCGGAAACGTTGAAGAAGGTGAAACTCAATAGCTGAATTATGAACTAAACAATGAACTATTATTTTATAATGATCACGAGTTGATAATATAGAAGCTTTGAACGAGGATGATAATATCCTTTGCTCTCTCACTATATAAGCAAAGAGAAAATATATACATGGATGGTCGAAATATCAAAAGGAGCTTTGATGAAACATTCCACCGCAATTGTAAAAAAAAATAAAGGAACTTGAGGAATTGTTTTTATCAATTTAATAGTCCAGTGGTCGAAACCCAAAATAAATTTAATTAAACTTTATTTAAAAAAAGCGAAGGTTGTGATTGCAAAATTGATGTAAAAATCTGTTTTTTAAATTTCGAATGTATTTTCTCATCAAAAAAATTAAATTCATAAAAATATGCTTCTTTATATCGTTTTATTAAATACGCTTGAGTTTATAAAAGCTAATGGTTTGTTTTTCAATAAACTAATGGTAAACTCGTTAAAAAAAAAACGAAGAATATTAAAAAAACTGTATTGAAACTCAAAAAGCGAAAAAGAGTATTAAATTTTGTTACTATTCTGCAAGGCGGCCCTTTTTTCTTCCCATTTTTCTCCTGTTTCGTTCCCCTTAAAATACAACCTTGACCTAAAGGAGCCGACAAAGCGAGCTGTCACTACCTACGTATAACACCTTGTCTTATTGCATCATGACTTTTCTTACAGTGATCAGTAAAAAGGCAAATTTATGTTACTTAACATTACTTTATGACACCTCTCGTGCAATTGTACTATAATTCATAATATTAAATAAATTTGTATATCTAGTCTGAAAGGAACAGAAATATTGTCCGTACGAATGGTACAAACTGATTTCATCTCTTCAATACTGCTTAAAACCTCGAAACAAACCATTCTAACATTTCGCTATAGAGCTTGTATCACATGCACATATATATATGTACAAGTACACATTAATGTTTTTGTGACAGTGGCGTTATGTGAATTACTTGATATTATTATACATACATATTATTACATACTGTGACGGACAAAAGTATGCAAACACCGCCTGTATTTGTTGTGTAGAAAGTACTATAACTTTGCTGAAAAATGTAGGTATCCAATTTTATTTTAAATCCTTTTCTAATCACATGTATTAAAACAAATTAATTCTCTAACATAAAATAAAACAATTATGGTGAAAAAATGCAAAATTATCCTTGACAAAAGTCTACAAACACCACAGGTTTACTAGCAGTTATGTCGATGTGCTGTGTTTTTAGCTCGGTGTTGTCCGCCCGAAGAAACTAAATCGATAAGATATCAGCTTTATTCTGAAGGAAGTGAAAGATGATTCTAAAGTTACTGTTCCAAAATTAGACGAAAACATCCCAAACTCAAGCAAGTGTTTCCATTTACAGTAGAACGTCACGTAAAAAGCCTTTTTTTTTTTGAAAAACTAAAATAAAAAAATCGTAAACTTCGCTTAGAGTTCGCTAAAACACATTTAGACAAGGAAATGGATTTTTGGAAAAAAGTCTTGTTTACAGACGAATCAAAGTTCAATATATTCGGCAGCGATGGAATAGCAAAAATTTGGAGAAAAGAAAACACTGCACTTAACTCCAAAAATATAGTGCCAACAGTGAAACATGGTGGCGGCAACTAATAGTTTGGGGAGCGGTTGCGGCATCTGGAGTTGGAAAGCTTGTTTTTATTGAGGGGAATATGGATCTGTTAAAATATAAGTTATTGTTGGAGTCTATTCTGAAGCCTTCCCTGGCGCAGGCTGGATCTTTCAAGAGGATAACGATCCAAAGCATACCGTCCATATTGTTAAGGATTGGTTGATTTATCATGTTCCAAGGCACGGACACACGACCTAAAAGCCCAGATTTGAATGTTATTGAATATGTCTGGGAGAAATTTTCAGCGAAAAATTGGAAAAATCAGATTTCAAGCCCAGCATTACTCAAATAACGTCTTATTGAAGCCTGGGACAGTATTACTCCCTCAGAATTGATAAATTTAGTAGCTTCGATGCCACGACGGCTTCAAGCTGTTACTGATGCGAACGGTGGACCAACTAAATACTAAAAAGATCATGTTACCTGATATTAGCCAAAGTTTAAGGATTAAAAGATCGCAAGAAGGTACTCGTACATAGTGAATGTGCTTATGCATCTGTACTAATATGAAAATTTTATCTAAATATATATATATATTATCATGATATGATGACGTTAATGATTATGACTTTAATGTTAATTGCTTCTAATAACGATAAGTTGTGATTCTGCTTGAACTCTATTTGAGATTCCAGACTCGAGAGTTCGATGATTGATTGATTTGTGCAGTGATTTTGAAATATATTGAAAACTATTGATTCATGAGTTGTTTATTATTTACGAATAAAATTTACTAAAAACATTTATTATTGGTTGAAATAAAAAATTTAAAAGCATAAAGCCCACAGATTGTACTTTTACGTTGAAATGGAATTTCAGATATTTTTTTCAAATCCGTGATTCTCATAGCATTTTTTGGACTAAATCGTTTGGAAGACTCGAGATAATAGTGCTGCGATTAGTTCCTAGAATTATTTTAGTATTTGCTCCCGTTAAAGCTTTTTATACAGTATAGAAGATTAGGGTGCAACTAAAATTGGCTACTGAGTTATCTTAATACTCAATAAACATTACAAAGTAGATTTAGAAAGCATTCAGCTGAACAAATTTTCAGGAAATTGCCAACTGTTCTAAAGATCACGTTAAACAAGTATTACCTGTAAAAACTTGAAGAACTTTTAGAAAGCTAATTAATTTAATATTTTTTTTTAATTAAAAGTTACAAAATTGTTAAGATAAATGAATTTTTGTAATATGTTTGTATGTATAAGTCAGGCCTTTTTATATTAAAACATATTTTTGAAACAGATAATATTCCAAAATTATAGAAAAATAAATTAGTTGTTTTCGTGAAATATAACGCGGATTAAAAAAATACATCAAGGCACGTACCACAAATTGACAGCAATAGTTCATTTACATATACATATATATATATAAAGAATATATATTTTACCATGTAAAAAGTTTTGTTGAAATGTTGAAAATGTTTTGAAGTAAACTACTACCTTTGATTTAGGAAACACCCTATTGGCAAAATGTTATAATACCAACAAGCACTGACCACATGGTCTTATCACCAATTGACAAAAAGTTTGTTCAAAACCATAGTTCAAACATATACGTTCAAGGCTCCGTTTCAAACTAAATTGGTATGTTTTTACACTTAATTTTAGGTAACAAAAAATTGCGCTTATCACTAAAGCGTACATATCTGCATACATATATGTTTTTCACAATAAATTATTAATAATACCCTGCGAATAGAGTATTCCAAAACCAATAACAATCCATCCAAAAATATCGGCGAATTAATATTGTGATGGCCTTGGGCTAGACAATGTATTATACCTCTGAACAACATCAGAATATTTCATAGAGGGGAAATTAGGTTTGAAACTATCCACAAAGAGTACTACGTAGAGTGCATGCCTACAGAGGATTACATTCTTCGAAAATTATATTCGAACAAACTTTTTAGTTTCGAATACAATCTGCTTTGTATAATTTTATAAATAAGTTTATTATTAGTAATAATTTTTAATGTTATATATTTAAATATATATACATATTGCGAGCATTAAAACACAAGCAATGATCGTCTAAAAACAAACCGTTGGTGATAGGAAAGTTTTTTCAAGGCTGCATTACAGTGGATTAATCCAATAGGTAATCCAATGAACTATATGGTTCATACATTTTGCAGGGTATATATATTTGATAGGTGGATATATTCCCAGTTTGATCGAAATATTTATTAAGCATAAAATAGTCAAGCAGGAGAGACACAAGGGAACGTGTAGAGAAATTTGAATGTGAGAAATTTTTAATTGTATTATTAAAACACCATTTGAAAATTATTCAAATTTAAAATGTGAATAATTATAAAACAAATTTTTTTAAATATACAATATTAGTGGAAAAAAATTAATGTTGTTTTTAAAAATAAAATGAATTAAAAAATGGAATCAATTATACTAATTAGTTCATATGGAATAAAATAAGAACAAACCGTAAAAATGATAATTTGAGTAAAAAAAAAAGTAATTTACAGAAGGCTATCCAACTTTTTTCCTAATATAAAATGTGACTTACTAAAATCAAAAATAAAAGTATACATTAATATTCAAAACAAAAATAAATTCACAGAAGTATACAAAATATATATTAATAACATAAGTACAATGAGCGAAGATTTTACTACAATTTGGCATACAAACTAGGGAAATTAATTTTTGTTTATTTATTAAAGTTTGTGATGTAAAAAAGCACAATAATTTATTCAACTTAAGTAAAAATGTTTTTGAATATATATATTAAAATAAAGAATATATGCTTTCAAGAAATCACCTCGGAGGTTATTAAGTGCCAATTATATATATATATATATATATATATAATCGTCCAACTACTCAAGCAATTGGTCAAATTAAAAAAAAACTAATGTGCTGTAAGAAAGTCCAAGCTCTAAAGCACGTTGAGAAATAGACAAATTCGTTTCTTCGGCTACATTTTTACTTACAACAGCGATGTTTCAGGTAGTACGAGCAAAGAGATGATGCACAGGCCTTACAATATCTATAAGTGATCCAGTCTATTCAATTTTTTTTTTTTAATTTTACCAATTGCTTGAGTAGTTGAACGATTGTGTGCACCATAATCTGCTCTTAAAGCTCGAAATGGGGATAAGTTTGAAAAAGTTTAAACAAATCGAAATTAATGAAAAATTGATTATTGTTTTGGACCATTAACCAAATTTAATAAATTCTTTATTATTGATGAATCTCCTTTTCATTTAATTGTGACTTATGTTCATCATGAATCGTATACTGAACACGTGCTCATACATACCGCGAGCGATGTTAGCGCTACTCCTGCTGTTGATGATACCCACGCATCAGCTACTTCCCTCCACCGTTCACGCCAGCGATTTGCCAAACAATAGCGTGAATGCCAAACAAATGCACGCCACCGAAAGCTACTTGGATTCAGCAGAGAATCCTTGCAATAACTTTTACGGCTATGCATGTGGCAAATGGGCGCAAAAACATAAAAGTGAATTCTACACCGAGTTAACTAGTCTTATCGATCACGAGGTGAACAAGCGTCTGATAGACTACTTTCAAAACCATCAACTGCAAGGCGATCCCCAAGTGGGCAATGAGACGATCTATGATAAAATGTACCTCTACTATCGCACCTGTAAGCGTACAAAGAAATTGCAACTACAACGCTACCTGCAGTTGGTGAGACCCAATGCTTACGTAGATTGGCCACTAATTTATGAAATTAGCACGCCTAATCCCATTTGGACAGCAAAACGTTTCAATTGGCTATTTACACAAGCCAAACTGTGGAGTTACGGCTTTAAAGGTGCGCTCTTCGAGCATATCGTAGTGGCTAGGCAGGAGGAGAGCAACGAGTACATTATCAATTTGGATAAACCAGGGACAAAAGGTAACGAGAGTGCCTTAGACATGATTAAGTTACAGCTACAGAACTTCAATTAGCGCTGCGGACGCTAAGCGACAGTGTGGATAAAACACGATGAGATATTGACCCTGCATGAGTTGCAAGTCCGCATGCCGGGCATACCATGGCAACTCTATCTACAGCTAGTGTTGGGCTACAAACGCGGTTTGGACTTTGTGGTGTAGATAAATAATTGGCAATATATCGTTGAACTCGACGCGCTTCTGAAGCAAACTCGACCCAGTTTGATTGCGAATTATATCATGTATAAATTTCTTGACTACCTCACCACGGATTGTGTTAGAGAATTTACGAAAATCGAATGTATGTGGGACGTACGAACCAAAATGGATTTGGGGGTGAATTTCCAAAACAGAAGCTAAACGCTTATTTGGCTTATTGAAAATTGAATTTTTAACGAAGCTGCGCGCAAACAATATGCATTTGGATGAGGAAGAATTGAGTTATTTGGTCGGAAAACTATACAATATGCGTATAAATATAGGGGATTTGCCAGTCGATATCAGCGAGCATTTGCACACGCATTATGCTGACGTGCACCTGACCAGGAGTGATTACTACAAAAATCATTTGCAACTGCTGAAGTTGCGCGCATGGAAAAGAGTCGAACTACTAACCGCTCGACCGGTTCCGGCCGAACAGTATTATTTTGTATTTTTTGATACGGAGCGGAAGTGTATGCCATACTATTTGTATCACAAAAACTTAGTTGTCGTCCCCTTCGCTTATCTACAATAACCCATATTCCACCATGATATGCACGACATCTTGAAAATGGGCATCTTCGGTTTTGCGATCATGAATGTGATTATGTTAGGCTTCGATAGAACTGGTGTGCAATATGATATGTTCGGTAATATCAGTCCAGTGGGATATAGCATAGTCGAAAATGAGCACTTCGAGTCGTCTCTGAATTTTCTGCAGCAGACGGATTGCAAGTTAGGCGATGCGATGCATGATCAGGAGAAGTGCGAGATGTATTGGTGAGAAAGCATTGCAATGAAGGCATAAAGAAACTGAGAAATTTAGTACAATACGAGTTGCTAAAGCCATCAACAAAGTACAATATGATTTTTAAAAACAATTATTAACAGAGCTTCTTCCCAAGTAAGGTTAAGAAGTTATTTTATTTTATTAAAATAATAGGAGTTTTATTATTGCTACTCTTAGAAAAGACACTCAAGCCAAACCTCGAACTTTTTCAAACATGTTCTTATAACTGAACTATGGGTAAAATTAATAGTAAAAAACTCGATATGTATTGAAAATTAAAGCTTGATATGGTATAAAAATTATCATTTCTATATATTTACTCAAAGTTTTCGATATTCAAATTGTTTTATTATGTTAGAGCTGTGTGAAAATTTATTACAAGATATACAAGTGCAATACAAGTTTATTCACTTTACTCAACACATTGAAATCTAATAATAAAGAAGTATAAATATAGTTTTGTTTTAATGTATGCTGAAATGTGTGTAATAAATAATTCAAATTGTTAAGTAGTTCATGTTTTCAGTTTCACATCTGAATTTGAGTTTGTTTTTGTGATGGTATCAGTATTCACACCAGATATTTAGATTAGTGATTTAAATCTTTCTTCAGAAACATCGCAGCAAAATAAATTTAGGACTTCAGTTGAAAGCCTCGTATGCGGTGTTCGCTGTATACGTTTTCTAAGGCCAATGCTAGATATTAAAGAATCTGATGTGTCTAAGAATCTAGTGAAAACTTCAATCAAATTATGCGCCCGACTTGTTTTTCTAGCATGATTTAGTAGATCTTCTTTATACAATTTATGTCTTCTCAGAAAACTCTTACTGAAAGCATTGTATTTTCCATTATTTTCTTCAAATAAATTGATACTTAAATGACAGTGGCAGTCACTGGTAGCCATGGATATTTTTCGATATTTTTATGACCTGAACTGTAACAATATTGTTCGAATTTTTTTTTTAATGATAGCCTTTAAATCAAATATTATGTCCAATTGAGTAATACAAATATCAGAAAATCTGATGTGTTGATCAAAAGCCCGACGTGGTTCATTTCAATTATTGCTGCTACTGTAACCTACAATTTTTGGTCTACCAACTTGTAATCCAAGATGTTTGCAAAACAAATTTCGTGTAAAGAGGTTTTTATCACTTTCACTTCTAAACTCCCACTTTTGTATTGTACATTGCTACACGAAAACGTTGCATAACTTCCTTGTAGTATTTCTTTTTAACTGTATGGCCCCTTGGTAAGAACTCAGGATGTACCACACCATTGTAATCAAAGAAAACAGTGAGCAAAACCTTCACCTTTTCCTTTAAACATACCTCGTACGAGCTATTCGGCGAAATGGGAGCAGAGGAAGAGAAAGACCTCCACTCCGTTGGAAAAATCAAATACCGAAGAGCCTTGTTTCGCTTGGTATTTCCAATTGAGCGCCAAACTACGAGAAGAAAATATGTATGGCACGCAATTGCCGATTCGGCTATAATCGCGCAAGAGGTATATTTTAACAAATTCTTCAGGGGTACTCCTGCACATTTTACAGAAACGATTATGTCGTCTGGTCTACATATACATTTTGGTATCGTAACTTCTCTGTATGCAGGATATATGAGTATGTCGTTATTTTTTATTTTATTTTCCCTTCTCATATTTAAGTACTGCTGCTACGTGAATCTATTTTACACTAAAAAAGCTAAGGCTTCACAAAAAGTGGATTTACCTCTTTTTTATTAAAAATTGATTTCTTACTTCAGATGCACGATTTTGAATTGTGACACAATGCTAACAAATTTTTGCTAAGTCTTGATTTCCTTGCTTACGTGCTGAAGTACTGGCGTCCGAAACCATCAATTCGCTTCCTTCTCTTCTTCCCTCTTTCCCCGCTCAGATTTTTGATGGCATGGAGCCCGAGGGGGAGCACCTTTTGCATTTAATGGCGCCTGCAAAAGGCCTGCTAACCAATCATCCAATTTCATCATAAATGTATTCAAAGTTCTATGGGCCTTTACCCACTATGTACTAATATTTTTCAGTGTTCTTTTGCTTTAACTGTGCACTCTGCGTGCCCTATTTTAAATAATTTGTTATTTACGAGTTGGTACTCATCTACAAAAACAAAAAATTTTAACGTAAGTAAAGAAATGCAGATAAAATGATTAAATTTTTGTTCACAATCGATGGGTTTGTACATGCGATGTATGCAGTTCCTATTAGTGGAACTTTTTTTTATATACTACCTGCCATAATTTAACTAACTCAGAAATATTAAATTTACTCAAATTCTATAGTAATTGGGAGCATTACCTTATTAATCGTTAAAAGTATATATAAACTTTTTGCTTTTTGTCAAGACCAAGAAGGACATTTCCAAGTCAGAGTTTCAGATGAATGGACTCTTTATGGTGTGACTGTAGAACTAAAAAGAGGAGGTACAAGCTTCAATAAGAGCGTAGAACTGGTGGTGTATGCCAATTATATAGACATCAACGGCCTCAACAACCGCGCCGCGTAGCTCTCCAGACTGGATGAGGAATGCGAATATGTCTGGTAGTTAACGAGGACAGACGAAATATTTCCTGCCATCGAAAACAGTCTTCGCATTCGCGATGGTTCCCATGTCACTGTTGGTAGACCTAACTATGCTGAAAAGAAGAAGAAGGAGCTGTGTCTAAGTGGATGGAAGAAAATGTTGAAATTATTTATTGAGCACTAAACTCTTAAAAGAGCAGGGACGGGAAGGCGCAAAAATATCAGTTAGGAGTACTGAGATATCTTATTTGAAGCATAAGATGTTTATAAATTTCGTTTCAAACAATAAGCACTTCAGCCGTACCTTTGCGCCAATCACCTGTGAATTGCAATTGCTCTAATAAACGCTTAGCCGTTAGCTCCGCTATAATCGTGTAAGCGGTGTTTACGGCAATATAGAGGAAAAGTCTATTAATTTAAATTTGTTGACCAGAATTCGTTGCTTTATACAACGATATAAAAAATCGCTATTCTTAAATTTAATTATTTTAATTAAATTTATGTTACTTTAGAAAGAAAGTTTCATCATTTTTTAGTTGCCACCTCAACTTCTAATACATCTCAGTAGTGTTTCGGCTTGAATTAGAGATCCATGTGTCACTTTACAGCATAGGTCAATTAAAAATAGAATTTTTCCTAGTTATGCGTACTTACGTACGTTCATTCCATGGCTTCCTCAGAAAATTTAAACTAAGACTTTAAAGGAGATCTGTAAAAGCTGACAGATTTTTAGCATATTATGTTAGAATTAATATTTATTTATTTACATATATAAGTCAAAACATTAAAAATGATTTATTTAATGTTATTACATACAAACACATATATATTTCTGCATATTTTGACACATTCACTATAGTTTTTAAACCAAAAATTCTAACAAAATATTACGCTATAAGCTCGAAGATCTGTGATTGCGAATATTTCTTTACTACATATTTAATTTTTATTTATTTACATGTGCATGCAGCGTATCTCAAAATTATTCTATTTCTCTACTCTGCCTGAGCATCATCTTCACAATCACCATAGCTTACAACGATGTTTCGATTGCATTTTCGCTCTTCGCTCACAACTGAACTCACGTGAGAATTCCTCGAAATTTGCCAGCGTTTGCAGAACGCGCAACTCATCGATCGCATGTTCCAAATATGCTGTCTGTCGCATACTCCGCTGCACTTTGCTGCAGAAGAATTGCGCAAAGTTGATGAAAAATAATTGTTTTTCCGTATATTCCGGCAGTAGCTTGTGCACCATGCCGCCGGTCTGGTGGTGTGAAATATTACCATTGAAGTAGGTTTCATAGACCAAGCGGAAGCCTTCATAGTCCGCCAACTTTTCATTGAGAGTATGCGAACCGGTGGCCAGTTCGTTCTGCATGCAACGTAGGCCATGCATAAAACGATGATTGGCGGCGATCTCCTCGCTTGGACCCATTATATTGCCGATGCTGTCATAATCGATGCCCGACGAGTCGAAGCCGTGGAGAAGCTCATGTGCTATGCTGAAACCGAGCACGGAGTACTTAAAAATGTTACGCAAATTACGATGGTAGATGGGCATTTGCAGAAAACTGTAAGGCACAATAATTAAATTCTTTGGTTTCACATATAGTGGCGAGGACGAACTGCCAAGCCAATCGGTAAGCACATATGAATCATTTTCTGATGTGCTAAAGTTACTAGAAATAACTGATTCTAAACTCTCATGACTCTTTTCAACAGCCAAGCGGAGCAGACTCAGTTGGTTCACATAGAAGTTATTCGGATCAAGCTCAACGCGATCGTAATACTCATCGTAGTAATCCGATGAGGCCGTACGCGGCGAATTACCGATTTGCAATCGCATACTGGTAATCTTTTGCAGCAGCGAGTCAACAATAGGACGTTGCAACTGTAGACGATTATCACTTATGATCTCGTAAAACTTCTGCTGCAAATGTGCGAAGATCTCTTGAACATTTTCTTCCGTATTCTCGGCATCCTTGTAGTAGTGACGGCTTATAATATAGCTCAGAGCCAACGGCATCGCACGACGCAAACTCGATATACATTCATGTTTTGAGATCTCTGCCGGGCCACGCTGTTTGAGATATATTAGGAATTTCAACATGATGTAGTTACATTGTATATCTTTCGGTGTGTCGGCAAGCAGACGCACTAACGCGCGCATATACGGTATATTTTGTATGATCACCGTAGTGGCGAGGTTGGTGGAGGCACCCTTCAGTTGTTTGAGAAGCTCAAGCCAATTAATTTCCTGCACATATTCCTGCAAATACCCCACCTGCATCTCCTTCGGACCCTCTTCATCCTCAATCTCATGTAATTTGTGCAAACGTAACGAGAATGTATGAACCTCACGCGCAACTTCGTTGGCGGCGCGCTTAGTTTGGCCAATATCCAGAAGTAGCTCAATCATTATGCCCTCCTCAGTAGGTTCTGTCTCGGCCAAATTCGGTTTATCCAAATAAATACTATTGCTGCTCGACTCATCCCAACGTGGCAGCACTTCCTCCTTTAACAACACACCATTCAGTCCATACAAACGCAACTTGGCAATCGCCATCAGCCAGTCAAAATGATCAGCATGCCATTTCCTACCACCGTTGCGTGCCAAAATACACCAGTGTGCGTCATATCCAGGCTGTATGAGCTGCAAATATTTCTTGAGATTGTACGGCTTTACTTTCTTGCAAGAGCGGTAGTAGGTGCGTGCTTTTTCGTAAATCAGTGGTTCACCAACCGTGTCCTCTGTCAGGTATGTAGACGCCGTCGATGTGGCTGATGCAGAGGTGGTGCTCGTCGATACTGGTTGGGGCTCAATTACGAGGTCACCTACCATGGCGTAAGGGCCCTCCAACACAGCAGCCACAGAGACAAAATTCGAGACTACATCACTTAAGCTGTCAACGGCGGCTAGCGTTGGTGGAGCTGTCGTTGTGGTACTACTGCTGGAACTCATACTGACATTCATTTGGCGCCGCAACAAATGTTCCAACTTGCGGTTGAGCTCATAATCTAACAGTCCAAGCGTATCACCGAAATCCAATTGCTCGATGTGCTGTTGCGGCCAATGCCCACAAGCATACTGATAGAAATTTTCGCACGGACGCGCCGTTGTGTCCATGTAGTTTTGTATATTCGTTGCCAAAATTTGATTCACATTACCGCCGGTGATGCTCGGGCGGCTGCAATTGGTTGGCGTGGTGCGCCAAATAATGGACGCGAACAATGTGCAAATTATGCTCAATTTTAACATTGCACGAGGGTCGAGGCAAGGGTGCTCAAAAATACACAACGCACACGTACACACGCGAATTTGTTATCCACAACGATGAGCTATGATAATAACAAAATTCAATAGCCGTGCATTGACCTCCTCGCCAAAAAATCCAACGAAAAAACTTAAAAAAAATAATTCTTTAAATAAAGTAGTAGTATTTTTTTTAAATTGTTTTCTGCCAAAACTTTTTCCTCAAACCGCTTCGCTTTCACGCACTTGTAAAGCTCAACTAATAGCGAGTGTCTGCTTTCCCAATTTGCGCTGCTATGTTCAGCTAATGGCGAGCAAATTCGACACAGACGATACTTAGCCGCGACGCTGCCGCTTTAATCATACTGATCTCGCATCGCCGGTCAGTGTCATTGTGATTTCGTTTAATCTGCCTTTATTTTGATTCCATTTTATTACATTTATTAATTTTATTGTATTTGTTTCTGTTTTTTTTTTATTATTATTTTGATTGTGCAAAAAGTTTTGCCTTTTGTTGCATTGCTTTCGCATTGTGTCCCATATTTTTCAATGTTTATTGCTTGAAACATATGTATATATGTATATATATTTTATTATTTACAAGTGGCAAATTACGTATAAACCTAGATGACATCTGTACATTGAACACATGGAGATTTGTCCACATTTTTTTCTAACTTATGGTCTCCCACATCGCAATCGCTATCAACAGCACATTCAATATGATTCTAGTTGTGCTTCGCGCTTGAAAACTAAGACACTAGGAAATAATTTTTTGCTGTGTTTCAAATAAAATTTGCCCATTTTTATTCATCTAGCATATTACAGATATAATTTTTTAAATTATTTTCCCATTTGTCCATGTGATATTATATATATATGACAGTGCTCTGTATACTCAGAAAATTTCCTTATACAGCACATTGTTACAGTTCTCTTAATTAATCAATTTAACTAAATAAAAAATTAAAAATATGGTGTCTTCACTTTTAAGCTTCCTAAAACCTCTGCAATTTCCTATTTGTAGAGTTAAGAATGTAGGAAATTACAAAAAAAATTTATCTGTTTTCCTAATGAGGAGCTCACAAATATCTTTAGATCAATTTCTGAGCCCTACTTCTGAGCTTCAATTTTTCAAAATATTGGAAGTCTTCCTCCTCCACTGCTTCCATATGCGGATACTGCAATCAATACTTTCAAAGTTGTACCACTTTCTTCCATTCCGATGACAAGACCTTGTTAGCGTAGCCTTTGTCTTTTTATTCGCTCAACTATGTCAATGTCGTCGTATAACTCGTTTATGGCTTTCACCGTTGCCAGCGCGACAATGAATCTTCCACAAAACTTTTCTCTCGAAAACTCCTAGTGTCATTTCTTTGGATGTCGGCATTTTCCATGCTTCTGAACCACGCAACAGGACGGGAATAATGAGGGAATTGTAGAGTATGGTCTTTGTTCATCGAGAGAGGACTTTACTTTTCAATTGCTCACTACTCAGTCAAAAGTAGCACCTTTTGGCCAGGGTCTTTCTGCGTTGGACTTCCAGGCTGACATTGTTGGTTTGTTTCAACAGTGACGTAAACAAAACCAGAATTTATTCTCTCGTAGTGCTCTCTGCCTTAAACTGTTATGTTTGTACATATCAGTCGTTACGTATTTAAGACTAATATTTATGTTCGAATGGTTTGTCTGTGCTGCTATTGATATCATAATCATTAATCACTTACTTTTTATTTCAACTACTCAGTAACAAGTACTATAACTATAATAAGTATTAGAAAGGGTTCTATATACATTTAGTGGTTTTGAAACCACGACAGGTCTGTATTTTGTTATCTGTCAAACTTGACTGCCAAATCAAACATGTTTTGCTTTAGTTAAAAGTTAAGCATTTGCGGATCGCTTAACATCCGCACAACGCGTTAAAATTGCTGAAATCTACTTCAAACCTACTACAAAACGATTATTCAAACTTGTCCATGTTTCGAGCTTTAAGAGGAGATTATGGTGCACACAGTAATCCAACTACTCGAGCAATTGTTACAATTTTGAAGAAATTTGAATGGACTGGATCGATTACAGATATTGTGAGGCATGTGAGTCATCGTTTTTCTCGTACTACCTCAAATATCGCCACTGAAAGTACAAGTGTAGCCGAATGTCTCCATTTATCAACGCTTTCAAGAGCTGGGGCATTCTTACAGCACATTATGGCGTATTTTGCACTTGGAATAACGCATACATCCATATTAAGCTCAGCTCATGCAACAACAGAAGCCAGCCTTTCACAACGCCGTAGTTACGTCGATTGTGTACCTGAACAACGAGCAGTGAACCGCAACTTTTCCAACAAAATTTTCTTCAACGACAAAGCACATTTCTTACTCGGTGGATAAATAAGCAAAATTGTCGCTCTTGGAGCTGCGAGGATCCTCAAATAATTGAATGGAGCCCATTAAACCCAAACAAACTTACCGTCTGGTGGGCTCTTTGTTCTGGAGATGTGATTGAATCTTACTTCTTTGAAAACGATAATGGCGAGACTGTCACTGTAAATTCGGAGCGTTATGACCGTATGATAATCGACCTTTTTTGGCCTATATGCGTAATCTTCGTCTTGGCGATGTCAATTGGAGATCTACGATTTGACACGTAGCACTTTTTTGTGAGGCTACTCGAAAGACCATGTTTATGTTGATAAAACTTTAACTCTTTAGCACTTGAAACCCAAAATTCGTCAAGTTATGGCTGAAATACCGCCCAATATGTGCCAGAAAGTGGTCGAAAATTAACTCAAACTGATCAAAGTGTGAAAAATTCACGAGACGGCCACTTGAATTATGTAGCGTTTCAAGTATAAAGCCCAGGCTTCAAACCTTACAATAAAAAAGGAATTTCTTGAAAAAAAATTGTTTTAAATACATTTAATTTACGTTTATTTTGAAAACCGCAAAATTGATAACCCTAAATAAGAGAGGAAACTTCTATTTTAATCATTTATATTTTTTCTATTTTATATCATTTAATTTTACTCTCTTATATTTTATTTAATATTTCATTTATTGTTTCCAATAAAAATATGTATAGGTCAAGGTATATATTTAAATTTTTTTTATTAAGGTTTACATATTGAGTTAAACTCTATGTTAGTTTTTTCAGCTTTTTTAAATATTCTTTTTCTTTTCTTAGCAGCAAATAATAGGTTTTTACTTGTATATATGCATATATGTACATATGTAAATATTTTTTCTTATCACCTTGACTTTAAGATCACTAGGAGAATGTGCTTAGCATAACATAAAGCTATAATAGAAAATAATATATTTGTATTATTTATGTATATACGTATGTATACTTTTATACGATAGTACTATGATTTTGTGTACGCAAACCAGTCAAGAAGCTTCCAAGTGTTGACGATTTTCTTTTATTATCGCAGTGTTTTGCACATGGAAGAAGATCAGATGGTGCATAAAGTGTACCATGTGCGCGTTATGCAAGTTACTTTGCAAAAAAAGACACATTTTTGGAAAGCACATGCATTTTATAGTACGATAATGGACCAGTATGCTTTGGATATCTGTTACCAGATTACCTCATTGATCCCTACATGCTCCGGTGTTGAAACCTTCTTTAAGTCGCCGCATCTTCTCATAGAATTTTCAAGCATTACCCTTGTGGGCTAGCTTCTCAAGCTCTACATACTCTACATACTCACTCACATTTCGGTTTGTCCTCTGTAAAAGTGTCTCGCTTACCTCTTCGGCTCTCGGTATCTATTCCACCCCGCACGTGTTGTAGTCGATCGCAAAGTTGCGAAGCAGGCAGTCTGCTTTCTCTCCATTGCGGTTCGGCATTCCTCGTCGTACCAGCTCTTTTTCTGACATTGTTGAAAACCAATTGTTTCCGAAGTAGCGGTTCGTAAGGAGTTTGCTATTTCGTTCCACAGCTGCCTTATATCGAGCTGGGTGCTCTCAGAGAGCAGGTGTATAAGCCGAGTAGTAAACAGTCTGTAAAAATTTCGCGCAGCCTAAATCAATCATGCGCAAATGCAGTAACTTTATATTAAATTATTAATTTTTAATAGATCGTACAAATAGAACTATGAAACATGTGAATAGATATATCTACGGACTTCATTTACAAATATTTCGTTCGTAGGTCAAATTCTTTCGGTTTGGTCAAAAGTTTTGAGATTTTAAACATTACTAGCAACAGATCAAACATTTTAAATTTTATTTTTCAGAATTTTTTATCTATGCCGATGCTTTAAACATTATAAATATATTAATTTGAAAAAGTTATCGAAGCTCAGAGAAAAAATAAAAACATAAAAAGCTGATTTGATTTGCTTGGAATTGTTAAAAACAAAATCTTGAGCTCTAATTTCAACTTTAAGACCGGGGCTCTTCAATTCAGGAAATGCTGGTACCTATAAGATGTTTCGATTCTGCAAGTTTAAGATCTATATTTATTACCGTTTTCAACAAAAATTAAAATTTTCTCAACATTAAGAAATATTTTCTTCTCAGGAAAATGTCAAAAAAAATTTTTGGCATTTTTTTATATATTTTTTTCATTCAGCTGATTATAGCGACCCTCCAACTTTTCGATATCATTTTTGTAGTACGATTTGTCCTTTGCTTCCAAATAAACCTCTTTTTCAATCCTCAAACCTTTTGGCGATTGCCTCTTCAAGGAAAATTTCGTACCGGCTAGCATTCTTGTGAGATCTGAGAACAGGGAATAGTCAGATCTGGAAATTGCGGTGGACGCAATTCGATAAATTTTTGCCATCGACTTCATTGACTTTGGATTCGATGCATTGTTTTCGTGAAACAGCACTTTCCTTTTCTTCAAATGAGGCCGTTTTTCGGATATTTCGTCCTTCAAACGATCCAATAACGCTATACAATAGTCGCTGTTGATGGTCTTTTCTTTTTCGAGGTAGTCTATGGAAATTATTCCATGCGCATCCCAAAATATAGACGCGATAACCTAGCAACCGACTATTGGGTTCATTGCATGCAGTCCACTCGGATGACTGTCGATCATCAACTCGTTTTTGTTTTGGTCAAAAGTGAGCTAGCGCGACACCCACTTTGCACAGAGCTTTCTCATACCCAAATATTCATTAATTGTATTATGTACACCATCAGTTGATATCTTTAGATTGCCTGCTAATTCATTCAATTTCTATTTACGGTCATTCAAAATAATTTTGATGGTATATAATCCTTGATGGTTGATTTTCCTGGGGCAGTGTCAGAAAACTCCTCAACAAGCCAAGTTTTTGCTTCAAGTTCGTTTTTCTCTTCAAAAATCAATATTTTATCAACACGCGAAATTCCTTTTTATCCAGTTTCTTATAATAACAAAAGTTACTTCACACAAAAAGTCATAATTCACAAACTAGTGAGCTGACAGCTGTCAAATTTATACACGTGTCTTTTGAAAGTTAGGACTAACTCTTTATGGATTTGGATTCATCTATGTATGAGGCCGGGAAATTTTCAATTGACCTCTTTACGCGGTATATTCAAAGGAAAAGGTGAAGGTTGTACTTACTGTTTTCTTTGATTACAATGGTGTGGTTCATCATGAGCTCCTGCCAAAAGGCCGTTCAGTCAATAAGGAATACTTCAAGGAAGTTGCGCACCATTTTCGTGAGCAATACGGCTCAAACGATCGGAATTGTTGAAAAACAAATAGTGGAGTATGCAACACGATAATGCACCAGCTCACACATCAATGCTTATTCGTGATTTTTTGGCCCAAAACAAAACCGCAATCATGCCTCAATCACCGTATTTACCAGATTTGGCTCCTAGCGGATTTTTTCTATTCCCTATTCTATTGGAAAAAGTGTTGGCACAAGTGTACTATATCCGAGGGGAATCACTTTGAAGGGGTCAAAATAGATATTTATTAATATATAAGTACTTTTCAAACAAATTCGTAATTTTTTTTTTAAATATTACTGAAAAAATAAAAATCGATTTGAAAAAAATTCGCTCAATTGTTTTTCTAATGTTGTTTGTAGCTTTCATTAATACTCGATTATGTTATTTAATGTATTTTGTTAATTAATGAGTGAATCATAAAAAGTTTTGTATAGAAAACCGGTTTTTAATTATTCCAGTTACTGAAAACGGAAATAGTTAACAAAAAGTGCAAAAACTGACTTCATATATATTTACATATATATTTATCTTTTTTTTTCAGAACCGAAACATTACCTGGGAACCCTTCATACAAAGCAACTATGCGTCTGACGATAACAAATGTACAGAAGAGTGATTATGGCAGTTATAAATGTGTGGCAAAAAATCCACGAGGAGAAATGGATGGAACCATCAAACTCTATAGTAAGTGGAAAATAAATTTTATGCAAATATGTTTAAAATTAAAAATTCATTCTATCATAAAAACTTTACTTATATTTTCTCATGCTATGTTTTTTTTCGCCTCTTAAATATTGAACATATTTGTGATTTTAAACGTCATTAATATGGGACAATTTCTTCAATACTTTTTTACCTATCAATGGCCCATATTGCAGTTAAATTAAAAAGTAAATAATAAAAAAGTGGCGAAGCAAAAAATTCAATTAACAAAAGTGCAATGAGTTGTGAAAAAAGCTCTCGATAACTAGGTTATGTGAAAGAAGGAAACTATAGAAAATAAAATAAATCTCTTCGATTCAATGAAATGACATATATACCCGTACATAGTGGTTAGTAGAAAGAGTAAGAGCAGCGCTATTAAGAAATAAACCATACGATTTTCATCATCAGAGGCTTGCACTGATTAACTTTCAGATGTGAAGATATTTTTATATAGACGTTTTTAATGTGCTCTGCCCATCGCAATCAATCGACCACAGAATGTTAACATAATATTCTAATATTCTCTTTCAGTAAAGGGTCGGAAAAGCGTGTTAAGAACCAAGTTTTTGAAGAAATATGCCGATTTGAACACTAACCATAAACAAGTATTGCCTTCCTCCTATCCTACACCAGTCGCATTTTTAGGATAACCTCACTTTAACCATAAGCCATAACAATATCATAGATAATTTAGTGGCATCAACAAACTTCAACCATAACTTTCCTCTACAGGCATCAGCTCTCTGCTGATTGTAATTACTCGTGTTTTTATCAACTACGACAAGACGTAATGAAATACCAGCACACAAAATCCGAACACTACATAATTTAGTTTAGACTTATTCAGGATTCGGCCAAATTTCGACCAAACATAATCCAGATGCCATACAATCCGGACACAAGACAATCCCGACACGACCCAAACCAGACAAAAATCCCGAAAAAGTCCGAGCTGAGATTTTTCTTATTTACTTCCATTTGAGCTCAAAAATATGCGTTCAATATACCTAGAATATAGTGAAATAATTGTGTTTTCACAAAAAAGACGATGCCATAACTTTCTTTGAGGCTTATCTGTAAAATTAAGAAGTGTGTTCCTATTTCCAAATAAAATTTATCTAAGATTTGGATATGCAGTTGTGCTTAATTAAATTTTTTTTTTTTCTTAGCAATGAATACTTTCCGTTCGAAGGCGGCTTAGAATAAATTATAGTTTCATTTGTTTGAAAAACATTAAGGCGCACACTACAAATCAAAGGATAAGCTAGGCCAAAAAAAGCTTCAATAGTTATAAAGTGTCAGTAATTATGTATATATGTACATAATGGCTTATTTTATGTACATTCAAAACATACTTGCAATTATCAGTAAATTTATGGAAAATTTTTAATGAAAACGAAAAGTAACTTATTTGTCACTATAAAGAGTTTTCGGGATTTAATATTGTCGGAATTTGGTCTTGTCTGGATATTGTGTTATCTGTATTTTGTCAGGTCGTGATTTCGTTATATTTGTTTAATGTGGTGTCGGCGTTGTGTGTTGTCTACATTTTTTTAAATTATCTGGATTATGTACTGTCTGCATCTGAAATTCTGATTATGAAGCGCTCACACGCCTAGAACCTGTTTGTTGTTGAAGGGTTTATCTATCTAGAGATTTGCTATGGAAATAGTACGGTTATGAAGGTACGAGAAAAGCTATATGTTTTAATGGAATTGACTATGATGAGGAAGAGGTGTTAGATGGTAAGATTGAAGAAATTGATAGGATCTTTATTTGCTGCGATAGTTATGCATTAATTCTCAATAATAACGTGGATCTGCGAAGCAGTTTCATGCTTTTCGCTCTACAAATAACTGCTTGCGATGCACTAGCTCACACTCAATATGGAGCTACTTTGAATGGAAACTTGGAATCATTTCTGGTAGCAGCTTAAGCATCACTTTCTTTGTGACCCATGATATTGTTTACACATTAAATTTTGAAGTACCCAATTTAAAAAAAGGAGTTCGTGGAGCAAGCATTAAACATTTATTACGCATCCGCTAATGCTCTCTTTTTCTGCTCTGTACTCCGCAATACAACCGCAACATAAATTTCACACTAAATGCCAATGCTCAGCTGCTCGGATAAGCACCTTCATACTCATTCAAATGTGTTACCCTTTCCAAGTTGATTTCCTCATTTCATTTCTTTCATTTAAATTTCTTTGTCACATTTACTGTTTCCTACTGCCACATTGCTTTGTGGCATTTTACTTATTATATTACATTCCTACCAATCATTTTCCTTCTTTCACCTACGCCGAAAATTCGAGAACTTATAATAATAAATCCCTTTTTTGTCCTTATACTCACTCATACACTTAGTCACTTCATACACTTTTATTTGCATTTTTCAGTCCTTGCGACTCTGTTGCTACTTGGAATTCCAACAGGTTCAGAGCTAAGAGCATTATTGTGTACAAGTACACATACGCAGTTCATCTCACTCTTTCTCTTACTTCCACTTGTTGCACAGCCTGGATACTAGCTGTTGTTGTTTGCTGGAGAAACCTCTTTTAGCGCTGCTATTAAAGGTGACGTGGAGCGAGCTGCAGCTGATGAAGAGGTGCTCAGCTGGTAAAATAAAATAGTAGATGAGGGAAAGAGGGGAAAACCATTGCAATACGCTTTCTTCACACCTACGTAATATTTATATGCCATTATCGTATTTCGTTCATGTTTCTTTTTCCTCAACTATTTGCCATCTTTTAAAGCTCTGGGGAACTTTTTTCTGCAAAGCCACTTGTCAGAGCGTAAGAAGGGGCTTTTGCAGTTTTTGTCGCCAAGGCTATGGAAAAAAGTAGTGATTTTCTTGGCCATAAAATGAAAACAAATCAATTTTAACTTATTGAATATTGAAAAGTTTTTGCACAATGAATTTTATGAAGTTACTGTAATGTATTATACAGTAAAATATTCAAAATTTATACATTTGACGATTTCCAATATATGATATATGATGAAGAACAGAAAGTAGTCAGGAATGTTTGAAATGTGATGCTGAATATGCAGCTACAGTTACTCCAACTATTTTCATTCTTAAAAACAAAAGTAACCAATATCAACAAATCAGTGAATGAGAGTATGAATGTGAATGTGAGACCCTATATCAATTATTATGCTTTAAGTTTAAGTTTAAGTTTTCAAATTACATGGAAGTAAACGGCAGGCAAAATAACTAGGCTGAAAAAATCACAATCTTAGCCCCCGATTACTTCAAGGCCAATACGCAAGGAATGTGAAACTCAACTGGAAGTTCTAAAGATTTACTAAAAAACATGCTCAACACTCATACGGTTCAAACCTCTCATGGATAGCGTGAGGTTTGTTCTTTAGATATCAAACAAAAGCTCAAACCGTTAATCCCCCATTAACATACAGTGTTTTTTCTACTATGATTCAGATGGTGAATGATAATGACACCATATTTGATGGCAATGTATGAAGGATATTTAGGATGTAACTATGCGCCTGTCTCTTGGAGAGAGGCGAGAATTGTGCTCATACTGAAGGCGGGCACAGAATGTACTCTCCATTCGAATTAATATAGACCAATAATTCTAACCTCATTAGCTCTAAAGACTTTGAAAAAGATTTTAAACTTTTAGATTACAGTTAAGATTCTGTAAAAAAAAAACTGTACTGTACTTTACTCACTAACCTTAAATAAAGAAAGATTTCTAGAACAGGCATGTAGACCGATTCCTAAGGAGGGTTGTATTAATACCGCTTATGTGGTCACTTCTAACAAACAAACTTCTAGAAAAGTGTTTGAGAAAAGTACCTAAGCTAATTTCCTATGCAGATGATATATGTAACGGTCGAGTTACAGATACTATTAGGGACGTCATGAAGAAGGCTGTTAAGTGGGTGAAAAAGCCCAGTAATACCCGTAGCGGTAGTCAAGCTAATCTTACTTTGTGATGGTTTGAGCAAATACAGCAGTTGCCTACACTCTGCATTACGGAAGCGCTAAGAATAACTACAACGACTGCACTCAACGTAGCACAAATTGGCATTGCAGTGGAGAGCATTACAGCGAAGTCCACGATAAGATTGGTGATCCCCGTATTAGGTAACTCAACACCGAGATTCGGAACAAGGTCAACATCCACAAGCGGAACAAGTGGGAGGAGCACTTAGGGTCCTGCAATGTCTCCTCTGGAGTAACCAAGCTCTGAGCTACGGTCAAATCGTTGTCTAATTCGACGAGACCTGATGATCGGGCGGAAATTTCATTCGATGATCACGCCTCGTCGGACCCGAAGAGGTGCGAGAGCTATTTTAGCCGGCTATTCACACTGCACCCTTCGGTTGACAAAACGAAAAGACGAGTCTGTCTTTGACCACTCTAATTATTTCCGAGGTGTGGAAACTAGGTAGAGTGGTACCGCTACTAAAGCCGGGGAAACCCACAAATAAAGGAGAATCTTATCGTCTGATATCTCCCCTTTCCCCAGTAACGAAGACAATTGAGGACTTGCTGCTCCCGTCTCTTGCACAACATCTGGGACCAGCTACACGCATGGCTACCGGAAAGTGCACAGCACAACAACTGCACTTAACGTCATAAACACTCTGATAATTCATGACCTTAACCAAAATCGACCCTGTGCGCGAACTGTTCTAGTAGCACTGGACCTGTCGAATGCTTTCGATACGGTTAATCATTCAGTGCTACTATCGGACATTGAGAATTCCTCATTACCGCCTAGGTTGAAGAGGTGGGCCTGGATTACCTGAGTGGTCGACGATTATCGGTTGATTTTCAAAGTCAAACCTCTAAGCTACGTGGTGTCCTCTCCAAGATTCTGTTTATTTTTTACATTTAGAGGCTTCCTTCACCACCAGAGGGCATCTCTTTGATCTCATACGCCTATGACTGTTCAATTTTGGCATCTGGCCAGGATATTGATAGCCTTTGTTCTATGGTAAACTGCTATCTCGTCGACCAAACTGCTCGACAACCCGCTAAATCCTCTGTCACCCTTCTCACCAGCTGTACGAACGACTACCGGCTTGAACTCAATGTGAAGGCCGATGACGTAAAAATTCCGACCACGAACAACCCAAAGTTACTGGGAGTAACATTCGATAGCCTGCACTCCTTCACTCCGTATTCAACTGCAATTACCACCAAATCTAGCAATTGCTAGCTGATAGCACCTGGGGTAAAGACAAAGAAACGCTGCTGGCAATGTACCGTGACGGGAAACCTTCTGATGGCGCCGGAGCACTACTTACACAGTGACACATCTATGCTCCCAGTTAAGGAGCATAATGTTATGCTCTGTAAGCAATATCTGCTGGAATGCTACCGTAGGGATCATCCCAACAGACATTTATTGGAGCTAGGCACATCAGGAAGGGAGTACTTGACTATCGGGACGACGTACAGCAATACAGACAAGACCCGCTGGACAGGACGGCGTACAGACAGGCCATCAACACCATTCACCGAGAGTTCGTTAACACCTTCGTGAACTCTCTTCCCGTGAATGGTGTTCTCGGAGTCCAATCACCACCCATTGCAGAAGAGCTCGAGCTGTTTCGTGAGACCGGCGTAACCCTGGCACAATTAAGATCTGGATACTGTAGCAGGCTTAACTCCTACCTATCCAAACTCGACACTTACATACCCAACACATGTCCCGCATGCAACGAATCCCCGCACGACACTAACCACCTCTTTGCATGCCCACTTAACCCGACTCATCTAACACCCCTCTCCCTTTAGTCCGAACCCGTCGAAACAGCCCGTTTAATGGGCCTACCGTTAGATGACCACGATGACTGAAACTGAACTTGCCTGACCCCAGACGGGGCTGGCGTATTGCCGCTACAACAACTTCAACATAAGATTGGTGAATTTTTTGCCAGAACTCTCAGCCTTCTGGGAAATAATGAGTTTACATGAGTTAGTTGCAGCGACACATTGTAGAATGTGTAGAGAACTAAATGAAGCTTCAAACCTCAATATCACGGTCCTCACAAGCTTCGCACAAGCAATGGAAATTAAAAAAATACCAAAAAGAAAATTTCTAAAAACTTAAACATACTCAAAGTCAATAATGTCAATTCTGTTCTTTTCCGTAAGCCTTCAATGAACACTCTTAACCTACAAATGTTATTTTTAACTTTGAATGCATTTTTACAATTCTATAATTTAATTGTATTTAATTTACTATTGTAGAAAAATGCTGATAACTTATATAACAATTCCATAGTTGGATAATATACATATATATGTAGATATACATGCATTCATATATTTCTATTATTTTGTAAGGCATACCATTGAAGATTTAATTTGTGCTTGACATTGCTAATACTATGATATGTGTACAAACTCTGTCCCATGGATAGCGTGGCTAAGCAATTGCCGGTGAATAAAACTGCACTTACACTTACTCATACACATTTTTCATCGTGAACTTAAATATTTTACTAATCATTTGTGATATAAGCATCCAAGTACCGAGGTTTAGCGCATTATTCATCGGAATATTTGTTTAAATCGGATTATTCAATGGTTTTGGTGTTCTATTTTGCGATTGATGGGAAAATCGATCGAGTTATTAGTTGGCTGATAAATTGTGTATTACTCCAGTTTTTTTGTTTGATATTTGTTTATAAAAATTTTCCTTGCTTAAACGATATTTTTGAGTAATGGAGCATAAACATAAATGCAGCTCCAAAAGTCATACCCTTCGTCTTTTTTTTTTTTTTTTTTTTTTTTTTTTTGGAGATGGAAAGCATCGAAAGCCTTAACCCCGTCAGTGTGAGACTTTAACCCACTAAAACCATCTCCCCCCGTACGGTAACCCCTGGTAAGACCTTTCAGTATTTCGTCAGGAGGCCATTTGAGCTAATAGCTCACTAGTCTGGGTCGATATCGTCCGTCGTTATCCTTGTTCAACCGTCCTGGTTTCAGTACTCGCTACTATGTACCACGTACGTAAGTTACCTGGTAGTATAGGGGTCCGTCGCTGGTACGCTGTTAACACGTCTTCGCCTTTGCTGTTCGCCACATCGTGAGTGCTGCATTATTTCTGTTATGATACTGCTAGCTGTATTCCACACATTTACGCTTTCCAGCATACATTTAATTAGTGTGTCGGGTGTTACATTTACGCCGGCAGCCTCGTTCAGTTTTCGCCGTTGCCCTACAAAGCGGGGGCAGATGAAAATGAAATGATTGGCGTCTTCTACGACTTCTGGACCACAAAGTTCGCAGTATGGGTCCGGTTCATGACCAAAGCGGTGAAGATAGCTTTTAAAGCACCCGTGACCACTGAGGACTTGTGTTAGATAGAAGTTCACTTGACCATGCTTCCTGCCTAGCCATGCCACTAGATCAGGTATCAGACGGTGAGTCCACCTTCCTTTAGCGCTGTCATTCCATCTTCTCTGCCAGCGAGCTATGGACATCTGCCTTTCGGCGTTCTTGGTACTTCTATTTCTTTCTTCGCGTTTTAATTTCGCCGGCTCAATTTGTTCTCGCGCTGCAATATCGAGGGGAAATAGCCCGAAAATAACTAACGCCGCTTCCTCAGATACTGTGCGGAAAGCAGTGCAAACACGAAGGGCGCAGCGACGGTAAGAAGATCTAACGCCACGGTCGTAGGATTCTGTTTCCAGCGCCGATAACCAAATCGTAGAGCCATAAAGGATAATGGCTTTCACTACTCCCGCGAGAAGCTGCCTGCTTTGTTGGCGCGGTCCTCTGACGTTTGCCATTATTCTGGTTAAGGCAGTGGTGGTTGCTGCGGCTTTATTGTTTGCGTGTATAAGGTGGTCACGAAAGCTTAGGCGGTGGTCAATGATGACGCCTAGAAATTTGACGCATGGCTTTGATACAATAGTGCAGTCACCAACTCTCAAATTGATTCTCTCCACTTTCTTCCGGCTGCTAATGAGAACGGCTTCCGTCTTTTTTTCAGCTAATTTTAGGCATTTTGATATATTGATATTCGCGGTTACTAGCTCAGCAAGCTGAACGATAGCTGGTAAAGTTTTAGCAACCACAACTATTGCCATATCGTCAACGTATCCAACAATGGTAACTCCCTCAGGGACTGATATACGCAGCACTTCATCGTACATAATATTCCATAGTATTGGACCCAGTACAGATCCCTGCGGTACCCCTGCAGTGATTGTCCGCTTTACAATACCCTCTCTGGTAATGTACTGTAACACTCTGTTGCTTAGATAACTTTTTAAGATGTTGAGCAAGTACGGCGGGACATTGAAGCGCTCTAGCGCGTTAGTTATATGGAACCAGCCTGCGCTATTGAATGCGTTTTGCACGTCTAGGGTGACAACTAAGCAATATTGTTTTTCTCCATGTAACCATCTTTTACCGGAAATAGCTCTTTCAGCGATAGATTTGACGACGTTGATTGCATCAGTCGTTCCTCGTCCTTTCCTAAACCCAAATTGAAGCGGTGATAGTAGGTTATCGATGTGGGCCTCCAAGCGGTTCTTTAATATTTGCTCCAACACCTTTCCCGTATTATTAAGTATAGAAAGGGGGCGGAAGGCCGATGGCGAGGTCCTATCCGAAGATTTTGGAATTAAAACCAGTTTTTGCAGCTTCCATATTATTGGGAAGACACCTTCCTGTATGCAGGTACCAAAAACCGTTGTAAAGGCTTTAGGATTGCATTTGAGTGCTTGTTTCAGAACAAGATCTGGTACGCCATCTGCTCCGGGTGCTTTGTTACTAGATAATTTTCCCCTGCTTCTGAAATCTCTTCTTCGGTTAGTGGTGGGATAGTGATACCAGATAAGGAGGCTTTATTATTTTCCACTAGCTCATGTGCAGGAAACAGTTTGTCAACTATACTTCTGAGAAGCTCTGGGCATTTAGGTTGTGCATGGTTTTTTAGCTTCTTGAGCACCAACTTGTATGCGAATCCCCATGGGTTGCTCTCGATGTCGTTGCAGAGGCTTAGAAACATTGTTCGCTTGCTGTCACGTATAGCATTCTTCAGCTGTTTGCGTCTTGATTTGTATATTTCCCTCTTGTGCAGGAAGCTATCTGTGCCACGCGCTCGCTGGCATTGGCGTCTGGCTTGGTTGCATTGAGCTCGTATCATGGCTATGTTGTTATTCCACCAGTACGCAGGCTTGCGTCTTTTGTTGCTGCATATTCTTCGAACCATAGACGCGTCACAAGCGATAGTGACTGCATTCATTAACTTATCGGCCCCCGCCTCCGCTGAACCTGAAAAATCGATGTCCGTAAAGACTTCTTCAAAGAGTTTTTCATCGAAGGTGTCGACTTTCCACCCTTTACTGCTGGTTGGCTCTGTCTGATTTAATTGCGGTTCATCGACATTTATCATAATAGCCCGGTGATCGCTATGTGTGTATCATTTACTGATGCTCCAGCTAGTGCGTCTACTTAAACACTCGCTGATAAAACTTAAGTCAATAACTGAACCAACACCATTCTTACTAAAAGTTTGTGTTATACCGGTGTTCAGGAGAACTACGTTGAGCGCCATTATAGCGTCCATTAGAGCTTTCCCCTTCGGGTTGGTTCCCTTGCAACCCCATTCAACAGCCCAAGCGTTGAAATCGCCCGCTATTAGAACAGGGCTTCTATCTCTGGCATCTCTCACCAGTGTGTCAATAATCCTGTTGAACCTATCGAGATCGAAGCTCGGTGGAATGTAGCAGCTGTAAATGTATATACCGCAAACGTTTGCACATACAAATCCGTCAGAGTCGGCACAGACATGTTGGGGCTCGCGTTTACATTGCAGTTCCAGATAGCACTTTTGTTTGTTTTATTGCTTACCCAGCACGCATCTTCTTTGTTTTTGTACTGTTCGCTTAGTATAGCTACATCTACTTTTAGTTCACACACCGTTTGGGCAAGCAGATCCTGGGCCGCTTGACAGTGATTTAAGTTAAGTTGGAGACACTTCATTGCTTACATTGATTAATTCCGCCGAGTTTTGCCTTCGCTTTTTGAAAAGCAACACAGTTTCTACTACCGGAGACATGTTTGATATTATTCTCGCCTAGTTTTTCGCATAGGTGACATACTGGTTCGTTCGTGCAGGATGTGGCCTTGTGGTCTTTGCTGCCGCAGTTGAAACATAAACAAGCTCGATCACTGTGACTATGACATTTCTTAGCAACATGTCCAAAGTCATGACATTTGTAGCACCTTGGAATAGTGGTCTTAGCTCTTATTCTGCATATAACCCACCCGATTCGGATCTTTGATTTTTCAAGGAGAGTACGAGCTATCACTGTTGGCAGGCTTATAGTGCATGTTTGTGTGCCGCCATACGCGGTTCGCATGGATCGTATAGTCGATGGTTCGAT
Organism: Neoceratitis asiatica; assembly: GCA_030068015.2. Lineage (NCBI taxonomy): Eukaryota > Metazoa > Arthropoda > Insecta > Diptera > Tephritidae > Neoceratitis > Neoceratitis asiatica. The sequence continues at coordinate 75,878,820 of CM061524.1, forward strand.
TTGGATTGAATTCAATTCTTTATTAAGGGCTTCCAACACTTCTGCTTTTGAAGTTATTTCGTCCAAGTCTTTAATTTCTAACAAGGATTCTTGAGAAACCATATGGATTTGGCGTTTTCACCGATAGCACTCTCAACGGCTAGCTTAAATTGGCGGGTAGCCTGGTCATCCTGTTTATTCAACTCGAGCAGTAACTCATCGCTAGCTGTTTTCCTTATTCGCTTGACGCTACTGCTAAATTTTTCTAGCTGCGGCTGCGACTTAATAATCTTAAGTATATCCGCATATGAGCAATTATCCACTTTCCTGAGTATAACTGCATCCGGTTTAATTAGTCTTGGTTTGACTAGTCTAACTGGTTTCCGCGCTGACACCTTCTTCCAGGGGCCCAGGTATTCTATATCTGATTGATTTGTTTCGATGGACTCGATTATGTCTTCCGAATGTATGATCTCGACATTTTTTGGAGCCGATTTTGCAGACGCTATTTGCTGATGCTGCTTCTGATTACCTCCTTCCTGTGGGTGTGGTTTACGTACTTTATTCTTGTCTCGCTTGTTTGGAAAACCTGCACTTCTGCCGCGGTTTGTTGTTGTGGACTCCTCCATGTAGTCTTTTGTTTGGATTACCTTAGTTGAGTAGACGGTTGTCTTTGGGCTCTTATCAGATATATTCCCCCGTGGGGTTGTTTCGGTAGCCTTATTAGCTCCGCTTCGAACTTGGTGGAGTCGGGCTCTTTCATAGAGTACAGGTAGTTCCGCTATTATGTCCCTCATTGGTTGGTGAATGGATCGTCTTTTGCCGTCCTCCAACATCACGACGATCTCTTTGATTTTTACGCCGAGTAGAGTCCACGCCATTACTTCTGTTTGCGGTTGATTCAGTGGAGAAGATGGCCGCGATTTGATCGGGGAGTGTGCCAATTTCGAGCTCTTACCGAAAGGGAACTTGTTTCACCGCCACTATCAGCGTCCAGCCTTTGTTTTATAATTGCCCAGGTGTGGGCGACCTGGGGACACTCATAGCTTTTAAAAGTACTTTAATTACTGCAAGTAAATTATTTTATTATTATTAATATTATTGTTCTTATTATATATATTTATTATTATATTATATTGTTTTAACTATTATTGTTATTATTGTAATTATTATTTAGTATTTCGGTATTATTATTTGGAGTTTTACTCAGTATTTTTATTAATATATATTAATATTAATTAATTAATTACTGTTAGCATTACTATTATTATTATTATTGTTAATATTTTTATTTAATAGTTATTATATTATTACTATTACTTATTATTACTATATTATTATTATTATTAATATTATTTCATAGTATTATTATTATTTTTATTATTATTAGATATTATTATTACTAATATTATAATAACTATTATTTTTATTTAATAAATAATATATTATTATTAGTATTTAATATTACTATATTATTATTAATAAGTTTATTTAATAGACTTGTTATTATTATATTTACTATTGTTATTATTATTATTATAATTATTATTATTATTATTAAAAAGTTATTATTATTATTATTATTAAAAATTACAATTATTGTTATTTTATTGTTATTGTTATTATTAAATAGTTACTATTATTAATATTATAATTATTACTAGAATTATTATTATTTTTTTTATATTTAATATTATTGTATACTTGTTATTGTTTGATATTATTATTATTATTATTATTATTATTTTTAGTATACTTATTATTTAATATTTTTATAATTATTATGTATCGTTCTCTATCTGAGAACCTCAACGTGGGTTGTACAAATTCTCAAAAAACAACAGTATTTTAGAAATGAAATAGTGATTTCCGAACACATTTTTGACTCCAAAATCAAAAACCGATACATTTACTCCTTTTTCAACCATTCAGTTTATCACATATTATAAGATCATTATTATTATAAGTTGCTTGAAAAAGTATTATCCGAGTTTGGGCGTTATTTTTAGCGAAAAACTGATTATTTTCTGAGCGATATTTGTTTCTACTCACTATAATAATTATTTTTGTTTGAGTGTTTAAGTAAAATTCAAAAAATAATATTTATAAACTAAATAAACTTATAAACATCAATAACCATTATATTGTGATTTTCATTTTATTGCTTATAATGATTGCGGTACCTGTTAAATACATATCATTTACCCAGTGGGTCTTCTTTTTATACACTTCCGCTTTCAGGAAGCATCTAGAAGGTTTTTCTGAAGTGTCCAGCAGCAGTGGATACGCCTCATCTTTAGTGGTATCTTTTTTCATTCTCTTGATTTTTTCGAAAGTGGGAATGGAGAAACTCTACTTTTAAACTCATTAGAATTCCTAAAGCTCTAACATTCCCTCGACTCTGTTTTTTAGATAAGGTCTTTCTTTTCTAAAAATTTCTCCATGACCGTTTTAAATGCATTGCATCCTTTACGAGGAAGCTAGTCTAGTATTAAATTAGGTCAAAATTATATTGGTGCGGCTATAGTACTTTTCATCTCGCGTACAAGTACCAAAAATTAATTAATATTTCTGGAAGTGTTTTCTGAGTTTTTCGGACTAGTGCGATTTCTGTCAGGTATATGTATTTTTACAATAAACTTGTACATTTTCTGTCCAGTTTGATACTTTACTGGTCCCTTCAGTCTTTTCAAGTCTTTTTATTACGCTACGGTCTGTCTCTCTCAACATAAGTGTTTACGTGTGTGCGTGTGTGTGTGTTAATCCGTAAATTGTCTAGTACTATTTTCCTCTCCCTCTTTTGCTTTCCGCCATTGTGACAATTGTTAGACCGTTTGACATTGATTTTATGGGTTGATTTTTAGTGTTTACCCATAAATTTCCTACTTAAATGTGATTTAGCAAATTACGAATCGATTTTTGTCTGGCATTGTATTGTGTCTAACGGTAAGAAGGATATGCATAGGAGAGATATAAAAATAATCTGTGTGTTTGGAAATAATGTTATGACATCATGATTGTAATAGTGATGATGGGTTAAAATACCTGTGAGGTCACATATACATGAATACGTTAATTATTACGTACTTGTGATTATAATAATGTGTACATATGTCTTCATAAGTTTTAGTGATCATAATGGCATAATAAGTTTATTGAAATTTTAATTTCTCTATTACAAATATTTAGAAAACTTACGATGAATGCAGTTATCGAATCAAACGTAATGGGATGTTCGTTTTGGGTAGAAATGAACAGATAATTTGGCAGATTTAGAAGAGATAGAAATAATGAGCTTTTTAAGGAGAAAAATTTACTCTTATCAATTACAAAAACATTTTTGGCTCAAATAGCTAATAACTGCAGTGATTTTAAAAGACATAAGCAATTATTAAAAGGCAGTGATTTTAAAAGGCTTAAGCAGGTATTAATGACAAAGCTTTTTGGAACTATTGAATACTATCCATGGGGCATTGCTGCTATTTTAATTATATTTAATGCTGATGCGAGGTCCTCCAGAAAAGAGTATGTATAAAATTCTCCACCAATAGAAAAAAAAAACACCTTGTCTCTAAGTCTTTTGCTCCATATATATCTCTATAACTTGTTATATTTATCTATATATAAAAAATTGGTGTACAATTCAACCCTAAACAATTATAAAAATTGATGCTTTCCATCTCGATTCAACCGGTCCATTCGGGTCCGGAAATTCGATTGTTTACTAAAAATAAACATTTTAAAGATACTTAAATACCAAAAAACTACAATGCATTATCATTCCATACATGTATTGATAATTAAAAATCGGTATTCATTGGGTGTTTCACATTAACACGAAAAACCAATTTTTTATTCAAAAAATCGTAACTCTGAAACAAAAAATTTTAGTTGAGGGAAATTTTTTTTAATGAAAATTCAAAGTCTCTGTTTGATGTAAAAAAAGTTTCGAAGAGAAAAAAATACACTTTTTGAGATATTCAATAAAAAAAAAATTACAAATTTTTCTATTGCAAAATAAAAAAGTATTACTTATTTCTGAGTAATTTCCAAACTTCTATCTGATAGTGCGGATTATCACGAATGATTAGAAGTAAAAATCATTGAAATCAGTGAATTTTTGTCAAAAATATGGCCAATTGAAAAAAAGAAGTCCCCGAATTACCGAAAAAATCGATTCTTACCCAAAAAACGAAATTGTCAATAAATCTCGAAAAAAAAAAATTTTCGGGCCAAAAAAAAAATACGTGTCTCTTTATTTTGACCAAAGCATAACATATTAAAATTTCGTTTAAAAATAAAATAGTGACCCGAATGGACCGGTTTAATCGAGATGGAAAGCATCAATTATATTTATTAGAGATGTAGGTAGAAGTGGCTAACAGTGCTCAAGAATAGATACATTTAGTCCAGAGTTAGACACATCGCAATATAACAATCTTCGAGAAAAGCAGCTCCTTAATATCGGAGCTTTGATCTGCCTAGGCATAAGAAGTCATATTAAAGATGAGGTCGTTAATTCTTCCAGAATTTCTGCATGTTGTCCTTTAAATCAACGATCTCATTTCGTTCAACTTATTCTCTGGTCACAAATTTGTTCGGCAGCGCCAATATTGGCTTGAATAAAATAATTTGTAATCATTGTTTAGTCTGAAAGAGAGCTCTATAGACAAAAAACATCACCACCGCATATATCTCTCAATATTATCTGCTGTATTGTCAATATTATCACTACATTCTTCTCAACTAGAATATGCGTCGCAAAGCTCGTGCCAGTAGCCAGAACTGAACAGCAGCGGTATGTGCTGCAGGTATGAAAGTCTATCTGGCAGAAGAACCATGTTTTAAGCAAATCCTATCACCATGTTATTCTGTACTTTCCAAATTTCGCAACCAGTTGTTAAAAGTCGAAATTCAATACTCAATTTTACAATATATAAATGCTTTAAATTATATTTATATATTTATTATGTATTTTATTTACTTAAAAGTACAAAATTTCTCTTTAAAAAATTTATTCCTTTATTAAACTAATCAATTTGTAATAAGCACACAATTTACTTACATAGAAATTTAAAATAAACTCTACTTAAATATGGGCCAGATGGATAAATGTATTTATTTCATTTTTGCATTCCTTTTCGTTTGACATTTCTATTTATTTGCGCACAAGCGCATATACAAACACATTTACACAGTGTTATAAATAAGCCTAAATGGTTGTGTATGTGTGTTTGTACACCCAAAGTCTCTAGTTGGCATTAATTTTACGTTTAACGATTTTATTTTATATGTCAGAGTGTTAGTAAAATGGCAATAAATAACACGAAAAGCCACTAAAATCAGCGAAAACGGCCAAACTGCAAGTATTGGAAAAAATATATTACACAAACAAACAATATGTATAAACTAAAATGCCTAAAAATATGCTATACAACCAACAATATTTCAACTTTTAACACCGTGACAAACACGTGTGGGCGTGAAAAATAAAGTGGCCAGCTTAAAAAATTAAATTTGTGGTAAAATAATTTCTCTTTTTTGTCATTTTCATTACCTGCCTGCAAAAATTATGTTTTTTCTCGGAAGTAATAAATAAATAATAGCATAAAAAATTTGTTGTTATTTGATTTATTCAGCAAAAGCATTTTGATTTAAACCTTTTTAAATCCCACAAAATTCCACCAAATAATTTTCGATTTTATTTTGACCTCAAATTGTAAATGATTGGTTTAACAATTTTGGCTGTTGCAAAAAGGTTTTAATTTCTTTGGGACTAAAATTGGGATTAAGTAAATAAATAGAAATATTGAATTAAACTACATTTATTTAAATTAAACGAACTAAAGAACAAAATGTTGTTCCAATCAAATTAATTTATTTAAACATAATTCAAAATAATTCTTTTGAACTTACCTCACAAATAGAATAGGATAAAATATAATATAATATAGTATATAAAGTCAAATTAACTTAGAAAAATAAAGGACAAAAAGAATTAAAAAATAAATTAAAACTATTAAGAATAAATACAAATTATTAACATTCCAAGATCTAATAATCATTATATATTTTATTTAAAACTTTTATCACTTCTATTTTATATCTGTTTTTCTGTCTCTATTTTTCTTTCAGTGTCCAGTCCGCCAACAACGCTGCCACCGCCAACCACGACCACAACACGTCGCACCACAATAGCACCGGCTTGGGATATTTTCAGTACGCCAATTTATGGCATAATGCCAACCAATTCAGTGATTGTCATCGATAAATGTAAGTATCTGATAAATCTATGCACGTGAGCGTAGTAAAGCCATAAAGCAATTGTTTAGAATAGTATGAATAGTGTGTGGCCGGTTTACATGGCCAGACGTGCAAAAAATAACAGATTGTGCCCCATGCAATATCGTTTAAGTAAATAAATTTTTCATATTTTTTGGAGAGCGATAAAAAATAGAAAAGTAATAATAAACTAATTTGTGTGAGTCATATATGTACATATGTATATGTACAGGAAAAAAATAATATCTGAGAAAAATAATGTCTGAAAAAATTTGATTTGACTACCGGAGTAATAATATTTTTTTCGACTAATATTTCATTTTGTTATTTTTACAAACATTCAGTCATAAGTTAACAATGCCATCTTAATGTTTCCGACGGTACTTACGCCAGATGCGAGGAGTAGATACGAGAAAATCAAAAACTCTAGAAAAGATTCTGTCATCATTAAGAATAAATTAGATTATGTTTTACGTAACAGAAGTGCTAAGAAGTATATATATATTAAAAATCAAATTTTCGAAAAAGAAATATTGTTACATTATCCCGGAACGATAAGCGGACTTCGTGTCATTTTCTCAGTTTTCAAGGGTTCTAAATTATTAACTTCAAAAACACCAAGTTGATTTTTTTAAATATTTTTATATGAGGACTATGAATTATGACCGAGGTTTTGTACATTTTAACAAAAATCCTGTCTTTCAGTGACGTTGTTTTCTCAGTAAGGAGGTTCATTTCACAAATAACACATACAAAAAGTCTGTGTTAACGAAATGAAATAAAATAATATATATATATAAGTATTTTACGGATCATTTTAGCAATTTTTCTGAAGAAACGATAAGTCTAAAATGAATTTCGTTGGGCAGCCGTTTTTAAAATAACCTTCTACCTCAGTCTAAATCAATAAAGTGTTGATAAAATTTTGCATATTGTAGAATTCACGCTTAGATTTGTTGAATCAATATATATAGGGTTTTCCAATAAGAGTGATATGACTTCTTGATTCCTTGAATTGTTACGGAAATTCAAATGTTTTTTATTTAATGTGAGGTACAATCGATACAATCAAGTTCTGAATATAATATAATTCAAATGGCCTCCACGACTTCTTTTGCAGGAACAAATTCGGTGAACCCAATTTGAGCACTTTTTCCACTAAATTAAATCGTATGTCATGAATAGCACGTTCAATATTGACTTTTAAAGCTTGAAGACAGTCTGGCTTATTGCTAAAGACCAATGACTTCAAATAACCCCATTATGGTGTTAAATCACAACTTCTTGGAGGCCATTCAATGTCACACTTGAAATAATCGAATCTCCAAACCTTTATCGCAATAATTCGGTTATTGTGTGCGCTGTGTGATACGTAGGCCCGTCTTGTTGGAACCAGATGTTGGTAAGATCAACTTCTTCCAATTATGGCCAAAAGAGGTGGTTATTATCGATCTATACCGCTCTCCATTGACAGTAACGGTGCTACCAACTTCATTTCGAAAGAAGTACAGACCGATGATTCCACCAGACAAAAAACTACACCAAACTGTCAATTTAAGTGAATGTAATAGTTTTTCATGAATAATTTGTGGATTTTCTTTGCACCAGGATTGATAGTTTCTTTTATTTACCGCACCACTCAGATGAAAGATAGCCTCATCGAAGAAGATCAGTTACTTAAAAAAATTGTTATCGTTTTCAAGTTGTTCTAAGGCAAATTCAGCAAATTCACGACGTTTATGGTGGTCCGATGGCTTCAATTCCTGAGTATGAACAATTTCATACGAATGCAAGCCCAAATTTTTTCTCAAACAGTCCCAATTCTTGATAACGTCTTGGAATCGACAAAATTCGGTCTCCAGCAACACTTACCTGAACGGCAGCAATATTTTCATTACTTACGACCTGTTCTTTGTCTTATTGGCACTTGAAATGTAGGCTCGAAATTTTCAACAATTCGGCGAATAGCGAGCACGACCACCTATGCCTATTATGACCACAAAATGACAAAAGCGCACGAAAATTTGCAATTGCAGAACGATTATTTTGATAATAATATTGAATAATTTGTAAACGTTGTTCTTGCGTATATTTATATACATATATATATATACATATATATGTATACATTACTGAATACAAAAAAAGACAAATCATGACAATTAAAAATGACCAAAACGACACTAAAAAATCATATCATCCCTATTGGAAAATCCTTTATTACTAAAATATTTTTTACGTCATTGGTGAGTCCAATATAAAATATGGTCCCGTCATGTGGAATCCTAATTATAAAATTTATTCTAACAAAATTGAGGCCGTTCAAAAACAAAAAAAAATATATTATCATATAGCCCGGTACAACTGATTTGCTATATATGAGAAAGAATTTTTTAATCCAAAAATACAACATTAAATTTGGTAGGTTTATGAAAGGTGTAAAGTCTTCGGCTTGACCGAAATATTTATTTTGCAAAAATACATGAGCTAAATATAGAATAACTAATGAACACTTTTTGGTTTCTACTGCAGAATTTACATTTGATATATAGGTAATATTATATAACAAGGAAGATTGATTGAAGATGATTTAAGAAGTTTTCTTATGTCTTTACACGAGAATAGTTTCTGCTCCCAGCAAATGAGCATTCACATAAATGTTGTATGTTAAACCAATTACCATAAATTGCTCTCAATTAACAATGAATTTCATTTCGTTCATTTTTTGATTTCTTGTGTTGTTTATCTTCCATTTCAGTGGGCTCAAAGTACCAATCAAATTTGAATGAGATTGGCAAATCCGAACAAAAGCTAACCGGTGAGAATCCAAAAGGCTATGACTGGTCAAAGGATAAAAGTGCAGCGGCAAGGATGCAATTGTGGTTTCCACATTGTACATTTTGCATCAACAACAACAACAACAATTACAAATCAACGTATATGCACCGAATGTGTTGCAATTATACAATGTTAATTGCATTTGTTGGCATGCTGTTAGTGACGTGGTTGCAGACGGCGATGATACAAATGGCTACAACAATGAAAACAGCAATAACACCGTATAGAGAAACAAAGCTGGAAGCTGAAGCAGACAGTTCAAAAACAATTGATCCGTATGCAACTACAACAACAATAGTATTAAGAGGAAAATACGATCAAAAAACAATCCGAAAAGATTTTTCAAAAACAGCTGAGCAAATAGCAAAACCAATGAAACAGGATGCGTGTTGCATGATGAAAGGTGTAGTATATAAGCAGGCGTAAGAGCTTATGTTTTCGTTGCTTATGGTTAAAAATTAAATTCCAACGTCATCGCCATCATCAACAGTAACAGTAATAAACAAGAGCAACCAACAAAAAGGGTACTAACAACACACAATCGCGAGTTTCTATTATGCAATTGATTTTGTTCTGTGAAATGGAACTAGAAACCTTTATTTATTCTCGATATAATTTTAATTTGTTTAATGTTTTTATAAAAGTTTTATATGATTTCCAAATCAACATTTTATTATTCATCGTTTATAAATATTATATTTATTTTTGCAAAGATTTTTAATTTTGCCTATTTCAAATTAAAATTATCATTCCATGAACTGCTTGAAATAATAGAACTACAAGAACAAAAATGAACGAATTATGATAAATGAAATTTGTAAATAGTTTACAAAAACATGTAAAACCTTAATTTTAAAATATTATTAATATAGTTGAATAAAATAAAGAAGGTAAAAAAATATGGAAATTCATACTGAAATAAAATTCATATTTATTCTTAACAGGCGTTGAGGCACACTAATTATTGTTGACAGATGTGAATCCTTTCCAAGCAAAAATACGTGATTGTTTCCAAGATCGACCACAATTTTCAGGTGGAGTCATCTTTTATTTTGTACACCCAATATTTTTTATGTTTATTTAAAAAAATAAATTACATAAAATAAGATAAAAAATAAACAAAGGTAAAATATTCTTAACATATGAAATAAATCAAATTAATTAAAAATAATTGAGAATAAATTAAACGAAATAATAAAATTAAAATGAAATTATATAAAGTTAAGAAAATTAAATTGGGGTAAAATTATTTTAAAATAAAATCAAATTAAATGAAAGAAAACATAATAAATTAAAATATATAAATAAAATTATTCAAAAAAAAAAAAATTAAATAGAATAAAATTAAATAAAAAATTAAATAAAATTAAATAAGAGAAAATAAAACAAAGTAAAATAAATTAGAATAAAATATAAAAAAAATGCAATAAAGAACACACAATCACGAAAACAAAAGGAAATAAATTGATAAATCATTTAAAATAAATAATAAAAATAAAATTAAAATAAAGAATTGAATAAAATAAAATAAAATAAAATGAATTAAAATAATGTTACTGAAATAAAGTAAATTAAAGTTAATTAATAAAAACTAAATAAATAAATATTAAAAATTTAAGTATAGAAATTAAAATAAAATGAAATAATAATATTAAGCAAAAAACGTTATAAGAAATAAATTATATAAAACCAAATAAAATCCAAAGCATATAATTTTAATTTTAATTAAATATTTAAACTTTAAAGAAAAAAAGGGAAAGAGAGAAAGAAGGAGAAAAATATCAAGCAAAAAGAGATCATGCAAGAAATGTTTCGACTTTAAGTTATTACTTAAATATATTTAAACTAGAATACATGTATATCATGGAAACAATGGTTTTAGTTTTTTTTAACTCACGATCTGCAACATCATTTTTTTCAGTAGAAAGCATCTCTACTGAACATCTAACATCCCTAGCGGACTTTATTTGCGCTTTTTCTTTACATATATAATCTCACTTCAACCACAAACAAGGAAAACTATCTATCAATGCTAAGAATGCTAACAGTTTAATGAAAAATATTATTGAAGTGTGAATATAACTTAACAAAACACAATGTTCTAAATCGTTGAGTTATTAAGATAATATATAATATAAATGTAGTAAAAATTAAAAAACCAAAGCAAAATATAAATTAAATATACAAAGTAAAGCGAAAACAACAAAAGAAATTATTATAAATGTTAATACTATTAAGGAACAAGCACGAAATAAAATATTAATAATATAATAAATAAATTATAAATAAATTAAGAAAAAATGATAACTCTGATTACATCTTTTTGCATATACATACATACAGACATAAATATGTAAATGCATTCAGATAAAAGAAAAGATTGTACTGTAAGTATATAATAAATAATTATAAATAGCAGTTACTAACAGTTATACACATAAAAATATGTTCATTGCCAATTAGAATAGTAAGCTATTGCTGGTAAGTGCATGCATATATGTACATATATACTAAAACATAACTTACAAATGGTTGACTTGAGTAGAACTGCAGTATGGGAACGCTTAAAAAATCAAATATATACACATATACACTAGTATGTTTAAACAAAAAAATATATAAATAAATAAATGAAATTAAATAAAAATTTGACTAAGTATTAAGAAAACTACTTTTTTTTTGGCTGGATTGGTTAAAGTTGAGTAAAATTAGAAAGTGGGTTGGGTTTCCATCGTTTTTTGCTTAAAAGTTGATTTTGAATGCTTTTTCATATAATAACCTTAAATAAAGAACTTCTAAAAGTTTTATTTCCTCGTTCCGACTCCTTCTCTAAGATATAAGATATAATGCAGGACCAAAGAGTAGACAAAATTTAATTGCTTCCGGGACAGTCGATTTCTACTTGTCGGCCCGCCTCATCTTAAGTTGGTTAGTACAATTAATTCTGTGTTACGGAGATATTAGAATGAAAACAGATATGAGATGTCGAAAATTATATTGATTCTCACTTGTTTTGGGTCAAGGGTATTTTTTCATTTAAGTCCCGGAAAAAACTTACCCTTATTTATGCACCTGTAGGTACATCTAAGTACATTACAAACTACGGGATTTACATATATTCATCTGCTTGGATTTCGGAAGCCTCACAATAAGTAATAAAATCTTATAACTGAACTGATTAACTGATAAGAAATGTGCTGCTGGCTCAATGTTGTTCTTTGGAAGAATGGTTTATCTCTTCTCTTTATGCTTTTTTGACTTGTTGCGGAGGCCAAGATGTTAGCCAAAGGCTTCTGATGATTGCGCAATTTATTATGTATTTTTGTGATGCGACTTCTACCTCTTCTTTGATGGTGCGTATGTTTAAGCCTTTGTGGATGTTTTAATTACACATGTATTATGATACTCCCGTTATAATTCTTGAAATTTTAAGCTAGAATCTTTGTAAAATATCAATATTTGAATCTAGTTGTGGGGATTCCATACGTCCATATCTGCTTTGTGTTCGTTTTATAGATGACAACTTTATTGTCCAGACAGAGTCCAGATGTCTTGCTTATGGGCCAACGCAGACTTTCATATTTAAGTTTAAGCTAAAAGTTTTTTAGCGCAGATATGTCGTCTCCAGGTTAAGTGTATGTCCAAGTATATTCCGAGGTATGTAATTTCGTTAGCTTGCCAAATAATTACATCGTTAAGCCTGACAGAAAGCACGTTTTTGACTTTAATGTAAAAGTGATGTGTTTTCCATTATTTTCATAGACTTTCATGCGCTAATTCGGCTGTAATGGGGCATTTGTGCCGACTTAATATGGGGGTGTCATCCGAAAAAGTTGACATCATTACTTTGTCACTGGTAGGAATGTCTGATGTTTCCAGTATATATAATAATAGGCCAAGAATACTACTTTGCGGAATACCCACTATTGGGTACTCATCTGTTATACATATATTCATTTACTTTACAGGTATAAGTAGGATGGAATGATATTATGGAATAAGTTAGCTAATATTTTTTTAATTGTCAAAAGCTTGAGCCCGATCGAATCTTGAGCTCTGAATTTGAGAGCATTTCTTATTTTATTAGGTATACGATGCACTTGCTTAATTGTACTGTGCTTTTCGAGGAAGGCAAACTGAAGTGCAGGAATATTGTCATTTCCATAGAGAAAAGGAGTCATTTTTGATAGCAGGACTGTTTAGATAGGCAATACAAAAAACTGATTGGTCTATATGACGACAGCAGGGTTGCGCCTTTATCTGAGTTATATATATATATATATATATATATATATATATATATATATATATATATAACTCAGATAAAGGCACAACCCTGCTGTCATCATACATCATATATATATATATATATTTATATATATTTATATATAAATGACTCCTTTTCTCTATGGAAATGACAATATTCCTACACTTCAGTTTGCCTTCCTCCTGTATATATATATATTTGGCGCTTTGTAACCGCTGAAGCGATTTTCGGCCGAGCTCCTCCTCCAATTTGTGGTTTTGGGTCTTGCGTTTTTGCGATAAAGGCGCAACCTTAATGTCATATATATATATATATATATATATATATATATATATATATATATTTGGCGCTTTGTAACCGCTAAAGCGATTTTCGGCCGATCTTTACCTAGGTTAGTTATCCTAATTATCTGCGACTTATTTCATAGTTGCGTACAAATACCTAGTTTCAATATGACACTGAAAAGCTTTGCAAGAAAAACGAGGGCAATCCTCGGCAATTCTTTTAGCATCTTTGGTGTAACATGATCGTATCCAGGATACTTCCTTGGATCTAGGACGACAGTAATTTTTTTTAGCTCTGATACAGATTTTCCTAAAGAAGCATTGTTGGAACACTAAGGTTAAGTGGCAGAGGTGCGTTATATGTAACAGTTTTTGGATGGAATACCATACTGAAGTGCTACGCAAAACATTTTCCCTTTTGCTTTTCAATTCTGGCTCAGGAACAGTTACTCTACAGCGCTTTACTATTTACTGGTGACTTAGAAACGTTTGAAGGCAAATGCCATGAGAGATTTTTCATAGATTTTTTTTTCGATGTGTCTTAATGCCATTTTTAACTTTTTCTCTGCCATCTTGGATCAGACTTTTGCATCGGATGATCGATGCATTTGCTATTCACGATGAAAGTATCGCCTGTTTTTAACAAGCGGGTCACTTTCGCTGTGTTGTAAGTTTTCTGGCACTTCGCTACGTTTTCTGTTCTAGTATTGCTAATCATTCTGCTGTGGATGCTATTGAATATAAATGCAAGTACTTCGTTATCAATGTCAGCCTTACTCTCTTTCGGAATTCAGTTAGTTCTTGATATCGTAAAACGAAAAGGATGCTGCTATTCAACTGGCTATTCATCTAAGCTAATAATTACTGTAGTGATCAGAATATAAATCAGCACTGGTACTAGCAAATACTAAATTCCTATCTAAGTTTTCGGTGACTGCAAAATCTATCAGACCCGATAGTTCCCTTTGATCTATCAGCCAGCAAGTTGGTTGGCTTGGTGAGATAAAATCGAATATATTTTTGGTACTCATGACTGTGTTATATAACTGTTTGGAACTCCAATAAGTATGTTTGGCATTATAACCTCTCCAGCTATAAATATTTATTCAAGGGTTTCGAAACAGTTATTAAATTGCTTATTTATTATAACAAATCGTGACGGACCACGAACTAAAGCTACATATACAATATTCAAAGGCTTAAACCTTAAAAAGTTGTCCACCGGTTAAAACATTTATAAAAGAAAAGAAAAAAATCAAATTTAAGATTTCTACCGAAAAGGTAAATAAAAATAGTTTGCATTCACTTTATCATTTAATTAGTTTAAAATATTTATTATACAAATATTACTAATGCATAAACATAAAATAAAAAAATTATTTAGGAATGGTTATGACTTGAAATATTTATTAGAAGGGTTACTAGCTTTTATTTCGCTTTAATTAATATATGTCACTTCGACTTTTTTTATGTTGCATGCATCCATGTATTTTACTCGTACGAATTTTATACAAATAACTCCGTTTTGACGCTATATTTTACAGAAATTTTATTATTATTACCACTTTTATAAAAAAAGTTTAAGTATTATAATAATTTAATAATTGATTAAATTATCTTTCAACTCCTACTGTTTGAAGAAAATATTACACAAGTAATTAAGTTAATCTATTCACTTTAACAAATACATATTTTATCTATTTAAGAGGCGAAAGTAGTGGGTAAGTAACTGTTAAAAAGTTAAAGGTCAATTTCCCTGACGATCAAAGCACATAAATTTTGTATGCATAAGACAAATTGAAATACAAATTAAAACAAGCAAAGATTTCAGTGAACACCCATTCACCTAACTAACAGCTCTCACCCCTCTGCCTTAAACAGGTCTCATTTGCTACCGAGTTAGCATCTCAGCGACATCGTCAGCGCCACCGTAATAACTCTTCTTCGCCACTATTTAACCACTCAACGAAGGTCACAGCATGGCCGCCAGCTAATAAATACTCAGCAAAATAATAAATGAGTTTAACATGTTGGAAATTTGCCACGAAGGTATCCATGCATACGAGTATATGCATGTGTGCGCCCTGACCAAAAGGTAAAATGTTAGTAAAGCCTCAGCTTCGGCGTTGCTTAGTAAGTTCATTAGAGAAGAAAGAAGGCAAAAAGAACTTGTCGAAATGTGTGGAAATAGAGAGTAAAGTGTGACAGTAGTAGTTTTTGTTGGCATACATTAATAACGGTTGCATAGTTGTTTGTGTCAAGGACAGAAAGTCAGCAGCTAAAAGTTAATAGTATCACTCACTGTACAGTTAATTTGTTGTTGTTGCCTGCTTTTTTATCGGATTGTGTAACTTGACTGTTAATTGCATAAAACACTTATGCACGTTGTGGGTTAATTATGTGTGTATGCACGTATGTCTGTACGATGTTGGAGACATCATTTCGTGTTGATTAACTGTGTGTTTAAAAATTTAAATGCCAGCAAGAGATTTCATATCATGTGATGCTCCATCAAATCACATAGCGGTATCATATGTTCTTCTGCCTTAATGTCAAATCACTTCTTGATATTGATTCATATGTATGAATTTGAAATATTCTAAGGTGAACAAAATTTAAATATGCAAACCTATTATTACAACGATTCTGGTTAGGTCAAACTAAATATTCTTTCATCCCTGTTTGTGATATCATTAAATATCATCGCATAATCACTACATTGCTTTTCAAATGATGTCTGATCGCATGATAGCACATGGCACATGACTTATGAAACTTTTGACTTCTTTTTGTGTACATATTTTAAAGCAAAAAAAAAAATGCAAAACTATATATAGATATATATATTGCTCCTATAAAAAGTATCAGAAAAATATATAACGAGAAATCATTACATTCATTTGCGCGAAATCATGACACGTAATGGCTTGCAACTGTCATATTGAAGCAACCGATACCGCAAATCGCATTAAATTGACAATTTATGTTTTGAAATATTTTTAATTATGTAGGTATGCAATGAACTGTCATTTTTTATGTTTAACGACCATTCTGATTTTGCTTACGCTCGCACCGGCAGCCTCTTCGCAATTTTTAACATACCTCATAATTTTAAATTCTTAATTTAAATTTCCCCAGAATTTCGTGTTCTTCTTTTATCCACCTTTTTTATCGTTTCGTGTTCTTCTTTTATCCACCAAAATTTTATCAAACTAAGTGATTTGCTTATGATCCTAAATCAGATCTTAATTCAATTACCATCACATCACAACAGCAACATTAAATGTTATATATATTATACTATTACGCAATACATCAGTTTCTAACATTATTTCTGTTTTTATGCCCCATTCTTTATGTATATATTACAAATCTTCGAATGAATAAAAATCAGATCACTCGACTTGAACAAACTTACTCTTACAATTCCGCTGTGAAATGCTGAAAATTCTTTCAGATGAAAGTTTTTCACTTGAAACTTTATTGCGTGAAATCTTCACTCTCATAAAAATAACAATTCATTGCATAACCACATACAGGCATATGTATATCTGTATCTGCAACATTACATGTGTGGATAGTTGTCGGAAGGAAAGGTATGCACGAGATGTCAATTGCACGAATATTTTTCCCCTCAGAAAGAAAAATCGATTTTATGAAGGCAATAAGTTCCTTTATGGCCAATATATACGTGCTTATGTGAGTGTTTGCATCACATATTCATTCATCTTATCTACACATATGCAATTGCAATTCCCTTCTCAATTTTATGCAAATATTTGCACAAACTTATTCAGTAGATTCATTTTTTTTTCTGCTGCTAGTTCTTTGTAGTTTATTTGTACAGTTGATTGTAATTTGTGGGTAAAAATCAGAGACCGAGTTATGTCATACAAATTTTGTTAGGTGGATATGCCATTTCATGTGAGAAAGGGTGGTTTGAGATGTGGGAGATAAGAGGTAGAGAACAAAGAGCTCTCACTACATAAATTAAAAACAAAATCAGGTTTTAGTAAATTTGCGTCAATGGAGCAACACCGCTGCAAGCTATTGCTCCAAATCTTTCCTATCAGAGCTCGACACCAGCTCGACCCAACCCTGGACCGACGGCATATTTTTGCTGCGTGTGCCATATACGACTCAACCGGTTCTTCACACTGCACCCTTCGGCTTTTTGCCAGAGCGATGCTTAATTTCTCCAAATTAGAGGTTCATAGGATTATCTGGCAAGCGAACGTTTCCAAATTCAACTCCGAAGGAGTAAGCATACTTAGGCTTAACTATCTAGTCCAGCGGGTACCGAATTCATCACCAAGGAGGACACTTGAGGTCATGCTTCTACCATCTTTCAACCACTAACTGAGCATCACAGCAGCATAGCTTCCGTGAAGAGTACAGTACCACCACCGTACTTAGGGCCATACGCAACCAGATAAGTTATGACTTTAAAACCTTAAAACTCAACAATGTGCGTGAACTGTTCTGGTATATGAAAAGCCTGTGTTTCTTGTAGAGGCAACGGGGATCGGGAGAGGTGTCGGTCCTTCAAAAACCTGAAAAATTATAATTTACCTACTATGTGTCCTTCAAATCCTCAGCGATTGAAATAACGTCGCAAACATGTTTTAATTTCAATATAAAAAATTTATTGAACCCAAGTTGATCTGAATTATAATAAAAGTGGAGCGAAGTACTCACCAGAGATGTTGCTGCTTTCGAGGTTGAAGGAATAAAGAAGACGTAAGATCGATAGCATTGGTATTTTAAACATTCCACAGAAGGTGGAAATCTGAAAATGGGACTATTCCCATAAATTTTTAATGTTATATAAATTTGTCTTAACAGCAGCGGCAACTCTTAATGAATGTGATGACTGCCCAGATTTGCATACAAAAACAACCTGAATGATCGACAGTCATCGGTAAAATCGAGTACACATTTCCAGACTGACTAAAATTATGCTAGATGTTCTGTTGGGTGATGTCCTCTCTCCAGTATTGTTTAACTTCTATATTTCGAAGCTCCCCCCACCACCAGAGATTGTTTCCTTGAGTTCTTAAACCTTATTATATGAAAGGTCGATATTATTGCCTGATTAGTATATTAATAACCGGGCAACTACGGGACATTTAAAATTAGAACAAGCGAAATCCATGGCGAGCCTTTCCACCAGCTAGACGATGAAGTAAGTGCCGACGCTGCAATAACAACTTTAGCCACAAAAATCAATATGGTTGAGGGAAAGCTCAAGCATCTTGTTATTAAAAGAAATGATAAACAGCGTTCCAAGAACTGGTGAATAAGTAAACAGTACAAAAAATTTGGTCAATTTATTTATTCTTTTAAAATTCAGTGACTTAAAAATAAATAATATATAATAAATATTATTTAAGATATTTTTGCAAGACGACTTATAATGTAAGAGCAGGATAACAAATACAACGATTCCCGTATATTTTGTTTTTGCTCTTGAGTAGTGACTGTCAAAATTATGGAAAATTCTTTGGAATTTAAAACTACACAAACTCTCTGCTCCACTCTCTCTGCGCAAAAATCAAAAGAAATAAGTTGAATTCGCTGTCATCGTAGTTTCACTTTGTTAAATTCGTTTTTTTTTATTAAAAATTTGTAGAAGGCATTTTGATTAAAATATAAAAAACATTTTTTTGCCAGTTACTATTCAATTAACACCTTCATTTGTTCTATTAGCGGCGGCTGCACACCTTCACTTCTTCTTCGCCTCCAAGCTTTGTAAATACTTGTCGAGAAATTCTTGCGTGGACGGTTTTTGAACAGTGCTCAAAAATATTTCCAAATCGTGTCGACGATCATTTTCGAAATTCCTCAAAATTTCCGCATGAAACTGTAATTTCGTCATAGCGCGCGCCTTAAGTGTACTCTTTGAAAAGCTATTAATAAACGCTACGGATTTTTCCAAAGATTCCTCTTTACTGGGCGCTAACTCATCTACTAAACCGGCTTTAAAGGCCGACTCACTGTTATAAATACGACTAGAAGTGAGATCCCATTCCGCAATGCGCCGACTGGGCATAATATTTACATAGTTATCTATTAACCATGACGGAACCGCCAACCCCACCATGGCCTCGTTCAGACCGATCTTAAAATTCGGCAACATAATACGATATTCGCTGCCTACCGCCAACATGCAACCGCCCGCCAAAGTGTGGCCATTTATCAACGCCACAGTAATTAGTGGTGTGGAAAATATCGTGCACCAGAGATTTTGCAAAGCGCACCAAAGACCCTCCAAACTAGCCACGTCCGGTTTGTAAAATTCTTTCAAATCAATTCCGGCAGAGAATATACGCTCTGATGCGGAAGTCAGTATGAGACCACGACATTTCGCTTGTTCCAAATCTTTGATAGATCGCTGAATTTCGCCCATGAAAGCCGCGTTAAGCGCATTCGCCGGAGGTCGGTTGAGTTTGAGAGTGGCGATGCCGGTTTTATCGTCGACACTGAGTGTGGTGAATTTTGTTGGATTGATGGTGGCGGTCGTGGAGGCGAAAGTACGTGTACGAATGCTTGCTTGCTGTTGGACAAGCCAACTGAGGCGAATGAAATTCGGCACATGTGTGATTCGTGTGCCCATTGTTTGCGATTAACTGTTTATAAAGATATAACTTTTTGTTTTGAAAAATAATTTTTTTTATAGTTATGAACAAAACACGCACTTAATTTATCATAGAATGGGATGTTTTTTATTTCCGTATTCTGGACTTCAACCGTGAAATGTTTATCGCACGAAGAGTGGAAGAAACCAAAATAAATTGAAAAGATCTCACCATACTCTCTTCTTGTTATTTACTCACCTAATCATTAGATGTTTACATATATGTCGCTTTGTAGTTGTTTGTGCACGCGTGTATTCGTTATATTTTGCTTACAGGGGCGCTTTAAAAGTGAGGAGCACATGAGGCCTTGAGCCCCCTATATATATAATTTGTTTAATTTTTACTTTTTTACTCTCTTTTTATAAACTCGGTTTACTCCAAAAATGTTACAAACTGTGCGAGTAGATCTCCATCGGTAAAATTGTAATTTCCCCGATTATGTCAAATAAATTCCATCAATTTTTTGTTTAATATTTTGTATGAGTGGGCTTAAAACATTATTAGTTAATTATGCACTTGTTAAATAATGATATTTTATTCAACTAAATTTTTTAAATAAGTAGCAGCCATATTATGTTTTTTTTATCTTTGAACGTATTATTTAAAGTTTTTATTGATTTATTCAAACATAAAAAAAAAAAAATATTGAACCAGCAGAAATATATATATTTATGGTAAGTTGGTCTTTTTTAATAAAGAGTCTTCCAATAGGGATGATATGACTTCTAAGTGTCGTTTTGGATATTTTTAATATATCAGGATCTGTTTGTTTTTCGCTGTATTCAGTAATGTTTACAATTTCATCCATGGACCACCATAAACGTAGTGAATTTGCCGATTTTGCCTTGGAACAGCTTGAAACGGTAACGACTTTTTTAAGAAAATCATCTTCTCCGATGAGGCTCACTTTCATCTAAAATTATTCATGAACAACCATTACATTCACCGAAATTGACAGTTTGGTGTGGTTTTTGGTCTGGTGGAATCATCGATTCGTACTTCTTTCGAAATGAAGCTGGTAGCACCGTTACTGTCAATGGAGAGCGGTATAGATCGATTATAACCAACTTTTTATGGCCACAATTGGGAGAATTGGGTTTTAAAAACATCTGATTCCAACAAGACGGGGCTATGTATCGACAGCACGTGCAACAACCGAATTATTGCGAGAGAGGTTTGGAGATTTGATTATTTCAAGAGCTTGTGACATTGAATGGCCTCCAAGAAGTTGTGATTTAACACCATTACACTAAAAGCCAATATTGCACGTGCTATTCTTAACATACAACTTGATTTAGGGGAAAAGTGCTAAAAAATTGGGTTCATCGAATTCGTTCCTGCAAAAGAAGTCATAAAGGCCATTTAAATGATGTTATATTCAGAACTTAATTGTATCGATTCTACTTCACATATAATAAAAAGAGTTGAATTTCTCTCTTATTGTAAAACCCTATATATATGTGCTATGTATATGGGGAAAATTTAAATTACCTGCCGAAAGCTAGCGAACTTAAAAAATCTTTTAGAAGATAGACCCCCCCTTTGAAGAATATATAGTTCAACTAGTTTTGAAGAGAGTCGCTCTTTATTTTGTTTTTAAAGAGAGCGTTCTACTGCTTCTGTTTTCGCCTTATTTTAAGTGGAAGCAAAACATTTGTCAATTGATCTTGCCATTGTCTCTTATAACTTCTGCCATAAAATAAGAGGTAATATTTTCAAATTTTTTATGAAGTCTGCAAGTCTCTTACCTATTAATATTTTGGTTTCTCATTGATAAAATCTATTTGTCGTTTGTAATGCCGATAAGATGATACAATAATATAAAGGCAAGTGAAGACTGAACACTATTCATGTTTCGATTCTCAACCCTACCCTCTTCTCGTTTAAACACTTACCATTTAAAAAAAAAAAAAAAAAAATCGCATAGAGGATATTAAACTTGTTTAAACGTGATTTAGCATTAAAATAGTGCTTTTGTATATAGTAATATGATAATAATGTTACGATAAAAGTATATTTTGAGGCCCCTTACAGTGAAATTCATGAAGTAAATATACGCAAACTTTATACATATAAAGAACTATTAGAAAAGAAAGTGTCTGTCACGAAAATCT
Source organism: Neoceratitis asiatica (assembly GCA_030068015.2). Taxonomy (NCBI): domain Eukaryota; kingdom Metazoa; phylum Arthropoda; class Insecta; order Diptera; family Tephritidae; genus Neoceratitis; species Neoceratitis asiatica. The sequence continues at coordinate 75,901,222 of CM061524.1, forward strand.
ATTAAAACTTTAGTCTGTTGTATGAAACTAATTTCGCCAAGCCTGTTAACAATTAAAACCTCTATATATATCGAGAAGCGATTAATAGAACTTTAAAATAAGATTAGAAATTTGTTTTTGTTTTAATTTCTTTATATGACTATATTAAAGTTACTTTCTTAGTTTCCTTTTGTCATCTAGGAAACACGACATTCGCATAGTCATATGACCCACATATACAAAAGTATATATAACATTCCTGCCTGAAAATGGCAACATCACGTAAAATGCCGCAAAGATTTATATTTTCCAAGTGGCCATTTCTGACAATTCTAAGCAAAAACTTATAGAGTCAAAAATTTCGAAGTGAAACTACCTCTTTGCCTCTTGCCTGAAAGCATGTGTGGATATGCAAGTTATGAACGGAACATGCATGTATACATATATTTTATCTCTACTCAGTTTTTAATGGATTATATTTTCAACCATCAAAATTATATCTACTTTTAAGGCTAATATTTATGGATCGCTGTTATTTATCAAAAAATATGAAACTGGACTTGGAAACAACAAATTAAAAGACTGAAACTGCTACATAATTATAGTTTTGTATCTATTTTAATATTTCCTTATCGTAAAAAATTATTAATTTGTGCAAAGCCCAATTAATTACAATAATTATTCCTTAACGCTTCTTTAAAAAAAAAAATTAATCATGAACTAAATTATTATTGTATTTGTAAAGTTTTATAACTGCATTTTTTTATTGAAACATATCGAAAAATTAAATACTATATTTCTAGAATTTCAAACTTATTAAACAAAATCTGCAAGCTCAAAAAAAATTAATTAAGTTTTTATATACAAATTCACATATGGAGGTCTATCAACTTAATCTTTATGACTGCTATATTTTTCTAATCATTGATTCTCATAGTATACTTTTTGGCGCTGAGATATAGTTTAACCACCACTATGTACACCGTCAGAACAAAAAGGGAGAAATGAATATATATGAACGAAATACCTTTAATCAATTACAATTTCTTTGGTCAGACGAAAGGGGAGGCTACGTTTTTAATTGCGGAGGCTACGTAAATTAATTTAACTCGAATTTCATTTTCTTAAAGAGATTAAATAAAATAAGGAATATATGAATATAAAATAAATAAGAATATTATACATTAAATTTAATGAAAAATATATATAAAATTAAAAAATTAAATAAAAGAAAAATGCAATAAAGTAAAATAAAATGAAATTGAAAAAAATAAAATATAATAAAGCAAAATAATAAAAAACTAAAGATTAAAAGGGTTGGAAAAAATAAAATATATAGAGTTAAATTAATTAAAATTGAGCTGAATTAAATTCAAATTAAGCTAAATGAAATTAATATATTATATACTGAAAATACAGGTCGATACCCTCTGTTAGTTGATTCAATCTCGTAATGCAATCATTTATTTTTACCATTCAAACAAATAAATAAAATAAATATTTAAAAGAAAAAAAAATCTAAAATTTATTAAGTTAATTTGTACGTTCAAACCATGGCAGCTTATTCGTCCGCAAAAAATGTGCCAATCTATTTCAAATACTTAGAAAATTAGCATTATAAGTTTCACATCAAATTTTCACTTTTTTAACTTATTAATTTGTATTACTAAACTTCTCAACTAAGTGATAATCAAATTTAATATTTTCGCTCACTTAAAAACATTTCACACTTAAAACGCGTAATTATGTCAATTCTAATACAAACATGAGACATACATACACATTTACATGGCATAGGCACGTACATACAAAAAAGAGACATGTGAATATTACTACGAGACATGTGCACAAGCATATGATTAAATACACATATACATGCATAAATAACTGCTGTGCAGGGAAAAATATTATGTGTTCACTAGTATCCTACTAGTTAGAATTTTTGTACTAACTAGTTCATCTTCCACATATTTCCTTAAGCTATTAAGAACTGTCATATGTATGTGTATTGTATTTCTAATTCACCAAAAATATAAGGGAAAATAATACAAAAAGGAGCTTCGAACCGTGCGCCTCACATGCTACACTGATAACCTCTAACTAATCACTCAGCTATTGTTATGATATGTAGAGTAACGACATACTCGCTCCTCAACAGAGTTTATTAGCTTATTTGTCTACCTTTTCAATGCATGGTGAAAATTTGTCATATACATAATTGTGTTTAAACGCATGTGCTTATATATATGTTTGTAATCATATGTTGTCGCAAATCAATTCCCACATTATATTGCATCATCAAAATTTATTCAGTGTTACTCAAATATAAGTACAAACCTACATATTTATATTTAATTTACATATGCAAATCTTTGTTTATTATACTTTTATGTTTCTTTTTCTTGCAAATTCACTTATGCAACCAGAAATTAATATACATTGTTTTGTTAAAAGGACGCAGCTGAACTATAACCCCTATTGCATACCTCATTTTATATCATTTCAGTTTATATACATATTTTAATTTTAATTTATTCGAAAATAATTTCTGTATATTATATTAAACATTTTTTAATTATTTTATTTGTTTATTTTGTTTTATTTCATTTAATTTATTTTGTTTTTATTATTTCGTTTATTTTATTTATTTTGTTTATTTTATTTATTTCATTTCACTTCATTTCATTGAATTTTATTTAAATAAATTTTTTTAATTTTAATTTTTATTAATGCATTTTATTTTATTTTATGTTACTTAATTTAAATTTATTTATTTTCGTTCAATGAAATTTTATTTTCTTTCACATCAATTAATTTAGTTTAATTTAGTTTTATTTATTGTTACATAATTTTTTTATTCTATTTTTTTGTTTGTTTGTTTATATTATTTTATTTTATTTTATTTCATTTTATTCCATTTAATTTTACTTTTTTTAATTTATTTTGTTTTATATTATTTTATTAAAATATATTTAATTTTATTTTATTTCCTTTTATTCTTCGCCTTCTTCTTTGGCGTAGGTACCACTTACACGAGTATAGCCGCATCGGCAATAGCGCGCCATTCCAAAGGAGTGAAGATCTTCCAGGGTCAGTTCCGCTGCTTCCACCAGCGGGCCCTCAATCCAATACTTTCCAAGCTGACGCGCTTTCATTCATTCGGACGGCATGGCCTAGCCATGGAGTCACTGTTGCCAACACGCAGTGGACCATAAATCTTCCGCGAATATTTTCTTTCGAATACTTCTAAAGCCGACTCATCGATTGTCGACATCGGCCAAACTTCTACATCATATGTTAGGACGGGAATGATGAGTGACTTGCAGAGTTTGGTTTTTGTTCGTCGAGAGAGGACTTTACCTTTCAATTGCCTTCTCAGCCCAAAGTAGCACCTATTGGCAAGAGTGATTCTTCGTTGGTTTTCAAGGCTAACATTATTGGCATTATTAACGCTGGTTACTAGATAGACGAAATTATTTACGGTTTCGAAGTTATGGCTGTCAACAGTACATTGCAGGCAAGTCCCGAATGCCATGACTGTTTATTTCACGACAGGAGATATTTCGTCTTGCCCTCGTTCACTACCACATCCATTCGCTTCGCTTTTTGCCTAACCTGGTTCGGTTGTTATGACCAATTATATCAACATCATCGGCATATGCCAACAATTGTGCACTCTTGTAGAAGATTGTATCTGGTCTATTCATCTCTGCAGCTCGTAATATTTTCTCCAGAGCCAAATTGAAGAAATCACGCGATAAAGAATCACCCTGTTTGAAAATTCGTTTGGTATTGAACGACTTGGACTTGAACTGACTGCGCTTCGGGTATTTTCCAGGGTCAGTTTACACAGCCGTATGAGTTTTGTGTGGATATTAATTTCTGACATAGCGTCGAAGAGGCAGTTTGTTTTCGTGCTGTCCAAAGCAGCATTAAAGTTAATGAAAAGATGGTGTATATCGATTCTTTTTTATTGGGTGTTCTCCAAGATTAAGCATGTGGTCAATTGTGAATTTGACAGGTCTAAAGGGCCGATCAGTTTGTTGACATAGGACCTTATATTCGATATTTAGGATGCTTGTCCCACGATAATTGGCGTAGAACGCGGGATCTCCATTTTTTTTTGCATTGGGCAGAGCACATTTAGGTTAGATTCGTCAGGCATGCTTTCGTCCGACCATATTTTGCAAAGCAGCTGATGAATGCACCTTGTCGGTTCTTCGCCGGCCTATTTGCCGGTAAACTATCGGCGCCCGCTGTTTTGTTATGTTTTAAGCTGGCAATCGCTATTCGAACTTTATCATAGTCGGGTGATGGAACATCTATACCATCGTAATCGATTGGGGTTTCGGGTTTGTCATCCCCGGATGTTTTACTTTCACTACCATTGCGCAGGTTGGAGAAGTCTGCTCTGGACATTTGTAACTAGATTACCTCATTGACCCCAACAACAACTTGTTCCGGTCTTGAAACCTTCTGTAAGTCGTCGCATATTTTCATAGATTTTCGAGCATTACCCTTGTCGGCCAGCTTCTTAAGCTCTTCATACTCACGCTTTTCTGCCTCTTTCCTTGTTCGTTTTATTTAGTTTAGTTTAATTTAGTTTTATTTAATTATTTTATTATTTTTAGTTTATTTTATTATATTTTACTTATTTATTTAATTTTTATTTTTTATCTTCACTGGTATGGGTACTCTGCGAAGAGCATTAACCCTGAATTTTGGATTGTATATATATTTATTGTATACATTTTTCTTCTTTCATAATTGAATGTTCGTTTGGTTTTTACTTTTATTTACAGCTTACTTAAATTGAATGTGCCGCCTTTAAGGTGTAAGGGCAAATATGCATTTACTTATTTGGAAGTATTTTTAAATACAAATTTTGGCCCATTTCAGGCACATTTTGGTTTTGCTTTTTTCAAGAGAGAAAAACCATACAAATTCATAAAGAATATTTGTAAAATATTAATTTATATTTATACTTATATATACAATAGAATTTATAACGATTTTGAATCACAGTTGCATCACTAAACTATAATGAAAAAGCCTTAGTCCTTTGAAAGTCTCTTACTTAAACATCTCTTAAAAACATCGCAGCAGCAAATGGTAGGTTTGTGGAAGTGAAATAAGTAAAGTGAAAAATGTGTCTTTGTCGTCTAAATTCATCACTAAAAATGGGCATGGCGATGTTATAGCAAGTGTAAGGCCACTTAGTCTCGTTTCCAAATACCAGTCTGAGTAAGGGAAGTGTTAATATGTGTTTGGATTTTCTTATTGCAACCTTACTATGACGTTTACCAAGTAAGGGATTATTACAAGTAATTATGTTAGTTATCGTATGCTAGAGAATATTAAACCAATTTATATGCAAATGATACTATGTAGTAACAAAGAATAAGATAGTTGTTGTTTGTTCAAAAGGCAAAACGCAAATAAAATTTAAACTATCAAAATATTTTTCTTATCTTTTTTTCTTGAGACAATTTATGCTTTGATAATTGATTTGCATACCGCTTCAAAGCCATTACCTTATCAAATTTACCAGAGAGATATGTCGTAGAGTTTTCTGCTTCTTCAACTTTACTACATACCAGGAAAGCCCAGCTACACGTTGCTGTGGCCCGCTGTGGCTCTTTCCTATTTTGTCGAATTTAGATATTAAAATTGGCATTGCGAAAAAAAATGCCATTAATCCAAAATATTAAGTATTAATATATAGGATTTTCCAATAAGAGTTAAATGATTTCTTTAAAAAAACACACACACACTAATTAGGAAACTCAAATGTTTTTTATTTAATGTGAAATACAATCGATACAATTAAGTTCTGAATATAATACCATGATTTCTTTCTCGTATGTCATGAATAGCACGTTCAATATTGACTTTTAAAGCTTGAAGACAGTCTGACTTATTTACTTCAAATAACCCCATTATGGTGTTAAATCACAACTTCTTAGAGGCCATTCAATGTCACAATTTCTTAAAACAATCGAATCTTCAAACCTTTCTCGCAATAATTCGATTGTTGCACGTGCTATGTGGCACGTAGCCCCGTCTTGTAAGAACCAAATGTTGTTAAGATCATCTTCTTCCAATTATGGCCATAAAAAGTTGGTTATCATCGATCTATACTGCTCTCAATTGACAGTAACGGTGTTACCAGCTTCATTTCGAAAGAATTACGGACTGATGATTCCACCAGACCAAAAACCACACCAAACAAAAAAAGAGACAGAAATCATATCATCCCTATTGGAAAACCCTTTATTAGGGAAATTTATATGGAAAACCATGTCATTTAAGGAACATTGTAAATACGTTAGATTAAGCTTATCTACTAGACTGAACATTATAAAATTTCTATCTACTAAGTATTCTTTATGTCATACAAATACACTTGTAAATATTACCAAGGCGTTATTACTATCAAAGATAGATTACGGTCTTTCAATATATGGTCATTGTGCTAAAAGTCATATCAAGCTCCTTTGCGCTCCTTATCATGCGGCAGCTAGAAGGTCCATTCGAGCCTTTCCAACTTCACCAATCAAACCAATCTTAACAGAAGCCGGGTTACCTACTATAGACCAAAGGACTGCCAAGATAACGATGGGTCTCATTCCAAAGTTGCTAAATATCCGGAACAAATTGTTGTTCGCACAAGTGAAAAACGCTCTTAATAATTTAAAAAACATAAATCATCATAAATCATCTACTATAATACGTGCCTTAGCCATAGCGAAAGAACTACAAATCATTGCTATCCCATCATTGGTTGAAACAGCGATATTCCCCTTCGTCTCTAAACTTAAGCCATCATATATCAATACCTTACAACATCACCTTAAGAGTACTACCAGTAATAGTGAATATATCCAACTATATAATGAAACCTTAGAGCATTACAACAAAGGTTGGGAGGTGCTCTATACAGACGGATCTAAATCAGACACCGGTACTGCATTTGCTGTAACAAACATACTGGGTGCTACCATTGCTGTATATTCTCTTCCATCATACTGCTCTGCATTTACAGCCGAGGCAGCTGCCTTACTAGAAGCAGTACTTTTTTCATCGCAACGCGGTAGAAAAACTGTTATTTGCTCTGACAGCAAATCTGTTATCGAAGCTGTCTTCAACCAAACGAACGACACCCCCATCATAATAAAGATACGCAACGTTCTGTTCCATAACACAAGTGAAATAAAATTAATGTGGGTGCCTGCGCACATAGGAATCCAAGGCAATGAAATCGCTGATAGAAGAGCTAAACAAGCTTGTGGTGAACCATTGTACACATCTGAGCATTTCACCGATAAAGATATAAAAAATTTAGTTAACCAAGTTCTTGATGAAAAAATCTTAAATCAGTGGAGTAACTACAACCATCACTACAAAACCTTTAACACGACGGGATCAAAACCAGTCTACCCCTCACGTTCCTACTCTAGGAATATAATAACATTTATACGTTTCCGGATTGGACACACACTTACAACACACGCACATGTATTGAAAGGCCTACCTAAACCAAGTTGCGCGCGTTGTGGTTCTACAGTTTTCAATGTTATGCATATCCTTGACAATTGCCCAGACCTACAAGAAATAAGAAATGCAGTATTCAACGACTCCAAGCCGTCAGATCATCTTAAACTCCCAAACGACCGTAACATTAAACTAATTGCAAAATTTGTAACTCTTTCCAAAATAAACATATAATTATATACCGAATATCAAATTTAATTTACTATCTATAACAAACACTCTAAGAAATGAATAAATTGTAATTAGTAAACTTTAAACAGTACTTGTCACCTCTACTTTAATTCTCTTATACTGTAGATATTAGTTTAAATATAAGCCGAAGGCCCTGGCAGCCAGTGCTTTAGTACGTAAGTGGAATAATTATTAATAATTGTTTCTCTTTTAAATAAATAAATAAATAAATAAAAATGGATCTCCCTACATATTTGAATTTATGTGCTTATAAATTCGGATTTGCATATTCTAGTGGCTGAGTTTTTACCTGAGAGAGTAAGAGATTAGAAGTCACTCAAAGTCTTACACAAAAATGTAAATATGAAAGCCCCGAATTTAGCTAAACGCCATTCCTTTGGTATATGCTTGTGTACAATAAGATTGGCCGCATAAAAATAGTTCGCAACCACATGGATGTTATCGAATCGTAAAACTCAAAACAAAATGTATACTAACATAACGCCGCGGTCCACGAACGATTTTTATAGCAAATAGGACCTACCACCTGGTCAACTTCCGGCATTTGTATGTCTAGACAAAAAGATACTTTCGTATAAAAATTCATTTAAACTCATGCATAAAAAGACTGTATTTCAACAAGATTGGCATCCACTTTCTAAAAAAAAAACTTAATTTTCAGTAAATTGAACCACAAGCTCGATTTTTTGAATAGATCGGTTCTATAACCACTTCCTGGAAGAAATAGTGTTCCCCGTATTAGTTGAGGTGAAAAGCTGCCTATTTCAAGTAAATCAAACCATATATAAGATTTTTTGCGATAGATCGGTGCCAAGTCCACTTCCCGTAAAGGAACTTAACAAGAACTCTCCCCGTGCTACAATAAAGCCATCCTGAAAATTTGAACGAAATCGGCTGAGTGGTTTCGGAGTCGATGAGCTACTTACACACATCATCTTTTATATACGATTATACTGATACATTATTTTCTATTATCCGGCATTTCATAAAGAAACAAGATTAGGAACTTAGTTTGAAGAACATGTTGAGAAAGTATAAATCGAATATTTTAACTGCTTTTCCTAATTGTATTTTAAATTTTTCTTTAATTTTATATTTTTACAGGTCTTTGATATGAAACTATGAGCTCCACGTACTTCCAGAAATAACCGAAAAGTTAGTTCAAACTGCATTAATCACTGCGTTTTTAACTTCAAATAAATTGTTAACACTCTACCTTGCTTTTGCCTGCTTATTATAGTTACTTATTGTTACTGCCTTTGATTCTACCGAAAACACTTACTTGCTAGTTATACATATCCATATATGCATATGTATATATAATTTGTAACATAGGAATGTATGGACATGGATACGAGTATATCCGCAAATTTTTTCCAATACGCGAGTTTTATGACTGAAGTACAAGTATATAATAGATATATTGTGTGTTGCACATTTTTATTGAAATAAAATTTTAATTTATTAATTTATTAGTGTAAATAAATAAAATAAAGTCAAAAACAAAACCAAGATACGTAAAATGCAACAAACCCACATAAAGGACCAGTATAAATGAACAAATTGAAGCATGTAAATATGCTTCTATGGAAATGGGCTCATAAGTACAGTAAGGAGCAAAAAAGCTATGCTATTGCTATTAGTTTTCAATAATTGCATGTTTTGGTTTCGATATATATAGGTACCAAGCATTTTACTTTTTCAGCTATACAAATTTATGATCCAAAGGATAATCCATAAATTATAAAAAATCGACGTCGTCGCAAAACGTAACATCTTTAGCGTACACCTCAATATAACCTTTGTGGGAGATTTGAAACCAAAATTTATTTAATTATAATTATTTAAATGTATTTCAAGCGTATTTATGCCAAAATTTATAAAGGGGACATCTCATACCTTTTCTACAGGGAAAAAGCCTAGCACGACGGTTATAATGTTGTCAGCGTACAGGGTGTCAAATAAAGTGTGCAGCCTATCTCGCTATTTCTGTCAGCGTTTGGTTTTTTAAAAACATGTGTTCAACGTCATTCTTCATCGCATCGTTGTACTCGTATATGCAAAACGGCTTTTACCATTTTATTTAGCTATTTCCTAAAATATCCGTCGTGTAGTATAACAATCCACCCCGCCATGATTCTTCTTAGAGCACTATTTTATATTTTTGAGTAGCTCAGCCCATCGACCTTGATGACTCGGGTCCCAACGGGTTTGCCATTGTTTCAATATATCGTTCATTAGTTTTTCTTTTGAGGTGGTGGCTTTAGTCCTTTGTTTTGTCAGTTTCCACATTCCTCTAAGAGCAGCTGTACAGTAAACACTTTCAAGGACATTCAGTGGGTTATTTTTTCTCAGTGAGTCTGCCCATAACTCTACTGCGTAGATCGAGACATTCAGTGCTGTCCAGGTGAAGCGAGTCAGGAACTGAAATGTTTACTGGACGCATAGTAACGAAAAGAAGCCCATTGCTTTGAAAATCGTTCAAGTAACGTGTTCCAGACAAATGATGCCACTAATAATTTTACGTTGCAGGAAATAATCGAAAACTGCCTAGAAGCTGAGGTGACGATTAAAGCATCAACCCTGGAAGTTATAAATGCGACTCAGCAATTTGACCCAAAGAAACCTCCAGGCTATGAAATTATTACACCAAAAATGCTAGAAGAGCTACCAAGTGTTGCACTTGCAGGCCAAACACTAGCGTCCTCTTCCAGTCCAACAAGCCTACTACTACGTATTTCCAAATTATTTGTAAGAATAATGCCGAAGAATATTTCATTTTCTCCACAGTAACAAAGTGATACCAGAACACCAATTGGGGTTTCGTGAAAAACAAGAAACTATCGAACAAGTGCATCGAACTTCTAATGAAACTAGGAAGGAATTCGAGTTCAAGAAGTACTGATGTTCAACATTTTTGATGTAGCACAAGCAATTCTGCCGTAAAAGCTGATGCTTCTGGATATAGTATTTTTGGGCCTTATTATACATTATATATACTGCAGAGATGCCAGTAATTCGAAAAGTATAAGCATCCACTTTTCGAAATGCCACAGTTATATTATGCATGAAAAAAAGTCTTCGAAAAGGATATAAAATGATTGGTGATCATTTAATTCGCAAGGAAGAATGGCTCATAAACTAGAGAATTAAAGTCAATGAGTAATTAAATTATATTTACATTATGCCCATATACCTGTCCTCCAATACATATGTAGATGGCAAAATATTACATATAAAATTTAAATCAGCTAGCTTAGAGTGAAAACATTCATAAGGACCTTAGTATCCTACTAGTTAAGCCAGCCTAAAAGTGAAAGAAGAAGAACGAAGTACCTCACTGAATTAAGAAACCATATAAATCCGTTAGCAAATGCTTTGTTCGACTCACAAGAAACTCCCGACTGCAGCGAAGAGATGCTGGCTGGTTCAAGGGACTCAGTGTTAACAGGTTAAGCAAAAGAGTTTTAATTTAGTTTTAAGACTTTACATTTATTGTTAGGATGAAAAAGATTCAGTAATAAATGAATTGCGTACAAAATAGACATATATATATATATATATATATATATATATATAAAAGACGTTCCAGATGTATGTTATTTTATACAGCAATTTTCTGTTTTTCAAGTAACTCCTCACCATTAGGAACAGATACGAGGGTAGTTTCATAAGTTTGTGACCTTTTGAATATGATGTATTTTTTTTTTTTTTTGGCAAATAAGCTACTTATTTCTCAATATAGTCTCCATTTAGCCCAGAATTTTCTCAAATTTTTTTCGTTCCAAATAATAGGACCTCTTCATTTGACCCGAATCACATTGTGCAAAGTGGAACAGAACTTTTATTCGCGGTCGTTTCTGCTTCAAATGAATATCGAACATGAATATTTGTCCAAAAGCTCTGAATAATATTCTCCGGTTATCGTTTTACCGTTTTCAAGGTAATCGATGTGAATGACATCTTGTGCATCCCAAAAATTTGTGGTCACAGACCCACCTTGGCCTTCTTCGGTGCACGTTAACCCAGCAAAACCTTCTGCTTTGATTGTTTTTTGGTCACTTCACGCACTTTTATTTTCCGTTCGTTCAATTTCATTCATTTTTATTTCTTTTTCGGCGATTTCTGGCGTGACGACTTCTTTTGGGCGATCTAAGCCATCGGCTTCATTTGTACCCCAACGGATCTCAGTAAATTACATTTTAACCATTGAAGTTGATAGTATAGAGTCCCCATAGTTTTTATTTATCAAGTCTTTGCTTAGTTACGGCACACTAAATTCAGTTCTTCTATTTTCAAGACTTTAGAGCAGCCAATTAATCGATACCATTTGACGGGAACAGTATTGGACGGCAAATTCAAGTCCTGATATGTAGGTGACTTAACGTTTTCTTCTAATTCTTAAACTATATTTTTTTCATTGACCGCTCTTGAAGGCATACATCACGGGTAGCTAGTAAAATAAGTCGTTTTAGTTTTCCCTACTTCCACGCTCCTCATGACATTCTCAATTGCTCCTAATATTGATTTACCAACTAAACCAAGTTGATTGGATGGTAATCCACCTGTAAAAAATATTTACATTTCAAAAATAAATGTAAGTAACCCAGCAAAATATTCCAAACAATTGATTGGAATTGAGCATAAAATTCAAGAGGTGGGAAACTTTACGGCTTTAAAATACCGTTGTCGGGATTAATATGCCACTGATTTTCAATTTTCGTGTGAAGTATATCTGACAATTGAAGTAAAAGATATTGTTTTAGTGCTAAGTTAAATAAAAAATACTGCATCTAATCAAGTGGACCGGACTGTGTGTAACATCTGTAACATATATAGTATTTTAAAGGATTTTATATCCAACAGAAGTCAATTATTATATATATATATATATATATATATTACGCACCATGTAACCGCTGAAGCGATTTTCTGCACAGCTCTTCCTCCAATTCGTGATGTGCGTCTTGATGTTTTTCCAACAAATGGATGGACCTACCTATTATTCTAAGCCGCCTCCGAGCGGCCGATGGCTTTTAACGAGGAGTATATCTGACAATTGAAGTAAAAGATATTGTTTTAGTGCTAAGTTAAATAAAAAATACTGCATCTAATCAAGTGGACCGGACTGTGTGTAACATCTGTAACATATATAGTATTTTAAAGGATTTTATATCCAACAGAAGTCAATTATTATATATATATATATATATATATTACGCACCATGTAACCGCTGAAGCGATTTTCTGCACAGCTCTTCCTCCAATTCGTGATGTGCGTCTTGATGTTTTTCCAACAAATGGATGGACCTACCTATTATTCTAAGCCGCCTCCGAGCGGCCGATGGCTTTTAACGAGGAGCTTTTAATGCATGCCAGAAATGCATTCAGAGGGTTGACATTCCCTGCCGACGGGCGACCACAATTAGAAAAATTAATTTTGTATAATTTTGGATGTTCGTCAGACCAGGATTCGAGCCCTGGCCTTCCGTATGACAGTACGAGCTGTAAGCCACACGCCGTCAAATCATTTCTTACAAAATAAAATAAAGACGAAAAAAGGTGTAATTTTTAAAAATGCCAAGTGTGTACATAATTTTGCTCATCGCTGTAAACAAATTTACGCATAGAAACATGGAGCTTCACATGCACATGCATGCATGTATGCAGTGCATGAAATTGTGCAAACACTCAGCTGTCTTACTGATCGCTCGTAATCCTACGTTTGTCTGATTGAAAAAATCAGTCGCGGACATTTAAGCTTTGCGCCATTGTATGTATGTTTGTATGTTTAAATATTGTATGTTGTCTCTCCAACTGACAGATATATCGGTCAATGTACAAATATATACATGAAAGTAACTTTTGTAATATTTATAAATATATGTATATACATACATAAAAATTTATATAAAATGTACTATATACTCTATAGGCAATATATGTTGGTGAGTGTGTTGTCTGTGTAAATAGCGCGTGGTTTCGCTTCAATGGGAACACTGATTGTCTGCGGCTCGTTTTATTTTGCGCATAATTGTTACATATTAATAGGCTATTATATACCCACATACATATATGTACATACATACATATGGAAATAAATTCATAAACGTGTGTATTTGGATAAATACATATATACGAGTTTTCGTTAGGCTGTGTACGCATGCACTTTTGTATTTGTGGTGAAAATCCACTTTATCACGTCTCATGGAAGAATTTAATATTTTTCAATTAAAAAATTTCCATCGCTTTTGTTTTATAACCTTCTCGCCCCCCTACTTGACCATTGGATGATTTTTTCGAACGACAAGCACTTTAATTCTACATTTTATATATATATAAAGGATTTTGAATGTATATAAAGGACCAAAGGCACATAATTGATGAAATGTAACAAGATACTTATATACAGGCATATGTATATATATTTATATGATAAAGTTATTTACATAAGTACATACATACAGACATACATATTCTGTATATTTGTTGTCATAATCCTCTTTACACGTGGTTAACTGCTCTTCCTCATCTTCTCAGTTCTTAAATTTAATTTTATATTTTTTAAACTTTGCCTTTGCTATTAAAAATTTGCTATGATGCTTTCCTCTTTATCATAATATACGCTTAAACGTACACAGTTTTTAAATCTTGTGATTTATTTATAGAGTACAAAGTGCGGAACAAAGGCCTATGCTCTAAATAAAGCGTTGCATAAGTCACATGTATATAGCCATAGTAGGAACATGACAACTGTTTTCTAGATGGTTTGGATAGGTATGAATGGCGTTTCCACCCGCCTCCCGCTTGGTGATATTGACTTAAGCTTGCCCATTCTTAAAACTCAACAAAATCAACTAAATCAGAATTATGTGAAAACAGCTTGACGCTTTAGACAGGGAGGTCAGGAATTCTCGATATTTTTAAGATGCCGCAAATAGAACAATCAAATGGCTGTCAGAATGAATTCCACTCTTAACTAAAACGACACTCCGAAGTAGTAGATCTATCGATTCTAGTTAAAAAACTCTCTACCAGCATTCCACCTATCCCGGCTCGATTTTTTCTTATGTTTATTTGATATAAATTTAACGGTGACGGTAGTAGAACGTACTCTGAAGCCAGCCGAGATTTTAATAGACGGGTCAGTCATAGCAATAGCCAACTATCCCTTTCTGGCAAGTGTCACCCGAGCCTCCCATGAGCTTAGAATGCTACAACCGAAAGGGAATAAACCGAAATATGTATGTAAAACGAAATCATAAAATTTTCGTGTCCATTCGAAAAGCTCGATAGATATAACTGTAGTAGATAATTTAGTTTAAGCCAAGATGCATCACTAGTTGTGGCCTTCACTACATCCCTAAATATGTAGTTACAGTTCATTTGAAACAGAATTGCGATGAGAAGTCGACAATGTTAATGAATTATCATATTTACATACATATGTAAATATTCAACAAAGACGTAACACAATATCTTAGTTCGGTAAGTGCGCTAGATAGGGATCATTATATTTCATTCAGTGAGTACGGAATTTCCATTTTTTTCTTTTTAATGCGGAGTCAACTGAAACTGATATCATTAAGATTTAAAAATTTTCGATCATTTACAATCAAAACGTCTGCAGATTTTTTACATTTTACTGTTAGAATTATATTTCTTTTATCACTTCGAACTACTTAGTTCATAATAAAAAAGGCACCCGGAATATATTCAAAACTTTTATCAAGTTCAGTAAAGTGATTAATTTGCTATAAAAAGTTAAAAAATAATATCAAAACCTTTCTAATTCTAGATGGAAAATTATTCTTTTGAATGTCTTTTTTAAATAATTTTTCCCTTAACAAAAATTATTTTTAATTGGAGTTTTATATCTTGCTTTTATAATCATTATCCCTTCAAATCAATTACTTCCACTAGAAACATTTTTTAAATTGCGTATTCTTGATTTCACTTATGCAGAATGTATGCCTTTAAATTATTTATTACATATTTAATATTGTTGTTATTGTTATTTACATTATTTAATCCACGCCGTCTGCCTATTCCATATCTACACCGCGAGACTTTCAGTTACTTAATCTCTCGTTCAACGGTCGAGTTCACTGTACTACGCTCATTCGTCCTTCCTTTTGAATGCTGATATGTACGTATGTAAATAGTGATGGCCACTAGTAGGTCACGGATATGCACGTATAGTTACAGCGAAGC
Organism: Neoceratitis asiatica; assembly: GCA_030068015.2. Lineage (NCBI taxonomy): Eukaryota > Metazoa > Arthropoda > Insecta > Diptera > Tephritidae > Neoceratitis > Neoceratitis asiatica. Next base: position 75,917,161 of record CM061524.1, read on the forward strand.
AAGCAGACGCACATTACTCTTTGGAACATCCAGCTTTTACCCCAACCAATCAGTTTTTTGCCGCGCATCGCATCGCTTATAGATAACATAAACGCTTCATCACACAGATCGCATTACATTGCATACGCATTTGTCACGCCTCTTTAGTTAGAGCACAGCACGGGCAGGCAGTGAAAGATTATCTGGCTGAATATTATCAGCAACCACTCGCTCGACTGACTTGATTCACTTCAAATTCAGAATCGGATTGGTTTGGTTAGCACAGCCACTTGATTGCATTAGTATGTGCGAAGCTTAAAGCAAGCGGTTGTGCGTCATTTGTAGGTTGAACTTTTAATATATTTTTTAATTTCATAATTTTTTATTTAATTATTTGTAATTTTGTTTAATTTCTTTTTCTTCATCTCAGGCCTCTGTCATTATCAGTAGAGGCACTAGGTAAGATTGCGTTACCGCAGCTCTGAGTTGAATGAAATGCTACAGTGCATACATACTTACATATTTGTATTTATGAATACGTATATATTGTAATAAAATTGTGCTTATCAGCAAATTCATTGGCGCACGTAGTTGCAAATTTTTTTCTGTTTCAACTTCTTTATTTGATTTATATAATTTTGTATGCGTTTTTAGTTTATAAATTGTATTTTATTATTTTTCTTAACATTGCTTGACAGTTCAAGAGACCCCTTCGGTTATCATCAATCCCTACATCGACGTCACGCTTCCATGAATTACATGCACGAACTACCGTACAGATTAAAATAAGATTAACTATAGTTGCAATCAATTGAAATTAAAATAAACTACACTTTCACTGGAAAAAAGTGAATTACATATTATAGATGGTATATATTAACAATCAATAATTATAGTATATATAACGGTGGACGTAGTGCGCGATACGTTTTCCGCACAGAACCATTATTTTCGAAATAAAATTGCACTATTTGCAAGCGTTGTTCAGGCGTGAGTCTATTCATGATGAATTGCCAAACCAAACTGAGAATAAATCACTTGACAGCTGTTAAATCGGTCGCAATCTTGAAAAGTAATACCAACTTAAAGTTCTTTACCTATATAAAAAAACACCCTTTATTTACGTTATTTAATTTCAGTGCTCGGCATGTTTCTGACTAGACACATTCCAACGAGTTTTAAGTGATTTTCTAGTGCATTTGAAGCTTTGTGGCTCCGACATAAAATAGCGGTATAGTCTGCATTAAAGAGTTGAGACAAGAAAACAGAAAGCAAGATTTGGTGGCTCTGTCACCATTTATCTCAGGCAAGGTCACACTCACGACGGGGATTGTCCTAGAAATATAGTGAGACAAAGTGGAAATCGTAAAATTATGCAATACTGCATTGACTTGGAATACTTCGCTAAGATGCTTTGTGAATCTCTGTCTCAACGGTCTCTCAATTTTTACTGGTTAAAGTTCTTTTGGGCCTACTATAGTGAATTTTTTTTAGAAGAATTCGGCGTCACAAAAGTAATAAATTTTATTTAGGTCGCCTCTTCTTTACATTTTGAAGCTTTCTTCATTCTTTTCTCAGTAGCTTTTAGTTTTGTTTGAGAAGATGGGTAATGTCGAGAAAAGTACTCTTCATTTTAATAATGGAACTGTGAAATTTTTTGAAAATTTTATACCTATATATAGCTTCCCTATAGACTATATGAAATATCGTAACTAAGGTTAAAAAGAACATTGTACGTAATCCTAAAATATTTTATGATTTCGTTAACTCCAAATGCAGAGTCTCCTTGTTTCCATATACAAGTATATGTTTGCACAATTTTTCCAGTCTTATTACTCTATCAATTCACCTAGAAACAATTTTATCCGTGAAGACAATTTTTATCCTCAAAGCTCAATTAATTCCCCAATTGTTTCTCCCGAAGATGTGTTATGCCAGTTAAAGGCTTTAAAGAGCTTTCGGTTACGGTCCCGACATGATTTCAACATGCTTTCTTAAATATTGTGCTGAAAATTTGTACCGGCCTTTGACATACCTCTTTAACGCATCCCTAAAACAAGGCATTTTCCCCCTTTGATATGGAAAAGATCACTGCTAATTCCATTGCATAAGAATGGTAGTAGTTCTTTGATTGAAAATTATAGATAGAAAAGATATATGCTTTACTTGAACGCTTTGAAGTCATAATTACTGACCAAATAACTTTTCCCATATTTCCTTTAATTTTCACTTCTGCATGAATTTGCAGACAAATCTACTTTTACTTATTTGCTGGAATTTGTTACTCACAATTCAAACAAGAATACTGATGTTATATATACTGACTTTAGTAAAGCATTCGACAGAGCAAATCATAAAACACTTATTAAAAAACGAGATCTTCTTGGATTTCAACCAAGCCTTCTCCAATGGATATCTTCCTATCTCTGTAACAAGACTCAAAGAGTATTATTTAATGATACCTTTTCTGATATAATTGATGTAACATCTGGTGTTCCGCAAGGTAACCTGGGACTGATTCTGTTCTTGTTATTTATTAACGATTTGTCTTCAGTTATAAAATATTCAAAGATTTTATTATTTGCCGATGATGTTAAGCTTTTCCAATCTTATACCTCAATTAATGAAAGATGTTATTTACAAACCGACTTGAATAATTTAGTAATTTGGTGTAATAACAATGATATGCCTCTTAACCTCAATAAATGTAAAACAATGTTATTTACACGAAAATATGTTCAATCACCATCTTACACAATAAACAACTATAGTCTATATCAAGTATGTAATTTTGTTGATTTGGGTGTAAGAATGGATACCAAACTCAACTTCAATCTTCATATTAAGACAACTGTGTTGAAAGCTAAAGGTGTCCTTGTCTTTGTAAAGCGGTGGTCTAATGAATTCAGAGACCCTTATATTACGAAAATACTTTTTACGTCATTTGCAAGATAAACATTAGTTTGGTTGTGTGAACCCTAATTATGAAGTTCATTTTGATAAAATTAAGTCTGTTCAAAAATAGTGTTCGTTGCTCGCTTTGCGTCTTTTGCACTAGGATTCTCGCCAAAATCTTCCTCCGTATACTAGTCACTTAAAACTAATAAATTTTCACACACTTTCTAGCCATAGAGAAATGCTAGGAATATTTTTTTTAGTCAAGCTTCTAAATGGACTGATTTGCAGTTCATTACATCTTAGGTGAAGTAAATTTTGCATCTTATGTGAAGTAAATTTTAACATCTCTATCCGATTAAAACGACAATTTAGACCACTATTATTAAAATCTTGTAAAACTCTTGTTTTCATGATTTGGCAAATTCCGTACGTCATGCGGATGGCGCCCCTCGTGTTGGTAGAGCGGCAGGAGGGTAACCGTTTGGTTTAATTAATTAATTAATTCAGTCAGGAAAAAATCTTGACTGTCAGATTAATTGTTGGTGTTCTTATCCGACACTCTGGGGCTTCAGCCATTCCGCTTCTAAGGTTACTGCCACTTTCGACGAGAAATACTACATACCAACATACTACACTGGTAAAAAAGCCTGAGCTCAAAGCTGATTATGAGTCCGCTTAGAAACACTACACTAGTCATTTTGCGAAGGAATAAAGGTTTTGAACTCTTATTACGAACTTATTTATCTAGACCTCAAACCGAATACTGACATACTTTTAATGAATTTAAAATATCAAATTCCTGTGGAGCAAAAAAGCTGAGGAGCCCATACGAAAGTACTGATATAATCGTAGATAGTAATAGTATTTAAAAAAGAAGAGCAATATCTCGCTTGACAATCAATATCGAGCAGCATCGGAACACTACATGATTCAGCTAAGAAAAGTTTCACGTATACCAAGCTCTCCTGAAAACATTTTACAGAAAAATTGTATATAATAGTCTAAAAGCTTGAAGTAGTAAAGTGTCTGTGAATAGAAAATGCCGCTTAACATTACCTTTAAATTTTAATATTTCCAAAAGTTTCAATTTCTTCCGAAAAGTTATTTGGTCCCACAATAAGTGCTTCCAATTGATCAAATTTATTTAAAAAAAAGTAACTCACGTGTCTTTATAGAGCTTAATTATTATACTTGTATACTTATGTGCTATATATACAGAGTTCAATGTTAAAATTGTTAAATTTATAATTCATTTAATTTTTTAATGACCAATGACAACATTTTAATCGGTATGGACAACTAAATACTATCAGTTGATAGCACTTCACACATCTGTCCTGCGCCGTCTTATTCATTTTTCGATTTAATTGCACATATAAGGCAATCAACATACCTACGTACTTAACATGCACGTACTAAATTTTTATATAATTAAAGGCACCAAAACTCTTATCATTTCCAGCGCTTTGCTATGTTTGAGAATAATATATAAAATAGAAAGCCTTTATTAGGCTCTAATACAAAGACAAACATTTGAAAAAAGTTTAAAAAAAAACAATTAAAAAATTCTATTTCATCAAATACAATGAATCGCGAAATTTATTTTGCGCCTTAACTCATTCATTAAAGTGACATATCTACGAGTATATATGTACATTTACGAACATATGTACGTTTATAATTGATTTTAACACATTAGTTTATTCTTCAGATAGTCTAATGCCTCTACGACAGTCTATTTTTATTATTTACACTTTAAAAGTGGCATTGGACTTGTAGGTCTCCTCGGCGGTTGTCTGTTTAGAAATTTGCACTACAACATTTTAGCACTAAATTGCGTCATCCAATATTTGAAACACAATCGTATCGCTTATTTCCACTCAGCGCTTTTTTATTTCGTTATAATTTTTTTTTTTTTTTTTGAACTTTTATTTCATTTTTTCATGGTCTCTCTTCTCTCTCCTTAAATATCGCATATAGCGTTTGCTGTTTCATTTACAAAACATTTTCTCATGCGAAATTTATTTGCAGAGTTCATCGATGGGATTACTGGCACCTACGTGCCAATAGGTGGGTAATTATTTGAAGGTTTGCATGCCGTGATGAATTCTTATTTACATACTACATATTACATTTATTATTTATTCATGTAATACATACATACAGCTATCAATTATTGCCGATGGGTGTCGTTTTGTTGGGATTAAAAGAAATTATTTAATTTTAATTATGTCTGCCAATTAATTATGTCTACACTGTGAAAATTACAATATAAAAGAATATTATAATCAAAAATATATTTTTTTAATTTTTATGAAGTTTCTGTATTTAATTAATATATTTATTTAAAGAACTTTCTGATTTCATTTATATAAATAAACATTTTGTTAAAATAATATAATATATTAACGTTTAATTTATATTTTTTACTTTCAAAAACTAAATAAAATTTAAAACTTGTATTCTCATCGAGTATTGATCAAACACAGTTTTTGGTAATTTGGCTCACTGTATGATTTTGAAAACTAGCTGTAATAGAAGAAAATCCTTCTTACATCGAATTACATTTACCATCATGTAAATTAAGTATAAAATATTGTCATTGAAATTGTGGGCAAAAAGTTGTGAAAAGCTAAAAAAAACTATTGCATATAGCTCGTTCTTGTAATGCACACTTCCTTCAAAAATTCACACCTGTGTTTAGTTAGTTACTTTGCTCCCAGTACAGTGACCACAATCTATCTTGTATTGCGTCATCCAAAAGTTTTCAGTTTTATTTTTTTATTCACCAATATTTTTTACCGTGTAAAACTGGCGTCTGACTCAATTCATTAATGCATATGGAAATGAGCATAGATAAGTGTGTCGATAGCCAAACGGCGCACGCATAAAATCAACGCAACGCCACGGCGTATAAAAATTTGCGCTGATAAGAGCAAAGCGACTGAATTAGCGCAAAAGAATTTAATACTGAGAAGAGGCATCGTACGTAATACATACAGTACGAATGAGCCAGCCAATATGAATGAATGGAAGTGTCGACATCAACGGCGTGTGAGCGCGTATTAATGTGAGTGAGAGTACGCGCTCGTGTTACGATGGTAAAACAATTCATTGGCTAACGTTAATCCGGCAAGCAATATTATCACATGCGCGCGCCGTTACATTTATAAATGTATGTATGCGCGTCGATGAAATCACGGCAATTCAATTTTTGCAACTGAAGACAAACCGAAATCGGCAAATTAAATCAGTAGCGTTTTAGACATAAAGAAAGCTGGAAGCAAAAATTGTATGTATAAAACAATTAAGTAAAAAACGACTGAAATATTGAAATTGTACACAGTTCGAAGACGGTGAGCGTTTGTATGAAAAATAGTGAACGGCACGTGAGCAAAGAACGTTGGTGGTAAACGATTGTTAACTGAGCTAAAAAGGTCTAGTGCATACATAAAATTATTATAAAAAATAAAAATAAATAAAATAAAATTCAATTAGAAAACAATAAGAGTAGAAGCGCACCCGCGTACTTTGAAAAAAATTTGAAATATTTAACTGCAATTAAAAACAGCGTCGTGGCAGTGTCAACGGTGATAGCATCAACGCAATTGCAATGATTGGAAATTATCAGGAAAAATTACTAAAATTACTAAGAATAAAATCGAAAGCAGCGATCAACAGTTTAGGCTGAAACACGACCGCGTACAGACTGCTGAGCAAGATAATTCTTCGCTTTTTAGTGAAACGTGAAGGAGGAAAAATCCAATAGCCCAAAGTCTTCGGAGACAAATTTTTTTAACGCAGCCTTAAACGAGGCAGGGCGTAGCAACAACACAGAAAACACGTGATACGCCGCACAGTAAAGGTCGAATACAAAACCGTATCTGGAATAAAAGCAAAGGAATAAAGTAAAACCAAGCAGAGGCGTACTAAGCAACATGCGAACGCTGATACCAAGACGTGGCGGGTCGTCAATAATGCAAGCAATGCAGCCGCATCCAAAGGAAAAGAAATATGAAGGGGGACAGCGCAAAAAGTCACGCTTACTGATAAGCGTTACACTTCACGTGCTTATATTCAGCGCGCTGACGCAAATCACCCGAGCAGCAGTCCCGCGTCCTCTTGCCACAGATAGAGCAAACTTTATCTCTAATTCCACTACACAGCTGCTTTGGTCGCACATGAATCGAACGTGCTTGGGGCATACTTGCAATCAAACGCTCAATGAGGAGCATCTTGAGCAGTTAACGCGTCACATTGATTGGTCGGTAAATGCTTGCGATGATTTTCACAAGCATGCATGTGGCAACTGGCAGCCACCAAAGGGTCAATCAAACTCCATGAACATGATGTTAGTAGCCGAAGATGCGCTGACTACGCGTACTGTTGAGTTATTCGAAAAGGCATTGACAGAAAGGCATGCGCTGTGGCGCGGCGAAGCAACGGTAGCGGCAGCAGTAAATAGAGCAACACAACGTCAAAAAGTGCGTCGTGAACGTGCGCATAGTGGACGCGCTGAGGTCAAACATATTTCTGATCACACCGAAACATTGCCATTAAATGTGGAACTTCCCGCCAATGCGGATGATGTGCTAATAATGGAAGCTGAAGATTATGATCTGGTGCTCTCGAAATTGCTGCAATACTATCGCACGTGTAAGCGCGCTCAATCAACACTGACGCTACACGGATACTATGAGGAATTACGCGCGGCGGGTGTTTTGCGGCAGTCGCAGCGTCATTGGCAAAAAATGTTCGCAAATTTTGCGCGTTATGGCTATGGAGAACATTTCATCTTTATGCGTGTGCGTCAAGCTAATGCGACACAACACGAAATTGTCATATCAAATCACTACAAGCAAAAGCGGATTAATTTGACAGCAGAGATATACGATGTGTTACGCGCTCATACTCACAAAAGCCGCGCTGAGTTGGCAACAGAGTTTCGCGCGCTGGAAACGGAAGTGGAAACAGTGGTGAATAATATGTGCTCAATGGCAACCGGTTATAAACAGGGCAATGCGGCACATAACTCTACTGTGTCAGCAGCAGAAGCATTAATAGGGGTACCGGAAGAGTTGGAGCACCAAACACCTAACGATCAGGCAATGCCTCCTGTTAGTGATGAAGATTGCGATCTCGTGGAGACTCTAACTTTAACTGAACTGACGCGCCGGTGCGTCGATGTTGACTGGCAGCGTTTCATTGGTACCCCACTCGGGCGATACATACACGCCGACGATTTGATACGCGTTGATTCGCCCGAGACTGTTTGCAAGTTGGCGCGCTTCCACAACCAACCCAAGCACGCACACACAAATTTTCTCTATACGCTGGCGCGCTTTCTTAGCTTTTTGCGACAATTGCCGCACAGTCCTGTGAGCACGAATGGTAGCAGTGATGCCATCTGCATACGTCATATGCGTAAAACACTATCAGTCTCTATGACCTACGTCTATGATCGTGTTTATTACACGCCTGTGCGAAGTGAGAGTGATCGCATTATAAACGAGATATTCGCGCAGTTGAAGGCGGAGTTCGCACGCACATTGTCATTGAATCGTATGCAGTTTGACGCCGACATACTGACATATTTGCATCAGAAGCTCGGTTCGCTGCGCATCAATTTGGGAAATTTACCGCGGACTGTCAACTCATCCTTCTATGTGGATCTCATATGGAAGTTAAATGTGAGCAACAACAACTTTTACCGTAATCATTTGCATGCTTTGGCGCACACGAATGGCCACATGTATCGTTTGGTAGCGAGCGCCACCAGAAAGCACACACGCAGCCCCTGGTACACCTTTAATTACCATGACCCCATATTACCCGATAGCTTGGACTTAACACCCAACTATCATTGCATTAGTAATATGATTATCGTGCCACATGCCTACCTGCAGACGCCTTTCTATGACCGTCAATTCTGGTCCATGCTACTATATGGAGATCTAGCAAATACGCTGGGTCACGAGCTAATTCATAGCTTCGATAACAATTTCCTTGAATATGACCATGCGGGAAATATGAACGAGCCGATGATGCAACGCATCTCAGCGAATATGAACTTCGCGCGCAACATTAAATGTCTCAATCAAAGTACGAAGTTCCTCTCTGAACGTATCGCTGATGTGAGCGGTACGCGTTTGGCACTTAATGCCTTTCTTCGCGATGCTAATTACTTGCGTGACAATGGCCGCTTATTTTTTCTACAATTTGCGCAATTCTTTTGCAATAGCGTTGATGAAAAGATGCATAACCTGCTAGATCCTTCGCATGACCCAGGTGCTTTGCGTCTAAACTATACGTTGACGCAGATACCGGAATTCATAGAGGTCTTTAATTGTCCGGCGAGTAGTCCCATGAACGTGGCGCATCGCTGCGAGTTGTGGTAGTTAATGGGGGATGTGGGATTTAGTTGGGAGTAAAATATCTGAACTAATTGAAGAGAAATAAATACTTATTTGTGAAGATATTTGACGTTTTTTAGCGTTTACAATGTAATATTAGTTAAGCATAACCAAAGTAATTACTTAATATAACTGAATGAATTTAGCACTAAGGTACTTAAATTTATTTATTACATATTTGAGTTAATAAATCAAAATTAAATACAATTTTTATTTTTAATATATTTATAATTTTACTAATTTATTTTACAAATCAAAAATTAGAAGTAATAATATTAAAAAAAAAGAAATATTAAAATAATAAAAAAGAAAAAAACTTAAAAAAATAAAAATTAATATATAGAAAAAGATTTCCAGCAGAAAAATTTTAATAAGGAGCTCAAGATTTGGAGTATTATGAATGTCTGGTCCGATCAGGACGTTGAATGTGCAATAGTAATTGACCGAAAATGTAGGATTGGGCGGTGCACAATCAGGTTCTAGGTCGTCAGCATATGTTTAGACTTTAAACTGCTATTACATAGTGGGATAATGGGACACCTCCTTTTCATGTTGGTGGATTGGAGCTTTAGGTTCGACATATTGGCAGGTCTCACTCACGTACATAGGTCTCTCCATCCTGATTGAGGAATTTGAAAGTATCATGGCCATAATCAGCAATGAGTAAATCAAAAAAAAAAGCAAGTTCAGCAGCTGAAATATAAGATTATTTATACTGCAATAGAAATTTAGTGAGTTACTTGTTAAGGGGTTAGGTGCGTTTCAGAGTTTAAAAAAAGGAATTTTCACTTCTTTTTTTTTTGCATATACAATCATATATTTTATTCTAACAATCCACCATATCAAAGACACATTTTTAAACAGTATTTTGTGAATTTTTTTTTATAAATTCCGAAAGCTCAGCCGTTGGTACCTCATCTCCTTTGATGTTTCAGAAGAAAAGACTCTCGTCGTTGACAGTAGAACTCATTATTGGTTCATCTAAAAGCAAAAAAAACCAAAAATATTTCATTATTACGTGGATAAATTATTCCTAGCATTTCTCTACGTTAAAAATGTAGGTAATTTATAAGGTTTAAGTTCAGTATATATAAGTAGTGAAAGGACAACAAAAAAATATGTAAAATAGGTTTAATAAAAATTATTTGTATACATTTCAAAGGAATCGGAGATTGAGAGAAATCGACCTGAAATACTTGTAAATATTTTTTTTCCTGAATATATAGACGTGACAAAAACTAGGAATATCCTAAAGGTGGCCCTATAAAGAATTTCATAAGTGGGTTAGTTAAATGATAGAAATATTCCCCAAGGAATTGATGTAACATATCTCGGTATACACGGTATACAAATTCGACGAACAGCAATAATTGAAGAAAGCCTGTAACTGTGTAGGTTTGAAACTTTTATCCATCCATATTTTTTTAGAAATTATCTGCATATTGCCAAATGCCACCATGATGAATTTAGAGCGTCAAATAGCTATTTTTCCGAAATGATTTCATTTGGTGACTGGAACTTAAAGCTCCAACACAACTGATATATATATATATGTAATTATATTTCAAAATGTTGTTAAATGCTATTATTTCTATATATTTCGAGTAAAGTATTGACATTAAAAGTTATAGAAAATGTGTGATATATAATATGTACAGCGGACTGTTGATATATGTGAATTATATAGCACCCAATGTCCAAATAAAGAAATCAGCGCTGATTTTTATTAAAATTACGATTTTAAATTTATGAGTAATAAGCTTCAGAATTTCCTTATAATAAGGCGTGAGTCCATTCATGATGAATTGCCAAACCAAACTGAGAATAAATCACTTGACAGCTGTTAAATCGGTCACCATCTTGAAAAGTAATGCCATTTTAAAGTTCTATACCTCTATAAAAAACACCCTCTAGAAGGCAATACGATGAAATGATGGCAATTGAGACTTACTTCTTTTGCGTTTAATTCTAAGTGAGTTAGAGAAAAGTTCTTACAGAAACTCAGATTTGTAATTTTTTTAAATTTACCGTTTGCTCACTTCATTTATTCTTATACTAATTCGTATAAAAAATTTTTAGCTTATCTGTACTAAAAATCGTCTTACATCAGTGGTTGTTAGGAGTGATATTTGGTAATCATGAAAATGATTCTCATTTTTGTGTTATGAGGCCTATTTAACATAACTTTTCAATTACACGTTTTACATTGCTCTCTTCGGTATACAAAATGAAAAGGCATGCGACGCTTGATTTCTCCAGGGAAGAGCTTCAGGGGTTATCAGAAGGGCGAAAGCCCCGAAATCAATCCATTGGTACCGATGGAATAAGCATGCTGATGCTAAAACTTTTGGATTCAGTGGGAGTAGACTACCACACCAAGTTTCTTAATTTGCCTTTGACCACTCTAATTATACCCGTATACCCGACATGTGGAAACTGGGTAGAGTGGTCCCGCTACTAATGCCAGGGAAACTTTTTAAATAAAGAATCTCATCGGCTGGCATCTCTTCTTTCTCCAGTAGCGAAGACAATTGAGACCTTACCGCTCAGGTCCCTCACACACCGTCTGAGCCCAGGTACGCATCAGCAATGCTTCCGCAAAGTGCTCAGCACCACAACAATAACGTAAAAACCCTGACTATAAATAATTATAAGTTACAGATAGTCACATTTGACAGCCTGCACTCCTTCACTCAGCATACGTGTTGTAAATTACAGAACAGAATATATATATATCTATTTTTTATTCTTTAATCAACAATACGACTGCAATCGCCACTAATAGACAGAGTCACAACGAACTTGGGGTGAAGACAAAGAATTGGCAATTGTTCGGCTGATCGAAAACTATTCTGCCCCGATTTGACGTCTAGCGAGACGAAGATGAAGAAGCTACAAGCCTGTCAGAACACAGCTCTTAGGACCGTGACAAGAAATCTCCTGATGGCACCGGCGCACCACCTCCACAGTGAAACTTTTATGCCGTGTAAGCAATATCTGACACCTATTAGAAGCCTAAGCTCCACTTAGACACGTCAGGATGGGAGTACTACACTACCGGGAATCGCTGGACTGGACGGCATACTGACAAGCTTTAAACACCATTCACCGAGAGTCCATTAACATAATTGTGAGCTATCTACCCTTGAATGGTGCTCTCGGCATCCAAGCATCACACATTGTAGAACAAGAGCTCAAGCTGCCTCGACAGACCCGAGCGCAATTAAGGTCTGGATATTGTAGTATACTCAACTCCTACCTAACCGGGCTCGACAATGTCATCCCCAACATACGCTAACCACCTCTTTGCTGTCCACTCAATCCGACTCAGCTAATACCCCTGTCTCTCTGGTCAGAACCCGTCAAAACAGCACGTTTCATGGCTTTCTCGTTAGATGACCTCGATGTCTAAGATTGGACCTACATGACCCTACGAGGGGTTAGCAAACCGCTATAACAACAACAATAACAACGTTTCAACGAACCTTAAAGGTTTTTACAGAACAACTTAAATGATTCTAGAATGAGAATAGGTTAGGGGATAGTTTTTGGTCCATATTTATGAATAGAAAGATAAAAATATTAATTTTTAATTTTCTAGTATTAATAAAAAAATTATGGGTTTCAGTTAAGTAAGTGAATAAAATAATGTAAACAGGTGAGCTCATGAATGCAATAATTCTAAAAATATTTGTGCTAGTATACTAAAACGTATTACCTACAACACAAACTTGCGTATTAAAATAAAATCTAATTATTTGAAAACCGTAAATTTCATGACATATATGAATGATCTATATACTCGTATGCTGCCTGCAACATCTTGCTCATTACTCATTGCTATTTTTAAATGATTGAACAACTGACTTTTTTAAATGAATTATTCTATATACGTATTTCAAATATTTACAAACATAAATTTAAAATGTGCAGTAAATGTCAGAGCAGAAGCTTAAAATTTGTCGAATAATAATGCTAATAAATGAGAGTAAAGGGAATCAACGCACACACACAGATATATATACATATAACATATATACAATATCTGATTTTGTAATAGGTATTACAGACAGCCCAAACAGACATAGAAACGCCTAACCACATTATATTATTTAGTAGTAGTATTGAATATGGAAAATTTTCATAAATTCCATAATCGAATGATTGAGCAAACTGAAATGGGATTTTGTAGCAATTATGGCTAAATATGTGTGGCTTTTCGGTAAAACTATACAATCGTATGCATATATGCAACCAGTTTTTGTGTATGAAAATAGCATGAGTAAGTCAGAAGGTAAATATTTTATTCATATAAATGCTTTGCACTATATGTCACAAATATATAAAATTATTACAATTTTATGGACATAATATTCTTTAATCATATTTACGCCAATAAATATAATATATTATGAAAATAGTTATCATGAAAGGCTATAGATGTGATTGAACGGGTGAAAAAAGAGATAAAAACAAAATAATGTAACATGTAATGTAAATAGTAACAATTCCGTTGATATAATTTGTAAAATAATTTATTTTACTAAAAAGTTGTTTAAAAAATAATATTTGATTACAATTAATAATACAATTAAAGTTAATAATAATGTTTGCCAAATTAATTGCTCGGGCGATAGAAAATTAATCGTATCATACTTTGTTTATTCATTGTAGACAGCTTTAATCTGCTTAGTTATTAGTGCATAAAAAAATATATATAATATATATATATATATATATATATATATATATATATATATATATATATATATATATATATATATATATATATATATATATATATGTATATAGAAAAAAATTATAAAAATTATAGTATAAATTAACAAACAAAAAACTAAACAGAAAAAATAAACAGAAAGAGGTGTTTGTACTTTTATATATTATATAATTAATATATTAAGAACATTCACTACCCATTCCAATACAAAAATAACAACTTAGTTTTCTAATATTCAATATATATTACATTTTATTACACATAATGAAGATTTATAAATAAAAAGTATTAATAAAGAATCTGAGCTTTTGTCAAAAAAAAAAATTAAAATTTAAAATTTTTTTTTATTTTTTTAACAAAGCGGAAAAAATTATAGTAGTTTTTTTCTTATTATCTTCGTGTAAATTCGATTCCAATTATAAAAATAATTAGTATTAAAATCAATTAATTGTCCTTATGAGTAAAGTATAAATTGGAATACAAGCTTACACACATACGTACATACATATAGGCGCAAAAATGCCTAAAAAGGCTGACCAACATAACTTGTGTGATGATATTTTAAATTAATTTGAGGTCAAACCTTTTTTTAATCTATTCTAATAACATTCCAACAAGAATATATTGAATTTTCTTGGTTAATAGTAAAGCAAATAAAAATTATAGAATAAATAAAACTTCCCTTAATAAATTAACATTTAAAAAATTTTAATTTAATGAAAATTAATTTGGAAATTTGTCGTTTATATATCCTTGATAATTGGCTTCTTCTGCCACCAGTACCACCATCTTAATACCACACAAAATGTATTCCCATCGTTATGGAAATAGTCGTCTATTTTCTTGATTGGCGAAGGCAACGATTACGCAATTTTAGCCGAGTCAACAGTCACAGTCGTTCGGTGATAATTGGAGTCACCAAAGGAAAACATGTCCTTTTTCAACTGACCCTTCTAACGGAGTGGAGTTATTCCTTTTCCTCTGCTCATACGCACATTAAGTCGACATAACCTAGCCAGCGCAGCCGCTGTCTCTTAATTCGCTAAACTATGTCAATCTCGTTGTATATTTCGTACAGCTCACCGTTTCATTTTTTGTGGTATTCGATATCACTAGTGTGCAGTGGTCCATAAATCGTGTGCAAGACCATTATATCGAAAATCTCTATAGTTCGTCGAGATAGCATTTAACTTTTCAATTACCTTCTTAGTCCTCAGATACTACTATTGGCAAAAGTTATTTTGCGCTGAATTTCAAGGTGTTGTTGGTGTTGCTTCTGGTTATTATCCAAAACTTCAAAGTTATTAAACTTAACAATGTCGTGAAAGGCAAGATGAGAGTGCGCTGAATTTTGGTTGGCGGCAGTAGAGGTTTCAAATTGTTCTCGTTGATTATAAGATCCATTCGTTTCGCTGACGGTGCCACGGCACCATGGTTGAGACCAATGATGTCAATATCATCACCATATATGTGAACGCATTTGTATGCTCTTATAAAAGACTATAACTTTCCTGTTCAGCCCGTAATATTTTCTCCAGCATTAAGTTAAGAAAGTCACACTATAAAGAGCAACATTTTCAGACATTCTGTGCAATCAGTTATTATTGTATTTGACCACAAGAGTTTTTTAAAGGTATATCCTTTTTAGACCTATAAGAATTCATGGCCCAAAATAATGGTTTCAAAAAGAAGCTGATAATATTTACAGAGATTTAAAAAATCCAGCCCGCGAAATATCAGTAGCATCTGCATCTCAAGCCATTCATAATTGCGTATGGTATGTACCACTTGCAGGTAACTAAAAAACTCTGCTTTGAGGAACCGTAGCCCACCCTGGAAATACTTATATGTCATTACTTAAGTCCAGGCCTGGTTTTTTTAACCGGAGTACATTTTCTATGTAACGTTATTCCGGTTTTCCTCAATTTGAAGTTATAATGTTGTAAGCATTAAGGAGGCCAAAAGTCTGCAGCCTATTTCGCTCTGTTTGGCAGCGTATGCATTTGAAACGCATGTGTTCGACGTCATTCTTGATCGCATCGTTGTATAAACAAACCGGGTTTTCCCATTGTTGTAGGTATTTACTAAAATATCCGTCGTCTTCCCATACTTCTGCCTAAACTAGTATTTAATATTTTTGATAATATATCTTTCATTAATTTTTATTTGAGGTAGTGGCCTGAAACTGTACAGTATACCGAAACTTTTGGATTTGCGATTAGTAGGTAAGCCCAGCGTCCAATCTTACAGCCAATTAATTGGCAAACCTTTTGTGCTCTTACAGTCTCCGGTTGCCCTCATGTCTATTTCAATAATAATATGCTTCCTTGTTAGTACTACCAGCTCGATTTTTCAGTGGTTAGTTTAAGACCTTGCGCGTTAATCTACTGTTTTGTCATCACCTGGTTTAATCTCCTGTAAGCATCTTAAGCGACGATGTTGTCTGCATAGCCAGCTAGGGAAGTATCTTCAGGCATTTCGGTAATATGCGGGCGTTATAGAGATCTCGACCTACAATTTATCCCTGTATTACCCCTGACGTGACCATTAAATGTCGTGGACTTTCAGAAGTTTAATAGAGCTACATCATGTCTTCGAAGTAGTTTCTCATATGTAGGTACAGTTTTCTTCTAATACTTCAATTATGTTTTTCCTTTGAGCGCTGTTGAATGCATTCCGTACGTCAAGAGTAGCTAGTAAAACAACTCGTCTGAGTTTGTGACATCCTTTGAGCGCTACTTCCACATTCTTCTTTAGATTCGCAATGGCACCAATTGTTGATTTATCAGATCTGAAACCGTATTGCCTGGGTGTTAAGCCACCTGCCCTAGTAACAACTTCTTTTATACGTGGCTTCAGCAATCTTTCGAGAAGCTTGCCAGCTGTGTCAAGCATGCGGAGAACCCGGTATGCTGATAGGCAGTTGCCTTCTCCAAACTTCTGGGAAGATGCCGGCTTGAGGTGTTAAATATTTATAATATCACGTTTAGCCGGTTTTCGGCTATTACCTTTAGTATGTCTGCAGGTATGTCGTCTGGTCCACGTGATTTGCTTGTTTTAAGTTTTCTTAGTGCCGATAGTTAACGCCCTTCGTGTTGATGGCCACAAAGTATAACTACAGACACTATACAATGGATCATTTAAGGTTATAAAAAATGGAGCTAAAAACTTTAAACTTAATATTAACGGCCAAAAAAAAATTGTATCGATAGATCTAGACGATCCAGTATTTGTTGAAAAGCTAATCGGTGACTCTAACATTCTGTCAGCAAACTCAAAATCTGTTACAACCGAATCTCAGTCAATCAAAACTACAAGATCGGGCCGTCAAATTAGATTCCTCATCGACTAAACACTGACAAATGATCAGCGCAATAACATTGATATGGCACCTCCCGACAAGTCGTCAGACAACAAAAACTGAGTGAGATTTATTTTCTCTCTCGTTAGCTGTCATCTTTTCTTTTATCAGAACTTCTCGAATTTGATTTTGTTCTTTTTGGTAATAGGCCATATTTTGTATCTAATTTAAAATCAGAGTTTATCAATAAAATTAGTTATCATTCGCGCACCAAAGTTTCTTCGCAGCCTGGCCTTCTGAATGTCGTTGCTTCTCCGGTGTTGCGTACCATAATTCCGAGTCGGGCTGACATGACAAGAATGCGTTTACCTCTGGAGTCGATGTTTCATGACTCCCATTCGACGGAGTTAGAGTTAAATCACTATTACAAAATATCCATCAATATCTCGAGCCGTGTCCTCTTATTGTCTAATTTGGCTATATTGTCGCTGGGTGTTAATGATAAAATATTTACTGATTATTTGAAATAAATATGTAATTTCGCCAAAGAAGCCACTATCAACTATTTTGCAGAATATGGTCAAAAGAAAGTAAGCATGGCGATTGGAAACGTGAATGTATTATGCTCAACCAAAAGGTAAAATAATCCCACCGCCTGCGCCATTTCTAATGGAATAAGCCAATATATGAAATACATAAAGACATTTTCACCCAATGAGTGATCTTGTTTGTGTGGCTTTAGACTGGTGGAAGGTTAATTGTAGTATTCATTATAGTATGAATATGAGCGATCTTCAATAAGTTGTAAGAAATTTTAACGTTTTTAGAAATATTTTACTGTTCAAAAATCAAAGAAAAATATTTGTTATTGTAAATATAGAATTATTCTCGATTTCAACAGTTATCTATATTATGTACATAGGTTAAAAAATATGCTTTTTCCCATACTTCGTACTTTTCCTTTTATAATGTGCATTGTACACCTTTTATTTTATTCTCTTTAATCGCATTTCACACTGTTAATAAGATAATTACAAATATCCTGCATAACTCCTACTACCACATAACATACATGCACATGGCATATGTACCTAAACATTCGTGCCATTCATTCTTATTTAGCCTTCACCTTGCTGAAGATACATTCTTCCTTCAAGCAGCAGTTGCCGCCTTCAGCTTCTCAGAAAAACCACATTAACTTAATTCGTTCGTTATGCGCGGCCGCTAGCATTTGATTGCGCGCTGCCACACTTGGCAATTACAGTAGGCAACCACACTCACATACATAAAATATTACCAAGTACCCTGCAGTGAAAAGTAGACTAGTATGTAAATAATCTAGTTAATTACTAGTATGAAATAGGATGTGATGATACCAGTTCGTTAAATATAACACATATCAGTTCACCAACAGCGGGTAATAATGATAAATTTCGTCACCACGCCATGCGCATGAAAAACAAAATAATTTGCCTGTAGCGAGACTCGAACCGTGAACCTCACGAATTAAAATGATAACATCTAACAACTTGACTATCGTTATGGTAGTACAAAATAGTGAATAAAGGTTATCACTGTAACAAGTGAGTTTGACGGTTCGAGTCTCACTGCAGGCAAATTAATTTTTTTATTTTTGGTGAATTAGAAATTCAACAAATATATGACAGTTCATAGAACATTGCCGAGTTAAAAATATATTTCGTTGCATGGGATAAATATGGAAGATGAACTAGTTAGTGAAAAATGCAAACTAGTTGGATTCTAGTTAACAACTAGTACTTTTCCTTGCATGGTATGTATGCGGATGTTTGTGTCAGTATTTTCCGCTAACTACTGTTCTTGAAATCCACAATCAGTGTGCTGAAGTTGCACCTTTATCTACGCTTGGCTTCCAAAGTATGTGCTAATGGTGAGTATTTTAGTTGTAAGGAAAATTTGCGTGTTTGTGTGTGTGAGTGTGATCTGTCAACTGACATCTGCAACACGTCAGCAAAGTCTTCTTACGTTCTGCTGTTGCCGTCGTGGTCGTTTTGTTGCACACTACGTGGAGCCACTGAAAATTGTATTGCCTACAATTCGACATTTCTATTCAAACACAGAAACACAGATTGGCTTGGTATTTTAAGCGCTCTTGTGCATAGCATCCATAACAGACATACAAAGTACAGTGGGAAGCAAATTATTGATGTGATTATCATTTAAATAAAAAAAATTTAATTACTTTTATTTTAAATTTTAAACAAAATATTTTAAAGCTGAAGATAGAAAACAACAATACAAAAAAACACAATTGAGCTGAAAACAGTTTATAAGAAGTTTAACACATTTATATACGTATTGTACTATTTATTATGAAACATAATATATTTTTATTAATAAGCTGAAAAGTGAGATTTTCAGAAAAGAAATTGAAACTGGGTAAAAATTTAAAACTCCTCATCGAATCAGTAATTTAGTGGGTTATTATAACATTTATAAACACTTTGAGGTTGCTTTATTTACATCACCATTTGACAACTCTATTTGTGCTGTTTACAGTAACTTAAAATATTTATCTCAGCCAAAAAATGGAATTAAATCGCAAACATTTTCGCGCGATTATTTTTTGCAACTTCCGACGTGGATTAACCCAACAACAGTCCGGCGATAAATTTAATTAAATTTTTGGCTGTGAAACTCCATCAAGGATCAGTGTTTATCGACGGTACATTAGATTCAATTGAGGTCGTAGATCACTCCAAGACGAATTCCTAAAGGTCGTCCAAAAACAGTTGTTATTCCGGGAACTATTGGGACAGTGAGCAAACTAATATTGCAAGATCGTCATGTGATTAATAGTGAGATTGAGAAAAATATATACATATAATACAATATAACACATACATTCAATATTGCATGAACATTTTATGTAAAAGGGATTGGCTCCCACACAATTTTTCTCACGTCCATGAAAGTGAGAGGCGATAAATTATGATTTACACGTATGAGCCCGAATGTAAGTAGCAGTCGATTATATGTGTATTTCAAGATGAGCCGAATCCAGCAAAAGTTGTTTGAGCACCAAGCAACTGGTTGCATTTTTTTTTTTTTTTTGAGACATGTCACAACAGTATCACTAGAACAAGTTCAATCAACTGCCAAAAATTGATATCACTCTTCACCATGACAATGCCAACTCTCACAAATCGTATAGCCCTGACTTGGCACTAAATGATTTCTTTTTATTCCCGTAAGTAAAAAAATTAGCAGGGAGGTCTACGTTTTTCGACTACTGAAGAGTCGGTTGATGCGTTTAGAAAGAATGTTTCTGACATACCTCAATCAGAGTGGTAAAGCGCTTCGAAAATTGATTCAACCCCTTGCACAAGTGTATAGATCTTAATGGATAATATAAGCAACCCTCGTTAGATAAAAGAAACAAGTTTTCCCAAAAAAAAAAAAAAAAAAAAAAAAAATCCAAAACCCAGAAAAAAATTTTGTTGAAAAGCCAAAATATTTATTTCTTTAGTTCATTTTTTTATATATAATGTAATTTTATGTGTATGAAATACAAATCATAAAAATTTTAATGAAAATTTTCCAATATCCTTTTCACCTTGAACACTTATTTATTTCCTTCTTAAATCATTTTTGCACTTCACTGTGCTTTTCTTAACCATTTATGTATTTACGTTTATGCATATATATTTTTACTTTTATTACACCTTTACCTTAGCAGCTCGCGTGATTTAAGCGCGCGCGTTAATGGACTATTAATGTAGATGCCATCTCGGCCCTACATTCTCTCCACCAACCACGTACTTGTGTGTGTCTGTGTCATTTCAAAAGGAATGCCATGTCGCTAGATTTTACGGATTCTAACACCTGCATCGCTTAATACATTCAATTAAATACATCTGAACTTACATATATATGTATAAATAAAGGTATTTGCACGTTCTGTTTAATGAGCCAAGACTCATTTCTCCTGAATGCAAAGCATACAGAAAGCAACTTTTGATAGTACATTTTGCGTTCTACATTTAACTTCAGCTTTCATTAAAATAATTGCCTTGGAAATTGGTTTCATTGACATTTGCTTTATAGACTCGTTTTTACATCTAATTTCTTTTCTATTCTACTCCATGGCGTTTGGTAGATCCTTAGTGAGAAACTTTCGCTTCTATGCCACATGTGTGGCATGTGTTGATTTTTCTCCTTTAAGACATACGTATCTATGCACTTATAAATTTATTTAATTATATGGCATATATGTGCATATATTTATTTTTATCTTATAATTTATATGCCATCCACGTTAACAAAATAATTAATAATTTCCTTTCTTCCTTTACTTAGAGCACTTTAAATAAATTTTGCTGTTTACAGATCCCTAGTAGGATAAAGATTTCTGAGAAAATTAAAAGCCAGCTGAGGTAACATTAAGATTAATTTAAAACTTACTATTTATGGCTAAGCTGAGTTGAAAGCCAGCACTTGATGCAGAGCAAATAACATCAAATAAAACCAGAGGGAAAGGCTGTTTTTGTAGCTTTCATGAACATATAATATTTATTGAAAATTGAAAAATTCGATTTCAGTGTCAATATCAACTATCTACTCAACGCTCTTAGATGCTTTTTTACTCTCATATCTGAGAGTAGTCCGATATCGATGATTTGCAGTAGGGCGATTCCATCGTAACGGGTGGGACACATTTACACGAAATTTTATTTTTGCTAGTAGATTTCCATAAAACCAACTAACGTTTTCTGCTTTTGGTGGAGCGGTCTATAAATATAATATTCGGTTAATGTTACATTAAAAGGAAAACCTGCAGTAATGTAATATACATGAAAAAAATTAGATTTAAAATTTTAACGGTTGGAACCTACTTTTGAGTCGAAAAATGTATTATAAAAACTTTGCGAATTTATAACATTTATTATTTTTATTCACATATTTCCATTTGAAACGATATATGAGCATTATAACAAAATAATCATAACAAAGTTACTTTCTTCATTTCTATTGTTACAATCCAAAACTTAACTGTAACTAGTATAACGGGTGGGACACCAATTGTAACGTGTGGGAGACGTGCGAATTTAAGTACCTGAGAAATTTATTGACTATGAATTAAGGATGAAGCTCATAAAATTTAGAAATTTTTATCTCAACTTGAGGGTTTTCATTTCTGAAGAGAAAGTAAGCTTCCCTAATGGTCATATTCATATTACGCTTCGGAAATGGTACCTTTTTCCCAGTTGCAATATCCTTTATTAATTTAACATCTTTTCTGCCCGGGGCTTGGTGTAGGTGAGTGGGATCATCCACATTTTCATGAACGAGTTTACGAGTAACCGTTACATTCTTCCTCGGACTACTACCTACTTTTGAGTCGAAAAATGTATTATAAAAACTTTGCGAATTTATAACATTTATTATTTTTATTCACATATTTCCATTTGAAACGATATATGAGCATTATAACAAAATAATCATAACAAAGTTACTTTCTTCATTTCTATTGTTACAATCCAAAACTTAACTGTAACTAGTATAACGGGTGGGACACCAATTGTAACGTGTGGGAGACGTGCGAATTTAAGTACCTGAGAAATTTATTGACTATGAATTAAGGATGAAGCTCATAAAATTTAGAAATTTTTATCTCAACTTGAGGGTTTTCATTTCTGAAGAGAAAGTAAGCTTCCCTAATGGTCATATTCATATTACGCTTCGGAAATGGTACCTTTTTCCCAGTTGCAATATCCTTTATTAATTTAACATCTTTTCTGCCCGGGGCTTGGTGTAGGTGAGTGGGATCATCCACATTTTCATGAACGAGTTTACGAGTAACCGTTACATTCTTCCTCGGACTACAGGGGAGTATTTTCTTTACCTTACTTACAGCCTTTCCCAATGTCTGGATATAAGAATATGATCCTAAATACAGGCGCGGATCTACCGTTACGGGTACCGAAGATTTTTTGTTTTGCCGGTACAGAAGTTTCCTTTCTTTTTTTTCTTTGATTTTTGTTTTGCAATGTTTTGGATGCAGCCACCTTTTCCTTCATTATTTTACGCCTCATCTGCTCCCTTTCCCTTTCTCGAAGCAGGTGTTGCGAATAAACTGCGGGTAATTCCTTTAGTTTCTGTCTATACTTCCTCATTTTTTCCGCTGCAGTAGTCTTTCCCATCCTTCTGATCAGAATTGCCTTTAAATATACATTTTCTGAAACTTTTTTAAACTGTAATAAAGCTTATCGGCCCTTTTCACCCACCTCTGAAAATGGTCCTTCCCATATCTGTAACGGGTGGGACATATTTCAATGACTCTTTTTTCTTAATTAATCTCACAGAAACCAAAATGCAATTGCACTTCATAATCGCATTGAAATTCTAGAACTACATAACAAACACGGTTTAAAATAATAGCTCCTCTAATTAAAAATAATACCTTTTTGGCTTTTTTGTCAAGGGTGGGACAAGGCCAACATTGCTTAATTTATCCTACAAAAAAGCTAATTAAGCTTGATATAATATTTAATTGAAATTAATAAAAATGAATTTCTGTATAGATTTCAATTATTAACCACATGAATTATGAAACACAAACTATTTGATAGACTTTTCGAAAATAGCTATTTCAACCTCGCTCAAATAATTCGTATAGTACTTTGTTTCAAAACATAAAAAAGTAAATAAATATGAATTTAAAGCTTTAATTTGTTATTTTTTGGTTGACTACGAATATTACCAAACTGTTTATCTAAATATTTGTTAGTTATATAAAATAGGATTTTGGCTTCACTTTCTCATGGAACGACCCAGTACCAATATTCATTTTAATAATTTAATTTTAAACTTGTAAAATATACGAAATTTAACGCTCCAAGATGCTTTTTTAACTGAGTTTTGACCGTTGCCTCACATCTGAGCAAATCGGTTTATGGGAGCTAAATGTTATAGTATTCCGATTTCGATGATTTTCAGAACCAATATGTAATTCATTATGTATGTGTAGTATATTAAATTTTAAATTCTTAAGTAGTTCTTGACGGAAAATTTCAAATCTGAAAAATCGGTCGTATATATGCTATAGCGGCCAACCTGGTCGGTTCCGCAAATGATCCTTTAAACGTATAAGTGCCACTATCTCCCAAGTATGGTTGAAATATTTCAAAAAATTAGGGACTATTGAGTTCCATTAGACAGCAAACATGGCTAAATCAATTCAGCCAGCACGTCATTCTGACACGATCGGTATAAATTTCGGTGGATCGCTCTACTTCTTCTGCTGGTACTTACATGCTGCGGACAAATGTTAATATACCATTTCATTAACATATAAAGTTTGTTTATGGAACTAATAAAAGAGCAGAACAGCTCAAGTTCGAGCAGAACAGAGTAGCTGTAGAAATACCTGTAGAGGAAGTTAGAGCAACTTAGAGTAGAAGTTTCAAAAAATACTTTCTATAAAATTGATTAATATATTTTCACCGAAATCATGGAATAATGACTAGATTCTTTGGACCTTACGCTTTTGCGTATGTACCGCTTATGCGATTATAGTCGAAAGAACAACAACATATCAATCGTTCTTTTCTTCGCTGTTTGTCGTTAGTAGGAAATACCAAGTGAAACCAGGTTACTCTCCACCTGATCCTTCCAACGGAGTGGAGGTATTCGTCCTCCTCTGCTTCAACCAGCAAGTGCTTCATCGAGTGCTTTCAAACCTGGAGTGCCAACGTAGCCGCTGTCTTTTTTTCAATATCGTCGTATACCTCTTACAACTCATCGTTCCAGCGAATGCGGTTTTCGCTGTTGTAAGCGCGCAAAGGACCATAACTCTTTGTTTTTCCTCAAAAACTCTTGAAGCCGACTCATGTCGACATCCAAGATAGACGTAATTATCGACAACTTCGAAGTTATGACTGTCAACAGTGACGTGGCAGCCAAGTCGCGAATGCGATGACTGTTTGTCGGCAGGAGATATTTCACTACCATTCGCTTCGCTTATAGCCAATAATATCAATATCATCAGCATACGCCAGCAATTGTACACTCTTGTAAAAAAAATTGTACCTGGGCTATTCTGATCTGCAGTACGTGTTACTTTCTCCAGTATTAAATTGGAGAAATCACGTGATAAAGAGTCACCCTGTCTGACAACTCGTTTGGCATCGAACGCTTCCGATTGGTTTTTCCTAATTCGGACTGCTCTTATGGTTTTGGTGAGTTTATATAAATGTATCAGTTTTGTAAGGATATTAAATTCAGACATAGTGGCGTAGAGGCAGCTGCTATTCGTGCTATTTTTCTGACACTGATAAAAACCTATTGTTTCCGAATCTTCGTACCTTCCTTGCGTTTGTTGACTGGAGTTTTTTGCTGTATAGAAGCGGGTGCGTATCTTCCCTGCGACAAGATAGTTATCCGAGTGGATGATAGATTCTCATAACGTAAGCACATCTAAGACGCTGGATACAAATCTTCCGTCAATAACAACAGGATCGATTTGTTGGATTGTTTTTTATCCGGCGGCAGCCATTTAGCTTATTGAATTTACTGCGCTGTCCTATAGATAACCATATACTGAGCTCCGGCCAAGTAAATCTGCGTTCTTCATTCCGTCAGGTTGTGGGCACAAATCAGCGATATTTTGAAGAACTTGCCTTCGATACGGATTGTGGCTTGATGTTCATCCACTGGTGTGAATACCCTCTCCCACCAAGTTTGCGCTTTATTAAGTGGCCGCTGTAGTAGATTTCACAAAGGCCTACCTTCCTCCGTTTTCCTGTCCTTCACATTTCTTAGACGGTGGTGATATTAGCCTTAGTGAAAATACATATAAAAATATCTTTCATTGCAAAAGGGGCTGCGTAATTATTTCCAACACTGAACAGTGTAAGGTCGATATTACATTTTAGGAGATTCTACTTATAATTGTTCGAATTACTTATAAGGACATATAAGAATAATGGGCACTTATCAGTTAACAAAAAAAAAAAAAAAAAATATTATAATAATAATAATAATATTAATATTAATAATAATAATAGTAATGAGAAACTGAGCGCAGGTAGAGTAATGATCGAACATTTGTGTTACTTATGCAAAAATGTAGGCAATTCTACTATTGCAAACTAGAGGAATTGAAAAATGTTGTCATTCTGTAAGAGCCTGCTTAGTACTTCATAATCTATGTGATGATAATTTCGAGTTGGTTGATGCAGCACCTGAAATAGCGGTGCAGACTACAACTCGACAACAATCTATTTGAATAAGTTAGTTATATATAAAAAAAAAATAGCTGAAAATAATTAGATTTAATTTTTTTCTGAAATATATTTTAAGAATGCTTCTAAATATAATTTTTCTGTCTTGTTTCTTTTGTTATTTCTTCTAGTAAGCTCTTACTTTTCCTTTTCTTTATGTAGCTCTTTCTTCTTCCAGGCCCTTTTTTACTCTTTATTTCTTCGTTTACCTTCCCTCACATACCAAACATTTTTGGCTACAGAAGACACACGTTGAGGATGTTAAGCTGATGTTACTATGGTTTAAAGTATATTCCTCAGTATTGTTTGACTTGGATCATGTTAATTTTTTTTAAATATTAAAATTAGTTATGTAGCTAATCAATTTTCAAAATTTTTTTTACCTAGTTCAGCTCTAATTCTATTTTCAATTATTATTTCGCTACAATCTCCTACTTCTTGTGTAAACCTAAATTTAATGGGGGAAATACTTAGGCGTTTAACACCATAACTTCTGTCAATTCTATAAAAAAAATATTAGATACAATAGAAGGGTAGAAAAATCAAACATTACTTTCCAAAATTAGAACTAGCTTTTCTCTTCCAACCTTTTTTGTAAATGGTTTTCTGCTTAAATCCTCTTTCCAAGCGTTTCCATTTACTTTGAAATTGGCAAGATGTAAAGCTGTAACCATACGCGTTAAAATTTTTTGCCTACGAAAATATATGTTTGTATAAAAAAAGACATTTAAAAAATAAACAAGCGAAAAATTAGAACTTGCATATTTGAACTAATTCAACTGGATGCAGAGTCAAATTGTGGTCGCTTATGAAAGTGTATACTTATACAAAGGTGATTGCATATTTATAAGATACAAGAAGATCCGGCCCCACCTTTTAAATTGCTTTCTGTATTTTGTTCAATTTAGGTTTTATAATCGATAATTCAAAGAATAACAGAGTCACAATTACTCTTTAACTAATGCAAAACATTAATTTTCCCATTGAATTATTGATCTAGCTACGTAATTGTATGTACATATGTATGTCATTCCAAATTTGGCGTTTAAATATTACATAGACCGCGCTCTTTTTTACCCATTCATGGAGGTGCATGTCAAGTATAGTCAGAGATGAGTTTATTTGTCACTTGTCGGCCGAAAATCGCTTCAGCGGTTACAAAGCGCCAAATATATATATATATAAATATAATGGCCCTCCAGGGGGGTTTGAATATGGATAGCTGAAAGTAATGCAAACGCCACTACTCTGATCTAGCATACACTTACTCATAATAACGATAAACATATGTACATGCATATAAGTATAGCTTTCAATCGATAAGAATGGAACAGCTCCGTAGAACTGAAAACAATCTGAAGTCACAGCTTATTAACATCATACCTGTGTTGTTCTGGAATCCCTTATTCGGAAATAAATTATTCTATATGTTAACCTAGGCAACGCAATTATTTTTAAACAATCGAACCTGGTCCATTTCCGGGAAATAAGAATGTCATATTAATTTGTCTAGACATAAATATACCTACGTCAAAAAATTGAACCATATTGAGCCATAAACATAATTTTAAAAATATGTTTTTTCCAAATAAGGTCGTTACTTGTCTTGGAAGGAAAAGAATCTCAAGTAAATCAAATAAGAAATGCGATTTTTACAAATAATTCTGTCCCTGGTCCACTTTCCGGAAAAAGCATATTAAACTAAGCAAAAATGCCGAATTTCAGGCAAACTGGTCTCAGACTCACAGAGCTTTTTGACAGTTGAATTTGTGGCAAAAATTCACCAAATCCTGCTGCAAAAGATTGCAATCGCCTAATATTAAATCCTCTAGAATTCTTACCTTTCCTTCAGTTATTTGCCATTTCCATAATAAAATTTAGCAGGCAGATCTGTCAAAAAACTATGTTATTTAGCCAAAAAAGCTGGAGCAGAAAATCGTGTTCTAAGTTGTTTCAATTCTGTTTATAGCAGTTCAATAACCGAATCTCAAATCAAAATTTCATAAAATAACATAAAAAATTTACATGAAGATAATGGTATGGTATTTAAGAAAATACATACTTAAGTCCCAAACTAGTTCAAACTAGCAGTTCAGTTTTGAGCCAAAGTCGCTCTTTGGTAATTCAAAAATGGGAAGCAAGAATATAGTAAATAATAAATGAATTCAATAAAATACTTGTTTATTAATAATAATATTATTTTTTTAAATTGTTTGGGGCCTATTTGAAATAACAAGTGCAGCCAGGTTCTTCTCCACCTTAGTCATTTTTTACTATATTAAATTTAGTAATTTATAATTTCTTAAACTGTTTATATGTACTTGTATATCCATACATACTCGTACATTAAATTATATATATATTTTTAAATTTATATTACTATTTATTTTTAACAATTTCATTCCACTTGTTTATAACTTAATCATCTAACTTAATCGAAGTACTAAATTTTCCTCCATCTACGCAGCCCTTTCTTAACGGTACAGCTCACACTTCTCCTGACCATGCATCGCATCGCCTAACTTGCAATCATACGCCGCCGCGAATGGTTCGAAATTCATCAGGGTCAGTTGTAAACGAATATCGTCTGAATCGTGATCGGTGAATTTACCTTTCAGATTGCCACAGAAAAACTGAGCAAAACTTAAAAAGAACAAGCGTTTAGCGGGTATGGCAGTAAAATTTGGCTGACGCGCATTTAAGCTAGAGTTAAATGAGAAGAGTGTATCATAGGCGACTCGTAGTCCCAAAAAATCTGCAAACCGTTCATCTACACTTGCGGTTTCCTTCTGCTGCAAACACTTCAGTGACGACTCGAACTGCTCATTTTCGACTATGCTATATCCCACTGGACGAGGATTACCGAACATATCGAATTGCACACCATTTCCATCGAACCCGTGCATAATCTCATGGGTGAGCACAAAACCGAAGCTGCCCATTTTCAAAATGTCATGCATATTATGATGAAATAATGGTGTTTGTAGGAACGCAAAAGGGATGACAATTAAATTTTGGCGAAACAAATAGTATGGCGTACAGCTCCGCGCCGTATCACCATCGCCAATATAATAATACTGTTCGGCTGGGACCGGTCGGGCGGTTAGTAGTTCGTCTTCTTTACTCGCGCGCAATTTCAACAGTTGCAAATGATTTTTGTAGTAATCATTCGTAGTCAGATGCACGTTGGCGTAATGCCTGTCAACGAAATGTTCGCTGATATCAGCTGGCAAATTCCCGATATTTATACGCATATTGTGTATCTTTTCAACCAAATAACGCAATTGTTCGTCATCCAAATGCATATTGTTTGCGCGCAGCTTCCTTAAGAATTCAGTTTTCAACAAGCCAAATAAGCGTTTAACTTCTGCTTCGTAGCTCGCGTCGAATTCGCGCTTATAAAGGAAATTCACCCCCAAATCCATTTTGGTCCGTGCGTCCCATATACATTCGATTTTCGTAAATTCGTTAACACCATCCGTGGTGAGGTAGTAAAGAAATTTATACATGATATAATTCGCGATCAAACTGGGTTGGGTTTGCTGGAGTAGCGCGTCGAGTGCAACGAAATATTGCCAATTATTTACCTGCACCTCAAAGTCCAAACCGAGTTTGTAGCCCAACACCAGCTGTAGATAAAGTTTCCATGGTATTCTCGGCATGCGGAGTTGCAGCTCACGCAAGGTCAATACCTCACCCTCAGTTTCATCTACACTGTCGCTCAGAGATTTCAGCTGCATCTCGAAGTTCTGTAGCTGTTTTGCAACAACAAACGCGCGCATATTCGGCACACCAGCCTTGGTAAGTACCACTGATATTTTCAAGATATCCAAAAGACTGTTATTATCCCTCGTCTCTGGTTTATCAAAATCGATAATGTACTCGTTGCTCTCATCCTGCCTAGGCAATACGATATGCTCGAAGAGCGCACCTTTAAAGCCATACCGCCGCAGTTTGGCTTGTGTAAATAGCCAATTGAAACGTTTTACTGGCCAGGTGGAATAAGGCGTGGTAATTTCATACATCAGCGGCCAATCTACGTAAGCGCTGGGTCGCACCAACTGCAGGTAGCGTTGTAGTTGCAAATTCTTTGTACGCTTACAGCTGCGATAGTAGAGGTAAATTTTATCATAGATCGTCTCGTTGCCCACTTGGGGATCACCTTGCAGTTGATAGTTTTGAAAGTAGTCTATCAGACGCTTGTTCACCTTGTGATCGATAAGACCAGTTACCTCAGTATAGTGTTCATCTTGGTGTTCTTGGGCCCATTTGCCACAAGCATAGGCGTAAAAGTTGTTGCAGGGATTCTCTGTGAAATCCATGTAGCTTTCGATGGCGTGCATTTGTTTGACATTCACGCTACTGTTGGGCAAATCGCTGGCGTAGACGGTGGAGGGAAGTAGCTGATGCGTAGGTATCAAGAGTAGGAGTAGCGCTAACGCCGCTCGCGGTATGTTTGTGCATGTTTTCATGACGGACATCGAAATAAGTAAACCTTGAAAAAAAGGGATACAAAAATAATAACGAATCTAATTTTATGTATTAAATTTAATTAATTATTCACAAGCCGTACTTGATTATTTTATTAATTTCGTTGACTTGGCTAAATTATTATTATTTTTCATTTCCAATTTATTTTTGTTTAGATTCAAATAATTTAATAATTTTAATGCCTTCATTTTTAATTGCATTTTTAATTTTTTTAGTAGTATTATTACAGGAAATATACAAACTTGTTGATGTCAAGTTAACATTGTTTATACTTTTTGTAATTTAATTTACGTAAAATTGCAAATAAATTATTATCATCGTTATCATCAGTTTTTACTTATTATTATTGTATTTCTCACTTTTTAAACTGCTAATTACACAATTTTTTTTATTACACATTCAGTTGAAAATTATTTATAGTATACCTTTCAGTTTAGTTATAAAAGTTAATTTATTTTTAATAATTTTTTTTAAATAAACTTACAGGGCTATTCTATCTAAGGCAGCTCAATGTTTTTCGAAAGAAAAAAATGCAAGATCGCTGGCAAGTTCATCTAAAATATTTTGGCAATTTTAACGCAAAGAGCATGACGGAAAAAGCTATTTGTTTCACCATACGTGTTGAAAAGCTTTTCTGATAGCTATTTTCCAATGACTGCCAAATCCACAAATATTCAGTGGTTCTAATAGCGATAGCCCGTACCTGTGGGTTTACTTATATAAAAATGTGTATATGAATATATAAATGAAACTTGTAAATGTACTTATTATAAGATATATATTTATATATGAATGTCAAACGTCAAATGTGAACGTCAATATATAAAATATCTTATAATTATATACATACGAGGTGTGTTCAAAGAAAAAGGTGAATTTTGAATTTCCCAATCCTCGAAGCACTTCTAAAACGCTCTTTCTTCGATTCTGACTTGATCTCATCAATTGTGGCAAAATACTTTCCTTTCATTCGTTTATTTAGTTTTGGGAACATGATAAAGTCACAGGGAGCCAAATATTGTGAGTACTGTGGTTGAGGCATGATTACGTGTTTTTTTTTTTGGCCAAAACATCACGAATAAGCATTGATGTGTGAGCTGGTGCATTATCGTGATGCACAATCTACGATTTCTTTTTCCACAATTCCGATAGTTTCTGCCGTATTGCTTCACGCAAACGTTGCATAATTACCATATAGTATTCCTTATTAACTGTAAGGCCTTTTGTCAGGAACTCGTGACGCGCCACATCATTATAATCTAAGAAAACAGTGAGCAAAATCTTAAAATTTTCCTTTGAACATACCTCGTATATATACACTTATATACATATAGTACTTATATAACGGATGCGTATTTTGACAAAGTTCCTGGCTATTTCTTCTCGCCACTCAATTAATTCACTTCCTCTGTCTCTGGGGATTTTATACCCATTTTAACGATACTTTTTTGGAAAATGGTCCTACTTTCTTTTGAAAGGAGCATTTTCTGCGAATTAATCGAAAATTAATTTTTTAGTTTGTTTATCAACTCGCATAAATATTTGAAAAATTTTGTACATTTTTTTATCATCTACTATTTTTGTTTTTATTTAAATAAACTTTTTATTAAAAGAAAGATTTCATAGTCTTCAAATTATTTTTGGTTTCACTCAAATTATGATTATTACTTAATTGCTCTTATTTTTAAAACAATTTTATTTTTAAAACTTAAATTATTAGATTTTTACACCAATATTGCATTAAAATTTAGTTTTGTTTAAATATCTTAATTTCTCACACTCAATTTCAACTACACGTTCGCTTGCGTCTCTCCGGCTTGACTACTTTAAACTTAGTAAATAATTCGATCAAAATGCAAAAATATCCCCACAACCTATATTTATATTATTAATAATTTATTTTGAAAAACATTTATGTACATTTATGTGTATATGTATGTAACGCTTTAGTGATAAAGCGCACATGTTAGGTATGCAAAATTAAAAGTAAAACCATACTCATTTATTTGTTTACGTTCTCAACAGGCATATTAGCTTTAAAGGCAGCAGAACTTCGAAGCGTATACTTTTGAACTTAGGTTCTGAACAGATTTTGTTCATATGCTGATAAGACTTTGTGGTCAGTGTTTGTTGGTATGTATTTGAGTAGATTTCAATAGAAGTACCCACTGCAAACTCACACAGATATATGGTCAATAGGGTGATTCCTAATTAAAAGGTTTGAAAAAATGGAGAACCTCGCATTGCTATTTATAAACTTTTATATATGTAAAATTATTATTGTCTGAGTGATTTCGGCCGAGCTCTCTAAATTGGTGTTACTTTACCAAAAAAAATTTCATTTAAAAAGTCTTGGCTTATATTTTTAAGTAAAAACCTATATTGCAAAATCATTTACCTTAACAATTTTTATTTATTGTTTTTAATTTTCCAAAAAAAATTGTATTAGTTAGATTTCTTCTATTCTTACAAATAATATAATAATATTTCACTTATAATTTCCTTTTAGAGCAGTTAAAAATTTTCGGGAAATATTTTAAGACTTTTTTAACCCAGTTCCCTTTTTAAAAGTTGTTTTTATTATTCAAATAACTAGGTAGTTAAATTTTGTTGTTGTCAATTTTAGTGGCCCCCTAATCTTTTGTCCTATATAAAAAGCTTTACCGAAAGCAAACGCACCGAGCTAACGGCAGCATTGTTATCTTGAGTCAGTGGACTTACAAGCGGATTTGGAAAAAATTGTGAATTTCAAGTTCAATGGCCAAACTGTGGGCATTATACTTTTAAATCTTTTACTCCAAGCAGTAATATTTTTAGCGAATGTGTAGTATTTAGTAAATAAATAATAAATACTTCATGAATCAATAATTTTAAACACTTTCCTAATCATTGCACAAATCAATCAATCATTGCACTCTCGAATCTCGAGTAGAGCTCATGCAGAATCACTAATTTGCCGCTGTTTGAAATAAATAACATTCGAGTGACATATCATATAAAACATGATTATACATATAGATAAGATTCTCCATATAGTGCATTGGAGTACCCATTGGACTAATCCACTGTAGTGCAGCGTTGAACCAACTTACGTATCGCCATCAGCTTGTTGTTAGTGGATTATTGTTCATGTTTTCACGATCGCAATTACTGCACGAAGTTGAAATTGCGAAAATATATGAAACTTAAATTAATTAATTTTGTTTTACAACTTACAGAAGTTGTAGCTGTATATTCCAACGAAAATAGAACAAATAACAAAAAAAAAAGGAATATGTTATATGCATATTTACTACTATGAATATGAATTGCTATGATAAATATTATGTTTTACTAACTCTTGCTTATCATATTGTATTCGACACTAAAAGCTATGTTTGAGTATAATTTTTCGTTAATGCTCTATAATAGGTACTCCATGGTGTAATGGAGTAGTTACAAAACGACTACATCGCCATTTCAGTTGGATCAAATTTTTGTATGGTTTGTGGTTAGCTTTGGATTACTCTGTTGTCCTTGTGGAGTATATATTTCTCGTCGCCGGGTGCGATCTTTTAACGCTGAAAGCAATAAGAAAAACTGTATATAGTGAGAATATGTGGGTTTATTGTACATATGTATAAAATTATTTTTGTTTTTTTATGATGAATATAGTTGTATGTATGTATAATAATATTAAGTGATTCACACACATACAGCGCTACTTAATTCGCTATAGTTAGGTACCATCGGAAAACAGCCGATCACTAGCAATAGAATTTGAGAGGAATCGAGTGGTGCGATACTGCAATACCAGTAATTAGTTCGGAAATATATGATAAATCTTTAATACAGAATCGCTAGCGCTTTCATTAATGCATTATTAAAAATAACAATTTTTTCAAAAAAACTATAAAAATTAAATAAAACAATTTCTTATTTAATATAAATTATATGTTTATTTAATATATGTTGGTGTACATTGGCAGAGTCATTGGTGCGTTTTCTTACGAACCCCAGTAGAATTTGGTAATGTGCAGAAATTTCAGCCATTGTTCTTTCGTCAGTTGTAGAAATAAATAAATGTATATAAATAAATAAAAGTAAAATATATTTTAGTACCTGATACTTTACTTTCGAAGAAGACCTCCTTTCATGGACCCAATAAACTTTGCATACAAAATGATCACAGACCTTTTCTCTTATTATTTCCATGCCGAAGTCTTCATACCTTTCATGAACAGGTCAATCTTATTGCAAAACTGATTTCCACTGCGAATATTTATTTGAATTCACATGTGTTTGGTACCAAAATTCACTATCCTAGATGCCCTTTTCAGGACTTCTGGCCCAAAACCTTAGATATGAAAAATCGGTTGTATAGTTACTAAGTGATAAAGTCTTCCAATTTCGATGATTTTCAGTGTCAATATTAACCGGAATTCATGTCTGTAAAATACCAATAATCGCGCTCTTAGATGTTTTTGTGAAGAATTCTTGACGCAAAATCTCATATCGGAACAAATCGGTTATATGGGGCTATATGATGTACTATTCCGATTTCGTACTAATGTGCAGTTCATTGTGTGTATATATAAGTAGAATACCCAACCTCATATTCTTCAGTCCTTTATTGAAGTATTTGTGACCCAAAATAACATATATTAACAAATCGATTGTATGTGAGCTAAACGATATAGGCAACTGATCTCATCGGTTCAAAAAAATTTCTCTATATTAGAAAGTTAGTATCTTTTGCTTAAATATATCTAAAAATTACATGGTACTTTGCGTTCAAACAGACGGACGGACATGGCTAAATTAACTCAGCTTACCATTTTGATCATATCGGTATATGTAAAGTTTTGATGGGTTTATCCCTTTCCTTCTGATACTTACATACCTCGGACTAAAGTTAATATATCATTTAATTTTCAAGAGTTCAAAACTTTATTTCTAGGTAAAGCAGTTAACTTAGATCAGGCTCAGGCCACTAGATTAATTAATTCAAGCCTCAAAAAAATCATTATTATAAGTATTGGAAAATATACGGGCTTACCGATGCAAGGTTATTAAAGGCATCAGTGAATTGCACATATAAACAAATACAAATATCGGCATATTTATTAACTATATCGGAGCTTCAAATATTTTTCCACGCGTTCGAAATTTAGAAAACTTACAAAACTAATTGTGTGTGTCCTTTCATCACCACGCCGCCATAAAAATGAGAATTTATGTAAGCTGCCATATATTGCTATTACTTATATATACATATTGTAAGCTCAAGCCAAAATAACAGAAATGTAAGCAAATGCAAAGCGTGTAAAGGTATAAGACATAAGTTTGAAATGAAATGCCAAACAACTGCAACAACAACTACAAAATGTCATGGCAATTTAGGAAGCCGTTGAGTGTTGCAGGCTCATTTGAAATATTGCTTCAAAGCTGTTGATGTTCCCTGACTCGTTGACTTGCGCCATTTCTTAATTATTTACGGTGTTTACTTATTCACTTGTTTATGTGTAATATAAGATCCATATACGAATACTCCTACACAAAAATATATTTGAAATTTCTATTCCTCAATAGAAATAAAAAAATCTCTTTCTGTCGCTACCGTTGTGAAATAATGGTATTCAGTGAAATGGATAACAACTTCAATGTCAGCTGAATTATACTCCCATAAATAAGTACTCTGTAAGTGCAATAGGTGCTCGTGGACTGCAAATGTTCAAATATTTTATAAAAAAGTAAATTAAATATTTGCAAATTTCCAAAATCGATATGATCTAGTTAACAAAAGAAATGGATCTACAGAGATTATGAAAGAGCTACACTTTTGAGCTTTATCGAATGGCTGATGCATTTTTATAAGGAGTAGAGGACCGTCAAGGGACAACTGTGTTTAGGAGGAAAAAACTTTCTGAAAGTCTTTCCCACAGCTCGTTAGTACCTGGTTGTTGGTTGCTTAATTTTTTATTTATTTCTTGTCTTATAATTAATGAAATCTTAAAAACAGTTGAAAATAAGTTAAGTAAGACAATGAGTACCGTGTATTCCCTGTGGAATATTCATATCTAACAAGTAATTCAATAGATAGTATATATTTTTGTGTAGTTATTGAAGGAGGTAAGCGGATTTTTTTTAGCCATGAGAAAACTTGCATTGGTGCCATTAGATTAGGGACCAGCTCGTTTGGATATGCACATGAGTTGATTTTGTCTCGTTTATAGTCAAAGGTTATCGGGTCATCCAGTTAGAAATTTGGTCAAATGCGATTTGAATGTTTGAAAATACATCTAATAATGCATTAATAGCGGTGTCAGTGGCAAAAGTTCCAGCTAGAAAGTCGTTTGACGTTGTAGTTCTTATGTGAAAAGTATTTAACGGGTTGGACCTAGTATGCTGCCTTATGGGACCATAGCTTCAATGCTATGAAACGAGGTCATTACGTTGTGTTAATACAGACGTTGGTTCAAGTATAAATTATCAGTAAATATACGATCAGTGGTAACCTGAGATATGACCAAAAACACTTCTGAGCAGAATTCTTTTTTCCTCAAACGCCAATTGAATTTTTTCTATAAGTCTACGGACTTCTTCAATTGTAGAATACTGTTTGGAATTAATCGTTTGAGGTCTATTGACTTCATAATTGTTGTTTTTTTTTAGAAACAATTTTTCAAACACTTTGGACAATGTAGGATCTTCTTGATCTCAGCTACCTTCCACTGCGCCGGCAAACACTTTTTGTCAGACAGGCATTAAGGGGTTAGGTGGGTTCAAAATTTAAAAAAAAAAGGATCGGAGCAAAATTCGAAGAGAAAGATCCTTTGGAAGTTCCGCCCATCAGGCCATGTATGTGTCAAATTGAAACTTTAAACGCGTTTATTTCAAAACTTTACTTTTTAAGTCAGTGGACACGATTTCGCAAAAAGTTATAAAGCGATTTTGTTCAAACTAGGCACACATCTTTGTAATAACATTATCTAGTCATTGAATGAAGGATTTTTTTTATTACATCTAATTTTTCGAGCCAATGCATGGCGAAAATTTGATAAAAAAATTTGTTTTTTTGTTCAAAGTCTGTCAAAAACTCAAATTTTTCTTTTTTTCTTTTCCTTCATCCAGCAACGAGATGTATCCATGTACCAACGAAATAATTTTGGTTTTTTGATTTTAAATGAACAAATAATGAGTTATGCTGTCCACGGTGAGAGAATTTTCTTTTGAGACGTCAAGGGAGATAAGGTACCAACGGCTGAGTTTTCGGAATTTTTGAAAAAAAAAATACCGCAAATACTGTTTAAATATGTATCTTTGATATGGTAAATTGTTTGAATAAAATATATGATTGTAAAAGTAGTGAAAGTTCCTTTTTTTAACCTCTGAAATAATACGTTAAATAGGTGAGAGTTAAAGTTAAAGGCTTCGTCAAGAAGCTTTTTCAGAACATCAGCAGTGACACATTCATACCTTACGCTTTGTGATCTTTTAGGTTATGAATAATGCTTAATATGTCACTTCTAGCGAAAATTTTAATCGGCGGTTCCATTCGATGAACTTATTCAAGAAAGACGTTTTTTGCAAAGTCAGCAAAAAGTTTCGAGATCTCCAAAGGTGTTGAGGCCACATTTGAATGGAAAGCTACAACGCCAAAAACTTATTTATGAGTGCTTAAATGTAAAGCGCAATGTTGAAATGACAATTTTTTATTCAGAGTAGTCGTACTTTCCGTGGAAACTATCTCTGATAGTTGTTGAGGAATGAGCTTAGATATTTGAAAGGAATTTGCTGCGTTGAATGAAAAAAATCTTTCATCGGTTGAATGAACTACTCCAACCACACATGAGAACAAATCTGATTGCAAGAATTTTCATATGATGAAATTTTGATATATCGGCATGATCCTTCATCTTTTTAAATTTAAATTTTTTACGGGAAGTGCAATATTGCAATATTGCAAAAAAACTTTCAGAGGATATATTGCTGAAGAAGGTTACCACCCGTTCAGAAATTTTAATAGAAACATCTTTCAATAAAAAAATAAAAAGGAACTACTACATGAATAAAAACTTTTGAGGGGAGTTGTCACCCATTTTACTCTTAATTAAAACACAATTATAAGATAAATGAAAACTTGCATGTGAACAATAGCACAAGAAGTAAGTCAGTAAACCAGCTTAAAGCGGAAAAATGTTTGACAGTTGCTAACTCTTTCAAATTTTGAACACAAAATATTATAAAATACGAGTACTTAAAAAATTACAAAAGTTTTGAAATCAAATACTTACAAAATATTACTGAAAATACTTTTCGAAGTATTATTAAGAAGAAAAATCATTTATTTTAAAATGTGCTTCACTCTGACAGATTTAAGAGGAATACAGCGAAAATACTTTTCGAAGAATTATTGATAAGAAAAATAATTTATTTCAAAATGTGCTTCACTCTGACAGATTTAAGAGGAATGCAGCGTTAAATATTTTTAAGAGTTTCCACGGGTTTAATGATTTTGAATAAAAAAATTTATTAGATTAATAAATAATTTTAATGATGGTTATATTTTTGAAAAGAGTACCCGCTTGTTCAAAACAACTAGCCTCTCTTCAGTAAATAAATAAATATATATGTATACCACAAC
The DNA here is from genome assembly GCA_030068015.2 of Neoceratitis asiatica. NCBI lineage: Eukaryota > Metazoa > Arthropoda > Insecta > Diptera > Tephritidae > Neoceratitis > Neoceratitis asiatica. Next base: position 75,956,870 of record CM061524.1, read on the forward strand.
GCAATATTGTAAAATATTACCAATATGCTCGCATAGCTCGTATCAACTAAAATTGTGGGAATTGATTTAATATAAAAAATCTATACATACATATGTATGTACGAATTTAAATACATTTTAAAATTTAAAAAAGGCCACTCAGCATGTATTATTTTCAACACTTGCTGATGTTGCATTCTTTTATGCTTCTATATACATATGTATGTATGCATGTTGTGTAGAATTTCCTATTCAGAAATGTATGTATGCAATTTACATCCATACAGACATTGTTTATACACACCACTCTCTCTGTTTGAATTTTTATTTAAATTGAAGTTTATCGCCATTTAATATGCAAATTATTCACGCGTGTGCTGAAAAAAAATAACATTAATATTGAAAAAATATAACAGAATAAAGAGCTACGAAAACAAAAATGTTGCAAGCAGTTCAATGGTGAGCGTAGCCACAAATGTGAAATGAAATACAGTACAACAAATAACAAATGCAGTTCAACTAAAAGAAATAACAACAAAACTCAATTAAAACAACAACTAAAATATGATAAATAAAAAATGGTATTTTTTTTTGCTAATAAAAGGCACAGACATAAAGTTAAGGACCAAGTGTGAGCGAAAAAGTCCACACAACCGCAACCGCATGCGGTCAGTACACACGCCCACAAGTCAACAGGCTAGAGCCGACCATCAGCTATCAAGTGCACTCACACGCACAAAAACAGCCATATGTGGAAATGAAATGAAAAATTGACATTTAAATGGCGGAAATGTGTGTGGCAAGTCACAAACACACAGCGAACGCATGATCTCCGAAAACAACAACATCAACAACAACTACAAAAAGAGCAAATGACAGAATGCATCCACCGTCATTGCCACGTTGACGTTAAACGTATTAATTGCAATTTCCACTATCACCGCCACTACCGCCGCCAACATCACTTCCGCTTTCATATCTGTATTTTCTCGGTAATGGCAATGACATTGTTGCCACACTTTCAGGTTACTTGATAGGCTTCCTCTCCGTCCATATTTTGTGTGAATTTGTACACTTTGTTGACTTTAAGCTGCTTAACGGCTGAGTTGAGGGTACTTACGCGCTGAATGTGCTGAATGTTTGGACTTTGGGTCCGGAAAATTTGGTTCGATTTAAGAGTGTTGGAATAAGAGCATTTATTAAGAACCTTTACTATTTTATTTAGCGTAGCAAGCTTCGGAATATTTTTCTCAAATTTTTCGAGTTTCGAATAAAATTGAAAAAAGAAAAATTCTTTAAAGAAAAATGTCCGGTCTCGTCTAAGCAGTGGGTTTCCTGAACATGCTCTTATACAATTTAATCTTGTAGGTTCTACCAAAAATATATGTACATATTTATTCCCTTTATGATTATGCATACATGTATGTATGTATCTCCCAGTGAATACATTGTGATTATTTTCTTTGGTTAAGTGTAATTGCAATTTATTTTTATTAATCACCATACACACTTATTACTCATAAGCTCCCTCGGGCCACACAGATATGCCACAGCATACACAATAAAGTCCTTACTTTTACCATGCAAGCAACGCGTTTGCACACGTGAAATATATACTCCACACGTACAATAGAGTAATTCAAAATCAACCACAATCCACACAAAAAATATAGTCCAATTAACATTGCGATAAGTCAACCTCTGCATAACATTCGGGTACTCCATGGAGTAGCGATTAAAAATTAGTTCTGAAACTACGCCCCACGGAGTACCTACAGGGAGTACCTACAGGGGATTACATAAAGGAGATTTTGAAAAATTATATTCGAACATACTTCTTAGCTTCGAATATAACCCGCTTTGGTGAAAAATTAGTAAAATATAATATGGTATATAAATTTATATTTTTTGTTTTCTTTGCAAAATATTAACTTAAACTTTCCATACCTGTATACCAACAAGCTTCACCAACTACAAAGCTAACTAGATACGAAACTTACCCAAATTCGCGAATATGGCAGGTGAGAGCATTCCCGCATCTTATATTCTAATGTTGTCAGCAGTGTCAGATCGCAGTACATTCAACAGCTGATATGCAAAAGCACCAGCACTACTATGTAAATAAAAAAAGCACTGCTTTAAATACAAAAGAACTTTGCTTAAGCAGAAATTGTTATTAAAGTTTTAATGTTAGAACTTAATATAATTAAATATTTGATTGTTTTTCTATAAATTATTGGCGTAAACTTGCAATCAAAGATTGCTTTTATATATTTTGTTAATAATAAAATACCCTAAATTCCTCTATAAAATCCAACAAGTTAATTTTATATCACAGTGGCACTGTTCGAAAATGGTTAAAAAAATGCAGACTTTGCGCTCCCACGAAATAAATAGTTTCGTACCTAGTGATCTTTGCCAACGAAACGAAACTGACTCAATTTTATTTTCACATATTTTCTGTATACGAATATAAATTTATTGCGCATTTGCAACTTCGCTTTTCGTAATTGCGATCGATAAAATACGAAGAATTGTCGTACCGCACTAAGCTGATATATTAGAAACTTGAGTTGGTCCAATAGTACACCCAGGGGAGTATATTTTTAGGTACTCGATAGGACCATATGATCCAAAAATGTTTGCAGGGTATTCACATACATTTACATATATAAATAAATATTTGTATATTTGTTTATTTACATGCACTTTCTCGCCATCTTAATTACAAGCAAATGCGATTCTTTGCAACTCTTTTTTTTTACATACACACACAGCTCATTTGTGGTTGTGAAATTAATAAGCAGAAAAATGAAATGAGATTTTAAGCAGCTTTAATATGTATATAATAAATGGAAGATTTCTTTTTAAATCCTTTTTCCGCTCAACTATTAATCAAAGCAAGTAAAAAAAATAAATTATTAAAAATGCAGGTGGTTCGGGCGCATATTTCAAAGAATTACTTTAATCTGTGGTTTCAATTAAAGTATTGTATATAAATTCCAATATAAAATCATGTTTGTTTTATTAAATATGTACATACATTCTTGGTAATAAAGTAGTAAAAAATGAAATAAATTTCCAAGTTTTTATCGTCATAGTCCGGTCAAATTAGACAAAAAATAAGAGTAAAGTTACATAAATTCCCACCAAGCTGAAAATCGGTAAGATTGTTTGAAATACAATTAAAAATAAAATTTGAAAGTTCCCCAACTTTTCCCTGTAAGGAAAAATTTTTATTCAAGGTCAAAAGTCAATAAATGAGTTTTTCGCGATTTTCGGCAAAATGGTAAGTTTTATCATAAGAATACCTCAAACAAAAATTGTAGATCATAAAATTATCTACAAAAACTGTATGAAAACTTATTTTCCTATGAACCATGGTTTTTGAGATATAACGATTCAAAAAGTTGTAAAAGTTGTAATCGTCATAATATGCAAAGGTTTCCACGCCACCTATGAGGTAGTGTACTTAGCGCTTTTTTTAATGTAGTTTCCCCAGTAGGCCTATTCCATGGGTCACTTGTGATCCTGCTTAATTTTAAACTATTGCAAACTAATAGGATATTATATGGTAGTAAAAACACGTGTTTATCCTAACCTTTGTCGTGCTGCTTTGAGTTTCATAACAAAAATGTCCGAATATTGCTATATTTGTGCTAAAATTTTAACTGAAAGTGAAGTTGTTACTATTGAACGTGGTATGAAGACATTAATTAACGCAAGTAAGTTAGGGAACTTTAAAATTTTATTTTTAATTGTATTTTAAACAATCTTACCGATTTTCAGCTTGGTGGGAATTTATGTAACTTCGAATGTCTAAATTGACTGGACTAGTCAGATCTACGTCTTTTATATTATTAATATACCGTAAATATTGTACTTGAATAAAATCGAATTCAGAAACTTGCTTTGGAATCATTAGGAAATGGCCTTTTCTTTTAAAGTAAGTTACAAATTATAGTTTTAGTTGCAGAATTTTTTTGAAAGAAGCATGTTTCAAAGCTGTGGACCTTTATTAAGTAAAGTGAGTATCATTTAAAATGGCGATTCAAGCAATTCTGATGTCTTTGAACTAAAACTTATTTATCGCTTGTATTTATTTAACAAATGTGAAACGTACATTTTCTGTCGAGTTTTTAATCATATATTACATTGTTTTATGTTTTGTGCCATTGCAGCTGGGATAAACTTTTGAGAAACCCCTACACTCTTCAGGAGAAAAAAACAATAATTTAGAAAATAAAAGAAGAAGGCTTAGTCCACGGAAACAAATATTTTCGGAGGCGGACAGAATAGTCTGTTCCATGGACATAGAGACGATGGACCAGTACTATCAAACACAGCTCTTGCGAAGAATAAAGATCTGAGAAAGCTAATTTAATAAATCTATTTCGATATTTATCATTCTGTTAGCGATAATAAATTTAAAAGATGTACACAGCATATTTTTAAAGCTTGGCTTTCGTATTGCTTTATAAAATACTAATATTATTAATATTGTAAAAAAAATATTGTAAAGTTATAATAAATCTTTAAATAATACAAAATATTAAATTTCTCATTATATTATCACTCTAGCTAAGTTTTTATATGTACATACATATGTATTTGGATTCAAAATTTGGTGTTTAAATATTACAGCGACTAAGTTAATTTTACCCACTCATGGAGGTGCGTATCAGAAGTTTGTATATGAGTACCTCGAAGTAAGACGAACGCCCCTACCCTGATCTAACACAAAATTACGCACAGCAACGTTAAATATTGCTTTTGTACATACATATAAGCATAGTTTTCAACTGCTATGGATGAAACAGCTCTGTAAAACTCAAAACAACCTGCAGTCACAGCATATTGAAATCATTTCAATTTTCATCAAGCTGTTGATCTGGAATAACCTTTCAGAAATATATTATTATATATGTTAATCTTGGCAAAAAGTAGTCAACATCCTTAATTTCAAGCGAATCTATCATGGTGCATTCCCGAGAAATAAAAGTGGTTTATACGTATATTTAGACATTAAGACATCTTCGTCCAAAAATTCAACCAAATTAAACCATACGCATAATTTTAATAAAAATATTTTTTCAAGAAACTCGTTATTTGGTCCTGAAAAGAAAATAATCTTAATTAAATAGAATAATAAATATGATTTTTTTTTCAAATAAGTCGGCCCGTGGTCCACTTTCCAAAAAAGGATTCATATTAAACTTAAAAGTTAAACTGAACCATAATTTAGAATTCTTTGGAATAATCGGTCTCAAATCCACTACCCACTATCCACTTGAAGAAAATCGGACAAAAATACCTTTTTTTTCAAATATGTCGATACTTGACCCAATTCCCGGATTTGTCATTCGTATTTTTCTTGTTTGGCTGCATATCAATCCGAATTCGCACGAATAACCGAAACTAGAAACTAACATCACTTTCTTTTATACATTTATCACTCCATTTTATACATGTATAGATTAGGAATTAAAATTTTTGGAATAGGTTGGTCTCAGGCAAATTTCCCGGAAGAAAAAGTCTTCCCTATGTTAATCTAGGCAATAAGCTATTTATGTATCAATTTTCAAATAAATCGAACTATGAATAAAATATCTAGTGCAGTTCCCAGGCCCTAGGTCCATTTCCCGGAGCAAAAAGTAGCTACGGTAATTTAGCCAAAAGGTTAAGTATGTAGCAAATTTCAAGTAAATCGAACCATAAATAACATTTTTTAGAAAAAGTCCCAGGTCCTACGCCTCAGATCCTCGTCACGGAAGAAAACGTAGAACGTAGAGTTCGTGTTAAACCAAGCGTAAAGCTACTTACGTAGAAAACTTGAAGAAAACTGTACAAAAAATGGATTTTTTCAAATAGGTCGGTCCCTGACTATTCCAAATTGGTGTGAATCATCGAAGTCGGTCCTGATGTTCTTGAGTTATAAGCGTGTAACTAAAATCACTTTCTTTTATATTTATTGAATCTCTTCATATTCATTTTTCAATTAAAATATTATTTGTTGCAATCTCTACAATCAAAAATATTTTCTTATTGAACTTTAAAAAAAAAAGTACAGTGATTCTCACGCAAAACCGGACAGTGTAAAATTTACCATCGTACTGCATTTCAAATTTTCCATAATTGTACATTACCCCAAAAAATGTTAAACGTTACTTTGCACTTTTTACAACAAATACGTAAATTTCCAGGTAAGTAGACTTCAACTTATTTACGTTATAATTTGTTAATTAATACCAAAAGAAGGAATTTAGTAACGGGTATATTTTCTGTTGACGGCTTGAAGGAAAGCGTGGCATGCTTTTAATCAGGTATTTAAAATATCTTTTCTCCTATTTTTGGAGAACACATATTTTTAAGCGATGACTTCTCTCATTTTTATATTTGTCCACAAATACCCATATTCATAAATCCATAAATGACATTCAAGTCGGTTTTCTTTAAGTCCGAGCCAAAGAGGTAATTTTTGATTTGTTCGTGAACACAAACTGTAAAATAATTAATATTATTAAAAAAATCAGACAGATTTATAAATCAAAGTTCATAAATTAAACGAAGATTAATACGACACAATTTTCTTAATATTTTGCTTTGCTATTTAAAGCGATTACTATTGATTTTTTTTTTACACATTAGAAGGAAGAGCCCAGCCGAAAATCGTTCCAGCGGTTATAAAGTGCCAATTATTTAAATAATTTTAGTTTTATATGCAAATTACTATGCAATATTATATATTTGTATTTTTCACATTATCGATTGATTTTTTCGAGTGTTGTCAAATTTTGTGTAAATATTTTTAATTAAATTAATCCTAAAATACTTGGTTTAGTTAGTTTTCAAACACATGGCAGCCATTTACTTCGTTTCCCTTTTAACTCACCTAAGTAAGTACTTCTAAAAATTATAAAATGCAAATTTTTTCAAAGCATTTATATGCATTCCTTTGATTCATTTTTTCACGTGAATATTTTATTTATAAATATTATGGACAGATTATAACACAATTTCAGATTATAACACAATTTCAGCAATATTTTTTAAAATAAAATATTTCTTCATTTGCGGTTTTTTAACACGAAATTGTGACAACAAATTTAAATTCAGTTCCCACTTCCATTTCCGCATAATTTTCCTAATATAAAATAATTAATTTTTGATGGATAATCTGGCATTCGCTTCGGCGTGCACGTTCGGTTTAGCTTCTTGTGAGCTACTTAATAGCTTTCAACAGCGAAAATAACAAATAAACTCCTTGAAGCCATGCCGCATGCTAGCGAAGTTTCGTTTTGGACGATTTTTATATTCAATGCTTTGGTTGTTGTTGTTTTTACTTTGAAAAGTTTTACAAACGCACAAGTGGAAAGTGGCACAACACAGTTTATCACTTGATAATTGAATTACTTGGGAAAGAAAAGCAGCGCTAAGGAAGCCATGGGTTAATGATAGTTTAATCTGAGCTCAACAAACCTTTCACTTAACAGATTTGGAAAAAAAAATTATTTCCTTAGCTTGCGGATAGCGGAAAAATCAATATGATTAACTTTAAGTTAGTTAAAATGTTAGCTAAGGAAATTAAGTTGAAAATGGACTAAGGCAGGCAGTTTGGATAAACTTAAGTCGGGAAAACATTTTTATACAAACTTTTTCTGAACCGGCACAATGCTATGCTATGCTGGAGATAAAATTATGAAACAGCATATTTTTTTTGAGCGGACAATGTTGCCAAACACAAACTCTTTTTAAATATGGAATCTTTCTGAAGATAAATGCCTTTTCTGTTCTTTTTTTGGTTTCAGATGGATAACGTTACTATAAAAAAGGCGGTAACCCCTGTTACTTTACTTATTTTTAACATTTGTATACAAAACAAGTTTATCCAGTATATGTGTAGCAAGTTGCATACCGACAACCCTAATAAAAATTTTTAAATAAACTTTTAGAATGAAGAAGGTTTCGTTAATGTGGCAACCCAGTACAATGTTTTAACATTTTCCTAATAAATAGCTCTATAAAAATGTATCGTATTACTAATATGGTGGTAACCTTTAAATTAAGGTGGCAAACTTATCCTTTAAAACATTATTAATTTAAATTTTTTTCCCAACAATAATGGTTTTGAAAATTTTATATACCATTTTATATATGTAAGTGTTCTTCTGAAAATCAACCCTTAACAACAACACTTCATATTTATATATTTTTTAAATAATTTTCTGTAAAAATGCTCAAAAAAATAAAGTTTAAATTTTTTTAAATAAGAATGCAATTAAATTCATTGTATTTCTGAATTTATTTGATAACATTGTGTCCAGTGAGGAGAAGACTATTTTGAGAATATATTTTTATATATATGCATATATCATTTTTACAATTACAACAATGTATAGAAAAATCAACTTCAAAGAGATATTCTGCGAAATTAACTCATCGAAAAATTCCAATAATCACTTTTAACCAAAATCATTGATGCTGAAATCTGCTACGTATTTCGCTTTTATTTTAATTAACCATATTTTTTTTCTGTCTTTTGTAAAAATAAACAAATTTGCTTTTTTGACCGCAAAGAGTAAATTTTAGCCCTTAACACCCCACAAAAGGAGCAAAAAAATTCCAGAAAAACGCCGGCCAACTATGTGCGTATGTAATTCAGCTATCGTAATTATTGCCGTTAGGCATTATTTTGATTAAAATTAAACAAGCGATGTTTTTTTCACAGTCTTTTTTTGTATGCATAGCTGTGTGCGTGTGGGGGAGAATTTCCTGGGAAAACAACAAAAGAACTTAGATGGAGGTTAACCCATTTTAACGTTTTTGTGATCCTTTCACTTAACATCTCACTTATGAGCTTTCACTTTATAACCACAAACACATTGTGTTGTGTTAGTATGACAAAAAAGGACTTTTAACTTTTTAAAAGTTAAGCGGCTTGCTGTGGGGTACTCAAAAAAATGTCATTTTGTTGCAAAGCAAAAATTGTTTTATTAAATTTTTTTCTAACACCTACAGATTTTCACCTTTTATTCTGGAAGAAGAAAAGTTGTTTTCCATAAAAAAATCATATTTATTTCTATAGACCTTTATTGCCTTTCGGCCTTGTATATGTATGTATAAAAAAAAAATTAATATGCCCACGTTTTACAATTATGATTAAAATTTAAATACTTTATGACATTCACTTCATATTTGCTTAGTGAACCGTAAACGTGGTGTTGACAGCGGTTAGCTACATCGGTTGCCTGTTTTTTATATGTTTTTTATTAGAAACAAACTGCTCGCGTGTTAATTATTAATTATTTCAAGAAAAAATATATATAAATTAAATGCTTTACATAGACAAATGAAATGTTGTGAAAGTTTGAGGGTTTTTGCTTTAAAATTATGACTGTAAGGCGGTTAGTACCCATCAGTAAGTTAAAATTTTATTTCAGAATTTTCTTTCTGCTAAGCTTTTGATGATTATCACACTTTACAACTAAAGTATTTCTTAATAACAAAAAAGAGTTGTCTTCGACAATGCCGAAATCTTTATACCTTTTATGAACACACCAAATTTATTGCAAATTGCAAAATTCGATTCTGATCTTTCTCAGTGTCAATATGAAATTTAATTTACGTCTGTAGAAGACCAAATTTCACGCTCCTAGATTCTTTTTTTGGCGAATTTATCATCCAATAACTTTTATCTTAAAAATCGTTTACACGGGGGCTATCCGATTTCCGGGGGGTTCTCCGATTTCGATGATTTTCGGAATCAATATGTAATTCATTATTTACGTGTAGTATACCGTTTTTAGGTATTTTTTATTGGATTTATGACCAAAATCTGAAAATCGGTCGTATATATGCTATAGTGAACCAATGTGGCCGTTTCTGACAAATGGCAGTTTGCATCGGTGCATCTGCCTCGCAAGTTAGGTTAAAATATCCCATAAATTGAGGGATTAGTTTGCGTTTAAGCAGACAGACGGACAGACGGATGGGCATGGCTAAATCAATATAGCTCGTGATTCTGATATTATCGGTATTAAATTCGGGGGGTCTATTTTTCGTTCTGGTTCTTAAATATTTCGGACCAAAGTCAATACCATTTCATGTATATCCGATTTTAGTTCCTTCTGTTTTTGGCTGGTATTGAATGAAATATTCTAAAATCAATGGCAAATCTATTTTAAAATTACCTTATACGAATTTATTTTCGTACTCTAACTGTAATTGTTTAATGAGATTTTGGTGATTTAACATATTGCTGTTTTGTCCCCTAATAGGCTGATCGGTTTCCCTGGGGCCCGAAATATATTGTCTAGTACCAGATTCCTGCACACGAAAATTTTTTAAGCTCTTTGGCTGTTTTCGGATAGAAAAGCTCGCCACCAGATTGATCATGCTGTGTTCAAGATGTAAATACGCTCGAGGGACATAACGTCGATTAGTACCACTATTGTTTTGGCAGAAAAGATCGCTCGTCAACAAACATGGGGAATAGGGTGGTCGTTAGAAATTAAATTTCTTGTGGCGCCCCCTAAAAAGTTTCCTTTTAATGAAAAGCACTGGGAATTTTTTTTTTTTATATTTTCAAGTCGACCACACTAATGACGAAGGCTCGAAACTTCAATCAAAGGATTTTCTAATCGATTGCTCATAATCAACTCAGTATAAGGGAGCAAGGCTTTTGGTCTACCGGATCAATGTAGCATTTTTCGAATAAAACTGTCTTTCATGCATGAGACTGTCAGTTGCCTAGGTTTAATGCTAGTCTCATTAAATTTTATCTATATCGTTTCGGATAGTAAAGTAGCATTAATAGCCCTAGAATATGTAACAATATAATCAGTAATGGTAGAAATGTGTCTCAGATTGTTTAACGTGATAGACAAGCAATTCTTCTGAGCTTAGTAAGGGTGCCAAGATTCGGTAACTACATGGCGGAAGAGTTTGTTAGATAAGACACTTTCCTGCTACTTTCGCCATCATGAAAGAGTTTAGGATTGCTGCTCTCCACTTTAAGCTCACCATAAGAGAGATATTTAAGGCACGTGCTAACTTAAGATAGAATAACCTCAATTGTTTTCAGTATGACTAGTACCGTCATGTGATAAAAGAAGGTCACATTAATTCGCTAAAAAGATAGGAATTATCTACAATTATGGGTCTTATTATGGGGCATCTTCTTTTGGATAAACTTGCAGAGAAGCTGGGCATGCCATCAACCGATTTCTGCAGAAGTTGCAGCGATGAAGAAGAACCTCAAACCACAGGCTCTTTCTTTACGAATACCACGCACTTTGAACGAATTCGTTGAAGTCTCTAGGGCTTGCAATTTTTAGCAAAGCTAATTTTAGCACTTTAGCTTAATCTAAGTTATTAATTTTTTTTTTTTGTCTTTTCGTAAGTCATAAAGATCAACGTAATAACTATATATGTAAGCAAATATTTACATCAATTCTTTATTAATGCTATACAATTTTCTGCCAACTTTTTCAAAATATCTTACTTTAATACTCGTATGTACACACATATTGACCTGTCAACAAGCTAAATACAATTTTAATACCAACCAACTGGCCGTACAAGTAGTTGTCGAACGCACAAACGCGCGACAGACAGCCGCAATGTGACAGCACACGAACATCGTTAATAAATAATGCAAAAAATTTCGCCAAACAATATTTTAATTATCGTATTAAAATGTTAGTGTACTTATAAATAATTTATGATGGCAAATCATGTAACTGAAACAGTTTCTTATATGTAAACATATGCTTGCTAGTATATTTTTAATATATAGTAAAAAAAAAAAAAATTTGCTATTTTATGTTGTCCCCGTATAGCGAAAACAAAATAAAAACTTTTTGCTCTGCTCTCTGTGGTCGACAAACGGTCAGCAGTAAAAAGTTTTTTCTGTTTAAATTGTGCACTCAAAATAAATTTTAAATTAAGAAAGTTTTGCTGTCGAAACATATGTTCGAATAAAGTAGGAAAAAAACAAGTATTGAGAAAATTGGTAAAAGCATCTTCTAATTACTTTTTCGCTAACATGTCGCCATAATATTGATGAAATTTCCTTCACAAGTGAGAAGAAGCGAAAGAAAGTAACGGAACTTTGACTGAAAGTGTAGACAAGCAAGTACTGTATGAGTTTTTATTGATTTTTGAAACAAACAAAAAAACTTTAAGTAGTTAAAAAATAATTAAAATGCAATAAATATCTTACGTATAGAGAGATAAACTAATAACATTTTGGAATTAATATTTCAGTGACACATGTTTTTTTGAGTGGGTGTACATTGATAAGAGTTTGAATGCACAAAAGAAAATCTCATTAAATTAAAAAACTATTGGGTTGAAGACTAACGAATTTGTTTAGCTTGTATTTTAGGTAAGAAAAATATTTATATGACATTTTTAAGCGACTTTGTGAAATAAAACATGTAAAAAAATGTCACTTGTAATGAAGCGAATATTATACATATTAGCGAATTATGGTATGAACTTATTTAGTTACTTCCATTTTCTAAAACGTATGTATTCTTCTCTTGGTTAATATTGGCTATGGATGTAAAGTTTGGGGACTAGTTATGCTTGTTTCACGTTACCGTAAACCATACAAGGTGCATTCAAAGGAAAATGCCAATTTTGAATGATTTTGAAAAGGAGTTATTTATTCATCAATATCTATTTTGTTACCTTCATAGTAATCCCCTCAGGTATAATTCACTTGTTCCAACGCATTTTTCAATCCTCCTTTTCGAGATGGCCATCAGCTATTTCTTCGATTCCGACTTGATCTCATCAATTCTGGCAAAAAAAAGTCGCAGGGAGCCAAAGCTGTTGAATACGGTGGTTCATTAATGATTAAGGTTTTGTTTTTGCTCAAAAAACCACAAATAAACATTGATATATGAGCTGGTGCATTATCGTGATGCAGAATACACGATTTGTTTTTCCACAATTCCGATCGTTTGAGCCATATTGCTTCATGCAAACGTTGCATAACTTCCTTGGACTATTCCTTATTAACTGTACGAGCTTTTGACAGGAACTCATGATACACCACACCATTGTAATCAAAGAAAACAGTGAACAAAACCTTCACATTTGATCGAACTTAGCGTGCCGTTTTCGCTTTTGGCTCACCTGGCAGCGTTCATTGGGATGAGTGGGCCTTGGTTTCGACGTCATAATCATATATCCAAGTTTCGTCACCAGTTATGACCCGTTTGAGCAAACCCGGATCGTTGTCGACGTCATTCAACAACTCCTGAGCGATACTAATGCGACATTGCGTTTGCTCAAATTTTAGCAATTTCAAAACAAACTTCGCTGCCACATGTTCCATGCCCAAAACATTCGAGAAAATTGAATGGCATGAGCCGATTTATATGCCAACATTCTCTGCAACTTCCCTAATAATGATTAGAAGATTTTCAAGAACAATTTTTTTCCCTGTTACGATGTTTTCTTCGCTTGTTGACGTGGTCGCACCTCCAGGACGCCTATCGTCTTCAATATCTTCTCGGCCTTCTGTAAAGCGCTTATACCACTTATAAACACTTTTTGAGACAAAGTGGACACACCGAATGTCACAGTCAACGTTTCAGAAGCTTTGGAATATTTTATTCCATTTTTAACGCTAAATTTAATACATATCCTTTGATCCATTTCTTTCAAAAGGCAAAAATCGAAGGGCACGAAAAAATGTGACTAACCTCTTCTGTTGTCAAAAACAAACTACTAGTCGAGATTGTCTCCTAATGCACGCACATAATAAACATTTGTGTCCATTATAACAAAAGAAAAATATCGATAATCGAATGTACACAGCCCGCGAAAAATCAAAATTCACCTTTTCCTTTGAAAATACCTCGTAAATTGTTCACCACCCGTTATATTTATTTTTAGAAATGGTTGGTTTTGGTTACAATTCAGCATATGTGAATGCATTTAGTTTGATTGTTTATGAAACCAAGACGGGATACAGGGATTGACCTTGATTATGCGTCTTCCTCTGAAAAGCGTCCACTGCTTCAGTTGTGGCAAGGACAATAAATTTGGAAGCCCTACCCCCGCGGCCAGATGAAAGCTAAGAATTGGCGAAAGGCAAGTCCATCGAAACTTTATCTTTCAAGCACAGATTGTGAGCATTACTGAGAATCTTTAGGTTTCTTTGAGGCATCCATGTTTCATTTAGACGCATGCATAAGGTTTCAATGTGTGAGAGCGTGCAAAGGAAACATTAATAGACTATCACTGGAAAACACTTCAATTAAAACTTGGGTTCCACGTCATGAAAATGTAGCAGGTAATGAGTAAACAGACGAAATTTTTTGTACCGGCGCCACTGTAGAGGATGTTACTATCAACTGACTCAAACCTTTCAGCGCTTTCATATGTTATTTAAAGTTGTGGAAAATTTAAGTTAAATCTTGGATTGCATAGACTTGCATTCAGCGAAATGAGTATTTTTGCTTTCAGTAATGTTTAAGTGAGCAACGCCCAATGCTCGATATCGTCAGCATATTTTAAGCTATAGCCTATTGCTTTCTGCCATTGGTGCAATATGTGTATATATACATACTTTTTTATGTGCATATCAAGTAGATGTTATTGTAATAAGTCCAAAGTGTCTATTATATGACTTAGGCTGCTTGGCACATATTCGAAAGATCTTTGCTAGCACTAGGAGAAGCTTAAAAGTGTTAATGAATGTCCTACCCAAAAAAAGGAATGGTATACCATCTCCAAATTATAACAAAAAACTCAGCAACGAGCTGCATGTTTCTTCTTCTTGCTCCCCAAATTTTCAAGTCGTTTGACACATCAAATCTTTTACGATGCACCCAGTTCTAGCTTTATAAAGATCAGTGGTTAAAAAAAAATTAAAAAGTTCATTAAATTGTACGAGCTGTTACCAAATCATATTTGGTGTACGCAGGGGACCACGATGATTCAGCTCAATGGCTTAGGAATAAATTTAAAATTTAAATGAAATGTCTGATGATTTTTAACGTAGTCTTATTTTCCATGGGACAGCTCTGATCGTGGCATTTGGTAATTATTTAGCAATATAATAAATCATTTTAGTTACAATAGCTTACGAAAACTTATTTTCTACAGACAATAGAAAAAATTCAAAGTTTCACACAATCAATCAGACAAATAAACACCAAGAAAGCCGAGATAAATGATAAAAAGCGAAAGAAATATAATAAAATACCAGTAATTTTTAACACATTCTCACTTATGTTGATAAACATCAAAAACATATGTATGTATGTATATATGTATTTACTGTAGACATGTGCATATATTTACTTTTAGGCTTTGAATATAAATTGTGAAAACATAGATAAAAGAGGAAGAATTTGCCACATAACTAAATATCTACTGCGAAATGTGCGTGTCAAGAGATAAAACTGTCAGTTTATTTGTCTAATACACATTTTTCTAAATTGGCATAAACGCAGACAAACATCACTACTACATGTGCGAGTATATGTGTGAAAGAATCTCTCTCATGCCTTTGTAGACCTTTTCTGCCCACTCACAAGCACCCTAAACATTAAAACATGCATACCCATATATATATGAAGCTTGTACATCCATGTTGGGTCCTTTTTATTTTTATTCTTTATTTTATTAATTTTTTTTATTTTTATTGTTTGGTAAGAATTTTATATTGAATTTTTGTTTTATTGTTGCTGCCAAACTGTGCCGTTGAGTTTTCTCAAAGCTTGTCTCATCTGACGCATATACAACTGTAACATTTCATTAGCTGTCACATTCTATTAGCTACAGGTTAGTACAATACAAACACACATACACTCTGGGCGCGCAAATGGAGGAGTTAGTCCATTGAGTGAAGTTACTGGCTGACTTAAGGTTTATTAGTTACTTACTTTGGTCGTCTGTTTGTTTATTTATTTTTTCTTTCTATAACGTTGTGTATTTGTCTGTGCACTTGTGTGTTTGTGTATGTTTGTCTGTGAGTTTATTTGTATGTTTACCTGCTTTCTCAAGTAACTTGCTTTGTATTTACTTTTGATGTAACAAAAAGTTTAACTTTTCTTGAGAATTTTTCAAGCATTTCAAGCAAAAGCACATTGTTTTTGTATTAATCAAATAAATGAAGCGGACTTTTTGGTTAAAGTGGTCGAATGTTAGATTTCTGCTTTTATTGTACTTTTCGAAATGGCTTTAAAGTAAATTTACGAAGGTATACTTGAGAGTATACTATTTGTTCGTTAGCATTTAAAACTTCAAAATAATAATAAAACATAATTTAATAAAAGTTGTTAATTGATTTCATTTTTATTTTTTAAATTTGATTTCAAATAAATTTTTCCTTTCTATTTAAATAATACTTTACTCGGTCAAAGTTAGTTTCCTTACTGTTAGCAGAAGTGTTTATTACCTACTTTCACGCAAAACACCATACCTAGAATGGAACATACCCATTACAAAAGATTTTATGACTCAATTTCGAAATCATATCCCTATTAATGTAATCGTTTTGAAGGCAATGGAAGAACATTTTCATTCTTAGTTCGTCATTGATGTTTGGATGACTAAATTCAAAACACACTTCGGAATACGTGTTCTTAATGAAGGTGGAGAAACTTGTCAGTGTGGAACTAATTTTAATGAAGTTAAAGGATGTCATAAAAAAAAGTCAAGAAGCTACTTTTTTTACAACGAACTGAGCGTTACCCACCTGGGGCGAACCAACTGACCGCGCGTGCCAGAAGGATAAACGAAAAATCCAACAGACCGGTGACTGATAACCACGAACAGTCCTGAGTGTCCTGAATGCGACACCGATCGCGGAAGGTCGTGGTTATACTTACCTTTACACTGTACAGCTACAGTTTGGCTCAAGTAAATTGCGATTAAAGAAACGTTTAGAAATATATTATTTAGATTATATATTAGTTTAAAACTCTCAGTAAGTATATCTTGATACAAAAAAGAAGCATGAAAAATCAAAGCTGGCGTAATGAACAGTAAAATCGTTACACAAACATCTGATTGAGTCGTGCATTTCGAAGTTTGCTTTGGATAAGCACAAAGAAATGACCCTAAAGTGTCTGCATGATCTTAAGAGGATATTAAAGTTAAGCTCGTTCAGTGAGAATGAACAGGGTTCGAGAACAGGTTTGAGAAACATTCGAAATTAAAGATAATACATACATATAAAAAAGCTCCTCAAAAACCCATTGGCTATATAAACTGTAGGTCCCTCCATATGTTGGAAAAATATCAAGACACAAAATCACAAATTGGAGGAGGAGCTCGGCCAAGCATAATATCAGCGCTTAAACAGCGCCAAATATATATACATATATATATATACATAAGTAAGAAAGGGTTGTTGATAATACCTCGTATTAAATTAGTTAAAAATAAAACTCCAAGCATATCTGTACTATGTTAGAGCTCCAGATACCAGGGTATGGAGCAATGCGAGCCGCTCGATATTCGCTCATTGCTCAACTGCTCAGCTGAACACAAAATTTTCAATTTAGTTTACCAAATTTTTGTTTGCATTTCAATGATACTTTCACTTTGCATAAATAAATTTAAAAGTATTTAAAAAAATAATAATAATAAGCCCTAATCAACTTTTCTAAAGGAGAGGAATTCTTACTCACAGTCTAATGTCAATTTCTTAATGTAAACATTTTGAATATATAATAAATAATATGTATATATAGAAATAATAAGAGACCGAGACGACTGTCTTGAGCAACACCAAATGTTACTGATGTTTCACGTGAGGTGCAAGTTTAAAAAATTATTAATTGCTTTTTACCTATCAAATATGATGAAATCCATTTGAGTAAGACTGATGGAAACCCAAAGCTAACGCCTTTAAAGTAAAGTTTTGAATGAGAAGCTTGGAATATGCTTTGCTGAAATCAGCATAAGTAACATCGGTTTGATAAGGATTTTTAAAACTATTACTGATATAGGCAGAGCATTCGAAACCCGTGTTGTGAAGTGTCAATAAAGGATGGCACAGTGTGATCTAATTGATTATTATAAAAGCTTAAAAAATTCTGGGACCAGAACATAACTTTACAATACCGCGGTAGTTCGTTATAAAAGATCTATTATCAGATTTATGCAGGGTTAAAATATATGACGCTTTCCAGAACGAAGAAATCGGCATATAACAATAAGCTAACTAGATGGGATATCATATGGATCGCATGTACTTATAATTGAGTTGTTTAAGATGTTAAAGTGGTGTTAAGCCATATAAGCTGTAATAAAAGGCGCTCCTATGTAATCAAAAGGGGATAATTGGGAACGGTAAGTAACAGATTGCGTAATTGTTACTATAGTCGGCGCACAAATGGGGGCCTTCGAACAGCTCAATGATTCTCGATTTCTTAAATTTTATTATTAATTTTGATAAATGAACGAATCCTATAAGTCTTTCGTTTCGAATTAACAATATGATAGAATGATCTCGGGTTTCGAATACTTGTTAAACGTTTTTTTTAAACGACTTTTTTTAAAATGTTATACTCATAGCGGACTTTATGTTGAGTTTGATTATTAAAATCTTTTTTCAAGTACTTCAATTCCATAAAAGAATTGAATGTAAAACACTTGTGAAGTGAGAAAAATCACCGTTGTACATTTTCTAGTAAATCGCAGATAACGTATTTCTAAGATTAAAATAAATAGCTTTTTTAAATAAATAAAAACAGTATTACGTTAAGTGGTTTTATTAAGAGGATTTTCTAAAGCTAATTCAAGAGAGAAATTATTCAAATCTCTAGGTGGAACGATACGATCACAGATATTTAAGAAAAAGACGAGATAACATCCAAAATAATAAAACCAAACTCTTCTCAAATTTATTATCTGAAAGTTCAATTAGGAAAACATGAACTCGCGTAAATCATCATGAGTAAATTATCTGATATTCCATGAAACGTCGGATAAATTTAAGTCTCCAATCAAAACAATACCGACGGATGTCCTAACAACAGAACATATTAACTTTAGCCGTGACAAATAAAGAGATTAAGTTGAGAAGTCAGATTTTGTAGCTGCCGACAATATAAATACTCTTGTTTATTTGGCGTATTCGAACACAAAGAAATTCCATCGCTTCAGATTTTGGAAAATGGATTTCTTCAACAACAGGATCAATTTGAATACCAATAAGTACTCCACCACTAATTTTATTTAAACGGTCATCTCTAAAGACTTCAAATTTGCTACCTAAGATTTCAGAGCTGAACATATTTGGTTTAAGCCAAGTTTCAGAGAAGAGTAAGGTTTTATATTCGCTGTGCAAACTCATCATATTACATTAAAGCCAAAAAGGTGGCCTTCTGTATTGCTCAAAAATGTACTTGCCCCGCCAACTAACGAAATTACATACCTTGGGAATATTCTTGCAACGTCTTTGCCTCCCTACTCTTCTACTAAAAAAATCGCTTTAGAAACACAGAAAAATTTTGAAACGAACAGTAAATTTAGAAGCACCGTTAGACTGTCTTGGACCAGATTAGAAAAAGAGAAGGCGACTTATTTTGCAAACACCTCAGTACTGTTTCAGATAATGCACCTTTGTCAAAAAATGCAAATGTTCCAAGTACACTATTTCTTGTAGAACATCCGAGTAAACACATTCAATAAATAATATAATTTGTTAAAAATGTTAAAAAATTTTAGACTCGCATACTTACATAAATTATTTTCAGTCCTTACTAAATCCATGCCTTTTTGCTCTAAAATACTTTTATAAAAGAATTTGAAATATATAACATCTCTCCTCAAAAATTCTTGCGTCTTGAATTTCTTCAGAAACATTTCTATTATCTTTTAAATATAATTGCAAGATTTCATACATATGACCATCCTCATCAAACAATTTTTAAGCTTTCAACCATTTAAAATTTGTTACCTCGGTTCCCACAATATGAAATTTGTATATTTTGTGATTGAACAAAATTGCAAGCTAGCGGTAACTCTCTACAAGAATATTAACAAAGTTTTAGAAATGGCTATATGAATCAGAGAGTAAAGACAATGTTGTACGGTCAAAAACATGATAGCCTCGTCGCAGCCCAAGTCAGTAGAAACCCTTTATAAATGTAACACACCAAAGCAGCATAAACATCATTTTCTGCGAGCTTTGCGTGAAGAAACTTACTGTCTCCTCTCAAAAGACTTTGTGGGGCTTAGGCAGTCTTGTATGAAGTCACGAATGAAATCCATAGATCAACGAGATTAGTTAGTTGATCTGGCCGACGGCCAGCGGCAGGCGCATTTAGGCCTTTTGGCACATTGTGATATAGGGATCCTGTCTCCTTCTCAAGTGCACAAAGTATTATGGGATTTTCGATGGTCGCTGTGGATAACTCAGCAAAGCAGTCGAAATAGTATTGGCTGGCCACATCTGTCTTGCAACGTTACACGTGGTTTCATTATGTCAATTGTGAAGTCCACTCTTAGCTACCACTTTGCTTTGGATAGAGGTACGCCCACATCTTGTACAGGGTTCATATTCGTTAAGATAGTTCCTTCTCTGGCCAGCTCATCCACTGTACAGTTGCCTGGTATATCTCTATGCCCGGGTACCCAGATTACGGTCGTGTCGCAACGAAAGTCCTTAGGGAATGTTTCTACATTTTAATGCCACTTTTGCCGTGGTAAAATTACATTGAAGATAACTGATGATAGCTTGGCTGTGTGAATATAAAGTAATAGATTGGTTGGTGACAGTAGATTCAATCGGCGGCTTCTGTAAAAATGGCTATCGCTCCATGACCTAGGACGTCTCAGTTGTCCTATTTGCCCCGCCCAGGTATATGAAAAAGCAATTGTTAAAACAAAAAAAATTTTTTTTGGTTATAAGTAATTGAGCAAAGGCCTATTTTTGTTAGAAAATTTTTTTTAAATTGAATATTTGTTATACAACAAAGAAAAATTGGTAGAAGTGACAGCTGTTTCGGAGATCACCACATCTCCTCATCAGACTTCTTTTGCCAGGAATCGAACCGACGGATTCTGGCATAACAGGCGAGTGCTCTACCAACTGAGCCAACGCCTGCCATGTAATCTGTTGTTGTATTATTCAATTTTTTACTAACCAACAACTATTAAGTGCGCTAATATTTAGCCGCTATTTTGAATTAATGTTGGGTTAGCGAGTATTTTGCAATCCTGCATACATTCAGGCATTAATAGTATGGTTGTATAACAAAATATTCAATTAAAAATAATTTTTCTAACAAAAATAGATTTTTGAATACAGCTCATTTACTTATAACCAAAAACAATTACAGGCCGCATTAAACAATCCAAAAAAAATTGTTTTCAGCCTGTAGTGCACTTTTCGGGGATATGTAGGAAACATAGTATTCAGCGGAGGTCTATTGAGAGCAAGTTTAAAAGAGTTTGTAGTGCCTTCGTGGGAGTCAGAGTCATCGTGTCAGCTTCGAGTGCAGGGCACAAAACAGAGACATCGTAGAAAGAGATCGATCTGACTACCGCTGTGTATATTCAGTGAACACTATACGGCCTTAGGCGCCATATTTTGTCAATAGCTGCTTTAAAAGCATACGGAACAGTTATAGCTTTTCTTGTACTTATTACCGTGTTTTGACCCCAGTTAAGTTTGCTATCCAAGATTATTCCGTTTCATTTATTAGGGAATATTTAAACGAGAGAGGTTTATATATCTTGGCGAAAATTACCATTTCGGGTTTAGCTGGATTGATGTCCAGCCCGTTATCATTACATCAATTTTCTACTTAGTTTAGCGCCTCTGGGAGTATATTATTAAAAGCGTCCTCTATGTCCAGAAAATTGTCGAGTGCATATTCTTTGAAGACAAACGCTTTTTCAATACAACCAAGTACAAAATGTAACCCTGCGTCGCGCTTAGAATAGGCATCTTGGTTTGCCAATAGTTGTACGGTTGGAAAGAAATAATTTCCCATTTCACTCTGTTATGGCAGACGATATTACTGATATTCGATGAGTACTGATTTCCTACACGTTGGGGTGCCATATAATTCAACGAACTCCCTAGAAAGTGGGTGGTCATTAGAACTTCTAGCATTTCTGTGCAAAGTGTGGTCCATACATGGTCTGGCTTCTGGATAAAGTTAAGATTAGCAGAGATTTTGGAAAGGGTCTTTTTAGTTTATATACTTCTAAGTAGGCATCTATGTCACCGTAGAAGGGTTTCCAGGATTCTATTTGTGCCTTCCTCACAGCATTTTTGATAGTTCTTAGACAATTTTTGTAGGATTTCCACGAACCGGTTCTTTTGGCTTCAGTAAAGAGTCTTCTGCTACTCTTCCTGAGCTCAGAGATTGCAGTACCCCGCTATTTTGGTATTTTCTTCCTTTTTGAGATCGTTAGAGAGCCTGACGTCTCAAAGGTAGCGTTTTAATTCTCAATGATGCTTCATCGTAATTATTCAATAAGCTGGGCTTATCGCGGGAAGCCTTTAGAAAGGATGCTATTATCTATCTATCTTCTGTTCCCCAACGCAGAGAACAAAAGATATGTATAAGTGATTCGAGAAAGACGATTTACTACTTACCTGCTAATTACCGATCTGATCCGAAATGGAATTTGAAGTCACTTTTTATCAAGGCAGAAGTCAAAAGGATGGGTTTTTTACCACAGTTACATATTGCTAGATCGTTATTAAGTATGAAGTCAAGTGGGGACTTGCCTCTAGTATTAGTATCAGTGGAGCCCACAGATTGTAGGGTGAATGTTAGAATCGGTTCCAATTATCAACTCAAGATTTTACGCGGGGTAAGGCATGCCTGTCGTAAGAGGTGACTAAAATCCAATAGTTCCTAGGACAGTCGGGTCTTTATATCGGAACAACCCGGATTTTTATCCGGCAAAGGACTATCACTGCCGCAAAATTTGGGGAATTTTTCTGAGGTTATAACAACAAAAACAACAACATAAATCGAATGCTTTATGGTTCGCATTCTTTGTAGCTTCTAGCAGACGATGTGGTGGTAATATGTTATTTTACTGTCATACACACTGCGCCTCTGTATTGGGAGAGTAGAAAATAAGAAAATATCTTTTTGATCAGAATACATACCCTAATCCTACCTGTAACGGAAGCTGATACTGTCTGGTAGGCACCAGAGGTTTATCTACAGATCGTGTTACCTACTGTTCAAGGATCATTTGTGAAAATGATGTCCTCCGCTATTTCGCCGAGGTGTAGAACGAGGCCAGCAGACGTTATCTTGGAGCAAATTAATGTGGGAAGTTGATAAGTCATAGCTTTGTTCTCCTCTGCCCCAAGAAAGGTTAGGACTTTAGCCTCTCTTCATAGATCTCGGTGTCCAGAAGTTGGTCTTCTTCCAAATTTTCCCACTGGTTGAATACGAGATTAAATATATAAATATCTAGCCTGACAAACGGACAAAATATAGATATTATTTCACAGAGTATAACGTAGCAGTATGAATGGAACTAGTTCGTAATATAAAACAGAGAGAGAGATCTGCTAATATATGCTAGTGCAATACTGTTGAGAACAACATAAAATCTCTTTAAGGACAGAGAAAAATTTTTGCGAAAAAGCCTTATATCCGCTATTTTAACAAGCATACTGGTAGAACCATTTTCGTCTCGAGTGTAAGCTCATATTTACTTTGTCTGCATAAGTCAAAAACACATGTACGCCGATGTCGTTCGCGTTCTTTATGAAACCAAAGCAAATAAAAAACACTGCGTAAAAACAACAACAATACATGCACGAAACTCAAACACAGTAGTAAATATTTTGTAGAACGCACTACAAAACATGTCAATGAGGCCTTCAAAAGAGCTTGTAAACATACTGTCAGAAGAAACGTCCTTCGCCGTTAAAGCTGAAAATCTTACGAATGGGTTAGTCAAAGTGGCAATCTTGACGTTATGCGGCAATCGCGACATACCGACAAGTGCAGGACCATATACATAAATACATAATGGGTCACCTTTACTGCCACCACAGCCTGTCTTTTCATGTTTCATTTTCATTTAGTGCGCGTTTAAAAAAAATCTTTTTGAACAATTGCTCTTTTCACCCTCATTATTTGGGCGAAAAATGGCGCGGCTGCATCACAGTATGAAGAAAGAACAAATCAGGAGAAAACTGCACGCCAGAGGCGTACACACGCACACGCCCTGCTGTCTCATGTCACCTTGGCTGCTTAATAATTACCGCGAAAAGCCAACAAGCACCGGCGAGTCTGAGCTCGTGAATGGGGCATTGAGTGAACAAACGACTGAGCGTCCGACCGTATGGAGGTATAAAAGAAAGAGAGTTGAACAATACTTGTACATAAGTAAATAATGAAAATATGAGCAACATATTGCTTGACGACGACCGAATTGCCAACGGTCAGTTTACTTTTGTTTGTTTTTTTCTCCCCTCTTTTGTTCTTCACATTTTTTACTGTGGCAATCAAGCAAATTAAGTTTACAACCGCAGGCATTCAATTCTGGGCACTAAATTCTCATTCAATTTATTAACTGAACTTGGTTAGTAGCACCATTGATGCTTGAACACTTTATGGGCCACCAGAGCTGGAAGAAAGAAAAAATAAATCAAAGGGAATAAAAAAAAATATGCCAGGTGACACTTGTGCGGTTTGTGAGCAATCTGTCGCTTCAAAAATGTTCATCTTCACCCTAAGTTTTGTAGAATTTTTTAGAAAATTGTTAAGTCATCACTTCTAGTCTTCTATCTTGTGCTCATAAGCTTTTTATAAGCTTTCACGCTAGTTGTAGCAGAGATAAGCACATGCGTCACTCAAAAAATAGCACGGGATTTTAATATAGTCAATTAGAAACTCATAAAAAGTTTTGGTTTCCTAATTTAATTTTAACATACCGTAGGGCGCATAAAAGTTATTGAACTAGTACCGATAACTGATATTTAATAAATAAGTTTTACGAAGGTTGCTTTTAGTGTGGTGCTTCAGTCTTGTTAAGCTGCCGTAAATTCTTATGCAAGATTTGGCTCAATGCTCAATGCGAGATTACTAACAATATATATATATATTTTTAAAATTAATTTATTTTATTTTATTCTTTAAATAATCGCCTTTTGCTGCGTCGATAATACCCTTTAAATATTTTCAAAAAGTAGGTTAAAGTTCCCGATCAATGCATCATCGAAAGTTTCCTAGTGACAATGACAAAATTCTTCGCTTGACATTCGAGATGCGGGAAAGGTCAAAAATATAACGGTTTAACTTCCACATTTCAATAATGGAAACACCTTCGTCTGGTGTTTAGTTTAGCAACTGAAATATAGGAGAAGGGTGATGTTAAAAACATTTGTAGTTATTGTTGTAGCAGTAGTAGCTTGCTTGACTTCGCAAGCCATAAGCATTACGATTTTGAACTTTTTTTTGAAAAGAAGGAAACTTATTACATATGTAAAAAAAAGAGCTGCATAAATGGGTGTTATCCACAGAATTATCATAATTGTTGTGGTTATAAGAAAAGCTGTCCACCGCGCGTTGCTATGTAGCAACCAAATGTTATTTCTGGTTAAATAAAAGAAATTTTGCGGCTTTTCATGTATGTAATATGTACAAAATATTTTTATTGCATGGTTCAAAAAGTAATAGAAGGAACATTGATTGGTGTGCTTTTTTAACAATTGCCTCACAATAATTAATAAAATCTTATAACTAAATTGAATGGGTTCCTGGCTTACCATTTATTTTTAAAAGGCTATTATGCCTCTTCTTTTCAGAATTGGACTTTCTGCGAAAGCCAAAGGGTTCGGATGCTATGTATTTTTTTTATGGTTTCAATCTTTTCTCTGATGGTGCGTATATTTATATGTATCTTTATAGACATTTCCATTAAGTCCGTACGATGATGCTCCCGTTATTATCATTAAAGTTTTTGAATAAAGTTATTGTACTATATCTATGAATATTCGACGTCGCATTATATTATGATATGAAATAACATATATGCACAGTCAATAGCCGTGTTATAGACTGACTAGGCCGGATCAACTTAGCTAAACATTCTGTGTAAATTATTATCGGTTTATCTCTTATCTAGTTGAAAATTATTTAAAAACAGCTTATTTTCTTTTAAAAGTATACAATCTTAAATGAAATTGTGCTTATATAAAATATATTAAACTTTAACCCAGCGCCAGCCACTCAGCAAACACACCAGCATACATGGTTATGTCCCTAAAAACTCACCCTAAATTTAGTAGACTCATACTTTACTCTACGAAAAATTTTTACTCATTCAATATAAATTTTAAACATTTTACGACTAAAACTTTCATAAAATTTTCATGTACGTATTTGAACACTTAAAATCCGCCACTTATCATCGAAACAAATCAAATCAAATTTGAGTTAAAACTGCGGTACTACCAATGCCTGCTCCTTTTTCATATATACACGCATACAATTACAAACAATTGAACGAACGAGCGGAGCTTACAAGTGTAAGGTGAAAAAGCTAATGTGCAGCCAATTTGCAGGAGCTAAAAAGTGGTGGTAGACGACAAGGGTTGAATGTTTTTAGTGCCTCTAGAGCCTAGAGTGGCTTGCGAACTGATGCGTGCAATAATACTTAAGTGCTTGTGTTTGTGCAAAAGTACACACGGCCATTGTATATGTGCACAAAGCGTTATAAGAGCCGTTTAATATTTCAACGTAATGTATTGTATAAACACGCTTACACAGATGAACACAAATATGCATACATACATATGTGCTTAATACATTTTGCATATTTATTAGGGTGTGCTATATTTATCAGGTGTGATTTCATACAAATATACGTAATGCTCCAATAAATCAATTTAATTCCAACAAATCAAGTGTTTTCGAGCATATTTGTTATACTTATACAATGTGTACAATATATTTTATACCTTTCATGTACATGGATTGGTATATTAGCTTTGGTCCGAAGTATGTGAGAAAAGATAAACCCGCTGAAATTCATAGCGATCGTATCAGAATCATCTGAATTGATTCAGCAATGTCCGTCTGTCCGTCTGTCTGTCTGTACATCGTTCCGCCAGTCTGTTTGAGCGTATCCTAGTCCCACAGTTTTTGAGATATTTCAACCAAACTTGGTAGGCAGACGTTCATTTATCGGAACTGACCAGATCGAATCACTGAAGCATATATACGACGGATTTTTGAGATTTGAAATTTTGGGTCATAAATCCGTCAATAAAGTACCTACGAACGTATACAACACATACATAATGAACAGCAAATTGATTCTGAAAATCATCCAAATCGGACGTATATAACATATAGCTCCCATACAGCGATATTTCCAGATGTAATTAACATTTAGAAGCATGAAAGTTAGTACTATCCATAATTATTATGAATTGCATATTGGCAATGCAATAATCGAAATGCCACCAATAGGGATAATAGATTTCTAAGTGTCGTTTTGGTCATTTTTAATATGTCACGATCTGTCTTTTTTTTCATTTTATTCACAAATGTTTACAATTTCATCATTGGAACACCATAAATGTCGCGAATTTGCTGATTTTGCCCTGGAACAGCTTGAAAACGATAACGATTTTTTGAATCATTTTTACCGATGAGTCTCACTTTCATCTGAGTGGTGCAGTAAATAAACAAAACTGTCGATTCTGGTGCAAATAAAATCCACAAATTATTCAAGAACAACCATTATATTCACCTAAATTGACAGTTTTGGGTGGATTTTTGTCTGGTGGAATCATCGGTCCGTACTTCTTCTCGCCAGTGCAACAAGAGCCGATATATCGGCCTCCGGCACTCAAAGGGTTACTTTCTCTACGCTTTGTTTTATGAGTCCGCTCTAAGCAGATATAGTACAACTTCGAGCGCTATTTTCTGCTCTAGCTTGTTTGGTAGATTAACGTACGCGATTAGATTATGAATATAGAATGTTCACCGGTCACAGAAAGGAGCTTAAATAAAAGTGAAAAGACAAAAATTTCATTTTATAAAATAAATTTGGAAGAAAACTTAAATATTAAAAAAAATATAATTACAACAGAAATGCCAAACCTTTACATTTAGAAATTGTTGATAGGAAAGCGTTTCATGAAGTTATTGCTTCGAATTGCTCTAACTTGCTCAAACTTCTTTTTCTGTAGCTGCTCTGTTATGCTCGAACTACTCTATTTTCAGATTCTTTAAACAAATTTAAATATTAATTTTTTTGAGCTGGATCAGACCATATTTTATATCTTGGGAAAGTGAAAAAATTACAACAACAGGCTGATTTCGGAAACTACCACGTTTCTTCATCAGACTTCTTTCCAGCCACCCTTTTTCGAATTGGATCCGAACATAGGAAACCCACAGCACAAACCAATATATAAGCAATTAGGCTAAGTGTGCGTCGGGTTAACTTATTGTTGTTTTTTTCTCTTTCTACATATTTACGATCAAGTGCTCAGATTTTCTGTAATAGTTCATATTTAAACTGAATTTCTATAATTTTTTCTTGGGCCAGGTCTCGAATCCATGACCTTCAGTATGGCAGTTAGCACTGTTAACCTATTGTGTGCAAAAAAAATGGTTGAACCTAATAATAATTCCATTTCAAATAAATGTTTCTTATAAAGTCTATCAGTCTTACCGAAAAAAAAAAACAATTATATAACACACACTTACACACACAATTTTCTTAAAAATCTAATATTTTACATCTGAATAGTATCCAAAGTTTATGAGCTTCAGCATAGTGTTTTTCCTCTCAGAACGCGTTAATTGGTAAAACAAGGCACACCCTAATACATGCCGCCAATTTAACACCCATTTATAGCGTTCGCAAGCTCGTACTGTAGCTCCAAGCAAAATTCGCTGTCAGACTGACTGTTCATCCATTGTTGTTGCTGCGAAGTGGGTAATGTTATATCAACAACGTTTAATATTACATTCATCGATTGTGATGCCGATAGCAATCGAGAGCACTTACCATGCTGACAAACACGCACATACGCACATACACAGTCAGCGGGTGAGACAAGCTGGCGCCACCGCTTGCCGGTTGTGGTGAACTATGCGGTGTGGCAGCTGTTAAGGTAATTTCCCTAATATTTTGCCAAAGTACCAAACAATGCTTGCACACAAACAACCATACAAATATATATACATATATGTATGTACATATGTATATATGTCGGTAAATACGTTTAGAGGTGAATGACTAACTTTATGTTACATATTAGTGTTGTTGGCGCAGTGATAACCACTGGCAGCGCACTTTTCTAACTCTGCGTATTTATGGTCCTATTTGTGTATGTGTGTGTGCGTTAAACTGTCAACCAACAGCAATTTAGTGCATCACACGGCAAAATGTGTTTTTGTGTAATTTATCAATGCGCTTCGAGTCACAAAAAACAACAAGAACAACGAAAGTTTTCTAATTTTTGTGCGCAAAAAAGAAAATGAGATAAATTTGGAAATACTCGCATATATGTATTCACAAAATTTTTGCAGAATCTATGTATGTATGTAAAATCACTGTATTGTAAGCTATTTTCAGCGCTCTTTCGTGGATTATATATTAAATATTTATTATAAATTACAATTGATATATTTTTTGCGTCAGACTTGCTTTACATCTAAGAATGAGATCGCCCCGATACCATTTATAACTTTTACACATTTTTTGAACTTGAAATGGGATATTAACTTTCATCCAAAATATAAGCAACAGAAATAAATATATTTATATTAGCTTGAACGAACGGTTCATTTGAGATATATTGAAAGAACTTTTTATGGATTAGAATTTTGTGACGTGTTAATCGGATTCAGCCAAATCAGACGACCATAACACGTAGCTTCCATGCAACGTATTGTTCAGGTATGTAATGAAGTAAATATAGAAGACAATATCAACTTATTCAACTATTTGCCCTCAACGAGACCAATGTACCACAGAAGTAGGCTAAAAAATGTAATGATCCCCCAATCAAGTGGAGCTAAATAACTTGACAAACACATAGTCATATTCAATTATGGGACTCTGCATGCGCAACTAGCATCCATAGAATACAGGGATATCAATCAAAAACATAGAGAATATACATATTGAAATACCAATTGTAAACACAGAAGTGATAAATGCCTAGAGAAAATATTTGTTGAAACTGCAAATCATTCGAATCCTCCAGCGTACGTTTTATCCTGCCCAGCAAACCGAATACGCCTTCAAAGAAAGGATCTGCCAGTCTTTTGTAGAACAACGTGTTACCTGTCGTTCATAACTACTAATAACAAGGGAAAGCGGAAATTCAGTGGTTATTAATATTGTAGAACTTATTGTTTGCCTTTAAATAAAAATAAAAATATTTTGTTTTGCATTTGATCTTTAAAAATTTTATAATCATTTTCTTGAGTGTTTCTCGTGGTAAATTTGTGAACTTAAATGTTTTGCAATTCCTTTTTAAACTCATATACCTCAAAAAATTTTTTAGGAGTGGATAAATTTAAAATCTTCACGTGAATTTTAATATTCAGATATTGAAAAAAAAATGTTTTATATTAAATCAGGAGCTGAGTAGTTAGCAGTGCATGCTATTATGCGGAGGGACCATCTGTTCGATTTCGGGCTAAGACCAACATCCAAAAATTACAGAAAAGATTCTAATTGTGATCACTCCTCGGTAGGGAATACCAACTCCACTACGAGTATATCCGTTTTTTCAACTTTCTTCAAGCGAATACTGAACCATTTCGTACACCGCAAACCTTGTGTTGAATATTTACCAAATCGGGAATAATACTGAAGGGGAGATGGTGGTCAAGATTTTTTTTTCTAATATTCGAAAGTATATTCTTTTAAGAATAATTTGTAATTATATCCACAGTATTTTCCATTCTACAGGTCTTTGAGCAGGTAGCGGCCGACCGCTCGACCTTAAACACTTCAAACTTTAAATTACTTTTTCTCAGAACCGTTTTATTCTGCACGGCACAGGAAAAAAGAAATGATTTGAAATATGAATACGTTATTCAGTACACCAGTAGCTATGCCATATGTCCTAGCTATCTTGATAAATTCAGACAAAAAATAAGCCTGTTTCGTTTATCGAAATTCAAAAATTCACAATTTAAAAAAATTTAATCTTAATACAGGATATAGCTGCAATTGTATAAATTAACAATATTGGGTTTTGTACAAGAGCCAAAATTTCCTGCGCCATCCACATCCAGAAGATCAACTTCAGGACCAATTTTAAATTAATTATTTTTAATTATCTAAATGTTTTTGTATTCAACAAAAGTTTTAAAATATACCTACAAAGTTTAAATATTGCTATTTATTATGATCACCTTAAAAAAATATTGAATATTCCTAAAATTTACGAACTCTAGACCACCATCTCCCCTGAAGATGTCACAGATCACAATTTCTGTAGTTCAATAAGCAAACTACAGATGTCAGCCATTTATGTACTTAAATATTATATTAAACATAATTACAAATTTAAAATTTACCCTAGAAATGTATTATACAAATTCTGGTACTTCGGTTCTTAGGATATCTTAATTTCCGATCAACGATCTAACAAATGCATAATTGTAGCAAGCATACCATTCACGCACATGTATAACATTCAACATGTATGTATGTCGTAAAGATATTCTATGTAAACCTTGTGCCCAATTGTCTGCTTCGTCTGATGCTACTGCTGTTGCTGGAAAATATTGTCAACCGCCATCCGCGCTTGGCCATGAATTCATTTGCCATTTTGTGCTATTTAAATTTGCTTTTGTTGTTATTGTTGTTGTTTTTGTATGTTGCATGTCACATAACCCATACATCGACCGGCTGATGAATTTTTAATTATGCGCATATTAGCCGCATGAATTTTTGCAACAACTGCAAAAGCAGCAGCAGCAGTAGCAGTAGCAGGCGGATAGCGTAAGTGGAGAATTTTGCAGAGCTTTTTGTTATATATAAATTTCACCACCTCCTGCAGCACTCACCGGCCTTGGCCGATTTATAGTTGACATAAGCGCACAATTTTCATAAAATTGTTCGTTGTTTTTATTACCGTTACAGCTTCAGTTCGGTATGGGTTCCTGCTGCAGTAGTGTATAGTTGTCGAAAATGTCACATGTGACAGCTTATGAGGGTGATAAATGCTCGTAAAGTTCGTTTAAAATGCAATAAAAAATTTCGGCTTTCGTTTTTTGCACGTTTATCAAATTTTTGCACATTTAAATTATGTGTGCAAGTGCAGTGGGGTAGTAGTATGACGCTTTGATTGTAAAATTTATGCAATTTATATTGCGGGATTTTATAAACGTCATTTTTTTTCGAAGACAAGAACATAATTTGAATGAGCGAATATATTTAAAAAAAATAAATATATTCATACATATTTGATATTATAGATTCTTTGTCAATAAAAGCTTATTATTAAATAAATAGTTGCCTTATTTACAAATATTTAATTGCTTTTACCACATAATTTTTATCTAAAGTAATTTTTCTGTAAACACCGATATTGCAAAATTAAATATATTAATTACTAGTGGATTTTCTGGAGCTTTGTCATGCACATTTAATATGTTTATTAATTAATTTCAAAAGCATATATAATTTAAAAAAGGCATATAAGAGGTGATCCATTTTGAGGTTCCCTACTTTAAAAAAAAAATCGAATTAAATAGGAAATCTTTATTATCGCTCGAAGGAACATTCTTTGGCATTTATTTTTTTTAAATTACCTCTTTCAAATGTTGGCCGCGGCTACATCTCAGATGATCCATCAGTTCAGTCCAATTCTCGATGTTTCGTTCGAACATTTCGACTGATAACTGGCGAATGACACGCGTGATATTTTGCTCCAAGGTCTGAATCGAAGCGAGATTGCCCGCATAGACTTTAGACTTTACGTATTCCCACAGAAAAAAGTCTAACAGTGTGATATCACAGGATCTTGGTGGCCAATCGACCGGCACAAAACGTGAAATTATTTGCTCACCGAAGTGTTATCTTAATAAATCCATTGATTGATGCAATGTGTGTGAAGTGGCGCCGTCTTGTTGAAATCAAATGTCGCGGATATCACGAACTTCAATTTCAGGCATCTAGACGTAAAATGCGCCAAGTCGTTCTCAACTACAGCCGCTATATTTTATTAACTGCGTGCTGGACGTGGTCTATTCGGTCGAATATTATCCAATAATGAATGCTGGGTCTCAAGATGCGTGATGGTGTAGCGCATAGTACGCTCAGTAGGCCGATTATGTTGACCATAAATTGAGCGAAGCGTGCGAAACACATTCTTTACAGAACGTCAATTTTCGTAATAAGTTGAATGATTTGTAAGCGTTGTTCAGGTTTCAGTCTTTCCACGATGAAATGCCAACAATACTGAACAAAAATAACATGACAGCTTGACACGACTCCCTCGTGATCTGTCAAAAAATGCTATTAAAAAAAAGTACTTCTACCTGGATCACTCTTTATATAAATTTATAAGTCAATATGGTGAATTCATTAAATGGCCAACACAAAAATTCCGTTAAAAGGTATTGTAACGCTTAGAGGCGGCAAAAGCTATTGGGGTAATAGTTTAGGCGATCTCGTATTCCCTGAGAAACTCAATTATAGCAGCTCTGTACATTTACCAGATGACATTTTCCAAATCGAAATTCTTGTATCTCTTTTCCATGCAGATAAATAATTTCACATTAAAAAGCCAACGCAATCATAAAAAACGTAAAAATTCATACGGTTTGCCAGTGAAAACTGTTCACTCATATTAGAAGAAGTTCAGGTGCAACGGTATATGTATGTACGCATACATTTACAAACCTCTACTACAACTGTTATTAACTGTCAAACAATGAAAATCGTTATCGCTTCGAGACTGCATAAT
Organism: Neoceratitis asiatica; assembly: GCA_030068015.2. NCBI lineage: Eukaryota > Metazoa > Arthropoda > Insecta > Diptera > Tephritidae > Neoceratitis > Neoceratitis asiatica. Next base: position 75,990,771 of record CM061524.1, read on the forward strand.
TGACGCCACAATTGCGAAACTCTAGTAGCTCTAGTAGCTACTCATACGCCGTGTTATACTCACACAAGCAGTATGAGTATTGTATTGTAGTTAGTATGTGGCAATAACAAATGAAAGTGATATGAGTACACATATGTCCAGTATTGTCTGGCGAAGAAGCAGACTTGCACATATCTACCCAATATGACCTTAGTATGATACATACAGTGAGAAGAAAAAATAAGCATATTCGGTTGTTCTTAAATATTGTATTAATTTTGAAAGTAACGCGAATGCAGAAACTCAATTTTATTCAATTTAATTTAAAATAATTTAATTTCATTTAAATTAATTTCATTTAATTTAGTCCCACTTTAATTAATTTATCTAGCTTAATTTAATTTATTTTATTAACATTAATTAATTTTTCGAGCTATATGAGACCATTTTTTTGTTTTTTGGGGAAAGTGAAAAAATTACAACAACAGTCTGAGTGGTAGAAGTTACAGCTAATAATAATTTATTTTAATTTTTTTATTCCATTTTGTTTTATTTTAATTTTTATTCTACTATATTTTTGTTAATTTTATATTACTTTATTTTAGTATTTTATATTTTTTTTTATTATATTTAATTTAATTTATTTTATTTTATTTTGTTTAATTTTATCTTATTTTATTTCATTTTATTTTATTTTATTTTATTTTATTTTATTTTATTTTATTTTATTTTATTTTATTTTTATTTTTATTTTAATTTTATGTTATTTCAATTTAGTGTGTATATAAATATATTTTATTTCTTATTTCCCTTTATTTTATATTATTAATTTTTTTTTAAATTAATTTAATTTAATTTTAATGTTTTATTTGGTTTTATGTTGTTTTATCTCGGTATTTAAAATGATGTCAATTTAATTTTACTTCTTACTGTATATATGTATGCGCATAAATATTTACATTTGTATGTCCGCCCTGCGTTGAAGTAAACCAACTCATAACTGTATTTTGTGTGTTTAGTGAAATTGCAATATTAGAATGCTTACAGGCGGAATGGGAAAATGGATTAAAAGCAGAGAAAAGGTAGTGTCCTACAACTACAATAATACTACAGTTTGATTGATACCAATGGACATACATATGTAGATTAGAAATTTCTCTGAATTTTACAAACATTTGGCAAATTGGAATTGGGAAATCGAAATATAACTGAACGAATTATGCGCCTAGACCGAGGGATGCACAGTCAGACAGATCTGCAGATGCAGACATAGATAGACAAACATAGAGATGATAAGAATGCTGGTGTACAAAACGGAAGGCTAGATGAAAGTGTGCGCTGGCGAATCCTGAATGTACAATTGTAAACAAGCAAATGAACAAACCAGCTGACAGACGGACAGAGAAACGAAAGGAGGAACATGGGAGCACACTTGTAGAAGCCTGATATTTGACAGCAAACACGCGACGAACAGGAATAGTTGCGGTGAAAGGGCAGAAAGGGCTATGAGACGCGGAGAGTAGAGAGCATGGAGGTACCTAACCAGTTATCGAGTTGTTTGGTGTTGTTGTTGTTTTATTTAGAATTTGTTTTATGTAAAATTCTGGCAATGCACAAACGCCACTAGCTCCCCCGTTGTATGTGAAACTTTCGGAGCACAAGCCACGCAAACATACTAAAATAACTGTATTCACCTGCAGCGGTGCGGCCAATGAAATGTAGACATTAGGGTGACTATATTTTCCGTTTGCATGATCGGCCGCAGATTCATATGCAGTTATCCTCTCATAAGGTTCTGCTTATCTCACTAGCAATCCTTTCATTTACCTCAATGAGTTCCGACCTCATTTCTCTGCCATGACACTAACTGAAAGCAGATCCTTCTCCACCTGATCTTTCCAACTGAGTGGAGGTCTTCCTTTTCCTCTACTTCCAGCGGCGGGTACTGTTTTGGGTACTTTTTAAGCTGAAACGATGTATCTAACTTCGCTGAACTGCTTCAATATCATCGTTCATATGTATATCTCGTACAGTTCGTCGCCCAATAGTATGTGGTATTCGCCGTTAGCAATACGCAAAAAGTCACAAATCGTTAGCAAAACATTTCTCTCCTAAACTCCCGACGTTATCGTTCCCGAAATGCGACGTTCCCTAAAAATAATACTAGAGAAGACTAGATTAAAAATTTATCCGATATATTAATAAACATGGAATTTATTTTCCATTTTGGCTTACATCCTCTCAGATCGAAAATAAATTTTTTAATGAAACCTTTCAGAATAGGTAATGATGTTTCTAGATAGACATTGCCACTAATTCCAAATACTTTAATTTAAAATTATTATAAAATAAGTGGAAAATTTACTACGTTAAGGGCAATAAGCTAAAAAATATTTATTTCTAAATATATTTTTATGAACAATTTCAAAAATTTTTATGGAATTAAGGTGGATTTGATAATTTTAAAAAATCGTTTTTTTTTTGTTTGTCTTTTTAAATTGTAAAATATGTTTAAAATATTCTTATAAAATTTCAAATCGATCGGAGTAAAATTCTGAGAGATAGACCCCATCAGGCCATGTCCGTATCAATTTGAAACTTTAAACGCGTTTATCTCAAAACTCTATTTTTTAAGTCGAGGGCCTCGATTTCTCGAAAAGTTATAAAGCGATTTTGTTCAAATTTGGCACACATCTTTGTAATAACATTATCTAGCCACTGAACGAAGAATTTTTTTATTACAACTAATTTTTTCAAAAAATCAAAAAATGTGTTTTTTGGTTCAAAGTCTGTCAAAAATTCAAATTTTAATTTTTTGCTTTTTTTCCTTCATCAAATAACGAGATTGATCCATGTACTAAGGAAATATTTTTGGTTTTTTGATTTTAGATAAACCAATATTGAGTTATGCTGTCCACAGTCAGATCAAGTTCTTTTGAGATGTCAAGGACGATGAGATACCAACGGCTGAGTTTTCGGAATTTTTGAATAAAAATTTCACAAAATACTGCTTAAATATGTATCTTTGTTATGATGGATTATTTGAATAAAATATGTGATTGTATATATAAAAATATTTTTTTGAAAATTCCTTTTTTTTAACCTCTGAAACCCACCTAACCCACGTACCCCTGTCACTGATCCACTGATGCACTGATTAAAGCGACCCTCCAACTTCTCGATACCATTTTTGTAGTCAGTATACAGCATTCCTTTGAGATGTCAGAATAGAAAGAAGTCGCTGGGGGCCAGATTTGGGGAATACGGTAAATGTAGAAGCGATTCGCAATCCAATTCATCGGCTTTTGCCATCTTTTCTTTGCGTCAAATACGGCCGTTTTTCGGCGATTTCAACTTCGGAGTGAAATGAAGGAGCCATGTTTCATCCATTGTCACATATCGATGCAAGAACTCTGGTTTATTACGCTTGAACATCTCCAAACACTAATCCGCGGCACTAACTTTGCATAGAACTTTATCATATCCAAATATTCGTGAATGGTATGATGTACAGTTGATATCTTTAGAATGCCTACTATTTTATCCAATTTCTATTTACGGTCACTCATAATCATTTTGTGGTTTGTTTGATGTTTTCGTCGGTAACAACCTTTTGTGTGCGTCCATTGCGTTCACCATCTTCAGTGTTCATTTATCTACGTCTAAACTTAGCATACCAATACTTGATTATTGATTTTCCAAACACAATATTTTATCAACACATGGAATTATATTTATAAATTTTTTTTATAATAGCAAAAGTTGCTTCCCTCAAAATGCTATTATTCAAAAACTAACGATTCGACAGCTGTAAAATTTATGCACGCGTCTTTTGAAGGTTAGGACCAACTATGTATGGATGTGGATTTAATTATAGTAGTGCCATCTATGTGTCAGGGCAGGGTCTTTCCAATTGTTATTAGCAAATCAATACCGGACACCTTAACTTTTGTGCATAGCCAGCCTCAATCGCTGAGGTACTACGGTTTCTAATCGAAATTTCGTTCACTTAGATTCTGCATTTATATAACATAAAGATAAATATACTTGTACGTAGCGTGTGCACGCGCTTACTGTGGATAGCCCAGCTTCGTTCCACACACCAACCTACTACACCTGCATTTTGTGTTTACACATTTTTCCAAACACGGATTTCTCGACTTTTGACTGCTTACCGTAACAACAACCAAAATTGTTATTGCCTACAGATCGTTGTTTGTTCTTTGTTGATGTTTTTGTTGTTGTTGCTACTGCTAAAGTCTCATATCAATTTCGTTTTGTATGCAGCAAATGGAAGAAGGAAAAAAACGGTTTAGCAGTTGCCAAACAAATATACTCACGCAAATATTGTTCAAGTTCAAGTGACTCGTGAGAGTATGTGTGTGCCTTGAGTTCCGCAGAGAAATATATCAGTTCTTAACTATAATGTTTCATACTAGTTAAAATCTAGTTCCTGTTTGAATGTTGAACTTCCACGCAGAAAACTCTGATCCCTCCACTATCGCTTAATTTAGCGTCAACGAAAATTAAATTTATTCGTGACGTGATAAAAATTAACACAACGTAGTGGTGGTGCTGAAATTGTTGTTATACCGTTATTGGCGAGTTGCGGGCAATCGGAAACTGGTATCAACTTCATCTTTAATATACTACTTTTTAACCAGAACTTTTGCATAATAGTTGACTTTTCACTGCAGGGGTGTTTTGCATGCTTTATACACACATATATACATTTTTGTTAGTGTGATGAGCAAGTCAATATGTCGACGCAAGTCATGTTGCGCCGCCACTTATGCGCTGCCTGCTTTCCTGCTACCTGCTGCCTGTTGTTGTTTTCGTGTTTATTGTTGCAAGTTTTCAAATATTTTCGAATGCAGCCAGTTGTCTGTCTTTCAATCGATAGGCAGCCCTCGGATCGCGTACAACTGCATTTCAACGTTGAAGTGTTGCATGAATGAATTTCTACTCAATGTCGAGCGGAATACTAGAAATTTGAGTAAACATACATACTTCGTATCTACATACATACACACATATATATATATATATATATATATATATATGCAGATGTGTAATCATACATGTATATACGTGAATATATGTGTGTAAATATGCATTTTTAGCTAACTTTTTTGCAATATCGCGTTTCAAATTCAAAATTCAATTGAACAGCTTGCCAAACGCGGCCAAGGACTAATAAGTTTTCTGATTGAACACACTGATAGATAAAGAATGTTGCAAATGCTTGAAGTTTTCCAGATATGCAGCATTTATAAAATGAACATCCGGTCGTTTGCAAGAGTTAAAATCGGAAAATATTTGGTTAATGGTTGATGGTTGATGATTAATATTTTATGGTATTGCAATTTAAATTATTTAAGCAGTGACTATAAATAATTCTTTCAATTAGCATAACTGCTAATCTTCATATTTACTACATTAAAATATCCCGTCACTAAATAATATTTTCAATAATAATAATGAATTCTTAAATATTCAATTTTCAAATATAGGGTTTTCCAATAAAAGTGATATGATTTCTTTAAAAAAAAAACACATTAATAGCTAAGGAAACTCAAATGTTTTTTAATTAATGTGAAGTGCAATCGATACAACTAAGCTCTGAATATAACATCATTCAAATGGCCTCCACGACTTCTTTTGCAAGAACGAATTGGATGAACCCAATGTTTGAGCACTTTTTCCACTAAACCAAATCGCATGTCATGAATAGCACGTTCAATATTGAATTTTAAAACTTGAAGAGAGTCTGGTTTATTGCTTAAGACCAATGACTTGAAATAACCCCACAAGAAGTAGTCTAATGGAATTAAATCACAACTTGTTGGAGGCCATTCAATGTCACAATTTCTTGAAATAATCGAATCTCCAAACCTTTTTCGCAAAAATTCGGTTGTTAGAACCGGATGTTTCAAGAAAAAACTTCTTTCATTTCGAAATAAGTACGGACCGATGATTCCACCAGACCAAAAACCATACCAAACTGTCAATTTAGGTGAATGTAACGGTTGTTCATGAATAATTTGTGGATTTTATTCGCACCATAATCGACAGTTTTGTTTATTTACCGCACCACTCAGATGAAAGTGAGCCTCATCGGTGAAGATGATTTCCTTCAGAAAATCGTTATCGTTTTTAAGTTGTTCCAAGGCAAAATCAGCAAATTCACGACATTTATGGTGTTTCAATGATGAAATTGTAAACATTTCTGCATACAATGAAAAAAATTACAGATCATTACATGTCAAAAATGGAAAAAACAGAACTTAAAACCTCTTCATTATTTGCCTCTATCGATCCAACATCCCATCGTATCTGTCTTTTGAATGGATTCAAAGATAGACAGTTTTGATAACTGTGTTCAAAACTTTCAAAGCCAATGTCAACGTCGCGAGAAACGATTGAATAACAGTTCTCGGTGATATAAGATACGAACAACACTAATTCGACATAAAGTTTACGTTTCATTAGAATCACTTTCAAAGTTGAGTAGTTAGGTTAGCTTGTTTGATGGTAGGGACAAATGTCAGGTGTCATCCACCCGCAATCTCGAGAACATATTACTAAAATAGCTCCCATACGTATATTATACCAAGTAGCTCTATAGAGGACTATCCATTTGTCCATGTATTGTCTTTAGCATCCAAATATATTTTAATATGAATGGTCAGCTTATAATCTACATAATAGCAATTCTAAGGCTTTATGAACGAAGTTATGTTCCGTTTATCATTTAAAAAAGCCGTTGTCCGCCCAGACCTCTATTAAATTTCCTTCACACATCAACTCGATTTAAAACTTCACTAGACTCGGCCATGACTGATCATTGTTTAACATCATGCAACCGTGGCTCGCTAAAAGAGAGTTATATGTCTTGTTCCAATTTTTTCAAAAGCTCTTGGAAGTTCTCTAAAGCTTTTTTCATCCTCAACTCTTTATTTAAATAGAATAACCATTTTCACCGAAGATTTCTTCACTTTCTTTTCTGACATATTTTCCTCAACGAAAAATATATAATCAACGATTAAAACGCCTCGTCGCGCCATAACCAACACCTTAAACCGCAAAAAAGCTAAAAGGCAGAAAATGATGTTGATGAGACCCGATTAGGTTAATTTGTGTTTACGAGGAACAAGAAAAACAGATCAATGATGGCGGTGAGAAGTAGTAAAAATGCTTGCAACGATTTACAAATAATCTTTTGTTTGCTGACCTGATTAAATTTCTTTTAAATTAACACTTGTCGCCTTTCACCTACCAAGCGCCAACTCAGCAAAGCGGTGACGGGCACCCCACAAAAAGGCAAATTAAGAAAGCAAAGAATAAACGGTGAAAAGAAAAGATCAACAAGATATTAAAAAATACGACCGAGTAGAAAGATGAAGGAGGAAGGGACAAAATTTTAAAAAAGAAATCAGCAAAGCTGATTGTTAAAATAGACCGGGGCGGATAGCTTTAGATGGGATGTGCAAAAAAAAATATACAAATATATCAGTAGAGCAGACGGCAGCATTGTAAATATAACGAGAATTAAAGCAAGGCGGTAGGGAAACACGCTGTATAGCCTATAAACGTGGCCCACCTTGCCTCGACTCTCGTTGTCATCATCTTCATGCGCAATACGAGATTGTTATGTCAAGTCACGTTTGGGAGCGCAATTTTTATGTCACACACAGAAATATACATTCACCCCCTCCTCTTTTATCAACCGACAAGAGAAACACCACGGGGCGCCTGTGGACGATGGGCGTGCTATTAAGGGAAATCATACGCCGGCATGTTTACTTAGCATCTTGACTTTACTGATCCACACCTCCAGCCAGCCACGAAGCATATACAAGCACAACTGGTATGGCATGCCCCATAACATGCCGTTAAGATGATGCCTGTGGCCAACCAATAACCGGTAAAATCATACTCAAACAGTGTGAAGCACGCTGGGAATTCCGCAGTATGAGTGAGCACCGACGGGCAGCGCACATAGGTGACGCTAGGAAAATGAAGAGCTTCGCAGCAGCTATATATATGAAAGCTACATACCACGGCTGCTGGTGTGTGATTACATAGAAGTGTAGTATTAAAGCGTCGATTAGCCGCAAGGTGTATGGAGACGCCCAAACAATCAAGCAGAGACTGCAGATATACAGTAAGCACGGGATGGAACGGAGATAAGCGTCGAGCACTAAGCGAATGGAAGCCATTGGAAAGAGCTAGTGACAAGCGGAGAGACGACGGAGAGACATTTAGCCTTGCGGCCGAGCAGTTGAGTAGTTGGCTTGAATAAGCTTTGGCGGTATTTGAGACGGGCTAAGGTGAAACGCTTATTTAAACAGTTTGCCTGCGCGTTGGCTATAATTTTCTAAACTATTGGATAGGCGGACGTTCCACCCGAGGTAATGAGTTGTGGTCGCTGTGCAGCTCAACTTGCTCCTACTTCCAACTAACTAACATTCAATCTCTTTTGTGTCATTGTTTGACTTTCTCGTTGTTTTCGTACTATGATCCACCTGACCGAGCGGCCGATGATGATGACTTGGCTTAAGCATTTAAAGCCGGGAAATTGCAGTTGTTATCAACAGCTAAAATTAAGATAACAGCAAATTCCAGCTGTGTAGTCTGCTGGCTTCTCTGTCTGCTTTTCCCTTTTTAGTGTTTTAACAGTTAAAATATATCTTGTAGTCGCATAAAATATTGAATTCATTTGCAAACCTCATTACGTGGTTGAATATTTAAGAGATGGCGCATTTATTGATGAATATTATTTGATTTTCGTTGAGATTGTTCGAGATTTCGTTGGCAGGAGGAGGGTTTTAATGGTAATAATTTTTAAGTAACCGTAATGAAGACTGGAATTAGAGAGGAAAAAGAAAGACGGCACATTTGATAACGGAAATTTTTTAATGTTAAAAGTACATGAAAAAGAAACCCAAAAGAAACGTTAAAATAAAAGTTTGCAAGTTCAATATTATGAAGGATAATATCAAGCAGTGTTAAGATGTAAATGGAACGAGTTTAATTAGCGAATTATGTACCCCAGTGAACTGGTTCTTTGCTTGCAAGATAAGGAGCTACCTCTACGCTGCTTTGTCTGAGTTTGATATCCGTGCAAAACTCTTACGGCTATGTACACAAACCATCGATAATACCAGAAGCGTAGTCAGGAAGGGAGGGACCTCTCATATCACCTCGATACCAAACGAGGTATTAGACAGGATGACTCTTTTCGCGCAATTTCTTCAATTTTATGCTGGAAAAAATAATACGAGCTAGAAAAGGAAAATCTTCTATAAGAATGTACAATGTCTGGCTGATACCATTGCTACCATTGGCCATAATAACTGCGCCGTAAGTTCCGCTTTCTCTAGGTTAGACAAAGAAGTGAGGCGAATGGTCTGATAATGAAGGAGGGCAATGCAAAATATCTCCAGTCATCAAAAAACAGTTATCGGATTCTCGACTCGGCACCCACATCACTGTTGACAGTCACAACTTCGAAGTCGTACGGAAGTCGTTCAAACTGAGCAGGCAATTGAAAAGTAAAATTTTCTCTCCTTGAACTAAGACCAAACTCTACAAGTCGCTGATCTTTACCGTCGTGATATATGCAGAAGCTTAGACGATGTCGACATCCGATGAATTGGCTTTGGGAGTTTTCGATAGCAAAGTTTTGCGAAAGATTTATGGTATTTAGCGTGTTGGTAACGGCGAATACCGTAGGTGGTGGAGCGATGACCTGTACAAGCCATACGACGACATTGAGATAGTTTAGCGAACAAAAACACAGCCTCAGAGATAGCGATTAAAGCCTGCAGCTTTGAAAGCACTCGATGGATGTCCGCTGGTGGAAGCAAAGGAAGAGGAAGATTTCCACTGTGTTGGAAGGATCAGATGAAGAGGGACCTGGTTTCACTTGGTATTTCTAACTGGCGCCAAAACAGCGAGGAGGAGGAACGTGTTATTGTTGATTCTGCTATAACCGCGTAAGCGGTGCCTACACCAAAGAAGAATAAGAATAAGAAAAATAGTTTCTAGAAAAAGCTCGAACTTCACTACAGAAACTTGTTGACATAACAGCTACCGTGAATATTAATGTTATGAACGTTCCATGCAGCGCCCGCTTGTACCCATAGAATTTTCAACTGAAACCTCTGTATTTTTTCAATACTAGTTTCACAGGTGGTGTCCGGCAGTTTAACAAGATACATCTAAATTAAAATGAAACAAATCTAAGTTGACAATTTGAAAATGAAAATTTCTTTTTTACAATTTATATATGTTAAAATCAATGCAAATTTTGATGAACGCCTATAACTTGAGAACCACCAAAACAAATTGCACCAATTTTAGGAATTATAAAAGGATATTGGTGCAGCCGTTCCACAGATATTACCATTTTAGGGAACATTGGTCGTACCCATACAAAATACATGCAACAACAACAAATACATTCCAAAATACGCGTACATTACGTTGAATGTGGTATGTGGAGGGAGAGAGTGAAAAAAATTTAAAAAAATTAAAAAAATATATATATAGAAAATTCAATTAAAATTTTCAGATTATTTTGATATTTTTTATAGGCGTAGCAAAGAATGTTGGGGTCGCTAGTATTTTATAATTCTTCTGTATTGAGTTGCTTATTATTTCAAATATGTTAACTGACAACACCATTTAACATGGCACTAATGTGTAACACTTACAAGTGTCATTAGGATATAACAAGATAAAGACAAAAATTTCAAGATCTCCCCACAAGAATGAGTTGATCTTTTTCATGGAGATCTTCAACGTATCTGGAAGTGTTCATAAATTTTAAAATACCGAAAAACTGAAAATTACTTAATAGTGCACAGTCACCTTATGAAATCGAATTAATACAATTACTGTTAAAGTGTTAAACGTGTTTCGAAACGTACATTTGACGATTGTACGGAATCAGTCGGTATCGTTGAGAATATTTAACTTGGATAGTCTCATGCGCGCTCATGCACAACGTACGAGCCCTAAATCTTTCGATACCAAATACATCCGCCCGACAAGCTGTGCGCTCTGGTTTCACACGAGACGTACACGTCTCGAGAAACCGATTTTATTTTTCACCGGAGGAGTAAATTACCATAAAACTACTCAAAACGTGCTCCTGGCTCCAGAAACATACGATTTGCATCTTTTTGGTTGCTCCAGAACACCCCTATGGACAACCATACGCTAGTGGAATTATGTAAAGACCTTCTCTCTTCTTCTTTCCATGTGATACCAGGTTACTCTCCACCTGATCTTTCCAACGGAGTGGAAGTCTTCCTTTTACTCAGCTTCTGCCAGTGGGTATTCCATCGAATACTTTCAAAGCTGGAACGCTATCATCCATTCAGACGACATGACCTAGACAGCGTAGCCGTTGTCTCTTGATTCGCTGTACTATGTCAATTTCATCGAATAGCTCGTTCCATTGTCTGTGGTATTCGCCGTTGCCAACGCGCAAAGGACCGTAAAACTTCCGCAACACTTTTCTCTTGAAAACTTCTAAAGCAGACCATCAGCTGTCGACATCGTCCAGGCTTCTGCACGATATGTCAGTACGGGAATGATGAGCGGCTTGTAGAGTTTGGTTTTGGTTCGTCGAGAGAGGTCTTTACTGTTCAATTGTCTACTCAGTCCAAAGTAGCACCTGCTGGCAAGACTGATACAGCGTTGTACTTCAAGGCTGACATTGTTGGTATTGTTAATGCTGGTTCCTAGATAGACAAAACTATCTACAACTTCTAAGTTATGACTGTCAACAGTAACGTTGGAGCTAATTCGCGAATACGATAATTGTTTATTTGATAGCAGGAGATATTTCTTCTTGCCCTCGTTCACTACCAGACCCATTCGCTTCGCTACTTTGTCTAAACTAGAGGACGCAGAACTTGGTGAGGTTGTTATGACCAATTATGCCAATATCATCGGCATACGCCAACAATTACACACTCTTGTAGAATAGAAGATTGTACCTGATCTATTTAGCTCTACAGCTCTTATTATTTTCTCCAGCATCAAATTGAAGAAATCACATGATAAAGAGTCACCTTGTCTGAAACGTCGTTTGGTATAGATCGGCTCATAGAGGGCCTTCCCAATTCTGACTGTGCATCTGATATTTTCCAGGATCGGTTAACATAGTTTTATGACATTTGTTATGGGGATATCAAATTCAGACATAGCGGCGTGGAGGCAATTCTTTATCGTGATGTTGAAGGCAGCTTTAAAATCGATTAAAAGGTGGTGTAAATCTCCATGATTTGGAATATGGTGAATATCTGGTCAATGATGGATTTGCCAGATCTAAAGCCACACTGATAATATTCGATCAGTTTGTTGACGGTGGGCTTTAATCTTTAACAAGATTCGCTAGATAGGACCTTATGTGCAATATTAAGGAGACTTGTCCCACGGTAATTGGCGCAAACCGCAGGTCTCCATTTTTTTGGATTGGGCAGAGCACACCTAGGTTCCATTCGTCGGGCATGGTTTCGTTCCACCATATTTTGTAAAGAACCTGACGCATGCTCCTTGTCAGCTCTTTGCCGCCGTATTTGAATAGTTCTGCCGGTAAGCCATCGGCTCCCGCCGGTTTGCTATTTTTTAAGCGGGCAATCGTTATTCGAATTTTTCATAATCGGGTGATCGCGTCTATATCATGGTCATCGATATGGGTTTCGGGTTCGCCATCTCCGGGGTTTTCACTTTCAGTGCCACTGACAGGTTGAAGAAGTGTCCCCTCCTTATACTAAATATACTCTGGACATATGGCACCAGGTTACCTCCATGGTCCCTAAATTAATTTGCTCCCGTCTTGAAATCTTCTCTAAGGCGCCGCATCTTCTCATAGAATTTTCGAGCATTACCCTTGTCGGCCAGCTTTTCAAGCTCTTCATATTCACACATTTCGGCCTCTTTCTTTTTAGTCTACAAATGCGTTTCGCTTCCCTCTTCAGCTCTCGGTATCTATATCACCCCCTACGCGTTGTAGTCGATCCCAAAGCTGCGAGGTAGGCAGCTTTTTCTCCACTGCAGTTCGACATTCCTCATCGTACCAGCTGATTTTCTGGTATTGTTGAAAACCAATGGTTTCCAAATCAGCAGTACGCAAAGAATTTGCTATTTCATTCCACAGCTCCCTTATATCGAGTCGTTGATGAGTGCTATTAGACAGCAGGTATGCAAGCCGAGTAGAAAACCTGCTGACTGTCTGCTGTGAGTGCAGCTTTTCGAAGTCAAACCTTCCTTGTGTTTGTTGACGGGCATTCTGTGCCACACAGATGTGGGTGCGTATTTTTGCTACTATAAAATAATGACCCGTGTTGATATTTCGCCCTCGGAACGTACGCACGTCTAGAATACTGGATACATGTCTTCCGTCTATCACAAGATGATCGATTTAGTTGCGTGTCTTTCGATCAGATCGTCACCTTGATAAGTTTTCTCGTTCTGGAATCTAATACTGTGGATAACCATATTTCGAGCTCCGCGAAGTCAATCAGCCTCAGCCCGTTTGGGTATGCTTCGTCGGAGGCTGAATATTCCGATTGTTGCGCCAAAAATACCTTCTTCGCGCATCCTGGCGTTGAAATTGCCTAGCACATTTTTGACATCGTGGCGGGGGCAGCGCTCATAAGTGCGTTTTAGTTTCTCATAGAAAGCATTTTTGGTCAAATTAACGATATGTTGAAAAACTTCGCTTTGATGCGAATTTCCGCAAGACGTTCATCTGCCGGGTTGAATGCCAGGAATTGACGACGGAGTCTCTCTCCCACCACAAATCCAACACCAAACTTGCGCTCCTTTAAATAACCGCTGTAGTAGATTTCACAAGGACCCACCTTCTTTCGTCCTTGTACCGTCCATCGAATTTCTTGGACGGCGGTGACATCAGGCTTTAGTCTTACGAGGACATGAACCAACTGGGCAGTGGCACCTTTCCAATTAAAGGACCGGACGTTTGAAAAACATGCCATCAAATCGTTTTCCTTTAAAACCTTGCAGGGGCGTCATCTAAAGGGGAATGCTCATCCGAGGCATTCGTAGGTTCTTCATTGGAGTATAGTTTTTATGTGGTGGATCCCAAACCCTACGCACAACAGCAGGGGATTCATATTCTCACTCCAAACGGATATTTGTTGGCTATCCAGAGGATACATGTTCTAAGACCGGAAGTCGTGAGCTGCTTGAACCATATGTAAAATAATAATTTCTGGCCACTCCCTGGTTAATGGCTGTCAAATATTTTACTCACTTGCGTGAACTTTTCACACGGCCCCATCCTCCATTCGAAGAACTAGCTACGTCAAAAATTTTATAGAAAATGGATTAATTAAACCCAAGTCGCTAAATTCAATTTTAACCACAAGAAAATAGTATAGTGTAGTAAAAAAAAATATTAAAAATATTATATATATTATATATATTAACGCCATAAGAAAAAAGAAACCTCATATTAGTATATAACTTCAAACTTCCTTTGAATTTTCTTTTAATTATTTAAATCATGCTAATTCTTAATAATTATAGTTTACTGATAATACAATTAAGTATTCTAAATTCATAATTTTCATTCAATAATTATACCTAAATCAAAAGTTAAAGTAAAATTATTTATAATAAATATGTAAAAGTTTGTTTGTATATTCATTATCATAATTTTCAAGCGTAACATCAAAATTTCTTAATTTCAATATTCTCAAATATTTTTACCTAAAAGAAAAGATCACTAAATATTCACATACATGCTTAACGATCATATATATTTAAATATAAAGATTATCTTACTTATTAGACAAATTTAAGTAAGAATTATAACAAAAACAATTAAATTAAATTTAAGCTAATACTTAGAGTTAAATTAGCGTAGCATTAAGTCCATCCAACGCAAATCATCAGGCGCCTTATGACATCGTTGGAGAACAACATGTAAGAGCTCTTGTAGATCACTCCTAAGATGTATGTACGAGGTGTGTTCTAAGGATAAGGTGAATTTTGATTTGTTTTAAAGTGCTCATTTATACACTTGTACCAACGCTTTTTCCAATCCTCGAAGCACTTCTGAATTTCGATTTTCGGTATGGCCATCAGCTCTTTCTTCGATTATGACTTGATCTCATCAATAGTGACAAAACGCTTTCCTTTCATTGGATTCTTTAGTTTTGGGAATAGCAAAGCGTCGCAGGCAGTCAAATCTGGTAAATACGATGGTTAAGGCATGATTACGGTTTTGTTTTTGGCCAAAAAATCACGAATAAATATTGATGTGTGAGCTGGTGCTTTATTGTGATGCAATACCACGATTTGTTTTTCCACAATTCCGATCGTTTGAGCCGTATTGCTTCACGCAAATGGTGCATAACTTCCTTGTAGTATTCCTTATCGACTGCACCACTTTTTGGCAGGAACTCATGTTGCGCAATGAGCAAACCTTCACCTTTTCCTTCGAACATACCTCGTAAATGCTACTGAAGATCATTCTTTTATTTTGCATATTTCTTTTCTTTTTGTGTTCTTATTTGATTTCGAAATTAAAATGTGTACACACATTGAGTGAGGAACGTCATAATTAAGATATATGTATATATGTAGGTATTGAACAGTCAATGTAAATCTCATTGTTTTTTCTTCTTTTTTTCAATTTTTTTTCTTTCGCTTTTCACCTATAAAGATCATATTTCTTAAAATCATTTAACCTAGTCTTGGTATGATTATTTTATTTTAAATTCACTATTTTGTGTTACTAATTGAATTTTAATAGAGTGGTGAAGTGAAAGAAGATATTAAAATTGTAATTCTAACACAAAATCCAAAGGCTCTTTGAAAGATTTTCTCTCAAAATATATTTTGTTTGCATCCATGCGTGTATTAAAAACAAGAAATAGCAACTTATACATATTACGTATATGCAAAATATATTTTGTATTAGTAGGAATAGTAATACGCAATAAAACGTGAATTTGAATATTGGTATATTTAAAAGAGTGTGAGTTGATTTAGACCTTCTTTTGGTATTGGATGGGTTTGGAGATATTAGATAATAGCAGAGAATGTTAATATAATGAGAATGCGCAAATGTTATAAACTTATTTTTTGTTATTTTCTGTTAATTTTATTTTATTTTATTTGCCTTAACTTAATTCAATTCTGTTTATAGTTATTAAATTAATTATTTAATTGTTTTTTTTTCTTTCTTTAGTTTTATATTTCATTTTATATAATTTTGTATTGTTTAATTTTTTTCCTTTATTTATTTTATTTTATTTTATTTTATTAAATTTTATCTCTTATTTTATTTGATTTTATTGTATTTTATTTAATAATCAGAAAATCAGCAAAACTTCAATCAACGGGAAATTCTGAGCGACAACAACACTTATATGCATTCCCTTCTGCCCTCACCTCTTTACATTCCAACGCTACCCACAAGCGGCTTCTACTTGAAGAAGAGAATGAAATATTTTATAAAAATCTAATATTCAAGTTGAAGCCAATATTTCTATACAAAAAAAAGTGGCATCTATCACTTTGCTCAAAAACGTAGGTATACAGTTTTATTTTAAATTCTTTTCTAATAACATATATTAAAAGAAATCAATTTACTAACATAAAATAAAATAATTATGGTAAAAAACGTAAAAATGTCCTTGACAAAAGTCTACATACACCACCGGTTTACTAGCAGGTCGATATGCTGTGTTGTTATGGCGGTTATGTACACTTTTTTTACTATCTTTTTTTTTTAATTATGTTTTTTAATTTTCTAGTATTGAATTTAGTTGTGGTTTGAACGCATTAGCATCAACAATGGTCCGCGAAAAGAAATATCCATTGACGCAGAGGCTTGGTTTTTCAGCACAGAAAAGAGAAGAAATCGTATGGTGAAATTAAAAAAAAAATTTAATCTTAAGTCCACCAAAAGTACAGATGATTGTAAAAAACTTTAAAAAAAATGAGTCTACCGAAAAAAATCCCCGTGTTGGCCGCCCGAAAAAGCTAACTTCAAGAGAAGTGAATGATGATCCCAAAGTTACTGCTCCAAAATTAGCCGAAAACATCGCAATCTCATCAAGAAAGTCTGCCCATCAAAGAACAATTTGAAGAGCTCTGTACGATAACGGCTTCCACAGTAAAACGCCTCATATAAAGCCTCTTATTTTTGAAAAAAATTGTAAACTTCGTTTGGAGTTCGCTAACAGACATTTAGACAAGAAAATGGATTTTTGGCAAAAATTCTTGTTTACAGACGGATCGAAGTTCAATATATTCGGCAGCGATGGAAGAGCAAAAATTTTGAGAAAAGAAAACATTGCACTTAACTCCAAAAATATAGTACCAACAGTGAAGCATGATGGCGGCAACGTAATAGTTTGAACATGTCTGGGAGATGAACATGTCTGGAGCGAAAAATTTGAAAAAATCAGTTTTCCAGCTCAGCATTATTCAAAGAACGTCTAATTAAAGCTGGGGACAGTATGACTTCTTCTTACTGACGCGAACGGTGGACCAACTAAATACTAAAAAGATCATGTTATCTGATATTAACCAAAGTTTTTGTGCTAAGATAAGTTACGTATGTACTGTTTGTAGACTTTTGTCAATGTCGGATTTACGTTGTTTTGTCATAGCTTTACTATTTCATGTTAAAAAATAATTTTTGTTTTTTGGTTTTTTATAATAAGGGAAATTATTTGAAATAAACTGTGTCGTTAAATTTTCCAACAAACTTTTTGGACTTTCTAGTATGCCTCTCTAGCCATCTACGGGGCTTTCGATCCAAAGTAACGTATCGTACCATCATTTATATATTACATACAAGCCTAGTTCAATCATATAATTCAATTATCTTAAAACGACATAAAAAAAAAGATTTGAAAACTATTTAAATTAGATAAGTTGACGAAGTGATATAAGAAATGCAATAAAATCCTTCATTATGAGCCTTACTGTCATATGCCTGCTTAACAAATAACTTTTCAAAAATCTTGCTCAATCGCATGTCTTTAAAATATTTTATTGACATGCTTCAATACTCATATATTGTTGCATTAATAATCATATATTATTCTAATTACTACTAATTGCTTCCTATCAATCTTTATTTAATGAACTGTTTATCACTTTCGAGTAAATTGATTGCGTTTTTTTTTTTTTTTTTTTTTTTTATTGTGTGTTTCTATGGAGGCTGCACACGACATAGATCATCTAATTTTTTTTTATGTCCTTCTTTGTCTTCATTAAAGAACTGCATTCACATTCATGTATCTAATACATACACAAACACACAAATATTTACAAAACATTCCAATTATATTATATATATTAAATACCTCATGTGCACTTTAATCTTTAATTGTCTTCCAACTACCCAATGGGAAAATTCATCTAATAAAAGTAATAAATGGAAGAAGAGAAATTGCAATTAAATAAAATAAAATTTTAATTAAAATTAAAATTAAAATTAAAATTAAAATTAAAATTAAAATTAAAATTAAAATTAAAATTAAAATTAAAATTAAAATTAAAATTAAAATTAAAATTAAAATTAAAATTAAAATTAAAATTAAAATTAAAATTAAAATTAAAATTAAAGTTAAAGTTAATATTATAATTAAACTTATAATTGAAATTAAAATCAAAATTAAAGTTCAAATTAAAATTTAATTAAAATTACATTTATAATTAAAATTGAAAGTTAAATTGAAATTGAGATTAAAATAGAAATAAACATAACCGGAAGTGTACACACAGAGAAATATCAACATTCAGTATCATTTACATGCAGTTGTTCCTTATACGATTATTGACTCCAATGATTGTCACCTCAAAACACTCTCGCCATGAACACTATCCCTACCCGCTTATCGCTTGACATAATTATGCTTGTTCAATTATGTTGATGTCAGCACAAATATATGCATACATATATACATATACTGTATGTAGATAAATGTGCTTAAGCTACTCATATTGTTTCTGAAATCGTATTTTGATTCACACACACCTAATTTGTTGCATGTTATTATAACTATTATCTTGCTGTTGTAGTTGTTGTTGCGTTTGTTGTTGTATATTCCCACCATTTCATGATTATTGGCATTTAGTGTAGTTGTTTTTGTCATAGCAGTTGTGTTGGTGGTGGGGGCCAGTCCCTGTGCTGTACTCTTAGAGGTGTAATGGCGCACGTCAAGTGTCAATTGCTATTGTTATCATGTGCATCTCTCATACAAAAACCATAACAATCGTGACAACAACAACAATATTAAAGCAGATGACTAACTATGATATTAAATAATTGCTTTCGTCATTATGTGTTTTTAGTTGTCAGAGTCATGGACTCATTATTAATACATACATAAATTTGTATTTATACAAAAATAATTGATTTTATTGCTTTTATTGTATTTTAGGGATATATATGTTTCAATACCTTTATAAACATATATATATGTATATATATATATCGGTTTATAATATTCAACGACCCACTACAACCACAACAACAAGCAGCAACGATTTTAGCTATTATTGCGAGTTCATTTTTTATTTTCTAATTGTCATTGTGTGGTGTTTTTTCCTGCAATTTAATTTTTCAATTCACATTTGAAGTGAGTTCATTTCGCTGGCTGCTCCATTTTCCTAGTTAATTTCCCAAACAATGTTACTATTTATGTGCGAGTCTAGTCTCATTCATTAGAGTTCATTTGTGTTGTGGCAGAAATTGTTTGAGTAGCATAAAAGCAATTATTGTTGTTGCTGTTGACATCCATTATGTCGGTAAGTGGTTGTGGTTGCTCTCATTGACTTGAGTGTATTGCATTATTATACGAAGGTTGCTTGATAAGTTAGAGACTTTTTGAATTTGCCGCGCAGTTCCCGTAAATACAGCATTGCTCTCGTCTTCTGTTATCGATTAATTTACTGCTAAAAGTTTTTAAGTAAGGTACGCCATTTAGTTTGTGTTTGACAGCCATTGAAAACGGACGACCCCGCGAATTTCAACGAAAATTAAAAATACTAGAATACTATAAAGGCACGAGGGATCAAATATCAATCAACGTTCACCAAAGAAGACCAAGATGGGTATCTTGGCCAATAATGCCATGGCCATGGTTTTTGGGATGTTCGTAGTGTCATTCCCAGCGATTACCTTGAAAAGGGTAAAACGATCATTGGCGAATATTACTCAGGGCTTTTGGACAGATTCGATATTGATTTGAAGAAGAAAAGAACCCGTTAGGCGAATAAAATGCTGCTCCATCAAGACAATACACGCGTGCACCCGTGTTTTGTAACTATTGCAAAAATTTATAAATATTATTATTATACAGATTTAGCCCCCTGCGGCTATATTTTGTTTCGAAACATGAAGAAATGGCTGGGCGGTAAGAGATTTGGATCGAATGATGATGTCATCACAGAAACAAATGCGTATTTTGAGGGCCTTGAACAAACATATTGTTTGGAAGGAATAAAAAAATTGAAAACAAAACGGTGAACTAAATTTAGAGAGCTTAAAGCAGATTAAGCTGAGAAGAAACGTTTATTTGCCGAAAAAAAATACATTTTATTCAAAAAGTCACTGACTTATCAAACCACACATTAATGTTTTATTTCCGTTAGGCATATTCACAAGTATATTATTTCTCATAACTTTTTTTCACTACAAAAATTAAGATTGGCTCAGGTGGTTATTTACTCTGGAAGTATTATTGTCGATAGGAAAAGTATAAGATTTTTGTGTTATTTGGTAGCACGCGAAGAGGGAAAAAAGCATAAAATATGTAGTATTGTGAGTGACAGACAGCCAGAAGTGTCCCAAACTCCCAAATTTCAGTTAAAATGCACCAGTATAGAATTTCGAGAGGCATGTGTAACAAGTATTCTTCTAACTACAACACGTCACTGATTCTTTTCTCAGTTCAGTGAAAGTCCAAGTGTTACTTCATTTGAGTTATTAAATAGTGCCGAGTTCGAAACTTACGGATAGTGTGCACTGTACAACACATTATTTCATCGCAAAATATCAGCCGCAAAAGCTTTCTATCGCAGGAACCCAATGCTGAATCATTGGATTCCGCCATCACACTTTATTTTGCTGTTTTGCTACTTTCTTTTTCTTAAATTGTACATATATATATATGAACATACATATATATATATATCTACACATATATTCATAATCAAGGTCCTATAATTATTTAGATAATAACTTAAAACCGTATCTTTTTTTACGAAAAACTGTTGTCATGGTTGCTTTATGTCATTTGCATATGTGTTAACCTCAATTGGCCCAATTGTCTTTATTATATACTTCACTTTCTATCTCATCTGCGTTAAGCTGTCACACGAAATCTCTAAAATGTTTATGGCTTAGTGTGTATGGATGTGAATAAGTCTTAATTACTAGTATTATACATATACATATATTAAAGTAATCACTTTCTACACAACAAAGATATACGTCTCTATATCTATATTATACATACATATACATATATGTATTTGAATATTTGAAAACTTTTACAATAAATCAATTTTGTTTTACAAAATTCACAAATTTTAGTCAAAGTAGTCGCCTTGGTGATTTACAGATTGTTGGATCAATTGCGTCAAAAAAGTCTCATACTTGTAGAAGTCTTTTTGATGCAAAGTGAATATTTATGAAATTTTTTCTCAATTAATCGGTGGTCACTAACGCTTTCAGCTAGTCAAGAAAGCGACATATCTAACTCTTCGGAGTATTTTTCAGTTGAGACCATTATCATTTATTTTGCCAACCTGATAGATACCCTGATTTTGTTATATGCACTTTTGCCATGCTCAAAACTAGTAAAAAATATTTCTTTCATCTACTTAGGAGCTTGTTGACATCAAAATGGCAAAATCGCTAAAAAATATTGCAAAATCTTATAATATTGCGAGAATGGATGGAGCCTAATACCAAGAAGATTTCGATCACAAAATCCTTTTGAGCTCGAGAGCTCTGAAAATCTCGCTTATATATACATTTGAGATCTTATGAAAAAGGCTAGGTGGAATCATCTTAGCACTTTTCTTTGACTGCAGTTTTTTATGCAAGAATAAAGCTTTAACACATATTCTAACATATCTTCTACGTACCTTACTCTTAATGTACCTATCCTGCAAACTAACGAAATTTCATGTCATGTAGATGCAACTGATATGAGGTTTGAGTTTACTTAAGTTTGCTCATTTGCATGCGCTTTTAAGCAAAATATCTGGGCTCAGTCTTGATAACAAAGTCAATAAATTCGACTGTAATATAAAATCGATATGGATGTATTGAATTCAGTTATAGAGGTACAATTCATGCGACATACATAGATATATTAGAAAGATTCCAATTTTAAATTCTTAGAACTATATAGGTTGCATCATACGACATGCGTAGCGAAAACACCCACAAGGACCTAACCATATGCAAACATAAGCATCATCAAAGAAGAAGTAGAAATGACCCACACCTTGGCCCCGTAACAAGTCAAACTCTTGATACTTTGTCAAGTTTGCAACTATTACTCGGCTATATCTTAAAAATGCTTGAGTGAGACCTTATTAGCTTTATTGTATTTACCTCTCAAAAGGATTTTTTACGTAGCAAACGAATATTTGGCGTTTACCTTCTGAATGATGTCCTGGCTATATTAAAATCACTGTAATTTTTGGTAATCAGCTTGTAATCAATTTACTTATGGGGAGTAAAACGCAAACACTCCTTCGGAAGATATGAATGGTAAATTTAATTGCGTTCCCATTCCCAGGTATTCATTATTCTGCAAATTTTCAGTTGGTTTTGATAAATTGAAACATCTTTTAAAAGTAACCTTGATTAGTGACAGTAAAAATGGATGCTAGCCGCACTAGATGCGCCTAAGTTTACTAAGTCTAAAAGAAAACTTTTGTATTCAGACTTATAGTTTCAAACTATTTGATTACAGAAAAATAAGCGCTTCAGCTAGCTGGCCCATAAGTACCTCTGTTTTTTTGAGCTTTTTATTACTTATATTGTAAAGGGTGATCCAAAGATACTTTTTTCAATAGCCTTTTTTTGACAGATCACGCGTGAGTCGTGTCAAGCTGTCATGTTATTTTGGTTCAATATTGTTGGCATTTCATCGTGGAAAGGCTTACGCATGAACAACGTTTACAAATCATTCAACTTTCTTACGAAAATTCACTATCTGTGTGTGTTTCACGCGCTATCTCAACTTATGGTCAACATAATCGTCATATTGAGCGTACTATTCGCAGCACCTTCACCCATCTTTAAACCCGGCATTCATTACTGGATAATATTCGACCGAATTGACCACATGCAGCACGCAATGAAGAAAATATAGCGGCCGTAGCTGAGAGTGTACACAAAGATCATTGAGAGTCGATTCGTCGCCATTCGTAGCAGCTCGGACTGACGTCTGGAACGACTTGGTGCATTTTACGTCGAGATCTTAAATTGAAGGCGTACAAAATACAGTTTGTGCAATGATAACCGACTATTTTATGCCTGAAATTGAAGCTTGTGATCTCTGCGACATTTGGTTTCAACACATCGAGTTAATCAATGGATTTATTGAGAGAATACTTCGGGTACCAAATAATTTCACGTTTTCACGTGATATCACACCGTTAGATTTTTTCCTGTGGGGTTATGTAAAGTCTAAAGTCTATGCGGACAATCCCGATTCAATTCAGGTCTTGGAGCAAAACATGAAGCGCCATTCGTCAGTTACCATTTGAGAAAGATAATTTTCAAAAACTTAATGTCAAAGAATGTTCATTCCCCATTTAATTTAAATTTTTTAGGTTTTTTATCTTAAAAAAAGTAAAGATCTTCAAAATAAATCACCCTTTATAAAAGCGGTTAGCAGTGTGCAGTACCATGTCGAGGGTAATAAATTATAATTCTGGCCAAACCAACATGCAACATTTTTTTAAATTAATTTTTCTAATGATGGTCGCCACTCAGCAGGAAATGTCAACCTAGGGAGGTCCAGTAAATATCAGAAATAGAAATTTCACCTTTTTGCGACTATAAAATTTTGAGACTATACAATTTTGGGTTAAAACTTGACTTTTGGTGCGTTAAATGTAATAAATTATTAGCATGAATTATGCATATATATATATGCCCCCGGCAGGGGATATTGAGCCATCTGAGTATATTTCTGACATGAAATAAAGGCTCTTCATAAAAATCCATCGCACGTTCGGAGGCAACTTATAATAAACTGTAGGTCCATCCTTCTGCTGGAAGAAAATCAAGATTCATACTACAAATTTGAGAGGGAGCTCAGCCGAAAATCGCTTCAGATGTTATAAAACGCTAATAATATATGCGTCCAGCGATAGATTGCGCTAAGAAGAGAACCACTTTTATATTGGACAGTACTTGGAAGCATATTCTCCATACGGCTTCATTATCATTAACTGTTTGTATATAATTGCCTTGCTTCAATTCTGTTTTTTGTTTTTGTTGCTTATTGATGTTTGTTTTCTTTTTTCAATTGCCGTCTAAACATCATCATATTAATAAAATAAAATTGTTTATTTGTTAGACAATTTCATTAACATATTCATTGCATACTTTTGTGCGCTCATTTAAACAAATGCAAAGATAACTGAATTAAGTTTGCTTTAGCATAATATAATTTGCAGCATGAGCAGCATGCAAGAGGAAGCCAATATACAAATACAAACACTCATATATCCATACACACATACACACAATCAAACGCACACATCAAACCACAATCATATATAAACGTATTATGGCTGTTTGTCTATTTGTTTGTCTGTCGTTTTGTCGGTTTTGTTTGCATTTGTATTTGATTGCTTATTTTTGTTTGTTATTTGTATTGTTGCTGTTGTTTTAGTAGTCCTTACAGGCAGCAAATTTGTTTGTTTATGTTAAATATCCTGATACTCACATTTGTACATACATGCAGACGCATATTTGTATGTCTATTTCGAGTTCATTCATTTGGCGATTAATTGCATACAATTGCATATTTATCTATACGCATGTATATGTTATATTGCATTTGATCACAAACATAAATGTGCATTTTACTATCCTGCGTGCTTTTGTATGTGTTTATATAGGTCAGTGTATCCTTTCGGTGTCTACTACTCAATTCCACTGAGAATTTATTGAGTCAAAGCCACAATTATGTGCAACAGAAGTTCATTATACACACGAGCACATACACATGTATGTATGTATGTGTGGCTGTGTGCAAGTAAACATTTGTATGATTTCAATAAACATCTGTTTACAAAACATTTACAATTTTGCAAAATTCATTCATTCATTCAGTTATTTAGTTGTTGTGTTTGCCTCAAATGAAATTAAGTGTTATCTAATTGAATGCTTATTTCCCCTGAAATAATTGTGTGCTGATCGTTCAATTGTTTTTAAATTATGTAAATATTTAAGCATTTACATGCAGATTTCTTACAATTTATGCACATAAATGCATTTTTAATTATCAATAAATTGCTGTTTTTACTTTAAGATGTTTTCAATTGAAGTTTGCTTTTCTAATTTACTTAGAAATTACTTTTGCTTTTGGGAACAAATGAACTGCACATTATTTGTTTGTTAATTGCTGAAGTTGAACAATATGCTTTGTAAATATCTGTTGTTGGCAAAATCTTTTCAAAGCCATAGTTTTTTTTTTTTTTTTTTTTTGGTAAATAAGGTACATTTTTCCTCCTTTTTTAGCAAAAACAATAATATGCTCCTTTAAGGCTTAAATCAGCTATGCAAATCGTCATAACGAAAGAAGAAAATCTTATTTATAAAAACAAACAACAAACAGTTCTTCGTAATCCATTTCAAGATAATATGAGGAAAACCTACTTGGTTCGTTCGATTTGTATAAAGAGCTTTTATTTCATGGCAGAAAACTACTCGGGAGTGCTTGACACTCCCTGCTGAAGGGCGAACACAATTAGAAAAGTTAATTTTCTATCATTTTGGATGTTGCTCGAACCAGGACTCCGAACCATGGTTTTCCCAATGGCAGTACACACTCTTAACTCCTTTACTAAGACTCAAATACAATGCAGAAAAAATGATTTGCACCCATACTATAGTATCAAAAAATACGTCTTACTCATAAATGGCACACAAAATCACATAAATATACACAGTTTTAGAACAAGGCAGCCAAAAATTGTTTCTATGCTAACTTTCGACGTTATACCCGAATCCTTTTCCATTCATGTAAATTTTCAAAGCTTTAGTCGGCCATTATCTTAGAAACGAAGTATATAAATAGCTAAACGAGAAAAAATAGGAGCACCGTCTCGCCGTTTGTTTGAACGCAAACTAGTATCTCAGTTTTAAGGTATTTGAACGAAACTTAGTATTTAGTTGTAATTTTATAATGTATTGATAATTTATCGGGATCGAATCGTTCGACTATATCATATAACACAACCGATTTTTTCTGATATGAGATTTTGGGTCATAAATACTTAAAATAAGAACATAAACTTTAATATTCTACACACATATAACGAATTAAACATTGGTACTGAAAGTCAGCGGAATCGGAAGACTATATTATATAGCCCCCATACTGCAGATTCGTTCCGATATGAGATTTCTGTAATAAATCTGTCAAAATAATATTCAGTATTGTGAAATATAGGGTTCTTCTCACGAATATATTACTAAATATTGACAATGAAAATCATCGAAATCGAAAGACTAAAAAAATCCGCAACAAATATATTATCAAACCAGAAATGAAAAGAGGTGGAACTCAGTATTTGGTATTGCTTGGGATCTGTTTTACGTATTAGAGTCCAGCAATAACTGCTCATTATATCTTCATCCCAAAATCCATTGTATCGTCTTTCAATGTTGGCTAAATCTGGGTGTTGTCGCCCTCCTTGTTCGTACATCGCTTCCCATATTTTTGGAGAAAAATCCGGAGCAGGAATGCACAAATGTTCTACATTTGGAAAGGATGCCCTGAGTACGTCTTCATCGGGCGTTAAACATTTTCTGTTGGCCATTAGTGTTCTATTATATTATAATAAAAGTATTGTTTAGTTATTGGATGTCAAAAGTGAATGATTATTTCTTTATTCAAATTCTTTCTTTTATACAATTTTTTGGTTATATACATTCTTATTTACTATATTACATTTAACACTATATATTAAGTATATGTAGATATATAAACGCATTATGTATATATGTAAGCGCATTCGAATTCAATTGGTCGCTCACACATATACATATATAATAAGTGTGTAAAAATGCATTCTCAGCATAAACACTTCAAGTGGAATTATTATTGCTGCGTTTGATTATTTGTTTATATTATTATATATCTACATTGTTAAAAAGTGTGGGAAAAGAATTTATTCAAAAGCAATTACATAATTAGTGCTTGATATATTACACCTCCTTTCCCAAAAAGAATCGTTTATACGTTTCTAATAAATGAATAAGCGATTCTATTTCATTTAATGACGTATATTTTATTGCTCTATATTTTTTTTTATATTTGGTAATTACTTATGTTACAAAGTTGTGGTTTTGTTTACATTTATTTTTGTTTTTAAGTGCTCAAATTTTATTTGTTTGTTTGTAAATGTAAATAAAGAATTTATTGTAAAATTTTATGAATAAGTGCAATGAACATTTTCGTCTTTATGAGTTTCATATTTGTATACATTTTAAAATTGTATTTTATATTTTTATGAGTTAAACAATAATGAAAAAGAGAAATGATATTATTCCAATAGCTTTAGCCTATTCTTATGTATTACAATTTTCTTATTTTTACTATTTTGTTCTATGTTTCTTAACGTATAATTGTAATTCTTATCAATATGTTTTATATTATATGGAATTAAAGTGTAATTATTATTTCTATCTATATTTCCTACCTTATAGGGCCCTTTATATCTACTTTCTAACTTATGACCTGCTTCATTTTTAACTAATACTAAATCTCCTATGTTTATTTCCTTATACTGAACATTTCTATCATAGTTAATTTTTTGTTTTTGTTTAGATTCCTGTACTAATCTCCTAGCTTTTTGTTGTGCTAATTGTAACCTATACTTAATTTCCTTATCATAAGCCTCATGATTATATACTGGGCTAATTACATTTTCTTTTAAAAATTCGTAAGTCAGAGGTGTCTTTCCAAAAACTAGTTCAAAAGGACAATAGCCGTGAACTGTTGAAGGTGTTGTATTGTAACAATACGAAAAATATTTAAGGTATTCATCCCAATCATCTTTGTCAATGGATATGTAGGAACGCACATATTCATTGAATGTTCTATGATTGCGTTCAACAGTACCTAAAGTTTGATGGTGGTAGGGTGTTGAGGTTTTATGCTCTATTTTTAAGAGCTTACATAATTCCTCAAGTAAACTATTTTTGTATTCTGTTCCCATATCCGCTATAATTGTTTTCATACAACCATAAATCAAAATGAAATGTTCGAATACAGCCTTAGCAACTGCTACAGCATGTTTGCTTTGGACAGGCACTGTAACCAAATATTTGGTTAGGTCACATATAATAGTGACCGCATATTCATTTCCATGTATTGATTTTGGTAATGGTCCTATTGTGTCAATTTGTACTATATCGAAAGCTTTTGGTGGTGTTTCCGTTATAGTCATTCGTTCTTTCAGGTGTTTATTGATTTTATTTTTATTGCAGTGTATGCAATTTTTGACATATTTTCTTATGTCATTTTTCATATTATTCCAATAATATTTTTGTATTATTTTGCTTGACGTACGATTTATTCCTGGGTGGCCACCAAAAACAGGATCGTCGTGGTATTTATGAAGAATTTCTTTAATTTCTTTGTTATTTGTCACATGCATAACCCCCGGAGTTAATACTATAATTAAATTTTTGAGAACTTTGGTACCAATTCCTTTAAATGTGTCTACCCGGGTATAATTATTCTTAAACAATTTGTCTCCTAAAGACAACTGCATTTTTCCGATTCCCAAATTGCCGGCTTCTTCCATAAGCCTGGCAAAGAATTGACCTAAGTCAATCTTCGCCTCAACAATTAGGTTTTTTATATTAATTTTGCTACAAATTTTCTTTCCCTTTTTTAAACATAATTTTGGAGGATCGAAAACGAGCTGGACTAGTCTTTTTACTTCACATTTATTTAGCGCTTCATATATTATTGGGTTCTCTTTGTGACTTTTTATTTCTTCATTTTTGTTACTGGAATTTTTATTATTATAGTTTTTATTAGTTTCCGATCTAGTCGTAACTTTTAGTATTTTACACGCTTCTACAGATATTTCCTTTAGATCTTTGATATCTATGCGTGATAATGCGTCTGCTACATAATTCTGTTTTCCTGCTATATACTCCAGTAATTTTGTTGGCGTATATGTAAGAGTGAATTTGGGTTGCCAGTTATTTCTGTGCAACTGTTGGTAAATTTTGATACCTCTTCGTTCATTGAAGTGAACGTTCCAGCTTGCATAATTGTTTTTACTTTGTCGTTTGAGCAGTTTTTACACATAGCTTTTACAGCTGATTGTGTAGCATACTTGTTTGCTAACTCTGGTGTTAGTCCGTCAGATATGTATGCTCCTTCCAATGATTTTGTGAGCTTTTCAATCTCAGCAGTGTATTGATTTGCTGTTTTACTGCGTTGTTGGATGTTCAGGAGTTTTGCTGTCAAAACTTCCACTGATTCACCCTTAATATTTGACTTTAATCTTTGTTTAATTTCCTGAATGGAAGATTCAGTGCTTATAATATTTCTAGCTGTCCCCCTGAGTTTAGTTTTTATCATAGATACTGCGATGGCCTCATGACTATCCTTGATTTGCTCCAGGATATCAAGGGCATCCAGAAAACTGGATAGATTTTCAGATTTTCCATCGAAATCTGGTAAGATCGATGATGCAGTTTTAATAAATTCTACGTTTGTCAATGGCATTTTGTCGCTTTCTGTTTGCGAATTTTTATCAATAATTTCAATTTTTAAAGCTTCCTCTAAATTGGGTTGAGTCTCGGACAATAAGACAGAAAAATTTATTTCAATTTCTTTTTCAAATGTATTTGGGACCAATGCCTCGATGTTATATCTACCTAGTGAGGATACTAATTTGTCCCTGACACTGGAAAAATATTGTTGTGCTTCTAGCTGATGATTGGCAGTTAATTTTTTGTAGACTCCTTGTATAGTCTTTCCTATGTTATTTAATGACTGTAATATTGTGTTGAGATGCTTTAACACAGTTACTCGTTGTATGGTTGTATTCTTATTAATACACTTATAAGATTTTTCTGCCAAAGTCTTCTCTTCCACCAGTGTATTTAGAATGGTTTCCCATCTGTCCATTGGGGTATATATTTTTCCCTTGGGTTTAGACTTTGTCTAGACCATCTGCTCGGCTCATGTATTTTTTCTTTAAAAATTTGTTGTGAGACGAATATAATTTGAGTAATAAATTGAGACAAGTGCAAATTGTTAATATTATTAACAAGATTTTAATAAAATTTAGTGCCTCAGTGTGGTCAACTATTTGGATTGAATTAATTACATTAGCATTAGGCTTTTCCAATTTGGATTCTTGGCCTCCCATTGCAAAAAAAATCAATTTTTTTTTTTTTCAATGCAAAAATTTATAAATTTTTATTTTTATTTTATTTTATTTCTTTATTTACCTTTTATTTTTCTAATCTTATTTTTTAAACGGATCCTTTCTTCCGTACTTGTAGTTAAATTAATTTTTTGGTATAAAATTGCTATGGTTTTTCTGAGGTTAAATTTTTTTCCTCCTCTCTTTCTATTGTTCTTTGTAGGTTTTGGAATTATTGGTTCCTGTATCTTGGATAATTTATTCCTACGTCTATACTCTTCTACAGTAATTGGCTTAGGACCCTGTCTGAACTGTTCTAAGTTTTCCAAAGCTGATTTAACTACCTTATCAAATACTTTGTCAAATTCTTTCTGATCTTTTATTTCCTCCTCTAGTGACATAATGGGGTGGTTAATAAAAATAATATTCTTTATCGGAGAGAGAAAAAAAAAATTATTTTAAACAGCAGGAATGTAATTTTTGCTCGTCAATAGGCTGCCGTTAGGCTGGCCAGAAGTTTTTATCTAATTATAATAATATATATATATATGGTTTAGTAGGTATATATATATGCTTAACACAACTTGTTGATAATAGAGCACTTAATAAAATTTACAAATAACTATTGGCTTTCAATATCAATTTTGAGGAAATTTCAATTTTAGTACAAAAGAAATGTTTTTAAGTGTGATGAGTGGTTGAGTGAGTTTCACTGCTTCAGTATAAACTGTATTTATGTATGTAGATAACTCCAAACACAATAACGACTTCTAGCTGCTGATAGATTTATGATCCTTGTGCACATTTTTATGTTGTTTTTCAGATGTTTGAATTGTCCAGTTGAAGATAATTTCGCTTGCTGCTTGGCCAGTGACTGTTGATTATTTATGCTTTTTACTGCTGCTGCTATTTTCCGCTGTGATTATGATAAACTCACTTGCTTTTTTGTTAATATTTTTATTTTTATTCTTGATTTTCCGACTTATACTCTGAAAATTTTTTTTTATTCAAGAGTTTGCCTTATATAGCATTCGGCTGTCCTTCCATATAACTTTCGGCTGATTAGCCAGTTTTGTTATTGGGGATTCGCCATTTAGCTTTTCGGCTGTCGGTATTTTTAATTTCAAGAATTTGGCAGGATCGCCATATTATATTATAATAAAAGTATTGTTTAGTTATTGGATGTCAAAAGTGAATGATTATTTCTTTATTCAAATTCTTTCTTTTATACAATTTTTTGGTTATATACATTCTTATTTACTATATTACATTTAACACTATATATTAAGTATATGTAGATATATAAACGCATTATGTATATATGTAAGCGCATTCGAATTCAATTGGTCGCTCACACATATACATATATAATAAGTGTGTAAAAATGCATTCTCAGCATAAACACTTCAAGTGGAATTATTATTGCTGCGTTTGATTATTTGTTTATATTATTATATATCTACATTGTTAAAAAGTGTGGGAAAAGAATTTATTCAAAAGCAATTACATAATTAGTGCTTGATATATTACAGTTCTAATAACAGAACTGAAAAATATTCCTTATTTGATTCTTATGTATGGCAATTTGGAGCGCAACAGCTTGATTAAAGACCGAAAACCGGTCCTTAACGGTTGAGACGGTTGAGTGATTTGATGAAGTTCTTGATAAAGCCTAGTTTGTTGTTGTTAAGAAATGGGAGCGAAATGTCTTGTGGATTTGCAGGTGGTACAAATAATGAAATTCAGTTGCACAGCAGTCCCACAAGCATAAAAAACAGCAAAACTTGGTGAATCCAGATTGCATCCTTACCGTGAGACCAATTATCTAGTGCTGGCAATGGAAAGGAAGCACATACACACGTTTACCTAATGAACACTTCGGGAGCCACAACTCGGAAGAGTCTGCAACAGCGAAACCAAAGTAGTGCAAATACGCTTAAAACAACCTTTTATTCCGCACATTACAGTCATAGCCAACGTAATTTTTTTTTTGACTTTACTTTCTAGGTGTTGTTAGTATAACAAATCAAAAACAATTTTTTTTCCATAAATGTTGGAAAATTTATAAGTCGTTATAACATTAAAAGTTTTATTGAAGTTAAATAAATATTTCATGTTATGTAACTCACTATTTGACACAATACTTCTAAATATGAAACCTTATTTAGGTGAAAGATATGCACTCTGAAAATATAGATAATTAAGTATGTTACTTTAATCACAACATGTGGAAAAAGATTGCCTTGTTTAACTCTATTTTGTTCAGAAAAAGCTAAAAAGTACTCTGGCCAAATTTTTTTAAAGTCTGTACTTCGGAGCTTTCGGAAGATGGTCAACTGAACAACACTACTTCTTTTTGTTATAAGGATCTTACAAATATTGGGCAACATTTCTTTACCAAATAAGTGACAGTTAAGTAAAAACGAGAAAAAATCTGCTTAATATATCGTATGAATATAGTAAAGGGTGTTTTGTATAGAGGTATAGAACTTTAAGTTGGCACTACTTTTCAAGATGGCGACCGATTTAATAGCTGTCAAGTGATTTATTCTCAGTTTGGTTTGGCAATTCATCATGAATAGACTCACGCCTGAACAACGCTTGCAAATAGTGCAATTTTATTTCGAAAATAACGGTTCTGTGCGGAAAACGTATCGCGCACTACTTTCATTTTTATTTTGTTTAGCAATGAAGCGCACTTCTGGTTGAATGGCTATGTCAACAAACAAAACTGCCGCATTTGGAGTGAAGGTAATCCTCAAGTGTATGTTGAAACACCGTTACATCCAGAAAAACTGACTGTTTGGTGCGCTTTATGGGTTGGTGGAATCATTGGTCCGTACTTTTTCAAAAACGATGGTGGCCAGAACGTTACAGTCAATGGTGATCGGTATAGAGCCATGATTACTAACTTTTTCATTCCTGAATTGAATAACCATGATGTCCAGGAGATGTGGTTTCAACAAAACGGCGCAACATGTCACACATCGAAAATTTGACATCCAGATTGGACTACATCCGCGCCAGCCGTGGCGGTCATATGCCAGAAATCATATTTAAAATGTAATGCCACAAGATTATCTTTCGGATAAATAAAATTCATGTCAATCGAATAATCCATCGTTGTTTAATTGCAACTTAAAGTTCTATACCTCTATAAAAAAACACCCTTTATTTTACCAACTTAGAGCACCACTCAAACAGGCGTGGAGCGGTACCACGCAGTATAGCGAAAAACATTGTTTCGTGAGCCTTGAGTATATATAGTTTCAATATTTTTTTTATTAATTCAGTTAAGCTGATATTAATTATCTACAAAATATATTCGAATTTAAAATTCAAGATATTAATTATAAAATGTATGAATATAATTGCAAATAATAAATTCGAAGAAACTCTAAAAATTGTAACCCTGCTTATAGCTCATTGTCAACTGACTGTGCGCCCATATACCGCTGTGATTCATACCCGTTTTGACAGAATATCGTAGATTTTTCTACCGCCTATTTGAATGATACCCCGTCTATTTGAATGGTACTTAACCGCTTAATTGTGAGAATTATGACTCGCAATGACATATCTAAACCATCATTTACATGACAACTACAGCCATGAACAGATTTATCACAATTTATCTTTCTTAACAATATTGCATTTAATTATACCTTTCTTGTACATGAAATGGTATATTAACTTTGATCCGAAGTATGTAAGTACCAGAAGGAGAAGAGATAGACCCATCAAAATTTCTACCGATATTTATACCGATCGTATCAGAATTATGAGCTGAGTTGATTTATCCATGCCCATCTATACGTCCGCCTGTTGAAACGCAAACTACTACCTCAGTTTTTGAAATATTTAACCAAACTTGGTAATCAGATGCACTTATATTTAAACGATCCTTTATCTCAATCAGCCAGATCGAATCACTATAGGGTAAATACCACTTTTTTTTAACATTTGGAATTTTGGGTCATAAATCCGTCAAAGAATCGAATTCTACACATACCTAATGAATTACACATTAGTTGTGAAATTAGAAATTGGACAACCAAACATATAGCTCCAATACACCGATTTGTTCAGATGTAAGGCTTTGGTCAAAACTCAGGTCTGAAATTTGTACAGACGTGATTTAATTATTCATGTAAGGTATTAAGATTTCGGCATGGCCAAAGACAACCCTTCTTTCTTGATTTTTATATATTTAAAAAAATTTTTTTGACGCTTTCGAGTCGTTACCAATGCGTACTGTCATTCGGAAAGCCAGATCAGCTCGAGCCCTGATCAGATCAACATCCTAAGTTATAGAAAATTTAATTTAATACACTACGAGTGTATTTCTGATAGTAAATAAAAGCTCTTCTTAAAAATCCATTAGCTTTTCGGAGGCGCCTTTAGGTTACTCCATTTATTGGGAAACCATCAAGACGCACTCAATAAATTGAAGGAGGAGTTTGGCCGAAAATAAAATTAGTTCTACATAAGAAGATGGCAGTCGTTTGATTTCGATAATTAGTTTATTTTAACTCTTAAAGTAAAATTTAAATTTAAAGATGTGAAATTAATAATTTGGATAAAATCAAAATCATTTTCTTTGGGTACAAATGTTCGATGTTGTTATTTTCTCTAAACGAATTTACGAAATTTTGTAAGTATAAAAATTTGTTGAAGAATTGTAAGGAAATTCTTTTGAAATAAAAAATAGATTATTATTATATTATTATTGTTAATTTATTACTAAAAATTTTCTATTCGCTTTGCCTAGGCGAATGAGATATCTTCCTAAATGACGTTTTGTTAATTTATACCTTATTTATTTTTGTAAGTTATTTAAATTGAGAATATGTAAGTAATCTTCAAATCTTTTAAATCAAAAAATTTTATCAAGGCGCTTCTGGAGCAAAACATAATCAAATTATTTAACAATTGACAATTCAAATTAAATTAATAAACAAAAAACAGCAATAGAAACATATTAAATTTTTTTCCAATATGCCAATTTTTAGCGTGTCGTATAACTTCTTGAAAAATCTTTTGACCCGGTACATAGAAGCTTCCATCTATACAATATATCCAACATTTATATCATATGCTTCCCAAGGTGCTCACAAAAAAATGTTTCAATGGTGCAACCTGTTTAATTTATTCTGCAAAGCTAGATTATAGAGATTTTTACTTTGCGGGATACTAATATAATGTTAAATGCTTCTGAATTGTTTAGACTGATACCTCTCTGTGGCCGATTCATTATACTTATTTCTCATATTTATCTTAAAAAAACCATTCAATTGACAATCTTTACGTCTTTTTAGTAGCCTTTATTTGCTCCGAATAGGTCGCAGCTTAGACTGCGATTCGGAGAAATGTTTAAATTAAATGGCGTTTTCATTCGGTTCTTGAATGTTAGATATTCTTATACCTGGTAGCTGAATTCCGCTTTGACGTAATATACTCCTAACATTCATAACGCTGACTTTTCAAGAATAAGAATCATTAAATATTTTTAGCTCTTACTTCTCGTTAAAGTTATTATGGAATTAGCAACAGCAGTGAATACACGCTTTGGTTTTTTAAATCTATGTTTAGATTGGGTAAGGAAGATTAATTCGAAAAAAGGTTAATATTTTATTAACCCAAGGAAGATATACCATTTTTTCTTTCATGTATATATTCGTATATTCGATATAGGATTGGGGTTTCTCATAATGTAAGCAAACCCAACGCGTCCTTCATATTATATTATTAATTTATTTGAGTATCTTTAATGTAACAATCCTATGAGATAATTCGTCTTATAGAGTTTCAATTTCGAACAAAAGGAAATAAACATCCACTCACGCTTCATTTTATATATGTTTATCCACAGAACAATAGCCGAGTGGTGAACATTGCGTACTACAATTCGGAAGGCTTGGTTCGAGTCCAGGTTCGAGCAACATCAAAAACTTAAAAAAATAATTTGTCTAATTGCAATGGCCAATCGAAATTAAAATTAAGAGGTTCTCCCCTGTATTTGTTGATAAAAACATTAATACGCAAAGCCCCAAATAGGAGGTATAGATCGGTTGAAAATCGCTTCAGCGGTTACAAAGTGCCAAATATATATATATATGTATCTGAAGAATGCTTCAGTTTTGGTAAGGTATTATTTCTTTTCTTTATTCAATCCTTCTTATAAGTTGCATTTTAGTCTAAGAAGGTAGGCATAAGAAGCTTTTTTAAGTAGTATTTAAGTTTCATTACTGATTTTCCGTAGGAATTTTTTCAATTTTTCAAATTGATATACAACTTTTTAAAAATTCTTAACTCAATAACATGTACTCCCTGTGTTGAATGGTTAAATGGTTCAAATATTTGTTTCCATCTACATGTACGTAAATTTCTACTACAATTTTTGCCCTAAGTCTACACTGCACTGCTTTAAATCTTCATACATTACAATATTTATCTCCTACCCACATATTTACTTACAAGATGTCGCTTTAAACAACAGGTCAAAAAACGTGTGGAATTTTCAAGCAACTCCATGTCGGTTAGGCAGTCTTTATGAATGAGGGTTGATAAAGTTGCCTTCTAAATTCCATTCTCCAAAAGCTGAAACTGTTTTTTTTTTTTTTTTGGCGTTTTATAGCCATAATTTGCTCAAATTGAACAACCCTTTAAAACTCTGCTATTTTCAGATAACTGAATCACTCTCAACACAAAGACTATAAGGGGAAATGCGAATATAACTTTTTATGCGAACCAAATTGGATTTAATTTTTATCATTTATTCTCTTTCATTTATGTTATATCTTTCTTCCATAAGCTTTAATTAAAATAAATGTATTTATCTTTTTCACAATTTTCTTCCACAATATGAGTTTTCGAAAGCTTCGTATGTAAGGATTTGGAGGAAATCCAGAGAACTAAAAAAGCTTTTTAGTAAAAGTTTTTTGATAAAGCTTAAGAAAATTTGCAACAAAGACCTAAGAGAAACTTTTATATATCCTGTGGGGATTTTCCTTCTTCCAACTTAGCCGTAAGCTTATTACATATGTAAGCTCACATTTGCTTAATTACTAAAGTCAAAAACCTTTGTTTCCTTGAAGTGAAACTTAGTGTTAATATTAAAAAATTAATTTATTAAGTAACATTGTTGCAGATTTAAGCTGTAGATGGCAAACACCAAGTTCTTAATATATAAACATTATAGCCTTTATTAAGTATATATCAAGTGTAAGGGAGGTTTAAAAATTGGATTTGTATACTTGAGATTTCATGTAAACATATCTTCTTCTCGGCAGGGGAACCCTCAATTGTGAACAAGATTGTTATTGTTTCAAATGTGTGTGTTAAAAGCCATTCCCGTTTATCAGCAATTTTTTGTCGATTTTTTTTTCGTGATTGAAAAACTATCATTATTAATAACTAATATTTAACAGAAAATGATCGAACAGTAACATAGATCAGAATCGTGGAAGATTTCCATAGATACGCGTACCTCTTATAACTTCCAATGTTCAAATAAAAAAATTAGAGCTACATTTCTAATATTTTTATTTTTTTTATTTTTTATTTATTTATTTTTTTTGTTACAAAAATTTTACTATCACGCCTATTCGTTCTTAAGGTTTGGACCTTCAATGCATGAAATATTTAATATTACGCTTCAGAACTTCCAAATAAAATTGTTTAAAAGCATGAAAGGCAGATTACGTTGTCATTCACCTTGTGTATGTGGTTTCATATAATGTCTTTAAATATAAATATTAAACATATAGTACACCTTCCAATTGTCTGCACATTATATCCGTGTATTCATTTAATTTTGAGAACGAAGAAAATCTCTTTGGGGACAGTTATTGTTATTACTAATGAATTTTATGTAAATGGAATATTAATAAAAAAATTTAGACCATTTAATTGCACACTTCCATTGTGTTTAACTCAAAGGAGAGAGAAAGAAGTTTTTAAAAAAAAATTCTGCTATATAATCGATACATATGTAC
Organism: Neoceratitis asiatica; assembly: GCA_030068015.2. Lineage (NCBI taxonomy): Eukaryota > Metazoa > Arthropoda > Insecta > Diptera > Tephritidae > Neoceratitis > Neoceratitis asiatica. The sequence continues at coordinate 76,029,416 of CM061524.1, forward strand.
ATATAAAAATCAATGCAAGTTTTGATGAACGCCTATAACTTGAGAACCACCAGATCAAATTGCACCACATTTTTAGGAGTTATAAAGGTTTATTCAGAGAAGATTAATGTAAGGTTTTCATGAGATTGGAGCAGCTCCAGAGATATGACCATTTCAGTGAACATTGGTCGCTACCCATACAAAATACATGCAACAACAACAAATAAATGTTAAATTCCAAAATACACGTACATTACATTTTGAAAGAGAGAAAGAGTGAAAAAAAATTAAAATGAAAATAATTTAAAAAATAAATTTAAAAAGATTAATGGAAAAAAGTTTGTGAAAAAAATTTTAAATCAATTATTTTCGTTTCATTTTCTAAAAAAATGGAAAATTCAAAATTTCAGTTAGATTTTCTTGCTTTTTTTATAGGTGTAGCAACGTACGCTGGGGTCCGCTAGTTTTATATGTACTTTACTAATTGAAACATTCCTCGCTTGTTGACCTTTTGAGAGTACATCTCGGAAAAATATTTATATTTAAGATAATTTATTTCTCTGTTCGATGAATTTTGGGAATATAAAACGTATTTTTTTAAATAAAGGAAACTAACTATATTAAAAAATTATTTCAATAGATATGTAGCCCAATGCATAAGTTTTTCTGCGATATGCGATATGGTCACGTATATTAAGTCGGTTAACTATTAACGAACTTATGATTTACTTGTATTTTATAGCGCTACCTTCACGATTTTCGGTATTTTTGCCGCCCCCATAGCTTCTTTTATAAATAGTTTCATGTTAATTTCTGTCATTGCGCTGAAGCAAGATACGTTTAATATATGTACGTATTTTTAGTTATGGTTAGAAAAACGACAAGTTATGGACTTATATATAAAAAAAAATATCTTAATTCAATTTAATATAATGAAAATCAGGATTGTTTTTATGTGATCTGAAACTCGTTGTCGAGCGAACGATTTACATGTAATTGGGTTAAACGGCTTCTGTTGTCTGTGGATACGTTACTTAATGTTGATGCAACCATTTCAGATGTCTCAGAAGCGGCGTTTATTGTTAAATATTTTTTTGCCTCCGAGTAAATTGTTAGAAGTGTTTTTCGGTTACTAATCCAATATTTAATAGTGCCATCAGTACGTGGAGAGCATGGGTTGGCGAACATGGATGGCTTAAATAAAATTTTGGTATAATTGTCAGTGTATTATGATAGTCTTCAAGCTTTAGGTTTAATATTCTTCATGTACATCCCAGAAACTACTTCACCAGTGAACGAAAATGGTAAGAGATGACGTTACATAAAGGCAATAAAAGTTCGGAACATTCTCCCACGATTCGCTGCGCTCTTTTATAACTGGAATTTATTATTTACCACTATAGGATCCAGTTAATACTATTTTAATACTATTAGTATTCATATTTTTCGATATATCAGTGCTAAGGGACATCGACCATATATAAGTATTTTCCAAAGTATTTCGAGCAACAAGTCGTAAACCTTTTATTTTTCATATGAACTTATCATATTGTCTTTATGATTAAAGTCGCACGACCTTAAAAAAATTTTGCATGTCTCTCATTTTGGTACAATTAAATGCAAGATTATCCTTACAAAGTATGTTGATCAAATATTGAGTATCAATTGAAAATTGACTAGAAGCGATTCTGACGGAATATTCATTTGACAAAAAAGAAGTCTTCAACCACATAATTAACACCTCACTTGGTTTGTGAGATATTTCAGTGAAATATGCCCAAAGTTGGCGAAATTTGGAAAATTGCGAAACTACAACGAGAGCGAATTTCCATACCATCCTTTCTTTCACTTTCTCCTCTTCCACAAGTTGGTACTACACCTTTGAGGGTTATTTATCTCTGAATCTTCATGTAGCTCGTACAGATCATCGTTCCAATGCCTGCGATTTCCACCGTTGTCATTATATCGCTATCATCGTGAAAGCCCTTTACATTTTCTCAGAATGGAATGACGTCCTTGGGAAGAGAACTTTATTTTTCAATTTCCAGCAATGTCCAAAGTGTCACATGTTGGCAACAATGATTCAAGATTGTCATTTTTATTGATGTTACTGGGATAGTGAGAAGGCTTATCCCATAATAATTGGCATTGGACATGGAGTCTCTCTTCATATCTATGTGGCAGATCCCAGATGTCAGACATTCTGGTTTTCCGACATATTAGAATAGCTTAGCCATCAAGCTATCGCCTTTCTCCGTTTTGTTCTCCTAAAAACGGAAAATTGCTATTTGAATTTCATCATAGCCAGGTAATTGAACATCTACTCCATCGTCACCGATTGACAACTTTGGTTCATCAACTGTGATTTTTGTACTTTCTCTACCATTCTGCGGCATCGGTTTTTCCCTGCAGCCACACATATCAGTAAAGAATACATGTTATAATCTCAAGTATTCGAAGTGGCATTAAACTTGATCCTATGGTTACATATACAACTGCCAGTTCATATTAAAAAATATATTTACGAGTGAAGGTTGTAGCTAAAAGTACAATTTTTCGTGATCTAAAAAATTTAAGTAAAGTAGAAAATGAAAACAAAATCAAGATATAATAAATATTAATTTGAATTCAGACATGCAGAGGACCAAATTTTAAAATTTTTGTAGCATTTTTGACGAATTTTTGACGAAAAACCTGATATATTAATAAATCGGTTGCACTGGTCTATATGATTTAGTCTTCCAATTTATATAATTTTCAGTACCAATGTGCAATTAATTTGTCTGGAATAACAAATTTCCAGCTCTTAAATGCTTTTTGAAGAATTTATGGCACAAAGTTTCAAATCTGAAAAATCGTTCGTATATATGCTGTAAATGTCCGATCTTTTCGATTCAGACAAATGTATTTATAAATATACCTGTGTATCTGCCTATCAAGTTTGGTTGAATTATTTCAAAAACTAACGGACGCTCTAAAATTTGGCACTTACATACTTCGGACCAAAGTTAATATTCCATGAGGTAAAACAAGAAAAAAAGGAGATACTGGGTGGCGAGATATAGGGGATTATGAAAGGGACTTCAAGAATTTTAGCCATTTAAATGTGGATGAAGCAGAACACATTATCAACTTGATATACATATGTTAAATATATGTATGTGTTTAAAAAAGGAATGTCACAAAATAAACAGAATTTTTCAAAAATTTATTTATTTAATCATTATATTTTCTTCAAATTTAGTAAATTCCAATGATAAGTTTATTCAATTACGGGAAACTCCATTGCATCTTCTCTCTGGCTCTGAAATTTCTTTGCCAGTATCAAAGCACTTATGAGCGCTGTCCCCGCCACGATGCCAAAATTGGCAATTTCAAAGCCAGGGTGGTCAAAGAAGGAATTTTTGGCGCAACAGTCGGAAAATTCAGCGGATTCACGACGATTCCCTAAACGGTCTTAGGATGATTGACTTCGCCGGGGCACGAAATAGGGTTATCTGTAGTAATAGATTCCAGCCGAGAAACCTATCAAGCAACATGACTGTCACCTGATCGAAAAAAACACGCATTATGTTGTGATTAACGGAAGATATATATGCATGGCATTCGTAATTCGGCTCCCACGTCAGAGTCATAACTTCGAAGTTGTAGATAATGTCGTATATCTAGGAACCGCAACGTCAGCATTGACATCTAACGCAGAAGTACTGTTGACAATAGAAGCTACTTTGGACTTTGCAGATGATTGAAGTAAAGTATTCTCTCGACGAATCAAAACATAACTATACAACTCGCCCAGCCTATCAAGGGAGCTGAGTTGTTCAACGACATTCTTTCTTTTCGTATTTGAAAAAACAACATGACGTTTTTTGTCAATACATTTGTAGTTGTAATTACTGTAATAAAGACATTGTACTAATTGAAAAACAAAATTCTCATACATGTACTATAACGGAGCACTATTTATGCATAAGTGCGTAACATATAAATATCTTTATGTAACCGCTAAAGCGATTTTCGGATTCGTCCAAACATGGAGCGACTTAAAATTCATACTAAGCCACCACCGAACGGTTGAAGGTTGTTGGCCGGGCCAGGACAGTTTTACAAAACCAATAATTCAGACGTGGCTTGAGCAACTACCTTAAGCCATACTGAGATGGTCTTGCAAAGTTTTGAGCCAAGTAGTAAAATGAAAAATCATTCCATATTTTTAATATCTAAACAAATACGGCCATGTAAAAGAAATCAATAATCAAAAATTTATGTATGCATTTTATCATTTTGTTATAATGTAATAAATTGTTTTCGACCAGGAAGTAAAATGTCATAAGCAATGTGATTTCAGGAGAAATAAGGAATTTTTCTACCAGAAAAAGATATATAATTTATATTTTTCTCTTCCTTTTCTTGTTTCTAATTTCTGAGGTGATTTCGAAATCTTTGATGACTTCAATTACAGGAAGTAATCAAAATAAAAATATGTGGAAATAGAAAATAAAAGAATTCTATAAAGAGACCCCAAAGTTTTCAAGATCATTTAAAATATGCCGTCAAGTGGAAATCATAGTAAATGTGGTTTAAATTTTTTATTGTTTTTTTTCCTGCTCATTGCCGTTTCATACATCTTTATCATATATTTATAATTTTTTCACAACTACATATATAAATAGTCACACCTTTGAAGCCTTTGTTAGGTTAAACAGCAGCATTAACCGCTGAATTTCTAACCAACAAAGTACAAAATAATTGTGACAAAACAGTGAAAAAGCATTAAAGAAATTCGTGAGTAAAGTGTAAAAAAGAAATTAGAAACAAAAACAAAGAAATATAAAGAGTGTTTATGATCGAATATGAAAGAAAGAATAGTTTCCTTCATAACACTTGAGACGGCTGCAAAAGAAAACAAAAAAGGCAAAAACACAATTCTGTGGAGGAAAATGAGTAACAGCAAATAATGGAAGAATAAAGAAAAAAGAAATGAGGCACGCTCAACTATTTAGCTCAGCATCAGCGTGAAGACTTGAAGTTGTTACCCCCTAAAACAAAGTGACAATGACAATGACAATGACCATGATGTGTCGCCTTTTGCCTCAAGAAATCCACCTCATTCATGTTGCAGTCGACCGTGAAAATGACAGCTGCAATTGTGTCTACAGCAAAAACTAGAATGAAAACAAATCACTCCCTACAAGTAAAAGCAACGCGACATGCCACACAGCGTGAGCAAGGTTTATAGAATACGAGTAGAAGGTTACGACAACGGCAAAATCACATGTTTAATGACGAAGTTGGTTTGATTTCGTGGATTGCCAAAAATCAGTCTGCATAATTTTATTCAGAGAAGAGCTTAACATTTTGACTGTAAAATTCTAAAAATATATTATACTTTTTTAAAATCCATAAAAAATTGAACTAGTAACTAGTAACTTCAACTTTTAATGTCATCAAACGTTAAGAATCATCAAAATTTCAAGCGAACTCGCATTATTTACAAAAATTTAATATAGAAACCGATTTTCTCATATTTTCTTTATTTGATACAAAGTGCTTGGAAAATTGTTTGTCCTTATCTTGTGAGAAATAGTGTCTCAAAAATCGAAGCGGTAGATGCGATATTGTTAATAAAGATTCATTTTCATGAAACCTCTCATTTTATAAGTTTAATGAGATACCTTTCTGTTTATTAAAACTTGAATTTTTTTAGTATTAAGAAAACGTGATTTCATAGATTTATATTATATACTTATATATAAAAAAAGAATTAAAATATTTAAAAAAGCTGCATAATTTTTTCTTCTGCAAGTGTTCTTTATTTACATTTTGGAAAATTCTCACCATATTTTTAATTGTTTAATTCACATATGTATATGTACATATATTTTTAAACAAAAAAATACTTTTTCAGTAATATAAAAATCAAGTCACGCCCATGGCGAATTCAAATGTTTGAAGCTACTATGGCAGCGAATTCAACTTTTTTTTTTCAATTAAAAAGCAAAGAAATTTAAAATCCTCGTATGTACCTTTAGTAAAAAATTTCATTTGTGTTATTCTCCGCCGTGCGAGTAATGGGATCACTCAGTGAGAAATCTGTAGTTGACTGGTGCTTGTAAAATATTGTAGTTTAATTATTTTCAGGGGAAGGACCAATGAACATCGGGGTCAACGGTCAATTGGTTGCACCACAAAATTTCTTCCCCAATGTTCATTTAAAAATTACATATATATCTGTTTTGTGGATTCTTTTCATTGAAAAATTTCTTTGGCGGTTTATCGAATTTCTTATTCTAAGGTATTACAATCAGTTTTTTCCCTTAACAAATTTGCATTACGATGGAAACGTTCACGAGGTTAACAGATTCTGTGCTAGAATTCGACACGGAATTCATGAGCACTGCTATAAGTGAGCATTCCATATTTTCTTTAAAAATTCAACAAAATGAATAAATGCGATGTGGGAAAAAGTAAGAGCTCTATTTGATGAGTTATTAGCTAACGAATCCCTATCTTCTCAAGACCTAAGCTCGATTCGAAGGAAACATAAAACTTGCTATACAGCCTTCTTGCGGTCAATGGCACAAATTAATAATTTAAGTGAAAATTTATAAAAGGCTAAAATAGGAGGTTATGTCTCAAATGTCGCAGAATGTCCATCCTCCACCTTGTAATACCGACATATTTAAAGATGATTATCTCTCTTGGCCGGCTTTTAGTGACATGTTTACATCTTGTGAACAAAAGAATAAATCCGGCTCGAGAGACCAATGAACATCGGTGAAGGAATTTTGTGGTGCAACGAATTGACCGTTGACCCCGATGTTTTATGATTTTAAAAAGAAATGAAAAGATTAGAATGAATGAAAAATGATACAAATAATTCAATCTTCATTCACTGAAATGTTTTAAGTAATTTATGGACGTATATGTGTTATTGTTACAATATTATCCTTCTGAAACGTGGTGGTTGGATCTCGTATTGATTATATCCTTTTGACAATGAAAAATGGAATGGCTGAACTTTTCTTTCGTTGTTTAAGGTTAGCCTCAAGAAAAGTTTGTTCGAGCAATTAATGTTAACTGCTTAACCTAACGAAGATAGCAGCACAAATATCTAACATAATGTTAAGTATTAGCCGGGCACTTAAAACTTGCCATATTTAGGGCAGAGACCTAACCAAAATCATTGAACACCGAGATTCCCAAAATTGTTTTTCATTATTTGCTTTGCTTGCTTGAATTTGACTTTAATTTATATATGTTAATTCAAAAATATTGAGAACTGCCATTTAATTATTGTGATTTGTGCGAAAAAACAGATGGAACAGGCTATTTGCGTTAAATTCCTGGCAGGTCTTCAAGTACGTTCAAAGCACGTCGCCTTTAATTTGCCCTACAAGTTCAATTGACTCCTGATTTCGCGCCTGGCTGGCTCTGCACACAATCTCCCATAAGGAATTATTTCAACCCTCGCTATACATACCATATGCGTAGACTACCTCGGCTAGAAAAAGTACAAACAGCTAACCCAAATTTCTGTGAAAAGTTGAAGACTACTCTAAAAGAGACCGTTACAGCATCTTATCTTAAGCGGATCGTTACAGTAGAAATAAGAGACTACCACTCTCTTACAAAGAATGATGAAGTCCAGGAAGTATTAAATAAGGTGATTGGAGTAATTCAATCTGACGTTAAAATCAACATCTCCCCTTAGAACACTAGAGAGTAAGTTAGAGCCTGCGTAACCTCGCTGAAAACCTCTTGCATAAAAATCGGCTGGATTAACTGCAGAGTACGACTAAAAGAAAATATTAAAGGATGCTACTGTCGTTTCGGCCCAGGTTACTGATCCTAGGCCGACTGTAAGGGAGTGGACAGAAGAGCTTGGGCATCTTTATAAAACATGTGCATTTAGGTCATTGGCTCCAAGAATGTAATAAATCTCCGCAATTGCCTTTGCAGAGAAGCCAACTTCAGGCAAAATGACCACATACCGGGATCAGCCAAGTGCACTGTATATAGTGAATTTCGGAGCAAATAAAGGCTCTGCATGCTAATATGTATGTTGCAAAACTGTAAAAGCCCTTCTGATCCAAACGACACTGGATACTCACTATGATGACGTCATCATACGAGTAAATGAACAGGAAAACTGAACGAGGATAGAAGATAGTAGTGGTACCGCCGCTATGTGGCTTCTGTCTGGAAGTAAGCTAACTACGATATCTAGTGGGAATGGCAACGGTTTCTCCTGGTCAAATACAACCCTGCACTCTAATAAATTGCTACTTGACACCTAGCGATAGTATCATAGATTTTCAGGGTAAACTTAACATTATCGAATACACAGCTCGGACTTTGGGAATGTGGATCAGCAGCAACAAACTCCAGAGGAAAGTGTATTCTAAAAATGACAGCGAGACTTGGTTTAGTAGTTTTAAATACAGAAGGCGCAACTATTTTCAGAACCCCAGAAATAAAAGGCAAGAAACGAAAATCTCCAACATACTGGTGCACAGCAAACATTGTCGACCTCCAACGTAAATGCCTCCAGATGAGACGAGTGTTCACCAGAGAAAGCTGACGTGGAAATGCCTCCACGAAAACTGATGTATACAATTCGGCAAAACAGGAACTGAAATTTGTTATCGATGCCAGCAAGCAACAAAATTAAGATCGCTCCTGTGCCGATATAAACGGAAACCCGTGGGAACTCAGCTACACAATTGCTATGCAAAAGTTTGAGGCACGAGCGCAAACACTAGAGCTAGATGCAAGCAAGATGATAAATATCGTCACTGCACTATTCCCGGAACATGACGCCCTAAGATAAGAATATGAATATGCAAATATTCCCTAGACATACCACTTTTTTCAACAGAAGCGCCGGGCCCGGATGGAGTTCCCGAAGAAGTATTGAAATTAATTTCTATCAAACGGACCCATGTACTACTCAATATATAGAACACCTGCTTGAAAGCAGAATTGTTTCCGAAGATATGGAAAAACAGCAGCTTGTAAAGAGTTTTCCAATTTCATCATGCCAAGATATACGCAAAAACAACGTTTCTGATTTTGCCTTGGAGCAACTTGAAAACGATAACGATTTTTTTAAGCAAATCATCTTCGCCGATGAGGCACACTTTCATCTAAGTGGTGCGATAAATAAACAAAGCTGTCGACTCTGATGCGAAGGAAATCCGCAAAAAGTCAACTATGATTCCACATCATCATATAGACCACTCTCCTTGGTCGACAGAGCGGGAAAGCTGCTTAAGAGATTAATCAAGCCCAGGATAGAGACAGCCATCTCTAACTCAGGAGGCCTCTTCTCAGAACGATATGTCAACTTTAGGTGACACACAAGACGTTATAAAAAGCGTAGAAACTGCCCATCGTGGGTGGCATCCTCTTAGATGCTCCTGGCTATTCTGGACGTTTGAATTGCCTTTAACAGTGTTAAATGGATCGAAATGATCCACGCCGTAGAAAAGGGTTTCAAGATACCTAACTACATTATGAAAACGTTAAAAAAGTGGGCGCTTGTGTATCACACCAGCGATTGTTCCCGAGAAATGAACATTTCCTTAGGGGCAGCGCAAGAATCCATACTTAGTCCAGTCTTCTGGAACGTAAGCTACGACGGGATATTAAAACTCCAGAGGCCTGATGACACATTCTTAGTTGGTTACGCAGATGATATTGCTGCAATTATAACTGCTAGAATCACCGGAAACTAAGCCAAGTAATGATAAGAACTCAAATCTGGCTATACTCACGTAGTCTCAAGGTAGCCACTTTCCAAACAAAAAGGGTCCAGGCGTAAGACTAGACTAGCGATGGCGTTTCTGGAGTACATACACTCTGTTATCTTCTCTGCAGCAAAATCAGAGAAGATAACAGCGCAACTTAGCCGACTAATGGCTAACATTTGAGGACCAATACAATAAAAGAGGATATTGCTCTTGTCGGCCACCACAGGCATTCCTTCTATATATGGTGCAGAAGTCTGGGCAGAAACGCTGAAAATTAAGCATCGATGTACAATATTACGCAGAGTATAACGCTTGGCAGCCCTGCGTATCCTCAGCCTACCGAACAGTATCGGATCCGGCAATCTCAGTAATAAGTGGCTGCATATCGACCTCCTGGCTATTTTACAAAAAAAATCTAGAAGCTGAAGTCATTGGCAAGATAGAATTAATATATACATTAAAGAAGGGGTGTGATCAGAAACCCTATAAAAGTGACAAATGAGACTAGAGGTAGATGGACAAAGAAGTTAATTACAAACCTATATGTCACTCAAATTCTATCCGGAAACATATATTTTAAAAGGTATCTCTTCAGAATAGGGAAACCAGATCATCAGAAGTGTATTTACGACGACTCGGAAAACGGCGTTGCCACAAATTTTGTTAAGTGTATACGGTTGCAAGAAAGGACCACACTAGAAGAAGTGACGCAAAGGCCACATTGAAATAATGCGAAAGCGGTTCCTGGGTATGCGACGGTTCCTTAGAAGAGTTTTTTTTAGTAACCTGCAAGTGGCATATACCATTGCTGTGACTTCACTTACTTACTTACTTACTTGCTTACTTTTTATGCGTGTTAATTTATTTGTTTGAGTAGAAAGTGTGATTTAAATACAATTTACTCATCTTTCCTAATTATTGGCTTCAACTTTGAGCGTGCTCTCTCTCTCTTTGGCTATTTTAGTATTTACTTTCATTATTTCTTTTTCATATAACTGCGTCATCCAGTTTTCCAGCAGCTTGCCATCATAATTGTTTGCAATTCTCTTTAACGGTGCCTTAAGTTTGCAATGTGCTCTCCACAGTCGTTGCGGAAAATAAATGCAAAAATAGTAAATCAACTCAACGGCACTTATAACGGAACAGCCGAGAAAGAGCGCGGTGGCGTTGCCGAAGTTAACTGTGAAATTGTGAAATAATTGTATTTTTAGTAAAATAATTTTTTTTAATAAAAGTTTGTTTTATAATAGCGGATATCGCCCAATTCCTTGCCTTCACTTACACAATAAATCCATCCACGTATAAACTACCGTCGTTCGAAATACAACAATTGAGTCGTATTGAAAATGGAAATCAATATTTATAAATGAATTATTCGGTTCCCGTGCAACATCGGGGAAAATAAAAGAACGTATACCAATAGCATAGGCCAGTGAAAGGCAGTTGAGGTAGCAGTTGCAGATCATACCGAACTCTTGCGTTTTTAGTGAAACCTGTTCTCTCTCACCATCCTGCGCGAAGTTTAAAAACCGTTCTGAAATAATGATACTTTATATTTTCAGAAAACAAATTTATTTTAGTTTTAATCACATATTTACTATTGTTTTTCCCTAAACATGGCATGTCAGACAATTTGCACGACGGATATTGACTCGGTGGAAAGAATATGTCCATTGTACAATTGCAAAATCTCATTGTATACTTTTGTAGACATTCAGCTTGGCAGTTTTCGAACATATAATTATGATGTAGAAGAGTTTTGAAATCTAAACTGTTACGTTCTTGCTGTTAAAAGGTGAAAATTCGAATCGATTCGTTTTATAGTTGCTTTTCATTAACTTATTAACGTCTAGTAATTCACTTACATCGAAAACACACTCCCGAACTCGCGAAGATATTCGGCGAGTGGTTTTATCGTAGAAACTAAGTTGTGCGCTTAGCCGTACATATATCTTATCGTTCAGCTTCACTTTATTCGGATAACTGTACCACACGCCAGGCTCCATGATCATGAACTGAAAGTGTTAAAAAATGTTTTCTCTTAGAATAAAATCAGCCTCTCTCTATTAATTTTTGTTCTTCACTTACTCTGTATCTATCGCTCATTCACTACTCACCATAATGCCCTTCTTGTTCCTCGAAAAGGGTGAATGCAAACGTTCATTTATCAGCACACGCACATTTAGCCCATTATACGGCCCACTTTTCGTGGCACGCCACGGTCATTTATCGTCTAACTGTTGTTTTAATTGTCCGTCCGTCGTTTCCAAGGTATTGAAACTCATACAGAAGCCATACGTAGAGCGACGTGCTATAAATATATCACAACAATTCATTGGCGTGTGCCGCCATACGCAATTTGTGAGTAACTCGTCACAACGCCACGACATAAATTGTGCAACGGATGTAAAATTTATATAATCCAAACGTTTTAACGGTCGACTGCTAAAATTTTCAAATCTATCGAATGTGCCGAAATAGAAAGTATCATAGAGTGCAACAACTTCGGTAAATAATTGTTCCAGCTCTGTTTTGTGGTGTTCGGGTCGTAGAAAATTTTCTTTTGCCGCTGCGAAACGCGCCCAATTCAAACGATTCTCATTGCAGAGATATATTTCGGGAAAATCGATACGATAAATTGGATAATTCGTTGAGTTGACCACCGTTTTGAATTGCTGTTTATTGTAGCGCGCAGCGAGTATTTGTATGACGTAGATCATCATGGCGAGTGCACAGAGAAAGCCGAACGTCCAGAAGAGGCTGAATGTGAAAAGAATTATAAGCAATAGGGCGTATCTAAAGAAAAACAGAATAGTGAATATATAAAAGAACTTAAAAAATTAACATGGTTAATTGTTCCAGTCATCGCATCTTTGGAGATAAAGAAGCATATACGGAAATTATGGGAAGAAGTTGATTTTACTATCCAGTTTAAAGTAAATATGGGATTCGAAACCTTAAAATTAACATAAAAATAGGAAAAATTTCCTATCCGTGCACCGTAGCATGCATTTCCTAGACAAAGAGAATACCCCTAATATAAGTAGACATACACACTATCACCTGACGAAATATTTATAGAATACATATAGCAAATCCGAGCTATAGCCCGGATGAAAAGTACAACATATTTACATTTTACGAATTTTCTTTCCTGTTTCTTTTCTGTCTGTCTGTTTCTAAAAGTAAAATTAAGAATCAATGTTTTCAGATATTATTTTCTCAATTTATACCTTTCATGTATATTAACAGTTGTCCAATGTATGTAAGTATCAAAATGAAAAAAGATAGTCCCACCAAAATTTATGTCGCAAACTAGTCACTCAGTTTTTGAAACATTTCAACCGAAACTTAGTAGGCAGATGTACCTTATTTTCATATTTGAAATTTTGTGTCAAAATCCGTTAAAAGAGCATCAAAGAGCGTGAAATTTGGTATTGCACACACATAATGAACTGCAATTGGCACTCAAAATGATCAAATCGGAAGACAATATTATATATAGAAAAGTATCTAAGAGCATGAAATTTGGCATTATGCGGAAGTAAATTGAAGTTAATGTTGACACTGATAATCATCGAAATTAAAATTTGCAATTTGCAATTTGCAATATATTTGATATGCATATGAAATGTACATATGTATAAAGACTTCAGCATGACCGAAGACAGCCTTTCTTGTTATTTTAGTGAATAATTATTTCCCATCATTATTATTATTTTTCATCATCATATTTCGCCCTCTTCCATCGCTTACCGCTCCAATATGCTGATGTTCATTGCAAATGTTTTATTCAAACCATGTATTCCCGTATGTTGTCCAAGTCCACCAATCAATTCTTTGACAATTTTCAATTCTCTATGTGCTTTGGCAGTTTTAGTGCTCTTTTTCTGACGCTTTTCAAAGGTGATCAAATTTGCACGCGGTTGAATGCGAGTTGAGCGGTGAATGGCTGCTATCTCGTCGGATAACATTATTTACTTATCTACAGTTATCTTTTGTTAAAACTTTTTGTCTAGATTTAAAACAAAAATTCATTAATAATTTTAATTTTATTATTATTCAATTTACTTTTTTTTCGATATTATTCTCACAACATTTGTCTATTCCGCTGTGCACTTTCACTTTAACGCCCTTGCTGGCGTCAGCAAGCGTTCTTATATAGCACGCAAAATATAAATTTATGCTTACTGCAAATTACATATTACCGTTCGATATTTGCTTTCGCCGCGATATGACAATTTTCAACAACCACAAGTTGCATGGGGCATATATATACATATATATATATATATATATATGTATATATATATATATGTATGTATGTATGTCTGCATGCATGTGTGAATAAATGTGCATATATGTATAGTGGCGGCGTCCTTTTTATTTACGAATGTCAACGGTTAATATTTTTTCACTCAACTCAAACTAGGAGAGAATGCTCCTTATCTATTGAGTGTAAAGTAAAGTTTGCACGCACACATACATATGTATGAGTATAATGCCTATTATATATACTGACCTGTGATATTTAATTCATTGTAAACATGAATACTTGTAATATGAACATATTTAATTCTGATTTGCTTTTGATTGTGCATTTAGAGATTAAAAAAAAACAATAACAATAAAAGGCGGATCCCGGCAAGCTTTATGTAAAGTACACACGTTTTTTGAAGTGGACAAGTTTAAGTATATAAAAATATATAAATATTTAGCGCTTTGTAATCGCTGAAGCTATTTTCGGCCGAGCTCCTCCTACAAATTTGTGAACTTTTGTCTTGATGTTTTTACCAACAAATAGAGGGACCTACAGTGTATTCTAAGCCTCCTCCGAAAGGCAGAAGGATTTTTATGAGGAGCTTTTATTTCATGTCAGAAATACATTCGGAGAGCTTGACATTCCTTATCGAGGGGTGACCGCAATTAGAAAAGTATTTTTCTATAATTTTAGATGTTGGTCAAGCATGGAGTCGAACCCTGGTCTTCTGAATGGAAGCAACAATGCTAACGCTACTGGGGCCCTCTTTAAGTATTTACTAAGTATAAATATGCTTTTCAAAGTGTGCCACTTTGTTGTCTGACGTGACACGTGCTTTGTGTATTTTAAGATTGCAAAATCTAACGAATGTGGATTTAAAAATAAATGAGCTAATGACACAGCTCGTACATGTGTAACTGCCCCTGTGTAATAATTGTTTAAAAAATATATATAAACTTGCAAATGTATGCACTGGTCTGAGACTAGTTGGGTAGCAATCCGGAATAGTTAGTTTTTCAGTTACAAAAATTTTGAGAGTGCCCTTTGATTATTTCTGCATTGGTTCATTGCGGAGCTCCATTCTCCATTAGAGACTAAATACTCAAAAAATTTGATACACAGTGTTAAAATAAGTTAAAAAACAAGAAAGAACTGCTCTTTTCGGCCATGCCGATGTCTTTATACCTTTCATGAACATTTCAAATTTATTGCAAATTGCAAAATTCGACTTGGATAATTTTTATGGCCGTCTGTAGAATACCACATTTCACGCTCAAAGATGACCTAAGAACATGAAATTTAGTATACTTACATAATGAACTGCACATTGGTTCTAAAAATTATCGAAATCGGGCGAATATAACATATAGCTCCCATACCCCGATATTTTCAGATATGAGAATTTCGGTGAAAAATTCGTCAAAAAAGCATCTAATAACGTGAAATACAAGTTGATATTGACTCTGAAAATGATCAATCGAATTTTGTAATTTGCAGTAAATTTTATATGTTCATGAAAGGTGTAAAGACTTCGGCATGGTCGAAGACAGTCGTTCTTTCTTGTTTTAATTTACACAATTCATTTATTATTGAATCTGCTTAAACCTGCTCAAGTTCACCAGTAAATGTAGAAATTTCAAAACTAAATTTTAAACTTGTTAACTCGAGTTGATTCGGAACCCTTTTTGAACTATTACGCTCTGCTTAGAATGCGGTGAAATCTCTTCGCTGCGATCGGGAATTTGTTGATTAGTTCACAATTTGTTGATGAGTTACACAAAGCTAACGGATTGAGATAATTTCTCTGTTTCGTGAGGTACTTCGTTCTGCTTCTTTAAATTTCAGGTTTCACCAAAGGCCTTTACGAAGAGCCTGGCTCACTTCCAAATAACATCAAAATAAAAAATAAAAAATTATTACTTTAAAACCTTACCGTAATACCATTCAGGCACCTTTAAAACTTTAACCAAAGAACACGCCTTTTACGACGTAAATATATGCATTTATTAAATTATTTCAAGGATTTAATAGTTGCTTATATGAGTATTACTACTTCAATATGTTTGCTGTAATTTATACAATTCACGATATTCCTGCAATTTAATTTTGCTTTGTTCGAATTTAGAGGGTCTTCGTTTCAATTGAAGTGGTCGCTCGTGCTGCATTCTTATGCGACGCGGTGCTTTGATAAAGAAAAAGTACACAAGTTCAACTAAGCTAATTAGAGAGCAGCCCAAAAATAGCCCAGTCGTGCCGCCGAAGGAAACTGAAACAAAAGTACAGTAATAGAAAAGTTTAAAAGAAATTGTTCAAATTTATCCACCTTAAACATTAAAAACATTTTAATACGTAAAATATTTTGAAAAAAAAAATTACTCTTTTCTTATTCTTACCTATCAAGTCCACCCAAGTGAATATCAAACTTGTCCTATATTTTATTATAAAACCTCGCTCAAAGTATACTTCCAAATCGACTACAGATCTATCCGCTACGGTTTCAGCCAGTGAAAGTGGTCTCGATTTAATCCCAATTAAATAACGCAACGAATCGCAGCTTACGAAGCAGCTACAAACAATGCCAGGATATTTGTTGGTCATGTATTTCTCTTGTCCTGGTATTTCAAAGTTAAGAAGGTAGTCTAAAAATTTAGTTACAGATATAAGTATGCCATAAAGTAAGCTTGTGTGCAACTCAACTATTATATTTTGCCAAACATGGCAAATCAACGAGCTGACAATGTGGAAAGCGACTAGGTGGGTAAAATATATCCATAGTGCAGTTACAATACTTCATAAGATGTTCCTGTTGACATTGAGCTTGACAATTTTCGAAACGATATCTATGGCCATGAAGCGTTTTAAAATCATCGCTATTCTGTTCGTCCTGTTAGTGGGAGTAAATATAAAATAAAATAATAAAAATACAGTAAAATGTAGAATATCGAAATAATATAGTTTGAAAAACTTAAAAACGAACCAATAAAATAATTCGAAATAAAGTTAAGGAAAAATATTTTATTAAAACAAAGTACAATAAAAATATAATATATGAAAAATAAAAAGAAAAAGTAAAACAGAAAGAAAAGATAAAGAAAAAGAAAAAGAAGAAAAGAATAATAAAATAAAAAGATAAGGAAAAAGAAGAAGAGGAAGAGGAAGAAAAAGAAAAAATTAAAGAGAACTTCATATAAAATTGGAAAACAATAGATATAAAACCAAATACAATAAAAAATAATAACTATCGAAAACAAAATTAAAAGCAAAAAATTTCTCAAAATTATGAGGATTAAGAAGAAATAATTAGAAACAATTAATATAAAATATATGCCAAATTAAATGTAAAATGCAAAAAATATAAAACATTTTATACATAAAAAATTTAAAGCTTCAGCCTTATAATATAATAATTTTAATTTTTAAGGCACGAACTAACTTATATAAAATCTGTATAAAGTATAAGATATATAATATATTAATATAAATAAATCAAAATATAAAATTGGGAGACAAGAAAATGTTGAAACATAGTATAAACTTAAAAATATGAAACAATAAAATTAAAGAAACAAAAATTAAGATATACAAAGTTTTTTAATTATGAATGAATTTGAAATTTAAATTTAAACAGAAAGTAATTTAAGAGTAAACTATTTAAATGTTAAGGATGTAAATTGTTAAAAATAATTTAAAATAACACCGACACACAAAAACATAAAGGTTGGTTGTACACCGGCCAACAAAAAAATTTTTTTTGGAACTACAGCAAGCAAGCGATTTAAAACATTCTTATATGAAGTCATAAAATAAAAGAAATTCAAAAAGAACTCAAAATTCAAATGGGGATATTTGTTGATAAACCAAACCGGCCTTTTGGTGATATTGAAAAAATTTCAGCCAATAATGATTCAAACATAAATATATTGAAATTGTCATTATTTTAAGGGCAATTTCTTAATGTTGGTTGATATTTTTCATATTTTGTGGAAAGTTACATTATCGTAACCGATTTCCGAAATGTAATTTATACATCACTATTTATCCGTTATCACCAGAATAAAGTATTCCACTGGCAAAATACCTTGAAAACACAACCCCTCACGCCAGATGACACACGTCTCGTTTCTTCATCATATTTGTTAAGAAAAGCGTCTAGAGTTAAACGCGTTCTTGTTTGACCTGGTATATCTATGGGTGTATAGTACCATACATTTGGTTCTACAACCATCACCGTTACACCATTAATGCCGCCCGTTAAGTGCTGCTGTTCATTCATCACAACTTTGAGACGTAGTCCCGAATTTCGTCCACCTGAATCGGTGCGCCACGGCCAAGTTGAGTCGTTTATATATTTTCTTGGCACTTCAACCTTATTAAATGCCAAACAGAATCCCAATTGTGAACGTCGTTCCATGAAGATGTCACAACATTTATGTACATGGCTCCTCCACTGACAATCTGTGAGTAGCTCCCAACAACGCCAGGCCATAAAACGTGCCACGGCGGTGAAATTGACATAATTCAATTCGTGCAACGGTAATTTTGTCAGCGTTTCAAAACGATGGAATTTGCCGAAGGTGAAAGTATCATAGAGTCCAATAATTTCGGTGAAGAGTTCTTCTTTCGAGGTATTGCGATGTTCTGGCAATAGAAACTTGCCTTTAGCCTCTTGTAGACGCGCCCAATTGAGACGATTTTTATTGCAAATAGTCACCTCGGGAAACTTCACCTTGTGCAACGGGAAGTGTGTGTCCTCGACGACTGTTTTAAATTGTCCTTTTGAAAAACGAGAGGCAAGAAAAAGACATACGCAGACGAGAAGAATAAAAGCCACTACGAAAGCAATTGTGCTGAGGGTTCTGAAAGAAAGATTCGTGGTTAGATGAGATCAAATGTAATTTTTAGTTATTGTATGAAAGCTGAGACAGACAGTTTCAGTATTTTTTCGTAGCTGGTTTATCATGTGTAACCCCATTTAACCACACATTTGAAAAAGCATTTTCGAAATTTTATGCTGAGACCTGCATTTGAACGCTACCTGCTCGCTATTGTTATGGAGAGAAAAAAGTGCAAGCGCAATGACTGTGGTCATGAACAGGGAAATTCTCATAAAAATCCATCGGATGGGTTTGTCATTTTTCCTTCATTTGTTGAAAAAACATTAAGATGCACACCACAAATTAGAGGATCATCCCGTCCAAAAATCGCATAAATTGTCATAAAGCTTCACTTATATTCATTTATATGTACATATGTATTTATATGTATGACTTTAAAATAAAACAACAAAATATTGAACTTACTGGCACTTGTTCTAGAAGTTCAGTCCAGTAAACTACTTATTGAAAATTAAATTAAAACACTCGTATATATTTTTTATGATCAGCATGAATTTCTATTAAAATAATTCTGTAATAAGTATAATGTGAAACAAAAACAAGGGGCCAAATTTTTATATACGAGTATATAAAAAAGAGTGATGTTCGTTACTTAGATTATAACTTAAGACCGCTAAACCGATTTCGATTTGTCTCCCGCCAAACTAAAAGAATCCGAAAGACAAATCTGGAAAGTAGATCAGGGGATGACCTATTCGAAAAAAATTTAATTTTTTTGCCAATTTTTCTCGAAATTTGGTATGTAGGTAGCTTTATATTTATATTTCTTATTTATATAAAGAGTGATCCATCAAATTTAAATTTAATGGGGAATGCTTATTATCATTTGAAAGAAAATTCTTTGGCATTATTTTTGGAAGATTATCTCTTTCAAATGTTGGCCGCGGCTACGTCTCAGATGATCCATCCGTTGAGTCCAATTTTCGAATACTTGCTCGCGCATTTCGACTGGTAACTGGCGAATGACACGCCTAATGTTTTGCTCGGAGCGGGATTGTCCGCATAGGCTTCAGAGTTTACATATTCCCACCAGAAAAATTCTGCCGACAAACCACACCAAACCGCTGTTTTTTCTGGATGAAATGGCACCTTTTGAATCTCTTCAGGTTGCTTTTCGTCCCAAATGCGGCAATTTTACTTGTTTACATACCTATTGAGCCAGAAATGGACCTCATCGCTGAACAAAATTTGGCTCGAAAACGTCGGATCTTCAATAGCCTATAGAATGAAGCGATGTCGCTTGGGAAGGTCGAGTTGCTTCATTTCTTGGAGATGCTTTATTTTGTACGATTTCAATTTAAGATCTCGTCGTAAAATGCGCGTAGTCTTTCCATACGTCAGTACGAGTTGCTGCGTGCGGCGCCGACTCGACTATCCACGGTCTTCGTGGACACTCTCAGCTACGGCCGCTATATAATTCTTCACTGTGCGCTGGACGTGGTATATTCGGTCGAATATTATCCAATAGTGAATGCTGGGTCTCAATATTGGCGATGGTGTTGCGAATAGTACACATGATAGGCCGATTATGTTGACCATTAGGGCGAAGCGCGCGAAACACATTCTTCACAGAATGTGAATTTTCGTAGTAAAGTTGAGTGATGTGTAAACATTGTTCAGGCTTAAGTCTTTCCATTATGAAATGCTAAATAATACTGAACAAAAGTAACATAACAGCTTGACACGACTCACGCGTGATCTGTCAAAAAAGACTATTGAAAAAAGTACCTCAACTTAGATCACCCTTTATTACTCGCTTAATTTTATAATATTTTATTTCACCATTATAATTATGTTTAGGGTTCAATTTGATTGAATTTTTGGATGAAGGTATCTTTGTGTCTAAACAAACTTATGTAGCAATTTTATTTGCAGGGATTTAAGTACGATGATAACTTTTTTACTAGGTTAATATATAGAATTTAATAAAAATTAATTATGACCTTACATTATTTTCTTACCTATCCCTCCTTTACAATACAAACTAATATATCTAAAATCTATTTTTTCGGCAAATATATATAAGTTAATAATAATAATTATTTTTTCTCATCGCTCATAAGAAAAGTGACGCTTTTGCTCCATATGTATTACTTATATATTTATATCAAATATCATGATATGACGCGACGAATCTATTAAGCTATATTTGTCTGCCCGTCCATCAGCCTTTGAACACGTTAGCTCAAGTAAGGATTGAAATATTTTGATCAAACGTTGTTCAAATGTGTGAATTGGACCAAGTTCGCGAGGATAATTTTAAAACTTAGGAATTTCGATATATTTTCGGTTGGGCTCCTCCTATAATTTATGGTGTTTTCCCAACAAATGAAGGACTTATACTTTATTCTAAGCCACCTCCTCTAATAACTGACACATTTGAAATCTTTTTCGAAAATACTATTCTTTTCTTAGGTAAAAATATGTAAATAATTTCACAAGGAAATAATTTCACAATTTAAGGTGCAACATTTTTTAACATTTTTTGATTGAAGCTACCTTTCGATTTTTGTATCATGCAGTCACAATTCTACAATATATTTTTTTAGATTGCATTGAAGAATTGATCCATGAATAGTATAAAAAAATATATTTTAAAATAAACAAAGAAATAGCTACATAACAGATATTATGAGCACTTGATAGTCCTATGTATTTAGCAAAAAAGGGAAAAATTAAAAACAGTAAACAGCTAAGCCATTGCACACCCTACCTAACGGTATTACAACTGGTTCTTGTTGTGGATATCTCAAATTTGGATTCAATTCGAAGGAAAGAAGTCTGATGAGGATACTAGTATCATATATCAAAATAACGTTGAAACTTATTAAATTTTGAAAACTATATTTTTTACTTCCTTATTAAATAATAAAAATATAACATTTGCATGGAACAGGAAGGTACACTTATAACCCTAGTTATATTTATTGTTTTTTTTTTCGCATATATTACTACTCTGATCACATACCGTTCGAATCTTCCCGCTCCTGGCGAGAGCATGACATTAATGCCATGAAATGTGGTCTCCTGACCGAATTCCTGTACCAAATTCACTAAAACCTTGCATTCCTTCTCACTGGGCTGCCCATTCGCAATGCTTAATCTAGGGCCAGTGAGCACGTTTCTAGATTTTAGCTCGCAATTAGAGTCACAACGAGGCTTCAAAATCTTCGATATCATTTGTTTTTCCTCTTCTTTTTGGAAATATATGATTTTTCTAGTACGGAGCTAGTGAAAATGTGTTCCAAGATATACTTTGCACCGAATACTGAGTTTTTTTTCTCAGCAAAAGTTGTTTCTACTTTAGCTGCGTTAATTCGAATGGCTTTTGTTGAGAATTGATTGGCGTTAGAAAACAGAGTTTTGTCTGATTTTTGTACTTTGGCGCACTCGCCTGCCGCTTTTTGACCTTGTGCTAATATGTTGACCACCGCATATACCTACTTACCTGTCTACATACATACATACATAAGCATTTGCCGATACTTACTATTGTTTACACTCAACGTTCCAATGGTATTCGGGTTTTTATGAGTTCTTTACATATTTATGCGCATTTAATTGACATTTGATGGAGTTTAAAATTTTTGCGATAAAATTGCACATTTATTATTAGCTCTTTTTGACACATACAATGTATTTTTTGTTGTTGTATATAGTAGTAGCATATAGTATATATTATAATTAGCAACACGTGTGGGAACAAAGTTTACATAGAATTTTACACATTACATTAACGCTTGTAAAGGCCTTTCTCTTTACAGTGAATAAGTGACACGCAAGTAATTAGGATCCTTACGACGCGGCTGATACGCTATGGGTTAGTGTGAAAAGCAAAATTGTGTAAATAAAATAAACAAATTTTCAACAACAAAAAATTTAAATAAATAGTTAAAAGAAATAAGTCTGATAATGAAACGTAATGGTTTTCGAAATAGCTATAACTTCTACCGCTTATACTGTTGTATTTTTTTTCGTTTTTCCCAAAAACAAAAAAATGGTATGAGCAGCTCGAAAAACTAATTAATGTTATTGAACAGTGACCTGGAAGAGCATCGCTAAAAAGTCAGTTATATATTTGAAATGATTTGTCGAAAATAATATAATTATAATCTCAGAATACAACAAAATTAAAATTAAACGCAAACTACTATCTAGCTCATCTATTATATGTACCCAAACTTAACTATAATTATATTTCGAAAATCTAAGCAATATTTTTTTAAGAGCTGAAGAGTAATTATGTAAGGAACATAGAAAGCAAGGCTAACCACCTAAAAGTGTTAGACAGTTGGATACAGTCCTCACATGTCAGCTTTCAGAGAGTTATAATAGAACTCACGATGAACACATAATGCGCGAATGAAAAGCAAAAGTTCTACCGGTTACAATCCCCTACTCCTTTCCGTGCAGGATTCTTTTATGAATTCGCCAATGATGAAGGTAGTTTCGAACTTTATGACTACAACTCTAGTTTCCAAGCAGGGAACATCACTGGTGTCAAATGGGCATCATTTTTATAAAGAAATCGGTTAGTTTCCTTGTAGACAGCCAACGGCAATTAAACTTACATGCATTACGTAAGATTGCTAGGCGTATACTTTTGGTCTACCTCCGGAAATTACTATTTTACCTAATTCATATTCTTATTTATCTCTGCCTTATTCACAGCTTTTTAGCGACGGTGCATTTTCATATTCCGAAATATCAAATATTAAACCGTTGAAGTAATATTGTTGTTCCGTACGCCTGGTAGACGTGACATTAGGGTTTGTATTACTTTTACGCTTCAAATTTGTTTTACATTAATGTTGTTTAGAGCATAAAAATTAACTGTTAAAAATGATCAGACATTATGGGTTGGGTGATATGCAAGTAGCTACTAATCTGCAAATAAATATGAGCTAATTGAATGTGATGTTCGCAGTAAAACGGAAAATTAAATGCAAACATTGACGCAAGAACCCAAATACATTTTATTCTAATACAAGAAAGAAGTGGTCTCTTTCATCAACATATAAAATTTATTACAAAATTCAAAATTCTATTTCGGCGATTTTTGGGTCAATATTTATTTGAATTTACGAGAGTAGCATACCAAACTTCACATTATTAGATAGTTAGGTACAAAACATCATATTTGAAAGAAGCGGTTGTATCGGAAATATAAAAATACAGCTGCAGAATAAATATATCAAAAACTCAGAGATTAGTTTGCGTTGAAACATACGGAAATGGCTAAATCAACTCATCTAGTTATTTTGATGCGATCGGTCTAAATTTTCTTGGGTTTATCCCTTCTCATTCTGGTAGTTACATACTTCGGACCACAGTTAATATACCACTTCATGTATATGAAGGGTGATATAAGTGTGAAAAGTCCACATGCAAAAAGCATAAAATTTCGACTAACAAAAACCTAGAAAAATTGCATATTTAATAACTAACAATAAATAAACGAAATATAATTAACCAATTAAAATCAAAATAAAATACATTATTTTAGTTTTCAAGAATAAATTTAATTCCTATTTCTTTTCATAAAAATTAATTTTTTGAACAAAAAATTCAAATTTGTAATTATCGGTGAAATTTTTTCATAGATTCAAAGCTCCAACTAAAGTTAATGATCACAATAAGCGAAAATAAATAAAACTTCATTTCTGAGGCTTAGGCTTAATTTTGAGTTTAGCTGAGCATTAGAAGCACACCAAGCCTGTACTTTAAACATATATATTAATTAAGATCAATAGAAACTAAAATTCACGCTAATATTAATTTAAAATGAAAAAAAAGTTAATTTTCAAAATTAAACTCAGGCTTAAATTTAAAACTTAAACTTATAATCTCAAGGTTTCATTTAAATTTAGTCCCGAGCTTAAATCAAATCTATGCGACACTCTCAAAATATAGCATAAAAATAGTTTCATATAAATCTCTACTTATTTTAAAGCGAACGATCATAGTAATGTGAAAGCAAATTCCAAATTAAACTCATGTTTCAACTCGAAATTAAGTTTGATCCCGAGCTAATATTATAATTTAACCTTAATCTCGAAAAAAACTTAAACTAAAACACATCTCACACACAAACACTAAACAAAATTGTTAAACCAACAAGTAACCAATTTTTTTTGAGTAAAAATTTTAACTCCGCTTTAAAGCGCTTTCAATACTCGATTTTCCTAAATCCATTCTTGTAGAGGTTCAAATTTTTTCGACCACGTAGTTTATATGGCCGTACGGCCGGTCCGCGTATCACGTTATTATCACTCAATTTAGCATTGTCCAATTTTCGAAGTGAACGACGTTGTGGCACCTTCACAAGAAAAAAATACACCAATTCCACAACGCTGATGATTGAACAGCCAAGAAATAGCGCAGTAATGTTACCGAAGTTGACTGAAACGATCCAAAACAATGATACGCGCTATAAAATAACTGACCTCATTTATGCTCTTAGTTTCCATACTTACATAGTAAATCGACCCAAGTGTACACCAAATCTGTTTTGTATACTGTAATGTAATCTCTCAGAAAGTTTACGTCCAGCAACAACGTGTCATTAGTTTCCCAACGCTCGTGTGGTTGTAGATTTCGAGTGCTAACTTTTAAGGTATACCGCCACGAGCGACAATTAAAAAAACAGTTACAAACTAGACCCGGATGATTGCGGGAAAACGTCTCTTTAACCGACTCCTCGAAGTATTGAAGAAGATCTGAAAACAAAAAAAATTTATTGAAATCTTTTTTCGAGATCATCTCTTATCTCACGATTATGTCGTGCCAAACACGGTAGGTCCACCAATTTACATATCGGATAAGGACCAAGCGGGAAAAACATATCCACAGTACAGTTACAAAAATGCATGAGATACTCCTGCTGACATTCAGCGTGACAATTCTCATACATATAAACATGGTCGGCGAGTGTCTTGAAATCCGGACTATCTTGTTCGTCCTAAAATGAGAAGAGCTGCGTTATACTAAGCCGTAAAACAGTATTAGACCTCAGTAGTTTCTACCTTGAAGACACAATGTCTCTTCTTGGATGACACACGCCTTGTACCCGGATCAAAGAAACTCATAAACGCATCGAGATTAACACGCGCGTACACATTATCCGGTATTTCGATGGGTGTATAGCTCCATACCTTCGGCTGCACGGTCATCATCTGACGTGTCGAGGAATATAGTTTAAAAATGTAAAATAAATCTCATCTTTTTCTCACCAAGATTCCCTTCGGCGCATGGCTAAACGGCGAATGCTTCTCCTTATTCAACAACGTGCGCACTTGCAGACCGTTCTTCGCTCCTCCTACACTCACGCGCCACGGCCATTTTGCATCCATTTTTTGCTTCAGCCGTCCACCTGTAGCTTCAACAGAATTAAATGCCAAGCATATACCTAAACTCGAGCGACGGCGAATGAAAACGTCACAACAGTTCATCGGACGATTACGCCACACACAGTCTGTCAGTAGCTCCTCGCAGCGCCATGTCATACGTCGTGCCACTTCGGTAAAGTTTATGTAATTCAGATCCGCTATAGGTTTGGTCGTCAAATTGGCGAAACGATCGAATAAGCCGAATGTTAAGGTATCATACAAGGCAACAATCTCCACAAATAGCTGCTCATATGAAGTGTTGTGGTGTGCGGGCCATAAAAATTGTTGCTTCACAGACTCTAAACGATCCCAGTTTAGGCGATTCTTATTACAAATAGTCACCTCGGGAAAGGGAACTTTGTAAATTGGATAGTTGGTAGAGTAAATGGTTGTTTTGAATTTGCTATGTGTGAAGCGATTGGCTAGATATTGACTGAAGTAGATGAGTAGACAAAGCGCACATAAGAAGCCGATTGCACAGAGTACGCTGCGAGCGGATGAATAATGGACAAACGTGTTACAGCTTTCACTGAATGAATTAGTTATGTACTTACCGTTCCATACGCCCAGTTCCATTGGTAAGCATACGTTTCAAGCCATGTACACTCGTTTCTTTGCCATATTCTTCCAGTTCTTGTAAACAAATCTTCTTACAGTTTCTATATTTTGATCGAACCATTTTTGGTTTATTTCCTCCTGGGAGGTTAATTGTTGATTTAGTATTCAACATTTTGATATTATTTTTAGTGCAGTTGTATTGATAATCTGTTAAAATTTATAAGAACAGGGAATAATTAATACCAGAGTCATTATGGTCTGAGAAGCAACACAAAAGGAATTGTTTATAGAGGCAATGAAACTAGACTATGGTTTTCGATTATTGGACTTCACAATTTTGACTTGAAGTAGAGCTCGACTTTGTGTAAATAGCTCACTCTAGAACTATTCGAAGAGAAGTTTAAGCGAGTCTTGCTTTATCTCTTGAAAAGTTTGAGTTTAACTACTAGAAAATTATTCTTTAGCAGACTTGCCAACCGTTCGAGATAGGGTAAGTTTATATATGGTCGACTTTTAATTTTTCTCTTCAAAAAAGCTCATAAAACCATCAGAGATGGTTTATATATTGAAAAATAATCGAAACTTTCTGTTGTGTAAGTGTGTAATAACAGAACAAAAGCTCCACCTACTCGTTTTTATTGTAATTTATCCTCCGACGGAATTTATTGCTCTCCGACGTACCTATTTATTCCTTGAAGAAAAAACTCTCACACAAAGGTATGAAAGAATATAAATAAGTTCACTTATTGTTTCTCGAAGTAAGATAAGCTGATGGCAGCCTTCTGATAGTTCCGTACCGTCTTAGAAATGATTTTGTATACGCTAGCTTTCTCTAGAGAGATTAATTGACCTCGTAAGAAAGTCATCCTAGGTAACATCCATATCTCAATCTCTCAATTTAGAAATGGCAGCTAGCCTTCACAATGCTTTTTCTGACAAGCGGAGCTGGTGACATTAAGCTCCGGTGACAATACATATTTCATATATTCATAAAGGTTTCTCCAGAGGGAGGTGTTCCCTGCTCTTACCGATATGGATTACTCGCCCAAACGACCATATGATTTATTCGGCAAAAGTCTTGCCGGGAGCCTGCACAGAACTTGAAAAAAATGGTCAGCAGCTCTGAAATATGAGCACATTTCTCGGACCTAAGTAGATGCAGGCCCATGAAATCGCGTGAAATACGACCTAAGTAATCTCAAATTTCCAGAGTAGGAAAGAAATTATTAACTTAAAAATTTGTTAGATTCATGCGAAAATATTCCCTGTTTACCGAACTATATTAGAAAGACAAAAGGAAGCTATCAAGAGAAATCCTGGAGGAGAGTCGTCCAAAACTTCTTGCACCCGCTCTTTGCAAAACAAATGGATTCTATTCGTGAACATAAATCTATAAAAATTTCCGCAAATGGAAAAACTTGATTTCGATAATTTTGAGTGTCAATATTTATTTAATTTTACGTGTGAAAAAAACAATTTCACGCCCTTACTTGTAGACGCTTTTTTGAGAGATTTTTGACGCAAACCCTCAAAGAATAGAGAAAAATATAACACTTGTTCTGTTTTACTTACATTATTGCAAGGCATGAGCCACTGAGCTTAGATATTTATTTATTTTATATTTATCTAAACAAAATTTGAAAAATAAATTAAATTATTTTTCACTTCTCTCGAGTCGGCTTGTCAAACTCTACTAAACCCGAAAACGACTCAAAAATCACTAAAGCTAAACGTGTATAAAATCTGGTGTACATATATATTTGCATACCAATGTGTGTCAAACTGTGCACTCACTTGTCCAAACAACCGATTTAGCACCCAATTTGCAAATACAAATATCAACACTATTTACTTATACATACATATGTACATATATACATATGTAACTGTAAATATTTTTATGTGCACTAAATAAAAGTAAAACTTGGCACAGAACACGCAAGTCACAATAAAGTTGTAAACAGAAAATCGCCTAAACAATCTGGTATCCTGCCGCACAATGCATCGCCTTCTGTACAGTTAGTAGGCCAAAGACCCTGACCCGAATAAAGTTGCGTTCAGAAGTCAAATTCAAATCAAAATACAAATTCATATGTAAAAGCATTTTGCAAATCTTTGTAAATAATGATATTTATAGAATAAATACAGGCGACAGTTGAACAGCGGTAAATATTTACCGTTTAAGTAAACAAAACGAACAAACTCATGAATACACTAACACACGCACCTCATACGGCAAGAAATCATTAATTACTACGCACCCAAAAGACAGTAATGCAATGAGAGAGCGAGAATGAGTAGAGAATGAGAATTGTCTATATTTTGTGGACACGTTAAGTTAATAAACGATTGACTAAGCAAATAGAGAATTTAGGAGGATAGAATAAACTTTAATATTAAGTGAAGTAGTATTTTTGGTATTTTAGTTTGCATCGGTCCACTAATTAACAACGAGAAGATGGTTTATCCAGCGTCACGTTTTCAGGCACCGCAAGCGAATGCCCTCCAACTCTCCTGCTCGCCGCGAACGATACCGGTGCAGGATAAACCTCACATGATACTCCAGCTGCCATCCTGGAGGAGTATACGTCGCACGGCCGGAGAATTTAGCGCCTCCGCTTGGGAGTTGGCCTTTCGTTTTGGGCAGAGCACAACAATACATGGTGTGAACCGTTTGTTCAGCAGACGTGCTGGAAAGTACGAGCGGTGAGTAGATGCGGGAAGTGTTTTTAAGTTATAAATCAACTTGTAATCGTAAAACAACTAACAGAAATATATTTTTATATCTCCATACAACCCACCCTACAAACACTTGCTCTTCCAATGAATTCTAAATCTCCTTGAAAACACCACACATATCCGCATGTACACATCACAGCTGCGTCTGGTTTTTGACTGTCATGCTAGCTCTACTTGGCGCTATTTACGTGAGCCACTTGCTCTCTGAGCGTTTCAGCGAAGGCCGACTCGAGACAGTCGTGGATAGCACACGTTGGCCCGTCTATCATATACATTTTCCCGTGGTCTCAATTTGCCCGGTGAACCAACTGAATTGGCAACGTTTGGATGATGCAAAGCAGCGTTTCCTCGAACCACATGTGCCACCTGAAAAAGAACGTCTATTTGAACTCATTGTTAGCAGCTATGATAACGTCAAGTTTGCGGGTTTTCAAAGTTTTGCAAATTTAGAAAATACCTCCATTGATGCGTTAAATTATGTAAACTTTACTGAAGTTGTCACGCTAATGACATGGCGATGTGAAGAGTTTTTGAGCCGGTGCGTGTGGAATCATTTCTCTATGAATTGTTGCGATATTTTTTCGCTGCGCCGCAGTAAAAATGGTCTTTGTTGGTCTTTCAACACCTTGGAAACGGATGAGGGTAGGGAGAAACAGAAAATAGACTCACTGTGGCCTTGGCATACTGGAGCTGCGGGTCCGGGTAGTGGATTGATGGTACGCGTGAATATTAACCCAGAAAAGCATTATCCAAACAGCACGAATGAAAAGGGCGTAAATGTAAGTGTCAAACAATTTTTTAAAGTTTTTTCTAATTTTTTTCTTAATACATAGGTAATGATTACGGAGCCATATGTTTGGCACAGTGATGCGATCAATATACCTGCTAATACAAACTCAATGATTGAGGTGGAGCCGGTGGTATATTTCTATGATAATAACACACGCGGATTGGGCTCCAAATTGAGAGAGTGCATTTTCGATGTAAGTCAAATGAGATAGCGTTAAAGAGATAACGATGGAAAATCCGTTAACGATTACAAAGCAAGAGGAATTGAAACTGAAAAGGTGGAAAGAATTAGGTAGCATTTAGCGATGCAACGACTAAGCCCAAGAATTTATTATAGGAACTTTTGCAATTCGAAAACATTTCCGTTGAATGTTGCTAAAAGTATAAAGCCTTTTGGTATACAATTAAATTATTGGACAGATAAAAGAATAAACGGGACATGCAAGGATCATCCCCAGAAATTTGTGTGCTCACAAAAGATCGTAGTCGTAAAGTATCTTTGGAATTACATACTAAAAGTTAGGTGGTCAAAAATACTTTTCCCATAAATTCCATTTGGATATGAGTGGCCTCATTTTCCAAGATATACGTACTACATCTTGATAAGCAAAGTCCTATAAGTTCTGAAAACAATTGTTCTCTAAATATGAGGCGTCTGCTCACATTTCCCTTAGTTTTAAATATCTTAAACTAATTCCTGTTAGATAAGTGGTCTGAAAGTCATGTATCAATAAGAGAACGAATAAATCATGGAAATCCTATGCTTTTCCGATGGACTTATTCAAAAGGTATTTTAGTATTGTGCAATGTAGACAGTATAGACATCAGTGATGAGGTACACTAACTTTGCCCATTTTGTCACTGCTGTCACTCAGTGTACGAAGCTTTTGTAGAAAAAGAACGAAAATTTATTTTCTGATGGTGATTAGTTAGCATTGTGAATTCAAACTTTTAAACGACTATTTATCCTCAAGGTATTTGACAACTAAACTAAGCCTTAGACCTAAGACCTAAACTTAGACAAAGAATATATTAGAGAAACTCTCTCCACCTGCGATATACTTTTGGAGAGTCGATTTTTCTACTCACTGAACCCTATCGCTCTCACGTAAGAGATTGCCAAATCATTTGTTTCCACAAAATGTCATTCAGGAAAGTATCTGTCGCTCGGAGATCAGAAGTAGTTCACTCGGTGGGGTATCTAATCGGCCATTGTCTGAAGGAGGCGAATTTGCCTTTATCGTACCCCCTACGTGAGCCGCCAGTAATTTATCGTATTATTTACTTTAAGTTCAGGCTTCCCTTCTACATCTCGTACTTATCTCAAAAGTTCAGTCAGAGGTGTACTAATGACTTAGTATACAAAGCTGAGTTGACGTTAGTATTTCATGGAGGATGGTGTGAGCTGCGCCGATGAGCATTGACTTTATTTAAAAGATTTTGTTTATAACAGAAAATGTATATTTAATTTATCTTTAATCTACGCCCCGTCTTCCACATCTTAAACACAAAAAGGACGAAAAAAACGCAAAGGATTTTCGCACACTACACGGTTACGTTTATATGATTGAAAATTGCCAATCGGAGTGCCATCAACAGTACTTGATAAAATATTGTAATTGCACATTGGATTTGCTATTTCCACCTGGTAAGCACGTACGAGTCATCAAAAGAGCAACTCATATCTACGCACAACACTCATACATTAACTACTATCCTTTTAAATTGAACTAAAAACATATACTTCACTAACTCTCCCTTTTTAAGGTCCCTATGCAGCTTGTCAGGCGAAGGATCTGTTGTGTTTGGCGAAGAATAACGGTAATACGCTACATTTAATGTAAAACTTGTTTGCAAATTGTATTCAATCATACTCTATGCTTACCATTGTTTCAATTTCACATGCGGTCCGTCCGTACTCTTTAGATCGCTTCGTCTTCTCCCATCGCAAGGAAGAGGAATTTTATGTGCGTAATTATCATGAGGGCATGGTTTGTGAGTGCTTTCGCAATTGTTACTCCCTTAACTATATGGCAGATGGGCGACCATCATTTCTATCTGCGGAAACGCGCCGTAATCGCTCATACATTGATTTAGATGTACATTTCCGCTTTGAGACAATGATGGTTTATCGTACGAGTTTGATATTCGGTTGGGTGGATTTGATGGGTGAGTTGAGTTGGGGAGGCGCGAAAACTTTTACTATAAAATATTTTACTATAAAATATGTTTCTTTAATACTGCTTTATTTTCGATCACAGTCGCTTTTGGTGGCATTGCTGGTCTCTTTCTCGGTTGCTCTTTGATTAGTACTATGGAATTGGCTTATTTTTTGCTCGTCGATTTGCCCACTTTTATACTACAAAAATATCGAAATAAAAAGTCTAATAAGCTACCGGAAAGAAGTACAGATAAAGCACAGTTGCAAAATTTTGAAATAAAAAATAACATCAAACAAATACAACAATTTAATATGAAAAACCAATTAATACAACCACAGAGCTATGAAAGTTTATTTTACAACAATAACAATGATAATTCTAGAAAACAGCCACACATTACAGACTGGAAGTCGCCGCATATAGCTAGAATACATTATTAATAAAGAAATATATTTAATAAAAAATATATATGTGTGAGCGTCTACTTTTAGTAACAAAAAATATTACAAAAATACAAAAATTATTTTTAGCCATTGAGTTATACAATAATATAAATTAAAGATAATAAGAATGTAATTTAAAGATAAGTTGTTCAAAAATATTATACCCAACATATCCGTAGTAGTTTATCTTTTATCATCAATACTCTTAAGCATGTATAAATTTTGTCCCGCAGTAAACGAGACTATTGCAATCTATGACATAAACTTAACTATAGCTTAAATTTAAAAAAATTTTAATTCTGGCTTTTTTTTACCATTATAGTATTGGAAAATGAATTTCTAGTTTAAAGAAGTGGCAGCTTTGTGCGAATTATTTTTGATAAAGGGGTGCTTAAATATACCCATTAATATATTTATGTAATACTTTATTCAAATGCTTTTTTATTATACAAGAAAATTTTCTATTGAATACTACTTCACAAAGTAGTAAATTGCAGCGTTTTGCCTTTTGTAGTACCTACAGGTAAAACGTTGGTCTGCATTATATTTCTTGGAAAGTATTGTTCACTATGGGATTTAGAAGCTTTTACAGTTTTGACATGTATTTTTACCAAGCATTTGGCGATGGTATTTTACGGTCTCAATGAATATTCAAGGTGTACCCGTGATGATTTGCAGCGTTTTTTATTGAAATCGCTATATTTTTAGGATACTATATAAAATGATATTGTGATCCAAACATAGATCTGAATTTTTACCCAATTACTAATTTTGGGCTGAGGATTTAAGTTTAAGGTGCTGTATTTTATTTTTATTTGAAAAAAAAAGGGCTTTTCCAGGCCAATAGCATATCTATATGGATATCACTTACACATACGAAGTATGTTCAAAGGAAAAGGTGAAGCCTTTTCTCACTGTTTTCTTTGATTACAAGGGTGTGGTGCATTATGAGTTCCTGCCAAAAAGTCGTACAGTTAATAAGGAATACTACAAGGAAGTTGTGCAACGTTTGCGTGAATCAATACGGCTGAAGCGATCGGAATTGTGGAAAAACAAATCGTGGATTTTGCATCACAATAATGCACCCCTCACATCAATGCTTATTCGTTATTTTTTTTTTTTTTTTTTTCAAAAAAAAAACCGTAATCATGCCTCAGCCAAGGTATTTACCAGATTTGGCTCCCTACGACTTTTTCCTATTCCCAAAATTAAAGAAACCAATGAAAGGAAAGGGTTTTATCACAATTGATGAGATCAAGTCAGAATCGAAGAAAGAGCTGATGGCCATGCCAAAAAGCGCATTTAAGAAGTAGTTCGAGGATTGACAAAAGCGATGGCTCAAGTGTATGATATCCGAGGGGGATTACTTCGAAGGGGACAAAATAGATATTGATAAATAAATAAGTACTTTTCAAAAGAATCAAAACTCACCCTTTCCTTTGAACACACTTCCTGTGGTAACCGCAGTGCTAGGCGAGGGACGACCGAGATTAGATTAGTGGATACCATTTACTTGAATATATATATATATATATATATATATATATATATGGCGCTTTGTAACCGCTGATGCGATTTTCGACCGAGCTCCTCCTCTAATATGTGGTTTTGCGTCTTGATGTTTTTTACCAACAAATGAAGGGACCTACAGTTTATTCTAAGGCCTCGGAAGGCCGATGGCTTTTTATGCGGAGCTTTCATTTCATGCCAGAAATACACCTGGAGGGCTTGAGGGGCGGCCCCAATTAGAAACAATTATTTTCTTTTAATTTTGGATGTTGATCGAACCTGGGCTCGAACTTAGGCCTTCCGAATTTTAGTACCATAATGCTAACCACTCGGCTACTGCGGCCACCAGGGATTGTTACATTTTTTATTTTTGGTGTTGGGCATTTTTCTACCTTTAGAGTGGGCGAATATGTCATGATTACATGTTTGCTCATTTATCAACTTCCAGCGATTTTTAAATGGGTTTCCAGTATATTCGAAGCTTTTACCAAGCTCTTCCTGCGAGATGGAATAGCCGTAGCGTAAGCGAATATTGAGGTTAGTATGCTTGCGCTCGTTGGGGAGTCAGCAATAAAAAAAGCTGAATTGGTCCCAAAACGCCACCTTGGGGAACATCAGTCATAACTGCATTCTCCTCTGATATAAATTTCTTTACTTTAACTGTAAACCTTCAAATAGAAATGTGTGACAATGCCTTAACCCTATCAAGATATATGCCAATAAATTTGTTCCATAGTAACATGTTTTTAACAAAAAGAATTGTTGATTTCGTATATTTTCATATTCCGGAGATATTTTGCATAGAACCACTCTTTCAAAAAACTAATTGGCCTTTATTCTTAGGCAGCGGGTTTGGGTATTATAATGATATGTGACTTCTTCCATGCGTTCGAAAGTATCTAGCTTTAATAGTTGAGAAAAAAATTTAAACAAAAATTGTTTTGTATTAAGTAGTATGCAGCAAAAACCGATCTAATATCAAAATTTGGATAAACAATATTGGCAGTGTGCCAACTTAAACCAGGTATGGCCGCAAAAGTAATAAATTTGTGGTTCCCTCGCATACTACTGAATATCAGTATAAATACAGTCAGCGTCATAAGCAACTAAATACAAAAAGTTTGTTGGAAAATATTTTTTAAACTAATAAATTTAAGTAAAATTTTCTTTTTCTTATGCAGTATTGAAGGTAGAGTGATGACGGAAATTTCTTTCGCTCCAATTCACCAAACAGACGAGATAGCGGTACTTTTATTTTCTAGGTAACAAAGCAGCGATCAAAAGCCTACAAGCACTCAGTATTGTCGCGGCATTTGTTCTTGTTATAAGTTATTTGCGCAAATTTTTGATTATACTTTATTATATTCACTTTATTAGTAAAAAAATTTATCTAAATTATTTTGATTTTATAACCTTGATCTAAAAATTTGCAATGGTGTCCACTAGGAAAGAAATCAGTGTGGACGAAAGAAATATTATTATTAAATTATGGCAGGAAGGAAAATCAAATCGCGAAATTGCACGTTTTATTGGAAGATCGCTTAGTTCAGTCTATACCGTAATAAAAAATTTCACTTCAAAACCGCGATCTGGTCGCGAAATTAACACTTTGTGAAAGACGGTCAATATTGAATGCGGTAAAGAAAAATCTGCGGTGAACAGCATTATCAATTGGACATGATGTACAAGAAAGATTTGCGAAAAATATTTCAGACAGTTGACAGATAATTTTCTATTGTGAACAGCTCTTTACAAAGAAAGAAGATATGCAAACGTAAATAAACAAAACGAAAAATATGAGTAGAGCGCGTTAAATATTTGTCGTTGATTATGTATTCTTACCTTTTTCATGGCTAAAAATAAATAAAAGGTGTAGAAATTGATGAAAAAACTAAAAACATTACATAAATTGCTTTATAAGCTTGCTTTAATACGTTTGGAAATTAGTCTTCCTCTTTTTCCCCGCGAAATATATATGAGACTATTTATTTCGCTCGGAGACCGGTATTTCCGTGCTTTCGTATTTGTTTAATTTAATTTGTTGTTGGTGGTGTCATAGTCTGGGGTTGTATGTCAGCCAGCGGCATAGACAACTTAGAATTTTTAGAGACAACACTGGACATATTTAGACATTTTAAAACGTAATTTGCGGTCCAGCACTGAAAAAATGGGTTTAAAAGCCCATGCAAAAACACACGGCGATACAGTCACCAGACTTAAACCCAATTGGGCACACAATATTGAGTAAACAATAGCTAAAAAACGTGATACTTAAAGAGTGCTCTGAAATAACAACTCAGGAGACCACCAAGCTTGTCGATTCAATGAAAAAACGTGTGGCAGAGCTCCTTAAGTGCTGCGGCTATAAACCCGTTATTAAATTGCCTAAAAAGATTTATTTTTACACAGTAATGCCTCATATATTTAGTGCTTGTAGACTTTTGATCGTTTGTTTGTTACCCCAAAAGGTAAAAGTACCAGTATCTCGTCTGTTTGGTGAACTTGTGAAAAAAAATTAACATCTTCAATCAACGTTCAATAGTGTATAAGAATAACAAAACTTTAATTCAATAAATTTATTAGTTTAAAAAATATTATCAAACAAACTTTTTATTTGTAACTGCTTGTAGACATATGGCGATGACTGTACGTCTAGATATTTCTCTGCAAATATATAAACATTATGAACCACATTGTTACCTACTGTACAAAAGTATCCAGCTCTCCCTATTTTAATTTCACTCACCAAGCGAGTAATTTTCAATGCAACAGAGGATCATGGGAAGACGCAAACAGATCAGATAATTAGAAATCGATTCTTAGCGGATAATAAGATCCATCCCAATCAATGAGCATGTTAGCCGTATCATTTCACCAGGATCTAAAGTTATGCAAGGATTTACGCTCCTCGCGTAAACACAATACTTACTCACTGCATAAATATTCTGTACTTAAAAAGTCTCCGCATTTTACTTTAATGAATTTTTGAGATTAATCGGTATCTATGATATTTTGCCATTTTTTGAGTGTTTTGAAAATACCGAAAAAATATTAGTTAGATGCTACAAGGTTCGGACCCACATGCACCCACAGAAACTTTCTAACCAAGTTTTGTAAACTTTTTTTTTAAAGTATCACATGACGAATTCCTTCGGAAATTTCCCTTATACTCTAATCAAAAGACCTTTTCACATGAATGACGACTTACAGAACTGTCTCAACGAAAACTATTGTGTGAAATGTCAGCTTCAAACGCGTTTCAGTGTGGCACAATTTTATCATACTTTCTTTTCAGGTTTCAATACAAAATTACTCCTTTGAATTTTAGCTCTAATCCCAAGATTATGAGTGTTGCAGTGGATCAGTTTCGTAAATTTCAAATCATTCCGTAAAAAGAAGAAAAAGGCAACATCAACTAAAATAACACAAAATATACATACTTTCCATGAATATGAAATGGTATATTAAATTTGATCAAAGATGTGAGAAGTCAAACCAATCCATACCGAAATAAACAAAATAATGCTTGATGAAAAGATGGTGAATTTTTTCAATCTACTAATAATTTCAATGCGTATACTGTTTTTACTAACAATGGAACCTATAGTTTATTCATTTTATGTCTGAAATACACTCGGGAGGTTTGGCATACCTACCGAGGGACGAAAAATAATTTTCTACAATTTTGGATGTTGGATGTGATAGTACGCACTACTAACCACTCGACTATTATAGCCGCCCACTTTAATTAGTAAATTAAATATCTAATAAATATGGTGAAACATAATCTACGTATTTTATCTGTAATACAAATTCGATATAAAAATTTGGAAATAATATTTAAGCCTAAAATAACTACTATACTCATGAAAGGCATAAAGCCGAATGTACCACTTTCTTTCATTTTTTCTAGACTACAGTGATAATGTTAGACACAAAGTAGCTGCTGTAATTTTTCAAAATCTTCTCAATTTGTTATAAATGTAACGTTTCACCTCTTCGTCGTCAGAGTCAAGAAGAGCTAAATACAAGTCTGCTGCTGTTGCAGCTACTGTCGCCACTTGCTACTTGCACAGTTCGCCTGCTTTGATTACCGTCAATTGTTGTACACTGCCTCGGGCGTTGTTAGTGTTTTCAACCATACCCATTATTTCGTTTAACGCTCTACCGCTTGTTGACAACTCCATTTGGCAGACATTGTTAATCAAAATTGAAGTTAAAGCGCAACGGAGCACAGAGGCTCACACAAGCATGGGTACAAATTCTATCAGATATGTAGGTATACGTATGCAGTTTTATGTCAGGAGCCCTAAATTTAGGAAGACATCTAAATTAACTTCCCTTGAGGGCGTTGCTTGGTAAACGCCCATAAGAAAGAAATTTTTCACAAAAATTACTTCACACATACTATATATTCGTATATACATGTATGTGTATGTATGTTCGTCTTATCTGCAAATTGCAAACTTGAAATTCTCTTAAACACATACATCTGCTTCCGTTCGCATTAAAATATGCTACACTTCATGATTGCTGTTGACCATAAAATGTGTTCTGCAATTAACCTTCTGGTAGCTGCTGACTAAATGTCACCACTGTAAACATACAAACGATGCTGGTCAACCTGTATAAGCATCACAAGCTCATGTATTATATATTCACATATTACATTCCGCACTTACACTGCTCTAAGCGTTCGAGTCATCAACAAAACATTGTCGTCTGGGGATAGATATTGTCTTTCTCGATGTTAGCATGCGGTAGTGTGTTTCGTGGTAAGAAATAACTATGTTGTCTGATATAAATATATAATTGTACTTTGGTATTATGCATATTGATATTTAAGTAATATCTACTTTATTTATTTATCCTCTAATTTATATTAGATTATTTCATTTTATTTTATTTCATTTAATTTTATTTTATATCCTTTATTTTATTTTATTTTAATTTATTTTGTTTTATTTTATTTTATTTTAA
Source organism: Neoceratitis asiatica (assembly GCA_030068015.2). NCBI lineage: Eukaryota > Metazoa > Arthropoda > Insecta > Diptera > Tephritidae > Neoceratitis > Neoceratitis asiatica. Next base: position 76,068,874 of record CM061524.1, read on the forward strand.
TAAATTTTATTTTAATTTATTTAAATTAATTTAATTTTATTTAATTTAATTTATTTATTTATTTTATTTATTTTATTTATTTTTTTTATTTTTTTTATTTTTTTCCAATTTAATTTAATTTAATTTAATTTTATTTTATTTTTGATTAACTTATTTTTTTTTCAGTCTTTATATTGCTCCTTTTTGGGTAACATATCACATATCGGTTGTTTACAACAAGATATATAAAACCATTGCTAAATCAGGTCCACATATTTACATACCAAGACTATACGTTGGTATGGCCACCGTAAATGTGTTAATAGATTCAAACAAAATTTTTCGGTTATGATAAGATTTTAAAAAAAATTTTGTTTTATGCATATAGCTGTTGGTGATTCTTCCTATCATAATATTATGATGAATTCGTTTTGTTTAAGTAATATCCAGATATTTGTAGGTATTGTCTGTGTACAACTTCTCTATACATTTATTGTCTAATAGTAGAAAATTCGTGATACCACCTTGCCACTTTCCACACTGAGTCTTTTGCACTTACCTAGGCCGAAGTACATACTTATGTCCCTTGAAATCCTTCTGTTATTTGCTGTAGCTCTTTTAAATTGTGCTCAGACTCTGCGTACAGCTTTATATCTTCCATAGAATGGAGATGAGAGAGGTTGAATTGCATTGCGTCGGCGTTTTAATGCCAGATTAATTTATTCACTTTTTATTTTTATTTTATTTTATTTTAAGTGATTTTATGTTTTTTTTTTCTCTTTTGAAATAATTAATATTTATCAATTAATATGAATTTATAAAACTAAAATTTTATTTCTTCTTGTTTAATACTTTTAGGTATTACAAAATGTGCTGTGCTAAGTTTTCAAAATTTATAAATTACAAAAGATTCTTCCTACGTGCAAATAAAATAATAATTTTTTAACAAAATTTGCTTCGTATCTATAGAGCAAGATAGGTGAATTAAAAAAAGTTGCCAACAGCAAACTTATCACCATATTTTCACTTATTTTTCCGCATTTTTATGCCAACGTTTCACTTACTTCCACTGCTTTGGATTATAATAGCTGTGTAAATGTGTAAATTTTAGCGCCAAAAGCGGTGGAGCTCTGCGCATATTTTATCATAGTTAGCGTTAGTTGCAGAGAGGAAAGCAGCTCAGTAGTTTACTTATTGACTCGTTAGTGACAGCATCATCACATTTTGTCGACGTTTCTTGGCTCACAGCGTGTATATATGTATGTGAGTGCGGTTGATTTTCCCTTTCTTTTTAAATTGGTTTTCAAGTATTCCTGGAGTTTGACATATGCATACCTGTTGTGCACCTACATATACTGATATTGTCTAAGTTAAATTGGTTGGTATACGTGTAGAGTACAACATTCTAAGCATTCCTAAAGAAAATAATATTGCCTATTTTTGATGCCGAATGTTATCACCTGACTTCGCCTGGAATTATTTACGTTTAGCTCTTCGGACGGCTTATACGGGCGTTAATTGACTTGAATATAGGACTCTTCCATTTGAGGGATCTGTTACGACTCAAGTAATCCTTCCATCCAGACTAGAACTTCGGAGCTCGTTGTTATGTTAAAACTAGAAAATGTTGTGTACTTCTTTTTCGACAAAACTTAGCTTTCGGAAGCCTGAGCAAATGTTATGGTTTCTGAAAGCACGAACTCTCTGTTGTGGCTACCTTATTTTAATAAAGTTTTAAATATTAATTTCGTTATTTTATACAAATGAGTCGTAGATTTATAAAATATATAAGAAATAGTAGGCCAAAAGGATTATTTTCTTAAAAGAATTATTTTTTTTTGTTTTTATTTGCTATTTTCTTTTTCTTTTCTTTTTTAAGAAATTATTCACAGCAGCTCCAATTCTTAAACTTTACTTGATTTTAAAATACCAATTCAATGTAAAGCAAAATCATTCTTACAGCGATTACGCGAACGCATCTATCCATCCGAGTAACTACTTATGTTACTACTACTACTATTACTGCATTGGCGTAAACACCGCTTACGCGATTATAATCAAATTAATAATCGTTTATTCTTTTCGAAATTCGGCTCTCATTGGAAATACTAAAAGAAACTAGGTCCTTCTGAACTTCATCTTCCATGGTACTGCATCGCAATTTTTCGAAGCTGGAGTGGTTTCATCTGTTCGAACCTAGCCAGCATAGCCGCTGACTTTTTATTCGCATAACAAAGTCAATGTCATCGTATAACTCGTACAGCTCACCTGCAATATTCGCCGGCTCATCGGATGTTGACACCGTCCAAGCTTCTGCGCCTTTCAGTAGGACGGGAATAATGAGCAACATATTGAGTTTGATTTCGATTCGTCGAAAGGGTACTTTACTATTCAAATGCCTACTCCGTCTAAAACATAACCTGCTTGACAAATAGTGATTCTGTGTTCGATTTCAAGGCTGAATTTTTTGATGATATTGACGCTGGTTTCAAGACAGACGAAATTATCTATGACAGGAGATATTTTCGTCTTACCCGACCCATACGCTTCTCTACTTTTTCTAACCTGGAAAAAGCAGAATTTGCATCACGTACCTTGCAAATATACACTCTTGGAAAAGATTTTACCAGGTCTATTTAGCTTTGCAGGTCGTATTACGTTCTCCAACATCAAGTTGAAAACAATCACGTGATAAAGAGTCACTCTGTGTGTGAGAACTCATCGGAATCGAACAGTTCCAATAGGTTATTGCCAAAACTTTCTAGACTTCTGGTACTTTCCAGGGTCAGTTTACATAGCCGTATTAGTTTTGAAGGGACATCAAATTCCGTCATAGCGGCATAAATGAAGCTTCTTACAGAGCAGGTTAAAGCAGCTTAAATATCGATGAAAATTAAGTGTGTATCGATTCCTTTCTCTTGGGTCTTTTTAAAGATTTGTTGCATGTTAAATGTCAATGGTGGACTTAGCGGGTCTAAAGCCACACTGATAAGATCCAATCAGTTTGTTGACGGTGGTCTCTAATTTCTCATATAATAAGCTCGATAGCACATTTTATACGATGTTGGGACGACTTATACGACGATAATTGTCCCACACCGGATTTTATGAAATCTTCAGAGCCGGGCGTGCATTCGTCTGACCATATTGCGCAAAGAGGCTGATGCTTGCACCTTGTCACTTCGCCGCCGAGTTTCAATAACCGGTAAACCATCGGTACCCGCCAGGTAATCGCTATTCATACTTCGTCATAGTCTGGCATTGAAATGTTTATCATCTGCTTTCTTTCCACTGCAGTACAGTAATCCTTATCGTACCAGCTTATATAGACCTCTGTAATGCAGCAAAGCTATTGTTAGACCTCATCATCATGCAAATCGGCTGATACAAAAGAACCAACCATACAATTGACTTTCCTCGGAATTGAATGATTCACCATCCGGCAATTTATAACTAAGCGTTGATTCGATATTATTCGTAACTCGTTGTAACGGAGAGAGATTTTTGATACTTAAAGTGATAATCAATGTAATTTGTGAGAAGATTTTCACGGGATGAGGAAGCTCTCATTCCGAGGTTTCCGATGTTCCCAACTGCATTCGCCATAATGGTTAACAAACCACAAATCCAATGTTAATAATTTTCAATTAATTTTAAATGCCTAAATCTTTGTATTAATTGACTGTTAAGCTTAAAGAAGAAAATATAGTAAACGATTACTGCTTAGCATTCTAACGTTATCCACCTAAATGTTATATCCCAGATTGGTCGCATAAAGTTGCCACCTACTTGAACTTAGTTTGTATTCAAATGAATACTGAAGAGATACAGAGGAGGCTTTTCAAAAACTGGACGATGGAGTACCGGCTAGAACTCAGTGTGAAGGTCAATGACGTTAAAATTCCGGCCACGAAAAATCCAAAGTTACTGGGAGTAACATTTGATAGCCTGCACTCCTTCACTCTGCATACGACTGCAATTGCCACCAAAGTACAGAGCCTCAACAAAATCCTCAGATCACTAGCTGGCGGGACTTGGGTTAAAGACAAAGAAACGTTGTTGGCAACATGCAAGGCTATTGGTCATCTTCAGACTTGTCAGAATACCGCCCTTCGGACCGTGACGGGAAACCTCCTGATGGCGCCGGAGCACCACTTACACAGTTAAAACTCTATGCTCCCAGTTAAGGTACATAATCTTATGCTGTGTAAGCAATATCCGCTGGGATGCGAGCTTCGGGATCATCCCAATAAACACTTATTGGAAGCTGAACCACCACCTAGGCATATCAGGAAGGGAGTACTTGACTACCACGACGCCGTACATCAATACAGACAAGACCCGCTGAACAGGACGACGTACAGACAGACCATAAACACCGTTCACCGAGAGTCCGTTAACACTTTTGTGAACTCTCTTCCCGCAAATGGTATTCTCTGAGTCCAATCACCACCTATAGCAGAACAAGAGCTCGAGCTGAATCGAGAGACCCGCGATACGATGGCACAATAAAGGTCAACACCGGACTCAGAGAGGTGTTATCTCCCTCTGGTCCGAATTCGTCGAAACATCACGCTTCCTGGGCATCCCCTTAGGTAACTTCGATGACTAAACCGCTACAAAAACAACAACAGTAGGCTTAAAAAAGTTTGGAGTACCCCATGATAAACCAGAAATTCTTTCCACAGAGTCATTTGAGCAACGAGCACTCGTACACCTGCTCATTGCTCATTTCTCGAAACTTTTCGAGCACGAGCACAAACATTTCGAATATTTTGAAAAGACCTTGACTTTTTCTAATAACCTTTTTTTTTTAATTGTAAATTTATTTATCCAAAGTGTAACTATCATTTAAAAGCGAAAGAATTTTGACAAATGAAATTAAACAGCTGAGCAGTTGAGCAATGAGGAAATAGATTTAATTAGGAAAAAATTTAATATCTCCTATTTTTATGCATGGCATGATATATATAGCATCAGAGAATTGTTATACGTTCTCTGGTAGCATTTTCTGGCGTGAAGCGCACAACTAAATTAAAAGTTCTTCTCGCAAAATAAAATACTCGCCATACTCGCAAATGTCGGGTGGAAAGAAGTATTGTTTTAGAACTAAAAATTAATTTTTAATTAAAATTTTAGAATTAAAAATTTAACATGAATTAATAAAATCTAATAAATAATACTTTAAACTCAAAATATCTTTTAGTTATTTAACAAACTTACTTCCAGGCAAAGCACGGTCACCCTCGTACTTTCCAGTAATACATACGAGTACAATATTTATGAAATACAGATTTATATTTTATTTTACAATTTTTCCACCAAGACCAAATGGGTCTCCACGGAGTACTCCGATGTTGTGTAGATTTGGAAGTCTTCCCTTACCCTGATTGGAGCATATATTTTATATGGAGTATGGTTAGTTTTGAACTACTTTTTTAACTAGTCACGTTTTTTGCAAGGTAATGTTAGACGAACACAAACCAACGCACAATACAAAAACAACAAGGAAAAGCACACGAACAAAAGCAAATGCAAATGCAAGGACCCATGGAGCAATGGATTGCTGTGGCAGAGCTGAACAATTGATCGCATACGTAAATACTTATCTTTTAGAGACGTGCACGCATTTGCAAACACCTGTGCACGTATTGGGTTTAGTTCCGGAAGCGCTTTATTATAAAAATGTAAAAACGTGAGCGCTCAATGTGCAGTCGAGTCATATTTAAATTTGACAATTTCGCGCAAATTTTTGGCAAATATTTTATAATCAAATCAATTGAAAACTCGCGAATACTCATGTAAATGTGAGCATTGAGGTGTATGTTTTCCTCTTGTGTGACATATGAAACTGTCAAAATATACCTGAGTAACAATAAGCGTTGTAAAGAAAATCGTGTGTGAATTTTTAATATAAGAAAATGTATACAAACAAACATATAAGAATATTTAATATTGTTTCAAGTTAGTCATCTGAAATGAAAGTAATTCAATTATCAATAGTGGTTTTGATTACGTGAAGATTTGGTGTGTATATACATATATATTTCCTTTCTTCGATGACCTCTTTATAACATTTTTTTCGAAAATTATATTTGAAATGGAATATACTTTTCATCATTCCTTTTACGTAGTACGTAACCTGAGATATTAATAAAGTTGATAGAATTTTTTCTTGAAACTTTTGAAATTCTCGTATCACAAGTTCGATTTTAAAAAGCTCATATCTACGCTGAAAACGCAAGTACGCTGGAAACGTTAATATTGCGTTGCCATCTTATGACAGAACATGTGTAACAAAAAAAAAGTAAATATACAATATAAACAAAAGACCGATTTCTACAAGAAAATTATAAAATTTACGAAGACGAGTAGACGAGCGTTGTTAGTTATTTTACAGATTTTACAGCTGTTAATTTGGACATTTTTTAATAAATTTTTAACGTATTTTAAAATAATTATACGTTGTTTAACTTTTGTATAGCCATTTCAGTTAAAATCAAATGAATCTTTTTAATTAATAAATTTAAGATAATAAAAAAATTCTTCTGCAATGATCCTAAAACAATACTTTTTCTGATTTGTATATACCAGAAAGAAAGTGTAATTTCCAAATGATTATAACTGTAAAATTATGTAACTCCACACGTTTTCATCGATTTTTCGAGAATTGCGATTTTCTAGATACGAGTTTATTAAGAAGACAATAATCATTTTCGAAGCAATTCAAAAATGCAAATGACCTATATGTTTGATAGTCAAACTGAGTACTAAGTAATTACATATTTTAAAATCATTTTTCTTTTTTGGATACTAGTTATAATTTTTTAACGTAATACAAGATAATAAACATTTTATATCATTAAAAGCACTTATAATCACAAAATTCTTTGAGAGATAGAGAATCAGAGAATTAGTGAGCAGCGACGCCACAACTGTGAATGAAATGGCTATCATTTATCTACAAACACATAAGCTTAAGGTCTTCAATTGTGAGTTATGATGTAGACAACTTAACTGAGTCGACTTGCGAGCCATAAAAGAAACATATGAAACTCATATAGTTCAATGTTACGGCCAGGAACTCAGCTTTATTATAAAGGTGTTTTAAAACAGATTTCGGTAACCGCCGCGGCTGTCTCGAATAAATTCCAGCTGAAAATTCTCGACAACTTCTTGGAGGAATTAGGACCGTATGTTAGCAAAAAAAAAACGCCGAATATAAGTCAGTCCGTTTATTATGAAATGGCAAACCAAAAAGGATATAAATCAGTAACAGCTGTCAAAAAGACCAACTCCGGAACAAGTATTGCTTAATTGAAAATCTCTCGTCTAAAAAAACAACCTTTATCTGCCTTTGTACTTCTGCTCATTTCCAGCGAAGAATGAGCCGCTAGCCGATAAAAAGTTAAACAAATTATAGCTAGTTCAACATGCTAAACATGATCGACTTGAACAATCATTTGTATTACTCTTGATGATAAAGAAAAGGTAAAATTTTTGAAAATGTACATTTGTTGCGCCCTCACCTGATTCTAGAGCCTTTTTCGCTAGATTCAAGATTCTTAAAAGCTTTGTTTATATTGATTAATGAGTTTTTTTCTTCTCGCAAATTAAAAACAAATAAATACAATATACTCGTGTTAGAATAGGTCCCTCCTATGTGAAATATAGGATGATTAGAAACTCCTTCCTATCTAGAGTGACCTTGACGCCAGCTGCCCTGCGGATTCCATTAAAATGCTCCACTTATGACCAGTGTGAGAGATTTTTAGTAAATTTTCATTTGTAACATTTATTGACAAATGTCTGCAGCATCCCGCAGATTGTGTTGGTCTTTATCCACGTCTCCGCTGCATATACAAGTACCGGCTTAATATCGCTATTAAAAATGCGAAGCTTTTTTTTTTGGTCGCGTGAGCTTATGGAAATCAGCCCTCGCTTTGTTATTCGGGACGCTACAGTTTGTGTCACCAATTTGGAGTTTCAATTCTCATCATATTCGCCTTTTTCAATAGATTAATTAAACGCTTATTACCATGGTTTCTTTCTTTTGCATTCTGCTTACGTTAATCATTTTACAAGCCAAAAAATATAATATTATAATCTATCAACTTTCTGTATACTTGTACATCAATATACTATAATTATAAATATATATATGTATATATATATTACTGCTGATCTGCCAAAGAAAACCAATATTTTGTCCTAATTCGTTGAGTGATTCAGCATTTGACCCTCTACCGGTTATCCGATTTTGTACTACTATTATATGTCCAATGAAGTATATTATTTTCATTTCACTGCAATTTCACTTCTAGATCATGTGTTTTTTAGAGGTTATGTGGATTTCTTTGATATTTTCTGTTGCTGCCGTCTCCTTTAGTGGCCAAATCCATTCCAACGGTGTCCTGCGACCAAGTCTGAAGTCAACAAATCAACTTTTTTTTTTTTTTTTTGGTGATTATATGAAGACAACACTCTTCAATCCGTTGTTTCGCTTGAACTCTATTTTTCCCCATCAAATAGCAATGTGAAATTGTAGCCCGAAAATGTTTTTCATCCATTATTTGGAAAGTAAACAAAAGTATTCTCACTCTTAGCACAATAAGTCACAAGCTTGTGAGAAATTTTAACAGCTTTCTTTAGAAAGTTAATATTAACTGAAACAAAAAAGAACAGTTGTGTTCGGTCATGCCGAAGTCTTTATGGCTTTCATAAGCATATCAAATTTACTGAAAGTTGCAAAATTTCGATTCCGATGATTTTCGGTGTCAATATAAAATTGAATTTACGTCTGCAGAATACCAATTTTCGCTCTTTTAGATGCTTTTTGACGGATTTTTTTATTCCGGTTTTGGTTATTTTTGGTACCAATATGGAATTCATAATATATGTGTAGAACACCAAATTTCACTATCCTAGATCCTTTTTTCACTGAATTTTAACCAAAGCCTCACATATCAAGTAATCGATACTTTTCAGAACCAATATACTATTCATATCATACCAAATTTCATGGACTTAGGTACTTCTTGACGGATTTATGAAACAAAATATTCTAAAAAATCGATCGCATATAATCGGTATAAATTTTGGTGGGTATATCTCTTCTCTATCTGGTATGTAACCAAAATTGATATTCCATTTCTTCTGTATGAAAAATTACAAATGGTGAATTTATATATAACATATAGCACTATCTACCTTTTAAGCACGGGACTTTTTAGTCCATGCGTTATGAAAGAGTGTCTTTCAAATCAGAAATATACGTATATCTTCATTTATAACATTATCTATGTGCGTGTGTGTGTACGTTTTGAGCTATAATAAAGTTTCTATAAGAAATGCCGAAAATCCTTTTTATCGTAACTACCGTTCCCAACAATGAACTCCCGTAGTTTTTTGAATCGTTTCCCTAATTCAGCTTTCCCACAAAATTACCTGTTTTTCAGCAAAAGAAAAAGAAATCACGTCGTTCTCTACAATGGCAAGAGCAAATTGTCATAAAAGCATATTAAAAATTCATAACGTTATGCTTTAGCAGCTGCATTACGTGCCTCCCAAAAAAATGAGGAAAAAGTGCAGGTGACATGTTGACTCTCGTGTAAAATTTTGCAAAGTATAAAAAATAAGTACTTATGCTTTTAAGCTTTCACCATAACGTCATAAGAGGTATCTTTATATAAATACATACATATATTAGTAATCATACATATAAGTGCGCCTAGTGAAAAGTTGTTGACAGTTGTTGTATTCAGAGGATATATTCCGAAGTTGTTCAACAAGTATTCGGAAATTTGTGAACAAAAAAAGAAATATGTTATTAGATCATCGAATTGGCGGATTGAACTTTAATAGAAGAAAAAGTAAATCATTCATTTTTAGAGAGTTTGGCCCGGTCACAAAGAAAAATCATACAAGAAGTCAGTAAACTCAAACTGAGCCAGAATTAGTATTTGCAAAGTTAAGGAGGACTCGGCTGGAAATAAAAATACAGCTCACGGATTAATCACAAAGCAAAGTAAATGTGAATAGAAGAACTAACAAATTTAGAGGGCACTCTTAGTCGGGTCCCAATTTCACCAGTATCTTGCCATTTATATAAAAATGGCTTCACAGGTGGGTTAAAGTCCTGTTCGCATGTGAAAAAGAAGTTTACCTCTGATGCGATTCACGAAAAGTGTGGCAAATTTTTTGTGGCACATTTCGCTGCTGCCAAAGTCATATGTCACATCGACCCCAAATACATATAAGAAAAAGTTAAAATGCCAATTGCCGTATGAAAGTGAGGAGAACATAAATATGAATAGGAAAAGGAATAACCAACAAATAAAATTTAAAAATCAAAAGCAGAGTACCTTATGCTACCAACCACACGCCAATTATGACAGTTGGATTTGTATACATATATATATAGTTTTATACTTTTTTCTGCCTCCTGGGCGGATAAAAAGGAATTCACAAAAGGCAAGCAAAATCATAAGAAATAAAGTTAACTTTGTTTGTTGCAACGAGTGTTGAACAGATTTACAGTAAATTGATGGGGCGTTTTAGGACACACATTCTTGTGAACAAATTTGCGTTATAACTACTTCCGTAGGAGATGTCTTAGTATTAGAAAGATGTTCATTCATAGTAGATGGAAGAACTTAACGGTATATTTTTCTTTGTTGCACTTCGTTTAACAAGGCTTCGCTTGGTGCTTCGCTGTTGTTAAATCGACTATAATCGCGTAAGCGGAATATTGCTAATATATTCATATACGAAGAAACCAAGAACGCAGAACGGCACCTCTTCTGAAGCGTGCAAGAAAATCCGTTCGAGAGATATCTCTGAATCAGATTTCGAGTTCTGCCGGTAGATAGATGTATATTTGCTTTAAAATTTTCAAGCAGCATTTTCAGTTTCTACAGTTTCTGGATTCCTTAAAAAAAGTTACAAATGCAGCTAAGTACACATAAAGAAATTTCCTTAAACTTAATTCGCAGATTACCGAAGCACACGCACCCGATGAAAAACTGTCATTTCAGTTGACAACTGAGAGTGTGTGCTGAACATAGCACATATTTAAATATACATAAGCATTTTTAAGTATCCTTGCGGTGAAAATTTTGACTACTATATAAAAGTTCTAGTTAAATACTATTTTCAAATAGGATGAAATCATACCAGTTCGATGTTTGTTCACCAGTAACGTGAATAGTAATGATTTTCACCACCACATTATTTTTAGTACGTCCCGACTGAATTTCATTTCCTACTAAGCTCTGTTGAAATACGAATTATGTCGTTTGTTGTTTACATCATAACGATAGCCAATCTTACTGCAGTCAAGCTAATTTTTATTTTTGTTTTCAATTTTATTTTTGGTGAATTAGAAATTCATCACATACTTTTAAGTGACAGTTCGTAGGATATCGCCGTGTTAGAAATACCATTTGCTTGCATGGGAAATGCATTGGAGATGAAGTAGTTATTGCAGAAACGCAAAATAGTTGAATTCTAGTTAATAACCAATATTATTCTCTACAGAGATGTATCAGAGATTAGACAGAGTTGCTAACGTCAAGTATATAGGAATATGCATACCCCCAGAGTCGTATTTATGGGGTTAGGTCAGAACACCTCAAATATTGTCATGGACGTTTTAGAAAGTGAACATATACGAGTTTTGAAGGAATATTTTTTATTTATAACGAAGTTGTGTACGATACCGACAAGTGGAGCATATTAGAGAAATCGATTAGCATGTGAGGAGAAAGACACTGCAATAATACTGCGTAAAATTAACATTTGTAGCCTGACGATATAGCAACCCAATCAATAAGCTGGTTTTGTTTACATTTTTTCAAAATTTTCTTTAGTGAAAACCTGTTGAAGGAGAAAAAAAAATAGTTTTCAGCTCCTAGTAGACGAAACATCACAACTTTCGCAAATCGAATAAATGTCAATAAAAGTACGTTACATTGATAGCGACCATAGTGCGAAAAATATTTTTCGTGAGGACTTCTTGAAATTTGTTCATTTAAAAAGAGCAACAGCATATCACATTGCGGAAATGATTTTTGCTTGATACAAGAATAGAAATTCCTATATGAGGTGAATTTTTTGTCAGCCTGTTTATTGTATCAATAGTATTCGTGCTCACGTTACCATTGTGTTAGAATATACAGTCATCTAACTTAGACTTAGCAAAGGCTATTAAGCACATTGAACTCGTTTTATAATTTATTAAGATTATCGAACAAATATCGATGGAAAATTTTAGAACATTTACCAATCAGCGACCGAAAACTTTTACGAAAGTTTATTACAATGTAGCCATAGCATTGTTCTTTCTACATGATATTTCCACACAACTAAAATAAAAAAAAATCAGCATAACACTACTATCTCAAAATTGTCAGGTTTCCTTCCGTGTGTTTCAGTGACTCTGAATTCAACGAGTTAAATATATTCAAAAGTATTGACACAGAAGCGATTGTCACAGAATTTTCTTTATGGAAGAAGAAATGGATACAGAAAACCCTGCTATTAGTCCAACAACTGCACTAGAAGCATTAAATGAGTGCCAAAGTCAATTTTTCCCAAACATTTACCGTTTACTAAAAATTTATATATATAACGTTGATTGTGACTACGTGTTCTGCAGAACGTTTCTTTTCAACTATTTAATATCTGAGAACCATTTCGCGGAATTCGACCGCATAACATAGGTTAAATGGCTTCGGCCTAATGAATGTTCACCGCAGATTTGATAGGCAACAGCAGAAGTTATTAATGATTTTGTCGTCAAAAAAGTTACCTTAGACTAACGTTAATAAGGTATTTAATTTTACTATGTATTTGTTTGTATGAAATATTTAACTTTTATCTTCTTTTTTGGTAGAATACTTATTTATATATTTTTAACTACTTTTGCTTTGAATAATATACGTTAAAGTTAAAAAATAAAATTCTAAGCCGCACTGAAAAAAATCTAGCCACGATATGTCTTAAAAAATCATAGAAAAGTTTTCGATAGAAAATAAACTACAATAAATAATATAAAAAGGGTGTATTTTATAATTTTTTGAGACCTTAATCTACTAATTTCAACATAACATACTTCATTTGTTATTAGTTTTTTCGTAGCACACAACTCACAATAAATTACGACTATTTTCTCTCTCTTACGGTAAGAAATGTCGTTTTTTATTTTGCAGTATTATGTGGGACCAAACTTCGAAGTGTACCCTATCTATTCAAAGAAAGCTTATCTCAATTTGACTACGTGGTAACAAAATATGCTGGACTAACGTTGAAACCAATGAATAAATTCCCATCTCCTACCCCTCTTGTTAAAATTTGTTCTGCAACTTTCTGAGAGACTAACTTCAAAGTGAGATATATATAATGCTGGATTATATGTTGAAATCAATCAATCATTCCCACTTTCTTACCCCTCTTATATATATTATAGGTAATATTTTTTTCAACTATCGCTGAAACTAATTTCAAGCTATACCCCATCAAATAAATAAGTATTTGTCAAAATCCGATCATTCTGTAAAAAGTCATGGGTGGTCATAAATGAAAAAATATGCGATAATTTGAGATGCTTGTTTTTGTTGTTGCTCCAGGCGATATCCAACCCCACCTAGGGTCAGGTAGGTTCAGTCTTAGCCATCGAGGTCATCTAACGGGAGATCCAAGAAACGTGCTGTTTCGACGGGTTCGGAGGGAGAGGAGTGTTAGATGAGTCGGGCGAGTTGGATGCGAGGGATTCCGGGTATTCGTTGCAAGCGGGACATGTGTTGGGTATGTCAGGGTCGAGTCTGGATAAGTAGGAGCTGAGTCTACAACAATACTTAGACCTTAATTGTGCCAGAGTTACGCAGGTCTTTCGCGGCAGCTTAACTGGGAGCATAGATGTTTCACTGAGTAAGTTAATCTCCGGCGCCATTAGGAGGTTTCCCGGTACGAAGAGCGGTGTCCCGACATGCTTGTATCTTTTTCAACTGCAGCTCGCTAGTCCCAGGCGTCCGAATCGGAGCAGCATAGCTTACGACCGGCCGACCAATTTGCTTGTACGTTGCCAACAACGTTTATTTGTCTTTACCCCAGGTGCTACCGGCTAGCGATTTGAGGATTTTTTTGCGGCTCTGTGCTTTAGAGGCGATTGCAATTGTATGCGGAGTGAAGGAGTTGTAGAGTTCTCCTTCGTTCAGCTGATAAAGGAGATAAAGGAGGCAGAGGATTTCGTTGGTTGTAAGTGAAGATATCATGCAGTGAAGAAGTGGAAAAGGTCGGCAAGATAGCGTTTTACTTTCGAACAAATTCTATCAATATTCTGACCAGATGCCAATATCGAACAGTCATCGGCGTATAAGATAAAGGAGACACCATCTGGTGGTGGAGGGAGCCTCGAAATGTAAAAATTAAACAGCATCGCGGAGAGGACTTTTTATGAGACCAGCGCTAGCTATTGTGAATCAGGCGAGCTATGGCAGTTGCCAATGGAGTGTGTAGTTGTGCTGATGACATTGCCGTGAAGGCTTGAGGAGCAGCTGGCCGCTAGCAGCATTGGGTTACGTAAAACGTGGTCCGCTCTCTGTGGGTCTTAAGGGCTCCAACCATTGTAGAGCTTGCTTCTAAATGACATTGAAGAATGGTGGAGTCGTCTTTGGCATACGCAGCAGAAATTATCCGTCGAGGTAAAGTTGGTGTCTACACCAGCCCTGATAAGAAGGATTTGGAGCAAACCTGCTGCATGGTGTTACTCCATTGACGAACTAAGAGGCTGTAGTGAGAGGCATTTGAGATGCTTCCTTTTCGTCGGTTAATAAATTAATTAAATAAAAATAAAATAAAATAAATGGAATAGAGTAAATTATGTGTAATATGACTAAATAATCTTCTACTTAATATGGTATTATAATCGCCTTAAGGTCTACCATATATGTGAGTTTACGAATGTGGAGAAATGTAATTATTTAAAAGTTTTCTTTGCGTAGATCAAAGGAATGCAAACACATGTGACTTTCAAGCCTAAAAAGGTTACGGATGAAAAATCAAAAACGAAAAAATAGCAGAATAATAAGGCGCAGCAAATAGGCATATATACAAAAAAAAAACAGAAAACCTGAAGATAAAGGAAACACAGGTGTGTTTTAATGAAATACATTACTGGGGTTGTTGTTTTTGCCCCCTTTTCTTCTTAAGGTTTTTTGTTCTCTAATATTTCCTTTACTCGCTGTGAAGAAATAAAACAAAATATTTCCACAGACCCATTAATTTGCACGTCATTTTTCTAAGCTAATGAGAGCATGGGATTAGCAGAAAAGAAAGAATGTCATGAAAGAAACAACTTATGTTACAACATAATGTATGTGTGCATAAGTAAATTTATGTTGCAGGGTTGTTTCTGTGGCTGCTCTGTAAGCCTAATTCGTGACAGGTAGGGGGAACCTGAGATTACTATCGAAAATTTAATATGCCGCTTTTGCATTCTAAAAGTAGACCTTTATTTCATACAAACATCTTTATATTGTATAAGCAGCTGTAAATTGTTCTTTATTTTGTATGCAAATGTATTAATATTAGCCTAAAATTGACAACAGGCTTGTCAAAAACTAGAGCATACAAAAGTAACATAACAAGACAATAATTTGACTAACGAGTTGCCAAATCGTAGTTAATTCAAGAAAGAACTAGAATAAACTATACAACAGTTATTATTAGGGTTATTCTCTTATCCTTGAAAATGTACGCCGGAGTTCCTCACGAAAATTTGCTAGAGAACGAAAACATGTTGCATTATTGTGGCGAACTAAATTCAAACAACAAAAAGAGAATACCCCAATTATATATTAAGCTCTGCATAAGATATACATCACCTTCACAACGAAGAATATATAAAAAATCTTAAATATTTATTCATACAACCAAATATTTCTTCAAACTTTTCTCTTTAACAATCAAATTTCATTTCACGTATACGCATATACACATATGACTTCTCGTCTGGCACACCACTCTTCTTTTGACAGTTATTAGTCATAGCTGACAGATTGGGCGGGTAATTTTGAAAAATTGTTTTGTAAATAATCATATATCACCGGCTAACAAGTTAAATCACATAAAAATACATATATACATAAATATATAAATATATATGTATGTTCACATGCGGATTGATTGTAGCAAATCAATGTCACCCAACAGCCAGTGAAGCCTCACTGTAGGTGATGCTTTTGATGATGACTGTTGTTGGGTGGTAATAAATATGATTAATTTCTTTGTTCACAGGCAGTAAAAAACCCCCACCAAAAAAATTTTGTGTTGTGTAAATGTCTAAATTTATACGAAAATCAATTTTTAAAGGGAGCTTATTTTGGATTGGTGTCTACCTAATTTTAAAATATAGTTGTATACACATTAATATGGCAATATCTGAAGGCATATACTTGTATACCTTATGCATAAGAAAGAAAAATGCTCTTTGAATATTTCCGCAAGCTTTCTTGTTTCCAAGACATTTTGTTGTTAAAGCTTTCAATTTCACTGTGCGGTCCTTCAGAAACTTATTTCAACAACTAATTTTATTACTTCGTGATTAGATTGTAAAAAAAAATTCTGCAAAATCATTGCAAAATTAATTTCTGCTCATGCGGCACTAGCAGTTCTCCTTTCTCTTCCAATTGCTGACAAAGGATGCGTGTAGCAGTGTATCAGTAAAAAAAAAACTATTAAGAAAAAGTGCATAGTATGAACAGCCAGAAAGTACTTTCTCAAAATGCATGCTTAAGCAAATTGTGTTTTTGAAAGAACCATATTTCAGCTTCTCATAGAAATTTTTAGAATAGAAATTTTTTTATCGCAATGGTACAAAAAGAGTAAGAAGATCTCCAACTATTTAAAAAAAAAAAAAAAAAAAAACTTAAATATAATTATCAAAGTAATGAAGCTATGAGTTTTTTAAAAACATGTGTAATAAATTTATATAGGACAAGATAAAAAACTCTGACTATCTGTCTTTTTTAACAGATAGAAGCTCATTTGAAATTTTTAATTAGGAAAAATTAAAAAAATAGATAAAGATAGTAATGCTTAGTAACGTATATTGTGAGAAAAATTCTTTAGTATGATTATGTTTTAGTTAACATATTAGAAAGTAATGCTTAAAGCAATAGTCAAATACGTAAAATTCATAATAAAAAGTTTACCAATTCTAGCTCTTTTCCTATATATTCAAAAGCAAAATACTATTATTTTAGTGGCGCCAAATTTGAGGCAGATTCTTATAAAACTTCAAAAAACAAAAGACGTTCTAATGTAATATTTTTTTTATCTCGCGTAGTTTTTGGGATAAAGAGTGAACAAAAATTTTGCAAAATTTAATTTTTGAATTTGGACAAAAAATTCAATAAAACTCGTCAAAATTGGGCAAAATGTATTTTACTTTTAACATATTTGTATCATGTATTATTCAATTTTGGTATCACCAATACTTAGCCCGAGATATCGAAAGTTTTTATATTGCAACGAGGGTTTCTTCTCCGCCTGAAATATACCAGGGACTAGGGTCGTGGGGTCAATTGCTTTCGATTAAGGCTTATTAGTTATTATAGAGTTTTATTTTTAACTTAGTTAATAAGCGGTATTATTAATAGTCCATCTTCACTTAATGATCTTAACTTTAGTATAACTTT
The DNA here is from genome assembly GCA_030068015.2 of Neoceratitis asiatica. NCBI lineage: Eukaryota > Metazoa > Arthropoda > Insecta > Diptera > Tephritidae > Neoceratitis > Neoceratitis asiatica. The sequence goes on from CM061524.1 coordinate 76,086,552, forward strand.
AAGAGCATCAAGACACTTTAGTCCCCTTTCCTTGTGTTTATGCAAAACGAATTTTAAAATGCACGAACCATTCAGATGTTTGTGTAACGATTTTCATTCCGCTAGCTTTGATTTTTCTGACTAGCTCTTTTGTATCAAGAAATATCTATTGAAAGCTTTAAACTATTAAATAATCTTCTTATATCTAAAAGTTTTTTGCTGCAATTTCTTTAAAGCGGCTAATGAGCAAATTTGTAGCTATTTAGTGCAAAGGCCTTCGTACATTGCGAAAAATAAGCTCTATTAAATGTAAGAAAATATTTGTAGGTGTGTTCGTTCGATAGAGTAGGTGTATTATTTATTAATAGCTACTTTTTGACATGTGCTCAAAGTACAAAATGGAATTCAAGTATTGGCTAACCACATATTAGATACGAGTTCTTGTAGCACCGCGAACCATTTTTGATGGGGATAAAATAAGATGAGTACTTAAATATAACTAAAGAATAATTAGAGGGTGAAATCTACAAATAAGGGTTTTTCAGCACTTTAAAAATCGGATAAAACAATAGACTTACAAGACAATATTCAACAGTAATCACAAACGTATAGGATAAAAATTAAGAAACGATGCTAAAAACGATTTAAAAAAATTGTAAATTCCAAACAAATTTTCAGCGAATGTAACCGATATTCCATTAAAAGTTTGACCGCCAGCAAATTACAAAAACATACAAAGTAAGTGTACAAAGGAGCTCAATCAGCAGTTTGTCAGGAACTAGGTGAGAGTAAGAGGAGTAAATGAGTGTTGAGAGGAGTGTTGGGACAGCAATGATAGAGAGTTTTTGTACTGCATTTAACCACTAACTACTTACTAGCTACCCTGCAGGAAAAATAATAGTTGTCAACTATATAGAATCCTACTGGTTTGCAATTTTGCACAAACCAGTTCATCTTCCAATTATTTCTTATGTGAGCAACTGGTATTTTTAAGAAATTGAAAATAAAAATAAAAATCTCACTACAGGTGAGATTCGAACCATGAACCTCACGCGCTGCAGTGATAAGCTCTAACCAATCAGCTATTGTTATTATACGAAGAGTGACGGTATAAAATAACAACAACATACGAATGGCGTGATGGTGAAATGATCACTATTCCCGATACTGCTGAACTGCTATACAAATAACGAACTGGTATGATTTGATCTTATTTCTTACTAGTACTTAATTAGAATTTTGCATACTAGTCCACTTTTTCATTGCAGGCGAACTACTCAAAAGATGTGTATCTGTGTATATATGTGTGTATCTAAAAAAGGCAACTACATTCTGTGGATAGAGAAATGAAACAAAAACTAATTTATTTACAAAAACAACGGCTATGTCAGCAGTAGAGTATGTACAAGAGTACAGAAGTGGCTCATACTGCTTGGCTAACTGCTATTGATGTGACTCTCAATAGATCCGCCTAATGGCATAATGAGTGTTGTGTATGTGTATTATTTATGCTTATGGCCGTGTATTTTTGGGATTGTGCCACTATAAATGTCTGCCACCTGTCGTATGGGGCAACCAACTGGCGCGTCATTTTGCATATTTTACCAATTTACGAGTCAACCATTTGGCCACTTTTGTTGATAATAACCAGCAACATATATACTTATATGCTAAATAGTTAACGAAAGGCTTGGTATTCAGATAATAGTGATACGGCAACAGGTGTTTTGTTGAAGAGAACTAAAAAAATAGAATATTTTTAACAACAAAACGAGCAATAACAACATGAAATAAAAAAGGAATAACATTTATCAAAGCTAATAACAAAATTCATTTTCTAAACAGAATATACCGACCCTTAAGGTAGCAACAATTTCGGGTAGTACAAATCATTACATAATTGGCAAATAGTTCCGGTAAACGTCAGAAGGTAGAAAGTGCTGTGGAATGGTTGTACCAATTGAACACTATCCGCTCATATAGAACTTTCGCTAATATAAAGTCCATATGATGCCTACATTGTCAATTCCCACACAAAAGTAAACCATAGGTAGACCACCCGCATGACCCTCACATTAAACCGTTCTCTCAGTCATATTACAATTGCAATTACTCAACGATCAAATGAATGAAAATGGAATTGGCAATACAGCCGCCAACTTAGAGGTAAATTATAGTATTATAAAATCGCCGGATCCCAAACTAGATTCACCATAAACTCTCTATGAGAGCTGAGTTATCTTAGCCGTATGACCCATATATGGCATTTATAAAAACTAAATGGTACTGTAACCTTGGTACAGAATCTGTGGGTACCAAAAGTAATCGATATTATTAAATCATGTTTTGGACTAGATCGGATGACTGTTTCACATAGCTCAGTTCCAATCAAATTTAAGATGGTGTGAGCCTAATTTATATTCCCTATACAATCGCTTATTCAGATATAAATTTTTTAGCTATAACGTATCAAATGTAAGATTTTAGAAATATCTATGATCATTGCAGAAGACAAGAGCGTTTTCACTCTCTCTCTCTCCTACTCTCTCTCTGTCTCCCTTGCCCTCTTTCAATTCTTAACTTTAAGCCGTCGTCGCAAATAACTGCTAGATTATTTTAATTAGTATACCCCATACATATTTTGACCCTTGAATAACTAATACAAACTAACATTTATTCTACAAGTTCGTTAGGCGAGGGCAATTTACGAATATGATTAATACAGGTGCATGCACACATCCACTTTCCATGTTTTTTTGCAACCAAATTCACATATTCATAGCTATTGTTCGATTCTACCCTAGCGCCGACTCACCATAAATGGCTTCGAAGCAGCAATTGACGACTGGTAATGGTGAATTAAATGGCGTTGGTTGATAGTCAATGGCTGTAAACTGTTGCTGTTGATGATAAAGTCTGTCTGGTTGTTTGTTCATTCTTAGTCGGCATTTGGTCATTCAACTGCGAACACCGATGTCTCTCACCGCAAACTGTTTTGTTATGACCCTGGATTGCATGTAAAATAGGTGACAGCAAAACATTGGCATACCAAATTGCCCACACTTTTGTTGTTGTTATTTTTGAATTAGCTTTTATTTTTGTTGTTGTTGGCTTATTCTAAATAAGTTTCCGCCACTGTGCTTGTTGCTTGTTGTCATTATTGTTAGCTGTTGTTGTTTTTATTTTTATGATATTTAACCTCTGTGTTTGTTGTTTTATTTAGACAGCTGCTGGCTGCCTATCGCTTGGTCTGGTGGAGCATGCTGCCAAACAAGCCGGAAAAGTGCTTGTCGCCCATTTGTATGCCATACATCCGTTTTCGAAAATGTTTGAGGTTAGGTGTAGGAAAATATGCAACGATTTTGTTGCTGTTGTTGATTTTCGACGTTTTTAGTTAAATTTACAGCATATAAAACATTTGGTCATAGGCTGGCTCATCTACAGTGACGAGCAATCTTGAGTGCTTGTTGATTTGTTTTGAAATATATAAAGAGTTTTCAAACCAAGTTTCGTTTTTCAATAAAATCACACAAATGAGCATTTATCTTTAGCAAAATATATATTTCCAATAGATATGATATGATTTCCAAGTGTCGTTTTGATCATTTTTAATATGTCATGATCTGTCTTTTTTCATTGTCTTCAGTAATATTTACAAATTCATCATGGCGAGATATATGCAAGAACAACGTTTATAAATAATTCAATATTATTATCAAAATAATCGTTCCGGAATTGCACCTTCTCGTGCGCTTTTGCCATTTTATGGTCGTAATAGTCGTCCTGTGCTCGCTATTCGTCGAATTGTTGAAAACTTCGAGCGCAGATTTTCTTTACATAATGTTCAAGTACAAATCAGACAAAGGACTGGTCGAAGTAATGAAAATATTGCTGACGTTCTGGCAAGTGTTGCTGAAGACCGCAATTTGTCGATTCCAAGTCGTTCTCAATAATTGGGGATGTCTCAAACCCCAACCTGCGGATTTTGAGAAAGTATTTGGGCTTACATCCATATAAAATTGTTCTCACTCAAGAACTGAAGCCGTTGGACCATCATAAACGACTTGAATTTGCTGATTTTGTATTGGAGCAACTTGAAAACGATAACGATTTTTATAAGAAAATCATCTTCTCCAATGAGGCTCACTTTCATATGAGTGGTGCAGCAAATAAACCAAACTGTCGATTCCGGTGCGAAGAAAATCCACACATTATTCATGAACAACCATTACATTCACCTAAATTGACAGTTTGGTGTCATTTTTGGTCTGGTGGAATCATCGGTCCGTATTTCTTTCAAAATATAGCTGGTAGCACCGTTACTGTCAATGGAGAGCGGTATAGATCGATGATAACTAACTTTTTACGGCCACAATTGGAAGAAGTTGATCTTAAAAACATCTGGCTCCAACAAGATAGGACTACGTGTCGTGTAGCACGTGTATCAACCGAATTATTGCGAGAAAGGTTTCGAATGGCCTCCAAGAAGTAGTGACTTAACACCATTAGACTATTTCTTGTACGGTTATTTCAAGTCTTTGGTCTTTAGCAATAAACCAGACTCTCTTCAAGCCTTAAAAGTCAATATTGAATACTCATGACATACGACTTGGTTTAGTGGAAAAAGTGCTTAAAAATTGGATTCATCAAATTCGTTCCTGCAAAAGAAGTCTTGGAGGCCATTTGAATTATGAATCAGAACTTAATTGTATCGATTGTACTTCACATTAAATAAAAAACATTTGAATTTCCTTTACAATTAGTGTGTTTTTTTTTTAAAGAAATCATATCACTCTTATTGGAAAACACTATATATATAGAATGTCACTAAAATTGTATCTTGCTTGTGCATCAAGAAGAACTTTCTTTTCTTTGACGTTAGGCTGCGGGATATATAAGAAATTTGGTATGAAGAACGATAGAGTAAAAAGGGTGACTACATAAGTAAGCATAATTATCATGTCACCCACATCATTTACGTTTTACATAAATAATTTATTTGATTTTAATTGTAAATACTTAAAAATATGATCACCGTCTCGTTTGTGCGCCTCACTGTAATTATATATGTATATATAAGAACATATATACTGCAGTAACAGCATATTTACCATTTTGTGAAATGCAAGCGTCATTTACCGCTAAAAATATACACATATGCAAATATGTTTCTGCGGAAACCAGAAATGTTTATTTTACCGGCATATGCACGCCCCCCCCCCCTAGTTCCACCAATTGCTTTTATCCCAACGATCTGCTAGTATATTTGGCTTCCAACATTTTGACTATCAACACACACTAGCTCTCTTTCTCCGGTTTTTCACTCTTCCATCGATTTATCTATACATTTGGCAGCAATTTCATTCGGTTGTTTGGCTTTTTGCCTGTTCGTCCAGCTGTTTATTTCTTGTATTTTTGGTCATTCGCTTTTCGCTAAACCGTTAGACATTTTTGGTCGATTTACTATTGTTATTGGCGGTAGTGGTGTACGCTAATTTACGGGTAACCAAAGCCAAAGTATGCGGCTTCTATTAATTGGTGGGCTAGTTGTTTTATATTGTTATTTTAAATTTTTTGTTATTGTATAAATATACATATGTTATATGTATATATTTGAGTTTCACATGCGCGCACCAGAGTCATTTAGGAGAATTTAAAATGCAATTACACCTAATTTGGTTTGAGTTACATTTTTTGGTAGTTGCACACACTTCATTTTAATAGGCAATTAAATAAATGTTGTAGAGTTTTGAGCTGAAGTCGGCTATAAAATGTACTACAACTATGTTAAGAGGCATATTAACAAACATAGCATGTAAATTTAATGAGATAAATGAAGAAAAAAATTATATTTGATCTAATTTTTCTCTCATTCATTGGCAGTGTCTCTAAAAATCATAAAATAAAGATAAAAAAAAAAGATTTACAAATTATAAGGAAATGGATTATACATGAAGAGGACAAATTAGAAAGAAAGAGTTAACGCTCAACCACAAAACTGAAAGTGCGAATATTTAATAAGTATTGTGACGAAAAGACCAAACATGAAGGACATATAGAAGAAGCGGTAGCAGATATCACAGGCAATCGAGTTATTAGCGTGTTATAGAACGCTTTAACGGAATGTTAAATAAATACAGGAAACGACAGCAGCTATCCCAGGCAATCGAAAAAAACTAAGTAGCGACAACACTGGTGCGAAGTGAAGCGGACAAAAACTACGTATTATAAAGAGTTGTTAATTAAGTGAATAATATCATAACGACCATTAAGAGGTCGAAAGAACAAATCTTGGCATTTTATTTAGAAATCCTGTTATCGAAATCGAAAGACTTGGGAAATCTTCGAGGTTAATTACGAAAATCGTTACAGTAAAAGTCAACACTTTGAACAAGCATTATTAAAAGTGTCAGAATTTTAATATAAAAATTATGAAATTCTAGCAAAGGGCGTCCCACATTTGTTTCTGATTAAGTAGGTGTTGATCCATTTATTCCTAGTTGGTTCGAAGATAAAAACCTGCATAATGGTTTAAAAATCAACATATGTGTTAAGTTAAGCGGCGGGCCTCTCTAAACGATCACAAAATAGGCCTTTTTTGAGATTTTTTCTGGGAAAACTATTAAATAAATTTGATTTTTGACAAAAGGCATTTATTATATAAGTACATATAATTAACTGCTCATAACTATTCTTTACGAAAATTTAAAAAAAATGACGGCTGTACAGCATTCTCCCTAGGATGTGTCCATTTGTTTTGGGAACCACGGCCGGACACACAGCTCCTGTACTTGTTTTATTTTAATGTGTCAATGGTTGTAAATAGCAATCGCTATTTTTTGACAAAATGGCGGGTCTCTTAAGGAAATCGTAACAATTTGACTTAAAAAATTGTTCGAAATTTGTTTAAAAAAAAATATTCAAGATAAAAAAAATCCTATGTTCTTGTGTAGAAAATATAATTGTGAAGATGTTGTCAAATTCCCAGCGAATCGGTTGTAAATTGTTTGAGTTATGTTTCCGACCAAATTGAAAAAAAGCAATTTGGATATAAATGCGTTTAAAGTTTTGAGTATGCCTTAGTGACTGAGACAGTCGATTCAACTAGAGAACGATATTGGGCATTTATGAATTTTTATTTTTCATAATCTTTTGAGCCCATAATGTATTATTTAAAAAAAATCCATTTTCCGAAAATTTTAGAGTGGCCTAAACCCTTAAGAAAAAGTTGGAAAGGTTTGGCGAAGATTTTTTGTATCAGAATATGAACGCCAAACTGAAAAAAATAAAAATATTTGCACCGGAATACTTTTCCTTTTTTACATTTTTTGTGCAATTAAGTTTATAAAAGAAAATAATTTTTATGGTTTGATTTAAGTTCTTAATTAACTTTTTCTTGGTTTAGGTTTTATTTGAATCTTATCAGCTTTATTATTATACCTGTACATATCCAGCTAGAACATTTAAATATTTTCAATTCTGAACTGGAATATAATTTATGAAATAAAGCCAATTCACTGTTTTCCAGAACTGACACGGCAAATATATATATAGAGAATATGATCGGCGATCTGTCCAATCCATAAAAATTTGTGTTCGTATATACATAACCTCGCTTCTATCATATTGTGTGAAAAAACGGCCTTCAAAACTTCGAAAAGGAGCTGCTTCTACGCCGCCATACCTAAGTTTGGTTCTATGACAAGGCGAAATTTCACCTGCGATCAACCAGTCAGCAAATTCGGAAAAGTAAATTCTCTCTCTCGATGAATATAGACCAGGCGGTGCAAGTCGCTATCTTTTCCTACTTTGTACTAGTGACTGGGAAACTTTTGTTCTACGTAACGGTTGAACTTTTAAGCCGATGGCAGATAGGACCTTTCCAGCATGTTGAGTGATGGATTGACTTTGACACCTAAAATGAATACATGCCACTATACGAAATTTCCCCCATGGCCATTGCTGGAGCCAACGCGATGCCAAAAGTTGTTTCACCTTTTGCGTGAGTTGACCATTCGCTGTTTTTAATTTAAATTTGTTTTCGTAGATTTCAAAGAATTTCAAGGGACTTAAAATGAAAAATTGGTTAAAACAAATTTATTAACTACTTAAAATAACAAATTTTTAAGTTTTTGAAAGAAAAATAATTAATAAAGAAATGTGCATTGTGTCATAACATATCGTTTCACGCTTTGCTGGTAAAGTTGGAAATGTCCCGCAACGCAAAAATAATCTATCTGTCATCGGCTTTAAGTATTCGAAGAAAATAGTCAGTTGGAAAAATCAGATGGGGATGAATCTGTTTTCTATTCGTAGAACTGAAAAAGGATGAAACGACTGAAGCAACTAGCTTTGGTTCTGCCATAATCGCCTACTATTATTGCTATCATTAGCTTAGTGTAACCATCACATGCATGTTAAGACAATACACATTTTGATAGAAAGCACCATGTTAGAAATCTAATGAAAAATCCAGTGTCTAATTCGTAACTAGAAGATTTCCCTACAATGCACTAGTACAGTTATATATGCACATCTCCTCTCCAACACTCAACAAGCACATGTGGAAGTGAAATCAATACAACAAATTGCATTAAAATGCTATAAAATATCAAATTAACGATAACTAAGTGAACACACAAGGATATCCGGTATAATAAACATGTACATGTGAAGCATATGTATGTATTGTTATATATGAATAACAAGGCAATCGATAAGAAGTCAAAGCGCAAAGTGCACACCCAAAAACTAACAAAATCATAAACACTTGAGCAAAAAAAATGTAAAAGGAGAAAGTAACATCCAATAAAAAGGCGTAAGGAGAGAGATAAGGCTGCCAATGAATTTAATATAGCAGAGAGAAGGGAATACGTTAGAAAAGTAGCTGGAAAACTACAAAGCAAATGGCAAACAAAGCTGTGGCAACAAATCCCTGGCAACTCCCAAGTCGTCGCCACCATTTTCGTTTGCTTATGTTGTAGTTGTTGTTGTCATTGTGTAAATTTTCCAATTATTTTGGTTCAGTGAAGCTGAAAAAGACCAAATATGTACATGCAAGTAGAGTGCAAAAGCAAAATATAACGTTATTTGGCCTGAGGGCACAACATAAGCCTAAATGTATGCAACAGAAATGTATAAACATAGTAGATTTGTTTGTATGGAAACATATTTTGGCGCAAGCTTATCAACCAAACTCAAAAAATGACGCAGCTAAGCTGAAAGACTGATAGTAGAGGTTTTCTATTTTTTTCTCACTGCAGAGATGGCAGACGTGTTGAGATACAACAACAATAAGGCTTTAGAATGCTGGTAGTACATGTAATTTATGATGCCTATGATAACTGTAAGCAAATCAATATTATGCTGCATAGTTTGTGGCGCATATGAAAATAATATTTCGCTCTAGATGTTTTTGATATTTTTCCAAAGCTAAAAGTTAAAGCAAAAAAAACTACCAATGATTTCAAATTGAATTATGAAGAGACACTGTCAAAAAATTTATGACAATGCAAGCGAGTGGTGGGATTAAGTGTCTAACCAACATGACAAGTGAGTCAGACTGTAGACGAATAAAGAAAAGTTGGATTTAGTCCTTCTTTTTTAAAGAAATATGAAAAAATTTCAGTCCTAAAACAGTGAATTTAGTAAAGCAGCGGCAGCTTAAAAGCGTCAAAACAAAACGACGAAATACTTTGGTTACATGCAACACCTAAACATATGCTACGAAAAGCATATAAGAAGCACATATTAGTCAACCAAGTAGTCATACTAAAGAACATGTATACTAGATCTTATATAGAGCAAAAAATGCAAAGCCGTTCATTTAGCACAAAAAAAAATTATTTTATTAAAAATATCCCCTCTGGTGTTGCGCAAATGATTCATATATGAACAAGTAAAGTACGCCTAAAAGGTCCAAACTTCACCGCCTGGGGATATGCTAAGTAAAACTTCAAAGCGCTAGACATTAATGCCCACCGCTCTTACATGCAGTTCATGTCACCCTCTGTTAGCCTTTTTCACGGTTAAACGCACTTTTTGTCCCAATTCAATTGTCATTTTGGGGTAACCGTGTATTTCAAACATATATTTGCAAACTTTTTGTGGCGCTTGCCAACTTATACTTGCGAAGAAGAGGGTGGTAAATATTATCGTCATATTTATTTACACACTTAAAAGCGCATATAAATATGTAAGTAACCCTCAGATTGAATTAAATTTCAAATTTTTATTTTTGTGGCGGTGCTTAGTATTAAAGTATTTCGACGAGATGTAATGTTTCGATTTGAAGAGATTATTTTTCTTTTTATACATATTTGTCTGATTGTAACCTATAGAGAGTATATGAAAATATATCAAATTTACAAATCTTACTAAATAAATATTTAATGATTGAACATTCTAGTTATAAGCGCCTTTTATAAAATTCTTCTTTGATTTTTTTTATTTGAATTGAGTAAACATGAAAATGGAAAGTAACAGGGAAAAAATCAAAGGAAATTAATTCCAAACTACAGTATATATATTTTGTGAAATTTGTTAGATATTCTTTTGATTATTTACTTTTAATCCGTAATAAATTTCGCATTTGGTAATAAAAAAAAAGTTTTTTATATTCTTAAATAACTTTATAGCAGGGGAGCCTACGATGCTTAATTGGGGTAAACTCGAGCGTAATAGAGACCTATTGAGTTGAGAAGCTTAGATAATAAAAAGGAAAAAGTGTTATGTGATGTATATCTTTTCATCGGTGAGGGGAGCGGCTATAGGTTTTCAAAAATGTAATAAAAAAATTATTGCATGGTATATTCGATCGCGTCAGATATTGATAGAATCCATGTCCTACGTATTTTTAATAATATACATATGTTAATCTGAGCGTTTACACGATGAGGTGGTCATACGAAAAAGAGAAGAAGAAAATTTTATCGAGCGCGTCAGATTTTCTAAGGGAATATTAAATGAACCTAAAAATACTCTCATCTACTAATCTGACGATTTGGATGTGACGAAAGCTCGCGACCATTATTGCAATGAGCTAAAAAAATTGCCATTTTGAAATACTCAAACGTATCAAACTAAGATATATATGGTTCATCTTTATGTCCTAGACGTGCTGTCTCATAATGTGATGATTATCTTGAGGCATTCGCCTAATCTGATAATTTAAAAAAATATAATTTTTTTAAATCATTGAACTTAATTGATTGAGATGTACCAGCAGCCGCAGTAGATGTGGAATCAACAGTAGCATGTGATTCGGAGCACTCTCGAGAAACAGGAGCATATGATTCGGAGCTATTCCCAGAAACTTCTGATGCATTTCCACATTCCACTACACTTTGTAGTTCTACATGCTGAACGTCACGCGGTATTTTTATTGTTGTAAAAAATTCTACGATATCCTAAAATATTTATATATATTTGTAAAATTTCTAATGTAAATTTAATTGTTTTTTGCAAGGTAGTCTCACTAAAAAATAGACACTTTGTTAATAATATAATGCCTCGAACGAGCTGTGTCATCAGCTGTGATGTCATGGCAACAGAAACCAGAGTGGGAGCGGAGTTAGAGAGTAAAAGTGGGAGATGAATAGAAACGCGGAGAGGGGAATATAGGCATCTCGCAGCTGCGCCTATTAAACTTTATCGACTTATTTTTGTTATTTCGGCTTGCAGAAATTGTCAGATTATATATTTTTCGTTACCCTTGAATTATTTCTTTCAAAATAAAAAAAATTCAGCCACGCTCGAGAATGTCGAGATAACGTTTTTTTTTTTTCACAACTTTGCAGCCCTCTACGTCATTTGCAAACTGTTAGATTAGTGGAATATACACTTTTTAGCATGAAGTGAACTCACCCAAACTTAATCTGAAGCGCTCGAGAATTTCTGATGAACAATTTGTTTTATTAATCTGACCCTTTATCCTTGACGGGCGGCCATATATATAAGGCTTTTATTTGGTGTAGGTACTTAACCGGGTACAATGTATCCGCTTGGGCTCCCCTACTATTATAAAGGGTGTTTTTTTATAGAGGTACAGAACTTTAAGTTGGCATTACTTTTCAAGATGGCGACCGATTTAACAGCTGTCAAGTGAATTATTCTCAGTTTGTTTGGCAATTCATAATGAATAGACTCACGCCTGAACAACGCTTGCAAATAGTGCAATTTTATTTCGAAAAAAAATGGTTCTTGGATACGGACCAATGATTCCACCAGCCCATAAAGCGCACCAAACAGTCAGTTTTTCTGGATGTAACGGTGTTTCAGCATACACTTGAGGATTACCTTCACTCCAAATGCGGCAGTTTTGTTTGTTGACGTAGCCATTCAACCAGAAGTGCGCTTCATCGCTAAACATCGCTAAAATGGACTTAGTTCGCGATACGTTTTCCGCGCAGAACCATTATTTTCGAAATAAAATTGCATTATTTGCAAGCGTTGTTCAAGCGTGAGTCTATTCATGATGAATTGCCAAACCAAACTGAGAATAAATCACTTGATAGCTGTTAAATCGGTCGCCATCTTGAAAAGTAATGCCAACTTAAAGTTCTATACCTCTATAAAAAACACCCTTTATATGTGACGTATGAGTAACTTATTTTTCTTGAGTCGATTATCCAGACATCTTTATGGTAGTCAATGTGTAACGTTTTAGACCATTTCCGCGTTGTCCTTGGTCGTTACTCTACTTTTTTTACATTGAAACTATTATCTTTTCCAAATAGTATTTAATTTTTAATTGCGTTATGTTATTTTAACAAAGTTTTGAGTTCGTAATTGCGATATATCTATATAAGTTTTTAAAATAATAAAATAATATTATCAAAATTTAGAAGAACCAACCCATTCAAAATTTAGGTTTAATTGATTTGCTTATCAAAACTAAAGCTTTTTTTTATGAATCCAGAATTTATTTATTGTTTAAATTTGTTGTTATATATGGTTGCCAACTATATTCGCAAAGTCTTCATTGTATGATTTATTTTCAAAATATATAGAAATATAAATTTCTGAGACATTTCTTATTGCCATTACCTTCCAGTGATGACGGATGAAATTGTTTTAGTTTGTTGACGCATTTTTACCTTTATCAGTTAACTGGAAGTAACCTTCGAAGACAAACTTTATTTTTATTTTTTCCTTTTATAAAATACATGAATCTCCGCTTGTGTCGTCAGAATTTGCGTTTTACCTTTTTACTTTATTTTTTATTAGTTTTACTCGACTTTAATATTTTATCCTTAGTATTTTATCGTTGCCCATTTGGTTCCGATTCCGTTTGGTTTATGAACAACGTTGCGTAGCGTTGATGATGGAATGTTGCAATGAAAGTGGTATTTCTGGCACTTTGACTGCAATGTCACATAGGTATGGTATTCTGGCATTCAAACTGGTTTGACTTATAAAACAAATAGTGAAAATATGTTAAAGAAATGAATGCCATGCAGTATCGCACGCCAAATGTCTAGACAGCAACTTGGATATTATATGGGTGAGGGTGGACGTCCACATACGTGGTTTCCCTTTTCAAAGTCAACGTAAAAAGAAAAAGAAAAAATGCTTGGTATGAGAAAGGTTAATGTGTTTGAATAGGAATTGATTGTGGTTGAAGTTGATATTATAATTCAAAATTAAAGTAATTGTTATATAATACTTTTGATCAAAATTTTTCAAATTCTTGGTACCTCGTAAGCTCTCTTGTAATGATTAGCTATTTCAACATACTTACTGGTTTTAAGTTAATCATTATTAGCATGTTTAGTTCTACTATAGTAATTTTATTTAATAAAGTCATATGAGGTACTAAAAATTGCGCTAAAAATCCATTTTTTTAATTTATAGATAATTGACACATTAATGTCAAGAAAGTGCTTAAAAATTTATGTGAACATATGTACATATATTCGACCCCAAATCAGTTTTAAAAAATTCTTCAATAAATTTGAGAACAGAAATAATCGTTCAACAACAAGGCTTATTACTGGATTCTGTTTTAGAAATGAAACCTCTGATATCTCATATTCTGTATCGTTTTTGACTGGTGGCAATTTATTGGGAATGTATTTCTAGTACTGAATGCATTTTCAGGACATCAATGTAAAAGTACATATCGCTTTATAATTTGTTTACTATCCCAATAAATAGAGGAACCTACAATTAGTTCGAAACAATTCAGCCAAAAAAATTCGACAAAAAGCCCAGAAAAAGTATACAAATCTATAGGATGTTTTTATAGAGGTATAGAACTTTAAGTTGGCATTACTTTTCAAGATGGCGACCGATTTAACAGCTGTCAAGTGATTTATTCTCAGTTTGTTTGGCAATTCATAATGAATAGACTCACGCCTGAACAACGCTTGCAAATACGGACCAATGATTCCACCAACCCATAAAGCGCACCAAACAGTCAGTTTTTCTGGATGTAACGGTGTTTCAACATACACTTGAGGATTACCTTCACTCCAAATGCGGCATTTTTGTTTGTTGACGTAGCCATTCAACCAGAAGTGCGCTTCATCGCTAAACATCGCTAAAATGGACGTAGTGCGCGAACCATTATTTTCGAAATAAAATTGCACTATTTGCAAGCGTTGTTCAGGCGTGAATCTATTCATGATGAATTGCCAAACCAAACTGAGAATAAATCACTTGACAGCTGTTAAATCGGTCGCCATCTTGAAAAGAAATGCCAACTTAAAATTATATACCTCTATAAAAAAACACCCTTTATATATATATGTACATAAAATCAATGCAAATTTTGATGAACGCCTATAACTTGAAAACTACCAGATCAAATTGCACCAAATTTTTAGGAATTATAAAGGGATATTAGGAGAAGGTTAATGTGTATAGATAGATTCATGAGATTGGCACAGCCGTTCCAGAGATATGACCATTTTAGTGAACATTGGGCGCTCCCCATACAAAATACATGCAACAACAACAAATACATGTAAAATTCTAAAATACGCGTACATTACGTTGTCAGTGGTGTTAAAAAAAAAAGAGGGAAAGAGTGAGAAAATGAAAATGAAAATAAATTTAAAAATAAAAATTAAAAAAAATTTATAGAAAAAAGTTTGAAATAAAATTTTTAATCAATTTCGTTTCGTTTACAAAATAAAAAATAAAAAATAAATAAAAAGGTTAAGTCAAAATTTCAGTTAGATTTTCTTGATTATTTTTGATAGGTGTAGCAAAACACACTGGGATCCGCTGGTAATTTTATAAAACATGGCCAGACTCAAACATTTCACATTAAAACTTTAGCATTTTAAAATTTTCGTCGTAAAAGGTTGTCTGAATTTTGTCTTGCCTGCATATTATATTATCTGTAATAAATATAAAGTCCTGATGGATCCAAACATTATTTATAAGGTTCTTAGAAGGATCTAATGATGTTACCACTTTGAAAGCATTTTTCTTAAATATGGAAATTTAAGATGGAGCTTCTAAAAATATATTTCCCACAGCAAATTTTATAACTACAATGCAAAAGACAGGTGTAATGGGTTTAAATGAAAAGCCTTCAAGGCATCCACTGCACACGCGGCATAAGACAAAAACAATAGAATAAACTTTCTATACAAATTGTCTATGATATGCTTGTAAATCCTTCTTATCATGAAGCATACTTATGGAATGTGTTTCATCTTTTTTTTTTTGTAAAATTAAACCTTTAAAAAGGGGATGATATGGCCGATTGCGGATCTAACCCATAAATCACAATATGAGTAAATTTTACCTCAAATTATCAAATTCCCTATTCGCAAAAGTGCCATGCTGGTCAGTTTATGGTATGTACAAGATACGATAAGTATATATGTGTATAATTAATGTTCTGTTGGTAATAAGTTAAAAATAATTAAATAGAAAATTTTTCTTACAGCAAAATAGTATCTGAAAATTACAAATATTCAAAGTTGTCCACGAAATTGAAAGAAATAGCTCAATGAGTTTTCAATCAGCTCTTTTTGAAGCAGATTCCCTTCAAATGAAAAAAGAAAATATATTTTGCCACTACACAAAACGACGGTTGACTACTACATATTAGTGTCAGTATACAAAGTGTTATTCTCAAAATTAATAGTTTGAAAGAAAGGTATTACTTTATCAGTAAAACAAGAAATAAATAAAATTCTATTAGACGTTAATTCGCTACGTAAAATTGATGGATAGTTGGTCTTAACGTAAACATTTGGCATAGCCAAAAAATGGAGTAATTTAGTTTATTAAAATACTAGCAATACCCAGACATACGTGATTGCGGCTCTTTTCTATCTCGTGGAGTTTAATAATAATAATAATAATAATAAACTCACCCCATCGATTACCCCCATATCATTACACAATCGGCGAACTGATTCATTCAGTTCATAATTTGTATTGACCGACTTTAATAGTAGATTTCTAAACTGCTTAGATACAGGAGTTGGAACATTGAAGTTTACCTTAGACAAAAGTAATGAATTGCAAATTGATCCATTAAGAAGCTCCTAACAATTCTCTACGACTTGCGAGAGTGGGTAGACTTAGAAGCTTTAAACGGTTAGTATAGGTTGGAAGACTTAACTTAGAACCCTATCGGAAATATCTTAATGTATATGTCATATTTAATGTCAATAAGTAAGAAATGTTTTAGCACAGACTCTAACTTATCGGAATGAACGTGATAATTATGATTTCATATAAATGAACCGTATTCAAATATTGGTAATACCAAAGTCAAAGTGTTTTAATCACATAAGGGTCCTTAAATATTTTGGACCATCTTTTAACAAACACAAAAGATTTTTTTAACTTTTAAGAATATGGCATTAATATGAAGAGAGAAGTTAAGTTTGGAGTACATCGTAACCCAAAAATCAACAAAGCGAAACAATTGTTTTAGACTAGAGTTATTAATTGCATTTATAAGGAGAAGTTTTAACAGGTTTTCGAGTAAAGCATATCATTTTACATTTTTTAAGGTTCAAGGATTTGTCGTTCTTATCACACCAAGTAGCTAAATTGTTAATATCCATCTAAAGTAAACGTCTTTCATCGATCGAGGCATATGACATAAAAAGTTTCACATCATCAGCTAATAACAAAATATTTGAAAACTTTATTATGAAAGATATATTATTTTTAAATAACAAAAACAGAATCGGACCTAGATGGCTAACTTGAGAATTTCTGGAAGAAGTCTTGGTTGAAACCCAATAAGCTCTAATTTACGGATGAGAATTGAGTGATTTACGCTATCGAATGTTTTACTGAAGTCGGTATAAATAACATACCGATCTCGAAAGGCACAAAATTCAAGCAACTCTATATGCGTTGAGTTTCCTTTCACAAAGCCCGTGGAAAGTAATGTGGGGATCGAAAACGTTATTTGGGTAGAAATGATTGCCTACGCATGGAGCTCACGAAACCATAGAGCCAAGAGCCAGAAGCTTGGCATAGAAAATGTTAAAGTGAAGAGGGCGTTTTTGCTCTTTACCTTCAGCGGAAGTTGGAGTAAAATATAGCCAAATTTATTTATCTTGAAACACTTTGGAAGAAAATTGAATCATGGAGTTATTACTTGGAATTTTTGTCTGTGAATTCAATTTTATGAATAGTGGTCAGCTGATAGTTCCGGTCTAAATATAAAAGAGAACTTGTGGAATGACATTAGATTTTAAATTATTATTCTTCTTCTTTAACGTAGACACTGCTAACGCTATTATAGTGGAATCAATAAAGCACGTCCACTCGTTCCTCAGGCTCGCTGTTTAGTGCCAATTGGAAATACCAAGCAAAACCAGGTCGTTCTGAGGTTGAGGTCTTCCTCTTCCTCTGCTTCCACTAGCTGGTACTGCGTCGGAAACTTTCAAAACTGGAGCGCTGTCATCCATTCAGACGACATAACCTAAGCAGCGTAGCATTGGTCTCTTGAGCTATGTCAATGTCGCATTAACCTTTGCCAACGCGCAATCTCTCCTGGCGATTCTGTGTTTATTTCAAAGCTGACGTTGTTGGTAGTGTTGATGCTGGTTCCAAGATAGACGAAATTATCTACAGCTTCTAAGTTATAACTGTCAAAAATGACGTAGAAGCCGAGTCACGAATGCGATGACTGTTTATTTGATAATAGAATATATGTTTCTTATCCTTGTTCACTAGTGGAGCCATTCACTTCTTCTTCGGAGAAATCAGAACTTACGGTGCACAGTTGTTATGCCATACTAATAAGGCCCAATCAATTTAGTGGCGGTAGAACCTTCTATGCGATATTGAGGAGCCCTATAACACGATATTTGGTGGGCTTCACCTTTTTTTTTAATGCTTGTCCCTTGTAAGCTCTTCGCCGCAATATTTGGATAGTTTCGCCAGTAAGCCGCCGCTCCCGCCGCTTTATTATTTTTGAAACGGGCTATTCGCTATTCGAGCTTCACCATAGTCGGGTGATGTTTTACTTTTACTGCCACTTAACAAGCTGCAGAAGTATTCCCTCATACATTATTTTACCAGGTGGGTTTGATATAACTTTTTTCGGAATAAGGGTTGCTATTATAATCCAGGCACATCGAAAAATTTACACTGAAAACTTGTCTGGTTCATTTATTTTCAAAATATTCATTGTTTTGACCGAAGCTTAAAGACAAGCAAGTGAATGTACTTTTTTGTGATATATATTATAGACATATGTGTGCTATTTGAAATATAAAGAAATGTCTGACATTGAAAACAAAAAAATATTCAAGCTGCTGCAGTCTGACTTTTGAGCAAATAAAAAATAATTTAGCATAAACTTTGATTTATATGTTTTTACATCATAAATAAAGCCGAAGCAACAATCACGAAAGGTATGAAAAAAAATGTTTGAAGCAATAAAGAAATCGTCAAAAGGCAAAAGTATTGCAGCTTCGAGCATTGTTTGCATACGAGATTTTACAATCTCCAAACGATGCAACTCATGCGTAGAAGTATACTTTGATTATACCGTTATAAAAGTGCAGTTATAAGCACACACTTGCTGCGCGTTGAGCTAATTTCAATACACGAAACAGAATGGATATAGCCAAAAGCCAATATGCAGCCCTTATCGTCCTCCTTGTAAAACTTTCAAGCCAATTCTGCTATTTGTCTATGGATAAAAGCCTCCTACTTTCAGTGTCCATGTAAAAAAAATTATTTGGCTCTACAATATTTAAATGCGCGTGCTATCATTTCCACTGTCATGGATATTTTTCCATAAGAAATCCGCTTATATCCATTTGCAGTATGACATAGCGTATGAGCAACATTTGCATTTTATTTACTGCGATTGCATTGCATTTGCATTTTTTTTTTGCTGAATTCTTCATATTTCTTCGTCTTCTTCACTTATATTCAATAGCTTTCTTTGCAGCTTTTTGGCTTGCTTGCGATGCGAGTTGAGTTGCGAGTTAATCTAGCGTCCACTTGTAGTCGCCTGATATTGGAATTCCTTTCTGTGTCTACTGTTTTCTTCTTTTTTTTTTCTTGAGTGTGTGCTTTTCAAATCCCTTTAACTATTAACTTTCAGTGATTTTTTTCTTACTACTATAAAGTACAATATGTGTGTTTACATTGTATATGTATTTGCATATGTTCTCTGCAAATAATCTCTTGTAGCATTGTTATTGCATTTACATCCCATGTATCCCATGTGTATTCGTGACATATGTCGCTGGTGTAATTTTGCATGAGAAATATTTGTTCGGATCATCGTTATTTTTATGCATTTACCGGGCAATGATGCGACTTAGTTGAGGTTAGTTGCTCCTATTCAATAAAACTTATGTATTAGTTATTGCTACTCTCATGCTTAAAATACATGATTTTTGTTTAGTCAGCTCAAAAATATATGAATATGAATACATAAAAACATAATACATACCAGATTAGACGTCAAGTGCATGAGTGAGCTTTTATTTTAAATGTTTATTATTTTTCAATAAATTTACTTAGTTACAGCTGCTTGAGCCATTTGATTTGCAATGTTATGTAAATTTGTGATATTAATATAATATTAAATAAATTAAACTAATTCAAATATTTAGTATCCATTTAAAAGCTGAAAAAATTAGTTAAAGAACAAAAAAGCTTTCAGAAAAAAAATATTTTCGAACAGAGCAACCATCTGATCAAAAAAATTGTGAAGTATAAGAAAAGTTCATTACTTTGCTGTAATCAAATAAAGTACTAAAGTTGGAAATCTTTTTTGCAGAGAGCTGTCACCACTTTGAAAAGTTAAATAAAATTAATTTAAATAAAACTAATTAAAACAATTTAGTGCATTTGATACATACTGTTCAAATCTGATTTTATTTTCATTTCGACTTATTTTTTCCACATCGGGCTTAATATTTTTTATGAAGAAGAAAAAATAAACAGGCAAAAAACAAACAATAAAATCTTTTCATCATGATATGTGTTTCTTTATAATTATAACAGATTATTCATACCATGAAATATTGCAAAAATTATTATTTTCTTTCCAAAATTTCAAAGAAATACCATTTATTCTTCAATAACATCATGTGAGGTCCTATTGCGCCTAAAAGTTCTTCCTATTACTCGGTTTCCACCGGCGAGTAGGGCATACAAAACTTGTCGCCCATACATTATCTGTCTAGAATAGCAGCCATAGCTGGATCTTGGTTTCTGTGGAAGATTTGATGTCTCAATCGGCTGAAGGCCGGACACTCAAACAATTAATGCTCCGGTGTTTCGTCCTTCTCTGTGCAGGCTCTACACTGCCAATTCTACCTTACCTAGCTTGTGGAGATGTTATCTTAGATATGTTAACCTCCCTTTTGTCTAATGAAATATATCTTGCCGACGATGGATATACAGATCTAAGCCCTTACTGAGAAGATCCGATCAGTTTGCTGACGGTAGTTTTTAGTTATTACCAAATAAGGTCGATAGAACATAAAATATGATACTCTAGGCAGGTACTTTTATTATTTTTTATTAGATTATTTTGAGATAAAATTTTTTTCTCATTTTTCATTCAAAATAATGAAATGCAATCAATTAACTCCTTAAACATAATTTTATCAGAAAATTCTTTAAATTTACAAAAAAATTATAACTATCCAACAATTTTAATAACAATTTTATTAATAAATTATTTGTTAATTACATTAATTGCTGTTGTAGAAATTACTAAATTATTTTATGGGCCACTTCGACATATAAACTAATGAATAAACCTTTACGAACCCAGCACCCTTTATTTAAAATTGCTAATAATGCATTAGTAGATTTACCAGTACCTATTAATATTTCAGCCTGATGAAATTTTGGTTCCTTATTAGGATGCTTTCATACGGTCAAATTCTATTAAGAAATAAATACATGCACTTTTCAGTTCTTCCACGCCATTTTTAAATTGCTCAATCGGTAAGGTTTTGACCATCGTAGTTTCTCGAAGAGGGCTATAGGTATCATAGTTGGTTATAAGTTAGACATATGTAATCTATCACCCAAAATAGTAATATAAACACATAATCTAACAGTAATTGCTATTTTTGAAAAGAGTGGTATTCTCTATTTCTTATTAGAAAACATTTAATTAAGATAATGTATAAGATAATCAAGTAGGTCATATCTAGTCTTTACCTATGAGGAAAAAAGAAGTAAAACAAAAATTGGATTTAATCGAAATATATTATTTATTTTATTTCTGGTCTTGAATTATATAATAATAAATATGTCCAAAACAATTCTTCAATGTTTAGAACCCTTTACTGTTGTTATTAAAATTTCAGAAATAATTGCTATTTTCAATCCCAGGTTTAAAATATTTATTCATAAATAAATTAGTAAAAAAATTCAGCGAAAAAAGTAAAGAAGAAGTAAAAGAATACAAATTTCGAAAGCAACGCGACATCGTTGAAGCACATAATATAAGATAATAATATCAACATTTCGTCTAAAACGTATAAAAAAGTAAAAAGAGTAAATTTTGAAAGCAGCATGAGAGAAAGTAAGTGGGAGTAAGTGGTCCAAATAATTAATTGCCAATTGCTGGACAACTTTTAAGAAGATAAGACAGCAAAAAGCACTAAACTGGACCGATGAGAGGTAAAATAACAGTGAATATAAATGGATAAATTATGCAAAAATTAATGAAAGTACAAATAAAGTGCAAAGAAAGTGAAAAGAAATGAGAGAAGGCGAAAAGTTTTCGTTCGTGAATGAAAAATAATAAAAATTAAGCGCAGAAGGGAAGACATATGTTTTTTTTTTAACAATTGTATTTATTTACTGAATCTGACATGATCTCATTATAAAGGGTGATCCATTTCGAGGTTTCTTACTTATTTAAAGAAAAATACAGAAAATTCAATTTTAATGGGGAATGTTTATTATCTATTTTTTGAAGATTATCTCTTTCAAATTTTGGCCGCGGCTACGTCTCAGATGGTCCATTCGTTGAGTCCACTTTTCAGTAACTCGTTCGAACATTTCGACTGGTAACTGGCGAATGACACGCGTGTTGATTTGCTCCAAGATCTGAATCGAAGCAGGATTAGCCGCATAGACTTTAGACTTTGGGAAAAAGTGTAAAGGTGTGATATCACACGACCTTGGTGGCCAATCGACCGGCCCAAAACGTGAAATTATCTGCTCGCCAAAGTGTTCTCTCAATAAATCCATTGATGCGATGTGTGGGAAGTGGCGCCGTCTTATTGAAACCAAATATCGCGGAGATTACAAGCTTTAATTTCAAATAGTCGGTTATCTTGGCGCGATAATGGTCGTCATTGACGGTTACCTTCTTACCGGCATCATGTTTGAAGCAATATGGACCGATGATTCCACCGGCCCACCAACCACACCAAACCGTTGTTTTTTCTGGATGATATGGCAGCTCTTGAATTTCCTCAGGTTGCTCTTCGTCCCAAATGTGGCAATTTTGCTTGTTTACATACTCATTGAGCCAGAAGTGGGCCTGCAAAATTTGGTTTGAAAAGTCGGATCTTCTTGAAACTTTTCAAGAGCCCATAGAGCGAAGCGATGTCGCTTGGGAAGATCGACCGGCTTCGTCAGTCCGAGTTGCTGCGAGCGGCGCTGAATCGACTCTCCACAGTCTTCGTGTACACTCTCAGCCACGGCCGTTATATTTTCTTCACTGCGTGTAGTATGTGGTCTATTCGGTCAAATATTATCTAATAATGAATGCCGCGTATCAAGATGGGTGATGGTGTTGCGAATAGTACGCTCAGTAGGCCGATTATGTTGACCATTAGTGGAGCGAAGCGCCGGAAACAAATTCTTTACAGAATGTGAAGTTTCATAATAAAGTTAAATGATTTATAAACGTTGTTCAGGCAATACTGAATAAAAATAACATGACAGCTTGACACGACTCATGCGTGATCTGTCAAAAAAAAGGCTATTAAAGAAAGTACCTCTGCTTGGATCACCCTTTACTTATTGGTGAGATGGTTTTCCGATATGAGCATAAGATCGATTTCATGGTGGACCTGTTCATTAGCTTTTAGTATGCTGAAATATGTCATTTGTCCAGTGTTTGAGCTGGGTTAATTGGAAGGGAAAAGTTTGTTTTATTTTAAGTCTTTAAGTTTTAAGCTTTTATATTCAGGACAGCCTTTGTCGGTTTTATTATATACATATACACGATAATGTTATTATGGACATATTTTAATACATGGAAGTTCGGTGGGTAATTAAAAAGCTGGTGAAGGATAGGAAATTATTAAAGCATCCCGAAGTAGCTAAATACATGGAACTAATATATTTTAGGCAGATAAATAAAACACGAAGAAAAACTAAATATTTACATTTTCTAAAGAAAATATGTACTGTTTTAGGAAAATGTACGTTTTGCATATATATTATATATTTTCAATCATTTAACAGAAGCTTAGCTAAGTCGACTACAAACACTCACTCAAAATGCATATTTAATTAATATTTGTTTGTTTGCATTGTTTTGTGAATTAAGTTGATAAAATTACAAACTAATGAATAACACAAGATTATAATTAACTAATGACCAATCGGGCGGAAGGGAGAGCGCGAATGTGTGGTAAGATTTTGTTTTAAACCTCTTAAAGACCCTTTGTAAATATGTATTCACATGTACATACGTGTAAAAATGTACCAGCCCATACATTTTATTTTATGTACATACATGTGTAAGTAAGTGTATATGGGTGTATGTATGTGATACAATTTCAAAATGGAGTCACTTTAAATTGATTAAGAGTCACTTGAGTGCAGCTCTGAGAGGAAGTAGGATTAAAGATGCCTAAATAGCGAATACAATAGCATCCAAGATGTACGCATGTACATCAAACAATAAGTAGGGAAGTGCTACGCTGAGTTTGAATATTAGGTAGAGAGTTAAGTAGTTTTAGGAGGGCATACAGATAAGGGCTAGAGTATTATTTTCTTAGCATCCGTTTTGTATCTTGGAATCTTAGTATAGTCACACCTTCATTAGGCCTTGTAGGTTACTTTGCCGCAAGTTGTTGAGTAAAGTTGTATCCTTTTAGTAGATTAGTAAAAAAATGTTTACGCATAAAATAAGTATCTTAGAGAAGTCTATTCATGAAAACTACGAGAATGATCGAGGAGGTAACCTGAAACGAATCATAGACATTAATATCTCTCGTTCCTGGTGATTTTTCTCCGATGAGTAAAATTATGTTGAACTGGTCTTCGATAGTATACGAGTCAACATAATGAGGAATCTCTATAGCGAACAAATTTTTCTCAACTTCCTACAATCTAGAACAGGGTATAAAAGTGAAACTTTCATATATGCGAATGTAAATTACACATATAACACAGCTAGGACCATATTGTCACACGCTTGTCATTTTGTATGCAAAACGCATATTCCGTAGCGCGACAGGCTGGTCATTCGCCCACAGCGAGCTTATGTTGCTGCACGTGTTGCATGTTGCAAGTGCTCGCATGTACATATGTATGTAAGTGCGTAATACCATACCAGTACCAGCCGAACACTCACTCACGCAAGTCAGTCTCTATCTTCTATGTGTAAATGCAGTTTGGCAGGTATTTGCTCATGCTCATGCGCTGCATTTACTTATGCAATGTTAATGCATACATAAGTACAAACATTCTTGCATAAGTTTTTTTGCGAGTCCGCCTGTACGTCGATTGCTTTGCTGTAATCAAACACGCCTGTCGCCTAATCTTCAACAACTAACAGTCACATCGACGTAGGTCCCTCGTCGAAGTTCCTCTTTAGTGCCTGAAAGCGCTTACTTCATTTGCATATTCTACTCGCAAACACGCACACACATATCCGCAACATTTTGTCGAATTCCCGTGGATGCACTCTCCTTGCTTCGGTTTATATACGTACACTTGTACTTGCATTTGCATACATTCATTATTTACTGCAACCAACTGTTATTAGTTAAATACATACCTATCGTGCATGCATACTTGGAGCTGGAGCCAACCTCAGGGAAAGTTAAAGATATTTAAATTCACAAATATTTAGTTGTTTTGACTGAATTAAAGAGCTAATGTCATCACAGGAAGAAGCATTAAATATATTTTAGCAGATGGTAGCCTCTTCTAAGAATATATCCCATACTAGAATATATAATTGGTTTTATTAATTTGTGATAATGTCTTTAAATAGATGGATACACTTTTCAAAACTATTTTTAGTTGTAATATTCCTTAACAGGGTATTCTAGTCTAGAGGCATGAATTTTAAGTAATATTTGAAGCTTTGAAGAAAGCAATTAATACTATCAATTTTTTATAAACATGAGAACTATTTAAAAAAAATTTAACAAAAAATTATTCCACGAACTAACATCTGATGAAAGGGAGGGTCGTGAATCTGAAAAAAAAAGATTATTAATCTAGAGGAATGTCGCAATGTCCGGAACTACGGAAAAGTAGAACAAAAAAGTTTTCACAAAAAGGATGCCATTTGAAAAACAATTTATTTAACCCTTTTCTTTGACTTTCGAATTTTTTAAAAATGGGAAAAATAAAATTTGGGGATGACAAATTCGGTCAAGTAGAACATGAGAACACGTGGGTATCGTTTTGAAAAAGACAGTTTCGAGAAAAACACGTTTAAAGTTTCGCGTCATCAAAATAGCTATATCTCCGAATATAATTTGAATTTTGAGAAATCCTCTTACGGACATATTTTTTGATAGATAAGCTTTAAAAATACGCAAAAATATTTTTCAAAATTCTAGACTAGAATAACCCTCTTACGGACATATTTTTTGATAGATAAGCTTTAAAAATACGCAAAAATATTTTTCAAAATTCTAGACTAGAATAACCCTTTTAGTTGAGTGTAATACTCTTTTACCGTGACTTCTTCATTCTACGAATTTCATTCAAATAAAAGTTGTTAACAGTTGGCAATCCTTCTCAATAATAGTTACAAGGGAAATCTTTCATAAGACCATTAATTTAATATAATTTTTCAATTTTTTTACCTTATACTTTACTTTATTACTTTACAGCTTATTTTAGCATTTTTTTAAATAAAGTAATTCAACTTTTTTCAACTTTAAGTTTGCACCCCTGCAGAGCTGCCGTTTGGTTGGTCATGGCCAGTCTCAAATTTGGTCAAGTATTACAGTCGGTCATATTCTATGCCTCTTGCTATCTGTATTCGTTATCTTTTCGTTAAAGCTTGAATTTTCTCGTGCGTTTTTGTCTATTTTACTTCCACATGTTATTTAATTCATAAATATAAACACACTTTTTTATTTAAATTACTCAGAGGGCAGCAAAAATCAGTTAGGATGATTTGATTTACATAAAGCGCAACCAACAGGCAAGAAGACTGAATTTGCATACTCTTAAAAATTGAGTTACTCCATGCCGGAAATGGCTTACAATCCTCAGTGAACTTATAAAATATTTTACAAATATGTAAATGGTATTGGCAAAACGTATAATAAAACTTCATTTCAATTATTTTTCTTTTCTCTATTAGTATTTGTCAACAGCTTATAGTGTCTCTCACAAATCAATGCACACTGAGGCAAGCACATGGCATAACAATGACGCAAATAATCTAAACCCACATACAGTGTAAGTGAGCAAAAGTTCATAAGTAAATAGTGGCTAAGTAGCTAATGTAATTGCACACATACACACATATTGCAAAACACACAAATACAAACAAACAATCATTGTCTTCGCTCAGAGCCTGGAAGTTTCTAATTAAAAGCAAATTTAAGCATCCTCTCACACAATTTTCCACTAATTACTGCCAAAGCGCCATTTGGCAGTCTAGCAATCTTATATGTATGCTAGAATGCAACATGCAAGGGCAGTTGCTTACAAAGTTGGGCATGGATGCTGTAGGCTGAGGAAGGTACGTAGACACACACGTTTGGCTTATAATAAATTTTGCACAGGGTCATAGGGTGTTTCAAAAATATATATTTGGAACAATAAATCCATTAACGAAATAAGCAAAAAAGTTACCTTAAAAGAAAACATACGATAAGTTATAAAAATTCTCTTGAACGATATTATATAAAGAATACGTACATAGATATATTCAATGAAACGGGAAATAGATACGATGCTGTATAATTGATTTAAGAAACGCCCTTAAACTCAGTTTAAACCTAAGTCTTCTCTCTTTAATTGCTTGGGGAAGTTGTGCTGTAAAATAATCATACTAAAAATTAATATTCTATTTTGTAAGCTTATTTTGGGCTATGGAACCTATCATTCAATGAGAATTCGCCACTTTTATTATAATTTTGGTAATCTTTTTATTCATGTTACTTTTCCAGATGAATCTTTTATCCAATATAACTCGTTAGTAAGTAACCAATACTTTCTGTGGTATTTTATTATCATTTATAGAACATCTGTTTGCAAACTGCATAAACTTGAGACTGTAAGGGTCCGTAATAGCTTTCGAATGTGCACTGAGTAACTATTGCTGCATTATTCGCATAAGTTGATATATAAACATCTCGGTTTGTAAGAAGATGACTTGTATAAATTAGACGTAAGGCGGGCTCTAAAACACTTCCTTGTGGAGCACTAGCAATTGTTTTATTTTTTGCTAACTCGAAACTTTCTTCCAGTAAGGAAAATAGTCCTATAGGAGCCTTCCAAAATGAAATCCTAACTTTGGGATATTAACGATCTCCGAGAGATTCCAGACGTTCAATTAATGTTCTTTTTCTTACTTTCATTGGTAATAGTTTCTCTATGTTATTTTCCCTATGTAATCAATTATGAAATTGAATACAATTTCTTTATGAATCATCATCAAATTCGGGAAGAAAATTTGTTGAGCCTTTAGCGCAGAATCACAAAGGACCGGACTTTTAAAACTAGTGATTAGTAGCAGAAGGCATTTTCAGGAATTGTAATGGCTTCTGAAGTTTATTTCCTTTATTTGTGCCAAGATACTGTGAAGCTACTTTACGCAGCTAATATGGTATCGTAAACGAGACCTTCGTCAATCTCTCCTGAGTTATCATTTCGGTTCAGTTTCCTTCTACCCTTTGAAAAGCTTCAAGTATATTGCAGCGCAGGTGCCAATATATGACGGAAATGTTTACTACATTTAAATTATCCTATATATGAACTGAGATAAAGGAAATATGGTATTGACATTACTCGTTGAAAAAAGCTTGAATACAATGGATGGGCAAAGTTATAACCAATAAAATAAAAATTGAAAATCGGGAATACTAAAAATGCTAAGAATCTTGATAAAAACTTTTAATTTTAAAAAAAAAAGTAAATGTTTTTATTATAATATTTATTTTTCAAGTTTTTAATTTAAAATATTTAAATTATAATATTTTTATAACAAAAAACAATGTTTTTATAAACCAACATATGCTTTAGGCAAAGTCAAAGACACCCTTACAGTTACATAGACACTCAAAAATCTACTACAATAGTGCTTAATACGATTTGAAGTTTCTTATCTTGTTGGCACTCGAAGTCGTTCAAACGAATTAGTTAGTAAATGGTTGGCAGTTGGTCCTTCATATTTCTCGTGCACATACGTAGATATATGCAGAAAGCTTGTAGGCAAATGAGCCATAGTTGTCCCTTAGCTTTATGACCGTATCCAAGCCTCTCTCTCTCTCAATGAGAAACAAGGCAAGAGACCTAACACGTCATATCTCTTGCCGTTGTGTGTATGTTTGCTACTTAATATTTGTTCCCAGTTAGTACTTGGTAGTTAGTAGTAGTACTTTTCGAGTGTCATTCAAATTGCAGCACATTTCGCAGTTGTTGCAGTGTTAATTTATGCCATTTAAATTTTCGAAAACCTATTTAATACCACAAAACTTTTCTACTCATACTCACATTCAGATCATTTAATTGCATTATGTATTGTATATGCATGTATATGTGTGAAATTTTAGATGTATGTTAAATGGATCCAACCAAATATTCACGTTCAGTTTCCATGTCTTTGCTGTGTGAGTGGCAGTATTCTGTAATTAAATGGAGTTCCTTTAAAACTAAGATTCTGAGTATCTAACTCATATGCAAGCCAAACACAAATAAATAATAAATGTTAAGTACATATATTTGAATATGTTCAATTTGTTATTGTTTTATTAGAAAAATAGCTCTTTTATTGGAGATCAAATTGACTAATTTCCAGAGTGTGTTATTTATCTCTTGAATGTTGAAGTGATTACCTTGAATGAGTTTCTCCACGGATATACAAGAGGTTATAAGCCTAAAAATTACAACAAAATCGACTGCTCACCAGATATGTGTTATAATTTCACAATCAGAGTTCAGAGAAAATCGCTTCATAAGAAATATATATCTATATATATATAGAAATCAATGCAAATTTGGATGAACGACTATAAAGAATGAAAAAAATGAAAATAAAAAAAAAATTAAAAAATTATAATAAAAAATTTTGGTTTAAGAATAAAAAAATTTCGATTAAAACAAATATTTTGACATTTCTTCATACAAAGCTAGCAGTTTACATTAGATTTTCTTGATTTTTTATAGGTGTCGCAAAGCACGCCGGAGTCCGCTAGTTTATTATATTAAAAACAGATATAATAATATGAATAATAAAAATAGTTAATCTGAATAAAAAATTTGTAGTAATTTAAAAAAATACCCAGCTTTTATATGCTGCAAAACTTAGTTGCCAAGAGACTGCTGTTATTTCTGATCAACTACTAACCTGATATCGTCCCAAGCTGACAAGACAAGCCCGGTCACTGAGAAACTGAAACTCTCTCAAAATCTGGTTACAAATAATGCTTAGCCAAAAACTTCAACCTGTTGCTACCTATAATTATTCGAAAAATCGAATATCAAAAAGCATTTCGGAAAGTAGTACAGTTCCATAGCTGCATACATTGATAACTCATCTCGGCAGCGTATGTTAGTTGGCCATATTATACGAGTGGTACCATGCGAGGGGTCATGGGTTCAATTCCTGACCAGACCAACATACTGGTTTTTAGAATATTTATTTCAAAAATTAATTATTAATTTATGGCGGACGCCAGATAGCTTGGAATGTCAAACCCTCTCAGAGTATTTCTGACATTAGCGGCTAGAATAAATTTTAAGTTCCTCAATCTTGCTGGAAAAACATGAGCAGAACGACTACACAAAATTCAACCAAATATATACAAAAAGATTGAGGTATAATGCAAATAGCTTATGTTGAGTTTTTTCGAAATCGGAAAAGATGGTGTGGCATCTCTAATCTTACACATAAAAATAAGTATATTAGCTTATAACTTGAGAACGGCTTCGCCGATTTCATCCAAACTTACTTAGCATATTGGGACCATTATGAAGGTAATTTATATTTAAATTTAACCTTAAGTTTTACATTTTGAAAAGGGGCTTTGCACCCCTTTTCCTTTTATACATAAAAATAAGTTCACATATTCGTTGTTACTTCATAACTCAAGAACGGTTCCTCCGAAATCTATCACAGTTATAGACGATTTCCAGATATCATGCAGATGGTTCATGTTTTACCATGAGAAGGAGGCGTGGCAACCATAATATTATTATTTATATAGATATTCTGTATGTGAGTTTACGCCTAAATTCTAGAGAACTAAAACTAGGGAACTCAGAAATAGTTAAATTTATAATTCAACAGAGTTGTTTTGAAATTGTTTATATACAAGTACAATATAAGCACCTGCATAAATATTGATGAAATATTAGTTTGTATTCAAGTGGGCTCGAGAATGATTTAGATCTAAAATTCGCTAAGAATTATATTTGAAAAAGCGATAAAATAAATTAAATATTACAATACGGGTATAAAACTGAAGAGATTAAAAAAAAGCTTAATAAACAAATATTTTTGAGAATCGTTTCCACCTGCTTAGAAACTTTAATATAAAGGAATTGATAAAATACATCATACATTATTATATGGGTATCGGAATATAGATATTTCTATAGCTTAATGATGGAGAAATTTTTGACGGGAGTTGCCACCTGTTTGAAGATTTTAATAGACTTAAATTTATAAGTTATAAAAGAATTTTGAATGTTTAAATAGTAATATATTTTTGAGGGATGCCATCTTTTTTAAATTTTAAATGCAATCAAATCGTTAAGACAATGATAATGATATAATATTGGTATCAAGTTAAAGATATTTAAGAAAGGTTTTTTGTTAAAATTTTGTTGAAAATGGTTCCATATTGCCTGAAAGTTTTAAAATTGATTTCAAAACTTAAATATAAAAATAGAAAGATTTAAAAAAAAATTTAATGATTATTCTTGCCACAGTTTTGAAAAATGTTGAAAACACACATCATTCATTATTTTATAAACTGTCCTCAAGAAGATCATCATTAATATTCGTAGTACTCCAAAAATTAATTCTTCTGAAACTCCATACTGTAATTAAATCTTGAAAAATAAATCATACATGTATATGTGTAAATGCTGCTGAGTACCATCTGAGTGTAAGCGAAAGCACATTAAACTTCCAGTGGTTCACAGAAAATTTCACAAATTCAAAACTAATCAGAAGATTTATGTATTCGCATGTGGGCGTTTTTGACTTAAACTATTCAATGGTTATGATGTGAATTCAAATATACATGTATGTGTACATATGTATGTATAAGTGCTTTGTCAATGTGCATTGCTTGTAGGCCCTTTAGAATGTTGTCTGTTCAAAGTCCTAGAAATACTTAAGGTAATTACGAACAATCCACACTAATACAATAATGCACCTACACTTCACCACATGTACTGAGTGATGACGATGGAACAAAGCTTCTGCACTCTTGCACTTGAATGCCATTTAATAGGCGCTGAGAGGAAATCACTTGTAAATGCCGCAAATTAGTGCACAAATTAGTTGTCGATAATTGATTTCGTTGGTAATGAAATATATAGGTATATCACATTCATAGTCGACAAGTGTTTGTTGTAGTTGTTGAAAAAATATTTATATACAGAAAATGCAATAAAAAGTAAGTAAGTAATCAATGTTGAAAATTGTCAACAGCTTTAAAGAGTAATTAAACGGTATTTATAGCTGCAAATATTTGGTTATTTAATCTCAAAGCGACTTTAAGTGCAAGAAACAAAGTATTCTCTACCCTTTTAAGTGGAAGCGACAGGTCAGTTCATATGGTCTATTTTTATTTTGAAGACATTTTTAACTACTCGATAACTTGTTAATTAAACAGCAAATATTATGAATATGTTAGCGCCATCGACAAAAAATGTGTTATTATTTTTAGGTTTGAATAAATATAATAAAAGTTAAAATAAATATATAAAGAGGGAAATTACTTATGCAAAGTAAAAGAAAATAAGTTTGACTATTTGAAATACGTTTTAAACCAGGATGAGGAGACAATAGATAAAAGTTTACTTCATGAACTGGAAGATCCTTTTAACATGAATGCAACTAATTTTTAATTTAGTTGAAAAAAAATCATTTCTCAACTTGAACTCGAACTCAGGCAGGGAAAATAATGTAACTTTTAACACAATTAAAAAGCTTAGATGTTCTAACCGCATTGCAAGCTATCAATATCTCATTGGAAATCTACGTCTTAAGCCGTTGCATTCATATAGCAACAGACGCAATCAATCGTTCGGTGTTTTTGCCTAGGGTATTTTGGTTTTCCAAGACCAAAAAGGAAATTTTCTCACTCATGCACTCATATATCAATATTGGGCTCCAGAGATCACGAGCAAGCAACATGGATCCCATTCTATCAATGTGCCAATAGTAAGAAAAATTGTTTTTAATTGTTAGTTATCACGAATTTCTTTGTTTTTGTTATTCTTCTTTGTATTTTCTATTTTAATGAAAAAGAAATGCCACCTAATTACATACTAATTTGTACAAGCGTCGAAATTCAATAGTTAACGATTCGAGAAATCGTATCAATAAAAATTAACTGAATTCTGCTTCATATAATTATCACATCACATTTAAATTTATTTTATTTTACTTTTATATTCTTAGCAGGTCAATTGAGAAGTGTCCGGCCTAATATAGTAAAACAATTTCTTTCGGTAAAATTAATTTTTTTTTATTCAACATAGTTCCCTGCAAGAGTCACTGCCACTCCAACTTTTCGATCATTTTGTAGTACGATCTGTCCTTTGCTTAAAAAAATAGGCCTAAGTTCCGGCGATCACCTCTTCATCGACGAAAATTTCATCCCAGCAAGCATTCTATTGAAGGCAATTAATGGATTTTTGTCATTGATTTCACTGGCTTGTGACACATGCGTAAAACAGCACAGATTTTTTCTTCAAATGCGGGCATTTTCGGCGATTTCATCCTTCAAACGGTCTTTCCATTTTCAAGGTAGTCAATGAAAATTATTCCATGCATCTCAGACAGACGCTATAACCTTGGCAACCGACCGTTGCATTTTTTCACGGGTTCATTACGCTTTAACATCTCCAAACACGGCTCCGAATCCTCAACTCTTCGTTGTTTTTGGTTAAAAGTGAGCTCGCGCGGCACCCACTTTGCACAGAGCTTTCTCATACCCAAATATTCGTGAATGATATGATGTACACGTTCAGTTGATATCTTTAGAGTGCCCGCTATTTCATTCAATTTCAATTTATGGTCATTCAATATCATTTTGTTGATTTTTTTTTTTTTTTGATGTTTTCGTCGGTAACAACCTCTTTTAGGCGTCCACGGCGTTCACCCTCTTCGGTATTCATTTCATTTTCTGATACTTAGTTTACTTTAAGAATATTTAAAACATTTTATGAAATACAATTATGGGTGTGAAAAATCAATACAAAACGAATCCTCATTTTTTTTTTCAAGAACTCCTGCATCGCTTGCGCGTCGTACGCGATAATTCGAAGTTGAACATACGTCATTTAAATATTTGTTGCTTTCCTTATGGCAGAGTTTACGCAACATGTGACTTTAAGCAACGGAACTTCAAATAAAGGACATATTTTGCTTCCTGTGCTGTTCCTTTTATATTTTCAGCATTCTGGCAGATAGTTCCTGCTTTTGTTGCATTTTCAATTATCTAATTTATTTTACTTAATATTACAATGGTGTCCGGCTAAGTAAGTTCGTATGTATCATTCTCTATGGGACTTATTTTTATGAATGCTTAAATTAGTGCTTCGTAGGCGAACAACTTTTGTTGGATTCATCTTGAAACACCCATACAGACCATTGCTGTTTACTTTCGAGCTCATACACGAAAATCTACTATTCATCACCTGTCACGACGTCTTTCGAAGCACCGCTACCATATTTTTTTAACATTACTCTCGTTCAATCGACACGAGCTTTTTTGAATTATTGATAAATTGCTTGGGATCCAACGCGTACAATTCTTTTTTACAATCAAT
This sequence comes from Neoceratitis asiatica, assembly GCA_030068015.2. NCBI lineage: Eukaryota > Metazoa > Arthropoda > Insecta > Diptera > Tephritidae > Neoceratitis > Neoceratitis asiatica. The sequence continues at coordinate 76,121,403 of CM061524.1, forward strand.
TGTTTATGCAACATTGAATGTAAGCTGGTCCCACTAATGCCTATAGTTCTCTCGATTTCACGATAGGTCATATGACGATCTTTCTGTATTAGTTTGGGCACAACAACTGTTTTTGCCGGCCTTTAATTTATGCCCTCGATTGAATTCACCATACCATCGACACTGGTCCGTAATAGAGCTTCATCGCCAAAAAAATTAATTAATTTAATCGAAGCACTGTTGCTGAGGAAATCAACGCCGTAAAAAATAATCACAACAACAACACAAATAGCGCTTGTATGTCAAAACTTTCTGAGTAGGTATAACATCAAAAATGTCAAACTTTACGATAAAGTTGTCAGTTGCCAGTTGCACCAATAGAGTTGTCAAATCCCGTTTTATATAAGGCAACCCTCGTAGATATAAATGTTGCTTCCTTCTGCTGATTAAAATGTCTTTTTGCTCATTAAAAAAAGTTTTTTTTTTTAAATAAATAAAAAATCAACAAAAATAAAAATAAAATTAATTTTGCCCAAGAGATACGTTCGAGAAGGGTTGCCTACTGTCCGTAAAGCCTTTTAATTTTTGTTGCATTCCTGGATAATTTGACACAAATATTTCAGACTTTTGGATTTTTTTTAATTTGTATAAAATATAAAGTCAATTAGTATTAGAAAACTTGCAGTCTAAAATATTTGTAAAGTTTTGCAATCTGTTTATTACAATTTTTCCATTTTCGCATGATTATTTACAAAAAAGTTAGAATTTCAATTGAGAATTCAAGCTAAACAGATTTAAGGAACGAATCTGTGAATATATTAAAAAAGAGGATATTTGAATAATATTTGACGCGGATAGTATTTCAATAATATTGAATTAAATTTGATAAACATTTTGAACGGAATTATTCGATCATCTCGATAAGCGTATATGAATAAGACAACAGAAAGTGTGAAAAATACTTAAAATTGCCAAATATTTGAAATAAAGTTTTGGGTAATGCTTCCATTTACTTCAAAGATGGTAAATGGAAGAAAAAGTAAAATATTCCAACGGTTTATTATACCGTTGTCAACTTTTATAAATTAAAACAAAAACGTATAAATAATTTTACTAATGAAATTAGGACTATTTTACGTTTTAAGTTTGCCCATGCATTGTAAGTGAATACAATTCCACAAGTGCTAATGCTCACATCGTTTTAAATATCCTTCAGCTACATAAAAAACCTTTAGTTTTATATTATTTTTGATACCATTGCCCCTTTCCATAATTGTAATAAATCACGCGTAGCGAAGTAATTGAAAAAATCTTTTGCAACTTGAGATTACTTTCAACACGCCTTGTTGCACATAAAAATGTCACCGAAAATATTGAGTTTAGGTGTTAACGGCATTTCTAGAATAAAAAAATTTACAGCCAAATGTATGCAAAGGAATTTTATACTTCTACATATTTCGGCCAAAAAGAAATGCACCTTACCAAAACGGAAACCACCTTACGTTGCCCATTTAGACTGTAAAGTAGATTTTGGCTTGGCGCTAAACACATAAATAATAAATACGCTTTCAAATTAACTTTGAGCAGCCACATTTTGGTTGAACTGCTGTCGCGGTCTATGTGACATGTTGTCGACACGGTTTTGCCACGGCGGCTACTCTCGTATGCAAAGCATATTTTGCTACGCCAAAAAGTCAAACACCATCTCATTTTGGCCTGAGCTTTTATTTTTTTTTTAGAATTTCTTGCTTTGATTTTGATATCAATCATCTACATAAATATATATATATGTATGTATATAACCAACGCGATGATTATTTGAGGAGCACCACAGAAAAATCTCGCACCACAAGTCCAATTGCCGCCAAAATAAAGTAAATGCTCAAACAGTACCCAATGGCGGCAGCACCTTTCCACGCTTAGGTGTCAAGTGCTCCCAGTCGTCTCGCATATGATTTATGTAGAAAATCACAGCTAACCTTAACCTCTATCTCCACCTCTCGTATCTACGCCACCATCTTATTGCAAATATCATAAATTTTATTACGTCCACCGACCGAGGCGTTACGACGCGACGCTAGTTGTGCCACAATATATGCGGTGTCATTTAGAATTTGAATTATTTAAAGCTTATGATGGAGGAGCTTTGCGAGGCTTTGCCTTATCCATTAGCACATTTATCCAAGAGGGGGCAAAGCACAAGATAGAGGCTGGAATGAAGCAGTGGGAAAAGTATTAGCTTTGACTTTGCATTTATGTGCCGGAGAGACTTAAAAGGAAATCAGTTTGTTTACCGTATAGCGGAAATGATGGGAATGAACGAAAGGCGCTCAAGATACGCCAATAAAATATGATACGAGGGTGGATCTATAAGTCAGTGACTTTTTGAATAAAATATATTTTATTTTTCTGAAAATAAGTGTTTAATTTCTCAACATAGTCTCCTTTTAGCTCTACACATTTAGTCCAGCGTTTTTTCGATTTCCTTATTTGTTCCAAATAATAGGGTTTTTCAAGACCCTCAAAATAGGCGTTTGCTTCTGTGATGAACTCTTCGCACCGAATCTCTTACTTCCCAGCCTTTTTTTCATGTTTTGAAGCAAGAAATAGTCGCAGGGGGCTAAATGTGGAGAACATGTTGGAATGAATTTTTCTCATGGTGACTGAACATTTGTGCATCCGTGAATTGTCCTTATGGAAACTTTTCTTTCGGCAAGTGCGATCGCTTCCGTTTCGCGCAGTTGAGATGCTTACAGCTTCTTTCACCTCACACATTTTCATTTTCCAATCCTCCAGTCGATGATTTCTGGCGTGACGACCTCTTTGGACGACCTAAACGTTCGGCGTCACTTGTACTGGTACGACCACAACGGAACTCAGTATTCAGCACTTGAAATTCACTTTTTTCCTTTTTCGTTAAAATTCACGAAGGCATCTTATTTCAATGGTCGTCAAACACAAACAAAGTAGCGCATCTTACTTACTTATTAAACAGCGCTCGTAGCAAATGAATAAAAAAATTACCTTAAAAGCGAGATTGCAGTTATTGGGGAACTTTTTGTGGTAATATCACCTTTTACATTTGTAGACATGCCGTGCTAAGGAACAATGATATGAGTGCCAGCAGAGAACATAGGTCTCCAACTTTCTTTATACTGCAGTTGCTTGTTACTCCACTACTCGAAACGGCCGTGGTTGCTTGGTCTCCTTATAACGGATAGACTTCAAGATGTACTTTCTTCATAGAAAGGCCTCTCCATAATGAGGATTTCTGTCTTGCTAGTTAATGTATTATGTACTTGATGATAATATCAACCGCAAACCAATAGAGCACTCTACTGCTGGGGTATCCAAAAACAGTATAAAGATCAACTTTCATATCAATGCGGTACAACATTATTAACTGAAAGTTACTTTAGTACGCGAATGCCCAGAAGAGAAGAATGGCGATAGGATGAAAATATGCACAGATAAATCGAAAACCGGTGTGGGTATATTCTCATAAAATCATAAGGATAAGAAACAATTAATTATGCTTCATACCACTGCTCTGCTTTGGGCAGTGCTAGATTTCGAAATTTGAAATACTGTTTCTCAATGGTATGTCCAAGATAATTGGCGTAAATGAGGCTCATCAGAGAATCGAAATGGTTGGATAGAAGTCTCCTGGTCAACAATGAAGTTCAACATTACATATTTAAATCTAAGTGTTATCTATGAAATATCTGTAGCGCCTACACCCTAAACTAACCTAAAGTATAAGTACGAGGGCAAAAACTTCCAAGGTTATGGAAAAGCTTCTCTGTCTCAGGACGTCCATCATAAAATACCAATTTTTATTATTATTTACGAATCAGTAATACGATAAGGTTTTAATCGGCAGATATAAGAGACGGTGTTTGAATCGAGAATCGAAATAGGCTGATGCAAAGTGTGAAGAAATATTATCTATAAGAAAATGCAAGAGTTTTCACTGCTAAACTGTTACTTAAAATCCATAGATGGCCATTTGTGATTATTACCTTCAAGAATTAAAGTCATGGCTTTTTTCCACTCACTATTGAGTATTTGAAATGTTGGTTTAGTAGACATAGGAAAGCTTAAAAAAAAAATTTTATTTTAGAACTTCGACTTTATTACAAAAAAATTAAGCATTCGCTTTGTGAAAATAATAATATTCCAAACCCAGCGAAATGTTGTAGTATGGTTGCCCTAATTTTAGGTAGCACTGTTTTAAAAAAAAATTTTGTGGACTTATGCACTACTTCATATAATTTTAACATCTATAAATTTGTGAAACAACTTTAGTTAATTTAAAAATGTCGACATCGCCCAAGCTTCTGCACCATACAACAGGACGGAAATGATGAGCGACTTGTATATTTTGGTTTTGGTTCGTCGAGAGGAGAGTTTTCTTTTCAATTGCCTACTCAGTCCAACTTGCACCTGATGGCAAGAGCGAGTCTGCGTTGGATTTCAAGGCTGGCATTGTTGGTGTTGTTGATGTTGGTTCTTAGATAGATGATGTTATCCACAGTTTCAAAGTTATGACTCTCAACAGTGGCGTGGAAGCCAAGACGCTGACTGTTCATTGGATCACATGAGATAATTTTTGGTCTCTTTTCCTACCCGACCCATTTGCTTCGCTTCTTTCTCTAACCCGGAGAACGCAGAACTTACGGTGCGGTTGTTACGGCCAATAACATCAATATCATTGGCATACACCAGCCTCAGCTCATATTATTTTCATCCGCATCAAATTAGAAATATCGGGAAATAGTCAGCCTGTCTGATAGCTCGGTTGGTAGCGAACGGCTAAGAGAATTCCTTCCCTTCTTGACAGCGCTTCTGGTATTACCCGAGGTTTGTGTACATAGCCGTATGATTTTCGTGGGGATATCAAATTCAAACATATCGACGTCGAGACAGTTCTTTATCGTTCTGTCGAAGGCAGCTTTAAAATCGATGAAAAGCTGATGTATGTCGATTATTTTCTCTTGGGTATTCTCCAAAATTTTATGCGTGGTGAATATCTGGTCAATGGTGGACTTTTCAAGTATAAAGCCACACTGGTCCCTACATGAGTTGACTACGTTCTCGAAATCTTCAGTAAGTCACCACATCTTTTCATAGAATTTTCGAGAATTACCCTTACCGGACAGCTCCTCAAAGTTCCGCTTTTCTGATGCTTTCTTTTTGTTTGCAAATGCGTCTTGCTTCCCTTTTTCGCTCTCGGTATCTTTTCCATCCCGCCCGCGTAGCACTCGGCCACAACGTTGCGAGGTAGGCAGTCTGTTTCCTCTCCACTGCAGTTCGACATTACTCATCGTACCAGCTCTTTATTCGAGAAGGATGAAAATCAATTGTTTCCAAGGCAGCGGCACGTAGGAGGCTTGAATTTGACATTCTGTTCCACAGCTCTCTTATTTCGAGTTGCTGATAAGTGCCCTCAGAGAGCACATCTACAAGTCGCGTAGAAAACCAGTTGCAGTGATTGCCGCTTTTCTACCATTCTTTGTTGCACAAAAGCGGTTTCGGATTTTCGCTACGACAAGATAGTGATCCACGGAACGTAAGCTCATCTTGCACACTGAAAGTCATGCAGGTTTATGAAGGCGAAAATAAACTTGACGTAAATCATTATTTTGCAAGTGTGTGAAATATAGTATATCTATAAGTATATATCCTAAATTGGTAAAATATGGCAGCTTGAGCCTTTCCTAAAAAATTAAATTGCACTTACTCCTTGTATTAGAAGATACGAAAAAGTGCCGGTCCGTGAAATTGAGGATTTGACTATGTTCCATATATATAATGAAAGCGTTGTTCTGAAGCATTCATTATATTTCAAAACGCAAAAGTTGCCAAAAAATGCATTTAAAATTATGTGATCTTACTTAGTAGTGAAAGTTTACTTTAATTTGTCTCTATTAGATTATTATTAAACACTTGCTGGCATCTCTCATCATGAAAAACGATATCTTCTTATTTGAATTGACCTTTTCATTCCTTTATGGACAACAAAATTACAAGGGCATATGTCTAATAACTAAAAGCATTTATCATATTCAAGCAGATGGATTAGAGTAAGGAAATCCCTCAAATAGTAATCATGAAAGCAGATTATCACAAGAACTCACTCTAATAATATATTAACTCTTTGGAACCTCTTGCATCTGAAACTAAAAAACTATCAAAATTAAAGAAATACTAATTTAATTATTATTTATAACTCTTTTCTTTTCAGTTTATAGCCATTGAAGAGTTTGTTAAAATAAACTAAAAAGCTCCTCATAAAAATCCATCAACCCTTCGGAGGTGTATTTGAATAAACTACAGAACGACCTATTTTGTTGAAAACCAATCAAAGCGCACATAACAAATTGGAGGAGGTGCTCATTCGAAAATCGGATGAAATATAAAACTTATTTCAGTCAAAACGAACAAAATTTCCCATATGCGTAGAAAATTTCGCAAAGGGACATAAATATATGTTTTTGAGGATCAAATGAAGGATAAGGTTGATATCCAACTTTGAAAATAAGTAAAAATTTAAGACTACTTAAAGTAATAATTTTCGCTATAAAAAGTTTAATTGTTTTCAACTGTTATTGCCAATATAATTTTTTCGGGTTTTTATAGTAACGATATTAGAAAAAATTTCAACTAGAAAAAGTGGATCGTTATTCTGAAAAAATTCTACTATTAACAATTACACAGTATAGCAAAAAACATGAACAGTTGATATATAGCTAACGATAACTAAATACTACAAAAGCCTTTTTATGTACTATTCCACGCCAGCAATCACCCACCATTCGGTCATTTAAATTCATTTATTGCCATTTAAATTGTTTACAAAACTTTTTTATGTGTTTTAGAGATTTGTTTTCAAAATCAAGTTCAAAAAGAAAATTAAAAACAAAACAAAAACGATCTAATAAAGCAAAACACATCACCAACGAACGTCCGGCCTTTACAACGCATTTCAAACTTTTTCATGAGCATTTAAATGCCGGAAAAAATGGCGCTTCCCTGACAAACAGAGCAAACATTAAATATGTAAAAAGTGTAATTAAATGTTTTTTTTTCTTTTTTCTGTTTTCGATTTTTTTCTTGCTAAGAGCGTTTATGAAAAGAGATAGTAAATAGTATGTACTAGTAAAATAAAGTTTTTCTGCTATAAAATATTGTATAAATGTACATTTCGCTTTCGCCGTTGATGGAGTTTGAAGTCCGTGAAATCCCTGAATGCTTACTAAATGAAGTGCGCACATCATGACACTGACGGACTGGCTCGGCTGGCAGTTCCATGTTCAGTTGAAATGTGACAAATGCTACACATTTTCATTAAAATCAAAAGTATAATTAAATTCTTGTTTCATACTTGCTACTAGAGTTGTACACAGTGCTTTATATTGCTTTGTTTTTATTTGTATTATTATTTTTTTCTCGTTTTGTAACCCCCAATGGCTTATGAGAGTTTTCAGTCTCACATATTGGCTGCAAGTGACTGTGATGGAATTTTTCATGATTTTCAACATGAAACGCATACATACGTATAAGTATATATAAGTCACAAAAGTGTCGTTATGTATACATGTATGTAGTAAGTGTGCTGCTCGTGGCACGGCCGCAAACGCACTTTGTAAATAGGACTTCCTGTAGGTATCATAAAATTCGCCGCTTACACACTCACTCGCCCTCCTCCCCTTTCAATAACGGCACATTCGCACGTTATGACATTTCGTTTGTAGCATTTCTTTTCTTATTACTTATTTTATTACATTTTTCATTTTTTATTTTCATTTTATTCTCCCTTTTCCTCACTAATTTTTGCTTTTGACTCTCAACGTAGACTTGTTGACTTAACTGCCTTAAGCTTCGCTACTCCGTTTCGGTCATGCAACAAGCTCCATTATCAGTTTTGTATCTGTTGAGGACCATTCTGGCTAAAGCAAGCATGTATACACACGTGTCAGCTGCCACTCGTCATTATTATTGCTCTGGTTCTCATCCTTTTGGACATCTTGTAACGCTGTTTGCAGATATGCACGCTGCGAAGGGGCCCAGTATAGCTTCAGAAAAAAATTTATATATAATTTTAGTAGGCAACTATTGGGAAAATAATATGTAATGGTATGTTGCGTTAAGTCAAGTTAAGTTAAGACTCTAGAGTTATTAACTCCAATACTCTCAGAGTTTATAGAATTTACGAAAAATTACAAGATAGTTATTCCGAAACCAATAAGATTCGATTAATCTTTTTACGGATGGGTCAGGATTAAATATCAGGGTCGATCGGGGACTCGGCTCAAGAAAGCTTGGTATTAAGAAGTCCTTTCGTCTACCGTATTACTATAGTTTTTTCAAGCGGATTTGACGATCATACTTGAGGTTTAAGGGTACGCTAAATAAATAGTATCTACATATTTTCGGATGGACAGGATGGGCTTGCAAGGAATGACACTTCCCTTTCCTATTTTGTCATCGTATAAGAGTTTAATCGTGCCGCTTTAAACTTTTAAGCTCACTAAAGAAATTTATTCATGAAAGATGTTAACTTAAAATGAAAAAACTCAACAGTCACCAGGATAAAAGATAAAAGAATACTAAAAATAAAGGAAATGTCCACAATTAAGGGTCTTCTTACGGTACAACTTGTATTGGGCAGACTCACAGATATGTTGAACGTACCATTAAACGACTTTGGTAAAAGTTGTGGAGAAAAACTGAAACCTTAAGGTACTTCCTTTACGAATGACCCGCAATTTGAAGATTTGAACAACAAATTTGAGTGGTCCAACTTACGTCGATTGCTCGTTTTGCAAACTTAACGAATGTGCTTAATTAGAAGTAGCTCCCACCCCACCCTAATATTTTAACTTTAATGACCTAAGTGAGCTGATGCCCAGTGATCACTTCAACTTAACTCTATTTATGTTACATTAAGTTGCTTTAAATCTACTGTTATGTACAATGGTGTGATGTGACATAAATTAAGTTAACCTAAGTTATGTTGCGGTAAATTATGCTATGTTAAGTCGCCTTAAAATAGGCAAAAAACATTAAGTTGCTCTAAGTTACTATACCTTTCATGGACATTAAATGCTATATTAACTTTGGTCCGAAGTATGTAACTACCGGAAAGAGAAGAGATAGACCCGATCGTATCAGAATAAAGAGCTGATTTGTTGTAGCCATGTCTGTATGTCGGTCCATTTTTGAAAAAAACTTGATATGTTGGTGTATTTTTGTAATGTACTAATCATTTTTTTGAGTATTTTGTATGAAACGAAATGTGTAGGCAGTCTAGATCAGTTGACTATTTCATATAGCTCCCATACAGCTGATTTCCTCAGATATATAACTTTGGGTCAAAAATACTGCAATAAAGCATCTAATAACATGAAAATAGGAATTCTACATTTATATAATGAACTAAATATTGACACTGGAAATCCATGGAAGACTATATCATATAACCCCCTTACAACCGATTCGTTCAAATATTATGGTGACACTGAAAACCATCGAAATGAAATTTTACATTATGCAATAAATTTCATATGTTCATGAAACGTATAAAGCCAGCACTTTTTTCTTTTCGATATGTTTCATTGTTTTAAGTTAAATAAGTTTAAAAAAAATACTTTCGGTTATTTTCTGCTCTTTCCTACAGGGTTCATATTAATTTTGTCATTTTCTCTCTCATTCTCATTTTACGTATATTTGCTCATGCCAACGTGTTGCATGTGTCCAACTCCCAAATGTAATTTTGAAAGTTTTCAACATTTGTACAGAATTCGGTATGTCGCTACTTTGCTGCAGGACACATGTTGACCAAACCGTAATTCAATTCCTTTTTTTAAGCGCGGTCTTTCTTTTATATCAAAATATTTATAAAGGGTTATTCATTTTGCGGTTTGCATTATATGCGAAACACTACATCATTCAAATGACTGCCAAGAAGAGAAATCATGTGACCGATATTTTTCTCGCAATAAAGCAATATGCGCTCATGTTGTGTGGTATGTGGCACCATCTTGTTGGAACCACATATTGTCAAAGTCGTGTTCTTCAATTGCAGTCCAAAAAAGTCGGCTATCATACGACCATAACGCTTCGAATTGACAGTGACAGTCTCGCCGTTATCATTTTCAAAGAAATAAGTTCCAATCACACTTCCGGACCAAAGAGCACACCAAACAGTTAGTATTTTTAGTATAATGGCTTCTCTTCAATTATTTGAAGATCCTTGGAGCCCCAAATGTGGCAATTTTGCTTATTTACGTATCCACCGGATGAGAAATGTGCCTCGTCGCTGAAGATAATTTTTTTGGAGAAAAAAATAAACTACTTGTTGTGCAAGCACCCAATCGCCGTAACTACGGCGTTGCGAATGGTCAACTGGCTTTATTCAGATGCAAGTTCAATTGTAAAATACGCCATAATATGCCGCAAGAAAAATTCCACCACTTCAGAACGTCGAGAAATAGGCACATTCAGGCCTTCGGCTACACTCTCACTTACAGTAGCGATATTTAAGATGGAACGAACAAAACGATGATGCAAACGATTGCGTAGTTGGACGATTATGTGCAACATAATCTCTTCCTAAAGCACGAAAGGTGGCCACATTTGAATCACAATTTTTTTAGGGGTTTCAACAATTTATCGCTTTGTACGGTTGTTAAGCGATCCATTTTCATAAATGGATTGTTTGGTTTGACAGTTAAGTTTGAAAGATGTCAAAATACAGCCATGCGCTTTCGAAACTACTAAATGGACAACCCTGTGTATGCAGACATACAAGTAACATGCGTATGTAACATATATACGTATATTTGTTATGTTTTTAACAACGTAAAATAATTTGAAAGTCCATTGTGTCGTAATGAGATTTCATCGGAAGTAGAAATTTTTAATTTTTAATTCAATTAAAATTTTTTTTATTTCTTTTCTTATTTCCATTTCTAATTTTGGCAATGAGTACTTAGGTTGAGATGGGGAGTACTGAGTGAATGCAAAGGATCTTTCCCAATCTAGAAGTGAAGAAGACAGTTTTATTTTCATATTCAGACCTTAAATATAGTGTTTCTCAATAGAAAATTTTGGGGTTATCATTAAAAATAACCGTATTCATGTAGTCCCTTCTGTGGGGATGCCGTTCTTATAGATTGGGCAGAATGCATTAAGCCACCAATAGCTCATGTTTTCTCTCAACTAATAGAATAGATCTGTCGGTAACGACAAGTGTCTTTGCAGTTTTTTTGGAGCAAATAATTGCTATTCCAACTTCGTCAGAGTCTAGACACGGAATGTCCATCGCCTTCGAATGGGAATTAATTATATCCAGATATAGCATCCTCTCTTTAAACTCAGACATACAGTTTGATGAATGTTCTTCTGCTGATATCTGTTAATACAACCTCAACCCGTTCGAGCGGGCTACACATTACTACACAGGATTTCTGATCATGTCGTTAATCTCTTTTTTTGGAATGTTGGTGCAAATCAGGGATTGAAGGACCTCACATTTATGTGAAGAGGACGGATAGTAATTTAGTATAGTGCAGCTCTAACTGCATACTCTGCAGCAGGATTTCTCCTTATTGTACCTAAAATACAATGTCCTACCTGATACTTCACTCGTTTAATAGTAAATGTAATATATATGTAGGTCTCATTTAAGGAGTAATTAGTTGAAAGAGTTGACAATTTTGGTATATATCTCCTTATTTCTATTTTATTCTGTGATTCTATTTTGTATCCTTACATACATGAAAAATCTTTTAAACTTAACTTGCAGCCGCTTTTTACACTGGCATGAAAACATGATATATAAGGTCCGTGTAAAAAGTTCTCCCATAGAACTTTTTATTTGCTATAACTTCAGTACACGATGAAGTGCACTGTTACCCTTCTGAAGGGACTTCATTCCAGCCAGTCAACTTTTGAAGGAACCAGCATATACAGCGGCAGAATTAACAGCAATATCAAAGATGATAGCATTGCACCACAGTGTTGGATTTGCTCGGCGGCTAGAAGTACACGCTCAAAGTCTTTAACTAAAGCAGCTTACTCGATTTAAATTATAAATATTTCTTACTATTCTGCAATTAATTGAATTAAATTATGCAGAAAATTGCTGAATTGCTCAAAAAAAGCACACAAATACACAAATCAAACAAAATCCATGAAAAAGAGTAAAACAAAAATTTATAACCACATTCAATTTTTGTTTATTATTGTAATAAATTTGAAATTAAATCGAAATCATTTATCTACCGACACATTGGCAAAGACATTGACCGGATTCGCTTAATGGATGGCAGAAGACACCAAGCAATTTGATTGCCTGCCTGTTTTGATGTAAACAGAAGTATGGAAGTTTGTGTGTTTGTGCTTTCCGTGCTTTATTTGTCTATTTGCAAGCCTAGAAATTTAAGTGACTTGCTTGTCTTAAAACTCGCCCGCCTCACCACTTCTACGTAAACTAGCCAAGCATCTACTAAGCAACTATTCCCCGCTCCTCACAACCATCATTTCCGTAATGTCCTGCTTCACGTTGTCACACGACTTTCTAGTTTCTCTCGCCGCCTACTTTCTTCTCGTCTGCATGTTCGCTGTCTGTCTGGCTTATCACACATTCTTCGTCTATCCTCCTGCATGTCTCGGTCTCGGTGCTTGGCTATTTGTCTACCAACTGTCTGTTTGCCTTAAGGATACACTCAATATGCCACAAACTGGCAGAGACAATATACGACTCGTGAGATAAACATGTGCAAGTGGAAGTGTGTACAAATGTATATATGTTTAAATGTTTTTAAAATAATCTATGTGTATGCATGTAAGTCCTTCCATCACATAATAGTTTACATTTGTATCTATGTGTATGTGTGTGTGCTCCACTTGAATTTGGACATTTGGAGCTTACAACAAGCGTAAGAGTGTATGGCGAGCCAGATACAATAATAAATCCTATGACGTAGTTGATGTACAACTTAAAGCCAAATAAATTGGCTTAGAAATGTTCCGGGTTCAAAGGATGACAAAAATAAACTGAAAGGATTGCTTTTGCTTATATCGCTTCTATCCAGCTTTGATGAGGAAGGTGCACCAAATAAAACTAAATTACGAATTAAGCCATTTTTCTTACTCTCATTTTCATGACCAGTAAATGGTGAGGCTTAAACTACAAATGTAATCTAAGGGAAATTGGAAGCTTTTAATTTATTTACAAAACTATTTCCTGTCGTCAGAGTTGAATTTGGTGGCTTTAAAGCATGTCTGCCAAGCCAACCTATCCAAATCAAATGTGTAAATATAAGCAAGGACCGGAGTCCCTGCTTTTCAGGATTGTGTGATGAAAACAGTGTAATGTCGCTGCTAAAGAATCAATTTAAGTATTTTTTGATATTATTTTATATTTTTAATATTGTTACGATTTTGCCGAATCAACCTCGATGATTTCCCAAATCCTTCGATTACGACCACTGGATTGTTAAATAAAAGTCACCAACTATGTTCGCAGTTTCTTATTTTATAAAGAATTTATTAAATGTCCTTTTATTACTCAGTAATTCACAATTCTATTACAATTCACTTCACTATTTATAATTACTTGAATTACAACTTTCACAATGTACTGTTTCTTATTAGTTCACTGTAATTTAATCACCAACGCGCTTACTTTACGACTGGATAGCTTGGCAGCTGAGTGTCGCCCTTATATAGTAGTCGGCTGCTCGCAAACGAAAGCCTGGAATAATCGAAGCGTTCTCGATAACGAATGTTCTTGTTTTACGCTCTAGAACATGCCAGTTATCGACTTCTCTCTTTCATTTGACATTCGCTTCGCATTTTCGCCACACTGCCCTCCACCTAAGTCTGATCGTCCCGATCAAACACATTCGCTGTTCCAAACGCAGTAAGCCTCTCTAGGAGGACCGCTTTCAACTTGTTTCTTGGCCTCAGCGGTTTGGATTCGATACACTACGTCGTTTAGGCATTTGATTATCTTGTATGGACCTTCCCAATTGCATGGAAGTTTTGGGGACAAACTTCTCTTCTGTTGTGGATTGTACAGCAACACCAAATCTCCATTTTGGAAACCTTCGGAGTTCATCGCCTTGTCATACCTGGACTTCATTTTGTCACTCATAATTTGAGTTCGCTGTCTCACAAGAGCATGTATCTCTCTTAACTTTTAGTCGAGATCGGTAGACGCTACCTTCCCAATTCTTCTCGCATCACCAGTTATTCCAAATTTTAGATCGCTGGGCAACCCAAATTCACTACCAAACAGTATCCTCTCATGTGTTTGACCTGTTGTTTCATGCACTGTGGACCGATATCTCATCAGCAAAAGCGGTATGTGCACATTCCAATCATCCTGATGATTGTCCACTACTTTCCGCAGGTGCTCTTCCAGGATCCGGTTGAATCACTCTACCATACCATCTGATTGAGGATGCAGAGCTGTCGTTCGGGTTTTTCGAATACCAAGTATCTGGCACATCTTCTGGAATACCGCCGATTCAAAGTTTCTTCCTTGGTCTGAGTGCAATTCTGCATCCGCAACAGTTTTCGCTTCCTGGTTTGGGATTGGGTAGACTTCCATTTACTGAAGTAGTCCATAACCACAAGAACGTATTTGTTTCCTTGTTTGCTCATAGGGAATGAACCGGCTAGATCCATGGCAACCCGCTCAAATGGTGCACCTGTGTTATACTGCTTTATCTGTCCATAACTTAGTGATTTTGGGCTGTTAGATGCTTTGCACTCCGTGCAATTAGCAATCCATTCAACGACCGATTGACGACAGCCAACCGCCAGCCAGCAGCCAAATTTAACCGCTGCTTGATCTTGTCCGGCGTCTTCGATGGTGAATTCACAACTATGCAGTCTCTCAATCCATCGAGCTAGCTGCTCTTCGAGATTCTCGAACTGTAGTACCCACTTCAGCGCTGCATGATCCGTTCTAACTCGGAAATGTTGACCATACAGATATTTTTGGAAGTGCTTAATGCAATCCACCAACGCTAAAAGTTCTCTCCGAGTTACGCAGTAGTTCCGCTCCGGTTTCTCAACAGACCGGCTATAGTAGGTAACTATCTTCTCCTGTCCATCAATCACTTGCGAAAGTACACCTCCTATGCCATAACCACTAGCATCTGTGTCCAGAATAAATGTTGCACCTGGAACCGGGTGCGCTAGCATAGGTGCAGTGCATAGCCGTTCTTTCAAAGCTTGGAAAGCCTCCCCTTGTTCCGTTTTCCACTGGAAAGATCTGTTTTTCCTTGTGAGCTCATGGAGACTATGAGCTACGCTGGCGAAATTCGGAACAAAGCGGCGATAGTGAGTACACAGCCCAAGAAAACTTCTTAATTCATGCAAATTCCTGAGACTCGGCCAATCCTTTACTGATTCTATTTTTTCCTTCGCAGTACAAACGCCCTTCGTGGTTACTTTATGACCTAAGTAATTGACCTATATATATATATATATATTTGGCGCTTTGTAACCGCTGAAGCGATTTTCGGCCGAGCTCCTCCTCCAATTTGTGGTTTTGCGTCTTGATGTTTTTACCAACAAACGAAGGGACCTACAGTTTATTCTAAGCCGCCTCCGAACGGCTGATGGATTTTTATGAGGAGCTTATATTTCATGTCAGAAATACACTCGGAGGGCTTGACTTTCGCTGCCGAAGGGCGACCGCAATTAGAAAAATTTATTTTCTATAATTGTTGATGTTGCACGAACCTGGGCTCGAACCCAGGCCTTCCAAATGGCAGTACGCAATGCTAACCACTCAGCTATCGCGGCCGCCACCTCCTTCTTAAATAAAGAGCACTTCTTAGGAATGAGTTTAAGACCAGAGCCAGCTATTCTCTGAAAAACTTCTTCCAAATTAGTCAGATATTCATCGAAGCTTTTTCCCAATACGATGATGTCATCCAGACATCATCAAACATCATCACCAAACAAGTCTTCCAATGTAGTCCTTTTCAGCACATGGTCTATTAGTCTTTCAAACGTGGCAGGAGCGTTGCATAACCCAAATGGCATTACCGTGAATTGCCATAGACCGTTGCCGACACTAAGGGCTGTCTTCTCTTTATCTTCTTCACACACTTCCACTTGCCAATCCGCTCTTAAGGTCGAGTGTTGAGAACCATTCTGTGCCAGTTAACGAGTCTAGTGTACCTTCGATCCTGGGCAAAGGATAGCTGTCTTTCTTTGAGACATCGTTTAATCTCCGATAGTCCACGCAGAACCGTAACTGGCCATCTTTCTTCTTTACAAGTACTACCGGAGAGCTCCATGGACTTGCCGATGGTTAGATAAAACCCCTTTCGCTCATTTCCTTAATTATTTGGCCAACAGCGTCACGTTTGGCTAGTGGAACACTTCGAGGAGCTTGACGAATTGGTCTTGCGTCACCAGTATTAATGCAATGTTTCACTACGTTGGCCCTGCCTGTTTTGTTGCCATCCTTGTCGAATATGTTGGAGTATTTGCGGACCAGTTGGCTGGCCTTACGCTTGTACTTGTCTTCCAACCCTTGCGTCCATGCATTTATATCTTCCTCCATGTCCTTACTGCCAATAGAGTCGATTCCAGATGAATCATTGCATTTGATGATGGCTTCTACCTCTTGACATTGCCCTAATACAGTTCCACTAGGAATTTTTGCTGATGATCTGAAGTCATTTAATACTCTCGCTGGGATGTGTCCATTCTTTTGTGTCTTAGCCAGGGTTTTACCAATAAGTACGTCCCGTGTAGAATTTTGTGCTGCTTCGACAACCCACAATTTGTTTGTCCCACAATCTCCATTAATTTTCGCCCAAACAACTGCTTCTGACTTTGGTGGAATCAGTCAACTGCCTTCTAAGACCACTTGTTTGCTGATGTATGTGGAATTATAGCCAATGCTTAGTGGTACTTCCATGTTCTTATACTCCATAACTTTGTTATTCAAGTCGATCTTGATACCTTGATCCATCAAGAAGTCTCATCTACCATCTGCGCGACTATAAAATTGTGTAGCACCGACACATTCCCTATTGTGACCTCACATGTTACTTCTCCCACCACTTGGGTGTCTTCACCAGTCGCCGTTTTCAATCTTGCTCCAGGTAATGGTCTCACTTCTTTAGCGTTCAGGTCAGTTCTAATGATGGAGTGTGATGCGCCCGTATCTACTGTTAATATTCGCTCTTGTCCATCCACATATCCACCAATAGTAATGTTGCTCGTTTTTCTACTAATTTGCGAGACGGAGTTTATGGGGCATTCAACTGCAAGAGCCAGCATATGCCCCTTTAGCTTGGCTCGTTTTAGTTTATCGACTGAGAAGTTGATGGTTCATCCTCCTCAGCCTTACGTTTTCGCTATCCTTCCTATCTGCTTGAACCCGTTTTGCATTCGCGTGCGAAGTGACCAGGCTCTCCACATTTAAAGCATTTTCCAGCTTCATTCTTGACACCAGAGCGATTCATTCCTTCTATTGTCTTCAGAGTTCTCAATATTTCGGTCATCACATCTGGTGTTTCAACCTCCACTTTATTGACTTTGTATGCTGGTCTGCTTATGAGTGCCGCCGTTTCACGTGTTTGAGCATACGCAACAGTTTCAACGAATGTCAACTTTGGATTCGCATATCTCGCTTGGTGTAAATGTCTTTTATTCCGCTGATGAATCTTTGTATTTTCACCCTTTCGAAATGCTCACCCGATGTGTATCCAATGGCTAAATGAGTCAATCTCTCAATTTCCGAAGCATATTCCTGTAGAGATTCGATGGGTTTTTGGTCGCGCTTTTCTAACTCCATCTGGTAAATTTGTCTTCTGTGTTCGCTACCATACCGTCTTTCCAGGGCTCGCATCAATCCCTCGTAATCATTTCTCTCATATTCGGGTATAGTTTGCAAAAGTCCTGCTGCAGGTCCTTCTAACGCAACAAATAGTGCAGCAGATTTTTCCTCCATGCTCCAGTTATTTGTTTCAGCTGTCTTCTCAAGCTGGATCTTAAAGACTTGAAAAGCAATTTTACCGCCAAAAGATGTTGTTTTTACCTTGGGAGCGTTCACTGAAGTGGTCGAACGAATTAACTGCAAATCCCGGAAACGACCTTGCAATTCGTTGACTTTGCTCTCAATTAGATCCTGTCTTTCCTTAAGTTCTGCATTTTGCTGCATTGCGCGATTGTTCCTTCTAAGGATGATATCTGCTCCCTCTGTTCAACCATTTTTGATGTAATGCTGGCATTCTATGCATCCGGCTTTTGTGAGATGCTGGCATTCATCGCAGACATACTTTATGAATTACGGGCATCCTGTGCATCCATCTTTTCTGATATCTTGGCATCCTGTGCATCCAACTGTTGTGACATGTTGGCATTGATTTGTGACATGTTGGCACTGATTTGTGAAATTGCAGCCAACAACATGTTCATTTCCATACCGGTAGATGAGCCAGGAGCATTTTCTTGAATCTTAATTGATGGCTGCTCCAACCCCTTCGCAGAATCAATTTCCTCTTCCTTATCAATGCCCTTCAAGGATACATCTTCATCCTCGCGTCGGAATTCGTACTGGCTCAAGTCGATGTCTACGACTTCCATTGCTTCTCGCAGTCGCGATTGCAGCTCTGCCTTATTTCCTGTTGTAAATAATCCACGCTTTGCCAACTCCCTCTTGAGAGGAGGTTTCGTCAAATCCTGAGTCTTTACCATATTTAAATTATTATCCTTTGGGATTTATTTAACAATCCCACTTCTGACACCAATTCTAGTTTTACGCTCTAGAACATGCCAGTTATCGGCTTCTCTCTTTCATCTGACATTCGCTTCGCATTTTCACCACAATATTGTTAAAAAGATCTGGAAGTATTTACGAGACCAATCAAGAAACAGGAGCTCAATATAATATTAGGAGGTGGAGCAAATTCTCCAATATTTGTGTTTGCCTAATTCCTGAATAAGTAAATCCTTTAATTTAGTTATTTATGACACTAATACCATTGTCAACTCGATATAAGGTAACTCCGGAACGGCATCTCAATCTCCATGCGTATCGATGCTGCATAATCAATTTATTTTCGGCAAGGCCAAAAAGGAAATGCTACGATGATGCAGCAGTATAGTATAAAAACACGCTGCTTACCTCTCATCGTTGGGATCGGCCATAATACGTGCGGTGTGTTATAGATCCAAGAGCTGAAGAGGAAAGCAAGGTACATGTATCAGTTTCTTTGCACAATATGGTCGAACGTATCAATAATCGTGGGGTAAGCCCCTTCAAAAGAAGGAAGGAATGACGCGCTGTTGTTAACTTGGCCGCTCTAACCATATGAGGCGTGCCTACGCCTGTAATGAAGAAGAGAAGTATCCTCAATATCACATACATATAAAGTCCAATCGAGCGCATTGTGTGAAAGATTAAAGCCCACCTTAATCGAACGGATTGGACTTTATCGGTGTGGCTTTAGACCTGGTAGATCAACCATTGACCAGATATTAAAAATGCGACAAGTCTTGGAAAAGACTCAAGGGAAACAATCGATAAACACCACTTTTTCATCGATTTTAAAACTACTCTCGAGAGCACGAAACTTCTCCAAGCCGTTCAGTACCAAGCGAAGTTTCAGACAGAGATTTCTTCAACTCTTCAAGAAGGTACAATATTTTAAAAAGGGTATAATTGCTGTTGTTTGCCGATGATATTATATCACTGACCTCAATAGATCTGCTTTCTGTATGTTAAAAAAAAGTAAGAGTAAATTGGTCCTGTAGGGAACCAGTACAAAACTAAATATCTTCTGTCGTCGAACAAACAATCAGCGGACTCGCGGCTAGCTCCCACGCCACTATTGAGGGTCATTATATTGAAGTCATAATTTCATCTATCTTGGAACCAGCATTAACACCAACAACAATGTCAGCCTGGAAATCGAGCGCAGAACTCTTTCCAACATATGCGAGTTTGGACAGAGTAAGCATTTGAAAAATAAAGTTCTTTCTCGATGAACAGAAACAAAGTTCCATAAGTCGCTCATCTGTCCGTATATAATGCGGAAGCATGGATGATGACAACATTTCATGAGTCGGCATTAAGATTTTTCGAAAGAAGGGTTTTGCGTAAGATTTATGACCCTTTTCGCATTGGCAACAGCTAATACCGCAGGCGATGCAAAGATGAGCTGTACGAGATATACGTTGGCATTGACATAGTTCAGCGAGCTTAAAGGCATCGGCTACGTTAGCTAGGTCATGTGGCTCTAGCTTTGAAAGTTTTCGATGCAGTACCCGCCGTTAGAAGTAGAGAGAAGGAAGACAATCCCTTGAAGGGATCAGATGCACAGCGACCTAGCATCGCTTGGTATTTCCATATTATCGACGGGGCAGTCGAACAAATTTTCATTGGGTTGTATGACGTGCTTTATTTTGTCTACTTCATTCGTTATGACTTTTGACAGTAGCGTAAAGCTGATTGCTGATATTATGTGTTTATAAATTAAGTAAATTAAAATAAGAAAAAAAATTACGTGAAAAGTGAAACTAAGAGACCTTACACAGAAAAGGAGGAGAAGTATGTTTCTTTACAATGGATCAACGGAGTTTGTATTCGACACTCACTAAAGGCTTTAACATCTCATATCATCTCTCCCTGTTTCATATTATTCTTCTAATGAAAGAAACTAGGGTTCCATTTTATAGCTTTGTACTCTTTATTAAATTTCATTAACGTTATTCAAAATTATTGTTTAATATTGTTTAATCACTACAAATGAAATCAAGAGCACATTCTCAGCACATAAAAACAAATTGAAATTCGAATTTCGATAGTGAGGAAAGATTGAAAAGGGAATGTAGCTAGAATGCGCCTATGCGAAATTTAATTAAAATTATCTCTCTTCAACAGCACAGAATACAGTTAATTACTTCAATGCAAATAAAATGTTAATAATTCGCGATGTATAAAAGAAAGGGAGAGATACGAGTATATGTAGTATATCATCAACGTATTCATATTGTGGCGAAAATGCGAAGCGAATGTCAGATGAAAGAGAGAAGCCGATAGGTGGCATGTTCTAAAGCAAATTCGAGAACATTCGTAAAGAGAAAGATTTGATTATTCTCGGCGGTTGGCTGCGAACAACCAAGTGATATATAAGAGCGACACACAAGTGCAGAGTTAGTTAGTAGTAAGTAATCAGTCGTAAAGTAAACGCGTTGGTAATTACATTAGAGTAAAGTAATAAAACAGTACATTGTGAAAGTTGTAAATAGTAAAGTAAATTGTAAATTGAATTGTGAATTACTGAGTAATAAAAGGACATTAAATAAACTCTTTATAAATAAAGAAACGCAAATTAAGTTGGTGATTTTTATTTAACAATCCAGAGATCGTACCCGAAGGATTTAGGAAATCATCGAAATTGATTCAGTAAAATCGTAACAATATTATGGAATAATATGAAAGATGGAAGCCGATAGCTGGCGTATTCTAGGGCGGGAATCCAGAACAATCGTTATCGAGAACCATTCGATTGTTCGAGGCGACAGTTGCGCACAATCTAATTGAGTATATAAGGGCGAGACTCAGCTGTATAAAGGATTCAGTCGTAAAGTAAACGTGTTGGTGATTACACTACAGTGAAATTATAAGAAAGAGTACATTGTGAAAGTTGTAATTCAAGTAGTTGTAAATATTGAAGTGAATTGTAATCGAATTGTGAATTACTGTGTAATAAAAGGACTTTTAATAAATTCTTTATAAAATAAGAAACTGTATAGTTGGTGGCTTTTATTTAACAATCCAATGATCGTACCCGAAAAATTTGGGAAATCATCGAGGCTGATTCAGCAAAATCGTAACAATATATTCAAATTTCTGCTGTTTACGGATACTTACTTATATGAACAAATTGACTGAGAATTGCACTGCCTTAAAAGATGGGAAATGAAATCGCACAAAATATTGTTGTAAAAAAAATGGATGGTTTTCAAGCTTCATCAAAAAAATCCTGTTGTATAATTGTAAGAAATTTCCATCCTCCAGTTGATATAAAAAAATCTTTCTAAAAGTCATATTTTACTAACTGTATTAATTCCGCCAGGGCATTCTGTCTGTCTCTCTTTCGCTCCATTCGGACTGCTCTGCTGCTATTTAAACTAATATTTATTTAACTATTAATTTGAGATATACAAAAATAATATCAACCGAACTAAGCTCCAAAGTAAACAAACAAAAGAAATGAAAGCAAAGTTTTATTAACTTTCCGCTGGAAGCTTTACTGCTTGGACTCCACTGGATGGGGGTTTAAGTAACACAAATGTGTTCATAAATCTCTTTAGCCAGCGACTAATATTTTACACCTAAAGCGCATAAATATTTTGCTGCGTGAGTGTATTTTAAATTGTAACAAATTTAACATAGAGACTGGCAAATAAATAAGCGTATACATATGTAAATACACATTCACAGAAACAGCCAGATATACAGATAACTGTAACGGCATATTATGCTTTGTAGTGTGGAAATTTATTGATTTTCGCGCTGTACTCTAGGAAGTAATATAAAAATATACAAAAACAGATACACAGCAACATTCATCAGTTGCTAAAATGAAAGACAAACAAGGAAAGCCTTAGTTCGGCTGGAACTGAGTTTTAGATACCACACTATTTTAGTTAAAAGAAAAAAGTCTCATAAGCTTCTTCTTAGTCCGAAATTTTGTTATCGGTAACATGAGGTGCGATACAGAATGTGCTCCCAACAATCACCAGATCGAAAAACTGGAAACCATATCGACCAATGAAGCGTCCTCGAGGCACTTACTTTGACTCGATTCACCAAAAACAAGCCAAGAGCACCATCCTTTGTGCTAAGTCTACAAATTAACAATGTCAAAGCATTTGTTATCTTCGAATTTTTTCAGTCAAGGACATAACATCGTTTGATACTCGTATATAGTAACTTTTGATTCACTGTATTATAACAGTTCTTCTTATAATACCGGTTTGCGGACGTTGCTTACGTCCGTGTTCGTCGATTATCAATATCTTCTATTCGAGTTTCCCAAGAAATAGGAGTACCAGACTAACTATACCCTGTGTAAGGTATCACCGGTTGTAAACAAAAACAATAACAACAATTATGCCGAATGCGTTGCTCACATCGGTGGATAACGGAAGTGGACATGGAACTGGAAGTGGAAGAAGATGTGGAGGTAAAGCGTCACTAGCAGTTAATTTCTTTGCGCGAGCTTTGACTGCGGCATTTAGCTGAGCTGAGCTGAGCTAAGCCTGTGCCTGTAATGTGTTGTTGGTGGTGCTTGAGGGCAGTGATTGTCGATGTGCTCGACGGTGTTGGTATTATTATTAAATTTAAAAGTTTGTTTACTACGTTTCCTGTGAACAGGCAGCAACTTCCTGGAACATACATACTGACAAACCTATAAGCATCTACACAGACCTTATTTTTTGTATTTACATATATAATATGTACAGAAGCACATATGCTTCAAAACCCTCACTTCTGCATGACTTAGCCTCGCTTGGGAGTTGCCATAGGGCTCGTGGGAGTAAATTATGTTAGCGTGTTTGGTTCCTCCGTTCGCTTGTGGGCCAGCAAATGGCCGTTGGCTGTAATAAGCAATGTTGTATTACGTTATCATTACTCCCCTTGCACCTTCGAGCTGCCAGCTGGTATCGTCAAAAAAAATTCACTTGAAGTGGTTTTTAAGTTTTATAATATTTCTTTTTGTGTTTTATTTTTTATTTCCGCTTGTATTTGTATTCATGATATTATGAATACACTTAACGCTGCCAAAGTCAATATATTTTATTTTTAAAAGCTTGTTGTTGCCTCGCCACTTGTGGTAGTTGCTGCTCCTCGTGGTATTCACGGCCTTTTATGTTATTGCTGTTAACATTTGATATTTTATTTATGGGACTGAGGCAGAAAAAGAAAATGTTGCTCATGTTCATCCTGTCGAATTGGCAATTTTTCTTAGCACCATAAATTGATTTTCGTTAAAAGGTCATGGCTATAAAAGGGTATTGCATAATTCATAGCACACTTAAAGAATTGTTGAAGTACACTGCTTTAAAATATAAAAATTAAAGCCATAAAGAGGAAAAGTCTAGGCTTCGAGTGCAATATATAACTGAGATATGTAGTCTATGCTCAGTTTTGGATTACAAATGATCTACTTAAGACTGAGTCATTAGCAACAGACGCCTACTGAAGTGAAAGACAAGGAGAAAGGGATAGAGCATTAACAACCATCGGACAGTAATGGTTTATGTAGCTTGTTATGGCTTAAGGAAGCTTAATACTAAAAATCCTAAACTTTTAGTTAGAAAACGGTTGAGGAAATCCGGACCTTTCTTTACTTCAATGGTTGCATATTGGGTGTTTTTGGTAAGGCTCATAAGCCATAATCTTTTCTAGGCTCTTAATAGCAAACTTCGAAAGCCCGCCTAAAGATTCAGCCAATTTAACTTCCAAAAATTTCCTGCAGCTCGTCATAAGATTCAGTTACGCCTATGCTGACCTCTGTCCTCTGGGCAACATCCCAAACTTGGCGAATAATATTGAAAGGTTCCAAAATATCTGATTGATGCTTAATGGCTATCTGTATTTTCTTCATCGGATTCTTTAATACTACTATACAACTACTCTTATGTTTTAAGAGACTAACTTTTTAAATACCCTTCGTGCACTACTGGGTCGAAGTGCTGTTAGAAGAATCGAGTATCGGGAGCTCGATATTAATACCAAGTGAAGGGCTTTTTCACAAAATTTTGCAGCCTATTCGGTCCGTATGAATGCGACTCCATAATACTTTCCAGACTAAAGGGCAACTCTTTAACACTTGAAGAACTGTTTTTAGTACTCGGTAGTTAGTAGTTTTCATATTTATATGCATTAATAATTAAACCTATACCTCTCATATCTCATATAGGAAATAATTGAACATTTCTCACAACGAAATATTTCCCTTTCACAAGAACACAGCGTTCTGCACACTTATCTCGAATACATTTTCACAATTATTCTTACGCCTCATAAATATTATATGTATCTTGATAAATCTTGTCACACTACATTATACATACATTTTTGTATACATTTAAATTACATATATACACTCATATTACGTATTCATTTCCTTAATGACACTTTCGTCTTCACACATCATATCTCTTTTAAGAGAGAACATACAGACATACAATGAATGACATTTAAAAAAAAAACACAAGTGCACCTGAGAGTAACGGTAAATGGCAATTTAATGCAAATGTGTTTTTAACAGAAAAGGCATTGCGGCAATAAGACCAAATACAATTGCTGAACATGATGGCACGAAAATTGGTGAAAATAATATCATTAATTTTAATGTACTCTTGCAAGCATACGAGTGCATGTCTATGGAAAAGAAGATTCGGGCAGCAAGCGTGGACATTTTTAGCGCGTTTTAAGTGGTGATTTTGAAGATACTTTTATAAAATTATCCTAAATAAAGGTATATGGTATGATAAGTATGTATTATAGCTTAGATTTATTTCCGGTATGCTTTCAATGTTGGTATAAAATTCTGATTTTTTACATACTAGTACTAGATACTAGTAGATCATACACACACAGTTTTATAGGTGACTACATCAACGGCTGGTTAAACGTGCAAATATTGCTTGAAAATGAAATGTATTATTGCATTAATGCTAAAATGGCCTTACTCAAGATAAATTGTTTTAATAGATTGCAACATAAACATAATTTTCCTTCTAGTCATCATTCAATATGATATACTTTAATGCTTCTGTCACTCTACATCTAGGGTGCTTCATAAACTTTTTTCCTTAATTCTTTCTGAAACACATTCCATTCGATACACATCCTCTAAAATACATATGTATGTACTTTAACACTAGCATATACCCAATATAATTTTTTTAAATAGGTGGCAGCTCTATATATAATATATAATATTATGTGATCTAAATAGTTGGTCAATTCATTTTTTAGGGTTCAGAAATTTATATTATTGAGAAGGTGGCAACTCTGTTAAAATTATTACATGAAAGCGTTCTTAAATATTTTTCTTAAATACCTTACTTTTAATATTTTTACCGTAATTATTACTTTTTTATTTTAGTTTCCAAACAGGTGGCAACTCTTTATTGAAAAACAGTATATAGTTATCTCCGTGAAGAGATGCCGCTGATATCCGCTACAGGAATAAAATAAAAAACACAAAATTCATTTAGTAATGGTTTATCTAAAAAACCTTGAAACTTACCTCACCCCGCTTCAAATGTTAAGGATGAAGTATGGAAGTGTAATGTGAAAAAGAGATTACTAAAGAAAACGAGACAAACGAGGCTGAGCCTTTAACGTGTTGGACTGCCATACCGTTTGCGAATTAAACAATTTGTCTTTCTTTTTCGCTACTATCTTAAAAAAATATTAGTTTAAACTGGTTGAAAACTACAAACTCATTATGATTGAATAAATACGGACCAATAATTCCAACGGCCCACAAACCACACCAAACCGTAGTTTTTTCTGGATGAAATGGCGGCTCTTGAATCTTTTCAGGTTGGAACTTTTCTAGAGCTCATAGAGCGATGCGATGTCGCTTGGGAAGATCGAGCGGCTTCATTTCTTACACAATCTGTATTTTTTACGCGTTCAATTTAAGATCTTGACGTAAAATGCACCAAGTCGTTCCATACGTCAGTCCGAGTTACTGCGAACGGCGTCGAATCGACTCTCCACGGTCTTTGTGTAGACTCTCAGCTATATTTTCTTCGTGTTGTACAAGGTCGGTTCGGTCAAATATTATCCGATAATGAATTCTGGGTCTCAAGATGGGTGATGGTGTAGCGAATGCTCAATAGGCCGATTATGTTGCCCACAAGTTGAGTAAGGCGCACGAAATGCATTCTTTACAGAACGTGAATTTTTCCAATAAAGTTGAGTGGTTGTAAACTTTATTCAGGCGTAAGTCTTTTCATGATAAAATGTCAAACCATACTGAACAAAAATAACATGACACCTTGACACGACTCACGCATAATCTGTCAAAAAAAGGCTATTGAAGAAAGTACCTCTAATTTGATTAAATGCAGCTATCGTTATAAATATCAACTCCATTTATTTATTTTTGGAGATTATTTTATATGTCCGCCATTAATTCGGATCGGACAAGAATTCGATCTTCGTTTACAGACTTAAGGAGAAGTTCTGGAGTTTAAAATATTGTTATGTTTACACACTGAATAGATGATATCCACACTATCCAGGCATTGTCTGTTGTCTTAAACAATTCATTACAAATGAAAATATTTTCGAATTTTAACATCTTTAGACTCCAACGCTTCTCCACTTACTTTGCTTCATTCGTTCTTGCATTGCTATTTACCGTGAATTCCTTCACAAAGTACCAAAACGTCACAGGTAATGGAACTTCCACTAACAAACTTGCGACATTCTCATAGTCGTGTAATATCACGAGAGTGATAGTGAGTGGGAATTACATTTTACAAACTTTTTGAGGTAAGTGATTTTGAAGCAATTTTCAGATTGTTATAATGGTCCAAATGATATTATTAATAAATGCGTATTTAAATGCCTACGTAGAAGAGCATCCTAGAAGACTCAACGACAGAGAAATTTATTTTCTTTAAAAGCAAATAAAAGTAAACTAAATTAAACTAAATTAAAATTAAAATTAAAATTAAAATTAAACATAAAATTAAAATTAATATTAGAATTAAAATTAAAATTAAAATTAAAATTAAAATTAAAATTAAAATTAAAATTAAAATAAAAAAAAAATTAAAATTAAAATTAAAATTAAAATTAAAATCAAAATTAAAATTAAAATTAAAATAAAAATTAATATTAAAATTAAAATTAAAAATTTAAAATTAAAAATTAAAAAATAAAATTAAAATTAAAATTAAAATTAAAATTAAAATTAAAATTAAAATTAAAAAATATAAATAAAATTAAAATTAAAATTATAATTAAAAATAAAATTAAAATTAAAATTATAATTAGAATTAAAATTAAAATTTAATTAAAATTACAATTAAAATTAATATTAAAATTAAAATTATAAATAAAATTAAAATATTAATTAAAATTAATATTAATTTAAATTTAAATTAAAAATTACATTTAAATTTAAATTTAAATTTATGTTTAATTTTATATTAAAAAGTAAAAATCGAAACCACCAAATTTCAAATTTGTTAAGGATTATTGTATGGTTAATTTTTAAAATAAATTAAATAAATAAAAATCAAATTTACATTTGTTTAAAAAATGGAAAAAAAAATTAAATAAAAATAAAGTGAAATAAATTTTTTAAGCAAATCCCGGGAGTGAAAAAGAAGAGAAATAAGTGCCGTTCAGACTCGAAAGGGATTTCCTTGTGCTTTAATAAACCTCTGCCTCTCTAACAGTATAAATCGTGAATTTCAGTTAAGTGTTTATCGTAGTTACTGGTGTGTAGGTCGGCATGTATTTGTAATCAGCAACGAGTATTGTACGTATGTTATCGTAAGTGTTTGTTTGCTTAGGTGAGATTGTTTATTTTGACTAGCAACCGTTGTGTAGAGCGCCAAGCACCTCAGCCAAAGCTATAAAGTGTGGGTCTGTCATTTGTAGGAATGTGTGTGTATATATATGTGTAGTGTGGATCTTGAGTAAATTCAATTTATTTAAAAGCTTGTCAACAGCCCCCAACACTTACACGCACACCCTCACAACATACACAGATTCGCCCACCACTACTCCCTTTGTGCATACAAACAAACATATAAGCGCAAACACCAAACAAATACTAGTAGTGGAAGAAAGATAGAAAGAATGAATGAAAAAATAAAAGAATGAAATGTATGGGAATGAATGAATTCATTTCATGTTTACGCGCTCTCGCCACGTGGCTAGTAACAATATTTCGATATTTATACCCTACTGTAATGGTTTCAAAATTATATTTAATTTGTTCAGCTGGTGTTAAAAAAGCGATCTGGCAGTACCCAGAAGCGAGAAGTATTATAAGTGAATGAAGTTGAAGCAGCCCTAAAAATCAGCTCGGGTAGTGGCTTCTTGTCAGATGATCCCAGAAACACTTAAGAATTATGATATCCACTTCAAAGAGTTTTTTGTCGTTTGTCCGCTAAAGCCACATTTATTTGGTCTTGCGGAAGAACAGCCTAACCAGCCATCGTTGCATATTCACAATCTGTGTAGAGTATATGCTTGTTTGCCCTACAGCTCATTAATTTTTGTAATTTTAACTATACAACTTTCAATAGCAGGAATTATTTTACTTTTGGATACTTTTGTAAAATATTGTACCTTGTCTATTTAGTTCTGCGGCTTTTATGTACTATTATTATCCAGGGTAAGTTTACAAAGCCGTATAAGTTTTAGATACCAATTGAAATATAGCAGCACAGAGCGAGACAGCTTCTTTTCGTGCTGTCTTATTCTCTGATTATTCTCTCGGTTCTTTTCCGAAATTTGGCACATGGTGGTTTTCTGGTCAGCGGGGTTTTACAAGGACCAATGCCACACTCATAGAATCTAACCAGTTCGTTGACTGCGGACTGTAATATCTCATTCAATGCGCTCGATAGGACCTTATTTGGGATATTGAGCAGGCTTATCCCACGATATTTGGCGAAAACTGAGGGGTTTTCTTCATAGCTGGGGAATAATGATTCGGCAGTGAGTACTAAAAGAATGCGTAGCGTCGGAAGGAGTTCGCCTAAATTAATTTTCAATTCAGAATTTTACGTGGCAATGGAAAAAATATGCTAAACTAAGTGTTGGTGAATATTTTTATTAAATTATTGTACTAATGGCTTTTTTTTGTTACGGCAGTCAAATAGAAGAACAACGGCTAAATGTGCCGCCTGTAATAAAATCATACGAGGCAGCGGGGAAGTAACTTCAAACTTCATATCCCATTTGAAAGTTCGCCACAATGACTTCCACAAAAAGTACTTAAGTATGAAATCTGGCTCTTCCCGTGAAACCACGACACAGGAAACTTTTGAAAAAAAAATTATCCGTTTTTTGGTAGACTGCGCGTTACCCGTTTCTATTGTAGAAAAAGAGTCCTTCCGTGACTTGTTTAGTGGCACTGGATTGCATGTTATGTGTAAAAAGTCTGCCATGAAAAAACTTGACGAAAGCTACAACAGCATGGTGTCTGCAGTACGGAATAACATGTCGCAATCAAAGTATTTTTGTACCACAGCGGATATATGGTCCGGTAATCACAGGAGCTTTTTGGGTTACACATGTCATTGGTTCGATCAAAATTTCGAGAGAAAATCAGCTGCCTTGGCGTGTAAGCGAATATTTGGTATCCATTTTGCGGAGAAAATCGCGCAAATGGTTGGAGAAATGAATTGTTCCTTTGACCTGAACAACAAAAACATAATTACGACCATCACGGACAACGGGTCAAACTTTGTCAAGGCATTTCGAGATTATGGTTTGCGAGAATATGATAGTGATGAAGAAGAGGAAAATAGTGAAGACGAAATGCCGATTCTCGAAAATACCAAATATTTGCCGAAACACGAAAGGTGTGCCAGTCACACGTTAAATTTATTAGCCAGCACTGACTATACCAGGATTTTGAAAAACCAACCAACAATGGAAATACAGCACTCAATGGTAATATCTATACATTTTTTTTTTTTGAAATGCTAGTAAAATTCATTTCTTACAGACGATCAAAAAGTGCAATCACCTTTGGAAGAAGTGCAAATGGCCAAAATCCTCCGAAATCATTCAGAACATTTTAGGTTCAGCTCTTGTTGTACCAGTAGTAACTAGGTGGAACTCACTATATGATGCAATCCTGAAGTTACTACAGTACAAGGAGAAATTGAACGAGCTCTCCAATGAGCTGAATCTGTCTCCTTTTACATCACGTGGTTTTCAATATTTGGAGTCGTACAAGCTGCTAATGGAGCCTATTTCCCAAACTTTGGACTTTCTCCAAGGTGAAGCCAATGTGAAATATGGTTGTATTATTCCTGCGTTACTTTCTTTAAGTAATAAACTGCAAAAATTATCCAGAAAACCCGAAGTTTGGAGCAATGTTAGCTCAACAGCAGTACAATTAGAATATCGATTGAGAGAAAGGTTTAAACTATATTTCACATTGGCTCCTGAGGTAAATATGGCATTAGCGGCAGCTGTTTTGACACCAAATGTGAAAATGAAATGGTTGCGAGTTATCCAAAAAACTTTGCCTGACTGTACTCAGGAGCAGATCAGTGAAAGGGTGATTACAGTAATAAGCACTTTCTTCCAAAATGATTCCACATATTTTGAAACGGCCGTGCCTCAGTTGGGCTATGAAAGCTCTTTTTATGATTTCAGTGATGAAGGTAATTTTATCAATATTATATGATTTTTCAAACTAAATATTATTTTGGTTCCAGAACATGATGAGGAGGCGTTAATTCCCAGAACACCAATTTCACCAAACGAGTCAAACGGTTTCAAAGAAGTGGTTAGCAATCAGCTATATGCGTATTTGAATGACCCGACGCCAGGTCCTGAAATTTGGAATAAATATGGTGCACTAAAGGAAGCGTGTCTAGCGTTCAATACCCCGCTTACGTCATCGGCGCCCGTCGAAAGGCTGTTTTTATTTGCTGGAAGAGTCAATAACTCAAGACGGAATTCATTGTCTGAATTTTCTTTTGAAAAGTTGGTAGTAATGAAGTCGAATATAAACTTTTTGTGATACATATGTAATATAAATCAGCATACATTTAAAGCGTCTAGAATCTCATGTTTTTTTTTTCAGAACGTGCCTTTAATTTTTATACTACAACTAGTATGAGAAAAAGTGGAGATATACCCACCAATAAGTGTACCGAAATGACCACGGCTATGAGCCGAAGACAATCCCGTCCTTACTTGTTTAATAAGATTTATGCTTGCAGTGAAATTTTGAATAAAAGTTCTTTTAAGTTTGTTACTTTATGAATTAAACGAAAAAAACAACAAAAATATTTCAAAATAGTTGATCTGATCAAAACTAATCGAAAAATCTAATCGATTTTTTTTTTTTTTTTGATTAGTTTTGATTAGTTTTGATTAGATATGCTAATCGTCGCTAATCGCCATTAGATTTTTGATTAGTTCTAATCTAATCAATTAGTAATCTAAAATATTAAAGAATCAAAAAAATCTAATGATTAGATTATTTTATTTTTCCAATCGTAATGATTTCTAATTCTAATCGAAGTTCCCCAGCTATGGTTTTCTTTTTATGTATTGGACAGAACAAACTTAACTTGTCGCAAATTAGCAATATGTTGAGGAGCTATGATTTTATGCATCTACCGGGGTAAATGCTTGCATTCAGTGACGGAGTCTCTGTCCCATCACAAATCCAACACCGAACTATCGCTCCTTTAAATGGCTGCTGTAGTAGATTTCAGATGTTAGCGTTTAGTAGCACAAGGACATAAACCAGCTCGGCAGCGGCATCTTTCCATAAGGAACCGGATATTCCAGGTACATACCCTTACATCGTGGTGCTTAAAAACGTATGCAGGGGTCATCATCAAGAAAGGGGTCTCTCATCCATATCCAGGCATATTTTGATCTTTCATATTGTCAGGTTTTTTACCACAAACCATATGCCCAATCGCATATTTCCTTCTTATTTGAGCTCTCCAAACGGATGTTTATTAGCTACCAGTATAATGGCAGTCAAACACTTGCGTGTATTTCTGCATGTGACCCCATCTCCCATCAGTTATTTTCAGTTATATAATTCTGTTTTAGAAATTTAAGCTCTTCCCTATTTTCCCTTAGATTTTATATTCATTGTAGTTGTTTACTGCTACTTCTACTGGCAGCAGATTACAGCTTAAATACTCAACAAAAGCACTAAAATAGTCACCGCATACATACGCATGTAAGTTATGTAGCATACTTTGAGGCGCTCAGTCAGCTGTTGAAGATGAAGCAATAAAAGAGATTTATTTGTTGAGGTGAGATTTTTCAAAGCGAAAATAGCGGAAGTAATTTATGAGCATTAAAATGAGAACTAAAGATGAATGTGAATCTGGAGTTATGTATGTACATATGTAGGTTTATGAATATATGTTTATAGTGGATTGCAGGAGGAATAGACCAATGTATAATATTAGGAAATTTTAAAATATAGTTACAAACTTATATACATTTATATTTTGTGTGTGTTTATTTACATAAGTTTTTCCATTAAATTAGATCTCCGTGATTTGGTAGCGAGCATCAGCTGCACTGAAACAAATGCCTCTTTCGTTACTAATTATTTGTGCTAAATGTGCTCTAAGTAATGTTGCATCAATTTGTTTTATATATGTATGCCTATACACCAGCTTATGCATACTACTTGTACATATTAAAACAAAGAATTAATTAATAATATATTTACATACACTGGATTTAAATTAATGGATTTTATAAAAGATTTTCGTAAGGTGATCAAAAGAAACAATTCAAAATAAAAATGCTAAAAAATTAAAAACACTGTGTGAAAATAAAATTCTGGTTAATTATATTATCAACAATGAATTTAATTAGTGTTCTACTATTTTAAATATTTCCTATCCTTTTTTCATATAGTGTAAATTTTTTTTTCAATTTCGTCAATTATATATCAACTTAAAATACTTGTACTTTTTATTTAAAATTATTGCCTTTATTCCATAAATAAAAATCAATGATTTTCAAAGAACAATTATTTTAATTAATTATTTTCTTCTCTTTTTTTGTATTATACTTGAAACTGCAAGTCCCGAATTATAATATCGATATGAATTCGGTATTTCCAAGCAGAATTAAAAAATTAAAAAAAAAGTTTTTTTTTAAACTAATTGCTGTCTGTATCACATACTTTCGAAGAATAAATAAACACAAGGAAGCAAAGAGAACTCAGATTATCTAAAAAAAATTAAATTTTCACAACCTTGCATTGTTTCTCTTACGTTAACAGTTTTTGGCTTAAGCAACTGTTCACGCGAGGAGGGTAAATCCTTACAAAACATTAGGCTCTGGCTTATTGCTTCATAGTTTGCATGCATTTCGGCTTATAAATATGAATGTATGAATGCGTGCCCAACTTATAGGACATACGTGTGCTCTGCGCCATCCAAAAAAGAGGGGTATCCCGTGGTCTGAAGCAATTATAGTGGAATAAACCTCCGGACTTTGGCATTAAAGGTCCTACCTAGCGTGTTATGTGAAAGATTATAGCCCACCCTCAACAAACTGAATATATCTTATCAGTGCAGCTTAAGACCTGGTAAATTCACCATGCACCAAATTTTGGAGAAGACCCAAGAGAAAAGACTCGATACAAATCGCCTTGATTTTTAAGCTGCCTTCGACAGCAGGATAAGCAGCTGCCTCTAAGCCATAATGAAAACTCTTACCGCTATGTAAACGCCCTGGATTATACCAGAAACGAACCGAATTGACAAGTTGAATCTATATCGTGTAATTCCTTTAATTTTATGCCCGAGAAAATAATGCAACCTGCAGAGCTAAATAAACAAGGTACATATTTTGCAAGATGGTACAATTGCTAGAGTATGTCACTGATATCATTGGCCATAACAATCTCAACGTAAGTTCTGCTTTCTCCAGGTAAGACCTCTAAAATGTTTCCGTTCGAGCCAAATGTTAAATTTTAAATTTTCTGTGGGAATTCATGTATTAATTATTGTTAATATGAAAAAAATGAGTCAGTAAATTTATGATAAATGATGAGGTGCGAGTCTCATTAATCAGAAGAGAGCACAAAATAAACCGGAGACAATTTATAAAATATTTGTACATAAGGCGCAAAAAAAAAACAAATTAAGCAATCAGGAAACCCCAAGAGAACATATTTCACGTTTTTAACTCTTATTGTTTAATAAACTACAAATTAGTTCTCAATTTTTTTTAATCAAGCTTTCAAAAAAAAAAAACCAATCGAAAGCCTTAAATTATACATCAAACAAAATATAGTTGAAAGAAATTTTTTATTCAAATTGAATGCTTTTTAGCGGTGAAAGTAAACATAAGGTATCTTGGAAATAAGTTCAAAATTTGGATGTGAAAATTTCCATGAAGGCCATTAGAATATAATGGCTTTCAAATTTCGTTTGTACTGATTTTGCATTTTTTTATCATTACTATCTTTGTAAATAATTTAAAAATAAGAATTTTTTGTGAAATTTTTTTATATTCCGTTTACCAAGTTCGTGAATATCTCTAGACTTGCGTGTTTCATTGTGAAACTTCTACTAATTAAGCTATTAGTAGGTACTAAGCTAGCTACGCATTATTATACAGGCTTTCAGAAAACAAACAAAAAAAATCATCGATGAGACAACGGTATATGAGGATGTGTTATGTAACCAGTTGTCAGTTGGTGAGAAGTTGTGGCGGTACAGGCATGGTGGCAGCCCAGTCTGAGCTCGCCGGTGGTCGGGGTTCTTGCCACTGTCTCACACTCACAGCTACACAACAAAAAATATTAAGTTTCATGCCAAAAAAAATTGACAAAAGAATTTTGGGAAAGGAACGGGAACAGTCCTAGTCAGTTGGAGCCGGGCCACCCCATTCATTCGCCTGGCGCGAGCGGACGTTTAAGTCATGTCCGTCAGTCAGTCCGAGAGATCACCGCTGGATATTTATAGAGGGTGTTTTTTTATAGAGGTATAGAACTTTAAGTTGGCATTACTTTTCAAGATGGCGACCGATTTAACAGCTGTCAAGTGATTTATTCTCAGCTTGGTTTGGCAATTCATCATGAATAGAATTTTATTTCGAAAATAATGGTTCTGTGCGGAAAACGTATCGCGCACTACGTCCAATGATACGGACCAATGATTCCACCAGCCCATAAAGCGCACCACACAGTCAGTTTTTCTGGATGTAACGGTGTTTCAACATACACTTGAGGATTACCTTCACTCCAAATGCGGCAGTTTTGTTTGTTGACGTAGCCATTCAACAAGAAGTGTGCTTCATCGCTAAACATCGCTAACATGGACGTGGTGCGCGATACGTTTTCCGCACAGAACCATTATTTTCGAAATAAAATTGCACTATTGCAAGCGTTGTTCAGGCGTGAGTCTATTCATGATGAATTGCCAAACCAAACTGAGAATAAATCACTTGACAGCTGTTAAATCGGTCGCCATCTTGAAAAGTAATGCCAACTTAAAGTTCTATACTTCTATAAAAAACACCCTATATAATAAAAATGTAATATAATTTGTTTATATTCATTTAACAGTTTTATTAACAAAAACTATAACTACACTTAGATTAATTATTATTTAGAAGTAATGAAATAATATCGATAATAATATCGCCAATGGCGTTAAATAATAATAAAATAAATCAAATAATAATGCATTGTTTTCTTTGCTTTGGTTCGGCGTAAAACTTCGTGCGATAAAAAATCTCATGCGATAAAAAGAACTACATATTATTTCTAAGTAGATGAGATAATTAGAGCATGTCAGGAGACGTACATATATAAAAATGGTAAAAAAGAAAGGAGATAAATAAATATGCGAAATACATTTACATTCGCTTGCATAATTTAGTGTCGATTTTTGATAATCACTCGCTCATGCGGGTCACTAATATTTATTAATTCGAGGAAAGCGGAAGAGAAAAAATGTGAAAAAGAAACTAAACTCTGCAAAGCAAAGAAAAACTTAAGTTTTTGCTAGCCTACATCGGTTAAACAAATAAAAAACTTACAAATTTAGGTATATATGAAATAAATAAAAATAAATCTAGAAATAAAGTCATAACTCACTAACAAAACAAAACTCTTTTGAAAACTGAAATAAATAAAAACAAACAAAAAATACTATATGAAAAATATTCACAAAAACGAAATTGAACGAATGGAAATGAAAGTAAAAAAAATTTAAATTAGAGCAAGAGCGCAAAACTTGACAAAAGAAGAATATTTGCGAGCGCTGAACAACTTTTCCCCTAACGCTTCCGACGGGGCGGTGATCGGCTTCGCTCTCTCACATATGATGTGCCGTAATTCTCTTCTCTGCTTCTCCTCTACTCCGTAGACTCCGAATCTCCTCAGATTTCTCCTTCCTCCTTTTCTAAATAATTCAACGATTTTATGACCAAGCTCTAGGGGTCACTGACATGCATCTTCTGTTTTAACGTGAACAACGTAAGGCCTTTTTTGTTGTTGTACTTGTAGAATATTGAAGCTGTTGGTGTTTTACTAGATGCTTTATACACGACGAATGCAGGCGGTGTATGTGGACTTTTGTCCGCCACTGTATTTGTTGGTGGGGCTATCGCTATTGCTGCTAGTATTCCGTAAAGACTTTCGCTCTTAAGGGCTGCTGACGACTTTCAGAAGTCAGACGTATAGATGTCGGTGCATGTGTGTGTGTGCGTAGCCATCGTTGCTACTATTACCGGTATTCACTAACGTTGCCGGTAGGTTGTGGCAAATGACGCATGTACATACGTAGTTCGGTTACACGTTAGAAGTTGTACTAATACTTTCCCGTCTTCACTGGCAATAGCACTTTAGCGATTTAACACATTAGCCACTATATATTATTAATTTAATTGTTCAATGGCTCACGGTATTTCGCGGTCTTAGAAACTCGGCTACTAACTAGAATTGTTTAACACGCACTTGTGGATCCTTTAACACCCAAATACTTTCTATCCGTTCTCTGTACTCACCAGAACTCTAAACCCTTTTTCTTAGCGTAAATACGCTCGTAAAAAACATAGAAAATCGATCGTTTCGATCGCAGCTCTTCACTCAACTCATGTATGAGCATGTTTGTTCATGCGCATATACAATGGGTAATTTTGGATATAACCCAACAAACATTTGGGACAACATTCAAGCGATGTGTTGGAAGTTTTACTTTCCTCAACATATCATTACACTAATTCTTTACATACATACAAATACGACACACATAGATTCACAATTCTTTCAACACAGGCTGTCGTTACAGATGTATACTGAACCTTTCTAATATCAATTTGTACACCTACTTTTAACACCTAATATCTGAAGGATTGCAAGTTTTCAGTTACTAATTTTGTTGTTGTTTTGTTGTAGTTCCTACTAATTTGAAAAGTGTTAAATACCATTATCAGCAAATATAAAATTTTGCTTTTAGACTAAATATACTAGAAGAGGAGACAGAATCTGTATATGAGAATAGCCTCTGTATATGCCGATATTGTGACATATTATTAATATTTACATATATTTCGAATATATGACATCCTTTCATCTTTATTCTCGGAGATACAAGCTTTAAAAATTAATTTAGTTTATTCGAAGCCGCCTCCAAACGGTCGATGGTTTTTTTATGAAGAGCTGTTATATTATTACATTCACTGCCGATGGTGACGTAAATTAAAAAGTTTAACTGAAATTTTCTACAACCAACTCTGATCTTCAGGATGGTAGTACGCACTGCTACTCGGCTTTCGCGGCTGCCAAGCTTTTAGTCTTATTAATAATTATTAGTGGAGACCGTGTGGCCTTCACAACCTACAGTGGCACTCTATGTATATTCGTCAAGCGCGAAGAGGAGTAAACTCAAGGAAAATATATATATATATTTTTTTTCAAAATAAATTACATCCCTTAAGATTTGCTGTCGAGTCATCAGCCTCTTTCTTTATATATGTATATATATATATATATATATATATATATTTGGCGCTTTGTAATCACTAAAGCGATTTTTGACCGAGCTCCTTCTCCAATTTGTGGTTTTGCATCTTGATGTTTTTACCAACAAATGAAGGGACCTGAAATTTAATCTAAGCCGCCTCCAAACTGCCGATAAATTATTATGAGGAGCTTTTACTCCATGTTAGAAATACACTCGACTGGGCTTGACATTCCCTGCCGATGAGCTACCGCAATAAGAAAAATTAATTTTCTATATTTTTGGATGTTGGTCGAAAGTGAGCTAGAACCCAGGCCTTCAGAATGGCAGCACGCAATGCTAACCACTCGGATAATGCGGCCACCGCCTCATTCTATTGTTTCTACTTCTTCCTGTTCTTTTTTCTACTTTGTATGATGTTTGCATTTAATTTAATTTTAAGAAATCTGCATGTTTTTCACTTTTATTTTATGTAATTAATGAAATCATGTTGATAATAGGACTTAAAATAACAACATAGAATTGCTTGGAAAATCAAATAGAGACTCAAAGCTGAATGCTACAAAATAGGAAAATCGTTGCCAATTAATTGCGTTGATTGCTATAACTTCGCTTTTCGAAATGGTCGAAATTGCGCAAGCAAAAA
Source organism: Neoceratitis asiatica (assembly GCA_030068015.2). Lineage (NCBI taxonomy): Eukaryota > Metazoa > Arthropoda > Insecta > Diptera > Tephritidae > Neoceratitis > Neoceratitis asiatica. The sequence goes on from CM061524.1 coordinate 76,160,785, forward strand.
AAACGCAAAAGGTGTTTAGCAGAAAATGGTGAATAGTTGTTCGAAGAAAGACGCGACACGACACGTTCCAGTCAAACTTATAATCTGGTCGGAATTTAGCCGTAAATTACTGTGTTCGTTTGTGTATGTATAGGGTGTTTTTTAATAGAGATATAGAACTTTAAGTTGGCATTACTTTTCAAGATGGCGATCGATTTAACAGCTGTCAAGTGATTTATTCTCAGTTTGGTTTGGCAATTCATCATGAATAGACTCACGTCTGAACAACGCTTGCAAATAGTGCAATTTTATTTCGCGCACTACGTCCAATGATACGGACCAATGAATCCACCAGACCATAAAGCGCACCAAACAGTCAGTTTTTCTGGATATAACGGTGTTTCAACATACACTTGAGGATTACCTTCACTCCAAATGCGGCAGTTTTGTTTGTTGACGTAGCCATTCAACCAGAAGTGCGCTTCATCGCTAAACATCGCTAAAATGGACGTAGTGCTCGATACGTTTTCCGCACAGAACCATTATTTTCGAAATAAAATTGCACTATTTGCAAGCGTTGTTCAGGCGTGAGTCTATTCATGATGAATTGCCAAACCAAACTGAGAATAAATCACTTGACAGCTGTTAAATCGGTCGCCATCTTGAAAAGTAATACCAACTTAAAGTTCTATACCTCTATAAAAAAAACACCCTATATTTAGGTATCTGCTTGTCTGCTCATGAAAAAGTTTTTCTTTTTATATATTTAACCTTTCCATAGTTATACAGTTAATTGTAAGCAGCTGTTGTTGAGAACAAAGTGAATATCCATAAAAAAAAGAGAACGAAAGGCTCACGAACTATTTGTACAGACAATTCTGTGCAGTGACAAGCAGTAAGAAAGGCCCACAATCATTAAAAAAAATTAAAAGTTTCACGAAAGTTGTTCCACACGGTGCTCGGAAGGACATGCAAGGTTGGAGTAGCTAGATGAGCTCGCGATGAATAGCGTAAAAGTTTGCTTAACTTTCCATTTATAATGTCACTTTGTTGTAGTTTAACCTGTTTCTCTCTCTGCACTTCTTTGTATACTATTCGAGGCACGGCAGATCAGATCAGATAAGAAATTAAAAGTAATCATCAATAATGTGGCTGACACGTGACTTTCTATTATTTTTTAACTCAAAAACAAAAAATTCAGAGTAAAACTCTTCAGAAGGTTTAATTAGAGTGTAACGGAAATTGTATGTTCTTAAGCGGAGTTTTAGTTAAAAGTCATTGCATTTAATTACTCACTTCTATTTGTTAGAATCTACAATACCGAGAGGGGATAGCTGTTATTATACCTTTCATGTATATGAAATGATATATAAACTTCTGTCCGAAGTGTGTAAGTACCAGAAGGAGAAGAGATAGACCCACCAAAAATTATACCAGTCGTATCTTGCTGGTGAGCAGAGTTGATTTAGCCATGGTACGTGCGTCCGCACGTCTGCTTGAATACAAACTTGTCTGTCAGTTTTTAAGATATTTGTACGAAACTTAGTATACAGGTGTATTTCTGTAATGTATTGGTCTTTTGTCGGAACCGGCCGATCGGCTACTATATCCCATTCAACCTATTTGTTTAGATATGTGATTTCGTTCATAATAATTTGTATAAATACTTCACTAAATAGTCTAAGGACATGAAATTCGGTATTAAGGACACGTATCATGAATTAGACGTTGCCACAGCAAATCATTGATACCGTAATTCTATAACTTATAGCCCCCAAATAATATATTCTTTCAGATATGAATTTTGCATCAAAAATTCGTCAAAAAACATCTAGGAGCGTGAGATTTGATGTTTTCCAGAATTGAAGTCAAGTTAATATTGATACTGAAAATCGTCGAAATCGAATTTTGCAATTTGCAATATATTTGAAACATTCATGAAAGGTTTAATGACTTCACGTGGCCGAAGACAGCATTTCTTTTTTGTTTTAAAATGAATTAGCTTCCCTTCTTGGGATATAAATAAATTAGTAGGTGCAAAGAGATGATTGGCCCCACACGGTGACTCAATATACGTTACTTATGAGGTAGTCAGATTTATATTGGTGGGACTATGATTTTCTAGTTTCTGCATGAGCTCTCACTACCTTAGTTCCTTTCCCGAATCTCTTTGTCAGCATCCGAGTAAAATGGAACAAGGCATTAATAGAAACCTCACATTTCACACTTGGGTGTATTCTACAACTGGGAATAGGAAGCTTTTGTAAAACTCGATGCTGGATGAATAGGTATTAGGTCAAGGGATTAAGGAAATTTATTCGGAGGTATTGACAATGAAGGCTCAACGTGAATACTAAAATATAAGACGGTATATATTGCTTTAAAAATTATTGGAATAAGGTAGTAGAAGCCTTTCGATATGAGCATTTCACTCTATGGGTATTTATCAGCACTCAGGGTGCGTTTAATAACATTCGTCCGAACGGGTGTTCTTCGATAGTTGGTATTCACTTACTACGAAATGGTGTAATGCTTGGAAATAGTTGTGGGCAGGAAACATCAGGGGTAGAATTATGATTGCATCAGATGAGATAGGATCTATAAATCCGTAGCTAAAGCCTTCACATTAAACAGTTTTCATTGTGAAAATCGCTATGGAGAGTCATAATAGTCTAACATACAACGTGAGACTCTCATTAGCATCTGTGGTGTTTGTGTCAATTTACATTGTCGCCAAATCTATCGTACCAGTTACACTCAGAATGTCTCTCCTTATGTTTCCGAAATGATTTTTCGCAATAATTTCACAAAGAACTTGTGGAAACGCTTGAAACTGCAATTCTGATAACCTTGCGCGTATTGATATTACTACTGTCGGACTCTCACTTTTGAAATTGTATGGAGAAGTTGGGCTTAAAAAAAGTGATGGAAATCGAGTTTGAAATTCGCAATTCGCTAAATAAAATGTGGTCCAGCATTCCAAATGGTATATTTGTGTAACATTACAACGAAATGCCTTTTGCAATGCAACAAAGATGAGTTGGTGAGATAATAATAGTGATCCTGAAACTTCTCGCGTCCTCTTTACCCTTTTTTGCCATTTCATGTTAAGTTGGTAAAAATATTATTAACAGCGGTTATGAAAAATTTTATCGAACCTCCAGGAACTTTTTTGTCTTTCACCTCAAATGAAAAACTACTGTTTAACTCTGCAATTCGTGGTACTAAATTAAGATATTATTCGCCCCATCATGCCTCCTTCCCTTTTCTACTCTATCATATCATCTACCTTTACCAAATGGATATATGTATTTCAATACATCTTTCAAAAAAGTTTGGTCTTTCTGGCCGCTTTTGAGCTTTGAAGTTGTGACAACGAAATTTTATAGTCGTCAAATTGAGAAAAAACAACAACAACTTAGAAGTTTTTTTTTTATTCTTGCTCTTCCAATTCAAGTACAATTCACAGCACGAAACTTGTCAACTCCACTTGAACTTAAACACACAACAGAGAACTTTTATATATAGCCCGAACGACACAAACAAGAATAGCAGCACCAAGTAAGTTGCAACTTGAACTGTACTGTTTACAGTTGTTTTGCTACATGCAACGCTCCAAGTTATTACCTTTAATTTTTTGTAGTATTTTCGTTAGTCCTTTTTTTGCATTGAATTGTTTTATTTACAAAATTACACTTCTCATTTCTTCGGCTTTCTCCAAGTTGTACTGTTGGTGACAGTTTTCGAATAATTATTATTGTTGTTGCTAACACGTCAAAATGTTGTTGATCTTTTAGGTTAGTGTTTGTGTATATGTATAAAACAAATTTTTTATTTATTTCTGTTTTTTCTTTCATTAGTGAACCTCCGCGATTCCGCGAAACTTTCGTAGCTATTCTGCTGCCCTATCACTCACTCGGTTGTCTGTTTTTTGCTCGTTGTTTGACGTTGCTAAACACTCACAAATGTCTGCGTGTCAATGTTGTTTTTTTTTTTTATATTTTTGTAGTTACTGCTGCCACTTTAAATCCGTCGCCATTTCTTCCTTCTCTGAGTCGTTCTGCTATTGTCTTACTATATATCCCTACATTTATTGTTTTGGCCTGACAGTCGGATCCGCGTTACTACTTTTACTATAGTAATACTTAGCGTTACTAAGGAGATTGCACAAGGCTCCAAATGTTTTGGGCAACTGATGATTTCGATAAAACTTCGTATTTGTATTTCAATGGATTCGAGGATTTTTTTATCTTTCTTGTACATGAAATAGTATATTAACTTCGGTCCGAAGTATGTAAGTACCAGAACCAAAAGGTATCAGAATAACGAGCTGAGTTGATTTAGCCATGACCGACTTTCCGTCTATCCTTATGTATGTCTATCCGTCTGTCTGTTCGAACGCAAACTAGTCCCTCAGTTTCATGATCATTTGTTCACGGTCATTTGTCGGAACCGGCCAGAGCGGATTTCTATAGTATATATACCATGACTTTTCATATTTGAAATTTTGGGTCATAAGTCCGTCAAAAAAGTACCTAGGAACGTGAAATTTAAATTTACTACTCATACATAATGAATTTCATATTGACATATAGCTTCCATACACCGATTTGCTCAGATGTGAGGCAATGGTCAAAAATCCACCAAAAAATCAGCTGGGAGCGTGAAATTCGGTATTATACAGATGTAAATTCAATATTGAAAATCATTGAAAGCAAAGTTTTCTATTTGCAATTTTTTTAATAATTTTGATATATGTATACATGAAGGCTATGCAGAGTTCGGCAAAACCGAAGACAGCCCTTATTTCTTATTTTTATTCACAATAATTTTTAATTACTGAACCTCTTTCGACATCGGGAGCCTCACAATAAGTAATAAAATATTATAACTAAACTAAAACAGAAAGCCCATTAGCAGGAAGGGGTTTCTGACTTTTTCATTGACCCGAACTCCTTGCCGCCGAGCCATTTTTTTAGATTTAGAAACAAAAAATAGTTTCAGTGGGATAAATCTGGAGAATATGCTGGATGGCATAGCAGTTTGTAGCCCATTTTATGAATATTTGCAATTGTGGCTACACACGTGTTCACTCGTGCGGTGGTTTGTGCTTCAAATTAATATCGAATCGATGTCAATGATACCACGTGCATCCCAATAAACTGTGGTCATGACCTTGTTGGTCGACAGACCGTGCACTTTCACACGGAGAAACCGACTGCCTTAATTGTTATTTCGCCTCTGGTGTGGTATAGGGGACCCATGTTTCGTCTTTTATAACGAAATGGCAAAAAATTGGCTTGAATTACGGTTGAAGATTAGAAAATTGATGACCTCTTTTGGGCGACCTGAACATTCGGCACCATTTGTACTGATACGATCACAACTAAACCCCTTCTTAACTATGATAATACACCATCATAGGGCCCCCAGTATTTATCAGGTCTTTCCTTGCCTTCGGGGATAGTTTTTTTACACAAGAATAATGCTTAATCAGCACACGAAATTCACTTTTTTCATCTTAGTTAAAATTATCTATGTAGGTCGTCTGCTTTCAATTGCTGTCAAACACAAACTTAGTCGGAAGCAGAATTGTATTTACAATAATAATGCGGCACACTCAAAAAGTCGCTGACTTATCAAACAGACATCGTTTTTTGTGTCTGGATTTCAATATCTACTGTGACGATGAGTACGTTTTGGTCTGAATGGATGTTTTCATAACGTTTGTACCATAGGCGCCTGTTATTATTCCTAAGATTTTAGATTGAAACCTTTATATTATAAATATATATAATCTTTCCGCACTGCCTCATAACTGGATTTGATATATCTAACTCTCATATATTGTTACATTATATAGAAGAACTTCGTTGTTAAGACTAAGACCAGACTTCTTGTTTGAAATCCAAAGTACGCTAGTAGATTTTAGCTTATGCTGCAGTTTTTAGTGGAAAGGTAACGTCTCCGGGTTAAGCGCCTGTCTACGTGAATTCAGAGGAATTTAATTTCGTTAGCTTGAGGAATACGTGCATTGCTTAGCTTCAAGGTAAGTGTTTGCATTTATTTTCGTTAACTTTTATGGGCCATTGTTGTAGCCATTCTTCAGTTAGTTAAGAGTGTTTATGTAAAAATTTTGTGGCTGCAATGGGGCATTTGTGCCGACTAATGACCCAAGGACACTATCTTCCAGAACACCTGCTTTGATTTGATACTCCTTAGTTATGTATTCGTTTGCTTTTACAGTAAAACGCATTTTGTTGTTGCTAATTATTGTTTAATTTTCTAAATAAGACCATCATTCCATACATTGTCAAAAAATTGTTTCAATATTAAGTTTAGCTATCATAATTGTCTGCGACTTTTTCCATGTTTATGGATGATATCCTACCTGTAGTATGGCATTGAAAAGCTATGTTAAGAAGGTAGAAATCTACTTTAACTCAAATACTATGTATCTAGGAGCAGCATGATTTACTGGCAACCGTGCCCTATCTGAAGCGGTTTTAATGGAATTCCGTACATAGGTGCCCTGCAAAACAAGTCAACTTTTCTTTATCAGTTTTATCAGGATCTGTTGCGTAATCTCAAAAGCGCTTCATAATATTTTTTCCTAGCTTTCAAAGGGAGTTTTTAGTGGAAATATTTTTAGACAACGGCTTTATAATATATTTTGTATTTTTTTATTCGTTGTATTTTATTTCCACTTTAACCTTTTTTCAAATGCCGCTATTTCTAACCAGCAACTCAGTTTCACTGTTATAGAATTATAAACGGGTTTTGGCTGCGTTTTCTGTACTGGTATTGCTTTAGTTACTGCTGTTTCTAGCTTACAATTAAATACAAATACCTACCTTGCTAGTGTCAGTTACACTCTCTATTGCGGGATTGTCCTGCTTATGTATTTTTATACCTTTCATATACATGAAATGGTATATTAACCTTGGTTCGCATTATTTAAATACCAGAAACAAAGGAGATAGATATATATATAAATCCGTCAAAAAAAACTCCCTAAAAACGTGAAATTTGGACTACTATATCATATAGCACCCATAAAACCGATTTCTTGTTAAATGAGGTTTTGGTCAAACATCCGTAAAAAACTATCTAGAAGCGTGAAAATTGGTTGATTCATACAATTATGAATTGCATATTGGTAGATAAAATCATCGAAATCGGGCTATGTTATATCATATAGCCCCTTCGCCCCAAAAACCGATTTGAGATAAAAGGTTTTGAGTTCAAAATCTGCCAAAAATTCATCTAAAAGCGTAAAATTTGTTATTCTACAGACATAAATTCAAGTTTATAAGTATATTGACAAAGAAAATTACTGAAATCGAATTTCGCAAATGTGTAAGCCAGTTAGTTCTGGGTGTGTAAGACGAAAAGGATGCTCAATTCCCGTATTATTTAATTGACGAACTTTTTGGTTTATTAGTCGGGAACCTCAATGAGTATGCTTCTTATAGTAATCTGCCAAGATAAAAACTATATCTCCAGGTAATATAAACAAATCAACGAACAACCTTCTCCCGGGAAAAGCAAAACATAAGAAAAATGAAATCAAGTAAATAAAACTGAATTTAATTAAATAAAGTAAAACAAGTAAAAAATATATATAATAAAAACAGTCAAAAGAAATTAAGTTAATAAAAATGAAATGAAATTTAATTTATTAAAGTAAAATACAATAAACTTACAATAAGAATTATGAAATAAAATTAAATAACATAAAATAAAATATTACTATAAAATAAAATAAATATAAATAAAAATTAAATATGAGAATAATACAATATACTATTATAAAATATAATTAAGTTAATTTAATTTACAATATGTCAAATTAAAACTTATTAAATTTTTTCAATTATATTGTTATTGTTTAAAGTTACTTTGCATAACTTTGTTGTATCATTGAAAGGCCCTTTCACCTGCAAGCGCTCATGTCAACAATTACAACAATTGAAGGTAAGCATGCGTCAGACAGTACAACGTTAAAACGCCTAAAGGCTAGCAATGATATTTATATTTGCAATTGAAATGTTACAATAGATTTTCATTTGAATGTACGCTATATATTTATACATTGATTCATACATTGTTTGTAAATAAACTCATTTACATTGGTGTATACTCAACTGCACATACATGCATAAACATTATTTAATATGTTCGCTTGTTTTTATGTATTAGTGTTTATGTATAGTCTACGCATTGCAAACGCATTCTCCTAAAAACTTTGTAGACAAGAAAACTTCTTCTGATTCCCCGAGGCGACTACTATCAGACAGCTGCAGAGACAACTTTAATAAATATATATGCGTCAACTGAGAGAGACATCGAAAAAACGCCTATTGAGGTCTGACACTAGTACACGGCTGTTGATTGTCTACCCAAACAGTACTAAACAGTTTAAATACTTTGTTGACGTCCATGTACTTGTATATTAGGGTGTGCGGTGTTTTTCCAATTTTTTTTTTTTTTTTTTTTGCAAAAAATAACATTACATTTGGATTTGTTCAAAATTTTTTGTTTGGATTAAGCTGAAGAAGCTAAATTAGATACAAGCTTTAAGTTTCTTAATGTCAAGATAAAAATTATATTTTGTTTTACAAAGTCAAAAAATTGTTGCTATTCGATTCTATACTTTGATTTAAAGTTACTCAAAATTTACCTAAAAATAAATATTTCGCTCCAAAGTGATTTTAAAGTTTTATCGTGAAAGACGAACAGATATTTTGTACAAAATTTCATTCCCTGGTCCTTTAGTAATATTTAAATATATTTGAAGGTTATTTATTTTCCCCTTAACACTTGAAATTAAATTAAATTGGAAACTCTATAAAAATAATAATTAATTTTTAAAAGTTATTCAATAGCTCAATCTATCTAATAGATTTTGACCATATATTCTGACATCCATATATTTGTTTCTCTTTCGATTTCTGTAGTCAAAATTTTTTAACGCTTGAAAGTTTGATTCATATTTTTGACCACCGTAATGTAGGTTTGCATTCTAGTACTATTTGAATCACTGTTCATACCGTTGCATTGGTTGTCGGTTGCTGATTATGCCTTGAGCTAGTAAGCAGTGAAAATGTACTTTAAATTTCGCCACAAACAACAATCGATTCAATGACACACAACAGGTTAAACTTAATAACGACACTGATGATGATGAGGTAAAGGTACAAAGGTTTATACGCACACCATGCCCATACAAACACAAAAAATAAAATAAAGTGGAACAATTTGCAAGAAAATAGTAGAAAAACATAAAAACAAAAGGTAGAATCGACTAAAAGCAAATTGGCGAACATATTCTCATGTGGAAAACGCATGTACGTAGGTAAAAAGCATGTCAATTAGGGTTAGTAAAAAGCGCCGTAGGGATCACATTTACTCACATACATACGCACTAGATATAGTGTGATAAGGAATATTAGGCCTTATATGTTAACTGAAGAGTTCAGAATAGTGTTTTTATGGTGAATGAGGGTGTTTGCAAATATACATACCATTATACAAGTATGTGAGTAGATGTATATATGAACTGCCCATACATGTCGAACACCTATGCCCTCAGGCACAATCTGTGCTCATTTTTCCTTATTGAGGTGAAAATAATTGAAACGGAAAGACCGCAACCAAGTTGTATTTCTTCTTTTTCCTGGCATTTAAGCCCATCTTAACTTTCCCTGTAGAGCAATATGAAAAAAAATCATGTGAACTTGACCACTTGTAGTTCTTCATGGCTTATTTATAAGTTTATTATTATGGACAATATATGTATATATAGGGGCTTCCAATAAGAGTGATATGATTCCTAAAAAAAACCACTCTAATTGTTAAGGATATTCAAACGTTTTTTATTTAATGAGAAATACAATCGATACAATTAAGTTCTGAATATAACATCATTCAAATGGCCTCCACGACCTATTTTGGAAGAATGAATTCGATGAACCTAATTTTTGAGCACCTTTTCGATTAAATCAAGTTGTATGCCATGAATAGCATGTTCAATATTGACTTTTAAAGCTTGAAAGGAATCTGGTTTCTTTCTAAATACCATTGACATAAAATAATCCCACAAAAAAAAATTATCTAATGGTGTTAAGTCACAACTTCTTGGAGGTCATTCGATGTCACAATTTCTTGAAATAATCGAATCTATAAACCTTTATCACAATAATTCGATTGTTTCACGTGCTGTATGACACGTAGTCCCGTCTTGTTGGAACCAAATGTTTTTAAGATCAAGTTTTTCCAATTGTGGCTATAAAAAGTTGGCTATCATCGATCTATACCGCTCTCCATTGACTGTGACGGTGCTACCAGCTTCATTTCGAAAGAAGTACGGACCGATGATTCCACCAGACCAAAAACCACACCAAACTATCAATTTACGTGAATGTAATGATTGTTCATGCATAATTTGTGGATTTTCTTCGCAACAGAGTCGATAGTTTTGTTTATTTACCGCACCACTCAGATGAAAGTGAGCCACATCGGGAAGATGATTTTCTTAAAAAAATCATTCAAGTTGTTCCAAGGCAAAATCAACAACGTTGTTGTTGCTTTTATCTTTTAATTGAGGAAATTGTAAACATTACTGAATATAATTACAAAAATGACAATCATAATTAAAAATGGCCAAAAAGACACTTAGAAATTATATCACCCCTATTGGAAAATCCTTTACTTTAGCGTTATATATTGAAACAAACATGTTATGTATTTAAATAAATATTTGTTTTCTCAAATCTTCGCTGGCGCACGTTTGGTTACTGTACTGAAGCAACTCCTTAATATTATTTAATACAAACCGAAATTTCATTAAGAAATTAGTTTAAGACTTGCTTAGGATAATGATTTGTAGTTAACCGATTGCCAGTTATCACAGACTTTAACTCACTTGTACTAGGTAAAAAATTGTTTAAGAATTTCGGTTATCACTTATGATAGTTTAAGTTTTTTAAATTATTGTTAAATTCTGGAAGAAAGATTTAATCAAATACTTTGAAAAAAAACTTATGACTTCTCAGCAGCATATTTTCGTTATCTCTGGACGGGGTGTGTCTGGAAGCTCGTCTGTTTCGGATGGAGTCACTAAATGTCAGGGTAGCATCTTACAAATAGTTTTAGTAGGTCAATTTTGTATAGATATTTTCGTATTATCTCGTATTTTCTTTAACACTCCCCCTTTCATAGGAATCATCTCAACCGATAGGTCCCCCACCGAAGTAGTGTACAAGTAAAACTCCACATCCCTCCCAAAAATTTTAAATTCTATTTAAAATGAGTAAACACAATCAGTTTCTCGCTTCTTGGACCCCAACTAACAGCCAGTATTAAGCCAATAATGTTGTCAATCCTTCACACCTACTAACAGGTGCATCTTCGGACTATCAGAAGACACTTGAGATATAAATCTCTCTAAACCAAAAATTTGGTATCAAAAGAAAAAAAAATATATTCTGGAATCGAAGAATGGGATCGCCGAAATTGCTACAAAGGCTCTACCATAACTTCTTCATCTCTGCAACTCAACTCAAGCCACGTTTCTTCTTAATAATCTAACGCCAAAAGAACATAAAAAACTTCTATTGGAGTGACATTTTTAATTTTTGTTATTTCCTGTGTTTGCCTTTGTATAGGGTGTTTTTTATAGAGATATAGAACTTTAAGTTGGCATTACTTTTCAAGATGGCGATCGATTTAACAGCTGTCAAGTGATTTATTCTCAGTTTGGTTTGGCAATTCATCATGAATAGACTCACGCCTGAACAACGCTTGCAAATAGTGCAACTTAATTTCGAAAATAATGGTTCTGTGCGGAAAACGTGTCGTGCACTACGTCCAATGATACGGACCAATGAATCCACCAGACCATAAAGCGCACCAAACAGTCAGTTTTTCTGGATGTAACGGTGTTTCAACATACACTTGAGGATTACCTTCACTCCAAATGCGGCAGTTTTGTTTGTTGACGTAGCCATTCAACCAGAAGTGCGCTTCATCGCTAAACATCGCTAAAATGGACGTAGTGCGCGATACGTTTTCCGCACAGAACCATTTTTTTCGAAATAAAATTGCACTACTTGCAAACGTATTTCAGGCATGAATCTATTCATGATGAATTGCCAAACCAAACTGAGAATAAATCACTTGACAGCTGTTAAATCGGTCGCCATCTTGAAAAGTAATGCCAACTTAAAGTTCTATACCTCTATAAAAAACACCCTTTATTTCTTCCTCTCTTCAATTACATGGGATCACTTGCCATAAAGCGTTAAGTCTAAAAGGCAATGATGAAAATAGCATTGTTGGCAATAAAGTAGCTGTGTATCATTTATGCTGTACTTGAAAATATAACAAGAAATAAAATAAAAGTCAAAAGAATTACTAATAACTTAAAAAGGATAAAAAAAAGGAGAGAGAGGTTTCAGACTTACAGTGGTTGGAACCTAAAGTTATACGTTTCCGCAATTGAATATGAGAGAAATTTTCAACGAAGGCTTACTAAACGCCTAAAGGACGGGAACTTAGAAGGTCTTTAAAATCTCATCTGTGAAAGATAGTGGAAGATGCACGTAGAGCTACATACTCTTACTTCGTGCGCTTATCTAACTGCCTCCCCTTTGGAGCCGAAATTATTTGCACTAGTGGAGCCAGCATTAATATCCTAATTCATCGGACACGTCTATTTTATATATTTGTTTTTGCACAATTAGCCTCCGCGAGTTTGTGAATTTTTTAATTGCTTCACCATCACTATATGCCCACTGTACCCACACCTAGCCACGAACACTTTATGTACATCTTTACAGTTACTATGGCAAGAAATAAGCTAAACTACCAACGTAACTAATCCACGCAACAACTTTATCGGCTATGCTTTGCATGCATACTCCGTCTCAACACAAATACAGACGTGCGGGCGTATAAGCAATTGCGACGAGTCTGCCGTCCGTCGTCGGAAGTGGCAGCTAAAAGAAAATGGCATAATTAATGAGTTGCAACACGAGCCAACACAAAGTGAGCTCTATTCAAAGTCAGAGCCAAGGGCATATCGCAGATGCAGTAAAAGCAAACAAACGATGTGTGTGAGGGGGAGAACGGAGTTGCCAGAGGTGAAACAGAAGTGATAGTGCAGAGAGCGCGCCAACTATAAGTAGATATAAACTATTCATGTTTACCTTAAGCGCGACGACCAAAAAAGTAGTTAATTTCAATTAAAATGATTTTGCAAACACTCTAACACTCGACTTGCTGGCTCGCTGCTTTACTTGCGTGCTCGCTAACTTACTGGCAACGCCCGCAACGCATAAATATCACTGACTTATCTACTTATACTTAATGTATATGTATGTGTGAGTGCGAGTTTGTTTTTTGCAATTTAGCACACTTTACAATGCATTTTAATGAAGTTTCAGTGCTGCGGTGCGCCAGCCAACTAACTACCTTCCATTCTCCCTCTCTTTGTTTGTACCACACCCACTGTCACTGATTCTTTCTGAAAATTCTTCTCTGGAGTTGCATTGTTATCATTGTTTGCCGCCTCTCGAGTCGTCAATGTTTTGTTTGTTATTGTTGTTGTTGTTGCTAATATTTGCACTTAACGGTAAAGTGTTAAAAACCGGATTAGAGCGCGCTTTGTAAGAAGACAAAAAGTTGCGCAGAAATTGCAAAATTATTAAAACTTATATTCCGTATAGAATGAAGGAAAAGTGTGATGAAGAACGATGAGAGGCATGTTCAGCGCTGTCACTCGAGCAAATTTTATAGTCAATACAGTAAAATTAAGTAGCAAATTGCTAATTTGTTGCATGGAATTTATGACGCTTTGTTAAATTGCAAATTTTCTGGTAATAAGTAGGACAACTTTTGTTGATAATCGAGTGAATGAATTTGTTTCTTCTAAACCCTATAAGTGAGGTATGAGATGAATTATGGAGATATTTGCTTTTCTTTGAAAATGAGCACTAATTTTTTCTATTATTTCTTAACTTGAGTACTTTTGCCTCAACAATCCTCTGATACATTTAATGCGATCTGTAATTAATTGTGGTTATAAGTAAATGAGCTTTATTAAAAGGCCTATTTTGTTAGAATATATCTAATTGAATATTTTGTTATTCGGAGATCACCACATCTGCTCATCAGACTTCTTTTGCCTGAATGCGTGCAGGATTGCAAAAAACTCGCTAACCCAACATTAAGTAAAAATAGCGGCTAAACATTAGCGCACTTAATAGTTGTTGTTTAGTAATTAGTAAATTGAATAATACAAAAACAGATTACAGATTGTGACAGATATCCAGAGTATACTTAGTGTATGGAGGGAACACTTCTTCAATATGCTCAATGGCAGTGAAAGTGAAAACCCCGGAGATGGCGAACCCGAAACCCCAATCGATGACGAAGGTATAGAAGTGCCATCACCGACTATGAAGGAGGTCGAATAGCGATTGCCTGCTTAAAAAATAACAAACTGGTGGGAGCCGATGGCTTACCGGCAGAATTATTCAAATACGGCCGCGAAGAGCTGACAAGGAGCATGCATCAGTTTCTTTGCAAAATATGGACAAAAGCATGCCTGACGAATGGAACCTACGTGTGCTCTGCCCAATCAAAAAAAGGGAGACCCCACGGTCTGCGGCAATTATCGTGGAATAAATCTCCTTAATGTTGCATACAAGGTCCTACCTAGCGTATTGTGTGAAAGATTAATGCCCACCATCAACAAATTGATCGAACCTTATCAGTGTGGCTTTAGACCTGGAAAATGCACCATTGACCATTTGGGAAGACCAGAGAGAAAAGAATCGATACACACCAACTTTTTATCGATTTTAAAGCTGCCTTCAACAGCACGATAAGGAACTGCCTCTACGCCGCTATGTCTGAATTTGATATCCCCACAAATCTTATAAGGTTATGTAAACTGACCCTGGATAATGCCAGAAGCGCAGTCAGAATTGGGAAGGATTGTTCGATAGTAAACGAGGTTTCAAACAAGGAGACTCTTTATCGTGTGATTTCTTCAATTTGATGTTGGAGAAAATAATACGAGCTGCAGAGCTAATGTGCAATTGTTGGCGTTTTGCGGAGGATTTATGGTCCTTTGCGTGTTGGCAACGGCGAATACTGCAGACGATGGAACGATGGAACGATGAGCTGTGCGAACTATACGACGATATTGACATAGTTCAGTGAATCAAGAGATAGCGGCTACGCTGACTAGGCCATGTCGTCCGAATGGATGAAAGCGCTCCAGCTTTGAAAGTATTCGATGGAGTACCCTCTGGCGGAATCAGAGGAAGACCTCCACTCCGTTGGAAAGATCAGGTGGAGAGCGACCTGGTATCACTTGGTATTTCTAACTGGCGCCAAACAGCAAACAGTACCGTGTAAGCGGTACCTACGCCAAAGAAGAAGAATAATAGTTGTTGGTTAGTAAAAATTTTAATAATACAACAACAGATTACATGGCAGACGTTGACTCAGTTGTTAGAGCACTCGCCTGTGATGCCAGAATTCGTCGGTACGATTCCTGACAAAAGAAGTCTGATGAGGAGATTTGGTGATATCCGAATAACAAAATATTCAATTCAAAAAATTCTAACAAAATATGTCTTTGAGTAAAGCTCATTTAATTATAACCACAATTCTCTGATACATTAGATTTCTTGCAATTTTGGCACGCGTATTAAAACTCTTCTGCCTACTTTGATATCATAATATTCTACTAAGCTTTTTCCTAAAATTGAGAATTTTAAATTAATTTTTTTGCTTTTAATA
This sequence comes from Neoceratitis asiatica, assembly GCA_030068015.2. Lineage (NCBI taxonomy): Eukaryota > Metazoa > Arthropoda > Insecta > Diptera > Tephritidae > Neoceratitis > Neoceratitis asiatica. The sequence goes on from CM061524.1 coordinate 76,176,580, forward strand.
ATTAAATACTATTACAAAGTTGAGTAGTAATTTATTGCTATTTGCTTTTTCAGGGCATTCTTCATTTACATTATTGCAGTTCGTTTAGATAGATCAGACCAAAAAAATAATAAAAGTCGCAGATGTTATGGCTATTTCAGAAATCATCACGTTTCAATATCAGACTTCTTTCCAAGCACCCTTGCTCGAATTAGATCCGAACATGGGATATTCACAGCACTAACCAATGCTTAAGCCATTAGTTTCGTATAACTTATTTTTCTCATAGCGCTTTTCGATTAATTTACTACTTTTTGAAGAAATTAAATTTAACGTTTAACTCAACTTTAATTTATTATACTATAATAATAACTATTTATTTTAAATCATTTACTTATATGTAAATAATTTTTATAAATAAAACTATTATAATTTATACTGGCTGTCATTAGTTTGCAGCACGTAATTCAATTTCTTTGTACTACTGAGATTGCTAGTGTTTTAAAAATTCTGTTATAGGTTTTATTTAGTTTTGGTTTTCAATGGAAATTCTTTTTCTTGAAATTTTTCGAAAAAATTATATGAAGCTGAACGATATTCAGTAAAAATAAGCTCCGCGGTCGCAAATATTTTGGAAAGAGACTTCAATTATTCCAACTACTAAATATATAGCTCACTGATGACTCCTTGTAAGTGGAGACCCACACAGCATGACGGTTATGTTAGAATTTGAAGGGCAAATGACAAATTGCACAGTTGCAACAATTCAATTGACCTTGCCAAACGTAATATAATGGAATGAGTGGCAAATAGAAGGCACCAAGTGTGAGTGAAGTGAAAAGGAGACCATCGAAGATGCTGGAAAAGGCAGCAAGATAAATGGAAAAACATAGAGCCATAATCCATGCTCAGTTGGGTTGAGTTTTATTAGAAAAATATATATGAGTATGGATGTGGAGGATGAGTATATGTTTTCTTCTCCTTCTAATATATATATATATATACAAATGGCTGTAAATGTAGAAAGTGCTGAGTGTTACAGTGGCCGACAGAATACCCAATATAATAAGAGCGAAGGACTAAAGGAAATCCTGTTGAAGATGCAGGTTTATCTGAGAAAATTTGCTTATGCGTGTACGAGTAAGTAGCTACATTTGTGTAAATTTAAATATAAGCAAAGTTATTTCAAAAGTTATATGCATATTTACGTAAGTGTACCTTCATTCTATTTAATTTAATGACGTGGAAAATTAGAAAATAATTGCACACTTTCTCCTTTGCCTTCATGTCGCATTTATGAACATTCCTATGAATAACTGTTTATTTTCATATGTTAAACTGTTACAAAGTTGGACAGTTTTGAATAAACAAATCATTATGATTTAAAAGACAGCCGAAAATAATTTCAATGTGCCTCTTGGAACATTGAATTAAATTTTTGAATAATAAAAGTTGATGAAACACAGAAGGTTATAAAGCTGTTATGGAGTAAGTCAAGGATTAAGATTTTAAAGAAGAATCAAACGAAAAAAAAAATTTTTGTTTTTTTTTTGTTTTGTCATTCATAATATATTTGTCGAGTTCCCAAAAGGTATTGAACAGCACAAAAGAGGCTAATGAAATCTTGTCTTGTATTATATTTCATGTACCTGCGGTACTTCTTATGCCAAACAAAAAGCAAAAAAAGTGGAAAAAATTAAAACCAAGTCAATTTTTGTCAAGCAATAAAATCTAATAATTTAAGCTTCTTGAATAATGATTAAGTATCAATTTCTCTTATTTACGATTTTTTCAGAGCTTAAATTTGTTTGTTAATATTTCACCAATATTAAATGTAGAAATTTTAATTATTCCTTAATTCTTGAAACTTTGACACTGGCAAGGGAGAGATTTGAAACAATGAAAATTAAATAAACAATTTCAATGTGGGAAGAGGGTTAAAACCACATTTGAAAATATTTTTGAGAAGAAACACTATTACGGTCGTACGTTAATGAATATTATGTTGTGCATTTAAATTTCTTTTCATTTTTTATTTATAATTTACTTTAACTTAACTGTATTAAACTTATTAAAAAAAATTGTTTTTAAGCGCATTTGTGTTTACAAAGAACTTGCTCAGCCATGGTACACTAATCAACTTAGAGTTTTGAAAAAATAAAAAAACCCGATATTTCAAGCTTTATTCAAGTACAGATATGCACTCACATTATTTGAAATACTCAATTTTGCGACGCAAACTCTTTGTTTTAAATCGAAAATGTTATAATGCTAATTTGTGAAAAATTTAACGTAGTTTAATAACAAATCCTAAATCATTTTATGGCTTCGTAAGCGCTAAGCACCATGTATCTGGACTTCCTTCTACTATGAAGTTTCAAAATAACATTTCCAATGATAGTCAGAAAATTTCCAATTTGTTAGTTAAATTTTTCAAATCTAATTATTCTCCTAGGATTCAAATCAACTCATATTACCCTTACAAATTATGTAGGGGGTAACTTAGTCCATACACCTACAATATCGTCTGAGGATGTATTTCTTCATTTGAAGTCCTTAAAAAAGTCATGCACATATGTTCCTGGCCTGTATGGAAAGAATATTTTATTATACCCCTTCATAAAAACGGAAATAGGTCTTTGACAGAGAATTACCAAGGTATAGCTAAACTCTCTGTGATTCTTAAATTATTTTAATCACTTATCACTGACCATTTGACTCTTTCAATCTCTTCATTTATATCACATTCCCAACATGGATTTGTTAAAGGAAAATCTACAAGCACAAATTTGCTTGAGTTCACTTCTTATATCATCGATGCGTTCAGAAAGAACAGTAGCGTTGTCGTAATACATACCGACTTCAGCAAAACTTTTGGTAAAGTGTGTTACTCGGTGCTAATCAAGAAACTTGACTTACTGGGTTTCCAACCAATGAAATGGATCTCCACATATCTGTATGATCGAACTCAAAAAGTAATGTTTAAAAATTCCATTTCAGATACCGTTAATGTTTCTTCAGTAATACCTCAGGATAGTCATCTGGGTCCGATTCTGTTTTCACAATTTATAAACGATATATCTTCTCAGATAAAATTTTCAAAACTCTTAATGTTTGCGTATGATGTAAAACTTTATAAATCATACACTTCGGCAAATGAGGTATCTTACTGCAAACAGGCATAAACAGCATGGTTGAATGGTGTAAAATAAATCAGATGCCCCTAAATCTTAAAAAATGTAAAGTTATGTGGTTCTCCCGAAGACAATTACTTACACTACAGATAATTACAATTTGGAACAGGTTCACCATTTTATTGACCTGGAGATCACTATGTACCCTAAATTCAACTTCACACATCACATTGATGTGATAGTCAGCAAAACCAAAGGTATATTGGCTTTTGTGAAACGGTGGTCAAAGGAGTTTAGTAATCCCTAAAGCTTTTTACATAACATTAGTAAGACCTATTCTTGAATAGGATTCTGTGATTTGGAACTCGAAGCATCAAATCTACTCTGATAGGATAGAGTCTCTTTAAAAACAATTCCTCCTATTCGCATTAAGAAATTTGCATTGGGATTCTCAATACAATCTTCCTTCTTATACTAGTCGTCAGAAAAATATTTTGTCAACTCTCAACTAATCGTTACATGACATTTTATATTTGAAATAATTCTTAAAAATCAGCTGATGAATTTTGTTCTGTAGCTGAACTTTTTTAGTTCTCATGCGAACAGCGCTCCTCGTGCGGATGGGCGGGAGGTGGATAAACCGATTTGTTGAGTTATTATCGTTTTTTTAAATTTCTTAAGGCAAATTTATTTACATTAATAACACATATTAATAACTGACACTGTTAATATTTTATGGAATCTGCAGCTAAATTCTGCTGCTTTGGCGGTAAGAACTATCCACTTTTAATTTAATTTTCAACCATTTTTATTTTGATCAATTTGATCAATAAGTTTTTTACTAAAGATATAAAAATCTATCTAAATGTAGCGGTACCGACCTATTCGAAAGTGCTGTACTTTGGGCTCGATTTTCCTTATAAATTTTTGATATATAGGAAGCCGTTTGCCTAAATTTAAAGAGAAAGCGTATTTTTTTCCGGGAGTGGATCGGAGACCGATGTATTCCAAAAAAAATCAAATTTATGGTTCAATTTATCAGAAATTCATTACGTAATTGGATTTGTGATATTTTTGATATAAACACTGCTTTTTCTTCCGGAATGTGAACCATGGACCGAATTATTCGATAAAAATCGTATTTATTATTTGATTTACTTGAGATTATTTTTTGTTTTTGCAGAATCAAGTAGCGCTCTTTGAATCAAGTAGCGCTCTGCTTTCAAATAAAAAGTTATTACTACTAAAAGAAATGTGTAAATCGCATCATTAAGACGATTCAACACGGCAATTAAAATTTGCAATATTCACTTAAAATGAACTGATTAATATAGATTTTGACCAGATAAAAATGAAAGATGTTTGAGAAGCTTGGGATAAGCATAGAAATATTTTTAACAAAACCACCAGGCCAGAGTTTTAAAAGAATTGGCTTAATATCTTCTGAAAAGGCTTCAAAAAGTAGCAACAATTAAAAATTTTTTGTTCAAAAATGTAAACATTTATCGCAGATATTGCTGTTTATATTAGAGCTCTAAATACCCGGGCATCGGCAGCTCCATGCTCGCTCGATACTCGATCACTACTCTACTCAATTTTCAAGTTTGTTTGTAATCATTTCGTTGGCCTTTTAATGATTTGTACACTTTTCACGATTATCATTTACTCCATAAAAAAAAGCGTTTACGTAGATAATTTACATATTTTGTGCAACATTATATGTAAATATATATATATATATATCGCTCCTGGATGGATGAGCTAAGCCATGTAGTTACCCTAAATTGGCTTAATCATAGAGATAGAGTAAATGACAACTAGAGCATACTTACATACACATGGTCATAGTTCTTGTTGTCTAATGAACTAAATTAAAATTCACAAAATTTCAAAGTGTCTAACGAATGCAATACATAGCTTTCATATATTCGTATATATGTGCGCGTTCGTTGGTTCTCAAATACTGCATGATAGCTTGCAAGCGCGTTGCCACTTTAAATATGCAAAACATTTTATTACATAATTTAGCCAATCAAAAGAACTATCATGCTTATACATATACAGCAAGTGAGTACACATGAATGTATGCTTGTATGTGCGAAGATAGCACACATAAAAATTTAATAAATGCCACGTGCCCGTGGTTATTTTTATTTCATTTAATTTCTTTTTGTTGTTGTTATTATTTTAGTTTTTTCTAACCCTCACGAGTGTCCTCTATCGCCACAAATAATCAGTCAACCAGCAAATTAAGCCACTCGCTGGCGAAAAATTACATCCTCTTGTTGAAGGCGTGTTTGACGCCCACAAGTATGCTTCACTTTTAGCGCTGAACACTGCAGCAATATAATATTATAATATTTTACGGTTTTTAAGCCACTGCCATATTAAATAAGTATACAACACATGCTTAGCATGCATCATTTATCAAAATTTTCCACGCATACACACACGCTCAGGCAGCTTATCCAGTCAGTCAAGAGGCATCCAGCTAACTGCTTGTGTGCGCTTGTGGTGTAAATGTGTAAATATGTTTGTATGAATTGCCAGTATACAAGACACATTTAGTTATTTTAAATACATTCATTTAAAATTTACACAACATTTTCACGCTTCAACGCCTAAAATAACACCATGCATTTTATGAATTTCCGCTAACGGTAATGCCGTTGAGGTTGGTAAACTCGTTGAACTTGTTTTGGTAGGTGCCAAAAGATTTCCGACAGCAATCGCTTGTTATTATTTTGCTTTGTATAAAATACCTTTTGAACTAATAAAGAACACAAAAAGTAGAAGGGAAGCATACCTTAAGGTGTCTCAGCAGGTGCACGTTTCTTAGATGCTCTTGGCATGCATAAGCCAGCAATGTACTCATAATGGTGCCTACGGTTGTTTGAATGTCTGCAACAGCAGCAAACGTAAATAGCTGCCTACAAGCCTGCTGTTCGTATGAATTTAAATATTGTTTAGATGCGGTCTACTTTACCCTCATTTTGTACACAATCGCTTTTGTTAATGTATTTATAAAATTACTGTTGTTATTGTTATTTTCTTTGTTGATTACATTTAAGCAAATTTCTGGCGTAAAACCGCAGGTGGAATATGTCATAAACACATGTTTTCCAACAGTCAACGATTTGTTTGCCTTAGTTTCGTAGCAACATCTGAAGCTCCTACATATATGTACATATATGTGAATTTGTGTAAATATTAGCTAGCAAGTTTAATACAAATTTGGCACTTACAAACAGCCTAAAATGCCACTAAACAATTTGTTTACATTTGATGCCTTAATATGTTGAAATGTGGTTTATGTAGGGAACAGGTGAAAGCATCCGCTTTCAACTCTTGTCTGTTTGATGGAAATACTTGACGTAAATTAATATGCCAAAGTTATATATTGTTACACATATATAATAATAAAACTTAGTCAGCATAACTGTGGCGCACAGTGGACAGTTTGAACATGTTAACGGGACCAAATCATAACAAATCTTTTAACTGCGAATATTGTTAGGTTAATAAGAAAGCTCAGAGGTTCTAGGAGCGGAAAAATCATTGATCCATCTTTAACAATAAAAGAGATAATAAGGTCAAATTATGAAGTCATGAACATATTTACATTTGTGCATTGAATTTTAATGCATTTTTATGTGTTTTTTAATTTGTGAATTTTTTTTTCATTATTAAATGCATTACCAAGCCTGTAGCCTGTTACTTTTAAACGATGGTAGGTACTTTGTTTTAAGTGTTTCTTTTTTAGTTCGTGTTACATTTCTTATTGAAAATTTCATAACCTGACAGATGTGGTCAAACTAATATAATAATTTAATATAATATATATAATAAAAATAAATTCATAAGCTTTGACTAGACGCCACGACTGTGTTTAACTGAATCTTTAAAATATATTCTGCCAAGTTATTATAGTCCTATTTTTTTTTTTTGCGGCATTTAGAAAATGTAATTTTTGTTCTGCGCTCACCGTTTACCGACGAAAATTTTTGTTTGCTAGTTTTTTTAAAAAGCGGCCGAATTAGGCAATTTTTTGTTTATTTTAAGGCTACCGTAAATCATTCAATAAATAAGGAAGAAGGAGACCTCAATTTTAGGGAAATTTTTAAATTATCCAAAGATTAAGACCTTTTCGTGTTTACTCTTTGGTCACACTGATGTTGTGAAGGAAGCTAGTAACAATAATCACAAACAAAAATTTAGTGAGAAGCATCTAATTGACGAAAATAATATTCGTCATTTGTTGCCTTTGGTATTCATTACTATACACAACCTCGAGGTCAATAGTTTTAGGATAAGGCAAAATCCCAACCTTCGCTATTATGAAAGAAACAACTAATATGTAAAAGAAAAAAATATTCAACTACAAATAATGGATGTACTGAATTGACTCTTATCGATAGTAGGCTTATTTCTATTTATCATTAGCTTTTGTTGACCATGGTGGATGTCAATGCACAACAATTTTCCACAATTTTTCTATTCAGAAATACTTCATTTGCATATCGGCTGCACATCATCCCAAGCGAAACGCATTGTAACCAGCCCTAGATTACTGAAAATCACAACTTTGGTTTACCAACACTGTACTCGTGAATTCACCGCTTGACTATGTTTTGCATATTGAAAAAAAAGCAACTCAATACTCAAATGGGCCTAGTTGTTGATAAACCAAAGTTTACTTTTTTTGGGCCAGTATTGACGGTAAGACTTCTCGGCGTTTTTTTCGTGATAGTGAAAAAACTGCATTCATTACTGGTTTAAACATAAATGTATGGAAAAATTTTGATAGTTATTTAAGGACTAGCCCGAAATAAGCTTTAAAAAGTTTGGAAAGTTTATTTCAAAAACAAAAAGTTGTAAAATAAGTCTCTTTTTGTGGTAGTTGATATTATTTATTTGTTGTGGAAAGTCATAGTAGCATTTATGATTGCTGAAATGTTATTTATACACCACTAAATAAATTAATGGATAATCTAAAACTAATATTAAGCGAATTTTTTGCTTCACATTCGAGAATATCATGTTAATACGTAATAAAAACCCACATTTTGACAGAAGATACAAAAAAAAAAGCAGTTCAAAGATCGACTGCGTGGCGTTAGGAATGAAAATTTCAAATGATTTTCTTCATGCTTTTTCTTAAATTTTTAAATAATTTGAAATAATAAATTAATTAATTAATAATTATTAATTAATAATAATTTGCATATTTGAGTTATGTTATGTGTCCAGTAAGCGTTCTAAATTCATATTCTGCCCTCTTTCGCTTTCTAATCGCTTCTGTTTAAAATGTGTACTGCTTGCTTTAAGGGGTTAGGTGGATTTCAGAGGTAAAAAAAGAAATTTTCACTATATTTTTTATATATGCAATCATATATTTTATTTTATTTTACTTTTTTCCTTATCAAAGATACACATTCAAACAGTCTTTTGTGAAATTTTTATTCAATAATTCCGAAAACTCAGCCGTTGGTAGCTCATCTCCTTTGACGTCTCAAAAGAAAATGCTCCCGCCGTGGACAGCATAACTCATTATTGGTTCATCTAAAGTAAAAAAAACCAAAAATATTTAGTTAGTAAATGGATAAATCTCGTTGTTGGACGAAGGAAAGTACAAAACATGAAAATTATAATTTTTGACAGACTTTTAACAAAAAAAAACACATTTTTTGATCAAAGTTTTGTCATGCATTGGCTCGAAAAAATTAGTTGTAATAAAACATACTTCGTTCAATGTTTGAACAAAATCGCTTTATAACTTTTCGACTTAAAAAATAGAGTTTTGAGATAAACGCGTTTAAAGTTTCAAATTGACACATACACGGCCTGATGGGTATATAAGGGTATATCTCTTAGAATTTTACTCCGATCGATTTGAAATTTTAGGAGAATATTTTAAACATATTTAACAATTTAATAAGAAAAGTGAAAAAAATTGATTTTTTAAATGTTCAAACCCAACCTAACCCCTTAAGTTACTCTACCAAAAGAGCTGAGAAGTAGAAAATCATGCTCGAAGTTGCTCTATTTCTACTTAGAGCAGACTAAGGAAACAAAAAAACGCAAGTTTTTGAAAGAGAGTAATCTAGAGCAGCTAAATAAACAACCCTTATTTTAATTCGCTTCAGAAACTATTTTTTGATCTACTTGATGCACTACCAATCGCTGAATGTCTCTTTTAGTTCTGACAAATATATTAGAAATATTTATTTTAAACAAATTAGGTCAATATAAATCAGAGAATGAAAAAAAGTTTTAATTCATTAATATCAAGGACGGTTCAAGATAATTAATAAAATGATATATGTATACTTTAGCAATAAGTGAAAAACTATTATATTTTTTGGAAAAAAACTTATATCAAAAGTGCCCAGCTGGGGAAGCACCAGCTTTTAAAATAAAATACGAAGTCCCTACATTAATTAACAGCATTTAATTAGGCCATGGGCTGCAAACAGCTGCAAACAGATATCACCGGGTGACTTATTAGCCACATCTTCTCAGGGGGTAGTTGGCGGCTGTTATGTTTACATAGAACTTCGTTGTGATGAATATACATTAGAACTCTTTCTAAGTCATTAATTATAAAAGCTGTTTCACATTTCCTACTAACAATTTTGTGGATTAACTTTAATATTCACATTTTTTAGTTCAATAAGAACATTTAAAATCTAGCATATTGTATTATTTTTTCAGACCAATTATCATAGCTGGTGTTGCTACCTTATCTTAGCGTACAATATGGAGAGTTCCTGCTTTTTAGCAGCAACTCTCTCTCCACGGATACATACGAGTATTTGCAGTATCCTTACGCCTACCAAACCCAAAATGGCGGCTATTTCTGCGGGCTTCTATGGATTTACGCACGGTATAGCGTGTGAAAGATAACCGACTTTTCAATAATCAAACTATCCTTAGTCAATTTTCGGATATATTGACGAGAATTGGTGCTAACGATTTCATTAATCTCCTTAGGATCCAACCAAATCTTTTTTTTTTTTTTGCCATATAGCAACTTTAAAGAACTCGTGTGGACTTACTATCGACGAATTTCGGAAAACATTTGCAAAGAGAAACAAAATATTTATTCCCTAATTTTATTCTAAATAATCCAAATCTCACATTACTTAAAATTTCATGCTGCACATGCTAAAAAAACAACAGGATTAAAGTAATAAGGGCTCTAAATCGATTAATTTCACGCCAGTTTATCCAAATACACCATTTTCTGTACTTAATAACCATTATTGACTACACATCCGATGTGAACCTAAAATATGCAAATCTTGCTCACATTATCGCAAATAAAGCAAAACGTTTGATATAATTTACTTTTATACTTTTTTTATACGAATTTGAAAAGTTGTTTGCCAAAGTAATATAGTAAAATAAATTGGCACCTAAAATCATGCAAAACCAATTTGCTTACGCGTCTAAGCCGCAACTGATTGGGAAACTAAGAAAGTTGGTGACGGGGTATTAAGTGTCCACATGCTACTAAATTCAATACAAACTAAAGTGAAGTGGAAACTGAGTTGACGGCAATCAAAATGAGTTACCAAAACATATATAGTAGATAGATAAAATAAAAAATCTTTAGTGGTTTTCGCCTGCCATTGACATGTGAAAAACTTTTTCGATGATCACATATCTCGGATTCCATAACACTTACTACGACCACACACCCAAATTCGTCATCGAATTCCTTAATTTATACAAATATTTAAGCCAATTTATGTGTTGGTGGGCTGTTTTATCATCCCCCCTCTGTCGGCCTTGAGCTCGCTTAGTCCTCATGATTTTTTATTTTTGATTTTCACAAAACTTTTTTTTTCTTATCCGTACTTTTTTCATTTTTACATTTTACTTTCCTATATATTTTCTTTACTTATTTTTCAGCTAATTCCAGCTGTTTACTTACATTTAATTCAAATTTGATTCTTGCGCTTTGAAGTCTCTATCGCTCTTCAAAGGACATACCAAAGACCAGAAGCGGGGACATCGAGAATGTGGCAACTTGCGTAACATTTAACACGCTAAATGTATATAAAAGTGAGAACAGTACACGCTACATAGATATATTCTCATTTTGCAAAGAAAAAAGAGAAAAGCAATGCAGCACGCAAAATCCCTTCCTTTGATAGTATTTATTTGAGCTGAAAAACATTTCCACTTCCACTATTCTAATTTTTCTCTTGTTTTTTTCTTGATGTTATTTTCTCTACATTTATTTGACTGTAGTCCCTTAAAATTTCACTTGCTATTGAACTTATTGTTAAACTTTTCAATAAAAAATTGCCTTAAATGCGAAATTAAGTAAAAATGTCTCAGACATTGGCTTAATGTCACTGTTGGCCAGCCACATTTGTATTTATATTACCACCCATGTACATATATGTACCACCCATGAGTACAGTGAACGTCTGCATAGTTAGTTGTGTGAGTTTGTGCGTAGCTGAGCGAATTTCATAGGATACGGAAGTCTCAGCTTAATGTCTATTTAAATATTAAATGTTGGGTTGATGTTTAGTTGTGGAAGTTTTAATGTGACTAGGAGTAAAAGAAATAGTTGGAATAGGTATTTATTATGGTAAAAGGTCAGAATTTTAGGTTGGACAATTCTGCGAAAGATATCTTTAAATCAGATTGTTTACGCGAGGAGTGTAAATCCTCACAAAACTCTAGACGCTGGCTTATTGATTTCAGCCATTTTTGTTCTTGCATTCTACCACCCATCTAGGCGTGCATATATGCAAGTATGCCATTCTCAAGTGGCCAGTGAAGAGATTCGGGAAAAATAGCCTATTGCTTGAAATGGTATTTATCTTCTTTGATATAAAGTTTTGCAATCTGATCTCTTTTGCGTCATCCCATCCCTGTTGTTTTTAGCAGTTGTGATTGACAGCTGCGCCACCAAACGGCAGAAAGATTTTTCAAGAAAGCTTTCTTCAGTTTTATAACAGATATACACTCAGAGGGGTTGAAATTTTCCACCGTAGTCCATATCAATTCGAATTTTTTCTAGCCTTTAAGATTTTAGTCTGGCCAAGATTCGAATTCATAACCCTCGTATCACGTATTGTCAACCACTCGGCTACTACGACAATCATCTACAAACTGTATCGTGTTCGGGACAATCCTGACTGTACATGGTTTTCGGTCACCGGTCTGTTGATTTTTTCTAACATCCTTCAGACTTGCTTCTCGATAAGTTGAGTCGATGGTGCGTAACGCAATTTCTACCTCTAAATCGACTAATAAGGCAATGTCTCGAATGTCTGAAACTCGACATCCCAAATAGTTTTGAGCCCGTTCAATGTGATCATAGGAAAAGACAGGAAATGTTTCCTATCGAAATCCTTATAGATTGAGCCGTGATAGAGGATTTTTAATTTTTTATTCAAGATTTTTCCTACATAATTATTTAATTTGTTCAATCTGCTCTCGAAATTAAGAAACCCCACATAAACGTACATTATTATAAGTGTTTAACATTAATAATTAAAGCACCAAAGCGTAGGCAATCAACCCTTAAATATTCTAATGGCAACAAACTTAATTTCGATGATTGTCAAAGATTGAGGGAAATGTTTTACAAGTTAATTAAATAGTTAGCGTTTCAGGGAAAACAAACAAGCAAGAGCGATTTTACTATGAAAATTCCACTGAATTAAATGAAAAATATATTATACAATAATAAAAAGAACGTATAATGTGGAATGGCAATGTAAATTCTTAACTTACGATCAACTGCACAAAGGTTATGTTATAAACAGTTTTCATGACTTCATATACTTATACACAAATTTATCTACGATGCATAAATGCATGTGAAAGAAAATTTCTGGAATTCAACTTCAGGCACACCCAACAAAGCCTCCCACTGCGTCTATGAAACGAAATGGATTTTCACATTCTTAGCACTTACGATTCCGTTGTAGTATTTTAATTCTCTTGAGTTATTTTAAATGTTACTCTGTGTGTATGAATACGTTTATTCGAAAAATTTCTCAAAGCTCATTTAAGGCCTCAGCAGGGAGTTCACATTGACGCTCAACAATAATTAACATGCAGTTTTGATATCATTTCAAGTTGTCATAAATCAGCAGCAAAAACATGCCGTCCATGCCAACAACAACATTTTCGTCATCAATGCCACACTTTTTATCGCACTCCGTGCAACTTGAACATTTTCAGGTGATGCATGAAAACATTTACTGAGTAATAAATTTGCATAATAGCACTTAAATGCACATTAGGGTTGTAAAAATAATTAGAAAATAAAATTCGTATAATTTGCAGCTTGCCATAAAGGACATTGTGTTAGTTCTTGATTTTCAGTCAAGAAAAATTAGTACATATTCGTAATCTATGCATCAAAATAATTCAAGATCACTATTATAATCCAAAAGGAGTAAATAGAAGTTAAAAATTTCAGGCCTGTACAATTATTAATTCATATTGCTGCCATAATTTTGGAAATATCAGCGTTCTTTTTATTTAAAATTTAATGTTATGCGTAAAATCTTAATGAAATCAATTGAATCTTTAGTATGGTTGCGCTTTATATACTTTGAGCGTAATGAAATTAGGGTTTCGTTGGGTTGATTGAGCTTACTGAAGAGATGTGACTTCAAAATATAATTTTTTTTCTTAATTTTCGAAAATCTAAAGTCTTAAGTCTTGCTCTTTCAGCAAAGATGTAATTTTCCAAAGTCTTAAGGGGAGAGCATTTAACTTTTTACCCTAATGTGCATATACGTATATGGTGTATGATAAAACGGTCACATTTCTGTTATTTCTTGTGCATATCCGCAGGCGTATAATATGTGTAGTACAATAAACGAAAAAAAGTTCTTTTACACTCTCTTCCTTTTCGAATCCCCTTTTTTACAAATCATTTTATTTGCCTATCACTCGTTGAGCTCTAACACTTTTTTCGTATTTTTTCCTAATTTTTTTCTTTTTTTCTTGTTTTTGCTCTGCAATTGGAAAGATTTTTCCTGTACGATAAGCGCTGTTAATGTAATTAACACGCCACGTTTATATGAATACATTGTGTATACATAATATTTAACGAAAATGTAGTTAATACTGCTGGGCGGTCACGGCGGTATGAAATATGATCATGTGTGTGTTAGATCATATCTGATACATTCATTAAATTCATTCTGCAAAGATGTGTAGCCGAAGGTGACATTAATGTGAAGATTGAAGTGAAAAAATTCATTGATATACTCTTTGAAAAAAAACTGCAATATCTATTCAGAGCAAAACAACAGTTCAACAAGTATGAAATTTGGCGAACGAAATTTACACGCTAAGCAAGGAATATTAGAATAACTTACATTTTTTCAGTACATAATTCTTCAATCAAACTATTTGCTTTCAACACACACTATTTGCATCGGTTGTGAGTTTTTACAAAGAGCAAACTAATCAAAATATTTTGTCGACAAGTTTTCTTTATGTTGAAACGAAAAAACACAACACTTGGCTTTAACTCAATATTAACAATCAATTTAGCAAAAGCACCATTTTTTTCTGTTCGCCACAGTGAAATTCAATCAAACAACCAACTCTGCAAAAAATTCCCTCTTAGCGCCTGGAAAGGAAAGCAGATTTGTTTGAGAACTTTTGAAGAAACCTTACGCAATTTACGTAAAAATTGCCTCTACTAGTTGCAGAAAAACCAAAAAACAACTAAAAAAGAATAGAACAACAAAAATCTTTAAATAAACGTAACAAAAAAATCAATGCATCGCTCACATACATAATTGCAAAGCAAGAAATCCTAGCCATACCAAAGCCAAAGCAGCAGAACGAAACATAACAACAAAGCAAAGCATCAACTTACATTTATTTACATATTTATCTAAATACCAGTTCACCTATGTATACATTAAGGAGCGAATAATTATTTTATTTTATATATCTATTTAATTTATTTATTCATTTTGTTTCATTTTACATTTCTATATTTTATTTTAATTAATCCACTTGTTATTTATTTACCCAATCATTATTTTGTTTTAAGTTAATGTTGTTTACTTTATATTATTGTAACACATTTTATTTTATTGTATTTTATTTTATTTAATTTTACTTCATATAATTTTATTTTAATTTATTTTATTTTATTTTATTTTATTTCTTTTAATTTTTTAATTTTTTTTCATTTTATTTTTTCATTTCATTTTCTTTCATTTAACTAAATTTAATTTAATTTAATTTTCTTTAATTTTATTTTTTCATTTTATTTTACTTTATTTCATTTTATTTTTTATTTATTTTACTTTATTATATTTTATTTTTTTATTTTTTTATTTATATATATTATTTTATTTTTTTTATTTTATTTTATTTTATTCGTTTTTATTTTTTTTTTAGTTTTTTTTTTATTTTACTTTATATTATTTCATTTTAAATTAAGTTATTTTATTTTAATTTATTATATTTTATTTTTTCTATTCTATTTTATTTTATTTTATATTATTTTATTTTATTTTAATTTATTTTATTTTATTTTATTTTAATTTATTTTATTGTATTTTATTTTATTTTAATTTATTTATTTTATTTTATCTAATGTTCTTATATTATGTTGTGTTTTTGTCAAGCCAGCACTTGATGCATCTCTTTCCTCAGAATATTTTTTATCGTTTGTATGTTGTTCAGCTTGAAATGAAAGCTATACACAACAACAACATCAGAACAAGTGACTGCAATATTGTAAGGCACAATCAACTGGTGTTTCAATTTCCACAAATGTGTGGCACACACCCATGAGTACATACACATTTGCATACTTGTATAGTTGCTTTGACTTGATAACTGTTTGGTTGCTTGCTTGGTTGGTATTTAACCCCGTCCGGTTTGGTTTGACTCTCATTGGCTTCCTTTGTGAATTGCCGTTTGGTGTTTATGCTGCTGCGCTGCTGCCACTGCCCAGCAATTTCCGTGTGTTGGGTTGCATAATCACACACTTACATACAAATTTCTTCACAAAAGCATATACAATATAACGGCAGTTAGCCGCCTTTAGAGACATAGATACCACCTGAACCAGAGCTCCATTATACTCCATGCAAACGACGTTGATGCGGTTTTCAAGGTAAAGATACCAGCTACAATGAGTAGTAAGCGACTAACCATCAGCCAGCATACAAGAAGTCAATTTGATTTTGCCCTGAGAGAAAATTTCCCATAATTTTATATTTTGAGTGTTGAGAGAGATAGAATATTTCAAGAGAGAAAGTTAATTCTCTAAATGAGAAAGGAAAGGGATGTTTTTTCCATGCTAGAGGCACTGATAAGCCGGATGGATATTGGAAATAGTCTTGTAAGGGGTGAAATCCAACAACCGGGGATATTTCTCCACAATGTCTGACGTCAGAATGGAAAATGGGAAATATTTTAGTACTGCAAATGAAAACCAGTTACCCGTTTATCTTGGCAATAAAACAGAGGCATAAGGAACTAAAACGCTTTAAACTGAGTTCGGATAACAAAAAGTAAGCTGGTACTTCACATTCTTTTGATGATTGGCTTGGTTAGTTAGAACACTATGCCATGAGTTACATATGTCTTTTTGTGGAAACTCGAACTCTTTAATCATCTAACTCAAATCAGTTTTCAAAGCATCTAATGAGTTTTTTAGGTTACGTAAGGTTTTGTATTTTCCGCACTGCTACGGTAGCAAGATGACAATCTCATCAACTGTTTCATTTCACGGAACGCCCTTGTGACCTGGAACACAGAACATATGACTCCGCTTTCTAGCAGCTATCCGGAAGCTTGGTATCTAGCTCTGCGCAGTAGATTCTGGCGCCCACGTCGACATCCATTTTCGATCTGCCCATGTATATGTTGCAAGTTTCGCTGGAGGGTCACATGTCCCCTTGCCAATGTGATTTGAAACTTTAAAGTCGCAAAACTTGCAGCTGACTTCGCTGCAAAACTTTCCACTGCATTGTCGATTGATGGTAGGTTGAGTAGTATTTCTAGAGAAGCCGTTGGAGAGGTTCTTAGTGCTTTCGTTATGCAAAATGTAGCGTTTAACTGTATTCTCTTCAATGGTTTCCTGTATGATATTTTACTAGTAACGGTATACCAGTAGTTGTTTCCCTAGGCTACCCATGGCTCCTGAACTGAGCCGCATCGTAACCGATCCTTTTTGAGAATCTATATTGAGAAGGAGTCCCCCAAATTTATTCGGCCACAGTGCTTCCTTCGGTTCTACCGTACAAGGTATAAGCACCTTCTCTTCTGGTATGAACGGAAAGCCGCTGTGTCCCAATATCTCTAGAACTACCCCCACCCACAGGTTTTGAAACTTCATGACCACTTAATTTACCCATAGCACTGAGGGATCGTCATCAAATGGACAATCTCTCATCCGAGGCATTTGCTGATTTTTCATTGGAGTATAGTTTTTATGTGGTGGATTCCGAACCCTACGCACAACCGTAGGAGATTCGCCTTCTCACTTTAGCTCGCCTCCAAACGGATGTTTGTTGGCTACCCAGAGGATACTTGGTCAGAGGATACTTGGATATCGGAAGTCGTTATCTGCTTGAACCATATGCAAGAGAATCGCTTCTGGCCACTCCCAGGTGAATGGCAGTCAGAAGCTTTCCGCACTTGCGTGAACTTTTCTACACTTGGCCCCATCCTCTGTTCACTGTCAACAAACTGATCGGACCTTATCCGTGTAGCTTTAGACATGGCAAATCCACCGTGCGTCAAATCTTGGAGAAGACCCGATAGAAAAGAATCGATACACACCAACTTTTTATCAATTCTAAAGCTACCTTCGACAGCACGATAAAGAACTGCCTCTACGCCGCTATGTCTGAATTTGATATCCCCACAAATCTTATAAGGTTATGTAAACTGACCCTGGATAATGCCAGAAGCGCAGTCAGAAATGGGAAGGATCGTTCGATAGTAAATGAGGTTTCAAACAAGAAGACTCTTTATCGTGTGATTTCTTCAATTTGATGCTGGAGAAAATAATACGAGCTGCAGAGCTAAATAGACCAGGCACAATCTTTTACAAGAGTGTGCAATTGTTGGCGTATTCCGATGATATCGATATAATTGGTCATAACATCCGTAATGTAAGTTCTGCGTTCTCCAGATTAGAAAAAGAAGCCAAGCGGATGGGTCTGGTAATGAACAATGGCAAGACGAAATATCTCCTGTAATCAAATAAACAGTCATCGCACTCGCGAAGTCGTAGATAATTACGTCTATCTGGGAACCAGCATTAATATCATCAACTCAGCCTTGAATTCCAACGCATATTCACTCTTGCCAACAGGTGCTACTTTGGACTGAGTAGTCAAATGAAAAGTAAAGTCTCCAAGTTGCTCATCATTTCCGTCCTGACATATGGCGCAGAAGCCTGGACGATGTCTACATCCGATGAGTCGGCTTTAGGAGTTTTCGAGAGAAAAGTTTTGCGGAAGATTTACAGTCCTTTGCGCATTGGCAACGGCGAATATCGCAGACGATGGAACGATGGAACGATGAGCTGTACGAGCTATACGACGATATTGACATAGTTCAGTGAATCAAGAGACAGCGGCTACGCTGGCTAGGTAATGTCGTCCGAATGGATGAAAGTGCTCCAGCTTTGAAAGTATTCGACAGCTTAAGCTCCATCGCTTTCCACTGCTCCTTCGTAAAATGTTCCAGGGGGTTGCTCCGGTCACGCGCCACGATTAAATGTCGCTTAGCTATCTTGCTGGCCGTTGTCTATAGAATAAATGGTAGGTCCTTACATGTAGCTCGGAGTCTTTGGGGACTTTGTAGGAGTGATATTGTTGGCATCCGAAAACTCTCCTTACCTCCAAAGTATAAAATAGGTCTTCAATTAACCACCCTACATCTGCTGGATTGTTCTCCCTCAATTTGGCCATTATTATGCTTACAAGTCTGACAGCATTTCGTCCTGTCCGCTGCCTTTCAAACTGGCTTAATTCATTGCATTATTAGACGAAAATCAGTGTACTTTGTTTACATTAACGTACCGTTAAGAACAACAAGACTTAGTTGGTTGATTAAAGAGTGTGAATGCCTGACCTCCAACAGCTATTGTTTTTGCAGACATTTGGAAGCAACGAATTTTTGCATATATACGGGCAACTGTATAGTCAGTAATCTTTCTAAATTATTCGAGTATATACTTATGTGTATATTTACAAACTTTTTCGACCTGCTTTGTTTATAAGCATTTACAATATTTGTATGTATGTAATCGTATTTATGCGTTTACCTATCACTTGTTAGCATCTGTATAGTGTCTCCGTGCAGTTAAGGTCATCACGTTATCGCATATGTCCACTTGAGTCCACAAAGGCACACAGTAAACTGCATACTCACAATCATACACGCCTAAGAGTTTCGATGGTGTAGTCACGCCGTGCAGCCAGGCTTCGTTCCCTCTACCTGAGTGGTGCTTTTTATACTTTTCGTCCTTTTTAGTCCACTTCGTTCGTTTATAAAACGCTCTGATTATCAACGTAGCCACACAAGTACGTTGTACCCCAGCCATTTTTCTTTTGAAGCACTCTCTCTGTTCACTCACTCATTTAACAGCGTCGGTCTTGTGGCTCTTATTTACTTGACTAAGGTGTGGTGCCACTCTGTCCAAGTTATGGCCGTTAATGAAGGCCACCAATTAATGTCACTGATGAAGTTGAAATTTGAATACTTATGTGCATACATAAGAGCAGATGTGCTTGTGGGGTTTTATGAGGGAAGCGATAAGCAAATTTTTGTTTATTCGAGGACAGTCTAGAATACGGTGATTGTTATAAGAAAATTAACGGTTTTATTTTATTGTACAGTGCAAAATTAAGTACCACTTGTGGAGAGTTAAGGTGCATAGAGAGAGCAAATTATATACGTAGCATAAAGTATATAAAAGGTATATGCGTTCACAAAGTATAAAGAATAATTTTAAGGCAGTGTTATAACTTTTCTCTTTTAAAGTGTTCTGTTTAAGCTCATTCACATACATTCAACATACTCATGCCATCTATTTCAATGAGCAAAATAGAGTAATATTTTTACTGGAAAGTATCTGTCAGCTTCCATTGAAATCAGCTATTATAGAACTAAGCAATGTGTAAAAACAGGCGAGTCTTACCTACCAATAACTAAAAAAAGAGGGTATGATAGTCGAGAAAGTAAAAGGAAAATTATCTGATCTGTATTACGAAAATATCACTAAACGAGAATTCAGAGATATGTGCTGAGTTCAAATTAAAAACTAAACTCAATTTCTCTTTATTTAGGGCACAGAACCCTGTTTCCATTTGGGGTTTCCTAAATAATTCTAAATAAAATGCACTTTTTTTATGAAATTCCTTTTTTATTACAAATTTTGAGTCTTGACATCATATGGGTAATACTACATCATTCAAATGACCGCCTCTTGAATTTTTGTAAACTTCGAGCCTTTCAAGGTAATTTTCGACCACTATTTGGCACATATTGGACGGCATCTCAGCCATAACTTGACGAATGTTGGTTTTCATGTGCTCGCGTAGCCACATAAAAAATCAAACGGCGTCTAATCGCACGATCTCGGTTGCCAATTGACATCACCAAGACGAGAGATTACGCGGCCGGTCAATTTCTCTCGCTCGTGTTGGGTAGCAAGTGGCGCCATCTTGTTCGAACCACAGATTGTCCAATTCGTGTTTTTCAATTGCATGCCAAAAAAAAGTCGCTTATCATACAACGTTCCGAATTGAAAGTGACAGTCACGCCGTTATCGCGTTCAAGGAATTAAACTCCAATCACACCTCCGGACCAAAGAGCGCACTAAATAAATACAACAATTTTGCTCGCTTACGTTACTTCGATACTTGTTTACGTATCCACCGAGTGAGTAATGTGTCTCTTCGCTGGAGAAAATTTTGTTGGAAAAATCGCTATCCACTTCTTGTTGTTCAAGCAACCTATCGACGTAACTACGACGTTGTGAATGGCCGTAGGTGTAAGTTGGCGGTAGCAGATGCCGAATGGTTAGTATCGCGTACAACAATTCGGAAGGCCCGGGTTCGAGCCCCATCCAAAATTTTAGGAAAATAATTTTTCTAATTGCGGTCGTCCTCGGCAGGAATGTCAAGCCCTCTGAGTGCATTTCTAACATGAAACAAAAAGCTCCTCAAAAAATTCCATCGGCTGTTGGGAGTTGGCTTAGAATAAACTTTAGGTCCCATTTATTGGTAAAAATATCAAACCGCAAAAACCACAAATTGGAGGAAGAGCTCGGCCGAAAATCACTGCAGCAGTTACAAAGCGCCAAAGAAAGTCCCAGCTCTTTCGACGCCATTAAATGAATAATCGGACAGCAGTTCTGACCACATCTTGCTAAGAGTCCAAAGCTTGAATGGACATTCCCACAGTTCTTGCAATTTCTAATTGTCTATTTAAACGAAGTTGTCCTTCAGATATACATTTGAGAAAACAAATGTCAACTTAGTTAATACCGTTTCTTGTCTTTCCTAGACGTCTGAAATTTAATTTAATTATTTTATTTATTAAATTAGATTGAAAACATTTGTGGCTTAAGATATAATATTTTCTGTCTCAATGATACGAATAGAAGATATAAGATTGTTTGAGACTTTAAGTTTATTGTACAGAAATTTCGGGATCTTACTGATAAACATTTAAAAAATAAAGATTTAATTACGCGCGCTTAGGAAATTTTATACATCACAGCCAAGTATAGAATAACGCTTAGCTGAGAGATGATCGTATGCCTTTAAACCAAAAATATATCTCGTAGCAGAGTTAATATTGATGTTTAATTTATGCAACAATTAAACGTGTATTCAAATTTTTCTTAGTTTCTACCACTACATGAGATGAAGACATGGTAGAGTAAAAAATATTTTACTCACAACTTCATTGACATGACCATAACATGAAAGTCCGAAATTAATGACGAACCCTAAGTTCTTAGCTTTGTCAAGTAATTTGAGCAGATTGGCTTCACTAAATAATGTAGGAAACTCGGAAGCCAACATTTTATCCTTACCGAGGTATATTATACAAGATTTTTGCGCACTGATGCAAAGTAAATTCTCGGTAGATCATGGTATTATTAAGCTAAGGCTACAAGATATACAATTGCGCATCATCGACATAGCCATGTAAACGTGAGAGTTTGCGTGTACTAAAAATGTCAGTTATGAAACTATTAAGTAATAGATAGCCTGAAATGGATCTCTGAGGAACACCATAGTACATATGCATGCGGTTCGAATAATTATTACTGACTCTTACCATTTGAACTCTATCGCTCAAATATCTCTCTATAAGTATTAATTCAGATTTGGTAACGCTAGTTTTTCGCACAATGGATTGTGATTAACAGTATCTAAAGCCTTAGAAAAATCAAGGAAGCAAAGTGGTGTTAAAAGGCCTTGATTGAAATCCTGACGTATAACATCTAAGGCCTTAACAACAGCAGTAGAACATGATTGATCGGCTATCAAACCACTATGTAAAGAGTTAAAAAGTTTATTTTTATGGATGAAGTCAGATACTTGGCATGCTATTAGCACCGAAAACACCTTCGAAAGTCCCGTTTATATGCTTATGGGCCCGGATTCGCAAACCAAAGAAGAACATGGTTTTTTGGCTATTGGTGTGATATTTGCTACTTTCCACTTAGATTTAATTTGACACACATTTTTGATACACAGATTTGATACTGCAACACATCTGGCTACTACTACTACTCACAAAAGGAACCAAACTGATGAAGAGCGTTGAAAGACGAAGTAGTCATCGTTCTAGACGTAGAATTAGTCGACGCACCACTAGAAGCAAAGAAAGTATTTAGCTCATTGGGATCAAGTGTACAAGGTGTTTCGGAGCTTGGTCACACACCAAACTCTTTCAAATTTATCCAGAGCCATTTAGGAGGCAACGATACGTTCAGCTTTGTACAGAAAAAGTTCTTCTTAGCTTGCCGTACAATTTGTGGGCCAAAAGATTGGAAAATTGATCTCTACACTTCTGAATACAACGAACGTCATGACCAGCGCAAATACTCTAAAATTACAATGAACTAATTAAAGACCTCCAATGAAATTATACTTCACTTTTCAACACAACACTACACCAACACTTTTTCTTTCCATCACATTTATTGAACATTTGTTCGTTTGTTGATGTTGTTTGTATTTTTAATGCTTCATTTAGTGTCGCGCCAATTTTAATCACTGCGAAAACACCAACAACAACTCAAACCACAGCAACTTTTACAACTCATCTCGTTTCGTCTGTTACAAGGCCAGCATATGTCTATATCTAGCGAAAACTCAAACGCTTTTCTACTATAATACTGTCAGCTGAATGTCACATCCACTTTCACGTACAATCTACTGAGAGTTGGGCTCGCAATGGCCAATCTCTATTCTGCCTACCTACCTCCGTAGCCTAATAAACTTGCGTTCGACGAGTCTGGCGGTTATTTGCTGAGCTCCTGCGGCGTCAAAGCCCAAATTGTTGCATTTCGGACACACGCTATTTCACAAGGCCGCACATAAAACTCTATGCATATACGCACACGTGCAAGCAGATATAAAACCAGCCACTCAGTGCATGGTTTGTAGCATAAATGCTTTGCATACCTTTCGGCGTACGACCAATGATGCACTACATACGCTGGTATGAGGCTTCCTATGTTAATTTTCTCTATGTGTGTATGAACGAATATATATGGTTATGTACGTATGTGTGGGTAAACGAATGAATAATTGATTTCATTTCAATGACATTGTGGCTGTTGCATTGCATTGTTTGGTATTCGTTTTTGTTTTCTCATCTCTTACTATCACTCTTATTGTTGCAAAATACACACACATAAACATATATCTGAACATACACACTCAGACGCGTTGTCTCGCCTTCATTCATCATTACACTTTATTTTTATCTTTCTCCCCGTCAGCCGTTCATTGCATCAACACACCCACAAATTGTCAAACTGTCATTTGGTGACAAACACACCCATAGAAAAACAGAATGTTTCGCTTTTCACAATTTATCCATCTACATATTTTCATGCATTTGTTATTATCAGTTGACAAAATGCATTTTTGTGTAATTTTTATCGGCATCGAAGCTGAGCTGCAGTTTTGCACATTGCGCGGGATGTAAAGTATGCAGCAGTTTATGTACTTTTTTTTTTGCATATTTTATGCTCACATTTGTTTGTTTATTTATTGCTTTCACGCAATTCGCTACTTTTCTCACCCAGTTTGGCTCCTTGGTTCTTCTTCACATCCACTAAAATTTTTTGTATTATCTGTTCATTAACTTTTTCAAAAATTACATTGCGTACAGTACATCGGAAAAAGATTCGAACCTGAGTTAATTATGCGTTCATAAAGCAGTAAAACGAAACTAAATTTCTAGACGTAATGATTGCATACAACACGGGTTTTTACCATAGTTTTTCGAAGCACGGTTACTCGTAAGCCACATCTCCTTGTCATCGATATGCAGAAAGAACTAAAAAGCTGATGGAGGCTTTGTACCTCCTATCTTGCACCCAAAAGTTTTTCACGCATTTGAACGATTATCACGGCTATCAAGCCTCGCTGACAAGGCTGTCATAGTTCTATAACTATAAGGCGATGGAAATAACGGATCAAATCCAACCAACATAGGTGTTTACGAAAAAACTTTAGACTACATCACTTACAATAACCTACAGGTCTTTCACAGTCTCTTACAAAAACCAAAGCCATTTATTCGTTTGCTAAAAGTACAGATCTTCATTAATCATGGACCCTCATCGTCCCGAATAACTTATCTAGTTTGTGTTGGGCTACAGATCAGAAAGGTTCTACGCCATGAAACGGACGGCAGAAAGAGCTGAATAATTAATCGAGAAATCACTTTTTAAAGCAAGCAAGTATACATATCGTATCGTATCTTAGATAATGTCTGCTGGCTACCTGCCTACCAGATGGTCTTGTAACCCTTTACCAACCTGTAGACAGTTCAGAAAGTAAAAATAATATGCCAGCAACTGGAGGATTTTCCAGCCCTTTCGGAAAGTTATCTTCGCCACAATGATGAATCGCTTTGCGAACCATATAGTTTGACTGTGAGCAGAGTTCCAGAAAATTAGAGTTTCTTGAATTGATATCATTTAGAAAAACATATGACACTTCTGAACGAAATTCCTACCTCGACTATTTGAGGATGGTTAATTCGAAATGTGCTCTCCCATCCTTTCCGAACAGGTCAATCCCACCAACCTCCAACCACCTCAACCCTTTCACATTTCTGTGTACTATTGTTTTCACTTCTTATCAGCTTATTTGTGTGCAAGCACGTTTGGATTTACTGCCTTTCACATCTATTCATCATTTTATGCACACATCAGCGGTGCGCATTTATCTGCTACTGCTAGGCTACCGTGAAGCTTCAACTCCACCATTTTGCTCACCCTTGAGCGCTTAAACCTTTAGCAACAGCTTTGCATTGCATATATCATTGTTGTTGGCTGAATTTTTGTTGTTGTTTGAGCTGTTGCTAAGGTTTAATCTTTTTACTGCCTTATGTTTTATATGCATACACAGACACCCACACATACATAAACATCATACAATTATTTTCATATAAAAACACCTTAGACTCCTCCCCTGGTCCCTGTATGTTTTTTATTGTTTGTATTGTTGTTGTCACTTTAACATTGTTGCTATGACAATGTTTATTTATTTGTTGTCATACTTGCTGCTGCTTTTTCTGTCTGCTCGTTGGTATCTACTACTACTATTTACATTTATTGTTGTTGTTGTCACATCGGTTGTATTTGCATATGTACCGTTAGCCTTTCTTCCCTGCTCCTATCACAAATCAACATTCCTTCACTCATTTATGCATTCCATTGCATTTTTACTGAAAAAACAATAACAACAACAATCATTTATAATATTGATGAGCAAAAAACAATTGTGGGGAACTATTTGGTAAATTAATTTCACTAATATTAATTTGCGGTGATTCCTATGGTTATTTTATTTAATTGCCCATATTTTTATTTTTGTTATTTGTTAGTTTGGCGCAGACACCGTTTATGCGATTATAGTAGAGTTACCGAAGGTACGCTAAAAAGGTGGGTCCTTTCGCCTTATAGCACTAATTCCTGAACTTCCCAACTGAGTGGAGGTCTTCTTCTTCCTCTGATTCCACCGTTGGGTATTGCAACATATCACAGAACGGAGTCCAAGAGATAGTTTTTCTGGTATAGTTTTTGGCTCCTACGTAGACGAAATTATCTACGACTTAAAAATTACAACTGTCAGCAATGACGTGAAGTCAAGACGCGAAATACGCTACTAAATTCTGACATAGGCAGCTCCTTTTCATACTATAGATATGACTACATTAAAGTCGACTATCATTTGGCAGACTAGATGTAGTATATTTCGTTTTATTATTCAGTATAATTTGGAAATCAGTAGTCAGATCACCTCTCTGGGCCCTATATGAATATTCTTCTAGCTGGCTTCTCAAATTCATCATATCATATCATATCATCGCATTTTTTGCAAATACTTCTACAATTCTCTCTTCAGCTTTCGATATTTCCCCCACACAGCGTCTTGTTTCTCCCCACTGCGGTACGGCAGTCTCCATCGTATCAGCTGTTCTGTTGACCTTCCTGAAATCCAATATCTTCATTTGCAATTGTACGTAAGGAGCTTTAAATGCTGCTCCAGATTATTTATGAGTGTTCACTGATAGCATGTATACCGTTCGGCTATCTTTTGTGATTAGCTTTTCACTTTTAACCTTCTTTGTGTTTGTTGAGGAGCGTTCGTTGCTGCACAGAGCCAAAGGTGTATCTTTGCTGTGACAGGATGGTACTCCCAGTCGATGTTAAGTACTCGGAGCGTAGACTACTTCAAAGAAGAAAAATAATATAAGCATTCAAAAAATTCTCCGGACGCTCATAAAAAGCATCTGCGGTCCCCTCATCCTTTTCTTATATCAGGGCGTGGGCAAAAATCAGCGATATTTTTATGAATTTCGTTTTAGTCCGGAATGTTCATCTACCGGTGTGAACGCCAGGACTCTGCGACTGAATCTCTCTTCCAATAGGAATTTGACACCACATTTGTGCCCCTTTATATAGGCGCTGTCATCAGGTCGGATTCGTTTCCATTCTTGTTGTATTTCTTCGATCTCGATGATGTCAGCTTTTATTTTTACGAGGGCATCAACCAGCTACGTAGCACCTCCTCGATCAAGTGACCGGATATTCTAAGGTTAATTGTGATCCTTGAAACGATTCAATGGTCGTCATCAATGGTCGGGTCCATCGCTACACGAGCAGGTAGGTGAATTAGGGCACATTTGTATAGCTAGCTAACCCTTAAACCGAAAAAGTCACAGTGACCCCACTAAAGCGCCTTTAATTTATACATGTGACCCAAGCCACAAGCGGGTTGCCATCATACTCTTTCATCCATTTGTTTACTCCGTGTTGATATATACCGCAATCAGGAAGACAATGAATTAATTTGAGAAAATTTATTTAGTAGTCACTCGTATTCTAAACCAACTGGTGTTAAATAAACAAAAATAAAAAATAACTTCGCAGACCACTTTTTTATGATTCTTGCTCTAACCGGTAAGTGATATAATTCAAGTATTATTTCATGTCTGTTGGTTGAGTATTACTTAGCCCAAAGTATTTTGGCCCGGGCCACCCGTCCGCCTCTCTCTTTAGTTGTTTATTGATTATTAAAAGCAACACCAACACATATGCCAACTTTGCAAGACTGTTATAATCGTGTTGCTGATCCAATAATAAAAAGTCTCTATTTTATTACCTTCCATTCTTCGATAATAAAAACTCGACTGGCTCAATAAGTAATTTTATGAAATCCTCTTGAATTATCGACTCTTTCTTTGAATAAATTGACTGGTTATCTAAATAACTAATTTTGTTTACCTCAAACGCAGTATTCTTAAGAAATCTAATTTTTTCATTTATTTTTAATTCTAATTTATTTTTTAAGTATTCCGCCAGGGTAAATTTTTAGAAAAAAGTATTCACCCATTTATATTTACGTTATATTAAATAGTCAAGAAATCAGATGTTTCTTTTCAAATTTTTTTATGAATTCCCATAAAATATAAGGTTTCCTTCAGAAAAAATACATGTATGTCACACCCTGTTAATAGGCAATTGATAGTAACAAAGACAAAACGAAAACATGATAATAATGAATTAAGTGAAGAAGGTAGAATCAAATGGCCATACAATTATGAATATGAGTATGAAAAAAATAATAATAATAAAAAACTTTTAAAAAATTAAATTAAAGTTTATTATATAATATAATAATATAAAACTATATAAAATAAAACAAAATATAAAAAAATATATATAAATATTGTAAGCAAAAAAATACCTTCTCAACAGAGTTTTCTACTGACTGTGGTATAAGTTTTTCGTGTTTGTGTTGCACTGTCAATCAGCGAGGTTTTGATGATGATGATGAAGTCTATTAGTTCATTGAATAGCATAAAAGCGTAAACTTCGAAGTGAGATTTTAGGCGCTCTTCACCTTTCTGAAATAAGTCATCGAACAGTTAAGCGAGGCAGACAAACGGCTTACTGCTTACATGCGCACACAATAAGTACGTGACTTAACACGAGAAAAACGCACAAATACTCACACTCACTGATACTTCAACTCTTAAATGTTTATGTCTCTCCAGGTATGTACGCTGCAAAAAACTGTGGACCATGTGGTCCATTGGAGTACCTACAAGCATATCCCTCTGCGTGTACTATTAGATACAATTGGGCAATAAGTTTATACTCGTATTCAGAAAATGTGTGAAAATGAAATTTAATCAGTTTCGTTTCGCTGGTGAGCAGAATTTAAACTAATTATTTATGCAAATACATATCAAATTCGCAAACTAAAATATAGTATATATTTATTAACAATAAACTATTAATAGTAATATAAATTTATATAATAAACATTATTTTTGCTAACTTTTCACCAAAACAAATGGTATTCGAAACTAAAAAGTATGTTCGAATGTAATTTTTCGCAGATACTCCATAATGTAATCCCCTGTAGGTACTCCATTAAGTACTCGGTTGTTATGCAGAGATGGATTATATGGTCCAACCCTGGGACATCACAATGTTAACTGGATCATATTTTTTGTATGGATTGTGGTTGGATTACTCTATTGTCCGAATGGAGTATATATTTCAGGCGTGCATGGAGTACTCGTATTGTTTGCAGGGTATGACTCTCTGCATCTTTGCTTGTTTGTGTTAGTGAGTGAGTGCATGTAATTCCATTGTCTGTTGTTCGGTCTATGACTAAAATCTCCAAACCACTTAGGCTTTATCAGCTTATCAACATCACCAGTCAGTGTAGCAACAACTCAATTTTCCACAGACGTATTTTGTACTTTCTTCCTCTTCCCCTAATACCACAAGGCAAATATCTCAAACACAACATAAAAATGGTATGGCTGGTATATTTGGTAGCATAGAGAGCTTCTGTACTAAATGGACACTGGGGTCTGAAACTACTGATGTTTAAAGTGATAATAAAAAAGCTTGCGTGCTTTAAGGTGTTAAGTGTTTGCAATAGTCTGTCATTGCCAAAATTGCCTGAAATTGTGTATGAATCTCTTCGGATATTTGATGAACTATTAATATGGTTAAAAAAATAGAAACACCAAAATAACTGTTAGTTTCTAAATATATATACATAACAATTAATCTTTTAGAAGGGAGCCCTTTTTGGTATAGAAGTAAAATCAATTAATTGCAACGAAATTGTTTTTAAAACAGACATTTTGAACTACACAGAGCTCTGCAGAGGGCATCTGATTATCAAAGAGTATACCTGGAAAGTTATCATTCTCTTAAAAATGTAAATTTGAGCAAGCTAACAATGTAAATTATTTTTTAGGAAGGTTGCCAACTTTTAAACCAAATTTTTTTAATATATATATATATGTAAAGGGTGAGGTGAGTAGAAGTACATTTTTCAATAGCCTTTGTTCAGTATTGTTTAGCATTTCATCATGGGAACACTTACGCCTGAATAGCGTTTACAAATCATTCAACTTTATTCCCAAAATTCACGTTCAGTAGAGAATGTGTTTCAGGCGCTTCGCTCAATTTATGGTCAACATAATCGGCCTACTGTATGTACTATTCGCAACACTCAGCATTCATTATTTAATAATATTCGACCGAATAGACCACGTCCAGCACACAGTGAAGAAAATATAGCGACCGTAACTGAGAGTGTACACGAAGACCGTGGAGAGTCGATTCGGCGCCATTCGCAGCAACTCGGACTGACATATGGAACGACTTGGTGCATTTTAAGTCGAGATCTTAAATTGAAAGCGTACAAAATACAACCTGTAACTTCCCAAGTGAAATCGTTTCGCTTTATGATCTCTTGAAAAGTTCCAAGAAGATCCGACGTTTTCGAACCAAATGTTGTTCAGCGATGAGACCCATTCCTGGCTCAATGGGTATGTAAACAAGCAAAATTGCCGCATTTGGTACGAAGAACGACCTGAAGGGATTCAAGAGCTGCCATTTCATCCAGAAAAATAGCGGTTTGGTGTGGTTTGTGGGCCGGTGGAATCATCGGCCCATATTTCTTCATGTATATCGGTGCGAACGTAACCCTCAATGGCGGCCATTATCGCGAAATGGTAAACGACTATTTGATGCCTGAAATTGAAGCTCGTGATCTCTGTGACATTTGATTTCAATAAGACCGCACCACTTCCCACACATCGCATCAACCAATGGATTTATTGAAAACACTTCGGCGAGCAGATAATTTCAAGTTTTGGGCCGGTCACTTGGCCACCAAGATCGTGTGATGTCACACCGTTATACTTTTTCCTATGGAGATATGTAAAGTCTAAAGTCTATGCGGACAGTTCCGCTTCGATTCAGGCCCTGGATCAAAACATCACGGTGTCATTTGCCAGTTACCAGTCAAAATGCTCGAACGAGTCATCGAGAATTGCACTCAACGGATGGAACATCTGAGACGTAGCCGCAGCCAACATTTAAAAGAGATTATCTTGAAAAAATAAATGCCAAAAAATGTTCTTTCGAATGATAATAAACATTCCCCATTAAATTTGAATTTTCTATGTTTTTTTTTCTTTAAAAAAGTAGGAAACCTCGATTCGATTGATCAACTAATGAAACATTTGAATAAAAACTTCAGACTTAGCAGGTGTACATACATATGTACGTAAGATTTAACTGAAATACATAACTAAAAGCATATATTTTCTAATACTTATACCTTCCGCTTTTACAAGTACCTTTAGGCAAATTACTACTCTCAGTTCACAATCCGTCGCCTATAGCGCTGACCTTACATATATATATTGCAGCCTATCGATTTAAACCACATTCATCACATTTTATCACCAACCACCACAGGCTGCTCTACCTAACCTAACTTTATCAAAGCTTCATGCTTTTCATTAACCTTCCACACCCTTCTCCAGCAGCTTTTTGTTCAAACGCATTTGGTAACGGCCACCAGCTAATTTGTGGGTGCTCATCCATTTAACGGTATTTTACATGCATACCAAATAATTAATTGACGTGATTTAGCCGCTGCCTCCATCGCAACCATCAAAAATTCCTAAAGAGAAGGAGAGCAACGAAAAGCTGCTCAATTAACAACAAAGCCTCTTTCTTATCGTTGGTTGGCATTGCATACTTTTCAGTGTTCAATTTAATCATTTTCCAATAAATGGCTCAGATTTTGCCAGGAGGAAGGCATTCTTTTGATGTTGGTCTTAAATTGTAAAACAACAACAAGAACAAAGAGGTTAAAGAATACAAAAATGCATATTATGCTGATTTCTGGTGTTTACTGATGTGGTAGCATGCTTTGAGATAATTAAGCAAGTATCTGTAGTACACCAAACGCGTTGGAAGTGGAGAAGTGATTGTGACTGATGACAATTTTAATTTTAAATCGATTAATAAATTAATGTTTCGGTATTATTTTTTTTAAATATCTGCGATATCAATCTTTATAATTATTATTCAATTAGTATTCCTACGATCAAAATGTATTAAATACATATGAACAGTTATTTTAAAATTTTCACAACGCATATTCTCTATGAACTGCCAAATCAGCTCGTTCCAAAATTGCACATTTACTTAGTAGATTCAATAAAAACTCGCCGCTAAGCAAAAATTTAGCAATTTATCTCAATTTCTTCAATTTCCTGCTGATATCAACAATCTTTCTAGCTACTCACATGACATACAAAATATATGATAGCGAGGAGAAGTAAAGAAAAGGAGAAAAACATGGAGGTGAGGGAGCAAATCACTGCCACACATTTTTTTTTCTGTAAATTACTGTCCACACACACAAAGTTACGCAGCACTGACCAAATCAACCAGAAATACACCAACACAAAACAGACCAAAAGAAGAAGAAGAAAAGCGTGTATAACCCAAGTATTCAGCTTAAACGTGGTTTACGGTCATTAGAGCGGATGGCGTGCACTCTAGCAATCCGATACTTGGACACATACGATTCCCAAGACCAAATGAACCACAAAACCCAGGAAACGTAAGGTGAAGCAAGGAAGAACCGTATGCCAGAGGTGGAAATAAAGACAAGCATAGGTAAACAGCGCAAACTGATAAATTTATAGAACACGCCCACGCCAAAAAAAAAGTGAAGAAATAAATGCTGAGAGAATTGAAAAAATAAAATAAAAATTCAAAGGTTTGGGACACAACGAAAAAATCACGTACCAAACGAAAAGCATATAAAAGAAAGGGTAAATGGAATTTTTATTGAAAGAGTAATGAATGCGCGCGTATGTATGCGGTACTTGGTTGTGATAAAAACGAAAAAATTGTCGAAAAAGCATTTTGAAGAATGGGAACCAAAGAGGTAGCGCATATTTCGAATGCCCTGCAAATTCACAGTTACACACATTTACGAGTTAATGAAGTTGGCGACTTCATTCACATGAGCTGAAAAAATTCGAAAAAAAATATTGATAGCATAAAGAGGAAGAACACTCATTTATTTTAAAACGCTTTGCGCAACACCCGAAAATTACCAATCCACTACCAATATACACACATATGTAAGTACAACTGAATATTTGCAATTCATGCACCTGCGTTGAAATTTACATGGACTCTTGCACGACTACGCAAGTCAGGCATGTGCAACTGGTGCCATCGACTTCAACTTCAATCACCAACAAAGGACCCATTGTAAATTGCATCGGTGGTCGGTGAATAATGTACATAAAACTCTTTCGGGTTTTGGGATGTTTCTTATCTTTATTTTTGTCCACCTCACTAGTAGTACTTTTCTCAATTTGATTGTAATAAAATCAGTCGATCTGTAACTACAACGAAGCACGCACCTGCCACATTATTCACCACTCGAACTGCATGTGGCGTCTACTCCCTTTTAGGTGTGTCTGTGTGAGTGTAAAAGCATTGCATTGAGTTGTTACTTGAGAAGGCAATGTTTATTCAGACACGTATCTACATAAATTTTGCTCGTATATACAGATGTTAGGGTAAGCATTCTGAGTTATTGTAAAAATAACTATATGGTGTTTTTTATAGAGGTATAGAACTTTAAGTTGGCATTACTTTTCAAGATGGCGATCGATTTCACAGCTGTCAAGTGATTTATTCTCAGTTTGGTTTGGCAATTCATAATGAATAGACTCACGCCTGAACAACGCATGCAAATAGTACAATTTTATTTCGAAAATAATGGCTCTGTGTGGAAAACGTATCGCGCACTACGTCCAATGATACGGACCAATGATTCCACCAGACCATAAAGCGCACCAAACAGTCAGTTTTTCTGGACGTAATGGTGTTTCAACATACACTTGAGGATTACCTTCACTCCAAATGCGGCAGTTTTGTTTGTTGACGTAGCCATTCAACCAAAAGTGCGCTTCATCGCTAAACATCGCTAAAATGGACGTAGTGCGCGATACGTTTTCCGCACAGAACCATTATTTTCGAAATGAAATTGCACTATTTGCAAGCGTTGTTCAGACATGAGTCTATTCATGATGTATTTCCAAACCAAACTGAGAATAAATTACTTGACAGCTGTGAATTCGGTCGCCATCTTGAAAAGTAATGCCAACTAAAGTTCTATATCTCTATAAAAAAAACCCTTTATATATTTAGGATACCTGTACGTATACGACCCCACTGATTTCACTTGAAAAATCCTATAAAATTTAAATTAAACAAAGAAAAAATATACGAATATTTGTTGTACGATTCTCTTTGTGCAATTGGTAATTTAAAGCCTGTAGAAATTTGTACACCAATTCTGTGACATCTCAACTATCTTCATAATTTTAGATTCTACTTTGCTATCACAGATTTTCAGTTATTGTTCACTTAAAAATCATTCCGTTACATTATACAACCTTCTAAAATTTTACTAACCGTTATTTCTCCTTAAAAGCCGTTCAGTTTGTCATATTGGCTGATTTCCTAACTAAAAAAAAACAAGAAAGTTTAATTGGTGAAGAATTTTTCAAATATATTCTCTATTGGAATCAATTTTAATCGCTTAATACAGCTTTCGGAAAGCATTAATTCCCTATGAATTGATATAATGACTTAATTGAAATTTATCTTCTGTTGTATATTTTTATAAATATATTAAGATTAATATGAATAGTTTACTATGGTACTTATTTTATAAATTTTATTCAAATACATTTTCAAACAGGTGTGAGCTTTCTTTTAAGTTACCGACTTTCTTTCAAACTATCTACTTCATAAATTGCGGACATCCTAATGTATAGTTGACTACATAGCGAATATATTCGTTTTTTTATGTATGTATTAGTGTCTTTATTGGCTACAATACTTTAACAACCAAACATTTGCTGGTGACAGTTTCGCCAATGACTTCGATTACTCTGCCAAATTACAGCAAACCGATAATTTTCGAGAAATAAAGACGTAAAGAGTAATAAAGTGACATTCCACAGACTTTGGTGATGTATTTTTTACTGTTTAAATTAATTAATGTTAAATGCTAGCAATGTATATTTAAAAGTAAACTATGATTCGACCATAATATTAAAAAATAGTGAAATAGGGTAACTAAATTGTACTTTAAAGTTAAAGTGACTTAAAAACTTTGGAATTGTGTTTTTTCATTATATATCGTATTTATATATTAATCAATATTAAAAAAATATATACTAAGCGCCATAGTAATGTCAAATATATAAATATTTTATTTCATTTAATATATTTAACTTCCATTCTCTGGAGACTGCTTTAAAATGGGCATTCTCAATCAAAATGTCACTTGAAACTTCTTTTGCAGCTTTTGTGAATAAAATATAATAAAATAGCCAACAAAAGCGCTCTCGAGATGAAATTGAAAAAAAAGGATGCATAACCAGTATCGGAGAACAAAGAAAAGAGTTACTAAAGAAACCGCACCTAGACGTTTTCGGTGTTTTCAGGAATTATATTTATTTACATAAATCATTTTATTTCATTTTCTTCTCTTTTATTTTATTATAATCATTCCTTATTTTTTTAATGAATTTTCTTTTATATTCATTTAATTTATCTTACTTTATTTTATTTTTTTTAATTTTTATATCCATTTTCAAATTTTAATTTTTTATTTTTTTTTTATTTTTTTGTTATATTTTTAATTTTACTTTTTTCATTTTATTTTATTTTATTTTGCTTGTTTTATTTTATTTTATTTTACTTGTTTCATTTTATTTTATTTGATTTTATTACAATCTATTTTTTTATTTTCTTATTTCTTATTTTATTTTTTTTATTTATTTTTTTTTTAAATTAATTTTATTTTATTTCATTTTGTTTTGTTTTATATTACTTCATTTAATTTTTTTATTTAATTTTATTTTAATTTAATTTATTTTATTTTATTTTTTTTTAATTAATTTAATATTTTTTTTAATTTAATTTTTATTATTTTATTTTATTCTATTTTTTTTTAATTTTTTTTTATTTAATTTTTAATTTTATTTTATTTTATTTCGTTTTATTTTTTTATTTTCCCAATTAATTTTATTTTGTTTCATTTTATTTCATTTGTTCCTTTTATTTTTTTTATTTTTTATTTAATTGCTTTGCCTTTTTTTCCTTTTATTTTACTTCTTTTATTTTTTTTCTACTTATTTTATTTTAATTTATATTAATTTATTTTTTTATTTTATTTTATTTCATTTAATTTAGTATTTTTTTATTTTCTTGTTTTGTTTTATGTTATTTTATTTTATTTTTTTATACATTTAGCATATTTTTTTTATTTTACTTATTGTACTTTATTTTATTTTATTTCATTTAATTTTTTTACTTTGTTATTTTATTTTACTTTTTTTACTGTATTTTATTTTTTTACTTTTTTTACTATATTTTAATTTTTTTTATTTTTTTTTATTTTTTTCTTTTTCTTTTTATTCTTTTTACTATATTTTATTTTTTTATTATATTTTTTTTTTCCTTTTTTATTTTTTTTTTAATTTTATAGAATTTTTTTTTTTTTTTTTTTTTTATATAATTTATTTTCTTTATTATTAATTTTTTCAGTTTCCATACTCAATGCATAATTGTTTTTTTTTGTCTGAATCTTTTTAAATGGCTGCATCCTCAACCATTTGGCACATTGTATTCTGTATGTATTCTCTATATTCTCCTGTCGGTCGTGTGCCTATTAATTTAAGTTAAAGCGACGAATAATTTTTATGTTTGTCAAACTGTACCCACACACATGCTGCCAAGCGCTCATCATACTCACAGTTACTCATACATAAGTCACATACAGATGCCCACAATATCGCTCTCTTACACTGACTGTAAGCAATAATAAACACATTCAATATTATTTCCGTTGTCTACTCTCGCTTTTTTCCCCTCATAATAAAAGTTTTAAAACACACACACCCATGGACATTTACATATATGTAGAAACAAAAAGTAGCCCCGAAGGCGTACTTTATCACAAGTCATAAATATCTTTTGTTGGCTGCAAACAATCAGACAAAATAATATGTAAAAAAGCGTCACTCTGTAGTTAACGGCATTGCAGACTTTTTATCACTAAAATATTGTCAAATGAAAAATTTTCAGCAGCTGAAGGTCGGTGGCGCTTAAGAGTATGCAACAGTTAGGTAAAAGTTTAACACACACAGGAGCATTTGTACTTTTTATACCTTTCATGTACTTAAATTGGAATATTGACTTTGGTTCGAAGTAAGTAAATATCAGGAGAGGAGAGATAGACCCATCAAAAATTATACCAATCGTATCTGACGGGCGAGCAGAGTTGATTCTGCCCTTCCATCTGTTTAAATGCAAACCTCAGTTTTTGAGATATTTCAACGAAATTTAGTACGCCGGTGGATTTTTGTAATATTTTGATTATTTGTCTGAACCCGGTCGGATCGTTGGACTATATTATATAGCTCCCATAAAACCGATTTTTTCATATATGTGATTTTACTTTAATTAGGAATCCAAGGATTAGGTGTATTCCATACACTTATAATGAACTAAATATTGGAACTGAAAATCATAAAAATCAGAAGAAGGTATCATATAGCACCCATTAAATTGATTCTTTCACATAGGAGAATTTGGGTCAAAAATCCGCCAAAACAGCAACGTGTGGTGGGGAATTTTATGAAATCGTCGTTGAAAATCGTCAAAATCGAATTTGTACTTTACAATAAATTTAATATGTTCATGAAAGGTATAAACTTTTGGCATGGCCAAAAGCAGCTATTCCTTCTTGTTTTCCTCCTACGTTAAAGATTTATGCGAAACTGTTTGACAAATTTTCAAATTGGCCTGCGGGTTAGGGGTTCAAGAACTTACCTGCGGTAAGGCATGTAAGAGGTGACTAAAATCCAATAGTTTCCGCGACAGTCGAGTCTTTATACTGGAGCGACCCGGATTTTTATACGGCTAAGGACTGTTACTCCCGCAATATTTCCTGAAACCGAATTTCAGGAATTTTTCTGTTACAAGAACAATAAATTTTCAAACATTCAAATTAAGATGATATTTTTGTGTGGCCTATGAAATACCATATTAAACTTTTAAAAGGTTTTAAAGACTTATGCTTACATTTTAAAAGGTATAGTTGTTAAATTGTTTCAAAAATTATAGGTTATATTTGGTTACACTGACTGGCTACTACGCCGTACATATACCTGTTAGTCTTTTGAATTGCCAAATAGAGGTTCAGTTTCCAGGGGAACTAGTCATCACGTTAACAGTTAAGTACTCATCTTAGCTACCCTTTTACGCCCACAGTGAGTCAAAGTTAGAATATCTTCTTTCGCTGTCATTAACATGGGTCTTTTAGCTCCCTCAGATCTATTTTACTGTACAGAGCCCTTTACGTTTTTCGTATTTAAATAAATCTTTCTGCCACCAATATACAGTTATTTCGCTGCAGGCGCATAATCTACTACTTTTTCGCTTTTTTGTTGTAATACAAAGTTGCCGCCTAACTATCAATGTATAAGTCGACGGTCTTAATGTGGTTACCTACGGTGTTGATTTGCTAAGCAACTTTACTAGTTACTCTATAAAGCAAGACTTCGTTCCAAGCCAAGTTTATCCTTCCACAGCTTAGTACACTATATATCAACAGCATAGGCCAGAATGAAGTGGTTTCCGAACTAACGAACTCCGTAGCAGATGCTCCCTGAGTTGAGGAGAATCTCGAATGAAGTGACTTTGCTATTATGTGTTGTGCTATTTTAAGGTAGCGCGTTTTGAGGCGAAGGACCTGGAGCTCCTTGGCAAACAGAACAGTGCACCTTCGATCCCTTATCGGCATCTTCGAGTTTTTTCCTTTTAGTAATAGAGCGTTATTCGGTTTTATCTTTCGAGGTAAGGGATATAATCGCTTCTGATATGCAACCCTGAGCTACTATCTCTAACTAGTTTCTATCCAGTTTTGCGGTTGTATTTACTGTTACAAGATTTCACTTTGCAGATGTTTCAGACGTAGTGTAGGTGAAACTGAACTCATGTATCTCATCTAATCAAGTGTTCAAAAATATACCAGATAAGGCAGGGAAAAAATCGTCTGCTGCCTCCCCGTAACCAACATTTAAGCTCGCCGGTCTACCCTCTCGTAAGTGAATGTCAGTGAAAAACTTCCTATACTAATTTCGACTCCTACACATGAAATCCTACTCTAAATATTTACAATAATAATGATGCATTTGATATCAATTTGCATTGCCGCTGTCATATTAACTCTTTGTGTACATGATCACATATGGTAGGTGGATGGGCTACACACAAATACTCACTAAGTAATATCTGGTTGCTTGGCTTCATCATCAGCTTGCTTTCAACCAGCTTACTTTCTGGCTAAATAATCATAACATAACTGCAGCTAAGCCTTATCTATTCTTACCAAAGTACCAACACAATTTTCCATCATTACATTAAACATAAATAAATACGAGAAAGCTCAGCAGTAAGCATCTTTGTAAACGCTGCACTAAGATTGTATGCCAATCACAAACACATACACAAAGCTAAATTCAGCATCATTTTGCACAAGAAAATTTTATACGTGTATTATATATGTGCATGCTCGTATATATATAATATATTTTATATATATATACAGTGCGTTTCATAGCTATAAGACACTTTGCAAATGCAGCTTTGTTTTCTAATAGAAACATGTAGAAGCATTTTAAAACAGTTACTTTTGCATTTATGATGCTAGTACTCTTTTCTACATTTGGTATACCGTTATCTTTTTCATGGTGAGTGCCGTTTTGCTGCGATTTTCGTTGTTTCATATTTATAAGACATTAGTCGAAAATTGGTTATCAAAGACAAGTGAAGTGTCAATATCTATTGTTTTGAGTTCTAATTGATTTTGCATTTAATTTTAAAAGAAATGCCGCGCGGTACGACGTTATTGGTTGAGGAACGTGGAAAAATATTGGCATATAAGGAGTCTGGAATGACAATATCCTTCATATCGAAAAAAAAACTTGACAGAAGCCGATGTGTAGTTCGAAATTTTATAAAAAATCCAAACAGTTATAATGTTATTAAGCGAACTGGGAGGAAATGTAAACTTTCTAATCGTGAGCAGCGACTTCTGCTCAATAAAACTTCGAATTCCTCGCTCAGTTGCTCTAACTTGGCTGGAATAATTTCCAATAAAGTGTCCAAGACCACAATATGGCGTACTGTAAACCGCTGCCGGCACTTAAAATTATCAAAGCTAATTAAAGCTCCTTGTCTTCTGCCACGGCATAAGATAGCTCAGCTTCAATTTGCAGAGGAACATCTATCAGTTGATTGGGACTCAGTAAGTAAAATCTGTAGATCCAAGAAATCATTTGTTTCAAAATTATGTTTTCAAAGGTCATTTTTTCTGATGAGAGAAAGTGGAATCTAGATGGCCCCGATGGTTACCGGCACTACTGGAGGGATTTACGAAAAGATCCCCAATATTTTTCAAAGCGCAATTTCGGTGGTGGCTCTTGAGTGGCGTGGGGAGCCTTTACATCCAAAGCCACTCTTGAATTGCAAGTTACCTCCACTTGGATGAACAGTGCTAAGTAGATTCAAATGTTGGAAAACAGTCTTGTACCTTTTCTTGAAGAAAATAGGGAGATTTCTTTTTCAACAGGATAATACTCGCATCCATGTCAGCCGTGAAACAAGAAGGTTCTTGGATCTCTGCTCTATCTAAATTATGAACTGGCCGGCCTGCTCCCCGGACTTAAATCTGATCGAAAATATATGGAGATTATTAGTACTTCGCATCTATATAAATAATCGCCAATATAATAACATTGACGAGCTGAAGGCCTCAATAATGACTGAATAGGATAAACTTGAAGTCAGTTATTTAAAAAAATTGTATGAATCAATGAAAAACCGACTTTTTTGCGTTGCAAAAGCCAATGGAGCATCTATTAATTATTAAGAATTTAAATAAAATCTAAAGTTTCTAAATATTATCATTAAGTCAATAAGTTTAATCAGTATCCAAAATTGTCTTATAATTATGAAACAGCCAAAAATACGAATTTATAAAAAAAATTTTTGTTTACAGGTCTTTTTAAGGATATTATTTTCTGAAAACATTTACGTTATGAATATATACTTTAAAAACAAATTTGGATTAAATCCGTTTTCTTTTCATAAAAATATTCAAAAAATGTGAGTGTCTTGTAATAATGAAACGCACTGTATATATATATATATTAATACCGTTATATATGTACACGTCTGTATAGGAAAGCAGGCTCACCTTCGTTACCAATCAGATGTGCAGGGTCTGTCCGCCAGCAACCGGCTTTATATTACCATCCGTATTATTCACCCGATTCCCCGCTGTTGCCTTAGCTGTCATTATTGATTACATATTTTACTTTGGTTACCTGGCATGCCTACATATGTATATAATTAGATTTTTGATCTGTTGCTGCTGGCATAAGCTTATTTTGTGATTTATGTATTGTTGTTTGTGTTTTTGTATTTATTCATCTTGATGATTTTCCTAGCCTTTCATCCATTTATTTTTGAGATATACCATCTCGTGTGTATTTTCAATCAATTTTCTGCTAATAACACAGCTACTGGATCTCTGTGTCTGTGGTTGTGTATGAACGAATAAGTAGAATGTAGGTGTTAAGTGTAAAATTGCGTTTTATTATCTTTACTATTATTGTATTTTGTGTCTACTTATTTATTTATTATTAGCAACAAATCAAGGTTGCTGAATTGGAATGTCTTGGATGAACATTTGTTTATAAAATTATATTATAAAATTAAATTATAAATTAAACTGAAAAAAATCGGTAGTCAGGAAAAGAAGATTTTGCTTATCTTAAAAATAGTTTAACAAAAGAATGCCATTATAAATTTCATGCACATAACGAATTTATTGTAAAATGCTAAATTCGGTTCCGAAGGTTTTCAGTTTCAATATCTCTTGAATTTACATTTACAGAATACCATATTTCACGCACGTAGATGACTTTTT
Source organism: Neoceratitis asiatica (assembly GCA_030068015.2). Taxonomy (NCBI): domain Eukaryota; kingdom Metazoa; phylum Arthropoda; class Insecta; order Diptera; family Tephritidae; genus Neoceratitis; species Neoceratitis asiatica. Next base: position 76,218,866 of record CM061524.1, read on the forward strand.
CACGGATTTTTGAACTCATATCTGAACAAACCGGTAGTATGTGGGCAATATGATTAGTCTTTCGATTTTGATGAATTTCGGCGTCAATACTTATTTTAATTAAAGTGTGTAGAATACCAACTTTCACGCCCTTTGATGACTTTTGCACCGATTTTTTACCCTAAATCTTATACCTGAACAAACCTTTAGTATGTGGGTTATATGTCCACCGATCTGACCGGTCCCAGCAAAGATCAACACATTAAAAAAATACACCCGTAAACTAATTTTCGTTCAAGTATTTCAACATATTTACTTTACTTTTCTTCAGAACTTCGCTACTCTGAACAACGTTTTTATGCCTTATGCGAAAGTTAAATTAATTATTTTAACATATCCATCACTAGCTGTCAATATTCATTAACATACAACAACACTTTTTATACATATATTAAATATTTTGCTGACACAGATGCGAGATGAGTAAGAGTGTGACATTTTTAACTTATCGTGGCGAATTTAAATTATGCATTAAAATATAAACAATAAAGGTGAAAGGTAAACTGATTGAATAAGTGACTGTTGAGAGCCGTTATGTCTGTTATGTTCGATTTTATATGTAAATGTATGTTTGTAAGAAAAGAAATTTAAAAAAATTACATATTTATAAATGTGAAGCAATCAAACCTAGTTTGAACAGTGTGTAATAAATATGTAATAGCTGTGTTAAATTCACAATTTATTCATGCTTATATGTAATTTTATGTACATACATATGTATGCCACCATTATGGTAAAAAATTACACAAAATTAATTTAAAATAACATGAGTGGAACACCTGCGGTACATAAATAAGTGAGTTGGAAATTTTCAATAAAAACACCACCAGCGAAATAATTATTTATTTTAGAAAAAAATAAAATCATGTACTTGTATAAGGCGTATGCCGTTTGCAAATTTGGGCTTAAAATTATGCATTGTTTTCTATACAGTAGCAAGTATATAGCGTAAGCAGAATGTGCTGTTGCTGAAAATAAACAACGCTCCAACTCGAAACTTAATTAAGCGCAGAAATTGTTATTACTTGTATGCTGCTTCTACAGTGGCGGATAAAAGTCTACATACACCTGTTTTCATTGAATTGAAAGTCCAAAAGGTTTATTGGAAAATTTAAAGACACAGATTATTTCACCTACTTTCACTTATCATAAAAAACCAACAAAAATACAATACAATACATACATAACTCATCTTAGCGTAAAAACTTTGGTTAATATCAGGTAAGGTGATCTTTTTAGTATTTAGTTGGTCCACCGTTCGCATCAATAACAGCTTGAAGCCATCGTGGCATCGAAGCTACTAAATTTGTCAATTCTGAGAGAGTAATACTATCCCACGCTTCAATAAAACGTTCTTTGAGTAATGCTGAGCTGGAAATTTGATTATTTGTAATTTTTCGCTTTGAGGTGGTGTGTGTACAAGTAGGTTCTTGGAGCATGATAAAGCAACCAATCCTTAACAATATGGGTTGTGTGCTTTGGATCGTTATCCTCGTGAAAGATCCAGCCTACGACAAGCTCCAAACTGTCCACCGAAGGCTTCAGATTAGCTTCCAAAATTGGCTTATATTTCAACCGATCCATATTACCCTCAATAAAAACAAGCGCCACTATGTTCGCCTGTTGGTACTATATTTTTGGAGTTAAGTGCAGTGTTCTCTTTTCTCCAAACTTTTGATTTTCCATCGCTTCCGAATATACAAGTATTGAAGTTCGATTTGTCTGTAAACAAGACTTTTTGCCAAAAATCCATTCCCTTGTCTAAATGTCCTTTAGGGAGCTCCAAGCGAAGTTTACGATTTTTTTTCAGAAATAAGAGGCTTTTTACGTGGCGTTCTACTATGGAAGAGTTTTCCTTCAGAGTTCCTCGAACTGTTCTTTGATGGGCACACTTTCTTGATGAGATTGCGATGTTTTCGGCTAATTTTGGAGCAGGAACTTTGGGATCATCATTCACTTCCCTCAGAATAAAGCTGATGTCTCTTCGAGTTAGTTTCTTCGGGCGGGCAACACTCGGCTTATTTTCGGTGGATCTATTTTTTCAAAGTATTTTACAATGGTCTGTACCTTTGGTGGGCCCAAGCTTAAAATGTTGGAAATTTCACTATACGAATTCTTTTCTTCCCTGTGCTGAATAATCAAGATTCTCACGTTAAAGGATATTTCTTTTCGGGGAGCCATTGTTGATGTTAATGTGTTTAAACCACAACTAAATTCAATACTAGCAAATTAGAAATCATAATTAAAAAAACATAGTAAAAAAGGGTACCTAACCGCCTTAACTACACACCCGTGGTGTATGTAGACTTTTCTCAAGGACATTTTTGCGTTTTTTAACCATAATTATTTTATTCTATGTTTTACTTTAATACGTGTGATTAGAAAAGGATTTAAAATAAAACTTTATACCTACATTTTTTAGCAAAGCGATAGTACTTCCTACACATGCGATAGTACTTCCTACACAGGCAGTATATGTAGACTTTTGTCCGCCACTGTATATTTAACAGCAGGTATGTTTTCTATTTAATTATATTTTAGATGAATTCTTTATACTGCTAACCATTCAAACCATTTTATTTTATTTTGTTATACTTATTTGATTTTATTTTATTTTATTTTGCTTTATTTTAGTTTAGTTGAATTTATTATTATTTATTAGTATTTTATCTTTTGTTTCTCTTGTTTAATTTTATTTAATTTTATATTATATTATTATACTTTATTTTGTTATGTTTTGCTCAATTTTATTTTAATAATTTTTTTAATTATTTTATTTATTTTTTACTTTTATATATTTTTTGATGAATTTTTTTTTTATAAATTTTATTTTCTTATTTCATTTATTTTATTTTTTGTTTGTTTATTTCATTTAATTTTTTTTTTTTAATTGTCTCTTTTTATATAAATTATGTTAATATACATTATATATAAGTGAAAATATTTACATTTCAAAATGAATGCAAAACAAAACTGATTACAGGCTCAATAATAATGAGTCTACATTTAAAAATTTCTTAACTATGATGGTTGTTGATTGAAGCAGCCTTATGTACCATGTGTCGCTTTTCAATCGTGTCTAGTTTATCCAGATTTGTGTTTAGATTTTTCTCTGAGTAGCATTATTGCAGGCTGTGCGTGTTTGGCACACCTATGTCTATAAGCAGTGCCCGCTTTTCTCGCTTTCCGATTAATATGGTTTGTGGGAAGTATTTGAAATACGGACATTCCTCCGTAATTAGTCCATATCTTCGTACTAAGCTTTGATGCACAATTTTAGCGACGTTGTTACATCTTATGAATGGAACCTAAGTGTTCCAATTTCATAAAAGGGAGACCCCAGTGTCTGGGCCAATAATCGTGGGATAAGTTTTCTTAATATCGCATATAAGGTCCTATCTAACGTATTGTGTGACGATTAAAGCCCACCGTCAACAAACTGATCGAACTTTATAAGTGTGGCTGTAGACCTGGCAAATCCACCATGGACCAAATATTCACCACGCGCCAAATCTTGGAGAAGACCCGAGAGAAAAGAATCGATACACACCACCTTTTCATCGATTTTAAAGCTGCACACTAAGAAACTGGCTCTACGCCGCTATTTCTGAATTTGATATCCCCAAAAAATTCATAAGGCTATGTAAACTGACCCTGGATAATACCAGAAGCACAGTCAGAATTGGGAAGGACTTCTCCGAGCCGTTCGATACAAAACGAGGTTTCAGACACGGTGGCTCTTTATCGTGTGATTTCTTGAATTTGATGCTGGAGAAAATAATACGAGCTGCAGAGCTAAATAGACCAGGCACAATCTTTTACAAGAGTGCATAATTGCTGTCGTATGCTGATGATATTTATATAATTGGTCATAACAACCGCACCGTAAGTTTTGTGTTCTCCAGGTTAGACAAAGTAGCGATGCGAATGGTTCTGAAAGTGAAAGAGGGCAAGACGAAATATCTCCTGTCATCAAATAAACAGTCATCGCACTCGCAACTCGGCTCTTACTGTTGAAAGTCACAACTTTGAAGCTGTAGATAATTTCCAACAATGTCAGCCTTAAAATTCAACACAGAATCACTCTTACCAACAGGTGCTACTTTGGACTGAGTAGGAAATTGAAAAGTGAAGTCCTCTCTCGACGAACCAAAACCAAACTCTACAACTCGCCCATCATTCCCGTCCTGACATATGGTGCAGAAGCCTGGGCGAAGTCGACATCCGATGAATCGGCTTTAAGAGTTTTCGAGAGAAAAGTTTTGCGGAAGATTTATGGTCTTTTGCGCGTTGGTAACGACGAATACCGCAGACGATGGAACGATGAGCTGTAGGAGCTATACGACGACATTGACATAGTTCAGCGAATCAAGAGACAGCTGCTACGCTGGCTAGGTCAAGTTATTCGAATGAATGAAAGCGATCCAGTTTTGAAAGTATTTGATGGAGCACCCACTGGCAGAGGAAGAGGAATAGGAAGACCTCCTCCCATTGGAAGGATCAGGTAGAGATGCGGCTATAATCGCGTAAGCGGTGCCTACGTCAAAGAAGAAGAAGAAGATTATTTCTAGTAGCTCTGCTAATGAAGCACATGCAACAGTTATGTGATGAATAGTGTCTGGTTGTTTTTGTGCGGATTATTTCTTTTTATAATTTTTAGTTGCAATAATTTGGTCCTGTATAGCGCACATAAAATCTTCAGTTTTTGATCGATTTCGTGGGGGCATTTTCCGTGGACTAATATCATTTTCCACTGCAGTGACTCGAAGTGTGCGTTTAGCGGTTGTATTTTACATCTGATTGACATACAACTTTGTGTTGCTCGTGGAAGTATAACCGAATGTTGTGAACACATGTATGTAGATCAATGTAGATGTGTTATATGCCTCGTCCTCCTTCTCTTCGCTGTGTATCCTGTATTTAGTTAGTAGCGTTTTTTTTTATCTTTTAGCACTTTCCAAATCTGTGTCAGACCATTTTGTTGTTCTAAACGTGTACGTTAGGACGGGAATAGCAAAGGTGTTGATAGCTTTGAAAGGGTTAAAGCTATTCAACTGCGATTTCAACAAGATTTTCACAAGCTTAACGTATTCCTACGTTGTGAGGCGAACGATTTCAGAATAATGCATTATTTTTACTTGAGCCAAGGCAAGGTATTTATCATTATTATTATTCTCTGAAATGGTACTAATCCTTTCATTGTTAGATAACTCAAAGTCTCCCATAATAATTCTACCAATTTTCACTACTTTTGTATATCAAATGACATTTTGATGTCATTTGAAAAGTCTTCGGTCAGTTCTAGCCGTGTATTAAGCTCACGTTCATTTGACGCATATAGCTTAATATTATCTATATATAATAGATGGGAAAGCTTATGCTGAGATGAACGTGATCCTTTTATATTGAAACTGTAGTTTGCTTCATTTAATCTAGATAAGGCTTAGAGCGTCTCCTTGAAATATACCTCGTTTAATAGGTATTGGAGCTGTCTTATGAGTCCATACTTGGGTATTTTATTTTGTTATGCTTGGTTTTGTTTTAATTTCTTTAGTTTTTATTTATATTTTATATGTTTTATTAAATATTAAATAAATAAGAATAACCAATTTTATTTTACTTTTTTTTGTTATTTTACATTTATTTATTTGGTTTTAGTTATTTATTTTTATTATTTTATTTCATTTTATTTTGTTTATTTTTTAATTTAACTTAATGTAATTTCATTTACTTTTATTTCATTTTTGGCTGAGCTTTCCAAGACGGTTCCAATGCTTATATTAGCCAAAATACTTTACTTATATTTATGAAACTTTCAAATGTGGTTACTATAGATGTTATTTATGTAAATTAATTTTATTTTTCATAATATTTTCATTTAATTGCGCATAATTTGTTGTTAAAAAATTTAATATTGTATTGGAAATTTTTCATATAACACGCGCACAAATGTTTTATATATGGTGTAAGAAAGTTGCTTTGATGTTTTTATTCACTATTTCACAGATTATTACATTTCTATATTATTTAATTAAATTAATGAAACCAATTTTACTTATGCATAATTTTTCTTTGACGAATTGCAATTGTAATGTTTCACACTGACAGTAAATTGGTATTGCCATACGGCATTAATATGAAAATATTGTACGATGCAGAGTTGCATGGCCGCATAAAAAATTAATAAAATCTTATGGAAAAAATTTGGAGGATTTTTGTTATTAACTTAATTTTAATGGAAATACTGTTCAAAGCCGGTGTCGGTCCGGTGGAGGGTTATTTTTCCAAGCGTTGTTGGGTTATTTTCCCAAGTGCGGCCAGAGGCCGCTAATATAGTGCGGACGAAGGCCGCTAATTTATAAAGGTGTTTTACTTAAGAATCCTGTAAAATTTGTGTTTTTATTGTTTTTTTAGGAACTTTTTTTTTTACAGGTGGCATCACCAAAATTTATGGCAGTTGCTTTGATAAGCAAAAACTAAGGAAAAATTCATATTTTTTGCAACTTTAAATTTAAATATCTAGAAAACTAGGCATTTCCTCGGGGTTTGGTTGTCAGTTTTAAAATGGGGGGAGGAACCCCTACCACCCCCCCTCATTCGTTTCCCCCATAGTGTGGGACCGTAAAGGAATTGTTTCCCCTATTTTTTTAAATTTTTTTTTTGATCTTATTTTATTTTGCTTTATTTTATTTCATTTTATTTGATTTTTTATTTTTTTTATTTTGTCTTATTTAATTTAATTTTTTTATTTTTTTTTTATTTAACTTGATTTTATTTTGTTTTATGTAATTTTTAAGAATTATTACATTAAGATAGTTTATTCATCTTATTTTTTTATTAATATTTTTAAGTTATTATTTATTTAATATTTTGTTTTGAATTGTTATTATGAAATATATGCTTCGCAACAACTGCCAATAATCAAGTTTTGCGTATTTTGTGACTAAAAGATAAAGGTTGCGAAGAAGTGAGGTGAACACACTATATCTTATTGAACTTGGCTTGGGTAATTCGAGAAGATAATAATATACCCGTAGTATAATATTGCATAATTATAGGCACGCGATGCAGGTATTGTCAATTATTAGCGAAACAGCAACATTGAGTAGGCGGTGTATACGCATAAATATGTATAAGTACATTCTGTATCAAAACTTCATTACAACTTCAATTTCATTATTAGCTCTACACATACATTTTTTGTTAAGTGCAACGGCGATTCCATGCTGCACGGCAGACACCGTTGACTTTTTGACTTTTTGATAACAAATGTCAGCACTTTGACATGTCTAGCCTGAACAACAAAATTATTTGCATCAAGGTAGGGGAATTCGCACATTTGATTACCTACTTTTGAACGGCTAAAGACGCTAGAGTAAGTAAGTAAAAGTCATATTTTATAACGCTTTATGCTGTTTATATCAAATATCTTTCTTATTTCTCTTATGCTTTTTTAATTAATATGTAATATGTTTGATTAAAACAATTGCCAACCAATATGCGAATCCTCAATGGGCATTGTCTTTTAAACTAATTGGGAATAATAAATAAAAACACCGGAAAACTATAAATTGGTTATATTTAAAATTATTATAAAGTAAAATATTGTTATTTAAAACATTGTTTATTTTTGGAATTTTTATAAAATTTCTTTCTTTCATACCTTCAAATAATAATGTATGAGCAATAAACACTTTATCGCTTAATAAACTATGAATAATTATACATGTTATACAAAATATAATTATATCCGTATCAATAATTGTTTAAGGAATTTATAATCTTTAATATTTTATAACAAAATCAAAGTTTTTTGTTTGCTTATTAAAGCAGTAATTAAAATAATTTAGTTATTGCCATGCAACCAATAACCTTTTTGTACACAGTTATTCAGTAGAAATTTTTCAAGAAGATTAGGTTCATATGACTATAGTATCTGTAGTTAACAGAGAAATTATATTATTTCCAAAAGTTTCTCATAGACTTATGCATATAAATTTCAACTTCTAAGCATAAGTAACAAACTCATATTTCCTACATAGTCTAAAAGCATGCAACAAGTAGCTGAGATATAAATAAAATAGATTTTTGATTGAATGTAAAAAATAAATAACGGTTTATAAAATACATTTAAAATATTTTTTGTCACAAAATTCCATTTTTATTATAAAGTTTGAACCTTGACATTATATTGGAACACTACACACATTCATATGACCGCATCGTGAATTTTTGCAAGCTCCGATTCTTTTGAAGTTATTTTCGACCACTTTTTGGCACATATTGGTCGGTGTCTGAGCCATAACTTGACGAATGTTGATTTCAGGTGCTGAAGAGTTAAAGATTTATCGACATAAACATTTATCGTTTTCAAAGGTATAAGGTCCAATCACACCTCCGAACCAAAGAGCGCACCAGACGTAAGTTTTTTAGAGTGTAATGACCTCTCTTCAATTATATAAAGAAAATTTTGTTGGAAAAATCGTGGTCCAAGTGCAAAATACGCCATAATTATATACCGTAACAAAGACTCAGACACATTCAGGCCTTCGGCTTAACTTTCACTTGCAACATCGATGCTGGAGATGGAATGAACAAAACGCTGATGCACAGACCTTACGATATCTGCAACCTGTCCATTCTCTTCAACTTTCTTTAAAATTTTACCAATTGCTTCAAAAGTTGGTTGATTATGTGCACCAGAATCTCCTCTTAATGTATGAAACGTGGCCACGTTTGAATCACCACGTTTGTAGTAGGTTTAAACAATTTTAACGCGTTGAGCGGTTATTAAGCGATCTATTTTCATAAATGTCTGACTTCTAACTTAAACAAAACATGTTTGGTTTGACAGTTGAGTTTGACATATGCCAAGACATAGCCCTGCACTTTCAAAATTACTAATTGAATACTCCTTTATATTCTGCGGGATCAGCAATATCAAGTATGGTAATAAAATTAACGCAAATTGTAAAAACCAGAGGAAAGCGATAGAAGATGCAGACAATGGTTTGTTCAAAAATGCTTTGAAACCGAAAGTGAATTACATATTTAGATAAAAAGGGGAAGTATTTCACTTTCAGTTATAGGTAAGATGACTCCTGAAGAGTGGAATCTCTTTTATATTTCAAAAGCAATTATCGTAATTTACGACAGCAATTCCCTTTGTCGGCCTGTCGGATGCTCCATTAATCTGTGTAATTAAGAAAAATATATATTAATTACATAAAAATCTTCATTATTCAATAGTTTTGTTTTTATCAAAAAATAAAGACAATGTGAACTTTTCTTTGTTAGTGCTAGCTATAAATTGAACCACTTTTACCACGATTCTTATAAAGATTTCAAAATCGAAAATAAATCACTAGTTAAATTTATTTATATTCCAAAAATCGAACATCCATATAATTTTTTTTAAATATCAATAACTAAAATTTATTTAAACTCTTCTCTCCGACTGAAGTACGCAATTAAATATACAGCTCATCTCTAAAGGGGGTGTGTACTGTAACCTTTATCAGAAACACTGTAATTGGCTGCAGTACTTAATAGAAATCTCGTGTTTGGTTCTGCTCTTGTAGATGAGGCGAGTGGTTAACATTGCATGCTACCATTTGAAGGGACCTACAGTTTATTCTAAGCCACCTCCGAACGGCCGATGGATTTTTATGAGGATCTTTTATTTCATATCAGAAATACACTCGGAGGGCTTGACATTCCCTGCCGAGGCGACCGCAATTAGAAAAATTTATTTTCTATAATTTTGGATGTTGCTCAAACCTGGGCTCGAACCCAGGCCTTCCGAATGGCAGTACGCAAGGCTAACTACTCGGCTATGGCAGCCGCCCATCCATATTACCCTCAATAAAAAAGCTTTTCAACTCCAGATGCCACAACCGCTCCCCAACACAAGCTTTTCAACTCCAGATGCCACAACCGCTCCCCAAACCATTACATTGCCGCCACTATGTTCGCCTGTTGGTACTATATTTTTGGAGTTAAGTGCAGTGTTCTCTTTTCTCCAAACTTTTGCTTTTCCATCGCTTCCGAATATACAAGTATTGAAGTTCGATTTGTCTGTAAACAAGACTTTTTGCCAAAAATCCATTCCCTTGTCTAAATGTCCTTTAGGGAGCTCCAAGCGAAGTTTACGATTTTTTTCAGAAATAAGAGGCTTTTTACGTGGCGTTCTACTATGGAAGAGTTTTCGTTCAAAGCTCCTCGAATTGTTCTTTGATGGGCACACTTTCTTGATGAGATTGCGATGTTTTCGGCTAATTTTGGAGCAGTAACTTTGGGATCATCATTCACTTCCTTCAGAATAAAGCTGATGTCTCTTCGAGTTAGTTTCTTCGGGAGGGCAACACTCAGCTTATTTTCGGTGGATCCATTTTTTCAAAGTTTTTTTACAATGGTCTGTACCTTTGGTGGGCTCAAGCTTAAAATGTTTGAAATTTCACTATACGAATTCTTTTCTTCCCTGTGCTGAATAATCAAGATTCTCACGTTAAAGGATATTTCTTTTCGGGGAGCCATTGTTGATGTTAATGTGTTTAAACCACAACTAAATTCAATACTAGCAAATTAGAAATCATAATTAAAAAAACATAGTAAAAAAGGGTACCTAACCGCCTTAACTACACACCCGTGGTGTATGTAGACTTTTCTCAAGGACATTTTTGCGTTTTTTAACCATAATTATTTTATTCTATGTTTTACTTTAATACGTGTGATTAGAAAAGGATTTAAAATAAAACTTTATACCTACATTTTTCAGCGAAGCGATAGCACTTTCTACAAAACGAATACAGGCGGTGTTTGTAGAATTTTGTCCGCCACTGTACTTTATATATGTATATATATTTGAAGTTAAGCATGCCATAATTTGGCATGAATGTACATATATAAATATATATTTATAATCTGTATATATCTATATAAATAAATCCCGATATATCTGTCAAGTCTGGTGGAATTTCACAAATATATTACCTAAATGAAGCCATATTATTTCCATCAATAAGTAGACTTTGTCGAAGATCAAAGAAAATCTATTTATCAAATAAATTGAATCCTATAAGTCTAATGATGAGAAGTGTAGGAGCAGAGCAGATTTGAAGATGCTATTTATTATTAAGATTTACTTAATTAATGTACATATATATGTATACAATGTACCACGAGTCACTGTTATGACAATAATATTTCAAATCTTATTTATGTATATAATAAATATAAGTATATATGATTGTGTGTGTACACTACAGCTTGACTTCTTGTCAATATATTGTTGTATCCGGCTATCATCGGTTATTATTATTGTATATACTTAATATAATTTGTGTGTGTGCGTACATTCATTCATTGTTATCCTTACCCACTATTTGTGTTGGACACACACACATATACACTTGCATATATTGTTATTGATATTTTGTACGTTATTGTTGTTGAGCTTTGTTATTTTTAGCGGAAATAATGATGGGCTGCTGTCTGTCAATCAGCTGATTTGCGGAAGGTCGGACAGACGGACGAATGGATACTCTGATTTGATAGCTGCTGTCAATAGCTGACAATAAATTTAAAATGACAGATGATTATTTATTGTGTCGTTTTGTGTGGTGAGTTCACAGTTCAACAGTTTGAGTGATTGTATTTTAGGAACTAAGATAATTTCTTTTTTCTTGGCCGCGATGAAAAAAGTTATTGAGTTTTAGAAAAGTTGACGAAGTCATAGATATTGGAGAAGGCTTTTGTCTAGCAGTTATCATAAGAAGCTTATTTTAAATAAACACAGGAAAGATAGATCGTCCACAACTAAATTTTGTTACGTAACTAAGTTGCTAAACTAAATAAAATATTGAATTTTTTTTAAATTATATAAATAAAAAATTAATGACTTATTACAATATAAACATTAAATATTTAATGTTAAAAAACTCAAAATATGTTTTGAAAGCGTTGCACCTACATATGTAAAATTAAATAAATGAAGATGATATATAATATAAAGAAATAGGTATCAAAATGAGAAGATCTTATAAGATAATCAAGGCAAGTTCACACATGGTAGTAGTAAGAATACAAAAACAAAAGGTCTATGTATTTTTTTGTGTAATGTTAAAAAATGTCAAGAATCAAATTACGCTATAAATCGTCATGCTACCGATAAGACGAATGGGTGTTCCGGAAATGGAAAAAAAATATTTAATAAACAAAAAGAATCTTTTAAATAATAATACTGAATTTTGTGATTCTAAAGCTCGACAATGACCAAAATCAAACATATGAAATATTGAATTTACGAATTTAACTAAAAGGATTTTAAGTGATAATGGTAAGGATAACTTGGTTTTTGTAATAATATTTCTGAGCTCTTCAGATAAATCCTGATCAACTGCGTAAATTCGTAGACTTTGATATACGTATGCAATAGTAATATAGAAAAGATAGAACGACAAAAATGATTTGCACTGCCATGAGAATATTACGTTTTATCGAAAAGATTCCTAAGGTATAAAACTGCGAGATAGTTTTTATTAAGATTTCGCATCGGACCTGAAAACATACTACTCTATTTAAGTATACATATAATTTTGCAGTGTTGATCCTTAGTTTAAGTTTGTATCATATAACTGACGTCTAAACAATTCGGTCTCTTTAGGCGCCTTTTTGAAAGGCTAGTTTTAATATTATGATGATTATATAGCCAATATATGTTATATTTTAAGTAGTGGGTATGTGTAAGGGTGTGCCATCTATTTCTTATGGACATACAACATCGAGAAAATAATTTATATAAAATTACAACAAAAAGAAAGAGAATTTGTTGAGCTGTTTTTTATTCATTAAAAATGGTATAAAACCCAAAATTTATAAAACTCTGTAGTATGTGTTGATACGTTTTGAAAAAAAAAAAATGTAAGGATGGATATCCAAATATTTTCCATAAAAATGATCATATTGAAATGAAAACAACTCGTGGATGGTGAATACTATACATAATATTAGTATAATCCAATATTTTAATACTTTTTCGAAGCCCAGTAAACATCAGAAAAATAAAACACATAAACTGCGTTGTTGGAAAAGGCCATATCCACAAACCAATAAATGTTAGTCAGTATATAAAACAAACAGCATACAAAGCAGACATAGCACATCTTTACTTCGACGTGATTCACTCACCCAATCAAAATTACTATAATCTCTCGTAGGGCAACGCACCCTTTGCTTGAACGCAAGTTCATATGGAACAAACACTGTGAAAGTGATTAACTAAAATGAACAAAAATAAATTATATAAACAAAATAATCATTTATACATATATATAAAAATATGAGCTCCTCAAAAGAAAATGTGCTACATGTTGTATACTTATTATTATTATTGAAAATATTTTACAAATATCACTTTTCTTTTGGAAAAGAAGAAGAAGCAAACATATGATGGGGCAACTCAATTCAAAGTTTTTCAGTCATTATTCGCTAAGATTGTCAAAATTATTTTTTGGTTTGCTTTTTTTTTGCTGGAATTTCATTTGAGAAATAGAGAAGTAAAGTTGAAAATTTTTTTAATTGTTATAATAAGATTCTGGTTTAAGCGAAAAAGATCAGAGAGTTTGCGCTTTCTTAAAGCCATTAAAAACTCCATAATTGTTACAAACGCTACAAAAAAACAAAAACAAAATACACGATATTTACCAAGAATATTATTAATTTGTATAAGTGTAGCTATATCAAGATCATAAAAAAAATTTTTTTAATTGTGAATTTTTTAATTTCGATAACCGAAACAGGCGTATTTTTTGTCAGTTTTTGAGCTAAAAGAGTAAGAAGTTATCAGGATAATAAAATTTTTATGCTACGGGACATAGCTACTAGTATACTAAATAACATAATCAAATTTCAGATCATTCGCGTAAATACTTTTTTTTCACAGTGCTGTGTAGAAAAAAAAACGGTTCTGAGAAAAACGAGTTTAAAGTTTGAAGTGTATATAAGACTTGTAGAACCGAAATAACCGAAATATTAAAAAAAAATCGCTGTTTTGAAAATTCTGGACCACCATCTCTCCTTAATATTAGCTCCTACCTTTATGTAAAACAAACCAAAGAGTAAGAGAAGTTCAAGAAATTAAAGTGAAATTGAGTTTTTGAAAAATTTTATTTATATATTAGAGGTTATGTTTTACTCGAATCGAAAATTCTCGAGCAACAAAAAAGCAACAAGTATTCGCACACTCCTTAAGTGCTTATTAAATTCATTTGGATTTTTCTAGCCTTTTGAAAAAGAAAATTTTTCTTTAGAAAGCATTAAAAAGCTATAGAAATTTTTTGGTTTTTCTGCATATATAATTATTGAAAAGCACGAAAATTTCAGCTGTTGAGCAAGGAGCATGTATTCGCTAATATTTATATTTTATCTTTTCGAATTGGAAAGAAAATAAAATACGTGTTTGTATTAATAACATAAAAATATCGTATATATATTTAAAAATAATAACCTTAGAAGAATGTAAAAACTAATGCAAAAACAACATTCCTATTTATTTTTTAGCTTGACTCATCCGAAAAGTAACCAAATTTCCAAAAATATTTTCTTTTAACTTTTCTTGAAATAAAGCTTTAAAATTTATCCACTTTTCAACATGCAGTAGTGCTACAGTAACCAAAAAAATAATTTCAAATATACCTTTTTGTATATTAGATATTTTTAAGCCACCATTGGCCATCTTACGCAGCATACGGGGGTAAACTAAATAAGAATAATCCATGAAAATTATAATGTCCACAATGGGAAAAATGAAAAGAATTTATCAAAAAGAGCACAAACAAAGTCAAATACTCTTATGACGAAGATATTCCAATGAGATATTAAGTTCAAATGTACAATAAAAATGGGAATAAAGGAACAAATATATACAGTGGCAGATAAAAGTCTACAAACAGCCGCTGTTTTCATTGAATTGAAAGTACGAAAGGTTTATTGGAAAGTGTAATGACAAAGTTTATTTTAATTACTTTCCCGTATCATAAAAAAAAAACAAAAATAATTTTTTAACATAAAATAGTGAAGCTATGACAAAAAAAAAAGCGTAAATCCAACAATGGCAAAAGTCTACAAACATTACATACATAAATTATCTTAGCGCAGAAACTTTGATTAATATAAGGTAACCTGATCTTTTTAGTATTTAGTTGGTTCACCGTTTGCATCAATAATAGCTTGAAGCCGTCGTGGCATCGAAGCTACTAAATTTATCAATTCTGAGGGAGTAATACTGCCCCAAGCTTCAATAAGACGTTCTTTGAGTAATACTGGGCTGGAAATCTGATTTTTTCTAATTTTGCGCTGAAAATTTCTCCCAGACATAATCAATAACGTTCAAATCTAGGCTTTTAGGTGGTGTGTGCATGTTTAGGAGCATGATAAAGCAACAAATCCTTAGCAATATGAACCGTATGCTTTGGATGGTTATCCTGTCCAAAGATCCGGCCTGCGCCAAGCTCCTAACTGTCCACCGAAGGCTTCATAATAGCTTCCAACAATGGCTTATATTTCAACTGATCCATATTACCCTCAATAAAAACAAGGTTTCCAACTCCAGATGCCGCAACCGCTCCTCAAATTATTACGTTGGCGCCACCACGCGTCACTGTTGGTACTATATTTTTGGCGTTAAGTGCAGTGTTTTTTTTTCCTCCAAATTTTTGATCTTCCATCACTGCCGAATATATTGAACTTCGATTCGTCTGTAAGCAAGAATTTTTCCCAAAAATCCATTCCCTTGCCTAAATGTGCTTTAGCGAGCTCCAAGCGAAGTTTACGATTTTTTTAGATATAAGAAGCTTTTTACTTGGCATTTTACTGTGGAAGCCGTTATCGTTCAGAGCTCTTCGAATTGTTCTTAAATGGACACACTTTCTTGATGAGTTCGCGATGTTTTCGACTGATTTTTGAGCAATAGTTTTAGAATCATCATTCACTTCCTGCAGAATAAAGCTGATATCTCTTCAAGTTAACTTCTTCGGGCGGCCAACAAGCGGACTTTTTTCGGCGGATCCAATTTTTTCAAAGTTTTTTACAAAGGTCTGTACCTTTGCTGGACTTAAGATTAAATTTTTTTAAATTTCACCATACGATATCTTCTCCTTTCTGTGCTGAATTCTAATGTGTTTAAACCACAACCAAATTCAATACTAGCAAATTAGAAAACGTAATTAAAAAACAAAAATTTAATAAGGGTACTTAACCGCCATAACAACACAGCATATCGACATAACTGCTAGTAAACATGTGGTGTTTGTAGACTTTTGTCAAGGATATTTTTTCGTTTTTTCACCATAATTTTTTTATTTTATGTTAGAGAATGGATTTGTTTCAATACATATGATTAGAAAAGTATTTAAAATAAAACTGTATACCTACATTTTTCAGCGAAGCGATAGTACTTTCTACACAACGAATAGAGGCGGTGTTTGTAGACTTTTGTCCGCCACTGTATATGAGTATAAGTGATAAAACCATAACGATAAAATATGCGAATGCAAATGAGGGTGGTTGTTATGAATGTATGAAGCGTTAATCTTGACTACATAAATACATTTTTAAAAAGCACTTTCTTGAAATGTTGAGGACAAGGTTGCTCGTTGTATTTGAGATATTAAAACATATGTTATATTGAAATATAAATAAACGAATACACATAACACATATGTTATATGGTATATTTAAAAATATATTGTACTAGCGGTATTCAGGTGTGTTTCGCTACAACAAAACAAATATTGAAAAAGTGAAAAAACCAAGTTTGTTTTTGATAATAACATTTCAATAATTTGTCTTATTTCATAAGTTTTGTTTATTTTTTTACGAAATATTTCTCCAAAATCTTTTTTTACTATACCATTGCATTCCCGAATGGTTGAACGCTTCCACGAAAATCTCTATCAGGAATCCTCGAACAATATTTTATGTACCATTTTGCAGTCACCTGAAGCAATTAATTTAGTGTTAGAATTTTTCACATCTGCATTTTGGCAGCAACAGTTCCAAAATAAATTTTTCAAACATGTGCCAACTCTTCTCAAAAACCTCTCTACCATTAAGTATGTAAATATCTTAATTCCTATACCCATATAGTGATGTATAATGTATAATAATTTTATTAACTCTTTTATATAAAGCGTTTCTTTAATCCATTCAGTTTGATACCCACCGAGAACACTTGAACACAAACAAACCTTTCATCAATTTCGTTGCTGATATTTAGCTTGAGTTCATTCATAGACACACACTCAGAAAAGTGTATTTGGTATATAAACAATTTGAAAACAGATGGCAACTCTGGAAGGAATTTAGTCACAAACACACATATGTTTGATTGATGTCGGTGAAGACGTTCTCGAGCTTACGGTAACAACGAAAACGTGAGCTTAGTTTTAATATAAGAAAATTACACTGATCAACAAAAAAATATTTCCAGCGTATCACGAAAATTTCTGATGATTACGTTAGAAAAGCTCAAAATTGTGAAATTACAAGCCACAGTCTCTCTGATAAGATTTCGAAGAAATGATATAACTAATAAGTAAATTTAGTATTTTGCTTCAATAACGCCTTGTTTTAATTCCTAAGAGCAATATCGAATCGTTCCATATCATTGCCCTTGGTATAGTTGACTTATGATGAAATTACTAATCTGACTATTTGATCATCTAACATTTACTTGATTATGGTACGTGGCTAACATGGCCTACCGTTACTCCCATTTTCCGTTTCCTTGAATCAGTCGGGTATTTTATGTACATAGCACATTTTGCTGTTACAAAGTCTTATTAACCAGTGTTACATTTATATACATTTGAATGTACCTTAAACTTTGGTTTTTTCTCGCAAACGTTAATGACCTAAAATTTCCTTTTCCACCCTCCCTTTTTCCCTTAGATACTTATATTATATGCATGCTCAGCTTTTGACATTAATAATAAATGCGTATTTTATTATTTTCATCGCTATTTTCATGTTGTCATCTTTCCTCTAGTGTGGCACAAACAGAAAAAAACTGCCTTTTTGGCTTTGAGTTACTGATTGTATGCTGGTTAAAGCTTTTTGCCAATCAAAATAATGGCAATTTTGTTTCATAACCATATATATTTTTTATTTATTCGAAATTCGAAATTTCTTCATTCGCACCGGATAAGTGACGTTAATAAAAAATATATAAGCGAAAAATTAAAGGTAATTAAGCTCACTCAAGGTGCGACTAGACATGGGAAATAATTTGAATGCGTATGTAAATTATTGTTTATTATTATGTACTTATACCAATGTCAACATATATCAAGAAATGATTTTTACAGTAGCTGTAAATTTATTGAAGAGCTGAAACATTAAAATCTATTTAATTACCAAATGACACATACATGAAAGAAGATTAGCTTAAATTCGTAACTTAAAATTTTAAGATTTTAATTTTAATAAACCTATGACTATATCATTAAACAATTCAGAAAGAAATATGCAAACTCCTTCATTCGCTTTTCCACTCCAGTGACATAAAAGAGCTCCATAAAAAACAGAACGACTGATTCAAATGAAACTTGGAATACAAAATTTGCAAATTTTTTTCATTATTTTTTTTATTATTTAACTATCAAACGTCGTATCACTGTGTTGTGGTTTTCTTGTATTTTGTTCAATTCAGATATTATTTATTATTGGTATTATAAAGAAGCGAGTGGTTACCATTGCGTACTACCATTCGAGAGGGCAGGGTTCGAGTTCTGGTTCAACCAAAATCCAAAATTGTTAAAAATTTAATTTTTCTAAGGGCGGTCGACCCGAATTTAATGCGGAATGTTTATTATCATTCGAAAGAACATTCTTCGGCATTTATTTTTTGAAGATTATCTCTTTCATCCATTGAGTCCAATTTTCGATGACTCGTTCGAGCATTTCGTGATGTTGTGATATCGCTTGGGAAGGTCATGCAGTTTCAGTTCTTGCACAAGCTTATTTTGTACCCTTTCAATTTAAGACCTCGACGTAAAATACGCCAAGTCGTTCCATACGTCAGCACGAGTTGCTTCGAACAGCGCTGATTCGACTCTCCACGGTCTTCGTGTACACTCTTAGCTACGGCCGCTATATTTTCTTCACTGCGTGCTAAACGTGGTATATTACACTGGCCTACAAAAAAACAATTTTGGTTTGGTGCAGCTCTGTTCACATCTGTAGTCGGTAAGGTAGGTAGTATGAACTACAATGCTGCTACTAGATGTCAGCTGAAAGCTCTGGTTTACCTACGATTCTTATTTTAACTTTTTTCCGGTTTTATTCGAAATCAGTCAATGCTATAACGACTTTTATGACATTAATCGTATAAATTTAGTATGGCAAGTAAGTCGAGATGTTGCATTAACGATCCTGATATGTTTTGTTACATATGTGGTGAGTATATAATGAAAGATCAACGGAAACCAATTAATGACACGGTAATTCGCTTGTATTCTGCATACTTTGGTATTGAAATTGGCAATCAAGATAAAATGTGGGTGCCTCACATTGTTTGCAAGATTTGCATTGAACATTTGCGGCAATGGGAAAAAGGAACGCGAAAATCTTTGAAGTTTGGAATACCAATGATTTGGCGAGAACAAAAAAATCACCATGAAGATTGTTATTTTTGTATGACAAGTGTAACGGGTATTAACAAAAACAATCGTAGCAAGTGGAAGTACCCCAGTATTCCTTCAGCTATAAGACCCTCTCCTCATTCGGATATTGTTCCAATACCTGTTTTTCATCGGGAAGTTCAAGAATGTGAGGATGTCGAAATGGAAATTTCTGAAGAAGAAGAATATGATTTCGAGTACTGTGGAGAAACACGACACCTAAAACTTTCTCACAAGTCGAACTTAGTGATCTTATCAGAGATTTAGATCTTTCAAAAGAGTGTGCTGAGTTGCTAGCATCAAGATTAAAAGAAAAAAATTGCCTTTCTTCTGGTGTAAAAATTACTTTCTACCGCACAAAAGAACAAAACTTATTACAATATTTTTCTTCTGACGAAAACTTAGTATTTTGTCATGATGTTAACGGCTTGATGACCTTCATGGGCCTGGAGACTTATCATGCAAGTGATTGGCATCGACAGCAGTAAAAGACTCTCAAAGCAGTTCTTTTACACAATGGCTTCGATGAGTGAAATAGAAAAACTTGCGTGCAAATCTTTTGTCGTTGTTATACAAAACTTTCTTGGTAACTTCAAGGCAGATAACTACAAACAATTAGTAGAAGAAATGCTGCTGAACTTCAAAAATTTGGGCTGTAATATGAGCTTGAAGGTGCAATATCTCCATAATCATATCGATCATTTTGAACATAATTTAGGAGATTTAAGCGAAGAAAAAGGAGAACGCTTCCACCAGGATATAAAAACAATGGAGCACAGATACCAAGGCAGATGGGATATTCATATGATGGCCGATTATTGCTGGGGAATTATGCGTGATTGCCCAGGCCAATCTCACTCCAGAAAATCACTCAAAAAAAATTTTCTTAATGTATAATTTCCAAATAAATTAAAATTTTTTTAAAAATGTGTATTTTTATTCTTTCTTATAAACAAGAGCTGATATGAAAAATGTGACTAGTTTTCTCGTATCCGAAACAAAATTCTTTACAGAACGTGAATTTTCGTAATAAAGTTGAATGATTTGTAAACGTTGTTCACACGTAAGTCTTTCCATGATGAAATGCCAAACAATACTGAACAAAAATAACATGACAGCTTGACACGACTCTCGCGTGATCTGTCAAAAAAAGGCTATTGAGAAAAGAACCTCTACTTGGATACCCCTTTATAATTTAGTGCGTCAGATGCCTTTGATGGCATTAGGTTAAAGATCATTTTTCCTAAACGAGACTAGTGCTCACTGAATAACTTACATTCTTCTCCACCCGCTTAGACAAACGTACAACTGTGTTATGCGTGGCTTTCCCCCAAAATGTAATTGTTGAAAGAAGCAATTAGTAATTTTATAATACTGAAAGAACTTATTTTTGTCTAATTCCATATTTCGTAATGCATTAATGGGAAGCTTTCAGAACTGTGTACTGCGAGATTTAAAAAAATATGGTAAAAGCTCTCTCCTGATCGTTCCTAGAATACATATTATTAAATATGTTTCAGACTCGTCTAGAGAGGGTTCTGACTTGGCCAACTCGTCTGGGTTTTATTGCGGGAAAATTTCCTGTGCCGTGGAGCTCAGATTATGAATAAGTGGAGTTGACCTGCCAGTGAGCTCAAAACCTTCCTGCAGTTGTTAACTTTGTTGGAAATAATCTTTCGTCAGCAATGTCGTCTTGCTGTCTGTATATATGGTTGCTTTCTGTATCCTCCCAACCCTTTTCTATGCTTAGTACTTCCGCTTGGAAGATGGTTGCTGAGTTTGGTAGAGGGATATTGAGAAATGTCAAAATCCTTGGATCATTGATCCTGTCCCTACTCCGCAGTCAATTTTGGACCCGTTGGTATAGATCGCGATGGTATCCTCCTCCCCTATTAAGCCCCTCCTCTATTCACGTTCAGGATTTACCTGAAGGTAACTATCGAAATCCAACAATTATTTAAAGTTGTTGTGAGCTGGTTCAAGATATCTCTGTGTCCAAAACTTTTTTGGTTTCAACCACCTAACCACTTTATTCTTATAGCTTGAATGACTTGTTTAAATAAATATATAAATTTTTTTATTTAATCCGCAAGGTCATCGGTATAATAAATTTAAAAATCTCAGAGCCGATTAAAAATACATTTGTTCAGTTTGTAACTCTTTTCTTCAAATATCTCGTATATTCATTTGCAGAAGAAACAAAATCAAGTACTCTTAAATCATTATCTCCACTACCACTTCTAAAAAACACGTTAACCCCATAGAAAAAGGGTTAAGTTTCGGTGAACACAATTGCATTTTTAGATGGTAAGGGTGAATTTATTGTATAATCAATTTGCATAAATAATGACTACCAAACTTAACATGTAATTTAGTAAGCCTTTCTCAAGAATAGCAATAATATATTACTAAAAATGGCATGGAAATCCATTAATCAGCGTTTGACTTCATGGACAGACAGACAGACGTGGAGAAGGACTTTGTTTTATATTTGGCGTACATCTAAGCTAACTTTCTTAGTATTATACCGTTGGGCTCACATTGTTATCACTTCGCAAACAAATAAGGAAATCTTTCTTTTTCATAGAGTTTCGAAGATCTTGACATCAAAAAAATGCTATTATTTCATTGCTAATTCACCTCATATTCTCTTAGTAAATTGTATTATGGGTTCAATCAATACTCGATACGATCTTTATATACTTATGTAATGCATACAGATTTATATTTCGAATCAGATATTTATATTTATAAACCTTTAAGCAGAAATGTACAATTTTTTTTTAATTTTTTCACTCACCCAAAAAATATGGTCCGACTCAGCTCGAAAAAAAAATTAAATAATTATCTGAAAAAGTTGTAATAATAATAATGTAATTATAATTGTATAATATATTTTAAAATATTAATAATCCACCACCGCATTCAATGGCTTGCATAGTTGCCTATATAACACCAAAAGCACTAAGATGTTAAGATACAGATACAAGTTAAACGTAAAGAAATATATATCTATTTGCATGCATTTACTTGTATAGATTAAACTCTGATTTTAATTCTAGATTGAGAAGTACCATAAACGATGATATAAAACTGTTCGTCTATATGGAGCTTATAGACTCGAAACCGCTAAGCCGATTATGTTCAAAATTTCAGGATAGATTCATTGGAGACTGTTCCGTAAAATGATCCAGTAACGACTATTCGGAAAGAATTGTATTTACTGCTCGATTTTTACTTGAAATTTGATGCACAGTTAGCCTTTTGCTTAAATTAAGATGAGGACCGGAAAGCGGACCTAGGACCCATCAATTCCGAAATATCTTATTCATAGTTTGTATTACTTGAAATTTGGTACATAGGTAGCTTTTTGCCAAAATAACACAGATAATATTTATTTTTGTGTCCAAGACTGATCTATTCCAAAAAAAAAACAGCTTATAGTTCAATTTACTTGAAATTAATTGAGGAAGAGGAGCAGATGCCGATCTTATATAGACAAATATTTTTATGATTCGGTCTGGTCGAATTTTTATACCAAAGTAATATTTTGTCTAGATAAAATAAATGCCAGAAATTTACCAAATTGAAGTTCGATTTGCTTGAATTTTAGTATTTTGGTATAGGGGGATTACAGATCAACAAATCGACGAAAACAGGCATGATTTGGATAAAAATATAGATTGTTCGTAGATCGCTGTGTCATTTTAGTATATAGTCTGTTTTTGGTTTTACGATTCGATTGCATCCATATGGTTGCAAACTATTTTTAGTCGTCAAATCTTATTGTATAAAAGTGTAAACTGAAGTAGTGGCGCTTCGATTACCTCGAGGCATTCATATTTGCATTTTCGTGGAAAACTGAGTGGCGACTTATCTCTAAATAACTCTGGTATACTGTAAGCTCGTATATATCAATATGTAGATAGATCAATAACATAATAAGACTTAATATTTTGGACTAGCTGTATCATTATTTACAATGCCAATTACAATATCTAAAGGAAGAGCCACATCAACATTTGGCCGAGAATTTCTAGTCTTATATATGAAAATGAGTTGCTGTTCGTTTCTCTCACTAAAACTAAAAAAAAGATGAACCGATTCGGCTAATTTTAATCTTGAAATATGATCAGGGAAGACTTACACGGTTAGATAGATCCGAAACGTGGATTAGTCAGGGACCGACCAATTCGTAAAAATCGTATTTATTTGGAAAAGGTTCACCGTTTTATTGAACTGGTCATCACTATGGACCCCAAGGCATCTTGGCTTTTGTAAAACGGTGCTCAAAAGAACGGTGGTTAATGAACCTTATGTTACTAAAGCTTTTTATACAACATTAGACCTATTCTGAAATACGGCTCAGTAATTTGAAACCCGAGGTATAAAATCTCCTCTGATAGGATAGAGTATTTTCAAAAATAATTCCTCCTATTTGCCTTAAGAAATTTGGGGCTCTCAGTACACAGTACAATCTTCATTCTTATACTAGACGTCTGAAACTTATCAATTTCCCTACTCTCGCCATTCTCGGGAAATGCTTGGTGTAATTTTCATGGTTAAAATAATAACAGTCTCAATTTCTAGCCCCTTCATTCTCTCTGAAATTAAATTTCCGTTTAGAATATCTAGAAATTTTTCCTCATGTTTCTGAAAACTTGTAAAATGAGTTTTGAATTTCACGAGCCTTTGCATTGTTTTTACCTTGATTTCAACTCTCATTCAAGCACGATTTACATATCTGACTTGCTTTTTATATTCAGAAAATTATTTCGACTTTCAACTAATCATTAAATAATATTTTATATTTGACTTAAGTTATTCTTAAAAATCAGCTGATGAATTTTTGTTCTGTAGATGAACTTTTTTAGCTCTGGACACTAAACAAAATCCTGCTCGTCGTAACTCGGTATTGATGAAAAACAAAACAAGTTCCGTACTTCATGCGGACAGTCCATGCCCCCCATTCGGATGGGCGGGGGTGAGTAAGCCGTTGGAAATAATAATAATAATTGCCCGATTTTCTTGAAATTTGGTACTAAGGTAGCTTTGCGGATCGACGGAGCGACGATTGTTGGTGTTGTAAGTTGCTTTGAGTTTGAGGGTGCTGTTGCATCCCATTTGTTATACTTATACGTTTTACGTTATTGTGCATACGTGTAGTTTCGAGCAGTGGCACTCGCGAAAATAATTAAAGTAAATTAAATAAATAAATTATTAAATTAACTAATTTAAATGAAATGCATCGAATTAAATTCACTATAAAATACAGTGCTAAGTTTTTTTATCAATAGAAAGTTTTTTGGAAAAATTAAATATTATAATTCAAATAAACTAAAATTGAAGAACCCTAATGAAAATTGCTGCGTTGCTGTGACTGTCTTCTTTTAATTGCATTGCAAATTTGTGTCACGAATATGCTTTTGAGCGAATTGTTCAACCACACAAAACTTTTTTCTTCTCCTATTTCTCCTTTTCCGCTCAGTACCTTACTCTTTTATTTAATTTACCCAAGTACTTTAGGTAAGCTGCAGATGGCATAAATAAAGCGCCACAAGCCACATGAATGTGTGGGAGAGAAAGAATTGGTATATCTCTGAATGTGTATGTATATATCTTGTATCTGAAATGGGAAGGCTAGTAAGTGATAGTAAAGCGATGAGTACAAAGACTAAATTAACCATGAAGCTGAAAGCGGTGGAAGTCGCAGGGAAATCAAATTGCAAGCAAGAATGCAATGGAAAATGCAATCAGACAGTTTTTGGTTGGAACAGAAAAACAAAAAACCAAAAAAAAAACGTCAGCATCAAATGCAAATAAAATAAAAGTAAATACAATGGAACAGGGGATAACCCACAAAGTTATGATGCCACAAGTGCTACAGTGACATGCCAGCATATGGGACAACAAGCCAGCTTGAGGGAGTCGAGGCATGTAAGCCTGGGTGATGCGGCTGGTGTGGGGTAAATAGTATGCAAATTGAATTTCTAAAATGCATTTTACTACAACAACAAAATGTGATTTTACCAAATTCTTAGCAGATTTTAGATGTTCGTCACAAATAAGCAAAATGGGATTTGCTTGAGATAAGTGTATATATATACCCGTACATATATAAGTATATTTATATATGACTTTATTCAGTTTGAAGTAAGCACAGAAAATTTATTAAAACTTATTTAAATATAATAAGTATAAACCATGGAGATACTTAATAGAATTTATATTTGAAAACTTCTGCGACTGAAAAAATCATTTAAAACCGCGACGACTTGAAAAGACGAAAGGGAGAATAACAAGTGAACACTTGCATATTTCTAGACGTTTGGCCATTTAAAGTTAGACGGCTTTGTTTATGTTGCCTCAACTGCACATAACTGCTTATATACCTTACCGCAGCTACTTATTTTATATATATAGCAATGCATTTACTTTTACTTCATTCGCTAAAAACTACTTTCTCTTATCCACAGAATCCTGCTCCTAGACGCTAAGTATTTCTGTGTGTGTACTATATGCTTAGTTTGTATGAGTAGCTTTTGGCACTCTGTAGAAGACATTAGCGGGTGTAAAATTATAAATTATCGTAAATTGTGCGCCAACATGACTACCAAACAAACAACAAAGTTTAAATGAAATTGCGCCTGTAAATTTACCAACTCATGTAAAACGTGTAAACTGACCGTGTAACAAGCTTATTGTTTTTCCTATTTTTGTTGTGACTATTATGTAAGTACCAGATGGGGAAAAGATATACCCCCCGAAATTTATACCGACCGTATCAGAATCAAAAGCTGAATTGATTTAGCCATGTCCGTCTGTCTGTCTGTCCGTCTGTCCCACTGTCTGTTTAAACGCAAGCTAACCCCTCTGTTGTAGAAATATTTCTACTAAACTTATTGGACATATGCACTTTAACGATCATTTATAGGAACCGGCCAGATCGGACAACTGTAGCATAAATACAACCGATTTTTCAGATTTGAAATTTGGGGTCATCAATCCGATAAAAAAGTACGTAAGACCATGAAATTTGGTACATTATACATACATAATGAACTAAATATTGGTTCTGAAAATCATCGAAATCGGACTACTATATCAGGTGAGGTGTGCTCAAAGCTCTGTTAAAACAGCTCCTAGAAGCGTGAAACTTGGTATTCTGCAGATGTGAGTACAAGTTTATACTGACACTCAAAATCCACGAAATTGAATTTTACAATTTGAAATAAATTTAATATGTGCATGAAAGGTATAAAGACTTCATGGCCGAAGACAGCCCTGCTTTCCTGTCTTCATCTTTTTTCGCAAAATATCTGATAGTAAAGCCTCTGGTGACAGGTTTACGCGCTTTTTCTTGTATTATTAAATAAATTTGTCCTTTTTTTGTACTAAACTTTCGTTACTCTGCGTCCCTTCTTCAATTCACTTTATTTTGAAAAATATTACGAGCTCTTTTTTACCTCAAAACACATTTCTTGCTTAATCTCTTAGATATTCAGAAAATCTCAGTTATACCAGAGTACGTAGGGAATTGTGAGCTTGAATCCAGACTAGGTAAAACTCCGAAACAAGTTGTTCTGTTTTAACATAACTAAAAACTTATCTTTTTAAACATAGAAACCTTCATTACATATCAGAGGCTGTTAAGGATACTTTTAACATTCCATATTTAACAGAACTGTAATATTTTAATAGAACTGAAATGTAAAGGAAGGAATAATGAATATTTTGTTTCACTTAAATGAATAAATTCTTATTACGTTCTTAAACCCATATTTATCTACAGGTATATTCGAAAGTGTTCATTAATACTATAATTCGAAGTTTACTCACAAGAACAATTCCGAACAGTTTATTTCAAAACGGATAAAATGGGTTTGAATCCTTGCGTATGCGCACACCCCTTTTTACAAAACATCCCCATATTCGTAGAACAAATTTTCATAACCGGTTTGCGAACATATTACACCGAAACAGCAAAAAAGCGAGGGTATTGAATTAAATTATAGCAGATGTGTTAAAGACAATTGTGAATGGATATTAGAAAAGTTTAAAAGTAAATATTAATATATATTAAGAACTTGTTCGAATTATGGATTATAATACGAAATAAAATATGGCAATTGGAAAATAAAAATAAATATAAAAATAAAAACAAAAATTAAATAAAATATAAAATTAAAAATAAAAATATAAATAAAAAATATCAAATCTATGAAATTTAATTAATATAAATTAAAATAAATTAAGGAGATTAAAAAACAAATATAAATGAAAAAATATAAATAAAAAATTAAATAAAGTTATATTAAACAAAACAAAATTAAATAAATCAAGTCGAATTAAATTAAACTAAAGAACTAGTTTAAATTATATCAAAATATGTAATAAAATAAAACAATTCATTTATATCAAAAAGTTTAAAAAAGTTATATAATAATATTTTTCTGTCTAAAAATAATAATTAAAGATATTATTAAGATAAAATAAAATAAAATAAAATAAAATAAAATAAAATAAATTAATTAATTAATTAATTAATATAAAAGAGTAAAATAAAATAAAACAAAATAAATAAAATCAAATTAAATTTAACTAAGTAAATAAAATAAAACTTAACCATTTTAAAATATGTAAATTATATAATATTAATTTAAATGAATTGAAATAAAATATCTGTAATAGATAATAAAAAAATCTTATATTAATATTTCTCTTTCTTATTTTCTTTTCAAACAAAAAATTCATTTGGATTGCCTCTACAAAAATTACAACAGAGTGTTTTTATTTATTCTAATCAATCTTTATCAAACTTATTTCCTGCTATTAAATTGCAGTAAGCCGCATTTCCAAACTTACTACAGTAATTTATATATATGTATATAGTGCTGTCATTGCAAGTTTAATAGTAGCAGTCACAAAAACTTTCAAACTGTTTTTATTCATTTACCTGTACAAACATTTTGCCAAAAATTTATAGCAATAAAATAGTACCCTCGGGTATAAGAGCCTGTACATACAAATAACGTAAGCATGAAAACCCTACAGCAACACATACAATTGGAAAATATATTAAACTTTGCTTTCATATGCATATGTATGTTTGTACCATGTGTAGGTATTTTACGGACATGTTCAATATAAAAGGTAAACACACAATACCCAGACATTATTGGCGTGCTAACATAGCAGAAAAAATTTCACAAACTACCTACAGATAACATATTTACACAAGCCAGCATTTATGATAACAATGGTGAAATTTTTTCCAAATGGCAACAAAACAAGGACCTTTAAAGTTAAGTGAGTAAAGTAATGAAAATTTACGATTGAAAACTGAAAGTAAATGCTTACTCTATTCAGACGCTTAATGGAGTTTTTTTAAATTAAATAGTTGAGAAACTTTTGTATAAACTCAATACATGTTAAATTTTCCTGTCGTATATAATATATTACAGTGAAGTAAAGATGAAAAATATTATGGTATTGAAACACAAATTATATAAAGAGTTAATTCACTTCAAATCAAAAAAAATAACCTAATTTTGTACTAAAAAATTCTGTAATCGATACTAGCTAAAATCATCTATTGCACTACTTTGGTGCCATTTTGTGTCGTTTTCATATTGTCTGAATATATGCTTCACTAGTATGCCAGTATTAAAACTATATTGGAAATTATTAACCCTTAGCATATTTATATATATCATAGCATCACTCACCAAATGTCTACCAAATACTACTTCCTTCTTCTTCTTTACTGTTTGGCGCCAATTTGAAATACCAAGTGAAGCAGTTCATATCCACCTAATCTTTCCAACGGAATGATACCTTCTTTTTACTCTTTTTCCACCGGCGGGTACATCGAAAAATTCCAAAGCTGGAGTGTTCTCATTCATCCGCACCACATGGCCTACTCAAAGTAGCCGCTGCCTCTTGATTCGCGTATATTTCGTACAGTTCACCGTTCCATCGTTGCCTTTGTATCGAATGCTCCTGTTGTCATCGCCATGTCGCCTTACAATATAGCCGGGCCGAAATGATAACTGACTTGTAGAGTTTGGATTTGTTCGTCAAGAGCCTATTCAGTCCAAAGTAGCACCTGTTGGCAGAAGTGATTCTGCGTTCGATTTCCAGGTCAAAATTGTTGTTGGTGATCCATTATAGATGATATTATTTACGACTTCAAAGTTAAGACTGTCAGCAAGAGATATATCGTCTTGTCCTTATCTGAATAAAGCAGAAGCGGTCTTTGAGGCTAATTATATCAATATCATCGGCTTCAGCTCTGAACCTATTATTATATTCTCCAACGATAGATTAAAGAAATCTCACCATAAAGGATTACCTTGTCTGAAACCTCGTTTGGTTAGGGCCCGGAGATGTACTTTCCAATTCCTTCTTCTCGTGCTGCTGAAAGCTACTTTAAGATCGAGGAATAGATCTTCTTTTCACTGAATGGTAAATAATGGTCAATTGTTTCCAGGTCTCAACCCATACTGTCCAATCCTGGATATCGGTGACCAGATTATATTCTTGTGTCCTACATGAGTGTGCTTCGGTCTTGAAATCATCTATAAGGCACCGCATCCTTTCATAGAATTTTCAGGCATTGCTCTTATTGGCCAGCTTCTCAAGCTCTTCATACTCACACATCTCGTTCTCTTTTTTTTATATCTGCATATGCGTATCGCTTCCCACTTCAATATCGAAGTGGCTTCACTAAAGCTTATACACTTTTCGCCGTTATCCAAGACTCCACACGAGTTGCAAACCGCATGTTGTTGTTGTTGTTGTTGTAGCGGTTCAGTTACCCTGCCTAGGGTCAGGTAGGTCTAGCTCTAGTCATCGAGGTCATCTAATGGGAGGCCAAGGAAAAACACTGTTTCAACGAGCTCGGACCAGAGGCCGAAGAGTGTTAGATGAGGTTGATTGGGCATACAAGGAGGAGGTTAGTGTATTGCATGCGGGGCACACTTTGGATATCTTTGGGGCAAGCCCAGATAGGTAGGAGTTAATTGTACTACAATATCTAGAGCTTAATTGGGCCAGTGTTACTCGGGTCTCTCGAGGTGGTGCTTCTTCACTGTGTCTTGTTAGTCCCGCTCGGTCCATCATAGTTTACGATCGGCCGAACAAATGCCTTGTATGTTGCCAACAACGCTTCTTTGTCTTTACACCAAGTACTTCCGGCTAGCGATTTAAGGATTTTGTTGCGGCTCTGTACTTTTGTGGCAATTGCAGTCGTATGCGAAGTGAAGGAGTACAGGCTGTCAAATGTGACTCTCAGTAACTTCGGGTTATTAATAGTTGGAATTTTTACGTCATCGACTTTCACATTGAGTTCGAGTCGGTACTTCTTCGTCCAGCTAGTGAAGAGTGCTACGGCATCTTGCACAAGGGTTACTCACGTTTATAGGGTGTGCAACATGAACGCAAGTAAATACTTATTTCAGTTTTAACTAATTGAAGTCTAGGATTAGGGAAAAATGTTAATTTCATCAAAAGAAAGGCGACCACAAGACCCATCAGTACCTGCATACACTGCTTCAATGTACACATACTCGTATAGCAGAAGATACATATATATTTTGGCTTATGTTGCTAGAAAAAAACAACAGTTAATCTTATTATCAAACGTCCAGTGAAAAAGTTAGGAATTACAAACAAATTTTCGAACAAAAGGTCTACATAAACGTAGAGAATATCTTTCTATATATTTATTTTTCTTATGGTTGGTATGTAGAACTTCATATAGTATACATATGTGTGTGAGCGACAGTTATTAATATAGACATAAGGGCAGAAAGTAAGGCTTAGTTGATGAGTTACTTAGTCGAAGACGAATAACTGAACCCGAGTAGAGCGGAGTATAAAAACTATCAGCTGATTTCATAATTATTTCAGCGCGAAGTAATATCAAATAAAGTGGCCAAGGTGAAATATAAATTGGGAGTGCTGCTTGATCTGGAACCAACTGTTGTAGATGATGTATGCACATATGTATGTATATCTAAGGATATGAACGCAGTGGTATTGTCTATAAAATATCATCTATATATTCAACTGGTATGCTGATGGACTTGAAATCGGCATTAAACATGAGAATAGTGCATGTGAGCTAGGCGGAGATTTAGATCAAACATCTCGAGAAGTGCTATCACGCACAATGCTATTTCTGTCGCATTCAATAACTTTGATAATAAATTTGATCTGATATTCAAGAATCGTGATATGTAGGAGAGGGAGTAGAACAAGGTGAATTCACAGGAGGGACTTAGCCACATTAGAAGGAGGTTAGTGGTAATGATCAAAAACAAAGCGATAACGCTGATGATGAACTTTTAATGATTTTCAATAAATAAAAATTTAAAGGTTTAGAAAATTTGATTTATTATTAATTTTTGTGTAGTATTATAGTAGTTGAATATTTTAGTTTTTCTCATTTAATTTTTAAATAAAGAAGGTTAAACGAGATTCCAAAAGACATGCAACAAACGTGTTAATGTTTTTTTTTTTTTGAGTGTTCGGTTCCCAAAAAATGAATAAATTTAAAGCTCTTAAAACAAGAATCATAATACATAAAAACATAAAAAAATCATTTTCATAACAAATATTATAAATTTTATTATATACATATTTCAATTTACATATGAAAATTCATCTTCCTTCAATCAGTCTGTCTGCGAATTTCGAAAATAGGTATGGCTCATCGGGAATTCTTATATACTGGTAAAAATAGGAAAATGGAAAAAACAAAAATGGACTATATATTGATTCTTTAACAATTTTTCTTGTTAAAATTTATTAAAGAGCAAACCATAATTCAATATATTTATTATGACCAATTGTAAAATGTATTCCATAGAATATTTTCAATTTAAAAAATTGAATAATAAGACTAGCCTGAGGAGAATGAGTTTTATTAAAAAAATTAAATCATTTTAAAAATGATGCTACGGAAAATAACTTTCGATCATTTTATTGCACATATTGGGTGGCATCTCGGCCATATCTTGACGGAAGTTGGTGTTCCAGTGCTCAAGAGTTAAAAGTTTATCTGCGTTAATACTTATCGTTTTCAAAGGGATAAGGTCAAATCACACCCCCGGACCATAGACCGCAGCAGACAGTAAGTTTTTATTTGTTTTTGTTTTTTTGGTGTAATGGCCTCGCTTCAATTTGAGGATTCTCAGAGTCCTATATACGATGATTTTATTTATTTGCGTATCCATCGAGTGAGAAATGTGCCTTGTCGCTGAGAAATTTTTTATTTTGGAAAAATCCCGGTCCACTGCTTGTTGTTTAAGGACCAAATCAACATAACTACGGCGCTGGCCCCAGTTGTTGTAAAAGCTTGAATTTATATGGATGTAGGTGTAAGTCCATGTGCAAAATATGCAGTAATGTGCTGTGAGAAATTCCCAGCTTTCGAGAACGTCGAGAAATAGACACATTCGGATCCTTGACTACAATTTCACTTACTGCAGCGGTAATTGAGGTGCAACGAGCAAAACGATTATGCACAGGCGTAACAATATCTGTAACTGATCCAGTCTCTTCAAATTTCTTTAAAATTTTACCAAGTGCTTGAGTGGTTGGACGATTATGTGCTTGAACGAAACGTGGCCACATTTGAATCACCATTTTAGGCTTCAACATGTTTGGTTAAACAGATATCAAAATAAAGCGTTTCGAAACCCCTAAATGGATAACCCTTTGTAACCTAAGATACATATGTATAAGTATATATGTATGTATTCTTCAAATTATTGCTTACTTCTTTAAATTATATCTATCCTTTGACGACACGAAAAAAGAATAAGGTAAATAAGGAAATTATAAAATTAATTAAATTTCATCTAAAGTTCTTTTGATCATTAAAATAAAAACACTCGTTGATATCATTTCATTCATTGTTCATTCTTGGATATTTAGAAGATTTCATTTATGTTTAGGAACTGTTAAAATATAATAGTTACAGTTAAGCTTTTCTTACTCCAGAATCTTCGGTCTCAACAAATACCATTGTTTAAATAATTATATTGACTTTTTTAAAAATACGTATTGAAAAAATACATAATTGATGAAACCAATTGGAGATGAAACTTCATCCCTCCCATATCAAAACCTCATACTGGGTTTTTGCCCTATAGGTCTGGTTTCATTTTAATTTTTATTTAAAGTTGGCAACCCTGTGTATGAGAAAAGTTGATTAAAACTTGATCAAATGAAGCACTTTTAGATGGGTTTTTTTGTATATCCCTTTTTTTTGGATCGAGGAACTCATTTTTGACATTAACTTTTACCAAAATCTTACGATAGGTGGCGCTGTCATACAATTTGTCTTATTTTTCTTAAAAAATAATATTTTTAGTTTTATTGTAGAAATGATCGTATATGATACATATAGAAAGGAACATTACACTATATTTGGCACACATTATGTAGGCGTGAAAAGTTTGAAATAAAAAATTAAGTATACGTACAAAGTAATATTTCTGTTAAAAATTAAATTATTTTCTGACATTTTGAAAAAAATATGCCATAAACTTGAATCTTTTTGAAGGCGGTAAGTTTACTTCCTCCTCTTCCTCGTCGGTATTGTCTTCTTCATTTCTCGTTAGCCACCAGCATAGATCTGCTAACATTGGTAGTAGTTTTTTCCCCCTATACCGTGTCTCCATTGTTAAAGCGACCTGGTGAAAACGTTCGCCTTGTTCATCCGATTCCGTTGCGATTTGGTGTTCAAACCAATCTATACGGTGATGGAGAAAATGTACCTTCAAACTCATATATACACCGAGCTTCTCAAAAATATTCATGAGATGATCTACTTTTTCTCTGATGTTCGTGGCTCGATGTTTACCGAGAACATTAGCTATTACGTCTTTTATGGCATTCTGTAAATATAAAATACCTTCTTTTACTTTGCTTGCACTAAGTCGCGGAAATATTGAAGTGCTTTTACAAAATTTTTAAAAATACCCAATTTGATATGTAGTGGAGGTAGCAACACTTTTTCAATTGGAACAAGGGACGTGTGTATTACATTATCTGATCCAACAACTAAATCTTCTCTGTTCTCCCAGTCATGTTTTTGGTATTGGTTCCCTTTATAACGTGTATTCCACAAACATATAAAACACATATTCTTCGTATATCCACCTTGTAATCCACAAAGCAGAGCTACCATTTTCAAATCGCAACATATACGCCATTTATGGCTTTCATAGTTTATTGCTTCTAGTAGATGCCTCACAGATTCGTACGTTTCTTTAGTGTTCAAATTGTATGCTATCGGAACGCTAGGTTTCTTGTTGTTGTAGTACAGCAAAACTGCTTTCATACTAGTTTTGGATGAATCAATAAATAACCTCCATTCGTGGGGAATATAAGTCATACCCATTTCTGCAACATGTTTTTCAATATCGTTACAGTAAACGAAGGTGTTTTCTTCATTGGCAGAGAAAAATGGCTGAAATTTTGCTTGGCGATGACGGTAACCAGTATTTTTAACATCAGGTGTCAGTAAATTATTTTGTTTTAACTTATGTGCTATATACTCTGCATCACGTTTTGATAAATTGACATGTTCTACCACGTCATCCATCCAATTTTGGGATATTGGTATCATGGTTTTGCAAGTTCGCAGTCCATATAGAAATCGTAGTAGGGCTTGGTGGCCGTGGTACAGGAAAAGCATCTGAATGCGATAATGGCAGACTTACATAATCTGTTCCAATATATTTCATTGATCTTCGCGATCTTTTAGTTTTTCCATTTACATCATTCAAACACACATAACAACTCGCTTCACCATGCTCACCTGAATGCACAACCATTCTGAATGAGTACATAGATTCAACACATTAAATAAAATAAACTTACCTGGATCAGTCCAAATCATCGGAACACCAGACTTCAGCGATTTTTTTATTCCTTTAACCCAGAGACGTAAGTCGTCGTAGCAGGTTCTACATATATCTTTGGGAGCCCAATTTACGTCTTGAACAACCGGCATCCCAAAATAATGTTCATACCACTCTTTCGCGCTAACACTTATGCCAATCAGATTGGTTGATATGCTGAATTTACCGCAAACATACCAATAAAGCGCTAACTCTAACGCTAAATCAAAAATAAGACAAATTGTATGACAGTGCCACCTATCGTAAGATTTAGGTAAAAGTTAATGTCAAAAATGAGTTCCTCGATCCAAAAAAAAGGGATATACAAAAAAACCCATCTAAAAGTGCTTCATTTGATCAAGTTTTAATCAACTTTTCTCATACACATGGTTGCCAACTTTAAATAAAAATAAAAATGAAACCAGACCTATAGGGCAAAAACCAAGTATGAGGTTTTGATATGGGAGGGATAAAGTTTCATCTACATTTGATTTCATCAATTACGGAGAGATGGACCCCTAATTTGTGTCACAGTGTTATTGGTAAAGTCATAGAGAAGATGACGTGCTCCGCATATTTCATATAGGAAGTTGGACAATCTTCAGTCAACTATTGCTATGAAATCTGAAAAAAATAATCATGTGTAAGTTATCATGAAGATTAGATAAACGTGTTAATCGAAAATAACTGGCGTATAATAACAAAAGGGATACGAGAAACATAGCATAATCAGATTACTATTTGCTTAGTTTTCATCAAAATTTTGAATCGTAAAATTCGCACAAGGGTGTCTGGATAGAAGTCTGACGAGGAAAGATGGTGATTTCCAAAATAGCTATAACTTCTACTGCTCAGTCCGTTTTTGAAATTTTTTTTCACTTTTCCCTAAAACAAATTATGGTCGGATACAGCTGGAAAAACTAATCGAAACTAACTGAACAGTTAGTCATTGATTAGTGTTTCCTGTTAAATTGAAAAAAATCGAAAGGTGTTAATTATCTAAAAACTCAGTGAGATTCAAGAATTTGGAAATACTCTTGTAATACTTTCAGAAGAAAAGTGTATGGAAAAAGTAAATATTAAATGTTGTAAAAGTTCTATACAAAGTAACCATACAAAATAGCCACAAATTTAGCTAAATTATTATTATGTATTATGTAACAACAGCATTCTAACTCAAATAATGAAAACCGGTACCAGAAAAATATAAGTAAAAAATCTATTTATTGAACATTTTAATTTGATATCGCTGGTTTTTTTTCGATATTAAGGATTATATTGTGGATTATTGTGTTATTTCTAGAAATGTATATTTTCTAAAATATGTAAGGATAAAAATTATTTCTAGTGCGCGTCAGTCTTTAGCTCTTTCCTTTTACAGTTCATATATTCTTATTTATACGTATATATGTTTGTAAATAATGCCCATTTTTTAGTAAAAAAAAATATTAAATGTATTAATTCTATGTGTACATAACATCTGAGTCTCATCATCAGTTTCGACGAATATGTTGTAATAAATTGAGCAGAGTGCTGAAATGTTTTTTGGTGCTGGAAGGCAAATAACGAAGAAGTATAAATGAATATTTATTGGTTTACACGAGCAAAAACGAAAGAAAGAAATTTTTTTACTTACATTACACCCACGCGCTTCGCCTCTGGCACTCTATTTACGCCTAGCAAGCTGCTGCTCTTTAAAGTTTCAACATTTCTACCTTCGACATTATGCTTATTCTGAGTGTCCTCTGCCTCACCAACCTGCTGCTCGCCAGTACGATGATCCGCATCCAATTTATTTCCCTTTAGAAACCCAAACTCATGCAGTGGTGATTTATCAGGTGATTCGGTAGTCGTCCGCTTTTTATCCGCATCGACCAAGCTCAGTAACAAGTCCTCACCTTCGCCACCACCATAGAATAAGATATAGGAAACTTTTTGTTTTTTGTTTTTAACAAAATTAGTTTGATTTTTTCTATGTAAACTAAGTTCAACATTTAACTTAACCTTCACACTTACGTATTTCCTTCAACAAATCCTCCGCCGATTCTTCCTTGCCCTCGTCTTCGGGTGGCATTTCAATGAAGAATCCATCCATGCGCACACGCAAATTCTCATTGCCCTTTTGTCGTTGGTCGTAATGTAAATCATAGTTGTTTTTGTTATCGTCATCACTTAGTGATAGCAGATCGAATAGTTTTGCATCAGTAGCACCTCTGTGTTGAGCTCGCGCAACTGCAGTGTCCAATAACACCGTGCTAGCCACCAAAGTCAGTATGGTGAAGACAAAGAGTCGATTAGTGAATTTACACATTGCAGAACAAATGTTGGCACTGTTAGATATACGTATGTAGGAATGTATGTATGAAGGTATTTTCTAGTTCAAAAGAGCTGAAGCTCGTTTTGCTGTTTGAAGCGCTCAGAACCTCCAGCTGGTTGGCCGACTCAGACACAAATGAAATTCTTTGCTGCATCCATGGTTACAAGAACTAATCTTTTGCGCTTATAAAAATTTATATATATACAAACGTATGTACACAAATGATGACACATGAATTGTTGTTCTTTTACAAAGCGATGATTTCCTTGGCTATTTATGGGAATTGAAACTTGAGGTTATCAAATCCAAGTTAGAAAATTCTTAAAACTCATTTCTATCCATAAATAATCGATATTATATGAAAGCATCAGAAATACACACACCTACCCAAATCGATATACATATGTGCTTAATATGATATTAATAAATCCGTTAAAATGTATGTACAAAAAGTTTTTAACATTAACATTGGCTTTTTTGTCATTTGGAATAATTAAATGTGCATTACTGATAATTGTTGATTTGAAGGTTACCACTGTCACATTAATTTAGTTATTTTTTTAAAGCCTTCAAATAAACTAGTGAAATTTGAAAGACTTTTCTTTTAATTAAGAGTTATTTGCTAATTACCAGTGATAAAAAGTAATTTAATTCAAATAGTCCAGATGAAAATGAAGAAAGTGTATTAGAAAAATCAAATCCGTAACCTTTTCTGTTAAAAACTTTATAAAATTAGTTTTTTTGCTTGTGACTTCAATGCCCATTGGAAAAAGAGAATTTTACGTGGCCACAAAAAATAAACCTCTGAGATTCATTATGAATAAAAATTGTATAAATTATCCATAATTAATTGAATCATAAATTTGAAAACGGGTCAACTAATACCACACCATCGTAATCAAAGACCAGTGAACAAAACTTTTCCTTTGAACATACCTCGTATGCCAGTTATACACGATACGTAAGTATAATATTTACGAATCCTTGTCCTAAGTGACGGAAAGGCAACGCGCCAAACAATTGTGTATAACTTTAATAATTACTTAATGTAATTTATTTATTAATACTCAATACATATGTATAACAAATTTTTAACTAAAATAATTATTCATAGCGTAGCCATTTTTCGGGTTGCCAACTAAGACACCTACGTTTTTCATCCTTTCTTCACTTGTATAGCTTTTTACACTCACACACTTCGCTATCGGCTGTGAGAGCATCACACCAACGTGTAACTATTTATCTCTGAAAAGGGTTCTTCTTCGACTTTTTCCAATTCTTTTGCAACAAATCTCTTCCTGGTTGCATAACATGTATACCAATACCATACTTATATAATATTTCAGTATGTATAGTTGAGAAGTGGTTTGGCGGGTTCCTTAACATGGACGCAAACACTTCCTACTTCTTTTGCGAGACTACTGAAGCTGACGTATTTGCCTTGCAATCGATGTTGTTACCAGCAAAATGTTAACGTAACCTGATCTTCTTTGTTGCTATTCATATATGTTTTGCATATTAATTTCTGTAATTGTTTTTGTGGTTCTTCTGCTTTTGTTGTCAATTACTAATTTACTATGATAAGTTGTTGTTGAATTTTCTTAATTATTGGACTTGTTCATGACAAACAGTTAGAGGCTAAAACATGTTGCTTACCTATTAAATTTTCTATTTTTTGCTTCTATTTACTATTGACTAGAGTTGTGTTTATAAATTCATGGAAAAATTCCTCTCTTTAAATAGGAATGTGCCGTTGTTCAATTAATAATTGTATTGATTAATCATTAATGAAATCAAATTAATTGATTAATTAGATTCTAGGTAGATTTTAATCAATCAATATTAAGTTAATAAAATCAATTCGATTTTGAATTTATAATTCATTTTAAACAAAAATTACTTTCTTTAAAATAATGAATTAGCAAAGGATTACAATTTATCAACGCATTATATTAATTGATTAACAGTGCATCCCTGGTTTTAAATATTTTTCATTACTAAGCAAGCATTGATTGATACAAATTAATTCCTCTGTAGCAAAGATCACTTCGTCATTCGTCAGAGAAGTTAGTGCTTTTAAAATATATTAAAAATCCTCACATGTAAACTCTTCTTCACTTTCATCCGAGTATTTCTGATTCTGAACTTCGTTATTTTACGAAGCTTGTTGATCTACGCTGCGTAAGAGTGTCACATACGAACCAGCAGTGCGCCAGACCTAAAACAAAATTACAATTAGAAGCTTCGCAAACATAAAAATATATGGTCTGTTCACTACTCTGCTGGTTTGTTCGAATATGTACAAATTGGTATCAACACATATACGTTGGACAAATCTTGCAATGAAAGATTAAAATTTAGCTTGCAGGGGAAGTTGTAAATTCGTGAGGGGAACATTTTTTCCGACAAAACGAAAATTACTTAATTAATAATAAATATTAGATTAGATTGATACTTGAGTGATTATA
The DNA here is from genome assembly GCA_030068015.2 of Neoceratitis asiatica. NCBI lineage: Eukaryota > Metazoa > Arthropoda > Insecta > Diptera > Tephritidae > Neoceratitis > Neoceratitis asiatica. The sequence continues at coordinate 76,259,286 of CM061524.1, forward strand.
ATACGAAAGAGGAAATTAAATGCAATTTTATTAATTTTAATTGATCGATTTCAACGAGTTTAGTTAAAAAAAATTGCGCTAAAAGGACAATGGAGTCAACGGACTCAGCCCCACAGTCTGTACCGAGGATATTGAAGGCATAAAATAATCTCTCAATTAAACAAAAAAAGTTTTTTTAACAAAGCTGACGTGAACATTAGAAACGTCGCTCAATGTGTGTGGCTGACCGTAGCGAACGAAGGGAGGGAAGCTGGAAATATTATAAAGAATTTTGTCTTACCCATAAAAAGAGACGTAAATCCACATCGAAAAATATTCCAGTTAATTTAAATGGTCGTTGGGCGCGCAACATTGAGAATAAGAGCACTTTACGCAAGTCAATTGGCCAAGCTGCCGAATTTATGGTTTGAGAAATGAAGTTTGCAACATTTTTACTCTAATAATTTTAGAAAAAAATAAAACAAAAAATATTTATTATAATTTTATGAACATACGCCTACCTCATTTTGCAAATGCTGTCCACCATAACAATAGATCATTAATTGTATCCCAACCGAAGTCATAAATAGCACCAAAAATGGAAGATCGATCATTGCCACTTCGCCGCTACCAATTTGATAAGCGAGAAAACATATTTGTATGGCATTTAATGAAAATTCTATAAAAACAATTGGTTGATAAATGGTATTCAGCTGATCGGACATTGCTATGAGACGCTGATGATAGTCAATACAATAGTAAATCGAGTCACGTCGCTCGCTCACATCTGCAATTAACTCAGCTGCGACTATCTTCGACTGCAGTATTTTCAAATTTCCCACTAAGTTATGTATATACCAGGAATAGAGACTATCTACGGAGACGGAACCATAGATGACGCCATAAATAGCTATAGCAGACCACAGCCAGATGAGAAAAAAATTTAGAGGACGCGTAAAATCTATAGGATAACTGTGTGAGTGAAGGAGAATAGGGCTAAATAAATAATAAAGTTAGAAATTTTAACTTTATGCTTCTTACGTAGCCTTCAACACCAAAATATAGCTAAATTCGCCGAGGCGCAAGTATTGTATAAAGCTGACCAACAACGGTGCTGTGAGCGCTAACATTCCAGTATTGAACACCGAATAATAATAAAAGGTATTCACAATACGCTCACGATTATTCTCTACTCTTAGATAAGATAACTCCTTTTTTGTAGCTTCAAGAAAGGCTTCAGAAAAAAAAGGAAGACAGAAAAAGGAATAATTAACTAAAAACAGAAATGTTTGAATAGTTCAAAATATAGAAAACTTATTTAAAAAAAAGTTTATTTATAAAGAAAAACTGAGAAAAATAAACACGAAGATAAAAAAATGAATTACAGAATACAAAATATCTTCAAAAGTAAAACTTCAAGGAAAAATTAGAAAATCAAAAATAAATTAATTTGGATTCAAGAGATTTATCTATAAAAATAACTTAGAATATTAAAAGAAAACTATCAAAAAAACATTTAAAAACAACACAAATATCGAAAAATTATTGACGAAAAATCCGTAAAAGAAGTAAGTTATTAAGATTTCCCAAAATGGTTTTTAATTATACGTATATACGTATATACGTTTTAATTATACGTATATACGTATATATTATACGTATATCTAAAAAATATAAGCAAGAAAATCAGTATTAAAATTAAAACATATCAATAATACAACAAAATAACTAAGAAATGGTCAAGGATAACTATTATTTGTCCCAACTCATTCACCTTTTTCGGATATCAAATAAATATTCTCAACTAACTCCGCCATATCCTTGCGCCAGTAAATAACACGCCAAATCTTCCATAGCGTTATAGTCGCTTGCATAAAAGGCGCCAACGCATTGGTAACTTCGGAAATCTCTTGCAAATGCTGATAACTATAAACTATCATTGGCAAGATTATAGTCATTAAAGCAACAATTTGTAGCGTTAAAACATATACATCCGTTATAGATGCACTTCTCGTCGTCATATCTATACCAAGTCGTTGAAAAGTGAGTTTTTGTAAATGAAAATATCCTTTAATGCCCAAGTCCGAGTGGAACATTTTTTAGTTGCGTTTTGACTTTATGACACAAACACTTCGATTGGAATGACTTTGTGATGAAGGTATGCAAGATGTTTTGTTTATAAGTAATTTTGCTTAAGATTAGTGAATGGCACCGCTACGGTATATGAGAAAGTCTACTGACAATTTGAGATAAGCAAAAGTAAATTAAAACTAAATCTGAAAAAAAATCTACAAATTGAAAGAAAATGAAGATAATATTTCGACGCATTTCACATGCATGAAAAACCAGCAAATTATTTTACTTAAAAATTCGTTAAAAATTATAAACCTCTGATTTACTAAAATAATTGCTTTATGTTGGCCTCCTAAGCATTTTTATACAACTGAGAAGATCATAACGATTTTCTCTTTGCATATTTAGTTTTCCAATCTTCTGTGAACGTTCAAAATGCTCCAATATATTTCAAAATGAAAAATTTGCAAATGATTTTAGATTGGTTTCTTAATATTAATACTGTTATGATCACATTTTCCTTATCAAAATTATTTCAGTACTTATTAAAAACTTTTTAAAATGCTTTCGATATCGGTCCGAACAATGACTTAGAGTTAATTTCACCACAAATAAATTCATGTTACTTTTGAATTTAGTCATAGTATCGGATATTTCCTTTATGTAGGATTTTTATGTAGTCGGCAATACACTCGAAGAAGGATCGCATTACAAACAAAAAATTCTATAATTTTCGAGGTTGATCTAGTCAGAATTCAAGCCATACCCCTCCGTATGGTGGCACCAAATTCTAACCTCTCTGATAATTCGACCGCCACAGTACAACTAAATATGTAGTAATGAGCTATGTGAATCTTTAAATATTAAATTATTTTCTGAAGTGATCTCTTGAGCTAAAATATTTTTTTAAAAAAGAAAAATATTATTTGTTTTAATAAACACATAATTTCGTACTTTCGTATTGGGTTAATTTCTACCTCTGCCCTTACGCAATTGTAGAACGCAATGTAGCACATATTGCCGACAGTAAATATTACTAATATTCTCTCTAATATCTTATAATTTCCCATCATTTATCTAATACTCCGCCACTTATTCAGAAACTTTACCGTTTAAAAATAATTTTTTCTGTTTTGATTGTTTCACTGCGTTTGAGGCGTTGTCAACAATTTAATAGTTAAAAGTTTGTTTTGTGAAATTATATATTATAAAATGACATAATTATTGCAACCTTATATACAAACAATTTAACAAGTATTTCATTACTAAAGTAATAAATGGTTGAAACGCTTAAAAATGTGCTTCACGTGTACAAAGCAAAGTGCCACAAATTGTGTGAAAATTTTCCAACTGTCACCAAATGCTTTTTGTGTCCGTAGCAGCATAACAGGTAGTGGGTATGTGCTACAAGTAAATGGCTAATGGATTCGAACGCTGGCAGACTAAAATGCGGTCGCTTCTCGCCTAGGATGTTCCATAGTCTGACATGAAATAAAAGTTTCTCCTTGGCAGAAGAACTTCCACCGAAAAACGCTTAGGTGTGTCTGTCATTTATTTTATTTTTTTCAAGTGTTTACATTAATGATATTAACAATAATATAAATAAATAGGTTTTTATACCTGAATACATTGCGCACATGTGGTTTAGGTTTGTTCACTTAACGGCTATCAGTAACGATATAGGTTAAAATAAATGAGTATAATATCATTTGAGTATCAAATGAGTATAATAGCACTTAATCGTATGTGCCTATCATATGAAATGACGAGATATGAGTAATCCTTGAGCACAAACATAATTGCTTTACGAACTATTTTGCACTAAACAACACAAAAACTATGTATGTATATTACCTCGCACTGCGCCAATTCTGAAATTTATGAAAATAAAATAAGAAAAATATTAAAAAAAAAAACTTACACCCACCCATACAAAGCGTCGTAAATCAACATCGAAAAATATGGGAAAAAACTTACAAAGTTTTTTCACTGGTCACTCGGAATATTGGCAAATACCAAATTTAACCTATAGGAAAGATAACTGTTTTGATAAAGTTTAAGAACAAAGTAAAACTTACTAATTTTTTATATTTATTAAGGATACTGATAGTTGAGTAGGTATTGGGGAGGGATTTTTGAAAAAATTTAATTTTTAACTTAAACATAGAAAAAAAAAATTATATAAACAAAACCAAAATATAAACCTTGCCTTTAAATCTTACAAAGATGAAGAGTAAATTTCTGTTACGCAGACAAATAACTAAAGAAATACTAAATATAGGAAGTAGGACCGAAGATGACGTCGATATAAACCCTAAGCTCCCTTCAGTTTTGGTGGAAAATTCAAACTTATGACAAAAAATACATGTATATAAAAAAGCAGATGTCCTTCCGAATATATATTATGAAGCTAAAATTTTACTCACTTCACATACACTAAACTTGTGTTCACTAAATCGTTTATCTTTCGCCGAAAACAATTAAGTTAACCGTATTATAGAAGATATACTTAAAAAACAAATTGTTAGACATCGCAACTTCCCGTTTGCTTCACATGTTATATCGTCCTAACGAAAAATAAATCGGTAGAAACCAGAATGCGCATTGATTGAAACTTAAATAAAAACGTAAACGATTGAGAGAGACAATTACCCACTTTCTGTAATAGAAAATTTCTTAGAGTATCTTGGTTAAAAAAAAAATTCACATTTCTGGAATTATAGACGACATTATAATGACAGCAAAAGCATAACAGAACATTTCAGTTTACTTTAGAGAGTATTGGAAGAACTATCAAAGGTGGCAAGTAACAAGATCATTGTAAGTAGTGTCAATTCGAGATTATATCAATTGTCTTTACTACATTTTCAGAAAGGAATTGATATTATTTACTAACTCAATGGGAATTAGCGTCAACAGCGCTCAAAATGTGTAAATTGAAAAGAATATTAGCTAATTTGTTTTGTAGATCCATTTCATTTCTGACCATTTGTTAATCAGTATCGTAAGTATCAAATATGATTAGTAGAGAAGCGAATTCAGTTTGGAAACACACCTGATTATTTTTTATGTAATTTGTACGTATATATTATTGACAAATTAATCCCGTCAATTGTATGAGCACCGTTTTAACTTCATTGCAAATAACCTCTTTTAGTTCTAAGCTACTTGACTTTGAGCAAGCGTTTCGAATTTTGACTAGATGCTGATTTCATTATACACTGGCTATAAGGTGGAGCACTTTGAAAATACCATACAGAAAAGAACTTAGCACCTTTTTTGAAATGGTATAGATGTTTTTTACACTCATTTGCATCAAACCCTTTCGTATATCAATATGTCAATGATAAATAATTAAGTCAAGCTTATCAGTGAAAATAATGGAAATTTATATTGTATCCTGTGTGCCAAAAACGTTCGCGCAAAGATGTTATTTAAAGTACATGCAGTCAATTTAAGAATTGTGCAAAATGCTGCTAATGAAAAATGTCTTATTTGCCGCCCTTTCTGCGAACAAGTTGCCCTTTGTAGTTAATAAATTAGATAGAAAAAAACCACTTAACAGGTTCTCATTTTTTTTTACAAAGCGCTGAAAGGAATAAATCAGTTCTGAAATCAAAAGTATTTCGGAGTTAAATGATGGTAGCTTATTGAAACTTATAAAAAACGACAACGTGACAAACAAGTTCTTATCCATAAACAACTCGCAGATATATGCGATGTAAAATTCGAGCAGCATGAAAATCTTAATTCGGTGAAGACACAATTTTCGTCAAAATTACGGTAAAGAAGAAATTTTTGAAAATCTTAAAAATCAGGATGTACCAGATGTGTATAAATTTTCAAAGCATGCCGACGGTAAATCTACTCCACGCCGAGCTCTCATTCTGATCTTTGATCATTATTATCTCACAGAGAAAAAGAAATTTAATGGTATACAAAGTGCAGCCATATTATCTCAACCTAATGAGAGGTAAAAGTTTATATTTATGACCAAGTAGCTGAGAGCTTGGTCATTTATATAAATGATGCATTAAAACTTCAGCTTGTGACAATGGTCCCTTCCACCTTATTCCACTATTCCATGTTCTCGCACATTTTGTGCATTTTGCTTTTGGGATCATCTCGTTTTAAGCAAAACTTGACCAAAGTTTATGCAAATGAAACAAATATTAACTATTAAAACTGACAACAAGTGAATTATGTGTGAAACTATTCATATACATAAGCAACAAATTCCACAATTCAACCCAAAATCATTTTTATTTGCTGATGCAGTAAAAGAGAAAATAAAAGAACAACCAACTAACTAACGTAGAAAACGTAACTTTGTCCCGCTGAGCTCCAATTTCCTCAACTCCTCTTAATCTCTCCCCAATCTATCTATGGATACTCAAAAATTACAGCTATGAATGTACTTCATTGGAACATTCATGACCTTGTAAATAATTATCCCGACTTCAACTGAGCAGAAGAACGTAAGCGTAAATGTATTGAGTAGATTTTGTGGTTATTAAACATGTAGAAAAAGCTCTTGATGTCAACAAGCTTCTACCAAAATTGTGGAACGGCATTAAAAATTACCAAACGACCGGTACGTAATCAGAGATATAGAGAACTGATAAATAACACAAATACCTTAGATGGCGTAGTGAAAGCCTGTAACATAAAACCGTGGAAGAGTAAAGAAACAGAAGTAGTAAGTGAGGGCAATGCTGCCAGTAAAACACTAATAAATAATAACCCTATAAGTATTCCCTTCGCATCGAGGCTGAACTTGTTAGCATTTATTAATTTTGTATGTATGCATATCAGTGTTTAGCATTAGTACAATTGTCAAAGCCTTATTATAACCGTAAGAGTGCAGCCATCTTATATATAAATATATCGATCAAATAAAGTCACAATTTTAATTTATAAATATTTACATTCACCTCATTCTGTAATTGTTTTTTTTTTTTCGTAGAACTGAGCGTTACGGACATGAGGCGGTTCAACTGACAGAGCGGTGTGCCTGAAGGTTAAACGAAAAATCCAACAGACTTGTGACCGAAAACCAGAGGCATGATTACACATCTCTCTAGGACTATGGCGTTTCTTTTTCGCATCCCACTACAAATTCCTTAACTGGAATAATTAGATTTGCTTTGGTACAGATTTCAATTTATCACTATACATCCATACAACTAAACTATATTCCAAAATGAGCATATCAAGTGAAGTAACGAGAAATTTGGTATGGTATGGGTCATTAAACTGCTAAATAAATGTTTACGATCTATGTCCTCTGCTCTTGAGAAATTAGAAAAACAGCACGTGTGTTGCAAAGCGAACTAAAGAATCTATTTGAAGCTTAGGACAAACAAGCACAAGCCGATCTTTTGTGCAAAAATTTATGCGCAATGTTTTTTTTCTAGGATTTGAATCCTGCTAATAGAACAAAAATTCTACTAAAGGTAGCTTCTCTAAATAAGTTAAAGATCTTGAACGAGAGAGCTTGCCATGAGTCTACGCTCGCGAATAGTGACATTTTTAATTGCTGTGGACTCTAGGCGGCCTTGATCAGTATATAAATACAAATTTACCCTCAATCCCAGTTCAGTGACCATGAAAAACTCTTTACTAATTAAGTCTTTAATTAAATTTCCAAATTACACTTTAAAAACTTTATTTAAAATATACTATTTTTCCTTATTGAAAGTTCCGTCTCTAATTTACATACACTTTAAATAGGGAAGATTATTAATGTGACTTTTTGTGTGTGGTTTAATCATTCATCATGGGATTTTGGTCTGCATAAATTCAGTAAGATAGTCATGACTCTAACACAGAGTATAAAAAGTTCTCAAAGGTCCAGTGAGACAGGGACTAAAATAAAATCGCTGCTAATTGTTATCTTAATATTTTTAAGTTATTTTAGATATTATAAATTTTATTTTTAGTATAGAAAGATTTGAACTAGGGTTTATTTAGTTTAACAGCATAATTGTGCTTTTCGACGTAAGGATATGCATATCATTCATAATAATTCTATCATATTATTGTTATTTAACGCAGTTTCAGTATCTCGATAAACAGGGTTCTAAGCTTTTTTACATTCGTCCCTTTTAATTGCACTTTTAAACAAAAATTAACACCTTTTTTACGACTATAATTAAAAACTAGAACTTTCGACTGTAATTTGTAGGTAACAAAAGTTTATTTCGAGAATGTTTGTATGTAAATATTGGTAGAAAGTTTATGGTATATAAAGACATTGTTCTAGGGCAAGCTAAGCAAAAATACTTCAACTCTAGATACAATGAGAATAACTGTTTTAAAGGATATAACGCCAGTTGTTGATGGTAAGTCATTCGGAAGTAATATTTTTTTAATTATTATTCTGAAATATTTTTGCCTTCATTTATTTCAGCCTTTGCGCTCATAGGCTTCAATATTGATCTCAATAAAGCCAAAGGAATCTTTAGCCAACCGTTGCGTTATTTTGTTCTTATGACTGGCGTTATTGCTTGGGCTGTAGCTTTAGCCACTTATACCATGCAATATTTGACGGACGTCGACAAAATAGTCGCAGCGATGAACATTAATGTTCAACTTTTCCTAACGACATCAAAAAACTTAATTTTTTTAACGCGTCGCAAGCGATTTTTGCAACTAAACGAGGCTTTGGAACGTCTGGCTTTGAGGGGTGAATGATTATGATTATTCGAAATATAAGTGTTAAATTAAGTGTTCTCATTTAGGTAATAAATTCGAGCGTGAATTATGGAATACCACAAATCGTTTCGTTCCACCAATCACTAGAGCTTACAAGATCTCCTGTGAGCTTACAGTCGGCTTTTGTGTACTTTTGCCTATACTAAAGTTACTCTACTACTATATATGGCGCAATGAAGCAGTCATAACGCTGCCATTGCCGGGAGTGTTAGTTTTTTCCATAATTATTTTAAGTTAGTTATATTATATATTAAATGATTTCTCTCCTTTCTAGATTTCTTTACAACTACACTCTACCCTTTTACTTCGTCTTAACAACCATACTTACCATTCTTCTTGGTTACTTCTGCGCCTATACCGTCATAGCTATTGATGGTCTCTTCGGTTGGTTCATCTATAATATTTCAGCACATCTGCAGATTATGCGCCTACGTTTGGAGCAAATTTTGCAGTTGCAAATCGATGATCCACGTTTCCACCGTGACTTCGTCGACTTTGTGAATTATCATAAAGAAATAATTAGAGTGTCTTTGGAACTTGATGCAGTTTATGCGCCAATCATATTTTTAGAGGTCACTATATCTTCTCTGCCGATTTGTTTTCTCGCCTATCAGTTATCCTACCCAACTGATCCAGCAAATGTGCCCTTTATGTGTTTGCTGATGTCGTCTAATGTTATACAATTGATGATATACTGTTTTGGCGGTGAGAAGGTGCAGAGTGAGGTAAGTGTGAAATTAGTAAAAATGTATATGTCTATAACTCCATCGATAAATCACTTTTTCAGTGCGAACAACTTTGTGAAAATATTTATTTGCTCATACCCTGGCAAAATCTACCACAGACGCATTGTCGCTTGCTACTAAACCCTTTGATTCGTTCGCAACGAGTTTTAGTCTTAACCGGCTATATTTTTACGGCTAATCGTAGTCTGCTTGTATGGGTAAGATATCTATCTATATGGACCCCCTTTCAGAATCATCCTTTACATTTTTTACTCTTTTTAGATCGTCAGAACAGCTGGATCTTTTACGGCAATGCTATTTGCTTTGAAAGAAAAGGAGGTATATATTACTACCAACTAAGTGTTTAATATTAAACTTTTAAACTTATCTCATTATAAATTATGAAATAAATTTATTAAATAATAATAAAATATTGCTAAGATAATTCCTGCTCACAATTTAGTAAAATCCTTGGGCCAATCCGGATTCTGTCATTGTTATCCAAAGTGTTCATATATATGTACATAATAACAAGCTACTAACTGATCGTCAATCCAAATATTAGAAAAAATGTCATGCCAAATCTAATACTTCATTTTTTAATCGGTTGTTGATGTGCTGGGGCGTTCAGGGCGTTCGTCATCTTCAACTTCTTCACGTTCTTCGTGGAAACGTTACACTACTCGTTATTGCTATTTCATATGTATGTAAATTTGCTTTTCTCATATGTATGTAAATTTTTACACAAATCCTTTGATCTTTCTTTCAACAAACGAAAGTCGCCAAGCTCATAAAATCACCTTAGTGGAGTCTTAGTCAGTTTTATCATACTTCAGGCGCGAGAAATTTAAAATTCTCATTATTCTTTGAGCGAACATTTTATCTTGCGGAGGAAGCGGACGTGCCCGTCTTTTGAAGAGCAAGGTTTTATCGATAATCCATCAATACAAATTGACTAAAGCTGCTGGTTGATTGTAGTCAATTTGTAGTGAAGCTTTAGTTAAGCAAATCCATTGAATAAATTTCTTTATTGTTTAAAAAAAATAAATGTACACATAGACCATAAAGTCTGCGTTCACCCAACACATTTTTTAAAGTAAAGTAAATACAAACACAATTGAAATAGTTAATTCAGTTAGAATTTTTTACATGTATTATATTTCTCAGTTCAAAATGAAAAACCAAAAACCTATACCTACTTTCATTTTCGAGATAACGGTATCTAAGTGCAGCAACAAGTAAGGCATCCCAAAGTCTCCTTGGTTTGAGAATACCTTTACTTTTCATGAAGATTTTTCTACTTTTTGCCTATTTTCTATTGTTTTTTATTCCAATTAATCATTTAAAGAGTTCAGAAAGAAAAATTAATTATAAAACTGTGGAAAGATGGCGAAAATTTCCAAAAAATTGGACAAACTTTTGGAAGAACGTATTCCTCCGTCCAGTGAGTAGTAAATAATTTCAAGCAAACCGGTTTTTAACCCCTGATCTGGCCGTCCAAAAATATTACCAGTACGGGAAGAACGCAAAATAATAAATCTGGTGAAAGTTAATCCGCGAATTACGTCAATATAGTTGAAATCGTAAACAAAATGTTTAAATAACAATTTGTGCAGAAACTTCTCTAATACGTAAAGCAGGATATCATGATAGGGGCAACAGACGAAAGCGCGTTGAATTTGCTCATAATTATATAAATAAGTCTCCGGAATTCTGGAAACAAGTTATTTTTTCGAATGAAAGCAAATTTTGTATATTCCGCCCTTGGAAAACAAAATGTTGTTGGTACAGTGAGACATGGTGGTGGTGGAATTATGGTGGGGGGCATGGCGGCTAATGGTGTGGGTCAGCTTGAATTTATCGAATCGATAATGGATAAATGGGGATGTTAAAACATTTTAGAAAAGAACTTGAAACAATGTGCAGTAAATCCAGGCTCATAGTCGACGTTTTGGTTTCAACTGGGTATCGATCCGAAGCATACTGCTCAAATAGTCAGAATTTAACTCTTGTACAATGCTCCTAGACAGCTTAAATTGCCTCCTCAGTCACTCGATCTTCGTCAGCATATAATAACAAGTAAAGAGGTTTTGCGGAAACATATATGTTGGTAAATTCAATGCCAAACCGATTAAGCGAGGTATTAAAACAACGTGGTTATCCAACAAAATATTCAATTTGATTTTTCTCTATAATTTTTAATGCTTTTGTAAATAATTATAAACCTGAACGCACATTATGTGGTGCCTACGTTTACATCTTGGTACACTTAGATACCGTAATAACGGAAATGAAAATGAAAATATAAATTCTTGCTTTTGCATTTTAAACTTAAAAATATAATGAATAAGTTCGTGTAAAAAATTTTAACTGAATTAACTATTTCAGTTGTGTACTTTACTTAAAAAATGTGTTGGATGAACGCAGACTTTGTGGTCTATGTGTATGACATAGGCACATAGGTTTTTCAAAATTACAAATAATAATACCACGAGATAATGGATAAATTATTTGAAACATAAAATTATTTATCATTTTCCAAAATTGCATCTGGCAACTAATATTTTGATCCCCATGAATTATTTTCTACTTGCTAGAATTTCTAGCAGTATTGTTTATTTTTTTAAATTATATATATTCTTGGTTTTCCTTAAATTTAAATATTTCAGAAGTGGGAATATATAAACAATCAAATTGTTTCAATTATTAACCTTTTATTTTAAATCCTCATTTAATTTTCGACTGAGTTATGGGCTTTTTTTTTATAAATCAATCGACATATTTTTGATTCGATTTAATTAAAAGAGAGAACTCTTTTCGAATAAGTACATATAGTATAAATCTGACCGGAATTTTAGTAGTTTTAAACTAATTAATTTTACTGAAGGGAATTTGCAGCCGTATCAGATCTGAGATTAATGCAACTTAACTTATCATAGTGCTTTATAACTTTTACAACATTTGGTCATAACGCCATCATTGTAAAATAATAAAATCATAAATCTTTTTTTTTTAATTTGTTGTTGGCTTACATACCAAAATAAGTAATACAATTACAACTCCGTTTTCGTCCGTTTGCTTTTGTGTCAATCGGCTGATAAACAGTTGGTTTGTCACAACAAAATAAAGCGAGGTGTTTATAACTACTGTTTCTTTTAAAAATTTTATTTATTATTTATGACTTTATGAGGCTAATATATGAATCTACTAAATGTATATATTAGGGGGATTCTCTGTGACTAGGAAATGCATACTATGCAAATATTTCCTATGGAATTGTGCTAGAGATCGAGACCACCCCCGTTGCAAAATTGTGACATATTCAAGTGAAACAATAACAACCACACAGACACAGGGTTGGTTGGTGTTTCCTTCACATGGTTGTTTTTCCCTTCTTGCTATCTGTGGTAAATAAATGTACGTAGGTTTTGTTATAGCTTATTTTTCCTATCGTAGCATATTCTTTTGCATGTGTTTTGTTGTTGTACCGTAGCACGCATTTCTTAGACTTAGAGAATACTCCTAGTAATATGAATAACATAAATACTATAACAAATTTTAACACAAGCTTAGGCATCACGGTAGCTCTTGAGTAGGCTAATTACGCTGCCCCGGCTTAACCCGACTAGGTGTGATTTGAAAATTTCTCTTATATTAATCCTTTCATGTTTGCCCATTTCCGTTAGGGTGGACTTGCGGCATAATAGAAGTTGTGATGCCTCCATCGGCTGAAAACCGGATAGTAAGAGTTCTTTTGCTGGTTAGAGCTGTCAACAAAAATGCTAATATATTTCTTCCCTGTTACAGCGGTTGCAGCTTCAATAATGCTCAAAATATCTGCTTAGAAGACAGAGCTATAGTCATAGCGTAGTTTTTAGCTACTTTCTTTAAGGGGAGGTCATAAATGAACTCTGTTCCTGTACCTTTCTCACGTTAAGACACGTCCGTATAGATACATCTGGATATGTTCACAATTACTGATAGCCTTCCCCTCCGTCGAATCTTCCTTGTTCAGGAAGAAGTAGATTGCATCCCCTCAGCAGAAGGTTTCCGTTTCTCAGTCGAATTGTGTGTTTAGGCCGAGTTCTGTTATAATTTCTGTATAATGTTATCCTTCACAGTTAGGGTACTGTACCCAATTTTCGTCAACTTTGAAGCGGCTAGTTATATTGCTACTTTATTTGTCACTTGTATGTTAATTGGACCGATATGAAGGATAACCTTTATTGAGGTACTCCCCATCGGTATACCAAGTAGACAGGTACTTTATACCTGCGGTAGTTCTTCTTTAATCTCATCCACCATACAATTCTTTTATATGTTAGTGGAATACCATTGCACCATTTGTTGTCTTAGCAATAGCCCTTCTGTAAGTTTTCCCAACTCGGAGCCCTTAACTGAACATGCTTCCAACTTGTTCCCTCCAGCTGAGTTTTTTAACATGGATAACAACGAGATACTTCAACGGGTGGGAGGGTATTTGAATATGAACCTTTTTTTATTTCGTAAAGAGACAGATATGAGATTTTTCAGCTGCGATTTCAAGTGTGATCTCTACCAGCCGTGATAGACGACACCCGTTAAGTAAGTCCCAACCCGGTAAGTAATATCTGGTAGATCCCAAATGAGCCAATGAAACAAGTCAATCAATGCTGCGATGGTGTATATTGTTGATGTATGGGTTTTTCACTTATCCCAACTACTTCTTGTAAAGTGGTATGGTTTAGCCTTGACGTATCTGAGCTGTAGGAATGACAGCCCCTCGGGGCTATTTGCTGCTTGATTAAGGGCTATCTGACTGTTAGGAATATCATATACACGACTTTCGTACAGAGTAATCTTCCTTGTCAGGCCTGGGGACGAAAATCACCTTGGCCACTTGTCACCAGCTTGTTGTATACGTCAGACAGATGCAAGTGGTATACACCGAAAAAATAAGCATTTAAGTAAACTTTCTATAATTTCTTTCTTTGGTGCGAAAGTAGTTGTTAATAATTTTTCACATTTACTTGAATTACTTGAATTACAGTAAGTCAGATTATTGAAAAATATAGCCTCTCTAATGAATGTAAACGATTTCTCTTTGCTGAACTTTGACCTTTACTACAACTAATTTTAGTAAATTTTAAATAAACATCACAATATGGTATTAAAATTCCGTATTAAATTTAGGAAAATTACACACTTTAACCCCACGAATTTGCGTCTAGACATAATGAGCGCAACCAAATAGTAAACAACTACATGCGTGTATATAGATGTATTTGTGTGTGTTCCGTGAAATATCGTCCCATTATAAAAGCGCTGCTATATCCAAATAACCGCACTTTTCCAACATCCACCACGGCCTAAATCATGTACAAATATCTACGTATACAACATTATTGTTTTCGTGTGATTGGCATTAATTTATGGGCGAGACGAGATCAACGCGTAATAAGCGCGCCCTGCAGATATCGCATCTGGAGCATGGCCACCGCAATACTTGCAATTTTAATGGGTCTCTTTATCTACTCAAATGAACAAGATCAGGCGATTAAAGTGTTAGCGGTATTTCTACAAGGTGGACTTTCTGTATTCAAGAGCGTCATGTTGGTATTGAAGAGTGGACGCTTCATAGAGCTCATAAGACGTTTGGATATGTTGGCAGAGAAAGGTGTGAACATAAAAGAAAAAATTAGAATTAAAAAAAATTTTTTTTTTTGTAATTTAGTAAATGTTAAAGAGCATAGCAAATGGCGTCA
Organism: Neoceratitis asiatica; assembly: GCA_030068015.2. Taxonomy (NCBI): domain Eukaryota; kingdom Metazoa; phylum Arthropoda; class Insecta; order Diptera; family Tephritidae; genus Neoceratitis; species Neoceratitis asiatica. The sequence continues at coordinate 76,274,524 of CM061524.1, forward strand.
CGAGAATGATTGGCAACAACGCATCGCACGAGGATATTACATTAGCTGTACGGCAACTGGTTTCCTCTACTGTACGGTGCCTGCATTGATATTACTCTATACGCATTACTTTCGAGAGCAAACAGTGTTTATATTACCGTTTGAAGCGAGGTAAATGAAATGGCATTTTTGGCTTTACTTAAAAAAATAACAGCTGGTTTCAGACTAAAATTAAATTCCCTATTCTCCTGGCAGTGAATTATTCTAATTTAAATAAACTATTTAATTATTTCTTTTTTTTATCTCACGCAGCTTTCCCTATGATCATCACCAACCTCTCTTTTATATATTCTCTTATCTCTGGTGCATATCCTTCATCATATATGCTATACACGCCATTGTCGCCATGGATTCGTTATTTTGTTGGTTCATCTTTAACATTTCCGCGCATTTTCGAATACTCCAACATAAACTGACAGATGTTGCTGTTAACCCAAACGCCTCCACAGATCATACGATCTTAAAACATGGCATCACACAAGCTTTACTCTACCACCAACGTATTATCGAGCTTTCGGCAGAATTCGATGAACTTTATGCACCTATTGTTTTCGTAGAAATTTCTGTTAGTTATCTCAAGCTTTGTTTCAGCGCTTACAATCTCATTAATATCGGTGATATATCCAGTTTGCCAGTGATTTGTGTCGGATGCATCACAGTCGCTTTTCAATTATGTATTTATTGCTTAAGTGGTGAAAAAATAAAAAATGTGGTCAGTCATTATATTGGTATATATATAACACAACTGACTGTATATTTTACTTTTTTTTATTCGGCAGAGCGAGCAGTTAGCGAATCACATCTATTTGTCATTCGTTTGGGAGCGCGTGTCTCCATCTATGCGTCGTCTACTACTTTTACCAATAATTCGTGCTCAACGTCCTAAATATATAACTGGTTTCATTTTCATCGTTGATCATAGTCTGTTAGTATGGGTAAGTTCGATTGATCCAAAAAATAATTTATTATTAAGTATTTGTAAGTAATTTATTTTTTATTATTCATCCCTTTCTTAGATCTTTAAAACCACCGGTTCCATTATTGGTTTTCTGTCTGCTACGAGGAAAGAAAAGGCAAATTTCTAGACAAAAATTATAAGATTCTATATTATAGCTGAAATTGCCAACCATATAATCGATATAGAAAAAATCGAAAAACAATATGGACTTTGTGAGACTTCAATATAATGGAATTCAGTAAAACTTATTTCTTAAATGGTATTTTAATAAGCACGAAACGTATATGGATTTTAATCTAAATATATATGTATATTTATACGGAAAGCAAATCAGAGGAATCAATGCCCCAGAATGAGTTTTAAAATCGTTACAAAAGCATCTAAATGGTTGTGTATTTAAACGCTTATTTTGCATGAAAACAATGAAAATGACCTAAAGTGACTAAGTTATCTTTGATTTAGTTAAAAATATTTGGGGTTATATCTCTACAACTATAGAGTATAGTCAGATTAATAGGTAAGGCTTAGTAAGGAAGGAGATTATTATTCGCATCCCAGTATAAATTCCTTAAGGGGTTATGTGGGTTTCAGAGGATAAAAAAAAAAAAATTTCACTCTTTTTTTTACAGTCATATATATTATTCAAACAATTCATCATATCAAAGATACATATTTAAACAGTATTTTGTGAAATTTTTTTTCAAAAATTCCGAAAACTCAGCCATTGGTACCTCATCTCCCTCGACGTCTCAAAAGAAAATGCTCTCACCGTGGACAGCATAACTCATTATTTGTTCATCTAAAATCAAAAAACCAAAAATATTTCGTTAGTACATGGATAAGTCTTATTATTGGACGAAAGGAAAAACAAAAAATTAAAATTGGAATTTGAAACAAAAAACACATTTTTTGATCAAATTTTCGCCATGCATTGGCTCGAAAAATTAATTGTAATAAAAAAAATCCTTCGTACAATGACTAGAAAATATTATTACAAAGATGTGTGCCAAATTTGAACAAAATCGCTTTATAACTTTTCGAGAAATCGTGTCCACCGACTTAAAAAATAAAGTTTTGAGATAAACGCGTTTAAAGTTTTAAATTGACGCAGACATGATCTGATGGGCGAAAACTCCAAAGGGTCTATCTCTTAGAATTTTACTCCGATCGATTTGAAATTTTTGGATAATATTTTAAGCATATTCAATTTAATAAGACAAAAAACTCGTTTTTTTTTTTAATTTACAAACTCACCTAACCCCTTAACGCCAATAGTAAGAACTGGGCTACTACTACTACATTGGCATAGGCGCCGCTTGCTTGACTATAGCTGAATCAACAATTGCGAGCCATTCGTTTCTTTTTTTCTTTCAAAGAATGGTGGTCTTCCTCTTCCTCTGCTTCCATTTGCGGATACTGCATCGAAAACTTTCATCTGCGGTATGCACCGTTGCCGCAACATCTTTCTCTCGAAAACTCTTAATGCCGTCTCATTGAATGTCGACTTGTAGAGTTTGGTTTAGGTTCATCGAGAGAGGACTTTATTTTTGAATTGCCTAATCAGTCTAAAGTAGCACCTGTTGGCAAGATCGATTCTTCGTTGGATTTCAAGGCTGACATTGTTGGTGCTGTTAATGCTGATTCCTAGATAGACGAAATTGTCCACGACTTCGACTTGACTGTCAACAGTGACGTGGGAGCCAGGTCGCGAATGCTATGACTATTTATTTGATGAGAGTCTTGTCCTCTTTCACTGCCAGACCCATTCACTTCGCTTCTTTGTCTAACCTGGAGAAAGCGGATCTAACGGAACGGTTGTTTTGGCCAATGATATCAATATTATCGGCATATGTCAGCAATTGTATACAAAAGATTGTCCCTGGTCTGTTTAGCTCTGCAGCCAATATTATTTTCTTCAACATCAAATTGAATCACCCTGTCTGAAATCTCGTTTGATACCGAAAAGCTCGGAGAGGCTTTTCCCAATTATGTTCAGTTTACGTAGCCGTATAAGACTCCAAATTCAGACCAAGTAGCATTGAGATGAAAAGGTGGGGAAAAGATTTGGCGCATGCTGAATATCTGGTCAATGGTCAATTTACCAGGTCCAAAACCTAACTGATAAGGTCCAATCAGTTCGTTGACAGTGGGCTTTAATTCCTCTATTGGACCTTTTTTGCGATATTAAGGAGGCTTATCTCCTAAGGCCGCGCTTCAGCTTTATAACTTTTAAGAGAACAATCTATTCGTACTTCATCATACTCGGGTATTGGAGTGTCTATTCCATCATCAAATGGCGATTCGGATGAGAGAGCTCCCCTTTTGAAGAACTGGGCCAACAACAAACAACTTTCTAAACAAAAGTGAAATAAAACTATGCCTATTTCTACTATTAAAACTTATTTCGAGTAAAACCATTTCCCCACTAAACCACATTGGGTCAAAAGCAATATATAATCAAATTTTTTGCATTGACTTATCACGGTTGGTCTATATTTTCTCTAAAAACGTGTGTCAAGTATCTGAACTTACATCTAAAGAGTGAAGAAACTTAAATACATGTAGAAGCTTCGATGACGAAGAAGGCATACGAACTACACATGCAAAGCCTTACTAAGTCCTACTAACACCATCACCATTATCACTCTCTGTTAGAAATTTTGCCACGTTACCACCCCACCACCCACCAACTGCAGCAACAGCTACACAGCATTCAATTTACAAACTAGTCGATGAGCCTACCGAACAGCCTCTTGTAGTCATAGAAGTCATTGAACTTGGTCATCATTGGTGTTGTGCTGATGTTGCGCTATGTGCATACAATCGCGAAAAGCAAATAGAACTTGCTGCCACAGCAGGTTGCAAAATTCGAAGTAAATAAAGTTGAATGCCAATGTCAACCGTTTATCAATAACCGGTCAACCGTGGTGGTAGAATGCATGCACCTGTATACATGCATATAACAAATGTACATACAGTGGCGGACAAAAGTCTACAAACACCGCCTTTATTCGTTGTGCAGAAAGTACTATCACTTTGCTGAAAAATGTAGGTATATAGTTTTATTTTGAATCCTTTTCTAATCACATGTATTCAAACAAATCCATTCTCTAACATAAAATAAAACAATTATGGTGAAAAAACGCAAAAAGTGGAATAACTAAATATTAAAAAGTTACCTGATATTAACTACAGTTTTTGCGCTAAGATAAGTTATGTATGTACTGTATGTAGACCTTTGTCAATATCGGCTTTATGTTTTTTGTCATAGCTTTACTATTTTATGTTAAAGAAATATTTTTGTTAGTGTTTTTAGGATAAGGGAAAATAGTTGAAGTAAACTGTGTCGTTAAATTTTCCAATAAACTTTTTAGACTTTCAATTCAACGAACACCGGAGGTGTATGTACATTTTTTTCCACCACTGTATATATAATTCGAATGTGTGTCGCATTAAAATTTATACGAGTATATACTAGAGCTCCAGATTTTGCTCAAACGTTTTCGAGCACTTAGCAACGAACACTCGCACAACTGCTCATTGCTCATTACTCGAAAAAATTTCGAGCCGAGCAAGAGCATTTCGAGTATTTTGACAAACACTTTGACTTTATTCACAAATCTTTTTAAATAATTTTCAATTTATTTATGCAAAGTGTAAAAATCATTGAAACGCCAGAGAAATTTTTACAAACAAAATTAAAATTTTTTATTCTGCTGAGCAGTTGAGCAATGAGCGAGCATCGAGCTGCTCGCAATGCTCGATACCCGAGTATCTGGAGCTCTAGTATATACATATTAATATACACATACAAGTATATGTATAATTAAATTTCTGATTCAATTTTTGTTATCAAATTTCATAGATAATTTATTAGTTTATAATTTTGGATGTTGGTACGAAGCCATGACTATCCACCTGGCAGTACGCACTGCTAACAATGCGGCTAAAGTATCCGCCAATTTGAAAGTAAATAAGAAAAATTTTAAGAAAAAAAACGAAATTCTCGCCTAAGCGAATTTAGGTAGATAGGAGAACCGTTTATTTACATATTAGAAGTACAAAAGGAAGTGTTGGCGTGATTTGTTTTTATTATTTCAAAATTATAATGGCTTCAGCAAATGTATATTTCTGAACATAATACTAGATTGCTTAAATCGCCAAATCTAGTTTACATATTTACATACATAAATATATATATAATGGACGCGTTGTAACCGGCCGACTTCTTTTTCCAATTTGTGGTATGCGTCTTGATGTTTTTAGAACAAATGGAAATCATATTTATATATAAGTGTGTATAAAAGGGACTTTGGAATCACTTGTTCATACTCGCTATTCGTACATAATTAAAATTCCTTCTTCAGATACAAGCATACATACTCACACTACTAAATAATCGGCCATCGAGCTGCAGGTTATGCAACTAAAAGTAACTGTAATTGAAAAGTGGTTGGATGAGTTTGGTGGAACGTCTCGTTCTAGCATTTTCACTGAAGAATCTGGCTACTGACACTTTTTAGCGTGGAAAAAATTATAGCATATACTGAAGACGTTACTACAAGCAGTTAATCAGTTCTTTGTCGCTATATTTGAATAGCTCTTTCGGCTAGCCATCGGCTAATTATAATATACTTTTATGTAAATATTACTAAAATATGTTTATGTTATGTTAAATTTATCACTTATACCGTCATTCAATAAAATTGATATCTTTCCATAGAGAAAGTTATTACAAAAATGATATTTAAATATAATAAAAGATAGCTAACTATAAAAACAAACAGTAGCTTCACTATACGAAAAATGCGCTATAATTGTTTTGATATGTATAAATACATACATGCTAAATATCTAAGTAAATATGAGAATGCAAGAAGTATATTCAGTGTACGTACATATACATAAATATATATTCATTAAAAAAATACCATTTTATGGATCAGCCAATTCTTTATTAATTCGTACAAAGGAAAGTTAAAAACTTTTCAATATTGAAAAGTTTTGTTTTTTTTATCAATAACTATTTTTTACTTTTATATTTGTGCTCTCGTTTCAATTTTCTGATAAGGAGTAATCATTATTTTATTTATTAAAAGTTTAAAAAAAAATGTTAAGGACTTCCTTTTGAGCTTTAACTTTTTCAAAAAGTATTACACTGGTATACAACAAGAATTCTGTCTGAATATTTTCGCGTATTCCTATGTATGTAGTATTAAGGTGCTGTGAAAACTTAAAAAATTTTACAAATTTTAATAAAGACCAAAATTGAAGTGATAAATAAATATCATAGCGAAGATTTTTGCTTATGTTCATAAAAGGGTATAATTCAAAACAGAAGCAATCAATGTCATACCAAAATCTACAATCAGTAATCGATCTATACTTAGAGGGACCGAAATACCAAAGCCCAAGGCCTCCGCTACTTTGGAAGAGATTGCAAGTTCTGACGAAAGTGGTGCTGTATCTGAACTCGATAGCAAGTCAATTGAATTTCTAGATATCGTGAGAAACAGTTCAATTCCTACTTTTCGCAAGACGACGAATTAATTTATTGTACCGAAATTGAAGGTTTGATGGATACATTTAAGTGGCTTGTTTCCACAGATTCTTCAAAAAGAAGGCTTGAAGCAGTTCTTCTTTACAATACTTGAAGCAATTCTTCTTTATATAGATTCTATAAAAAGAAGGCTTGAAGCAGTTCTTCTTTACAATAGTTATATACTTCCAGCGGACGGAAAATAGATACAAGAGAAGATTGAGCGTCTCAAGCAAAAATTTACCAAAAGTATCCTCACTGAGAAAAAGAAATGGGTATAATGCTTACTAATAAATATACTTATATATATTTTAGAGAAAATAAAACTTAATGGACAATTATGAATAAAAAGTTTTCTTAAATCGCTTAACTTTTTTATTTAATTTATGATGATAAATTTTTTAATATAGATACCTACATTGCCAAGTTCTACTACAAAATGAGACTCATTTTCGGATTCAGCGCACCGAAAAACATAAGAACAAAACGAAGCCCAAAAAAGCTCTGAACTCTTCTTTTAAGACTTAATTTCTGACTATTATTTTTAGCTGCTAGCAGCTCGATGCTCTCTCATTGCTCAACTGCTCAGCAGAACAAAAAAATTAAATTTTGTTTGCTAAAATTTCTTTGGCGTTTCAATGATTTTTACTCTTTGCATAAATGAATTTAGAAAAATTAGGACAAAAGTTGTGAGAAAAAAGTCAAAGTGTTTGTCAAAATACTCGAAATGCTCGTTCTCTGCTTGAAAAATATGGAGAAATGAAAGCAAGGTGCAGGTGTGCGCGCGCTCGTTACTCAAGTGCTCAGCAGCTCAAAAATATATTTAAAAACTCATTACTTCTATACGCAAATTTTTGTACTGTAGAATTATTTCAGATTTTTTTAGCGCTTAGTGGGAATCGAAATAAAGTAAATTAATATTTAGTTTGGTATATAAAGATCAAAATTTTTTATGTCACTACGTAAGTATTTGTAACATAAATGTACTCAAAACTATTCTCCAATGTTTGGAAGTATTTAATTTTTTTTCGTTAAATATTTAAAAATAATCATTGATTTTTGAATTAAATAAAATTTATAATTTTTTGAAATAAACATTTTTGGCAGCTTCCTCAAAAATATAAATAACGGTTTCATAGCAAGAATTTTAATTATTCGCCTATACATTTGCATATTTATATATATTTATTAAGATATGTTATGTTGATACTTATTAAGATATGTTTCGATAATCATATTACCAAACCGTAAGGTCGAAAACAAATAATACAACTACATATGATAATAAAAGCCATAGAAAATAATAATTACAAATAAAAAAAACCGTTGTAATTAAAAATACCGTTTTAATAATTTGTTTCGCTACTAGTAACACTAAACGCTGAGCCTCCACGCCAACCTACATATGAACGAACAGTAAATTCAATAAATTTTTATATTCATTTCATAGACTTCAACGACGGAAGATTTTATATTTTTTATTGTTGTAAAGAAAGGTACACTTATACGTATACAATTTTTCTTAAATATTTAGCTCGTTTTTATTGGTATATGTAATTAGCGTCTGCGACAGAGGAACGAATAGTCGGAAAACTGTGAGAATTCACTACAGAAATATTTATATGTACGCAGTAGTAGATATATAGTATGTAAAATGCGGAACTAAAATCGATGCATAAGTAGTAGTGTCTGTTGTATTTGCTTTAAAAAGTTTATATTCATATTATTAACGCGATTAAGTAGGCGGAAAGCCACAACCAAACATACATATACAAACTTTTTAAATTTCTCATTCATATTTCAACGTTAATTTACTTGGCAAACGGCCTATTTTGAATAAATACGTCTGAATCCATATTAATGCATACATACATAAAAAAAGCTGTGTACTTAGTAAATATAGAATTCTACAACAATATTGTGAAAAGTAAATATTAAATTTTCAAATATCTTAACCTCAAATTAAATCCGAATGCATTATGAGCAGCTTAGTTAATATATTAACATATCTATGTATGTATAGATGGCTATTGCATGCTAATAACTTTATAGATAAATAATAAATATTTGTTAGCTTTTCATATACTAAATACAACATATAAATTTCTATTATTGATGGGTAGACAATTTTTTCAAGATATTCATGTTTATAAATTCTAAAAAAAAATTTTAAAGTGGAAACATGGCTAAGGCTAAGTGCATAGTTAAAAAACCGTTATTAAAATATTGATGCATAAGATTAACGGCTAGTTCGTAAATATTTTACAATAAATCCAATGCTTTGTTATTATTGTCAAATGTAGATTTTGTTGGAAAAATTTAATAAATAAAAAATTTTAAATATCAGTAGGTCTAATGATGTGGATGACAATCATCAATCTCATCAGCAAAGCTTCAAGATCTGCATTGATATTTTTTACTGGGGAGATTATTATTACATAATATTTATAAGTAAAATAAAATTAATTAATTTAGATAGTGGCCATTTTTTTGTTCACTAAACTCTGTCACTACACTATATACCTCTTGTCCAGCTCATCATGTCTTTCTCAAAGCCATTCGTTCGAAAACTCCTAATGCCAACTCAAGGGATATTGCCACCGTCCCGACTTGTAGTGTTTGATAAATATACGAAATTGTCTTCGACTGACTGTTAATATTGAAACAGAAGCCAAGACGCGAGTTCTATGACAATAGATACTTCATATTGCCCTTTCATTTCACTTTCTTGTCCATTCTGTAGTAGGTTGAACTGATGTTGCGGTTATTGCGAACGACAATGTAAATATCATCAGCATACTCCAAAAAACGCAATGACTGGGAAAGGTCCTTCCCGAATCTGACGAAACTTCGTGGATCTTTTGCGGTGCATCAAACTTGAACATCAACAAACAGTTGGTGGGCGTCATTGCTTTTCTCATGGATCCCTTCTAAGGACTTGCGGTTACTATTAGAAGATTTGGTTCCCATACAGCTAGTCACTCTTGAAAATGTGCTGGTAATCACAAACATCTTCGAAAAAATAAGGCTAAAGGAAGTAGGTAGAGATTTCCATGCAGAAAGACTTTAAATATTGTATGAACAAAGAGATGAACGCATTGCAGACCAATGTGACAGAGATAACAAAATTAGAAAAAAAATTTAAAAAAATAAAAACTTTTGTATATTTATAAAATTTGCCCATATATGTACTAGAGTTCTAAATGTACGGATATATAGCAATGGGAGTATCTCGATACTCGTTCATTGATCAACTGCTCATTTGTTTGTTTCAAATTTTCGAACTTTTGAAATGCTTTTGGATTTTATCTACGATACTCCGCAATATAGCTTGAACTACATCCCATCCCCTCCAATTTTCCTATTCTATTTATTTATTTTTTAGAGAATACCAATACGAATTTAATTCATACATTTTATTTAATACTTTTCACTACAAAAATATATAAAAATAATTTTTTTGATATATTTTAGTCATATTTGCGGACAAAGTGTTTACTAATTCTTAGATAATTATTTTTTAAAAATTTAAAACGATTGGATTTCTCAATTTGAGTACCAAAAATAACTGATAAGTAATTCCACTTTTGTCCAATTTCACTAAATCTACTAATTTATTATTATTACTGATATTAGTATGTAGTTCAGAGCAGTCTTCAAACTCAATAGTCTTCAACTTGACGACATCTCCCATAGCTGTCGCGCCGTTGACCGGGCAGACACAATGAATCGTTTGCTTCCTTGGCTATAGCGTCAAAGAACTGTTTCCATTCAATGTCATCCTTCAGTTCACGCGGCGGCACATACAACTCACCCACGCGTGCATTATCGTCAACATCTTCAACAACTTGGGAGCGATCTACAGCATCGTGGGGCGCCTCATAATCTTTGCCACTTGGCTCTGGATTGAAGTAGAGACGTGGAGTATCGATTGGCGGGTAAAGATAAGTAGCACCCAACGAGTGATCGGCGCGATAAATTGGCTGCATATCGCTTTGATGTATGTTATTCGCCGAGCTGACACGATTCGTGTCGAGATAGCCATCACCGCGGATAGCACGTGAGATGCGATAATAGCCAGTGCTGCTGTCGGTTGGTATAGCTGCCGCAGGGGTTGTTGTGGTGGAAATAGTAGCGACATCGCTGGCGGCTGCGTTATTGCTGGCGGAGAGACCAGGCGCTAGTAATTGATTGTAGCTATCGAGATAATTACCGGAAATACGTGCAGGTGCACTGTTCAATTCTGGTGGCGGCAATGCTTGTATGACTGTCGGTTCGGCTTCAAGATGATAGGGTTTGATAAGGTGTTGATAGGCGAGTGGGTATGGTGGTGGTAAAACGTCCACTGGACGATCAGGATGTAAATCAGCTGAAGTATCCTCATCGCTGGTGGCAATGTCGAAGCGGGATGTCGTACGACCTTCAATGAAATCTGTTAAACGATTTGAAGGCACTGCAAGTGTGGAGAACACCGATGATGGGGAACCGCGAGTGCCAATGAATGCATCGAATGGCGTTTGTGGAAAAGGCGATGTATTGAGGTAGCTACGAGAACCACCCAACCCGTTGGACGACTGCTGAAGCCCAACATATTGCAAACCCGACGGCAAAGCACCTGACGACTTCAGCGGATGACGATATTTGGTGGACTCGATGCCGTTTCTGAAATGCTTACGCTTAGACTTAGAGCGCAGGGTATTACGTCTCAGTGCGGACTTTGTAAGTAAATCGAGCAGATTCAGGCCCTCAGTGGGCGAGGGTGGTATGAGCACAATCATGAAATTTTCCAAATCGGCGCGTATATTATATTGACCTTCCTGACGCTGATCATAGGTGATGACACGTCGCTGTGGATCACTGGATGAGGGCAAAAGTGATGTTGGTGGTGAGACAATAGGCAACTCAGTCAAAGTTTCACTACCAGCTTCCTCATTCTGCGGTGGTTTCGCTTGTTGCGGCGTCGTGCTTGAAACTGAAGTGCCATCTCCAACTGAAGCGTGACCGGAATTTGTAGATGATACAGCCTGTGTCGCAGTACTCTCACTTAAGACACCACCCTCAGCTTCGCTGGAGGCCTCAACTGCCGATGTTGTTGTAGTAGGGCTCTCTTTTGTGGAGCTTACTTTAGCAGGCGCAGCAGTTGTTGTTGTGCGTTCACTATTCACACGCGATGCTGCAACGGCACTGGTAACACTAGCAGGCAAGGCATAGCTTGCAGATGTTGACGGATTGCCATACCTTTGACCCGATACCGCGCCGACAACGGCCACAAAAATTAAAATCGCACAACGCATTTCTTTTATTATTCCAATACTTTAACGGTCTACGAAAATTTTTCAAGAAATTTCAAAATTCTATAATGTTGCTTTTATTTATATATGTTTAGCGATTTATGTGTGCTTACGAGCAGAAGCACAAATTATGAACGTTCTTAACTCTCACGCGTTCCAAACGCAACTGTTCTGTGCTGCATACGAACGGTCAGTTAATACTTCGCGTTAATGGGCATGTCATATCTCCACACAGCCACTATGGCAATGCGCTTGTATAGTGGTTTTGAGAATTTTTAGTTGCTTTCATTTGTTTGTTAGGTCGCTTTTATTTTTTTCTCCTTGTCCTTTTTATCTAACTGTGTACGAACGCACCTTGCTTTGGTCCAACAATAAAAGACTGGTCTTGACTTATTTACTTTGCCTATTCGATTTGGCTTTCTTCTCTGTCGTCAGCAACAAGGTGGTATGGCAACTTTTCCATTTCATCAATGTTAGAAGGTACGACTGAAAAGCTTTTTATATAATAAAATATTTTGATTACCAATATTTATCTTTCACATATATATTCTTTATATTATATGTAATCATATTTTAAATTCTGAAATCCATTCATGTTAAGTCCTTTAATTACTTCTTTTGTATATTGGTACTGAAAATCATGCAAATCAGAAGACTATATTATAAAAACCCCATACAACCCAACCAATTTGTTTATATATGAGGTTTTGCGTCAAAATCCGTCAAAAAAGCATTTGGAGCGTGAATAATTTATTTATCTGCAAAAGCATTTACAACTAAGAACATCAAGAAATTTACTAAAAAAATCTATTTAACCGGAAGCAACAATAACAACAATCGAAAAGAGGTCACGATTAAAGCGATTATATTAACAGCTTAGCACTCCTATAATTAATAGTTAACGTGATTCAGCGCTAGTGTTGGAAGAGACGCTCTTCAAAAAAAAAACAGAAAATATGTCACAATAGATTTATTTATCCATTTACGACGCCAATGACCCATTTTAACGTTTATTTTACCGTTGAGCAACTATTGGGCTGGGTAAAGTTGAAGGTTGTTTATGTGTTGAAGTATCAGATATTTGTGTTTACCAAAGTTAAACGACGATTGTGAGTAAATGGTAATGAGCAAATAGAGATTCATAAATTTCAATTAAAAATATTTATCTCTTGGGCACTTATTGCTTCAAAAAGCTACTAAAAAAATGTTTATCTACATACATACATACATACATATACATATGTATGTATATGTATATAAAAATCAATGCAAATTTTGATGAACGCCTATAACTTGAGAACCACCATATCAAATTGCACCAAATTTTTAGGAATTATAAAGGGATATTAGGAGAAGGTTAATGTGTATAGATTCATGAGATTGACACAGCCGTTCCAGAGATATGGCCATTTTAGTGAACATTGGTCGCTCCCCATACAAAATACATGCAACAGCAAATACATGTAAAATTCCAAAATAGGCGTACATTACGTTGTGGTGTTGAAAAAGAGAGAGAGTGAAAAAAATGAAAAAGAAAATAAATTTAAAAATAATAATAGAAAAAAGTTTGAAAAAAATTTTAATTTTTTTCGTTTCAAAAAAAAAATCGAAAATTCAAAATTTCAGTTAGATTTTATTGATTTTTTTGATAGGTGTAGCAAAGCACGCTGGGATCCGCTAGTATTAATATAATTTTTATTTATTTTTTCCGTATATGCTTAAATATTCTTTAAAAATAATTTTTCTTTCCTTAGACTGAGTTTACACACGAATATGTTTATCGCTTTTTATCGTCAATTTCTCTTTTGCAGTTGAAAGCCATTTTCACACGGAGAGACTCTGTCGGAGCAATTTTTGGCATTTCATTTTATTCGTTCTTAAAAAAAAATTTCAATTTCCATACTTACCACATTCATTCGTTTAAAATTTGAAACAGCTACAATGACTGAAATAAAAATGAAAGGGAATGTCAAAATCTACACAAACGAATAAGATAACAAAGCGTGTCAACCGAGCACAACAGTGTCGGTACGCTGCTCTCTTCGTCGTCGCCCTCTCCCCTACGAACTAAGTGTCGCTTCGACAGAAGTATTCGTGTGTAAACTCAGTCTTACTGATTTTTTTTTTCATCGAATGCTCTTGGACTTGACTTATTCGCCAATGTTATTTACTCGCATACAACTCTACACACAATTCTCAAACATGTAATAATGAATATATGTAATGAAATTGTAGAAATACTAAAGTATTATATCCTAAAATCTGTGCGTCATTTAGTGTACTTAGCTTATTTCGTACGTGATGTGCATGAGAAACGTGATTGAATTCTTGCCAAGTTTGTTGTTTAAGTCTATTGTTTTATTGATGTTGTTTTATACACACACCTGTACGGTGCCCCATAAGCAGATTCCCCTTAATGTATGATTAAATGTGTACGTCGTTTCCTCAGATTTGCTGATCTATACTTTTGAACTATTGCTAACGCTGGGGCTGTGCAAAAATTGGGGGAAAGGTAATTGAACTGTGTTGTTTTTTATTTCTTAATAACTATTTTGTAATTTATTTATGCGTTGATAATAAATTGAAATATTGGTTTAGCTTTATATTGTTTTTGAGACTGATATCGATCACATAATTTGAATAATTAGTTATTCATCTTTAATTACAATTTCATGGTACTCTAATTTGCAAATTACTACGATTAGAAAAATAACATTGGCGTAAAAATATTATTCTTAATCACAAATATCTCGCAGAGAAAGCTTTCCTAAAGCCATTATTATATACTATATTAATAAACGGCCCTTCACCCTCCACATAATATGTCAATATACAAAGACATTGTTTCATTAATTTGTAAAATCGTACATATGTATTTGGTTCCAAAAAAATAATATGTACATTTTATTATCATATATTGCATAAACAATATTTCAAAACTTTTTTTAATATATTTTTTAACTTAAATATGTCTTTCAGCTTTTTGACCTTTTTAATGGTAGGCTTTCATTTGCTTAGTTTCTGCATATAATAGCTACACTCAGCTATATTTGATTCGTATAGCTTTGGACTGGATGTAATAACATTTGAGTTATGAAACAAAACTTTTTTGAGGTTTAATTAATTTAAGCAGAATTGTAAAAACGATTATAGCATGCAAATATTAATTTTGAAGGTCAAAGATAAAGCAGAAACTTATGTAAAGAAATAATCGTTTAATTTTCTACAGGCCTTTGACCAACACAGAATATAACAAAAGTTTTTTTTTTCTTGGCTTATTAAATACATATGTGTACGTATGTATGGCATGTGTATTTATGCTATTAATCTGCGATGATAAGTAACAAAATCGCCTATTTTTCACTGTATTTATTTATTTTTTTATTTTAAAATTGTTTTCCACTTTTTTCACTTAAATAATTTATTTATTTGCTTATTTTTAGAAGACATTGATGTATTATTCGGAAGTAGTTAAATTTAACTAATATGATTAAAGCTAAATAAATTAAAACTAAAATAAAATATTTTAAAAACTTGAGTTCAATAGTTGCACGAACACAATTAATATTGAGACTTTAATTTTAAATATTATATTTTGCAATTATATATTTTTAAATTCCTATAAAACACATAAATTGTGTAAATTGTATATTAAATTCATATTTATATAAATTAAAACAAATTTAAGAGGTTCAGCGGTTTTAGGTAAGTTGTTATATGACTTCACATAAATAAATTAATTTACTGGCAACAAAATAATACACAAAATAAATACTATTAACTTAAAACTAATTGAAAATTGGTGTTTTCTGTATGTAAATAACGTATACTGGATGACAGAAATGATGATGACAAGTGATGTACATTGAAGACTGTTTACAGTGACTGAGAGAATGTTTATATAGTATATAGATATTGCACAAAGCAACATATAATAGGATATTATTTTTAAAAGCAATTTTTTGAAAAATAACATTGCATAAATAATTGCCGAGCACGAACATCCCTTTAGAAAAATCAAATATTATAATAAATTAGAATAAATAGTTAAAACTATATGGCTAATAACGCTTAAGAAATACGTTTCATTGCATTAATTATCAACGCAAAAAAGATATCATAATTCTTTGAAAGTTAAAAAAACAACTGTCACATTATTTACCTGAATTTAGTGATTTTAATACAATCTGGTTTTAGAGAGCACAAATTACGCATTAAAATTCTTTTAAATGGCAATGTAGCGTTTTATAAATGCACAAATGTAAGAGATAGAGAATACAAGGTGTAGCTAACGTCTATTAAAGTTTATGACACGAGTTTAGTTCGCCCAACGAAATGAGTAATTGAACTACAAAACTAGTTTAAAAATGCACCTTGTCATTAAAAAAAAATGTTAAGGTGGAATTGAATGTTGAGCCTCTTGTGTTTTTGTTTTTCCTGCAGCTCCATAACAAAAATATCTCATTGCCATAAGCACACTTGTCTTTTTTTGGTTCAATTTCATAAATTAGTCAGTTTTCTCCATATCACGCAAACGTACATCTTCACCTATATGCACAGCCGGTTGACGCATTTTCACACTAAAGCATATACGATTAAAATGTTGACACATTTCATTCACTACATTTGTACCATAATGCCAGTGTGTGAATGTTGTGATAATAAATAGTATATAGAGCATAACACGTTCGAGTAGCGGTATCCATAAGCCAATGCCAACGAAGAACATGAATACGGGTGTCATATAATGGAAGCAATCACAACGTGTATTGGACATTTGCGCCACAATTAGACGACACTAGTGGGAGAAAAAACAAAAACAAATTTTTTAAATATCATTTTTACTAGTATATGCTAGAGATAGAATTTTCGATGACGTATGTAGTATATAGGTACAATAAACCTCAAATATTTAATCTTGTGCTTATCAGTTTAGTCTGTCGTACGACTCAAATAATATCACTATGTTATCGCATACTTGTTTTTTTATGGCATCTATAAATTTATATATAAACATATTTTATTTAGCAATTGCTTTATGCATTTCCATTTACTGAATTTTTGTTTTAATTTTATATATGTATATAAATGTATGAAAAATAACAAGTGTTGCAATAATTGCGCAAATATTCTAATATTCATGCAGCACGGCGTGACACAGATAACATATCAGCAATTTCATACATATTTCATATACAAAATATAAGACTTTGAATTCAGCGTATGCGCTTTTTCAATTTCTATGCACATGTATAATTAATGGAATACTACCTAAAATAATGTTAAAGTTTGCGACAAACTTTCGAAAAGTGGAAAATAGTTGTGCATATAATTTTAAAAAAAATATCGCTGTGTTTTGTTTACAAATGTGTTTCAATGTGATTGCACAAATACCAAATAGTAATTTGCATATTTTCGACGCATTACTTTTAACACCTGTTCTGCAAGTGAAGCAAAAACGAAATGATACCTAGCAAAAGCATGAAACATGGCTAAGACTGAAGTCAGCTATACAATTGTAATTGTTATCGGGGAGTGATAAGATAAAGTTAGTGAGTATAATACAAAACACACGATGTGTAACAAAAATATATGCATAGAAATAACATATATATCCATAGAAAACAACAATTGAAGTATTGCGAAAACACCTGGCTACTCAATGGAAAAAGAATAACACGATCTCTGAAGCAAAGTAATGATTCAATATAATTAATTACGGGCATGAATAAAACAATGCTTGAAAACTTACGCTGACATTCGAAAATATTGTACCACTTAACAAAAACATAATGCGTGGATCCTTTTCGATAATATTATTCGGTGAGATGAAAGGCCACAACAGCAATATAGTAATGAATGATAAGAGTGGCCAAAGTGGACGCATTGCTTCTCTGAAAGAACGCATTTTCCCTGTATGCTGTACATATGAACTGAAAATCAATTAAAAAATAATAATAAATAAACCATACCCATAAACTCAATACTAATGAAACTCACTTGTAAACATTAATTATCACCATTGGCGTATTTGCCATTGCGCTCACATGTAACACAAACTCCATCATATTCCCCAGTGTTATGCCAAGCGGTAGTATGCGTTGCCAAAATTGATAACCGTACCACCATGTCAATAGATACATGGCTGTGGATCCCCACATACTTAAATCATAACCCCATGGGAGATACAGTACGCCCGTATTATATTTTTCCCAATGAGAGACATAAAAATTGAAAAATACCATCCAACATACGTAATACATGCGTATGGGTGACACTGAATATGTAAGATTACGTCCAAAAATGCTATACAGGCATGTGGGTATCAGCACAGCTGTGTACGAGTCCAAACCATGATCAAAGAGTTCACCAAGTGGTCCGGATAAGCCAATACGTCGTGCTTGTTTACCATCAATACCATCCAATGTGTAGGCTAAGAAAATGTTTATCCCACAACACAACCATACCCACGATGGTATCGGCGTAGTGTTTGGTAAATCAGAACTTGCAAAGAAATTCCAATCATAATAGGATAGCAATAAGAAATTCACCACCGTGCAGAGGAAGCCGAGAAATGTCATAACATTAGGTGCCAGCCAGCGTGGAAAGAACTGTGGATAAGGAGAAAACAGTAAAGAGATTTAAATATTATTGGTGCATTCATATTTTTCATAAAAAATACGTTAAAGCATAAAATAAATGTATGTATAAGCACATGAGTTCTAGCACTCATTAACGGGGTTAGGCCGCCGAAAAGGAGACAGTCCTTGGCCAGATAAAATCCGTGTCAACTCCGGTACATAGAACCGGCTGTCGTGGGAGTCGTGGCTTCAAAGGCTATACTGATCGCTTTATGAACATTTGGCATACAAGAATTTTAAATGTAATTTAAAGATTTTTAAGCGCGTTTTGGTTGTAATGATTTCTATTAGAATTTTTTTAATTATTAACATTACAATTCGAGCATGCACGCGTACATAAGTCTTATTAAAACTTGTATATATTTATTGAGCATTTTTAGCAAAAGCATTTAAGGCATATGTTATGAAAGTAAGATTAGTTTATTTTTATTTTCTAATCACATGACATTCAACCGTCTACAGCAGACATGCATATATGTATGTTACATATATATATGTCTAATATGTCTACTATACTTTACAAACGTCGGCTTGTTTACAATTATTGATTTTCCTAGCGCAAATTAATTACCCTTCAAACTATTATTCCTTCACCTACTTTTCTTTTACTCATTTATATTTATAAGTAAAAGTGATTGCATAAAATTAGTGAAAATGTTTTCGATGAAATTAGCATTGCGATTATTCATTTCTTTTTAAATTACCTTAACAATCCAATTCCAGAATGGATGCATAACATATACACTGAGGGGTGAGGTATCACGTGCGCTGTACTGTAAAACAAATATTTTAATCAGATTTAAAAAAAAATACCTGTTTTGTATATTATTTACGTACTTTATAATTATCAAAACCATTTAGCTGTTCTCGCGTTAGATACTTGTAGTTTAACAGCTCTTGGAGCGCCATTTTCTTATAGGATTTCATATTTTACTCTTCTAAGCTGTGGCTGGATAAATTCGTCCAGCTACAGCCAGGTGTGGAAGGTTTTCGAGATACGTTTAGATGTTATATGTTTATTATTCTTAATTCTCTTACTATTAATTAGCTTCTTTCTCTGTTTGTAGATATGTATAGTATGTATATACCCCACCAAATGCCAAAATTAAGTAAATTTAATTAAAAGAAATCTAAATCAATTTGAACCATCTCCCATATATTGTTGCCCACACACTAATAATTGGCGGTATGTTGTTATTAATGATGCGACTGATACTTCTGTTTGATTAGGTTTGGGCAAGAATCCTACACGAGAAAGAGGAGCAGGTCGAAGTGGATGGTGTAACAATATAGAGCACTCACACGCACAAACCAATGTTTCAGATGTTAGATTTTTTTCTAAACTAAATGCACAATTATATCACTTGTTTCCAATCGATTTCATTTACAATGCATTTCATACATACATTTCACTATTTAGCGAATAAAAACAGATTTCTAGTTATTGTAATGCCGGATTTATTCACAATTTTATTCATCCAATAAAAAATAAAAATGCGTACGTAATACACCCCGATGCAAAATTGTAAAGCGCACAATTGTCCGCTAATTTTCTGAACAAATGAGTGAGAATTTAGTTTTATGCTTCTTTTGCAAGCCAATGCGGCGATTTTTGACATTTCGTGGGAGCAGAGAACTCAAATGAGTATAATTTTGAGAGGAGAATGGTAGTGTGTTACAACAGTGTATTCCAAACTATTACACATTTTATAGCAGTTTATTCAAGAATGATACAATAAAGAGATTGCGCCAACTACATTCTCGTTACTTAAAATTATAGATTTTGACAATCAGCTGTTGTTTCTATGACGTCTTACTTTCGAATAACGTGGTGTGTATGAATTTTTTGCTTTAAATTGTAACGTATACACCCACTTGTGCTCATATAATTATATTCACTCATAGAGCACGTATGAAAATTTATGAAATTATCTGCACAAAAGTAAGAAAAATAATTAATTTTCTAAATTTTCTTATTTTATATGCATGTTTTGCAAATTTCCTATCAATTTGAAAATAGCGAGCTGTGACTTTCGTTGCTTGGGTAAATTTTCTATATATAATTAACACAACTACAATAAAATACATTTTGTGCAGAAAACTGTATATTTTTCTCCAAATGTTTTTATTATTTAAGATAACAAATACTGTGGTGAGAAACCCTCTCTTAGAGTAACTTCCGTGCACTGATTACTCATTTCTTCGCAAAAACTTCCTGTATTGCTCCGGAGTAATTTATTTATATTTATCCTTCATAATAACCCACAGTGAAGCCCTATTTATAGGGACTTTTACCCAACTGCTGCATTTTTTTAAGATAATTAAATATTGTCAGTTCATGCACAATAAGCTTATAATTTTGTGTAGCAAAGACTTAATTTATCACATACTATACGTCAAGATTTCGAATAGCTATGGTATAATATACACTGCCTAAACTGAATAGAATTTGTTACGGTATACGGGAACCGCAACAGTCGACTGGTTAGCAGTACCAGTACATATTACCATCCGGAAAGACAGGGTTCGAATCAAAATTGATTTAAAAAACATTAGTTAATTTTTCTACATGCGGTTGGCCCTAAACTGGGAATGTTAACCCTTCGAGTATATTTCTCATATGAAATAAAAAGTCCTCATTAAAATCCATCAGCCATTCGTAGGTGGTTTAGTATAAACTGTAGGCCTTTCAGTTGTTGGAAAAACATTAAGACGCACACCGTAAATTGGGTCGAAAATCGCTTCAGTGTTTACAAAATAATATTTATATGCAAATGAGTAATCTATAAGACGTTGAGTTCTTGTGTGAAATGTTTTCCCTATTTTTCCCCAGGTAGATGATTTCAGACTGTAAGTACTTTTATATTTCTCCTTAAGGATTTACCTTTTGAATTTGACTTTTTTGGGCATTTGGAGAACAGTGTTGCTAATTAACTCGTAAGAATTTGCATTCGAATAGAACGAGCTTTCGAATAAAACTATTACGGTCCAGAAATGTTTTCTTCAGTGAGCACTTCCGTGAGAATCATTAAGCAAATTCTTATTACGATAGCTGAGGAAGGTGATCTTAACGATTACTTCTATTTTAAAGTCACTCGATCTAATTTGCTTATATCTGTATGAGTACGACTTGGTTATAGCTAGAATTCTATTTACCTTGTTTAGGTTCACACTTTTACCAAAAGCAAAAGACAATTTTTTTAAATTTAGTTATTCAATGAATGTTTAATTGATTTTTATCACTTGTGTGGCTAAATTGAATTCATATAGGATGGTGTCTTTTTTGTAGTGTATTTATGGATGGGTTTTTGTTTAATCTTTTGGACGTTTATTTTGTAATACAAAAACTTCTTATTAAATATAGGTTTTACTTACAAGCGTGAAAGAAAAAATATCTGTAATGTCAAATATAACATATTAGGAATTCAAGCACCTTTTCAAATAAGCAAAATTAACTAAATTAAACTAATGTTTAACAGTATAATTTAAGGGTTTTGTTGTTAGCTAAAATCAAATAAATTAAAAAATTTAACTCATTTCCTAAAATCGCTGAATGAGTAGGTACATAACTCTGTTTTTTAACATAATGTTAAGTATTTAGTTTAAGATAATATTATTTTTCAAACTATATGAATGTTTTAGCTAGTAGTACGCTGGTAAAAAAGGTTAACATATATACATATATTTTTATAAAAGCAGTAATAAAGTTTTTCTTTTTTGAATTTCAAAAAATTAATTTTACTATAATTTTTCTCAAGTTACTAGTTTAAGTGTTCGTGTGTTTATTTTAATTTATGTAGTATATGTATATGTATGATGTGTACTTACGTACACCGTATTAGTGTGTATTAACATTTATTTTGAGTAGTTTTAACACATTTCTTTATTTATTTAACGAGTATTAAATCCGATTAATGAAGGCATTCAAAATATTCAATTGAATATGAAATATCGAAATAATTACAGTGGCGGACAAAAGTATACAAACACCGCCTCTATTCATTGTGTAGAAAGTACTACCGCTTTGCTGAAAAATGTAGGTTTACAGTTTTATTTTAAATCCTTTTCTAATCACATGTATTAAAACAAATCCATTCTCTAAAATAAAATAAAACAATTATGGTGATTATATCCTTGACAAAAGTCTACATACACCACAGGTTTCCTAGCAGTTATGTCGATATGCTGTGCTGTTATGGCGGTTAGGTACCCTTTTCTTACTATTTTTTTTAAATTATGCTTTCTAATTTGCTAGTATTGAATTTAGTTGTGGTTTAAACACATTAGCATAACAATAAACGAGTCTTGGTTATTTGGCACAGAAAAGAGAAGAAATCGTATGGTGAAATTTAAAAATTTTTAATCTTAAGTCCATCAAAGGTACAGACCATTGTAAAAAAACTTTGAAAAAAGAAAATGAATCCATCAAAAAAATCCCGTGTGTTGGCCGCCCGAATAAACTGACTCTAAAGGTTATCAGCTTTATTTTCAATGAAGTCAATGATGATTCTGCTTCAAAATTAGTCGAAAACATCGCAAACTTATCAAGAAAGTGTGTCCATTTAAGAACAATTCGAAGAGGCCTGAACGATAACGGCTTCCACTGTATTTTTGGCAAAAAGTCTTGTTAACAGACAAGTCGGAGTTCAGCGATGGAAGAGCAAAAAATTGGAGAAAAGAAAACACTGCACTTATCTCCAAAAATATAGTACCACCACTGAAGTATGGTGGCGGCAATGTAATAGTTTGGGAAGCGGTTGCGGCATCTGAAGTTGGAAATCTTGTTTTTATTGAGGGTAATATGGATCGGTCGAAATATAAGTCATTGTTGGAAGCTATTTTATGCCTTCGGTTGACAGTTAGGAGCTTGGCGCAGGCTGGATCTTTGGACAGCATAACGATTCAAAGCATACGGTCCATATTGTTAAGGATTGTTTGCTTTATCATGCTCCAAGGCACACACACGCCAGATTTGAATGTTATTGAATATGTCTGGGAGATTTTTGAGCGAAAAATTAGAAAAATTCAGATTTCCTGCCCAGCATCACTCGAAGAACGTCTTATTGAAGCTTGGGACAATATTACTCCCTCAGAACTGATAAATTTAGTGGCTTCGATGCCACGAAGGCTTCAAGCTGTTATTGATGCAAATGGTGGACTAACTAAATACTAAAAAGATCATGTTACCGGATATTAACCAAAGTTTTTGCGCCAAAATAAGTTATGTATGTATTATTTGTAGACTTTTGTCATTGTTGGATTTACGCCTTTTTTTGCCAAAGCTTTATTATTTTATGTTAAAAACTTATTTTTGTTGGTTTTTTATGATAAGGGAAAATAGTTGAAATAAACTGTATCGTTAAATTTTCTAATAAACCTTTTGGACTTTCAATTAAACGAAAACAGGGGGTGTTTGTAGACTTTTGTCCGCCACTCATGCATCATCATGCATGCCGCGCCTCTTTAAGTTGGGGATATTTATTATTTTCGTATATGTTTGTCTATTAAATTATTGCAGTCATCCCTGCAAACTTCCCATTGAAGCAGAGTTTATTTTTCTCAATCTAAAGTATATATGTATATACCATTTATATCTACGTAGTTAAATATTCATACGAGCATAAGTAAATACGTATAAGTAACTATGCACTACTAAAAAATTCACTGAACTTTATAATTAGTTTGATTTTTTTGCGCGGCGTCTAGTGTTGCCTGGACAACCAGTCGAACTCAATAAGTGTAATTTCCAACCACCATCCAATGGCAGATGTACATCATCATGGCACAGTGGACAGCGAGCAGCGCCAGTTTTTAATTCTGATAGGTAAAACATTTAAAAAAATACTTATGAAATATTTTCTCTCCACTCTAAATTATAAAGCATACCTCGGCAATAGTCTTCCATTTGATGCAGATCATACAGTTGTTTGTGCACGGATTCTGTACAACGCTCACACATCAGATAACTATCCTTTGCCTCACATTCCTCTGTGGTTTGTAAGAGAAATCATTTGTTTAGTTGAAAAAATGTAGGTTTCTTTATCCCAACTTACTTGTCAGGTGATAATTCAATGCTGCTACTTCCAACACTTGACTGCATTGAGGGCACTTTGTTAGAAAAGGACAAGACTTCCAGTAATGTCGGTCCAATTGTGATTGATCGCTGCTACTGCAACACCAATTACAAAATGGGCAATGGCTGGAAAAAGACATAGCAAAGCAATAAATTTAAAAATTTGAAAATGGTATTTTTAGCATATATATGTATGTATGTACACACAGGAAAAATTATTGCCACTCGATTTTTAAAGCCTTAAGATGGTTTATTTTTATACCTTTCATATACATAAAATGTTATATCAACTTTGATCTGAAGTATATAACTACCAGCAGGAGAAGAAATGACTCACCGAAATTTATACCGATCGTAAGAAGAATCACGATCTGAATCGATTTAGCCATTCCCGTTTGTTCGTCTGTCCGTCTGCTTGTTTAAACGCAAACTAGTCCCTCAATTTGTGAGATATTTTAACCAAACTTGGTAGGAAGATGCAATTATACGTTTAAATGATCATATATAGCATATACTTAAGTATATGATCGATTATTCTGTTTTGAAATTTGATATACCATACATACATAACGAATTGCAAATTGGTTCTGAAAACCATCGAAATCGATATAAGTATATAACATATAGATCCCATGCACCGATATTTTCAGATGTGAGGTTTTGGTCAAAACTCAGTCAAAAAAGCATTTAGGAGAATGAAATTTGGTATTATCTACAAATTTTATGAATTGCATACTGGTACTGAAAATCATCGAAATCGGACTGCTAAAGCATATAGCCCTTATATAACCGATTTGTTCAGATATGAGGTTTTGAGTGAAAAAGCATATAGGAGCGTGAAGTTTGGTATAATGCATACGTATTATGATTTGTTGGTACTGAAAATCATCGAATTCGATATACTATATTATACTTATATAGTCCCTATACAACTGATTTGTTCAGGTGTGAGTTTTTGGGTCAAAAATCCGCCACAAAGGCATAAATTCAAGTTCACATTGACACTTAAGATGATCAAAATCGAATTTTGAAATTTGCAATAAATTTTATATGTTCATGAAAGGTATAAATACTTCGTCATGGCCGAAGACAGCCGTTCTTTCTTCTATTTATTGTACTGCGATCAACAATAAATATTTCAATACAATTTTTACGCAAATCATGAATCAGCTGCTTGACTAATAATGTACCAACAGAGATTAGGGGCTCAATGAATAGTTAGTCATGCAGGGCATCCAAAAGAGTATTATTCGGAACTTTAGTAGAAGCGTGAAGTTTTCCTTTGATTTATTTTTTCTAACTTTAGTTTCGAAATTTCAAAGCCTGAATCGAAAGTCTGTTACATTGAAAGTCTATACTCGTAAATGAAGAGAGATCTGAGCCATTGAATGGCATTTGGTATTAAGTCTAAGAAATAATTTAGTCAATCAATCATAAATCTTGTCTGGATTTTACATTCCAAATAATGCAGAAAACCATTTTTTTAACTGTCATTACTGTTTAATCCCTCTAGAGTCTTTAGGTACATTGCTTAAATTTACGTGAGAATTTAATTAATTAGAGTAATTATTAAAATTATTACTCGTTACACTCACATCAAATCTGGTTGCTCCTCCAGTGATTCTGAATTCGAATTCGAGTTTGAGCCCTTTCTCGAGTTGCTTGCAGATATCATCGAACGTTTCAATTGTTCATTATACTGTTGCTTGCCATTGCAGTTGGAAAAGGTAGCTCCAACGCTTCCACCACCACCAACTCCATTACCACCGCCACTACCACTACCACCGCTCGCATAACCATTTGCGCCGCCGAGTGCATGACCACTTTTACTCTTTAAGATACGCGTCTCCGAACGACGCATTGGACTAGATTGAGGATCTGGGGATTTTGTGCTATACATATAACAATAAGGACTGCTCCGACTATCACTACCACTTCCGGCGCCACCACCATAACTACTGCCTCCCCCACTACCTGTTGCTTGTTGTAAATGTTCCAGTTCATTACGGCCATGTTGAGGTGGTGGTGAGACGGGATCACTGTTATTATGTGACGAATATTTATTTGCCTCCAACATCTCCTTTTTACGTTCCAAATCTAATTTATCGAATTCAGCGAATAACTGCCTATATAACAGATTACGTCTAGTTATATCGTCGTCTGGTGGCAACTGTTTTCGCACCAAACGTGGATTCACTTTATACACTAGCAACAGTATGCGTTCGGCTACTTTACGTACAGGCTCAGCCGGGTGATGTATGCCCGAGCAGCCACACTCCGACAGTGCACGACACGTTAGACCACTATGCTTGTCAGTGCCGATGCCCTGACTGAGTACCAACTGCTCCAGCATTTGCATGCGACTCAGCGCCAAACGAGGATGTGTGCCCGAGCTGACGCTCCGTGAAAGTGCTGGCGCCACCAGATGCTGTTCAATAACCTCCGGACAAGCCGCAATACTTAGTATTGTGTGTTGAGCCAAAGTGTGAATGCGCGCTGATGGATCACCAGATTTGGCTAAAAGCTCAGGCAACAACCGATCAACACAACGCGCCACTTCACTCTGCGATACACGCCCAGGCACATATTCGAGGAACAAGACACGTACAGTTTCAGTGGCTTGACTAAATACAGAGTAGACGGCATCACGTACGGCACGGTGAAGAAGTAACGCGGCGCTGCGTGCCACCTTATTAGGGCCGGCAGTACTCTCACTGCCTGAATTGCAATTAGAATTGGCATTAGGATTAGTTTGCTCGACGTCCACGCCCTTGAGGAAATTGCGCAAACTTATCAAACCATCTTCGCGATCTTGAAATTGGCGAGAATAGAATTGTTCGACCTGACAAAGAGTAATATTTTTAGTAAGTCCGATTATTACTTAAAATTATTTTCGAGAACTTGTCTTACCATATCATTTCCAAACACCAGTATCGGTAGTGCAGCCTGTCGACGTTCACGATCATTTAAACGTGAACGCCCACGATTGGGATCGGCCTCCAGCAATGCGGTACCTTGGCATTCCCTTAAAAATTCATTAGTATTTGAACTGCAGTACAAGAATGTAATGCATACATAGATATACATATGGGTGGTACATTCATATGTAAGTACGAGCACGTTGGCAACAAACAACCATAAAGGAATTTTATTTCATACATAAAAGAAAGAAGAAATAACATAAATCAACTAAAAGTACACCGAAATGTTTATGAGATCTCTAAAGCGTAATATAGTCTACAATACACAAATATATACATAAATTATAAAAAAGTAACTAGTATCCGGCGGTAAATTGATAATATTTGAGGTTATATCAGTATCAGAAATCTTTCGAGTTTTTTCCTGACTCACTTATGGTCCGAAAATAAATTCCGGTCATTTTACGTCAATGTATTTACTTCAACGGCCGCAATAGACGAGTGCGTGTTGCCACTCGGAAGGTCTTTAAGTGTATTTCTGACTGAAAGAAAAACTTCACAGATTGAGGGAGGAGCTCGGCCGAAAATCGATTCAGCGGTTTTAAATAGATTTAGTTCAACTTGTAGAACAGTTTGTTTTTAATTTCATGATTTTTACCGCAGGTCCCAGATACACATACTTAAATGATGAAGTGATGATCTAATGAATTTTAATTAATTGAGTATCATGCAAACATTTCTAATATTGCAAATCGGCTGAGCTTCTTTGCATGTATACACAATTCTAAATGACCTTACTTTGCTTTACTTTATACTTATACAAACAACGTGTTATCTTTTTTGTTCGAAGTCCATTAACTACATCTTTAAGGTGAAAATAGCAGAAGACCCTTAACCCAAGGTAAAGGCAGAACATGGAAAAGGCAGCTTTTGTTCGTAATGCTCTATAAAACGATTTCCTAGAGTTTATGTTTTTATCATCTGGTAGTGGCCCCACATACATAAATAGGGCTGTAACATAAATACTTTCTCATAATAGATGCGTAAAGAGCAGAAGCTGTTGAGAAAAACTCTGGGTTCATGGAGAAATTGAAGCCTTATGCTATTTTCTTGATAGGGATGTAGATTATCGATAACTAATATATGAATGAAGGACTACTTTAGATTTTGTCTACATTTTGTTTATCTTTTAACTACTTTACAGCTTAATTTTACTGTCCACTATCACATAATACTCAACTACGAGAAAAACTGTTACAAACTTACTGCCTTAACGCGGGTACAGCGCGCTCTTCATAATCTTCATAAGAATTACGGGGCGCACTCTTGTTCCTACGACGTAACGAACCCTGACGACTGGACATGGGTGAACTGTGACGACTGGGACTGCGCCCTTTACCCAATTTTGGTGAGACTGGTATATCATCGTGGGACTTCCGTAGCGTTGAATTTGCTTGTAGTGAACCACTCTCGTTTGTATTAGTTTGTGCTAAGCCAACAGTAGTCGCAGAAAGGGCAGCGCCGCCCCTCAGACTAAAAGCATCTGTAGAGGAACGATCGTCTTGCACGCTCTTCGGGCTCATTGTGCTTGTTTGATAGTGCGCTTCCGCTAAAGCTTGTGCGACATATTGCAAACTTGGCGCTGGTGGTAGTATCGGTTTACTTGCGTATACCTCGCTAGCCGTATCGTTGGAGGCATTCACGCCGTTCGCCTCCAACAAGTCCGTGACCAACAAATGTTTCAACACAAGTGTTTTGTACATCTCAATTTGCTCTTTGCGCAATTTCGCCGTCGTAAAATCCTCCTGCTGCACTGCCTGACGCTTAGCCAACGCATAACGTCCCAAACGTTCTCCAGCGGTGCGTAGCGCTGTCATGCACAACTTCAGCTTGCGCGCATATTCGAAACGCTCAACGCCGACGGCTAGCAATTTCTTCTCCTCCATCTCACGTATGATTTCTGCTATAGACTCCTCCACGTACATGGAGAAGAGAAGATCGTCACAAATGGATACTAAAGCGGGCTCCGCCGTAGCGACATTCGAAGCAGCCAAATCGGTGTTATTCATATCATTGCTCGTTGGCGCGTTGCTATTCGAGCTGCCGTTGCTATATGCGAATCCCTCCGCTTGTGATATACCATCCGCCGGTGCAACAGCCACATTTCTCTCCAACTCTTCGCCTAACACATTAACTGCAATCAATGCTATTTGCCCATCAGGATTGTAGTTGTTGTGATGCGCTGTACTTAGACGTAACTTGAGATGTGTGCCACGGCGTGGACTCACAGAAACGCTTTGTAGTTCGCGCGACTTGTAGTTGGTCGCTGCATTGTCGGAGAGTGCGACAAAGCCAAGGAAATCGAAACACTGTGAGGATGGTGTACTCGGTATTCCTTTGGGTGAGTAGTGCAACCAAAGTTCAACTTTTTCCGCTATTTTAGAAAATTAGAAGGGAGAGAGAGAGAGTTACATATATAATTTCTAGGATTATTTAATTCAGATATTCTTACGTATAAGGAACTGATGTGCTAATATTTGTATCCGACATATTTTGGCTGGCTTTTGAAATCGCAGTACGATGTCATGTGGTGTGATTGTACTGCCGGGAGCACTACGCCAGCCATGTACTGTAGGTCCGTGAGAGTTGAGCTCGCTAGCTGGAAAGGCAGGGTCTTCATCTAAAAGAAAAACGTGCGCAGAGTGGTATTCCCTTAAAAAGTTGATTGAGCAAAAATGTTTGCATTCTTTTAGGCGTTTAACAATAAACTTAACATATGTTTACAAAAATAGGTGTAGGTGTCAAATTAATTATGCGTCAGCAATTTGGTGGTATGAGCTTGATTTTCATAATTAAACTGTAAAACCCTAAACTAAAAACATGTTATTATTAGAGAGCACAAAAATAATATCCACTTTTGAAAGCCTCACCGCCAAATTTAGTGTTATTGAGAACGGAGTCTCTCCCCATAGCAAAAGTGTTGGGTTGGCACCAAAAACAAAACTCGGTTGTAAACATAAAATGAAGCAAGTTTTCATGACAAAAAAGCTTTATAAGATAGTTCCTCTTCGAAATTTTTAACACTAAACGTGTTTGCTCGAAATTGTTTAATATAAGTATTACCACCTATGAAATATTCATCTTGGAGATTTTGCACTTAGAGTTGGGGATAATGTTTTAAACAGTTATTATTATATTATCATGAAAGGCATAATAGAAAAGTAAAAGAAACCGAAATACCCGCTACAACAACAACAAAGAAGTTAATTTCTAATAGCTCATTACATTTCTAATAGCATATACATAATTTATCATCGTATATATATGTATGTATATACAATATAATTATAAACCAAGATGCTAAACCCCTTTTAAAGATGTCCATGCTATATTCAAAAGGGTAGATATTTTTAAAATAGAATAGAGGGTAGTACAAAAACACGTTTGAAATCAGATTGCTATGAAGTCAACTGCAAAGAGAGAATGAAACTAACTTAGAAAATTTTTGTGCATGCGTATATGCACCTGTCCGTAAGGACTTATGAGCACACCAGATGGAGATACAAAATAGAGATGCCACCAATGCCTAACACCTAACATAGCAATTTTTGTATCTTTCAACGCATTTTGCTGTCCAAAAAATTCAATTTCGCCATACAAACGCCTCGAAATAATAATTTCCTATAATAACAGAAAGAAAATTTGTAGTATATGACTGCACTCACATATCTGTAATTCGTATTCTGAACTATCAATTTTTATTTCATATGGCAGCCGCAATATCCGAGTGGTAAGCATTACGTACTACATTTCGGAAAGCCTGGGTTCGAGTCGAGGTTCCAGCAACATCTAAAATTATAGAACATAAATTTTTCTAATTGCGGTCGCCCCTCGGCAGGGAATGTCAAGCCGCCCAAATGTATTACTGGCATCGTTCAGATGAGGCTTAGAATAAACTGTAGGTCCCTCCATTTGTTGGTAAAAACATAAAGATGCAAAACCACAAATTGGAGGTGGAGCTCGGTCGAAAACCGCTTCAGCGGTTACAAAAAGCCAAATATATATATATATATATATATATATATATTGTGACGAAAATCCCATACCAAGGACAAACAAAACTATTGACAATGTAAATACAATTTCCCGGAAGGACAGAAAATAAAGAAGCGGCCGTATAATGCAAATTACCCATACCAAGGACAAACAAAAGGGTAGACAGCAAATACACGCTGTTGAGGTATAAAAGGAGCTGCAGCAGCTATTTGAAATGAATGAAGTTGAAGACTCAGTCCTAGCGTGTGTTTGAGAAACGGATAAAGCTGAGTGAAGCAGATAATAATTGTGTATGATAAAGATTTGTTAAATAAGAAAATTGTAATTACACTAGAAATAAATTCCTGACGGTTAAAAAAACCGAACAAATAAATCTTGGGAGTTTGTTTAGTAATCCAGTGATCGGACTCGAACAAAAAGGAGAATAATCGAGGTGAATTTAGCAAGTTCGTTACAATATATATGAAAGTGCTGTCGAGAGATTTAAGTATTTTCAGAGAAGATTTTTGATAAATTGTTATGAAAAAATAATAATTCCCAGAAAATGTTTACGCTACGTTTGAGTTCTCTTCAAATTAGTTTCGTAATTTCTGCATTTTGATGGGTAATTCTAAAATAATTATTTGTTGTCAACAATACAATGTTTTTAATTATTTCAAAAAAAAAGGTTCGTCTGCTATTAATTCCAAATATCTACAGTAAAGTAATAAGAAAGAGTACATTGTGAAAGTTGTAATTCAAGTAATTGTAAATAGTGAAATGAATTGTAATTGAATTGTGAATTACTGAGTAATAAAAGGACATTTAATAAATTTTTCATAAATAAAGAAACTGCAAATAAAGTTGGAGACTTTTATTTAACAATCCAGAGACCGTACCCAAAGGAATTGGGAAATCATCGAGTTGATTCAACAAAAACGTAACAATATTATATTTTATTTCCTTTACTTCTATTTTATGTGACCTCAAACAAGCACACCTAAGCTATTGAGTAGGCTCATTGTTCTCTCTTATTTCAATAATTTTAATTAAAGTTAACCAAATATTGTTATATCAAAAAAGTTTGTAAAACATTTTATTTGCCTTATCTTTTCTGAGGTATTTTTTTAATTATGAACACCAACCTATGGCAACCCCATAGGTGTAACATATATATTAGCACACCCAACAGGAACTCGAATACCCATTTCATGTTAGTATCTGAACAGAAATTAGTAATGTTAAATAATAAAATTTAATATAAAAACTAATACTAGCTGTAACGCGCGTATGTATCTGCGCATAAAATTTATATGGAGTGCTAAGCGCACGTGCTTCCAAGTTTTGTTATATAGTTTTCATTGACTTTTTGACAACTGAAGAATAATTTTTAAACAAGTAAAATATAAAATATCTAT
Source organism: Neoceratitis asiatica (assembly GCA_030068015.2). Lineage (NCBI taxonomy): Eukaryota > Metazoa > Arthropoda > Insecta > Diptera > Tephritidae > Neoceratitis > Neoceratitis asiatica. The sequence goes on from CM061524.1 coordinate 76,307,439, forward strand.
GAAGGTTTTTTTGCTTATAAGCCCAGATACATACGCGCTTAAAAAATTAGTAGCCGTTTTTACATATGTTGCATATTAAGATCCAGATAACCCAAATATTTGCCATTGAAATGCGTGAATAAGGTAGGTAGTTAATAATATTTCTGAGTAAAGAATACAAGGTACTTTCCACCTTGTATTCAAATTCACATTTTTCGTATACGTTGTTTGCAAAAGGAATTAATTGATTATAAAGAATTTTTTAAACAAATATGAAAAAAGTGAAGTTAGTTAGATAGAAGTGATGTTTGGTAAAGTACATAATGTAAAAATTTACGTATATGAAATTTCAATAAGCTATCGTTATTCTACGAATTTTAAAACATATATGATATTAATTGATATCCAGTTGTTTCATAAAATATACATTTAATTGTATATATAATATTATAATTGCTACCTAATGCGTTTATAAGGCTGTTTTTTTTTTACAAATTGTGCTCTTTTCATATTTCATTGAGTAAATATGGGAACAAATTACGATTATTATGAGTAAATTCCTTTTACGACATTTTTTACAAATATTTTTTTCATCGATCACCTATAATAAAACAATACAACATTATATCTATTTAAAACACTTTAAGAGATTCTTTTGACCTTAGTTCACTTCATCTATTTTTACCTATGGGGTCTTCACTCATACATATAGTGATTAACATATTTTGTTTTATACTCATTCTTGCTCTCTTAATATTTAAGTGGTTCGTGTCACTTGTCTCAACGCCATCAAAACACAATCAGCTGAGCAACAAAGAGCAGCATTGGAGAATAAATAAACTTATCAATGCTACACATCAGAAAGCGTTAGCTTCGCTCCAAACACAAAACGTTTTTCAACGAACGGAAGAATTTTTTTGACAGTGGCAATTTATTTGTTTTATATGAGATACTTACTATCTTTAGTGAAAAAAGCTTACAAAAAGTATAGGTTTATGAGAGTTGCAAAAACCTAAGTGAAAATAATATAATAAAATGTCAACACAAAGTGCAAAACTGAATAACGAAAAAATGCCGACGGCTTCGAGTACTGCAAGTACTCGTAGTAGTACGGCTACTTCCATTTGGGTGCAGCTACAAAGTCTTATGAATGCTATCAATCATATATTAATTGGACTGATTGCTCTCTATATCACAGTATTGGGACGGAGTTTGGACTTTCAAAATACAGCGATGCATGCGTTTTTAACCATTATTGGGGTAGGTTAATTGTCAATTAATGTCAAAAAGTATAAGAAAATGTTTGCTCTTGACCTCGTGTTCCGTCAGAGAATACTTACATATGTATATATGTTATTTGTTTCACATTTACATATATTTTTTAATCGTTATGTTAATACACGTAAGTAAGTAAGTTCTCATACTGTCATCTGTTTGATAACATATTTAAGTTATTAAATTTTTACCTATTGCACACCGTTTGCATAAATGGCACAAGTCAAAATGTTTCTGTTTTAAATAAATAAATAATGCAATATTCTACACAAACTAAAAAGTTATATATACATATATATATATATGGAGATAATTAACAAAGCCAATGGTTTCTTACCGGAAGGTGATAAGGTTTTATTCGAAAGCTTTAGGTAGCCAATTCGGATAAATCTTAAAATTAATAGTATCGTACATAGATTACAAAATATTAATAACAGCCACTGCGATTATTAAAAATGAAATGACTTTATATATGTATTACAATATTTAAATATCATCACCCTTTTAAATAAACTATTATTTATTTATTATTAGTATGGAAAAGGAAAGTGTGATGAAAGTAATAAGTAATAAAATATGAGATAATTAATACTTAGCTACTGATTACTTGGGTTACACAAATAAGTTTTAAACGATTGTCACTAGAGGGCAACATGTAAATTGTGGAAATATTTTGTCTTTAAAATCTGCGAAAACTCATTATACAATAATTTGATGGTAGCTCTATTATCTCTTCGCAGTCGACTTCATAGTTACCTGAAATTAAACGTGTTTCGTTTTTTCGTTTTCCCTTTTGTATAAAAAATAAAAATATACATTGAGGACTTTAAACTTCTTCTTGATTTATAATACAATAATACGAACAGAAATTATGTGTTATATTTTGTAAACCCCGTTAGTGGACTTTAGGACATATAATAAGCTATTAGAATGTATGAAAATAGCTTGAAAAGGGATCATCAAACAAAAGCAAACTACTCCACCAATTTTAAAAATATTTTTAACAAAATTTCGTAGTATCGAAAGATATTATTTTTTGCTCATATTGAACCGCGATAGGCTATTCAAGTCGATTAACAATTGTTTAATAAGTTTATTTTAACCGCTAAATGCATATATCTGTAAATATAAATCTTTCGCATGTTCATAAGACCCATATATGCCTAGAATATTATAATTTCTAATGTAAATACAATAGTAAAATGTACGCAGCAGTAAGTAAAAAAATCCCCAAGATGAATATTTTATAAGTAGCAATATCAAACAATTCTGAGCAAACACGTTTAGTGTCAAAAATTTCGAAGAGAAACTACCTTATAAAATTTTTGTATCATGGTTCATCTTAAACCCCTGGAGGAATCATTTTTATACTAAATATAAAGGGTGATCCATTTCGAGGTTCCCTACTTTTTTAAAGAAAAAACACAGAAATTTCAAATTTAATCGGGAATATTTATTATCATTCAAAACAACATTCTTTGGAATTTATTTTTTGAAGATTATCTCTGTTACTCCTTCGAGCATTTCGACTGGTAACTGGCGTGGTAACACGCGTGATGTTTTGCTCCAAGGCCTGAATCGAAGCGGGATTGTCCCCATAGACTTTAGACTTTACATATCCCCACAGGAAAATTTCTAACGGTGTGATATCACACGATCTTGTTGGCCAATTGACCGGCCCAAAACCTGAAATTCTCAATAAATCCATTGACTGATTGATGTGTCGCTGAGATCACGAGCTTCAATATCAGGCATGAAATAGTCGGTTATCATGTCGCGATAACGGTCACCATTGACGGTGATCATTTTTGAAGAAATATGGACCGATGCTTCCACCGGCCCACAAACCACACCAAACCGTTTTTTTTTTTCTGGATGAAATGGCAGCTCTTGATTCTTTTCAGGTTGCTCTTCGTCACAAATGCGGCAATTTCGCTTCCTTAAGTACGCATTGAGCCATAAATGGGCCTCATCGAGGAACAAAATTTGGCTCGAAGACCCATAGAGCGAAGCGATGTCGCTTGGGCAGGTCGAGCGGATGCTCTTCTTGCACAAGCTGTATTTTATACGCTTTCAATTTAAGATCTTTAAAATACGCCAAGTGGTTCCGCGTTGCTAGGAACGGCGCCGAATCGACTCTCCACGGTCTTCGTGTACACTCTCAGCTATCTCAGCTACGGTCGCTATAGTTTCTTCACTACGTGCTGGACGTAGTCTATCTGGTCGAATATTATCCAATTGTGAATGTTAGGTCACAAAATAGGTGATGGTGTTGGGAATAGTACCCTCAGTATGCAATTATGTTGACCATAAGTTGAGCGAAGCGCGCGAAACACATTCTCTACAGAACATTAATTTTCGGAATACAGTTGAATGATTTGTAAACGTTGTTCAGGCGTAGTCTTTCCGTGATGAAATGCCAAAGAAAACTGAACAAAAATAATATGACAGCTTGACACGACGCACGCGTGATCCGTCAAAAAGAGGTTATTGAAAAAAGTACTTGGATCAACCTTTATAATATATGTATATATGTATAACAAAAGTACTGTTGCTTCTGCTTGAAGCATGTATTACTCATTAATTAATATGTAGGATATTGGAACCGAATAAAATACACAAATTCGGTGTTAACATGATGTGAATTTAGATACAGCTTTCAAAATTAAATGTTTTTATTTTCGTGGTATGTTAAAACATAATTTACCTTGGGCCTAAATAAATATTTTCTTCCCATGTACTCATATACGTATAAACATTATTGGTTTTAATATAAACGTTCAAATTTATTTACACAATTAGTCGAGCACATGACAAGGAGATAAAATTTATTAATTCTGATATTTTTATTAACTACCGCTTATATGATATATTATATGATTGATTACTGATTATTAATGACATATAATAATTTGTGGTTACAAATATATACTTCGTGATATCAAATTAAATATAAAATTTAATTATTTAAAGATTTATTTAAGTTACTAGTTCTGAAATGCATTCTGCATCCAAAAAATAATTTCTTAACTTCGTCGGACAATCTCCAGATACGTGACGAAATCAACATGTTGTTAAAACAACTCTAGAGATCTCGTCAAGCCACTCAAAACTAGAGTTGGTATAGCTTTTAACTTGTGCATAATATACCTAACCACATCGCTTTCTATCTAATAATCTATACTATATACGGATTCAACGAGATACGACCTGACGTTACTGCAATGTGGCATTTCCCTCAGCTGAAGTCAATCAGTGTTATCAGGTACGACATTTCCTTGGTCCGATAATAATTCACCTTTTTCTCTCATGTCCAGACAATTGCGATGGAAAAGCAGTTATAAGTTCGAATCACATTTTGCGGAGAAACAAAACGGGGGAAAGATATAAAGCGACTTCTGAAAGCAAAATACTTTCCTTTCTAGAAATTTAAGTAACAATCCACGTTCATTAAAAACGGTTCATTCCAAGAGATCAAATATTCGACTTTAATTGGAACTGCTGATTTGATAAGCGCTTACGTTGCCCTCCAAAATCGATTACCAAGTCTTTGCGAATCAAAATGAAGATCATAAATTCTCGAAGTTCTATTCCACAAGCCTTTTATTCCATTCTTTTCCACAAGCCTTTTCTCCATTTTCTTTTTACCGTTTCTTCTTGTGGCACTTCAAAAAGTTTCGCTTGGCACTTGTCCACGTCGTACAACACAAAGCACAGGAAACATTAGGCATTTTCTAGATGCTCAAACCGCATTCGATTATTGCGATCAAAATCGAAATACGTTGTTTGTTCAAAAACTAACTGGAATTTTTATTTTTTGCGGGCTTGTATGGTTCGCTTTTAAGCTATGCCATAGTCGCCCCAGCACATCAACATGCAAACAATTAAAGAGCGGTTATAAACGATCACCGAATCACAATTACAGAAGTGATTGAAGATGACTTGATTAAATGAAAGAGTGTCCTATTAATCAGTTAGCCTAAGGAGAAAGTATTAGACCCCCATGGACTTCCAATTACCTGGAACTTATTCTTAAATTTTTTTACTTCTCGACACTTTTTTTCTATTTAATAAACAAATTTTTTAACGACTGATGTTAATTCACAATCAAAAGACAATGATGTCTATGTAGGTTTTCATAAAGAAATACTTGAACGGAGTAGTTTTGGACTACTTTCCAAGTTTTTTCAGGGAAATATATTAGAGTGAGAAACACTTCCATTAAGACTGCCGATTTTGTCAAAATTATATGCTTGACTTTGCTATCCATCACACCTTTTTCTGATTCCACCATGCTTTAATCTTTCAAATTAGTAACTCGGAAAATCTCTCCTGAAAACTGATAAAAACAAAACAAATAGTAGTTTAGTGAGTCGGATGGAATTACTCAAGTACTTAGGAACTTATTCTTAAATTTTTTTACTTCTCGACACTTTTTTTCTATTTAATAAACAAATTTTTTAACGACTGATGTTAATTCACAATCAAAAGACAATGATGTCTATGTAGGTTTTCATAAAGAAATACTTGAACGGAGTAGTTTTGGACTACTTTCCAAGTTTTTTCAGGGAAATATATTAGAGTGAGAAACACTTCCATTAAGACTGCCGATTTTGTCAAAATTATATGCTTGACTTTGCTATCCATCACACCTTTTTCTGATTCCACCATGCTTTAATCTTTCAAATTAGTAACTCGGAAAATCTCTCCTGAAAACTGATAAAAACAAAACAAATAGTAGTTTAGTGAGTCGGATGGAATTACTCAAGTACTTTATGAATTTTTGAAATAATACCACAAGCTTGCTTCACGATAAAAGAAGAAAATAGAAAGTATAAAATAATAATACTATATATTAAATATTAATATAGTTAAATATATAATATTATTAGTTAAATATATATATATATATATATATATATATAAATATAAATATATATATATATATATATAAGTATGTATGTATATATTTAGTGCTACTGCTGAAGCGATTTTCGGCAGAGCTCCTCCTGCAATTTGTGGTTTTGCGTCTTCATGTTTTTACCAACAAATGGAGGGATCACAGTTTATTCTAATCCGAAGAAACACACTTGGAGGTCTTGACATTCCCTACCAAGCGACGACCGCAATTAGAAAAATTAATTTTCTATAATTTTGGATGCTAGTCGAACCTGGACTTGAACCCTGGCTTTCCGAATGGTAGTACACAATGCTAACCACCGGCTATTGCGGTCGCCAATAAGTTAGTTATACTTGTATAAAATTCCACTCTGTCGGAAGGATCAAGTGCAGAGGGGTATGGATTTACTTGGCTTGGAGTCTGTCGAAATGCACCACAAATGTATGAACTGGCTGGACAGATTATTTTTAAACATTTTCGATATTGCTAAGATTTCCTTTGTCGAAAATAAGAAATTCGAATAATAATTATTCTTTCGTAGAAAATAATTATACTTTAAGAACGAAAAATAGAAGAACTATTTTAAAATATTTTGACTTTTGATAGTATTTTAAAACAAATAATATATAAATCACAATAAAAAAACATGTATATGCACACATACATACATGTGTACAATAACAAATATGTATAATTTTACATCGGTGTCGTTGTTAGCTACACAACTATGTATGTATGTCAGCACTAAAAACATTATAGGTTGACAAAATTGAATAACCGCGCAGTCCAACCAGCGTACCAAAATATTGCATTTTTTTAATTCTCCAAAAAAAAGTTAAATCATAGATATTTTTTAATTTTTTCTATTTTCTTTAACGTTTATATTTTTGTAAGAATTTCATAAAATATTAGCTAACGCCATAAAAGTATTCTGGCGTAATGAATATTCTTATCATGATTCCGAGGATATTTGAAGAGAAAATATTTGCCTCTTCTTAGTTTCCTTTTTATCAAATTGAATAAATTTCATTATTGTCAAAAAAATTATTTAGTAAATCATAAAATTTTTTTTATAGTTTCACGTGCTAATGGCCGAAGGATTAATGTCACATTATCCAATCAACTTCGTAACGAATCGTTTCTCACATCGCGCTAAATCAAAAATTCATGGTGTACTACAGTTGGTGGGCGGTTCATTGGCACTACTCGGCGCATTGGGTAAAATCTCGCAGACGGAAGTGCACTTCACCACATTGCATGGCAAAATTGGTAAGTCAAGGTTGCGAATAAGAAATATTTAACGAGCAATATTGCTTGCATGCACACCCAACATACAAACAAACACATTTATAATGTAGAAATATATAGGGTTTTCCAATAAGAGTGATATGATTTCTAAGTGTAGTTTTTGGCCATTTTTAATATGTCATGATCTATCTTTTTTCTTCATTGTATTCAGTAATGTTCTGCAATTGCAACTTTTCGTGCGCTTTTGCCATTTTATGGTCGTAATAATCGTCCACCTGTGCTCGCTATTCGTCGAATTGTTGATAATGTTCAAGTACCGATAAGACAAAGAATCGGTCGAAGTAATGAAAATTTTGCTGCCGTTGCTGAAGACCGCAATTTGTCGATTTCAAGACGTTCTCAAGAATTGGGACTGTCTCAAACCACAACCTGGCGGATTTTCACAAAGCTTGCATCCATATAAAATTGTTCTCAATCAAGAACTGAAGTCATTAGACCACCATAAACGTCGTGAATTTGCTGATTTTGCCTTGGAACAACTTGAAAGCGATAACGATTTTTTTAAGAAAATCATCTTCTCCGATGAGGCTCACTTTCATCTGAGTGGTGCAGTAAATAAACAAAACTGTCGATTCTGGTGCGAAGAAAATCCACAAATTATTCATTAACAACCATTACATTCACCTAAATTGACAGTTTAGTGTGGTTTTTGGTCTGGTGGAATCAACGGTCAGTACTTCTTTCGAAATTAATCTGGTAACCCCGTTACTGTCAATGGAGAGCGGTATAGATCGATGATAACCAACTTTTTATGGCCATAATTGGAAGAAGTTGATCAACAACATCTGGTTCCAACAAGACGTGGCTACGTGTCACACAGCACATGCAACAACCGAATTATTGCGAGAAAGATTTTTAGATTCGATTATTTCAAGAAATTGTGACATTGAATGGCCTCCAAGAAGTTGTGATTTAACACCATTAGAAAAGTTCTTGCAGTGTTATTTGAAGTAATTGGTCTTTAGCAATAAACCAGACTCTCTTCAAGCTTTAAAAGTCAATATGGAACGTGCTATTCATGACATACGACTTTATTTTAGTGGAAAAGTGCCCAAAAATTGGGTTCATCGAATCCGTTCCTGCAAAAGAAGTCGTGGAGGCCATTTGAATGATGTTATATTCAGAACTTAATTGTATCGATTATACTTCACATTAAATAAAAAGCATTTGAATTTCCTTAACAATTAGTGTTTTTTTTTAAAGAAATTATATCACTCTTATTGGAAAACCCTATACATATTACGTACGATGCAAAAATGTAAAAAGCAAAATAATTTCATTACAAATCTCTAGGTCTTGCTGCTACATTTTTCTGTTTTGCCAGTATCACCGGCGGCATGGTCAACTATTTCCAACCGACAATGGCACTTAAACTATATACTCCGGCAACAATAAAATGCAGGCACAATTTCTTTGGTATGGTCACCTTCACGCTGGGCATGATGACAATATTTCTCGGCTATCGCACAAAGTTCGCATATAAATATATGGATCTTGAATTTATTGCTGTAATAAGTTTAGCGACAATTTTAGTTTATATTTTTACAATGATTGGACCGTTACGTTCGTTTTTAGATAAGATGAAGTATAGAAAACAATTTCGTAGATAAATTACATACTGTTGTAAATATTAAGTAGCTGAAGATGCTATAAGCTAATATGAACTTAGATATATGTACATATATGTATATACATAAAAAAATATATTTAAATATTACTAATTTTGTATGCTTTTACTGTAAAAAAATCTAATTTTTATGTTAAACTACAAATAAAATTCAATTTTATCTGTTTAATTTAATTTAATGAAAAAAATGAGAAATTCGCAATATAACTTTCAATTGAAATCATCAAAAATTACAAAATAGTTGCCATTAAAATCAAACTGTATGCGCCATTATATACAGATTGTTAAAAACAAGGCGAGTTCATAAAGTGAGAGCGGGAAAAACAATACAACAATTACCGTGTAATCTGTTTTTGCATTTTCGTAGCGATTGTCAAAAACATGGAGAATTAATTGGCTTTTAAAAATGTACAAACCGTATGTTCCACTCTTTTTGCGCGCAAATTGCAATCACAAAATCACGTTTATCAAGCTTCTCACGCTTCAAAATAGAAAATCAAATCAAATTCAAGCAAACTTGAATTCGCTGTCATAATAACTTCACTTCGTTAAATTTGCCTTAAGTTGCTCAAATGCCATTTAGTGTTGTTTATTGTTTAGCCCATTTTTGGAAGTTCGTTTGTCCGATACAAATTAACCTTTTCGTTCGCCCTGATGAAACAACATCATTGAATTTGTGATTTACATTTCTTTTTTTTATTTCTTTTGTTGTTTTGACTGAAATGTATACATTATATTTTCTAGATTGGAAAAGCAAATGAAGAGAAAGCAAATGAAGCCGTCAAAAATTTTCAAAATATTTACAAATGTCAAAATTACTCAATCCGGTACCAAGGCGAATTTATAAAGATGAGAGCAGGAGAACAAATACAGCAATTCACGTGAAATTTGGTTTTGCGTTTGAGTATTGATTGTCAACATCATGTAACACTATTTGGCCTTTAAAATCAAGCCCTCTGTTCCACTCCTATTTTCGTACAAATTTCAAATAGAAAATCAATAAGAGTTCAAGCAAACAAAGTATTAACTGAAAAATATTTTGGCAATCTCGATGTTCAATGAATGAAAGAAGGAGAATTCGCTGCGATAGTAACTTCACCTTGTTAAATTCGCCATGTCCGACACTCATTGCTTCTACTCATGCATAGATATTTTTAGTACGGGTTATAGCATGATACAAAAAATATTGTACTACTGCCACACAATTTTTCAAAAGCATATGTATGTCACGATGTAAATTAAGGGGGCTTTTTAGATTTTGTTTTATTTTTCGCTCTCAATATAAAGTATTAACAATTATTATTATTCTTATTAGTTTAATTGTTAAGAATGCAGACAAGTAACACGACATGACAAAAAAGTTTCAAATTAGTGCATACATTGAAAAATCGAAAAGAAATAAAATTAATTTCAAACGCTTTTACATTTTTTATATGTATACATATGTATACGGCCGCAATAGCTAAGTGGTTAGTATTGCGTACTACAATTCGGAAGGCCTAGGTTCGAGCAACATCCAAACCATAGAAAATTAATTTTTCTATTTGCGGTCGCCCCTCGGCAGGGAACGTCAAACGCTTCGAGTGCATTTCTGACATGAAATAAAAGCTCCTCATAAAAATCCATCGGACATTCGGAGGCGGCTTAGAATAAACTATAGGTCCCTCCATTTGTTGTAAAAATAACAAGACGCAAAAACCACAAATTGAAGGAGGAGCTCGGCCGCTTCTGCGGTTACAAAGCGCCAAATTTCCTTATACATATGTATATACGTTTTATAAATATGAATTAAGAAAAAAAAAAAGAAGTTATGGCGTTTTTAAGAAAAACACATCATTCAAAAAATTAAGGCAATCGTTATTTGGCAATATATAATATTTTATTATGGCTTAAAATATTTAATATAGTTTTTCACAAAGAAATGTGTAGGCGATTAAAATTTATTTTCACAGCAAATCATTGAATATATTTTTAGTTCGTTATAATTTTTTATTTTTTACAATTTTTTTTATTCATTTATTTTAGAATGTAATTATTTATTAATTAAGTTGGAGATATTTTATGTTTATGTAAAAAAATCAATAATTAACTAATCAAAAAAAAATTTAGTGGAACTATCTTCCTTTATTTTTTTAATTCAAAGGTAAATTACGGAGACATAATTATATTGGAGTACAAGGCCATACGCTCACTCCAATATTTATTTCTTGTTCTGATAAAAATTATTTACGAAACCCATCATCTACTTGTACTTCCTTCCTAAAGGTACAAAGCGTACAGAGACAATGTGCTTGAAAATATCAGACCATCAGAAATAAAAAACTTCTCCGATACATATGCACAAAATACCATAAAATATAGTAACTTTAAACATCATTTAGAATAAGTTGACCAGTAGCCAAATAACAATGTCAAATATCACTTACAAGTTTTTAAAAAATACAAATTTTTACTGCACTTTCCCCACAAGTGCGTAGTTTTTCAATTCTTCGGTTACTCGTACCGTATGTAGACTTACTTAAATTTTTATAAAGACATATAATTATTTATTTCTGTTATTGCATTTTATTCTATATATAATGCGCTATTGTGTACCGCCAAAGCGAGCAAACAGGAAGCGCCTGAATGTAGGTTTAGAATTTTTGTGCGGCAGAGCAAGCAAAACTTCCGCTTCGTGAACCTTTTTTTATACATTTTATAATAATTTAAAGATATACATCTACATAAATGGCATTATGTCGCATGAGTAAGTAACACGTAATAAAATAATATGAGTCATGCGACTAGGAAAGAGGAGCCAAGTCTGGGCGCGCCTTAAATTATGCTGTATAATCTGCTCTTGATGATACTGTCGGTTGCTTTACTTGAGGGGTAAAGCGGCAAGTTGCATGCACATAAAGCCACATCATATTTACAGAAGAAGTTATAACTTTTAAAGCAGCTGATTATAAATATAAAATTAAAATGCTTTTATTTCATATTTGTTGGCCTTTGCTAAATGAAATGCACAAGTATTTTTTCTGATAAACAAGTTGGCAGTAAAAATTAAATTTGAGGAAAGAGGGGGGAAGAATGCAATGTATTTATGAATAGGATTTGAATGCCAAATAAAATTTTTTCCATGCTTGTAATGTAGTTTATTTTTTGAATCGTGCACATAAATGAGATAACGGCAAATTTATTTTCCATTTTTTACCCAAGCCAAAAATATAAATGAGTAAAAATAGGGCCATAAATGCATTCGAGCAAAGCTAAGTTTTAGAATACATGCATACAAAAGATACTAGGCGTGTTCAAAAAAATAACGCGAGAAATTTAATGTTTTGAAAATTTTTTTTAATTATTCGCCTACTTTGATGTTGAAACCTTCAAAATGGTTCCCATTATAGATCATGCACTTATGTATGTATGCCAGCGCTTCTTCCATTCACCGAAACACTTATCAAAGATAGCTTTCAGTTCATTCAGCTCCGTTTGATCTAGTGACAGGAATTCATGGTGAACTATGCATTAAAATCGAAGATCACAGTGAACATAACCATCACGTTCAATTGCACTTCTTTACCCGCGGTAAGCATGCCTGTCGTAAGAGGCGTCTAAAATCCATAGTTCCCGCGACAGTCGAGTCTTTATACCGGAACGACCCGGATTTTTATCCGGCCAAGGACTGTCACTCCCGCAATGTTCCCCGAAGCCCCATTTGGAGAATTTTCTGCGGCTACAACAACAACAACAACTGCACTTCTCGGGCCTGTTTCTGCCAGAATGCTTCCATTGACCGACATTATAAGGTACGTCTACCATTGTAATTCGGCCATCGTTTATAACTATTTTATAACTATTAAAAGCCTTGACGGCCTTCTTGGAAACGCTGATACTAGTCGTAAGCCCATGCTTTACTCATGCCAGACTCACCATTGGCATTTGTTAGCATTTTACATATTTTGTTACAATTTTAAGCGAATTCCTTGAGTAATTTCTTCTCAAAAGCCTCTAACCTTAGTGGCTGTCACACACAAATTAAGCAATGAAAATAGCTGAAACTTTAATCATACTGCAGGAAACAAAGATATGGGCAGTCTGCAAGCAAACACACCTCACACATATCTTATATATACTTATGTATATATTTATGTATGTTTGTTTGTACATACATATATATACTTTTTCTGATATTGTAGAATGTTTTTTCTCGAAGATATTTTTGAATAAAATTCACGACAAGAAAGCATTTAAGAGCTAGGGAGCCAATTTTTTTAATTAAAACTTTTTGTTAAATAACCGTTGATGAATTGATTTAATCAATTCAAGCACTAAATTCTTCAGATTTAAATTTTTTCTTTATTGCCGAATAACTTGATTTACTTCCGTAAAGCGCAAATAAGAAATGGGATGTAATCAAAAGATATAATTTATATCATTTTCAATTGCAATTTGTAAATTGCATAAAAAAAATATACAAAAAAAAACCCCAGAAAGTCCTTGAGCACATCTGTATGGCCTTGTACTGCTGCCTACAGCAGCTCACTACACAAAATTACACCATAATGTAGGCTACACTCGCATACAATTATATACATGCTGAATTGCCAGCAAATGGATTGCTAATAAAGGCTTAAAATGCGTCTAGTATTCTCAATTAGAAAAAAACCATTTCATTACCGAATTTCCTACAACCTGAGACAGGCAATATGAAATATAGAGGACTCTTTGTGCTATTTAATACACTTTACTAACGAATTTTGAGGATTGTCAGCACAAGGGTGTTCGCACAGGCTTTTAGTTTTTTCATTGGCAAAGCATATTTGACATCTTCTGTTAATTACTCGTTAAAGAATTAGATTTAATAAGTTTTTGTCAGAAGTTTGACAATAAAAAGATAATCAGGACAAAAACCATAAGGTATAAAAATATAAATAAATTAAAACAAAGTTGTTGGTATATGTCTTCATATGTATGTAGTTTCGTGTCATTATATAACATATAATTTAGTAAATTTATGTATATATTGTACTGACAATATTTTTTTTCACTTGCACGCTCATCATCATCATCAGCACATAGTACAAAGCGCCGCTAATCGTTTTGTTTTGTTTTAGTCGCGCGTTCAATCAAACACAAAAGCGCAAGCAAAGCAGACATCGCATAGCTGGAGACAAATCAATAACCCAACCCGCCAATAATATGCATTGCGGCTGGTGACAGTCAGCACAATTTACAGGTGATTGCATGTATGGTGTTGATCAAAACAAAGCACTTTTATATTGCACTTACATTTATTACCGCTAATTCATACATTTAATTTACACACACTCATTTTCATACATACATATGTATGTACATACATAAATCATATTTTGTGAAAAATTAGAGCCCACCTTCAACGAACTGTTCGGGCTTTATCAGTCTGGCTTCAGACCTGAAAGATCTGCCATAGATTAAATATTCACCAACTTGGAAACGAGCTCTGAGAAAATATTGACACACACCAATTCTACGTCGATTTTAGAAGAGCAAACGAAAGCTTATTCACCACTAAAACTGAACAAGGGGTTAGTACACTCGCGTTTTGGCTCCCACTGTTGGCAATCAACTTTATAATTGTATATTATTTCTTCTATCTAGGGTTTTATATTCAATCAACAATAATGTCAGCCTTGAAATCTAACAGATGGTACTTTGCACTGAGTAGGCCATTAGAAAGCAAAGTCCTCTCTCAGCGGCATTAAGCTCTATAAGTAGCTCCTTATTCTCATTGTGGTCTGGTTGTATGGTGTAGAGGCGTAAACGATGTCAACATCCGATATGTTGACATTAACATAGATCGGATGAATCCAATATAAATGTTTTTCGAAATATTTATGGGCTTTTGTGTACTAGCCTCGGCGAATATACTGAAAATATTTCTAACTTAAACTGAAATTTAAATTGGAAACTATTTATTCTACATATTATTAAGTTCAAAAAAAATTTGCATTTTTATTGGACATAGATTGCCATGTAAAAACTTGCACAAACTCGATTGACACACTTTGTAAAACTATTTTTTTAATGCAAACCTAATTTCGTTAATAATAAAAAATTAATTGAATTGACTTTTACATTTTGTTGTTAGATATAAATAATAAATTTATAAGCCTATACTTCGAACAGCTAACTAAACTTACACAAACCTTTTTATAATTAATAAACAAAGCAAAGTATACAAATAAATTATTTACAAATAATGTAACGAGTTGCAGCAACTTTCCAAGTCTACTTACGTCCAGGTGCAATATATATTTATATGCATGCGTACATATATATTTGTATATATTTGGCCCTTTGACCGTGGAAGCATTTTTTCAACAGAGGGACCTGGAGGGCTGATAGACTTTTTATTTCAAATCAGCTTTTTATTTCAAATCAGAGAAACACTCGGAGTGGTTAACATTCCCTGCCGAGGTGCGACCGTGATTAGAATAAACTTAACTTTCTTATTTAAATTAATTTTCTATATTTTTTATGTTGGTCGGATACGTATGTGCTGATTGTTTATTTAATAGGAGACATTTCTATTTATCCTCGTTCTCCACCAAACTCTTTCATTTCCCTTGGAGAAAACGGAACCAACGGAGCGGTTTTGGGGTATACAAAAAGGTATTCTTAATTTCAGCAAATAAATTATTTACAACGAATGTAACGAGTTGCAGCAACTGTCCATGGCTACTTACGTCCAGGTGCAATATAAATTTATATGTATGCGTTCATTCATATGTACATATGTGTAAATAATAAATGGCTAAGACAGCCCACTTTACTAACAGCACAATCGAATATTCCGACAAGCATACATACATATCCCTGTGTATGTATGTATGTATGTATATATGCAACCAGACAGTATAGCACCTGACTATTCAGTTGTTGTCTATCCAGGACTCATATTTGTACTTATTTATGTACGTATGATGGAAAGTTAATATGTGCACATAAAAAAGCTCTAAATCAAGCATGTGTTTTATTGGTGTCTAAAGATTATTATTTGTTAAGTTCATATAAATGCGGAAAAATAATGATTTCAAATTTGGAAATACAATTTGTTATCCTTTCAACTACCACAATACCAATATTAAGCACAAACCGTCGAAATAAAAAGGCTGCGTAACAAATATAAATGCTTTGTCTAGCTGATGTTGCTCTGAATAGCAGTACTTAGGATAGGAAGGCGTGATTTATCGATTTCTCCAGTCAACACCAATACACACTAACTCATTCCTATAGAGAGTTGATTACGCATCGAAACGGAGTTTATCTAACGGAATTTTCCCTCACAAGTCGAGCATTTATATGTGAATTCTTCATTTACAGTATATTTCCAAAAACAAAAAACAAAAAATTAACTCACCAGATGCGAAAACAACATTGAATGGTATCTTCTTAGCCATTTTTCTATGCGACAGCAAATTTTCACTAAAAACTTGGAGCTCAAATCACAAGAAATCTTAAAACACAATTAATAGAAGCTGGCGAATACAATCACCTTTCTTATTTTACTTTTCACAAAACACTATATTTTTAATTAATCTTACTTATATTTTTTTTACTTTTCTTATTTTTATTTTTAAACACATTTCAATATTTTAATTTAGGTATATTTTTTTTATATTTTCAATGTAACTCTTGCAGACACTATGTAACCAATTTATTTATTTTTCCAAAAATATCTTATCCGTTCCGTATTGTACCAGTGCATACACGTTCCTTCAAAAAGCAACTACCAAATACCACCCTCGTTTGCCTTACAAAAACCATAACTGGTTAAAATTGTTTTATCGTAATTAAAAGCACACACCATATTCGTATAACAACAAAACTGGCGCCTGCGCGTGATGTCAAAAACAGCTGATTTTGTTTTCAATCAGCGGTGTTTTTATGGTTTTAGAATTCCACGTGCGCTTATCAGTTTTATTTATCATTCAACATACGTGTACACCCACACATACCAAAAATAAACTCTTTAGGGACACTTCGTGTTAAGCGAATAACGGTGTACCGTTATTACAGATACCAACGGACAAAGTGCCCGAGTTGCCATGCGAGTCCTTGCACGATCTTAGCAACTTCTTTACATGTCCAATAAAATCCTCTTACAACAAGAAAATGAAAAGGACATGAACAACAATTACCATACAACTTATTTGGGAGTTCTTATTTATTTTCCATAAATGGGGCGTCAGGCAATTTTCACACAATTATTATTTCGTTCACGCAGTTTGCTATAAAAAAATTACAATTTCAGCGTGTGAGCACCCTGAATATAAATTCAATTTCATTTCATATATGTACATATGTGCAATTTGATTTCTGAAATTAAATTTCCAACAATTTTTATTTTTCTGTCAAAAAATTTGAGAAATTGAAATTCGATTTCCTTAAAATTTTCTTTGCTACGTGAGATTGCTCTTGAAATTAGACATCGAAATTTTTCATTTTGACGTGCGATTTGGTATTAATTAGTTGCTAGGTCTGACGGCAGTTTTACAGTTTGGATTTTTCAAATTATAACGATTTTTGTTCCTGACACAAGTAGTAGCCTTAGTAAAAGTCAAGAATCAGATCTTAAAGTATACCGCAGAAAGTCAAATATTAAAAATATTGTGGCGAAAATGCGAAGCGAATGACAGATGAAAGAGAGGAGCCGACAACTGGCACGTTCTAGAGCGTAAACGACGATTATCGTAAACGAGAGGTTTATCGTAAACGACGATTATCGTTAGCGAGAGGTTTATCGTAAAACGACGCGATTATTCCAGGGGTTTCGTTTTCAAGCAGCAAACAAGTATATAAGGACGACATTCGACTGCAAGAGTAATCAGTTGTGAATTAAACTCGTGGAGATTACATTAAAGTAAAGTAATAAAAACAGTACATTGTGAAAGTTGTATACAAGTGATTGTAAATAGTAACGTAAATTGTAATTGCATTGTGAATTACCGAATAATTAAAAGGACATTAATTAAGTCTTTATAAATAAAGAGACAGCAAATTAAGTTGGCGATTTTATTTAACAATCCAGAGGTCGTACCCGAAAGATTAAGGAAATCATCGAGGTTAATCAGCAAGATCGTAACAATTGGTGTCAGAAGTGGGATTGTTAAATAAATTCCAGAGGATAATAACTGAAAAATGGTGAAGATTCAGGATTTGACGATACCTCTTCTCAAGAAGGAGTTGGCCAAGCGAGGATTGTCTACAAATAAGGCAGAGCTGCAATCGAGACTGCGAGAATCAATGGAAGCCGAAGGCATCGACTTGAACCAGTACGAATTCGGTCGCGAGGATGAAGATGTATCCTTGAAGGACATTGACAATGAAGAAGCTATTGATTCTGCGAAGGGGTTGGAGCAGCCATCAGGTAAGATTCAAGCAAATGCCCCTGGCTCATCTACCGGTATGGACATGAACATGTTGTTGAATGCAATTTCACAAATCAGTGCCAACATGTCACAAATCAATGACAACATGTCACAAAAGATGGATGCACAGAACGCGAACATGTCACAAATCGATGCCAGCATATCACAAAAGTTGGATGGATTAGAAGGAACAATCGCACAAATACAGCAAAATCTGGTGACCGAAAATGCAGAACTTAAGGAAAGACAGAATCACATCGAGGAGCGACAAGACAAGATAGAGGAGCTAATTGAGACCAAAGTGAACAAATTGGAAGGTCGGCAAGAAAAAATAGAAGAGTTAATTGAAGCCAAAGTCAACACATTGGAAGGTCGTTTCCGGGATTTGCAGTTAAATCGTCCAACCACTTCAGTGAACGCTCCCAAGGTAAAAACACCATCTTTTGACGGAAAAATTCCCTTCCAAGTCTTCAAGCTCCAGTTTGAGAAGACGGCTGAAACAAATAAATGGAGCATGGAGGAAAAATCTGCTGCACTATTCGTTGCGTTGGAAGGACCTGCGGCAGAACTTTTGCAAACTGTACCTGATTATGAGAGAAATGATTACGACGGATTGATGCGAGCCCTGGAAAGACGCTATGGTAGCGAACACAGAAGACAAATTTACCAGATGGAGTTAGAAAAGCGCGACCAAAAACCGAACGAATCTCTACAGGAATATGCTTCGGAAATTGAGAGATTGGCTCATTTAGCCATCGGAGACGCATCGGGTGAGCATCTCGAAAGGGTGAAAATACAAAAATTCATCAGCGGCATAAAAGACGTTTATACCAAACGGGAGACATATGCGAATCCAAAGTTAACATTCGCTGAAACAGTGGCGTATGCTCAAACACGTGAAACGGCGGCACTCATAAGCAGACCAGCATACAAAGTTAATAAAGTGGAGGTTGAAACAGCAGATGTGATGACCGAAATATTGAGAACTCTGAAGTCGTTAGAAGGAATGAATCGTTCTGGTGGTAAGAATCAGGCTGGGAAATGCTTTAAATGTGGAAAGCCTGGTCACTTCGCACGCGAATGCAAAACGGGTTCCAGCATACAAGAAGGACAGCGAAAGCGGAAGGCTGACGAAGATAAACCATCAACTTCTCAGTCGTTAAACTAAAACGAGCCAGTCTAAAAGGGCGTATGCCGGCATAACTGGACAACAGACAAGATAGAGGAGCTAATTGAGACCAAAGTGAACAAATTGGAAGGTCGGCAAGAAAAAATAGAAGAGTTAATTGAAGCCAAAGTCAACACATTGGAAGGTCGTTTCCGGGATTTACAGTTAAATCGTCCAACCACTTCAGTGAACGCTCCCAAGGTAAAAACACCATCTTTTGACGGAAAAATTCCCTTCCAAGTCTTCAAGCTCCAGTTTGAGAAGACGGCTGAAACAAATAAATGGAGCATGGAGGAAAAATCTGCTGCACTATTCGTTGCGTTGGAAGGACCTGCGGCAGAACTTTTGCAAACTGTACCTGATTATGAGAGAAATGATTACGACGGATTGATGCGAGCCCTGGAAAGACGCTATGGTAGCGAACACAGAAGACAAATTTACCAGATGGAGTTAGAAAAGCGCGACCAAAAACCGAACGAATCTCTACAGGAATATGCTTCGGAAATTGAGAGATTGGCTCATTTAGCCATCGGAGACGCATCGGGTGAGCATCTCGAAAGGGTGAAAATACAAAAATTCATCAGCGGCATAAAAGACGTTTATACCAAACGGGAGACATATGCGAATCCAAAGTTAACATTCGCTGAAACAGTGGCGTATGCTCAAACACGTGAAACGGCGGCACTCATAAGCAGACCAGCATACAAAGTTAATAAAGTGGAGGTTGAAACAGCAGATGTGATGACCGAAATATTGAGAACTCTGAAGTCGTTAGAAGGAATGAATCGTTCTGTTGGTAAGAATAAGGCTGGGAAATGCTTTAAATGTGGAAAGCCTGGTCACTTCGCACGCGAATGCAAAACGGGTTCCAGCATACAAGAAGGACAGCGAAAGCGGAAGGCTGACGAAGATAAACCATCAACTTCTCAGTCGTTAAACTAAAACGAGCCAGTCTAAAAGGGCGTATGCTGGCTCCTGCAATTGAATGCCCCATATTCTCCGTCTCGCAAATTGGTAGGAAAACGAGCAACATTACTATTGGTGGATATGTGGATGGACGAGCGCGAAAATTAACAGTGGATACGGGCGCATCACACTCCATCATTCGAACTGACCTGATCGCTAAAGAAGTGAGACCATTACCTGGAGCAATATTGAAAACGGCGACTGGTGAGGACACACAAGTGGTGGGAGAAGTAACATGTGAGGTCTCAATAGGGAATGTGACGGTGTTACACAGCTTTATAGTCGCGCAGATCGTAGATGAGGTAATCATAGGAGTGGACTTCTTGATGGAGCAAGGTATCAAGATCGACTTGAATAACAAGGTTATGGAGTATAAGAACATGGAAGTACCACTAAGCAAGGGCTACGATTCCACATACAGCAGCAAACAAGTGGTCTTAGAAGGCAGTGAACTGATTCCACCGAAGTCAGAAGCAGTTGTTTGGGCGAAAATTAATGGAGATTGTGGGACAAACAAAATGTGGGTTGTCGAAGCAGCACAAAATTCTACACTGGACTTACTTATTGGAAAAACCCTGACTAAGACACGAAAGAATGGACGCATCCCAGTGAGAGTATTAAATGACTTCAGATCATCAGTAAAAATTCCTAGTGGAACTGTATTAGGGCAATGTCAAGAGGTAGAAGCCATTATTAACAGCAATGATTCATCTGGAATCGACTCTATTGGCAGCAAGGAGATGGAGGAAGATATCAATGCATGGACGCAAGGGTTGGAAGACAAGTACAAGCACAAGGCCAGCCAGATGATCCGTAAATACTCCAACATATTCGACAAGGGTGGCAACAAACCAGGCAGGACCAACGTAGTGAAGCATTGCATTGATACTGGTGACGCAAGACCAATTCGTCAAGCTCCTCGAAGCGTTCCACTAGCAAAACGTGACGCTGTTGGCCAAATAATTAGGGAAATGAGCGAAAGCGATGTTATCGAACCATCGGCAAGTCCATGGAGCTCTCCGGTGGTACTCGTGAAGAAGAAAGATGGCCAGTTGCGGTTCTGCGTGGACTATCGGAGATTAAATGATGTCACAAAGAAAGACAGCTATCCTTTGCCCAGGATCGATGATACACTAGACTCGTTAACTGGCACAGAATGGTTCTCAACACTTGACCTTAAGAGCGGGTATTGGCAAGTAGAAGTGAGTGAAGAAGATAAAGAGAAGACAGCGTTTAGTGCCGGCAACGGTCTATGGCAATTTACGGTAATGCCATTTGGGTTATGCAACGCTCCTGCCACTTTTGAAAGATTAATGGACCATGTGCTCAAAGGACTACACTGGAAGACCTGTTTGGTGTATCTGGATGACATAATCGTATTGGGAAAGAGCTTCGACGAACATCTGAGTAATTTGGAAGAAGTTTTCCAGAGAATAGCTAAGAAGTGCTCTTTATTCAAGAAGGAGGTGAATTACTTAGGTCATCAAGTAACCACGAAGGGCGTATGTACTGCGAAGGAAAAAATAGAAGCAGTGAAGGATTGGCCGAGACCCAGAAATTTGCATGAATTAAGAAGTTTTCTTGGGCTGTGTACTTACTATCGCCGCTTTGTTCCGAATTTCGCCAGCGTAGCTCATAGTCTCCATGAACTCACAAGGAAAAATAAATCTTTCGAGTGGAAAACTGAACAAGAGAATGCTTTCCAAGCTTTAAAAGAACGACTATGCACTGCACCTATGCTAGCGTACCCGGTTCCAGGTGCAACATTTATTCTGGACACAGATGCTAGTGGTTATGGCATAGGAGGGGTACTTTCGCAAGTGATTGATGGGCAGGAGAAGATAGTTGCCTACTATAGCCGGTCTATTGGGAAACCAGAGCGGAACTACTGCGTAACGCGGAGAGAACTATTAGCGTTGGTGGATTGCATTAAACACTTCCACAAATATCTGTATGGTCAACATTTCCGCGTTAGAACGGATCATGCAGCGCTGAAGTGGCTACTACAATTCAAGAATCCCGAGGGGCAGCTTGCACGGTGGATTGAGAGGCTGCAAAGTTATGACTTCACCATCGAGCACCGCAAGGGTAATACGCACGGAAATGCTGACGCTATGTCCGTCGACCATGTAGTTTGGAATGTAAGCATTGCTCAAAAGCAGAGGGTAAAGAAGACATAATAGACGTCCGGCTAATGACAGTTACATCAGCAGAAGAGTGGGAGGCAAGTCACTTAAGGAAATGTCAGCAAGAAGATCCGGACTTGGAATTGGTAATGCACGGATTGGAGGTGAACAGACGGCCAAGTAAAGAACAAATGGCAGCGGAAAGTCCCATCGCGAAAGCATACTGGGCACAATGGAACAGTTTAGAATTAATATCTGGCTGTTTGCATAGAGTATGGGAAAGTGAAGATGGCCAGTGCTCTCGGAAGCTTATAGTAGTTCCGAGGTTAAGAATTCCGGATGTTCTTAAGGAATTCCATAATGGTCCTAGTGGAGGGCACCTAGGTATTACAAAAACGCTGGAGAAGATCAAGCAGCGGTTCTATTGGGTTGGCTGTCGTCAATCGGTCGCTGAGTGGATTGCTAATTGCACGGAGTGCATTGCAGCTAAAGGGCCAAAGTCACGAAGTCATGGGCAGATGAAGCAGTATAACTCAGGTGCACCATTTGAGCGGGTTGCCATGGATGGAGCCGGTCCATTCCCTATGAGCAGACAAGGAAACAAATACGTTCTTGTGGTTATGGACTACTTTAGTAAATGGCCTGAGGTTTACCCAATTCCAAACCAGGAAGCGAAAACAGTTGCGGATGCATTCACTCACAATTGGGTTACCAGATACGGTTCGCCTATAGAATTGCACTCAGACCAAGGAAGAAACTTGGAAGCGGCGGTGTTCCAAGAGATGTACCAGATACTTGGTATTCGGAAAACACGAACGACAGCCCTGCATCCTCAATCAGATGGCATGGTAGAGCGATTCAACCGGACCCTGGAAGAGCACTTGCGGAAAGTAGTGGACAAGAATCAAGATGATTGGGATGTACACATACCGCTTTTCCTGATGGGATATCGGTCCGCAGTGCATGAAACAACAGGTCAAACACCTGCCAGGATACTATTTGGTAGTGACCTTCGGTTGCCCAGCGATTTAAAATTTGGAATAACTGGTGATGCGAGAAGAATTGGAAAGGAAGCGTCTACTGTTCTCGAGGAAGAGTTAAGAGAGATACATGCTCTTGTGAGGCAGCGAACTCAAATTATGAGTGACAAAATGAAGGCTAGGTATGACAAGGCGATGAACTCCGAAGGCTTCCAAAATGGAGATTTGGTGTTGCTGTACAATCCAACAACGAAAGAGAGGTTTGTCCCCAAAACTTCAATGCAATTGGGAAGGTCCATACAAGATAATCAAACGACGTAGTGTATCGAATACAAACTGTGGGGAGGCCGAGAAACAGATGAAAGTGGTCCACCTAGAGAGGCTTGCTGCGTTTGGAACAGCGAATGTGTCTGATCGGGACGATCAGACTTAGGTGGAGGGCAGTGTGGCGAAAATGCGAAGCGAATGACAGATGAAAGAGAGGAGCCGACAACTGGCACGTTCTAGAGCGTAAACGACGATTATCGTAAACGAGAGGTTTATCGTAAACGACGATTATCGTAAGCGAGAGGTTTATCGTAAAACGACGCGATTATTCCAGGGGTTTCGTTTTCAAGCAGCAAACAAGTATATAAGGACGACATTCGACTGCAAGAGTAATCAGTTGTGAATTAAACTCGTGGAGATTACATTAAAGTAAAGTAATAAAAACAGTACATTGTGAAAGTTGTATACAAGTGATTGTAAATAGTAACGTAAATTGTAATTGCATTGTGAATTACCGAATAATTAAAAGGACATTAATTAAGTCTTTATAAATAAAGCGACTGCAAATTAAGTTGGCGATTTTATTTAACAATCCAGAGGTCGTACCCGAAAGATTAAGGAAATCATCGAGGTTAATCAGCAAGATCGTAACAATATGTTTAAATTTTTAAACTAATAACAACGTGTATTTCTTATGTATTCAAAATCGATAATGTGAATTTTTGAAAACATAACATCAAATGAAATGAGTGGAAAATTTCTTAACATTTCAAAGCAATCTTAAAACTAAAAACTTTACACAATTACCACAAGAAAAATATAATTAAATAATAAGCCATTCAGATACTAAGGTTAAATTAAAGGTGCCATACTAAAAAGCCACAGCTTTAATAAAGCACCGGACCCGAAGGATTTGGGACATCATCGAGGTTAATTTAGTAAAAATCTTAACATGGTGTCAGAAGTGGAATTTTTTAATAAATCTCAAATTATGAAAACTGAAAGATAGCCGAGTTTCAAGATTTGACGATACTTCCTCCAAAAAGGGAAGTTTTAAAACGAGGATTATCCAAATACAACTGGAAAAAAGGCGCAAGCAATGTAAGTCGAAGGTATCGACTTGAGCCAATACGAATTCCGACATGAGAACGAAGAGACATCAACGAAGGAAATAGAAAAGGAAGATGCGGTTGACAACATGACACAAAAGTTGGATGTACAGGATGCCAAGATTTCACAAAAGGTGGATGTACTGGATGCAAAAATGTCTGCAATGAATGCGAGTATTACACAAAAGTTGGATGCACAAATGGTTGAACAAAGGGAGCGGATATCATCCTTAGAAGGAACAATCGCAGAAATACAACAAAATTTGGTGAAAGACAATGCAAAATCTAAGGAAAGACAGAATAGAATCGAAGAACGGCAATATAAGGTAGAGGAGCTAATTGAAACCAAATTCAACGCATTGGAAGGTCGCGTCCCGGATTTGCAGTTAAATCGTCCCATCACTTCAGTGAACGCTCCCATGGTAAAAACACCATCCTTTGACGGCAAAATTCCTTTCCACGCCTTTAAGCTCCAGTTTGAGAAGACGGCTAAAGGAAATAACTGGAGCATAGAGGAAAAATGCGCAGCACTATTCGTTGCGTTGGAAGGACCTGCTGCAGAAATTTTGCAGACTATTCCTGAATAGGAGAGAGATGATTACGACGCATTAATGCGAGCCGTATGAGGATTCTATGGTAACGATAAAAGATGGAGTTGGAGAAGCGCGAAAAAAGACCCAACGAATCTCTGCAAGAATATGCTTCAAGATTGAGAGATTAGCTCATTTGGCTATTGGGGACTCATCGAAAGAGTAAAAATCCAGAGGTTTATCAGGGGAATAAAGGACATTTACATCAAGCAGGAGATATATGTATGCGAATCCAAAGTCAATATTCGCTGAAACTGTTGCGTATGTGCAAATACGTGAAACGGCGGTACTCTTAAGCAGATTGTATGCTGAAATCAATAAAGTGGAAAAAGAAACAACAGATGTGGTGGACGAAATATTGAAAACTGTAAACTCGGTCGATGAGAAGAATCGTTCTGGTGCCAACATGAAGAATCAGTTTTAATTATGGAAAGCCAGGCCAATTTGGACAAAGATCGATGAAGATTGTGGGACAAACAATTTGTAAGTTGTTAAAGCAGCATAAAATTCTATATCAGACATACTGGCTAAAACCCAAAAGAACGGACGTATCCCAGTGAGAGTACTAACGCACTTCAAATCACCAGTAAAAATTTATAGTAGATCTGTATTAGGCGAATGTTAAGAGATGGAAGTCACCAGCTCCTGCTATTTTTAAAGACTAAAGGACTATGTGCTCAACGTACAGCATTGGAATACTTGTTTGATGTATCTTGATGACATCATCGTATTGGGAAAAGGCTTCGAGGAAGATCTGAATAATTTTGAAGAAGTTTTCCAGCAATAGCTGGCGCTGGTCTTAAACTAAATTCGAAGAAGTGCTCTTTATTCAAGAAGTAAGTGAATTATTTGGGTCATCAGGTAACCACCATGGGCGTTTGTACTGAAAAAAAAAGAATCAGTGAAGGATTGACCAAGACCCAGAAATTTGAATGAATTAATAAGTTTTCTTGGGCAGTGCACTTACTATTACTATTCGAGTGGAAAACTGAACAACTGAACAAGAGGAGGCTTTCCAAGCTTTGAAAGAACGGCTATGCACTGCGCCTTTGCTAGCGTACCCGGTTCAAGGTGCAACATTTATTGTGGATACAGATGCTAGTGGTTATGGCATAGGAGGTGTACTTTCGCAAGTGATTGGTGAGCAGGAGAAGATAGTTGCCTACTATAGCCGGTCTATTGCGAAACCAGAGCTGAACTACTGAGTAACTCGGAGAGAACTACTACCGTTGATGGATTGTATCAAACATTTCCACAAATTTATGTATGGTCAACATTTCCGAGTTAGAACGGATCATTTAGTGTTGAAGTGGCTATTACAGTTAAGAATCCCGAAGGGCAGCTAGCTCGGTAGATTGAGAGACTGCAAAGTTATGACATCACCATCTAGATACGGTACACCTATAGAATTGCACTCAGATCAAGGAAGAAACTTTGAATCTAAGGTGTTCCAGGAGATGTGCATTATACTTGGTATTCGAAAAACCCGAACGACAGCTCTGCATCATCAGTCAGATGGCATGGTAGAACGATTCAACCGGACCCTGGAAGAGCACTTGCGGAAGGTAGTGGACAAACAGCAGGATGATTGAGATATCCACATATCGCTGTTCCTGATGGGATATCGGTCGGAAGTGCATGAAAAAACGGGTTAAACACCTGCGAGAATAGTCTTTGGTAGCGAACTTCGGTTGCGATTTAAAATTTGGAATAAATTCTGATGTGAGAAGAATTAAAAGGAAGCGTCTAGCAATCTAAAAGCAAGCAAAACTTCAATGCAATTGGGAAAGTCTCTACAAGATAATCAAACGACTAAATGACGTAGTACATCGAATCCACGCCACTGGGAGGTCAAGAAGCAAGATGAGAGAGGCTTACAGCGTTTGGAGCAGTAAATGTGTCTGATCGGGACGACTTAGGTGGAGGACAGTGTGGCGAATGACAGAGGAAAGAGAGAAGCCGGTAGCTGTCATATTCGAGAGCGTCAATCGGGAAAATTCGTTATCGAGATCAATTCGATCATTCCAAACGGTTGTTGTGAGGAATCGAATTATTATATAAGGACGAAACACAACTGCAGAGCTAATTAGTTGTAAAGTAAATGTGTTGCTGATAACATACTGTGAAGTAAAAATAGTACATTGTGAAAGTTGTAGTATAACTGATTGCAAATAGGGACGTGATTTATAGTCATTGAGTAATAACAGAACATTGAGTAAATTATTTATAATCAAGAAACTGCAAACATATTTGGCGACTTTTATTTAACATCCGAGTGATCGGTCTCGAAAGGTTTGGCGAATCATCGAGGTTAACTGAGTAAAAACAACAGCAGTCTGAATTCCACCATTATGAATTCGCCTCGGAAAGAATATGAAAAATGCAAACAACTGGCAGCACCTTCAATCAGTATTTACAAAACACGTCAGCCGGTCTTTTGTTTTAATCCAATTAATTATTAATTTTAAACAAGTTATTGAGTAAAATGGTTTCAACTGACCATAAATATAGTATTTTATTACCTACATACAATGAAAGAGAAAATTTACCCATAATAATTTGGCTTATTGTCAAATATCTTAGTAAAAGGTAGATGTAACTTGAAGCCAATTAAACTGCACTTTCTTACCAATTGTTTTCTTTTTCAGTGGCCACAAATATGAAATTATTGTAATAGACGATGGTAGTCCCGATGGAACAATTGATGTTGCCAAAGACTTGCAAAAAATCTATGGGGAGGAAACTGTAGTACTTCGACCCCGCGCCTCCAAATTGGGTCTTGGCACAGCATACATACATGGCATTAAACATGCAACGGGTGATTTTATTATCATCATGGATGCAGATTTAAGCCATCATGTTAGTATGAATACAAACCGAAATATTGATTATTGAAATGTTTTTATATAAATTGCTCACTTTCAGCCTAAGTTTATACCCAAGTTCATTGAGCTTCAAACGAAGGAAGATTATGATATTGTTTCGGGTACGAGGTATAGCGGCGATGGTGGAGTTTTTGGTTGGGATTTCAAACGCAAGTTAATATCGCGTGGTGCTAATTTTCTTTCACAAATTTTATTGCGGCCAAATGCTTCAGATTTAACAGGTTCATTTCGTTTATACAAAAAGAGTGCACTTGAGAAATGTATTGCCAGTTGTGTCTCCAAAGGATATGTCTTCCAAATGGAAATGTTGGTTCGCGCTCGGCAACATGGCTACAAGATAGGTGAGGTGCCAATCACGTTTGTAGACCGCTTGTACGGCTCTTCAAAATTAGGAGGCACGGAGATTGTACAATTTGCAAAAAACTTGCTATACTTGTTTGCAACGACGTAATAATATTCTATTAATAAAATATGCTTAATAATATAAAAAGTGTTTCATTTTACCGTTACTATTATTAATAGGAAAAAATTTAATTAGCGAAATTATAGTTTCTACAATGATCGATTGGAAAACGACATTAATGTCTACTACGCTTATCGTAATGCAAAATAAGAATTCAAGTTTGTATCGAAAATTACCCATTAGTTCTTTTTTTAAATTTATATATGAATGTCAATATGACCTGAAAGCAGATGCTCTTTCTGTGTGAAAATACTTTTTACACTCGTGTTATGTAAAACATAACCTTAAATGTTCATAATTATGATGGAATTTCTTCCAGAGACTTGATTTTGCTCGTATCTACACGTTCTTATTTAAAAACCGCTGTACGGTAAGTACCGTGGGAAACGTTAGATCGTGTTGGTGCTTTATGACTGAATGTTTGTAATCAAAAAATGTTTTTACTCCGCTGGAAAAATGGACCGATTTTTATTACATTAAGAAAATTTAAAGATTTACAAAGTTTTTAAAGGTTATCAAAATTTTAATGGCCATCTGGAAGTCCAATTCAGTGTAGAAGAAAGTTCTTAGTTATTTCGCAGAATGCCCAATTTTGAATTAGGACATATTTTAAAATAATGAAATTTTTTGTAGTATGTTAAGTTAAAATCAAATAAAGTTTTGCATAACAAAATTTTCTTCAGTGATTATTTATTTATTATAAACCTGATAAAATGCAAAAAAGTTACTTGGGACTTAGACACGTAAACTCGTATCTACATAAAATTGATAATAACCATCAAGTATCAATTAAGATAGTCATGTTTTAGTATTTTAATTTTGTACAAAAATTAAATAACAACTTTTTATAGGTCTTCCGAAAATTGCGATTTCGTAGTTGCGATGTTATGCCAGAAAGGGGGCAATAAGTATAAAGTTTTTATGAATTATAAAGGGTGTTTTTTATAGAGGTATAGAACTTTAAGTTGGCATTACTTTTCAAGATGGCGACCGATTTAACAGCTGTCAAGTGATTTATTCTCAGTTTGGTTTGGCAATTCATCATGAATAGCCTCACGCCTGGACAACGCTTGCAAAAAGTGCAATTTTATTTCGAAAATAATGGTTGTGTGCGGAAAACGTATCGCGCACTATGTCCATTAGCGATGAAGCGCACTTCTGGTTGAATGGCTACGTCAACAAACAAAACTGCCGCATTTGGAGTGAAGGTAATCCTCAAGTGTATGTTGAAACGCCGTTACATCCAGAAAAACTGACTGTTTGGCGCTTTATGGGCTGGTGGAATCATTGGTCCGTACTTTTTCAAAAACGATGGTGGCCAGAACTTTACAGTCAATGGTGATCGGTATAGAGCCATGATTACTAACTTCTTCATTCCTGAATTGAATAACCATGATGTCCAGGAGATGTGGTTTCAACAAGACGGCGCAACATGTCACACAGCTGGTACCACAATAGATTTATTGAAAGACACGTTTGGTGACCGCCTAATTTCACGTTTTGGACCTGTGAATTAGCCTCCTTGTGATTTAACACCGCTAGACTACTTTCTGTGAAGACAACATTCGCCGTGTTATTGCCGATATACGGCCACAAATGTTGGAAAAAGTCATCGAAAATTGGACGTCCAGATTGGACTACATCCGCGCCAGCCGAGGCGGTCATATGCCAGAAATCATATTTAAAATGTAATGCCACAAGATTATATTTCGGATAAATAAAATTTCATGTCAATCGAATAATCTATCGTATTTGATTGCAACTTAAAGTTCTATACCTCTATAAAAAAACACCCTTTATATGTATGTTCGAATGTAAAATATTCAAAAGGCAAAGTCAAAGGCACAAGAAAACACAGAATAACTACAAAGTTGTTGTAGAGGTCCATATCCAGATTAAACAAATAAAATAAATTTCCAGACGTTCAGTAAGTAGTATTTATTCTTGAAAAGCGGAGAACTACATAATATCTACCCTCCATAAAACGGACAATAAAATCCGGACCAGACAAAATACAAATAATAAAATATCCAGACACGACAAAATCTTGGAAAAACAAGATAAGTTACTTTTAGCAAAATGTGGCTCAATTTCATTTAATGCAAAAAGTATAATGTGTATTTACCATTAAAAAAAATATTTCGGCAAAGTATAAAAATAATTTTTAAAAAAACTAGCGCGTTGTATTTTTAATATTAGTATTAATATATCAAATTAGAGATCGGGTGTTTAATAGGTCACAAAAACCCGTAAAAAAAGTTGTTTGTTTGTATACATATTCGATATAATATGAAACTTATAAAAAATTTGGAGAGGTCATGCAATCCACACAATTTTGTATAAAATTGTTACGAGTTCTAGCAATCAGAAATATCTTCCTTAAGATTAAACATTTGTTTCAACAAATATATAAATACAAATTTATTATTATTATTATTTAACTACTTTTTCCATCAGACCGCCTATTTATGCAAATGTGAGTGCCTGAAGCCGATGGCTGATTGAACTAAAACGCCGAGTGACGGATTGAATTTGGCGTTGTATGTTGTAGCGGCTCGCTAACCTCGCCCAAGGTCAAGTAGGTCCAGTCTTAGTTATCGGGTCATCTAACAGAGAGCACAACAAACGTGCTGCTTCGTCGGGTTCGGACCAGAGGGAGAGGATTCATTAGATGAGTCGGATTGTGTGGGCATGCAAAGAGATGGTTAGTCAGGGTCAAGCCTGGATAGGTAGGAGTTGAGTCTACTACAATATACAGACCTTAATTATGCCAATGTCGAGGCAACTCGAGCTCGTCTCTTTATCTGCAATCGGCGGTAATTGGATTCCGAGAACACCGTTCACGTGAAGAGAGTTCATAAAGGTGTTAACGGACTCTCGTGAATGGCGTTTAAAGCTTGTCGGTATGCCATACTGCTCAAAGGTTCTTATCGCTATTGCTATATGGAGTCGCGGTAGTCTGGTACTCCCTTCCTGATGTATCTAGGTGGAGGTTCGGCTTCTAATAGGTGTCTGTTCCGGCGATCACCATCGTTAGCAATCACGACATTTTCTGTCATGGTCCGAAGGGCGGTATTTTGACAGGCTTGTAACTTCTTCAACTGGCCCATCCCCCGAACAACCCCGGTGTCCAAATAGACAATAGCAACATAGTTTACGACCGGCCGAACAAATTGCCTTGTATGTTGCCAACAGTGTTTCTTTGTCTTTAACCCAAGTGCTGCCAGCTAGTGATTTGAGGATTTAGTTACGGCTCTGTACTTTTGTGGCAACTATAGTCGTATGCGGAGTGAAGAAGTAGAGGCTCAAATGTGACTCCCAGTAGCTTAGGATTGTTTATGGTCGGAATTTTTACGTCATCGACTTTCACATTGAGTTCTAGCCGGTACTCCTTCGTCCAGCTGGTGAAAAGGGCGGCCGAGGATTTTGCAGGCTGTAAGTGTGGAGGTCGTGCTGTAATTTAATTTCACATAATTAAGCCCAATGGTTACTCTCCTCCCGCCCAACCGACACGAGGGGCGCCATCCGCATAATGGAATTCGCCGAGTCAAGGAAGCAAGAGTTTGTTAAGCGTCGAGATTTAAAACTGCTCAGCTACAGAAAACAAATTCATCAGCTGAAATTAAGATTATTATTCTATTTTAGTATAAGAAATTTAGTGAGTTACTTGTTTAGAGAAGTTAGTATAGTTTTTTTTTGTTACGAAAAGTGATTCCGTCATATCGAATATCTGGAATAACAATTGAAATCCTGACTTAAACGGCGAAACGGTTCATATAGTACAAAGTTTGTTTTACAAGAATTTAAGAATATTAGTCTAAATGTTCGTGATAATCGGATGGGGACATCAAAATTTACTTCACCTAAGAGAAATGAACTGCAAATCAGTCAATGTAGAAGTTTTACTAAAAAAAATATTCCTAACATTTCTATACGGCTAGAAAGTGTGGGTAAATTTAAGCGACTAGTATACGGAGGAAGATTTTGGCGGGAATCCCAGTGCAAATGACGCAGAGCAAACAACAAAAACTGTTTTTGAACGGATCCAATTTTATCAGAATGATTTTTATAATTAGGGTTCCACGCAACCGAACCATACTCCAATATTGGTCTTACTAATGACATAAAAAGTATTTTCGTAATATAAGGGTCTCTGAATTCTTTAGACCACCGCTTTACAAAGGCAAGGGCACCTGTAGCTTTCAACACAGTTGTATTAATTTGAAGATTGAAGTTGAGTTTGGTATCCACTGTTACACACAAATGAACAAAAGTACATACTTGCTCTAGACTATAGTTGTTTATTGTGTAAGATGGTGGTTGAACATATTTTCGTGTAAATAACGCGGTATTACATTTATTAAGGTTAAGAGGCATATCATTGTTATTACACCAAGTTACTGAATTGTTAAAATCGGTTTGTAAAAACATCTTTCATTAATTGGGTATAAGATTGGAAACACTTTACATCATCGGCATATAATAAAATCTTTGAATATTTTATAACTGGAGATTTGTCTCCTAGAAGTAGGGTGCGGTGTGAATTGCCGGCTAAAATATCTCGCGCACATCTTCGGGTCCAACGATGCGTCATCACCGAATAAAATTTCCAAACGATCATCACGTCTCGTCGGATTTGACAATGATTTCACTGTGACCAAAAGCTTGGTGGCCCCAGAAGAAAGATTGCAGGACCTTAAGTGTCGAAACTCTGTATTGAGTTCCCTAATGAGAGGATTTTCGTCAACAAGGCGTAGTGCGTTTCTTCTTGTTGCTAAAACCGCTGCTTCGGTGGAAAAGTTGGGGCGTATTTCCGCAATTCAGCCATGAAGCCGGGCCAGTCAGCTTTTTTAAAGTTAACAAAGTTGCGATGGGCAACAGAAACAAAGTCGGGAGGCCTGTCAATCGAGATAATTATGGGCAAGTGTTCCGATGTTAGCGTCAGCACCGGCCGCCAATCTATGCTGTTTATATCAGACGAGTGCTGTTATGATGTCAGGCGAGCTATGGCAATTGCCCAAAATTCTGGTGGGGACTTCATCGCTCATGGTGCAGAATATCGAATCGTCTGTCTGTTCCGCCAGCTTCTTTCTTCGACGATCATTTGACAAGTAGGAATGTCAAAGATGACATTCTAGATTAGTATGCCATGCCTCCAACATGATCTCGCTCTCGATCCTTTTTTATAAAATTAAAGCCTGCTCGGTTCATAATATCTGTTTTGTTTCTTGGATCGCAGCTATTGGCAGGTGCTCCCGGCTCATAAAGTCGACTATCTCTTCGATCTTTTCTTGGTTACCCAATGCGAGTAATTGTGCTGAGAGCACTGCCGTGAAAGCTTGAGGCGTAGCTGGATGATGACAACATGGGGCCACGTAACGCTTGGCCGACTCTCTGTGAGTCCTAAGACCTGAATAGGTCTTAATATGATTAAGACCATTACACAGGCTTCATCTAGCCGGGATATGAGAGTGGTGGAGTCGTCTTTGGCATACGCAGCAGAAATTATCCGACGGGCTAGTGTTGGTTTGTACACCAGCCCTGATAGGAAGGATTTGGATAAACCCTGCTGCAGGGTGTTTCTCCGTTGATGTACGAGAGTAGGATTATCTGAGGACCTAAACGTGGCTAGGTTGCCGAAAGGGTGACAACCCTTGGCCGGATCAAAATCCGAGTCAACTCCGGTGCGTAGAATCAGCTTTCCTGACTTTCATAGAAATTCGTGCTACTACTTTAAGCTTTACAAAGATATCATTTATTACCTAATATAAAAGTTTTTTTTCACTTTATAATTGAAAACTGATTAAAGATAAAAATTAATACAGAAAAAGTTTTTCCAAAATTTTTGATGTTTGCCAGGTAGTTAATATAACACGTTCAAACATTTTTATATTGTTTATAGCAATCCCAGCGATATGAAGCAATAAATTTTAATTGAAACATTTTAATTACAACATTTAGGCTATTGTGCATTCAACAAATTTCCCTGAGGATCATTAGCTAATTAGAAAATAGATTTCCAGAACTTATTATTCTTATTTTTAATATAACACTTATTATTTTTTTAAATACGGTAAAAAATTTAATCTACTGTTTATTAAAAATGTTTGTTCCAAGCTCAACAGTTTTACCAGAGTTTTTCAGCAAGTATGTTCTAGTAATGTTGTGAATAATCATATAACTTCTTTGGGTTAAGGAACACAGCTATTGAATCGATACTAAACTATTAATAACAACCCTGCATTCAATACAGCCGTCAAATGACGGATTAGCAGAACAAAAACAAATATAATTATTTTGGCAGCAATAGAAACAGAAATTTCGTGAAATTATAAAAATGTTTAATTTTTGAATATCCTTAGGAGAAGAAACAGTGTCCTGGTTGCATATTAATTCAAAAATTGTATTTAAATTTTATAATATTTAAAAATTAATTTGTATGCACCTCACTAATAACCTCAAGCGTAAAAAGAAAAAGAAAAGTCAAACAATAACAACTAAAGACTGTGTGGCTAAAGGGAACTACCCAAAAGTTCTGAGAAGAGCACACGATACCAACAGATCTAGTGCTAAGAGCAACCTTAATTTTCTATCACATAATTAATTGTACAACACGACGCTTCCATTAGCAAAAAAACAAGATGTCTGTAGCAGACTTTCTCAAGGACCTTCCCAGTCACAATGCACAAAATTTTTCGCAATTTAATATGGAACATGGACTGCGCACATCTCAGAAACGAGCTTCCGTATATCTGCCCACAGAAGATGTGCCATCAGAACAACATATTGTGATGGACAAAAGGTGTGTATTGCTGAGATATCTTAAACAGCAATGGGATAAAAAAACGTTACCTCGAAAACGTGATCACAATAGTAGCAACGATGGAAATGGCACAGTGAACAGCAATTGTAAAAAGCGGCCCCGATTAGAACCACTCGAAATGAATTGAATTGTATCAAGGAGGAATATAATTTGTATTACGAAAAGAGATAGGAGTGGGGCGTGTAGCGTGTAGCGCTACACAAAGTGATTTGTGACGGGAAAGCGCTAATTACCTGTGGATAACATGTTATGAAATATTGAATTGGTTTTCTTCTTTCTTTTTTGCACTAACAATACTAATTTCCAAAAATAATGCCAGGTGTATTAGAAAAATATTATCTGAGAAAAAATTAATTAAATTTAAAGCATCTTAAATGTTGTACAAACTTCATTGAATCATTCAACTTTCACTTGGAAAATTTAAGATCCTACAATTAATTACTACTTTAATTTTTCAGTAAGAATTTTGTCAAAAAAATCTGAATTTTTAATATAAAACGGCAAAACATAAATAATAGTCTGCAAATTC
The DNA here is from genome assembly GCA_030068015.2 of Neoceratitis asiatica. NCBI lineage: Eukaryota > Metazoa > Arthropoda > Insecta > Diptera > Tephritidae > Neoceratitis > Neoceratitis asiatica. Next base: position 76,343,832 of record CM061524.1, read on the forward strand.
GAAAAACACGATGCGAACATGCACTTAGCCATTACATATTAGTTATTAAGATCTTATTTTCTAAATATTTGAATGTAAGCAATTTTGTAAGTCGCAATTCATATATACACATGGAATATTTGGAAATAACTGATACTAAAATATAAATTCACACATGCACGCATTAATAACCCTTGAGTTTTATTTAAACGCCACCGAAGTTTTAATCTTTTTTTTATCAATTATCCAAATCTTTGTCTTCGTCTCTGAAGAACTATACGTGAAAGAAATAAAAATAATCCTTTTTATTTAATATTCATACTAATTAAAATTCTCTTGGGTACACAGCACACCTTAAAGAACCGTTTTGCCAGAAACTGTTTTTAAACCAATCTTTATTCCATTAGCATTATAAGAATAAAATAAGACATTATTTCCGATGACAGCTTAAGCTTCCACTATTACTGTGTCAATTTAACTACTTTATTCGCTCGTTTCAGCCTAAGATTTATGTGACATAATTTTAATGGTGTCCCAAATCCTTTGGATCGGGTTTACCATATTGTTTCTCCCACCAAGCAACAAATTCTTTCTTGCGCTGTTCTCGTTTGGCAAAATACTCCGGGTATTGCGCTTTTTCCAATGGATGCCAGTAGTCGATAACCCAATCGGGTGGAATTACCTCTCGTTCAAACGCACAGCCACCAACGCTGTTCGCAACTAAAATATAAGAAATTCATACTAAAATCAATATGTTTATACATTTATATAAAAATCTCAAGCTTACAGTATTTCGGCTGGAAATGTTTGGTTTCGAAGAGCTCTTTTTCGCCAGCTGCTAACAAGCGAGAGGCTTCGGCCATGTCGCTCACGGAACGATTTTTGTCAAAACGCTGACGCAATAACACCGCTCTGTAGCGGTAAATATTTCTGGAAAAGGATGTTTCTTAAGTGAAAACCAAAAATTCTGGTAAATTACATAATGATGTTTTGGATTGCCTTTCTCGTATTCACTCAAATTTTACATACTTGCGATCGTACCATGCCTCCAGATTCCGAAGTGCTCGCTTGTAAAGACTACAAACTTGACGAGAATGCGTCTGCACGGCAAACGGTACCGACATTTTTAAAAAACAATATTTATTTTATGTGTTTTCAGAGCCGTCCAAAAGATCGTCAATGGGTTTCCTTTTCACGATTTTCCAATCTGACTTTTGTCCATGGAAACAGCTGTTTGCCTATGTGGATTGAAAACAAATGTCACGTAGAAGAGTTTAAGAAAGAAAGTTGGCAACAATGAATGCTCGTAAAAAGAAGGTTGGTACGAAAAAGGTATCAAATAATGTATTCCAGAGCACGTAGATTATAGAATATACTGTTACGATCTTGCTGATTAACCTCGATGATTTCCTTAATCTTTCGGGTACGACCTCTGGATTGTTAAATAAAATCGCCAACTTAATTTGCTGTCTCTTTATTTATAAAGACTTAATTAATGTGCTTTTAATTATTCGGTAATTCACAATTCAATTACAATTTACTTTACTATTTACAATCACTTGTATACAACTTTCACAATGTACTGTATTTATTACTTTACTGTAATGTAATCTCCACGAGTTTAATTCACAACTGATTCACGACTGATTGCTGACTGACTCTCTTGCAGTCGTATGTCGTCCTTATATACTTGTTTGCTACGTGAAAACGAAACCCCTGGAATTATTGCGTCGTTTACGATAATCGTCGTTTACGATAATCGCCTCTTACGTTCTAGAACGTGCCAGTTGTCGGCTCCTCTCTTTCATCTGTCATTCGCTTCGCATTTTCGCCACACTGCCCTCCACCTAAGTCTGATCGTCCCGATCAGACACATTCGCTGTTCCAAACGCAGCAAGCCTCTCTAGGTGGATCACTTTCATCTTGCTTCCTGGGCTCCCAACATTCTGGATTCGATACACTGCATCATTCAGCCGTTTGATTACCTTATATGGACCCTCCCAAATGCATTGAAGTTTTTGGGACAAACCTCTCTTTCGTTGCGGACTGCACAGCAACACCAAATCTCCACTTTGGAAGCCTTCAGAGTTCATCGCTTTGTCATACCTGGCCCTCAATTTGTAATGGTTTCGTGGTTTTGGCCCTTTAGTTGCTATGCACTTCTTGCAGTTAGCAACCCACTCAGCAATCGACTGACGACAACCAACCCAATAGAACCTCTGTTTGATCTTCTCCAGCATTTTCTTAATGCCTAGATGCTCTCCACCAGGACCATTGTGAAATTCCTTAAGAATATCCGGAATTCTTAACCTCGGAACTACTATAAGCTTCCGAGAGCACTGGCCATCTTCACTTTCCCATACTCTATGCAAACAGCCAGATATTAACTCTAAACTGTTCCATTGTGCCCAGTATGCCTTCGCGATGGAACTTCCCTTTGCCATTTGTTCCTTACTTGGCCGTCTATTCACCTCCAATCCGCGCATTACCAATTCCAAGTCTGGGTCTTCTTGCTGACATTTTCTTAAGTGGCTTGCCTCCCACTTTCCTGCTCGTGTAATTGTTATTCGCCGGACGTCTATTATGCCCTCAGCTTTTGAGCATGGTTCGCGTCGTCTTTCCTCTGTGTTGGAGCCCGACTGGCATTCGCGTGCGAAGTGACCTGCTTTTCCACAACTGAAGCACTTCCCAACCTTAACACCACAACGATTCATTCCTGCTATCGACTTCAGAGTTTTCAATATTTCAGTCCTCACATCTGGTGTTTCTACCTCCAAACGCTTCACTTTGTGGGCCGGCTTACATAGCAGTGCCGCTGCTTCACGTGTCTGAGCATACGCAACTGTCTCAGCGAATGTTAACTTCGGATTCGCATAAGTCTCTCGCTTGGTGTACACGTCTTTAATTCCGCTGATGAACCTCTGGATTTTTAATCTTTCGAGATATTCAGCCGACGCGTGCCCTGTGGCTAAATGAGCCAATCTCTCGATGTCAAAAGCATATTCCTGTAGAGATTCATTATGTTTTTGGTCACGCTGTTCCAGCTCCATCTGGTAAATTTGCCTTCTGTGTTCGCTACCAAAGCGTCTTTCCAGGGCTCGCATTACTGCGCCATAGTTATCCCTCTTACATTCGGGAATAGTCAACAAAATATCCGCTGCAGGTCCTTTCAAGGTAACAAATAGCGCAGCGGATTTTTCCTCGATGGTCCAATTATTTAACTCAGCCGTCTTCTCGAACTGGAGCTTGAAGATCTGGAATGGAGCTGTGCCGTCAAAGGATGGTGTTTCTACCCACGGGCCGTTCATCGATCTGGCTGGACGATGCAACTGCAAATCTCGGACACGTCGCTCGAGCTCGTTGATTTTGGCTTCAATTAATTCTTCTATTTTGTCTTGTCGCCCGTGCAATTCGTTGACTTTGCTCTCAATTAGATCCTGTCTTTCCTTAAGTTCTGCATTGTCTTTCTCCAGATTTTGCTGTATTTGCGCGATGGTTCCTCCTAAGGATGATATTTGCTCGCTCAGTTCAACCATTTGTGATGTAATGCTGTCATTCATTGCAGACATTTGGGCATCCAGCTTTTGTGATATGCTGGCATCGATTTGTGACATGTTTTGTGAATTACGGGCATCCTGTGCATCCATCTTTTGTGACATGTTGTCATTGATTTGTGACATATTGGCACTGATTTGTGAAATTGCATTCAACAACATGTTCATGTCCATACCGGTAGATGAGCCAGGGGCATTTTCTTCAATCTTACCTGATGGCTGCTCCAACCCCTTCGAAGAATCAATAGCCTCTTCCTTGTCAACATCCTTCAGGGATACATCTTCATAATCGCGGCGGAATTCGTATTGGTTCAAGTCGATACCTTCGACTTCCATTGCTTCTCGCAGTCTCGATTGCAGCTCTGCCTTATTTCCTGTTGTAGACAATCCTCGCTTTGCCAACTCCTTCTTGAGAGGAGGTATCGTCAAATCTTGAATCTTCACCATTTTTCAATAATTATCCTTTGGAATTTATTTAACAATCCCACTTCTGACACCAATTGTTACGATCTTGCTGATTAACCTCGATGATTTCCTTAATCTTTCGGGTACGACCTCTAGATTGTTAAATAAAATCGCCAACTTAATTTGCTGTCTCTTTATTTATAAAGACTTAATTAATGTGCTTTTAATTATTCGGTAATTCACAATTCAATTACAATTTACTTTACTATTTACAATCACTTGTATACAACTTTCACAATGTACTGTATTTATTACTTTACTGTAATGTAATCTCCACGAGTTTAATTCACAACTGATTCACGACTGATTGCTGACTGACTCTCTTGCAGTCGTATGTCGTCCTTATACACTTGTTTGCTACGTGAAAACGAAACCCCTGGAATTATTGCGTCGTTTACGATAATCGTCGTTTACGATAATCGCCTCTTACGTTCTAGAACGTGCCAGTTGTCGGCTCCTCTCTTTCATTTGTCATTCGCTTCGCATTTTCGCCACAATACGTTATTCTACGTTCTATGGCGTTTACTCATATACGTTCTGCTATAAATTCTCTTGTAAAAATTGTGTATTCGGCCGAAGCATGTGCCTAATTTATACGTTATCAGCCGAATTTAACTTACGTTCTGACTATAGTGTTTGTCTATGCTAAACTCATTTCGAAAATTTAAGTCCAATAGATCCACATACAATTTGGAACATATTCTCATTGTTGAGAAATAAATGAACTTTCCCACATTTTTTCCATTTACCTCTGCACATTTTCTCTTCTGTGCGTTAATATAAGTTCTCTGTTCCAACGTTGGCGAAAATTTTACGCTTCTCAACTTCTCAACAAATCTGGTGTGTAAATTAAAAACGTAAATTAAATTGCAGTTTTATAATTTACTATGTAAATATAATGAGTGATTGTTTTATGTGGTTATTAACAAAAATTACGTTCTTAAAATGTGTTATATTGTTGCTGTTTAAAGGCGGATAAGTGCTCATCTGAGATATCGTATTCTAATTTCCGGCTATAAATGTCATGAAATATGCGCTGGTAATTGTTTTTTTTTACGGATTATACATTTTGATAAAAAATAATAAATAGTAGTTTATACATATTTCCAGTTCATCTTACGGTGAACTGTGGACTGAAGGGCGGAAAATGGCGCGTTATTTATTTACATACTCAAAGCCGAATCACATTTTCGCTTATTTTGTTTTTCGTTTTTTTTTTGCATTCATTTCATTGTTTCTAGTTTGCAGTTCATTCACATTCCTGGTTACTGCTTCTAATTGATTAGGCATTTTGTGCCAATATTTACATTGGTGCATGTGTGTGTGGAAAGAAAGGAGAAGAATAAAGCTGGGAGAGCGCAAATAAAAATTATCCAACCACGGACCGAGGAGTGCTGAACGAAAATTCGAACATGTCTTCTGTAGCGAATTCACCGGCAACGAATTCGAATTCTGATGAAGAGCATAGCCGGTAAGTGAGAAAATTCTTTTATATTTTACTATCCAACTTCTCTGCAGTGAATAGGTAGATCCGATACGATACGATACGAGAACTAGTTTAATGGTAGTATTTTAAAGAATAATCGTATATCAGCAGTTCACAAGTAACAGCAATAATAAGAATTATCACCGTAACTTTATTTGTATGTTGTTGTTATATCTAGTACACCACGTCTGAGTTTCATTTCCTAATAACATCGTGTTAAAGTGCGAAGTTTGTCGTTGCCCTTTATCAGGCAAATTATTATTATTTTTTTTATTTGACTAGCATGAAGCTGCTGCATAGTCGGACAATTGACCGTTCGCAGGACATCGTCATGTTAAAATACCAGTTGCTTACATGGGAAGTAGATGGAAGATGAAATAGTGCAAAACGTAAACTAGTTGTATTCTTATTAGCAACTAGTATATTTTCATGTAGGGTATTAGCTGTATGCTACAAAGGGTGGTTCTCGGTAAAGAGGGGAATTTCGAAGAAATATCTGTCGCCGATTCCAAAGTAGGTAAAATTCGTTTCGTTTTATTTCTCGGATGGAATATTTAATCTATTGTAGGGGTAAGTCAATATCAGCCTTGGTTGTTGCAAACATTCAGTATGATAGTATTTGGTTGTAGACAACGTTATTTGAAAAATTTGTTTATGTTAAATAGTGTTGCCAACTATCGTAGCGATGTGGTTCAATGTACCCCATGTCTTCTCATTCCAATGATTGCAGCTTAAGGATCTCCAAGCAAAATCGATCTTACTTCAATTGAAAAAAAACTTTTCGATGATGAGAGATTTGAAAGACATAAATTATTTTGTAGAAAAAAGGGTGGAGAATTTCTTCAAAAAGAGACATGTCAACCAAAAAATAAATTACATTCAGAATTTACTACTGAACTATGTAATTTCCTACTCTGTCGTGGGAACAGATCAAACTGAAAATATAGGGCCAGGTTTGGGTCACAAACGTATTTCCTATAGGTACGCCATAAACCTAAATGTACATATGTACATACATATGTATGTATGCATGTGCAATGTGACCAATGTGTTGTATATATTTTAGGTTGTATGACGTTAACAGTTAGGGAGTACTCTTTATTTTGTCCAATTTCAAAAGCCTGTATAGAAAAATGTATTTTAAGTTAAATTTCCCATTTTCATATAATTTTCTAATTTTTCTTATTTCTCTAGCTCCAAATGGAAATCGCAACTCAATGCGGATACACCATCTCCAAATTCAACTCCAACTACACCAATATCCACACCTACTTCCTTGCACTCTGGTGGCGGTAATGGTGGAGCCCAAAAACGAAAAAGTGCCTTTCTTCCTTATCGTCCTCATTCGACCGTACTTACGAACCTACAACGCGGAAACACTGAAGCAACTTTTTGCCCAGTAGAAGTGACTTTGTCCTTCCATGAACGTGCCGGTCAAGGTGAGATCACCGACGATCAAGTGCGCATAGAACTCGAACGAAATGCGTATAATATTGATTCTAAAGATGCAACTGGTTTCACAGCTTTGCATTGGGCATCCTATTATGGCCAGTTGGCGTCCGTACGTTTACTTGTGAATGCAGGTGCTAATGTAAATGCAGAAGCACCTGAAATGGTAACTTCATTGCTGCTTGCGGCCTGTGGTGGTCATAACGAAGTGGTGCGCTTACTGCTAGACCATGGTGCAAATCCGACACATATGGATATTGTTGGCAATACTGCATTAATGTATGCTGCAGCTGGGAATCATCCACATACATGTAATGAGCTCTTAGCGAAGGATCCGGATATGACAGCTTCAAATGAGAATGGCGATACGGCATATTCCTTGGCTGTCGAGAATGGCGCTGTTTTGGCGCAAGCCGTATTGGAACAATACTTGAGTGCGTTGTTGTTACTCTAGATTTCTAGTCGATGAATTAATTGGGAAAATAAATAAAATAACAATAGCATCGGTAAGTTTGTAACAAGCGATACAATACCTTTAGATTCAATAGCAGAAAAGTTGTTATTTACTGTTTCTAATGTTATAGTAATTAATTTAAATTATAAAAAGCTATAAGAAATACAATTCATAGCATAGTCTTACCGAAATAGAAAATAATTGTTACAAAGATTTAATTTCAGAGAAGGTGTAAAGGTAGGAGTACCGCGCGCTGATATAAATATGCTTTTGATGTTTTAAACATTTGAAACTTAGATACATTTTAACTATTTTCTAATCGTTAAAAATAATAAACGACAATTTTAACAAACTGATTATTCCCTATGCATGTTTAAACGATATCCGCTATAGCTTGCTTAGCTGTTGTCGTAAATTACTCAATAACTTGCTAATGAAGCGGCGAATATTTGAAAGTGGTTAGCGCCGTCGACAAAAAATTTGTCACATTATTTAGGCTAAAATAAATAAAATAAAAGTTAAAATATAATATAAACCGGGAAATCACCTATCGAAAGCAAAACAAAATAAGCAAAAACAGCTGCTTAGTATTTGGCATAATTTTGTCCCAAGAAGAGGAGATAACGTACTCTTCATCAGTGGATAGAAGTTGAAGAAAAAATATATTTCTTAAAGGTTCTAATCGCTTTCCCATACTGTAACAATTGAATGATATCAACGTCTCGATGGAGAGCAAAATTCCCTTCATAATGTTCAACATTTGTTGGAGGCACATGTGTCAATCGTGAGCTTCAGAAATCATAAAGAAACCTATATCAACCAGCATGGAGGATACTTTCCATCAATGTGCGAATAGTAAGAGTAGAATTTTTTCATATGTATTTTGTACATAGGTTTGTGATCGATTCTCAAAATGTTGGCGGTATATGCTAAATACCCAGGAGCGCGGCAAGATTCATTCATTTGGAGCTTCTCTACAGTGCGAAGAGTCATGCAGCGTAGTTCGAAAAGTGGAAACCATAACATTTTTTTGATTGGCTAACTTTGTAAAACATTTCATTTATTAAAAATAATTACTATCATCACGAATTTATTTGTTTTTGTCAGTCCCCTTTTGAGCTAACAACTATTGTTAAAATTGAGTTAGCGAATAACATAATCCTTAGCGCGAGCGATGGGATTCTTTAGTAAACAATTCGCCAATCGTATCTATAAAAGTAACTGAATTGCACTACAGCTCTCAAGAAAGTATGTTACCTTAATTTGAGTTTTACTTCGTTATTCATTGTGAATAGTACATGATAGAATAACAAAAATACAGTGAATTAGTTGTCCGATTTATTTTAATTTCTTAGGCAAATTTATTAATTATCGCTTATAAATGTAAATCTTTAATCATTGCATTAAGTAATACATACATATGTAATGAATGTATAATGCATTTCCTGTGCAAATAATTTCCATCTATCTACTTGTAAATTCAGCTCCGTCACGCCCTAAATGCAACAAGATCAACTTTAAATTACAATCAGAACGTCTTTTAGCGACAACTAAATATGTACATACATACATATGCACACGCGGTAGACATGATAGTGGTGATGTTGCTAAGGCCTGTAGGTGAGGGGTTAGCCATAAGTACCACTTCCGCTTATCACTGAAAATTGTACACAATATGATGCCGTCACTCATCTCTTCGTCCATTGCAATCTGTGCCCTCTTCAGATAAAGAGGAAAAATGCAAAATAGTTACGCATTCCTCGACGCAATTATTATATTCACAAACAATACACAAATGTACAAATATGCACAATCCGAATAAAACCACCAATATTTTCATATGAGAATGTTCCGACGCCCCTCCCACAGCGAAATCACTAAAGTGCATTGCATTTCATTTTAGTATTGTTCCATTGCTTGCGTTGTGGTGTGTACATACATATGTATGCACATATATATGATGCAGTCGCTACAATTCATTCATACATTTCGGTCTGCAATACAGCATCCACATGCTCAGCCGGTCACCCAACTGTCCACACACCCGTCAACCCGCATGATGTTCAGACAAGGCTTGCATATGTAAAGTAAACCGCCATTGACTGCATGAGACAGACCTCCGATATAATCATATCGTCTGACTGACTGACTGCCTGTTCGCCAACCATCTCTCCCAGGCACTATTAGTGGAAATGCTTGCCCGCACCACTTCCTGCTGACTTTGTTCGAATGAGGAATTGGGATAGTTCCCTTTTTTAATTGATGAAATGGAAATTAGGCTTTAGTTGAGTGACATCGATTGTTTTGCTATTGTATGTAGAGCGCATGAAGATGCACTCGAAATAGGTAAAGAATTAAGTGAAAAATATAAATAAACTGATATGATCCTCATTCATTATACGTATATAATTTTTTTTTATAAGAATTAGTTATTTCGTGTACAGAAGTTAAAGAAGGTAACTAAGAACGCATTTCACCAAGTCAGATTTCTCTTCATCAAAGTATTATTGGCTGTCTGATTAATTCATTACAATTTCTTGTTGCTGTTGCTGTTGTAGCGGCTTGTTCAATCTCACTTAAGTTACCTGCTCTTAAGTGAGATTGAACAAGCCGCTACAACAGCAACAGCAACAAGAAATTGTAATGAATTAATCAGACAGCCAATAATACTTTGATGAAGAGAAATCTGACTTGGTGAAATGCGTTCTTAGTTACCTTCTTTAACTTCTGTATGTCGTCCAGCTCATCTAACGGAGGGTCTAGGATCGAGCTGTTTCGATGGACTCGGACCAGTGTGAGAAGGATATTAGATGATTTTTTTTTTTTTTGTCAGCTACCCGATCATTTCAGACGTAAAATCAAAGCAACAACTCACAAAAAAGTTATAAAAAAAACTTACCTCAATTCTCTAACATTTTTGAAAAATGAAGGAAACGTAGTTGTCACGTTATCACGAGATTCTACCTCTTTATGTATGTATGTATACATTCAGACGCACTAGCGGCAATTCAATTAGACAAATATCCGGTTCCCAACCCAAAACAATCAAGTCGTACAATCTAGAAAACCATTCAAACAATTTAGTGCCATCGAACATTATGTGCGCATACATACTCACTCAACTTCCAATAGTATCTGTCATCATACTTGTCTTTATTATGTACGTATCTATCTAGTTAGCTCTGTTATGTTTACATATTCCCCCTCAACGCTTACGTTTGTTCTCCCATTGAGTAGATGAGACGTTTCCACCACCTTCATCATACCAGTAGCTGATGAAGAGAGTGCTCATGCAGAAAACGTTGACGTCTCGCTGTTGACAGCGTCGACGTGTATCTTGTTCGGCTGTATTCAGTTTTCAGCAACGCTCACAAGTTGTTTGGTTCGTACATTCGATTTAGTTGGACGTGCATGTATGCTGCTGCTCTTGGCCGTTGACTTCAATTTTAGTGGTAGAGGAAACTCAATTTCACTGCTGCTTGTTGGTAGAAAGAAAGAAGTTTTGTATTGGCTGATTGCCACAGCTAGCTAACAAACGCGACGAAAAATTTGAAGGTGTGAAACAAATACTAAAAAAATAATGTAAATTATGATATGTGAACAATTTGGTTAATTATAGAGATATTAAGAAGACCTCAAGATTGAAGTTGTTAGCAGGGAAAATACATACCAAAAACTACTTGTGCTGTGAAAAAAAAATTAAAAAAAGAACGAGTTGCTAAGAGAACACGACTCAAGAAAAATCACTACGCAATTTGTTATATGTGTATACACAAAATTAGTGCCCGCTGTGCCAGAAGAAACAGAACACAAATCAAGCAAAAGTGTACTTACTCGATTTGGACAAAAAAAAACTTGCGTTGAAGTTTCCCTTTTTTGAGAAAGTGAGCAAAGCAGCAGCAGCAATAATTCACATTGTCATGATCATATTTTTAACGAAAAAAAAAAATGTAAGTGTATTTCTGTTTTTATTCTACAATCTGCGTTATCCGGCAAATGAATAATTTCGCATCGTTTCTTAAGAATTGGAAATATGTTCTCCTTGTATTCATATCCTTTAGGGTGTGATAGATTTTTTTCCTAGAAATCATAAATTGGTATGTGTGTGTAGGTGTCAATGCCTCATTTACTTTCGCGAAAAAAGTACTGTCAATAACACACATATTTAAGCCAAATATACAACTACTTACCAATTGTCTCTACCGCACATTCATCCTATCCACATACCACCCTAACGAAATGAAAGTGGGAACGCAGGCGCCTCAAATGAAATACAAAAAATCTTGCTCACTTCCTTTTTCACATTGTTTTTTTCGCTTACATTATTTGATAATTCGTCTGGGAAAACATTTGAAAGAGTAGCAAAAAAAAACCAAACATAGATACATACATAAGTACATACCAAATATAGGTAAGAAGACCTCTGTCACCACCGAAAGCATACCACACAAACCTTGCTGAGTCAAATTGTATTCCTTTTTGGTATTCGAAAATGTACTCTTAATATACTTATTTAGAATTATACACATAATTTGCTAAGAGGAGGAGGTGGGAGTTGGCGTTCAATTCCTTAAGATTTGTTCATAAAAAAGAACAAAAACAAAATTTACAAATAGTGTAAGATCAAAAAATCCGAATTCTAAGTATTTAAAGTTGATTACATAGGTAATTTTATATTGAATTTTATGTTTATATTGATCAGGAACGTGAGCATCAGAAAGCACAATGAGCAAATGGCGCAGTTTTTAGCAGCAAGCTAACTAATGTAATAATAATCTAAGAAAAGAAAATTTATGTGACGCTCGGAAAATACATGCCTACACTTTAATCTGTATGTATGTATGTATATAGGTACTTTTTAGATGGTTTCTGTCCATTTATTTGGCATTTGTTTCTACACGCCATGAGGTGTATAGTTTTCACACCCGGCTAACAGCAAAAGAGTACGTGAGCATGGTTGAGTACATTCGCAAATTTGGTTACATATTTAATTTGAATTCTCGCATTGTTTATTACTGTCTTATTTCTTCCAAATAAATGCATTGATGCAAATTCTTCTGGATTGAAAAGTTTTTGCATCTGTCTGTCAATGGTCGCATTTTTCCATTGAATTTCACCGAAGGCTCCTCTTTTAAAATTTCAAAACGGTGGCACTGTTTCTGTGTTATTAGCTTTACCTTTCGCTTCGTTCTTTTTCTTTCCTTCCTGCACTTTGGTATGCGCCGTGTAGTTTTTGTTGTTTGGTTTGTATTATTTAGCTGGCACTGAGTTAATTCTGCTCATTATGTATTACGCCTTCGTTTATTTTGCTCATCGCCATCGGTTTTGCTGTTTGTTGGTCTTTCGGTTGATTGGTCGGTCACAACGTTGACTACGTTTCGCAGCAGCGGTTGTTGGCTTCTCAGTATTGTTTCTACTTTTGTTTAGCGTTTCTCTAAAAGAATGCCAACTGTGGCACTAACATGCGAGTGTGTTTGAGTGCCTTGAATGGGGGGGAAATTAACATTAAAAAATAAATGCAAAAATATGTATTTATGGGAGGAAAGAGAAGAAATGTAAATGTGTATAGAGGAGTATATTTTATTTGATATGTTCGCGTTGCCAACTACTTTTGGAAATAAACTTTATTCTTTTTTTTTTTTTTGGGATTATTCATCAAAAGTATTTTTTTTTTTACAAAAAACGGGCATAATTTATTTTTATCATTCTATCTTACTTTTACAAACCGCCAAGCGGTTTAGAATTTTGCTTCTCTGCAACATTTTTTCGGTTCCTACAAGAATAACAACATAGAATGTTGTTGACTAGATATTTGAAGGTTGAACCTTGTAGGGGGTTAAGGATGAAAAATAAAATAGAAAATATATTTCTTTAAGGAAGCGAGCAAATGCATGTAGATCTACTACTAACTTCAAAATAAGGGGATAGAAATGTGTATGTAATTGCTGCCGAGGAGCCAATGCTTATATCCTGATGTCATAAATAAATATCAGCAATATATTGCTAGTTTGTGACTTGAAATAACAATTTTCAAATTCGCGCCAAAAAATAATATATGTTTAAAAATATATCTTAAAACTGAATAAAACTTAAAACCAAGTAAAGCATTCCATGCACAGGAACTGCTTTCACACTATAAAAAAAAAGAAAAATAAATATTCACAAAAAAAAAATTATTTGCTGCGATCAAGCTGCTGCCACTCAAGCAATTTCGTTAAATGAAAAAAAGTTGTCAAAGTGATTAGTAATTTCAATAAACTAGGACATATATAAACATGTATTAACGTAAATTTGAGGATAACTATTTGTCTTGTGGAGACGTGCTCTTTGAATAAATTATCTTTCTGTGAAATGTTGAAGTTAATTTATCTGCTTTTTTGTTGGACTACCACAATACACAGGAATCACAACTGAACAGGCTTAAAAGTTAACAAATTTGTTACTGATCAAAATCAAAACACGAAATAACTTAGTAGAAATTTAATAAAACTAATTTGAGGTCACAACCATCAAAATCAGAGTAGTATTAAAGGAGGACGTATAGTTGGAACCGTATATACTATATTGATTGTTAGATTTTTTTTTTTTTTTTTTTTTTTTTGAGGGAAATAAATATGACATGTGAAAAACTAAATATTCATAGTTGTTTTTTTTTTTTTTCTAATTTTTAATATTTTCTACATTAATTAGTGTTTAGAACTTTTAATATCATATATTAAAATACTAATCTGCAGAAATAATGGCAACTCGGTATTTTGTACATATTTTTTCAAGAAGCATCTAATTTTGTTCTCATACGTACATGTCTCTCAAATATTGTAGTATGTACATATTTTGCTGACTCCTCTCTATAACATTTCTGTTAACCTAAATGGAGGGGAATTAATTGTGTTTCTTCGTATGTGGTGTGTGTGCATAACTGTGTATATCGCCTGTGCATAACTGTGTATATCGGCTGAGATATTTTTTGGTATACGAAATACGCCAACATCCGAATAAATTTCATTCAGTACTAATTTCTGGGGAAATTCAATACTATTATAAGTATGTAGATAGAGTACACAGCTATGTAGGCCCAAAACCGTAGTAAAACTTTTTAGTGAAAAGATGACAGCGATGACGGCGACGAAGAAGAAGCTTACGACTGATTTGAATATACTAAATACATAGATTCGGTCTTATTTTTACTACTATTTTTTCTCGAATTTGTTCGTTGCTTCGTTTAAATTTACTATTTTGCCGACCTCTCCCTATGAAAAGTACCAAGCTACAAACGACCGATTGGCCTGTGCTTTTGGAATAAAATAGAGTCAGCGCAGAGCAAAAAGCGTGTGAAGCTGTATCAAAAAAGTGAAGAAAAACTAGCCTAAATGAAAAAAGAAAGCCCACAGGAAAAGCTTCTCGTACTATGTATATACATGCATATGTAAATAAATTTACTATGTGTTAGTATAATAACGTAAACGCCTATGGGATATGCCGAGATCCACAGATAGTAATGGAAAGGTCGTCCGAATGGAATTTTTCTTGCAATTTCAATTTGTACGCCTTCATCGATGTCGAATTTTATTCTGTTCTTTTATATTGTATGCATACATATGTATGTATATTTTGTATAAACGTCGTGTGTTGCTATATGTACACTTATGCATGTTTTACTGTAGCTGTGTTTTTCGCGTAGACGTTAACAGTAGTGACAGGAACGCGCTATTATATGTACATAAGTATTTATTTAGCGCATGTCTGTCTGCCCTGCATCTGCCAGCGTGAAAGTGTATATATACTTACTTATATATGTACTATAGGAGCGAGCATGCCGCTGGTTGACTGGTTTGAGGTCGATAGCTCCGGTAACATAGGGTGTTCACATACCACATGGAGACGGCATTTTACAGACGTTTTTTTTTTTTGGGATTATTTGAGAAGGCAGATGTTTTGACAGGTGTCAAATGAATATCTATGTACACATGAATATAATGCGATGATGTAGGCATATACACATGTACATACATACGTATTTATACTTATTTTGTATATGAAATGGGGCACTTGCAAGTATTTCGTGCATATTAGAAGCATAATTAACAGCGTTCAAAGGCACATACATATGTATGAAAAATTTACCTTGAAATATATAAATGGACGAATACATATGTATATATATAGAATGTCAACAGTTTACAATTTGTATATTTAGCAATTTATTTCAGTCCTGCATTTATCGACAGCTTACAGTATTTAGTGAGTTATACCAGGCAATATATATGAAATTTAGACAAATCTTAAGGGTAGTTAATATATACTTTGAAAGTAGTGCAAGTTACTTATTAAATAACGCTAGTAGACGGAGAGCTCTAGCTGGCACGCGAGACTAGATTAATACTGTCACAATTAAGGTCTGGATACTGCAGTAGACTCAACTTCTACTTATCCTGACATGCTTTATGTACATAAGTTCCGCATGTAATGTGTCCCTGCAATATATTATGTACCTCTTTTCATGCGCACTAAAAACTACTCATCTAACACCCTTCTCCCTCTGGTTTGAACCCGTCGTAACAATTCGTTTCCCAGACCTATAACTAAAAGGTACATATCGTAATAGACAAGAAGTATTCGAGACGAAGCAACGTTTTATACATATAGGTAAATTAAATTTTTGCACTGTTTTACAATGTAATTAAACAACAAAAAATGGGTAAAATTTGCATTACGAGACAAGCAAGTGTTAGATGAATACTTTAGAGCAATACTTTAGAACAATTGTGGCGTCGTGCGCACACGATTTAATAAATGTAATTTTTTTTAGTGCATATTCACTTCTCTCGCTAACACTCTCACATTTTTCTTTTTGTTAACCACTGTTTTCGAGTCTACACACGAGTGGCATTTCAAAGGTAACCTAACCTACATAAATGTGTGCCATGTGCTCATACATATCTTGGCAGACCATGAATTGTCAAATTTATATTTCACTCAAATTTCTTAAAAGCTATTCTTACCCTTAGAAGAAAATTTGTTTGAAAAATAATACCTGAGCTTAAGTCAACTCACATCATAGAAGGCTTTGTGTTTTTGTGCGCAAAAATTCAATCATCACCCTATAAAATTCATATATATATGTATATCTGCATGTAATAAATATGTATGTATGTATACGTACGTAAGTTTCTTACATACATATTCTCCGTATTGACTTTTGTTTTGCTTAGCATTTTCTGTCGCTTTATTTTGTGTTGGGTACTGTACGTAAAATCGTGTTGTTTTTCATTTTGAAAATATGCTGCATTCCCAGCCGATGCACATTCAGCAACAAACAGTAGTGAGCAAGGCAAAGGTAAAGGCAAAGGCGATTCCAATAGCAGCAGCCACCGGGCTAACCGGCGTCAACAAACCGACCAGGCGAACGATGAAACAAATAACAGTGCAACCAGCTTAACTGGTGGCATCTGGTACACTATGTGCATTCGTATGTACATATGTATGTGTGTATGTATGTATGTATGTATTTATGTATGTATGTATATATGTGGATAATAATGATGATGACGTTTATGCAGAATATAAATAAAAACAAACATGCATGCATACAGACACATGTACATATATGTATACAGCGATGAAAACAATGCTGCAATGTGTTGTGCCAGTTTATTTGTTGGAATTGTTTAGCTCAAGTGCGAGTAGTGTTGCACCAACACATATTTGTATAAAAATATATAGCATGTACATATGTACATATGCCTATGTTTGTATATACACATATGTATATACATACATACATGTTGCCCGGTGTTGCAGCCGGCATTCGAGATGTTGTTGACATTTTTGTTATTGGTATTTTTTCTTTTTTTCTCTCTTTCATATCCTCTGTTGTTCATGTACATATACTTATATGTAGTAAAAGACATTCTTCCTTCTCCCTCTCAAAAATTATTCGCTGATTTTTCCATCCCATTCGAAGACCATCGGCTTTCGCTCGTTGCTTAAATGTGTGCATTTTCTTTTTTTTTGTTGCATTTATGAAATTAATTTAATTTTTTTCTTCCCTTCATTGACTGTGCATCCGAGTGACAATAACAATAATGCAACAACAGTAAAAAGCAAATTCCAATTGCCTATTTGAAGGTGTTTGCCTTTTCCGTTTGTTGTTTTTACCGACGCATTTTACATACTTTTTTTATTTTGTTGTTTTGATTTGATTTTTCCTGTACAGTTGCATACATGAAAATATGTTGAGGCATGTCAGTGCTGTTGCAACAAATGAGGCAGTAAAAGGTAGCCAGAAAGTATAGAATGAGCGAATTTGTAAAAAGAAACAAACATACATGTTTGTATATACATATGTACATATGTACATACATACATATAATTAATGAAATGAATACGGAAATACTGAGGTCGGTGCTGTATGATGATGTGTTTTGAGTTTTCCTAAACTGTAAGGTTTCTATTTCTGATCCTTTTGATGGAAACATTTCCGATAAATGAAAAAATGAATGTGCAGTCCGAATGCAAATAAAAACCGATTCCTACGTTAAATGGTAACGATTTCGATATTTTTGTAGAGAATTAAGAACGTACGTATATATTTTCCTTCTTATTAAAATTTATATACTTATGTTTAGGCTTTCTTTCTGAAATGCTCCAACGATCTTGCCTCTTAAAATATTATTTGAAACCAATTGGGTTTTTTTTATATTTTATATTTTCATCATATTTCATATCAATCATTTTTAAGTTTAAGCGCCCAGGTTTTAATGTTGTGATGACCTGTAAAATGTGTTATAAAAACTAGGTAGTCTGGATTCGTTTCCACAGTGAAAAAAATTAGACAAACGTGGATATAACAAACCATTTTTAGAAAGGCAAAAGTAAATAAAGAACCTAAAATAAAATAGAAAACCGACAACACATTCGTAGATATGTATGTATGTATGTAGCAAGAAAAAATATCTGCAAACACTGAATACATTGAATTCATCAAACTTGTGTCACTTGTCGAAATAACTTCCGCGATAATGAGCAACAACATTAAAACATCTGAAAAGTGTTACAGCTAAGGAAAATAGTATAATAATTGAAAAGACACAACGAATAGAGTATAGAAAACTGGAATAGAGTTGATATAAGCGACTGTGTGTGCAAAATAAGCAATAAAAAAAAACAAGGTAATCGAGTGGTATGAAGCATATACGAGAAAACTCGCTCATTGAAGACATTAGGAGTATTCTCTGCGTATGGAAAATGCATGCTACGGTGCGCGGATTGCAAAGTTATCCTATCCGTACAATGACACAACAATAAAACATGCAAAAATTATATGCTACGATAGGAAAAATATCCTATATCAAAACCTATGTATAAAAAAGCAACCCTGTGGCGTGTTGTTGTTATTGTTTGAATTAAATATTTCACAATTTTGTAACGGGGGTGCTCCCGATTTCTAGCACAATTCCATGGGAAATATTTGCATTTCATAGACACAGGGAATCCTCTAATATATAAATTAATTTTCAAATGCACTAATTGCTTAGAAACTTTTTCCTCATGTTCATACAATTTTTGAATTCACTGGCTTAAGTGCCCAGCAAAGGCATATAAATTCTCGATAAAGCGGACAACTTGGGTATATCATAATGGGTGAACACCCCTTGCACGTTTAGTTTATTATACCAACGTAGGTAGGTAGGAGTACCGCTCGAGGCTTAAACCCCCCAGGTTAGATTAATGCTTGTTGCCATATCGTGAGACTTGAATTGACGGTCTAAATTGAACTTTTTACATACATATATCTGATATGCTTTTCGAGGTATATGTCGAATATCTGAGAGAGCAAACATAACTCCTTCTACCTCTTCAGTAGTGTGAGTTCATTTTTTATATTCTTTCATCAAATTTCAAGTTTTTAATTTTGTTTGTAAGCTTCACTATTTTTTTTTGTCTTTTGATGTTCTTATTATTCAACATTATTAATTTCAGTGTTAGCGACTCTCTTAAAATAAATAAATTTCTTACCTATTACTGAAGAATACTGAATAATAAGTTGTTTTAGCATTTTTTTCTAATTAATCTAATTTTATTATTGTAAAACGACATATATAATCTCGAGGACTAACCATATTTTATTTACGTTAGTAATAACTCGATGATGTGTATTCAAAATCATTGAGGGATAAAATAACCACACCATATAGTAACAGCTAATCCAACTAACTTAATGGGCAACAGTACTAACGATTATTGGTAGCCATAGCTACCAACTGAATTTGGTTTTTCGACTTCTATGTTATGTTGCCTTTTAATATATATATGTTGCCAAAATCGCTGTGGTACCAATAATTACATCACATTAAGTATAATTACGGTTGGAACTATGGTTACGGCCGTGATTTTAAGATATGTCACCTCACATTCTATGGATTTTCTTATATATATTTTGTTGTTGTTAATTCTGCTACTAATTAAGTATGTAGACAATTGCGGTAGTAGCGAAAGCCGAGTGGTTAGCATTTCGTACTGCCATTCGGAAGGCCTGGGTTCGAGCCCAGCTTTGACCAACATCCTAATTTATAAAAAAAAAAATTTCCTAATTGCGGTCACCCGTATTTCTGACATGAAATAAAAGGCTCCTCATTAAAATCTATCGGCCGTTTGGAGGCGGGTTAAAATATACGCAAAAACCACAAATTGGAGGAGGAGCTCGGCCAAAAACCGCTTCAGCTGTTACAAAGCACCAAATATATATATATATATACAATTGTGAGCAAAAAATAGCAGTTTCATGAACGACGAACATTCCAAATCCATTTTACTAGTTTACAGACTTCTACATTTCCTCTAACGATGAAATGATACCTACCAAAGAAAATAAATAGACATGGCGGATGTTCTAACACTGTGTTGACATATTTTTCGTATCAAGGTGTTGAAATGTCAATACCAATGTCAAACCATTATTCTCCCATATATCGGAGAAGAAATTCCACTGGAGTGATTTGCATCATTACTTGTTGCAAATGATAGCAAAACACTACTAAAAAGGCTAAGTACTAGTTCCGGGAGAATAGAACTGACTTGCAATGGCTAGCTCAATTCCATAAAATCTCCTTTTCTGAGTAAAATCATGTTTCCAATTTCAGACGGATCGAAAGATTGTGACCCAACCAATGAAATGTATGTATCTCGCAATAGATTGCTTCAGCAGTATGTGATCCTTTTGACTAATCCTGTTTTTTTTTTGTGAGCGTCCTTGGTCGCACAAAGGCGAAATGTGAAAGTAAATGCTCATTCCTTGCTGTTAGTGCCATGTTCTGCTATATGATCGATTTTAAAATGGGTTCTTGAACTTGTGTGAACGTTAAGTCAACAGAAATGGGGGGGCAGCAAAAACAGCATTGCTGCTACCATATTATTGGAATTTTCTATTACAAACTGGCATACATATATGCATGTACGTAAACATACTCCTATACCAATGTATGTACTCTATATAATGGATTGTGTAAGTTAATATTCTTATATTCCGTCCCGCTAATTTGGTAATGGCACGCCAATGCTGCCCCACATCCCTCACCATTTCGGTTCGTGTGTCTGTTTCATACAAAAATGGAGACAAATAGTTACTTGCATGTATACGAATATATATGTATGCATGTATACTCGTACATGTTGATGATGACGATGAAGCGGTTGACGCGCTGAGCTGAGCTTGGTCTTCCTTCTGCACTTGCTCTTTTTGTTACATAGAAAGCTTTTTTTCTTTTATTGTAACATTTAATAGTATTTAATATTTGTCATTGCCAAACTAATACCAGCTCAAACAGAGGTAGTGATGCTGAGCACTTTGATGATGTTGGCGATGTCGACGATGTCGACGATATACGCGACAAAGACATGATGACACTTGCTTCTTTGCACATTTTTAGAGTTGCTTATGTGTACTTACAATGTCATGTCAACCCTAATGTTGTATAGATAGGTTTGTATTTATATGTTAAAGTTCATGCTACTTTAAAATGTACGTATGTATGTATTAAGTAAAGAAAAGTTGCGATGTTTAATATTTTACAATTTTTATTGTTCCCTCGTTTTGACAGTTACTGCTGCCGTTTACGCTGGTGCTTGTCCTTATTAGCCCGTTGAAATCAAATTACTTCTACTATCTTCTCACCTGCATCACTGTCATAAGGTCACTTTGTCGCCATACCACACATTTTTTATGTGGTCTATGTTCATATAACGGTTGTTTATAACTGCATAAAAAACTACCTCATCAGATTTGGCTATTGTGAATTGTGAATTAAATTTGTATTGAATTAAAAAAAAAAAAATAAGAACAAACGCGTGCAGAATACCAAATTTCACGATCTTAGATGCTTTTTTGGCATATCTAAACAAATCGGATGTATTGGGGCTATATGTTAGAGCAGTCCAATCTGGCCGGTTCCTACAAATGATCATATAAATATAAAAATCCAGGCTGTATTTTGCGCCAGTCAGAAACAAAATTACGAGACAAATCAATCTGCTTTAGCGCCATCTGGTGGTGTTTGGAATTTGGAATTTGTTTAAAATTGATGTCAAACTACTAATCAATCAAGTTTTTGAGACCATAATGCGAAAAGTAATCTTTGAAAATTCGATATCAATCATTTCCATAAGTTTTGCTTTTACCAAAAAAGCACAATCAGTCTCATTTCAAATCGAACATAGCTCTTCCTCTTTGCTCATTTTATTTGATCTCAGTGATCAAGGGTGTGTGCACGACCTTCCGTACGTTGTCAAGTGAATGAAATGAAAAGGAATCAATAAGCATACGAGTGAGTTAACATCGCTTCAGCAGCGACAACAAATTGCCCTCATAAAGTTTTCATTACATCCACAAAAAGAGTATTTATACTATTGGGTATTCGAAAAAGCGAAGAGTTGGGTTGTGTGGGGTACGGTTGACTATCTTATTGATGTGTTGTCTCTTGTTTGCACTTTAAATTCAGCAGCAGCTACTATTTTCAGTTACTCATAGTTTTAAGCTAGCTCTACTCTATTGTGTAATTAGTTTAGTTAGAATTAAGCGGTTTTTTTTAATGATGCAATTGCAGTTGTGCACCAGCAGATAACTTCCGCTGTTCACTTCCTCTGCCTCTACCACTTTATAGTAGCAACACACAAATGTGAAGACATACATGCATATGTACTGACTATGCAACCCGTTATACTACATTACTACTACATTATGTATTTACTCAATGGTACCACTCCCAGTTCTTCACATAGCTGGAAATATATGTGATGTATATACACATATTGACTTTCTTCTTTAACAGCCTGTTCGGCATGTCGGTCTGTCGGTTCGCAGCAACAATCTGTATGCTTGTGTGTGAGAAGCGTCGTTATATTTCTGTAACAGAGTGTGGTTTATTATACAGATAGTGGGTGTGTTGGGTGGATGTGGTCTGTGGGCTAAAGACTCCTACGCTTTGAACTTTGAAAATTGATTTGTAGCTGTTAAAAGGTTCCTTCTTCGCCTTGTTGTTGTTAGCAGTTTTTTTTTTATGTTGTGTTGGAGAAAAATATATATAGCGGCGGCTTTAAAAACTACCGACCTCAACGCGAAGTTCATTAAAATTGCTTCATTATTCAGACATAATAATAACATGCTCATACACACATTTAACCCAAGCCCCAAGCACAGGGTATAAAAAGTGAGGCCACACACAGGCGGACGTAAAGGGTGTTTTTTTATAGAGGTATAGAACTTTAAGTTGGCATTACTTTTCAAGATTGCGACCGATTTAACAGCTGTCAAGTGATTTATTCACAGTTTGGTTTGGCAAGTTATCATGAATAGATTCACGCCTGAACAACGATTGCAAATAGTGCAATTTTATTTCGAAAATAATGGCTCAGTGCGGAAAACGTATCGCGCACTACGTCCATTAACGATGAAGCGCACTATGTCCATTAACGATGAAGCGCACTTCTTGTTGAATGGCTACGTCAACAAACAAAACTGCCGCATTTGGAGTGAAGGAAATCCTCAAGTGTATTTTGAAACACCGTTACATCCAGAAAAACTGACTGGTGCGCTTTATGGGCTGGTGGAATCATTGGTCCGTACTTTTTCAAAAACGATGGTGGCCAGAACGTTACAGTCAATGGTGATCGGTGTAGAGCCATGATTACTAACTTTTTCATTCCTGAATTGAATAACCATGATGTCCAGGAGATGTGGTTTCAACAAGACGGCGCAACATGTCACACAGCTCGTGCCACAGTAGATTTATTGAAAGACACGTTTGGTGACCGCCTAATTTCACCTTTTGGACCTGTGAATTGGCCTCCAAGATCTTGTGATTTAACACCGCTAGACTACTTTCTGTGGGGCTATATAAAGTCATTGGTCTATGCAGATAAGCCACAAACGCTTGACCATTTGGAAGACAACATTCGCCGTGTTATTGCCGATATACGGCCACAAATGTTGGAAAACGTCATCGAAAATTGGACCTCCAGATTGGACTACATCCGCGCCAGCCGTGGCGGTCATATGCCAGAAATCGTATTTAAAATGTAATGCACAAGATTATCTTTCGGATAAATAAAATTCATGTCAATCGAATAATCCATCGTTGTTTTATTGCAACTTAAAGTTATATACCTCTATAAAAAACACGCTTTAGTAAGTAACCGTACACTTTGTGTGTAGCAGTTAGTTGATGATTGGTTGTGGGTTTCCCTTAACGCTTCTTAGTTTCTTTTTTACTTACATTTCTCAATATACATCATACATTCCTAGTCATTTTATAATTAGATTTCATCATGGTAATGAGTTTTTAACGTGATTTTATGCCTATATACATACATATTTATATATATACAATTAAAATGGATTTTTATCATTTGGAAGTGTAAAAAAATTATCAAAACATTTTGATTTGATTAACTGCTATTCCCACCATCAACAATGATTTTAAATTGGTTTTGCTTTTGAAATTAATTCAGAACTTGCTTCAACAAATGTAAAAAAAATTATGGTTAGTTTTTTACTGACCAAACGAAAGAAAATTCGACTTATAGTTTGATAAAACATATTTAAATGTTAATATGCACTCGTTGAGATTGCTTAACATTTAATTTATGTATGTGACTACTATATATGTTTTTATGTTAACAAATATGAGGTGTTTTAAATATTGGCCACTTCATGAATGAAGTTACATTATTTTGCGATTTTTGCGATTTTTCCGATTTTTGCGATTTTGTGTATTCCTACAATGTCTAAAACAGCAGAAAGTATAAAAGGAGGGAAAATATTGTTTGATGTTGGAATACTATTCTAAAGTAAAAAAGTGGTGACTTGTTTTCTTTACTCTACAATTTTTAGCCTGCTTTGGCGTACATATATTCTACACTTCTTCTACGCTTGTGTTCGTGCATTTGTGTACGTGATAATTTTGGCGTACATTTATGTACCTATGTACATATTTACAAACAATTATCAAAATCTACTCTTATACTTGTATATTATACCGGCATATCTACATATTAAAAATACAGGTAATACCTACTTACCAATATTATTCATTAAAATATCTATTAAGTAAATTAGAAATTAATATATAAATTTGCACGTTCAAAAATATTCATTTTAATTAAATTTTACACCTGTGTCTACATATTTTCGAAAAATCACTTTGTCAGACTATTCCGTTAGCTCTCATACTGTTTTCATTGAACAACATTAACTTTATGTAGCTACAACTGAGTTGTGCTCAAATTGGTTCTGTTGTTCTTCACTCAATTTTAACTTAAGTACATATGTATATGCAAGTGCCGCTCCCTAGTACTCAAATTGCAACACGACTCTTCTATATTCATACTTATATCAGTCCACATTTGCTCCATTTCCTGCGTTCGTTTGAGTTGTTTTCATTGCTGTTATTATTATTTCACTGTTAATGTCGTCGGCTTTCGTCATCATTTCATCGCTTTTTATGTCATTTTTTTGTGTCATCTCTCAATATAACCCCACCGCTGTCAGCCTTTACCCCACTTTATTGACATTTTATAGTTTTTTTTTGGTACAGAATACGCATTCATCTGGTGACTGCTAAACTACTTGTTTGTTGTCGTTTAAAAAACGTCAACGCCGACGATTAGAAGACGGCCGGTGATTATGTGGATAATCATAATGACGTTCATTGCTTTGCATGTGTCGAAACAGACGTAACGTTACATAGCAGAACTGAATCAAACACACCGGTACTCGCTGCAACAGAGGACTAGTTTTATGTTACTCGACATGTACCATCTCCTGCCATTAGTCGAATAGTGGCTTGTCGTCTAAGAGTATTTAGTTTACCGGTTAGTCAGGTCGGTCATTTTCTTTGACACTGTCTAACCAAAGGTTTTTTTTTTCTTTTTGACAGCGTTGACTAAATTATTTCAATTATTCTATTGTTTTGTTAATATTGACTCTATTGATATTACGAGTATTTCTGATGTGTTCGCCCGCTTCGCGCAATCGTAAGTGTGCCTGCAATATAGGCTGGTTAGTTCAACGCCCTAAAATACCTCGTTGATTGTGCTGCTACTGCAGCAGTTAAACCGCATTTCTGCCGCATCTTTTGCAGCAATTGTGCGGTTGCTTTCATGACGGTCAATATACTGTTGATGTTTACATTTTTCTTCAACAATTCTTCTCTTGTATTGGTGGGGGATTTCTCCAGCTTTTAGTTTTCTTCTCTTGTGCAATTTTTTTTCTACTTGCTTTGAGTTTTTCTAGAATTATTTGTTTGGTTTTATTTACTTTCCAGCATTGTTGTGCTTATGTTTTTAATCATTGAAAACACTCTTCTATGCCAGTTTCAAATATTCCCGATTCGCATTTTCATCATGATTTTTGCATCTTTCGTTGTTTCTGCATACTTTTTCGACTAATTCTAATAACTCCATTATTGTAGTAAAAACAAACGTTCCATCGAGCAGAGAGGAAGGAGTCACAAGAAAGGCAACGCTTGCGACATGAAGGGAGGGAGGGGACCTAAATTATAGCCACGTATTTTATGGACAATACCTAATTATGTGGCCATTATGAGTTTTATTTTGCAAACTTTTAAGGTGCGATATTTTACTTTAAATGGACAAATGATCCCTCTAACTCGGAAAAGTAAGTTATATATTCTTATACTTCTCCATTTAAGAAATTAGCCATAACTAATGCACAAACGTGAACACATGACAGCTGTCAAGCACAGCATTATCGACTAAAGGTAATTCTGTATTTTGTTTCTTAATCACATTAAAAACTAATGATAGTAAATGACAGAGACTCGACTTTCAAGAAATTCTACGCAAAAAATTTAAGAAAATGAATATGCTAAAAAGTTATTCTGGGAAAGTATTTCGGAAACATTTTTCCGTTTCTTTTTTAATGCAAACCCAATTCGTACGCTCTGTACCAGTAGTACATAGTACAGTTTTGGCGCCAATTTTTCGCCGCTTGTATACTAGCATCTTCGAAATCAAAGCACAATGCAAGCAACAATAACATTAAAAAAAAAAATACAATAATAATAAATTGTTTATGCCGCTGTGTCGCCGTGTCCTTCATTGAGTTCAAAGAATTCCTTGCTCCGAAGGTATTGAATCTTCAGCGTTCCTTGAACCCATTTTTCAAAGTCATTAATAAAAGTAACAAAAACAGGGCGAAATCTGAAAAAACACACATATTGTAGCATACCAGACAGACAGACAGCAAAACAACTAATCAAGACTTTATATGTATATACGCATTTATCTATACGACAGAGCCCCAGACAGGCATAGTCCTCGTGGGAAGGAATTTCATGTCGTGTTTTTGTATAGCTATTGTGAGCTCCGCCTTCAAGATAGTATAGGAATTTATTGCATAGCGCATAATATCATAACAGTGGGGATCTTTGTATGTAGTAGTGATCGTCGTTGAACGTCGGCAAAATATGTTCGTAGTACCTCTTGCTGAAATGATCATTCGTTCCGCAGTCGTTGACTTCACAGCAATTGCAACAATAGGCTTGATTATCATTTGCGTTTGTTTCCTTTTTATTCGATTTTGTTGTTTTTATCGTTCTGGTTTTGGTTATTATGGCGTTGATGCAGCCACTAACACATATGCAACACTGCGAATTCCATGAACGGATTCCTTTATGCACGACACACTATTTTGTTATTGCTATCTTCGATATTTTTCTTATTTTGTCTTTATTTCGTTTGTAGATTGGTGGTCTTGCTGTTCTTGTTGTTTTCGAAGGATGATAGTGCTGTTGCTGCTATACTTTAAAAAGGCAATAGACTTCTCGGAATTCAGAAGTCGTTTATTTGAAATTTTTCACAACAGTAACCTTAAAAGCCTCATTTGCAGCTTTCAAGAAATTTCTTAATAAAGAAGTATCGTTGTGAATAAGTAAAATATATTAGGCATTAAAAATATAATACGTTCAAAATAAAAGTAATAGAAAAGAGAATTAAAAAACAATAATCAAAATAAATAAAAGTAAAAGGTGATCCATTGGTTATCAAGATGGTGTTGTGAATGGTACGCTCAGTAGACCGATTATGTTGACCATAAGTTGAGCAAAGTGCCCGAAACACATTCTTTACAGAACGTGAATTCTCTTAATAAAGTTGAATGATTTGCAAACGTTGTTCAGGCGTAAGTCTTTTAATGATAATGCCAAACAATACTGAACATACTGAATATATGACAGCTTGACACGACTCACGCGTAAACTATCACAAAAAGGCTGTTGAAAAAAGTACCTCTACTTGAATCACACTTTATAACGCTTTTCTTAATTGTTCAGAAAAGTGTAATAGTCAGATATTGGATACGAGACTTAACATTATACATATAAAATATAATTACGTATCGTTGCGTCCAAAAGTAATCTCTAATATATTTCCATCCCTCAAAGGTTTAAAGCATACGGTATGACCAAATACGGCGTGTTTCCTTGTTTCCTATTCAGTTTGGCTTGCAAATATCCGTCCTAATATACTAGTGTAATGGTTAACAAAAAAAAAAGTTGTTTGCTTCCTTTAATATTTTGCCTTTTAATTTTGAGTTATAGTTAACTACCCTTATTTACTATTTCTGCTTAGATTTGGTTTTTTTTAGACACTAAAATATTATATAATGTTTTCAGAGTATCGAAAACCTATATCAGACTTAATAAAACTGCTTAACATTAACACTTTCAAATAATATTGTGTAATCAGGACGAGCCATGGTTTCTTCATATTGTATGCCAGAAATGTGTGATATGCTTACGGTTATGATACACTAGAAAAAGAGATGTAGTAATTTTCATAACGTCCATAATTTGGCGTTCTGCACAACGACCTCCTTGTGAAGAAAAATGAAATACATCAAGTGAAGACTCTGGACTTAAAGCGGGTATTTTGATGGACCCCTCGCGAAGGAGCCATAAAAATACCCATTAACAGAGGGAAACATTAAAGGAATGGAGACTTGTTGGCCAGTGTTATTAATAGCTTTATAAGATCACTTGCATTAACCAATTGCACGGTTGGCTTACCTTATAATCTGTTCACAGTTTGCTTTTGTTGCCTATTTGTAGGAAGTAAGCCCTTTTTAAATAGTGTTCTGGAAAAATTTGTTATGTTCATACATATTTTTATGGTTCTATCCATATTTCCATATTATTTATAAGGTTTTCTGCTACATTTTTATTTAATGGTCTCGAGAGCGGCTTGGCATATCTTTTTCTATCTGAATTCTGCTCTTTCCCATTCTTCCCCCTTTTGTTTTTCGTGTGTTGATAAGTTACTAATTAAAACAAAAAATATCGCGTGCATTTTGTATTTGTCTCCACTTTTTTACGCTACATATTTTTGCTATTAATTTAGCTGGATGCTTAGGCCACTACATATGTAGCTGTCTCCCCCATTTTATTAATGTCAGATAGTTATATTTTTAGATGTTCCTCAATTGGCCTTTTTTGCAACATTTCAATATAAAAAAATTTAAATTCTTTAAAAATAAACTTGACTACGTAAAGCATAATTAACATTAAAAAATGTTGCTTTTCAAACTTAAAAAGGGGGAAAAATATTTTACTTTACTTCACTTTCCATTTTTTTAACTTTTTACATTAATGTTGCTATACGCTAAATAAAATACGAGTACGCTGCGCTAATGTGGAAATGTTATTGACCTTTCTGCGTAAATATGAACAAGTAGTATTTCCTTAGTGTTCGTATCGATTTGGTTTTTGTCTGGGCCGCACCATCTTATATGATTTTATTCTTTGCGTGTCTGTTCGTAAGTTTAGTTTCCCTTGCATGTTTTCGGTTATTTTAGTATATTAAATATTAAGTTACGAATTATATTCTGAACACAATCTAGTTGGTTCTTAATATTATTATATTATTGGATAAGAGTTAGTTTCGAACGTAATAATATTGCAGATCAAATTGCATTAAGGTAATCATTTGAGGAATCATTTGAGGAAATACCCAGATTTCCTAGAATATCCAAGCAATAGTTCATTCAAATTTTCCGATTTATTAAATTTAATTGTCACATTTCTCAGTAAACATATTTTGTTTTTACGTTGTGTTGACTCGAAATTGGAGAATCGCTGGTCGACATGTGGTGAGCACGAACTATTAACTTAGATTCTTTTTCTAAAGTACATATTAACGTGTAAAGAATATTTATGTATACTGTAATTTCATGATTTCTAATTGTGCATTGCCATCAATTTATTATGAAATTCTTTCCCACACAACAGGGAACAGAAGAAAATAAAAATTGTTTTTTTATATGTACATATGTTCGTACATACGTATGTATGCATACATACCCGAAACAAACAATACAATCAATTATCGATAGATAGATGATCAATACCAAAAATATGTTGCGAAAATTCCTAAGCCTTACAAATAAAAACACGTTTAGAGTGCCGCTACCAACCAGCGCATTTTGCTTAGCGGAAAGTATGCGGAAAACTACCGTTAACTCACGACGAGTGTTAGAAAAGCTACACACATTTATGGATATATAGGGTGTTTTTTATATAGGTATAGAACTTTAAGTTGGCATTACTTTTCAAGATGGCGACCGATTTAATAGCTGTCAAGTGATTTATTCTCAGTTTGGTTTGGCAATTCATCATGAATAGACTCACGCCTGAACAACGCTTGCAAATAGTGCAATTTTATTTCGAAAATAATGGTTCTGTGTGGAAATCGTATCGCGCACTACGTGAAGCGCACTTCTGGTTGAATGGCTACGTCAACAAACAAAACTGCCGCATTTGGAGTGAAGGTATACCTCAAGTGTATG
Source organism: Neoceratitis asiatica (assembly GCA_030068015.2). Taxonomy (NCBI): domain Eukaryota; kingdom Metazoa; phylum Arthropoda; class Insecta; order Diptera; family Tephritidae; genus Neoceratitis; species Neoceratitis asiatica. The sequence continues at coordinate 76,374,575 of CM061524.1, forward strand.
TTGAAACACCGTTACATCCAGAAAAACTGACTGTTTGGTGCGCTTTATGGGCTGGTGGAATCATTGGTCCGTATCATTGGACGTAGTGCGCGATACGTTTTCCGCACAGAACCATTATTTTCGAAATAAAATTGCACTATTTGCAAGCGTTGTTCAGGCGTGAGTCTTTTCATGATGAATTGCCAAACCAAACTAAGAATAAATCGCTTGACAGCTGTTAAATCGGTCGCCATCTTGAAAAGTAATGCCAACTTTAAGTTCTATACCTCTATAAAAAACACCCTATATTAATATAATAATACTATAAATAACATAATAATAACTAAAAACTAAATAAATAATAACAAAGTTGTTCATAAAAATTAAAAATGAAGAGACGAATAAAAAATACAATAAAATAAATATTAAAAAAAATTAAATAAAATGAAATGTAATATAATGGGATGAAATAAAATGAAATGCAATTAAATTATATTAAAAAAAAAAAAAAAAAAAAAAAAAAAAAAATAGAATAAAATAAATAAAATGAAAAAAAAATTAAATAGAATAAAATAAAATAAATTATACAAAAAAAAAAAAAAAATTAAAATAAAATAAATTAAAATAAAATAAATAAAAAAAAAACTAAAAAAAAAATAATAAAAAAAATAAAAATAAAAATAAAAAAATAAAATAAAAAATAAAAAAATAATAATAAAATAAATTAAATTGGACTAATTTAAGTTAATTAAATTAAGGTAAAAAAAAGTAAAGTAAAGTAAAGTAAAGTAAAGTAAAGTAAAGTAAGGTAAAGTAAAGTAAAGTAAAGTAAAGTAAAGTAAAGTAAAGTAAAGTAAAGTAAAGTAAAGTAAAGTAAAGTAAAGTAAAGTAAAGTAAAGTAAAGTAAAGTAAAGTAAAGTAAAGTAAAGTAAAGTAAAGTAAAGTAAAGTAAAGTAAAGTAAAGTAAAGTAAAGTAAAGTAAAGTAAAGTAAAGTAAAGTAAAGTAAAGTAAAGTAAAGTAAAGTAAAGTAAAGTAAAGTAAAGTAAAGTAAAGTAAAGTAAAGTAAAGCAAAGTAAAGCAAAGTAAAGTAAAGTAAAGTAAAGTAAAGTAAAGTAAAGTAAAGTAAAGTAAAGTAAAGTAAAGTAAAGTAAAGTAAAGTAAAGTAAAGTAAAGTAAAGTAAAGTAAAGTAAAGTAAAGTAAAGTAAAATAAAGTAAAGTAAAGTAAAGTAAAGTAAAGTAAAGTAAAGTAAAGTAAAGTAAAGTAAAGTAAAGTAAAGTAAAGTAAAGTAAAGTAAAGTAAAGTAAAGTAAATAAAATACAATAAAAAAAGATATAATATAATAATATGAAATAAAATAAATATTAAAAATTCGTAAGCATTTTTAAATTATCTCTAGCTAGTTCGGCGCCAATGAAAAATTATATATAATATATAAATATAGTTGTAAATAATAATAATTATACAACTTTTAATAAACCTCATTCGTTAAGTCTCGTTTAATTGTTTGTTAATGCTTTACATTGTTTATATGCACGTTCGCGGATTTATTTTTTTAGCCAATATAGGCAATTGTCTAATCTGGCCGCCGCTCTCGCTCCAATATCTGCATACGAAAATATCGAAAACAACCTGTGTCTAAACATAATATAAATTTTTATGTGTTTGAACATAGATTTGCACGTATATATACCTATAGATACCATCCAAGCCGTCGTTGACGTCGTCCCACAAGAATTCTAAGAATTCTTGACAACATTCCATGGATTGGACGACTAAGTCAGCCTTCACATTAGTATGCGAACTCCAGAACAGGCACACACACACTCCCAAAAACACCAGACCTTACCGCTATCAGCACGTTTAAAACACACTACCATGCCAGTTCTCGAACGTCTCATTCGATTGGTGGCTTTGTTGATCGTTGATCGGTGTAATACGCGTGCGCGCACAGAAAAATGGCCCATAAATATTTGAAAAGCGCGATGATCGCCATGCGCGCAACGATAATTATCCATTCTCTTTTATTCAGTTTTTTTTACGACGAAGGCTCACTATGTCGTCTGCAGACAGTAGGGTGTAGAACAGCCACCAAGAATATGCGGTATAGAAGACGTGAATGTGAGTGCATGTGTAAAAATGTAAATAAACCTGTGTTGACAGCGGCGCCTTGACGATACTGTTGCTTTTTTTTTTTTTACCTTTCATGTACATGAAATGGTATATTAACAATGAGCCGCAGTATGTAAGTACCAGAAGGAGAAGATATTTCAAAAAAACCGGGTATGTACACTATAGCAGGTATAAGATCGTATGTTTTGAAATTTTTGGGCATAAACCTGTCACAAAAATATCAAAGAGCGCGGTGTTATACACAAGTAAATACAAATAAATATTAGTATTGAAAATCCTCGAAATCGGACGACTATATCATTAAGCCTCCATACAACCCTTTCGCTCAGATATTATATTAGGGTAAAATTCGGTGAAAAAGCATCTAAGGGCGTGAAATTTAATATTCTACATTGTACACATGCAAATTCAAACAAATATTGACACTGAAAAATCGAAATCGAATTTTGAATTTTGCTATAAATTTGATATGTTCATGAAAGGTATAAAGGCATCGGTATGACCGAAGACAGTACTTTTTTTTGTTTTGCTATATATTTTTCCCATTTTCTCGTTTCAATTTTCGCTGTTTATATTATTTTTTGCTTCAACGATTGGATTCTTTTTTATTATCTTTTTATTCTGTTTTGCCTTTCATATTCGCGTCCGTTTGTTTTAAACAAAAAGGCCTTCAACTAGTTGCTACAACAACTGCAATGCAAAACTGTATAGCGTACACATATGGGCTTTTTTTTTAAATAAAAAACATGCTCACAAAAGTCATGTTGCACACATAAACAACATTTGCCTTTTATCAGTATCAACTTCATTATTACGTTTGTACAACGACCCAATGCATAAAGAAATGTGTTATTTGTCTTGCTTCGCCGTTGCCTTTGGCGTCTGTATTGCCTCCTTGGCTTCGGCACTTATGTTGGAACACATGTACGTATTCGTAAAAACAACCCAACCCGTACATAGTTTTTTGGAGGGAAAAATCTTGGCGTCGTTTTCAAGTTTTGCTTTGTGCTCACGTTTGTTTTTGTCATAACTTGCTCTCAACCGATTATTATGTTTTGTTTTCTGTTTTATTCTCGTCTCTTTGTTGAATCTTGCTTTCTGAGAGATTAATACTAGAGCCAATACGCTTTATTTTGTGTATTACTACATACATATGTATGTACATTACCAATACATATGCATACTTTTTACTATCTCATAATGGGTCTTCGATTTGGCCGAAATTTGGCGCAATGTTTTGATTAACAGAAATCGGTCTGAAATGTTTTAATTTTTTTTTTTCTTTTGAAAATTATCGATGTTGCAAAATACATTAGGACCATTGAGGGAATTTTATTTTATATTTAATTTCCTACAGCAAATTCGTCAACAGATGTTTATTGATTGTCATTTATTTTCGTAATAATGCTCCTAATTTGTAATTAATTTTAGATTGTCATATATCACAGTTATACGTTGTTTTTGAGTTCGCTAAATTGGTTTAGCTCCTAATAGTAGGCAATGAATTTACATTTAAAAATTCACTGTTCAACTTTTTAATTTATTTCCTCTCTCTTCTATAATAGGAAAAAAATTAGAATATACAAACAACTCGTTAAAGTGTAGGATACTTTGAAAAATGCAGTTTTAACTGAAAAAACATAATATACATATTTATGCGGGTCAATAGTTTTACACAGTACAGAGTCGGTAACTTCTCTAAACTCTAGTTGTTGTTGTTGCAGCCGCAGAAAATTCTCCAAATGGGGCTTCGGGGAACATTGCGGGAAAGACAGTCCTTGGTCGGCTAAAAATCCGGGTCGTTCCGACTGTCGCGGGAACTATGTATTTTAATCGCATCCCTAGTTGTATGCAATAATTTTTTTCGGAGGCGACATTATTTGCTTGTCTTATTAAAAAAAATGTTGTAACTAATTTTAAAATGTTTAAATATCTTATTGGAACAAAAATTATATTTTATAAAGTGTCCGTTCCACACATTACAACTGTTATATAAATTTTTAAATTTCTCATATAAATGATATCGCTCTAATTTGTTGATTTGTCTTTTTATTTACAGTAACAACAATAATTAACAAAACATTCCTTTCAAATGAGGCGAGAACTCGCTGTGAGACATAATCAAAAGCCGTAAAATCATATTTGTCGATTACAGAGATAAAAGGAACAGAAATAGAAGGCAAGTAAAAAAAGTAATAAAAAATATTTGAACTGAACTACGCTTTTCAAATCGGTCATATTATTTTGTCCGATTTGATGTTAGTTTTTGCACGACATAAAAATATTCGAGTTCAAAAAGGATACTATAGAAACAACTTGCATTAAAGATCAAGTGAAATGTGTAGACAAAAAGAAGACGGGAAGCCGCCAGTAAGTAGCAAAGAAACAGAGCACAGTGGCATTAATAAATTCAACAACATATTGTTTTAACATTTAGTACAGTGTTGCATAAAGTTTAAGGCGATGCACCTTCTCAGCTCAGCTCAGGTTTACCATACTCATTAGAGAAGCACACACGTTTCTTTGGCTTCATTTCCCCCCGAAATGTAGAACCATATTTATATATATGTATACATATAGTGAGTAGTGAGGAAAATAAACCTAAAGCCAACAATCGAAGACGACACCAGCAATGCCAATCGGTCGGTCGTCCACCACTACGTTTTCCTGTGCCTATAGAAAAACAGAAAGAAGTGTTAGAGTATGTCATATGCTGACGCCGGTATTTGTCTTTTTTATGTATGTATGTATTATCTATGTAAGATACATATGCACACGTCTTGTAGACTCTCGATGTATTGGTATAGTTTTCTTTCCTTCCATTTTTATCTTCTTTTTTCCTTTATTTGCTATGCGTGCCCCTCAAAGGCCAAGAAACGGCGGCCATTGACTGTTGTCTGTCTGTCTGTTAATTTTACTTATTGTTGTGTATGTATATATAAATTTACATACATATGCGTGCGACTCCGTCTGCACGTTTATTTTTTGTATATACATGCATACATATGTACGTAAAAACATGCATGCATACATATATATATATCTGAACCGAACCTGTCTGTGCGTTAAGCGCACTTATATGAGAACCAAGCGCGTATGGTATTATACTTACTGTATTTTTGTAGCTGAAAACTAGTCTCGCTTGAACTGTGATTTTTTTTTACTTTTACACTGTCTGTGCTTTTAGCGTAGTTTATGAGTGTGTGCGTTTATACTCATAGCAGTGCGTCTAGTTATTACTGCATGAATCTGAAGACTTTTATCGACCGCAACGAATTGATTTCAAATAAAAATTTTATTGTTGATTTCTTGAAAATATTACTGACTCCTGAATGCCGAAGAAACAGCAGTTAAAAAAAAATAAGTTAAAACATTTAGAACAAAAATTTATTTAAAAAATAATAATATGGAAAAATAAGTTTTATAAAAAAAATCAATTCTTTAAGTAATAACATAAAATGAGAAATGTATGTGAATTTTATATTCATAAAAATAATTTTCCATTATTATTATTTATTATATTTAGTTACTTAAGTTTATTATTATAATTTTTTAAATAATTGCAATTATTAAATAATAAATAAATACAAATAAAAATAATTAATTATGTATGATTGTAGGTAAAAATAAGTATAAGTATATTCTCCTCCACTCCTTATTTGTTATTTTATGTTAATTTAATGAAAAAACATGTATTTTTCGACAGATACTAATTTTTAGTTAATTAGTGCTTGCACTTTGTTTTTAATATTTTAAAGTCCAAGGTCTCATTTATGGATTCTAATAGAAATACCATTGCTCTTTTGGGCAAACGAACAAGGCAAATTGAATTTCCTGTCTTTGTGATTCATATTTGTTATCAAAATATTTTTTATGTGTGTTAATTATAATTATGCTTCAAATCAAGCATTATACGCAGCAGAAGTACTTTGCTATTGCATAAGCCTCAGTGCAAATTTGCAAAAGCAACAACAGTGATGTGATTGTCAGCAGATAAGCCGAACCGTACTCGTACAACGAATTGCTTTTCAATTTCATTTTTCTGTCCATAAATCTTTTTAGTATTTTAATATGTATTTAATTTTTTTTATTAAATAAATATTAAAAACATAGCGCGCAGATTTGTTGCAAAAATATTTTTCTTCTTTATACAGATAATATTTTGTTATAAATTAAAGCAACATAACAGCAACAAAAATAAGTTTTTTTTTTCTAAACGGTGTGGGCTATATCGCTCAGTGCGTAATGCAACGGAAATAACAAATTTTCTCTTGTTGTTTCTTTTTTGTTTACATTTGTTATTCATATTATGCATCTTTCATCTGAATTTATTTTGCCGCCATTATTACAACTTCAACTCAACTCGACACGTTTTGCTGTATGCATTTAACAGTTTTGAATACGTCTTTCGCTCGCCTCATTGGATATGTGTGTGTAATTTGTGTCTGCGATGTGTTGGTGTTAGTGCAATTTTTATTTTTGGTCATTCCTTACTTCCGTTCACCGCCTGAATAGCCGCAGTACCATTTTCAATACAGTACATTCGAGCAGGTATACCCCGCTCAGGTCTGGCCTACGCTATTCCAATCGTTTCGTCTCATTGAACCGTATTTTTTGTTGTTGCTGCTATTTTTTTTTGTTTGATTGCGGAGCGCAACGCATGAGTACAATACTCATCGGCTAGCTGGCTCGCTTGTGCCTCTGCCTGTCATTACTACTACTACACTACTATTTCTCCCGGACATATGTGATGGTGGCATTGGCGACGGCGGCGGGTGTTGCGACTCATTCATGCATTTGTGCCGTCGTTGTCTGCTCTTGCCGTTGCCGTAGTCACCACTCATTCATTCATTAATCCGTAACTTGTCATAGCGTACACATCGTATTGTCGCGTGGCGCGGTTAAATCGAGGAACGATGTTCTGTGGCGCGAATGGTGTACCGTGTTGGAACAAACAAGCAGCTATACGATCGTTGTTTGTAATTTTTGTCGTAGCCGCACCTTTTTAACGTATTGCATTTAGACAAAAATACACACATTACTACATACATATGTATACATATTTATTTAAACTGTGTTAATTTGTATGAAGCGCTCGTCGCACGTTGTTTTTCTGGCGGCAATAAAGTCAGAAATTTCCGTTATGATTGCATAGTTTGAATTTTTCTGCGTTGTTATTCCCTTTTGTGTTGCTGCGTATCGTCGAAGTGTATTTGTTGCTTCGGTGGCAGAGACGTTCTTGTCAATGTGTGCGCGCGTGCGCTTTACATACCACAAATCTCCATTTCCGCGCACCTAAAAATGCATTTAGAGCTCTTGAAGTCATACGATTTTTACTTGTTCATGTGGGGTCATAAACTTATAACAATGTGTATATAAATTAAATTGATATTTATTAAGTCCTTAAATAGTTAAAGTTAAATATCAATTTTAAATACATAAAAATGAAAAATTAAATAAAAAATTGAGAATAAAAACTTCAACTAAAACATATGAATCATTTAAACCAGTAAAATTTTGAACGTACAGATGTTAAAATATTTGCCCTATATTTAAATGGAACAAAACATTTGTATTAAATATAAATTTAAAGAGGCTAAAATGAAATTAAAAAATAGTAATAATAGTTATTGGAAAATATAAAAGTAAATGGTTAATAGAAAAATATAAAAGTAATTTATAAAAAATAGTAAGTACCCGTGAAGATAAAATAAAATTTTAAAATAAATAAATTTAACCAAAAAATTAATTGGGAAAATAGTAATTAAAAAAATTAAGATCACTTGAACATAAAAAATGGCTAATAACTAGTGAAGTAAGTAAATCAAAAACGGTATTGAAAATAGCTGGAATTGCAAAATAATTGAGGGAAAACTGAACAATAAAAATATAAAAATTAAAATTTAAAAATTAAAAGAATTGAAATATAAATATAACAACAAAATTAAAATAAAAATGTAAACAGTTTAACAATAAAAATTAAATAGAAGAAAAATAAACAACAACAAAAAAACTAAATAAAAATAAAAGGAAAAAAGGTAAAAAATAAAGAAAAAACAAAAAAGGAGGAAAATTAAACAGATAAATGAATATCATACAATATAAAGGTATAAAAATAAATAAATATGACATAACAATCAAAACCTTCAAAAGACTCGACGTAGTAACATACAGCATCAATACGAAAAATCATAACATATACAGCTGTCCAAAAAAATTGATATTAAAATGGAAATAGAAATAGGTATAAAAAATTCCATTCCACAAGTCTTAACATTGTCTATTTGTTAACATTTTTGCGTTTTGAAAAATTCAGCTGACACTATTAATCGTTGTCGTGGCTCGTCATTTGTCTTCATACTTACACTTCACCTCAATTATAATCGATGGAAAGCTAGAAAATATATTCGGGTATTGGCTGATGACAAAAATGTATTTAAATAAAAATGAAATGTATTCGCGAGTTATTCAATTATACAAAGTGGTGACGTCTTTTATGCTCCCATTTTTGGTCGCTAAAAAATAATATTTGAACAAATTAGAATTACAAAATATTCATGCGCGTGTCATTTTATAATAGTCGTTTGTTAACTACAAAGAGAAGTATTAATGAATAAATATATAAAAAAGCAAACCAACAACTACGGTTTGTATGAATATATTTCATATGTTTCCTTTTTAGTATTTTCAACCAGATGCGTATGATTTTCTGTTTCTTTTATTTTATTATTTCTTTCTTAATTTTTCTCATATCATTATTTATATTTTTTTTTCAGCTTTATACTTATATTTTTTTATTTCTTTTAAATTCAAATCAATTTCTGTCTGTTTATTTTATTTGAAAAACTTTATTCTTTAAAATTCGCCAAATTAATAATTTAGCTATGCCAATTTCTCGTTTTTATTTTATTTTTTCTTATTTACTTACTGAACTTTTGTTTAACGCTTATATCAATTTGACAGAGCTAGTTATACGTTCAAATTGTGCAAAAGAAACCGCCGCCAAAAAAAGGCACTGTGTCAATGAAGTCAATACGATTAAAATCAACAATAATAGTATATATTTGAATATGTCAACGGCATCATCAGATATTTTGATCATCGACAGTGCCGTTGTGTGCGCAGCGGCAAATTTCAGATGATAGCTGATAAATAACTTTTTTTCTGTTTCTTGCTGATTATCTGGAATTTTGCAGTACAGTTGTGCAGTTCATGACCTACACACGTCTTGTGACATAAAAGAGAAACAGAAATTTTATAAGTCGTTGGGCACAAAAAAAGTGAAATTCTAATATAAGAAATGAATCACATAATTAAAACACAGAAATACATATTTATATTTCTTTTTCTGCACATTGTCTTTATTTATTACCTTAATTTTCCAATTAATGCTAAGCTTGGTGCACGTGTACAATGAACTTTATTTTCTTGGCTTTCACTCGACAGCCTACCGGAATTGTGTAAATTGAGCTGAGACAATTTACTTAGCGCGTACACGATGATGCATTCCAACAATTCTTTAATTTTTAATTTAATTTGTTTTATAATTTTACACAAACATATGTATTTATGACATACATACACACATGTATGTATGTATGTTTGCATATAAAATTATTGTTATTTCAAAAAGAATTTCAATCGCTCAGATGCATTCCGAGGTTGTCATGTGTGGATGAATCGGCGGGGGTCAAGTTATTTTAGTGCCGTTGCTGGCACCTCTTTGTTGGAAATTATTAATCATTATTTATTGCAAATCTACTGCAACGAATTGATTTTTCGTTGACGTTTCGCGAAATTGCTGGCGCTTACTGTCAGCTTAATTATCAATTTTGGACATTTTTATGCCAATACTCTAGCAGCCGTTTCTTGATAAAGTCCAGCCTGTACTGCATATTTAACATTACACGACAGTTTGTTCGGCACATGATGATGATGATGAAATATTTTTATTTGTTTAGTAAGAAAAAATACTGCACTTGTTCTTTAGCCTGATTCGATTTGTTAACATTTAATTTGAAATTCAAAATTTACATACATATGTACATATATAGGGTGTTTTTATAGAGGTATAGAACTTTAAGTTGGCATTACTTTTCAAGATGGCGACCGATTTAACAGCTGTCAAGTGATTTATTCTTAGTTTGGTTTGGCAATTCATCATGAATAGACTCACGCCTGAACAACGCTTGCAAATAGTGCAATTTTATTTCGAAAATAATGGTTCTGTGCGGGAAACGTATCGCGCACTACGTCCAATTATACGGACCAATGATTCCACCAGCCCATAAAGCGCACCAAACAGTAAGTTTTCTGGATGTAACGGTGTTTCAACATACACTTGAGGATTACCTTCACTCCAAATGCGGCAGTTTTGTTTGTTGACGTAGCCATTCAACCAGAAGTGCGATGACGATAAAATGGACGTAGTGCGCGATACGTAATAATACGTAATGCCAACTTAAAGTTCTATACCTCTATAAAAAACACCCTTTATATGATGGCTGAAAAACTTATTTTCTACTATGATTTTTTTTGTTTTTAATTTAATTACTAAAACAGGTATAGAGCAAAAAAATCTTTCCATCGTCATTTTTAATTATACACAAATATGCATATATAATACTCGTAAATATGCATTTAATATGAAGTTATGATGCTGTTGAAAGTTATCCACAGATTTTGCTTTTCTTTACTTTGTTTTTTTTTCTTTTTTTTTTTCAAATTTAACATTTTCTCATTTATGTCACTGACATTTTGGCGTGTGCGGTGGGGTTTGACTTGCCTTTTGACTGACAGGTATATAATATATTTTGTGGTTGCCATTTAGCTTATCAGTGAAGCTTTGTTTGGAAGTCTTTTTGTTATAAATACCAAATCTTTTAATTTTTGTTAGTGTAATGATTTTTTTGTACTCGTATATGCATAATATTTTACTTTTGTGAGGAATATATTTTCCACGCTTGATTTGGACAGAGACTTTACAGTTATTATCATCAGCAGCTTTTTTTTTAAGAAGGTACATATACACATTTATTAAATTATGTTGTTTGTTTGTTTGTTTGTTTGTTAAAAAGTGTTTTAACTTATTTTATGTTTGATAACTTCGTGGTAAAATTTTTAATAAAAAAACGCTGTTAAAAACAAATAAGTATATCACTATGAAATTGCAAGCTATTAACTTTATCTATACCTTTGTTTTCGATTGCTGTTTTCTTAGAAAGTTGGTTTATGAAATTATCTTTTCTTAAAATTGTGTTCCAAAAAACACCATCATCATTATCTGTCCTTTTTAATAGAATTGTGTCATTCTTCAAAGTGGCTGCGAAATGTTGACACTTTCATAAAAAAAGAATATATTTTTAAAATTCATATCACAGCCAGCTTTGAGGAGCGTCGCGATTCTAAAGCATTAACGGAGTCAATCAATCAATCATCACATGTGATAGTTGCAAAACGAAAATAAATATGAAATTGGACCGAAAAAGGAGGCAAAGTGTAAAATGATTAAAAACAAATATTAAAATTTATAATAAAAAATTAAAACAGTTTGAACTAAATAAATTGTTAAAAACTAAAAATTTAAAATATAAAAGTATTATATCAGGAAGAATATTTTTTTAAATCATTATCTTATTAACATTAAAAATAAAAATTTAGATAAAACATTCTAAGTTTTCAATATTTACATACATACACATGTGTGCAATTTATTATGCATATCAATACGTTTGTCTAAATCTCACAAAGTGGTTGTGAAATGCTTTATATTTGAAATTGCATATCACAGCCAGCTTTGATGAGCTTAGCTGGACGTCTGCGAGAGCTGCACCACCATCAAGCAAAGAAGAAATAACAGCGAAACCCGAAACAAATAATTATGAAAATGTGTCACAAAACAGAGCATACAACTTATACAACTTAAATAACATGTCAGCACAATATTCAAACATGCACATATGCACACATGAGGCGCTACAGGGTTTTCCATTAGTTACAAATTGCATAAATGTCATGAACATCATCAAACATCAACTTGGGCAACTCCTTTGTAGCTGCAAAAATGGCATTAAGAAATAAAGACAAAAAATACAAAAAAAAAATAAATAAAATTAAATTGGCTAATAAAATGTTGCTTATCTAAGCCTCATCAAGTGGTTGTGATATGGATTTTCAACGCATATCACAGCCAGCTTTGATGAGCTAGGATAATCAACGGGGGACATCAATTAAACAAGAAAAAGAATTTCTAAAAAAAATCTCAAAGTTGAAGAAAATAAGATAAAAAAAATTGGATATTAAAATGTGAAAAATATGTAATTGGTGAACTAGAAATGGAAGAGAAAATTTCGAAATACATATTTAGTATGTAACTAAAAGATTAAAAATTCATTTATGACGGAAAAGTAAATAAAACTGAAAATATAAAAGAATATACAAAACAACAATAAATGAAGAAATTATATAAAAATATGAAAAATAATTATCATAAAAAAATTATTATAATTAAAAAATATAAATAAAATAAAAAACATTAAAATATAAAAAATATATAAAAAAAAGGTAAAAAAGTAAGAAAAGAAAAGAAATATAAAAGTAATAAAAATGAAACTTAATAGAAATGAACTAATAAGAATAGAAATAGTATAAATGAAACTAAAAAAAATTAAAATAAAAATGTAACAAAAAATAAAGCTATTAAAAAATAATAATTTAAATAAAATAGTACAATTAAGAAAAAAAATAAATAAAGTGAAGTATTTCATACAAATAGCATAAATTAAAAAAATAAAATAAAATAACAAAATAAAATAATAAAATTATAACAAAATAACAGTTAAAAAAAAATAAATAAATAAAAAGAGGTAAAAAAAAATAAAAAAGATTTAAAAAAAATAAAAAATTAAGTTAAAAAAATAAAAAAGGATTAAAAAAATGAATTAATTGAAATAAAAAAAAATATAAAAATTAAATTAAAATAAAAAACACTATTGGAAGCAAAAAAGGAAAATAAAATTCACACGATAAATGATAAAAAATTCTTTAAAATGAAATGATACAATTAAGCAAATTTCAAAAATATAGTCCAATAATACAAATTTCAAAATAAAATAAAAATAAAAAAATAAAAATAAAATAATAAAATAAAAATTAAAAATAGAATAATAAAATAATAAAATAGAAATAAAATAACAAAATATGAATAAAAAAATATTAAAAGATAAATAAATAAATAAAAAGTAAGAAAATGTAAAAAAAAAATATAAAAAATAAGAGAAAAAAAAAACAAATAAAAAAGTAAATAAAAAATAAATAAAAAAGTAAATAAAAAATAAATAAAAAATAAATAAAAAATAAAATATAAAAGTTAAAAGTTAAAAAAAATTAAAAAGAAGAAAAAATAAAGATAAAAAAAGAAAAACACTCTTAAACAAAAATAAAAAATAAGAAAAAGAAGTTTAAATTAAAAGAAAAAATTTATATAAACATAAAATAATTTTAAATTCAAACGTTAAAATTAGAAATAAAATATTTGCACAAGAAAGTAAATATTTACATAAAATTTAAATAGATTGAAAAATAAAAGAAAAGAAAAAACAAAATTCAAAAAATTAAAATATAATATAAAAAAAACCAAGAAATTTTAAATAAAAAAATTAAAACAAGAAATGAAAAAATATATAAAAAATATAAAATAAGAAGAAAATGCAAAAGTAAATAGAAAATATAACTACATATTTAAATAAAAAATTGGTCAAAAATTTCTTCCCTCTTATTGACTGATTTTTGCAGTCATGGGAAATGGTGATTTATAATTAACAACGCTTAGTTTTATATACGATACATTTGTTTTATTTTTCTCTTCTTTCTTACACCTGAGCAACGATGCAAATCATTTTCACGTCATTTATTACTCACAACGAATTCGCTGGAAATATATCTGTTGTGGCGTCAGCGGAATTGCTATCCTTAGCTCCGAGTGATAATGTTTATTACACTTGCAGGCAGTTTATAAATTGCATTTTCGCTATTTTCACCAAACTACGTAATTGTTGCGTTTTCTATTTTCTGTTTAAGTCTACATATGACACATTTAAATTTCATGGAACGCGAAAAGGGCTTGCTTCTTCTGCTTTTATCAATAACGCAAAATTCATGTGACTATTTTATAGCATCTAATGTCGTTTTTTCCTTAAATATATTGAAGCTAGATATTGCTTAATTCACGTTATTTAAATAGTTTATCGTGTTATTATTATTAATGCCATATATTTTTATCTCAATACGAGTGAAATTTCTGCCAAAATATTTCAAAATAGAAAATTCGTAATGCGCAATATTAAGTTTACTAATACTGACAATTACTTACTTTTAACATAAACTCAACGATTTGCTTAAACTTTATTTGATCACTTTTACTTCCTCAGTTTTATTAAGTTTATTTGTAGCTTAATTCTTTTTATTTGTCATTAATTTTTTATTTATATTATTTGTTTTTTTAGAACTTGGAATTATATATACATATTTTTTATATCTTTCACGTACACGAAATTTTATATTAACTTTAATCCGAAATATGTAAGTGCCAGAATGGGAAGAGAAAGATCCACCAAAATTTATACCAATCATATCAGAATCACTACTTGAATTGATTTAGCCTCGACCGTCTCCGTCTGTCCATCTGTCTATTTTAACGCAGTTTTTGAGATATTTCAACTAAACTTGATAGGCAGATAGTCTTATACGTTCAAACAATCATTTGTCGGAACCGGAAAGATCGGATCACTATAGCATATATACGACCGATTTTTCAGATTTAAAATTTTGGGTCATAAATACTTTAAAAAAGTACTTAGAACCGTGAAAAAATCATCTAGAAGCGTGAAATTTTGTGTTTTACAGAAGTAAATTAAAGCTTATATTAACACTAAAAATCACGGAAATCGAATTTTGCAATTTGCAATAAATTTAATATGTTCATATAAGATACGAAGACTTTGGCATGGCCGGGCTGTCTTCTTTCTTGTTTTGTAATGTATTCATCTTCCTTCGGGACCGTTCTGATCGGTGAACTATTTCATTATAGCTCCCATAATACCGATTTGTTCAGACGTAAATTGATATAAATGTTTACATTGAATATAATCGAAATGGACTTTTATGATTTGCAACAAATAAATTTTGATATATTCGTGAATGGTATACAGACTTCGGCTGAAGACAGCATTTCTTTCTTGTTTGCGTATATTTTTATTTTTAATTTGTTTTTTTCGCTATTTAATTTAATTTAAATTATTTGAATTCTCTGAAATTTAAATTTTTTATTTTGCATTTTCTAATTTCGTTTCATAATCTGCTCTTATTTATGGATTCACGTTTTATAATTGTAAATAATTTTAAAATATTAATACTTACAAATACTTGTATTATATATAATCAATTACATATTCAAAAATTATTAATTATTGTGTTGATTTTAAGGCAATGAATTTTTTATTATTATCATAATCAATTAAATTTTTGGTATTATTTATTTCGATTTCGTATTCAATTTTATTTTACTCTTTCATTAATTATTGAAACATTTCTTAGTTATTAATTTTTTGTTTGTTCAGTTAAACCATTTTTTTACATTCTTACAAATATTTTATTTTCAATAATTTTTAATATTAAATAATTCTTATCAGTTTAATTTTATCTGTTAAATATAAAACCAGTTTTTTCTTATTTCAAAATCTAATTTCTAATTTTTTAATAATGCTGTGTGTTTATTGTATTTCAGTTCTTTGTGAATTTTTTATTTGAATTTTCATGTCTAATATTTAATTTTCATTTAAAATTTTTTTTCTTCTCTTCTTAAATTGTTGCCACAATTTTTATTTCGAATTGAATTTTCGGCTAAGCCAGCTTTTTTTTTCTTTATACTCGTTACAGATAGCTTAAAAAATGTAATTCCTTTTTTCTTATTTTCGCAGGTGCTCAACATAATCGATTCAGATTCTTCAACAAAGCTGAATTTTCAAAAATCTACCACAACGAATTTTTAGTATATGTTAATGTTTAATTTTTTTTTTACAAAACTGTTTTGTGAACAAATTTCCGTTTATATCGTATAAATTGTATTGAATTATTGATGAAATTAATGTTTTGTATGAAAATTCCATCCTTAAATCGCTTTGTGCCCATGCGATAATTGTGATAGTATGTACAGTTTTTTTTTTAAAGCATGAAAACTTAATTTAAATTTTTAATAAATTCAAATGTCATAGTTGTACATATATTTACATGAAAAGTGTAAAATTTCAAACCAAAAATAATAATTGTAACAGAATTAGCTGTGAAACTACTTAACATACATGTATTAATTGTTTTGTCCTTGTCGTCTTTACTGTTATTACTTGTAAAACTAACACAAACCTCGTTAAAGAAGCAAATGAAATCAAAAAACTTAAATTTAATTAATAAACACAACATACAATTACATAGAGAAGATCAATATATATATATAAGTTATTTTAATATAATTATATAGCACTATTCTTCAACTGGACTTAACTGGAGACATTCACCATTCCAATAAACAGTATTTCGTGAGGAGTAAACTAAAACGGATAACGACTTCGTTTTCACTCTCACATTCTACACTCAATACTCGACTTTATTATTAATTTGTAACTTACATAAGTATCGTAAATATATATTTATTAGTCAGATAATATTTCATCTCAGAAAATTCGTACACTCAAATTTCAAAAATGCCTTTACCCAAACGCAAATGTACGCTACTTTTTAGCTTCTGTAGCATGACTCTACTGCTGTCTTGCCTTTTACAACAGCATTCTACAGTTAAAGCTTGCTCTAGTCGTTCCGTGCCGAAGCCACGTTCAATCTCCTCGGCTGCTTCATCGATCTCGCCACAAAAATCTACCACAACTACAACAACTACCACTACCACCACGACAACTACAGAGCCGACAACAACAACCACAACCACCCCACGTCCGAATATTACCTTTCCGACCTACAAATGTCCAGTGAACTATGATGCCTGGTACTGCTTGAACGATGCCACCTGTTTCTCTGTTAAATTGGGCGATTCAGTGATGTATAATTGCGAATGCGCCAATGGTTTCATGGGTCCACGTTGTGAATACAAGGAATATGATGCTTCGTTCTTGCCTAAACGTCCACGTCCAATGTTGGAAGAGGCGAGTATTGCAAGTGGTGCGATTTGTGCATTACTTTTTGTGCTCTTCGCCTGTTTGACGCTTTACTTGCGTTATGAGCAACGTAGTAAAATTTATGCTGAGGAATATGAAGTAACTGACGCCATGGATGATGATGATGAGGTAGAGGATGAAAATAATTATTTTACTACTAAACCATGTCGTTATTGCAATGGGAAAGACTGTTGTGGGGCAGAGATCAACATTGATGGTAATGAGAAACATGTTCGCTTCTATGGCTTGGCTGAACGTGGGAGCTTTGGTGGTGTACCATCACTGCGTCGTTATATTGAGTCCTTTTCGATGTCATTTGCTACCAAGCGTACTACCAAAATGTAAAATCCATATTACACGCATAATATAAAATATATGATATACATATATATTAATTAAATAATCTGGTGAGATAAATAGAGGGAATGATTGTGTTGTATTTGCCGAATTATTCTATATAATGAAAAATATATAAATAGTTGTTTATATTTTATTTTAATCGCGCTCCAGCCAGTATACGAAAACAAATTTAAAACACTGTAAAATACTATTTCATATTAATTTATACGACAACTGAAAAAAAAAAAATTCGGAAATAATGTATTTAATTTTTACCTTCAATATACTTTGATGTTTTGAATATAAGTTAAAAACAATTGAAAAACATTTTAGTCATATAAATTTATGTATGATCTTAATGTTAAGGCGTTTTCGAAATGTAGTAAGGCGTAGAGGACTTAATTGACACACTTTCGAGTTTTGCTTTTAAAAATTTCAAAGAAGCTGGTTTTAATTAAATTGACTAAATTGAAAATTTTGTATCTAAAGACATAAATATTTTTTTAAAATATATATTGAGAAATTAATATCAATGATTATCTTATCTAAAAAAATTTAAAACCGAGTTCTAACTTCAAAATATAAAATTTTTTTTTAAATAGCCTATTGTGCATTTTTGAATTTGTTTCTTCTGTTTCGTACATTTTTATTAATAATATATATATCTATACAAATACAACACAATCGCGATATCTAAAAAAAATATATATATATAAAATAAAAACGTTTTCATCCATCTTAGACATATGGTTTACAAGCGAATTAAATCATTTCATAATAAACTGCACAGATTTTTGCGGCAAAAAAAGCAACAGTTAGACTAATACCGACTTCGAGTGCTTTATTTATACCAGACGTTCACACATAGTTTATACATATAACTTTTTTTTAATCAATGAATACATGAAAAATAATAGCATTACAAATATGCATGACATCACTGCTCATTAAAAATATACAATTTATGCAAATTCATTATTGTTCCATCCAAAATTGATTACATACTGAACATTCATAATCAAACTCCATTATTTTTATACACATGAATTTATGAAAATCTTTTTTTTTTATACAATTAAATGTATAAGTGATATTTATTTAGTTGTATAGTTACATATACAATACAACATATTTTATGTAATTCTTATTAATTAATTTTGCGTCTTGCAAAGAAAGGTATTATTTGTCACAATTTACATTTACATACTAAACACATACAGAAATATATTTTAAAATATGCAATGAAAGTTGAAAAATTATTTAAATAAAAATGCACAAATCGATATTTGCAAAATAAAAGTAAGAAAACTTTTGTTTTAATTCATAAAATTCATTTCGTATATATAATATTAATTCATGTAACTTAAGCGCATGTTCATATGTACATTTGCGATCTGCCCTGCATTAAGTTTAGGAACGAGTCCTACAACTATTTCTATTACTTCAATTTTCTTTTTAATTCGTTTAAAATTATTAATTAAATTATTTCCTGTTGACATATTTTTAAATTAAATTTACGGTTAATTTGAATTTCTTTTTTCTTCGTCTTTTTCTTTTTTGCATCTTCTTCACATTCGACTATAAAATAAACACCACATCGGACCATAGGCAGTCAACACAAATATAATGATTGTTGCAATTTCCAAAAGTAAACGATAATCGACATAAGATGATGCTTCCAGTGAGAAATCATTGAAAAGTTGCGTCTCAAACGAATAATACATACTGGCCATAGCCAACGTGAAAGTTATTAGGCCGATAATATTGTGTAAAGTTTTATTAAAACGTGGCTGCAAGCTGTTCTTTAGTTCTGTGGCGTAAAGCGAGCTAAGACCGCTTAGTAGGCTGATGAATAAAATAATCATTGTAGCGAGACCTAGAAATGGAAGCATATAAATTTACAAGTTAAACAAAAAAGTCTAGCCCAAAAATTTTTATTATATAGCAAAATAAATTTGGAAACAATATTTCTCTAGGTTTTGAGAAATTAATAGTTCTCAAGTTTATATCCATCAGTTTGTATTTTACGATGTTTTCTAATTATGGGATCTCACATTTTCTCAAGTTACGAGTAATTATTGAACTGCAAATTCGATCTAGGCTCTCCAAGTATGCTAATTCAGCTGTGTACAAAAGCGTTTGTCTCAAGTCACGAATGAAGCTATTGAAAGTAAAAAATTATCAATACAGGAATGTTATGAAATCGCGGTCGCAATAGCCGAGTGGATTGCATTGCGTACTACAATTCGGAAGGCCAAGGTTCGAGTCATGGTGCGGCCATTATTCAAAATTATAGAAAATTAATTTTTCTAATTGCGTTTGCCCCTCGGTAGGGAATGCCAAGCTCACCTAGTGTATTTCTGACAAAATAAAAGCTCCTAGGTCTCCTCAGGAGGCGGCTTTGAATAGAGATTAGTACCTACACCACAATGTGACTTTAGAATTTATATATTCGACCCTTTTCTGCATTTTGACTCGAAACGAAATTTCTCCGTTCGGTAAATTTGATATCCTGCGGTCCGTTCCGCTTCGATCAATCTTCGAAGCTTACGATTATATCTATACTGCATTTCAATTGTAGTTTCGTTTTTCTACGTTGAAATTTAATTGGTCGAGAACTGTTAAATTATATATATAATTATTTTTTGCAACACAAGAGCAACATGAAAAATTGGTTATTACAAAGGCATTCAAAAGAGATATTTAAAAAGCCACCGAATAAAGATTTGAATGCCATAAATGCACTTTATCTGCCGCTAAACACTCCATGACTTCGAGAAAATTAGACAGTGACTAACACTGTTGTCTGCCAATGTTGGTAACTGCCGTCCGCAATATCTCAAAGCAGCTATTACTTGAAGAGGAGAAACGATGTCACAGTACTTGATTGAGCTTTTTCCGCTTTTTCTGCCACTTGATAGCGTGTTTATTAAGTCTAAAGTTTTTTTTTACTTCTAAATAATATAAAGCAATTGTAAGGAATTTTTCCTCTTTCAAGCTTATTTCCTTACAATTCGTCGCTCATCTGAAAAGAATCCTACATTTATCATAAGCTTCTCCTTTCAGCTCTTGCCACAGAATGGTATTGGTGCGTTTCGTTTTCCTCGTGTAATATCGCCTCGGCAATTAATTCGATTGTGACTAGTGTTAAAAAAAGGGTTCTGTTTTTATTTATTCTATTACACAGCAATTATTTGTGGAGTTACTTTAAATTACGATTGTTGCGGAGTGGAATGTGGGAACATAATTGAAATGCAGAATAGGGCTCGTGAAATATATATAAATTTAAATATTGGGAGAGATCAAACCCATTATGTAGCTTGACCAAATTTTCTCATTGCATGTTAAATGATAGCTCAATAACGCTGGTAGCTTTATTTAACAATAAAGTTAAGAAGTCGTTATGATTTTCCAGGAAAAAACCTTCTTAGTCTGTAACCAAAAATGGAAAAACTTTGAGGTTTTGGAAAATACAAGAGTTGGTAACGACTGCCGCTTTGGACTATCCTAATAAACCGCCAGTTCAGTCCTGTCTGCGACATTTGAATTTTTAAAAACAATCAAATATCATATCATAGATGCTGAGGAGTATTGGTTTTTAACTCCAAAAAAAAAAAATGTGATCGCATTCCGTTAAACTCAACGTCGACAGCAACTTTGTTAAGTCAATAACTAATATATATGTGTTTTTTCGACAACCCAGCGCTACCCAACCTCTCGCCCAACCGACACAAGGGTGCGAGCAACGGATAAACGCACAACTAGCACCCCGGAGATCTAAAACCACGTATGCCCGAACTGTGACGAACTCGAGACCGATCGTGGAAGGACGCGGTTACCTTGCCTCTTACACAGCTACAGAAAGTTTTATTTAATATATCAAATAAAGTTTTCCATAACTTAATTCGGTTATGTGTTTTGTAGCGGCCGAACTAGCACCCCGGAGATCTAAAACCACGTATGCCCGAACTGTGACGAACTCGAGACCGATCGTGGAAGGACGCGGTTACCTTGCCTCTTACACAGCTACAGAAAGTTTTATTTAATATATCAAATAAAGTTTTCCATAACTTAATTCGGTTATGTGTTTTGTAGCGGCCGAGCATTTAAACATGGCGGCGAAGAACTGAGAAAGTGGAAGCATCAGCATCTCTCAGTGTACTCTGCCCAATCCATAAATGGGGGACTCCATGGTCTGCGCCAATCTTCGTGGGATACCAGGTCCTATCGCATATAAGATTCTTTCGAGCGTATTGTGAGAGAAACTAAAGCCCACAGTCAACGAACTGATTGGACCTTATCACTTTTGCTGTAGACCTGGTAAATCAAATCTTGGAAATATCTCTCTAATTTGACAAGGTGCAATAATTTACAAAAGCGCATTCAATTCTAATCTTCCAGTGCTACTTTGAACTGAGTAGGAAGTTAAAAAGTGAAGTCATCTTTCGACGAACCAAAATCATACTCTACAAGTCACTCATCATTCCCGCCCTGCTGTATGGTGCAGAAGCGGAGAAGAGCGAAAGGTCTTGTGGAAGATTTATGGCCTTTTGCGCGTTTGCAAGGGCGAATTCCGCAGTTGATGAAGCGATGAGCTGTTACACGACGATATTGACTTAGTTCAGCAAATAAAAAGACAGCGGCTACGCTGCCTAGATCATGTCATTCGAATGCGCTCTAGCTTTGAAAGTTTTCGATGCAGTACCCGTACATGGAAACAGAGGAAGTGAAAGACCTCTTCTTCGTTCGAATGATTAACTTTAGAAGGACTGGTTTCGCTTGATATTTATAATAGGCGTCAAGCTTCGTAGTAAGCTCTTCGAGCTTCATCATCGTCGGGTGATGGAACTTTTAAACCATCGCCATCGATTGAAGTTTCGGGCTCGGCGTTTTCGGGTATTTCACTTTCACTGTCATTCTGCAGGCTGTAGAAGTGCTCCCTCCATACACTAAGCATACTCTGGACATCTGTCACCAGCCTACCTCCTTGGTCTCTAAGTGAGTATGCCCCGGTCTTCATCCTTTGAATGTCGCCATAAAAGCTCAGCTGTACCAAAAGCTATGAGCCAATTTAAAACACTATGCGGAAATAGCCATACCAGCATCTAAAATTATAAAAAATATTTTTTTTAATTGCTGGCGCCCCTCGGCCAGGAATGTCAATCCCTCCGAGTGTATTTTTGCTATGAAATAAAAGCTAATAAAAATCCGTCGGCGGTTCGGCTCTAGGTTCCTCCATTTGCTGGACAAAATCAATATGGACACCGCAAGTTGAAAGAGGAGTTAGACCGAAAAGTATTTTGGATTCTTCTTTACATTAATTATTTGAAATACATATGTAATCAAAACTATAAACTTTGTAAGTACTCACCTATAATACCATGTCTTGTGTGGAAGTGTACTTTCTCTAAACATATTTTTATAACAATGCCAATTATGCCAATTATAGAACCACACAACTGCAGCAACCAATGTAGACGTGCCTTTTCCGGACGACGACATATTTGCGTCCAAACATTTCCCCGGTAGTAGGCCATCAGGCCTTCGGACATCAAGACGAGGAACTATTTGAAATGGGTATAAATTTTTTTAAAACACAATGTTTTCAAAATGCTTATTTATTTTCTCTTCTTACCCCCAGAGTACAAATCACCGCATGCCACGGAATATCCGCACGATCCAAGCGTAAGCTCATCCAACACAAGTAGATTGTTATGAAACCGATAAGCATTCGATTAATTAGCGTCAACATGAATTCGAACTTTTGTGTAAACGTGAGTGTTGGTGGTAGCGTTGGTTGTTGGGCCAGGCGCCGTGCGCCGCAGTCTACTTGTGGTGGTGGTGGGCTGCTTATATTATGGCAGTTGTCTTGTTGTGGCTCTGATTGTGGCGAGTATGCGTCGCTAATGAAGTGTATTCTCGCATCACTTGCCTTGTTTACAACAAATTTGCCTCGACGTGTCATTGTTGAATATTAGAATTATTTTAACTTTCCGTTTACTAAAATTTGCTCGATAAAATACTGAAATCTGTTTCGCCTAAATACACCCTCGCTCGATCATTACTATTTTTGCAATAATTTCCTCGATCCCAAATATCATTTTCCATACTCCACGGTGATCTTGATCACGGTATATTGTTGATTTCTGTTCTCCACCCGCCACTTTACTTTGACTCGTGATTAATAAGCACTTGTTTTTTACTTTTATCTTTTCTTCTCAGCGCCTTTATCAGCAAGTTGTACCCGTAGCTTTTGGTATATTGCAATTGTGATTGCTTTGGCTGCCTACTCGTATCGTCAGTTGCACCTTTTTACCGCTGTTTAATTAAACAACGCGGTTGCGGCTGATGATTTGTTCTACATATGTATGTGCATACATACGAGTACATACTTATTCGAATATACATACATATACATATGTATGAATACATATTTAATATGAATGAACTTGACTGGTGGTGTGAATGACGTACTTCAATCAAAGCTGCGATCTTTAAACTGATTTTATCTAAATGGAAATATTGATGCGAGTTGTTGTAAGTAAAAAGAATGTACATATTGTACCTACACATATACATAGCTACTACATAAAAGATTAGGTGTATTTTTAAGAAATTCCAAATATATATATATTTCAATAAATTCATGGGCGCAATTAAGTAAGGGGCAAGTGAATTAAATTAGCACGCTAGATAAATTCAATTTCAAAAGTTATTCCTCCGACCATTCTCCCGTAGCGATAGTTTCTAATTGAAATAAGTAAAGTTATGAAAATAAGTGTAGGGCGGCTCGTTTTGAAGGAAGTGGATTGACTGTGCGTTTACGTCATATTAAATGATCCCCATGACAGCCGGCTCTACGCCCCGGAGTTCGCACGAACTTTATCTGGCAGTTAATTTTCAGCATCCTAACCTCACTTAGGTGCAAAAGTAAAACTTTTATATGCTTCGAACCTAGGTGATCTGGTCTGGCGATCAATTCAGCTCTAGTCCAACAGAATATGTCTTCTGAGTTTGCCATAGGCGACTTCACAATTGTGCTATCAATGTGATGATGTTGGAGCCATCTGAAGACCTACTCAGGCCTTAAGACTGATTTTTGTCAGCACTCTACAGTACCCGCTTCGTGCAACGACTAACGAATCTTCACGGTCTTTCGAATCACTTTTCATTATGACGCCCAACCCTCTGTAATATCCCAAATTCAATACATATCCAGCTCTAATCTCGATATGGGGGCTACTCAGCAGCTTCTAGAACTACCTATTCCGTATATCACTTTCGTTATGTTCTGTGAAACAGCAGCAACACATAACCTCAGTTATTCACTCCTTCACCTCCGAGAAACCAAGTTAATGATGACGTTTTATCACAATATTGAGCAGTAGCGTTTTATTGAAGGTGACATTGACCACAGGGATACTTCTCTATAATGTCAGGGTATTATCCCTGCGAGATCGTAGTGTTCAATGGATAACTACTTCACCTCTGTTAATTGCTGCTCAGTAGGATGCCGCCCTGGGTCATCAACCAAATTCTAACTGTCTTGGTAGCCCTGAACTTGTCGAAAGCCTTAAGCAATCTCAGCGTAGAAAAATTAAACATAAATAAACATAAACTAAAGGGTGTTTCTTATAGAGGTATAGAACTTTAAGTTGACATTACTTTTCAAGGTGGCGGCCGGTTTAACAGTTGTCAAGTGATTTATTTTCAGTTTGGTTTGGCAATTCATCATGAATAGACTCACGCCTGAACAACGCTTGCAAATAGTGCAATTTTATTTCGAAAATAATGGTTCTGTGCGGAAAACGTATCGCGCACTACGTCCATTTTAGCGATGTTTAGCGATGAAGCGCACTTCTGGTTGAATGGCTACGTCAACAAACAAAACTGCGGCATTTGGAGTGAAGGTAATCCTCAAGTGTATGTTGAAACACCGTTACATCCACAAAAACTGACTGTTTGGTGCGCTTTATGGGCTGGTGGAATCATTGGCCCGTATCATTGGACGTGGTACGCGATACGTTTTCCGCACATAACCATTATTTTCGAAATAAAATTGCACTATTTGCAAGCGTTGTTCAGGCGTGAGTCTATTCATGATGAATTGCCAAACCAAACTGAGAATAAATCACTTGACAGCTGTTAAATCGGTCGCCATCTTGAAAAGTAATGCCAACGTAAAGTTCTATACCTCTATAAAAAACATCCTATATGAATTGTTTTTACATCTCCAAAGCCCCTTCACCACCACCAAGAAGTCTCTTCTTGACACCATAAGCCGATGATCTTGACGTCCAGCTTATAACCCTTAGTTGAAAGTAAATGGCTGTCTCTCACTCGCGAAATCCACGGCTGCAATTCTCATCAGCAGGGCAAAAGAGCAAAGGTTAGATCTGAATGTCAGTTACTGGAATTGATATTTGACAGGCTGAACTCTGCATACGGCCGCGATTGTGCGCCGGCGACACTCAGTTCTGTTAAAACATCGGAAAAGTTCCGCATCCAATCACATCAAGAAGGATGTACAGGACCATGCAGACTTCCCCGACGCTGACGTTAGCAACGTATCTTCAGTATGCAATGAGTACCTGCACTAACAATATCTTTTCATGACTTGAATCGACTCTCTCCCTACTAATGGTATAGATCAGCTTTGCATGCTCCCAATCGGGGTTACCGATCCGCTGCGAACGGTAACAAAAACAACATCGTCACATTGATGACACAATACTTTAACAAAGAAGTGGCACTTAGACTTGATGTCAAAGTTGATGACTTTGGCAGTCGGTCAGTTAAAAACTACCAAGTTGTTGTGGATGAAAGGATGAAAAACTTGTTGCCAGCAAATAAGATTTTTGTGTCAAAAGAATATAAATCCCAATGATTGGTAAGATGCAAGTAATGTAGATAAAGACTTTTCCGGATACCTATTTATAGACCGGAATGGTAATCCTCTTGATTTTGTCCATACTTAAACTGCATAGAACCGCAATCTGGAACTTTCTTCCTGTGAAGGACTAAAAAGAAATCTAAGCTATCTTGTGGGCCTCTAATAGTCCTGATACCCCATATAAAATATGGATACTGTAGCAGGTTAAACCAATGGTGTGTTCAAATTACAATGAGACTAGCATGAAATTAAACACAAACCATCATCTAATACCTCTCTCCCTGCCGTCAGAATGCATCAAAACAAATATTTTCTTGACCTCCTAATATATATTCCTTCGTAGTTTTGCTTGCCTTTCAGGTATGTAACAGTCCAAGGTTACAAAAACTTTCCTGCAAAGAACAACTGCTTGAAGGTTTATACGATATTTTTTAAAAATTATATTTAAAGTTTTAACAACAAATTCGGCTTATTATTAACATTATATTATGATATCAACAAAATATTTGCATATGTAAATTTCATGCGAGTATTTATAGTTTATAAATTTTCTTATTTTATTTAGGACGGCCATCAATCTCTTAGAAGAATACGAATCTTCTGCAACAAACCTTTTATTGGACCAATACAGCTCAGCACCAACGACATGAGTGTAATCGTCTTCATGCAATCTGGAAGAGTTGGTTCAAAGGCAGTGCGAGCCTTAAAGAAATTCGTCTCATAGCCGTAATATTGACTTAGAAGCGCCAGAACAAAGGTTGTAAATCCAATCAAATTGTGGAATGTACGATTCAATAATGGACGGACATACTGTTTCAATTTAAGTTGATAAAGAGCCGTCAAACCGCATAGCCAGGACACCAAGCAAAGGATAAATGTAGCGAAACCTATGAGAAAGTGGTGTAAATGAGCGGAAACAAAAAATAAAAACAATTATCGAAATATATTTATATATGTATATACTAAAGAAAAATACTAATGAAAAATTAAACAAACATTGTTGGAAACATAATTTTTATTTTTTTCAAATTTATTTAATAAGAAGTTAAAATGAAAACCAAATTAGTTGATATTTTTAATTAAATTTGTTTTCATTTCATGCCAACTTACCCAGCTTGCCATGCGTACTCTTGAGCACAAATCCCTTCTGTATGCATTTATATAACGTACCGCCCATGCCCAGACCACCGCCTGCTAACTGCAGCACCCAGTGTATCGTGTGATTTTCGTGTCGTTTGTAGTGTGACGTCAGCGGGTTGGCGTTGTAGTGAACCATTACCGCTTCGGCCATCAGCAGTGAATACTAGGCGAACAGAAATCATTAGTTGAGTATACATTTTTGTGACGGATAATATTAATTAAGCGTATGATGTGATTGCAGCATACTTTTAGGCATCCATTTAAATGTCTATTTGATGCGATCTGTGGTACGACAGTCGATGTGTATGTGTTTGTTTGTGTTTATTGAATGGCACTTTGTCAGAAATGTGGGCGGCTTTTGTTAGATGATTTATTTAATTTATATATTTATATTTATTGTAAACAATAAATTCTATTCTATTATGTATGCATGCACATTCCTATATGAATGTGTACATATATATACGTATATACATTTATTTAATGCAAATAATATATTCATACGTAAGTTTATTCGCATATGAAGAATATAAATAAAGTGAAATTAAAGAATGTGTGTAAAATAAACCGCGGAAGTATATCCTTTTTAATTTTTGAATGATATTTTGCGCTTAATTTTAAATTTTTTTTAAAGGAATATTATTTATTTTGGCTTTACAATCATTTAATTAAAAAATTATTTTATTTAGTATAATACAAAAAATGCTACTTTACAATCATTATTGAATTATTTTTTCGATCGAATACTCTCAGATAAAGACACTTATTCATCTTATATTAACGAATGCTTTATTTAATTTTTTTTTAAATAAAATTGAATAATTTTTAATAGTTCAATTCAGTTCAAAATATTGTTGATCGAACAATAGGACTGCTGAAAAAACCATGCTGATGTTTATTGAGTAAATTATGTAGGATGAGCACTGGAAACTACTATACAACAAAAAATAAAGGATTTTCCAATAGGGATGATATGATTTCTAATTGTCGTTTTGGCAATTTTTAATATGTCATGATCTGTCATTTTTTTCATTTTATTCATTAATGTTTACAATTTCATCATGGCAAGATATACTCAAGAACAACGTTTACAAATTATTCAATATTATTATCAAAATAATAGTTCTGCAATTTCAACTTTTTGTGCGCTTTTGCATTTTTTTGGTTGTAATAATCGTCCACCTATGCTCACTATTCGTTGAATTGTTGAAAATTGTGTGCGCGCATTTTCTTTGCATAATGTTCAAGTGCCAATAAGACAAGATTCGGCCGAAGTAATGAAAATATTGCTGCCGTTCAGGCAAGTGTTGCTGAAGACCGCAATTTGTCGATTCCAGACGTTCTCAAAAATACTTATTATTTCGTATAAAATTGTTCTCACTTAAGAACTGAAGCCATTGGACCACCATAAACGTCGTGAATTTGCTGATTTCGCTTTGGAACAACTTGAAAACGACAGCGATTCTTTTAGGAAAATCATCTTCTCCGATTAGGCTCACTTTCATCTGAGTGGTGCGGTAAATAAACAGAAACCATTACATTCATCTAAATTGACAGTTTGGTGTGGTTTTTGGTCTGGTAGAATCATCGGTCCGTACTTGTTTCGAAATGAAACTGGTAGCTCACTATCGATGGGGAGCGGTATAGATCGATGATAACCAACTTTTTATGGCCACAATTGGAAGATGTTGATCTTAATAACATCTGGTTCCAACAAGTTGAGGGGCTATGTGTCACACAGCACCTGAAACAATCGAATTATTGCGAGAAAGGTTTGGAGATTCGATTATTTCAAGAAATTGTGATATTGAATCGCCTCCAAGAAGTTGTGATTTAACACCATTAGACTACTTCTTGTGGGGTTATTTGAAGTTATTGGTCTTTAGCAATAAACCAGACTCTCTTCAAGCTTTAAAAGTCAATATTGAACATGCTATTCATGACATACGACTTGATTTAGTGGAAAGTGCTCAAAAATTGGGTTCATCGAAAGAAAACATAGTTTTTGCTTTAAAATAAACAGCCGAAAAGATCAAAATATAAAACACAAAAATTAAACACATATTGGCTCAACATATGTATAAATTAAAAAAAAAAAAAGTTTGCAAGGAACTCGAATAGTGAAACAAGGGCACCGCATGCCGGACTCAAAGCGAGTTTTAAGTAAATTCCTGTTATATATATTTTAGCCTTGATTCTGATATAAACAATCTGGCAGGATTCTTATATATTTACATGATATAAACATTTATATTTACTTATACTAAGATACGAAGAAACGTTTTATAATTATATATTTGTAGAGCAATTATCATATTATTTATCTCAACTTTTACATAACACTTTATCTTAACATTGTTTCCAAGCACTTAAGCCACACACTAATCACATGGATTGGCCGTGAAATTTCTTTTAATTTTTGAAATAAAAAAGAACAATATTTTAATTAATGTTTTCCACTAGTAAATTAATGAATATGATTTTGAAGCGTTAAACCATAGGATATACCCATAAATATACACTAATGATTTGGAATTTATCTTTGTGCAACACGCGAGACTTGCACTATAGAATGTCCTGTTCGACATTACACTTCTTTGGAAATACCTTAATAATTTTCTTCACTTACACCAAGTGTCACCAGCCACGCATGTAGTGATGTCTTCTGCAAGCCATTATTTATACATAGCCAACTCATATAAATGGTCACAAAACCGATGCACATTTGATTCAATACAAAAAGGATTGTTTCCAAACGTTGAAAGGCCGTCGTTTGCCAAATTGACTTCTTGATGGTGGTGGGTTTTTCATCGATATAAGTTTCCATTTTACTGTAGGCGTAATGCGAATAACGCGATTGCCGTGTTTGAAAACACGCCGCTGAGGAGGTACTGCATGCGGCCGCGAAAAGACTTGACGTATAAGTGGTGATCGGATTTGGTAAGCTTTGATAGGCGATGCCGTTTTTGTTGTCGCTTGCTCCAATACTTTCATTGGAATAATGCTGCTCTACCGAATGGTCACTGTCGAAGTGTTCGTCATGCGTTTGAATCGACTCCGCAGCAGCCGCTTCGTTTGCGGCAATGTTTATATCTGCCGCCGTCGCCGTCGTTATATCGTGACCGTTAGTTGTTGTGGAAGAGTGATTTTTCAATGTTGTACTGCCATAGTCGTTGTATTTCGAACTGATCGTTGCCTCGAGACGCTCGGCGGAATTCAACATTTTTAGTTTAGAAAATATGTATGTAGGCAATTTTGTTTGTTCAAATGTTTGATTTTTTGTATTATTTACAACTATACTTTCATAATATTTTGGTTTGATATATTACTGTGCTTTTTGTGACTTTCGTATGGCTCACCTTATCAATAATATATATATGTATATACATATATATATATATATATATATATAAATATGTATATATACATATATATATATATTCAGGGCTATTCTACATTTCGATTACGTTTCCGCTCTCCGCTCCGCCACAATCGAAATTAGGTATTCTGAGTTACGATCGAATCGAAAGAAGAAGAGGAAGAGAGGATATATTTTCGAAGTCAGCTGGTTGCATGTGAATGTGCGAAATTGAAACAAAACAAAGCAAACAAATGCAAAGAGTATTTGTACAATTCAAATAAATTTAAATAAAATCGTGTTTTTAATGGTTAATGAGATCAATAGCCTAGACGATATTTCATGAGGATTGCGAGACAAGTGTTATCAATTTCAGATGAGTGATGAATTTTATGAAATTGAGTTTTTAATTGGTAATCCTTTATATAACAAACTTCAAACTTAATAAAGATGCTTTCAAGTATGTCCTGGATAGTTTTTCGCAAGAAACTCAATCAAGTACTTTAGTACTTTGACATGATTATCTCCACCTAATCGAATAGTAGCAGATTTTTTACGGAAGGTAGTTACCAACATAGTGTTCGGCAGATTACATACATAGGAATGTGTCACTCAACAGTGTCAATGCCATTATACAACTTTCTCGAAATCATGGAGTCTTTTACTGGCGGATCAATTGTATTGTTTTTATGTTGTATCAAAAAGCATCATTAAACAAATTAAACTAAAAAAAGACATCGTTATGACTTTTCCAATTATCAAAATCATGTTTTATTAACATTTTTGTTAAAATTATGTTACTTAAGTACACAAAAATATACAATCAAACTGTTCTCCGCCAACTAAATTACAACGTACAAAAACGTAGCTACGATCGAAATGCAGAATACATAAAATTTGATAGAATCGAAAGTTTCGAAGATTGATCGAAACGAAACGTAACGCAGAATACCAAATCCGCCGAACGGAGAAAATTTCGATTCGAGTCGAAATGCAGAATAGGGCTGATTATTGATAAGGTGAGCCATACGAAAGTATTAATTGAAGATGCTTTAAGTTATTTTATTTCCAAACATCTTGACGAGTTGTCTGTTATGGTTTTGCATTGATAGATCGAGCTTTTTAATTTTAATGCAGGTACATACACCTACATCTTGATTTAGGATATTTTTTTTTTTCAAATATAAAATAGCGAATGAAGACAGTGGAAGGATAAAAGATGATAACCCCCTTTTTTCGTGTGACTAAGTGTGAAGTGAACCGAAAATTCAGAAGTAATGTCGATTTGTGATCAAGTTTAACATTTCAGGTAAAAAATGTGGGTGCATATTCGTAGTCAAGTTAGAGTCGGGTTTTCACTTAGAGCCAGCTCTAAAGTTAGAGTGAGAACATGCTGTTACTAAGGCTGTTGCTAACTCTATGAAATTGGGCGCCTTATGGAAATATTCGAAGAAAATGCGGACATTGGGAGATTAAAAGACCAATAAGGGTTTAGTTGGCAAGAAATCAAAGACTATTGGCCTATGATTGCGGTTTACCTGAAATGCCTTGAACCGACGTAAAAAACCAGTCCAGAATAACAACTTTGAGTATGAATAGACCGTTTGAAATCATTAACCTCATCGGGGGTCCACCATGCCCAAATATGTTGTTTTGTGATATTTGTATCTTCTTCAATAACGACAGAAACATCTTAATAACCTAACGAACACAACTGAATATGGTTGCAAAACATAATACACAAAATTAGTTAAGTTGAGTTGTATTATTTGAGTTGTAAACCATCACACGGGCATAGTTTTGGCGAGTTTGGAAGAGGCTTGGACATTTCAACTACTTTATGTCTACCGAGAGTGCTACATACATATGTAATATTTTATTCACTTGATTTAAAGGAAAAATACTTATTTCAAAAATTTATTAATTGTTATATTTCTTACGAACAAATCTTCGCACTCTAGTTATCCTATGTAAATACAAAATATATGTCGATATACTTCAAATGTATTGAATGATTATCAACATAACTTTTCCGTTTTGAAAAGTTATTATTATTATGGAAAAGTTATAGAAGATTACTTAAAGGATCTTGCTGGTGCATTGACTATGATACCCGTACACATAAAGTTAGAGCATATTTTTAGTGTCCCACTAACTAAAAGCCCACGATTATAATTTTGGCCCGTGGTATTTATTATAGTCATAGCCGGAATACAACAAATTTAACGAAAAAGAGATAGACCTGGTGCAATATATATTAAAAAGTTCAATTATATTATTGATGAAGAAAGTACATAGCGTTGAGTTTTTGCTAGCAAAGTATAAGGAAGCAACTTGTTGGTTAACTCAATCATTGTTTAGGACAAAAGTTAGTCAAGGCGTATGAGTAACCTCACAAATGCCAAATTCTGAAATGGTCTGAATATTAATAATTTTGTTACAGAGTGTATAGAAATTTTAATCTCAATGAATAAGCTGTTTTCTCCCTAGAATATATTTGTATTTATGTTTTATTTGCTGTACAAAAGTTGTCACGTTTTTAAGCGTTGTTGCCTGTGGATTTGTAAATTAAAAAACAAAAAGCGATTAGCATAGGCAAATATATGTACATATATGTATATACATACACATATCAGTGGCGGATCCAGAATTTCCAGAAGGGGGGTCCTAAAATATATTCAATCATTTTGGAGACATCAGACACAATTAAACTGCAAACGTAGATTCGAATTTAAGATTTACATTTCTTCCGAAGGGGGGGGCGGATCCAAAAACCCCACCTGTGGATCCGCCACTGATACATACATATATATATATATATATATATATATATATGTTCGTATATTTGTGCATTAACTACAACTTGGGTAGTTTTGTATTTATATATACACTCATTCATTCAGATCAACAAGATAAATGGTAAACAGTTTTCAGCTGAAATCTCATGTTATTCTATTATTATTGTAGTTGTGTTCCAAGAAATATGCAGCTTTTGAAGAGTCATATGCTAATATTGAACTATATACATTTTGTATATAAATTTGCATATGAACTTATTCAATCCACATACATATGTACATATATATTATATAAAAGATTTTCAATTTATTATGTTATTTTTCACACACTACTTAAAATATATTGGACTGAGCAGGAGTGATTAGATTTCTCTTTTTTGAAACATTCGATATTGGAACACGTTCCTTTTGTGCTTTAAAAAAATTTAAGTTCTAATTATCTATGTGATGTGCTTGCAATCTTGGGGAAATATTTCTTCTGCCGAAGTGAATTTTAAACTATTTTTGAAGTGATATTGCTCAAAAATCTCGATTTTTAACATTTAGAATTTTTGCACTATGGATTCGCAACAATATAGAAGAAATATAAGTATATAAGGAGTAAAATAAAATAAAATAATTTAAAACAAAATCAAATCAAAAAAAAAAAATTGCTAAAAATGCTAACCACTCGAAATAAATTAACATAAAATAAAATAAAATATTATACAGCGAAATTAAGTAAAAAAATTAAAATAACATAAAGAGTTAAATTAATGAAATGAAATAATAGCGAAGGAAGTAAAATAAGAGAAAAAACGATTAAAAAAAATATAAAAAAAATAAAAACAATGAAATAAAATTTTATAAAATTAAATTATTTAAAATAAAAACAGTAAATTAAAAAAAAAAACAAGAAAGAACGACTGTCTTCGGCCATGCCGAAGTTTTTATACCTTTCATGAACATTTCAAATTTATTGCAAACTCGATTTTGATAATTTTCAGTGTCAATATCAACTTGAATTTACGTCTGATGATTTTCACTATTAATATGCAGTTCATAATAGTTGCGGATAATTCCAAATTTCATTTTCCTAAATACTTTTTGGCCTGATTTTGACCAAAACCTCACATCTGAAAATATCGGTGTGTGGGAGCTATATGCTATATTCGTCTGATTTCAATGATTTTCAAAACCAATATGCAGTTCATTATGTATTTGTAGTATACCAAACTTCACGTTCTTAGGTATTTTTTTTTGACAGATATATGACCCAAAATTTCAAATCTGAAAAATCTGTCGTTTATATGCTATAGTGGTCCGATTTGGCCGGTTCCGGTTGAGGGACTAGCTTGCATTAAAACAGACAGACAGACAAACAGACGGACAGACGGACATGACTAAATCAATTCAGCTAGTGATTCTGATATGATCGGTATAAATTTCGGTGGGTCTATCTCTTCTCCTTCTGGTACTTACATACTCTGGACCAAAGTTAAAATACCATTTCGTGTACATGATTTATACATGTACAATTAAATGAAAAAATAAAAATAAAATAAAATAATATCGCAACTCGTAAATGTCTAATGGTCATATAATTCAGAATTAGCTGTATAATTTTATTGCATTTTAAAAAACCCAAAATATGAAAGGTAACACGTGTTATATATATATGTAGTTTTTCATTTTAAATTTTTATTTCTATGAGATCAGAGTGCATTGCAGAAATTAATGCTTTGTAATATTCCTCGAACATTAGTTTCATAATAGACTATATATTTTTTGTTTGTGTTAAATGTTTCAGCCGAAGTAATGTTGTACATATGAACACAAGTTTAACTCATATATCGTAAAATATAAATATAGGCTGAAATGATTATACGAATGTGTTCGTAAGCTCAATCCTATACAATAGACATTTTCCACAGAATTGTAGATAAGCGCGTGACGATTTTTATACAACAAAGCAAAATAACTTTATATCACCTAGTTAGATTTATACACAACAAAAATTAATTTACAATTATTGCGTATTCATCTACCGAGACGACCGACTGTTGTAATCATACTGATAAGTGAACAAATTGTTCGAATGCTGGTATAATCTCTCTCTCAACGGCTACGATCTTTGTTTTATTTGTTAGCATGTAAACAGGTTTTGCAAAATAATAACAATAACGAAGCGCATACATAAAACTTTTTATTAATAAACATGTGAGTATCACGAGAAATTACACCGAATCGGAATGAGCGGGGATTTACTGCCTTGATGACACTGATAATTGTTTTAATGTCAAAGAAATTAATATTAATTAAAATAATGTAAATAGTAAAATAGTAACAAAATCAAATAAAACAAATAAAATAAAATAAAGTAAAATACAATAAAATAAAACAAAACCAAGTAAAAAATAGAAATAAATTAAGTTAGGTAAAATATTAATACTAATTCTTACGTATTTTAATATCTCTAAGCACTTTTAAGGAAAAACATACTTCACATAAAATGAGATAAAAATATAAACTATTTGAGTTAACACTTGCAATCAACTATATCGGTTGCACTTAATGGTAATACAATTCCCAGCGCTCGGCGCTTTTTAATCTATGCTATTTTTTCAACGTTCTTGAATCAAGTGCATGTAAAAGTAAAGGTTGATAAAATTGGAGCACTTCAACCGCAAAGGTTAGTGAGTAATGCACATTTTTTTAACATTTAACACTTAACAACTTTGGTACATTATTATTTATATTTATATAAGGCTTGTTATGAGTTCTTTTAAAAAGCAGCTCTGTCGTTTTTACTTGACGTTTAAGGGTATTCAAAATAATACTTACTAAAAAAATTGAAGACTTTAAAGATTTAATTACCCATCGAAAGGCAGAGGTTTGAACTTTCGCGTGCGAAATAAAATATATTGTATTGGCAGTCTTCAGAACCTCTTATGAACTGACACATGATTCAAAATTAATTAACGGTATAAAATAGAGTACATATACTATATATGAAATTTGTTGTCTATTATATATTGTAATTTTTTCCGAATTACAAGCTATTGTAACCAGAACAAGCGTTAAAGGCATTAACCTCAAAAACTGGTTTTTAAATGCACGTGAGCATTTACGAATTGCGTTAAGAAATTTTTAATGATTTCAAAACAACCGTAGATGTTATTAAAAGTTAATGTAGTGCATTTAGTTACTGAGCTTTTAAAATTTAAGAGGCACGAGAAGGCTCGTGCTGAAAACCCGTTGCTTATATTTATTTGCTAATATTTATTACCAAATAGAAGTTTAGGAAATATTTCTGTTATATAAAAATTGTTGTTACATAATTGTTCAAAATTACATAATGGCTCCAAATTTTTTTCTTTCTAAATATATGCATCGTATTAAAGTGCTCGGTAAAGGCAACGGACACACAGTGGACGAGGTTGTATGGAGAAAGCAGTCATAAATACTTCTTATTAAAATATCCTTCGAAATTTTGTTCCAAAATTATGCAAACAAACAGTGGTTGTACTCAAGTATCTCAAAAACACTACTCCAGCGCTTACGACTCTCCGACCTCAAATTAATAATTTGAATTAATAGTAAAAAATGTCCAATTTAGGATATTTTTACTATGTATAATAGCCGAATGGTTAACAATACGTACTGCCATTCGAAAGGACAGGATTCGAGTCCAACCAACATCCAAAATTATAGAAAATTTATTTAAATAAAAATATTAAGATAATTTACTAATGGTGGTCGCTCCTCGGCAGGAATATCAACCACTTCGAGTATATTTCTGACCTGAAATAAAACATCCTCATAAAAATCCATTAGCTGTTCAGAGGCAGCATAGAATAAACAGTAAATTCTTCCATTTGTTGGCAAAACATTATATATACATATATATTGATCAAGCAAATCAAAAATATATGTTTTATAACAGGTTTATGCTCAGGTGGCAATAAACGGATCGGATGTTATCAATAAACGGTTCAATAAATAAGTTGCCACGGGAGAAGTGTTCCGTGTATGCTGTCAAACCAAACATGTTTTGTTTCAGTTAATAGTCAAGCATTTATGAAACCGCACGCGTTAAAATTGTTGAAACCTACAATAAAAATGATGATTCACATCTGTCCACGTTTCGTGCTTTGAGAGGAGATTATGGGGCACAACTAGTCAAGCAGTTGGTAAAATTAAAAAAAAAGTTGTAGAGACTGAATGAATCGGTTACAGATATTGTAAGGCCTATGCATCATTTTTTTGCTTGTTCCACCTCAAATATCGCTGCTGTAAGTGAAAGTGTAGCCGAAGATCCGAATGTGTCTATTTCTCGACGTTCTCCAGCTCACACAAGAACTGAAGTCAGCTGACCATTCACAACGTTATGCTTACGTTGATTGGGTGTTCGAACAACAAGCAGTGGACCGCAATTTTTTCTAAAAAAAATTTCTTCAGTGAGGAGACACATTTCTCACTCGGTGGATACATAAATGAGCAAAATTATCTCATTCAGGGCCCCGAGAATCCTCAACTAATTGAAGAGAGACTATTACACCAAAAAAATACCAAATAGGATTTGAAAACGATTACGGCGAGACTGCCAGTGTCATTTTGGAGCGTTATGGTCATATGATAACCGACTTTTCTTGGCCTGCAATTGAAGAACACGACTAGGACAGTATGTGGTTCCAAAGAGCTGTTGCAACATGCCACACAACACGAGGGAGTAATCTCTCGTCTTCGTGACGTCAAATGGTCACGTTACTTGAAAACCAACACCTGAAGTTATGGCTGAGAGCTGGCCAATATGTGTCAAAAAGTGGTCGAAAATAGCTTCAAATGGATCGAAGTTGTAGTGTTTCACGTATAATGCCAAGGTTCAAAATGTTCGTTAGTATTTTATTTACGTTTATTTTAGAAACCGCCAAATGGATACCCCTGTATAAAACATCATCCAATTAGGTCGGTAAGCCAGTAATTTGAGCAGACAAGTCAGCAATATTGAAAACTATTATTATAAACTATACCATTTTTAATCGAAACTCTGTCTAAATCCTTTTTTCCTTTTCATAAGTTGGGCCTTTTCTTCAAGGGAGCAGACTTGTAAATAAAGTTTACGGAAGTTCCCATCTATCTTACACATTCCTTTTTTTTAGAATCCAAAATACAACTCTCGAAACAAACGAAGACGACAATCACAATAAACAACACAAAAAAGCACAGTCTGGCACAACAACAAATAACAACGAATATATGCAAATATTTTCGGATGCATTGGCGAATATTTTGAAAGTAATTTGATTGTTAGCTTTAATTAATTTTACAACAAAAAGTCTAAGAGATATTTGAGGTTAAACACGAATTTATACGAAAGTAGGCACACATCTTACATCAATAAAATAAAACAAACGTAACATACCAAGAACTCGCAAATTATCATAATTTATACTGAATACTTTTCTTAAAAAAATATTTAAACTTTCTATTGTCCAAGCGGTTTGCTTTTAAAGAGCATTTGAACATTTCTTGACAGCTTCTCTCTCAAGTTGCTCACACAGGAAATCCGAATCCGTTTCGTTCTCTGCTTTTTGCAGTCAATCTTAAAGAGAGTCGTTATAGTGAAGCAAGAATGCATTTAAATCAATGGTCGCCAAAATAAAAATAAAATAATGCCAACAAGAGAAAAGAATATGCATTAAGAAAAGTAATTAAATTTATTAAATCAACTGAAAATGTCTTTTTATTGAATACTTGCAGTGTTTGTTATCTTCATACAATATAATAAACATTGTTTGTTACTAAAAAGTATTTAAAATCATCAAATACTTATGAGTGCCAGAGAATAAGAGAATACGTGTAAGACGCCACAATTATGCTATGAAACGGCGACCAGTGATTTAAATATATGGACCTAAGATGTTGTTGACGCATTTCTAACTAAAGTTGTGACTTTTTTTTGCCATGGGAACGGCCACTATGCGAGTTAAGCATTGGTATAACTGTTCATTGATAAATGTAAACAAAAATTCAAAACAGCCACAGCCAAACTGCTGGTTGTTGGTGCAAAGTGTATTCAAAACTTACATTAAGTAATGTAAACAAAGAAATCAATTTAAAATACAATATACATACATACGTTTTCCGGTCAATAAAATAATAAGGTTTGGATTCAATTAAAGATTAGAATAAACATACTGAAATGAAGACATTACCAAAAATTGAATAATAATTTTAGAATAAAGTGTTAGGTTTTAATTGACAACGCAACAGAAGACGTTCGTTTTTTAAAACTCGTTACAAGTTCAGAAGAACTTAATTTGAGAGATCACATTTGTAAATATGTAAGGACAATAGGTTAAATTAAAATTGTTTATATAGCAATTATATAATATAATCTGCTATAATTTCTGCTTCCAATCGTATTTCTGATAAGATAATTTAAATTCTGATTTCATTAATCGCAATCATTGAGTAGTACTAACAAAAGAAAAAAAAGTACTTATCACACTATGCGGTTGTAGAAAAAAGGAATTCGCATTGTACATACATACGTATCTACATACATATGTATATATTTGTTAAAAATTATAATTCAAACATATCGCAGAAGCTTGCTGTTTAACGTGAAATAAAAATGTCTCACAGACATAGTTATCTTACTTACATTAGAACAGTTAAAGTTATGAATCATGTGCCGCACGCTTGCAGAAGGAGAAAAAAATGGGCGGATCAGCTTATAGATTTCGTAACTAACAGAATATGCACATATCTAGTATGTACAGACGTACATACATATATAGGTGTAGAAAAATATATATTTAAAGTTTTAATTTCCAATTATGAATATCGAGGTAACTTGACCCCGTTTGCTGTTTTACAGTTTTAATGAGCAGAATTTCTTGGGCGTACGTACAAATGTACATATATATGTGGTATGTTCATTAACTTATGCCTATACTCGTATTAACAGTAAGCTGTACACTTGCGCAAACGCTAAGTATTCGAATAATGATTTATTTTAGCAACATTTGATTTACTTTCAAAAATTGTATTTAGCTTAAGCAATGTGGCATTGACGGAATGTTGAGTTTCAACTTATTTCTATACAAAACAATTAAACAATCGTATAGTAATAATTTGGTAAAAACATATGTATATTTATATATATATTATTATTATCTCCAAAGGTTTGCCCACCACCCGCCTATTCACTCGAGGGACTCGGTTCGCATTGCGTACGGAACATTTTTTGTTTTTAATTAATATCAAGTTATGGTGAGCAGGCGTTTGCTTAGTGTCGAGAAATAAAAAATTTCAACTACAGGACAAAAATTCATCAGCTGATTTTTAAAAGCAACTTAATTCAAATATAAAATATTATTTAGTAATAAGTTGAGAGTTGAGACAAAATTGTTTTATTAATATGAAAAAGCGACTCAGAATGAGAATTTAAATCAAGAGACAAACTATGCAAAGGTTCGCGTAATTCGAAATGCGTTTAACAAGTTTTCAGAAACAACCATGAAAATAACACCAATCATTTCCCTGCGACTGTAAAGAGCAAAGCAGTTAAAAAGTTTTAGGACGACTAGTAAATATAAGGAGAAACATTATATTAGGAGTCTCATTCGGAGTTTCTTAAGGCAAAAATGAGAAATTGTTTTTGAATAGATTCTATCCTATCAGAGTAGATTTCATACCTCGGGTTTCACATTATCGATCCGTATTCCAGATTAGGCCATACTAGATTAGGCCTTACTATGACAGCATTTGAGTTTTTTTTAAAAAAGTTTTAATAAATTTATCTCACAAACACGATGACATTCCTCAAAATTTAGTTCATATATGTACATCCGTTTCGAGGTTCCTTACTTTTTTAATGAAAAAAAAACACAGAAAATTCAAATTTAATGAGGAAAGTTTATTAT
Source organism: Neoceratitis asiatica (assembly GCA_030068015.2). NCBI lineage: Eukaryota > Metazoa > Arthropoda > Insecta > Diptera > Tephritidae > Neoceratitis > Neoceratitis asiatica. The sequence continues at coordinate 76,416,349 of CM061524.1, forward strand.
CATTCGATAAAACATTCTTTGGCATTTTTTTTTGTAGATTATCTCGTTCAAGTGTTGGCCGCATCTATGTCTCAGATGGTCCATCGGTTGAGTCCAATTTTCGATGACTCGTTCGAGCATTTCGACTGGTAACTGGCGAATGACACGCGTAACGTTTTGTTCCAAGGCCTGAATCGAAGTGGGATTATACGCATAGACTTTAGACTTTACATATCCCCACATAAAAAAGTCTAACGGTGTAATGTCACACGATCTTGGTGGACGTGGTCTATTCGGTCGAATATTATCCAATAATGAATGCTGGGTCTCAAGATGGGCGATGGTGTTGCGAATAGTACGCTCAGTAGGCCGATTATGTTGATCGTATATATATATTCGTAAAAAAGTTGAATAAGTTGTAAACGTTGTTCAGATAAAAAGGCAAACAATACTGAACAAAAATAACATGACAGCTTGACACGACTCACGTGTGATCTGTCAAAAAAAAGGCTTTTAAAATAAGTACCTCTACTTGGATTACCCTTTATTTACTTACTCTTACGGTTCTCTGTGATGCAAAAATGAACACACCTAGATTAAAAGGCATTTACTTCTTCCAAAGTTTTTCCGTTCAATCGAAAACGTCTGTTATTAATATGTGGTCGCATCCAAACTTAGCTCTTCCCTACCAGTAGTAAAATATTTAGTGTAATTTCGCATCAGTTATCGCACTTTTTAAACAAAGGATATAAAGAAGTAATAATTCATAAATATACATAAAAAGCATCCCTGCAGGAAAAAAAATAGTTGTTATCTAGAATCCTACTAGTTTCCACTTTGGTACTAAGTAGTTCATCCTCCATAGACTTCCCATGTGTGGAACTGGTTTTTTAACATGGCGATTTCCTACGAACGGGCAATTCGATTCGGTCAGAAATAAAATAATAAATTTGCCTGCAAGTGAGAATGGAACAGAAAACCTTATGCGTTACAGTGATTACCTCTAACCACTCGGCTATCTTTGTGATTTAAAGAGTAACGACATATGTACTCTGCACTTCAACAGTGCTTATTAGGAAATTAAATGCAGCCGTGGCATACTAAAAATAACAACAACATATGGTTCAAATTATTATTATTCCCGTTACTGCTGAACTGTTATACAAATAACAAATTGATATGATTTCTAGATTTATATCGGAACGAATTTCCGTCATCCCTTGTCAAATTTGGTTTAGTAACACACCGGTTTCGGCAAACCGCCATATTCAGTGTTTGGTTTTGTAACACTGAAGATGGCGGTTTGCCGAAACCGGTGTGTTACTAAACCAAATTTGACAAGGGATGACGGAAATTCGTTCCGATATAAATCTAGTATCCACCCTGTCGGAAAAACACAAAACCAAATCAACTGATATGATTTCCTCATATTTCATACTAGCACCAACTAGAATATTTGCATTTTAGTTTAGTTTTCTCTGGAGGAAGTATATGTGCACTTGTATGTACATACATACATAAATAATATGACATTCGAAAGGCGCTTTGCTTAGTCATTCAAATACATAGGGGGGTTTACCAATGTCATACACTCATTAACAAAAAAAAAACAGCAACCAAATTGAACTGCGACGTCTTTTTTTACCGTGAAATTTTGTATTCCAGTTTAGCTAATGATTTAAGAAGAAAAAATTGTTTTTGTTTATATGTAGCATGATGCTTGTATTGGCGGCATAAAGCATTCTAAAGTATTTAGTTTTTTACTTGTTGCTTTTCCATTAACACGAATTTCAAATTCGTATTTGTGACTTGCAAGGAAAGGCGCTTTGATTCAGTCGTGTTTCAAGCTCAATGAGAGTAAGTTGTGAGTTTGTGTATTGTGAGCGAAAGCGTCTAATCTTACAAATTGAGATTTTCTGGTGGTTTTAGCTGGTGTAAAATAGTAAATAAAAAATAATGTAATATATACATATATTAAAACAAATTTATCTGAAAAGTGTACAAAGCCAAATAGACATACCAAAAAATAAATAGTAAACTGTATAAATATAGAATAGTATCAACAAAAAAAAAATTTAATAATCTGTGAATGGTAAGTGAATATTTAAATTTTGTCCTTCAAGAAAAATACGACTGTTCAGTGTGCAGATTTAGACGCGTCAAAACTGAAATTACTTAAAAACTTACTCTTATTGACATTGAAGCATTAGCGAGTTGGCTTTAGTATTTCACTGCCTATTGTTTCTAAACGCTTAGACCGAATTAATTAATTTATAAAAGAATTTATAGGCAATTAAACTTTTGTTCCCTACTTGTTTTGTGTTGTAGTTTTTCCACAATGGTTTAACAAAATTAGTATATTTTCACACATTCGATATTCACGTTTTACTTCTTTCACTAATTTTATCATATTAAACACATTTAATTTAAAAAAATTTCTTCATCTATCATTAAATAATAAAACTTGTATTTATTGTTCATTTATTAAGTAGCGATTAATGCACATTTTTGACATTCGAGACATTTGCGCGATTTTGTTTGCGGCTTTTTGATGCGGGACAAACAACATCTGTTAATATTTTTGCACTTGGATGCACTTTTTTATTAGAATTTATTTATAAATTAAAAGTATGTGATTTATTCGATTATTTTCTTCAAATTTGTGCTTTAGAGTGATACTTAATATTAAAATTTATGCATTCATTGAATGGCAACTGTTAAATTACGAAGAAAAGAAGAGCAACAGAAAAGCCACATAACCCAACAAACCAAAATGAATGGTATTTAATGCTCTTTTTATATATTTATATTTCTTAGATTCCTAACTGAATGTAATGGGATCGGGAAAATAATGGCATTTTAGAAGGAAATCATTAGTTCGATTTTTTTTACAAAATAAAACATAGCAAATATTTAACAAATACTGGGCAAGGGTGGCCAGAGGCCTCTAATTCATAAAATTGTTTCATTTACAAATATTTTGCAAGGCGTAACTGGCTCTATAATTAAGCTCCCTGCAACTTTAATCAATAACTTTTAAAAATATTGGTCTAAATGTAAACGGCCGCTGAATTATATGTATACTTTAAAGTTCTAAAAAGTGCTTTCTCGCTTTTCAAGAGCTTCTGCAGAGCTTGGTAATTGTCTAGAATAGCTACTTTTGTTAAAACGTTATTAAAATTAACAAAAAAAAAAACCATACCAATAGATTCGTTTTGACGCGAACATTAATTATAGACCGGGGGAAGACCAATTTTCCAAACAATTTTTTAGTTATTAACAAAATAAGTAACAATATTATGCTTATTAGTTGCACTCACAATATGTGTTATTTTGTGAATATCGTTGTGAAATACACACAAAAAACTATGTAAATCGATGCATCAAGGAATATACTTTAATTATAAATCGGTAGGAGTGAAATTTTCCGCCAAAATTTTTAGTTATTAACAAAAGATGTAAGGAAATAATAAAAATCGCTTTAAATTGATTCAAATTGTTGTTGTTGAACAACAACTATCAAATAAACTGCAGCTAACTTTGTTAAAGTTTGAATGCAAATGAGTTAATGGTAATTACGTGCGAGTTTTGCTAAAAATGATCCAAACTGATGGGTTTTTTTTCGTAATAGGTGTTTGAAGATGTTATTTCGATTAAAAGTAGCGGAAAGCGGAGTTTTGCCTAAGCTTTTCATTATTAATATTTAAAATTGCAATAAATATTAAAAAAATGGGTTGGGTTCAAATACTTTGTAAGGCGGAGGCGGTGTTGGTTCGGTTATTTTTTTAAAGCGCGGCGCATACAAAGTATTAGAACCCAACCCCTTTTTTAATATTTATTGCTATTTTAAATATTAATAATGAAAAGCTTAGGCAAAATTACGCTTTCCGCTACTTTTAATCGAAATAACATCTTCAAACACCTATTACGAAAAAAAACGATCAGTTTGGGTCATTTTTAGCAAAAATCGCACGTAATTACCATTAACTCATTTGCATGGCAACTCATCAACTCAAAAGCGAAGTTAGCTGCTTCTTGGCTGAAAGCCTTCTGCAACAACAATTTGCACAAATTTATAGGAAAAAAGGTTCAATATGTCATTTCGTTACTTATTTTGTTAATAACTTAAAAAGTGTTTGGAAAATTGCACCTCCCCCGATTTATAATTAAAGTTCACTTAAAAACGAATCTTTAGGTATGCTTCTTTACCAATTTTATTCACGTTTTAACAAAATTAGCTATTCTAGATAATTACCCAGAGCTTTTTAGGAACTCAGGGAGATAAAGTTACATTAATCAAAAGCTTAATTCATTGTCTTTCGAATAGTCCTAATTGCAAGAGCCTCGGCCTCTGCGTTTGCGCCCCACACTCCTTTAAAGTGGGATACTGTTCTAATGAATTAGCAATTGGAATTACAGATTAGGATAGAAGTTTTTGTTATGAAACATATAGGTGCTGAAGCTTTTTTTCTGAATGGTAGAAATTGGAAAAAAAGTGTCCTTTTCTAAAATAAATCAAAAAGCCTCTGTCATAGAGGTAGGTATTGCATAGATGAACATAAGTAACACTTTCATTCCGGAAAGGGGTTTACCGAGAGATCGACTAAAATTATTAATATGTTTTTGACGCAAGCTCAGATCGGGCGTTCGTACATAAATGTGTCCGCTGCTCCATACTAGCATACTACGGCTGATGATGTTTTGAGTTTTCAGTGCATAACGTTATGCGTTGTGCGTTTTATTTTATTACACGTAAGGGAAGTGTCGTTCAACTTATGTACATCGAGACATTCAAAATCACATTTCGCGAAAACATCAATGATGGGTACTCACAGAGTACTTGCTGTACTGTCTCTGCCCCTTTCCAAGCGCTATTTTGCAGTTTTTTGTTCGTTCCCAAAGCCTATTAGTATGACGTAAAGTATGGTAAGTTTTATTTCCCTGAATGATTCTTGTAGGCTCATAGCGAAGTTTTGTTTAGAGAGTAGTTCCTCTTTGCAATTTTGCATCATTACATTGGTACCCAATATACTGTATGTATGGCTTAACAATCGCTACATTTTACATGTATATAGATCTGTTGATACGTAATTTCTTCTAGCTTTGGGTTGATCCATTACATCGATTACATATTCTATTCGCTATTCTCTTATTGCCAAAAAAGTGAATTGTGCGAGTTTTGCACACTTCATTATTAATACACTCGTTAAAAACTTTTGTCAAAAAATCAAAAATTTCAAAGAAAATTTTCTCCCTGATAAATGTTCGATTCAGATTCGAGTTAAAAAAGTGAGTGACAATTTTTTGATCCCTCTTTAGTTCTGACATATATATTACAGATTTTGACTAATGTAGGTATTTTTTACAAAAAATAATCATAAATTTATTTAATTATCTACAAAAAGACTCCTGCCTACAAATTATAATCCTTAAATACGTAATGAGTGTTTTTATTTTAATTTTGAAATTATACTTTAAATTCAATCCATTCAAGATTCTTACATTTAAATTAACATACTTGTAAATATATATTCTCGACTACATTCATACATATGTATATCATTTAAAATAACTAGAAATTTTCTGATAAAGTGCTTTAAGCGGACCAATAGAGGTGAGCACCAGCGACACAAGAGTCACCACCTGTAAAACGTTTATAAACGACCAGAGAACACTGTGATGAAAGAATTCATAACCGTAGTATTGTGCTAGTAATGCCGTTAGGAATGTACCAAAACCAACTAAATTATGAAAACCCTTAGTGAACAAAGGTCTGAGTATGTGCCGAAGATAACTTGAAAACAAAGCAAATAAGCCGGAGAGCATGCTAATTAAGCAGAGTATAAATGCAGCGAAGCCTATGGAGAGGAGAACAGATTGTTGATCAATTAATGCATTTATTTTGATTTATATACATATATATACTTACCCAATCTATTATGTATTTTATCCATTTTAAATTTCACTATAACGATCATAACGAGGCAACCCGCAACGCCACAACCACCACCCAGTGCGAGTAGTATCCAGTGTATGGTGGTTTTATATTTGCGCCGAAAACCATTTGTCAAAGGATTAATACTATAATGACACATCATGCCCTCTGCCATGAGTAGGGAGAACTGGAAAGATAAAATGGTGATTTTTAAATTAGTTTAGTTACTACTATTATAGTTTGGTGTTGGAGAGCTGCATTATTGCGCTCTAAAATTCTAAATTGAATTATAAGAGTTGAAACAGTTGTTCATCTGTCCGTCCGTCTGTCTGTTTGTACGCAAACTAGTCCCTCAATCTTTGAGATATTTAAATCAAACTTGGTAGGAAGATGCAACCACTATCAATCAGTCAAAAAAGTATTTAAGTAATTTGGTATACTACACAAACATAATGAATTGTATATTAGTTCTGAAAATCATCGAAATCGGAAGAATATAACATATAACTCTCCTACACCGATATTTTCTTACTTAGTCAAAAAGCACAAATATTATGAACTGCAGATTTGGTAATGAAAATCGTTGAAAAACGAATTTTGCAATTTGCAATAAATTTTATATGCTCATGAACATTTAACTTTCTCTCTTACTCGCCCGGTAATACTAAATTTTAAGTTTTTACACGTCCAACGACGAGAATTTAATTTTCAAAATTAAGTAACGCAAGTTAGAGATTTTATACATACTTTATTTACCTATTTTGCCATTTTTTTTAGTTAAATTTGATACGTAATTCAACTTTATCGTTATTTAAAATTTTCCACGGTATTTACAAGATATTTTTTTACTTACCCCGAGAGTTACAAGAAAAGCATGTAGCTGCATCTTACCCATGCCTTGGTAAATGCATACCCAAAACATATAGATCGTTACAAAGCCGATGCATGCTTGATTTAGTATCCATATAAATATTTCAATTCTTTCTAAAATATTTGCCCAAAGTGAACTTCCTTTAGAGTCTGCTACGACCATTTCGAATTACAATAATTTGAAAATTTCACAATTTTAACTTGTATATTTGTTAATCTTTCACGTTCTTGTTTCACTTTTGAAATTAATAAAATTAGAAATCAAAATTCTTTTACAAGGACTTCCTCCGTGTCTCACTAACTCGTTAGCATTGTCTGCTGTGGCAAAAAGTTATATGAACTCTTAGTTCCCATACGAAAGTATTTGCTTTTAAATAATGTCTTATGCTATTGTCTGCTCACGTACGTGATTAATTGAATTCTCCTCGATTAAATAGCGATAGATATTAAATATCGTATCGAAATACATACATTTTTATATTTATTTTATTTTAATTCCTTGTTTTGCTTTGTTGCTCCTGGTATTGGTAAAAGTAGCTTTGCTTATCAAACATATCTAAGATAAAATTTTACACGTGTATGCATTTAAATAAATATATTTGTGTATATACAACTGTAGAAAAAGTAAATAAATATTTATAATAATAAGCAATGCTCAGTCGTTATCGCAAAATCCGAAATTGCATTGAAACTATTCAAAATATTTCCTATTTAATGGCAAAGCTATTGAAAAATTATATTTAGTTGTACTCTCATTCATACATATATGTATGTTAATGAGTTAATAAAATTTCCTAAATTTTAGTTATCATTATAAAAAGTCGTAGAAATATTTGGTAAAAGTGTAAGTAATTCCGCAGATATGTAAATTCAAGGTCATAAAAAAATAATGCTAAAAAATATATGAATATATATTCATTCGTTTTTTAAATATGTGTGCGCATATGGGAAAGCGATTTTGCTGCTGGTTTTTTTCATAGAAAGTTTATACAAAATGGATATGAGGCAATTTATCACTCATTATATTTCAGCTCTTATTTATCTAAGAGACTCCAACTCAGCTGTATTCTTCTAAGTTGACCCTCGTATTCAAGTTGTGAATTTTTTGATATTGTCAAAATTGAGTTGAAATTAATAAAAAGTTCATAAATAGTTAAACAAAATAATAATTATCAAATAAAATACAAATAATTTCACTAAGTTATTACTTTTCATGAAATAATTTGTCTGGCGATAAGTGCAGTAAATCGGTTTGGAAGGATATCAACGATTGGCAATATTAAAAAATTCATAACTTGAATACGAACTCGATTTCGTACTGGAAATTTTCAGGACTGTTTAAGATATATCGAAGAAATTTTCTTGAAATTTGAAAGCAAATCGAAGTTTAGACAGATCAGTTTCACCTTCCTAAGAGTAATTGTTAAAAATTTGATCGGTTTCAGATGGCTAAAACTTTACGAAAGGAAAGCAATCAGGCAAAAATTGGGTAGATCCATTAAAGTAAACATTTGAAAAATACATATATACATACATATATACAAATATTTAATACTGTCTCAAAAATGGAAAAAATTTATAAAATTTTTTTTTTAGTTAGCAGCTGTCAGATAAGGTCGTTAAAAGCTTAGACAAAATATCTGATCATTTCTTAAAGTTCGAGCGCCTACTGAGAAGAATGCCGCTGGGTTGGAGTCTTTACGTTAAATAGAAGTTGAGATATCGAAAATGGGTGAAAAATATACTTTTAAAAAATCAAAAAAATCTTCATCGGACATATACCAGCCTGCTTCTGCTTTGTTACAATGTTTCGATGTTTCGCAGGATCAATTATAACTCATCTTGTGATCTCCAAATAGTTGGTGTTGGTATATTGAAGCAATTCAACACCAGGATTGGTTCCTTCAGCACTACAATGCTTGGTATGAAACTAACGATTAAAAACAGCACTTTATTCTTATAAAGCTTCAATCTATCAAAGTGCATTTGTAGCTAGTTTCAATTATAACATATTTTAACGTTTTTCGTAGCTGCCCTCGATGATTTCTCAAATCCTTCGAGTCCGATATCTGGTTTGCTAAATAAAACTCTTAAGATTTGTTCGTTTGACACCTTAATCGTCAGGAATTTACTAAACGTTTATTTAGTCCTCAATAATTACAATTATTTATTTATAACACACAATAATTTTCCGCTTCACACAGTTTATCCGTTTCTAAAACATACAGGTCACTACAATGTTAACGCCACTGCGTTTTCTACTCGTCTCCGCATAGCTGCTATCGCTGTTTTTATACATGAGGATGATCCAAACATTCTGTTCACGCGCTCAACAATATGCTGATTATTCGCTTGCCTGGGATAGCGATGGTTCAAGCATTCCGTTCATGCGCTAATTAATCTACCTGCAGTTGTTGCTGCCGCTCTTTTCGCCTGTCCTTTATACGGGGAATTCCCATCATACTGCCACCTCTTTTGTCTGTCCTTTTTACGGGGAATTTCTGCCACACTGTCTGTTGTCTGTCCTTTTGTATTTGGAACTTACGTCACAATATGGACTTCGCTTGCAAATCGAAAAATTCATCAAAAGCGATATTTGCATTATTAAAGCTAACTTAATCTTATTATATAAACAGACAGACTTTATTGAAACTTATTGCGGAACTCTCCCGAGTTTCTTTCATGACACAACAGACCTTCGAAGGAGTTGTAATTCAATCATAAAGCTGAACTAGTTGCTTTCACGTTCACTAATGAAATAGTACATCAAAAATTATTTTCCGTCCGATTTTAAAAAAGAAAGTAAATTAAAACTTGTTATCGAAAATTAACGCAAGATTTGAATTAAATAGAAAATACAGTTTTTAGTCTTCAGGTAGTGATTTCCTATCCTATGACACCACAAATGCGACAATTTCGGCGATAAGCAAAGCCATAAAATGTACTTCAGAACTTGGAATGATTTTGCTCAAAATACCAGCTGCAAAACTTTAATTATTCTTCAGATATTCTATACCTTGCATGTCTACAATGCCATGATTTTTTTTTTTTCGAATTATATGAACCCAATTTTTGAGCACTTTTTCCACCAAATCTTGAAATAATCGAATCTCCAAACCTTTCTTGCAATAATTCGGTTGTTGTAGGTGCTGAGTGACACGTGGCCCCGTCTTGTTGGAACCAGATGTTGTTAAGATCAACTTCTTCCAATTGTGGCCATAAATAGTTGGTTATCATCGATCTATACCTCTCTCCACTGACGGTAACGGTGTTACCAGCTTCATTTTGAAAGAAGTACGGACCGATGATTTCACCAGACCAAAAATCACACCAAACTGTCAATTTAGGTGATTGTAATGGTTGTTCATGAATAATTTGTGGATTTTCTTCGCACCAGAATCGACAGTTTTGTTTATTTACCGCACCACTCAGATGAAAGTGAGCCTCATCGGAGAAGGTGATTTTCTTAAAAAATCAAAAATGCAGAATGATTATTTTGATAATAATATTGAATATTTTGTAAACGTTGTTCTTGCGTATTGTATCTTTCCATGATGAAATTGTAAACATTACTGAACACAATGAAAAAAGACAGATCATGACATATTATATATGGCCGAAACGACACTTAGAAAGCATATCATCCCTATTGGAAAACCCTTTAGAACATCAAACCCTCGAACTGGGAAGAGGGCTGGCCCTCTTGTAATTTTAGTTGTCCTTATAGAACATGCGAATTTCGAATTCGCCATATAAAATTTTAAGAGCTCATTTGTAGATGATTCTTCAAGCGAATTGCGAAAAATGAAACAAAAATATTAGAAAATAAAAGCTGAAAAGAAACAAGCTAAACGTTGAGATTGTGAAGGAAATAATTATGCCGGATGTTGTTGGCAACGACTGAATACAATTTATGTTCTGCTTATCCAGAAGAGCAGACCCGCTTTTATAGCAATCGGAAAAGATTCCACATAGTCAACCCTTCTTTGATCTCTTTCCATTAGCTGATTCGTTTTAAAAATAAAGAAATCGAAAATAAAGGACAAAAACCAGAGACAAAGAGTCATGAATCCAGCGTCTAACTGGGGTGATTCGCCAATTAAAATTTAAAGAGCGAAACACGCATGGTGTCTATAATAACGAGAGAATGTAGAGGAAGCTTTTTAACAGCCGGTTTTAAATTCTTCGTATTTATCCATTAAAACCTATCTTATCTCAGCACTTTATAACAATATAGATAATAAGCATTTATCAGTATGTTACATACATATCATATGTAATATATAAACTAAATCAAATTTTCTCTTCTTTCTAGCGTCAGTATTAGGAGAACTGTTGTGAAATCTACACATCCCAATATTTTTCTGTCGAGATCTAATCGACAACAACACAATGGTGATAAGCAGCTATACGTGGAATCTCGTAAATCAATCTTTTATTTTGGCTATAACTGTCTGTATGTCAAAGAAATGTGCGGAGATGAAATTCCAAAAAACAGCTACACATGCCTTCCTCTGTACACTCGGGGTGAGTTATCAGAGTTTTTGCTATTAAAGTCATTTTTTTCTTGCATTTAATTTTAATTTTTTTATACTAACTTGCAGTTTGTTTTCCTTTCGGCGGAAGGTATGATGGTGCGCTGCAATAATAATTGGCTTACTCGCTCTATGCATCCTGATACAAAGACTACTCTACATTTTTGGTTACAATTGACTGGCGGCTTCTTAGGAGTGGCCGGTACTTTGCAAAAATCTCTTCCAAAAGAACATCATTTCCGGTCGTGGCATGGGAAATTAGGTATGCATTGAGAGTTAGGGTGTTCAAAAACTATTCCGTAAAAAATATTTACTTTCAAAAATAGTAGGAATTTAAAAACAAATTTACTGTACTTTTTATTTCGACACGAAAAAATTATTTTTTCCGAAATTTATATAGAACCGTTTATTTCTTAATAAGGGTTCGCATCTTGAAAAGACCAATAATCAAACGTATATGGAAATGGATTTTTTTACATACCGTCGCATTTAGGCTGGATATGTTAACCCTCTATTTATTAAAAAAAATATCAAAACGAAGACCACAAATTGGAGGAGACGCTGAGAATAAAATCGTTTCATCGATTATAAACAGTCAATTAGATTTTGTTGGTTTAAAACAAAATATTAAAAGGTCTCAAAAAATTAAATTAAATTAAAGATTAAAAATTAAAAAAAAAATTTAAAATGTTTTATGGAAACCCTGTCGGAAAGACTTACCACATATTTGGACAATGAAATTCTTAACTAATTAAACAACTCATGCTGACTTACTAATATGGCAATTCATCAAAGCTTGTCCACCTGATTGATCTCTATCATAAAAATCATTTAATTAAGGTCTAATATTATTAAAAATATATAAGAGTAATATAGGCATTTAGGTTTTCAAATTCTAAAACTAATTTTTATTTATTTCAAATGAACGATGAAAAGCTTACCTACGCTATACATTTTTGTGGCTGATTTTTCGGCATTTCGAACTCTTAGACATGACACTTTGAACACAAGAGCAACATAGAACTGGTTAATGCACAAGCACATATAATTCGACAGGTTCTTCGGATACCTTCGAATTGTCGTTGAATTAAAATAAATTTAGCATATAATAACAAATAATAAAATCACCAAACCGTCCATGCTGATATGAATGTGGAAATAATTTTTAAAATCAAATGAAAACTCTCAAATGAATTCAGCAATATAACATACGTCGCTACTAAGACTGAGTTTACATACGAAAACTTCACATGCCGAACTCTGAATATGTAGTGGGGAGAGCGGCGAGAAAGTGGTACGCTGCTCTTTTTCCGTCGCCCTCTCCCCTATAAACTAAGAGTTTCGGCAACAAAAGTATTCGTGTAAACTCAGTTTAAACAGAAATCTAAATACATTAAACTCCAAGTGAAGAAGCCATGTAAATATGTACATACATACACATGGCAGAAAAAGTCTGTGTTCACTCAATGTATTAAAGTATTCAACTAAAATAGTTATGCATTTTAAAACAATCGGTATTTTATTTTCGCTTATTTTGAAGACAATTATTTGAAGAATGTTTGAGCATGATTTTGTAGAATATGAGATGCGTCGTTCTGAGTTAACGGGATGGTATAACCGTTACTTAACGAAGTTGAGCAGAAAAAGTGTGCATTTGCTTTAAAAAGCGATGGTTTCTTGCATAGAAAATACAAATTATTTATGTTGAATTTAAATTTAAATGATATACACGATAGTGATTGCGGTTAGGAAGAAGCTAAAGGGTATATAAATATAGCGGAACTTCATTATTTTTTGACTATGGACCAAAAGCGAAAAGAAATCGAAATTGACGAATGGAAAATCATTGTTGCTTTTGTGGCAGAATGGTAAAAGTTATGGGGAAATCGCGAAAACTGTTGGGAGACAGTACTCCTCTGTCCAGAGAGTAATAAACAACTTCAAACAAAGAAAATCTTATTACTCTAAGCCACGTTCTGGTCGTCCAAGAAAACTGACGGAAAGAAAAGAGCGCAACCTAACCATTCTTGTGAAGTCTAACCCACTTCTAACAGCAAGCTAACTTTCAAAAGACATTGATTTAAAATATAAAAAGAAATTATGTCCAGATACAGTGCGAAATTTTTTGAAAATAACCGGATTTCATGGCAGAGTCGCACGAAGAAAGTATTTCATATCAAGAGTAAATCGTCTCGAGCGGCTGGGCTTTGCGAAAGAGCACTTAAGCAAGCCGCCAGAGTATTGGAATATAGTAATTTTTTCAGATAAGAGTAAGTTTTGCATTTTTGGGATAAAAGACCGTAATATTATTTGAAGGAAAAGCGGAACAGGGGTGGAAAAGCAAAATCACCCACGGTAAAGCACGGTGGTGGAGGTGCTGTGATGTGGGGGTGCATGGCAAGTTCGGGTGTAGGGTTCAGCTTATTGAGTCGATCGTGAACAAGCATGATTATCTTGATATTGTGAAAACAAATTTAAAAGAAAGTGCAGTAATGCTGGGACTCGGTGAACAATTTGTTTTCCAAGAGAACAACGACCATAAACACACGGCAGAAATTGTTAAGCTTTGGTTGCTGTACATTATTCCTAAACAACTGCCCCCCGCAATCACCTGATCTTAACCCTATTGAGCACTTATGGGATTTACTAGATAGAAAAATTAGGCAGCGTACTATAACAAGCAAGGAAATGCTGTATATTATATATATTTTTTTAAATTTTAGCGTTTTGTTTCATTATTCTTGAAGTGAACGAAGACTTTCTGTTTGGGTTGAATGACTTTTTTGTTTATATGTGATCTCATTTTAAATTTACATTAATTACTGGTACCATGGTTTGTTACAGTTACTTTTTATTGAACTAAATAAAATAATGTAAAAAAGCTTATGAATGATTAATGTTTTCCATTTTTCATAGTGCAAACAAAATATACCTAGATGAACGCAGACTTTTTCTGCCATGTGTATGTATAGTTACTTATGTGGTGGCAAATCACTTAAATTTAAACTTTAATGAATAGAATAACCAAGAAACACTTTCTAAGTCAGGTATGAGTGCTATATGTCCTCATAACTGAGCCATTATAAATAAATATGTATATATATTGTACATATTTATATGTAGTAGCAGCGTTTTAGAGCAAATATTTTTGCGAGGTTAACATTATAAAAATACTTACGGAAATTGCTAGAAAATCTTTCATCTTCAAAAGAAATATTTCAAATCCCTCCCAGCAGCATTATTTATTAATATGTTACAAGCCAAATAATTATTAATTTTTACCAATATATTTTTTTTATATCATCCCAATGCATATACATATGTATTAACCCAAATTGAAATATTCTCCTCAGGTTTAGCTGCATGCCTTTTCTTTGTGATAAACTGCCTATCCGGCGCCTTGGGTCTTTATTCTTTGAGATATCGTCAGTATATGTCACCATTAGTGAATGATTTTATACACAACTTTCTTGGACTTGTAACCTTTGTCACTGCAATGTTGGCACAATATACTGGTTATAACACTGGATTCTTTCGGAGAAACTTAAAGGAGCATGAAAACTTTTATAAATACTTGACTGCAGCTATATTGGTGCTTACTACGTGGGGACCACTGCTGATCTTTCTGCGAAAACTCTATTAATTATTAAAATGTAGAATTATGTATTTAGGGATATAGAAGAAAAAGTGATTGTAAAAAGTATGAATTAAAAAATAAAAGAATATTTTTGATTTAAGTTAAATAAATGCAAATTTAATCTACTAAAATATATGTATATGACTGTTGCAAATGAGTAGCGTCCTGAGTTCAATGAAGTAACGAAGCAAGACCCAGATATTTCAGAATATAGAGGTTAGAAAATTGGAAAAAGTGGTAAATAACAAATAAATGTAATTATATAAGCAAGTAAAGATAGTCTATGGGAGGCCAAGGAAAGGAGTTGTTTTGATGTGATCGTACCAAAGCAAGAGAAGTGTTAGATGAGTCGGTTTAAGGGAACAAGTGAAGATGTGTATAGCAGTTTCGTGCCGGAATTGAAAATCACTGCTTATGTGTTTGACAATTCTCGTCGGTACTCTTTTGTAGGTCCTTCCAATTTATTAGTAGAAACATCAAAACATAAAACCTCATATTGGAGGAGGAGCTCGCCCGAAAATCGCTTCAGTGGTTACATAGCGCCAAAAACATATATATTTATATATATTTATATACTTCGAACTTGTCGGAAAAACATCTTTTACCGTCTTGGAATCAAAATGACTGATTTTTATACATTTAATGTACATTAAATGAAATGATTATATGGTATATTAACTTTGACCCAAAGTATGTAAGTACCATAAGCAGAACAGATAGAACCAAAATTTATACCGATCGTAACAGAATGACGAGCTGAGTTGATTTAGCCATATCCGTCCGTCTGTTTGAACGTAACAACCATTTGTTCAGATATGTGATTTTGGGTCCTAAATTTTTCAATAAAGCATCTAAGTACGTGAAACTCGATATTCTACATACATACATTGAATTAAACATTGGTACTGAGAGCAATCGAAATCGGAAGAGTTTATCATATAGCCCTCACACAACCAATTCGTTCACGTATGAGATTTTGGGTCAAAAATCCGACAAAAAAGCATCTAATGGTTTTTCATACTCTTACGTAAATTCAAATATATGTATTTTGGCGCTGAAAATCATCAAAGCCGAATTTTGTATTTTTCAATATAATTGATTACACTGGCCTACAAAAATTTTTTTTGGTTTGGTGCAGCTCTGTTCACATCTGTAGTCGATAAGGTAGGTAGTATGAACTTAATTGCTGCTACTAGATGTCAGCTGACAGCTCGGGTTTACCTACGATTCTTATTTTAACTTTTTTCCGGTTTTATTCGAAATCAGTCAATGCTATAACGACTTTTATGACATTAATCGTATAAATTTAGTATGGCAAGTAAGTCGAGATGTTGCATTAACAATCCTGATATGTTTTGTTACATATGTGGTGAGTATATAATGAAAGATCAACTGCAACCGATTAATGACACGGTAATTCGCTCGACTCCCACGACAGCCGGTTCTACGCACCGGAGTTGACCCGGATTTTATCCGGCCAAGGGCTGTCACCCTTTCGGCGACCTAACCCCGTTTAGGTCATCAGGTAATTTTAGCTTTAGTACATCAACGGAGCAACATCTCGCAGCAGGCCTGCTCCAAATCCTTCTCATCAGGGCTGGTGTAGAAACCAATCCTGGTCCGAAGGATTATTTATGCTGCGTGTGCCAAAGACGACTCCACCATTCCTCCACCTCGGTTAGATGCAGCCAGTGCAATGGTTGGACTCATCTTAAGACCTGCTCAGGCCTTAAGA
Organism: Neoceratitis asiatica; assembly: GCA_030068015.2. Lineage (NCBI taxonomy): Eukaryota > Metazoa > Arthropoda > Insecta > Diptera > Tephritidae > Neoceratitis > Neoceratitis asiatica. The sequence goes on from CM061524.1 coordinate 76,433,040, forward strand.
CACATAGGGAGTGGACGACGAGTTACGTGGCCCCATGCTGCCAGCGCCCAGCTGCGCCTCTCGCCCATACGGCGGTGCCTTCTGCACACTTACCCACTTTGGGTAACTCCCCCCAGGCCTCCACGGCCCATCGGAGCTCCCCGCAGCATGACTCCCTATCATCTTCTCCCAACCCTCCCCCACCCCCATCCAGCTCCACATCCCGTGCGGGGGCTAATCAGCAGCTCTTAGTACCCCGCACAGTCTGCACCGTGTGTCAGACCATAGTACGACGGAACGTGACATCAGTCAAATGCAACTCTTGCACTGGCTGGTGCCACTTTCGGTCGTGCTCTGGCCTGCGCACCACTCGTGAGTGGAGTAGTGCATTCGTTGCCCCATGCTGTAGGAGTCTGCCCCCGCCTATAAACACTACGCAGCCGCCAACTACCACCAATGTGCGGCAACTACCACAGCGGGTTACACAGCTGCAACAAACAAGATCCACGCACAACTCCCTCACCCCCCGTGTTACGAACGTTCCCCCGAGACACTTTAGACTCGCACAATTTAACTGCAACGGACTCCAAGGAAAGATCGACGAGATAGTTGACTTCATGAGCCGGGAACGCCAATAGCCGCGATCCAGGAGACCAAACTGAGCGCCCGCTCAGATCTTCTGACGAAGCCCCCACCAGGATTGTGGGCAACTGCCATAGCTCGCCTGACATTACAATAGCTAGCGCTGGTCTGATAAATTGCATAGATTGGCGACCTATGCTTACGCTCGCATCAGACCATTTGCCCATAGTCATCTCGATTGACAGGCCTCCCGACTTCGTTTCCGTGGACCACCGGACATTTGTTAACTTTAACAAAGCTAACTGGCCCGGCTTCACGGAATTTACTGAGAACGCCTTTAGTGCTCTCCCCACTCCCACCAACGTCCTCCCTGCAGAAAAGCTTTTCCGCAAAATTGTCGTGTCTGCTGCCGCCCGCTTCATACCTGCAGGTCGAATCGCGGAAATCCGCCCTAATTTCCCCACCGAAGCGGCGGTTTTAGCGACAAGGCGCGACACGTTACGCCTGGCCGATCCCGGCGATCCCCGTATCAGGGAACTCAACGCCGAGATTCGGAACAAGGTAAATATCCATAAGCGGAACAAGTGGGAGGAGCACTTAAGATCCTGCAATCTCTTCTCTGGGGTGACCAAGCTCTGGGCCACCGTCAAATCGTTGTCAAATCCGACGAGACGTGATGATCGGGTGGAAATTTCATTCGGTGATCACGCCTCGTCGGACCCGAAGAGGTGCGCGAGCTATTTTAGCCGGCTTTTTACACTGCACCCTTCGGTCGACAAAGCGAAACGACGAATAACCCGCCGTCTGCGCAAACAGCCGAACACCAGCGCGACGCTTGATTTCTCCAGGGAAGAGGTTCAGGGGGTTATCGGGAAGGCGAAAGCCTCCAAATCCATCGGCCCCGATGAAATAAGCATGCTGATGCTAAAACATTTGGGTCCAGCGGGAGCAGAGTATCTCACCAAGCTTCTCAATCTGTGCCTGACCACCCTAACTATACCCGACGTGTGGAAACTGGGTAGAGTGGTCCCGCTACTAAAGCCGGGGAAACCCGCAAATAAAGGAGAGTCATATCGTCCGATATCCCTCCTTTCCCCAGTAGCGAAGACAATTGAGGCCTTGCTGCTCCCGTCCCTCACACACCACCTGAGCCCAGCAACACATCAGCATGGCTTCCGAAAAGTGCACAGCACCACAACTGCACTTAACGCCATAAACACTCAGATAATTCATGGCCTCAACCAAACTCGACCCTGTGCGCGAACTGTCCTAGTAGCACTGGACCTGTCGAATGCTTTCGACACAGTGAATCATTCAGTGCTACTATCGGACATTGAGGATTCCTCATTACCGCCTAGGTTGAAGAGGTGGACCATGAATTACCTGAGTGGTCGACGATCATCGGTCGAGTTTCGAGGTCAAACATCTAAGCTACGGAAAATTAAACAAGGGGTCCCGCAGGGTGGTGTCCTCTCCCCAATGCTGTTTAATTTTTACATCTCGAGGCTTCCTCCACCACCTGAGGGAGTCTCGCTGATCTCATACGCCGATGACTGTTCGATTTTGGCGTCTGGCCAGGATATTGATAGCCTCTGTTCTTCAGTAAACAACTACCTCGCCGACCTTTCCAACTTCTTCGCTGCACGACATCTACATCTCCAACCTGCGAAATCCTCTGCCACCATTTTCACCAGCTGGACGAAGGAGTACCGGCTAGAACTCAATGTGAAGGTCGATGGTGTAAAAATTCCGACCACGAATAACCCAAAGTTACTGGGAGTAACATTCGATAGCCTGCACTCCTTCACTCCGCATACGACTGCAATTGCCACCAAAGTACAAAGCCGCAACAAAATCCTCAAATCGCTAGCCGGTAGCACCTGGGGGAAAGACAATGAAATGTTGCTGGCAACGTACAAGGCAATTGGCCGGCCGGCCGAAAACTATGCTGCGCCGATTTGGACGCCGGGGACTAGCACGACGCAGCTGAAGAAGCTACAGACCTGCCAAAACACCGCTCTTCGGACCGCGACGGGAAACCTCCTGATGGCGCTGGAGCACCACCTACACAGTGAAGCATCTATGCTCCCAGTTAAGGAGCATAATCTTATGCTGTGTAAGCAGTACCTGCTGGGATGCTACCGCATGGATCATCCCAACAGGCACCGCTGCAAGCTGAACCACCACCTAGGCACATCAGAAAGGGAGTACTTGACTACCGCGACGACATACAGCAATACAGACAAGACCCGCTGGACAGGACGGCGTACAGACAGGCAATCAACACCATTCACCGAGAGTCCGTTAACACCTTCTTGAACTCTCTTCCAATGAATGGTGTTCTCGGAGTCAAACCACCACCCATCGCAGAACAAGAGCTCGAGTTGCCTCGTGAGACCCGCGTAACCCTGGCACAATTAAGATCTGGATACTGTAGTAGACTTAACTCCTACCTATCCAGACTCGACTCTGACATACCTAACACATGTCCCGCATGCAAAGAATCCCCGCACGACACTAACCACCTCTTTGCATGCCCACTTAACCCGACTCATCTAACACCCCTCTCCCTTTGGTCCGACCCCGTCGAAACAGCACGTTTCCTGGGCCTCCCGTTAGATTACCTCGATGACTAAAGCTAAACTTGTCTGACCCTAAACGGGACTGGGCTTGCCGCTACAACAACAACAACGGTAATTCGCTTGTATTCTGCATACTTTTGTATTGAAATTAAAAAAAAAAAACAAGAGCTGATATGAAAAATGCGACTAGTTTTCTCGTATCAGCTCACAAAATATACCCAAAATCAGGTCTAAAATCTTAGGCACCAAAATGAGTGTAGGCCAGCGTTATGAAAGGTATAAAGACTTCGGCATGGCACATCTTTCTTGTTTTGTTTTAAGTTTTGTATTATTCAGTCACTTTTACGTATCAAGTGACTCATATCGCGAAACGATTTTCTTTCGAATGAGACTGCTTACCACTTGATACTTAAAAATAAACAACTGGCAAAATGTGAGTCTTTGATTTACTGAAAATCCCTGAGATGCGTTTATAATATTGTAGTTAATTAGTAACATAATATCTCTTAGCTTATAACAAATACGATTGTTGTTGTTCGTTTTTTCCCACGTAGTTTTAACGCTACAATTTGTTTAAATATAAAGAAACCAGTATTTTGTATAAATCTAAAAATATAAACACATTACATTTTGGCACAGGGTATGTACTCGTGGTACGGCGAAAGAGGTGCCTAAAATTCAAAAGGTACTGTTACATGCTGTGTCTTTATACCAAAACGCCCGGGTTTGTATCTGACAAAGGTCCGTCAACCCCTATTTCCAAAAAAAAAAAAAAAAAAAACAATTTTGGAAAAATATTGCAGTTATAATAATAATAACAACACAAGGAATGTTAGTGCCCACGACAGCCGGTTCTATGCACCCGAGTTGACCCGGATTTTATCCGGCCAAGGGCTGTCACCCTTTCGGCAACCTAACCCCGTTTAGGTCCTCAGGTAACCTTAATTGTAGTTCATCAACGGAGCAACACCTTGCAGCATAGAAATCAAACCTGGCCCGACGGATTATTTCTGCTGCGTGTTCTAAAGACGACTCCATTCCTCCATCTCGGTTAGATGTAATCCTCTTGATGGCACTGGCGCATCATTTACACAGTGAAACATCTATGCTTCCAGTTAAGAAGCATAATGTTATGAGTACGCAATATTTGCTGGGATGCTACCGCAGGGATCACCCCAACAAACATTTATTAGAAGCCGAACCTCCACCTAGACACATCAGGAAGGGAGTACTGGGCTACTGGGACTCCCTACAGAAATACCTATAAGAACTGCTAGACAGGACGGCATACCGACAAGCTTTAAACACCATTCACCAAGAGTCCGTTAACACCTTTGTGAACTCTCTACCTGTGTATGGTGTTTTCGAATTCCAATCACCACCCATCGCACAACAAGAGCTCGAGCTGCCTTGAGACCCGCGTAGCACTGCCACATGTAAAACAGGTTTTGATTTCTTAATAATATATTTAATAGTATTTGATATATTTACAAGGATTTACACTTGTTAGAAAAATGTTAATACAGAAAGATAATATAAATTTCACTTATACTTGTTAAAAGGTGTCGCTCTATAAGAAAACACCCTATACGAGATTACGGAGCGACGCGTGCTCACGCTTCCGTGGTTAGTTGACAACTAACTCCCTAACTGTCCGTGACAGCTCGGCCTTTCCTGATCCCTCGTCCCCAGACGACTCGTCTTCGGTTTCATGCACGTCTAGCTCCGGACGTGATACACACCAGGGTTTTATGTGGTCTGATGACATAACGTTAGAGTAGCGCCTTTGCGTAACCGTGACATCTGGTAAGTCTTCGACAATATACCGATCGTAATTGAGAACTTTTGTTATTACGTATGGGCCTTTGTATGCCGGGTCCAGTTTATGCGACTCTCCTGTTGCTGATGGGACGTGATCAACTACTACAAGGTCCCCCACATCGTATTTAGTTGGAGTTTTGTGCTTGTTGTCGTATCTCTCTTTCCACTTATTCCGCTCGGTCGTGATTCTATCGACTGCCATATTGCGCTTCATGTCCATATCCGACATATCGACCTCATCATGTATCGCTTGTATCAGTCGGTTGCATGTAACATCTCTAGGATTGAAATAAAATACCAATTCGTTAGGAGTATAACCGGTTACCTCGTTTTTTTGTGAATTCAAGCTCCATTGTATCGATGTGAGATGTGCGTCCCAATTTTTGTTGTCCTCTACTGTACATTTGAGTGCTTGCAATAACGTTTTGTTGATCCGCTCGGCTTGACCATTAGCCCGTGGTGTTCTAACCGCCGTCTTAATATGCTGTATGCCTCGCTTATCTACAAACGCTTGGAATTTCGCAGACGTGAAAGCGGTTCCTCGGTCGGACGTTAGCTTAATGGGCTGACCAAATATGCCGATCATCTCCTCTAATGCCTTGACAACTGGTTCGGTCCTCGTATTGCGTGTTGCTTTAAATACCACATACTTGCTAAATCCGCAAACTATTACTAGCACGTACACGAATCCAGATCGACTCTTTGGGAATGGGCCCACATGATCAACGTAAACGTGCCTAAAGGGGATTGGCAAAACATCTAGAATGTGGAGCTGACCCTCCTTCCGTCCACCCTTGACTTTATTGAAACAACACTCCTCGCATGAAGCGATATACGACTTCACGTATCGTCTCATTCGTTCGAACCAAAAATGTTTTGCTATCCGTGCGAGCGTTTTCTCGAGTGCAAAATGCCCAGCTTCATCGTGGCTGGCTTTTGTAATGCGCCACCTAACCGCTCGTGGCACCACTAGCTTATATTCGTGACCTACCTTACGGAATAGTCGATTTTTGCGTATCTCGTAGTCTAACTTTATTTGCGTAGCCACCGGTTCATCCATGTTTTTGGCGCCCTTGAGAACTTCACATATATGCTGTAACTTTGAATCTTGTGTTTGCATCGCGTATACCCAGTCATCACATTTCATATGGGTTACTCGTAAAACTCGTTCGGCCACTGTGTCCGGTGTTGATGGAGACTCGACCGGTGCCCTGCTTAAGGTATCGACGTGTTGCATTTGCGTTCCTGAGCGATGAACGCAATCGAAATCGAACTCTTGTAATCGAAGCCACCACCTGGCTACGCGTGGACGTAATGATGTGATGTTCTTCGTGGCGGCTACCGCGTAGCAGTCTGTTCGCACCACAAAATGCGTACCCAGTAGGAACATGCGAAACCTCTCCAGAGACTCGACAATAGCGAGCACCTCTAACTCGTGGCTCGAATACTGTGCCTCAACGGAACTACACTGTCGGCTGTAGTACTGGACTGGTTTCCACTCGTTGCATTCTAACTGTAGCATAACACCTGAAAGACCTATTGCGCTGGCGTCCGTATGCACTTCGTGTGGTTTCGTGATGTCAAACATTGACAAGACCGGTTGCGTTGTGAGTGCATCTTTTAATTTACTGAATGACCTTTCGTGATCCAACGTCCACTCGAAAGTGACTCCCTTTCGTAGAAGTGCCGCTAGTGGTTTAGCAATTACGCCGTAGTTCTCAACAAATTTACGAAAAAATCCCGTGAGTCCCAAAAACTGTCGTACTTCTGTTGGTGTGCGTGGTTGTGGGAACTCTGCAATGCATTTTACTTTTTCTTCACCTGGTTTTATGCCTGACGCATCCACAACGTGACCCAAAAATTTAATTGTTGTTGCTAAAAATGTACATTTTGTCGGCCTCAACGTGAGCCCTGCAGCTCTGATCGCTTGCAAGAATTCCGAAAGTACTTCGATACTCTCGTCAACAGATTTAGTAGCGATGACTACTTCATCCACATAGCTGATGATATGTTTACGATGCTTTAAATTTCGAATTAATTTCACAACCATTTCCTGAAATACCATTGGAGCGTTGCGTAGCCCGAACGGCATGACGTTGTGCTCGAATAATCCCTCAGGCGTAAGGAAAGCCGTATACGGTTTGCTTTCTTCTGTGAGTGGTATCTGGTAATACCCGGATGTCATATCGAGCGACGTAAAATATATATTGCTTGCGAGCTTTGCCAACTGCTCCTCAACCACAGGCATAGGAAAATGCTTTTTCAGCGTCACTGCGTTAAGCGCCCTGTAGTCGACGCACATTCGGTCTTCGCCGTTAGACTTTTGCACCAGAATCACCGGAGCTGCATGTGCCGATGAACTGCATCGTATAATGCCGTGTTTGAGCAAGTTGTCAATAATTTTCGTTAGCGTTGGGCGTTGTGATAAGGGCACTTGGTATTTTTTGCCCACTACTGGCTGATCCGTGGAAATAACGATATCCATCTGCGTTGTTTTGCATCTGCCTAATTTCCCCAGGTCTTCAGCAAAGCAATCGCTATACTCACTCAGCAAATTCCCGACTTTAGCGACAATTTCGTTTGGCAATTCTTCGTTTATGTTAAATAAAATTCCCGTCTTCTTATGAACTTGCATCACGCCCGCATCGATGGTCAACCTGTAATCGTTTTGGCAAAGTACATCTCTACCCATAAGAATATCAAATATCATAAACTTATCTGGAACGATCTGACAGGTGGTCAAGATCGTAATTCCATCGACGATAATCTCTGCGTTGATAGCCTCTGTGCTGGTGACAACCGCGCCTCCGAACCCTGTGAGCCGTTTCATTGAAGTTGTACGCTGCACCCCTGATGGGACTTTGGACAGTGCAATTAGTGATACATCACTACCCGTGTCAATGAACGCCTTGTATCGGTTGCCATTCCACTCGACCGTTTTGAGGACAGGGTGTACTAAACCTTTCGCTTCGCTTTGCACCTCCGCTACTGTTGCTTTGTCAACTTTGCATGATTTTGCATCGTGACCACTTTTGTTGCATTTGCTGCACCTCGGCTTCCGCTGCGGCTGTGTACACTTGGACGAAATGTGTCCCAACTCGTTGCAGTTGTAGCATTTGATGGGTTTCTTATCCGTCGTCGTTTTCTGCGTTTGATCAGCGCTACCTTTATCGTACGGTGCACTAGATCTTGTAAAACTTTGTGACGGCAAGACCGCCATAGCTTCCAGAGAACGTAGCAAATCATTACACGTTGGTAACTTCATCGCAAGTAACGTGCGCGACAAGTTAGTATCGTTAAGCCCCGATATAATATAGGAATTAATGGATTCCTCATCCATTTTACCTCGTCTACCCATGCTAAGCATTGTGTAATAAAATTCCTCCAGCGTTTCTTTTGGTTGACGTTTGCGTTGTGCCATTTCACGGTGCACTTGCGCTGACATAATCGTCTTCGGAAAATCTTTCATGAAATTCGCTACAAATTCTTGCCAAGATTGAAACACCTGTTGCGAATCCAGCCAAGTTTTCGCGACGCCTTTGAGATTGAGCTGTGCCGCCACAAGAATTTCTTTCTCAGACCATCCATAAATATTTTTCAGTTGTTCCACCTTCTGCACAAATGCCTCTGAGTTGATGCTGCCTTTTAGTGGATCGAACGTTGGTAAAATTCCACTTATTTCGTGAACACTGGCTGTCCGTTGTAGTGCTACCGTTGCCTGACGTGGCGTTGCAGTCACTTGCTGTTCCGTAGCTGGTGTTGTTGTACGTTGTGCATCCCTCGAATTACCTGGCCTGTCTGCATTCTGTGTGGTGGTCATTTCAGTTATCGTTTGCTTAAGTTCCATGATCATTTGACGTAGCTCATCCACTTGCTGTTGCGTTGCACCTTCGTCTTCGTCGGCTGTTTCCTCCAATTCGTCGGATTCAACTTCATCGGCTCCGTATATCTCCCATAATTTATTGACTTTTGCCGCCTTGTTTCCCGTAATTACTACACCATTAGTTTGCAGCAATTTATTCAGCTGGTCAATTTTCAGCGAATTTAATTTTACCATCACCATGATTAATATTTTACACGTCTGTCTGCTTTCAATGTCACCTTCCAACTACTTTGACCATCTGTACTTTTTCTTTTACGTATTTCAATGCACTTCGTTTTGTAGAAAAGTCTACCGTTAGGATGGCGTTCCCGTTTCTATATATTTTGGCTTCTTATTTACTTTATTTTACTTTGCAAAAGCAATCGTTTAACTGACGATTGCAATGCCCAAAATCGCTGAATATTTATTTGCAACTCCGTTCACTCAAGCCATTGACATTCCCCTTTTTTTTGTTTTGTTTTTTTGGTACATAAACTCCGTTTTGTCTGTTAGAGAGCGCTTTATATATGTGCCGGTGTGTATGCCGTGTGTGTTACATACATATTCGCACAAGTCATTGGTTGAAAATATTTTTTTCCCCCGCTATATACTTTGCGCTGCCGCTATGCTTTTATTTTTTTCGTTGTTCGTTTGTAGGCGGAATGAATCCTGCTTCTGAGTTGTAAAACAGGTTTTGATTTCTTAATAATATATTTAATAGTATTTGATATATTTACAAGGATTTACACTTGTTAGAAAAATGTTAATACAGAAAGATAATATAAATTTCACTTATACTTGTTAAAAGGTGTCGCTCTATAAGAAAACACCCTATACGAGATTACGGAGCGACGCGTGCTCACGCTTCCGTGGTTAGTTGACAACTAACTCCCTAACTGTCCGTGACACACAATTAAGGTATTGTAGTAGACTCAACTCCTACTTATTCAGACTCGACCCTGACAAACCCAACACATGTCCCGCATGTAACGAATCCCCGCACGACACTAACCACCTCTTTGCATGCTCACTTAACCCGACTCATCTAACACTCCTCTCCCTTTGGCCCGAACCCGTCAAAACAGAACGATGACCTCGATGACTAAGACTGGAACTACCTGACATAATGCGGGGTTAGTGAGCCGCTACAATAACAACAACATTCAAAGAGGCTTATTGACATTTTATATATTTTTATTTGGGATATAATATACATTCCATTAAAGAGTTTATCGATATATATATATATGTGTATTTATGTATAGATTATTAAAAACCGATCAGGAATACATATAATAGAGTAAAACTTGTCTATTCAATATATATGATTATATTAGTATATTGTAGATGTAAATATGAAAAATAAATGGTTACAAAATATAAGAATAATAAAATAATATAATATTTGAATATACAGCAACTAGGTATTATAACGATTCAGTGCCAGTAAAACAAAACGAAGAAAAGCAAGGCTCGTAAAATTATGCATAGAGATTAATGAGGGCGAAAAAAAGGTTGGAGTACTCGTACAGAGGAATAAAGTTTACTAGTAGTGCAGATATATCGTTCCAATAATGAAACGGTTGCATACGAAACTATATTTAGGGTATTATGATGCATTCCGATGCAAGATACTTAAAAACTACATATTTGTGGAGGAGAAATATCTTAAATCTACTAAACCGTTTTCAATATTTTAGTTGCTGTTTTGGTTCTGTGCCGGTGACATCAAATCCAATGCTGCAGAAATATTGCCATTTACTGATTCAAGCAACTGTGTCAACCAACCGCCTTCATTGCTAAAGCCCATTGCCATCATTGCGTGTATAGCTTTATTGATACTGGGATCTATTTTTAGAATTGGTAAATCGAAATTAAATAACTACATTTCAAAACTACTTTTCAAAATTTACCTTGATGAAAAACAACAACAGCCGTGTTGCACTGCGTTTTAGGAGTAGCGCCAGTGTTAGCTGTCAGAGTAGCGCCAGTGTTAGCTGTCGGAGTTGTAGCAGCGCCCATAATATCAGCAATTTTTATTCGCCTTTCAGTTTTTATATGTTCTTTTTCCTTTTCAACATGATTTTTCAAATCTAAACTTAACTGTTCAAAACTAATATTGGAATTAGTCTTTGGTGTTGCGGTTTCAGCAATTGGTGTTGAAACCGGTGTTGCTGGAGCTACAACTGCAGCTGCGCCAGGGGATTCGATTTTCTCAATAGACTCGGTTGAGCTTGAAGCTGAAATATCAATTAAATTTGTTGTAGATTCAGCTGCTTGTTTATCAACAATTTGCCAATCATTTTCTAAGCTCTCTGAGCGACTACGCTCTGAGGTTTGTGATTTTTCAGTGCCCCTTTCTGCGATAATTTCTGTCGAATTTGTGGTCGTATCCGGATTGGTTGATGCCGGAGCTTCCTCTACATTTTCCGATTGAACTTGGGTTTTTTTATTTTTATCCTCAGTTTCAGTAGATTTTGTTTCATTTACTTGCGCGTTATTATTGGTAGAAGTTGTAGCGATGCTGGTTGAGCTTGTTGCTGAGGCTGACGAGCTTTTCCGTGCTTGATAACCAGTACCAGAAAAACTGGGCGCATAGCTTTCATCAACACCATCCATTGGTTCTAGCATTTTTGCGAACATGCCGCTGAAATTGTTAAGTAATTGAATGCCAGCTTTCATAAATTTTGGGTCAATAAACTGAACAAAATCTTCAACAGTTGGTGTAACTGGTACGGATATATTCTCTTGTGAATTATTAGTCTTATTGTTGGCACCATTTTCGGAAGTGGGCGTTGATATGCCAGTACCAGTAGTCTGAAAACAGAAGAGAAATAAAATTTAAAAAAAAAAAAAAAAGGAATATAATTTGTTGAAAAATCTGTGAGCTTACCGTTTTAGGAGTCGACTTTGTATCACCTTCTGCCCCAGCAGCTTCATTATTCTCTGGAGAAGTTTTTGCACCTACTTCTGAACTAAACAAGTCGTACGTAACTTGTGCAGCTGCTTGATCAGCCAGGGTTGCTGTTATTTCAGCAGCCTGCTCAGTTACCTTAGTAGCCACTTCGACTGCAATTTTACTAGCATTTTCGGCAACTTTGGCTGCTGCGTCACATGCAGCTTTAGCAGCTGCAGCATGAGCTTCCTCTGAATCCTGCTTTTTAGCTGTCTTTGATGGAGCTGTAGGCGGTGGTGTGCCTGCAGCATTCTCATCCATTGGCTTGTATGTCGAGCCACCCTCTGCCAAGTCGGACATCATATCATACATTTGCGACAAAAACCCATTGCGCATATGACGACGATGATGTTTACGCTCGTGATTATGATGATGCTTGCCACCACTGCCACCATTCTTTGCCTCTGCATCAGAACTCGTGCCATTCTCATTTACATTAGCCGAACTTGTGGCTGTGTAATCGAAAAATGGGCAACCACTAGCACTTGTGGACTTGCGATCACGTTTAGCACGGCGCCCGCCACCAAAACGACCACAAGGACTACTTATCCAGGCATCAATAACACTACGCGAATTTTCTTTTGGCATGCGTACCATCATATGTTCTGGATGTTTGTGCTGAGCTTCGCAGCGTTGACATAAATCGTAATTCGGACATTGAATACACTTATAGCGGAAACCAACAAGTGGTGCAACACCACAAGCATCACATTCTACACGCTCATGTATGATGAAAGCTGTCGGATCATCATCATTTGATGCAGACTTTTCCTCATCCTTGGATGTTTCTTGCTGCGGCTGACGCAATGGTGCAACAAAGAGATGCTTCTTGCAATAACACTTTTTACGGAACACCTCATAATCACATTGGTTGACAATATCGATTTCATCACCGTCCTCATCTGAAAGGTTCGAGTAAAAAAAAATTAGTATTGGCATATAACCAGAGAACTTATAATATAGAGAAGGTGCAAATTCATGGCACTACCGAAACAATTTCTGAAAAATTGCGGGTAAGGAATTCACCTCGCGTAAAATAACAGCCAGCGGAAAAAATAACATTTATTAGCAGAAATGGTCAATTGTTTTCTGTTATGAACATGCATTTCTGCTATGAACAGAATTTTGTTTTACTAGCAGAACCTGCACTTGTTACTTTCTAGTATCTCTGCATATTAATTACATGATATTGATATGCCAAAAATTGTGTCAAATTGATACAAAGTTTTATCAATTTAGTTTTAAAAGGTTTAGATTTAATAATAAATTGAAAGAAGTGTTTTAATAAAATAAAATTTTTATTTAAAATTTTTTATCATTATTAAAATATATACATATTCATATGATCACCGAATTGATATAGAAGCAAAAATACAAGTTACACACATATAATTAGTCTTTTGCACATTTGTGCAAAATAGATAAAATAATTATTCTGAATTATAATATGATATTCAATGAATAAATGATAATTTTTACAATTACACAAAAAATATAAAATAAAAATTCATAACATAATTATTTTGAATTCTATTATGGCATGAGCGAAAGTAATTTGAACTTGCGCCAAAAGCAAAAATACCAAAAATTGCAAATAAAACGCACGCTATACCAACTCCGCCACTGTTGACTTAGCAAAGTCCTTACATTTTCGATAGTTCTACCGAAACACAGAATAGAGCATTGATTCTTCTTCTTAGTTGAGTAAGCATACGAAGGAATATATTCTCCTATCGCGGAAGCTTCGTCTATAATCGACTTCGCTAATATACAAAATGCTTGTTGAAGAGCTGCGCGCGGGGAGAAGTATTGCTTGTCCGTATGTGCTTTGTTGACGATGCGCTTGCGTTTATGCATATTGAGAATTTTTTTGCATGCTTTACTAGGAACCGTTGAGTATGCGCACATGAATTGATATGTATGTATGTATGTATGTATGTATATACATACGTTTATTTGTTTATGCGTACACATCCTCCAGCAAGAATATCATTCCATTAGCGTTCTATTTTTTTGAATTGCAAAAAATGCCCTTCTCATGGCAAACGCACCCATCTCCCTTCGCGCGCCTCTTCCACAAACCAAAGTGCCAAAAATTAGAAATTGAAGAATTTTGTGTCTTCCTGACGATTTTTTTTAGCAATTTTGCCATGCCTGTGACCATTGTACAGCCTCCATAGTAAAATAACTTCTCATATATTTCCGCTTCCGGCGAACAGCTGAGATCACCTGATCGTTTTCGTTTCTCATTTCGGTTGTCATTCGTAACTTCGAGCGCTGGGATGCATTAGCATGCATTACATTGCAGAAAAAAAGTACCTATAACTAAATGACATAAAATGATACTGAAATTGGAAAAAATAATAATTTATTTCATTATTAAGTACGTGGGAAATGTTAAAAGTATTACTTACAAGTTATTTTCATTAATATTTGAATAGTTTATTAACTTTTTTATACATTTAATAAGTAATTCTAATATTGAAAGGGACCTCACAAATGCAACCATGCGTAATTATTTTCTTTATTGTATTTCCTCTTATTCGCATTGCAATAGGAAAATTTATTGTTTTGTTGATGAAGGTAAATATAGTTTTCCTTATTAAAAACGCTTATTTACTAATGAACTTTTCCATTTATAGGTAAAGGAAGTGGTGAACTACTAGCCATATTTGATCTACGACGTATACAAAAGGTTTTTATTGGGTTATTGTATTTCCTTTTGTATACGTAACAAGATGCAGATTTATTGTTTGGCAGACGAAGGTAAATATAGTTTTCGTTATTAAAAACGCTTATTTACTAATAAACTTCTTAATTTATAGATACGGGAACTGCTGTACTCCGCATGCATACGCATACGTATATTATACCTCGGTGCCATGAGCTGCTATACGAAACCATATGGAGCGCAGTCGCAAGGATAGGATGGCAAGTGCCAATTGATTCTTGTTGAACCTAGACACACACGCTGCAACAAGACAAATAATATTCTGTCACCTAACAAGAAATGTAAATCCCAAACATATTTTCTTTATTATATTGGGATGGTGATATACTTAGGCATGTAAATTTAGTGTGCCCTAGAAGGAAATACGCGTACTGTGATTTGTGAAAGGTTTGCCGCAATGGTGGTAGTACATTTAATGACTTAAATGTTAAATAAATACACAGAAACTTCTACATATACATATACAATACAATGCATGTTTGAAATCTGCATTTGGCTATGTTTAAACAAAATGTGTGCTACATACAGTTTTCAGTGAGTTGCGCCTTATAAAATCAGGTTGCTGTATGTATATTCCCGTATAGAATATGCTTCGTTTTGGGTCTCGTGAGGTCGTATGTGTACAAGTACCTGAAGTACGCACCAAATTTTGTATGAAATTTGTTTTATTGTAATATTACTGTCATATAATTTAATAAAGGTGTTAAATACATATGTCAATGAAACCAACAAAATATATTTTATTGAATATTGTAGTTTTATTAAATAAAAACATTTTAATTAGAATGCTATATACCATACATATATATACAGTACAATGTACTTAATTACAACTACGGTTTATATAAATTTGTGTATGTGCTCAGTTAAGTACAGTATACATTATTCAGTTAAACTGAATTTAGTTTTTCTTTGCATGCCTCGAAAATAACATTGGTTTTCGGCGCTGCCAGTGCATAGTATGCAAGTTAACTCAATAAACTAAAATTGCACAAACCTGAATTAATGAGTTTCTTAAAATAAAAGTCATTTTTTAAGCTCGAACTTCAAAGTTCATTGTGTTTTGAACTTTATTTTTTATTTTCAATTTTTTATTTCACAAGAAAACCAATACAAATCTTATATACATATGTATACTCATAATTTTAAACTAACATATTTCAGTTAATTTTCTTTTTAGACAAATAACTACCTACATAAATGACATATAAAAGACATTCTGCAATAAAAACTTCGGTATATCTCATTTTATTCAGCAACTAACATTATTTCTGTGACAATCTCATTCTCTAAAGCATTGTACATACATATGTATGTACATATATACTTCAAAAAGAATGAGAAATAAACATAAACAAACCAGCGCAGGGTTGTACCTACATCGGATTCGGTTTTAATATTTTGGTAAATAGCTTTGTAATTATTTTTCATATTCTACTAAATTTATGGAAAAAAACGATTGCACATATTTGAGCGAAATCTTTCCAAGAAGTTTTATTAATCTATTGAAAGAAAATATTCAAAATTTGTGTAAACATACCTGATGTTCTTAAACTATTAACAAAAATTCTTGCAACACAACAACCCTACTTCGAATTCATTGCTTCACGAAGCCCAGGCTGTGATTTACGACACGCTGGCTGTTTCACAGCACCCTGGTTTGACAACCGATAAAAGGAACCGATTGAAGAAGGAAGTAAAATGGAAACGGAGTTAGGTTACTATCATCGTACAGCCCTACAAGTAGATAAACTATCATATGGTCAAAAAACAGCTGAGATCACCTGATCGAAATAGTCCACTTTTTCACTCAGTGATGTAATAAATAAAACTGAAATGAATGACATATTTACAACTTAAACTAAATAGCACGATTCAAAAACAACAAAACGAAAACATTTCTCAAAAAAGTTAAATAAGTATAAAAACTCAATAAAAACCAAACAATTTTGATTTATATCATATAATTCAGGTACATGCATTCTACACAAACTACTGTCATATAGTAAATATCTAAAACGTTCACAAATATTAAAAAAATAAGTAATATAGTAATAAAATGAATATATATATTACATTTCCATCAATAAATTCGTGTTTATTTTAATCTTCTAAAACTTACCGTAAACTCTGTAAACAAATTTAAAACTTTTATCGAAGATATGTTTAGCACGGCAACACATTCGACTAAAAACTAGCGGTTTTGCTCAAAATTCAGGGAAATTTAGCAAAATAGTTGATAGGCAACCCGCGGCTCGTGCCTGCGGTTGGTGCCTATTCCTCAAATTCGCTTTTTCATTCCATTATATTCTTATTGCAATTTCTGTGCTTCACACAGCGTTCTGTTAAATATGTATAGGTGAAAAACTGGGAATGTGTGTGTGAAAATTATGAGTTTTGTTACTTGTAGACCTGTACAATGGTTACTATGTAGGCTGTACAATGCCTGTGACAGGTAGGGCACGCGGGAAAGAAAAGAATTTCTTGCTGGGCAATATGAGCTAATAGGCGCACAGCAAATTTAGCGACATGATGCCGATTTGCTTCATTTCAGCGGACGAAGTGAATTTTTTGTCAAAGTCACAAGAATTTGAAGCAATGCTTGTTGAAGGCATATGAATGCTACGGGTTCAAGGGAAAAGGGCATTCAATTGTGTGTTGTTGTTGCGTAAGCTTTTTGCTATAAGAAGCATACAGCAACAAAACCAACTACCGCAAGCAAACCCTCCTTCCTTCTACTCTTCATCCACGAACAGTTTTCTCAAGCTAAGTCAAATTTTTGCAAATATCAAAAATTAATGTTGAATGACGACGATTTGAAAACACATACATTCATGCATTTTAATACGTATAAGCCAAACATATACAATCTGAATAATGCGCATGCCCTTCCTTCTTTCAACCCACCATTCACAAACATTTTCTTCGCGACGATGACAAAAATCACAAAAATCAGAAAATCAAGTTGATCTGAAGTTGAACACACATACATTCAAAGGTACTTGTATGTATACGAAAAACGCATACAAACACAAGGGCATGTCAACCTCTTCCCCTATACCCCGTCACCCAAAGCAATTCTTGGCGATGATTGAAAAATTCTGCAATCTAATAAAATCAAAATACGAAAAAGGAGCCAGGATTCGAACTCATGGTACTCTTGTCGTGTGCCAGCGCAAGGCAGCAGCTTATTTCATATTGAGATAACAGGCGAACAGCAAATATAGAAGAACGATTATAGATTTTGTAAGGTTTGCTTCATTTCGTTGGTTGACTATTTGACTTTTTGCCGGAGTCAAAGGAATTTTTTGTTGTTGCCAAATATTGAAAATTGACATTTGGCTGACGACAATGCGAAAACACATCCATTCAAGTATTTTAATACATACACGCGAAACATATACAATCATAACAATGCGAATTCCCTTCCTTCATGCATCCCCCAATCCAAAAACATCTTCTCCGCGACGATGACAAAATTTACAAAAATCAAAAATTTAAGTTGACCTGAAGCAAAGCCAAACACATTCAAAGGTCCATGTATGTATACAAAAAACGCATACATACAAAAGGGCATGTCAATTTCTTTCCTTTGTGCCCCGTCATCCACAAGCATTCCTTGGCGACGATTGAAAAATCTGCCAATTTAATAAAATTAAAATAAGAAAAAGGGTAAGGATTTGAACTCATGCTACTTATGTCGTTTGCCAGCGCAAGGCAGCAGCTTGCTTCATATTGAGGTAGCAAGCGAACAGCAAATATAAAAGAGCGATGGTAGCTTTTCTATGGTTTGCTTCGTTTTTGTAGGAGTCAAAGGAATTGTTTGTTGTTGTTGCTTTTGCTTCACATTTCGCGACCATGATTTTTTGTATTTCTGATTTTTGTCACCGTCGCGAACTTGGCGGCATGAGTATGCGGGGCATGTGTATGGTGGTATTTATGAATAAACGCACTTTGCTTTGTTGTACGGCGCTTGCGTCTATGAATGAAGAAGGACTATAGAATACAGGTTACGCCGATCGTAACGTCACTTAAAAAAATTTGATCTTAATAAATTGTTATTTATTTAAAAAAGTCAGTGCAATCTATCTTTGTTTATAATTTTAAAGTCATAAAGTTAAACAGTTTTAGGGATAAAGTAGTACAGGCATATTTTAAAATTTTTGGCGACTCACAAAATTTTATGAAATGCGTCATTAAACATATGATTCTGCTGTTGTCGTGACCTTCTATTCTTTAAGCTTTGATGTGCCTACATATTTATTTATTATATGTACATGCAAATTTCATATATATATAGACATGTGTATATCATCTTTGCCATGACAGCAATTTCATTGAGGTTTAGTAAAGCGAATACCGTTAGAATATGTACGTATACGAAAATAAGAAGAAGCTATTTCTTTTTCTTCTTTGGTATAAGTACCCAATTATGCAAGCGGCAATGAGCTGAATAAGTGGTGCAGTTGGTAGCGCGATACCGCAGGATAAATTTTTGCTACTTTTCGCTGACACAGGTTCAAATATCTGCAATAACGAAGTATTTAAAATTTTTTATTTCGATAATTTTTTATATCAATTTTTGTTTTTAAGAAAATAAATATGAAAGAAAAAAATTAAAAAGAACTCATAAAGGTAATTTTTCGAAATTATTATTGTTTTAATTTTTTTGCTTATAAATTTTGTTGATTTTTCTAATTTTTGTACGTAATAATATAAATAATGATTTCTTACAGAAATTGAAGTAAATTCGTATTGTTTTCATAACATTTTGAATGTTATTGCTGTTATTTGTTTCTTCTGCTGTAAGTAGGTAACATTGCTCTTTATGTGCAATTTGATTGATTGTTAAATAAAATCGCCAACTTAATTTGCAGTCTCTTTATTTATAAAGACTTAATTAATGTCCTTTTTAATTATTCGGTAATTCACAATTCAATTACAATTTACGTTACTATTTACAATCACATGTATACAACTTTCACAATGTACTGTTTTTATTACTTTACTGTAATGTAATCTCCACGAGTTTAATTCACAACTGATTGCTTTTGCAGTCGTACGTCGCCCTTATATACTTGTTTGCTGCTTGAAAACGAAACCCCCGGAATAATCTCGTCCATACGATAATCCTCTCGGTTACGATAATCGTTTCGGTTACGATAATCGTCTCGTACGCTCTAGAAGATGTCAGTTGTCGGCTCCTCTCTTTCATCTGTCATTCGCTTCGCATTTTCGCCACAATATTATAAGTTCTCTGATAGAACTTTAAGCTGGCATTACTTTTCAAGATGGCGACCGATTTAACAACGCTTGCAAATAGTGCAATTTCATTTCGAAAATAATGGTTCTTTGCGGAAAACGTATCGCGCACTACGTCCAATGATACGGACCAATGATTCCACCAGCCCATAAAGCGCACCAAACAGTCAGTTTTTCTGGATGTAACGGTGTTTCAACATACACTTGAGGATTACCTTCACTCCAAATGCGGCAGTTTTGTTTGTTGACGTAGCCATTCAACCAGAAGTGCGCTTCATCGCTAAACATCGCTAAAATGGACGTAGTGCGCGATACGATTTCCACACAGAACCATTATTTTCGAAATAAAATTGCACTTTTTGCAAGCGTTGTTCAGGCGTGAGTTTATTCATGATGAATTGCCAAACCAAACCATCGTACAGCCCTACAAGTGATAAACTATCATACGGCCAAAAAACAGCTGAGATCACCTGATCGAAATAGTCTACTTTTTCACTGTGATGCAATAAATATGACTGAAATGAATGATAAATTTACAACTTAAACTAAATAGCACGATTCAAAAACAACAAAACGAAAACATTTCTCAAAAAAGATAAATAAGTATAAAAACTCAATAAAAACCAAACAATTTTGATTTATATCATATAATTCAGGTACATGCATTCTACACAAACTACTGTCATATAGTAAATATCTAAAACGTTCACAAATATTAAAAAAATAAGTAATATAGTAATAAAATGAATATATATATTACATTTCCATCAATAAATTCGTGTTTATTTTAATCTTCTAAAACTTACCGTAAACTCTGTAAACAAATTTAAAACTTTTATCGAAGATATATTTAGCACGGCAACACATTCGACTAAAAACTAGCGGTTTTGCTCAAAATTCAGGGAAATTTAGCAAAATAGTTGATAGGCAACCCGCGGCTCGTGCCTGCGGTTGGTGCCTATTCCTCAAATTCGCTTTTTCATTCCATTATATTCTTATTGCAATTTCTGTTCTTCACACAGCGTTCTGTTAAACGTGTATTGGTTTAAAACTGAGTATGTGTGTGTGAAAATTATGAGTTTTGTTACTTGTAGACCTGTACAATGAACCAAACTGAGAATAAATCACTTGACAGCTGTTAAATCGGTCGGTATCTTGAAAAGTAATGCCAATTTAAATTTCTATATCTATAAAAAACACCCTATACATGGTTAATAAATTAGTATATACTTTAAAGCAAATAAAATTGATAGAGTGAAATTAAACAATTTTATCAATTTTCTTTGCTACATTGATATATATTTATATAAATACTAGTATATTACAGTTGTTATGGTTAATTTTTTTGTAATTGAAAATCCCAATTTTCAAAGCAACATATGTACATACATATATTCAATATTAAAATTATTATTAAAAACACTAGCGGGATTAGCTATGTCTAGAATATGCATACTATGCAAAATTGTGATTAATTCAAGTGAAACAATAACAACCACAAGCTGTGGGCAATAAATATACATAGGATTTGGTATAGGATATTTTTCCTATCGTACCATGTTTTTTTTTTGCATGTGTTTTGTCGTTGTGCCATTGCACGGATAGGAAAAATTTCCAGCATGCATTACCTAGCCAAAGAGAATACCCCTTATGTATATTTCTCAAAGATGGCAAGAAGGAAAATGCAACCCTGTGAAGGAAAAGTAACCCTGTGCCTGTGTGGTTGTTATTGTTTCACTTGAATATGTCAAAATTTTGCAACGGGGGTGCCCTCGATCTCTAGCACAATTCCATAGAAAATATTTGCATAGTATGCATTTCCTAGACAAAGAGAATACCCCTATTACCTTTTAATCAAATGGACACCTAGGATTTGTTGTGAAATTTTGATAACAAAAAAGTATATGCAAAAAAAAAAAATAAGACATTTCAATAAATAACAAATGAGAACGATTGTAATTTTTATGAACGCTGATACGACCAAGTCACATAAAATCCAACAGAAAAAAATGTATAATAGCTCAACTGAACGGTATGAACAACAATTATATTCAAAAATTTCATCCTTTACAGACATAACAAATACACAAATTTAAGTATTCAATAGGTAGGTACATTTATATTTTGGTGGGTATAATTGTCGACTTTTTGATAATGTCTTTCTGAATATATTGTGGGCATATTACTATTTCTTCACAGAAGTTAGAAGTTCATAGAACATACCTGAATGCATATAATAGTATATGTGATACTTTGTACGTATATATGTATGTACAATGTCTATACTATTTAATGACCGCACACAAAAGCACTTGCATAGGTATACACACAACAGTACGAATGCACCAAAATTTGTTAGCTAATAAAAAAAATTTTTTTTTTGGAATACTCACCGATCCAGAAGGTTTTAAATTCACATTCCTGTAACTTGCGTTGGTTGAAGAGACACATAGCAATATCACGTTTCAGTACTTCATAATATGGCGAAGGCATCTCAATATATGCATTCACTTTATCCTTTCCATCCTGGTAGGTAATTTTCATAAATGTATTTTCACGATTCATATTTTTACTATTAAAAGTTTTTTTTTCTTTTTTATAATATGAGTATCTCACTTATTTTGCGAATGGATTCAATTTTCAATTACACGGATCTTTTTTCCTTGTTAAGCGTTAATAATTCTGTTTAATTTTGATAGAAAAACACTGTTATGAAAAACACTTCCTGACTCGGCTACTACTTTGAAAATATGTACTCCATATATATTTTTCCTTCGATTTTATACTGCGCAGTACCGCTCAATATAGTTAAACAATGTTCCCTACCAGTTCTGTATCAACTCTTGTCAACAAGTTTCAAGCCTTCGTGTTCATTCGTGAATGTTCTTCTTTTCAATTTTTGCAACTCACTGCAGAATATTTGATTCAGCCACTTTTTCAGGTTTATATATGTAAAATAACCAGCTTAAAAATGCAACTTCATTTGCTGTGTCCGAAAGTATACCAATGATTGTGAAATAATATATGAGCGCGATGACGCTGTTTTCTACGGCTGCCAGCTGAAAATGTACACGACAAACAACGAATTGAACCGAATGTTACGAATCATGCGATAAAAGCAAAAAGCCAGAAAAACACATGATACTTTGATTGTGAATGAATTCAGCAGCATTCAGAGAACGTACGTTATCTGCAGCATTGTAGTCTTCTACCAGAGAACGTACGTTCTCTACGTTCTCTGTGTAGTAATTTATACGTTCACAATGATTGAGATTGTAATAAAATAAATAATAAATGGCACCGTGCTACGACTATAACCCGATAGATGACACTATACGTTGACTCAGAGTACGTATACAGTTATTCTCTGGGAAATACTCATCATCGATGGCACTTTAAGGCCCTGGCCCAATATCGGCTAGTTTACTTGCTTTACAGTGAGAATTGTCAAAACCAGATCATCGACGTTCTCTGGTCAAAACAGAATAGAATTGTACTAGAACGTAACATATGACTTTATACTAAATGTAGGTTTAAGCACTTGAAGCACTGCAAAGTTTGAAAAGGTTTACGTTTAATTTTCTTGCGCTTTTGTATCAATTTTGACAGCGTTTAAAGCGCTCATTTAGGTATACAAGCATTCAAAGTAAGATAAACATTGGAAAGCTAGCAGAGCCAGAAATGTATTCAATACATACATACATATGTACCTTGAGATTTCTTCTTTAAATTGCGCTCTTTCCAGATATCAGAGGATGCTTGATTGAATGAACGTGTCCTTGTTTCACACTAATTTTCGTTCTATTGCTTATTCCGTAGAAAATATTTTATTTAAATAAATAATATATTTCAACATATTTGTACAATAAGTAATAACTTAGTAAGTCCATAAAACATTTATTAAGTACAATCTATACCTCATAATAAATATTTGTTTCATATAAAGAAAAGTACTTGGCTTAGTCTCACCTTCTCCCTCGGCTTCGTGGCGTTCTAGTAGCATTTAATTTATTGTACATTAGTACTTAATCATTTTTATTAATCCTTTCCTTACCGAACAATATTTCGATCTAGCTTTCTGATTCGGATGATCCACCTACCTGCAGCTGTTTTCCGTTTTTTAAAATGAATTGTTAAGCATTAAGCTTATACTTAGTATTAATTTTTTAGGCATATTTCTTACTTAAATCATTCTAACGTTCACGTAAAATTAGTGTCTACATCAGTAGCGGATCAAGAATTTCCAGAAGGGGGGGAGGTTTCTAAAATATATTAAATTTTTTTGAAGACACAGACACGAATAAACTGCAAAAGTAGATTCGAATTTACATAGCTTCCGATGGGGGGTCCGGACCCGAAACCCCCCATCCCCCGTGGATCCGCCACTGGTCTACATATACTTAATTAATTTAGTAATTTACATAGGCAAAAATAGCTACTGTTTGTGGCTTAAAGTAAGAATAAGCTTTAATTTTGTTTCATTTTAGACCACATTGTTTTATTGTCATATAGAAAATATTCATTAAAATAAATCAAAAGCTACCCAGTAGAAATTTTATGCATACAACATCGATGTAAGACACATGAACAAGCAGCTATGTATGTATGCATTCCAGTATAAGTGAAGTCTACTTCTTGTTTACACGTGGAGTTCCTAGGAGAGTGTGCATGCTTTAACAAATTGAAAGTAATAAAATAGCATGCAGAATTTTTTTTCTTGATTCTAGACTTGTTGTTTACATAAGCAAATTTTTATCAGTAATTCGCGGATCATATTCGCAAAAATTCCGAGAGATGTTGTGATATTAATTTTCATACATAGATATGTACTTAAATATCTGTGGACATTTGACAAAACAACTCCTCTTGAGGTAAAACAATTCTCCAAGATTTCAATCATATGTACACATTTTTAATACGCATATTTCTATCTTATCGCCATTTTCATAAGACTTAAATTTTAATATTTTATAGAAACCAACAAAAATCTTATTTTTTCCTTTTTTGAAATTGGATGTAACAACGTAAAATTGGCATAAGAACTTATTCACTTTACTTGACTTAAGATGAAGTACAGATGCACTATTTCACTCAAATAAAATTAAATAAGCGGCTTTTATGAGATAAGATGATTTTCTGTATGGAAAATCTTTTGATAAAATATTTTATTTTTACGATTGATAGGAGAACACTTGATTAATAATCAGTGTTCAGTTTTAACTAACTTTATGATTTCATTGTAAGGACTTTACTTCTTTTAGGCATACAATTTTTTTCAACTGGGTAAACATATTGTTACGATCTTGCTGATTAACCTCGATGATTTCCTTAATCTTTCGGTACGACCTCTGGATTGTTAAATAAAATCGCCAACTTAAATTGCAGTCTCTTTATTTATAAAGACTTAATTAATGTCCTTTTAGTTATTCGGTAATTCACAATTCAATTACAATTTACGTTACTATTTACAATCACTTGTATACAACTTTCACAATGTACTGTTTTTATTACTTTACTGTAATGTAATCTCCACGAGCTTAATTCACAACTGATTGCTCTTGCAGTCGAATGTCGTCCTTATATACTTGTTTGCTGCTTGAAAAACGAAACCCCTGGAATAATCGCGTCGTTTACGATAAACCTCTCGCTTACGATAAACCTCTCGCTTACGATAATCCTCGTTTACGATAACCGCTTCGTTTACGATAATCGTTCGCCTCGTTTACGCTCTAGAACGTGCCAGTTGTCGGCTCCTCTCTTTCATCTGTCATTCGCTTCGCATTTTCGCCACACTGCCCTCCACCTAAGTCTGATCGTCCCGATCAGACACATTCGCTGTTCCAAACGCAGCAAGCCTCTCTAGGTGGACCACTTTCATCTTGTTTTTCGGCCTCCCCACAGTTTGTATTCGATACACTACGTCGTTTAGTCGTTTGATTATCTTGTATGGACCTTCCCAATTGCATTGAAGCTTTGGGGACAAACCTCTCTTTCGTTGTGGATTGTACAGCAACACCAAATCTCCATCTTGGAAGCCTTCGGAGTTCATCGCCTTGTCATACCTAGCCTTCATTTTGTCACTCATAATTTGAGTTCGCTGCCTCACAAGAGCATGTATCTCTCTTAATTCTTCCTCGAGAACAGTAGACGCTTCCTTCCCAATTCTTCTCGCATCACCAGTTATTCCAAATTTTAAATCGCTGGGCAACCGAAGTTCACTACCAAACAGTATCCTGGTAGGTGTTTGACCTGTTGTTTCATGCACTGCGGACCGATATCCCATAAGGAAAAGCGGGATGTGTACATCCCAATCATCTTGATTCTTGTCCACTACTTTCCGCAAGTGCTCTTCCAGGGTCCGGTTGAATCGCTCTACCATGCCATCTGATTGAGGATGCAGGGCTGTCGTTCGTGTTTTCCGAATACCAAGTATCTGGCACATCTCTTGGAACACCGCCGCTTCAAAGTTTCTTCCTTGGTCTGAGTGCAATTCTATAGGCGCACCGTATCTGGTAACCCAATTGTGAGTGAATGCATCCGCAACTGTTTTCGCTTCCTGGTTTGGAATTGGGTAGACCTCAGGCCATTTACTAAAGTAGTCCATAACCACAAGAACGTATTTGTTTCCTAGTCGGCTCATAGGGAATGGACCGGCTACATCCATGGCAACCCGCTCAAATGGTGCACCTGAGTTATACTGCTTCATCTGCCCATGACTTCGTGACTTTGGCCCTTTAGCTGGAATGCACTCCGTGCAATTAGCAATCCACTCAGCGACCGATTGACGACAGCCAACCCAATAGAACCGCTGCTTGATCTTCTCCAGCGTTTTTGTAATACCTAGGTGCCCTCCACTAGGACCATTATGGAATTCCTTAAGAACATCCGGAATTCTTAACCTCGGAACTACTATAAGCTTCCGAGAGCACTGGCCATCTTCACTTTCCCATAATCTATGCAAACAGCCAGATATCAATTCTAAACTGTTCCATTGTGCCCAGTATGCTTTCGCGATGGGACTTTCCGCTGCCATTTGTTCTTTACTAGGCCGTCTGTTCACCTCCAATCCGTGCATTACCAATTCCAAGTCCGGATCTTCTTGCTGACATTTCCTTAAGTGACTTGCCTCCCACTCTTCTGCTGATGTAACTGTCATTAGCCGGACGTCTATTATGTCTTCCTTACCCTCTGCTTTTGAGCAGTGCTTACATTCCAAACTACATGGTCGACGGGACATAGCGTCAGCATTTCCGTGCGTATTACCCTTGCGGTGCTCGATGGTGAAGTCATAACTTTGCAGCCTCTCAATCCACCGTGCAAGCTGACCTTCGGGATTCTTAAACTGTAGTAGCCACTTCAGCGCTGCATGATCCGTTCTAACGCGGAAATGTTGACCATACAGATATTTGTGGAAGTGTTTAATGCAATCCACCAACGCTAATAGTTCTCTCCGCGTTACGCAGTAGTTCCGCTCTGGTTTCCCAATAGACCGGCTATAGTAGGCAACTATCTTCTCCTGCCCATCAATCACTTGCGAAAGTACCTCTCCTATGCCATAACCACTAGCATCTGTGTCCAGAATAAATGTTGCACCTGGAACCGGGTACGCTAGCATAGGTGCAGTGCATAGTCGTTCTTTTAAAGCTTGGAAAGCATCCTCTTGTTCAGTTTTCCACTCGAAATATTTATTTTTCCTTGTGAGTTCATGGAGACTATGAGCTACGCTGGCGAAATTCGGAACAAAGCGACGATAGTAAGTACACAGCCCAAGGAAACTTCTTAATTCATGCAAATTTCTGGGTCTCGGCCAATCCTTCACTGCTTCTATTTTTTCCTTCGCAGTACACACGCCCTTCGTGGTTACTTGATGACCTAAGTAATTCACCTCCTTCTTGAATAAAGAGCACTTCTTAGGACTTAGTTTAAGACCAGCGCCAGCTATTCTCTGGAAAACTTCTTCCAAATTACTCAGATGTTCGTCGAAGCTCTTTCCCAATACGATTATGTCATCCAGATACACCAAACAGGTCTTCCAGTGTAGTCCTTTGAGCACATGGTCCATTAATCTTTCAAAAGTGGCAGGAGCGTTGCATAACCCAAATGGCATTACCGTAAATTGCCATAGACCGTTGCCGGCACTAAACGCTGTCTTCTCTTTATCTTCTTCACTCACTTCTACTTGCCAATACCCGCTCTTAAGGTCAAGTGTTGAGAACCATTCTGTGCCAGTTAACGAGTCTAGTGTATCATCGATCCTGGGCAAAGGATAGCTGTCTTTCTTTGTGACATCATTTAATCTCCGATTAATCTCCGTGGAACGCTTCGAGGAGCTTGACGAATTGGTCTTGCGTCACCAGTATCAATGCTATGCTTCACTACGTTGGTCCTGCCTGGTTTGTTGCCATCCTGGTCGAATATGTTGGAGTATTTGCGGATCATCTGACTGGCCTGGTGCTTGTACTTGTCTTCCAACCCTTGCGTCCATGCATTGATATCTTCCTCCATCTTCTTGCTGCCAATAGAGTCGATTCCAGATGAATCATTGCTGTTAATAATGGCTTCTACCTCTTGACATTGCCCTAATACAGTTCCACTAGGAATTTTTACTGATGATCTGAAGTCATTCAATACTCTCACTGGGATGCGTCCATTCTTTCGTGTCTTAGCCAGGGTTTTTCCAATAAGTAAGTCCAGTGTAGAATTTTGTACTGCTTCGACAACCCACAATTTGTTTGTCCCACAATCTCCATTAATTTTCGCCCAAATAACTGCTTCTGACTTCGGTGGAATCAGTTCACTGCCTTCTAAGACCACTTGTTTGCTGCTGTATGTGGAATCGTAGCCCATGCTTAGTGGTACTTCCATGTTCTTATACTCCATAACCTTGTTATTCAAGTCGATCTTGATACCTTGCTCCATCAAGAAGTCCACTCCTATGATTACCTCATCTACGATCTGCGCGACTATAAAGCTGTGTAACACCGTCACATTCCCTATTGAGACCTCACATGTTACTTCTCCCACCACTTGTGTGTCCTCACCAGTCGCCGTTTTCAATATTGCTCCAGGTAATGGTCTCACTTCTTTAGTGATCAGGTCAGTTCGAATGATGGAGTGTGATGCGCCCGTATCCACTGTTAATTTTCGCGCTCGTCCATCCACATATCCACCAATAGTAATGTTGCTCGTTTTCCTACCAATTTGCGAGACGGAGATTATGGGGCATTCAATTGCAGGAGCCAGCATACGCCCTTTTAGACTGGCTCGTTTTAGTTTAACGACTGAGAAGTTGATGGTTTATCTTCGTCAGCCTTCCGTTTTCGCTGTCCTTCTTGTATGCTGGAACCCGTTTTGCATTCGCGTGCGAAGTGACCAGGCTTTCCACATTTAAAGCATTTCCCAGCCTGATTCTTACCACCAGAACGATTCATTCCTTCTAACGACTTCAGAGTTCTCAATATTTCGGTCATCACATCTGCTGTTTCAACCTCCACTTTATTAACTTTGTATGCTGGTCTGCTTATGAGTGCCGCCGTTTCACGTGTTTGAGCATACGCCACTGTTTCAGCGAATGTTAACTTTGGATTCGCATATGTCTCCCGCTTGGTATAAACGTCTTTTATGCCGCTGATGAATTTTTGTATTTTCACCCTTTCGAGATGCTCACCTGATGCGTCTCCGATGGCTAAATGAGCCAATCTCTCAATTTCCGAGGCATATTCCTGTAGAGATTCGTTGGGTTTTTGGTCGCGCTTTTCTAACTCCATCTGGTAAATTTGTCTTCTGTGTTCGCTACCATATCGTCTTTCCAGGGCTCGCATCAATCCGTCGTAATCATTTCTCTCATAATCAGGTACAGTTTGCAAAAGTTCTGCCGCAGGTCCTTCCAACGCAACGAATAGTGCAGCAGATTTTTCCTCCATGCTCCATTTATTTGTTTCAGCCGTCTCCTCAAACTGGAGCTTGAAGACTTGGAAGGGAATTTTTCCGTCAAAAGATGGTGTTTTTACCTTGGGAGCGTTCACTGAAGTGGTTGGACGATTTAACTGCAAATCCCGGAAACGACCTTCCAATGTGTTGACTTTGGCTTCAATTAACTCTTCTATTTCTTCTTGCCGACCTTCCAATTTGTTCACTTTGGTCTCAATTAGCTCCTCTATCTTGTCTTGTCGCTCCTCGATTTGATTCTGTCTTTCCTTAAGTTCTGCATTTTCGATCACCAGATTTTGCTGTATTTGTGCGATGGTTCCTCCTAAGGATGATATTTGCTCCCTCTGTTCAACCATTTGTGATGTAATGCTGTCATTCATTGCAGACATTTTGGCATCCAGCTTTTGTGATATGCTGGCATCGATTTGTGACATGTTCGCGTTCTGTGCATCCATCTTTTGTGACATGTTATCATTGATTTGTGAAATTGCATTCAACAACACGTTCATGTCCATACCGGTAGATGAGCCAGGGGCATTTTCTTGAATCTTACCTGATGGCTGCTCCAACCCCTTCGCAGAATCAATAGCTTCTTCTTTGTCAATGTCCTTCAAGAATACATCTTCATCCTCGCGACGGAATTCGTACTGGTTCAAGTCGATGCCTTCGGCTTCCATTGATTCTCGCAGTCTCGATTGCAGCTCTGCCTTATTTCCTGTTGTAGACAATCCTCGCTTGGCCAACTCCTTCTTGAGAAGAGGTATCGTCAAATCTTGAATCTTCACCATTTTCGATTACTATCCTTTGGAATTTATTTAACAATCCCACTTCTGACACCAATTGTTACGATTTTGCTGATTAACCTCGATGATTTCCTTAATCCTTCGGGTACGACCTCTGGATTGTTAAATAAAATCGCCAACTTAATTTGCAGTCTCTTTATTTATAAAGACTTAATTAATGTCCTTTTTAATTATTCGGTAATTCACAATTCAATTACAATTTACGTTACTATTTACAATCACATGTATACAACTTTCACAATGTACTGTTTTTATTACTTTACTGTAATGTAATCTCCACGAGTTTAATTCACAACTGATTGCTTTTGCAGTCGTACGTCGCCCTTATATACTTGTTTGCTGCTTGAAAACGAAACCCCCGGAATAATCTCGTCCATATGATAATCCTCTCGGTTACGATAATCGTTTCGGTTACGATAATCGTCTCGTACGCTCTAGAAGATGTCAGTTGTCGGCTCCTCTCTTTCATCTGTCATTCGCTTCGCATTTTCGCCACAATATTATAAGTTCTCTGATAGAACTTTAAGCTGGCATTACTTTTCAAGATGGCGACCGATTTAACAGCTGTCGTGATTTATTCTCAGTTTAGTTTGGCAATTCATCATGAAAAGACTCACGCCTGAACAACGCTTGCAAATAGTGCAATTTCATTTCGAAAATAATGGTTCTTTGCGGAAAACGTATCGCGCACTACTAAAGCATTTCCCAGCCTGATTCTTACCACCAGAACGATTCATTCCTTCTAACGACTTCAGAGTTCTCAATATTTCGGTCATCACATCTGCTGTTTCAACCTCCACTTTATTAACTTTGTATGCTGGTCTGCTTATGAGTGCCGCCGTTTCACGTGTTTGAGCATACGCCACTGTTTCAGCGAATGTTAACTTTGGATTCGCATATGTCTCCCGTTTGGTATAAACGTCTTTTATGCCGCTGATGAATTTTTGTATTTTCACCCTTTCGAGATGCTCACCTGATGCGTCTCCGATGGCTAAATGAGCCAATCTCTCAATTTCCGAGGCATATTCCTGTAGAGATTCGTTGGGTTTTTGGTCGCGCTTTTCTAACTCCATCTGGTAAATTTGTCTTCTGTGTTCGCTACCATATCGTCTTTCCAGGGCTCGCATCAATCCGTCGTAATCATTTCTCTCATAATCAGGTACAGTTTGCAAAAGTTCTGCCGCAGGTCCTTCCAACGCAACGAATAGTGCAGCAGATTTTTCCTCCATGCTCCATTTATTTGTTTCAGCCGTCTCCTCAAACTGGAGCTTGAAGACTTGGAAGGGAATTTTTCCGTCAAAAGATGGTGTTTTTACCTTGGGAGCGTTCACTGAAGTGGTTGGACGATTTAACTGCAAATCCCGGAAACGACCTTCCAATGTGTTGACTTTGGCTTCAATTAACTCTTCTATTTCTTCTTGCCGACCTTCCAATTTGTTCACTTTGGTCTCAATTAGCTCCTCTATCTTGTCTTGTCGCTCCTCGATTTGATTCTGTCTTTCCTTAAGTTCTGCATTTTCGATCACCAGATTTTGCTGTATTTGTGCGATGGTTCCTCCTAAGGATGATATTTGCTCCCTCTGTTCAACCATTTGTGATGTAATGCTGTCATTCATTGCAGACATTTTGGCATCCAGCTTTTGTGATATGCTGGCATCGATTTGTGACATGTTCGCGTTCTGTGCATCCATCTTTTGTGACATGTTATCATTGATTTGTGAAATTGCATTCAACAACACGTTCATGTCCATACCGGTAGATGAGCCAGGGGCATTTTCTTGAATCTTACCTGATGGCTGCTCCAACCCCTTCGCAGAATCAATAGCTTCTTCTTTGTCAATGTCCTTCAAGAATACATCTTCATCCTCGCGACGGAATTCGTACTGGTTCAAGTCGATGCCTTCGGCTTCCATTGATTCTCGCAGTCTCGATTGCAGCTCTGCCTTATTTCCTGTTGTAGACAATCCTCGCTTGGCCAACTCCTTCTTGAGAAGAGGTATCGTCAAATCTTGAATCTTCACCATTTTCGATTACTATCCTTTGGAATTTATTTAACAATCCCACTTCTGACACCAATTGTTACGATTTTGCTGATTAACCTCGATGATTTCCTTAATCCTTCGGGTACGACCTCTGGATTGTTAAATAAAATCGCCAACTTAATTTGCAGTCTCTTTATTTATAAAGACTTAATTAATGTCCTTTTTAATTATTCGGTAATTCACAATTCAATTACAATTTACGTTACTATTTACAATCACATGTATACAACTTTCACAATGTACTGTTTTTATTACTTTACTGTAATGTAATCTCCACGAGTTTAATTCACAACTGATTGCTTTTGCAGTCGTACGTCGCCCTTATATACTTGTTTGCTGCTTGAAAACGAAACCCCCGGAATAATCTCGTCCATATGATAATCCTCTCGGTTACGATAATCGTTTCGGTTACGATAATCGTCTCGTACGCTCTAGAAGATGTCAGTTGTCGGCTCCTCTCTTTCATCTGTCATTCGCTTCGCATTTTCGCCACAATATTATAAGTTCTCTGATAGAACTTTAAGCTGGCATTACTTTTCAAGATGGCGACCGATTTAACAGCTGTCAAGTGATTTATTCTCAGTTTAGTTTGGCAATTCATCATGAAAAGACTCACGCCTGAACAACGCTTGCAAATAGTGCAATTTCATTTCGAAAATAATGGTTCTTTGCGGAAAACGTATCGCGCACTACGTCCAATGATATGGACCAATGATTCCACCAGCCCATAAAGCGCACCAAACAGTCAGTTTTTCTGGATGTAACGGTGTTTCAACATACACTTGAGGATTACCTTCACTCCAAATGCGGCAGTTTTGTTTGTTGACGTAGCCATTCAACCAGAAGTGCGCTTCATCGCTAAACATCGCTAAAATGGACGTAGTGCGCGATACGATTTCCACACAGAACCATTATTTTCGAAATAAAATTGCACTTTTTGCAAGCGTTGTTCAGGCGTGAGTTTATTCATGATGAATTGCCAAACCAAACCATCGTACAGCCCTACAAGTGATAAACTATCATACGGCCAAAAAACAGCTGAGATCACCTGATCGAAATAGTCCACTTTTTCACTCAGTGATGTAATAAATAAAACTGAAATGAATGACATATTTACAACTTAAACTAAATAGCACGATTCAAAAACAACAAAACGAAAACATTTCTCAAAAAAGTTAAATAAGTATAAAAACTCAATAAAAACCAAACAATTTTGATTTATATCATATAATTCAGGTACATGCATTCTACACAAACTACTGTCATATAGTAAATATCTAAAACGTTCACAAATATTAAAAAAATAAGTAATATAGTAATAAAATGAATATATATATAACATTTCCATCAATAAATTCGTGTTTATTTTAATCTTCTAAAACTTACCGTAAACTCTGTAAACAAATTTAAAACTTTTATCGAAGATATGTTTAGCACGGCAACACATTCGACTAAAAACTAGCGGTTTTGCTCAAAATTCAGGGAAATTTAGCAAAATAGTTGATATCAACCCGCGGCTCGTGCCTATTCCTCAAATTCGCTTTTTCATTCC
Organism: Neoceratitis asiatica; assembly: GCA_030068015.2. NCBI lineage: Eukaryota > Metazoa > Arthropoda > Insecta > Diptera > Tephritidae > Neoceratitis > Neoceratitis asiatica. The sequence goes on from CM061524.1 coordinate 76,467,142, forward strand.
ATTATATTCTTATTGCAATTTCTGTTCTTCACACAGCGTTCTGTTAAACGTGTATTGGTTTAAAACTGAGTATGTGTGTGTGAAAATTATGAGTTTTGTTACTTGTAGACCTGTACAATGAACCAAACTGAGAATAAATCACTTGACAGCTGTTAAATCGGTCGGTATCTTGAAAAGTAATGCCAATTTAAATTTCTATATCTATAAAAAAACACCCTATACATGGTTAATAAATTAGTGTATACTTTAAAGCAAATAAAATTGATAGAGTGAAATTAAACAATTTTATCAATTTTCTTTGCTACATTGATATATATTTATATAAATACTAGTATATTACAGTTGTTATGGTTAATTTTTTTGTAATTGAAAATCCCAATTTTCAAAGCAACATATGTACATACATATATTCAATATTAAAATTATTATTAAAAACACTAGCGGGATTAGCTATGTCTAGAATATGCATACTATGCAAAATTGTGATTAATTCAAGTGAAACAATAACAACCACAAGCTGTGGGCAATAAATATACATAGGATTTGGTATAGGATATTTTTCCTATCGTACCATGTTTTTTTTTTGCATGTGTTTTGTCGTTGTGCCATTGCACGGATAGGAAAAATTTCCAGCATGCATTACCTAGCCAAAGATAATACCCCTTATGTATATTTCTCAAAGATGGCAAGAAGGAAAATGCAACCCTGTGAAGGAAAAGTAACCCTGTGCCTGTGTGGTTGTTATTGTTTCACTTGAATATGTCAAAATTTTGCAACGGGGGTGCCCTCGATCTCTAGCACAATTCCATAGAAAATATTTGCATAGTATGCATTTCCTAGACAAAGAGAATACCCCTATTACCTTTTAATCAAATGGACACCTAGGATTTGTTGTGAAATTTTGATAACAAAAAAGTATATGCAAAAAAAAAAAATAAGACATTTCAATAAATAACAAATGAGAACGATTGTAATTTTTATGAACGCTGATACGACCAAGTCACATAAAATCCAACAGAAAAAAATGTATAATAGCTCAACTGAACGGTATGAACAATTATATTCAAAAATTTCATCCTTTACAGACATAACAAATACACAAATTTAAGTATTCAATAGGTAGGTACATTTATATTTTGGTGGGTATAATTGTCGACTTTTTGATAATGTCTTTCTGAATATATTGTGGGCATATTACTATTTCTTCACAGGTTAGAAGTTCATAGAACATACCTGAATGCAGATAATAGTATATGTGATACTTTGTACGTATATATGTATGTACAATGTCCATACTATTTAATGACCGCACACAAAAGCACTTGCATAGGTATACACACAACAGTACGAATGCACCAAAATTTGTTAGCTAATAAAAAAAAATTTTTTTTTTTGGAATACTCACCGATCCAGAAGGTTTTAAATTCACATTCCTGTAACTTGCGTTGGTTGAAGAGACACATAGCAATATCACGTTTCAGTACTTCATAATATGGCGAAGGCATCTCAATATATGCATTCACTTTATCCTTTCCATCCTGGTAGGTAATTTTCATAAATGTATTTTCACGATTCATATTTTTACTATTAAAAGTTTTTTTTTCTTTTTTATAATATGAGTATCTCACTTATTTTGCGAATGGATTCAATTTTCAATTACACGGATCTTTTTTCCTTGTTAAGCGTTAATAATTCTGTTTAATTTTGATAGAAAAACACTGTTATGAAAAACACTTCCTGACTCGGCTACTACTTTGAAAATATGTACTCCATATATATTTTTCCTTCGATTTTATACTGCGCAGTACCGCTCAATATAGTTAAACAATGTTCCCTATCAGTTCTGTATCAACTCTTGTCAACAAGTTTCAAGCCTTCGTGTTCATTCGTGAATGTTCTTCTTTTCAATTTTTGCAACTCACTGCAGAATATTTGATTCAGCCACTTTTTCAGGTTTATATATGTAAAATAACCAGCTTAAAAATGCAACTTCATTTGCTGTGTCCGAAAGTATACCAATGATTGTGAAATAATATATGAGCGCGATGACGCTGTTTTCTACGGCTGCCAGCTGAAAATGTACACGACAAACAACGAATTGAACCGAATGTTACGAATCATGCGATAAAAGCAAAAAGCCAGAAAAACACATGATACTTTGATTGTGAATGAATTCAGCAGCATTCAGAGAACGTACGTTATCTGCAGCATTGTAGTCTTCTACCAGAGAACGTACGTTCTCTACGTTCTCTGTGTAGTAATTTATACGTTCACAATGATTGAGATTGTAATAAAATAAATAATAAATGGCACCGTGCTACGACTATAACCCGATAGATGACACTATACGTTGACTCAGAGTACGTATACAGTTATTCTCTGGGAAATACGCATCATCGATGGCACTTTAAGGCCCTGGCCCAATATCGGCTAGTTTACTTGCTTTACAGTGAGAATTGTCAAAACCAGATCATCGACGTTCTCTGGTCAAAACAGAATAGAATTGTACTAGAACGTAACATATGACTTTATACTAAATGTAGGTTTAAGCACCTGAAGCACTGCAAAGTTTGAAAAGGTTTACGTTTAATTTTCTTGCGCTTTTGTATCAATTTTGACAGCGTTTAAAGCGCTCATTTAGGTATACAAGCATTCAAAGTAAGATAAACATTGGAAAGCTAGCAGAGCCAGAAATGTATTCAATACATACATACATATGTACCTTGAGATTTCTTCTTTAAATTGCGCTCTTTCCAGATATCAGAGGATGCTTGATTGAATGAACGTGTCCTTGTTTCACACTAATTTTCGTTCTATTTCTTATTCCGTAGAAAATATTTTATTTAAATAAATAATATATTTCAACATATTTGTACAATAAGTAATAACTTAGTAAGTCCATAAAACATTTATTAAGTACAATCTATACCTCATAATAAATATTTGTTTCATATAAAGAAAAGTACTTGGCTTAGTCTCACCTTCTCCCTCGGCTTCGTGGCGTTCTAGTAGCATTTAATTTATTGTACATTAGTACTTAATCATTTTTATTAATCCTTTCCTTACCGAACAATATTTCGATCTAGCTTTCTGATTCGGATGATCCACCTACCTGCAGCTGTTTTCCGTTTCTTAAAATGAATTGTTAAGCATTAAGCTTATACTTAGTATTAATTTTTTAGGCATATTTCTTACTTAAATCATTCTAACGTTCACGTAAAATTAGTGTCTACATCAGTAGCGGATCAAGAATTTCCAGAAGGGGGGGAGGTTTCTAAAATATATTAAATTTTTTGAAGACACAGACACGAATAAACTGCAAAAGTAGATTCGAATTTACATAGCTTCCGATGGGGGGTCCGGACCCGAAACCCCCATCCCCCGTGGATCCGCCACTGGTCTACATATACTTAATTAATTTAGTAATTTACATAGGCAAAAATAGCTACTGTTTGTGGCTTAAAGTAAGAATAAGCTTTAATTTTGTTTCATTTTAGACCACATTGTTTTATTGTCATATAGAAAATATTCATTAAAATAAATCAAAAGCTACCCAGTAGAAATTTTATGCATACAACATCGATGTAAGACACATGAACAAGCAGCTATGTATGTATGCATTCCAGTATAAGTGAAGTCTACTTCTTGTTTACACGTGGAGTTCCTAGGAGAGTGTGCATGCTTTAACAAATTGAAAGTAATAAAATAGCATGCAGAATTTTTTTTCTTGATTCTAGACTTGTTGTTTACATAAGCAAATTTTTATCAGTAATTCGCGGATCATATTCGCAAAAATTCCGAGAGATGTTGTGATATTAATTTTCATACATAGATATGTACTTAAATATCTGTGGACATTTGACAAAACAACTCCTCTTGAGGTAAAACAATTCTCCAAGATTTCAATCATATGTACACATTTTTAATACGCATATTTCTATCTTATCGCCATTTTCATAAGACTTAAATTTTAATATTTTATAGAAACCAACAAAAATCTTATTTTTTCCTTTTTTGAAATTGGATGTAACAACGTAAAATTGGCATAAGAACTTATTCACTTTACTTGACTTAAGATGAAGTACAGATGCACTATTTCACTCAAATAAAATTAAATAAGCGGCTTTTATGAGATAAGATGATTTTCTGTATGGAAAATCTTTTGATAAAATATTTTATTTTTACGATTGATAGGAGAACACTTGATTAATAATCAGTGTTCAGTTTTAACTAACTTTATGATTTCATTGTAAGGACTTTACTTCTTTTAGGCATACAATTTTTTCAACTGGGTAAACATATTGTTACGATCTTGCTGATTAACCTCGATGATTTCCTTAATCTTTCGGTACGACCTCTGGATTGTTAAATAAAATCGCCAACTTAAATTGCAGTCTCTTTATTTATAAAGACTTAATTAATGTCCTTTTAGTTATTCGGTAATTCACAATTCAATTACAATTTACGTTACTATTTACAATCACTTGTATACAACTTTCACAATGTACTGTTTTTATTACTTTACTGTAATGTAATCTCCACGAGCTTAATTCACAACTGATTGCTCTTGCAGTCGAATGTCGTCCTTATATACTTGTTTGCTGCTTGAAAAACGAAACCCCTGGAATAATCGCGTCGTTTACGATAAACCTCTCGCTTACGATAAACCTCTCGCTTACGATAATCCTCGTTTACGATAACCGCTTCGTTTACGATAATCGTCTCGTACGCTCTAGAAGATGTCAGTTGTCGGCTCCTCTCTTTCATCTGTCATTCGCTTCGCATTTTCGCCACACTGCCCTCCACCTAAGTCTGATCGTCCCGATCAGACACATTCGCTGTTCCAAACGCAGCAAGCTCTCTAGGTGGACCACTTTCATCTTGTTTCTCGGCCTCCCTACAGTTTGAATTCGATACACTACGTCGTTTAGTCGTTTGATTATCTTGTATGGACCTTCCCAATTGCATTGACGTTTTGGGGACAAACCTCTCTTTCGTTGTGGATTGTACAGCAACACCAAATCTCCATTTTGAAAGCCTTCGGAGTTCATCGCCTTGTCATACCGAGCCTTCATTTTGTCACTCATAATTTGAGTTCGCTGCCTCACAAGAGCATGTATCTCTCTTAACTCTTCCTCGAGAACAGTAGACGCTTCCTTCCCAATTCTTCTCGCATCACCAGTTATTCCAAATTTTAAATCGCTGGGCAACCGAAGTTCACTACCAAACAGTATCCTGGCAGGTGTTTGACCTGTTGTTTCATGCACTGCGGACCGATATCCCATAAGGAAAAGCGGGATGTGTACATCCCAATCATCTTGATTCTTGTCCACTACTTTCCGCAAGTGCTCTTCCAGGGTCCGGTTGAATCGCTCTACCATGCCATCTGATTGAGGATGCAGGGCTGTCGTTCGGGTTTTGCGAATACCAAGTATCTGGCACATCTCCTGGAACACCGCCGATTCAAAGTTTCTTCCTTGGTCTGAGTGCAATTCTATCTACAACAGGAAATAAGGCAGAGCTGCAATCGAGACTGCGAGAAGCAATGGAAGTCGACGGTATCGACTTGAACCAATACGAATTCCGCCGCGAGGATGAAGATGTATCCTTGAAGGATGTTGACAAGGAAGAGGTTAGTGATTCTGCGAAGGAGTTAGAGCAGCCATCAAGTAAGATTCAAGAAAAGGCTCCTAGCTCATCTGCGGGTATTGACATGAACATGTTATTGGCTGCAATTTCGCAAAAATTGGATGCACAGGATGCCAAGATATCAGAAAAGATGGATACACAGGATGCCCGTAATTCACAAAATATATCGCAAATCGATGCCAGCATATCACAAAAGCTGGATGCCAAAATGTCTGCAATGAATGACAGCATTACATCACAAATGGTTGAACAGAGGGAGCAAATATCATCCTTAGGAGGAACCATCGCGCAAATACAGCAAAATCTGGAGAAAGACAATGCAGAACTTAAGGAAAGACAGGATCTAATTGAGAGCAAGGTCAACGAATTGCACGGTCGGCAAGAAAAAATAGAAGAGTTAATTGAAGCCAAAGTCAACACATTGGAAGGTCGTTTCCGGGATTTGCAGTTAAATCGTCCAACCACTTCAGTGAACGCTCCCAAGGTGAAAACACCATCTTTTGACGGAAAAATTCCCTTCCAAGTCTTCAAGCTCCAGTTTGAGAAGACGGCTGAAACCAATAAATGGAGCATGGAGGAAAAATCTGCTGCACTATTCGTTGCGATGGAATGACCTGCGGCAGAACTTTTGCAAACTGTACCTGATTATGAGAGGAATGATTACGACGGATTGATGCGAGCCCTGGAAAGACGATATGGTAGCGAACACAGAAGACAAATTTACCAGATGGAGTTAGAAAAGCGCGACCAAAAACCCAACGAATCTCTACAGGAATATGCTTCGGAAATTGAGAGATTGGCTCATTTAGCCATCGGAGACGCATCGGGTGAGCATCTCGAACGGGTGAAAATACAAAAATTCATCAGCGGCTTAAAAGACGTTTATACCAAGCGGGAGACATATGCGAATCCAAAGTTAACATTCGCTGAAACAGTGGCGTATGCTCAAACACGTGAAACGGCGGCACTCATAAGCAGACCAGCATACAAAGTTAATAAAGTGGAGGTTGAAACAGCAGATGTGATGACCGAAATATTGAGAACTCTGAAGTCGTTAGAAGGAATGAATCGTTCTGGTGGTAAGAATCAGGCTGGGAAATGCTTTAAATGTGGAAAGCTTGGTCACTTCGCACGCGAATGCCAGTCGGGCTCCAACAGAGAGGAAAGACGACGCAAACGATGCTCAAAAGCTGAGGGCATAATAGACGTCCAGCGAATAACAATTACACGAGCAGGAAAGTGGGAGGCAAGCCACTTCAGAAAATGTCAGCAAGAAGACCCAGACTTGGAATTGGTAATGCGCGGATTGGAGGTGAACAGACGGCCAGGTAAGGAACAAATGGCAAAGGGAAGTTCCATCGCGAAGGCATACTGGGCACAATGGAACAGTTTAGAGTTAATATCTGGCTGTTTGCATAGAGTATGGGAAAGTGAAGATGGCCAGTGCTCTCGGAAGCTTACAGTAGTTCCGAGGTTAAGAATTCCGGATATTCTTAAGGAATTTCACAATGGTCCTAGTGGAGAGCATCTAGGCATTAAGAAAATGCTGGAGAAGATCAAACAGAGGTTCTATTGGGTTGGTTGTCGTCAATCGATCGCTGAGTGGGTTGATAACTGCAAGAAGTGCATAGCAACTAAAGGGCCAAAACCACGAAACCATTACAAATTGAGGGCCAGGTATGACAAAGCAATGAACTCTGAAGGCTTCCAAAGTGGAGATTTGGTGTTGTTGTGCAGTCCACAACGGAAGAGAGGTTTGTCCCAAAAACTTCAATGCGTTTGGGAGGGTCCATATAAGGTAATCAAACGGCTAAATGACGCAGTGTATCGAATCCAGAATGTTGGGAGCCCAGGAAGAAAGATGAAAGTGGTCCACCTAGAGAGGCTTGCTGCGTTTGGAACAGCGAATGTGTCTGATCGGGACGATCAGACTTAGGTGGAGGGCAGTGTGGCGAAAATGCGAAGCGAATGACAGATGAAAGAGAGGAGCCGACAACTGGCACGTTCTAGAGCGTAAACGACGATTATCGTAAACGACGATTATCGTAAGCGAGAGGTTTATCGTAAAACGACGCGATTATTCCAGGGGTTTCGTTTTCAAGCAGCAAACAAGTATATAAGGACCACATACGACTGCAAGAGTCAGTCAGTCAGCAATCAGTCGTGAATCAGTTGTGAATTAAACTCGTGGAGATTAAATTACAGTAAAGTAATAAAAACAGTACATTGTGAAAGTTGTATACAAGTGATTGTAAATAGTAACGTAAATTGTAATTGAATTGTGAATTACCGAATAACTAAAAGGACATTAATTAAGTCTTTATAAATAAAGAGACTGCAATTTAAGTTGGCGATTTTATTTAACAATCCAGAGGTCGTACCGAAAGATTAAGGAAATCATCGAGGTTAATCAGCAAGATCGTAACAATTGGTGTCCGAAGTGGGATTGTTAAATAAATTCCAGAGGATAATAACTGAAAAATGGTGAAGATTCAGGATTTGACGATACCTCTTCTCAAGAAGGAGTTGGCCAAGCGAGGATTGTCTACAACAGGAAATAAGGCAGAGCTGCAATCGAGACTGCGAGAATCAATGGAAGCCGAAGGCATCGACTTGAACCAGTACGAATTCCGCCGCGAGGATGAAGATGTATCCTTGAAGGATGTGGACAAGGAAGAGGCTAGTGATTCTGCGAAGGAGTTAGAGCAGCCATCAAGTAAGATTCAAGAAAAGGCCCCTAGCTCATCTGCGGGTATTGACATGAACATGTTATTGGCTGCAATCTCACAAAAGCTGGATGCACAGGATGCCCGTAATTCACAAAATATATCTGCAATCGATGCCAGCATATAACAAAAGATGGATGCACAGGATGCCCGTAATTCACAAAATATATCTGCAATCGATGCCAGCATATCACAAAAGATGGATGCACAGGATGCCCGTAATTCTGCAATGAATGTCAAGATATCAGAAAAGATGGATGCAAAGTTTGATGGATTAGAAGGAACAATCGCGCAAATACAGCAAAATCTGGAGAAAGACAATGCAGAACTTAAGGAAAGACAGGATCTAATTGAGAGCAAAGTCAACGGTCGGCAAGAAAAAATAGAAGAATTAATTGAAGCCAAAGTCAACACATTGGAAGGTCGTTTCCGGGATTTGCAGTTAAATCGTCCAACCACTTCAGTGAACGCTCCCAAGGTAAAAACACCATCGTTTGACGGAAAAATTCCCTTCCAAGTCTTCAAGCTCCAGTTTGAGAAGACGGCTGAAACCAATAAATGGAGCATGGAGGAAAAATCTGCTGCACTATTCGTTGCTTTGGAAGGACCTGCGGCAGAACTTTTACAAACTGTACATGATTATGAGAGAAATGATTATGACGGATTGATGCGAGCCCTGGAAAGACGCCATGGTAGCGAACACAGAAGACAAATTTACCAGATGGAGTTAGAAAAGCGCGACCAAAAACCCAACGAATCTCTACAGGAATATGCTTCGGAAATTGAGAGATTGGCTCATTTAGCCATCGGAGACGCATCAGGTGAGCATCTCGAACGGGTGAAAATACAAAAATTCATCAGCGGCATAAAAGACGTTTATACCAAGCGGGAGACATATGCGAATCCAAAGTTAACATTCGCTGAAACAGTGGCGTATGCTCAAACACGTGAAACGGCGGCACTCATAAGCAGACCAGCATACAAAGGTAATAAAGTGGAGGTTGAAACAGCAGATGTGATGACCGAAATATTGAGAACTTTGAGGTCGATAGCAGGAATGAATCGTTCTGGTGTTAAGAATCAAGGTGGAAAGTGCTTCAGTTGCGGAGAAGCAGGTCACTTCGCACGCGAATGCCAGTCGGGCTCCAACAGAGAGGAAAGACGACGCAAACGATGCTCAAAAGCTGAGGGCATAATAGACGTCCAGCGAATAACAATTACACGAGCAGGAAAGTGGGAGGCAAGCCACTTCAGAAAATGTCAGCAAGAAGACCCAGACTTGGAATTGGTAATGCGCGGATTGGAGGTGAACAGACGGCCAGGTAAGGAACAAATGGCAAAGGGAAGTTCCAGCGCGAAGGCATACTGGGCACAATGGAACAGTTTAGAGTTAATATCTGGCTGTTTGCATAGAGTATGGGAAAGTGAAGATGGCCAGTGCTCTCGGAAGCTTACAGTAGTTCCGAGGTTAAGAATTCCGGATATTCTTAAGGAATTTCACAATGGTCCTAGTGGAGAGCATCTAGGCATTAAGAAAATGCTGGAGAAGATCAAACAGAGGTTCTATTGGGTTGGTTGTCGTCAATCGATCGCTGAGTGGGTTGCTAACTGCAAGAAGTGCATAGCAACTAAAGGGCCAAAACCACGAAACCATTACAAATTGAGGGCCAGGTATGACAAAGCAATGAACTCTGAAGGCTTCCAAAGTGGAGATTTGGTGTTGTTGTGCAGTCCACAACGGAAGAGAGGTTTGTCCCAAAAACTTCAATGCGTTTGGGAGGGTCCATATAAGGTAATCAAACGGCTAAATGACGCAGTGTATCGAATCCAGAATGTTGGGAGCCCAGGAAGCAAGATGAAAGTGGTCCACCTAGAGAGGCTTGTTGCGTTTGGAACAGCGAATGTGTCTGATCGGGACGATCAGACTTAGGTGGAGGGCAGTGTGGCGAAAATGCGAAGCGAATGACAGATGAAAGAGAGGAGCCGACAACTGGCACGTTCTAGAGCGTAAACGACGATTATCGTAAACGACGATTATCGTAAGCGAGAGGTTTATCGTAAAACGACGCGATTATTCCAGGGGTTTCGTTTTCAAGCAGCAAACAAGTATATAAGGACCACATACGACTGCAAGAGCAATCAGTTGTGAATTAAGCTCGTGGAGATTACATTACAGTAAAGTAATAAAAACAGTACATTGTGAAAGTTGTATACAAGTGATTGTAAATAGTAACGTAAATTGTAATTGAATTGTGAATTACCGAATAACTAAAAGGACATTAATTAAGTCTTTATAAATAAAGCGACTGCAAATTAAGTTGGCGATTTTATTTAACAATCCAGAGGTCGTACCCGAAAGATTAAGGAAATCATCGAGGTTAATCAGCAAGATCGTAACAATATTGTGGCGAAAATGCGAAGCGAATGACAGATGAAAGAGAGGAGCCGACAACTGGCATCTTCTAGAGCGTACGAGACGATTATCGTAACCGAGAGGATGATCGTAAACGACGCGATTATTCCAGGGGTTTCGTTTTTCAAGCAGCAAACAAGTATATAAGGACGACATTCGACTGCAAGAGTAATCAGTTGTGAATTAAACTCGTGTAGATTACATTACAGTAAAGTAATAAAAACAGTACATTGTGAAAGTTGTATACAAGTGATTGTAAATAGTAACATAAATTGTAATTGAATTGTGAATTACCGAATAATTAAAAGGACATTAATTAAGTCTTTATAAATAAAGAGACTGCAAATTAAGTTGGCGATTTTATTTAACAATCCAGAGGTCGTACCCGAAGGATTGAGGAAATCATCGAGGTTAATCAGCAAGATCGTAACAATATTATATGTAAGTGAAAGATATAAAAACCAAAAACAAGAACTATTGGAGATTGCTTACCTGGTTGTCTACATCGCATACCCGTCGCTTTTGGTTGTGTGGAATAATTGTGTGATTAAGAATGAATGTCAATCAGTTTTGTTTGGTGAAATTTGATTTGTTAATACCTTGCTATTAACCGAATTTGGCGACTATAGATTGAGTAGATACTAAAAATGGATAAAATGCCCAAAATATTTTTTGGAACCTTTTTTGTATGCCTCTAGACTATGCTAAATGTACCAACTTCTGGCATAGAATCTAAAAATATACATAGTTATAATTAAAGTACGTATAACATTTATACGGTATTTCGGTTTGATTCTCTCACGTCTAACCATACCCACGTTGCGTATACGCAGTCTTTAATAAGCGTTTTAATATTCATATGTTTTAAGATTACGTTTATTGTTTTATGTGCTTTAGAAACTTTAATTTTCCACCGCTCTGTGAAACATTACTAACTAGAGAATTTCGAAAAGCTTGTCATGTCTTGATTATCTCACCCGTAATATTATCATTATAAGATAAACTCTAATATCTCATTTGAAGTAATATGTAAGGGCTCTGTTAATAACATCATTTTTCTTAGTTCACTGACACTGCTCAGTTTGACTAAATAATTCTGTATTTCTTATAGAGCATAAATTTTTCTTTGATTTCACAGTTGAAATCACGGTTGTATGTATTACAAGTCCAGTCATTTTCTTGGTTAACTGCCAAGTCGATTGAAAGCTTCCTTTCGAGAGTCTGTAATAATTGTCATGCTTTATCGAAGGATATCTCAAACTTGTTTCAAAACAAGCGATTGTCTGAGGCAATTGCTCAAGTTTCTATGATGTTAAGTGTTTTGCTTAAAAATCAACTCTGAAACTGCTTCTGAGCTGCGTTTGTTGTTGACCCACACATGAGAAACCTGGCGTCTTTTTTGTATGCAGTTAGTCCCAAAAAAGTTCTACTCTACAGAAAACAGAGTTTTTTTTAGGTTATAGTTAATTCTAAGGATGCCACTAAAAGAATTAACAAAGCAAAGTTGTACAAAGATAAAGCAAACAGCATATTTAATTCTCATTGTAAATAAATACCATCACCAGCCACGTAATGCAATTTTAAAGTTGACGTTTAAACTTCTGCTTATACTGCAGTAGTAAACAACTGATGAACAAAGAGTTTGAAAGCTTAGCATAAAGTTAGGTTTGTAATCATATTACTTTTTTAGATTAAATTCTTGCATTTCGGATACCCACATTGAGAAAATATAGCGAAATTTAAGATTTGAGTGCCAAGCGAAAAAAGTAAAGTAACATTAAGGAAAAATATATTTTTTTTTAACATAACGAATTTGAAATATTAAAAATGTTGCAATATCTCATATTTATATTAAAATTCTAGTTATTATGTCTGAGTTGGCAAGATGGTTTCTACTTATAATCAATTTCTTTCTCTTTTTTTTTTAGCTGGCTGACGCCTAGTGTACAACACTTTTCGTTTTTTAATTTTATTTCCACAATGAAATTAATATTTCATTTATTTTATGAATTCTTTAAATTGAAAATATGAAACTGCTGACAGCAGTAAATATTTTCCACTGTTAGCTGGCTCTTCTTCATATATACATATGTTTCAGTTTGTGCTTTTTAGACTCTCTTTACAATGACACCCACATATAGATATTGCAAAATTTTGTATATCTGATCACTTTTTTAAATTAAATAATTGCAACAGATGTCACCACGTTCTTCTAAGCATTTTCATATTAAAGTGACTTTCTCCTCGTCATTTTGTAATATTTCAATGACCTTAAAAGTTTTACAGATCCTTGCCTTATATACATATATATCCTATCTTTGTATCTATATCACTCCAAATTCAAAAATTAGTAATATCTCGGCCAGATCATTATTTATGGGGTAAATTTTCAGCACAAGTATTTAAATCTTTAGCCATCTTTCATTTCAAGAAACAGATGTTTGATTACAAAAAATGTACAGAAAACTCTACGAAATTGTTGACGCGTGACGTTCTTAATTTTTCGAAAGCAATACGAAAATGCTTTACATTTTTTTATACCGGAAATTCAAAATGTTCAAAAATCATTTAATTTTTATTTTTTTGAATCAATACACTCTATGCATACAGAAAAGTGGGGTATAAATATATGTATTTCTTTGAATGCCGAATAAGCCGGAAAATGGAAGAGCTCCGACGTCTAACGTAGGTGTTGGCTTCAGCCACATGCCAGACGCATAATGCAGTTATGTTTAAATATATATATTTATGCTGACGTATTAAAAATAGTCGAAAGGTTTATCACAGCCAATCGTCAAACAGATGTCAAATGCTTATTAATAAGTTTGTATGAACGAGTATATGCATAAATAAAAAATGGAATTGAGATAAAAATGGGCTGTTTATTATAGAAAAAACAGTTCTTTTTAACAATAAATTCAGTTGTTCACATTTGTATCAATAGCGAGGACGTTTCGCTATAAAGACTGGAAATAATTATATTTTGAATTACTGATTTGTATACTTTTTAAATAGTAACCTGAAACTAATTTTACATAACATACATACGTGTATACGTATGTACTTGTACCTAAAGTGAGGGTTAAAACTTTGTATCAATGTAACGCTGAAATGCTGCAAATAAAATTAATAAGGTTGGTGGGCGTACTTCGTTACATTTGCCTTTTGTTGTTATAAAAAAACCAACAGCAGCTATGCAAAATATACAAAAATGAAATAAGTTGATATAAAAGTTTAAATAAAATAAAATAATAGAAAATAAAACATTTGAATGAAATAAAATGAATAAAACAAATAAAAAAGTAAATAAAAGAAAATCAAATAGAATAAAATAAAATAAAATGAAATAAATCTAATAAAATGAAATAAAACAAAATAAATAAAGTGTAAAAGCTCTAAAAGATAATAAATCATTTTCTAAATTTAGAAAATTAGCTAATTTTGGCGACAAAATAAAACAATGTTTAAATATATATACATATGTATATGTATATAAGTAAATGTATATAAGAAAAAAACTGCTGTGGTTTATAGTTCATGGTTAAGCGAAAATTCAAAAACTAATAATGCCAATTAAACATTTGAATAAACAAAACAAAATTCCTTGTAGTTATATGCCACAAAAAGTATCCTTGTGTAAAATAGAAATGAAATAGCAGTGCGGGTAGGGTCTTGTGTTGTTAGAAGTACAATGAACTCTACTGTAAATAAATATTTGTACTTATATAGGTATGTTTGTATGTCTGAGTTGTTTGTGAAAAAATTCGGAATATGCGAAAAATAATTTAGGTGAGGTTGTGAATGTGATCATCATCATGGAATGTGAATACAAACATTTTACCACCAATATCTGCGATTTAATTAAAGTGATTACAACGAATGCTAATTGAATAAAATTAGTGAATAAAAAAATAAATTACTGCGTCTGCATATACAAAAGCATTTAGTGCGCACTTATTGATCCATTTTTTTTTAATGTATAGTTTCGTTTTAAGATGTGTGAATCGGAAATAATGGCTTTATCGCCTTTTTAAGTAAACATTTATGTACAAAACTGCATGTGTATGCGATGTAAGTATTATTGACGAGGAAACAAAATCAAATCAAGCATGAAATAAAATAAAATATATGGCATAATTTTTATATAATAAATAATTTTGAACATAAGACATGTTTTGTGTATGTAATAAAATAAAATTCTCCAGGCTGAAATCAATTAAATTCTCCTCAATTTCAGTTTCACATTCAACCTACGGTTATTGGTGCTTTCACTGGCTCTTATAAGTTTTTCATCTGCTGTTGAGCATTCTTCTATTCTAAGCATTATTCCGGAAACTGAAATTGCCAATTCTACCGAAATTATTAAAACTTTAGACGAAAGAAACAAACTAGCAAACTTAAAAAGTGAACACTCAGATGAAGACACTGAAAGTGATTATGATGAAGATAATGAAGACGATGATGATGATGATGATGACGATAATGCAGCGGCTGGACATAGAGCAAAGCATACACGTAGAAAAAACATTAGCATAATAAAGCGTGTGGGCACAACTTATGTCTGGGATCGTTGGGAAAAGTGGACTAAATGTAGTAACTCATGTGTGCAAATCCGACGTAGAAAATGTATTGAGCGGTAAGTGATTACTAGAAAAAAAATTTATGCCAAATAAGGTTAATTTTTTTCTTTGAAAATGGAGGAGAGTTTGTAATGGAAACTATTTAATTTACTTATTTCTTTTTTAAGAAAACTAACTTCACTAGATGCTGCTCCAATTGATCGGGAATTTTATCCGGAACCCAAAAATCCTGTCGGCTGTCGGGGTGTCATCACGCGTTATCGTCATTGTAAAGACGAAAAATGTAAGGCGCATAAGAAACGACAGCGTGATGAACAATGTGCCGCCTTCAATAGAATACCTTACAAGGAAAAATTCTATAATTGGCTGGGTTATGAAAAAGAACATAATGAATGTGAGCTTTTTTGCCGGCCCAGTGGCTCGGATGTGTTCGTGAGTATGAACCAATCGGTTACTGATGGCACCACTTGTGGCCGACCGGCTGTATATTATACCCATTATTATCGACGAAGGGCGGTTTGTGTAGAGGGCATATGTCGGGTGAGTAATAAAAACAATTTCTCAAAGAAAAAACATTTAGAAAATATAGTGGTTTGCAGCATAATACCCACTATACTCATTATTTCTCGAATCTCGAAGTTCCCTTCACATCCCGAAGGAGTTTCCTGGATTTCATATATAAAATAATCCTCAATCTTGGTGTTATCAACATAGGTCATCAATATCCTGGATAACCTATGTTTAAGGGTGAATGGTTAGCTGTCCTTTGGCATTTCTTTACTGCCAGAAACATGACATTCCACCTCGCGGTATTCGTGCGAACCTTTTGATCAGCTGGTCGAATGAGTACCTGATATAACTGAATGTTAAGGTTTTTGATGTAAAAGGACCAATGGTTAATGGCTCAAACTTACAGGGTACATCGGGCAGCCTGAATTTCATCACACTGTACACCGGTATAAACTACATAGCGCTCTGGACGTCGAAGAATAGTAAGACACACGTTAGGAAGCTCTAGACCTGTCAGAACACTGTTCTGAGAATCTTAACGGAAACCCCTAATCGCTGTGCACCACTTTTGGTGTAAAACATCTAAAACGCGAGTTAAGGAGCATAATTTTACGCTATGTACGTTAAATCTGATTGGGATGCTACGATCTGCAGCAACTAAGCTCGTATTTATATAAGTACAGACTTTACCCGAACATAACAATGGTATGTCTCGTCTGGAAACGGTCTTCGTATGAGAGGAAAAAAGAGTCTGATTTCGAGAGGATGCGTCGACTTGTCGATTTCAAGACCGAATTACTCTTATAAATCATAATGAAAACCAAAATATTTTCGAGCAATTTCGTCCATCTTGAAATCTACTCAGTTTATTAAACTGAGCTGAGGTGAATCGGACATGTCGGTCTTTCATCTTTTCAGATATTAGAATAAATTTGGTACTGGATATTTTTATATTTTATTAAGCACTTTAACTTTGACATTTTCCGAAAGCGTGAAAGAAGTCGGAGATTGTCATGATAAGACATAACACGTAATCACATCGGCCAATTAGATTTCTAAATTTTTTGTAAAAGTGCTGTTATCTAAAATATCTTACTTTGCCATGAATATAAAATAATCAATTCGGTTTTCGCGAAAAACATGGTACTACAGACGAAGTCCGTATTTTCAAAGAGATAATGGAGGCATTTGAGTTGACAAAAAGACTGCCAATACTAAATGTCTTATTAAGAGACGATACGGCTATTTTACTCGTTAACTCGTTAGAATTTGGCTGTCTAATTGGGGAATAAAAGTAAACGAGCAAAAGTTTAAGCATGTCATATTCACTTTAAAGGCAGGAGCATGATCAACACTGGAACTAAACAACGTAATGATCTCCCAGTCAAGTGGAGTAAATACCTTGGCATCCACCTAGATAAGCAATTGACCTAATTCAGCCCTAAGCTGTGGAATACAATTATGAGGCTCTGCTTGCGCAACTAGTTTTCACAACATACAGTGATTTCAATCAAAAACACTATGAAACCTCTTGTTTATTTTAAGTCGCTTTCGAACAGCCGATGAATTTTTATGAGGAGCTTTTATTTCATGTTAGAAATACACTCGGAGGTCTTGACATTCCCTGACGAGTGGCGACCGCAATTAGAAAAATTAACTATCTATAATTTTGAATATTTGAATGAACCTGGACTCGAACCGTGGCTCTCCGAATGGTAGTACGCAATTGCGGCCACTACAAAAATACTTGTCGAAAGCAGTCAATGAATTGGTTTCAAAATGACGTGATAGCCGAATCAGTTCTCAACCGAAGAAATGTTCTGAATCACGCTTCATTTTCAACAGGAGCTGTGTGACTATATTGGTTTATCGTCTCTGTGTTCACGAAACGGAATATTCCGAAGCATGTTTTATCGCACTGAGCATTGTGTAAAGTTTGAAAATAATAATTTTCAACGTTTAGTAAATGAAAACTAAACAGATCTATTTGTTTCTTAAATCATAATTTAAATTAAATCCGATTTTTTAAATAGTTAGTCCACACTCCGTGAAACATGTATCTTATACAACATTTTTATTACTAAATGTATCTAAAAATAGAAGTATAAATATATTTTAGTAGTAATTTTTTATGGATTTTTCTGAATGATTCCATGTGTATACTTATAATATTATAATATATTTATAATACTAGAAGATCCGGCCCAACGTAGTTGTGACTTTCAGTACTTTTTTGAATTTAGATTTTATACTTGGTATTGTAAAGAAGTTGATAGCTAAAGAATAATAAAAACTCATAATTAATCTTTAACTAATACAAAATAATAAATTTCTCATTATATAATTGATCTAGCTACGTATTTGTATGTACATATAGGGTGTTTTTTTTTTATAGAGGTATAGAACTTTAAGTTGCAATAAAACAACGATGGATTATTCGATTGACATGAATTTTATTTATCCGAAAGATAATCTTGTGGCATTACATTTTATATATGATTTCTGACATATGACCGCCACGGTTGGCGCGGATGTAGATGTAGTAGATCTGGACGTCCAATTTCGATGACTTTTTCCAACATTTGTGGCCGTATTTCGGCAATAACACGGCGTATGTTGTCTTCCAAATGCGAGTGTTTTTGGCTTATCCGCATAGACCAAAGACTTTACATAGCCCCATAGAGAGTAGTCGAACGGTGTTAAATCACAAGATCTTGGAGGCCAATTCACAGGTCCAAAACGTGAAATTAGGCGGTCACCAAACGGGTCTTTCAATAAATCTATTGTGGCACGAGCTGTGTGGCATGTTGCGCCGTCTTGTTGAAACCACATCTCCTGGACATCATGGTTATTCAATTCAGGAATGAAAAAGTTAGTAATCATGGCTCTATACCGATCACCATTGACTGTAACGTTCTGGCCACCATCGTTTTTGAAAAAGTACGGACCAATGATTCCACCAGCCCATAAAGCGCACCAAACAGTCAGTTTTTCTGGATTTAACGATGTAACGGTGTTTCAACATACACTTGAGGATTACCTTCACTCCAAATGCGGCAGTTTTGTTTCTTGACGTAGCCATTTAACCAGAAGTGCGCTTCATCGCTAAGCATCGCAAAAATGGACGTAGTGCGCGATACGTTTTCCGCACAGAACCATTATTTTCGAAATAAAATTGCACTATTTGCAAGCGTTGTTCAGGCGTGAGTCTATTCATGATGAATTGCCAAACCAAACTGAGAATAAATCACTTGACAGCTGTTAAATCGGTCGCCATCTTGAAAAGTAATGCCAACTTAAAGTTCTTTACCTCTATAAAAAACACCCTATACATACTTATGTTTATTCGAAATATGGTGTTTAAATATTACAGCGGTTGAGTTATTTTTTACCCACTCATAGAGGTACGTATCAGATGTAGTGGCAGATTATTTGCTTTTTCACTTCTCAGAGTCAGTCACATATGTACATACATATAAATTAGCTTTCAACCGCTATGGATGCAACAGCCCTGTAAAATTCAAAACCAACGGCAGCAATTCTTTCAAATTTTCATCAAACTGTTGATCCGGAACCCAATTTCAAAAACAAACTATTCTACATGTTAATATAGGCAAAATTCTATCGTACCTAATTTCAAAAAAATCATAATTTTAATAATAATTTTTGTGTTAAAAAGATCGTTATCTGATTCTGGAAAAAAGGGTCTCAATTAAATCGAATAATAAATACGATTTTTTCGGAGAAGCCGGTCCCTGTTCCGCTTTCCGGAAGAAAAAGTGTTCTTTTATTATTAATTTAGGTAAATCGAACCAAAAACACAACATTTTCGAATGGGTCGGTCGTGGGACTATTTCCCGGGAGAAAATTTGTGTTCATAATAAACTAAGCGCATAGCTACCGACGTACCAAACTTTAGGAAAGTCGGACAAAAAATACGATTTTTCGAATAAATCGGTCCCTGATCCACCTCCCGAATTTTTTTCAAATTCTTCTTGTTCGGAGAGCAATACGAATTGGTACGAATCATCGAAATCGATCTAGGCGTTATTGAGTCATGAGCGTTGTAACTAACACTCTCTTCTATATACATATATAGATTCAGAAATATTGAGTCACAAATAGGATTTTCGTAATAAATCAGTCTGGAAGAAAAAGTATTCACTATGTTAATTTAGGCAAAAGGCTACCCATATAACACATTTCAAGTAAAGCGAGCCATAATTAATTCTTTTTAAAACAGGTCACAGGACCACTTTTCGGAAAGAATGTAGAGTTCTTGTTAAACCAACCAACTACCTACGTACCAAATTTCAAGAAAATCGAACCAAAAATACGATTTTTTGGAATAGGTCAGTCCCTAATCCACTTCCCAAATTTTTTTTCGGATCCTCCTTGTTTGAAAGGAGGCCAATCCGAATTTTAGTTCTTTTATATATGTATATACATATATGTATAGCGTTAAGTTATCATTTATAAACTTTGTTAATCAAAAGAGAGAAGCATTGGTACAGTCAATCAAGATGCTGACACTACCTGATATTTGGCTTTTTAGAACCTTTAGTATTAATAATATATTCTTAACTTCTAATATACAATTATTTTGCCTTTCAAGTCATTAAGTGATCATTTCCAGCAATATTGTCTGATCTTTTTCAGCGTCTGACCTTTACGAATTTTATTCTAAAAGTTGATGAGTTTTCTTGATAAGAATGAAATCACATACATATATTATGTTGTAACCAATACTTTAATGATTACTATGTGAAATGCCCCGTCATTCATCAGCTAATACTCATAAATTTAATGAAAATCGTGCGCCATTGTTTCGTTTTTTCACTCGTTGTAGCGTTGTCGACCTGATCAAACGCTTGAGCTTTGATCGCTGTGGCCGCGCGGTAAACTCATTGATGATCGCTCAATCGCTCTTCTCTGCAGTGAATCAAAGTGTAAAAGTTGCAAAGAAAAATTACACACTTGATTAGATTTGATTGAATTGCTTGCTGATCAGCTGGTAGATGTAGTTGGCAATGTCTGTCTACCCACTGACAGGCAAAAAAATGCGCGAATGCATCATCACCAAAAAAATTTTGCTCTGCTTTGGCCGAACGTTGCGCATCGTCACAAAGTTATCACGATCCGTTTAGTTCATTTACGCTGCGATTATCTCTAATTTGTTAAAATGTGCATTACCGTGTTCGTTGCGTGGACATGATAGTCGGCGATGCTGTGATAAGCATAATATAAGTAGTTGGTGTATCCATAAGTTGGCTGTTATGTTTGCTTTTGAGATTTGAAATTGTTTAGTCGCCGACGCGCCATTCCGTCTGAAAATAATTTCAAAACAAAGTGTTCATATTATACTTAGTTTTTGTTATTTTTTCTTTGATTTTTATTTGGTGGCACTTTGGTCAAACCGGCAGTCGGTTGCATTGTCGCTCATTTGTTTGATGATGCCTGTTCTCGTGCTTCTGCCGGCTAATAGCAGCTATTAAAGTATTTAACAAGATCACTCATTCATTTCATTCTGCTTCTTTTCTGTTTTGTTGGGAGCTGTGAAGGCTGCAAAATGGCATTTTATTATATTAAATACCTTTTTTGGTTAAAATTGTTATAAATATAATTTTACCAGCTTTGAACTTTTGATCTTATTATGGCATGCGATCGTGCCTCTTGTTATGTGATCTTGGAAGTATTATGAGATATGGTGGTATTAATAGAGAATGTGTTTAATACAAAAAATACTATTATTTTATATTTTTGATAAAAGGAATGCACAATTTCAGTTTTGTATGATAGCCATGAGACTTCTTCTAAGGGCTTCTAGGGCATATAGTAAAATTGCTTTCACCGAAATATGTGGAAGGTTACTCTTGAGGTGAATACGGTACCTTCTAAGACATTTATCAATGTATTAAGATAAATTTGAATTTGCACATTACATTTTTATTATTTTTGTCATATCATAAGAAATAATTATATGCAGTTCTACTTACTGCTGCTTTATTTTGAATTTTAAACAAAATTCTCCGCCTTTTTGGCATTTAACAGAAATTTCCTAAGTGATTTCCAGTGCAGCATTCGAAATAGTACCATGGCCAATTTCTCATTATGCTGCACTTGTAAGGAAATGGGTTATTAACCGAATTTTTGGTATTTAACCGATTATGAAATTATAGAAAGTGTTTTTTTCTTAAAAGGGGCGGCAGAGAATGTCAACCTAATTTTTTTCCTACACTAACTAAGTGCTTGTTGCTGATCGTAAACTTTATACTCGTATATGTAGCTGAGAATACTGGCTAGCAAAATATCATGCAGGTGTACTCCTATCATCTACGTGATATAACAGAAAATGTTTTCAGCTGTCACTTGTGGAAGGACAATCGTTTGAATGTCACTACTAGTC
The DNA here is from genome assembly GCA_030068015.2 of Neoceratitis asiatica. Taxonomy (NCBI): domain Eukaryota; kingdom Metazoa; phylum Arthropoda; class Insecta; order Diptera; family Tephritidae; genus Neoceratitis; species Neoceratitis asiatica. Next base: position 76,489,426 of record CM061524.1, read on the forward strand.
ACTGCTAGTGACGCTAACGGCGAATCTACTATTTCTCTAGAATAATCATCAAAGATTTTCACGGGCCTAAAATCACTGAAAGCATAGTTTTTCCGGTCGAAACATCTAAGTGACTAGTTGGTACGAATATGTATGTACATATGTATACGCGTACTCTTTCCTTATTTGATCTTATTTACTTATATTAGCTTTTGTTTGCATACAGTTATAAGTTTCATTTAATAATATTATATTTGCTTTGGTTGTTGCTGTTATTTTTATTATTGTCTACAATGACCCTCAAGCCGCCTTCATATGCGGCTTTTAAATTTTTTACGACTTTTCAATATCTGTAACATACATTATTGTTGTATTTTCACACAAACACAATGCCGCAGTTACATATACCCCTCTTCCGGGCATGTTGGTACTTCAAGATCAATTGGCACTTTTTCTCATTCAATTTACATTTTCCAATTTTATTGTATATATATGTGTAAGAGTATATATATATGTCTCTATTTAAGCTTTTTGTTATTGTTTTGATTTTTCATTCATATGGATGTATGAAGTATTGGACGCAAATAATTGTGTTTGTTACTTGGCCATTGTGGCCAAACAGAGCAGAGGTCTGGTGTATTCGGCGTATCTCTATTTGTTGTTGTTGTTGCTATTAGTTGTTGGTATTAACTACTCATGTGCACATACTATTGTACATATGTACATACATAATATATACATATGTATTATTGGATGCTGTGCATTTTGTTGCTCTGCAAGCGTGCGATTGCGGGCACTTTCATGAAAACGCAAAGATGTTTTGCTATTGCTATTGTTTTTGTTGTTTATTACTTTTATATGTATGTATTTGTTATGATTAGCTTTGCTCGCGCTTTTAGTATTGTTATTGTTTTTGCATTTATCTTACATATATATCTCATTGTTGTACTTTATGTGTGTGATTTTTTTTTGCTTTTAGTTTTAATTTTATTTCATTTTGGTACTTTTTTTGTTGAAAAATTCGAAATCATAAATTTTTCTCGCAGTCTAACTCATTCGTTGATGTTTTGTCAACCGCTCAACAGCGTGTTGTTAGCGTAGATTTTCGTTCGGTGTGTTCCGGTATTTCTTGTAACGGTGTGCACTGTAGTGAGTGGCCAGTGGGTGTACTAATGAGCTATTAATTGAGTAAAATCGCGGCAAAATCGCATAAACAATTAAAATTGTGTGTGAAAGATAAATTTTTGAATATTAAAATTTTTATTGAATTCATTAAGGAAAAGATAAAATTCGATTCATATGAAATAAAATGTAACTCAACGACGAGAAGGAATTATTTTGTGATTTGGTTTAAGTGTGGTCTCTTTTTTAAAGTGTTGACTTAAACATTTCGCATATTAACTTTTTTTATATTAATATGCAAACAATGCTTTTAAATGTGAACTTTTAAATATTTTATTTTAAAATATTTTTATAATCAATATTACACTCCCAAAATTAAAAAATCTTAAATAATTACACTTATATAAAGATATAATAAATTTTAAGCTACACACATGACAAAATAAGTAAAGGCTAAGAGTAATATAAAATATGCATTTGTCATAAAAATTGGATTAAATTAAATTAATTTTGATATTAGTGGCTTATAGCCGACAATCTACCGATTCCCTCCATCAATTTCTTCATGCGCATCAATGTTTTTGTTTTAGAATTGAGAAGTCTACATTCTTGAAACGCCTCCGAATTGCTGGTGGATTTCATTGCATGTCAGAAATACACTCGAAGTATCACCATTTCCAGTAGAGGTACGACCGTATTAAGAAATTATTTATATGGCCGGATCATATGGGTACTTTTGGCTCGAGAACCGCACTGCGTCCTAACCTTCACTTACCCAATGGCGTGAATTTCGGTGTTGCTCGATTTTTTTAAACAGAACATGTTAATTGACGATCCTGCCAGCTTACTTTCAGACATATTTTTGTTTCTATAGATATGTATGCGTATTATGTGAATGCATGAAGAAATTAGCAAATATTAATGAAGGGCTGCAAATTTTAAAACTAATTTTTTATCGATTTTGATCTTGAAGGGGAGCGTCCATAAACCACGTCGACATATTTTAGCTTTCCCGGATTCCTCACTCCATCCTTTAATGTAACCTAACTCGGCCTCTCCTGTGACCCCTCTATATATATATACATATATTAAATATATTTAACAAACAATATAATATTATAATATATTTCTATAATAAGTAACTTTATAATACAAATGTTTATCAATTAACTTATAATAAACATTGTTTAATCTGAAGAAAACTACTTAGATTTTCTCTCACTTCCACCTCCCCGTTACATGGCCATAGCGCATAACTATGTGATTTATGGAAGTTCCATGCACATGCACTCAAATTTTTCCCATAACTTTTCGTTTGGATTCGAAAAACGGTTAACTTAAGTATTTTTTTACTTAATTTAAGAAACATTGTAAACAGATGTGAAAAATACTAAAAAATTATTATGGTATCTTGCTCCTTTCTAACGTAGTCCCGATTGAAAATATTAGTTAACTAGAACAGCTAGGGTTAACAGCCAACTATAGTTTGATATGATATGATGATAGTAACGTTCGATATTTTCAATGTCAATCAGTAAATTAAGTTATACTTAACTAATTGTTTATGAGATTAATGAATAAATAGTTTCGAATCCAACTATTCAATGATTTATTTTTGGTTTCATAAAAACCATTTAATCAACTTCAAAATCTGATGTGCTCGAATTCTTTTACTAATTAATGTACCATAATGTATCCAAATCGATCATAAAAATAGAAAGAGGAAAACCTTTGGCAGACCAGTGTAATTGGTTCATTTGATGTACATATGTGAGTAGGTAATCAATGTAATGAACCAAATATTTTATCTCCCGCTCAAGACCCCGTATTGGGAATGAATTATCAAATCAGAAAGTAGAAAGATATAGTTCTCTTTGGGTGTAGATTAAAACGTTGGATAATTAAAACAGTCTCTGCAGTGTTTGCCATTAATCAGATTGTATCAACCTAACAAGTGTTTTAGTGCTGATGTTTCTCTAAAAATCTTTCGTGTTGATATTCATTCGTGTGAAAAGTTATTTTGATTTGAAATCGAGAGAAGTTTCGGGAGGCGTTAGGCATCATTCACGTGACAGTTTCGGATTATTTAAAAAAGGCTGGCTACTCAAACTCTCCCGATGTTTGGTTGCCACATGAATGAGCGCAAAATCATTTGATTCACTGGCGTTGAAAATTGGGTTAACTACAAGAATTTAAAGTGAAAATCGAAAAGGCCGGTGACGCTTGGTTATGGTGGTATTGGAAGTGAAGTTATTATGCACCCACAATATACCTCGTACTCTGTACCATCTGACCACCATTTGTTTCGGTCCCTTCAAAACCATCTCTACATTATTGGAATTTTGAAGCTACCCGAAAAATGGCAAATGGTCATAGATAATAATGTATTTAAATGAAAATTACTTGAAGTCCGGAAGATTCCCTCTGCATTTTCCTAAATATTCTTTTTTGTGTGCATGCTGTTTTTGAATAAGAATTATGGCTTAATTAAGTATTAATATTAATACGGTATTCATATTTTGTATTTTTAATTGTTAATTAACTTTCGAAATTATCGTCTATTCGCTGTCATTTTACGTTACAAATGGTGCCAAAGCACTTTCGTTGTATTGGCGAAAAAAAGCTAATAATTAAAGAAATTATTATTTACTTCCAATTCATCTCAACTAATGTATATATTTAAATAGTTGCATGTATTAGGGTGGGTCAAAAATAAATCATTTTTTATTTTGGATCTAACTCGTGAAAGCTAGTTGCTGAGCATCTCTAAAAAGTACACACCAAGAGTATTTATCAATATTAATGCCAAAGATCAGTCTTCGTATTGTTGCATTTTCAATTGAATATTATTATACAAGGATAACTAAAGTTATTATAACTATGCATATCAGTATATGCAATTACACTGCGATGAACTTAAAAATGGTTACAATAAACATTTTATCACATAAGCCTATTTTGGTAGAGGCGTTTTAATAGCGTTTAATTTCTTAAAGGAATAATTATCACCAATCATTTTTCTGCAAGAGAAAATTCAGTTTCCTAAAATCGTTGACTATGAAACTGGTTTAAAAATCTGTGGGTGATACTAGCAAGATATGGTCGTTTTATATGGTAATATACTAAATTCAAAAACTGTAATGAGGAAAATCCTCCCACTTATATGCCCTACTTGATGAGAGACCCTTCTGATTTTTTCTAACATGAAATAAAAACTTTCCATAAAAAATCATTAGCCATACGGAGGCGTCTTAGAATTCACTATAGGTAAATCCGTTTGTTGGAAAAAATATTAAGACTCACATTACAATTTGCAGGATGAGTCGGTTCCAGAAAAAAAACATTGCCTTTTTGACCCACCTTAATGCCTCCTAGTAATATTAGTAAAATTATAAATCGTATTTCAAAACAAATAAAAATAGCCAATTCGTCTCAAGCAAAGCAAAGGGATTCGAATGGAAATCGAAGAAAAACTTTCTAATGTTTTGCTAATTTTTCACAGTTTTTATTATTATTTAGTGTTTTTCTCAACTTCCACTTGGTCAGCGTCATTTCCTTTCTTTTCGTTTCAGTCAGTCTAAGACTATGAGTAAATGTTTACGTGTGTATGATATACTATTATAAATATCTATGAGTACAATACATATTTGGTTATTTTATGTTGCAAAATTAACTATTGACGTAACATCAATATGTTTGTTTATTGAAGCGAAATAATAGGTATACCACAAAAAATAAGATAAATGGATAAAACACTCTGAGCGTCGGCAATTGCAATTTACATACTTACAAACACACACTTAACTATATGTAAATGAACGTAATTTCCAGTAAACAAAGAAACGCACTTTAATTGCAGACGTAGATCTGTACATACACACGGGTGTTTAATGATGATGGCCAAAAATTGTTCAATTAGCTTCTAGAGTTTATTGAAAATATTTATTTATTTAGCGATTATATTGTTGGATTTTTCCTATTGAAGTCAAAATGTTTAGATAGTATTGAAAAGTGGATTTGTTGCTGTTGGTGATTGTGGTGTTTACTTTAATTGCATTTATTTATCTTAATGGCTTGACTTAGTCAAACTTATCAGCAAATTTGACAGGAAATGTACGCAAAAAATGTACGTTGTGAAAATATATTTATAATAAGATGGCAAATAAAAAAAATTAAATCTTTTTATACTTCCCGGCAGAAGTCAGTACTTAATTTTTTTTGTTAATTTGATTTGTTAGTTAAGTTGAAAATTAAAAAAATTTGTTTCCAATTCATCGAAAACTAATGTGACTAATATAATTTAATTTATTAAATTTATGAAATAAATAAATTGTTATGAATTTAGTGAATAAAAAATATAAAAAACTTACAATCGAAAATTTTAACAATTAAAAAAGTTTAAAAAGTCCCAAGTAAACATTTTCTTTTCGGTTGTGGAGATCCTAAAACAACAATATATATACAAAATGAAGCGTATATATGCTCCTGACAACAAACGATTTTAAAGAATTTAATATGGAAATTAGTATAATTGTTGAATAAATAATAAATCTTAACAAAAAATTTCCCGTTTTAAATTATTTTTATTCTCGAAAATATGTCACTAAGGGAAGTGAAATATTAGAAAAAAATTACAACATGCGTGCTCTTTGCATTGCTATAACTTGAAAAATGTACCTTCACCTCACTCGACAGCAACAAATCCTATGTTTAAACGATATTTAAGCCCATCAAAGCAAATTCACCAAATGCTTCATATCTTAAAGACCTTGAAAGCAAATGTGAAATATAAAGTTATTTCTTTTTTTAAAAAGTAATATTTCAATTTTTATTTTCCATTGCATTCCTTAACGACGCGAAGAAAGCCAAAAGTCATTGTCAAACTGCTAGCGTCACACTGCATCGTCAGCGGGTGGTTGGATGTTTGGCTGACCGAGTTATGCGACGACAATATGTCGACTTCTATGTGGACGCGTAAAGCGGTCAATTTAGATTAAGTCATGTGTTCAGTACATTAGTTTATTCTTTTGGTTATTCGAAAAAAAAACTAATAAATTGTTTTTAAAGAGGTGATGGCATTTTTGTTTCTAAATATTTTGTTTAAAAAAAAATCGCCAACACGTATTTGTTGAACAAAAGAGAATTTTGAGATGCTTTCTTGTTTGATATTGTCATATGTTTTGAGAAATAAAACTATAAAATATTAATTTGGAGATGAATGTATTTATATTTTTGGGCAGGTTCTAAAGGAAATTAAAAAATATGTACGCAACCATAGTTTGTTTTATGTCTGTATGCAATTAATTCTTACATAGAAAAACAAATTTTTTATTTTGTTGACTCAAAATTGTTATTAGTGGCGGCATTTTTATGTACGACTCATCTTTATTACTGTTGTTAGCTAAAAGCCGATTTTTGAAATCATTTGACACTGATTTCTACTCATATCATTTCAGACACAATGTAGGAAAAATATCTTTTTCATTGTCATAAAAGCATATAATTTGCTTTTGCTTCCTAGATTTTTGAAGGCTTATTGCCTAACAATGTCAAAATAAACGCATCATATGTTTACACTTTTTGCGACAAAAATACAATTTAGAAGGAAAATAATAAAGGATATTTATTTTTTTAGTATTCACACATGTTCTTTACTCTTGGAAAAGTTGCTTGCAAGAAGCATTTATATCTGTCAAGTACACTTCGACAACAAGTTTTGCACACTTGCAAATAGCGAGTTTTAAGCAGTCACTTAAAGAAAGGGAATCTGATTGTAGATCAATATTTTTATCTAGATCTTTTATTATTTGCGTGGATCCATTACTTTTGATATGTTACTTCAGCACCCCCTACAGTTCGCGGTACTTTTGTAGTGTATTTTCCTTTTGGCGATACTTGAACTAGCTCTTAAGTTTTTGGTCGTGTCTTGATGTTCTTTCTACAAATGGAGATAAATACTAAAGATAATCACATTTAAAGGAAAGATTTTACAATAATTTTTTTAACGTTGGATTGTGGGATTTTGAACTCACAATTTTATATATCAGTAGTATACCAATCTGCGCTAAATTGGAGCCACTTTTGTGTTAGTGGAGACTATCAAAAATTCGCTTATGTATAATTATTTAAATAAAATTTGCGTTTTATAAGTGATTTTCAGCCAACCTCCGAATGGTAGATAATGTGGGTGTTTTTAAAGGTGGAGCTTTTTCTTTCATGTCAGAAATAGACTCAGAGGGATTGAGATTTTTTTCTGAGAGGTGTCTGACCAGAATTGGAACCCATAAAAGTAAGATGGATATGTACTTCTTTCGACAAATATTCGATTAATGCCAAGTTGGAAAGACCATTCCGTCTCCAATTTAGGCCAATCAAAATCTTTCACTAATAACATCCGGCGGCGTTCAAAGTTGAATAAGCTCAACGATTGTTATGGCTATCTGGAATATTTGATGATGTCTGTGTGTTTGGTTCTACGAATTTTAACTGAAACCAAAGAGAGGTTATATTGCATTTTGTTCTAAAAGTAAGCAACAGACAATGACTCACAGTGTTCGGAGCCGATGGTAACGATTGACATAAATAGTACAATTCAGTACAGAGGCTTCATAAAGGGTGATACAAGTACAGGGGTGCTTTTTTTCAATAGCCTTTTTTTGACAGATCACGGGTGAGTCGTGTCAAGCTGTCATGTTATTTTTGTTCAGTATTGTTTGGCATTTCATCTTGGAAAGACTTACGCCTGAACAACCTTTACAAATCATTCAACTTTATTACTTATTAATGTGTTTCGCGCGCTTCGCTCAACTTATGGTCATCATAATCGGCCTACTGAGAATACTATTTGCAATACCATCACCCATCTTGAGACCCAGTATTCATTATTGGATAATATTCGACCGAATAGACCACGTCCAGCACGCAATGAAGAAAATATAGTGGGCGTAGCTGAAAGTGTACACGAAGACCGTGGAGAGTCGGATTCGCCGCCGTTAGCAGCAACTCGGACTGACGTATGGGACGACTTGGAGCATTTTACATCGAGATCTTAAATTGAAAGCGTACAAAATACCGCTTGTCGCCCTCTCCCCAACAAACTAAGAGTTTCGGCAAGAAGAACTGCCACTTAGTCTTACGAAACTCAATTCATTGTATTATCTCTCCAAGTCAGGTACGGTACTTATTTTAAAAACGTGTTCTATGTCAATTAGATTTGATTCAATATCTATTAAATTTTAGCAATATCAATCTTAACTCTCTCTTTGTGTCTGCTTTTAGTGATTTTTTCAAAAGTTTCTTCGATAAAATTTTTAGATACCAGAAAACATTCACTTACATACAAACAATAACATCTACATACTTATTTAAACAAAATAAGTAAAAATTAGAGAAGCGATAAATGACGTTCTTTTAATTCTCTTGCAAACTTTTGATTTATTTTAACTTAGTCGTTTTCTTTGTTTCTTTTTTCGTCATAAGGGTACAGATCTGACGTGCGAATGATTGCTGAAATTTTGGTGTTGTCAGGTTGACATCGAAAAATAAAGGAAAAAAAACTGTACATTTTTTGTAGCCACAGTATACTTGGAGAACTCATAACTTCTATACTTATATATATATATATATATATATATATATATATATATTGTGACGGAAATCCCAAATACGAAGAACAGATTGAATGAGTAGCAGTGTAAAGGCAATTCTCCGAAAAGGACAGAAAATAAAGAAGCGGCAGAACAGAATGTTTGGGTCATCCACAGGTACAACTTAGTGGAGTTAACATTGCTGTGAGCTGTGTGTGTTTTAGAAACGGATAAGCTGAGTGAAGCAGAGAATAATTGTGTGCCATAAAGAATTGTAAAGCAAGCCATTGACCTAATTAATAAACGTTGAGCTAATTCCTGACGGTTAAGAGGCCAAACGAACAAATCTTGGGAGTTTTATTTAGCAATCCAGTGAGCGGACTCGAAGGATTTGGGAAATCATCGAGGTAGCCACGAAAAACGTTACCATTGGTGTCAGAAGTGGGATTACTAAATAAATTGCGGAAAAACAAAAACAAAAATATTTGAAAATGGTCAAGGTTCAAGATTTTACGATACTACCCCTCAAAAAGGAATTGGCGATGCGAGGATTATCTTCAATAAGGCTAAGCTACAATCACGGCTACGAGAAGCTATGGAAGCAGAAGGCTTCGATTTGAGCCAATATAAATTCCATGAGGACGAAGAGACATCCGCGAAAGAAATGGAGAAGGAAGAAGCTGTTGGCGCCGCAAAAGAGTCAGAGCAGTCAGCAACCAAGGTTGAGGTTGACCAGCGTACAAAGCGAACTGTGCGAAGTTGGAAAGTCCAGATGTGATGAAAAGAAGCTGGGAAACGTCGAAAACCGCCAAACTGATGAGAACCAGGATTTGCTACAACTGTAGAAGGCCAGGACACTTCGCCCGCGATTGTAATATGGGATCTACGAGACAAATCGATAAAAAGGCAAGCAACGTTACCATCAGTGGATATGTGAATGGACATGAGCGAGTACTAACAGTGGACACGGGCGCGTCAAACTCCATCATTCGATCCGACTTGATCACCCAGGAAATAAGTCCATTGCATGGAGCTAAGTTGAAAACATTAACTGGTGAGGACGCCAGGGTTCTGGGAAAAGCCACGTGTAAAGTCACCATCGGGAATATGACAGTGTTGCATGAGTTCCTAGTAGCGGAAATCTTAGATGAAGTCATAGTTGGTGTGGACTTTCTCCTTGGTCAAGGAATGAAGATCGACCTAAAGAAAGTAGTGATGGAGTATGGAAATATGCAGTTACCGCTAAGTATTGGCTACGATCATGCGTCCAACAGAAATGATGTGCCCCTGGTAAAGAACGAGCTGCACAAGGGAAATACGTACGGAAATGGCAAGATGTCTCGTGCCCTAATGAATAAGTTGAGAGAGGTACGCAAAACTGTTGAGTAACGCCCTAAGGTTATGAGAAACAAGGTAGATAGAACTAGGATGTATTAAGGCAAAGAATCCTGAAAGCTTTGAGAAAGGAGATTTGGTAATGCTGCACGATTCTCCACGGAAGAAAATCTTGCACAGTAAGCGGGAAGGTCCATACAAAGTAATTGGACGAATAAATAGTACGGATTATCGAATCCACGCCGTTGGAAAACCAAGAAGCAAAATAAAGGTGGCTCACTTGGAAAGGCTTGCAGCATTTGGAACAGATAGTATGTCTGATCGGGACGATCAGACTTAGGTGGAGGGCAGTGTGACGGAAATCCCAAAGGCAATTCCCCGAAAAGGACAGAAAATAAAGAAGCGGCAGTAAGATGCAAATTAGCCTTACCAAGGACAAACAAAAGGATTGACAATGTAAAATCAATTCCTCGAAAAGGACAGAAAATAAAGAAGCGGCAGTAAGATGCAAATTACCCTTACCAGGGACAAACAAAAGGGTAGACAGTGTAAGGGAAATTTCACGTCGTTAAGGATAAACGGAGCAACTGCAGCTACCGCAGGCAAACGAATAATCAGCCTATCCTTAAGCGCGTGAACAGAATGTTTGGGTCATCCACAGGTATAAAAAGAGCGGCAGCCGCTATCACGAGAAGGAGACGAGTAGACAACTTAGTGGAGTTAACATTGCTGTGAGCTGTGTGTGTGTTAGAAACGGATAAGCTCAGGGAAGCAAAGAATAATTGTGTGCCATAAAGAATTGTAAAACAAGCCATTGGCTTAATTAATAAACGTTGCAATCCAGTGATCGAACTCGAAGGATTGGGGAAATCATCGAGGTAAAGAACGAGCAACGTTACAATATATATATATACATGAAATTTGGTATTATTCTTAATTTATAAAAAGTGATATAGCAAGATTTGTACAGTTATAACAAGCATTTTGGTGTTTTTGTCACTAATCGCAACACTGTGCGACGTGGGCTCCAACTAAAAGAAAGTTTATAACATAAGCTATTTTTATTTTATATTTTAAAAATTGTTCATGATACCTTAAAAATTTCAAACTCCTTCAAATTTCCGTTTTCCAAAAGATTCTTGACTCGTGTTTACACTTGCCCTCTTAAAACGCTCTTGAGCGTTATAAAAATTATGGCAGATTTTTGAAATTAATATAAGTTTGCTGATCATTAGGGAGGTTGTTAAATTGACTCAGAGTGATGTTTGGTGGAGGAATCTGGTTATCGTCTACACCTGATGGAGCAATTTATTTTAGTTTAGATTCATTTTCCGGATATTGTTTAAATATAGGTCCTTTAAAAAGTCCAATGAAAGTAATTCCAATTGGTCTATTTCGGCTGAAATTGCAGCAATTGGGATCAAATCGTACTTTGTGTAGATTTGGTTATCGATTTTCAGTGAGTAATAATGGAAGTTTATAAAATGCGTCCTTATTATGGGTTTTTGAATATTACTCCAGTTTTATTCCTTCCATTTTCGGAATATGGTATCCATGGCTTAAGGTGGATGTTGTAAATTGGCTTAATTTACAATTTACAATTTATTATTATTTTTTTTAGAATTATTTTAAATTATTAGTTATTATTTGTAAATCTTATGAACTGGGGACTCGGCGATAGTTTCCCAAGTCGCTGCGACATATTAGATTAAAAGAAATATTACAAACATACATACTTGAACGGAATCCTTTCAGAGGTTAGAAAGCGGTAATCAAATATATTTTATACATATTATTATTTTTAATTATTATGAAAGTAATAACTTTAACTTGTTTTAATATATTTACCTTAAAAACTATTATCGCACAGGGGTTGTATCTAAAAAAGCAGCACTTGAGTTTGGCGAGTTAATACCACTTTAGTTGAAAATAGAAATTTATTTTCAATTAGCCAAATACAGATGTACTCTAGTATTCGTAATAACTAGTATGCACTCGAAGAATGTGTAATTGAAAAGTAAAAGAAAATAAATTGCCTATACTCGTATAAGTATAGACCTTTGCCACCACAAGTTTAAAATTCAAACATTCACTTTCATTTACTTTCAATTAAATCTTCGACCACTAGGAAATCAAAGAAATTTCGCTATCGCGCGTACGTAATTTGGACTACCTTTCAATGAATCTTTAACTGTTAGTACGTGCATATGTATTTTATGCATGAATGTACTCGTATGTATGTATACACTTCTTCGTTTGCCAGTGCATAGAAGAAAATACTTTTCGTTTGTTGGCTCGAAGCCAAATTGACTTTTACTCTTAACACAAAAATATGTGTGGACGATAAGTGAATTATGAACATAATATACCTATATATGTACACATGAATATATAAATACTAGTGAATGAATTTATTTGAGCGGGAAAAATGCTTCCTGACCATCATTCAACCGAATAAAATCAATCAAAATTCTACTGACAGCTCGAATAGAAGGACGGACACATGCCTGAGCAACCTATCGGTTATTCGTTAAGTGCTGATGGAAATTTAGTTAAATTTATGTTTTTGCAGGAGCAGAAATGGCAAGTAATTGGACTGCTGCGACTAGTTGCTGATTAACTTATCAAAAAATATGGCAAATAAAAATAGTTGAAATACGAAATATTTTCTTTTCTTCTAGGAATATTTTAAAAATTAACTCAATGAAAGGTGAACAGCACAGCTATTTGTCTGCGCTGTCAAAATACATTTTTGAGACATTTTATGCATTTACTGGGCTGTGTGTGTTTATATAGTATCTATGTATGTATTGCACTTTCGTCGTCTGTAGTTCTTGAGTCAATGGTTGGAGGGTTTGATAGTATAGATTTTTTGTCAAAATTCATTTTTGACTTTTCACTTTATCTTAAATGCGGTGTGTAGTGAAAATTGTAAAAATTACCCAACAGGAAAAATAAACTTACACTAATAACAATTTAGAATTTCAAATTATTTCGTAATGCGTTAACGTTTATTTTGTATGGAAATTTTATACTTGGTGTATGTCCTTATCTACAATATTATAACAGTTTTGTTTTTAATTAAAGTTACCATAGAGCTAGCCTAGAAATATATTATATTTTCAATGGATTTTCAGAATACTTTGAAGTTTATTCACTAGCTTAGAAATATATTTTCAATAGATTTTCAGAATGCTTTGAAGTTTACTTAAATTTAATAAAGCTTCACTTCAAGTTATATTTTTTGGTTTGAATTTTATGACGAAATATTTGGACGGTAATATTTTTATTAAAGAACCAACAAATTATTAAAATGTTAACAGAATCATTTTATTTTAACTAAGTTCTTTGGTTTTTGTTAAATTCTTCGAAATGATTTAAAAAAATTTTTTTTTTAATTTTGAGCATTTTCAATGAATCAGGTTTAATATCGATATTGTTTATTAAAAAAAGAATAACTTTTATTCTATTCAAATTCTCATAGAAACGATAAGAGCTACTGCAAATATAACTTTACAATACACATTTATATTTACCAAAAATCTTTATATATATATTATTTACAAAATATATATATAAATTTATTGATCTGTTTTTAGGTTTTTTAACCCATATCTTTTATAGTCAACTATTCCCATTTAACGGTACAATAGTTGTTCAGTTTTTCCATATAAAAATACTGTCTTTTCGGTTGAGGGTGGAAAACATTGGTATTATTAAGTTAAGCAGATGAACATCTATCTAATTTTGGGGTTTATGAAAAAGTTTTTTTTAAATCTTTTTGAAGCGAATCATACTTCAACCTATGTACAATAAACCTCATTCCAAAACATTATGCGGTTTAGGGACTAATTTTCATTCCCTTGATTTTTGTTATAATGAGGTTTCATTGTATTTTCAAATAAAATTACATTTTAGAATTGGTAGACAAATATACTATATAAAAAAATTTTACAATGCATTGTAAATTAAAAATTAAAACAAAATTGAAACATTTTGATAATTATAGTTTACTGTTTGAGTTTTTTATGCACAAAAATTACAGGCCTTTTGTTTTTCTCTAAGTATGTTCTTAAAATGGTTTACTATATTTTTAACCTGCCAGTATCAACACATTTCTTTGCTGAGAGGATGTTGAAACATGTGTACCAATTTCAAAAGCAATTACAAAAACAGAAATAACATTATCATTAAAGAAAAAATGTCATTGATGATCATGACATTATTACAATGTATATATGTCGGCTTATTTGCTGTTTCAATTGTTGTTGTCGTTGGTTAGTATTGTGTAGCAGCTGTAAAGCTTTTTGATGTCTTCATCTTTCAAATTCTTTTTTGGTTTGTTAGTTTTGATGAACGCACTAATTACGTTATTGTTGTTGGTGATAATAATGCGTATTTGCAACTAATGCATTTAATGACCTCTTAAATGTTTTGTAACAAAATGTTGTTATTTAAAAAAAAATCTTCCATTTGTGTGATTTTTTGTGTGGTTTTCTACAATTAATTATGTGGGCGTTGAAATTTATTGACGAAATGGTTTTTATGATGTGAGAATTTTTTTATTAGACATTATACTCGATTAATTTGTGTCTTAATTGTTCGTAATTAAGCGTGAAATTTGTAACCGCATGGTTTTCGTAGAAAGTTATGAGCTCAGTAATGTAGAAACTAATAAAATTTATTGAATGAAATCTATGTTGGCAGATCAAGTGAACTGGTCGTAATCGATGTGTTGTTGTTGTGAAAATTAAAAATATTTTGGTAGAATACTAAAATTTGGCTATATGAATCAGGTGCGGAGATTTGAATTGAGCATTGGTTCGATCAACATTATAGAAAGTGAATTTTTCTAAATTGTTTTTGAGGCCATTACTATAAATTTTTTTTTACAGATTAGTGAGCGAAAGGCCTATTTATATTGTATGAATTTTATACTTATTATTATAACAAAAGAGAAGGTAGAAGTAACAGCTGATCCTGATAACGTTCTCGGCAGGGAATGTCAAGCCCTCCAATGCGGGTCAACACTTCAACTTTTTCACATGGCTACTGAACTGAACTGATTGAAGGCGCATATATACTATGCCCTATCGCGTCCTTTTAAACCCTACGAGGACCTCCATAAGTCAGTCACCTAGAAAGCCTTAAACCTATTAACCATAGCTTGCCGTGGAAATCAAGAGGGATAATTGTTTTAGATATTTGTTTCCTTATTGTTATATTTTTAATGGGTACAACTTAAACAACAACGAAAACCTTGGCTCTGCCGTGGTTTATTTGTAAGGGTCGTAACTGATAGGATATACTAGAAAAATATAATATCATAATGGAAAAAAATCAAAACTCAAATATGGGCTCTTAAATACAATTTTTAAAATTTTCCTTTTTCAAAAGTAGTGCATCTCATTTTCTGTGCTAATGTCTTTTTAATAACCCCACTGACTCATTCAAAATGTATTTATCTACATATATGCGGCTGCTGTTACTGAAATTCAAAAATATGTACTTCAATATACATACATTTATATACATATTTTTATAGTTTTGATAACAATATGTAGTATACATCTATATAAAATACACATAGTTATATTGAAGTTCACTCGCACTTTGTCAAAATACAATTTATGGTCAATAATTTCGCGTCAATACTTCCAATAACTAATAAAATACTAATTAAATACTAAAAAACAACTTAAACTTAGGCCACTTTGACTGCTTTCGGCAAAAGCCAACAATAAATATATATAAAAGAATCACTCAAACAGATGCAATGGTAGAATGCATACAACAACAAAATTTCAAACTCAAAAAAGTATACTTAGGGATGGATTTTCCATTGCCGAGTTCATTTCTAGGCTAATTAGTAAGTGATAATTGGGTCAGTCCATGAGGCAGCCTTTTGTAATAAAAATATACATGGGAGGCATTGAGGTCAAAAGTGGCTGCTAGTGTTGATTTGTTGTTGAGAATGTGACAAGAGTCAAGTGCATGACAATTCCTGATTCTGTCTGTGTGTGTATCAATATATATACATATATTTTTATAGCCTATAAATCGAATAACATTTCGGCACTTCTTAACTTTGAAATGAAAAAAAAATTGAATTCAAGTGCTCAGCTGTAAAAGTTGCCAAATATAGGAAGTAAAATTTTTCAATTAAAATCAATTTTTTTTTAAATGTTTTACATTCTTGCGGATACTCATGCTTAAGTGCATTGAAAATTAAAGGCGCCTTTGGAAAAAAGGAAAAATTGAATAATGAAAGTATGTATAAATTGCCTTACCAACAAAGCTAACAAAAAAAAGCAACAAAAACTTTTTTCCGCTCTAAATAAATGGAGGTTAATTTGAACAAAGCAAGACGTAATAAAAATTATCTCATATTTTGAATTATGTTACAAAATCAAAACTTCTGCTATATTGAAGCTATATATTATGAGAAGCCGAATGGTTAGCAGTGCGAACTACATGCGGAAGGTAATGTATTCAAGTCCTCGTCTAACTAGCATCCAAAATTCTAGAAAAATACTTTAAATAAAAAAATAAGTTAATTTTTCTTATTCCGTTTGCCACTCGGCAGTGAATATCAACCAACCATGTTCATAAAAATCTATCAGCCTTTCGGAGGCGGCTTAGATTAAACGGTAGGTCCGTCTATTTATTGAAAAAACAAAACAACAAGACGCCCACCAAAAATTGTCGGAGGAGCACAGCCGAAAATTACTTCAGCGGTTACAAAGCTGAAGGGATATATGTATATACAAATATGAAAGCAGAAAATTAAAAAATATCTGTTTCAATGTAAGAGTATGGATTCAAAAATACGTATTAAAACAATCAAGTGTATGGAAATTTTACATGATTAAAAAAATTTGTTTTGTCAGTAATCTAATGAAAATATGAATACCAAAATTTTAGTCTGTTTATTTGATACTTTTGTTCGAAAAAAAAAGTTTATTTTAGTTCTGTGACAACTGTTGCCATAGCCGACCGGTTATAATGGCAACTATACATGAACGGTATTTTAAAAAACTAGAAAAAAAATATTTAATTGAAATGTTAACGTTAATAATTGTATAAAAGTCGAAATTTCAATACAAATTGATTTCTTGAAACAGCGGCAGCGTTTGCGGTCTGGCGTTGACAGCGCGTGCTTGCAATACACCAATGTACATATATTTTATTAGCACGCATACATATAAACGTGCTGCGCGAACTGGCGTTTAATTAAGATTTATGCGATTTGGCAAGCATGGGCGCGTAGCGCCACTGAACGTCACCGGCCACTATACCATGGCATTCTATTATGTTTCTGAAAGCGATTCAATGCATACATACGAGTATTTATACATACGTACAATTACATATTTGTTTGAGTGCATTTAAATGTTTAAAAACATTGAAAGGCATAGAAACATAGATGAGTGCTTTACTTTGGCGCTTGCATTTGTGTGGTCCAGGTCCAGAACGGTTCATTGAGGAGTTGGTAAAGAATTTGGCAACTCTACATGTATATGTGTGTTTTTGTCCAAACACAATTGCCATTGCCAACTATTCTTTGTTGCTTAGTGGTTTTTAAGTGAATTCCAAAATTGTTTTTTATATGCTTGTTTAATTGTCCTAGTGTATAGATATCACCTACTATACGCTGCTCATGCCATGTTCTCACTTATTACTGGTATATACAAAAGAATAATAGCTATATATAAATATATAATCTCGGATTTGATAGGCCAATGCTTGAGCAGGAAAAGATAATTAGTATATTTGGGTCAATTTTGATAAGTTAATTGAACTTTTGTAATTATCACTAAAGAGATGGAAGAATGCACATACTTGTTTTAATAATAATTAATTGGTTGCAAAAACAAAATAGACATGTGCTAAATGAAAATTTATGATATTTCCGAAATAATTTTTATAATTTACACAACAAATCAAATATTTATCTATAAATTTATTGTTAAATTTACGAAAATTGAAAAGCAGCCAGAAGGATATTTATGAAATATTTAAGAAAAGTTGATCAAGCATAATTTGACACAAAAATAAATGGTGTAAAAGTAACAAACACTAAAATAAAACTATACAATTGTCTTCGACTTTTTAATATGATACTTTAATCTCATTCGCAATGTTAAAAATTTGGTATTTTTTAGTAATCCTCAATGTGGTGAGTCATTAATAAACAACAAATCAAAAATAATGCGTCAATAGAAAATGAAAAATAATAAATAACTAAAATATAATGTAATACAATAAAAATAATAAAATTAAAGAAAAAAGAAAAATAAAATGAAGGAAATAAAATATAAAAAAATTAACTAAAATAGAATAAAAACATATTAAAAATTAAAATAAAATATAACACAATACAAAATAAATATAACAAAAATATAAATAATATAAAATAAAAAATAAATAAAAAATTTAATAATATTAATCACAATTAAAAAAAGAAGAATATAAAATAAATAAAAAATTATTATAATTAATATGAAAAAAATTAATAAAATAAAGGGTTTTTTTTTACAGAGGTATAGAACTTTAAGTTGACATTACTTTTCAAGATGGCGACCGATTTAACAGCTGTCAAGTGATTTATTCTCAGTATGGTTTGGCAATTCACCATGAATAGACTCACGCCTGAACAACGCTTGCAAATAGTGCAATTTTATTTCGAAAATAATGGTTCTGTGCGGAAAATGTATCGCGCACTACGTCCATTTTTATTTGGTTTAGCGATGAAGCGCACTTCTGGTTGAATGGCTACGTCAACAAACAAAACTGCCGCATTTGGAGTGAAGGTAATCCTCAAGTGTATGTTGAAACACCGTTACATCCAGAAAAACTGACTGGTGCGCTTTATGGGCTGGTGGAATCATTGGTCCGTACTTTTTCAAAAACGATGGTGGCCAGAACGTTACAGTCAATGGTGATCGGTATAGAGCCACGATTACTAACTTTTTCATTCCTGAATTGAATAACCATGATATCCAGGAGATGTGGTTTCAACAAACCGGCGCAACGTGTCACACAGCTCGTGTCATAATAGATTTATTGAAAAACACGTTTGGTGACCGCCTAATTTCACGTTTTGGACCTGTGAATTGGCCTCCAAGATCTTACCGCTAGACTACTTTCTGTGGGGCTATGTAAAGTCATTGGTCCATGCGGATAAGCCACAAACGCTTGACCATTTGGAAGAAAACATTCGCCGTGTTATTGCCGATATACGACCACAAATATTGGAAAAAGTCATCGAAAATTGGACGTCCAGATGGGACTACATCCGCGCCAGCCGTGGCGGTCATATGCCAGAAATCATATTTAAAATGTAATGCCACAAGATTATCTTTCGGATAAATAAAATTCATGTCAATCGAATAATCCATCGTTGTTTTATTGCAACTTAAAGTTCTATACCTCTATAAAAAACACCCTTTATTATAAATTAAAATAAAACAAAATAAAATAAAGTGAAATAAAATAAATATAAATAAAAATTAATGAAATTGTTAAAAAGCGCCTACTTACATTCTATTTCAGGCAGTTCACGAGAGTGGGGCCATACGTCCGGCCACGACAAACGATGCACAAACTAAATGCGGTTCCGTGTTGTGTGAGATGGTCTCTGAGGTCTTTAGCAAAGCAAAGTTGAGTTATGGCTATAATTATGTGCATACAATACCAGCGGGTGCGATGAATTTGACAATAAAACAGTTGACACGAAGTGATAATCTTTTGGGTAAGTAGGAAAGGGACATGGCACGATTTTCCTATCCACAACAACAAAACACATGCAAAAAAAGCATACTAATGCAGGAGTAATATACTATACCCCAAACTTTTGCACATTTTTTTTCTCACAAATATTCCCATTAACATTTATATAGCACTTAAAACAACTGAGGACATATTCCTTATTAATGGTAATAATCGCGCTTCGGAGGGTGGCATATTTGAGTATGATGGCGATACTTACGATTACAATCGCGAATTGAGCATAATTACCTCAAAAGGTCCGATAAGTAGACCTGTTGTGCTGTTGGTATGTCATCATGTTTGTAAAATATTTCTTAGGATTAAAAATCTTACTCTTTTTCTTCTCCTCTATTTAGCTTTTAGTGCGCGGTCACAATACAGGCGTTCAATACGATTACACAATACCTGTACCATCGGCTTCAACACCTGAGGAAGAAGAGCTGCAGTCGCAATGGAACGAAGTGGGCCAACCGCTGGACGATGTAGACGAAAACAGCGTCGATGGCATAGTGTCGCCACAAGTTGCACGCGCACGGGAACGCAAGCGACGTAAGTTTTCATGGAAGCTACTTGGTTTTGGGGAATGCAATCGCTCGTGCGGACCTGGCATACAACCACCCATCTTTCGTTGTATACGGGATTCGCCTACACGCTACTATTCACCTAAACGTTGCGCCTTTATCGAGAAGCCCGTCTTTAGTGAGGATATTTATCGATGTAATCGTGGTCTATGCCCAGCTTATTGGCGCGCAGCAGACTATGGTGAATGTAAATGCGCCGAAGGTGAAGTAGAGGGCTTACGCATACGTTATGTGAATTGTGTGCAGGAGCAGAATAACGGTAAAGTAGAAGTAATCGCTGAGAATTTGTGTGAGCAAGAGAAACTGCCAGAGTTGAATGAGACTTGCAATTGTCCAAAATTGAATAGGCGTAAGATTTACGCCCGTGGTCCAGATAAGACGACACGTGTCTTTTCGCGCTTGGTGATCGCGCCAACATTAGTGCGTAGCGTATATAACTCAACTACTCCACTGCGTCGTCATTTGCGTGATGATCGTGTAGATAAAGCGGGCGTTTGGCTAATGTCCGACTGGAATCAAGAGTGTTCAACAGATTGTGGCGCTGGTTTTGAACATCGTTCGATCTATTGCGATCGCACACCGCCCTACACAGATCTGTGTGACCTACGCTTCACACCGGAACAAAGGCGCATTTGTAGCAGGCGTCAACAAGCAGCCGCTTGTGAGCACGGTACTTGGTTTGCCTCGGAGTGGAGTAATTGTACAGGAGACTGCTTTAATTTGCAACGAAAGCGAACCGTGCTTTGCCTACGAGATGGTGAGGCTGTGAGTGAATCAGAGTGCGACCTCCTTTTGCGACCGCGTGCTGTTATGAACTGCACCCACAAAGAGGTGACTTTCTGCGGACCCAAGTGGCATTATTCGGAATGGTCGGAGGTGGGTACTTCGATAGAAGTAAAAGCTTTTGCATAATATCTAGCTCTAAAATTTACTAAGAATAAATTTTACCTAAGAGAATTAAAAAAGTGTGTTTCGAAAACCAAATTTAAATACTTTTTGTTATTCACTAGTTTTTTTTCCTTTTTTGTACTAGTGCTCTCGCTCTTGTGGAGAGGGTGTTCAACGCCGTTATGCAAAGTGCTTAGAGTTTGATTGGAAACAAAAAGCGATGGTTGAATCGAGCAACTGTAAATACTTGGATCGCGAACCGGTATATGGAACCTGTAATGAGCAAAAATGTGAAGGTAGGCATATTAGTCCAAGTGATTAGATTAATTAATTATTAATTTTGAAGTCTAATTTTCCGAATGGTAATGTTTTCATTAATAAGATAAGATCTTGATATCTTTGATTACTGAAAAATTTATTTTATTTAGTTGTAATTTCTCAATAGACGATTACTTAGTTATTAATTAAGTTATTTCCATAGCTACCTCAAAAGTTTACTGTCGAAAATACAATATGTTGATCATTATAAATTTTTACATTTAAAATTTTTAGTTTAAAAAGGGACTACAGTGGAAGTAGTAGCAAATTGAGAAAAGTCGGGAACTCATTGGAAATTGTGGCTTCAACAATTTCGTTACAAACAAATATAAAACATATATATTTTTATTCTAATTTAAAGAATTTTTTTAATAACAGGCCATTTGGAAAGTCCCCTGCCTGACACATAGATGGCTCTCCTAGAATTAAATCCATATAGATTTGACAGCTGTCGGATCATTAGTTTGTGAATTGTGGCTTTTTGAGTGAAGCAACTTTTATTATTGTGAAAAAAGTGGATACAAAGGAATTTCGTGCGTTGATAAAATATTGCGTTTTGACAAGGAAAAATACAGTTGAAGCAAAACTTGGCTTGATGACAAGTTTGCGGACACTGCCCCAGGAAAATCAACCATCTAGGATTTTTATGCTAAGTTTAGACGCGGTAAAATGAGCACCGAAGACGGTGAACGCAATGGACGTCCAAAAGAGGTTTTTACCCAAGAAAATATCAAAAAAATTCACAAAATGATTTTAAATGACGGTAAATTGATATCGGATGAAAAAGTAGGCACTCTAAAGATATCAACTGAACGTATTCATCATATCATTTACGCACATTTGGGTATGAGAAAGCTCTGTGCAAAGTGGATGCCGCGCAAGCTCACTTTTGACCAAAAACAACGATGAGTTGATGATTCGGAGCAGTGTTTGGAGATGTTCAAGCGTAATGAACATGAGTTTTTGCATCGATATATGGCAATGGAAGAAACATGGCTGGGGACTTTTCAATTGTTCTGTTAAAGAGATCGTTTCCTTATTTAGATTTCGTTAGCACTCAATTGCTATTATTCACAATTCCTTATTCTACCAAATTATAATGTCAAGTTGACTGTTTTATTTCTTCTCCCAGAACTGAACACTCTCTTCGATGTGGAGCGCGATACCTTGAAGCCTGTTGAACCACCTGTCGGTTGTAAAGATGATGTGAGTAATTGTCAGCGGATAAATCGACAACGATTATGTAAATTGCATTACTACAAAACTTACTGCTGTGCAACATGCAGTGGCTACGCTTAGAAGAGACGATACTTACATACCCATATAAGTGACAGGCAGGAAAGAACGGCAATTTGGAAAAGATTTGGCTGCAGCAAAGATAATTAGCAGCGTTGGAGCAGGAATATTTTAATTATATTTAAATAATTTTACAACAAATAACAACAACAATCTTAGTCTAAGTTAATAAGTTGCCAAATGAAATATATAAATAGAAGTAAAAATTGTCAATTCACTCCAATAAGTAGCTATTTGAAGAAGTAGAAAAAAAAATCGAATTTAATTTAAATTCTAAATTTTATTCAATTTCCAATAGAAAACATTTCTATAAAACTTCTACTCCAATTAGGGATATGTGATTAATCAACGCTAATCGAAACCTGATTAGATATAATAAAAAAAAAACAACAAAATACAAATAACTGTTAATTGTGTGCCTAACCTCAAATTGCATGGAAAGTAATATTAACATGAAATCGTTGGTGTTGAAACGTTTAAACAACAAACTACTTTATTAATAGTTCGAACTATTACGAATGGAATGCTGGAAAGCATTTAATTAAAATGGCAGATAAATGTGAAAATAATGCGAAATTACTTATCACTTTGTTCCCAAATTCGTTAACTTTGTTTTGATTTCCTTTCGAAAAACTAGCAACGTCAGAAAGATGACATCAGGTTGGGCAAATGATAACAGCAAATCATAAACATAAGTTATTAGAAACTGACTAACCAATAATTATTTAATTTAAAGTGTTATTTTTTATATCGCTCGCTTAAATTTTGTTTTTAATAAACATTTTCAGAATATAAATGTAAAAAATATTCATTGATTAATCGCACATTTCTAGTCCCAACAAATGTTATAATTAAAGTCAAAACTGCAATTTTTCTTCAAATTTCCTTTGCATTTTAATAAATTTCAGTACTTTAATATGAAACTAAAGGAATAATGAGTAAAACAGTACCATCAAATAGCTAGAAATTCGCGAAAGTATATTCATAAGTATTTATATGTGTATGTTAAATTTTTACTAACCCTCCACATAGAGTCATATCAAATATATTTATTGCATTTCAACGCGTTTATTTGTAATAAATTAAATAATTTAGAATTTAATAAATAACAAAATTGCCAATTTTTGTATTCGTTTCACTTTCCATCAAGCAAATATTAGTAGTCATAAGCCAGCAACAACAAATACAATTATTTATCTACGAGGTGGTCTACAAGTATGTCGTTAGTTTGCCAAATTGGCGCGGACAATTTCAACGATTAAATTGTTTTCTTCAGTTAGTAATTGACGAATGTATCATTTGCGATATTGTCAACACCATTGTTTTGGCATATTTTTTAAATTGTTTTTCGTTATTTTCGAATCAATATGCAATTTGTAGCTTGCAATTATTGATATTTTTTTCTTCACTTTACTATTATAAGGGAAAAAAATAAAAAATAAAAATTAAACTTGTCGCCTGGGTAAGCTACACCAACCAATTATTTAATTGTTCACACGTGTCTTTACTTATCATTGATGAAGTTTGCACAGTGACAAACACAGTGGTATGGAATTATGATATATGTATGTGCGTTAATTGTTGGGTATCATTTTTGCTAAATCATTATCAGAAACAAGGAACTAAATTTGTATTCTTTATTTGTTATTCGTATTGAAATAATTTGCTAATTTAGGTCTTATGAAAACAAAAATCTTAAATAGATCGTTATTTTTTCTGGCAACTTTTAATTGGTAAAGTTACGCACTAAATATTTCTTTTGTTTATACAATTTTTTGACTCCAAAACTTCAAATAGGGTGCATAATTCTGGAATATACTATTTATTTTGTATAAATAAACAGTATAAGAAACTATTGGTAAATACATATATATTTGAAATACATAACTTTTTAATGCGTTAATTCCTTCTTTTAATATGTTATTCTAATTGTGGTAAAGAAAGCCAAAACAAATACAAAAGTTTTATAAGCCATTCCCCTTTTTTCCAGACCACCTATTAACCGCAATATGCATAATGCAATGGATTTCCTTATTATCCAAAGTCACAAATAAATGAAAAAAGCAATTGTAATAACAATAAAAATATAACATTACGTATAAAGAAATGAAAATAATTTTTTGCCTCATTTCATAAATAAAATTAAATTGAAAGCTTTGCACTATAGAAATACTCAGAGGTGCAATTTCCTGTGTATTCTATTATTATACAAAATGAATAAAACAAAAGAAATGTCATATAAACACTTTGACTAAAACACATTTGGTGAAAAAAAAAATTCAAAAATTAGGAAAGTTTACAAAAAAGGTTCAACTTGATTCTATGAGGGGTGAAATGCAGACAATAAATATAAATAACAGCATCACGCAACATTTACCAATAACATTGAAATTAAAAAGTGTGGAGTGAGTTATGTACGAGTATGTGGAAAACCACACAGCAAACGCACCCATTTTAGGCGCACACATCCACCCATGAAGGGAGTTCAAAAGCAGTTCCATTTAATGCCAAATACAGAGAAAACTTTTCAATTTTCTAAAAAGTTAAAAAAATTTTTAATTTTTAAATGCCAAAAATATGCGTCTCCAATCAAGTGTGAAGCATGAAAATGACTACACTCTGCTCTGATACTGTATGTTATTGTTATTCGTCATTTGCTGCTAAATTTAACATACTGTAAACATACTTTTTGGGTTTAAAATATACGCTGCAGTCTGTCTATTCATTAACAAATGTTCATGAAAGTTAGGAGAATTCTGTTATGTTAGCTATTGTTATACACACTAGTGGCTATTAATTTTGAAACGGTAGAATGCTGCTTTATTTAAGGAGCGATTGATTTTATTTTAAATCTAATTCTAATTCGGAAATAATTCTAAAGTATGACAAAACATCCATTTTGTGAAAAAATTAAAGTTTGAAGTATTAAATCCTACTTTTCTATTCGTATATAAATTTATAAAATATTTTGCTTCGTTTGGAAGATGACAACTGTAAAAAATAAGTCCAAAAAACATACTTTCGCGGAAGCAAACGATGTAGTACCAAAACTAAATATCCAAATTAAATTGGTAGTATTTAACGCTGTATTCAGAGCTTCAAGTATGTGTGTTTAAAGGAAAAGGTGAATTTTGAATTTTATTGAAAAGTACTTATTTATTCATCAATATCTATTTTGTCTTCTTCAAATTAATCCCCATCGGATATAAAACACTTCTGCCAACGCTTTTTCCAATCCTCATCACTTCTGAAATGCGCTTTTCGTTATGGCCATAAGCTCTTCCTTCAATTCTGACTTGATCTCATCAATTGTTGCAAAACGTTTTCCTTTTTCTTTTTCTTTAGTTTTGGTAATATAAAAAAGTGGCAGGGAGCCAAATCTGGTGAATACGGAGGCATGATTACGATTTTGTTTTTGGCCAAAAAATTACGAATAAGCATTGATGTGTTAGCTTCCTTGCAGTATTCCTTATTAACTGTACGACCTTTTGGCAGGAACTCATGATGCATCATTGTAATCAAAGAAAACAGTGAGCAGAATCTTCACCTTCTCCTTTGAACATACCTCGTATGAAGTACGAGTATACTGTGCTGATATATATAATGCGCCTCTGAAATGTGTAAATGTATTCTGATTGAAAGAGTAAACTTCTAAAGAAATGATATTGCTCGCAGTGATCATACTTTATAAAGTAAAAAGGAAAAAAAACCAAACGTGGAAAATATGAAAATATTTATGAATTATATATATATATATATATATATATATATATATATATATATATATATATGGGGCTTTGTACCCGCTGCTGCGATTTTTGGCCGAGCTCCTTGTCCAATTTGTGGTTTTGCGTTTTGATGTTTTTACCAACAAATGGAGGAATCTGCAGTTTATTCTATGATGATGATTGTACGTTTTGATGTTTTTAAAACAAATAGAAGGACCAAAAATGTTTTATAAACCACCACTATACTGTTGATCCATTTTTATGAGAATCTTTTAGTTTCTTGTCAGAATATACTGGAGGAGTTGGCGTTCCCTGCTGAAGGGCGGCCGCTATAACTTAACTTAAATTGACAAAAATAACTTAAAGAACTTAAATTAATTTTCTATTATTTTGGATGTTGGCCAGGCTAGGATTCGAGCCATGATCTTCGCGTTGGTAGTAAGCATTACTCAAAAATCGACTAATGCGACCGCCAAATTTATCTGATTATTATTTTTATTTTTATTCTTCTTCTAAAAAAAGCTGCCCCTATGGTATTTATTCATATTTATATTATAGAGATAAATTTTAATTAGGGTGTTATATCGAAATAATGAAAGATTCATGTTGGGTGGTTCCGTTTGAAGTAATAAAACACATTCGGTACCATGAATTCGCGTCGTGCGTGGAATGGCGCTAGGATTGCTGAGGTTAAAAAACAGCGAAAGAATCTCGTTCTTCATAAAATCGTATCTATGATCATTGACTAAGCTCCCGTACAGTTACGGTAGATTAACTGCTAACTATATAACAGTATATGCTACTTGTGTATGTATATATATAAATTTATTACTTATTAAACATTTTGAAATATGTAATTTTTTCTTTCAGTTAGAAATGAGTAAGAAATATTACGACTTCATAAAACTAACAAAAGTAAGTATTTATGTACACATCTTTCAGTATTTTCGACTGAACTAAAATCCACCAGTGTAAAGTTTTGCAGTAAAGCCCGCTGTAACTATTAGCAGAATGTTAACCGTATACACTTTGTTAGCATTAACGGTGCGACTTGTGTTTGATTGTCGAGCATTGGCTCTGTTGGCTTCATTGATTTACTGTTATTTATTTGCGCCATTTCACTGCTTGACTTTGTTTCATGTCGCTGAGTGGCTTCGGCTGACTTCGCCGCCAAGTGATTTTTCAATTGCTGTTGCCGCAGCTGCGAATGCTGTTTTTGCCTTTTAATGTTGCTGATAATTGTGCTGTTGCCAGTTTGTTGCTTAGCGTCCCAAAACGCATTTCCTGCAATTTTAGTTGTGATTTGCGTACGGCGCGGTTTAGACGAACTTTTCTTACTTTCAGCACTAGCAGAGCGTTTATTGTTTTTGCAAGTAAACAGCATACTCCACCTATAGGCTCCGGGATACGAATGTGCCAACGAATCAACATTTTAGTGCTAGCGTGCGGCAAATATGACACATGTGGAAGTGACGTATTTAGCATAATAGCACAGACACAAGCACACACATTCATGCATATAAGTGTGAAGTGTTTATATTCTTATTGTGTTATTGCGAAGATCGGTTGATTGATTGATTTGTGCCTATTGTAGGGCGTTTCTTGTCGCGTGTTGAATGAAGGTGCAGAATAAAAAAATCGGCAAAAGATTAGCACAACGAGTAAAACAGAGATTACATGACACGCGGGAAGTTGTCGCGCCAGTCGAGTGTGCAATTGTTGCTGTAAATAAGGGAAACAGTGCGAACTGAAAATGTGTTTAAATGAACCTTTTTTTTTGTGATTGTAAAAAAGGATTATTTTAGAAAAAAAAAAAAAAATAAGGTATCTTTAATATATTTCAGAATATTTATGTACCGATAGAAAATTAATTCCTTTATCAAGAAAGTAAATAAATCAGTAACTAATAACACCATAACTATAAACCCGTTTAATTTTCGAAAATCGTTTTAATCACTTTGTTAACTTTTGTATCCGAAATTCGATTGATCCTGAATACTATGAATATAAAGTGTTTGTACTAAAAAATAAAAAATTATTTAACAAATACAAAATACGTAAAACAATAAAAAAATAGAATAAATAACAGTTTCGACATTGTTGAAGGAGAACATAATTATTTATTCGGTTGGTAAGTAATGTTCTAATATTTTATTTTAAGATACAGTAGTTGTTAGAACTTATTAATAATAGTAAATAAAAGTAATAACATTGCAGCATTTTAAAATAATACAAAAATTTTAATATGGAAGAGACATCTAAAAGGTTATCAGCTACTATTATCACGCAACTCAAAATTATAATATAAATATTTAAACAATTACTAAAATGTTTTAACATTTTATGTTTATAACAATTTTTTGCAGGATCTCTTATATAAAACGAAGATATATATATTTGAATCGTTTTTAAAATTTAATTTTCACATATTTATATTATAATTACATAAGCAGGCCCGGCGAAACGCTGCTTAGGGTTTATTCTAGTTAGTTTAATTTCGATATTGTAATTAGTTTGTTATCGAGGAGAAAGTTAATTTTTTTAAATTATTGATGATATATATATATATATATATATATATATATATATATATATATATATATATATTTGGCGCTTTGTAACCGCTGAAGCGATTTTTGGCCGATTTATCTTTATACATATATATATTATTGTGTCTAAATATTTGATGTTTACATACTTCAACGGATGTGTTATTGTTTACCAACCCAACTATGTACGTATCGGAGATAGTCAGAGATTAGTCGATATTCAGTGGCTTCCACGTAAATATGAACAGAAATGACTCCAAGGAAGCCGAACGTCACTATTTTAACCGATTGCAGCCACATTATAATAATAGCATAGTGCACCAAACAAATAAAAGCACAACATCGTCAATCTGTTAATTTGTGGTCCCTTGCTGGAAAAAAAGTATTCTATATTCTAATACTTATATAATTCGCGAAAAGCTGTCAACTGACTAAATTTCAAACAAAGTTAAACTGGTCATTGTCCCATCCGATTCTTCCGAATAGATCGGCTCCAATTATTTGAAATAAATTACTTTTCAGGAGTGGACCAAATGCTGCTCTTTAAGAAAAAAATATTTTTGGTTTGATTTGTGTGAAATTTCGTACGAAGCTATCTTTTTGTCTAGACAAACATATTGAGCATCTTTTTTTTCTCGAAAATGGACCAAAGACCAATCTCACTTCTCGAAAGAAAAAGTAGTGTTTATGTTAAACTGAGCGCAAAATCTATGCACAAAATTTCAAGTAAATCGAGCCATTATTACGATTTTTTCGAATTGGTGGTCCCTGGTAAAATTTTTTTTACAAACCTACCCGGGAAGCATTGAAACAAACTCACACATTTTCGATTTAATCTGATAGATTGATTTAATAAATCAAAAATAATTATTCATTGGTGAATTATTCAGATTTAAATTAATTCCACCATTCGCATTCCCTATTTATGTTAATTAAAAATTTGATTGAAATTGTGATTTAGTTAGTTTCAAACGAATTACGTTGTTTCTAAACTTTTTGTTCAATAGTTTATTTCAAAAATTAAAATTCGTTCCTAATCATTAGTTAGAAGTGAGGCCAGTTTTCAAACTAAAAAATCTAATTTTGGACAAGGTCTTGTCTAACTATTGAATGTTTTCCGTTAAGTACAAATTTTGCTTTATCAAAATATGAATATACGAAGAATTTCATATATCTGTAGAGCTATGAGTATTTTTTTGAACATTTCGCCTACCGAGGTAAGGATATATTAACAAATCTATGTACATGTGAAACACGATTAACAAAATTAATATATATATATATTAATTTTGTTAATCGTGTTTCACAAAAAGGAATTTATGCTAAAAAGCATATATATATATATATATATAATATAAAGGAATTTATGCTAAAAAGCTCAAACATAAAGAACTGTAAAACGCGTAACATTTACTTATTATATACATTTGTACACACAGAAAAAATGAAAAAAAAACATTAAATAGTTTGCATATTAAATATGTAATGTTTATATACTGTACACTTGCGAAGTTCTTCAAAAAAAAAAAAAATAATAATAATAAAAGCTGAAGAAACTTTGTGTACCCCTTCTTGCATAATATGCGTAAAAATGTGCGTATGTGAACAACTTATTCATTCAAATAGACCTTATCGTTGCTTAAACAAATGCAATGTCACACAAACTTAACATTTAATAATATTATAATGGTGTTAAGTATACAATAGAGAATCTCGGTCTCACAGATTTATGCCGCCACTTAAAGGCAAATGAAGTTTTCATGGCTAAAAACTTTACAGAGGCTTACACCCTCTTGATGACATTAGATATTAAAAAATAATATTCGAAGTGAAATAGAATTCGAAAACACACCTTTAGTACTGTCTATATGTACATATATTTATCTAAAACTGATAAGCAAAAATATGCAGGGTTTCTATATCTGAAAGATAAGCCAGTACTTATTAGAATCTGATAGATATAAAGATTTCACAAAACTTTAAAGCTATCGCTTAAATTTTTGACAATACAAAATATGTTTATTTAGGGTTTTCCATTGAGAGTGATATGATTTCTTAAAAAAAGAAACCACACACACACACTAATTGTTAAGGAAATTCAAATTTTTTTAATTTAATGTGAATTACAATCGATACAATTAAGATCTGAATAAAACATCATTCAAATGGCCTCCATGACTTCTTTTGCAGGAACGAATTCGATATGTTTTTTTTTTAGAAGAAGTCATAACACTCTTATTGGCAAACCCTATAGTATACTATTAAGCAAATTGTCGGTGACGATAAAAACTATGAAGGACAAAAAATTACCCATAAATGTGTATGTAGAGAAGAATTCGCCTAAGTGGCAATTAAAAGGCGCAAAGCAAAAATAAAAATTAATAAAAAATCTGCGCTAGAAAATTCGCTTTCGGTTTCACGCCAGCGCAACTTTATGGCTCTACTCTTTCAATTTCTTTTAATAGCTTTAACGCAAACAACCTATTGTTGGCAATTTAAAACTTTTAGTTTAATGTAATGCAAAAATAATGGCAATTGAAATTAAATACATTAACTTTAGACAAAAAAAAAATCTGTACACTTTTAATATTAGCTATTTTTTAAAATTCTTGAATAAGCTTGTTCAGTGAACTTATTTTTTAATCTAATTTATCTATTTATTCTTTGCATTCAAGTACACAAGCTGTTCAGTGTTTAATTCAGTTAAGAGTGTGCAGAGCGTGAAAAATAATGTAAAAGTGCTACCATAAAAAGAACTTTTTTAACATTTTAGTTTATCTTTGCAATTCTTCACATTTAGGTTTTATGCTAAAGGTTGTTTTAAATCTGTAGAATGGTATAATAAAAAAAAAGTGTCTAAAAACAAAAAAAATTTTGTTGAGCGTTTTTTCGAAGCTTCATTTTTTCTACTGTATTGTGCGCTGTTTGCGAAAGTTACCAAGAGTTAATAAACCAAGTGATACGCATTTGCAGACAATGAATATAAAAAGGTTGAAAAGAGAGGTCATGTCCAGGTTATACTGAGTTTATGAAGTCACATTTCTTCAACCTGCTAAATAACAGTAAAACTGAAACATCCGGAGATAGCGAGACCCAATACCCAATCGATGATGATGTAATAGACGCTTTATTAGTCGATTGTGATAGAGTTCGAGTAGATTTTTCAGATATTGTGGCGAAGAACTGACACATAGAATACATACGGTTTCTTACAAAATATAATCGCATAAGCATGTCTAACGAGGTTTCGGACAAGTTAACCATTTAACTTAAATTTAAACAATATTAGAAGTATCACTCTTGCCAATAGACGCTACTTTGTCTTGTGTAGGTAACGTTCTCGTACTGGTGTGCAGATGGTGCAGAATCATGGAATGATTTTATCGGATGTTAATTCGAAACTATCAGCTTTTGAGAGAAACCTTTTGGAGAGATGAGATGTATGAGATATTCGACGACATTTATGTAGTTAAGTGAATACGCTGGCTAGGTAATGTTGTCCATATGGAAGAAAACACTAGATAAAGTACCTGCACGTGGAAGCAGATGAAAGGAAAGACCTCCACTCCATTGAAAAGATCAGGTGGAGTAAGATTTGGCTCCCCTTGGTATCTCCATCAGCAGGAAGGGAAGAAACAACTGGCGTGTTTCTGAAGACTTGGCTATTATCGCGTAAACTGTGCCACATCAGTAAAAAATAATATGGACATTTACACTTGCTTGTTACTCACTCTGGGGTAAACATAATTTTATTGTTGTTGTTTTTCAAGAAAACTTTTAAATGATAATGTGGCACACTTATTAACTAGCATCCGAGTTATTATTATAATATTTCTTCTATGTGCATTCCATGCAAATTTGTTTATATAGCTTTACATTCGTTTGTGGCTTTTGTGATGAAGAAATTTCATAGCAAAACTATTTTCAGATAAAACAAAGTTCCATACCAAGAAGTTTAGTTGTATTTGTATGTACATTGAGAAGAAATACCTACATGCAATATTGTACCTATATGCTTATTACGACAGATGCTGATAAAAAAGATACATTTTGCTTAACAATCCAGGCGATTGTAAATATGTACTTATGTATATCTGAATGCATATGCTATGTTATGTTTGTGCCAGAAAGTTTTTCAATTGCATAAACACATTTAATTAAGAATTCTTGTTTGTAGCACATTTTCGCTCAACGCTGCTGTTGTTGGAATATTTACGTATTCTATTATCTTCTCTTATCATAATAATGTTGACAATGCGAAGCCATGATGAAATAAACGAAATTCAATCATTAGGTAAATACTTAGTTAATGACTCAATATTGTTTTGATTTAAGAAAAATATAATAAAGTGTAATAAATTGAAGAAAAATAAAACAAAATAAAATGAAATGGAACAAAACGAAACGAAATAAAATGAAACATAAAAATTAAATAAATTAAAAAATAATATAATGTGAAATGAAATAAAATAAATAAATACTTAAGTAACGCCACTTTGGTGTTTTTTTTAGGAAAATAAAATAAAACAAAAACTAACATGAAAATAAAAAATTAATTAAAGAAAAATAAAATGAAAAATAAAATAAAAACAAGTAAACTAAATAAATTAAAGAAAGATAAAATAAAATAAAATTAAATTAAATTAAATGAAATTAAATAAATAAATACTCAGGTAATGACTCCGTGTAGTTTTTTTAGAAAAAAAATTAAAAAAAATTGAAATAAAGAATAAAGTGAAAACATATAAATAACTAACTTAACGAAAAATAAACTAAAACAAATAAACTAAAATAAAATAAAATGGAACGAAATACATAAATATTTTAGTAATGTATTTTTGCTACTTAAAAAAAATATAGAAATAATTATAAAGTGAAAAAAAATTAAAAAAAAAATATAAATAAAAAATAAAGAAAAGTAAAATAAAATATTTGATACATTTTAAATTTGGCAATGATATCTAGGCATTCTCGTCATTTTGAATAATATATCCATATCATAATGACATAGACAGCGCCGATTGCACAATAGTTATTCGCTCAGGAAAAGGGCGCTATGGTTACCTTTTCTACTAATAAGTCTACAACTAAAGTAATATTTTTAACTGTATATAACGATACCGCCATCGGCATTTTCTATAATTTTTATCTTTATTAATAAAGGACCACTACCATTGTAGTGTAACAATTTTAATATTTTTCTTCCGGCTTCATTTCCTTAGTGAATTTTGCTTTCGTTTAGGGATATTATTGTTTATTGATTTCAAATATTTTCAAAAGTTAATAATTTTCATAATTATGTTTAGATGTATATTCGTACATGTGTAGATATATACGAACTGCTCATATCAGGCGATCAATCAATTTCTTTTCGATTGAAATTTTTTTGAAATATGCTTGGGCATAAGAATTGCATCAATGAATCAAAGTTCATAACAAATTATGTCTTTTCAACACTTAATTTTATTCATTTCAAGCATTCGTACATAAATATAAGTAGAAATAATATGTAGTGCTTAATAAATTTAATAAATCACAATCAAATAGAATGTATTACAAATCAACAGTTTTCGAAATTAAAAAAAAAAAACTATTAACACCAAAGAAGATATGCTATCTCACATTCGGCAAACGCTTTTTTTTTTAAATTTGGCCTTTATTTTGTTTTGTGTAGTTGCAACGGGTCAAGGTCATCGGTACATATTTTGGATAAATTATAATGAATGCACCCAAATGTAAAAGCATAACAGACAGCTGCCACCGATTGTCCGACACCTTCATTTATTAAACACTTGTAATGTTTACATATATTAACGCTTGGCTGGCTGGTACACTCGCCGCTGACTTGGCACTTATCATTTAACCCTACAAATAATTATAAAATGAATGTCTGCCACACTTGACTATCTAAGCTCAATTAAAATATACATACATAAGTAACACAATAGGGGGTGGCAGAAAAACCAAATATACAAAAATATGCCAATATGTACATATGTAAAAATATTATATAATTGTGTTTGTGGTTGGATTACAAAAATCAACAATCGGAATAACCGGAAGACCTAACAAATTTCAAATGTATGCTTGATAAGCATGTGTACATACATACATACATTTGTTTTTATATTAAAAATAGTATACTGAAATTTGTAATTTAAAATTTTTTTTGCAAGTCATTTTTCATTCATGAAGACCTTATATACATATACTGTTATTTGCCGGTATGTATGTATGTCTGCCAACTTTTTACATCTTATGTTTGCTTAAAATATTCAAATCTGCTGCATTTGAATGTGTCATAGACATGTTCGCGCGTTCTTCGCAGACAATTTAATGCATTAAATGTTTATTTTCATTTTAAATTTCGTATTCGGATTTATAACAGGTGGTGGTGGTGCAATGAAGGATTAATGAGTTAACGTGTAAGCGGTTAAATCTTGTTGTATTAACTCAAATAAAAGTGTGTTAGTGGTTGAAATACGAACTTGGTACTAAATGTGTGAATTGAGATTATAAAGATTTTGAAATTAAAGTTTCCAGTGGCACTTAAACGAGACAAACAACAGCTACGGTTAGTATAATGGAGGTAATGCGTTATGAAAATGTTTATCGAAATATTCATGCTGTTATGAATATATAGTTTTAATATTTTATTTAAATTTCAAAAAAAAAAGTAATATTTAAAATATGCACATACATATGAACATTTACTAAATGGGCCGGTCAAGGGTTGGTGCTGTTTTATGTATATCGTTCAATTTATATAATAGAATTGGTACTGTAATGGGGGAGATATGTAAATAATAATGAACTGTCCTAATTAACTTTCATATATAGCCCATTTTCTGGAAGAAAAAAATCTTATGCTAATGTAAACAAAAAGCTACAAAAATGATTTGAAAACGTTGGTCCTTGGTTTACTTCTAAAAAAAAAATTTTTATTCAGTTAAATCGCTAATATAAATAATAATGGGCATCAAACTATGTAGAAATATTCTCAACAGACTCTCGGGAGAATGCAGCACGACTATCATTTGGGTACCCGGGCGTAGAGATAAACCGGCCAACTACGCGGCCGACGAATTGGCGCGAGAAGGAACCAACTCAACGAATACGAACTCTGCAAAAGTTCGTGACAAGACAGATGTGGCCAGCGATAAACGTTAAACGGCAACAAATTTACTTATTCTGGACTGGTTCGCAATCAGTTTCACATTGCTTAATGGGAACTCACTGTAAAATAAAGGGATGGTTCTTAGAATTTTGTCGCTGCAGGGACGTGGAAGTCTGTCGAACACTAACTCTCCCACTGTCCAGCACTTAACGTAATGCGACAGTGCTGTCTCGGGAAATAATATTTCGATTGCCTCGCTGAGTTATCCACAGCGAGCATTAAAAATTTCACAACATTTATCAGATGCTACTAATGATTCGCACACTTGAGAATGAGATAGGATCCTTATAGTAGTATCACAATGGGTCAAAAGGTTTAAGTGTGCCGGCCCCTAACCGGCGGCCTTATCAACTAATTAACTAACTATTTAAATGTCCCACGTGACAAAACTATATGTAGGTTAAAATACCACTATCCAATGAGTCCCGTGCGTCAATAATTAATATAAAACAAGAAGGAACCACTCACTGCCTTTATACTTTTCATGTACTTATACATATCAAACTTATTGCAAAATGCAAAATTAGATTTCAATGATTTTCAGTGTCAATATTAAATTGAGTTAATGTTTGTAGATAATCAAATTTCACGCTCCTATATACTTTTATGTCGGATTTTGTCGGACGCATAATCTCATAACTGAACATATCGGTTATATGGTAGCTATATGATATAGTCTTCCGAATGCGATGATTTTCAGTATCAATATACATGTGTGCATAATTCTAAATATTACGCTGGGAGATGCTTTTTTAACGGTGTTTGGCCAAATCTTTCGATTTTTATGACTTTCAGTGCCAATATACAGTTCAATATACATATATGTCTAGAATATCAAACTTCACGCTTCTAGATATTTTTTGGCGGATTTATAGCACAAAGTTTCACCTCTTCGAAAGCAGTCGTATATATGATATGGTGGTTCGGCCTGGCCGCTTGGTTGAAATATCTCAAAAACTGATGGACAAGCTTGCGTTAAAACAGACAGACGGAAATCGGCTAAATCAGCTCAGCCCGTCATTCTGATCCGATCGGCATACATTTTGGTGGGTCTATATTTTTTCCTTTCTATATGGAAAGGAATAATTCTTGAGTAAAATAAGAAGACGTTAGAATTGTGACACATAGAAAATATTTCGCTTTTTTCGCGCGTGCGAATGTTATATTTTTGCAATTATATTAAAAGTGGAAAATTACTGAGATTATAAAACAAGACTTTTCTCAAAATAAGAATTTTTTAATTCAATTCTTTTTACATTGAAACCATAAGATGGATTTTCTTGTCTTCATAAAAACTCGCTTAAATCTCCGGCCTAATGATAATCCCCTCTTAAGTTCGAACATAATTTTTAAACAAAAAATAGAATATGTTGCGTCATAATAATCAATGTTTATGGCCAAACTTATTTGCTACTATGTACAAATTTGAACAATACGCCAAAAGTGCCTGGTGATATCCATACATTAGCATTAAATAAATATTTTTAATGTCTTGGCTTTGAATTCTAATTGACGCCTAAATTTTGGTTCTACCCAAGAGGGAGTAGACCTTATTGCAGGCGTTACCTATGACTCATTGTAAATGTATTTATTTCATATTTAAAAAAAAAACACTTCTAAGCAGATATATACATGTATGCCTAGATGCCGAAATTTAACATGTTGATGGGTCACGTAGATCTTTACTATAAATTAAAGGAAAGTAATTATGTATAAGAAATAATTATAAAAGAATCCTACAACCCTAATTTCAAAAAAACATTTCCAAAATTATGGCAAACATTTCAAACAAAATATATATATATATGTGTATAAATGTATATATAAAGTTGTTGTCATCTATAAATTCTTTTAATTAATCACCATTCTTCTAGGAATCATTCAGTTGTACTTAATGAGACTCAACAGCAATTCATTCTATATTCAATACACATACAAAATATTATAATGAAAACTACAATAATAAATAGTGGCAAACGGCCAAAGTGTAAGAACACGAATACCCATTGACCAAATAATTCACTTATAGGCGTCATTTTTGGGTCGTTGGAGTCATTGAGTTGCTCTCTTTGGCTCATTACGATTATGATAAATTTCATTTAAAATGCTTTAAGACACATGAAAAATTCTTTGTATGTATTAACGCAAACTTTTTTGTTTTTATTTATTTCTTTATTATTATTTTTTTTTTAATTTCTACTGTCTTTCAATTTAACATCGTGAAATATGTGTTTTACAATTTTTAGTCTATAGTTGGTTTCGTACTCAAATAAATTATTTATAATTAATAACATATGGAGAATTTACTTTAGATGAAATTAATTTTTTTTCCTATTTTAAACCTTAACTTGTTGAATTTTCTCCTTTTGATAATGGTATATTTCATAAGATGCTGCTCGTATTCGATTATTGATTCTTGTGTGGAGAGTCAGAACCTCTCTCATACAATAATTTTTTTAAGAGCGATATTAAGGAAAAGATTAAATGCTATTTGGAGGGTTCCTTATGATTCCTAAGTCACCTCAGTAAACATCTTTATGGTGTAGAGTAATTAATTAAATTTTTTTAAATGACCAAGTTTTAAAAAAATGTCTCACATTAACAATTCATAACTAATGCCGTACACAACTATATAAACTCTCTAATAAAATTGTATTTAACCATAATTTTAGTTAAATAACAAGAATAATAGATAACAATAATGCAACAAAAGTCAAAGTTTACAACTGACCACACAAAATCAACGATCAATTTTAAACAATAGTGGTAATAGTTGTAATTTGAGTTGAAAGGGAAGCAACTCCACTTGTTGGGCTTATTGACTGAATGATACGTCAAAACTGGAGTGCATCAATCATTATTTGCATTGCGTTTGCTCCGACTCGCCGATGAAAAGCAGTTCATAAGGCAACACACAAATAATTTGAGAAGAAATGCCCAAACAAAGGTGGCAGGTCAAATGCAAAATGGCTCAGCACTGAAATGAATTGCCACACAAACATACATAATTACATTTCTGATTTGGTGCAACGCTGTCAAGCAGCTGGGAATGTCTTAAATGTAACTTGGAAAGCATTTGAGCGTTGATGCCGAAGAGTTTTATTTCATTACTTCAGCTTTTGTATAATTATAGGAGCGGATAGGACTTTTTTTATTAACTATTTTTTAAGTTTATGCTTAAGTTGTTGGTTTCAATGGATATCTAAATGATGCGCATGATGGAGCTTAATTGATGAATTTATGAAGTTATGTAAAGATCTTTGGAACTTAGAAGTCATAAAAGACTTTCACATAAGGGACAGAAGGTTGGTTTGAGAAATTAACAGCAAAAAAGTAAGAGATGAGTAACACGCCGAACGGGACCATCGTAGATAATTTATAAATTTTTTAATTTTTATTCTGTGAAAAGGTTTAGATCATAGTTGATACCGATTAAGACAAAAACTCAGAGAATTTAGTAATAAAACATGTAGTAGACAAAAAATAGGAGGCAGGAAGAGGAGTAGTAGTTTTGCTGTATATAATGCGAGTTGCATAAATTTAAGTTGGATTTATTGTTAAATTTTGTTTACTTATTTCCCATTATTTATTAAACATTATTTATTAGTTACTAATTATAAAATCTACTAATATATTATTTACTATTCCTCAGAGCATTTGCTATTTTTAAAGTAATCCGAATCGACATATTTAAAACTTTTTACTTTTAATGCATTTTGTTCGGTTACCAACACAGTTCTCGCTAACCCATTACCATATTTGATTAATTCACTGTTTATTATTTATCTGCCTTGTAGGTATTTAACGCATAGCAAAGTTATCTCTCATTTGCATTTGCATGC
Source organism: Neoceratitis asiatica (assembly GCA_030068015.2). Lineage (NCBI taxonomy): Eukaryota > Metazoa > Arthropoda > Insecta > Diptera > Tephritidae > Neoceratitis > Neoceratitis asiatica. Next base: position 76,529,598 of record CM061524.1, read on the forward strand.
ATTTATTAGCCGCACGAAGATCAAAAGTACATCAACACTTAAAAACGTCAATAAACTGACAGCTTACGCCTTTAATTACAAATCTAGCGAGCAAATAACTTCATTGATTACAATCGCCATTGAAGTACATATGAACGTAGAAGAGTCAAATGAAAATAAAGGGTGCCACAAAATGATTATAACCTTTTTCTGAATGAGATATTATTTTCTGATATGAGTGGAATATTATTTTATGTTAGACATAAAATTGCTGTACCTTATTTTGCTAAGTGAAATAGAAAATTTAGAAACTATTGGAATAGAAAATAAAAGTTTTGTACGGAAGATTTATAAATTCTGAGTAATATTACTTATTTTTAACTAAAAAATTGTTGAGTAAATAAGAATTACTTTAAAAATTCTACGTTTCTCATATTTGCTAATCATGCAATTCATAAGTGAAAAGTTGTAGTATCTTTTCACTTTGACACCCTTTATGAATAAAAAATTAACACAAACAAAAGTTTCATTTACAAAATAGAATTACTCTATTAGAGTTGCATATTAATAGCATTTAGCTTGGAAATTTTTGAAATCGATTCTTGAGATTGAATTAACTATTAACATAAAAGTAGTCATACAAACAATCCAATGTAATAACGGAAGTAAATAAATGGGTTAGAGCTTCTGGGGAAAGATATAAACAAATTTTTACACATTGAATGACTTTATGAATGATATAAGCTTATTGCTGCAACATCTGGAGACAGAAAATAAAGGCGATTTATGCAAAACAGAGATTAATTACATCAAATAGAGCGAGTATATTTAGATAAATACAGAGAGCTGAGAAATTCAACTTTACGTAAAAGAAAAAGTTTCGCCAAAGGGTTAATAAATGATTTTGTTTGTTTCTTAGATGTCCCATGCGACATTGAAATACAACAGTTCTTATCAGTGAGTTTAAAAGATCGATAGAACGAATTGTGTAACATCGATAAATCAAAATTCGTTATGTACATTGTTTATATGCATATAAATAATATTAATTTATGAAATATTTATTTCTAACAACTTATTAAAAAATTGCTTAGAGAAGGCCAAAGCAAATAATTTTTTGTGAACTACGTTCTTGGTGGCCGATTTTGTTATTTTTATTGGATATTTCTTTATTAAAATAGCTAATATAAATCTTGGAGAAGTAATATAACTACTAAATAAAAGCATGACTTCATTTACTGCATTTCACATTAATCACAAAACTTCACTTTCACTACCTACATCAAAGAGTTTCCCATATAAGGGATAATAACGGAATGAACAGCATTCATTATACTTGTACAAAGCATTGCTTAGAAAAAAACGAGCTGCTAACAATAGAAATTATAGCAGTTCAGGTAAAAATTAAAGAATAAATAAAAAAATTATTATAATCCAAATATAAACATATTATGTCCACCCACGAACATATCCAAGTTATAAGAACATATTTTGAAGGTTTTTTTACTGTTATCAGTTATTTTTGTATGCTTTGGTTGTAGTCATTTCGAAATTTGTAGTAAAAACCTCCATAGATATAAAGTTGACAAGTTAAAGTATATTATTTTATAAGCTTTTAAATATTAATACATATATATATATATACTTTTATTGTCCTTTTTTCTGACACTTGTTCCTCTATATACAATATTTTTAAGTATTTTTTGAGAGCCTTACTTGGAATCGTCAACAGAAAAACACATATATACGCATGTGAATCTAAGGAAATATGTATGTATGCACTGAGTAAGTGAATGAAAGTGAAATGTTTTCACTCTTGAAACCAAAATTTTGTCTAATTTGAAAAATAGTTTTTTTGAGTTTACTTTGAGTGCTTAAGTATTTGCTTATACATATTGAAATATTTGTTATTGTTCACTTTTAAGTGTATTTTTCAATTGAAATACAATTTTTTTTTTAACAAATAAACAATATTAATGAAAAAATTCAAACTTGTCTCCTCTTTTTTTTTGTAAGTGATCCAACTAACATATTTTAAGGTGATTATTTGAGGATGTGAAGCTGAAATGTAACGGCACTTAGTTGAAAAGCTACCCCTGTTCTCCAAGCAGATGTGCCTGGGATAACCAAGAGATCCAAGAAAACTCTCCCGAGAATAAAAATTGACAAGCTGTATGTTTAAGGTTCTAAACATTCTTTCGAAAAGGTAACGAGAGAAACGCATCGTCGCAGACCACTTCTTCAGTACAGTGCTGCCTACACTATTGATCACATCATGCTTGAAATTACCTTCTATAGTATAATTTCACCACTTCTAATGCTCACGTAAACATCCCGACATTTCTTTCTTTCCACTTTTCTTTTGTTTGATATATCAAAAGCGGAAGGATTAGTGAAGTCACTTCATTGGAATTTCTACTAAACAGAAAGTTTAATAATGAAGGAGTGAACAGTTCTAATGTATACATATGTACATATGTATAGGGTGTTTTTATAGAGGTATAGAACTTTAAGTTGCAATAAAACAACGATGGATTATTCGATTGACATGAATTTTATTTATCCGAAAGATAATCTTGTGGCATTACATTTTAAGTATGATTTCTGGCATATGACCGCCACGGCTGGCGCGGATGTAGTCCAATCTGGACGTCAAATTTTTGATGACTTTTTCCAACATTTGTGCCCGTATATCGGCAATAACGGCGAATGTTGTCTTCCAAATGGTCAAGCGTTTGTGGCTTATCCGCATAGACCAATGACTTTATATAGCCCCACAGAAAGTAGTCTAGCGGTGTTAAATCACAAGATCTTGGAGGCCAATTCACAGGTCACCAAATGTGTCTTTCAATAAATCTATTATGGCACGAGCTGTGTGACATGTTGCGCCGTCTTGTTGAAACCACATCTCCTGGACATCATGGTTATTCAATTCAGGAATGAAAAAGTTAGTAATCATGGCTCTATACCTATCACCATTGACTGTAACGTTCTGGCCACCATCGTTTTTGAAAAAGTACGGACCAATGATTCCACCAGCCCATAAAGCGCACCAATCAGTTTTTCTGGATGTAACGGTGTTTCAACATACACTTGAGGATTACCTTCACTCCAAATGTGGCAGTTTTGTTTGTTGACGTAGCCATTCAACCAGAAGTGCGCTTCATCGCTAAACAAAATTCGTGGACGTAGTGCGCGATACGTTTTCCGCACGGAACCATTATTTTCGAAACAAAATTGCACTATTTGCAAGTGTTGTTCAGGCGTGAGCCTATTCATGATAAATTGCCAAACCAAACTGAGAATAAATCACTTTAATGCCAACTAAAAGTTCTATACCTCTATAAAAACACCCTTTATAAGAACATTATCAAATTGCTAAATAATTTATATATAAAGCACAGTTGTAGCTCATAGCAAAAAGCTTGAAAAGGAAGTTGAAAATATTTTTTATTTGAAATTTCGTGGACTATAACTACATTATATATGTATACCAAATATCAACTTGTACATATATATCTATACATTTGGGTATATGAACGGTGCCTTTCATGACACATTCATCAATATGTACTATGTGCTTATATGTATATTTACATACATATGTAAATCTGACCCTAAGCTATTTTATATTGCACTACAAAAAGCTGCTCGAGCGACTACTGATGTACAGCTGTGTTATGTGGCTGATCGAGCTAATAAAAAAATAAAAACTCTGCCACATGTTGCGCATGGTTAAACATCTTCTACTCTGGGCACATATGTTCGTATATTTATGCAAATGTCTCTGTATTTTATTCAATTTTTTGGCAAATTGTTTCTTGTTGATTGATTTGCGATGTGCAATGAAGTCAACAAGAAAAAATTGAAGCAAAATTTACAGAAGAAATTCAGCGACTTATGGCGTACAATAATAAGATCAAGTTTATTTATGGGGAAATATTTATATTACTCCATGATATATGTACAAGTATATAATAAAAAATCAAAACAATTTCAGCTGAATTTTTACAAGTTAATTGTGTCGAAAAAAAGTCAATGGCATTGTAGAAAGTTTGGTTTTCGAAACTATTTATTTGATTTTAAAAAATGCCATGTTTTATACTTTTCATGTACTTTGGTCCGAAGTGTGTAAGTACCAGAAGGAGAAGAGATAGACCAACCAAAATTTATACCCATATCATCGAACTGGCGAGTTGAGTTGATTTAGCTATGTGTGTTCAGCTGTGTGCCAGGCCGTCTGTTAGAATGGTAACTAGTCTCTCAGTTTCTGGGATATCTGAAAGAAATGTAGTAAGCGAGTGTATTGATCATTTGTCGGAACCAGTCTGATGGATCGACTATATATTATATAGCTCATATACAACTGACTTGTCCAGATATATGATTTTGGATCATAATATTTGAATAAAACATCTAAGAACATAAAATTCGGTTTCTACACACGTATATTGAATTAAGCATTGATACTGAAAAAAATCGAAATCGGATGGCTATATATATTGCACACAATATTGTTGTGATTTATTATTTTTTCTACCTTTTTCATAATTTTTAGTGGTTTTTTAAATTTCTTATTTTTCCAAGTATTTTCAACGGGAGTGTCACTCTATAAACAATATGAACAATTTGAGTATATATACATCAATGTAAATATATCTGTGTGTGTGCATCACGCATGTCAACATAGTTGATTATCTACGAATATTTGTCGATACACATCCATACATGCCGCCACATACCAGATACGCATATATGTGCATACATATATACAGTTTAGTCTACCAACTTGATGGCTAGCGTCATGCTTTTCGCAAGTTCTCCTCTATACTTTTTGTCGTTGGACAATTTGCTATTGTTTCTAATCGTTTATCTAATTGTTGCATTTGTTGCGACCTATGCATTCTAAAATTCTATGAATCGATTTTGCGGTTAACTAGAAAATCAAATTAAAGCGTATGTATTTAGGAAGTTATCTAAAATTGATCTTCATAAAAAAAGGCTTGGGCTTAGTTTTTTCCACGGTTTAATTTAATTTTTGTTTAAACGTTCGGGGTAGTTAAAAAATATTACGCAAAAATTGAATAAAATAGTTGAATGAGAAAGCATTTTGATTAACTAGTTTTATATATTTTTTAATAAATCATTATTTGCGAATAAACTTCATTTTGAAATCTGTCCGGTTGCTTGTAATACATCATTTGGTTTGAAGTATGTAAGAACCAGAAGGTGAAGAGTTAGGTCCATCAAACTTTGTACCAATATGACCAGAATGATGAGCTGAGCTGATTTAGCGATATCCATCTGTCTGTAACTGTCCGTCCGCAAACCAGTCTCTCAGTTTTTAAGATATTTGAACGAAACTTATATATTTTTGTAAGGTATTGGTTATTCGTTGGAACCAGCTACATATGTAGACTATATCATACAACCGATTTGTTTAGATATGCGATTTTGGGTCATAAATACTTAAATAAAGTATCTAAGGACGAGAAATTCGATTTTTTTATAAACTTATAATGAATAAAATATTGATCTGAAAATCATCGAAACCGGAAGACTAAATCACATAGCCCTAATTATAATTATTAGGTAAAGCATTACTGAGTGAAGTCAGTAGTCGACTGAATAATTGTTTGAAAATTCCTGTGTGGTGTAAAAAATATGAGTTTTATTGAAAAATTACCGTGACACACATATACTCGGATTCCTTTGACAGAAGGGGCATTGTGGACTATGATTTATTCCCACAGATTCGTACGGTTACAATACCTGCTAGTTATGCGCAATTCCCATGAGGCTATCTACCAGAAACCTTCTTTTGCACCATCATAACGCCCCTGTTCACACAAGAACAACACAAAATTACCACGAAAGGACGACTCAAGGCTATGATTGAAGATATAGAGACCGCATTGAAGGAGGTTCAAGATTTTAAATAAATTAATTTTTTAAGTGATTTGAGGATTGAAAAAAACGCTTGCATATATGGCGATGACTACTTTGAAGGGGACAAAATAGAAACTCAAGAAAAAATTCCTTTTTAAGAAATACAAATCTACATCTAATATAGCCTTGAATTTGCTCTGCCCTTGAAGTAATTTAATATAGCCAAGAACATGGGGAGGGTAAGCGCATAAGCATCAGGCTATCCTGAAAACTTTTTTGATCTCGGCGTGTGCTGCTTATTGATTACGCTTAGACAACTGACCAGTTTACTATTAATTTCAATTAAGAGATCTTAGTCATCGACGAAATTAACTTTTACTAATATAATTTTATTTTGATCATTATCAATTGAGATCGGAGATGTCAATGAAGTGGTATGGGCTAATATTGTATTTTGAGATTTTATGTGCGTAAATAATGATTTTAAAAATAAATATGAATTAATTCACGCTTAAACAGCAATTAGCATTATCAGAAAGTTTTAACGCTTAAAGCGATAAGAAAATCATTTTAAAAAACTACTAAATCAACTGTTAAATATTTATAAAAGTATGCTTATATGTGTTTAACAAATTTGTGTACTTATGCATCATTGTAAGTATATATAGTACACAAATTCGGCGCGTATAACCGCTGTGAACTCTGTCTAAAATTTTACCCAAACCTAAAGATTGCGTTTGACCTATTTTAAATTACTATATTTATTAATTTAATTTCCCCCAAAAAATGACTAATTTTCAAATATTTCTATTTTATTTCAGTTATATTCCGAGTTCATTCAGACGCTTCGCTCATATGCTCTCTTCAATCAGTCAAATGAATTGCAGGAAATAAAAAGTGAACTTTATGGCAACTTGAGGTTGGTCGGTTGACGGACGACTGTTAGTAGAATTTTAAACTATAATTGATTGAATCGGAAAAAATTGTCTCATATGTTTGATATTATACACGTGCTATTTAAAAAAATTTTCGAGGACTGAGTGAAATTTGTTTAAGTAATCAATATGAGATTTCGGTGGATAGTAATGACGGAGTCAACGCGATTGCTAAGGTGAGTACTTAAAGATTTACATTTTAAATTAAAAACTTTCAGCCTGAAGCATTATTTTTAAATTTTAATAATGTGTAATATAAAAATTAAAAAAAAATAAAATAATATCTAAAATAAAATTAAAAAAATTAAAGTAAAGTAAATTAATAGATAAAAAAAATAAAAATAAAAAAAATTAATTAAAAATAAAATAATATAAAATAGAATGTAATAAAATAAAATAAAATAAAATAGTTTAAAGCAAAATAAAATGAAATATAATAAACTAAAATAAAATAAAATAAAATAAAATAATATTAAGAGATAAAACATGAAAAAATAAGATAAAAAAAATAAAAATAATATAAAATAAAATAACACAATATAAAATGAAATAAATTAAAAAAATAAATTTAATTTTAAATTAAAGTAAACTAAATAAAGTTGTATAAATGTTTATGTAGGCATAACCATTAGTTTTTAATAAAAAGTGCGCATTTGGTCAGCGATTTTGATGCTAATTTTTTCCTAGAACCTAGACGATCTAAAACGGAGACGATCTTAAAAATTTTAGCCCGTTCTAGTCTATTCTGAATTTTTCACTCATTCTCAATAAATTATATTAAAGATTTTCAGAGAAGTGTATAAGAGCGTAAAATTTGGTATGATACCAACGTAAAAAAAATGCTATGATGCTCATGTAAATAAATTTGCACTAAAAATAATCAAAATCGGATATAGAATTTTGCAAAAACTTTAATATGTTCGAGAAAGGTATAATGACTTCGGCATCACAAAAAAAAAAAATAAAACACCACTTCTTTCTTTTTTTTTATATAGTGTGATGAGTAATATTTATAACTACAATTTCTTGTGAAAGGAAATTGAATAGTTCTTCCCTATCTCTTAATTAATTTAAAAGATTATGTGTAGCAGTTGTTGGAACAGTATTCCTAAAATTTTTGTGATGATAACTTACTACCTTAAAAAAAAAATCCAAAAATATTTGTACGTTTGCTTTTGGGCTCAACAACTAGCTCAACAAATTATCGACATGTCTTGTCTTAATTTTTTATGTGACAATGGATTTCGTACCTTTTTTTGGCTAAATTTCCGGGGGGGTAGTGTATACATGCTTAATACTCATACATGTTTACAAATAACTATGTACTCGTATGTATATACATATGTATCAAGCGAATGCGATAAATACACAATTTATTAATAATAAACTATGCACACCCCGATCATGACACGCAGCTTGCGCTTATAAATCATTGTATGTTCATCTTTAAGTAAAGACTATTATATGAAATAAAGGAGCAGCCGAAAAATTATAAAGTAATTCAATAAATAACAAAAAAAAAACATATAAAAATAGAAGAATAGTCATAAAATGAGAGTGTTAGACATTTGAAAATTCCAAGACCACAAAAAGCTTCACCCATATATCAAGCATTGCCAACTTAGAACTTACTGTCTTATCAAAGATAATTACACTCAAAGAAGTAGCACAATTTTGTTGCATGCTGCCCTCCTACGTACTTCTTCCTTCGACTGCATGTGAGTTTAATTGCTTTAATTGTTTTTTACGAGTATCGAGTGCTGCATTTGAAATTCCACTTTTGAATTTTATTTCTAACACTTGCCGAACTCAAGCTACTTGCCGTCAGCCAAAAGTCAACTTCCAGCACAGTCTAGCCTCTGATTTGCCCGTTGGCCACCCTCTCTCTGTGGGTTTTCTCTTTTCTCACATTCCCATTTTTTTGATAGTTTATGACCTACGCAGACTCACTTAAAAACAATCGTAAAATTTAAAAAACGTTACTGAGAATTAAACTACTTTGAACGCTTGATTTGTTGTTGCTCATATTATTAATGTGCTCTTCTTCCCTTATGTTTAGAATCATTTTGGTGGTTAGTTTCTATGGGCGTTTTTGCAATTTCTTAGCACGCGCCTCTTTTTTCGGCATTTGATTATTTTTTAATCATATTTATTCACAATGTTTAAATAAATAAATTTAATACAATCGTATATATATAGTTATGCATTTATATAAATATGTTTGTTGAGCTTAAATTTTTTAAACATTTTAAATTAATTTATGGCTTCTTAATACGAAAATCATAGAAAACTTGTGTCTCGAGATGAAGGAATGTATGGTGAGTAGAGAGTGTTAGGGCGAATTGCTCAGAAAAGTTGTATGGGTGACAAAGTGTGTCTATGAAAAAATTAAAAGCTTATTACTTTTATTATTTATGAAATTTTTAAATAGAAAACTTTATTTCAATTAACATGTTAACAAATATAAAATAATATTTAAAACTTTACTAAAGAGTTACAAGAGTTGTGAGACAGCCGTTAATTAACCGTGGTCTATATCTGACGTGCTTTATCGGCAAATATTTTATCTCATGCACCTCGAGAGCGAACAGAATTCGTTAGTTAACATAAAGAAAGGAAAAAAAAAATATTTACAACTATTCTCTCTTAAGAAGAAAAATATGCAAATAATAAATTTCTAATACTTCATCGAAGGAGAAACTAAATTCTCGTACATCCAAATCGATTTGATATTCTGATAACGACGATGTCTTGCCGGAGGTTTGTGGGGAATTAAACGAAGAAGAAAACCTGAATATTCTAATATTTAATCATACTCATAGACTCTAATTCAAGAGAAATTGCTAAAAAATATTTTAGCTATAAATTGTTAAGAGATGGACAAATTATACGTTGACTTGTATTTTTTTCCCTAAAAAAAAAAAGATTTTCCAGTAAAAAGAATTATAAACACAATGTTTTCGCATAGGTCACACACTTTTCCGGGAACCATAGTAACAAACTGACAAATTTTTATAGTAATCTGATAGCTTCGGAGATCCTAGAAAACAAACATACATACAACGTTTATATACATATGTATATAGATACACATAGATATTAAGAAAAACTCTTAAATGTTTTGAAATTTTTTACAATAGAAATGCCAATCATTTACATTTGGCAATTGCTGTTCGAAAAGTCGTTCATTAGATTAATGCTCCAAATTACTCTAACTTGCTCTATTGTTTTTCTAGTAGCAGCTCTGTTCTGCTTGAACTAGATCCGCTCTACTTTATTTTCAGTTTCAGTGAATAACCCTAAAGCTGCTATCAGAAGGAGAAATTTTCACACAATTTTTATTTCATTTACGCTTTTTAAATTAAAATTAATAAAAATTCAAATTTCGTCATGTGACCAGTCTGAAACTAATTTCTGCAATTTCATTTCATACAATTGCTGAAATAAAAATTGCAGTGTTTGACTGCTTTAATTAACAGCAATTTGATTTCTCAATTAGATTTCTAATTGTTTTGCACTAGCGCTATTTATCTCTCTTGAAAGTGCTATCAAGGAATTTGAATATTGCCTGAGAATTTTATTTCTCATAATGGCTATTCAGATTAATTTCAAGAAATTGAAATTAATTTTCTTTTGAAAGTAAATTTCCAATTTATTATTTTGACATTTGCAAATCATTAAGATACTATAATTTTGAGTTTTCCCACGTATCAACTTGCTGATCGATCATATTGAGTAGTGATTGAAGGATTTCGCTATTCCTATTCTTTGTAATAAATAAATAAATAAAAAAATCATTAAAAGGTCAAAGAGTAAGAATCGTATTTAATGTTAAACGCAGAATAACCAATCGCCAAAACACAGAATTCAAAGGGCTTAAATATTTAAATGGAATTATTAATGTACAGTTTCCTCGTCAAACGATTGTCAGGAATTTGGGCATGATGAAACTTACGCATCGGCATCTCAGTACAAGAAAGCTGTGGAACGGGAAGAGGGAAGCGCATATATATGCTCAACAAGAAGAAGCTTGTGACCATGCCGAAGCCCTTATAATTTTCATAAACATATCAAATGTATTGTAAAGCACTTTTTTTCTGTTTGTTTGAACCAAAATCTCATAACTGAAAAATCGGTTTTCCTATTTTCGATGGTTTTCGGCACCAATATTTACATGTGTAGAATACAAACTTCATGCTTTGAGAGGTTTTTTGACCTTTTGCCCCAAAGCTCATATCTTAACAAATCGCATTTCGATGATTTTTAGTACCAATGCGCAATTCATTATATGTGTGTAGAATACCCATATTTACTGTTTTTAGATGCTTTATTAAGGTATTTTGAACCAAAATCACATATATGAGCTACAATACAATACATTGCAAAAATAAACTCACATACTAAGCTTCGTGCAAATATCTTAAAAACTGAGAGACTAGTTTCCGTTCAAACAGACAGATGGATATGGCTAAATCAACTGAGCTCGTCATTCAGATCATATTGGTGTAAGTTTTAATGTGTCTATCTCTTCTTCTTCTGATACTTAAATATTTCAGACCAAAGCTATTATACTATTTTATGTTCATGAAGAGTATAAAAAGAAGAGAGTGAGATGCTTGAAGAGCTTGAAAAGATGGCCGGCAGGATTAATGCTCGAAAAAGCTGCGGAAAGAGGTGGCTCAAGAGGTGATCCACTGGAAGAGATGTCCACTGTTCGACTATGAAGAAGTTCGCTTGAAAAACCACAAAGCGGTTGGGGCCGATGGCTTCCGGCAGAGCTATTCAATTACAGCGGCGAAGAACTGACAAGGTTCATTTTATGCTACAGCTTCTTTGCAGAATATGGTTCGATGTATCAAAGTGTACTGTGCTCAATTCATAAAAAGGAGTACCCCCAGTCTGCGACAATTATATTAGGATAACCCTTCACATAAAGCATAAAAGGTCCTAGCAAGCATCACTGATTGGACTCTAACAGTGTGACTTTAAAACAGGAAAACCTTCAATTAACCAAATATTCACCATTCGTCAAACATTGGGAAATACCCGTGAAAAGAAGATCGAGACACATCACATATCAGCTGGCGTTCGCTGATGACATAGATATTAGTGTATAAGACGAAATATCTCCTGTTATCAGCCAAGCGTTTGAACTGAGAAGGCAATTGAAAAATAAAGTCCTCTCTAGACGAAAAAATACCAAATTCTACAAGTCATTCATCATTTCCGTCCTACTATATGGTGCGGAGGCAAGGACGATTACAACATCGGAAGAGTCGGCGTTAGGAGTTTCCAAGAGAAAGAGGTTTTGCGTAAGATAAAAATCGTTGCGAACTGGCCATGGTATTTTCAATTGGTGTCAAATAACGAAAATAAGGAAGGAATGACGCGCTGCCTTTAACTATGCTCTAATCACGTAAGCGATGTCCACGCCAGTAAAGAATAAGGGGAAAAACTTACCAACAATTTCTCCGAAATCGATCAGTTCTCACAAATACGAGTATTCGAAAATAGCAACATTTTTAGAACGACAAACAAAACTAGCAATAAAACAACTAACTTTCAAAATTTCAAAAGGTTTATTTAACTCTTATTAAAAATTAATAGAATTAACAAACATACATATTAATATGATGTCTGTTACTTATTAATAAGCTATGCAAGTGAATTTAAGATTAACTGTCAATGACGTATACCGTCACACTCGAGAAACTGAAATGTTTTTAAATGATAATTATATAAGGGGTATTCTCTGTAAATATTTTCTATGGAGTAGTGCTGGAGAACGGGAGCACCCAAGTTGAAAAACTATGACATAGTCAAACAATAACAAAAATTCGGTACAGCACAGGAAAAGTTTGCAATCTGTGCACCGTGGCATGCATTTCCTAGACACAGAGAATACTCCTAGTGTGCTGTTTTAATTTAATTTTATAACAATTATGACGTGCTCGAACCAATTCAAATGCCATCAATACAAGCTGCTTGTATGAAATTGAATAACATCGAATTACACATCTATACCCTGCACTCCCCACCAAGGCATGGTATAAGAACTTGTGAAAATGAACCTGCTGTTAACATAAGTGAAATTAGTAATTTTCAAGATTTGAAAACCCAAAATGTGGTACTTAACACCTCTATTACAACTTCAACAGGTCTGGATAATGCAGTTAAAGATTTTACAACCGAAACCAGGAAACAGTTTGCTTATACTTTACAAAGATTAAGATTAGAGTATTTATCTAATGTATACGAGGTATTAGGTTGGTATGCAGCTCTAACGAAAACCAAAAACTCTATATAAAAAGTGCAAAAAAACAGTTCACAGTTCACACCTGGAACGAAAAAAAATCCATTTTCTACTGCCTATTTCTAAAGTTTTTAAACAAATACGAAAGCACGGCAACACAGGTTTCCGAGCGAAATAAATAGTCTCATATATATTTCGCGAGAAACAAGAGAAAGACAAATTTTCAAACGTATTAAAGCAAGCTTATAAAGCAATTTCTATAATATTTTTAGTTTTTTTCGTCAATTTCTACACCTTTTATTTATTTTTAGCATGGAAAACGATCAGCGACAAATATTTACCGCGCTCTACTCATGTTTTTTGTTTTGTTTATTTACGTTTGCATATCTTCTTCCTATGTAAAGAGCTGCTCAAATCGTCTGCCAAATTTCCGTTCCTACTACATTTTTCCATTCACGTTTTTCGTTAGAGCTGCATACCGACCTATACGGAAAAAGCAGCAAATATTTAGATAAAACTACAATGAAAAAAGCTACAGAGGAACTAAAAGTAAAATTGAAAGATTTGAGAAATAATTCGATTTTCGAGTATGTACATATATTGAGAGTTTAAATTATAGAAAATTGAATATGATGAGATATGGAGCGCTACAAAATATCTAAAATGCTTGGTGTAGAACATTTTAAATTCTTGATACACTTGATCCTAATCTTTACCGAAGCAGCGCAGCGAAATTCCAAAATTGTCTAACAAAAAATATCCAGGTTACAACAAAATTGATGCCAAAGTGTTTAGCTTAAAAATATTATGTTCTATCATTCACAAATATAAACATATCAGAGATTTCATTATGTTGATATTGTAACGAATTTGCTAAATTCGCCTCGATGATTTTCCAAATCTTTCGAGTCCGATCACTGGATTGCTAAACAAACTCCCAAGATTTATTTGTTCGGCTTCTTAACCGTCAGGAATTTATTTGTACAATTTTGTCTTTAGCCAACGGCTTATTTTACAATTATTTTACTATACACACTTATTATCTGCTTCACTCAGCTCATCCGTTTCTAAGACACACACAGCTCACAGCAGTGTTAACTCCACTAAGTCGTCTACTCGTCTCCTCTTGTGATAGGGGCTGCCTCTCTTTTTATACCTGTAGATAACCCAACCATTCTGTTCACGCGCTTAAGGATAGGCTGATTATTCGTTTGCCTGCGGTAGCTGCAGCTACTCCGTTCATTCTTAACGACGTGGAATTTCCTTTAATCTGTCTACCCTTTTGTTTGTCCTTGGTATGGGTAATTTGCATTATACAGCCGCTTCTTTATTTTCAGTCCGTCCGGGAAATTGCATTTAAATTGTCAACAGTTTTGTTTGTCCTTGGTATGGGATTTTCGTCACAATATGCAAAATAAACTTTACGAAACGATTTTGTTTCTGCGCTATGTTATCGAAACGAAATGAAATTGTTTATGTTGATACGGCACAAGCTCATCACTAACGTCAATTTTAGAATGGCTGCTTGCTAACGGATTAAAACCACACTTAAATTGAGACGTTTAACATCCCATATTAACGATTTAACAGTAATGACAGCATTTCGTTTCGGGTAAAAACGAAATAAAATTTATTTTGATAACTGCTTTAACGATAACATTTCCAAATTTTTCAACGGAAACGATATAAACTTTCTGATTAACGTGAAATATATCGTTACGATGCAGCCTTGAAACATATGTAACTCAGTAAAAAGGCTTAATAATTTCTTAGTGGAAATGCGCTTATGTTTTCATGGTACCCAAAGCAGCAAAGATAACTAGCTAATACCTGAACATCGGGTTGGATTTCGTAGATATCACGAAACAATAGCCACAAGTGGTTAGTAGTGCATACTGCCATATGGAAGGTCAGGGTTCGAGTCCTTGTTCGACCAGCATCCAAAATTATAGACAATTAATTCTTTTGCAACAATATAAATATATAATTGGCGCTTTATAACCATTGAAGCGATTTTTGGTCGGGCTCCTGCTCCAATTTGTGGGTTTCGTCCTGTTGTTTTTAACAACAAATGGATAAATCTACAGTTTATTCTAAGCCGCCTCCGAACACCCGATAGATTTTTATTAGGAACTTTTATTTCATGCCAGAAATTCACTCGGACTACTTGACATTCTCTACCGATAGGCTAACATAATTACAAAAATTTTTTTTCTATAATTTTGGATGTTGGTCTAACCTGGACCAGGGTTCTAGACCTCCTGAATGATAGCACGCAATGCTAACTATTCGGCTATTCGGCCGAAATCACTTTAGCGGTTACAGAGCTCCAAAATATTATATGTCGTAAATATTATTTTTTTTTTTTTATATAGATTGAAAATAAAATGTATTTAAGAAAAAAATAATTGTGAGAATTGGCTCCTTTTTGCTCAAAGTAATAAAAAAAAATGTGTTTAAATGAAGTTATTCTTTTAAATTTTAAGGGAACCCATAAAGCACGGACGAAGGTAAGGGTGAGGCTTAAACGATGATTAGTGGTTACCATTATACAAATGAATAATGGGTTGTATTTTTTTAACTGCTGAAATTTGTCTTAATCGGTATCAGCCAAGATAGTGAAACCATATCTTCGGTTCATATTCGAGAAACTTTCAAACAATCAAAAGTCCGGAGAGATAAATTTCTACCTTATACCACCAATCAATATACGAAATGCTAAATTTAAGAAATTTTGATGTGAGCGTAGCACGTTGTCCCAAAGCTCCGATCAAGTGTTCACCATGAAACATATGAAAGTAGCAGTTTCAATTAAAGGACAACCTGAAATATAACTTTTCTAAGCCAGCGTTGTTCGCACTGAAGGTAGACCTGTCTAAGAACTTGGCTCTAACCGATCAGTGATGAACTGTTTTCTAAATATCTGTTGTAACTTAGAATTTTTTATAGCAGCTTAGCTCTTTATGCCCGGTACTTTATATTATATGATTACACATATTCACACGTAAGTCCTCGTACCCTACCCACAAATTCTTGCACGCGATAAATTCTTGCCGTCAACGCAAATTCTCAATAACGATCGATATCAATAGCAACCGCCATTTGTGGTCAAACGTCAAATTCGCTAAAATCGTCAGCTGTAAATTATGCCAATAGAGATAGCAGCCAAGAGGAGATCGATTAACATTCATTAATAATAATTCTTAAACTAAAAATATTTCCCATATTTCAGTACAAGTAATTAATTGTTTCCCACATACATTCAATATGAGTATTGCCACTGATAGAACTTGATTATCTCTTTAACCCTACACATTGCTATGTATGTCGCAATATGTGCACACAATTTAGTGCTGGCGTTGTAGTTGTTGTTTTTGTTGTCTATGGTTGCACATTGCGTGCTCACATGTCATGACAGCGATTTTTCATGTTTCATTTGGTTAATGCTGCTGCTGCTGCTGCGTTTAGTTATTTGTTGTAATTTTTCCTAATGACGTTTATTTGCTTTTATCGCTTAATCAATTTTTTCTTTGTTGGTTTCGTCAAATGTCAAAATTCTAACGGTTTGTATGATTGAAGTTTGGCATAACATTCTCATTGAAATTTGGTGGTCAAAAGTGCCGGAATATTGCGTGTTTGTCATGCATTTGTGACAAGTGAATTACAAGAATGTACGAATGTCATAAGCAGTGAGTGGAAGAGTTAAAAAAATATTTTTGTTTCGTGAACTTAACATGAGTAACGTTCCAGGCATTCAAAACTTTTGTTTTAGATACAGTTTTGACAATAACGTCAACCCATCTAAATAGGGATATCCTGTAAGTACCGCGTAGGAAAGATTTGAAAAACATAAATAGTATATAAGAACTAAGTATATGGAACATACTTGCTTGACGCTTGTGAACAATGATAGTTATCGATTCAGTGTCTTATGGAATGCGTCTATATATGTATATATAAAAGATGATCCAAGTAGAGGTACTTTTGTCAATAGCTTTTTTTTTTGACAGATCGTGTGAACAACGTTAACAAATAATTCAAATGTATTACGAAAATTCACGTTTTGTAAAGAATTTGGCGCGTTTCGCTCAATTTATGGTCAACATAATCGGCCTACCTTGCGTTGCAACACCATCACCCATCTTGAGACCCAGCATTCATTATTGGATAATATTTGATCGAATAGATCACGTCCAGCACGAAGTGAAGAAAATATAACGGCCGTAGCTGAGAGTGTACACGAAGACCGTGGAGAGTCGATTCGGCGTCGTTCACAGCAACTCGGACTGACGTATGGAACGGCTTGGCGCATTTTACGTCGATATCTTAAATTGAAAGCGTACAAAATACAGCTTTTGCAAGAACTGAAGTCGCTCGACCTTCCAAAGTTCCAAGAGGATCCAACGTTTTCGTTCAGTTTGTTCAGTGATGAGACCCATTTCTGGTTCAATGGGTATGTAAACAAGTAAAATTGCCGCATATGGGACGAAAAGCAACCTGAAAAGATTCAAGAGCTGCCATTTCATCCAGAAAAAATAACGGTTTGGTGTGGTTTGTTGGCCGGTGGAATCATCGGACCATATTCCTTCAAAAACGATGCCGGTCAAAACGTAACCGTCAATGTAGGCGTTATCGCGCAATGATAACCGACTATTTGATGCCTGAGATTGAAGCTCGAGATCTCCGCGACATTTGGTTACATTAAGACGGCGCCACTTCTCACATACCGTACCAATCAATGGATTTATTGACAAAACACTTCGGTGAGACGTTTTGGGCCGGTGGATTGGCCACCAAGATTGTGTGATATCACACCGTTAGACTTTTTCTTGTGGAGATATGTGAAGTCTAAAGTCTATGCGGACAATCCCGCTTCGATTCAAGCCTTGGAGCAAAATATCACGCGTGTCATTCGCCAGGTATCAGTCGAAATGCTCGAACTATTCATCGAAAATTGGACTCAATGGATGAACAATCTGAGACTTAGCCGCGGCCGACACTTCAACGAGATAATCTTCAAAAAATAAATGCCAAATAATGATAATAAACATTCCCCATTAAATTTGAATTTTCTGTGTTTTTTTTTTTAACCCTTTATATATGTTATTGTATTTGGCATGTGAAGACGATTAAGAAAACCTTAGATTCTGACTGTTTATTCATTAAAACAAGTGTAATATGAATAATGCTTATAGCTGGTTCAATTGTATCAAATACACACAATACTTCCTTCTCTTCCTTCCTTGAACTTGGCTGTGTAGTTTTTGTTGTGTTTTCAGGCAAAATATGCTCTGGATTTGTTACAGGTCCTTCCCGAAAAATTATGAATTACTTTTATAGAAAAAAATTCAGGAAAAAAGTAAAAAATATATATTTTTTGTGGAATAGGTAGGTCTCCTTCTTGTCATTATACGTATTAGGTTTACTCTAGATAGCATCAGGTTACTCATCAGGTAATTTAATTTAAGATATTTTATAAGAATTCAACTTGAATTTAAAACGGACGATTCATCACCGATCGTGTTGAGCACAAGTGTGGCACTAGCTCTCACTGACGAGATGCCGTATTCATGCGAATATAAAAATAACGTTATTGATATTATTTATATTGAAATTGGCTGTGTGTATACGCTTACTGCGTTCAGATAAAATGTTATGGCACAAAAATTTCATGAGAAAGAAACTTTATAACATTGCGCCTTGACTGGTGCAGCATAGCATACAATCTTATTCCTCCCTTAACCCAAAACTTTGCCTTTTCTCACCTTTTTTTGTCATCTGGAAACCAAAGTGTTGAACCTATTGCAGTGTGAGAACGCTTCAAAATCTGAATTTTTTTATAGGGTGCCGCGATTGCTCACACGACTAGAAGTGCAACCGTGTAACCACTTCAAAGGAGTGTTTGCTGATCTATGTTCAACTGCAATCCAAACGAATTTTTGCGCCATTTCGTTACCGTAGATGAAACATGAATCCCCTACACCACAGCAGATACTAAAGAACAATCAAGAAGGTGTGTTTCTCCAGGCGAACGTGCTCCAAAGAAGAAGAAGTCTGTCAGCCAACAACGTCCTGGCCTTTTTGGTATTCACGAGGTGTCATTCACATCGATTACCTTGAAAAGGTAGAACGATCACCGACGATTTTTATTCGGAGCTTCAGTAGCGACTACATTTGGCGAAAAAAGCTCTGTTCCATCTGCTTTGAAAAAAGTTTTTAAATGGAAGGAATACAAAAATTGGAAAAACTCCGGTCTAAATGTATAAGGCAAAAAGATTATAGAGTAAAAAAGTTATTGACTTATCAAAGCACCCCCGCGAAACACTCAATTTGTACACTCACTAGGAGTTACGTAAAAAACGTTTTAAATTCTAGGGTTTGGAAATAAATATAATAAAGCCAAATATCGCATTTAAATCACTTATGAGCGTAAGGTGTAAAGAATTTCTGCTTTTCGTGAAAGCAATCGACTATAGTATAAATGTGATTAGGCAATACTTTTTACACATTTTAACGTATACTATTTTTTTAAGTAAAAAGTAAGTGCGGATGAAACACAGTATATTCAATGCGCGAAATCATTTGTTGATATAGTGCAGATAAAAACTCCTAAAATCAAACATCTTTTCCTGAAGGTTGAAGAATTAAAAAGTTTTCGAAGCAAAAAGAAATCTGTGAAAGTTGCTGAATGAAACTGTACATTATGAAGTAAGGTTTATAAGTTTAGATTAAGGAAGGATGAAATTCTATTGTTTACTAAATATAAACCATTTAAAGATACTTAAATACCAAAAAACAACAATATATTATCATTTCATACATGTATTGAAAATTAAAAATCGGTATTCATTGGGAGCAGTTCACATTAGCACAAAAAACCATTTTTTATTCAAAAAATCGTAACTCTGAAACAAAAAATTTTAGTCGAGGGAATTTTTTTTAATGAGAATATAAAGTCTCCAAAAAAAAAAATTGCAATTTTTGTTTACTGCAAAATAAAAAATTATTACTTATTTTTGAGTAATTTTCAAACTTCTATCTGATAGTGCGGATCATCACGAATCATTAGAAGTGAAAATCTTTGAAATCGGTAAATTTTTGTCAAAAATATGGCCAATTGAAAAAAAGGTCCGCGAATTACTGAAAAAATCGAATTTTGCCCATAAAGAAATTGTCGATAAATCTCGAAAAAAAATTTTCGGGCCAGAAAAAAAATAGTGACCCGAATGGACCGGTTGAATCGAAATGGAAAGCATCGTACATATATGCATATGTAAAATGATAAACGTATTTTTAATTTGGTTATAAATTTTACTATGTATAATTACTTAAAATGCTTAGAACCTAATTAAGTGATGCTTATTTTTACTTCACAATTACTATATTTTATTTATTTATGTTACAGTTTAGTAGTTATTTGATGTTTAATACTTGAGATTCACATATGGAATGAATGTCAAGAAAGAATTAAAAAATTAATGGATTGCTCCAATCATTTACTGCTACCAACGGTAAAAACACATTAATATCACAATAACAAAAGAACGCTGAAAAATAAAAGGTTTATAGAATACAGATATACGACAACCATTGACGTCACCGAAACAACATAGTCTTATGTACAGTGAGCGAGACTGTATATATAAATATTCAAAAAAGTCTTTTGTTTTTGTTTAAAAAATTCATATATGAACTTATATAAATATGGTAAGAATTTTCCGAAATGTAAAAGTATAACACCTATACAGAAGGAAACGTAAAATATGCCATCAATTTCTTTAATCATTTTTTATTTTATATATTATACAAATAAAACCTTCCGATGATATCACATTTCCTAACAACTTCAAATTTTTGTTCAAAAGTAAAATTAATTTTCTTAATATAAATGTTTTTAAAAACGATTATTTCGAGATTAAAATTTTCAAATTGTTTTTTTTTTTTAGAACAAAGAACTCATTTCGTAATTTTCTATGATTATTTCTTTAAATCCTACCAAATTTTGTTAGCTTTGCACATAGGGCAGAAAATCGTCAGAGTAATAAAATATCTTACAAGTTGTTGATGAGTACAAATAAATTAAACCAAAAGGGGTGAAAAAGAGTACAACCAAAAAAGAAGAGCTGTCTTCGGACGTGACGAATTTTTTATACCTTCTTGAAATGATCAAATTTATTGTATTTCATTTTAGGATAAAATATTAATTCCCATATCTGAAGCATCGGTTGTAGAAGGCAATATGATATAGTCTTCTGAAGTCGATGATTTTCAGTGTCAATATTAACTTGAAGTCTTGACGGTAGAATACGAAAACCTCATATCTAAACAAATCGGTGTATGGTAGATATATGCTATACTCGTCGGATTGCTATGATTTTCTGTACCATTGTGCAATTTATTATATATTTTTAGAATATCAAGTTACACACACGAATTTATGATCCAAAATCTCAAATTTAAAATGTAAAGTCGGTAGTATTTACAATATAGTGGTTTGACCATTCCGTTAGTACTTATTGGGGATACAATTGAAGATATTTTTGAGAAGTACTGTCACATGTTCACTGGTTTTAATAAATTAAATTGATGAAATCAATGCAATTTGTATCTATTTAAATAAAAAACCAAAACTCATTAAATTAAATTAGATATGCTAATAAAGTTTTTCACTAAATATAATAATTGTTGTAAGTAAAACGGCCAACTACAAATTTAAAAATCATCGGGACTCTTCTACGTTTTCTCCAGAAAATAAGACAAAAAATTATATATATTTTTTTTTATTTTTTTTCATTTCAACATTTGAGTAAATATATTTATATAACTATTTAAAGTCTTGTGTAAATATGTACTTGTTTGCCGACAAACTTGTGTCACTGGTGACAAAAGTGATTGAATTTTTTATATTGTTAAAAAACATCTGCGATCTTAAAAATTTGAATAAAAGTAATGATAACTAAAGGTATTTTTTATATATTTACATAAATTATTATTTAACCTAGCACAAATTTTTTATACAAATATTTGACTCTAAAGTAATAATACTAAAAACCAAGCGAATATATGCTTAAAAAGTATTTTAAAGTCTTGTTCTCTCAACCACTTTGGTACTCTCTTCATTCTCATTCACTTTCTTTTCATTTTTAATACTTTCTAACTGTTCTACTTTCTTTTCTGCTGATTTCTCCAAGTCCTTTTCGTGATATTGAAAGTCAGAAGAATCCCAAGACTGAGTCTCCGAAGTACCCCAAATGATATAGACCAGATTGCCCAGGAAGAAAATCGCAGCGGCGATGGCGAAGATGATTTGCCATTGTGTGCGATTGTGCTGAAATTTCATGTTAAGATTTTTTACTTTCTGTAAAACTTGCAACTTACCTTATCGGTCACAATCACGCCCACAAGTAGTGGCGATAAGATCGGCATAATATTGACAATAGTGTTTGATAGGCCCATCAGTATGCCTGCATGATTGGGCGACAGATCGATTGTGTTTAGTGTGCAGCCGATAGTCGAGCCGCCATTTATACCAACATTCAGCGTCATCAACACAATAGCCATTTTCGTCTGAGATGAGTCCAAAAAACCAATACCGATGAGTAGTAGCGCTGCTACCCACAGCGAGATCGTGTTGATCGTCTTACGCGTTGCCGTTAACGAGAGTATATTTCGTTTGGTCAGGAAATTCGCCAAAGCCAAATAGATATACAAAGAGAACCACATTGTGAGATAGGGTAGCGCTGAGAAGAGACCATTATTCTTGATTTCCATATTCAAAACACCATTCATGTACGAAGGTATTTGTGATTGTAGCGTTGTGAAACCCCAAGCCTCTGCGCAACGGCCCACAAGAAAGGCCATAAATGGAACTGAAGTGAATATGGCTCGCCACGGCACTGGTATACGCTTTTTATGGAAGCCGTCACTACGTTCCAACGAGGTTTCAATATACTTGCATTCTTGCGCGGAGATGAACTTTGAGGAAGGAGGATTATCTGAGGCGAAGACCAACCAAAATACACACCAAGTGAAACAAAGTGAGGCAGAAACATAAGAAATGCCCGGCCAGCCAAGTGAACTGCTTGCGATGAAACCACTTGACGCTAAGGCGATAACTGTACCACAATCCGTACCGGACAAGCTGAGCGCGCCAAGAAGATTGCGCTCATGCAATGGGGACCACTTTGCGAGATGGTCATGAATTGCAGGGAAGATTACACCTTGAAATAGACCTTGCAGCAGGCGTATGAAGCAAAAGACGGGCCAGCCGCCAAGTCGCACGCAGGAGGGAGTGATGAAGCTGCATACTGCAGAAGCAAATGTAGCGATGAGTATGGTAATTTTAGCGCCAAAGCGACGGCTCAGATACCCGCCTGGAAACTGTGTGAGCACAGAACCCCAATAGAAGCTGGAAAGTATGTATGACTTCTGTAATTCGCTCCAATCATATTCCTAAAAGAAGATATGTGTGTGTTACTGTTGTATACATTTGAGTAGTTTAAAACATTTCTGAACTTACAGGGAAATCAGGATTCGTTGTGTTTGCGTTGGTCATTGCTACAATAGCTACGGAGACATTAAGGCGGCTCACATAGACAACAACAATGTTCAGAAAGAGCAGAAGCGCCTGAAGGTGCCGTATTCCGAAGATAGGTGCTGAAGAGATTAATAAAAGTTTGTTTAAAAAAACTATTAATAAACACTTTTTGAGCTTTGACCTAATTTATAATAAACAGTTCAAAGTCTCCCACAAGATCGAAATTATAACCTTTAGCCTTTGAGGTTCATATTATAAGAGGAGAGTGCTCTGAATTTTTATTTTATTTATTTTTTATAGCTTTATTAACTCATCGAGTAAATTTTAAAATTCAATTGAAACTTGAAACATAAAATTTGCTGAAACATTATATGATATTTGTAATAAAATATTAGAACTTTTTCATACCCCTTTGAGAAATCTTAATGCACATCCAGGAACGTCAACAAACATATAAGGAATTTTGTTTGCATTAAATTTGAGAATTTTTCGAGCCTTCATTAACTTTGGAATTTTTTTTCCTCTATGAACAGTTTCAATAAATTCGCTTTCGTTAATTCTTTGTTGATTTTTTTATTTCACTTTAATGGTCCCATTTTATAGTCAGAATATTCGATCAATTATATAATAATTATAAAATAATTTGTGTACTTCTTCAATCCTAGTTTCGAATATTCAGATTTTTTAATTTTTTGTATAAATTTTTCTAATAACGTCGGCATTCTCAATTAAATTTTAAGTAATCAAATCCGGTAAAATATTTTTTCGGTTGCTCGTAATTACAAAAGAACATATTCAGAAAGAGGACGAGTGAATGATCTATATTATCAAGACGTATTAATTTCCCGATTAACTTTAGGTGCACAGGTGTTTTGCTTATATTGGCATTTATAACACACCTTCTTCGAGAAATGGACTTTCAAAGGATCTATTCTTAAAACTCTTATTTATGGTTCCGTTTGTTTGCACTTATCTTGAGAATCATTTACAGAAGTGAAGTGGAATTTGGAGGAGCTCTCTTCAGTAGTAAATCGAGCGTCAGGGACAAGGTGTTGATCAAGCTTTTTCTCGCTATGTTTTTTCGGCGCTAAAAAGTCTGTTTATGCTTAATGCTCGGTTCCCTTGAAAATCTTAAAAAAATAAGTTTTTGACTATTTCAAAAACTAGAATCAATATTCAAAAACAGTTGCCTACTTTCAAAAGCGTGTTTACTTATGTAATTAGTCATTGTAGTGGGAAAGTTTTTCAGTTTTTTTTTCAAAGTTTGGTGGCATTTATGTTTTTCTTCCAGATATAGACGATTTACAATTAAAGGTAAATATCGATCGATCAGACACCTGCGGAAAATATTACTCCGGGTCAAAGGTCACAAAACAGTTTTCCGCGATTTTCAGCAAAACTTAATTTTTTATCAATGTCGGATTTATGATTAATTGGTGGCTATCCCACCATCGCACATTCAGTGAATTATTGTACCTTCAGTCCCATTTCAATTATTATTCATTGATTATGTACAGAGCATAATCGAGTTGTTTACTCGCAACATAAGTATTTTGGTTTCTACTGGTTGCATACAAAGTATTCACTAATCCCTAATAATTTCATAGCACGAGCTATTGAGGTACTCATCTCAACCTTAAACCCAAGTCGTTAATAAAATACACTTTACCAGATATAGATAAAGTCTGCGAAATGGCTATACACTCTATTACCTTAAACCCAAGATTTGTATAACTTGAATTTAGAAGTATGTTGCAGATATCAAACAGGTAATATTAATTTAATTAAATTAACAAAAGTAAAAAAGGGCTTACGCGACAAAATCACTCGTTTAACCGAAGATGGGCAACAAAAATCATTGGTATTTTGTACCTAATAAAAACAAAAAATTTTCGACTGATTTTCATGTCAAAATCTTTAGTAATTGCTATATTAAGAAAAATTAAATAAAAAGAAAACCAGCTTCGTCCTTTTGTTGCTTTATTTATGTTTTCTTTTCAATACCACTTTTTTATTTTTTATTAATTTTTTTGGCTATTTTTCTTTTTAATTTAGAGATTTTTGCGTTATAAATTTTTAACAAATATTCTTCTATATAAATGTTGGATATCTCAATAGTTTACTGGTGTGTTCAGATATTCTTTATCAAAACTATAATTTTCTTGCTACAAAAATTTTGTAAAGTATTTAGTTTTGCATTTTTTTATTTTCCTACCTTTATACCTTTCATGAAAATGAAATGATATATTATCTTCGGTCTGAAGTATGCAGGTACGAAGGAGAAGAGGGAGACCCACCAAAATTTATACCGATCATATCTGAATGACGAGCTGAGTTGATTTCGATACGTCCTTCTCTCCGTCTGTTCATTCGAAAACATGAACGCAAACATGTCTCTTAGTTTTGGAAAAATTTGAACGAAACTTAGTATGAGAGTATATTTCTTTAATATATTGATCAATTGTCGCAACCGGCTAGATCGGTCGACAATATCATAAGTTCCTATACAACCGATTTTTTCGGATAACAGATTTTATGTCAAATATACTTCAATAAAGTATTAAAGAATAAAAAAATTGTAATTTCCACATATATAATGAATTTCACATTGTCATCGAAAAACATCGAAATCGGAAGACTATATTAGATAGCTGTCATATAACCGATTTGTTCAGATATGAGGTTTTGCGCCAAAAATCCGCCAAAATAGAATATATGAGTGTGAAATTTGGAAATATGAATATGCAAATCCAAATATATATTGCACTGAAAATGGTTGAAATTTGTAGACTAAATTACACAACCGATATTTCAGATTTTTTAATATGTATGTAAAATGAATTACAAGAAATTTATTTTATTCATGAAAGATATAAAGCCTTTGGCATGGCCGAGGACAGCACTTCCTTCTTGTTACATTATATCTTGTTATATTATACTTTCGGTGTTTTAACTTAATTATTTTAATTTTTAATGTTTTGTAATATTCACTATTCTTTATATATTTCGATTAATCCTCTTTTATTCCGTATTTTTTGTGTTTTTTCTCGTTTTGTAATCTCAAGTTTAGCAAATAAACTTTTCCGACTTTCTTTTTATTTTTTTGGTTTATTGATCGTTATTTTTCGATTTTGCAATTTCTTCAACCAACTTTTTATATTTTCCACAAGTCTTCTCAGATTTTTAATCACTTTTTTATGATGTGTAATTTATAATAAAGCTACGCACCCATTTTCTCAGAAGTGAACATAAAATTATTTTTTCCTAACTTAATACTGTGCTGTAAATATTTTCTAAGGAGTTTTCGTTTTATTTCAAAAATCCTCTCAGTCAACCATATTCTTGATAATAGGCAGCGAATTGCAAGCAGTTCAAAAGTTTTTAAAATACTAACGATACTTCAGTTGACGATATCATTATCAAGCCGTTATATTTGTATTTATTTTGATAAAATACATATTAAACTCAACATGTTTTTCTTGTTGTTTGCAAATACAATACTTAACTTAATTAACAATTATTGTTGAACAAATGTCATTTGCTTGTTGAACATGACGAAACATTTTGACGAAATTTACAATTTTGAAAGTCGAGTGACGGGGAAATAATTTTTTTCATTCAATATAAATGAATGAAATGAACGAATGGAAATAAATTCTAAATAAATATGAAGTTTCTATAACATTTGTTTTCTTTAAAAAAACTTACTACTCCCTATTCCCTACTATTCCTTCAAACTAACTGCTTGATTTTCTTTATGCATTGTGTCGTGGATAATACCGTTTCGAAAAGTATCTGATACTTACAGAAAATTAGTATAGACTCATTAAAATGTGTACCGATCGGATAAGAATGACGAGCTAAGTTGATTTAGATACGCACAATTATCCATGTGTCCGTCTGTTTGAATGCCAACTAATTTCTTCCAAATTTGGTAGGCAGATGGAATTTTATATAATATGACGGAACCGAATAGATCGGACAACAATAACATATATACGACTGACTTTATAGATTTGGAATTTTGGGTCACAAATCCGTTAAAAATTCATAATAATCAGAGCGTGGTTCTTCACAAATGCAAAGAATAGCTAATTTCTACCGAAAATCATGGAGATCGGACTAATATAACATATAGCTCCCATACACTGATTTTATTTTCCGTCAAAATAGTATCTAGGGCGTGATATTTGGCATTCTATACACGTAACTTCAAATAAATATTGATACTGGAAATCATAGAAATCGAAACACTTATCATATTGTATCCTTCAACCGATTTGTTCAGATATGAGAATTAATATGTGTACGCAATGCATTACAATAAATTTAATATTAAAACTGCGAAAGTTATAAACATTTAGGTACGACCGAAGACAGCACTTCCTTCGTATTATTATTATTATTATTTCGTTATTTTAACTTAATCATTTAATTTTTTAATTTTTTATTATATTCACTACATAATCTTTATATATTTTGATTAATCCTTTGTTATTTCGTATATATTATGTTTTTTTTTTTTGCATTCTCGAGTGTATACATGTATCAAGTTTAGCAACTAAACATTTTAACATATTTATTTATTTCTTGCATTATTGTTCGTGATTTCTGGATTTTTTAAATTTTCCACCATCTTTTTTATACCTTCCACAATTTTTTCCAGAGTTTTGATCACTTTTTTTTGATGTGTAATTTATAATAAAACTACGCACCGATTTACTCAAAAGTGAACATAAATTTTTTTCCTTACATAATGCCGTGCCGTCAATATTTTCTAAGGGCTTTTGTTTTATTTCGAAAATATATGTATTTTGAATACATATCAATCAAGTTTTTATAATCATTTCCTTTTGTTAAAAACTCTTACGTTTCTCCATTGTATTTCAAACTGCTTTATTATATTTATGTATTTGGTTTTAGGCTTCAAACTTTAATCCATTAAGAGTGTGTCGAGTTCTTTGCACGGTCCCGTTTCGAAAAGTTTTAAACCAAAAATCTGCTTGTATTAATAGAAGCCACGCTTTTGCGCAAATTTTATTTTTATTGCTTACTTAATATTTAACGACACTTGATCTTAAATAAATATTAGCCTATGGAATAAAAGAAGAGAAAAAAAACGGCCGTAATCGAGCTCAACTTGAAGACGGTGCGGTAGCTTTGTACGAGCGTGATGCACATGGATCAGAAATAATATTTTGAAGGAGGCGATCCACTATCTAAAGTTCCTTTGTTGTAATTATGGTTCCAAATAATGTACATGTTTATATATCTTTGGCATATTATTTCGTATTTACCGGTCGGGTTCTCAGTAAAATTTTTATTACCATTTATTGTAAAAATTTCTGACAAAGTTCGGCCTCAATCTACTATTGCTTTTATTTTGCAAATAAAAAATGAAAAGTTTATACAAAAATATACATATATATGTACACGTGCTTCATTTGTTTCTATTAAATAACAAAATACTAATATTTTTAGTTGTGCAAATACTATTTTTGAACAGCGGGTGAAAAATAATTTATAAATAGGCTACAAATGTAATATTCCGCGAATTGAAATATTTGAGTATATTTGCCGGATGTTCTGATGGAAAAGTTTTTAATTTAATTTTTAAATTTCATGGTATGACTACACGGTACAGAATATAAACTTATTGGTAGAGTCATATTAAATTCAATACATTAATATATACATATATCTATGTATATATGTCAAGTGCAATGACAAGAAATGATTTTAGTATGAATCATTGCTCATAAAAATGTGAAAATCACGGAAAATCTGACACTGAAAGTATAAAACTAATACAGCAAATTTCAATGCAATGCCAATGAAATAAATAAATGCATTGCTCTTTTTCTCTAAGTAGGATTCACGACTGTGTGTAATAAGGGGAAAAAACTGAATTAAGTTAAATTAAGTGGTCGATTTTTACCTCTGACAGACAGCGCATTTCGTTACCAGCTGATTCGGCAAAATATTTTGAGCTCAAAACGAAAAGAAGAAATCAAAAACGATTATCAGCCGTTTTACTGGCAAAACGTAATTACTTATTTAAAAGAAAGCTTAAACAATATTAAAATAAATAATGCATTTGCAAGCCGATATTTCATTTCGTGATATAAAAGAAGCTCGGCTGTGGGAATTGAAGCATAAATTAATTTTTTTAGTACAAAAAACATGCGCTATTAATTTCAGGATCATAGCGGTTTTCGTTTAATTTTTTGTTATATTAGGAGTATTATTTTTTGTACGTCTCTCTTTTTTTTGATAGTAACGAACCCAATTTCTCCCATTCACAATAGTGTCGAATGTGACAGCATGTGCCATATTATCATTCGCAAGTGCAGTTCAAATTCAAATGCACGACATTTTCTTGCATTTAGAAGAGGGTAATTAGAGTAAATTTCAATAAAGCCATCTTATGGAGATAACACAGATAATAGTTGTGTCTGTCTTCTATTAAGATACATAATTTTAATGCACAAAAACATTGATATCTAATAAACAATAAATGCGTATAAAAGAAAACCAATAAAATACATACATATGTATACACTCACACATACATACATACATAAAAAAGTTGCTGAGAAATTAAAATTAGAAAATGTATAAGAAGATAACACCATATTAACAAAATGAACTCTAGCAATACGAATTTTGTTTCACAAGAAAGTATATTCACTACCAAAATATTGTATATTGTCAACAGTAAATATTATACTGAACATATTAATATTAGTCAATTTGATAATTTATTAATCTGATCAATTCTTAAAAATATAATGTTTTTGACAAGGCGGCAACACTTTTTAGAAACCTTTTGAAGTGAAAGTTCAAACCCCTCTGTTGACGTCGCTATTGTAATATTTGCTAATTTGTTATATTTTTTTAAAAATAATTTTACACAGATGGCAACTTTGTTTACAGGTGCAAAAACACTATTATTACCATAAACATATGTATCTGCGTAAGAGTGAAGATAAATAAACAACCTCTCCGAATAATATTTAAACAGATGTGCATACATACATAATTAATTTGAAACATTAACCATAGACACCGATGCATTTCTCAGAGTTATTTGATATTTATATTTCTTTTCGACAAAATCTCAAATGCGTTAATGAAATATTGTACAATATATGCTTTCAGAGCAGATCGTCAATTGGGGGAACATAATATTGTTAATCAAAAAATATGTTGATACACACATATATTACTTACATACTTACATAAATAGTTATTAGCCCACTCCACTCTTAACAATTGGCATCTTCAAGATCAATTGCAATATTTTTGTCCATTATGGAACGGAAAATAAAAACAAACAAACTAAAAACATTTATAAAATTGCTACACTTCTCAACACTTCATTACTTTAATTCACACATTCAATTCAATTTGCATTGCAACATTTTCATTTTCATTTCAGTATAATTTTTTGGAATGTTACATACAGAATAAAAATTATATTGCATATATGAGTACATATTATAAGCGCATATGCATACACATAGATTCTATTGCTAGATTTTTTCTTAATTTATCTAGCTTTCAGAGCTAAGTGCTTTATTAATTTGAAACTTTCACACTTATACGAAAACTACTTAAAACAATATTTCAAACTCTTTAAAATACTTGTTTTTCAAATGTTTTTTTAAATTTTAAAGAATCTTTGAACTCTTTTAAAAGAATTTTTATAATTTTCAATATTATGCAGTAATAAATAGTTGATATTTTCGTCAAAGTGAAATAAAATTTTTGTTCGCAAAACATTGCATAGTTTTTGTTATAATGTTCAAATTAAAAAATAAATAACAATAGAGTTTGGATAGAAAGATGCATATAAAAAGCTTAAATTTTGAAAAAAAACTCATTTGTATAAAAATGACTTTTATCGAGATAATTGCTGGCTCGTTTTCGGTTTTCACAATAAGTTTTTATACACTTATGTGCTACATGCATTTGTAAAAATATTGCCATCTTCACTACACTTCTGGCCACTTGTTGACGTTGATTTTGCAGTCCATTTAGGTGCTGCGATTGAACGCCTCCATATGAGCTTCTGGTGTTTATGTTCGCACTTATACATTACACATACAGTCATAAAATTATTTCTACACGATTTGTAGAGACATGCTAAATGTACATATATCTATGGAAAAATTGGATGGAAAGATTTCATTAGGATTGCGTGCTCAAAAGTGCCGTTTATCTGACCAATACTTGAACGCCTCTTTATGGCATTTTCCAATTCTGAAACTGTTTGAATCTAGATCATAATCCATTGAGATTGAAAAATTCTCATTAATTTCAATCGCAATAAACACTCACTGCTATTATCTTATTTATTTCGTTGAAAATCTGAATAATCGAATTTAATTTAAAACAGGAAAGAACGACTGTCTTTATACCATTCATGAACATCTAGCAAAATTCGATTTTCATAATTTTCTGTGTCAATATCAACTTGAATTTACGCCTATAGAAAACTAAATTTCACGCTTTTTGAAGGATTTTACCCAAAATCTTATAACTGAATAAATCTGTGAAGCTATATGTTATATTCGTCCGATTTCGATGACTTTCAGAACCAATTTGAAGTTCTATATGTGTGGTTTCACGTATTTATATATTTTTTTGACGGATTTTTGACCCAAAGTTCCAAATCTGAGAAATCGTCGATCTGACCGCTTCCGAAAAATAAACGTTTAAAGGTATAGGTGCGTCGTTCTACCAAGTTTGGTTAAAATATCTCAAAAATTGAGGGACAAGTTTGCTTTCAAACAGACAGACGGACAGACGAACATGGCTAAACCAATTCAGCTCGTGATTCTGATACAATCGGTCCAAATTTTACATACTTCGAAGCGAAACTAATATACCATTTCGCGTAAGTGAAATGTATAAAAATAGACCTATACATATTGAAAATTGAATTAAAAAAATTTAACCTATTAATTCCGAAAACATAATTTTATAAAAGTTTATATAAAATAATAAAATTAAATTTTTTTTTTCTATATTTTAATTTTTCTTGAATAAAAAGCTATGTTAGAAGTTTTTAAAGCACAAAAAATAATCATTTTATTTATTCTTTTCAGGTTATGTTTGTTTTTTGTACTGCTCATCAACTTGACTGTGGGAGATATATCAACTGTGGAGCGAATACGAGTAAGTTTTAAATTAAATAAGCTAGAGGTCATTCTTGGTCTAAATTTAAATTAAAAAGGTTTTAATTTTCAATATTCCCTAAAACATATCTAAAAAAATGAATTAAATAAAATAGCACAGTGATATGATTACTACTTAAATTGTTTTTTTTTTTTAATTAGTGTAATTACGTTTCGGTACGGGTCCAATTTTTGAAAGCATTTATGGACAAAATTACGGTGCTTGAAATGTTACACTAAGTACTGGACTAAAAATATCTACCGGACAGCTCTTCAATTCAAAATTACAAATATAGTATACATATATAGTATAAATATATATTACAGTATAAAACACCGTAATTCGTATAAAAATGAAGGCACATTAAGACAAATCGGCTTAAGTAGCAGATTATGACAGTACATAATAGTCAAAATACCTTTTAAGTTTTTTTTTATTCATAGTACGACGCTTCTAACGAAAAAGTACTTAAAATGTAATATTAAAAAATTCCTTAATTTTCAGTAATTTTAAGTACCATTATATATAATTTTCGAATACTTTTCCATTAAGGTTTATGTTAATCCTATCAAAAATCTACCTGTACCTGTAGCAAATTTTCTTTTTGACCAAAAAAAAAAAAGAAGAAGTTTTTGGGTCCCTGGACCACCACTAGGAATCTTTCTGCACTTCCCCGTCAATTCACCTTTAATATGACATAGTTATTATGAGTACTTTTTAAAGTAGGTGGCGGGCGCAATAGCCGAGTGGTTAGCATTGTATACAAATATTCAGAAGGCCAGGAATCGTTCAACATCAAAAATTATAGAAAATTATTTTGTGTAATTACGGTCGCCCCCTCTCCTGTCTAATTACCTGCCCACCCGGTGTATTCTGACATGAAATCATGGCTCAGCAGGCGGCTTAGTACAAACTGTAGATCCCTCCATTTTGTTGGAAAAAACACCAGCTCTCTGAAAATGTCTTCAACGTTTATAAAGCGCCAAATAAATATATGAATATACTTATATAAAAAGGGAGCCAACCACTTATTTTCAATTGTATCTATATATATAGATTATTGCAGACTACTGATACCTTTTCTGCATATAAAAAAATTTGCGCCACCTAGCCAATTTAGATAATAGGAGTGTCTACCGAATATCTTCGTTAAAAGAGTTTCGAATAAAATTTTTATAAACCAACGTCAACAAATTACGTTATCGATTGTTATCGGAATATTTTTGATTTCGATTATAATACTTATATATTATATTTCTTTGAGAGGTACATATATTTGATCAGTGTTGCAACCGGTTGGAAATTTTAAATTTCACTTTCAAACCGTCAAAAAAAATATTATTTTAATAAAAAAGTAAAGAAGAAGAAATAAATAATTTCTGAACTTTTACTCTGTCCATTAAGTATTTTATTACTTTTGTTTGATATAACAAAAGTAAAACACATTTTTTGATTGCATATTTTTATTTTTACGCTTATACATATGATGCCTTTAATATTACTACTTCTTTAACACACAAGGTGCTGTAGGTGTTTATGTAATAAAGGCTGCAGAATGTCTATGGAATTATTGTTTGCTTGCCTACTTAATAAATATTAACATATTTTTAGGCAGTTAAATTGTCAATAGGTGAACGGACAGCAAATTTATTCAATTTTAAATTATTTTCTTCCTCAAGTCCATAAATTCTTTGCTAAGTATATGGAAACAAAACTTGTATAATCGCCTAATAAAGAAAGAGAGGGTACAACTCCGGTATTTTAACTTTCAAGATATTGCAGACCAGTTTTTTATTTTATATTATTATTTTACTTATTACCATAAATGTTTTGCTAATTATTATCTATATAATTATATGTATATTTAATCTGAATGATGACAGTAAAATTTGAAATTTTATTTAATTGTGGGTTAATTACTTATTATTAATAAAATGTATAACAAACTTGATTTTAAGTGCAAAATAAAATTTTTTGTGGTTAACTAATTTTATGGTGTCATAAACACTTGGCAGTTGCGGTTGTACCTCCGACAATTGACCTTCTCCTACATAGCTAATGAAGCCCAAAAGAATTCTTACCATCTTTGTTTAAAATCAATATATAAGTGTATGCATGTGTGTAGTTGAATTTTCATTGGCCCAAAAAATTTGTGAACTGTGAAATAAAGCCGCTATAGCCGAATTTAGCCGAACGTTTCCCATGGGTGTGTCAGTGAACAGCAGAAAAAAAAAATTATAATAATAAAAACAACAACTAAGTGATACATATACATAAATTTGAAAAATAAAAATGTTAAATAAAAATGCAAATCAATTTGTGGCTAAAATTATCTAGATGTGAGATAAGTCGAGCAACAAGTAATTTACAAGTCAATTGACCTTCACAAATATTTACAACAACAACGACAATTGCAACAAATATTCTAAAGCAAATGATATGGGAGTAATGAAATGCGTGTCATCATCATGTCGATATGTTTGTACGTACATACATATATGCTTGGTGGAATCATTACTAGGTGTGTTCAGAAAATTCGATTCGCCGAGTTTTCGGAAGTCTTATTTCGGTGAAGATTCTTAAAGTTGTAGAAAGATGTAAACAATTAATACCTTTGTACTCAAGTTTTATATAATTTGATTTCAAAGAGGAAGATTTTTGATATTTAAGTAGTTAATAGCATGTGCATCATAAAAATTTTAAAGAAAGGAATAAATAGGCCATATATTTAATTTTTTAATACATAAGCTTAATTATAAATTCCTGTTAATTTCCATTCAAATTATAAAAGAATACATAATTTAAGTTAGGTATGACGGAACAGCAGCAGAATTCACATATCGTAGAAGAGTGACAAATTGTCCGAAACTTTTCATCACAAGTTACACTCATATTCGTAAAATTCCGTCTGATTTAAATCAAATCTGTATGAATTCGAATGGTTGTTTCAATTTAAGTTTGATTCTCCATTTTTTAGGAACTGTATGTTTCTTGTGATTCATTTAGTTGGAACAAATCATGTTCAATTATACTTATTGATTTGTCGTGTTTACCGCATTCGGGAAATATAATTTGCAAAGGAAGGCTAATTAAAACAAAGGCCAAGCGAGATATTAACATGTTCCCATTAAATTTATCACTCCAGTAAATCTTTCTTCTCGTTTTTATAAGTAAATATTTTGAATATTATTAATAAATCTCTGTAAGTAAGATATAATTCTCTGTACATCTATAAGCTAGAAAGTAGGATTTGTGAAAAATCTCTATGAGCGAAAATAATCACGGCTCCTGGAACTCTTAATGTATACCTCATAAATAATTACTAAAAATTGTTTCTTTTATTTTCAATTGAAATATAAAATTTTCAGTCTAGCAAAACAGATAGATGGTTGATTATAGTACTATTTTTTTTACTAAAAATTTTTTTACTATAAAAGCATACGCCTTACTTCCACTAAGACTACCAATATCGTCAAAATTACGTTGCTATCGATCACACCTTTTTCTGATTTCACCATGCACATATGTAAGTATATCCACTTAATGTATGTGCATTAATGAGTGTATGTGTAACATTCTGTCACAACATTCAATGATCCATCAAATTTGTTCCAAATTTTTTTTTGATAATCACTGACAACGCAAACTCGTTGTAATGAACGACAAACCCTTTAAACTGCTGATATTCAAAGCATTGGCTTATCCGAAATTGTTTGCCTTGAATATGCACATACTACTCGTGTGTATGGATGGGTGAATGCTCACTTATTATTTGTGTTTGCTTCGAAATTCTATATTGTTATTTATAAATGTTTTTTGTTCTTCAAATTGTGTTTTTTTTTTGTGTCACTAAACGAGCTTCCGTTTATCGTGAAGAAACTGGGAGCTCAGTGGATGCAACTTTTAGGGTGAGTGAGTTTAGGATAGCAAGTGAAAGATTTTTTCTATTTTTTTCTAATTATATTCGAAATGATTTTAAGTGTTAATTTGGGCATCTTCTTGGAATTTTTGAAGAAATCGTACAAATACCATTTGATATAACCTAAAGAGTAATTGCATTCCTCTTCTTCTGGTACACGCCTCTCCTGGCGGCTCTAATATGCAAATACTTCATGGAGTCTATCCGTCAAAAACTCATCTCTTATAATTCTGCACTAATGTAGGAGTAACATTAAGATCAACTTGTTTGGAGAGACCAATATACTAAGTTTTCGCTTTTTGGGTAGAGCTCATAAATT
The DNA here is from genome assembly GCA_030068015.2 of Neoceratitis asiatica. NCBI lineage: Eukaryota > Metazoa > Arthropoda > Insecta > Diptera > Tephritidae > Neoceratitis > Neoceratitis asiatica. The sequence goes on from CM061524.1 coordinate 76,566,612, forward strand.
TTGTTGTTCGCTGACCAGATCTTGGAAAAGGTCGTTCTGGTGTATAAAACTGTTGCGTATGTTTTTTAAAGAAGCCGAGGTGTGAAAATGTGATACCTACTTACCCTTAAGCAAATTGAAGCGCAAAGTTAATTGCAGAGTACCGATCTTTGAAAAAAAAGCTTTGTCATTTTTGTTTTTCTTTTAAAGAACTTAACTTATTGGATTAAAGCCTAGTAATAAGTTTTAAAATCTTAGTAACTAGTGAATCACAGCCTTAATCCTTTGGTATTATTGGACTGTTTGAGGACTACGTAAGACTAAAGGCTGACATCACTGCCATCAAAAACGTGCGATGGACGGGACAAGGACGGAAGAAGTTGGATCCTTTTTAAAGCTAATACAGTGGCTATAAAATGTGGGACAAATTCGGTGTTGACTTTGTGGTATGAGAGAGACTCACTCTGGTAGATGAACATCTAGCCACAATCCGCATCAAAGCGAAGTTCTTCAACATATCCCTGATTTGCACTTACTTCCCGACGAAAAAGAAGGAAGATGTGCCCAAAAATGTTTTCTATGAGCAACAGTCAGAAAATTCAGCCTTCACGATGCAATATCCTCAAACCGGTTGAGGCTGATCGCCTTCAGCAGGGTCCGAGACATTATTGTCTGCAGTGCTAGGAACAAGCACACCAGTAAAAGTAATCAAGCTACATGTCTACCGCCGGATAGAAAAACACGCAACCAAATTGACCATATTGTGATGGACGGAAGACACATATTCATTAATTTTGATGTGCGTACGTTCCAAAGACCTAACATCGACACGGATCAACAAATACAAGGTAGGTTCGACATCGAAAAGTTGAAATAACAAAAGACAGCCGTGGAATTTTCTACTCTATTTGCATTCCTGCTTTCTGATAGCGCTCTTCAGCACCTCGATATAGGGAACTGTAGAACAACATCTAAAGTTCCCAACGTACAGCTGTTGTAGAAGAAATTGGATTTCGGTAAGGCCAAAAAAGGATTGCCACGATGAGGATTGCGAGACGCATTTGCAGCCAAAAAACGCAAGGTACCGAAATGTGAGAGTATGAAGAGCTAGAGAAGCCGACTCGCAGAAGGTTTCAAGACCGAACCTGGTGACAGATGTCCACAGCATACTTAGTATTTGGAGGGAGCACTGCTACAGCCTGATGAATGGTAGTGAAAGTGAAACATTCGGAGATGATGAATCCGAAACCCTAATCGAACCATTCCTTTGATGGCCCACTTAAAAGATAACAAAGAGACGGGAGCTGCTGGCTTACCGACAGAACTATTAAAACATGGCGGCGAAGAACGGACAAGGTGCATGTAGCAGCTTCTTTGCAGAATATAGTCGGACGAAAGCATGCCTGACGAATGGAACCTAAGTATGCTCTGTTCAATCCAAAAATAGGGGGACTCACGGTCTGCGCAAGTTATCGTGGGATAAGCCTCTGCCACGAGCTGATTGACCTTATCAGTGTGGATTTATACCTGGTAAATCTACCATTGACCAGATATTTACCATGAGACAAATCTTGGACAATACCCGAGAGAAAATAATCAATACACACCCCTGTTCGTCGATTTTAAAGCTGCCTTCCACAGCCGACGCTATGTATAAACGTCTATGTCTACGTTAAAATATGATAGCCCTGCAAACTTCATACAGTTATGCTAACTGACCCTGGATAATACTAGGAGCGCAGTCAGCATTGGGAAGGGCCCCTCCGAGCCGTTCGATATCAAACAGAACTTCAGACAGAGTGACTTTATCGTGTGATTTCTTCAATTCCTCGTATATAATTTCATCTATCTTGGACCCAGCATTAATACCAATAACTATTGGTAGCCTTGAAATCCGGCGCAGAATCACTCTTGCCAATAGGTGCTACTTTGGACTGAGTAAGTAAATTCCCCTCTCGACGAACCAAACTCTACAAGACGCTAATCATTCCCGTCCTGCCCAACTGTGCCGAAACCTGGATGATGTCGACATACGATGAGAAGGGAGTTTTCGAGCAAAAAGTTTTGCGGAAGAAGTATGGTCCTTTGCGTATTGGCAACGGCGAATACCGCATAAAGTGGAACGATGAGCTGTACGAATTTTACGGCGATATGACATATGTTAGCACAGCGGTCATGCTGGCTAGGTCATGTCGTTCGAATGTTTATGTCAAAATCATTCCAGATTTCAGAGTATTCGAAAGAGTACCCGCTGTGGGAAACAGAGGAAAAGCAAGAACTCCGTTGGAAGGGTCAGGTGGAGACCGATGGGTTTACCTTGATATTTGAGACTGGCGCCAAACAGCGAAGAGGTGGTATAGGTTGCGCGCTACTTTTGATTCGGCTATAATCATGTAAGCGGTATCCAAAGAAGAATGAGAAGAAAAACTACTTCACGCCGGGGTTTTAAGTTTAAGTTGCTCTATTTTAGCAGAAATATTATTCTTCCAGGTCAATCGCCTATCCACGTGGATGTCAAAGTATTTATTTAACACCACTTGCTTGAGAGATCATTACATTGTTTAGCATTGGCATTTTTGGGCCTTTAAAGTGAATGTGGCATGCTTACACTTTTGATCGTTCACTTTGATGCGCCAGTTTGACATACTATATGTTTTGCTTGAAAATTGAATTGATAATTATTTATAGTTCCGAGTTCCTGCAGAACAGAAGATATTTTGGATAGCAGAACCTTTTCAAAAAGATTGAAAAGAACGGGCAACAAGCTAAATGACCGATATGATGATGACAGCGTTGCGCCTTTCCCGGTTTTACTATTATGATGATTAGCGACCTTTTCCAGGTTTTTGGGAAGTACCCAAGTTCAAAAGTAGCATTAAAGATACAAGAATTTTTTTTGTATTCAACGTTTTTGTTATGACTCTTATCTCAGATGAGGTTGTACACATTTTGGGAATAGCCCTCAGACACAGTGAGATAAAGATTGAATCGATAAATTATTTATTGCTTCCTTAGGTTGGAATATTTTGATGAGTTGATTTGCGAACCAATTTGATTTTTTATCTACAGAACGGCCCTAATTATCTGTTCTTTATCTCAGCGGTCTATCAATTTCTAGTGGCGGCTTAAAGTTTTGTTTCGGTCTTCAGTAGTGAATTTCTTTGAAAAGAGTTCGGCGTCAAAGTAGAAATAAATTTTTTTCTTATTATCTTCTTCATATTTTAATATTGTCCCTTATATCCATTTCACATACTACTTCGGTCTCCATTTGCATATAGGTGCACATCTGAGCCAATTTTGGGTGCTGCCAGGCCAAATGGTTTCTCAACTATGCTTGGTTGTTCGAATAATTTGATCATTACTAGCGAATGATCAGAGGACTGGGCGGCATTTTTAAGGGGTCTATCAATTTCTATCAAGTTTTTGGTAACTGCCAGATCAAACAGGTCAGCTACTTTAATTGGATCAGACCTAAATTATGTCATACATTGCTGTTAAATATCATTGCTTCTAGCCATTTTTCGCATTTGATGTCATTTTCTAAGAATGTGTTTTATAAGCTTCTGCATAAGGAGGCTTATTCGTTATCACTGCTAGAATACATATTTGAAGAAGCAAATTTTGTCACAGTTTCTTGTGCTAGATTTTTTGGCGCCGTAATAGTAATGTGTGTGCGTTTAATTTGTATAACCTAATTAGTTCTTTATAAACAGGGCAACCTCGATAGTTTGTAGTAAGATTATCACCACATTTACCACATTCCTTAGTAGCTGAATATTTATTTTGCCTATTGAGTAACTCACCACAAACTACGTACACATTCCGTAGCGTACAATAATATTTTGTATGGCCGACCTTTTGCTTTAGACTGGTCAGTTTCTTTTTGGCTCTTCGACTAAAATTTCAATTTATGAATGTTGTGTACTTCAACTTCTCTTGGTGCTAGTTCTACCTTGTAAATTGGTTGTTGTACTTAGTTTTTATTGATAATATTAATTACGGGTTTACACAGGAATCCTGATCTTATAAAGCTCGTTTTACTTCCTCCGAACCTACTGCATATTCTATGTCATTTAAAACGACTACAAGACTGTTCGAGCTTTTCAACTGATAAGAAAAAGAGCGAAGTTGGAAGAACCGACTGTTAAGTATGCGTTGCGCATGCTAAGTGTTTGGTTTGAATGCCTTCGTTATCTTTGAGAGTTTATATTGATTGTTCAAGCATAGTAATTTATTTATTATTATTATTAATACTATTTTTTATTTATTTAAATGTTATTTCTTATATATGCATATTTTTGTTTGTTTCTTATTTTTTTTTTATATTTAATTTAATTTATGGAGCATCAATCTATTTGTTTATTTAGATAAAATAAAGAAATTTGAAGTTTTGACAGTGCGCTATTTGGAGTATACTGTTAAAACACGGTAGGCACATGACAGCACAATTTTTTTTATATGAATTGTCTATTTCCATTTCTTTATAATTATAGGGCACAGCACGATACAATAAGTTTATAAGGTAGTTTCAATTCAAATTTTTGAACACTAAACGTGTTTGCTTAGAATTGGTGGATTTGTCACTTATAAAATATTCAGTTTGGAGATTTTTTAAATTACTATTGGGGATATTTTTTAAGCTGAATTTATAGTATTGTATATACATATATACGGACGCACGTATACGTAGGACATAGAACTATGTGAAATTTCGTCTAAATCCGGCCTAAAGACGGCAAATTAAAAAAAAAATTGCTTCGTAAATTAAGTGCTTTAATTGTGAATAAATTAAAAACAACTACAAAATATTTCGAATTTGTTTTTTGTTGTTGTTTTTGAAATTCGATTTATTACATCTCGATAGGTTCAGCTCTTAAAAATAAGCCAATTATTAAAACAGCATTCTGTCTGCTCAGAAAAATTCCTTAATATAATTTGAAAACTTATACTGTTCCTGCCTTCAAACAGAAAGTCAGATATTGCGAAATCCACTTAGCTCTTCATCTCCATACAGTTTTTGGTGGATCATCGCTTCTCCTTTTAGAGCTTTCATACAACTTCTTAAAGTTGTAATACTCGTATAATGATCATGAAAGTCACATGGTAGATGAAGTCCACTATAATGGGTCTCAAATATAATATAATTATCATACAATTAAAATTCTCCGTATATTTTTTAAGTGGTAGTTTTTCTTCTTAAGAAGGTGTAGCGCGAAAAAATAAAATAAGTTTAATGTCAGATACTTACTAAGCCGACTGCGACGAGAGAATGAAATTACCTTTAAAATATTGTATGACGGAACATAGTACAGTCACTTGCAATTCTTCATACAGAGAGTTGCCATTTAGCATTGAAAAAGCAATGATATTTTATGAAATAAATTTTACATTTCTGAATTTTCTTTTTTTACCAGAAACATAAAGAATGGCTTAAACAACGAAATCAACAGAGAAGCAATCGCTTTTCTATTGGCGTGAATTATTCAAAATCCAACCATGAACTAACCAATTTATGGCATTTTCCCAAGCAAAGTGCGGCGTCCGACCAAGAATCTAGTGCGAATGAGGTTTATCCAGAGAGTGAAACTCTTACTAAAGGTGAACAACACCAAGAGGACCTATCGACAACAACAGCGTCGACTGCTGCTGCAGCACTATTGGTAACAACAACAAATGCATTAGAAGCAACATCGGGAGCAACTACAGCGCAAACAGAAAAACAAACGGTATTGCCTGTCACGCCTATTATAACGACAGCCACCAATACAATGTCACCCGCGGCGCAGCAAACAACGACAAAAGCGCCGACATTGATGCCGACCGACAAAATTTCTGCTGTGCCCGAAGCGCTTGATATAAATCGTGAAGCTGTGACAGATGCACCTAAATTTAGTGCGAGCAAACCAGTAAATACGGCAGGGATTACAATTAAAACATCAACAGAAGTTTCCCATCAGGTGACAAGCGAAAAATCAGTTTTACCAAGTACAAAAAGACCACATTCGACACCTCGTCAGCGTGACTATCCGCGTTGGGGCAATTGGGGCAAGTGGAGTGAGTGTTCACGAAGCTGCGGTGGTGGTGTACGTTTTCAGCAGCGAAAATGTATCAATCGGTAAGTGGTGACTTGTTATTAGTCATAAGTACATAAAATAACAACTTTGAAAATAAACTTCAGTTATTAGAACTTATGTATATACTCGTATATTTGTATTTCCCCAGAATAACCGCAAACTAATTAAGGTTTTTACCTACGCAACTCGATTCTAAGATGGCAAAAGTAGGTATTTTTCCATCTTAGACTGCGAGAGCAACTATGCATACATACATATGAATATAAGTATATAAAATTGGCATTCAGAAAAATTATTTTAACTTAATTATTGTGAAATGGCTTCAGATGCCATCGCCAGACTGACTATCATAGGATAGGTAATTGTACGTTTATCTATTTAATTACTGTACGATAAGTGATGTTGGACAAGGTTGCGTTTGATAGGCTGGAATTACTTTTCATAACACTTTCAAATACCTAATTATGAGATAGGCCTAGGAAATGGTATATTAACTTTGTTCCGAAGGATGTAAGCGCCAGAAGGTAAAGAGATAGTTCCATCAAAATTGATACCGATATGATCGAAATGCCGAGCTGAGTTTATTTAGTTATACCCGCCTGTCCGCCTGTCATTCCTGTTTGAACGCAAACTAATCTTTTAGTTTTTCAGATATTTAAACGGAACTTATTATGCGAATGTATTTTTGTATTAGGCGGCCGCGATAGCCGAGTGGTTAGCATTGCATTGGAGGAGGAGCTCTGCAAAAAATCTATTCAGCGGTTACAAAGCGCCAAAGATATACATATATATACATATACATTTTTTTTGCAAGGTATTGATTATTATTCTGTACCGGCGGATCGGTAGACTATATCATATAGTTACCATACAATTGATTTGTTCAGATATGTGATATTATTGGATCATAAGTACTTGAATAAATCATCGAAGGCCATGAAATTCGATATTCTTTACACATCTAAATCATCAGAATAAGCGATTCATATCTGGTTTTTACACAATTGATTAATTTTTTAGATCTTTTATATTTATTATTATTCACTTGAAATAATCCATAAAAGCTTGATAAAAAGTCCAATTTATCAATTGAAATTTTGTTAATAATTGCTATTATTTTATAAGTTTTAGAATTAGTTAATTGGATTCAATAATAACGAACATTTTTTATCAAAATTTTTTTGTTGGTTTATAAATAAACGTCTAATTTCTCAGGTGAACTCCAATTTTAAATTATATTTTTTATATATATTTTAAATTAATATTAATGAGGAGCAATAACTGCCAGCATGCATAATGAGCAAATAAAATACTAATTAAAACTCTCAGAATAAAATAACAAAAATTGTTATATTTTTTATGAAAATTTATGACTGATTACTGTTTTGTTCGTTGCCTTTTTTTAGAATAAATAATTACCACGTTTCTGTCGTCTCAAAGTCAAATTAAGGTTAAGTATGAAATGTAGAAAACATTTGTAGAATCACACTAGGAATTTAAGGAAATAAACTAGTTTTTATCTCAAAACATGAGATTAAAATTGTTTTCACAGTATCAATGCTAATCTAAAATCTATCGAATAAGCATAAAAACTCATCTTCCTTCCGTCGTATAATTTTATATTAATTAGCTTTACTAAATAGCGCATAAAATTCAATTAAGTATAAAATCATCACAACAGAATTGTTTTTTCGATTTAAGCAATATGCCATTATCTTATTGTTTATTTTCACACGACTGCCGCTACACCAGTCTGTTAAAACGCTACACATTAATCATCATTAAAATAAATTAAATTTACATTAGTATATAAAATAATTTCTTACAAAACGCATTGCAAAAATATCAACAGCTTATTGTTTCTCGATGTATTTCTCTCTCAAGTAGTTGTAAAGCTCTTTGTTCTCAGGGTTAGTGATCTCGTAATAGATTTTTTGCTTATCTTCTAAGCTGGAAGCAGTCAAACCACCTTCAGCTTGTGTCTTCAAAGCAACGATTTCCTCCTTGTATTTGGCATCAGCTTCGGCGAGCAGACCGTCAAAGAATTTGATAGCACCACTCAGAGATTTTTCGATTTGGGGCAAAGTTTGTTTCTTCAGGAATTCTTGGAAACTTGCACGGTGATCTTTGGTGAATTGCAGGTAGCTTTCTACCTTTTTGGCGACATCAGCTTCTTCTGAGATGCTGGCCAATCTGGCGATAGACTTTTCAATGTCATCCTTGAACTCCTTAGAATCGGCTTTTTCTAGCAGACCTTTGTAGAAGTTCTGCGACTGTTGTATTTCAGCATCAATATTCAATTCCTGCAATTTTCGGTTCAAATACTGATTGAATTCATCGGGGAAAGCGCCATTTAGGCCATCCAAAATTTTGGTCTTCTCCTTGTGGTCGGTCTCTTTGAGCGCCGCCTCGGTTTGTGCAATTAGTTTCTCGAGATTGGATTTGTGTGCTTCATCGACGGAGGCGAGGATCTTATTATAACCTTCAATGTTGACACGGAGATCGGCATCGATTGCGTCGGTAATGTGTTCAGCAAAAGAAATCTGTTAGAGATAGAAAGTTTAGAATGTAAAATGTTATTTATGTGATTGAGCGCTTTTAAGCAATTTTTTACTCACATGTGCGCAGGCGGCAACACAAAGTAGTGCAACGAGGAATAATTTCGCCATCTTATCTTAAGTATGTATGCTTAGTAAATTATTAATGTGTCCACACGCTTGACGGGCTCAAATGAGACTCACAAACGAATGCGCAGACGCCGCCTGTATTTATACTTATACCGAACGCTGTAGTGCCAGCAACTAAAAATTTACTTTTATATACATAGGTAGATATATGTATAAGTATGTTTTGCTACTGAGAAATTGAAATGCAAAGAATAAAAAACGTTTGTGTTCGTTCTGTCGAACTCTTTATCTTCGACAAGCTCTTGTCTTCTCTATTTTTATTTCTCAAATTTTTATTTTTTTAATTTGGTTTCGTTGTGTTTGTTCTCTATTTGTTTTTCGCCGCTTACTTGCTTATTTTTTATTTTTATTTTTTGCTTTTCATTTACATATTTATTTATGTGGCTATAAATTCTGGAACTGTACTGCATTTACATATACTTTTTGGGTGTTTCACATAATATTATTATGGTTGTTGTGACGGTCAAAATTTGTGTCTACTATGTAAGCACGTTAAAAAAATTTTTTTTTAAAGAAAACAAAAAAACACTTATATCTACTGAATCGTAAAAATTCCCCGGAAAGAAGGTTTGGCTACACGGTATAAAACAAAAAATTTAGTAATAATATATGATAAGAAACTGCGTGGATAAATAATTAAAATAAATATTTAAATAGGTGAAAGCGATTGGCTTAAAATAATATGGATAATGAAATTAGCAAATTATCGATTCAGACGCCGCCTAGCAGAATATAATGCAGTTTATGCCATTATGAATTTGTGTTTAAACCTAGCGGTTTGAGTAGTTCCATTTTTCTTATGTCGCACGGGACAATCATACGTTTTCAAGCTGAATTCAAAATTAATTAAACCAAGTTTTCTAGTTCCTAATCGTCTCTGTAATTGGTGTTAAGTTAATTTTGATTAACCTTCATTTTTCAAGATACATATATATATTCATACATATATATATATATTTAATTGTATGTATGTATCTTGAAAAATAGAGGTTAAAAAAATTAAGTTAATAATATATATATATGTATATATATGGCGCTTTGAAGGAACCTACAATTTTTTTAAGACGCCTCCGAACGGTCAATGGATTTATTATGAGAAGCTTTTATTTCATATACACTCGGAGGGCTTGACATTCGATGCCGGGGGGAAACTGTAATTAGAAACATTGATTTCTATATTTTTTAGAGGCCGATAAATCATACCCAAAAAATAAAATACGTTAAACTCTTTTTAAACAAAAACGGAAGTGAATTTTATAACCAACAACGCTAAAGTAGATTTATATGAAGCTTGAAATATTATATTGATTTTATTAAGTCACTTTTACGTGTGTCATCTCGCATAGGACTTTTTTGCCATGCCAGTTTTAAATATATATATAATATTTAAATATGTACAAATATAAATATCTAGTTCACTACTTTTTTAGTTTTGTATTGTTGCTTTTGGCTGATATCTTTCTACATGTAATTTAAATTTTGAAACACGATTATTAGAATAATTTATATTATCGTACAAATATTTTTTTTTGGCTAACAGACATACATATATGTATATTCTTACAAATATAATCTTTTAAGCGAGTATATAAGAGATATTCTTTAAAATACCCCATTTTTTGTTCGTTTACTACCCAGTTTTTCTGAATTTTTAATTCATATTAAAATTGTCAAATATTCATTCTTTATGATTTTTTTCTTTTTTAAAACCAGGAATTTTTTTTTTTCAAATTTAAAAGTAACATTTAAAGAGAACAATCAGTAGTTGACTAATTTAATGAATAAAACGATTACATTTAGCAGAATAAATGAGTCAATGAGTGATTTAATATTGAATGGAACTAATTTTGTCTATTATTCCATTCTAATGGAATTTAACTAATTCCAAGCAATAGAAAATCACAAAAATACCTAACAATTCACTTACCTAATGGAAAGCAATTAAAATTTCAAGTGTACTTTTACATTTCGCACTTTAATGCTTTTATATATATATATATATATATATAAATTGTTATTATATATGTATATATATATATATATATATATATATATATATATATATAAATTGTTATTATATATGTATATATATATATATATATATATACATATATCTATGCATGTCTAATGCATATATATTTACATACGTACATATGTTTACGTTAGTATTGTATGTAGCTATGTCTCTGATGTTGGCTTGTGCGTACAGAGTTGTATTTATTGCCAAGTAAAGATTGAATTTTGCCGCCTTGAAATCTCTTAGGAAATTAATTAACACATAATTTGTATGAATGTTGTTGACCAATCGATTAGCTTTTATAACAACAATTTTTTCCACCTCAATACAATGCGAATATCTATTTAATTTATTTTGCAAACTTTGTGTATTATACTTAGAGAGTTTTATATATAAATATATAAATATGTAGGTATGTTTATAAAAAAGTTGCAGAAATCATATGAAAGTTAAGAAACTATGTATTTCAGTTCTTCACAAAAGCGAGTCATTGCACAGCTTTGGGCGACTTCTATATGTATTACCAGTTTCTTTGAGTGATATGAAAGTGTAACTCTGAAAATTGGCGTCTATTAGACGGTGCTCCGAAACAAGTTGATAATTTATGAAATCAGAAACAGACCCAGACCCCTTTCCCCAGCACCTCTCTCAGGTCAGTTAACTGTTTGCCGATTTCTTTATGATAGCAATATGTAACGGTGGTTAAAGGGTGTGGTTCTCGCTGCGGTTTTGGTGAGCGAATAATAAATGAATATTCGCGTCATCAACGCTAATGATGACAAGAGAATAACAATTAAAAATCAATGTGCGGCCATTTAGTTGCTGGTGAATAGTAAATTTTTGTATTTGCATAAGAATATACATATATTTATTTAGATATTGACAAATGTATGTATGTATTATGCTTGAGTTTTTATAAATATGTACATGCTGTATTTCGTAAACTGTGCCAATTGGCAAAACCGGACGGGAGATGATCACTTATTTCACTTAAAGTCAATTTCAGAAAATCAACCACAAAAGCAGCGTTTTAAAAGCGATTAAATTAAAAAAATAAACAAAAATTACCTATTGAAGGTTTTCATTGGAATATGAAAGGAGCAAAGAAAATAAATAAATATATATGTATGGATATTATTTTGGCTGCGTGCACAGTAGTTAGGTAGCGAATTTATACATTTACATAATTTTGCAAGCTTATTTTAAATAGCCTAACAAAATTTATATTTTCATATTATTATTATTATTATTTATATGAAGCAAAGCACATCGTTCTTTTGATAGCAGTCTAAACATTTTAGTATTGAATCAGTGGTTTTGTTCAAACTTGCCTCCTAAATAAATCTTTTTCAAACCTCTTTATGACATTCTTTAAAATTTTATAATGTGTCAATTGAATAAATTAAATTAAAAGGCTGGCAACTCTTGCCAAAGGCATCTTGAAATTGAAACTTTTATTATATGATATGCAATTTTCTTGAAAATGTAATTTTTGAAATATTTGTAATTTTTCCATTTTTGCATTCTTTCAATCCATTGAATATCGTGCAATAATTTGTGGTTTATTGTATTTTGATATAGACATTTCAGGTATTCATATAGTCTTATAAAGTTGTAAACGATAAATGAAAATGTTATAAAGATACAATGGTTGCGAGCACTTCGTTATAATTTTGTTGTGATAAACCAACTATGAATCGGAAACGAAAGAAAGTTTTAACTAGTCGAACACATTTGAGCTCTATGTAAGCTAACCAAAAAATATTTTAAACTAGTAAAAGTGTTGACTTTATGATTTTACGATGCTTTATGACATCTTGGGCCACCCACAAATAACATTTTCTTATTAATCATTAAACATAATATATTAATTAAACAACTTATTAGTTGTGTGGTTAGACTTTTTAAATATTTTTTGGTTAATGCTTATTTTGTAACAGTCAAATTATTTAAAAGATATAAAAACTTGTTTCAAGAGTTATTTTAGTTTTTTTTTTTTAACTTTTAAAAATAATGTACTGAACAATAAATAATAATTTTGAAAATGTTTTAATCTTTAATTTTTTAAGCAATAATGCGTACTCGTATTTAACCTGTATTTTCAAAACTTACATACAATTCGAAGCCATTTTTTAGTTGAGGAAAAGTTTTTAATAGTAAATGATCTTTGCCATGAACTTGGTTGAATATATAAATTTTCGTGGTGAAGCAATCGATTCTGTTTCTGTTATTAGAGTGTTTTTTATAGAGGTATAGAACTTTAAGTTGGCATTACTTTTCAAGATGGCGACCGATTTAACAGCTGTCAAGTGATTTATTCACAGTTTGGTTTGCCCATTCATCATGAATAGACTCACGCCTGAACAACGCTTGCAAATAGTGCAATTTTATTTCGAAAATAATGGTTCTGTGCGGAAAACGTATCGCGCACTACGTCCACGAATTTTGTTTAGCGATGAAGCGCACTTCTGGTTGAATGGCTACGTCAACAAACAAAACTGCCGCATTTGGAGTGAAGGTAATCCTCAAGTGTATGTTGAAACACCGTTACATCCAGAAAAACTGACTGTTTGGTGCGCTTTATGGGCTGGTGGAATCATTAGTCCGTTCTTTTTCAAAAACGATGGTGGCCAGAACGTTACAGTCAATGGTGATCCGTATAGAGCCATGATTACTAACTTTTTCATTCCTGAATTGAATAACCATGATGTCCAGGAGATGTGGTTTCGACAAGATGGCGCAACATGTCACACAGCTCGTGCCACAATAGATTTATTGAAAGACACATTTGGTGACCGCCTAATTTCACGTTTTGGACCTGTGAATTGTCCTCCAAGATTTTGTGATTTAACACCGCTAGAGTACTTTCTGTGGGGCTATGTAAAGTCATTGGTCTATGCGGATAAGCCACAAACGCTTGACCATTTGGAAGAAAACATTCGCCGTGTTATTGCGGATATACGGCCAAAAATGTTGGAAAAAGTCATCGAAAATTGGACGTCCAGATTGGCCAGCCGTGGCGGTCATATGCCAGAAATCGTATTTAAAATGTAATGCACAAGATTATCTTTCGGATAAATAAAATTCATGTCAATCGAATAATCCATCGTTGTTTTATTGCAACTTAAAGTTCTATACCTATATAAAAAACACCCTTTACATATGCAGCTCTGTCCGTCGATTATTTCTACTTTATGATTAGTGGTCGCAATAGCTGGGTGGTTAGAACTGCGTGCTACTATTCGAAAGGCCAGGGTTCGTGTATTGGTCGGACCAATATCCAAAAATTGTAGACAATTAATTTAAATAAAAAATTAAGTTAAGTGGGCCAGGAACTACGTTCGATTTGCTTGAAATTTGATACTTAGGTAGCATTTTGCATAATTGCGGTAACCCTCAGCAGAAGCTCCTCATAAAAATCCAACTACCCTTCGGAGGCCGCTTATTATAAACTAAAGGCTCCTCCACTTGTTGAATAGACACTAAGACGCACAAATTGTTCGAGAAGTTCGGCCGAAATCGCTTCAGCGATTACAAATCGCCATTTATATATAATATATGACTGCGTGTCTTAGTTGCATGCCTTGGTTGCGTGCATTTGTTCCGTGTGATTAATAGTACCCTTTTGAGTATTTTAGTTTCGCAATTTTATTAATAAGATATAATTTGAAGAAAATTGGCGTTTTGCTAAACAAACCTAAAGAAGTTACAGGTAAAGTGGAACTTTTAATGCACTGTGAGATATGAAACTGGAAAAAAGTGAATAAATATAGCACTAAATAAAAACAACTCATTTCCTCTACAAAACTGATGTCTTAAACGAAAATTAAATTTAAATCTCAACAACTGGAAAATGATAGAACTATCTGATTGAAAATTTCACTAAGCACAGAAAATTCTTCCACCTCTTTTAAGTCATTTGATTTAATTTGATTTTAAGTCATTTGAATTAATTTAGTTTATAAAATATGTATTACAAATATGATCCTATTTTCGTAAATCATATGTTTTTCCACGTTCAATGAAATATTGAATGGATTAGAAAACTGGTATTCTTTAGTTTATCATTCCTAGCAATTAACTTTGCGTTAGATTTTTCAAAGCTAGTGTGTGAAGAAATATACTTGTATATACTTTATACACACTTACAAATTTTTCAAAACTAGTGTATAAAGATATATTCTTGTATATGTTTTATATACACTTATAAAATATTATTTTCCATGAGCACATCACTTTTAAAATCTTCATACTCTCAAACCCATTCAATGATTTAATGTTTAATGTAAAAGTAAGTCTTCTCATGTACTTGCTAGTTTGCAGAGGCAATCAGGTTAATCTAATTATGTTTTGTAGATACTAAGTTACCATAGGCACATATACGTTGTACAGGGTAGTTTTAAAATTAATGTATATAATTTTCATGACGTCTCATTAAGTTTGTGGAATTTAATATTTTATTTTATGATTAAAATTCTTTTTAATTGAATTGAACTAAATTTTCTAAACAAGTGAAAACATCTCCCAAAATTATTTTTTTATTAAATGTTTCAAATCAGATGTCCATTTTATAACCTAATGAATAAATTTTTGCAAAAGTGGCAACAATGCTGAAACATTTGTCTTTCTCAAGTTTTCTGCACCACATTCATTTCATACCTACGCATATTATATTGTTTCTTCATCTTTTCAATTTTTTATTCACATTTTAGCCTTTTTAGTGGAAATTCGCTTTTGGACCACCCTTTAGATGCATCCAATTTACAAGCATGTGCATTAGCTAATGTAATCTACGTATTTGGTGCATTGCTCTTGCACATAATTGTCATTGAATGCTTCTTACTAATGAATTTAAAAAAAAATAGATAGAGAATCTCCAACTAATTCATCAGTTATTTCTTAGATTTCAAACGAGATTAACGTTTTATGGAAATCTCTATTTCGGATAAATTGCGTTTTACTAGATTCGTAATTCGTAATTCGAAAAGCAATTTGAGATATAATTTTTAATAATTAAACGATTTTTTCCGTGTAAAAGCTATAAAGTTGTAACGCATGCGATCGGAAAACTCTTTAAGACGTTTGAATTCTTCAACTACTACATAGAGTAAATCACAAGCATTCTAAATATACAGTTATCTTAAACGCAATGCTTCTGCATAAACTGCTATTACTTTTTGTTCAAATAACCCTCCTGCTGCAGGTAGGAAGATATTTGATTTCTATAAATAAAATTAATTCACTTCCATCTTCCCACCACTCAGCTCAGCGCTGCGGCTAAAATTGAGGTCGACGTGGACGAATTGAAATTGCAGATTAGCAGCCATCTCAGTTATATATCGCGTCGACTGGCGCTCATTCAACAGAACGTCAAATCGGAATATGCCAACGAGTTGGCGCAATTACTCGCCCATTATTTAAAAGCCACGAATGTCGAAGATCCCTTAGTCGCAGAAAAGGAGCTACTCGCATATGAAGATAAACAGCGCGTGGAGTTCATAGCCTATCTACATCTGCAATACGATGAACAATTCCTTAACGAAGATATACGAATACAAGAGTGGAGCATGGGTCAACTGTTGCCGCAGGTGAGTGCCGAAATCGCAGCGGAAATTGAGCGAATACTGTCTGCTTATGGGCGCGCGATAAAGATTGATGATTTTGATGAGAAATATGCCGCTTTCACCGGCATACAAGAAGGTTTCTCCGCTGAGCTGTGGCAACTAATCGATGCTGAGCCTGAAGATGTTTCTGTGCTAAATGTGCAGTTGCAATTTTTTAAGGAATTTATTTTGTACCTACAGAAACAGGAGGATGCATTGCCATTTGCGTCTATGTTGAAGCAAACCCTTGGAGATGTAAAAACGGCATTGTTGAGTGTGGATTTAAAACAAAAAACTGAGCAGCTGGACAGTTTTGATGATTTGACAACGAAATTCAAGCGATATTTGGATTATAAAATTTTGGAATTTCAGTTCGATCGATTTGGACAGTGAAGGATCTGTGTTTTATTCAAGTGTTTTCGGTAAAATGAAATAAAAGTGAATTAAAATTTGAATTGTAATATATCTCAACATTTGGATTTAAAAATCTAACTAAAGAACAATATATAAAAATAATAAAATATGAAAACCTGTTAAGATCCTTGTTACATGTATGAGTAATTGCATGGAAATAAATAACCAGAAAACAAATATCTTATACAAAATGATTTTACTGGAAAGATATTGATGAAAGAGAATATGTTTGCTTTCTTCCTTCCTAATTTTTCTTTTTAATTTAAGACATACGGAAAATGCTATTTCATATATTAATATAATCAAAGAATAAATATAAATCGGTACTCGTATAAACGTAGAAAAAATTATTGACTGAATTGAATTAAAATAATTTTCTAAAATCTAAATTTTTGCTAAAGTTTTTCGAACCAAAAACAAAAATAAAACTTTTCTTAGGCCATGTACATCCTAGCTTCGCCTCCAATTTCTTTCTAATGAATGGCGGAACCTAATGTTTTAACGCCTAGTGGATTTTTACAAGAAGTTTTGTATACTCGTTTTTATTGTCAGAAATCTTAACGGAGGGATTAACAACCCAGCCGAATTAGATCTCATTAAATCAATTCACTTGACATTTCCAAAAAGTAGAGCACGTGAGTAAGTAAACCAGAAAAATGTCAAAGCAATTTTATTTTATTTTATTGTAATGCTGAATAATTCTATTTTAATTAATTCCTTTAATACGAAATAATACTATGTGACAATATAAACATAAATTAAAAAATATCATATACAATAACTTTCTTTTCTAAGTGGAAGAAATAAATAATTACGCTATTCTATTCTTTTATTGTGAAAAATATTTTTAAAAATTTGCATGTTATTTTAGAGAACTATTAGAAATCTGCAAAGTTAACAAAAACTAGGAATAAATCATGAAAGAAAAGTTAATTTGAATAATGGTTTTGCAGATGTTTTTATGTAATATCAATTTTAAAAATTATTGGTAAATATTTTAACAAGCATAAATTTAACGCATATAAAAATTTCAAAATGTGATTACGCAAGAATGCCATGCGGTAACGGTACGTGTATGCCGCATATATGTGTATATATTCAGAATTTAGCTCATGTAGTCAGTTGAAGATTTGAGAGCGAGCACAGCATACTCATAACATAAGGCTATGAGTAATATTTACGTATTGTTGGTGACAATAACAGAAAAAATTTTTTTTAAGCAAAACCAATATATATTTGGTAATAAGTGGAATGATTTGTAAAATATGTAATGTTAATCTTAAAAGAAAGTAAAAGAAATAAACCTAGCCTATCGGTTTATTCTATGTAAAGCAAAGACTTTTGAATCACGATAGTTGAGTCGTAAATATTGGTCACTCTGGGATATATTATTTTAGAATTAAATAATTTCTTATCATTGTATCTTATAGTATCAGATAGATGCTTAGCTCTTCGTAGAATTTAATTGTTTTTAATATTGTATAAAACGAAGTTATTGTTCTAGAGTTAATGGAAAAGCAATTCTGAAAATTCTTATATCGATTAGCGTCACACAGAATTTAATTTTTGTTAATAATAACAGCTTTCCATGTTTCATGTTCGCCAAAAAACTTGAAATAGTTGCGGAAAAAATCTGCCTATAGAAGACTTTTGTGATATCATGTCAGCATATGTGTATATTTCAAATATATGTTTTGCAAATATGAATACGAATACCAATGCTAATATAAATATGAATTCGAATAAAATAAATTATATGCTTCTTAGTTGTTCTTTTTCCTGCCTTTCAAGACCTTATTGAACTTCTGCTTTCAAAGTAAAACGTCCATGTACTGGGTGTTTTCGAAGGGAGGAGTGAGCGATGTGAACGAGGAAGTGACGAATCCCACTTTGAATAGATAAATATTTTTTCTAAAACTTAGGACAAATTAAGTGCCGAGTATAAATGAATTTTATATTCTCCTATATCTAAACGATGCAGACGGTTTGCGAGCAGTACACGTGGAAAGTCATAAGCTCGAATCGTGGCCAGATCAACATCTATAATTAACATATATTTTCTTCTGATGTCGTTAGCCTCACGGTAGCGAATGCCAACTTCGAGTCAATTCTTTTTATTATTTCTGACATAAAATAAAGAGTTCTTCATGAAAATCCATCCTTGAAACTGGCACCTATTTAGTGTTTTGCAAAACCATGAAGAGTCACTGCACAAGCTGAAGGAGAGCTCGGCAAAAAATTGCTTTACCATGAGTGAAATAGGAATTTTTATGGAAACCCAGTTATGTGATTTTTTATATATTCATTTCTTTTTTGCTTGATCACTTCAAACATTTCAAACTTTTAAACTTTTGAGGTTCAAACGCAGAAATGAATTCATTCAATGAATATTGTTGGTCTAAAAAAAGGGTAAAGGGGACTATTTTTTTAATATAGAAAACAAAGTCTTCGAAAGTATTTGACATGAAAGTTTTAATTTTTATACAACAAAAGTGAAGTCTAATGCATTCGGTAAAATTGTTTCACTATTAACTAACAAAGCAAAGTCCAAGTTACAAGTTTAAACCAGAGTTTATTATATTTTGAAGGACTAAAATAACTACCTATTCATTTGAATATATTTATTATGACATCATAAGGAACTCGTAATGACTCATATAGCTTTAAAGACATATTGCCCTTCTCTATACAAGTACAAAGACAAGAATACAGACGATCTGAAAAAGTTATCAGGAAATTAAAGAGTTTTAAAAGGGAAATATGTAAGATTAATTTCGCAAAATTAGTGAGTATTCATACAAATCTTTATTCAAAACCATCTTGCCTAGGAAATAAATTTAAAACCATATTTGTAACTGCTATTAGTGTAGCAGAAAAGTAAACTTAAAATTTCCTTTCCTTTATTTATTTATTTATTTCTTCTAATATTTTTCAATTTATGTCAATCGCTATTTACATATTAAAATTTCTATTACTTTTAGTTATATCAGATAATATTTTCATGCCGCCCATAATACTATTTTAATTATAATTAATTATAATAAATTAATAAAGAGTAATATGATATATGTGAACAAATATTTTAAGTATGATTAAAAAAGCTCAGTAAACTTTTAGTAATTCTTCTCTGGGTATGTGAGAAATTAATTTATTAGAAAATAAAACTATACGAAAAAAAAATATATATATATATACAAAGAACCAACTAAATGCGTACAAAAAATCTATAGCTAAACCCTTTCTATGCTCTCCTAAATATTTTTGAAACCTTTCAGAATCAAATAGTCCTCAAGATCTTTGGTGCGCTCCACTAGCCAAACGGAGTAGAAGAACTGCCGTTGCATTTCATTGTAGTCGTGCTCCACCAAAGCCGAACTCACTGTGTTATATAACTCCTGTAGTTCGGCGGCGAATTGTTCATTCTCCTCCTGCAGCAGATTTGCAAAGAAATTGCGATATTTTCCCAAATTGCGTTGAAAGTGCAACATTGATGAGCATTTCTCACTGGGTTCGATGGTCTCGTTATCGCTGTTTTTGCATTCGGGATCGTGTGGTATGAGGAAGGCGGTCGAGCGTGTGAACTGGCAAGACAAAATAAATGGGTGGTGCAGTGATGAGATTAATCGAATTGCGTAAATAAGTTTATATATATGTACATATGCATATGGAGAAGTGTATGCGTGATTATATTTACATTTCTTTTTGCAATAATATGGGTCTTTAGTCAGAACAGTAATTACTTACATTTTGTTTAATTTACAATTGAAAAATAAGTTTTTTAAATAGTTGCGTATAGTGTTTTGAATATTAATTAAAAATAATTCATTATATAAAAGAATAATAATTTCGTGTATGATATTAAAGAAATATATGTATAATAATATTTTTGTTTTTAATTAATATAGAAAATAAATTATTTAAAATTCCAAACTAAATTGAATATAAATAAAAACTGTTTTTCTAGTAAAAAATGTCAATACATAAACATATATTTCCTTCTTCTTCTTGCAGTGATGCGAGAAAAAAAAATCATCAAGAAAAATATTTAAAAAGCCCAAAATAATGAAAGATTATTGTATATTTTGTGATGAATTAATTTATGTTGCAAAATATCGTTTGAAAACATGTTGATTAATTAAAAAATAGTTAGCTAATTGCAAAGGACTCGAATGTAATTTTGTATCAAAAATAACTAAAATTTTTTGGAAATTATTTTAAAATAAATACATACATATTTTTAATATTAAAAATTGATTAACAGTTCATAATTATATAAAAAATATATTTAAATTCAGGAATCGATTTTGCATTGGGAATTCTTTACAAAGGCATTTAAATTTTAATTTAATAAAATCTTATTTTACTCTAAAATTTTTGAAATATGCCTGTTATATTTAAATTTGTATGTTTTTTTAGGAAGGGCTTTTATTATATATTTGTAATTTATTTGAATATTTGGTTTATTTTAGTTTTTTGGGTTGTAAAAAGCTTTGAAAGACAATTAAAACCTTTTAGTATAAATTTGTTTAAAATTTTTTTTGTTACTGAAAATTCCGAAATCTTTTTTATATTTTAGTGTTATTCTTATTCAAAATTTAGCAAGTGTGCAAGTAGAAGTATTTTATATATTTAAATTAAATTGAATTTTTTAAATTTTTTTAATAAGTTTTTGATTTTGCAGCGTCTTTGATTTGAAAGCTTTTAAGCAAAGGTTTTATCAAAAATATCTAAGTTAAGTTTTTATTATTAAGAAATTCTGTTAATTTTTTTCAAGTAACTTCTTTTATTATATACATATTCTTGGTCTTTTTTCTTTATTAAGGAAAGCTTTAAAACAACTAATTATTTTTAATATTTGGCTATCTTTTTTTTTCAACACTTTTGGCTCAGCAGAAAACTCAAAAAACAAAAAAATTAAATTATAATCATTGTATACATTTTAATTAACCAATGGTGTGCGCCAGAGAACTTTTCAAATAAAAAAAATTTTTAGATGAACTTTAGATGAATTTAATTCAATTTAGCTTGACATCCGTAAATTTACCTGATGCAATAACAGAACACTCAACAATAATGCTTGAAATTTATTCGCCATCACACTAAATTTTTTCTTATTTAATGCTTATAAAGGTTTATATTTTACTTTTACTTCCAGACGTTAAAAAGTCTTCAACAATTTTTTGTACTTTACCGCAAAAATCCACTCTCGTCCGCAGTTGTTTCGAAACTGAATTGCGTTTTGCACTGAAATATAAATTTTGCAATACCTAAAATCGATTCCAATAATATAATTTCATATAAAATTTTATATACGTAGTATTTCAAATATACATACAGACATACATGGCATGCCACGGCTTGAGTTATCGCTTTACTTACAATACTATTGATATGTGTGATGAACTATGTACTTTGAAGACTTCAAAAAAAAATATATATATATATATAAATATATAAATATATATATATATATAAATAAAAAATTATAAAATATATAAAAGAAGTAAAAAAATATCATATATACGTATTACATTTGTATTAAGCAAGTACGCCTTTTAATTTAAAATCATTAAATTGCCCAAACATATATGTACAATTCCAATAAATATGATGCGAGCACTGATTGCTATGAGAAATGTAGAACTTACGGCGCCCCATAATGATCATACTTACATACAAAAAAAATTTAATATAAGACTGCTAATAAATATTTATATATATTTCATTATACAATACATATATGTATGTACACATGATCCAGCAGTTGGTCCTTATCAACTGTTACTAGTTGGATATTTTTTACTTTAAATCCATTTTAATTTTGTAGCGATGGTGTACTATAAAATTCTGTATATATGTGCATATGATAAAGAGGAGTGAGTGCTGATATGCTTATTTTTACATTTGATGCTTAAAAATAGATTTTTGAAGAGTGGTAGAACATATTCTTGATTCTCATAGTTTTATAATGTTCTAAAAATATATACATAGGTTAGGTCAGAGATAATTAAAGCAAGGAAACAAAAATGAAAGTATAACTTTTGTAGAAATATTGTGAGGATAGAATAAAATAAGGTGAGGAGAGTTGAAATTTAGTTTTAGCCATGATATATAAGTATGATATATGACAAATTGTATTTGGTAGTTTTTAAAATTTTTTGACACTATACGTGTTTGCTCAGAGTTGTTTGATATTGCCTTTTAAAAATTGTTTATCTTATAGCTTTTTACTTGATGTTTTGGGATATTTTTTAGGCAGAGTACTACATATACATGTGTAACAGTATGAATCATATGACCATGCGAAAGCCGTTTTTCTGAGACGGAAATATTTTTCATCTTTTTTAATGTTCGATATATTGACGTGCTTGACCTAATTTAAAATGGGTAATCAGCATTATGAATATATGAAATTTTTTTTTTTAAAAGGGTAGCATGAGAAAGCGAAACACGTTTATTGCCAGGAAGCTGTGAAGACAGCGAAACAATGGTCCTACCTCCAAATTAATGTATCTTTGTTTTACCAATCTAATTAATCTAAGAATAAGTCGTCAAAAAGATAGAAATTTTCAACCATAAATGAAAAATAGTTTATTTTATTGAAACGGAAATTA
The DNA here is from genome assembly GCA_030068015.2 of Neoceratitis asiatica. Lineage (NCBI taxonomy): Eukaryota > Metazoa > Arthropoda > Insecta > Diptera > Tephritidae > Neoceratitis > Neoceratitis asiatica. Next base: position 76,590,000 of record CM061524.1, read on the forward strand.
GAGTAGAGTAGCTCAGGTTCGAGCCCCACAGAGAAATTTTGAAAAAAAGGGAAAGTTAAGCAACTCGGAGTAATATCTCATGAAACAGCTTTTGGGCAATAATTTCCAAATGAAAATGTTTGTTACTTCTATTGTTAAAAAATTTTAATATTCAAAATAATTCAAGTATTTATTTTATAAAAGTGTTTTTTTTTCTATTCATTTTTATTTCGCTTTTCAAAAAATTGTATTCATTGATCTAAGTTACTCTTACATTACACAAAAATAGAATAAGTTTCATTTATGCTCAAACTACCCAAAAACATAGTGACTCAGCTGTCGCAACCTATCTAATGAGAGCACCATGTAAATGAAAAAATTATCACCGCTTGACGACGCCTGACGTTTGCCCTGTAGGAACCAGCGGCGATTTGATTTTTTCTGTAAAATTGCGCTTGCCAGTATTGACTTTTTTTTTTTAAATTTGAAGGAAATTAAGCATATGCACATTTTTTTTAAATAATTGGAAACTGAAATCATTATTAATTATCTATTACCATAAAGATCATGTATATCACATTAGTATTTATATTCGATATAAATTTTAAAATTTGTTGACGAAAATCATAAATTCATTTAAAATTGTGCATGCTCACTGGCAGCTGGCAAAATTTCGCCGTTGCAAGCGTCGAAACTTGTGACAACATAGCGCTCATTAAATAAATTCATGACATAACTAAAAAAGTTTATTACATATCTGTTCTTGAAAATACAATAAATGCGTATTATAAAAAAAAAACCAAAATATTGCATTTGAGCAATATAAAAACAGTTTAAAAGAGATGATCATATTTATAGATATATATAGATCTATAATAAATTTTATAACTAAACTTTTCAACAACAAAATTTCATTAATACTTATAACTTCAGTTCATATTAACTTTAGTAGCTTTTGTATTTTTCACACACTTAACTCTTAAAATCTCCAGAATAAATCATTTTTAAAGATATATCGTTAAAGATAATTGCTGTAATGATTTCCGGCGGTTCTTCTCCTCCAATTTTTTGTACACGTCTTAATGGAGATACCTACAGTTTATTCTTAGCCGTCTGCGAACTGTTAATGGGATTTTCTGAGAAGCTTTGATTTCATGTCAGAAAGATACGGAAGAAGTGACATTTCCAGCTGAAGGGTGACCGCAATCAGAAAAATAATTTTTAAAACGAATTTTCTACAATTCTGGATATTCTGGTCAGGAATCAAATCTTTGATCTTTCCTATGATACAAAAATTCATGTACTCAACCAAAAAAATAGAGTAATTAATAGCAAAAATATTTCCGCCTAGACTAGCTCAGTAAAGAAGCATAAGCTAAGATTAATGGTTCAGGTATTTAAGAGACATTGAAGTTCAATGTTTTTTAAAATTTGTCAACAAAGTACCTACGAACGTGAAATTTGATATTTTACTCATACATAACGAATTGCAAATTTCTACTGCTGCATCATGTAGCCCTCATACAACCGATTTGTTCAGATATGAGGTTTTGCGTGGAAAATCCGTTAAAATGGCAAAAAAGGGCATGAAATTCGGTTTCCTACTTACATATTCTGAATATCATATCATAATATATCAACATTAGCTCCTTTTTAGAGGCTTATTTTCGTACTAATGCTTTGAGTAGTTGTCAATATTGGCATGAAAGTTGGGATTACCTTAACCAAATATCACGAAAACAAGTTTTGTAGTAGCGGCATGAGCACACCAGTTGAAAACAGGAGCCGAATTCGAAAATACATAATTTTTTATTATTAATTCGTTTAATTTTATGTTTTAGACATTGCTTAATTTTTTCTATTTATAATTTTGCTTAGCAGCAGTCGCTTCTGAATTAGCATTCCCACCAATTATGTCTCATAAATATAAAATTGCGAAAAATGTATGTCAACTGTGAACAGCTGTGAACGCTCTAAACACTAGTATATGAATGTGTAGAAGACCAGCTGACGGTAGAAGCCTGCTTTCGATGGCCAGCTTCAATTTCAATTACACTTGACATTCTATGCTGTGTGAGAATAAGATACAATGAAGAAAAATCTGCAAAAATAAAAATAAAAAAATGAACAGAAATAAATTTGTATTAAAAAAAAAAAAAATACTAAAACCACATGAGCGCGGAAAGTACATACACATCTGGCAAAGCTGAAAAAAATTCCCAATATATCTGATTAATTGCAAAGGAATTGTGGAAAAATAAAGTAAAATAAAACCCAAATTTATATGCGGAAAAGTAGTTGTTAGGTTTATTTGCATATGTGTTTTGCTTTAGAGATTTGCTTGTCGTAACTAATTTTAAATTTTTTTTTTACATATGTACTTACACTTGTGATAGCTTGTAACGACAGGACGTATGAGCAACATTTCTATATGATCACATCCGGCAATAAAAAGCTAAACTAGTATAAAAAGATTCTAGTTCAATACTAGTCTGAACTCAGACCAATTGGATGAATAACAATTCCCACTATACCGCCATTGGTGTGTTGTGTTAATTGGAGCGCATTACGAATTTTTTTTATTGGACACGCTCTGTCGCAGTGGGTAGGTCGAGAACGTAGGGGTTGATATTTTTAGTTATATGTCTGCGATGTAGAAATTACACATGCGTAAATGATCTGGTATTTAACAGGTAAATAAAATCCGATCCTAAGGTGTGATGGTTTCCGATTCTACGTTGTTCTGAAAAGTAAATTCTAACCTTCAGTTTGTTAATAAACAATACCAAAATTATTGTCGTACGAAAAAGAATAAGTATTACATATTCATATTATTTATAACATTTGTATGTACGTGTGTGTATATTAGTGTTTTACATCATTATGTAATATCATTTTTTGAGAAATTACTGTTTATTGTTAATGCTTTAAAAAAAAAGTTCACTCATACGCAACCCACGTTGACACTAAGTTAAATGAATTTCGAGATAAGTATGTACCTCATAAAGTACTGATTAATTGATTTGAATTTTTTTTTGAATATTCAAAACAAGTTTGCGTATCTAAAAATTATTTGTATTTTGGTATTTTCATCCAACTCTTTACTACTTTTCTTCTTTTATGAGCTCCCTGAGTTTTTGTATAATCAGCTTGAATCAAGTAACCATTGCAATAATATTGACCTAGACATTTTTGGATCTAACATTAAAGTTATATAATTAGTAGTAGAAATATTTTTATTAACAAAAAATACTATGCAATAAAAATTGTACCACTTGCAATCTCAAAAGGTTCTCATTCGGTTTTAATAACAACTAAGCATTTCAATCATTATTTTTTTGCAAATATTTTTGACTTAAATTCTATCAGTATTTCAACGAGTATTATTTGCTTTAATACATCGTACTGTATACCAACACGGCACGAAGAACATAACATACAACTACTCGAGTATTGTCGATTTACTCGAGTAGTTTAACTAGTGATGAGGTTCGTCAATAACTATGGGTAATTATTTTAAAATGTTGTATGAGTGACCGAACACTATTCTACGAATTTTTCCCATCAGTGCTGACGTCTAATTTTTTTTGCGCACCCTTAATTATATTGCGTTTTGCAATTTTCTTCATTTATTTGCTTCTGGTGCAAATATGCTGATAAGTTTAAAGTCATGAAATTTTGTGTATCCATTCATTGTTCATATAAGTATACATTCGTACATATCTGCATATTAAATATGTATATCTTTTTTCATTCACTTATTATCACTAGGAGAATTTGTTTCCAAGCGCATATTTCTGTCAGACTCTGAAGTTTTACAAAGTACAATTGTCCAGTGTGCATTTGTCTATATATGTACATATGGGTATATGTATTAGTGCGTGCGTCAGTAGGTCAATTGAAAGTAAAGAAATAAATAAAATCCTATAAAATAATAAATAAATGCCTATTTACTACAACTAATATGTGAGACGATGAGCTGTGAATTTGAGTCACACAAAAAAATACAGTGACTGTATATGCATGTGCGACGCTAAAGTTTATTCAGGGTTCAGTTTAATTAAAATTGCGAATTTTATGCGTACGCAGATTTTCAAGGTTCCATTCTTGACATATGTAAGTAAAGAAGTACATACATATGTTCATGTAGAAATATTTAATGTATTATAATAAATAGTAAATTGAAGAGGCGGCCCTGGTAGCCGAGTGGTTAGCATTGCGGCCGCCCCTCAGCAGGGAATGTTAAGCCTTCTGATCTGAAATAAAAGCTTCTCATAAAAATTCATCGGCCGTTCGGAAGAGGCTTAAAATAAACTTTAGGTCCCTCCATTTGTTGGTAAAAACATCAACACGCAAAACCACAAATTGAAGGAGGAGCTCGGCCAAAAATCGCTTCAGCGGTTACAAGCACCAAATACATATAAATATATATAAAAAAAAAAAAAAAACACTTGCCTGATTGAAAATACATACGAGTATATATCTAATAAGCTTTAAAAAGTTACTTATACCAAGAATAAATGGTCCTTTTTTCTATTTTTTGTTATTTTATTATATTTTTTAATTTAATGAGATATATTTCCCCTTATATACTTTTGTATAAGGCAGCACTTCATATATTGTTTCTTTTATTGTTCATATAATGGGATTTCCTATAGGGGTGAAATCTTACTAGTTTTGGCCATTTTTATAATGTCAAGATCTGTAATTTTTTCATTTTATTCATTAATGTTTACAATTTCATCATGGCAAGATATGTATACTCAAGAACAACGTTTACAAATTATTCAATATTATTATCAAAATAATTGTTCTGCAATTGCAACTTTTCGTGCACTTTTGCCATTCGACGAATCGTTGAAAATTTCAAGCGTACATTTTCTTTGCATAATTTTCAAGTACCAATAAGATAAAGAACCGGTCGAAGTAATGAAAATATTGCTGCCGTTCTGGCAAGTGTTGCTGAAGACTGCAATTTGTCGATTCCAAATCGTTCTAAAGAATTGGGACTGTCTCAAACCACAGCCTGGCGGATTTCGAGAAAGAATTACGGCTTGCATCCGTATAAAATTATTCTCACTCAATAACTGAAGCCATTGAACCACCATAAACGTCGCGAATTTGCTGATTTTGCCTTGGAACAACTTGAAAACGGTAAAGATCTTTTTAGGAAAATCATCTTTACCGATGAGGCTCACTTTGTGGTGCGGTAAATTAACAAAACTGTCGATTCTGGTGTGAAGAAAATCCACAAATTATTCATGAACATTACATTACATTCACCTAAATTGAAAGTTTGGTATGGTTTTTGGTCTGGTGGAATCATTGGTCCGTATTTCTTTCGAAATGAAGCTGGTAGCACCGTTACTGTCAAGGGAGAGCAGTATAGATCGATGATAACCAACTTTTTATGACCACAATTGGAAGAAGTTGATCTTAACAACAGCTGTTTCCAACAAGACGGGGCTACGTGTCACACAGCACGTGTGACAGCCGAAGTTGTCATTTAACACCATTAGACTACTTCTTGTGGGGTTATGTGAAGACATTGGTCTTTCGAAATAAACTAGACTCTCTTAAAGCTTTAAAAGTCAATATTGAACATGATATTCATGACATACGACTCGATTTAGTGGAAAAAGTGCTCAAAATTGGGTTCATCGAATTCGTTCCTGCAAAAGAAATCGTGGAGGCCATTTGAATGATGTTATATTCAGAACTTAATTGTATCGATTGTACTTCACATTAAACAAAAACATTTGAATTTCCTTAACAATTAGTGCTTGTGTGTACGCTTTTTTGTCTACATTGTATTTTTTCAAGTAGTTCGACCTGTTTAATATTCTTTGTTTTCTATGTCTTATTTTTTCCTTTTAGCAACTCCTCAACTGGCAAACGTTACATTAGCAATACTTGTATTGGCGTTTACAAGCGTTATCACATCTGCAATGAACAGGTAATTTGAGCGGTCATGTACCGCAATAAATATATAACTACATATATACCCATATATATGTATGAACAATCAGTTTTTATTTTATAATGTTATCTGCTCATACTTATTTACATATTTTACGAGTAATTTTCCTCTCGATCTATCTCTCTTCATAGCCTTGCTCAGCTGCCTTCGCCGACTTCCGCGCTGTGCAATGTGCTGCATTCAATGATGTCGATTTTCAGGGACAAAAATACACGTGGGAGCCTTATATTAAAGGTTAGTAAATGGGAGAACACTTTTATTTAATCATTATGAATTTTATGAAAAATAAAAGAAGATAATACTTTATTTTTCTTAAGTGGAAAATATATTTTTATTTTAATTTCTCAACCGCTAGAAGATGCTGAATGTGAATTGAATTGCAAACCTCTCGGCATGAAATATTTTGCTACACTAAATTCATCGGTCATTGATGGAACGCCTTGTTTTCGTCCAGCTGAATATTATCGTTCAAACTATAGGCAACGTGCTATGTGCGTGGATGGTGTCTGTAAGGTAAGTAAATTTAGGCGGCACGAAACCGCTAAGCTGGGCAGTGAGTTTATTATTTTACCTTCATTACCATTTATAAAAATTTGTACAAAGCATTTTTCCGTGATTCATCAAATCAATTTATTTATTTCCTTAAAATTATAAATTATTATTAATTTAAAATTAGTATATGATTCTTATGATACATATTGTGACGGAAATCCCAAATACAGATTGAATGAGTAGCAGTGTAAAGGCAATTCCCCGAAAAGGACAGAAAATAAAGAAGCGGCAGTAAGATGCAAATTACCCTTACCAAGGACAAACAAAAGGGTAGACAGTGTAAAGGGAATTCCACGTCGTTAAGGATAAACGGAGCAGCTGCAGCTACCGCAGGCAAATGAATAATCAGCCTATCTTTAAGCGCGTGAACAGAATGTTTGGGTCATCTACAGGTATAAAAAGAGCGGCAGCCGCTATCACAAGAAGAGACGAGTAGACAACTTAGTGGAGTTAACATTGCTGTGAGCTGTGTGTGTTTTAGAAACGGATAAGCTGAGTGAAGCAGATAATACTTGTGTATCATAAATATTGGCTATAGTAAAGAATTGTAATTATCAAAGACTTAATAAACGTTGAGTTAATTCCTGTCGGTTAAGAGGCCAAACGAACAAATCTTGGGAGCAATCCAGTGACTCGAAGGATTTGGGAAATCATCGAGGTAGCAACGAAAAACTTTACAATATCTAAGAGTAGATTCATTGAAGTGCTCAATTTGGGTGATAAACTCGCGGCCGTAATAGTCGAGTGCTTAGCAGTACTTACTACTATTCGGAAACTCAGGGTTCAGGTCCTGGCCCAACAAACTTACAAAAATTATAGAAAATTAATTTAAATAAACAAAATTTGTTTTTCTAATTGCTGCCGCCCCTCGAAGGGCTATTTCTAAAGTCCATCAGCCTTTTTGAGGCGGCTTATTATGAGCTGAGGGTTTCTCTATTTGTTGGAAGGGCAGGAGAAGGGTTGGCTAAAAATCCTTTCAGCGCTTCTATATATATAAAAATAATCCCCATTTCCCTTGATCACGGCTTCATCCATGAGCGGTTATATTCAAATTACATCCAAATTATCCTAATTTTTGTTTGTCTGTCGGTGATCCCTTTCCCTAAATAAATATTTGAAGCAGATTTAACTTTTTTCCTGATCCATGGTCAATTTGACTATCATCTGAAATTTACCCAAATCGAAGCATAAATCAAATTTTTTCTCAATTAAATCGGTCCACAGCCTGGAAATCATCAACCACGTAAATCGAACCAAAAATAAGATTTCGAATAGGTCGGCCCATGGTCCACTTGCCGGAGAGAAAAATGTACCTATGCACCAAATTTCAAGCAAAACGAACTATAAATAGGATTTTTTCGAATAGGTTTCTCCCTGGCTCATTTTCCGGTATGAAGAATAAATAAATACCTATTCGTAGACATAACGAATCTATATGCGAAATTTCATTAAAATTGGTTCATGCGTTGTGGAGGAGTTCGAGGATAGACACTGTGACAGGAAAATTTTATATACATATATAGATATGATTTCGAATAGGTAGGTACATGGTCCATTTCCCAGAGAAAAAAGTAGTGTTCCTGCTAATCTAAGCAAAAAACTTCGTAAACTCAACGAATATATGTACGAAATTTCATTAAAATCGGTTCACCCGTTTTAAAGGAGTTCGAGGACAGGCATTGTGCAGGAGAATATTAAATATATAGATAAGATTTCGAATATTTTGGCCCATGGTCTACTTCCCGGAGAGAAAAGTAGTATTCCTGCTAATCTAAGCAAAAAGCGGTTACGTGATTGATACAAAAAAATTTCAGTTCAATCGGTGCAGAACTTTTTGAGGTTTTGAAGCATACACAAACCAATATAACTTATTAATATATATATATGCATTTAAAGAAATAATGCGTAAAATAGTGTAAAATAATTAAAAAAAAAAAAAATATTTTTAATTTTTGTAAAACACAATTTTACCAAAAATATATTCAATTAGAGAATTTTGCATACATCTCTTATGTGCATGTTGAATATTTGACATTATTGGGTACTTTTTTGGCGATTAATCGGCCTAGTATGTTGAGTATATATGTATAAAACCTCGACCTGCTGGTAACACAACAATTTGTCGATTACATGTATATTCAAGCGCTGCATACTTTTAGGCAAACACGATCGTTTTAACAGAATTTAGTGGACAACTGTAATGTAAATTAAAATGATGTTTGAACAAAAGCAAACTGGTAACTGAATTAAAAAAAAACGAATAAAGTTAATAACAGAATGGAGCAATTGTTGCAACATAACAGTTTAATGTTAATTAATATTGTTAATGAACAGATTATTTTCATTAGCAGAAAATGTTAATTGCAGAATAAATTTACGATTTTCAAATTGACATTTTACAGAGCTTGTCTGAATTTTCAGCCCTTTTGAAAGCGAGGACCGATATAAATATATCTCTTTTAGTTAAGTTTCTGAAGGACTTAAATAAAAATAGTTAAATTCCATTTTGTGTGAAAAATTCACCAATTAATTTTAAAATATGTGTTCTTGCCTTCACAAAACTTGAGATAGGATTTAAATATTTTATATATTTAAAATTTTTGGAGTTTAGAAACAATACTTTCATATCAGAAATATACTCGGAGGGCTTGATATTCCCTTCCGCGGAGCGACCGCAATTAAACAAATGAATTCTCCATCATTTTGGCGGTCGGTCGGACTAGGACTCGAACTCTGGCCTTCCGAATGTCAGTACGCACTGCAAGTCACTCGGCTATTGCGGCCACCGAGCTTATTTAATATATTTACTATACCTTAAAATAACGTCTGTCTTATGTACGTTTGTGTATATTTGATTAGAAAACTTCTTTCTCACACTAATGCAGTCAGAGCAATCGCTACACTTTCTTGGCAGCTGCTTTCAATTACATACAATTGAGTAATTTGCAACAGCAGTGGGTGAGCCGCTTGTCACTTTCGCTGGCTTGCGAATCAAATCAAGTGGTATGGAAAATATTTGCCAGACATTTGATTTGAGGAAATGAATAATATACAACTCCTCAACCATTTGACCTATATTATTAGTTTGCGATGAAAAATTAAGCAAGGAAATTTATATGTGAACTCTTTGACGCCTTCGAAAACTCAAATTACCCAATTTAACCGCAGATTTTCATTGCATCAACGCCTCAATGTATGCCGCACACATAATTAATTGATCAAAAATAGCGACTATTATACATTTATATTCATTAAATATCAATACATATATAAGTATATGCGTACATATGTATAAGAATTTCAGCATATTTATTATAGACATTATATGTCGAGGTAAGCCTAAGCTGTTGTGTTTGCGGTTTTAGTACTTTGCAGTGGGTTTCTGGTTCAAAATACAATACAAGTTATGAAATATAGTTATGTAGTTATTTTCACCACCATTATTGCTGCTTGATTGATCAATAATTATTTTGCAGACTTATTATATTTCGTAAGCCACAAATTGTTATATTTTTATTTGTAGCTATTAATAAATTTTCAAGGTTAATTTAAAGTATTAAATAAATTAAATACTATTAGAGCACATTTTGCCGCAGAAGTTAACCCGGCGCACACGTAGCCTAATGGTTTAACCTCTAGTTCGTGCTGTGGATATCCCAAGTTCGGATCCGGTTCCAGAGTGTCTGGAGGGAAGTCTGATGAGGAAACGCGGTATTTTCCGAAATAGCTATAACCTCTACCACTTATCGTAGTAATTTTTTCACTTTTCCAAAAACAAAATATGGTATGACATAGCCAAAAAACAAACATATTACATCATTTAACTTCATCGCGTTTTAATTATTTTATACAATTAAATATTATTGTTTTTTTTTTATTTTATTTCCTTTCTTTTGTTTAATATTATTTGATTTTACTTTATTTTATTTTATTTTGTTTTATTTTATTTTATGTTATTTCCTTAAGGAGTCAGGTGGGTTTGAAAATTAAAAAAAAAAGATTTTTATGTCTTACTAAATTGGAAAATATGTTAAAAATATTCTCCTAAAATTTCAAATCGATCGGACGCCTGTGTCAATTTGAAACTTAAAACGCGTTTATCTCAAAACTCTATTTTTTAAGTCATCCAATAACGAGATTTATCTGTGTACTAACGAAATATTTTAGGTTTTTTGATTTTAAAAGAACCAATAATGAGATATGCTGTCCATGCGAGAGCATTTTCTTTTGAGACGTCAAGGGAGATGAGGTACCAACGGCTGAGTTTTCGGAATTTTTGAATAAAAATTTCACAAAATACTGTTTAAATATATATCTTTGATATCATGAATTGTTTAAATAAAATATATGATTGTATATATATAAAAGGATAGTGAAATTTCCTTTTTTAACCTCTGAAACCCACCTAACCCATTTTATTTTATTTTATATTATTTGTTTTTATGTTAATTTTTTATATTCGTTTTTTTTTCATTTATTTTCTTTTGTTTTTTAATTTTATTTTATTTTGGTTTTATTCTGTTTTTTATTTTCCTTTATAATATTTAATTTTATATTATTTATATCATTTTATTTATTTTAATTTTTATTTAAGTAACTTTATTTATTTATTTTATATTAGTTAGTTTCATTTATTTTTTTATATATATTTATATAATTAAATTAAATTAATTTAATTTAACTTAGAATTTTAATTTATTAAATTGTGCTAAATTTTTTTTATTTAATTAATTTAATATTATAATTTTTAATAAATTTAATTTTATTTCGATTTATCTTTATCTATTTTATTTTATTTTTTCATTATTGTGTTTGGCATTTAACTATAATTGTTTAAAAACCGTAAGTTAATAGAATTCTTACAGATTCTTAAAGATTGAAAGCTTTCTTGCTCCCATCTTCACATAATTCAGTGAACTGTTTAACAAAATTGTTTCTTTTTTGTATTGATCTTTCTGAGCACATCAGCAGCACATTTCATTAAGTACCGGCTTTTATCTGTTTGTAATAGATAATGTGGCAGCAGTAAATTTTCATACATATATATGTATGTATGTGCATACAACGATAACCACAAGTAGCTTTCGCTTTCATGCTCTGTTAATTATTTCTTCCCCTTCAAATTCTTATCGACAAAAGTCAATGCAGCAATTTTATGAGGTTTTAAGTTTTTGTGCTTAGGTTAGTGCATTTTACTCTCGTTCGTTTAAATGTATTTGTGTGTACGGCTGGTATTTTTTCAATGGTGTTGTTTTTGTATCGTTTTACGTATCGTTTTTATTTTGGATACCTTCTTGTGGTTTATGAGTTCTTTTAGCTCTGCAAACCTCTGACATCATCGTGGGAGTTTACATCACGTAGAGTGTGAGTGTGAAAATATATGAAATTTTTTTAATTTAAGCATAGTCTACTCCTTATTGAAATCTTAGTCCGTCTCCATAAATTAGTTCAATGGCCATGAGATGATATTTTATTAAAAATTTAATTCATCATTAAAACGGAAGTCGAATAATACATCGAAACTGGCGGGGAACTCATTAATGACTTCTTCCAGAAAATGTTTGTCACGGCTTTACGTTGTCTCATTTAGAATTGAACGGTGGGGAAGAAATGAGGCATATCATCCAGATACTTAAGGAACAAGCCCTAGGATTAGAGTTTTGTGGCCATGACATGGTTCACCCAGAAAGAAAATTTTTCTCAGAAAACTGTATTTAATTACTTATTACAACTTACCTCGGAATTCAGAAAACAGAGCATGTTCTCTCAAGGATATTCTTTACTTCCGGCCAATCGCTGATTTTAGATTTGATTTGGTTTCTTACATGAGATTTAGATCATAACTACATTTCTCCGAAGTTAAAAGGTTGATATTCCCTCTTTTATATGTAGCTAGGTTGAGATATATTTATATTAGGTATTCCAGATATATATTTTGGTTTTTATATATACATATGTATATAGTCCCTTTTTAATTTAATCTTTTGAGAAAAAAGCAAGTTTATAAATTCGGTACCGAGAATTAACTGACTCATACACATTTTTTGCGCGATTCTTTACTTTCATTCATTATCATTCCACTATGTGCTTGGTTTAAGATTGTGTGCAACTCGCCTTTACCCACATCTGCTATGAATCGAAGTACAATAACAATAAATTATATGCTGTTATTATCTTTAGGTTTCCAAACTGCAAATAATTGCAAATTTACATACATATATACGTATTTGTATAGCTAAATATGTATGTAGCGTCATTTCAAAACAAGTGGCTATCGCTATGCTTCTACGCTGAGTCAGAAGCCATCAACTAACAGTATCATTTGAAGTACATAAATGTATATGAAGTATAGGTTTTCTTTAAAACTCCTCCATTAATGAAACACAGAGCATCATTTACTCCCAACTGCCAAATTGACTCACTCAGCGGCTAAATATGTATGTCTCAGCCAACCAAGTAAGCGCCTGATCAAAGGGATTGATTGTAGATGAAAAATTTAAAATGCTATCCCATACTATATGTTCAAATGCTATACGAACGTTATGACAGCAAAGTTCAGAAAGATGTCCAAAACTTTACGGAGTGTGTCTATTAATATGATTGTGGCCGTGACTGTGCTGCTTGTTCGCCTGCTGATCGAACGTGAGACCGTCTAAACGTTCTCCAGCGTTCAATTGCGCGCTGTGATCGGTTAGATCGTAGAAAATACCGATTTTCAATTTCAATATCAAAACGAGACTAGCGCGTGCTGGACGTGTATATTTCATAACGGTGTCGATTCGAACGGGCATGTTTAGCGAGTATACACGTCAACTAGTATACTTGTAAAATATTTTTAAAGCAAATTTATTTATTTCGGCGGTAATATTTGAGCAGTGTGCTTGTGTTGTTGAAGCGATTGATGGTGCAGTTTTTGAGTTTTTATATTGAGCTAAATCTAAAGCGTTGAGAGCGACTTCCGTGTGCTGGACTATTTGATTTGTATTTAACTTTTTTTTTACATATATATTTACATTTTATATGTGTTATATGCTGATTGATTTGATTCGATTAGACTGTGATATGAAAGAGGGCAACCACTTGATTGAAGGAAATTTGATTTGTTTGATTTGCCACAGTGGACTGTTAACCAGAAAGTCAAAAAATTCTGAACAGAATTAAATACTAATTTAAAATAATGGAAATATACTTAAACTGAATCTGTGCAACAAACCCGATTAGCATTTCGAAATAAGACATTTTGAAAGATAAATTTTTGATGATATAAACGTAACATAAAACAACATTCGGTCAAAAGAATAGTTACTAATATATGTATATATAAAGTTTTTTTCAATTTATTTTTCCTTAATTACTTTTGCATTATTAACTAATTTATTTAAATAATTTTGCAATTACTTCGAATTCTTTTTTATGCCTTTTTATATATTTTTGTTACTTTTAATAAAGAGTAATATTTTTTAAAAGATACACCAAATAAAAATTAAAAAATTCAATATTTCATACATGAAATACAATATATGTACAACTCCAACGAGTCTCACTTATATGATACTACTTCCACAGTGTTACCATATTCGCTACTTACTACCAAAACTATACTGCGACATTCTTAATTGTGTCTCTAGTCTGAAAAACACTGCGGTTATCTTGGAAAGTTAAAGTAGTTGTTTTGCAGATGACTGACAGATTACATGCTACACACATCCTCTATATTTTCTTTATTTCTAGTCCTTTAACAGACCTCGATTGAAGGCATGCGCCGCAAAAGAGCAATGTCCTAATAGCAGCCTGATGTCTGGTCTCTTTTACACTGGTAAAACCCTTGTAGATTTCGTGTCATGTTTTTGCACATATTTTTCGTGATCCTGCAATGCTTGCTCGTTCCCAAAGTGTGTTCGAGTGAAGAATCACTATCTCTTTTCGTGCGTTTTTACTAAATGGAACTCGTAAGTTCTAGTTAAATTTTTCCCTAAAACCAGTTCATCAGCTATCTCATTATCTTCAATGCCCACATGACCTCACAAGGAGTCAATTTGAACCTTTTATGTTTTTCTTTGTTCTATATTAATAAAAATGTATTCTCTTTCTATAAAGGCTTGCTCCCTGCAGTAGTGTTGCCGCAATTTTTATTAAAATAAAAATATGTATTTTGACTTGAAAGATAATGTAATGATTTGGCAGTTGAAAAAATCGTTTATCTCTTTAATAATTGATTTGAAAAATTTTAAACTATAATAATACGACTTTCTATTGATCTTTTTCCTACAATTTTTGACCCTTTTTTTAAAGAATAAATTTGTAATATTTTCAACTGAAAAAAAAATATTTCTCAGCATACCATTTTTGAATTAATTTATATATATTTTTATTTCTGCAGATTTAAATGTGATACAAAACACTTTCAAAATATTCAAGAAGAAATAAGGAACATTTTTTTTATCTTTCTGTTGAAATAAAAATCGTTAAGCCGTTTTTTTGAATATCCCTGATTCTTTACTTATTATTTAATACTTTTTTAAAAGTAGTTTTTTAAGTAAGTATCGAAAAATAACAGCCTTACCTTTTACTTACTTTTATAGTTTTTTAAATTATACATATTCTTGAATAGAATTTTGTTTTGACAGAAAACAAATAAATTTGTTTACAAATATATACAAATTGGAAAACGCGTTAGAAACTATTTATAAAATTTTAATATATTATTTTGGATTTTTACAAGGCTTTAAATTGAAAAAATTCAGTTTTGTGTTTAAATTGATATAAATAATTCTTTGCTGAATGTAAGTACCTTTTTAGCCTATTTAGCTTCTATACTCGTAAATGTATATCTCATGATCCAGAAATTTTTAATTATAAATTAAAGTGACATACATACATACCTGCATACTTTGGTAATTGTTCAATGTCACATGTTTGTGCTCTATTTTTTGGTGTAGTTAAAAAAAACATATTTTTTTTGTTATATTGTTATTTTGTCGGCAGCCGTAGACATGTCAGCAGTTAATTGAAATTTGTTCCACCTTATTGGCAATTATGTTACTATTATTTATATACATACGCATATATGTATGTATGTATGCTATTTATGCACAACATTTTGTTAATTGTATTTATTGTTTAACTCTTGTCATGTTTTTGCTATCGAAAAGATAAATTGCAATAAAATGAGAACATCAAGCGCGTAAGCGTGTGAATGTGTTCCAATGTATATTATGTATTTATCCAATGCACACGCTTCATATGTTACAGCAATCGAGTGTACAATTCTTCTTCATTAATACATATTTTCATAACCCACAAAAACCATGTAGAAAATTAAACGGAAATGAAAAATACTCGTAATATATTTTTGTGCATATTTAAATTATTTTTTTTGTGGGAATTTTTATGTTTTAATATAAATATCCATTGAAATGATTTTTAATATTAAAATACATATAAATTTAATGTAATTTAAGGAAAGTAAATAGTAAGTAAAATTTTTAAGCTTTAAACAGGAGGTCTTAATTATTTTCCTATAGTGCAGTTATTTAGATTTTGCCTTTTGGAATTCTTCTTTTTCTAAGAGTTAGATTTTCTATTCTTGTTTTTTCTTATATTTTCCTAAAAAGTTATCATACTTTTTCCAATTTCCTAGATTTTCACAAAATCTTCAGCCGGCAATAATTATATTTTTAATAAATGAAAAATATTACGAATAAATAGTAGGAAATGCACAAGCTTAAATTTATTGTCACATGTGTTTACATCAAATATACATATTTACCGACAGAATGAATTATATTAGTGCATCTGAACAAATATTATTTATTCGAAGAGAATATTTTATTGTTTTATTTGCAATTTTATTTTAGACCACTCCTCTGAAAGGAATAAAGCATAAATGATATTATGTTTTATTAGACTGATCATTTGAATTGTAAATAGTGTTTATTGAATTTTACAGCAGAAAACTGATTTAGAGAAACGAGCTACGTGTTTTAGAAAAGTTACTTGAACATTTCTTAAAATAAGTTGATTTTGGAATATCAAATCTATTTTCTAAAGTCTTCATTAAGTTTTCCAAAACTATATTGACCTTTTGGAATTAAAATATTTCTAATAGTATTGTTCCCGCCTTATAGCTAAATAAACCAACTAAACGAATTCTAAAATTTTTCTATCTGTCTGCACGTTTGTATGCAAAACACTCAAGAACTGAGACATTTCATTAAGCAACGTTTTAGTTAATTATTATACCCTGAGAGACTGAAAATCGTGCTTCAAAATTCCAATTTGTTTGGCGTACAATCGCAAGTACATCATCCCTCGTATCAAATTATCTTATGAGACTTAAGCTGCCGCAGCAAATATGCATATATGTACCAAGCCAATAAATAAATTAAAGCATTTTGTAAAAACATTTTTAATATGAAATTAATAATATATCTGAGCACCAGATTTCAATCATTCAACACGATCTATTCTGTCATATTTAGATTAGTTTTGTAATCTGTAAAAAAGAAGTGAAACTGTACAGAGTATTATTAAAACCGCGCATAAACTTAAATTAAAAAATAATAATAATATGAAAAATTTGGTAAAAATGAACGCAAATATGTACATGTAAATAACAATTTTCATTTTTACTATAAAATGTCTGTAGATTATTTTTTTATGGCTTAAACATCAGAATGACCGTATTTAAATATTAATTGTTTAATAAATTTCGACATTAAATGTTTGACGTAGGTGTTGATCATATAAAATACTTATATATAAATATGTTAATACAAATTCAATATTAATCCGAATTGAGTTTATTTTAATCTGCTCCAAAAATACGGTTTAAGCGATATTGTTTTTGTATAAAAATAAATGAAAATATAATAAAAATAAATGTATACATAATATAATAATATGAGGAGGAATTACACATTTACATATTGCGATGAATATGTATATATGTATTATTGTATTTTCGGAAATCTATGAAATTAGCATTTTCATGCTTAATTCCATTAACCACATTTGTTGCACGACTTATTATGCAATAGAGACTCATTAAAATATAATATGGTGTTTATATCCCATTTACTATTTCCAAAGGGTTTTAAAGCAATTTTTTAACTGAAACTTATTAAAAACGCAAATGAAATGTATAACAGCTAACCTTTTTATTACAACTAAACATTTTCGTTTTTATTAACGTATGTGCGTATATAAATTCCAAAAATATAATAAAATAGAATTAGCCAAACAAGCATATTAAAATGATCTTAGTCGTGGTCATCGAATTTCTTTTCATCATGCCTTTGGCTATATTTATGCTTAAATTCATCTACAATACATTTATTATATACATATACGTATATGTATGTGCGTAGTACGTAGAACATGTTAATAATGCTGAGGTGTTAGACAGCATTCACTGATCTACAAACAATTTTAAATGGACACTCCAGAAACGAAAGCAACATAAATTTATTAAATGACTTGTCAAACATATGCTTGACTGCTTATTATGCTAAAGTAGCTATAAACAAATTAAGTTGGAGCTTTTTTCAATGTGTAGCATTATTTCAGTGGTAATCGATAACAGATACTTCAATAAATTTTATAAAAGTTTTTTTTTCTGTTTTTTTTACTTGAAAAAATATGCTCAATACTATAAGCTAAATATTTTCAATTACAATGATATTAGAATTTTATGTTCAATGCCATTTTTTGTTTACTTTTTTACTTTTTTTATAGGTAGTTTTTATACATTTGGATTCTCATCACGCTTTTCAATCGAATATTTTGCAAAACTTTGCTATTGCTAAATTTTATCACTCTTTTCTACATATTTACTTATCTCCTCAGTTGTTTACATACGACATATTTGCAATCCTTCTATTTAGTTCGGAATGTTTGGTAGTTATTATTATTTTTTAAATTTATTTTTTAAAGCTTCTTAATCCGTTTAAACTGCTCAACAATAACTGATTTGGTATTCTGTTTGCTTGCAAAATTGTTGACATCAATATAGTTAAAAGTATCAGCAATGATATAAGTATTTCAGACTTTACCTTTTCTCGTTTTTGGAAATGCTAAGTTGATCTATGAATTTTAAATATATTCTTAACATAGTTGGTGGTCGGCTATGTCAATAATGCTAGTTGGCGACTGCGGACTATACGTAAGTAAGTCATATGGCCTCCAGATTACTGCAACCACCTGGAAATATTAAGCCAGGAACATTCATATCTCTAATTTTCAGATGTTTTTGGACCTAGTATGAAACTATAAATGAACGTATTTTTATTTCTTTTATGGTTTTATGTATTTAAAGCTAATCGCATTCATGTTTCACTTAATTAATGCAAATAATTCCGTCCTAGCAGTCATAAATTTCACACTTTATGTCTAATTAATTTAAATATATTCATAGCTGTGTTGTTAAGTATTTACTTTTGTTATATTATACAACAAATCATTGCAATTTTATTACCACGTTATTATTTATTGCAATAGTTGTTAGTTATGACATTTTATGTTCGCAATGATATTGCGAAATTGTTAATTGAGGTTTAATTTATTTTATATACTTTGTAGCGAATATTTAGAAAAATTAGAGAAAAAATCGAGTTTTTTCATAACTAAAGATATGAAATTTATATTACAGATTTTTGCATAAAGTTAGACGTATTACGAAATTTATATATATTTATAAATACTTAAAAACTTGAAATCAATTGAAATGGTACATTTATTGAATAATAAAGGTACAAATAATGTTAAACATACACATATTCATTTTATAGTATAGAGTATTGTTTTCCTAGTCATTATTATGCAACATTCCTTTTTTTTTTTGCTGGCGTCGACACCTTTTAAGCGATTATAGCCGAGTTAATAACCAGTAGTTTCTTCTTTTCGCCATATGGTGCCAATTTCAGACACCAGCTGCAGCTAGGTCTTTCTCCACCTGATCTTTCCCAGGTACTGCACTGAGTACTTTCAAATCTGGAGTGTTCTTATCCATCCGGTCAACATAACTTAGCCAGTGTCGCCGTTGCCAGTGCGTAAGGGACAATAAATCTTCCGTAAAACCTTTCCATTGAATACTCCCAAAACCAACTCATCGATGCTGTTATCATCTTGAAACTTGCAGAGTTTGATCTTTGTTAGTCTTACAAAAAATTAATACGAAACAATTTGTTTCGGGCCACCGCAAATTAAGGTATCCCGTGCGAAATTTTATGTCTGAAGGGGGCTTAACAAATATTGAGTGGAGAAAAATATTGCATATAATAATATTAATATGGAAATTAAATTTGAGACTCGTGTTTATTATGTGGATAGCATTTAAAATTTTTTTTCAAATATTTGAAATATTCTGAGAAAGAAGTTTATTATCCTTCTCAATCTTTCATAACTGAAAGGTCAGCGATTTCCAACCAACAAATATTTTTTAATAATAAAATTTAAAGCTTCAGATATTATTGTAATTATTAAAATCCAGTGCAAAACTACAAAGCGAAGCGATCAATATTTGCATATTCGTAAAGCCCACAAAAATGATGTGGATCAGTTTGCAAAAATTTTCGGTCAAGTTAAACCTGTCATCACTCAAATCGGGTATTAGAATAATAATAATATGTTCGATTAATAAACATGAACTATAAATTTATCACACATTGCTGACAAGCCGACACACAAGACAGACAATCAGAATCAAAGCAACCCAAAGCCGACGTCAAACGCTTGTCTACAAACTATCACTTTGGTGTATTAAATGTAGACACACAAACACACTCGCATTCATACTAAATTACCACTTGAGATGTTGAGCGCCACAAATAAGGTGGTGGCTGCAAGTCATTCAGCAGCTTTACCATTTTCGAAATTCACTCAAAATGGGTTAATTACTCTCTTCGTCTCGTTTCGTTTTAAAAAGGAAGTCAGCTACAATCACATTTGCATTTTCCTCAAAGGCGTTTAGAGATTTAATTTTATTATTTTTATTATAATTTGGCATTTTTCATCAATCTTAAGATTTTCCAATAATTTTTAGCGCCATATTTGGTTATAACATTTGCATCATTAAATGTAATGGTTTTTCGATTACAATACACCTGCGTCATAACCATATTGAATTGCACAAATGCGAGTGCAGAAACCATGGATCTGCCAACCGCAATAACCGCATGCGAATACATATTCTCCTCTACATCTTCATCATTTTTCAATTGTTATTCATCAACATATTAATGCAATCGATTATATGTGGTTGAATCTTAAACTACATATTAATTTACTAGCCATTTTTAGCATAGCACTTTGAGTAAATTGACGGTATATTGGAGGATTGAAAAGCTATGAGTTTATAGAAATTTACACATATTTGTATATATGTATGTGCATGTATTTAATATATTGTTTTAAGGTCGTATAAGGTCGTATATAATTTGACGATATTTAATTGATGGCGCCAACAAAAACTATAAATTCAAAAGCATATTAGGCTTTTATATAAGTACACCCACAAATATTTGACTACAAAGAATAAATGCAATCTTTATAAAAGGTGTATTGATCAATCTGATACAACAATCAAATGGAAGAATTAACCTTATTACAGCATCTTAGCTTACATAAGTTTACTAATAATAAGTTTAATATACAAAATACCAATTGCAATATCTTAGTAGATAAAAAAAAATCTCCTCTTTCTCATTATGATTGCAGCTCGGCTTGCCGTCCTATATGTGAATTTCCTGTCAGAACATATAGAGAGTATAGTTTCGTAGATTTTCGGTAAACCGAGTTGAGTTTTCCCTTTAGTGTACATGGATTGTCTATGTGATCTTTAGTTAGAATAATATTCTTGATCGAACATTTCTAGTAAGTTTCTCTGCTTACCAATTCGCCTATATGTCCTGCGATCAGGAATCCAAATCAGCTGTTCCCTTAAGCGATCTGAGGAAAATCAGGCACACTTTATATGTTTTTATGAGCGAAACTTGGGCTTGGAACTATTGCTTTCTGATCATTCGGTTCCGGTATGCATTCTTTATAATTTTTTTCACCATCCATCACCCGTTCTACTAAAAATAAATTTCATCCGATATATACAGTGGCGGACAAAAGTCTACATACACCGCCTGTATTCGTTATGTAGAAAGTACAATCACTTTGCTGAAAAATGTAGGTATACAGTTTTATTTTAAAGCCTTTTCTAATCTCATGTATTAAAACAAATCCATTCTCTAACATAAAATAAAACAATTATGTTTAAAAAAAGAAAAAATGTTGACAAAAGTCTACATACACCACGGGTTTACCAGCAGTTATGCCGATATGCTGTGTTAATATGGCGGTTATGTACCCTTTTTTACTATTTTTTTTTAATTAAGTTTTCTAATTTGTTAGTATTGAATTTAGTTATTGTTTAAACACATTAGCATCAACAATGGCTCCTCGAAATGAAATATCCATTGACGTAAAAAATTTGGTTATTCAGCATAGAAAAGAGAAGAAATCGTATGGTGAAATTTCAAAAATTTTAAACTCAAGTCCGCCAAAGGTACAGACCATTGTAAAAAACTTTGGAAAAAATGAATCCACCAAAAATAAGCCGCGTGTTGGTCGCCTGAAGAAACTAACTCGAAGAGATATTAGCTTTGTTCAGAAAGAAGTGAATGATGATCCTAAAGATACTGCTCCAAAATTAGCCGAAAACATCGTAAGCTCATCAAGAAAGTGTGTCCATCCAAGAACAATTTAAAGAGCTCTGAAAGATAACGGCTTCCACAGTAGAACGCCACGTAAAATGCGTCGCTAAAGCACATTTAGGGAAGGGAATGGATTATTGGCAAAAAGTCTTGTTTACAGACAAATCGAAGTTCAATATATTCGGCAGCGATGGAAGAGCAAAAATTTTAGGAAACCAAACCCTGCACTTTTCTCTAAAAAATATAGCATGGTGGCGGCAAAGTAATGGTTTGGGGAGCGGTTTCGGCGTCTGGAGTTGGAAAGCTTGTTTTCATATGGGTCAGTTCAAATATAAGTCATTGTGGGAAGCTAATCTGGAGCCTTGGGTAGAAAGTTAGAAGCTCGGCGCAGGCTGGAACTTCCAAGCAACTGCCCACACCACTTCAAAGCTAAGATTTGAATGTTATTGAACATGTCTGGAAGATTTTTGAACAAAAAATTAGAAAAAATCAGATTTCCAGCTCAGCATTACTCAAAGAACGTCTTATTTAATCTTAGGATAGTATTACTTCCTCAGAATTGACAAATTTAGTAGCTTCGATGCCACGATGGCTTTAAGCTGTTATTGATGCGAACGGTGGACCAACTAAATACTAAAAAGATCACATTACCTGATATCAACCAAAACTTTTGCGCTAAGATAAGTTATGTATGTACTGTATGTAGACTTTTGTCAATGTTGGATTTACGCTTTTTTCGTCATAGCTTTACTATTTTATGTTAAAATTTTGTTGTTGTTGGTTTTTTATGATAAGGGAAAATGGTTGAAATAAACTGTATCGTTAAACTCTCCAATAAACTTTTTGGACTTTCAATTCAACGAAAACAAGGGGTATATGTAGACTTTTGTCCGCCACTGTACATGCAGCCTTAGATTTAAATTTTTTATTTTTACACCTCTATTGATTGAATAACACTGTCAGTGAGCTTTCCCTCTATTACTAATAGTTCTATTATCTCTTACATTTCATTAACAACTTTTTTCTGTCCATCCAGTTTTATATAAAGCTTTCAATTTGCGCTTTCATCATAAATTTTGTTTGTAATCAATTTCTTCGTCAAGTTCAAGTTTATTAACATTTTTTATATGATAGAATCTAAGAAGTTTCTTCAACAATCTTTATCATAAAGTGTAAACAATAAAATCTTGGTTTTATAAATTCACAGCCAGTTTTCGCATTATCCTCTATATGAACAACACCAAAAGCAATAAAACCGCAAGCAAACAATTCGGTTAATGCTACAGTAAATAGATTACTCAGAAATTTTATGCTCACACTTCACAAGTGTAAACAATCGTTGTAAAGGGTGTTTTTTTTATAGAGGTATAGAACTTTAAGTTGCAATAAAAAAAACGATGGATTATTCGATTGACATAAATTTATCCGAAAGATAATCTTGTGGCATTACATTTTAAATATGATTTCTGGCAACGTTAAACTATCGGCATTAACACGGCGAATGTTGTCTTCCAAATGGTCAAGCGTTTGTGGCTTATCCGCATAGACCAATGACTTTACATAGCCCCACAGAAAGTAGTCTAGCGGTGTTAAATCACAAGATCTTGGAGGCCAATTCAGAGGTCTAAAACGTGAAATTAGGCGGTCACTAAACGTGTCTTTCAATAAATCTATTGTGGCACGGGCTGTGTGACATGTTGCGCCGTCTTGTTGAAACCACATCTCCTGGACATCATGGTTATACAATTCAGGAATGAAAACGTTAGTAATCATGGCTCTATACGATCACCTTTGACTGTAACGTTCTGGCCACCATCGTTTTTGAAAAAGTACGGACCAATGATTCCACCAGCCCATAAAGCGCACCAAACAGTCAGTTTTTCTGGATGTAACGGTGTTTCAACATACACTTGAGGGATACCTTCACTCCAAATGCGGCAGTTTTGTTTGTTGATGTAGCCATTCAACCAGAAGTGCGCTTCATCGCTAAACATCGTTAAAATGGACGTAGTGCGCGATACGTTTTCCGCATAGAACCATTATTTTCGAAATAAAATTGCACTATTTGCAAGCGTTGTTCAGGCTTGAGTCTATTCATGATGAATTGCCAAACCAAACTGAGAATAAATCACTTGAGAGCTGGTAAATCGGTCGCCATCTTGAAAAGTAATGCCAACTTAAAGTTCTATACCTCTATAAAAAAACACCCCTTATATTTGTAACCAAGACTGTTAATGGCTTTTAAATGCAAGTGAAGTATAAAATATTTATTTTTGTAAACCACTACACCAAAGGTGTGTAAAGTACACGAATTAAAAGCACGTGCATTTAATTTAATTTAAAATAAATTGAAAACCTAAACTATTTTTAACATCTACCAAAAATGAATGTAGTTGTGTCATGAGAATTAAAAAAAAATACTTTTGAAATTTCGATTTGCTTGAATTTTAATTGGAAATTTAATGTAACTGATGGATTTTTAATTGCTGTTTAAAATAATACCAGTATTACTCACATAAATATTTCACCATATTAGGGCGTGTTTTAGGCATTACTCAGCACAAAGTATTATATACAATAAAATGAAACTCACATATATAAATGAAACTGAAACCATATCACTTTTCATTCCCATTCTCTACCGATTTGTTCTCCATTCTTGAATAGTCTTAATAGGGCTTTATAAACAGCTAATTAAATTCACATAAATTTCAGTTCGATTTGTGTTTGAATAGCGTTGCATTGTATTTTTTTCTTTTCATTTGTTTTTTATGTTTGATTTTTTTTTTTTTTTGAGTTGCGATAGGAATCAAGGTCAGTAAATTTTCGGTATTTCTAATGGTAACGGTTCATTAAATTAGGTTCATTCAAAATTTGAACTATTATTCCCATTCAACTTTGCATCTGACTCAGAACGAAATACATATACAGTGACTCACAGAAGTATTTTTTAATTGAAGACTGAAATTGAGGAAAACTAAACTTTTTCCTAGTTTTTCTTTGACCTTTTTGATAATTATGTTTAAAAAAAAAATATTGAATCAATAATATAAGCATAACAGAATGCAAAAGAAGTCGTAATTCATAACTCGTACAAGTATTTTGCTATTTTCTAAAATTAAATTTTAAAAACACTTTTAATATAGACATTATTGTGGTAATCCCAACAATATCTTTGGAATACATTCTGTACGGTTTTGTAAAAAAAGTCACTGTTATTTTTTCCATTTTGGGAGCAAATCGTTACTGTTGTTAGTTTTGGATGTAATTTTGGGTGGGGTGCTATAAGGCAAACGGCAATAAAACAAATTTGTGTTGTTTCTTAATTGGATATGAAATAACATAAATTTACTTTACTAATATATCCTTGGGCATCAAGACCAATTTTATAATTTTACATTTAGGTAATAAAGCAAACAATGGTACAGTCGCCGTTTGACAAAGTTATATCCAATGTTCCATTTTGATTTAAAAGCAAGCTGTCATTCTAGTTAATTACTTTTCCGTTTTTCATTAAATTTTGTTGTTGTATACCAACATATATAAAGATTCATGCATCTATCATCGTTACAAATAAACTATTTATTATTTTCATAATAAAATGAAATACATAACTTACTATTTAACATTTCGAGATATATTTACTCGAAGTGTGTAAGTGTCAAAAAGAGAAGAAATAGAGCCACCAAAGCTTATATTGATGGCATCAAAATAAAGAGCTGAGTTGATGTGGCCATTGCCGTTTGTCCGTCTTAGGCTCTCAGTTTTTGAGATATCTCAACGAAATAGGCAGATACACTGGTATATTTATATGTATATTTGTCGGTACCGGCCAAATCGGATCACTATTGCATATATACGACCGATTTTTTAGTTTTGAAATTTTGTGCCATAAATCTGTCAAAAAAGCATTGATGAGATTGAAATTTGGTATTCCCGAAATATATAATGAATTGTAGATTGTTACTGAAAATCATCAGATTCGGACGACTATAACATATAGCTATAAGAAAGAATCGAATTTTGCAATTTGTAATAAACTTGATTCGTTCACGAAAGGTATAAAGACTTCGACCCTTCTTTCTTTTGTTTATTATATATTATACATTTAACAATTTAAAAGGTTAACTATTCCAAATTCCTAAAATCTTAATGCAGGCAAAAGACTAAACAAGTTCAGTTACTAACCATTTTTGAAACCTACAGATATTAATGAAACATAGCCAAAAAAGTTGCATGTATTCAGAGAGGAGCTTTTATAATTATAGTTCGAAATATTTAGAATAATTCAGGTTTTTTTTTTTAATTAAAACCAGAAATTTTCATAGTTTATAATAAACTAATTATAAATGGTACGGAAAGTTTTCACATGTCGAAATAACAAAAGCACGAAAATATCTTCAGAGTTTTCGGAAATTTTTGATTGATCGATTTACAAATATAATCACAATCGAAAAGAAATTTCTTCCAACAATGACTTTATATTATTATATTAAAAAACATCCCAACCGCTGAAAGGAATGAAAGTCCAAATGAATGATGAAAATGTAAAGAGTTCAACTGAAGACGAACTCTTCATGAGTTACGTGCTGCCGACTTGAAAGGCAACTTTAGTTTGCCAACAATATTTTTAACATATAAAGGAGTAAGCGGTTATTCGTACAAAAATATTATGTCCAATTTGCCGGGCAATTATTTTGTTAGATTTTTAGATTGTTAGATACGTACAACTATTTTGAAGAATATTATTATATATATATGAATTATAAAAAATTTTCAGTTAAATTTTATTTTTTGAATAAACAAAGTCCTTCGGCCAAGTTTTTGTTGGATATATTAAAAATGAGCATTGGATAAAAAGCAAAATTGATTTTATTTTCCATTTAAAAAGAAATAAAACAAAGTTTGCTTCATTGCCATTTGCCTCATAGCGCCCTACCTTAATTTTGTCCTAACTGCCACATATCCTTCGGGTAGGCTCGCCGATTTTAAAAGGGGACATACGGACGAATACAATATAACACTACGACCTATGTGCCTTCGCTCGTTGCCAAGATAAAGCAATATTTCATTAATTAACATTCTATTTTTTTCTTTTCTCGAATATTATTTTTCTTAAGAGTGGATAAATAGACATACTTATATATAATGCCTTCAACAAAAATAATTTTTCAAAGTCGGAACCTTTTATTTTGTATATGTTGGCGATAGAAAGTCTTTTTTTTATGGACTTTGTAGATCTTCTAATACTATCCCTCCTTGTCAGTTATTTTGTCTCTCTGCTCGCTGCAATATATTTTTTAGATTCCTACATGATTTAGATCTTTTTATTTTATTTTCAATTGTTTTTGATATATACATATATATTAAAAAGATATATAATTAGGTACGTAGGTACTCGTAATTATGTTAAACAAGAGAAAATAAATTGCATCTGGGTTCGTTGAACACTAATAGTTATTCGTACTAAAACCATCAATTGCGCTGGCTTAACAGCGTCTAGAAATTTTAAATTTGTTCATTCCAGACGGTATGCGAAACACTTTTGCGAGTCACTGTATATACATTCCTGTACAGAGATTTATTGCACTTACAACTAATTTTCTATAAGAGACATATCCACTTAAAGTTATTAATGCCAATATGCAATTCTCTCATTTATATTTTGCTAACCTGTTTTCAAGCGTTGAATATTTTTTCCCAATAATATAGAATACGTTCCATTAAAAAATTATTATTTAGATATTTTTTCGAGTGAAAGTTCCTAAAATAATAAATCCTTCGAAAAAATGGCGAATTTATTAAAGCGAAACGAAATTTGCCAGACACTGTATAACAAAACAATCCCTCGGTAGAACAAAATAATTGTTAGGAATAGTAAGCAATTACATCATGCACAATAAATCAAGCCGAAATCGGGGTTGAATGGTTCAAATCGACCAAGCAAGAAGCTTGTACAGAATAAAGTTGATAGTTGAAGTTGTTATGCATTTCATGAACATGAAATGGTAAATAAACTTTGGTAGGTATAAACCCATCAGAACGACGATCTGTTCTGATTTAGCCATGCCCATCTGTCTGTCCTTCGGCTTGAATGCAAACTACTCATTCAGTTTTGGAGATATATCAACCAAAAAATTGTGGAAATGTGTTAAATTTTTATCTTTGACTGTT
The DNA here is from genome assembly GCA_030068015.2 of Neoceratitis asiatica. Classification (NCBI taxonomy): domain Eukaryota; kingdom Metazoa; phylum Arthropoda; class Insecta; order Diptera; family Tephritidae; genus Neoceratitis; species Neoceratitis asiatica. The sequence continues at coordinate 76,618,386 of CM061524.1, forward strand.
TACATACTCTTAAATATAATAAGCCACACAGAGCACTGTCTTACTGACTGGCAGCATTTCAGCTCAAATTAAGAGAGCATTAAATGCTTATATGAAGAGTCAGCTAGATTATTGGCAAAGTAATCAATTCAACACATTGATCTAAAAAATCTAAAATATACTTAATATTAACTTAATTCAGTTTTTTTGGTAGCTTTACCAAAAATACTATTTTTTAAGTAATAGATAGTATTAAAAATTCAACTGAAAAATGAGACGAAACACAAATAAAGGCGATGAGCTGACTTCTAGCTTGAGATCTGCAAAAAATAATTTAAAATTTAATGTAAGAATCATTAAACTTTATGTTTATACATAAATGTATAACAATAGAAAATTTTCTTAACGTTGGATAATGGAAAATTAATTGAATCATAATATGCATGCATATTTCATAGTTAAATAATACAATCATTCATGAATTTCTTAACTTTTGTTTAAAATTTGCTACCGCAGAGAACTTACGAGTAATATGATTTTTATCATTTGGGTTTAATATATATTCACCTAAAATTTTTGTTATTTTGTGACTTGCCTAATGAATACCAACTAGTTTAAAAATGATACTTTTGAGGTAAAGTCGCTTTAGGAGACTAGAGACAGGTTTAATCTCTCTAAAATCTAATTGAAAATAATGCGTATTAAAAATTTAAAAAAGTTTTTTATTTCATTGTTTACGTCACAGTGATTTCATAGTGATAGTTTCTATTTATTTATTTATATATATTTAATTTATTTACTTTATTATTGAGTGAATTTGATTTAATCTTCCCATTTAGCAGTATAAATTTATTTAGTGAAAAGTACTGATCGTATTGACAGGCAATGGATTTATTCCATTTTCTGAAAGTTGAGTGAAAACTGAGATTATTTCTTTGCCAACATTTCATTGCATGAATATTTTGTATTTTCCAACCTTTGTAAATATATATTTATAAAAAAAAACACATGCCGGTATACTGTTGGTGCTTATGCCAACCAAATCAGTTGTGCATCCTACGATATCCATTAGTGTCATCGCACATGCCTCTGCGGAGTAATCAAGATACGGACGAATACATTTATTAGCCGGTCTTTTGACACTTACATGACAGCTCCCACAATTGGTGTGTTGTTTGTACATGTGTTTGTAATATTTCCTAAATATGTATGTCTGTTCAAACATTTACGTGACTACAGACCACCAACCAGACATGTCTATCGGCTTTTCTGCCGAATCAGACGCGACGCCTGCCAACGTGATGTGGTTGATATTATTCGAGCACATATCTACATACTTAAATATATGGTATTGTAATTTACAATGTTTGTTGTTTTAGGGGATATGCTACACGGAGAGTAAATAAAAACACAACTGTCATTTTCAATGTCAAAATTGACATATATTTTACGACATATATTCTAGTCAATTACATTTCATGTTTAAGAGTAAAGTTTATCACCAACTATGTTTACAAGCATACAGTGGCGGACAAAAGTCTACATACACCGCCTGCATTCGTTGTGTAGAAAGTACTATCACTTTGCTGAAAAATGTAGGTATACAGTTTTATTTTAAATACTTTTCTAATCATAGTATTAAAACGAATCCATTCTCTAACATAAAATAAAACAATTATGGTGAAAAAATGTCCTTGACAGAAGTCTACATACACGACGGGTTTACCAGCAGTTATGTCCATATGGTTTGTTGTTATGGCGGTTATGTACCCTTTTTACTATTTTTTTTAAATTAGGTTTTCTAAGTTGCTAGTATTGATATTAGTTGTGGTTTAAACACATTAGTATCAACAATGGCTCCGCGAATATAAGAAATTTGGTTATTCAGCACAGCAAAGAGAAGATCGCGTACGGTGAAATTTCAAAAATTTTAAACTTAAGTCCACCAAAGGTACATTGTAAAAAACTTTGAATAAAAAAAAACAGGATCCACCAAAAATGTCGCGTGTTGGCCACCCCAAGAAACTAACTCGAGGAGACATCAGCTTTATCCTGAAGGAGGTGAATAATGATCCTAAAGTTACTGCTCCAAAATTAACCGAAAATATCGCAAGCTCATCAAGAAAGTCTGTCCATCCAAGAACAATTTAAAGAGCTCTGCAAGATAACGGCTTCCACAGTAGAACGCCACGTAAAATGCGTCGCTAAAGCACTTTTAGGGAAGGAAATGGATTTTTGGCAAAAAGTCTTGTTTACAGACAAATCGAAGTTCAATATATACGGCAGCGATGGAAGATCAAAAGTTTGAAGAAAAGAAAACACTGAACTCAACTCCAAAAATATAGTACCAACAGTGAAGCATGGTGGCGACAACGTGATGGTTTGGGGAGCGGTTGCGGCACTTGAGTTGGAAAGCATATTTCTATTGAGTGTAATATGGATCGGTTGAAATATAAATCATTGTTGGAAGCTAATCTGAAGCCTTCGGTGGAAAGTTAGAAAGTTGGCGCAGAGAAGATCTTTCAACAGGATAACGATCCAAAGCACACGGCCCAAGGATTGGCTGCTTTATCATGCTCCAAGCAACTGCACACATCGCTTCAAAGCTAAGATTTGAATGTTATTGAACATGTATGGGAGATTTTTGAACGAAAAATTAGAAAAAATCAGATTTCCAGCTCAGCATTACTCAAAGAACGTCTTGTTGAAGCTTGGAACAGTATTACTCCCTATTGATAAATTTAGTAGCTAGTTGATGCGAACGGTGGACCAACTAAATACTAAAAATATCATATTACCTGATATTAACCAAAGTTTTTGTGCTCAGAAACTTATGCATGTAGTATATGTAGACTTTTGTCAATGTTGGATTTACGCTTTTTTGTCATAGCTTTACAATTTAATATTAAAAAGTTATTTTTTGTTGTTTTTTATGATGAGGGAAAATATTTAAAATAAACTGTATCGTTAAATTTTCCCATAAATCTTTTGGACTTTTAATTCAACGAAAACAAGGGGTATATGTAGACTTTTGTCCGCCACTGTACATATAAACACACAGTGAGGAGCAAAAATGTACGCAAAACATTTTAAATTTGGAATTTGATTGATTTTTACGTACAACTTTTGCAATTAATTAATTTTAAAAATTAAAGTTTGTTCTAAGTTATATTTTGACGCTGATACCCCCTACTACAATCAAGTTACTCTACTGCTGTCAGTTAGGCCTCTCCGTGTTCCAACAGTAACACACAAATTTTAATTTTTTGCTTTTCACTGTAGGTGTTCCTCACGGGGCTGGCATCGAAAAGTAGAATACAGAGAACTTAGAATTATTCTAAGTTCTCTGAATGTGTGCTGACAGCATGCGCAGTTGTAAATGCACACAGTTTATATGAAAAATGTGATGACTGGTCAGCAAAATTAGTTATTTTTGCTCTCTGGTCATTAAATACTATCGATCAAAGCAAAAATATGCAAAGGAGGATAAATTTCTGATGAGGAGTTAGATTAACAAGGAGTTTGAAGTTCAAGCCTACTTTTGACGAGAAAATAATAGATAGGTTTGTTTTAGATAAAGTTCCGTTAAAGAAAATAATAACACTGAACACTGAAAATATTTTCAACGAAAACATGTGCCAAAACCATGATTTCGTCCTATCTCGAAAGGACGGGATGCATAAATAACTAGCAGATGGGGAATAAGAAAATGAATAAATAATCATGGAATAAATTTATATATATATAGAGCTTTAATAAATGTTGGCTATTGGAGGATGCAAAATTGAAATAGGTATTTAGTAATTTTCCCAATTTTGCTGACTATTTGACTATGATAGTAGTAGTAGACCTCTGATGGAAATTTTCATGTAAGAAAATGACATATGAATATGTATAAGAAACGAAAATTATGTATTAAGATGTCCATATTTTAAAACAATTAGGCCAATTACTCGTTCATGTTTGAATTGGAACCAAATAAAGATTTACATAACTCTCTCTCTTGAACTTTTTAAGCTGCCGAATTAATATTAAAAGATAAATAATTATAAAAAGATGTTTTGAAGCAAAAAAGATTCATTTCAAATTTTTCTTTTATTTTAATTGGATCAAAATTGTGTTTTATGAGAAAAGGATCTTACGAAATAAGCTGCCTTAATGATAACCAAAAACAATTTTTTTAATTTGATTAAAGAATTTTCTATCTGACAGACTTTGAAGCTTAGCACACACTAGAACTATTCTATCTTCTCTTTTTTATTTTGTTAGTTATATAGAAAGCTTATGAACAATGCAGGTCTTGACTGAAACTTCTCCTAATATATACATATATATATAAATGATTTCTGACAGATTTCCCAATCCAGTTTTGTTTTATCTTGATGTTTTTACCAACAAATGGAGGTACGCATCCGAACGGCCGATGGATTTTTATGAGGAGCTTGTATTACATGTCAGAAATACACTCGGAGGCAATTAGAAAAATTAATTTTCTATAACTTTGGAAGTCGCTCGAGCCTGGAATCAAGCCTAGACCTTCGGAATTGTAGTACGCAATGCTAACCACTCGGCTATCGCGGCCATGGAATAACTAATGTTTAATATACTTATATATCATGTGATATACTTTTTATACCCATATTTACTTCGTCTAATTTGTTCTGAATATAGTTCAAATCTATTCCAAAAAGTATCGGGAAGACATTGCGAAAAACTTTCGCTTAACACCCTAATAATCATCGGACTTTTCTACGTTTGAGAACGAAAGTGCTTTTATTATGCATCTAAAATATCTGTTTACATATGGGATCATTCTTTTAAATTACATGAAATATTAAATGGAAATTTGTTAAAATACTATTCTGATATTCTAATATCTTATCATAAATGTAATTGTTTTAATAAAAAATGTTTATTTGAAAAGAATAAATATTTTGCTTGTAGCAAATTCTCTTACAACTTTACAAGAGCGTGCCATGTGTGTCAAGTACATATCTAGTACATGTTTTAGATCAAATTAAATTACCAAACCCATAAGTTAACAAGAGTGCAAACATTACCTGTATATGTTTTTCTAAAAACCTCTAATTAAGTTATAAATTAAAGCTGAAAATGCTTGTAAGAAAATGTTAAACCAATTTAATAAGAAATCAATTTGTATTTATTTTGCCAAAGGCGCTAAGTTATAAAATTGTGCGAGCAACTATTCACACTCAATAGGCAATAAACAACAGGTGAGTGACCAATTGAAATGCAAAGTTTCGAACTTGTTACAATAACAATTATGTATATAAATACATACGTGTGCAAAAGAAATCTATAAAAATCTTCAGCATTTTATGGCCAAAAACTATTTAAAATGGAACCCACTTATGTAATTTACTAAAACTAAGCCAAAACATAAAACGCGAAAGCCTTTTACAACACGTCTAAATGCTGAAATTATGCAAATGTTTTCACTAGTCATAAAAATCAAAATAAAGCAATGGATTTACTACTTTCCAAAGGCAATTACCATTTCTGATCAGGAGAAAACATAATAATAATAAAAAATCAACTGAAAAACAAACACAACGTAACCCTTTAAGCTATAGCCATCATCATCGCCTCGAACATAAAATGTCGCATTCGATTACGGGCAACAAATGGGGCATACTATGTGATAAGTGATGTATAAAATTATTGGATGTATGTTACGCATATTTGCTGCATAGAAATGTGTGTTAAAAGCTTTTAATAAAGAGAAAACAATATTGTTAAAACATTTTATTTTATTTTTTAATGAAAAAAAATAGTATAAGTACATATATATGTACGTTATCCATTTTGCAGTTTCCAAAATAAAAGTAAAGAAAATTGAATAATAAATAATTTAATAATTAATAAAAACCTTTTCATGGAATTCCGTTTGTACGAGAACTATACACAAGTGCATAATATAATAATAATTATTAAATTCTAGCAACACGCAAATGGTAATAACTTGATTGTGGTGCTACCTAAAAAAAAATTTCATTATACACAATAAAAAATGAGATATGAAAGGAAACTGTTGAGTTAAACTCAACTATCATATTGATCTGCTGGTGTTTCGAAAAAGCATCCATTATTCCCCGATTCTCTCTTGTTCTGATGGACTCTTTAGTTGCGCCCTAATATTTTACATGCTTTATTTCACTTTTAAATGCAAAATTGTGAGCCAATATGTTTTTGAGCAACTAAAGCAGAAGCGGTGATGTAATACGCATTTTCCGTTAGGTGGCAGAATACTCCTAGTCTTGCAGTAGTAGCAGTCCAAAAAATGGATTCTAGATTCGACAACAATCAATTGGAATTTACGATCCTTATTCTTGAGATTGCGCTCCAAAAGTTTTAGGGTGGTAACGACTTTCTTGGTCATGAGTCATAAATGCGAGCACTTTTAAAATTCGGGCAGTAGGTAATCCAGACAAGTTTAAAAAGTTCAGTCAAGGCACTATCCCGATACTACATAAAACAGACATTACGAAACCCCTACCATATGAAATGCAGATACGACAATATCCAGACAAGACAAAATCCCGACAGCATCGTTTTTATTAAAAAATGTCCGTCAATTTTCTGAAAAAAATGAAGGTATGTTTTCAGTATACATCCAGTAACTGCCACTGAAGCGATCTTTTGCCGAGCTGCTCCATTGGTTTATGGTGTGCTGCGCCTTGAAGCTAAACGTTTTACGTGTATATAGTAAGAAATAATATTCTATTAAGCGGAACCAAATATTTTAAAAATTTGTCTTTGGAAATGGGAACACACTTCCTTGCTTTACAAAGAAATCTCGATTAAAATTATGACATCTCTTAATGATAATTTTAAAAATTATATTTATTGCGGAATTTTTTTTTTAAATTTCGCCACTGAAAAAATATTTCATATGGCAATCTTGGTTAGCTTATTAACACATTGACAAAACATCTCTACGTATGTATAATTTTTAGTCGAAAATAATCGAGATAAAAAATCCAAATAAAGTATTAAAATTATTAAAAAAAAAAAAACCGCGCGATATTTTAAAATTATTTTTGCACTTTGTTTGCATTCTTCGTCGGTATTTGTTTGTCTGGATTGTGTCGTGTCTGGATTTTATGTATCCTGTCGGAATTTGGTCGTGTCTGGAATACTCTGATCTGGATTTGGTTATGTCTGAATTAGATATTTCGGGATTTTGTATATATATGGTAGAACATATATACGTAAGTAGAACAGTTTCATTACCTATGAATCAAAAAGTTTATTAGTAAATAAGCCTTTTAAATTGTGAGAAACAACAAATATGTTTATTGAAACATAAACGAAAGGAAATACAATAACCCAATAATTATGCAAGGTTGTGTTTTAAGGTCCAATATCACCATTACTTATTAAATGTAAAAAAAAATTATTAACGTAACCAAATAGAAATTAAATAAGGTTGCAAATAATTCTTTTTATTTAAGTAATTTATTTTATTTATAAATCATTGCTATTACTATTTCGAGCACTATTTTAAGTCGGTTGGTTAAAATTACTGTTCTTCCTATTGTAGTAATTAAACCCAACACTTGAAAATGGATTATTTTTACGAATGACAACCGAAAAGAGAACCAGTCAGACAATCTTAGCTGTGTGCCCAAAACAGAAACAGAAGCTAACTTTTCCTACTTTGGAGGTTATACAATGGGTGCGTAGAGACAGAAACTTCCCCACCACTCATTCCTTTGGCTGTGATCTATTTCTAAAAAAATACATTGCTCTTCGCCCCCTCCCAACCTCTCATTCCGTAAAGAAATAGGAATGAAGAATTTTATATTAAAAGCTAGTATACAATGTCCCGTGTGTTCAAAGGTAAGTAGAAAAAGTGAAGAATTCTCGCATGTTTACGCTTGATCGGATGACGAGCACTTTATCGTGATTCTCACTGAGGGTTTCGGCACATTCAAAAACCTGTTTTTGTTATCACTTTACATCTTTACAACCCTATTAGGTGACCGATTTTTAAACTCTCTGGGGATTATAAATTAGAACTCCAGAAAAGAAGATGTCGCCTTCGTCGGGAATGATCATTAAATTACCTTTTCTTCGAAGTATACTCACCTACTCGCAGATATCAATAAATATAAGTTGCAAACATTAAATTCAACTTTTATTTACTGTTATTGATAAATTATTCCAAATGATTAAATTCAAATATCAATGAACATAAAAGAAAATATGTACGCATTTATTTTACTTAAAAATCATAAAAATATGTAAACGTCATATTGAAAATTGGCCAATAAAACGATATCGACGCGTTCAATGAGCTACAACATGCTGTTGGTGGCATATAAGTAGTGCGCACTAGCTTGCATATATATAAGTGCATATGTATATACAATATATAAACAAATAATTTATTAAAGTCAACAATAACTATAAAGCTACCATGCTGGACCACAAATTAGGTGAAAAACAACATACGAACATATTTCTATGCTCATATGTATTTATTTATTTATAAATATGTAAATATAAAAGATCTTGTCAATCGTCGATTACTTGTAGATGCAGCGATAATCTCTTACAAATTTACAAGTAAACATAAACTGACTAAAGGCCAGATTGTGTTGACGTCAAAAATGCAACTGTTTATGGCTTGCGGCGAAGGTGGTGATGTTTGGCCAAACAGAAAAATAAAGAAAAAAATAACAATAAGCAATCAAATTGGCGACTGAATGCCAACGACAACGCAACGCCAGCAATAATAATAATATTGGCAGTAACAAGTAATACTTGCCGGCAACCACAACGGCAAAAGAAAATCAGAAAAAAACACAACTTATGTTTTGAGTGCTTAAGTGGCTAGTGATAGATAGATATTTGGTTGCATAGACGGACAATCATACAGGCGTACCCATAGACTGAACAACGGTAGTCTAGAGTTGTGTGAACAGCCAAACGGCGTCCGCCTCTAAACGGTGGTTTAAGTTGTCCGTTTTTATAAAGTGTTTGGGTAGCACTAAAACGGCTTCGTCAAAAACTTCATTTCGATTTTTTTCAGTTTATATGTATTTGACTTTAAGCCTATGCGGTTTTCTTATAGAGTGTAGCTAGTGAAGTGACGAAAAAGTGGAAAATTAAACTATTGAAAAATATTAAAGTGCTTATAAACAAAAATATGTAAACAAACCATAATTTTTGTGTGAGGCCTGTCAATTAGCTGCTCGTTATAGTTTTTTTGCAATAAGAAAATATTTTCACTAGAGGTTGATGTGAATTTGGTATATGCATTAAAAACGTGTGAGTTTTTTTTTCATTTTCGAAAGCACCAATAACTTCTTCCTAAAGGGAATGAAATTAAAAAATTTATTTCTCTTTTCTTTCAAGAGTATTAAAAAACATTTAAATATGAATTTAGTGTATTACAAATTACAAAAAAATTTAACTATAAAGTCTATGTGTTTTGTTTGCGAATAAAATAATAAAGGTCTTTTTTTAATATAAATCCGTTGGATATTTGATTTATTTTTTGTGTAAAAATATTAACTTAGCCCGAGAACTACACAAATTTGTTAGTAGTTCCATTTATTTCGAAACGTAAGTTTATTTTTTTTAATAAACAGACATAATTAATTGGATCATTGAAAACATTGAAAATTAATCATATTATATTCTTTTTTTTAATGTAATAACATAATAAAAATGAAACAAATTATTATCTTTTATCGGGTTTGATATTTTCTATATATTTTGTAGAGCAGTAAAAGTTGATGAGGCGAAGGAGACACGCCTGCTCATCAACTGTGCAAACGGCGATTAGTTTATTTAGTGAGTTTTTATTTCAAACAATTTTCTCACCATTCTTTAATATCTTCCTTTGGAGCAAACACATTTCGGTTTGTTTATCACCTGATCTATCTCACCTTCACTTGTTGCCTGCAGAACATAACTAACAAACATAAATACATATGTATATATTTATGTATTTGCTTAAACCAATGCAGCTTTTTGGTGCTTTTCTATGCTGGCACATGTAAATCATCACCAGCGAACAGTAAAAACATATGTTAGGTTGTTAAGTGTATCTGTAAAGATGTAAATTGTTGGCGAACATTTCGTTGATCTCACTGATTAATTTGTTACATGTTGGATCAAAGGGCAGCAAATGCGGAAAATAGAAATGCATTTCTATGCTGCGAGTTGAAGCATTTGAGTGCTAATAAATAATGTTAGCACATATGTGCATTCGCATTACGAATATATTTGTAATATACGTCAATTGTAAGAATATAGATATTTGATAGGTAATTTATGTGATATAATATTTAAGATACGTGTAATATATTTAAAGATTGCGGGACCAATGGGGGCATCAAAATTTATTCAAGCAAGTTTTGCTTTGGAATGTACATATACGAGGGTTGCTTTATATTTTTTGGGATTAGAGAGCAAAAACAAATATTAATGATCGAAAATCGCTTTATTGTTTTCCAAAATATTCTCGCTTAAGATCTATACACTTCTGCAAGCATTTGAACCCATTGTAGAAACAGGTTTACCACTCAGATTGAGGTATCTCAAAAACATGCGTTATGAACTTATCAACCACCTCTTCAGTGGTCGAAAAACCTTGACCTTTCAGTTTATTCTTTACATACGGCAATAAAAAGATGAAAGAGAACTAACTTATCAAGTCGATATTTTGAGTTCTCAAAAGTGCAATTGTTTCAGTCGATTTGTGAGAGCTCTCATTTCAGTGAAGGGTGATCGTCTTAAGCGGTCTGACTTTTTGAAACGCAAATGACAAAAAAACAATTGGCTGTATACCATTCAGAATTTACCGTTTTACGTTGTTCTAGTGGTACGGTTGTGACATGACCACAAAAAAAAAAAAAAAAAATTATAATAATAAAAATTCTTTGCGAGCGAACAAATTTTGTTGGATTCGGCTCATCTTGACCATCACCCATAGAGTCGACTGCTGTTTATTTTGGAGCTCATACACGTGGATCCACGATTCATCACTTTTCTCTCAACTAATCGACACGAGCTTTTTTTGAGCGATTGGCAAATTGTGTGGGATCCAACGTGAAAATTTTTTGCAATCAAATGTTTATGTAAGATTGAATGTATGCTGGCCCCACTAATAGTTATAGTTGTCTCCATCTCCTGATAGATCACATAACGATCTTGCAATATCAGTTTGCGCACAGTATCAACAGTTACTGGAAGGACAGCAAATTCATCTTGGAGTCTTTTACGACCTCGATTGAATTCTCCATATCATTAATAAACACTGCTCCTTAATGGATCTTCATCGCCAAAAATTTAATTAAGTTCGTCGATGAACTAAGTTAATCCATGCCGAAAGTAGTAAAAAATAATCGCGCGAAAATGTTCGCGATTTGTTTCCATTTATTTGGCCGTTATAATATTTTAAGTTACTGTAAACATCACAAACAGCTTGTATGTATAAACCTTCTGAGTATGTATAACATCAAAAATGTAAAAATTTACGATGAAGTTGTCAGTTGCCAGATTGCAACACTAGAGTTGCCAAATTCCGATAAATGTAATGCAACCCTCGTAGCTTTATATATAGTTTTTATAGCTTGGAGTAGAATTAAAAATTCTTAAATTATAAATCGGGCTAGTTAAAATTTAAAGTTTAATTAATTACTCGTAATCTATTATTTCTATTTCCTATTACTCTGCTACACCTGCTCCAAATGCCATTATATATAACATATGTACACGATTAACTATTTGTTATTCGCAGAGTTTTCATGAACATATGAAAGTTAAGATGTTTTCAATCATTGGATTTACTTTATTTTATTTTACTTTATTTTACTTTATTTTAAAGTATATTTAAAACCTTAAAGAAGAAATATTATCTTATTTTTTAAATAATTAATTGCATAAATTATGAATAAATAATTAAACGACTTATATTTTATCACTAAATTATGCATAGCAGATGGTACGAATTAACACTTTTAATTAAAATGACAATATGTGCGAGCTTATTAGACAGACTTCTTATAACACAAAAAGAGTTATGAGCCAATAAATTTAACGGATCAAAAATACCAATAAATTTGTATAAGTTTTTTCGCAGGAAATAAATGAAAGCAACAGATACCCGTATTGACATTTATACCCATATCGTTCATAGAGATTTTATTTGTGTAGATTTATGTCGTTTTTTATCTCGCTTTCAAGGGCTCTGTCGTTTACGAGTATTTATCACACTGCGCATTAAAGGTGCTCATTCAAGTCTTTATGTTTCTTTGTTGCTTTTTAATTTATGTTCATTTGTGTTCGACATAAGCTCAACAAATTGTTTTAAAATGTTGATTTCATTGATAATGATCTTGCCACGCTGGATTTAAGCTACTTGTCATTTAATTATAACTAAATCAATTTCGTTGATCACTTGAACACATATGTACACATAACATACATAGATGCATAGATGTTAAAAAATATAAATTTTTTCTGTGTAGGTTTTGAATTCCTCCAAATTTTTTAATTTTTTTATTAAAATGCTGATATATATCGATATTAACTCGTTTAGTAAGATTTATTGTTTACTTTCATAAAACTGTATCCATCGCTTTAATCGATAATCACTGAGCTCGCCGAATTCGTGAGGTTTTACTGATCGAAATAACATTTTTTTCTTGTAGTATTAATTTTTTTAAATAGATTTTCTGCTCAAATAACATAATACAGCTAAGATATTAAAACGAAAATAAACGAGATTTTTAGTGATTAAAAATGCTGGAGAAATTGTTTTTGGCCTTTTTGGTGAGTTTCGAAACAGAATATTATTTCCATTATATTATTGAAACATTTAATATTACGTAAAAATTAAGTAAAATAAAGTCAAGGTTTTATCAAATATAATTACCTGAGAGACAATAGGCAATAGTGTGGTGGACAATATTTATACACGTTTCAGATCGAAGTTCCACCTCAGCAAATGTTTTAAAATTTTTTATTATTTTTATTTATGGAGACACTAAGGTTGGCATTCATTTTAAAAAGTGGCTAACAGTACTATTTGTGGATTTTTGATTCATTTCAGGCCGTACATGCCACTGGCATAATCACGGGACTTTCCGCCAATAGCGGTTCCGTCAGCTGTGGTGGTTTGATCTGCCGACCATTAACAGGTATCTTCACTCGTGATCCATTACCTGAAGACGCTTACGTACATGTGGCCACAATACCAGCAGGAGCCTCTAATATTTCTATAACCGAATTGGGGAACAGCATAAACTTATTGGGTAAAGTTTATTTGTAATTAAAACCTGTAAATGGTAAAAATAATAAAACTTTCCAGTGCTGCGTACTCCGGATCAGAAATATATATTCAATGGCGATAATATGGCTTCAGAAAGTGGTGCCTATGAAGCTTTGGGCGCGATTTTCGATTACCATCGCATTGATGGACTACAGCATGGAGATGGTGTGACAGAGTGGATTACTTGCTTGGGGCCTATAAGAGACACGTTGGAGTTGATGGTGAGTAAACAATAGCGGAATATGAAGTGTCTAAGAATTTTTGACCGTGAACAAGTTTTTCTCTTAAAGATATACAGCAAGTCCAAAAATCCAGGAATTAAGTATGAGTATCTGTTACCCATCACATCGGACTCTGAGGAAAATGAATTGTCTGTCGAGAGTGAGGGTTTCTTGAAGAATGGGCCAGAGGAAAGTTTTGCAAGCGGTTTACGCTCGGGTCGTCGTCGTCGTTTCAATTGGAAGGTGGTAGGTTTCAGCGCTTGCTCTAAGACTTGCGGTGGAGGCATACAAACGCCGATAGTTCGCTGCGTACGTGAGAACCCAATACGCTATTATTCCCAGCGGCGCTGCTTGCATTCTGAAAAACCGATGCTCAATGAAAATCTGCTACGTTGCAACACACAACCCTGCCCTGCATATTGGCGCATTGACGGCTGGGGCGAATGTCATTGTCAACAGAGCGATGGTTATCGTGAACGCGATATAAGTTGTGTACAAGAACTTGCTTCTGGCATTGTTATACACGTTGACAACTCGGCTTGCGTCGAAGAGATGCCGAATATACGCAAATCGTGTGACTGTCCAAAGAATAGGCGTCGCTCACATGCGGCACGTTACCGCACAGCACTCGCAGGGGCAAATGGCACACATAATAATCGAGGGCGTGATAAAAGCGATAAATCCGGTATTTGGTTAATGTCCGACTTTAATCAGTACTGTTCGGTTGAATGCGGCACAGGCGTGGAATATCGTACCATCTTCTGTGATCGTTCAAAGCCGAACTCTGATCGCTGTGACCCGCGTGCAACACCAGAAATTACACGTCCTTGTGAACGTGAGCGAGATTGTGAAAAGGGCGAATGGTTTGCGGGACCGTGGTCCCCATGCAATGGTAACTGTTTCAATCTGACACGTAGTCGCCCCATTTATTGTATACATAAACAAGAAATTGTAAAAGATGAGTATTGTAAGGCAGAGCTCAAGCCGCAGTTGGTGGAGAACTGTCTACACGAAGAAGTGGAGTACTGTGGACCACGTTGGCATTATTCCGAGTGGTCAGAGGTAAGTACAGTGTATTTAATATGAAATTTAGTTAATTTTATTTTAATTGCTTGCAGTGCACGAAATCGTGTGATGGTGGTACACAGCGTCGTTCAGTGAAATGTTTGGAATACGACGAACATGAGGCTACAATGCGCGAATCGTCCAAGTGTCGGTACTCTTTGCGGGAGCCCATCTATCGCAGCTGCAATACATATAAATGTGATGGTAAGTGGAGGAAAAAATACAGAAAGCTTAAACTTTTAGTTAGCTAAAGATGTTGGAATGCTCTTAAATTCGACTACAGTTAGTTATATTTAAATACCTCAAACCTCAAACTTGCACTAACCCTTAGACTAACCTAAAACATATTATCTCTGAGTTCACTCCTAAGTTTAGTCGTATAACTATGCGCGAGAACCAGATTGTAACAAGTTTTTAATGAATTTAATTACTTCTGTCTGATTGTATTCACCTTTTTATTGATAATCATTAGAATTTCAAATATTAAAAATATATTTTTGAAGTAATAAAAAGAAAAATATCTTTTGAATCCAAAATCGGTTATGAAATTTTTTCAAAACATAACTTCAAACATGATTATAAAATTTCTTAACATTTCAAAGCGATCTTAAAACTAAAAACTTAACACAAGGACAAACACATAAGTAGAATTAAATAATATAACCAAATAAGAAACCTTTTTGAAAATTTGTATCATCTTCGTAACTAAAAAGTCCTTTGAAATATGACTTTCTGTTCTTTACAAAAGTTACTCTATTTCCAATCTTCGAATCGTGCTAGAATTTTTTTCATTCAAATATAACGGATAGTTGCATGTGCCGATTAATTGAATAGAGAATTATGTCATTTCTGAATTCGTTAATTTTACATACAGATATCTTTGTTTAATTTAATTATGATTAAATTATTTCTTGTTTAATTGAATTAAAACCCATTGATTCATACGGCTATTCCATATTATTTCATTCTTCTCGATTGCCTCCGATTGAGCTTGAATTCGGCAATTAAACTATAATTTAATACCAAAACTGACAGAATTTTACTTTTTTCCTATAAATTATGGGCATGTCAAAAACTGAGAATACCATGGAGGTGGCTCTAAGTCATAATTGGTTAATAGTTAATCGACTTAAGTAAAGGAAAACCAATGCATTTAGCTACATATTTGTTGCATTTCATATACATAAATATTTTTATACAAAAAAAAAAAAATTTGTTTAAGAATTTTTCTCTTTTGTTCAAAGTTTTTTTGATCAAACAATACTCAATGAAAAAAGGAATGAAATTCTTTTAAAATTAGTTTTTCGGAATCTCAACAGTGAGGAAGTAAGAATTGTTTGCAGTGATCAGTAGATAAAAATATAAAATTCCATATAGCAGAGTTTTCTGAAATCTTCTTTCTCAGAAGTGTGCAATTGCCATACATAAAATTATTGTCACTAAGCCATTACTACACTTGACAAATAGCCCTAAGTCCGATTTATAAAATAAATGCATAAATAAATAGTAACAACAATAATATTCCCAATTGAGACTTTCTGTAACCAACAAAAGATTTTCTTTCTTACTTTTTGAAAATGCCTGTAAGAAAAAACTTCTTTCAAACATAATGACATTTAAATAAAGTTCAGACAGAAAAGTCGCAACTTAAATCTCACAAACGAAGTTGTCTCATTTATCATCCGAGTAGTT
Source organism: Neoceratitis asiatica (assembly GCA_030068015.2). NCBI lineage: Eukaryota > Metazoa > Arthropoda > Insecta > Diptera > Tephritidae > Neoceratitis > Neoceratitis asiatica. The sequence continues at coordinate 76,634,652 of CM061524.1, forward strand.
TATGCGATTTACATTTGAAAAAAAAAAATCATTGGATTGAAGTTCTATTGTAAAGTGTCTATTTAATAAATTTCTATTTCTAAAACAGATCCACCATTTCACACAAATACAATTTAACAAAACTGCTTGTATGAGATAAGATGATTTTCTGAATTTTCAAAAAATCATTTGATATTTGATTTGCATTTGTTTAAAAAGTTACAATGCCAAATTGAAAATAATTGATGTAAAACACTTGATTAAAAATCAGTGTTCCGTTTTAACTAACTTTATATTATCATTGTAAGGACTTTACTTCGTCGAAAGCATTTAACCGGTTTTTACGTTCTCCTGGCAAATTTGCTTTTTTGGAAGAGGTTGTTTGTCAAATGTCCACAGATTTATATTTGTAGTTATTATATGAAATCAAGTACACAAGGTGTATGATGGCATAATTTGGCTTTTATGCTTTGATGACACATTTATTTTGATGATCTCAAACCTAATGTTATATCTTCCGTGTTTTAAAGGTGTAAAGTTGAAATTCTTGTTAAAAAGATTTAGACACTTAGCCTTAACTTTATCTTTGAACATTGGATATTATAAGAGATATACACATGTCCATAAACCCTTCGCAAAACCTCTTTACTTGTTATTATATGCTGACGAATTCTTTTTCCTAATATATCCCAAAGGTGTTCTATAGATAGGACATCGGGTGACTGAGGAGGCGTTTTAAGCTGTCCACGGTCATTGTAAAAGAGCCAAAGTGTGACTATTTGAACAGTATGCTTCGGATTGTTATCCTGTTGAAACCAAAACGTCGAAGATAAGCCTAGATTCTCTGCATTTTGTTTAAAGTTCTTTTTAAAAAATTTTAAATATCCCCATTTATTCATTGTCGATTCGATAAATTCAAGCTGACCTTCTCCATTAGCCGCCATGCACCCCCACACCATAATTCCACCATTACAATGTTTCACAGAACCAACAAGATTTAGTTTTTCAAGGGCAGTTCCTGATTTGCGCTACACGATTTGGCAGCCATTTATACCGAATATACAAAATTTGCTCTCATCCGAAAAATGACTTGTTTCCAGAATTCCGGAGACTTATTTATATAATTATGAGCAAATTCAATTCGCTTTCGTCTGTTGACAAGTGAGATATAAGGATTTTTTCGAGCGACTCTACCATAATATCCAGCTTTACGTAAAATTTTTCTCGCGGTTTCCGCACAAATTTTTTTTAACGTTTTATTTACGTTTTCAACTATATTTGTTGACGTAATCTGCGGATTAACCATCACATTTATTATTTTGCGTTCTTCCCGTACTGGTAATATTTTTTGACGGCCAGATCGGGGTTAAGACCCTAAAATACTTGTTTGCTTGAAATTATTTACTACGCGTTGGAGGAATACGTTCTTCCAATAGATTGCCCAAATTTTCGGAAACTTTCGCCATTTTTCCTTATTTTTCTTTCTGACACATTAATTTATATCCCTTTGGTTTCCATTTTTTTTCAAACTAGTATTAAAATACGTCAGGAACTCTTTAAATGATTAATTGGAATAAAAGACAATAGAAAATATGCAAAAAGAGGAAACATCTTCATGAAAAGTAACGGTATTCTCAAATAAGCAAACTGAACGCGGACTTTTTGGTGCTTATGTTTATTTGTTGCTGCACTTAGATACCGTTATCTCGCAAATGAAATGTTCTTGCATTTTGAACTGAGAAATATAATGAATAAATTCTTGTAAAACTGAATTAATTATTTCAGATGGGTTTTACATTACTTAAAAAAATGTGTCGGGTGAACGCAGACTTTATGGTCTATGTGTATATGTTCAGTGTCTCTCAGTTCCGACCTATGTTACTGTTAATTGTTTCCAACCAATTCACATAAGTGGACAGTGACAGTGGACTATAAGTGTTTTAGTCGCAGGGATTTTATAACTTTTGATTTGAAAATTTAAATATGTAGGGAAAAGACCAATTGCTAATATTCATGTACTATGCTACTAATTAGAGGAATCTTTGCCCTATAATTGTTGTTAGCTGTATGGAAGCTATAAGTTACAGTTATAATCAGATCCTTTGGGGGGGGGAACTATATTTAGTACTCTGAATCTATCATGAGGAGGATGAGTTTTAAACAAACCAAGTTAAAGAAATGCTTCAATTTGTATATACCAGAATAACTTCAAATGCCCGTAACTTCTTGACATTTGGACACTTCATCTCAAAAAAATACTCAGTTTAAAGGTAATTTATTATTGTTTCTTTGAATTATTCATTGAATTATTTGAAAGTTTTTGGAATATGAAAGGTATTTATTAATAAAGAAAACAGATTATTTATAAAAGTAATTGTATGAAAGGTTCTCAATTTGATACAACAATAAATTTGATATATATTCGATGTGATACTAAATTTTTGTCGGTTAACTATTAGCCAACTTCCGAATTTTCACTGTTTTTGCCTTACCTATAACTTCTAAGAAAAAGTTTTGCAAAAAGTTTGGACTCAATTTCTGTCCATATACCGAATTTAAGCCAAATCGAAGACCATCGCGCAGAAATTCAGCATTTTTAAAGACTCCAAAGTTTGAAATTTGTTTTTAATTTGAAAGATTTTAAATAAAACTAGAATTTATTATGTTTGTAGTTATAGTATTTCATTCACAGCAACGGTATATAATAACAAAGAGAAAACACACATTACTTGGGATAGGGTGAAAGCATTCATTATATTTTTAGTATTTTGTTGAAATCAGCAGTTAATTATAAGAATTTCAAATTATTTGACTTTTCTTTTCTCTTCAGAACCCCAATTAGAGCTGCTGCAAAATGACGTTGCTGTTTCCTGTGTAGACGAATTTAACAATTGTCAGTGGGCCGTTAAAGCAAAACTGTGTAGCTACGATTATTATAAAGAAAATTGTTGTTACTCCTGTGGCGCTGCATAGAAAAATTACCAGCAGAGGTTTATGTAGGAGCTACTTAGCAATGGCAATATGCCACGAAATTATATATATTAGCGTAATTTTGTATTAATATTATTATTTTAATTTCTATTTATTTGTATTACTTTTTGCTTTAATTATGTTTGAATCAGTTTTGCAAAAAAAGGATGTATTTTAAGTTTTGTATTTTATATGCATGGCGACGATTTCGATAATTTTTATGTTACGAAAAAGTTATAGTACTAACCGGAGCGATTTATTAGTATGTAATTTTTGTAAACTTCTGAATATTGAAAATGAGTTGAAATTTGTTTTTCTTTGGTGAAATTAAGGCTTACACTTAAGTATTTTTCTAAGTATTTATAAAAAATAAAAGTTAGAAGTAAAACACGTATCTAGTAAGATTTCGTCTTATATTTTATTTTTGAAATGCTGTAAGATTAATTAAAACAATTCTTTAAAATTATTATCTAAAAAATATTAATTAATGAAATTCATTTCATGACACATTCCACTATATATTTATATTTAAAAATAAATACACATTTCGATTACCGTCATAACGAAATTGCCAGTCTTTCATTATTTTTGGAAAATATTTTTTCACATTTGCTTTCGCAAAATCTATGAAATAAATATACATTTTCAGTAAAAAAATCAGTAAATTTGCATTTTTCATGATTAAATATTATATGAAAATTTTGAAACAAAAAAAAGTATATGACATTAATTTTAAATAATTACTTTTTAATATTTTATGTTTGATTTTGGGTTCATATATATTTTTGTACATTTCAATTTCACCAACTTGAATAAAGTGTATTTTTTTGTAATTATTATTTACTTTATTAGATCAATAATATAACTAATGTGTTCTAATAGTTAAAAGTTTATCTTAATAGTTTTCTGCAAAATTTTATAAATTATTTTTACGCATTCACATTCACATACAAATAACATTTTTAGCAATGTATAACAAAAGTAAGCTCTGTAATGTAAGCGAATGTTCATCATAAAACTGACAAAAATACAAAAGTATATATAAATAAAGTGCAAAATATACAAATTTACTAATGCAAATAAAAATAAAACTCACTTTTTTGTAAGAAAAACCTTAAATCGTAGTTTTCTTTTTAATAAAAATATTTAAACAAATTTTTTTACGCACCATCGTGATTCTTTGTGACAGAGTACATTTGCAAATAGTACAAATATACATTTGTGTGTTGCGTGTCTGTATCGGTCAGTCAGTATCATTAAAAAATTACAATGAAATTAATGGAATTTCCTTGTTATTTTTGAATATTTAATAAATCGCATATGGCTGAAGTGGAATTCCATTTTCGTTTCCAAATCAAAACTTTAACAATAAGTCTTTTAAGTGTTAACAGTAAAAATTCTTGATTGATCTTGTAAAGGTCTGTTCAAAGTTTTCTTAATTATTTTTAAAATACATAAACATATGTACGTACAAGTGCAGCCAAGAAATAAAAATCCGCCAACCACAACAAAATGGCAATCATTTTATGGAAATTTTCGTTGGTTAAAACGTATTGGATTATATATAAAAAACTATTTCACTGAAAGTTGTATACATGGATTTATATATTTGGTTAAAGAACAACTAATATTGATAGAGCAGTAAGTACAGACAGACTAATTGACAGATAACTCAGCGAATCCATGTCAATTCACCTGCATAAATTTATGAAACTAATATTCTATTAAGAAAATTTATAAAAAAAACTAATGTTAGTTCCCACCAAAAATTTTTCATTTTATGAATTGTTTAATGCGGCCTGTAATTATTTTTGGTCATAAGCAAATAAGCTTCATTCAAAAGCCTATTTTGCTAGAATTTTTTGAATTGAATAGTTTGTTACACAACAAAGAAAAATTGGTAAAAGTGACGGCTGTTTCGGAGATCACCACATCTCCTCATCAGACTTCTTTTGCCATGAATCGAACCGTCGGATTCCGGCCTTATTTATTGTTTAAAAATAAAAATTTCATTGACCATTAGATTTTCATAGAAAATTAGAATAACATAAAGTTTAAGGTATATTGAAAAGTAATTGCCCATCACAAATTGAATAAGCTCAACGGTTAGTAACAATGGATATGGCCATAACATATATATAGATAACCAAAAAACATAATATATTAAAAATAATTATTAAATTCAAAATACACATACAAGGTGTGTCCAAAAGAAAAGGCGAATTTCGATTTTTTTAAGTGCTTATGTATTTATCAATATCAATTTTGTCCCCTTCAAGGTAATCCACCTCGGATATAATACACTTGTGTCAACGTTTTTTCCAATCCTTCAAGCACTTCTGAAATGCGCTTCTCGGTGTTGTCATTAACTCTTTCTTCGATTCTGACTTGAACTCATCAGTTGTGGCAAAACGCTTTACTTTCATTATGTTCTTTAGTTTTTGGAATAGGAATAGTCGCAGGGAGCCAAATCTGTTGATAAAATCACGAATAAGCATTGATGGTGAGCTGGTGCACTGTCGTGATGTAGAATCCACGACAGTGGATGCAAACAATGCATAACTTCTCTGTATTATTCCTTATTAACTGTATCACATTTTGGCAGGAAATCATGATGCACTACACCTTTGTGATCAAAGAAAGCAGTGAGAAAAACCTTCACCTTTTCCTTTGAGTATATCTCGTATATGTATGTACATTTATTGAACACTTATTTCTTCTCACAAATTAAAACAAAAACTATATAATTTATGTCAAAATTTAAAAAAAGACTAATTTTGGAATAAAAATTATCAGTATCTTTTGGCTTTTGCTGGTAATCGTATCAATTGGAATGTGCATCTTTACGGGTATGCAGGCGATGGATAGATATAAAACAAAAAGTACCGTTATGGGCCTCGAACGTGATTTCTACTTTTGGCGCACCCCAGTGCCCAGTTTCACTGTTTGTCCCATGCGTCGCCTCAGTCAGGATCTATTCGATAAGTATTGTCAGTAAGTAATGAAGTATGATATACACGTACATACACATCCATATGTATCGAGTACTGACTTAGTAAAATAATTTTCTTTGTATCGTTCACTGTTATTTATTCTTGTCGTCGGTAGGAAAAAGAAAATCACTGGTACTCAAAAGGAGGATTTACAACTATTTCTGGAAACATTGGCTAATTCAACGTATTTCAATTTCGCTAATATAACGGTACGTCCAAGCATCGATAGTACCTTGGATCGTTTGCGCTTGAAACCTGCTCAGTATATGTCTTTGATATATAATTTGACTACCGATTTTACGCAAATGGAAGATGAAAATGAACGCATACGATTGAATGATGGGTTTAAGAATTTCGTTGTACGTCAAGTACTTACCGAATTTGGAATTTGTTATTTAGGTAACAGCTATTTGCATGATGAGTATACCGCAAGGTATTTATTGTTTGGCAAATATCCGAAAGTCAATAAGGAACATGTTAAAATGCTACTGGGCAGCTATTTTGATAGTGTGCTGTTGATTTTATCCGTGCCGAAGACGTTTGAAAGTATTGGCGTGAGTCAGAGATGCTACTGGAACATAAATTAGCATACTACTTCTATTGAATTTTTTCTTTCTTTTTTATATAGGTCTTCATACACTCCTCTCATGATGCCTTAAAAATAGAGCAAAAATTCTTTTATACCAACGAAGCTGTTTATTACAAAGCCGAGACTAGGGAGATTATTGCAGAAGATGGTTTTGAAAAGTGTGTAAAATTTAAATGCTTTTTAAATTTTCTGAAATCGTTTTAGTAAACATTTATATATTTTTCATTGTTAGTAATTGGGTTCGTGCTTTTTTCCTCTTCGTATTGTTTATTAATTTAATTCTCTCTCCAATAATTTTTAGAGCAACCACAATTTCTCAACGCAATTGTCGCTTTCCGCACGAATCGAGTTTGGAACATTTTGAAATCTATACCAAAAGTTTTTGTATGCAAGAATGTCGTTTGAATATGGTTTATAAAAAATGTAAATGTATACCACATTTTTATCCGAATAGGAGTGAGTTAAAAAAAGTTAGCCAAGCAAATAAAAACAAAAAATTAATAATATTTTTCTCCAGTTCGTAATCCAAAACCGGTTTGCTCTTATGCTACACTGAAATCGTGTGTGGCTAAAAATGCAGGTACAATATTTCATAATAAATAACTGAAATTTAGAACAAAATATATTTGGTAAATGTTGACGATTCAGGGAGATAATTTTTTATTTCATATTATTTTCTTTTGCCTTATTTTTTTTTTTAATTTTATTCTAATTTTCCGATTTCAGAGAATTTTCGTCGTTTACACAGATTGAATGCCCGAAAGGCGGTGCATTGTCATTGCATGGACTCATGTTTCAATAGTATTGTGGTAGTGAAGAGTGTAGAAGTGGGTATATTTGCGAATTTTTTTTATCTTAATCTAAGAACTTCGTAAGTGAGTATTAAATGAAATAATGCATATAACTTCTTTCTTAATTACCCATAGGTCTTAGCAAATCTCAATGTATTCCAAACTGGGTTTACCGTTGGCGTTGAGGTAACTACCTGGCCGTTGGAATTGTTGAAGAGGCAAGTAATTTTTACTTTCACTGATTTGTTGGGTAAGTAATGCATGTAAATTCGCGCAAATATTTCATAACTAATTTTTAATTTTATGTTGAACGAAAAACTCATTACAGTCGCTGTTGGCGGTGCGGCAGGATTGTTTCTAGGTTTTAGCGTTTTGGGCGCCATAGAATGCTTTTATTATTTCACGCTGCGTTTGTTATGCTATTTAAGAGGTTACAGATACTAAAAGAAAATGTTATCATAAGGAGTGGAAAGAGTGCCTACTAAAATAACTAGGAGAAGGTCAAAAGATGAAATGAAAAGTTATTTCCTGCTTCATCGCTTGTAGTCATAGAATATATAATGAATAATAATTGCTTTATATTTATTTTGTTTATTATACAAACTAGTAATTACTATTATTTACAAAACAATAATTCTCACCTCCAAAAACATCGACACTACAATATCGCCTTCACTACTGAACTCATTATTGCATAATAAATGTTTGAAATCGATATTCAAATTTTCACTTCCTTCGGAGTTTGACAAAACAAAAACATTCGTCATTTCACCTTACTTCAATTCGATTCATTCATTCGCAATGAGTTTTTGGGTAAAGAACACCGACGGCTCGACGATTGTAGAGAAACCGCCACGCATCGTGCCGCTTTTCAACCCCGGCCAACGTGAATTTCTTGAAGATGAGCACCGTTACCGCTTGCAAATGCAAAAACGTGCACAAGATGGCGGCAAAGCCTTTGACTTTTACATACGCAAGCAATCGACGCTAGATGATGCACGGTTGCTGGATGAGCACGACTCTTTTTATAAAACCACCAAGAGCCTGTTGGTACTCTTTCAAATTATGGGTATAATGCCAATTCATCGCAATCCGCCAGACAACAATTTGCCACGCACAGGATACTCATGGACGTCGCGTCAGGTGCTCTACGCTATTTTCGTATTTTCACTTGAGACCTATATTGTGGTGATGGTGCTGCGGGCGCGGGTAAAGAGTTTCATTGAACAGCCCGATAAGCATTTCGACGAGGCAATTTATAATATTATATTTATCAGTTTATTGTTTACCCACTTTCTACTACCAGTCGCTAGTTGGCGTCATGGCCCACAGGTGGCTATATTCAAGAATATGTGGACAAATTATCAATATAAATTTTGGCGTGTTACCGGTTCGCCGATTGTGTTCCCAAATTTGTATCGGCTCACTTGGGGCTTGTGTATTTTTTCGTGGGCCTTAAGCATTGCAGTGAATGTGTCGCAATATATTTTACAACCGGATTTTGAGTTTTGGTACACTTTCGCTTACTATCCGATTATTGCGATGTTGAATTGCTTCTGCAGTTTGTGGTTTGTTTATATTTGTTGGTCTTATTTGTTTTTTATATCAACTATTTTTACATTTATTATTTTAAGGTACATAAATTGTAATGCTTTTGGTACAGTCAGCGAAGCTCTGGCGGAAAATTTGGAGCTGACTCTGAAGAGCGATAAGCCAGCGGAAAAGTTGACCGAGTATCGATACCTTTGGGTGGACTTGAGTCTTATGATGCAACAATTAGGTAAGTTGATGAAGAGGCAGTGCCGATAATGGTCAGGGAAAGTTATGTAAATACATTAAAAGCTGAACCGAAAACACTGATACTAGTGGCGCTCCTGTGTCGATCTTATATTCCTAAAGAGGGAAAACAGTGTACTGTAGAATAAAATTGTTTTCATATTTAGTCACCATCGCAATTTCCAATGGGTCGAAATAATCTTGTAATTGCTTACGACCTGCGTGTAGAATCCCGAATTTTATATTCTTAACTGCTTTATTAAAGTATTTATGGCCAAAAATCACAAATCTGAACAAATCGGTTGTGTGGTATTATTCTTTATAGTCGACCGATTTGGTTGGTTCCGGCAGTGATGAAAACATTCAAAAATTCACCCGCATACTAAGTTTTCTTGAAATATCTCAAAAACTGAGAGATTACTGGTAGATGGGCATAAATTTTGGTGGGTCTATCTCTTCTCCTTTTGGTGCTATATATAAAAAAAAGCAATTGGAAACGTAAACATAAGAGAATATAATCCATAAACAAAAGTATATAAAAATAAAAATAAACCAGCGACGTAATGATTGACCAACGCTCAAAGCAAAAGAGCGTCAGCATTCAGTCGCAGCAACGGAGAGAAATATCTATTTCACTGTTATTGCACGAAAACTCCACTCGACATCAAGGAAATACATTAAAATGAAACCGATGTGAGTGGCCTACAATAGACCCAAAGAGTGTTTCCGCAGTCGTCAATGCCAAGCTCCCATCAATCTACTTGCGGGAGTGCAGCTCTCTATTGCTCGTGTCGAGCTTATCAAAACTAATAGGTAACAACAGTTTTCACACAGTACCTCTTCAAAAGGGAAATATTGACGAGATAATAATACAAGTAAACAACAAATAACATTTTTTTAGATCTTTGTGTTTCTCCCCACAAACAACAAGAGTTACTACTCCCACAAGTGAAAAAGTTCGAGGAAGGGAATTGAAGCATCAGTTAAATTAAGTGACATAAAAATCTAGAAGAGAAAGTTTTTGTAATTAGGGAAGTCGTAAACATAATTAATAGAAATAAAATACCGCAATACATGCCTAAACTTTCCCTATCCCCAACCTCAGTTCAACTAAAGAAGAATGAAACTCACGCAGTTTACAGCTTAAAATATCGTGACGGAAATCCCATATACGAAGAACAGATTGAATGAGTGGCAGTGTAAAGGCAATTCCCCGAAAAGAACAGAAAATAAAGAAGCGACAGTAAGATGCAAATTACCCTTACCAAGGACAAACAAAAGGGTAGACAGTGTAAAGGAAATTCCACGTCGTTAAGGATAAATGGAGCAGCTGCAGCTACCGCAGGCAAACGAATAATTAGCCTATCCTTAAGTGCGTGAGCAGAATGTTTGGGTCATCCACAGGTATAAAAAGAGCGGCAGCCGCTATCACAAGAAGAGACGAGTAGACAACTTAGTGGAGTTAACACTGCTGTGAGCTGTGTGTGTTTTAGAAACGGATAAGCTGAATGAAGCAGATAATTATTGTTTATCATAAAGAATTGTAAAATAAGCCATTGGCTATAGTAAAAAATTGTAATTATCAAAGACTTCATAAACGTTGAGTTAATTCCTGACGGTTAAGAGGCCAAACGAACAAGTCTTGGGAGTTTTATTTAGCAATCCAGTGATCGGACTCGAAGGATTTGGGAAATCATCGAGGGTAGCCACGAAAAACGTTACAATATTTATTACATAGAAGATTTACGATCGAAGGCCATTTAAGATAAATGGTCCAGTACAATGTACGAATTGTCAAGAATTAGGTACAACAAAGCTTCACCATTCCAGTAAATGCTCTTTAAATAAACCGATGCAACACAAAAAAGTGTAAAAAATGAAGTGGGAATCATACAGAAAACTACAGAGGTTGTTCGGTATAGAAAGATTTAAAATCTGATCACTTACTTAAGGTATACAAACTAAACGCCACGATGGAATGATTAGCCGTACCAATTATACGACAGCATTGACATATGCAGTTTAGGGAATAAAAAGAAACGCTCGCTAGCTCATGAAAGTGTTTCAACTTTGAAATTTTTCGATGTAGTACCCGCACATGGAAGCAGAGGAAGAAGAAGGGCCTGGTTTAGCTTGGTATTTCCAATTGGCGCGAAACTGCGGGAAGAAGACACGAATGGCGCGCAATTATTGATCCGGTGTTGATTTATTCTCTCTCATACTTTCCATAAATTAAATGAATAGAAAAATTAATTTTAGTATCCTTTCGTCTTATTAAATCCAGAACAAACTGGCTTAAATGTAATAAATATGCAGATAAAAACCAGAAAAATTAAAAATGGCAGAGAAAATGTTAATAGTGGCATTAAAATGTGAAGAAGAAAATAAATATGAAAGATCTTATAATGTCGTTGCTCCCAACGTTTCACTAAAAAATTAGTTTTTTGAAAGTTAGCAAAATCTCAGGCCACCAGCAAATACTGAAGCACCATTCAGTATATGTAACGGGTTAGAGCTGAAAAAGAAAAAGCGACTTCTTTTACAGAGCATCTCAGTACTTTTATTCCAACCAAATTTAGATAATGTTAGAACAATACTTAAAATTAAATTAAAGAATGACGGTCAAAATACCTCATTAAAGTTAGTTTAGTTAAGTAATTATGGTAAAGTAAATGCAACAATATCACTTCAAGATTAAAGCTAAAAACCTATGAAGCAAAAGAGTATATGTGAAAAATCACATTTCTCAGATTCACTTAGGCAGGTGCTTAACTGGGCGACGACACATTCCCGCAAAAACCTTAAATCTGCCATTTACATTGGTTTTTAAACAAGCGATCTGCTCTTAACCAGTAGAACAGAGTCCTCCTATATAAAGCAACAATAAAACCGTTATACTTATAGATGTATAAAACCGAATTATAGGGCACAGTTTGTCCGAAAATAGACATAATACAAAGATTTCAATCTAAAAATTTAAGAATTTTAATGCGTAATAAAAATATCCATAGAGATCAAAACATACACACCATCGAAAAATAAATTGAAATTCTTACACTTTGGTTTCCGCAAGAATTCAAACCTGCCTGAAGAGAAGAGACAAGCTAAATTTAATGCATTTTATCTATCATTTCTTTTCGTCTTTTCACAAGGTCGTGCATACTCGAACATGTACGGCATGTACTGTTTAGTGGTTTTCTTTACAACGCTAACCGCCGCCTACGGATCGATAAGTGAGATTATGGATCATGGTGCTACATATAAAGAGATCGGACTATTTGTCATAATGTTTTACTGCATGAGTCTTTTATATATAATTTGTAATGAAGCACATCATGCATCACGAAAAGTCGGCATAGATTTTCAAACGAAATTGTTGAATGTCAATTTAATTGCTTTGGACACTGCTTCACAAAGAGAGGTGCAAATGTTTTTGTTGGCTATTGCCAAGACTCCACCAATAATGAATTTGGATGATTATGCCAATATTAATCGGGAGCTATTCTCTTCGGTGAGTATTAGTGGAAAGTGAAAGAAAAATAAATGAAAGGGAAGTAACAGAGAGGGTGAGCAGATAAAAAGTGATAGTATGGAGTGGAGGCATAATAATTGTAAATGAATATTATTTGATTTGATAATTTTTTTTTCGTTTCAGAATATCACCTTTATGGCCACTTATTTGGTGGTACTTCTTCAATTCAAAATTACCGAACAACGTGGCTTACATACAAATCTAGATGAGTTTAATATGATGTGAGAAGAGAATTTGAAATAATTTGGTTGGAAAAAATTCAACAGTTGAGAAATCTTAATCTTGTTTTTAATGGTCACTATTTTTTTTTATACAGAATTTCAATTTTATTTAATGTTAAAAAGAACTGAAGTATTTAGTGAGAAGAGCAATTTGAAACTCTCGTTTTTCTCTCTCCCTCAATTAGTTATTCTTCTCTAAGGTGAGTATGTATGTGCGCATTTGCATTGGGCTAAGTTCGATCACGAAACGATCATCATCATTTGACATATATTCGTCCTGTAATCTTCGCTTTGGAACTTTCACTTTGCGCAGTTTTTCAGCGCGCTCACGATTCAACTCTTCAGCTTCGTGGGTATCTTGCTTCAAGCAATTTGTTCTCATTTGTAGCAGCTCCTCTTCTTCTTCTTTTTTACTCTCAGCTTCATTCTGGTATTTGGCAGCAGCCAGCGGTCGATCCGCTTTTAACAACAGCTGCTGGTTGAGCGACCTCTCATAAACACCATACGAGTTGTAGGCTACTTCAGATCCATCCGGAAAGAATTGCATACGTTGATTATCACCCAGCCAAGCGTTTGCCGACAGCGTGGTTTCACGTATATCCAAAATGTTTTGTTTTGTCAAAATGTTCTTCACATTAAATTGGACAGACTGTGAGTACTCCGGATCTTCATCTTTTTCAAGTATATGCTCGAAACGTACGAGTATTTCGTTTTCTCGCCAAGGTTCATAGCTCATAAGATGTATGTTGGCGGGTAGCTCAATGGCGACACCAGTGTACTGCAAATATGATTTAAAAACATGATTACAATCAATTGGTAAATAGTAAAAATTGAAGTGTACGCACAATATTAGTCAAATTTTCACGCCAATCCTCATAGGAGATATTCTCTGCATTGCTGAGGAAATTCCAGGCGGGCAAAAGCTTTTGCAATTGCGTAAAACGTTCAATCGCTTGTGTGGTTGGGCTTTTCTTTTTGTTCGATGAACCTACCACCAAATAGTGTGTACCACGTGCCACCAACCCTTCGCCGTAGGCCGTTTCATTTAGCGCCTCATTAACACCGAACGCATCGTCGTGTAGCAAGCGTCGATGTACCATTAGTTCCAGTGAACCTGCACCCATAGAACTGCCACCTTGTGCACGATCCGTAAGGATAGCCATGCGTGCGGTGTCATCTTCTAGCGCAATCTTTGTAGTAATTGGATAATAATTGCCGGCTGTGTGCTCCAACAGCTTCAATTTCCAAGTGTCGCGATGATCACGTTTACGTTTGATCATCTCACGCCCATTTGAGTCAGTGTAGAATATATCGGCGTTATTTATATCTGAGTTGAACCGACTAACGATCTCTTTGCCTTTACCATCGTCTATCGGTATGGGACCAACAAGCCATTCAAACTCAGCAAAACGTTGTTGACGATAGACCCTCACAACTTGACTAACCCACTCGTTGAATGTCTGATGCACCTCCTCAACCAAATCACCTCGATAGAATTTTAGCTTCGGTTGAAGCGAAGTTGAGCGAACTTGATCGCGTGCGGGCCGAAAAATATAAGCGCCAGAGGATCGATTACGGAATTCGCGATTATCTCCGGTGGCGGCTTCGTAGTACACGAATTCTTGATTGACAATGCGGGTCATGCCGTCAGCGGTGACGGTTACGAGGAAGCCGTTCGTGTCGAAGTTAAGACGTAAAAACTGAAAAGCACAGAGGGCAAGCAAAATTTTCAGATATAGAATTATTTGTTGATTCAAGCTCTGGTTTACCTCATTGCCAATACTTGTAAAACTTGACTTGTTTGGAGGATCTGGCACAGGTTTCATGTTGTCGCCATTCGTTTTCGTTATGTAATACGACTTATAGCCTAACGCTGGCAGCTCGGTAGCAGCGAAGACAAGTTCATACGGAGCACTAGACTTGCGGAAGTTGAGATCTTGCACTGATGTGGGTACTGGTAGAAACTGCGTCTCGATGGTAACATCTATTTAAGAGAGGGAGAGCGAGAAAAAAGTTGGGGGCTGTTATCTAAAATTGATTCATACTTACCATCGAAATCCTTAACTAAATAATTAACATCCGGCACCGGCACACGCACGTAGTCAGCCACCGTTTGAGCCAACGGATTGTATAGAGTCAACGTGAATTTATCTGCTTTCTCTGGCACTGCGCACGAGCTGATATTGAGCAATGTGCACGTCTCAAATTTAAATATAAATTCCTTCTTCGGGCCAGTAGCCACTCCAAATTTGCTTTGTGTTATATTCTGACTTGTATCAACAGTCAATTGATTCAAAATTTCCTGTGTGTTTGTGGCGCAAGCGCGTATCGCGACTTCTAAGTGGCGTGCATAGTCAGCAGCCACTGCTTGCTTTTCAGTGCCCGTCACAGCATCGTGATGCTGCATTATACCCATTGCTTCACGTAGAAACGAAAGGTGGGATTCAAATTGTCTAGCGGTTTTCGGCGCCATGGCGGTAAGCTGTTTACAAACCTGCAAGAAATGATTGCCAACACGTTCGTAGCGTTTAAGGGTGGGACGCGAGCTGAAGTAGCCAGTCCAGTAGGCATGTGGATCCGAGGCATAAGGGAAGAAGTCATCGTCTTTGGTTGGCCAAGTTATGGCGGCGTCGTGTAGAGATTTCAGGTAACATGAAGGTGTGGAGTACAAAAGATTTACATTTGACCCATTTTCTTGTCGTGCATTCGTGTATCTGTGGGACAATGGTAGATAGTTAGATATTTGAGTGTATAATAACGGTACTAAGTTCTAGCTCAAAGTTGTTAAAGGTTGCTGAAAATGATTTTATTAAAGTTGCTGCTTACTCACTTGATTAACTTATCGAGATTCTTGTACCAAGTAATCGCATTTTGATAGTTAAAATCTTCACCCATTGTGACAAGTATATTATTTGTGCGGTAACCTGTAGACATATTACGCGAAATGGCGATGAATTCATCGACCTAAATATAGAACATAACATAGAAGAGGAAAACTCTACTAAAATAAGTTCTAGTGGTTCGAGTGGAAGCGTTGTAAACTATAAGTTATTTGAGTTGGTGAAATATTAAGGCGATAGTTGCCTCGCTTCGCGACGTAGTTCTGAAGGAAATATTTTTATGCAAATCGATTCATGCCCATATATAAGTATATTCAATAAACAATAGATATGATATGATATAATATATATAAATAAATATAATAAGAAGACTTTTTGGGAAAACTATATTCTACGAAGAAACAATGTTAATATAAAGTTAGGTCGGCAATTATGTGGGGTCTTTTGTACACTTAATTTAGAAATTTGTTTTTCTCATCTAAATCATTATTTGGGGGGATATAATTAATATTTATTATATTATATTATTATATTGTGTTCTCCCAAATGAAAATTAGTTAAATTAATTAAGCTACCATAGAAATATAATCTTATTGTATTAAAAACCCTGAATTGATAAAATATTTAGCAAAACGTTGGGCAATAAGGTGAAGTAAAGTATTTTTATTGTACCACTATAAAATCAGATCAGATTAGCCTAATTTAAGTACAAAAGTGTTATCTAAGCTTGGATATGTTATTTTATAATTCAAACGTACATATATGTATGTACTAATTTTTATTTATTTTTTAACCAAAATCAGCAACCTTTTCCTCAACTTTTGTATTATTTTTATTATAATTTTTTCGTTCCGAAAACTCAAACCTTATCAATTTATCCAAATTTTTGAAATAAACATTGGCGTCTTGATATGTAAAGTCCCCACCCATCGTTAGGACAATGTTTTTAGTACGATAAAATTGTGCTTGCTGATTAATGAATTTCAAAATGTCATTAACCTAAGGGAAATGTTTTGAGAGTTTAGATATTTGGAAAAAAATTATATTATACATATATGTATGTATATAAATATTATTACATATATATACGTATATATATATATATATATATTTATATTCCGCTCAGAAACTACATTGTTCAAATCAAGTAACTTACTCGGCGATTGACATTATTATCTGGGCTATGCTTGGCATCAATTATCGGCTCATCGGCGCAGAGAACATCAAAGCAAAAGCCTGGCGGCGACTGATATAGATTGTAGAGAGCGCCAGTAAAGAGGTGAGCAGACTCATCTGATAATAAAAATTTATAAATTAGAATGTGTTCGAACTCTAAGTAATTTCGCAGGAAAAAAATTGAAAAATTAGAAAAAAAATCACATCAGATATAATAAGATTATATAATTAACACATTTAAATGAAAAAAAAAAACAAATTAAATTTACCAAAATTAGCTGATGCACGCCATATCATCTCTGCGGACTTGTTTGTCAACCGTTCCATTTTATCCTGGTAATCCAGCCTTCCAAAGAAGAGACCGTCAAATCCCATTTGGGCGAACATCGAAGCCATTTCACGAGAGTGACCAAACGGATCGATCTGCCAACCAATGCGTGGTCGTGCGCACTCACCAAAAGTGTCATTGAGTCGCCTTCACCATATATATACAATAATAATAATAATAGTTTAGTTTTAGAAAATATTATTTTGAAATCCCTTCCTTACCGTAATCCCCAAGTAAATTGATCTACAATACTTTGATAATGTGTCGTCGCCTCATCATTCATACTCCAAGCTCCACCGATAAATTCAAGACGTCCCTCATTTACCAACATTTTCACTTGCTCCTGAAGTTCGGGGGACTGTTCTCGCCACCATTTGAAGAAGAATGCCGATTCGACATAGATAAACCGCTTTTCGGAATCCTTTAATAGCTCCTGCACCACAGAGTCTAGTATATACTGTACACCAGCTTTTTGTATCAGCGTTTTGCTACCATAATAATATTGATCAACTGTCTTTAGCCAGCCGACGTCATCGTGAGTATGTGGTACCAGATGGACATTAAGCATGTTCGGCTTGGTTTTGGGACAACTCTAAAGTTGTGGTGATAAAAAAAAAAAAACAAATAATGAATAAAGGTATAAATAATACTTTTCAAGTGAAATGCAAAACTTAGAGCCGAAACTGCCGGAGTAAAGAAATCACACTTCTAAGAAATCTAAACTGATTTAAATAATTTTATTTCAATTGTGCGACCAAAAAAGAATGAATATAGAAGGTAGCTTCCATTTAAAAATTTTAATTAAAAAATGCCTATGAAACACAAGTTTTATTAAAAAAATAAATTAAACATTACAGTTTCAATCGGAAGATATATGTTATGTATGTTTAATGTAACAAGTCAATTGAAAAGTCCCCAGGAAAACTTAAATCCATATGATTTTTGTTAGCCCGAACCTTCAAAAGAAGCGGACCATTAGTTTGGGAATTGCAGCATGTTGAGCGAAAGAACTTTTGTTATTACGAAAAAGATAAAAAGAAATTTAGCGTGTTGATAAACTATTGCTTCTTGAAAGGGAAAATTACAGTTGAAGCAAAAATTTGGCTTGATGACGAGCTTTCGGACATTGCCCCAAGAAAATTAACCATTAAGGATTGATCTACTAAGTTTAGATGAGGTGAAATGAGCACCGAAGACGCCCAAAGTGGACTGTAAATTGAAATTGAATGAAATAGCAGGCATTCTAAAGATATCAACTGAACGTGTATACCATATCTTTCACGAATATTTATTGCTGTGCAAAGTGGGTGCTGCGCGAGCTCCTTTTTAACCAAAAACAACGACGAGTTGATGATTCAGAACAGTGTTCGGAGATGTTCAAATTTAACAATCCCGAGTTTTTGCGTCGATATGTGACAATGGATGAAACATGGATCCATAATTTCACTCTGAAATCCAATCGAAATCATCCGAGTGGACTGCACACTATGAACCGCTCCAAAACGTGGAAAAACGACAGTTGGCTGGCAAGGATATGACGTCTATATTTCGGGATACGCATGGAATAATTTTTATTGACTACTATGAGGAAGGACCACTAACAGCGACTATTATACAGCATTATTAGATCGTTTGAAAGACGAAAACGACCAGATTTGAAGGAAAAGAAAGTGCTGTTTCACCAAGATAATGCACCGCGTCACAAGTCAGTGAAATCGATGGCGAAAATCCATGAATTGAGCTTCGAATTGCTTCCGCATCCAGCGACTATTTCTTGTTTTCAGATTTCAAAAGAATGCTCTCTCGACAGAAATTTTCGTCGAATGAAGATGTGATCGCCGAAACTGAGACCTATTTTGAAACAAAAGACAAATCGTACTACAAAGATCTTATTAAGAAGTTGGTGGGCCGCAATAATCAGTGGATCACAGAAGTATGTATGTTGAATAGAAGAAAAACGGCTTTTTACTATGGTAGGCCGGGGACTTTTCAAAAACGAAGTCGCGTGTTTAAAGTCTCTAATATAAGCATTTATAATTCTGTCCAATATTCAAAAAAGAAAACTCATGGGTTTGAAATAATGTACTCTAACTAAACCTTTTCCCGTTTACGTTTGCTTAGTGTACTCTGGGATATTTACTTAAATTTATTCAAAAATATAGTCCATAGATTCAATAAGTATGTATGTATATACATATACATATATATAAAATATTTATACCCAACAGAGACCAACTGTATTGCCATTTATACTGATCGGCAATTTGATCCATCTTTTGTTTACTAAATAAATAAGTTTGTTCAGCCAATTGTTATTTTTTACCTCCCATAATACGTTTCACAACAACATAATTTTGAGAAATGAAGTGCAAGTAAAAAAGGAGGAATCACCAAATATACTAAAAGAAAGTAAATAAGATTGAAAAAAAAAACTTGTTTTGCAAAAATTTCGATATAACAAAATTCTAAATTCTATTTCTATTCCATGCTTGTCATTTCTGAGTTTGCTTTCTTTTAAGAAAATTTTAATAAAAAAAATGCTGAGTTTTTTTATTTTGTTTTTCTTTCTTAATCAATAGTGAACTTATATGATTTAAAAAATAATTTTTGTGTACTCACAATGTATCAGTTAGTTTTATGAGTTAGGTAATTAAATATTAATAATAATAATAATAATAATGGAATGCCTTCACTTTCTTATCACTCACCTCATAACCGCATTTCGTGCCAACCGTGATTTTTTCATGTTCTGCAATCTGCGGACGTGCCTCACACAACTTATTATTATTCCACAAACATATCAATAGCAAAATAGTAAGCAGTTTAAAGTGACCGCCGCACTGGCATCGGCAGCGACTTGCAGTTGAATGCATTCTTTCCATTATGTCAATAGAACGTACATAAACAAATAGTATCAGCTTTCATACACAATTACACACAGTACAGGCAGACGCTCTCTGTAAATTATGATAGCGCAGAGCCCGCTTTTGAGACCAACAAGAACAAAATTTAGAATTTGAAATTGCTGTGAGAAAAAACGAACTGAACAGAAAAAAATCCAACGAGAAGTAGAAACCAATAAAATGAAAGTCCACTTAAGCCACTGATAAAATCTGTTGTTATTTAATTTTATTTTTATTTTTTATTTATTTTTCTTTTACAAACGACCGACCGCGGACACAATATTCCACAAGTTTAGTCGACAAATCTCGGTCGTTCAATGAGTGGTTAAGCTCATTTACATCTCTATATATAGCCGCTAATCCAAGCCTAGACTTGAGAAGTACTCAATTGCATGTTTGAATTATTGAGTTAGAATGTAGAAAGTTGAGTTGGCTTTGGTCGGGCTTTCTTTGAAATTTATGTATATGCTATCCATTGACTGGAATGCAAGAATGGAGAATGGGTATGTATTTATACCATATGTAAGTAAAAGTAAAGTGAGGATAAAAATGGAGCAAGTGTATAAATGTTTAGAAACCTTCAAAAAATTTCTAAATATTTTTATGCATGAGTATGAACCAAAAATATGCGCTTCCTTAGAAAATCTACGTAATAATTTTGCGATTTCGATGCCATTTCCATGGAATAGGAAGTAAAGCAGAAGCAGTTCATTGATTCTCGAAGAGCTATTGACCTCTTAATATTTTATTTCTTGTGAAAGAAATATTATAATTCTTCTTAAAGAAATTCTTTATTTATTTATCCCAAAAGAGTCCCCAATTTTTATGAATAACAATTAATAATAAGAATTTTGTTTACTCGATCAAGTACAGATTAATTATACACTTGGCGACTGATCACCATTGATAATAAATTATTATCTTTTTTGAATTATTTTACTTTATCTTCATTTATAGTCTATTGAAGCTTCATATATTGCCAGCTGTTTGAAAATCGTTAAAGTGCTATCATATCAATAACGTAAATGATGTGCAAAATAAAATGTCTCGCTGATGTTGTAAAAAGTAAAGATTTTTTAATAAGATTGACTTACGGACTTAATAAAATGGTAGTTGATTAGTTTATCTATATATATCTAGGGTTTTCCGATAAGAGTGATATGATTTTTTAATTTCTTACAATAAAAAAAAAAAAAAAAAAACACTAATTGTTAAGGAGATTCAAATGTTTTTGTTTAATGTGAAGTACAATCGATACAATCAAGTTCTGAATAATATAACATCATTCAAATGGTGTACATAACTTCTTTTGCAGGAACGAATTTATTTTATAATAGTAGTCACCTAAGAGAAATGAACTGCACAAATCAGACCATTTAGAAGCTTGACTAAAAAAATTATTCCTAACATTTATCTACGGCTAGAAAGTGTGGGTAGATTTTTAAATTTTAAGCGACTAGTATACGGAGGAAGTTCTTGGCGGGAATCCCCGTACAAATGACGAAAAGTGAAAAACAAAAAAACTTTTTGAACGGTTTCAATTTTATCAGAATGGACTTTATAATTAGGGTTCCACACAACCGAATCGTACTCAAATATTGGTCTCACTAATGACGTAAAATGACACAGTTGTATTAATATGAAGATTGAAGTTGAGTTTAGTATCCATTGTTACACACAAATCAACAAAATTACATATTTGCTCTAGACTATAGTTGTTTATTGCGTAAGATGGTGATTGAAGATATTTTCGCGTAAATAACATGGTTTTACATTTGTTAAGCTTAAGAGGCATATCATTGTTATTACACAAAGTTACCTAATTATTCAAATCGGTTTGGAAAAACATCTTTTATTAATTGAGGTATATGATTCAAAAAGCTTTTACATTCTTCGGCATATAATAAAATTTTTCATATTTCATAACTGAAGACAAATCGTTAATAAATAACAAGGACTGAATCGGTCCCAGGTAGCTACCTTGCAGAACTCCGGATGATACACCAAATATGTTCAATAATACTCTTTGAGTCCTGTTACACAGGTGGGAAAATATCCATTGGAGAAGGCTTGGTTGAAATCCAAGAAGATCTAGAATCTAGATTTACTCTGTCGAATGCTTTACTAAAGTCATTATATATAACATCAGTATTCTTGTTTTCCCTAAATCCATTTGAAACGTGAGTAGCAAATTCCAGCATATTATTAAGAGTAGATTTACCTTTGCGAAACCCATGCTGGGTACTGGAAATTAAGGCAAATATGGAAAATGTTAATTGCGCAGTAATTATGGATTTAAAATGTTTAGGTATAGCAGATATATTTTCTATTCCTCTATAAGTTGCAATCGAAGGTCTGCTACCATTTGTATAAATTCTTGTTTTAGGGATGCATTAAAGGGTTTGTCAAAGCCGGTACAAATTTTCAGCACAATATTTAAGAAAGCATGTTGGAATCAACAGGACCGTAACTAAATTCGAGCAATGTTCTTATCATTTTTCTTCATAACTTTATTATCAAATTCGCGTACAACATCCCCCGGGGGCCAGAGTGAGCTATTTAAAAGAACTTCAAATGTTTCAACAGAGACGTCAATTTTGTATGACGATATGTTCCTTTCATAATTAATATTAAATTTTCGAATATTTAAATCATAAGTATTCAATTTTGAGAAAATGTAAAGCCTTAAATCATCAGCAGTTGTATTATTTGCAAATCTAGACACAAAAATAGATTTTTTGCATGGAACAACAACCAACTTCCTGAAACCTAGCGGTTGGGGGTCGAATGAAACTACTGAAGGCTTTTGTACCTGAGAAGTTGTTGATTTCTCAGAACAATGAGAAGACAAGTTTGTGTCCCCTGCGGATTAGAATTTATCTGCGGTAAGGCACGCCTGTTGTAAGAGACGAGTAAAATCCAATAGTTTCCGCGACTGTTGGGTCTTTATACCGGAACGACCCGGATTTTTATCCGGCCAAGGACAGTCACTTCCGCAATATTTTTCTGCGGTTACAACAACAAAAAATATACAAGTTTATAAAATTCACCACTGGAAGAGTAATTTTTTCCTACTCCGGAAGTGCAGTTTTCTTCTGGGAAGGAATAAATGCGGTTCAACATCAGACGGACTCTTCACCCATTTCCGCTTATTAGCTAGTTTAGGGTCACTTTGAGAATCACTCAAGCATTTAATAGTTCCGAACATGTTCTCATAATGCTTAAACTTATCCCAAAGTGATACAGTTCCCGGCAATTCTCTCTAAAACCATCACGGGTTTGCTTGAACAGTTTGTAGAATTCGATTTCGGTCGATCTACATTTAACACATGACCATCTTAGTCCTTTTCCATCGTTAATCGAATCAAGAATTCTACCTGTTAAACAAGCACATTTTATATGGGCGAGTCCATCGCAAAGCCAGCAAGATACATAGCGGTCAGACCCGCCTTTAATGTTACAATTTTCATATAAGCAAAGTAACAAAGAAAAACTATATAATAATAAAAAAATAATAAGTAAATAAGAAACGAAAATATTAAAAAATTAATATGTTGAAAAAAATCTAGTCACTACAATTTGAGAGGCGTAAAAATTAAATAAAATAAAACAATTTATATGGCAGTGTAGAAAGCAGTTTGAAATACACTGTGTTATGACACTTAAAAAAAGTACGCAAACAGCCGTGGCAAAAGAATAAAAACACAAAATATAAACAGCAAATATCCACAAAAGCTAATGCTTACACAAAAACAATTATAAAGCTTAAAAAGCAACAAATAGTTAATATGTAAATATATATGTAAAAAAATGACTCGGCATACAAACAATTTAAAAATTAAATAAATGCAGAAATTACAATTAATTAACATTAACGAAAAGAAAAATTATTATGTAATGGTGCGCACAAATATAGCACTTCAATTTATTTGTATTCAATGAAATAAGCATATTTAGCACAAAGATATACACAATAATACAACAGATAAATAAAACACAGCTTGAAGTTTGCGAGATATATTAATAAGATTAAGAACTTTTAGTAACCCATAGATTAAATCAAATTAGATTGAAAGGAACCAAGATTTTATTTGCAACTGATTAAAGGAAAAATTCGTTACCATTTTAGAATCTCCATATTTAATTCTGCCTTTATTTTTGAATTTGCCTTATTACATCATTTTATTTTACTTTTTATTTTTCATTATTTTATTTGTTATTATTTTATTTTATTTCGTTTTGTTTTATTAACATTCCAACACACTTATATATGTATATTTCTATATATTTATAACATATATTTTTAAAAATGTTTGTTAGTTTAAAATTTGCCACATATATTTTATTACAACACTCAAGAAGTAATCTACACAAAAAAGCTCAACTCAACGACGTGCCTCTTCAACTTAAAAACTCACTCAGTAAATTCAGTCAATTATCTACTCTGAATATGCTCATTCGGTTTCTTATCAACAAAGTCCATTTTCGTTTTAATTGACTTCAAATACCATAATTTGTATTTATGTATTTTTTGTATAAAAAGGTTTCTCCTATCGTAGTCGAACATTAGTAATTCTGATTTCAAGAGTCACGTTTGCCTGCTTGCAGTAATAAAAAAAAATTCAATAATAATAATAACTTTAAAAAATAATTAAATTCGTGTAGCAAGTTTTCTTTTAATTCTTTATTGTTTTGCAAGGGAAATGCGTTTATTTAGTGGTTTGGCCACAATTTTTGTGGTACTCGCGGTGATCTTGCGATTAAAGCAAGTTCAAGCCGCCTGCGGCTATGCGGTGGGTTGATGACACTATTTTTAATTTATTCAATTGTTTTTGTTTTAAATTTTGTATAGGTTAAAAAAACGTATTCTCAGTGTGAAAAGGAGGGAGAAAGATAAAATCGTTCTTGAGGAAAGCTTAAACGCGGAAAATGTGCTTTTTATGGTGCCGTCAAACGTAGAAATTTACACGAAATTTTTATATCTTTCACGCTTCTTGCTGTCAACAAAATTTCAATTTCGTCGTGTAATCATCTAAAAACTAGTTTCTGCAACTTAATTTCACATAATTGAAGAAATAAAAATTGCATTGTGTGACTGTATTCATTTATCTGCAATTTAATTTTGGCTTTACTAGCAATTTTGTATTTTTCTTGAAAGAATGGACATGCATACCAGTTTCTAGTAATTGAAAGCAATTTCCATGAAATTTTTTTTTTGCTACGCGTGAATGCTTCGGAAATAAGTTTTGACATTTTTAATTTTGACAGCAATTTGAAATGAATTAATTGCTTCATCTGACGGCGCCTTAATAATGTATAGAAAATTGTATGTGATTTTAGTGAAATTTATTTATTTTTTAATGTAGCTTGAGTTATGTACTCTTACTTAAGTAAGCCTTTACTCAATTAAAGGGTTATATAATTTTTTTTGAAATTACGCCAAAGTGCAAACTCTTTTTGCTCTAAAAATTAAGGAATTATGAAACGGACTTTTTTGGAAGATCATTGATTTGAGAAAATTTATAATGACTTCAGTCTTTCTTTTGAAAAATGGCATAAGAAACTAAATGATTTCAAAAAGATACGTATCGAAATCTTACACAGAAATCTCATCAAATATTCAATTTAAAAAAATTCTGTAGAAAGGAATCAAAATAAATTTAAAAAGTAAAATTGCGGTGTCGGCAAATATATTTTTTTTTATCAACTCACTAAACAGTTCGTGAGGAAACTTCATCGTCAATATCATCTAATTTGCATTCATAAATTTAAGTTGACTTTGAAGGCGATTATTAGCTGTTTGATAAGACGACAGTTTGATGTGTGATATCTTTTTATAATTTTTCTAAGAAGCCAATTTCTTTTCTTACTTAAAATCTAATGATTTGGTTGTAAAGAAATGCGAGTGTGATTGATAATTGCGTTATCAGATTTTATTTTACTACTTAAGTAGTCTTTAACAATACAGGCTCCAGTGAACATTATACTCATTTAATACAACACCAAATAAAGATTGTAAAGAACAAGTGCTTATCGTGCATTTATTGTGCATTTTTTTTATCAATTGGAAATATTTCACAAATAGCTTTCTCAACATTTTTTTTTTAACAGAACTGCCCGACGGGCAAGTCGAATATGATTAATGTCCATTTGGTACCACATTCTCATGATGATGTCGGCTGGTTAAAGACTATCGATCAGTATTATTATGGTTCACGAAATAACATACAAAAAGCAGGGGTACAGTATATACTCGATAGTGTGATACAGGAGTTGCTGAAAGATGCTAATCGACGGTAAAATTAATAATATATTTTTTATAGAAATTATCGATGAATCAGTTAATCGAATAAATCAATAATTAAAACCTGAAACAATAAATGAATTAATGAATAACAACTTTCATTAAACACAAGGAGTGTATATCAAAACGATATGTAACCGCTAAGGCGATTTTCGGATGAGCTTCTTCTCCAATTTGTGGTTTGTGTTTTGATGTTTTTCCAACGAATGGAGGGACCTACTATTTATTCTAAGCCGCCTCCGAACGGCCGATGGATTTTTATGAGGAGCTTTTATTTCATGTCAGAAATACACTCGGAGGGTTTTACATTCCCTGTCGAGGAGCGAGGGAATTGGTTGGACCAAGACTCGAAACATTGCCTTCCGAATTGCAGTATGTGCTGCTAACTTACGGCTAATGCGGCCGCCATTATAATTAAAATTAATAAGGAGACTGATTGAAAAATAAATATATTAAGTTCTAATCAGAATTATGACTAATACGAGGGATGCATTATATATATCGGAATTTGGCAACCTTAGTGTTACAATCTGACAACTGGCAACTTTATCATATTTCTGTTGTTTACAGTAATTTATTTATCTCGGTCAAAAAATTGAATTAAATCGGCAGTGTTTTAGCGTGATTATTTTTTAAAACTTTCAACGTGGATTAACTCAGCAATAATGCTTCGATGAACTTAATTCAAGTTTTTGGCAATTAAGTTTTATCAAGGACCAGTGCTTATCGATGGTATGGAGAATTCACTCCAATATGAATTTCGTGAAAGTCGTGCAAATACAGTTGTTGTTTCGGAAACTATTGATGCTGTGCACAAACTGATATTGCTCATCATGTGACATATCGTGAGATTGAGACAATTATAGCTATTAGTGTGACCAGCATACATTAAATCTTACATTCAATCTTACATGAACATTTGATTGTTAAAACTTTTTTACGTTGGGTCCCAAACAATTTGTCAATCGCTCAAAAAAAAAAAAAAAAGCTCATGCCAATTGGTTGAGATAAATCTTAAAAAAATACTGTAGCGGTGCTTCGAAACACGTCTATGACATAGTGAAATGTGATAATTCGAGAATTTACGCATATGAGCCCGAAATGGGACAGCAGTCGACTGTATGGGTGATGGTCAAGATGACCCGAATCCAATAAAAGTTATTCGCACACGAGCCAATGGTTGCCGGTTTTTTTCTTTGGAAAAACTGGACATGTCACAGCCGTACCATTAGAACAATGGTTACTGTTTTTTCTTTTGGAAAAACTGGACATGTCGCAACCGCACCACTAGAACAACGCATAACAGTAAATTCTGAATGGTATAGCGCGATTTTTTTGTCTGTTGCCTTTCAAAAAGTCAAGAAAACCAAATTTCTAAGACGGATCACTATTCACTACTACACATCGACTGAAACAACTGCATTTTTGAGCACTCAAAACATCGATGTATCCTCCACCGTCTAGTCCTGCCTTGGTACCAAAGGACTTCTTTTTATTTCCGTAAGTAAAAAATAAAATGAGAAGTCAAGGTTTTTCGACACCTCAAGAGGCGATTGATGAGTTCAGAACGCATGATTTGAAGACACCTCAATCAGAGTGGCAACAGTGCTTTGATAATGGGTTCAAACGCATACAGAAGTGTATAGATATTAATAGGGAATATTTTGAAAAACAATAAGGCGATTCTCGATAAGTAATATATGTTTTTGTACTCTAGTCCCGAAATATATAATGCAACCCTCGTGAAACAATTTTATATATGTATATATTAAAATTTGAATAATAACTTCACAGCTTCATTTACGTCGAATCGGCATTCTTTTTCAAATGGTACAAGGAGCAGAGTGCCGCCATGAAATCAGATGTTAAGAAGTTAGTCAACAGTGGACGTTTAGAGTTCGCCGGGGGCGCTTGGTCAATGAATGATGAGGCGGTTGTGCATTACCAGTCAGTTGTGGATCAATTTACAATCGGTTTGAAGTGAGTACTCCAAACTTAAAAAGCTGGAGTATCCTAATATTTATTACAATTATTGTACACTACTTCTTTCAGGCTGCTCCAGGATACTTTTGGAATCTGTGGCCGTCCACATGCTGGTTGGCAAATTGATCCCTTCGGACATTCTCGGGAAATGGCATCCATTTTCGCACAAATGGGTTTCGATGGGCAATTTTTTGCTCGTATGGATTGGGTGGAGAAAGGAGTGCGTTTAAATAATTTAACTGCACAGATGATATGGAAAGCGAGTGCTGATCTCGGCACAAGCGCTGAACTTTTCACGGGTTTACTCTTTCAGCATTATTCGGCACCACCTGGTTTCTGCTTCGACACACTCTGTACCGATGCGCCCATCATTGATGGTGATAGTTATGATAATAATGTGAAAGAAAGGGTAGGGGATGATTTGAAAATTTCCATTCAAAGAGAGTGGCTTTTAAGCTCTTCTCAAAATTTCCAGGTAGACGACTTTATTAAATACATACAGGATATGACTAAATATTATCGTTCCTCACACATGCTCATTCCAATGGGCGATGACTTTAACTATCAGAATGCGGCCATGAACTTCAAAAATATGGATAAATTGATAAAGTAAGTTCTGCGGGAGACCAATTTTTCACAAATTTGAAACAATATTGGGAATAATATTAATTTAAATCCCCTCCCTTTTCCAGATACGCCAACGAGCGACAACCGTTTGGCTCTAAAGTGAACCTCTTTTACTCCACACCCGCCTGCTACTTGAAAGCCTTACACCAAGATCCACTCACATGGCCACTGAAAACTAAGGACTTCTTTCCATACTCTACTGACTGGCACACTTACTGGTCCGGCTATTACAGTTCCCGCCCCACACAAAAACGCTTCGAGCGCGATGGTAATCACTTCTTGCAGGTCACCAAGCAGCTCACCACGCTTGCGAATCTCACCGGAACCAACGTAGACATCAATTTGGACAACCTTCGACATGCCATGGGTGTCATGCAACATCATGATGCCATTACTGGCACCGAAAAACAACATGTCGCACAAGATTATGATCGATTGCTATCTGCGGCTATTGACTCGGCACAAACGAATGCTCGCTTGGCGTTGCAGAAGCTTACGAATCTTACGAATGGCGAATTCGTCAGCTGCCTACAGTTAAATATTAGTGTCTGTGAATTTACTAAGGATGGAGCGAATCAAGTTGTGGTGACATTATTCAATCCACTGGCCCAGCCATCCACACAATATGTGCGTGTACCGGTGAAGAATGAGGCTTATGTTGTGACTGATAATAACGGTAAGATTCCCATGGTATAAAATGTCAATCTAAGATATTCAACTTACCTCTCTTTCATTACAAGGTCGTGTGGTGCCCTCCGATTTGCTACCCATCCCTAATGAGGTGCAGAGTTTGAGTTTCCGTCCCAAGCAGGCAACACATGAGCTCGTCTTTTCAGCTTATGTGGAGAAATTGCGTAGCTACTATATAAAAAAGCGAATCAGACGCAACGTAACTGAGCCCGAGTTGGTTGAGGACAATGGGTTGCTTGCTAGAAGTAATATGGAGAGGGATATTCAGAGTCGAGCTGAAATCGTTGTTAAAAATTCGGTGAGTAAATTTAAAAGCCTATTAAAGAGGTAAACTCAAAAATTTAATATTCACTTGCATTCTAAAGCTTGTTAAATTGATATTCGATGGAACGGGTCACCTAAATAAAGTTGAAATGAGCGGCGTTACCGAAAACATCCGCCAGGACTTTTATTACTACAAGGGTGCAGCGGGTAACAACGGGGAATTCAAGAATCGTTCTTCGGGCGCTTATATTTTCCGTCCCAATGGTACTGAATTAGTTATCGGCAACACGATCAGCTTTAAGATTTATGAGGGTGCGCAAGTGAAAGAGATACATCAACACTTCAACCCATGGGTCTCACAAATCATACGTCTGTACGAAGGCCTCAATCGTGTGGAGTTCGAATGGCTTGTTGGTCCAATACCGATCACCGATAATATCGGCAAAGAGGTGATCACTCGATTCTCGAGCAGCATCAAAACGAATGGTATCTTTTACACGGACTCCAATGGTCGTGAGATGATGCGGCGTGTGCGCAATCAACGTGAATATTTTAAACCGAATATGACCGAAAGTGTTTCGGGTAATTATTATCCGATCACTACACGCATTGCCATCGAGGATACGACAAAGCGTTTGGCTTTGCTTAATGATCGCGCGCAAGGTGGCAGCAGTTTGAAGGATGGCCAGCTGGAATTGATGCTACATCGTCGTCTGCTACGTGATGACGCTTTTGGTGTTGGAGAGGCTTTGAATGAGACTGCCTTCGGCCAGGGTTTGGTCGCACGCGGTAAAGTTTATCTGGTGTTGGGCAGAGTAAAAGATACACCATCGCGTTACGAACGCATCGAACAACAACATATCCATCTGCCTTTCTGGAAATTCTTCAGCAGCGCTTCCCGCGCTAGTAATGGGAAGGTTCCAAGGATACCGACGTTTAGTGTCGCACCCAATGTGCATTTACTTACGTTGGAGCCTTTTAGTGCTAATGAGCGTTTATTGCGTTTGGAAAATATTTGGGATAAAACGGAAGGTGGCTCAGTTACTTTCAGTTTGCGTCCCATCTTCGATCAATTGGGTGGTGAGGAAATACGCGAAACGACTTTGGATGGTAGCATGAATTTGAGCGACATGAGTCGTTTCAAATTCCAGCCAGATGGTTCCAAAGTGCGCAAGCCTGAATACTATAAATCAGCACATACTCCGCTCTCGGCAAGGAAGAGGGATTCCTTGAAGAAATTTAGTATCACCTTGAACCCCATGCAAATACGTACATTTATTATTAAGTGGAAATAAAAATGATGGACTATAAAAAGAAGTAATGAAAAAACTAGGAAGTGGTTTTATTGTGTTAGGAACTTATTTAGAGAGTTTCTCGGAAGATTCGATTGAATATGCACTACTACAGATAGTTCCTACAATTTAACTCAGCAGTTATTCATGTAGAAAGCCAAAATTATACAAAATTATGTCGTATACCTGTTTGAACACAAACTTATCTCTTAGTGCAGATGCACGTATACATCTAAACGGTCATTTGTAATCAATGTAAAATATATACGACCGATTTTTCAGGTTTAAAATATTGGGTCATAAGTAAGATAAAAAAGTAAATAAGATCGTGAGATTTGGCATATAGAATACAAAAATATTGGTATGAAAAATTATCAAAATCGGATGACTATATCATATAGCCCCCATATAACCCATTTGATCAGATATGAGGGTTTGCGTCAAAAATTCATCAAAAGAAGTGTGAATTCAAGTTTATATTGACACTGAAAATCATTGAAATCAAATTTTGCAATAAACTTGATATGTAAGTGAAATTTTTAAGGACACGGGCATGGTCGAAGACAGCCATTTTTTCTTGTTCAAATTGCGGCCGCTCCTCGGTAGAGAATAATTCTCTTCTGGGAGTTGCTGGTCAGTAACAATTTCTTGTCTTGCTCTTTGGGAGAGTAAGACATCTTATTTAATTCCGTTATTGACTTTTCGCGCCATTACTAGACTTCTTAAAATAAACTGTAGTTTCCTTAATTTTTTGGAAAACTACATTAAGACCCTGGCTTACCTTAATATACAATCATTACACAGTTTTTTCCACGTTATTCGTTATTTTGCAAAAAATTTACGTACTACCCCGGTAATAGAAACATGCTTTTCTCATGTATTGATTCCAATAAATGGGCTAATAACGTTTTTTCTAATATCTAATAACTATTTTTTTAAATTAATTTAGTAAATGTTTATGATACATCCTCCAACATATTTCAATTTGAAGCTCGTTTTACTAGTGTAAAATTTACATATAATATGAATGCAGGTTAAAAACATTAGGCCAGCTACCAAATCCATCTTATAGTCCTGTAAATTGTAGTAAACTCCATTAAATCCTTTCGAGATTGTACTTAAGTAAATATTTCGAATCTCAGTGAAGATTATCCGAAATTTCTTCTAATGTACGAGGTACGTTCAAAGGAAAAGGTGAATTTTGATTTTTTGCGAGCTGTGTACAACACAAGAGGTTAGTCACGTTTTTATGTGCTCTTCGATATTTGACTTTTGAAAGAAATGGAGCAAAGAATATGTATTAAATTTTACGTTAAAAATGGAAAGGCACTTGAAATGTTGATTGCGACATTCGGGGAGTCCACTTTGTCTTAAAAAAGTGTCTACAAGTGGTATAAGCGTTTTACAGAAGGACGAGAAGATGTTGATGACGATGAGCGTCCTAGAGGTGCGACCACGTCAACAAGCGAAGAAAACATCGAAACAGTAAAAAAAATTGTTCTTGAAAATCGTCGAATCACTATTAGAGAAGGTGCAGAGGATGTTGCTTGTTCCGAAATTGCTAAATTTTGAGAAAATGTAATGTCGCATTAGTATTGCTCAGGAGTTGTTTAATAACGGGTTTGCTCAAACTGGTGACGAAACGTGGGTATATGGTTATGACGTCGAAACCAGGACCCAAGAATCCTAATGGAAGCTGCCAGATGAGCAAAGGCCGAAGAAGGCACGCCAAGTTCGATAAATCGTGAATGTTTTGCTCAATGTTTTCTTTGATTACAATGGTGTGGTGCATCATGAGATCATGCTAAAAGTTTATACAGTTTGAAAACCCGTGAAGTTCGAGTCCGATCACTGGATTACTAAACTCCCAAGATTTATTTGTTCGGTTTTTTTAACCATCAGGAATTTATTTCTAGTGTAATTACAATTTTCTTATTTAACAAATCTTTATCATACACAATTATTATCTGCTTCACTCAGCTTATCCGTTTCTCAAACACACACAGCTCACAGCAGTGTTAACTCCACTAAGTTGTCTACTCGTCTCTTTTTGTGATAGCGGCTGCCTCTCTTTTTATACCTGTAGATGACCATTCTGTTCACGCGCTTAAGGATAGGCTGATTGTTCGTTTGCCTGCGGTAGCTTCTTATTTTCTGTCCTTCCGGGAATTGCATTTACATCGTCAACAGTTTTGTTTATAATTGGTATGGGATTTTCGTCACATTGCCCTCCACCTAAGTCTGATCGTCCCGATTAGACGTACCATCTGTTCCAAACGCCGCGAGCCTTTCTAAGTGAACCACCTTTATTTTGGTTCGCGGTTTTCAACGTTCTGGATTCGATAGTCCGTACTATTTATTCGTCCAATTACTTTGTATGGACCTTCCCGCTTGCTGTGCAAGATTTTCTTCCGTGGAGAATCGTGCAGCATTACCAGATCTCCTTTCTCAAAGCTTTCAGGATTCCTCGTCTTAATATATCCTTCTACCTTGTGGTTCATAACCTTAGGGCGTCGTTCAACAGTTTTTCGTACCTCTCTCAACTTCTTCATTAGGGCACGAGACATCTTGCCATTTCCGTACGTATTTCCCTTCTGCTGCTCGTTCTTTACCAGCGGCACATCATTTCGGTTGTACACATGATCGTGGCCAATACTTAGCGGTAACTGCATATTTCCATACTCCAACACTCTTTTGTTTAGGTCGATCTTCATTCCTTGACCAAGGAGAAAGTCCACACCAACTATGACTTCATCTAATATTTCCGCTACTAGGAACTCATGCAACACTGTCATATTCCCAATGGTGACTTTACACGTGGCTTTTCCCAGAACTCTGGCGTCCTCACCAGTTAATGTTTTCAACTTAGCTCCATGTAATGGGGCCGTGTCCACAGTTAGTTCTCGCTTATGTCCATCCACATATCCTCTGATAGTAACGTTGCTCGCCTTGTTATCGATTTGTCTCGTAGAACCCATATTACAATCGCGAGCTAAGTGTCCAGGCCTTCTAAAGTTGTAGCAAATCCTGGTTCTCATCAATTTGGCGGTTTTCGACGTTTCCCAGATCCCTTTCATCACATCTGGGCTTTCCAACTTCGCACAGTTCGCTTTGTACGCTGGTCTGCACAAACCCTCGGCCGCTTCCTTTGTCTGAGCATACGAGACAGTCTCGGCAAATGTTGGCTTTGGATTCGCATACGCCTCTCGCCTGCTATAATTGTTCCTTATTCCGCTGATAAACCTCTGAATTTTTATCCTCTCGAGGTATTCTCCAAGACTATCTCCATAACCCAAATGAGCTAGCCTTTCAAACTCACAAGCAAATTCCTGCGGGGTCTCGTTGGACTTCTGATAGCGGTTCTCTAATTCCATCTGATAGATTTGTCTTCTATGCTCGCTACCATAACGTCTTTCCACGCCTCGCATTAGTGCCTCATAGTCATCTCTCTCGTATGCAGGAATTATTTGCAAGATTTCCGTTGCAGGTCCCTTCAATGCCATGAATAGTGCAGCTGACTTCTCCTCCATGCTCCAGTTATTTGCTCTAGCCGTCTTTTCGAACTGAAGCTTAAAGATGTGGAAAGGGGTGGTGCCGTCAAAGGATGGGGCTTTTATGCTAGGGGTGCTCCTCGAAATGCTTGGACGATTCGAAAGCAATTCGTGGACACGTCCTTCCAATTCGCTAACTTTGGTCGCAATTAGCTCCTCTACTTTGCTTTGCTGACCTTCTAACTCGTGGACTTCGGTCTGAATAAGCTCCTCTATTCTGTCTTGCCTTTCCTCGATTACGTCCTGTCTCTCCTTGAGTTCTGTGTATTCTTTAACAATACTCTCCTGAAGCTGTATGAGCCGGGATGAAATACGCGCTTCTTGGTCTTGCATTTGCGATGAAATGTGGGCATTCATTTGTGACATGTTGGTATCCTGTTCATCTAACTTCTCTGAAATGTTGGTATTCATTTGTGACATGTTGGCATTCATTTGCGAAATTGCTGCCAATAACATGTCCGTACTTATTGATGAGCTAGGAGCCTTTTCTTCAACTTTAGTTGCTGACTGCTCTGAATCTTCGGTAGTCTCAACAGCCTCTTCATACTCCATTTCTTTCTTGGATGTCTCCTCGTCCTCACGGCAGAATTCATATTCGCTCAAATCTATGCCTTCTGCTTCCAAAGCTTCTCGCAGCCGTGATTGTAGTTCAGCCTTATTCCCGGTTGAAGATAATCCTCTCTTCGCCAATTCCTTTTTGAGCGGTAGTATCGTTAAATCTTGAATCTTGACCATTTTCAAATATTTCTGTTGTTGTTTTTTTTTCCGGAATTTATTTAGCAATCCCACTTCTGACACCAATTGTAACGAACTTGCTAAATTCACCTCGATTATTCTCCTTTTTGTTCGAGTCCGATCACTGGATTACTAAACAAACTCCCAAGATTTATTTGTTCGGTTTTTTTAACCATCTCTTTTTGTGATAGCGGCTGCCTCTCTTTTTATACCTGTAGATGACCTAACCATTCTGTTCACGCGCTTAAGGATAGGCTGATTGTTCGTTTGCCTGCGGTAGCTGCAGCTACTCCGTTCATCCTTAACGACGTGGAATTTCCTTTTGTTTGTCCTTGGTATGGGTAATTTGCATTATACAGCCGCTTCTTTATTTTCTGTCCTTCCGGGAATTGCATTTACATCGTCAACAGTTTTGTTTGTTCTTGGTATGGGATTTTCGTCACAATATATACTCCAGTGGTTTTGCTCGCGTAAATTGAAGGAAATTAAAAAAGGAAATGAATTAGTTTTTTTGAATTAGATTTATTTATTATCTTTAAAAAACAATTTAGTGATTCATATATTATAATATATAAATTAAATATAAATTAATTTTACCTTAAAATTGCGGTGTGGCGGCGGAACGTCTTTATCCTTTGCGGGTTGAGATGACAAGAAGAAAGTGAAAAAGCGAGAAAATTCCACTAACCCTCAAATCGGTTAGTTATTTCCGTTTTGAAAGGGGAAATGCAACAATAAAAGCACTACCAGGAAAAGTGCAGTTTTTTATATGAACATGGTAGTGCATATGTGCATGTATGAGTGTATAACACAATTTGTGTACAATTGATGGGGAAATGCAACAAAGGGGAAATGCAACAATAAAAGCACTACCAGGAAAAGTGCGGTTTTTTATATGAACATGGTAGTGCATGTGTGCATGTATGAGTGTGTAACACAATTTGTGTACAACACGGAGCATTTAGATTAGGGTGGTGTGTTAGAAGGTGGGATTTAGCCCGAAGGTCTAAACATACCGGCCCCCTTGCTATAAGCAACTTCTTTCAAATACGTAGTACTTCCGCTGCCACACCTGTGTTATTACAATTGTATGTACATTAATATTAAAGTTAATATAAAATGAAAATTTTGTTGGTCCTCTGCAGCTCGCCCAGGAGATCGGGTTCCTCCGTTTCTTGAGAACCTGTTGGCTATTTTAAAGAAATAAGAAGACTTGTGAAAAAACAAAAAAATTGACGTGGTTGACTTTTGCACTTGATAGATTTTATTTCTGTAATTAAAAAATTCATTATAATATGTAATTCATTATAATTGATAAAAAAAAAAGGTATTGATAAATGAGGTATTGATAAAAAACGAATGGAAAAAAATAAAAAAATAAATCGACAGTCATGCGGTTATGACCGGCACGATCCTGACAGCACCCACCCAAATATTGTGCTCTGTGCGACGAGCGGGCCAAAGGTGTTGGGTAGCGTGCCCGGTTGAATGAGCTGAGGATAAACATCTGCTCCCAGAATAAGTCGTACCGGTGCTGAATAGTAAAAACGGAGATCCGCAAGGCGAATGTAGGTATAACTTGACGCAATGGTGGCGTCAACGTTAGTTGCGGGACTCACACGCATGTAGCTCCTTTTGACCAGCGCATGGGCTGTGACTACCGTATTTACTCCATGTTTCCCA
This sequence comes from Neoceratitis asiatica, assembly GCA_030068015.2. Taxonomy (NCBI): domain Eukaryota; kingdom Metazoa; phylum Arthropoda; class Insecta; order Diptera; family Tephritidae; genus Neoceratitis; species Neoceratitis asiatica. The sequence goes on from CM061524.1 coordinate 76,671,879, forward strand.
CGCAGGCGGAGTATGCAGCCACGTTGATTTCCGTAACTCATGGTGTCGGAGTTCCTCGGCTAATTCGCGGGCGATGATGGAGTTCGGGGAGCAGACGTCGATTATAGCCCGTATCAAATGCAGCCATCCTCGAGCTTTTACTTTAACCACCGCAGTAGGTTCTATGGCTGTAGTTGGCTGTAGCGCAAACGATGGAGGCCCGGAAGTATTGCGCTGCCCACTTCTAAAATTTATTGGAAGCTTTGCGGGCCGGGATTCCCTTCTGCGGCAGAGTTCCTGAGATGGTGGGCGAAACGTCCGTGGTTCCGCTCCACGCCTTCGCGTAATTGTGGGGAGTGGGCGGAACGTCCGTGGTTCCGCTCCACGTCTACGCCAGATTGTGTGTTGTGGGCGGAACGACCGTGGTTCCGCTTCACTTTCTACTGCCTGTATATTAAAAAGAATTTTTATTTGTGAATTCACTAGGATTCGTTTATTTTCGAATCTATCACATAAGTTTCTCCAGGCTGTGTTAAAGCCTTCATTTGTGATGTTGCATTTGCTAACAATTTCTTTGGCTTCCCCTTGTGTTTTCTGGTTTAAATAAAACAGCTTTTCCACAGGAGTAATGCCTTTGTTATTTATATAGATGGCTGTGAACATATCTCGGAATGTAGGCGATGAGGTATAGTCGCCCTTAAATACGTTTGTATCGCAGGGTGGGAGGTGAATCTTGTGTTCCCTTATCGACATATCCTCGAGTTCTTTGTCAGTCTTTGTTAGTTTCGAATGGAGTTCTGCCATTTTTGACATGCAGCGCAAATACACAGTATATGAACTTTTGTATTTTGCTTTTACTGCTGCTGACTTCGCATCTGCTGCGCTTGAATTTAAAAGTTCTTCATAAGAAACTTTTACTTTTCTCTAAATCGCTTTAAGCTCATCTTGTTGAAGAATCAGGCTATATTTGGTGTGGTCTGTTTCATCCAACACATTATAGTCTGCCTCGAACTCTACCATGGAATCTGCTAAGCGTATAAATGTATCCATTTTTATGTATATGTATAACTTTTAAAGTTTATTTATTGAAAATTTCTTTTTTTTTTGAAACACCAGAAATAATTTGTACACCAAAGTTTGTAATTTAAATATTACGATAAATTATCTTTATTATTTGTATTGTAATAATTATATTTATGTATATGTATATGTATATGTATATGTATATGTATTTTTAACACAATTTTTATTGCAGTATTCTCGCCACCCACCTTTGAGGGATATGTGTATAAGTGGTTACTTATTATCTTGATATATATCAACGTCAAGCTAAATATTTCTGAAGCTGATAACAAACGATTTAAGTGATTTTGTGGAAGCAGAATTTATTCAAAGTGAAGTGAAACAAACAGAAAGAAAAAATGCCAGCGAATGTGAAAAAAAATCAAGTGCAGTCACAAGTGAGGTTATACAACCTAAGAACTGTATGTTGTTGTCCAGTGCCGGTGACTTGAATAATTAAGAACTTTACACGAAAATATTGCAAAATGAAAGAAGAACTCGATGTGAGAAAAAAAGTGAAATTTATTTTGCAGATATGAGAAAGTAAAATGTGTTTTGGTAATTAATTATCAAAAAATAATTGCACTAACAACAAAATTTTGTTTAAATAAGAATGCGACTATCTGTGCACTTGTAATTGTGGAATGTTTGAAAATCACTTTTCACTTCAACAAAATCACTCGCGATTTTTATTGGATTAGCAATTTAATTTTTGTTTTATTTTAAATTGCCGCGTATAATACCAAAAAATTAATTTTAATATTATGCAAAAGTGCTGTCAACCACGTACCTTTGATATTGGATGTGTATGTGATTAGTTGTGTCTTTGAAGTCGCTTTTTCGATTTCTCCTGATCCAATTGAATGGGATTAACTATATTTTGTGCTGGAGACTTCTGATGCAGTTTTGGCTTGTGGACTGTATAAATAGGTACGCTTTAGGTCGAAGAAGGACTATAAAAACCCGTGAAGTATATAATTGGTATATACTCCAGTGGTTTTGCTCGCGTAAATTCAAGGAAATTAAAAAAGGAAATGAATTAGTTTTTTTGAATTAGATTTATTTATAATCTTTAAAAAACAATTTAGTGCTTCATATATTATAATATATAAATTAAATATAAATTAATTTTACTTTTTTTAATTTTAGATTTATTTATTATCTTTAAAAACAATTTAGTGATTCATATATTATAATATATAAATTAAATATAAATTAATTTTACCTTAAAATTGCGGTGTGGCGGCGGAACGTCTTTATCCTTTGCGAGTTGAGATGACAAGAAGAAAGTGAAAAAGCGAGAAAATTCCACTAACCCTCAAATCGGTTAGTTATTTCCGTTTTGAAAGGGGAAATGCAACAATAAAAGCACTACCAAGAAAAGTGCGGTTTTTTATATGAACATGGTAGTGCATGTGTTCATGTATGAGTGTGTAACACAATTTGTGTACAACACGGAGCATTTAGATTAGGGTGGTGTGTTAGAAGGTGGGATTTAGCCCGAAGGTCTAAACACAGTTAATAAGGAATACTACAAGGAAGATATGCAACCTTTACGCGAAGCAATACAGCTCAAACGATGGAAATTGTGGAAAAACAAATCGTGGATTCTGCATCACGATAATGCACCAGCTCACACATCAATGCTTATTCGTGATTTTATCACCAGATTTGGCTAACTGCGACTTTTCCTATTCCCAAAACTAAAGAAAACAATGAAGGGAAAGCGTTTTGCCACAACTGTTGAGATGAAGTTAGAAGAGGAGCTGATGGTCATACCAAAAAGCGCATTTCAGAAGTTCCTCGAGGATTGTAAAAAGCGTTGACACAAGTCCGAGGGGGACTACTTTGAAGAGCATAAAATATATATTGATGAATAAATAAGTAATTTTCAAAACATATTCAAAATTCACCATTTCCTTTGAGCAAACCTCGTATTAAATCTACTTCCTCTCTTTCCAGACAAATAACAGCATTTTTGAAAGTTGTTTAGTAAATATTTATGTATGTATGTATTTGCATAATGCCTTTAACATGCTATGCTGCCTTAAATTCTGCCACTAAAATTAAGTAAAGGAAATTTCTAATCCATTATAAAATATATTAATTTTTAAGCTAAATATTTATAATTATACCAAAATAGTACAAGTATTATTTAGTTTATATAATGCTTAGCATTTCCAAACTCACCTATATAATAAATACATATGTATTCGCACATTACTAATGTATGTATGTTTTTCAAAAAAATAATTATGTGTGAAAAATTTTTTAACTATAAATTAATGAGCGCAGTTCAAGGAAAAGGATATTTACTTTTTTTTGAGTTTTGTGAAGCTATGCTAATATTTATTAATTTCTTAACATTTTTTTAGAATAAGGCACAAAATTTTATTGTAATTTCGTCAATACAAAATACTTGAACAGTGTTTTCAACGTTATATGTATATAGTGCGAGTGATTTTAAATAATAATAATATTATTATTATTATTATTATTATGTGCAAGTATATATGTAAGTATGTACGCATGCTTTATCGCTAAAAACTACACTAAATAGCTGAGCAAGGTCTGACTCTTCTTATACTACTAATACCTCGAAGAACATTCAAACAACAGTAGATATTTTTTGTAACATTAAGATTTTAACTACAAATTTAACAAAACATAATATAAATAGTTTGAAAATATTTTATGTTTAATTAAAAAAATCTGTATATAAAAAAAAATTTGAGCACCGTTTCAGCTCAGCTGATATAAGGCACCATTAAGCAAGTTAAATTATGCTTGGTTGGTCTTTAAAAGTCAGCATCCCAACCTGAAAACTCATCTGCCGGCTCTTCTGGATCACAAGGGAATTTATCAAAGTATGTGGTGTCCGTTGGATGCGCGATAGGGCGTACAAATGGCGGTATGAGCAATTGCTGTTCGAGGCCATCCCAATCAAAGCCTAGGAACCATCTGTGGAAAAAATTAAATTGTTGAGTAAAAAAAAATAATTTATAAAAAATAATTTATTTTTATTATTAAGCGAATGCAAAGATATTTTCTAAAGATTTAATCCTGCATTATTAATTTTATGCTAGCTTCAATCTTGGTTTTAGTATTTCGTTAATTAAACTGATTAAGAAAAATTAAACAGATTATGATACTTCTCCGTCTTTAAATCTCTCTATGTATGTATGTATATGGATGATAATATTAATTTTTAAAGAAAATATGTGTCTGCAGAAACTCAGTTTTATGTACAAGTTTTTTGTATAAATTTATATAAGGCGAGGTAGGGCATATTCACCCCTTCGAATATGACATTAATAAAAAAATATCCTAACAAGAAGTCATTCACTGTTCGGAGGCGGCTTAGAATAAACTGTTCTTTCATTTGTAGAAAAATAATCGAGCCGCACGCACAAATTGGAAGAGGAAGTTAGTCGAAAATTACTTCAGCGGTTATAAAGAACAGCGACTATAAGATACACTTTTATGTTTCCTCTCTTTCTCTCTCTTTATTTAACGCTGTTCGAAACTGATTTAAGGGTTTTAAGCATGACTTAAATATATCTAGAGATAACAAAGTCTGAAACACTAAATATGGTTATGGAATTATTATCTTGTTGATGTCATAATTTTATTTTGTTCTTCGAGAAGTTTTTCTTTGAAAATAACTTGAAAATACTCACTTGTGCTTTTTAATATTCTGTATGCCTCCTTTCTGGTAACCCAAGCGTTCAGCGGGCACGTCGCGACACAGCTTTTTAATCAACTGCACCGCCGATCGGGACATATGTTTAGGGAAGTCAATCATATCAATACCTTTTAGTATGATATTATAGGTCTTCATAGGGTCAGTGGCAGTGAATGGAGGACTGAAGAAAAAATAGAAATAAATTTAAAAAACCTGAACTAAAAAATTCAATTTTTCAACTTTAACTTACGTGCCGTTGAGCAACTCGTGTATGAGTATACCCAAAGCCCAATAGTCCACAGCGCGATCATGTCCTTTATTTAAAATGATTTCCGGCGCTACATACTCAGGTGTGCCACAAAAAGTCCATGTTTTGTTACTGTTACCGATGTACTTGGCGAAGCCAAAGTCCACCTGCCAAACGCAAATATCTATTTCAAGCTTATTTCTACATATAATAATCCATCTTAACTTACCAATTTCACATAACCTCTCTCATCCAGCATTAGATTCTCAGGCTTCAGATCCCTATAGATAATACCACGTGCATGCAAATATTCGAATGCCTGTAAGACACAGCCGATAATGAATTGTGTTGCATTATCATCGAAACAGCCCCGATCACGCAACATAGTCCATATCTCGCCGCCCATACACGCCTCGAGCAGCATATAGACATACTTATCATCACGGAATGTGCGATAGAGACGACAAATGAAGGGTGAATTGCAGGTAAGCATAATGGTGCGTTCGCTGAAGACATGCTCTTCCTGTTTGGTATCAACAATATGTTTCTTCTTTAGGCATTTTAAGGCATAAATGTCTACTTTATTCTCCCGATATGCTTTAACCAGCTCGACACGTCCGAAACCGCCAATACCAAGGGTAGCAACTACTTCTAGGTCGGTGAGCTTCATGTCGGGGTATTCTGTGAAATTATTGATAAGTATGATGAAAATATATTGATTGAATACAATTTTGTGAAAATATAAGGCGTAATAAAATTCATTGCAGAATAGATATTGTTTTAGTTGGAAAATGAATTCAGCTGCACATAATTAATAACTCGTAACTTACCTTGCTTAACATTAGCACCGAAAATCTCTTTCGATTTCTCAGCATATTTCATAGCCAACACACGATTCTCGTCACCATAATTCTTTTCTTTCAACTCGCATAAATCACCAATTAGCTGCGTAAAAGAGTCACGATCCAATGTTAGACACTCAACGCCCGGTGCCATTGCAATAATATTCGCGGTACGTTTATCCTCATTGATGAGAGCCTGCTCACCAAAGTAATCACCACGTTCCAACGTACGTATCTCTTTCTCCTCGGAAGTGGGCGTTAACTTCTGCGTGACTTTAACGCTACCTTGTGAAATGAGGAAGAACGTGTCCCCACTAGCGCCTTGACGTATAATATAAGTACCGGCTGGATAGAATTCCTGCGGGAGAATAAGGAAATTGCGTTTGGATTAAGCTTTTGTATTTAATTTTATGTTTATATTTTTCCATATCTTTTAAGTATAAAAATTTTTGATATTGTACAAATTTTTTTAAAGTATACGAATACATCAATTCTTTTATTCGTGCGCCAGATTAATTTAAATTGTTTTGAGTAATTTTCGTGTTTGATTTTTTATAACGCCTCCTCTAGACACAAATTTAATTTGGTAAAACAATGTTTTGATTAATACTTTCTTTCTACGTGTATCAAAGGCTGTTGAATCGTATAAGAATTTAAATTTTTAACTTTTTGACACTATTTTAGCACAAACTCAAATTAAATGAGTTCAATTTACTTAATCTTCTGCTTTGAATATCTTCAAAAGTCAATAAATTTTAAACTTTATTGCAAAAAAATTATATTAATAAACATAATACAAAATTTTTTTTTTAGAAAGTCAGCCGAAAGAATATTTTCAAATAAACAAAACAGAATATATCAAATTTTCCTGATTTTCAGAGCATTCTAGAGGACTTATATTAACACAAAAAAAGGAAACATCAGTTCTAAGGATTTTAAGTGATTTACTTTGTTAGTGAAGTTAATTGAGTAAAAATAATGAAAGAAAATTTTTATTTTAAAGTTTGCAGATTCCAGACATCCAGGAAAAGGGCTAATGTTGTTTAGCAGAATTTGGTATTATTTTGCACACTACCGTATTTTTGCAATATTTTTTTTGCGATTATTTACATATATGCTGTATTCGACCAAGTTGAAGCCTTTATATTTTTCACGAAATTTAAATTTATTGTATTGCATTTTAGGATTAAATATTAGTTCTCATATCTGAAATATATATATATATATATAGTTATAGAGGAACTTTATGATAGAATCTTCCGCTTTCGATGATTTTAAGTATCAACATTTATTTAAATTTATGTGTGTAAAAATTTCACGGATCTTGGATCCAAAACCTTACATCGGAACAAATCAGTTGTATGTGGTTGTATGTTATAGTAGTTCGATCTGGCTGGTTCCGAAAAATGATCAAGACAACATAGAAAAACACCTGTATGCCGAGCTTGAATGAAATAACTCAAAAACTGAGAGACTGGTTTGCGTTCAAACAGACGAAAGACAGACAGACGCATATGGCCAAATAAATTTTTTAGTGGGTCTCTCTTCACATTTTCGTTCGTTTTCACATTTTAGCTCGGGTAATACTCGTTGTTCACGCTCGAGAAGTGTTCAACGTTCTATTATTATGCGTTAGAATGATTTACATCGACATTTTGAGAATAATGAGGGTGAGCATTTCGCAGGACGAACGACATGTTAAATACACCCCGGCTGGGTGACTTGCGTTCAAGCTCTTTAACAATAGATAGTGGTGTAAATCATTCTGCCTTATCAGCAAAAATTTTTTATTTACAGACAAAAACTGGCCGACATGGATAATCCTCGAAAATTCTTACAGAAGGTTTCAAGACCGGATCAGACTCAAGCTGGAATCAAGGAGATAATCTGGTTACAGACGTCCAGTGCTAATTTATGCTTAGCATGCTATTGAAAAGAAAAGTCCTCTCTCGACGAATCAAAACCACACTCTACAAGTCGCTTATTATTCCCGTCCTGCTGTAAGGTGCAGAAGCGTGGACGATTCGCGAGAAAGGTTTTTCGGAAGATTTATGTTCCTTTACGCGTTGCTCACTACAAATACCGCAGACGATTGAACGGTGAGCTTTACGAATTACACGACGGCATTGACTTAGTTCATCGAATAATAAGACAGCGGCTACGCTGGCTACGTTATGTCGTCCAGCTTTGAAAGTTCTCTATGAAGTACACGAACATGCGAGCAGAGGAAGAGGGTGATCTCCACTCCGTTGGAAAGATCAAGTTCAGAAGAGCCTGGTTTCGCTTGGTATTTTCTTCTAGCGCCAAACACCGAGAATAAGAAACGAATGGGCGCAATTATTGATACCTACACTACTGACTTTAATGATAAGAATATCATTAAGTGTAAAACAGAGATCAAACACCTATGTGGTCTTTGGGGTATGACGCACTAGGATTTGCTGAAGAACCTGTACACAGATTTGGTCAACCAAAAGTCGACTTGTTTGCAATAAATATAATTGATATTAATATTATATATATTCTTTTCTTGGTTTCCCGACCGGAAGCTAAAACATGCGATCTTTCAGCAAAGGGGTATAATCTTATGCTTTACGCTTTTCCTCCGTTTGCGCTTATTTTGATAGGAAAGATTATTTAGTACCGAGTTTTCCAACACGACCTTGGTTTCCACTAATCAATGAATTACTTGTGTTTCCATTTATATATTTTAAGGGAGGCATTCATCTTCTTCGTTCTCCGAATGCAAGTCGCTAACCTTAGTTGCAAGCAAATTGTAAATAAAGCGTTTATCAAAAGCAAGCTTCTGAAGAATTGTTGCAGTTAGTGTCACTGCCGGAAATCACTTAAACCTATTATGTCTTGGTGTAAATTTATCGGAGTAGAGTCTTTTCCCTAAAGTGTCAACAGTATTCAAATTTTTATCTCTGCAACGATTGACTCTTAATACCTACAGATGGGCTATCTCTTTATCGTCCACGTGGTTTTAGTCTTAAAACCACAACATTTCGAATGTGATCAGATATAGCATTCCAGTATAGTTCTAAAATTTTGTCAAGCTTGGGACCCAACAGAAAATTAGAACTCGATCCTCCTTCTAAGAACCTTACTATAGTTTTGCTTAGTGACGTCACAAAGGGTTGATACCTTATTTAAAATAATACTACTTTTTAACTCCTTTTCGGCAACGATAAAGAAGAAACCGATTTAGATGTAAATAAATTGCTGTAAATATATAGCACCGTGGCGAGGCTACTTCCAAAGCTTTCTGAAAAGGTATTGGGGCTGATACCATTCGTAAAGCTTCAGGATGGTCAAAGAAAACCGAGTTCTTTGGTAGACAATAGACAAATTCATAATAAAGTAGTTTTTGCAGGTTCTATTATTGATGTAAGAATCAACAAATATATTCTTAATAAAAACAAATCCTGAGTGAAGTTCGATCGTAGTTATACTAGCTGCCTCGTTAAAGAGATCACACCCTCCGCACAATAGTTCTGTACCATTAAAAATGTTACACATATTTTTCGTTAGCCCAGATCGATTTGTTGTGAATTTTAAAATTATTGTTATTAAAACTAAACCTACTATATTATTTAGTTTGAATCTTTAAAGAATTTCTCATTTCATATATTTACACTCACCACTTCGAGTACATCGGCTATTTTCGCTAGCACCTCCATGCTGAGATTCTTTAGTAAGGGAACTGACTTCAAAAAATTCACACTATTCTCAATGCGTTGCATGCCTGTACGCATCATTATCTGTTGGAAGACTCTACGATCGAGTACCCACACCCGAGCGTCGGAGAGCACACGTATCGACGCAGTACGCGTGCAATTGTAGAGAATTGCCAGCTCACCGAATGCTTTACCAGGGCCCATGACACTCAAAACAATACCACCTTTGACGACCTCAAATTCACCTTCAGCCGAAACGTAGAGATGAGCGCCCACCTCACCCTCGCGTATCACAAATTCCCCTTTGGTGATGGCGAGCGGATACATCGATTCGACCAACTCCCGCACCTGAGAGGCGTCGATATTTTTAAGAAAATCATTATCCATTATGGCATCTTTAATGAGTTGTTTGGAGCTAAGATAAAGAGATTTAAATTAATATTTAGATACAACTTGGCTAAAATATTCGGCTTACCTGTAGTCCTTTTCGAATTTAGGTATCGGCACATTTATCGATTGTTGCATTGATGTTTCACAACTCTCACCGGATACACCCTGTTTCTTGAGCACTGGCGCCTGTTGATGTCCTGCCATCAGCTTTGGTTTCACGCCATTGAATTTGAGCACTGCTGCCTCGTTAGCCGTTTGTGCGGCCACTGCATCCAAGGCGATCTCCACCGGCTGATTGTTGGAGGCTGAATTGCCATTGCTGGCCAGTGCACAGGTTACAGTGATGTTGCCGGCGTTAGTTGCTGTTGTTACTGCTGCTGCTGCTGCTGCTGCTGCTGCTGCTAGTGTCACGTCACTGTTGTTCGACTCGATGGAGTTGCTATTTTCTGGTGCGCATTGCCCTATACGTGGATTGGTGTTGGGGTCCGCTTCGAACTTCTTCTTGCAGACTATGCAAATTTGATTTGCACTGACGAGGAGGAAATTATTTGGTGAAGGTGCAAGTGTGGTGGTAGGTGACGGTGGCAGATCGGCAATGGCTATTGGCAAGGGATTTGCTGTTTGCTGGAGAACGCTCTGGAATACACATAAATTAGAAATGAATTATTAATACATATTAATAAAAATTTGAAGGCTAAATATAAAAAATTGATTGATAAATATAAAAAAAAATTATTGTAAAGCAATGTTGTAACACTCAATGTATAAAATTATTTCGAAATTATTTTTAAACAAGAAAGAAGGGCTATCCAGGGCCATGGCGAAGTCTTTATACCAAGCGTGAGCAAATCGAATGGATTGCAAAATTCGATTCCGATGATTTTCTGTGTCAATATTAATTTGAATTCACATCTGTATAATACCAAATATCACGCTCTTTGGTACTTTTCGAACAAATATTTGACGATAAATTTTATATCCGAAAAATTCGCTTTTATGATATAGCCCTCTGAGTTCGATAACTTTCAGTATCAATATTCAGTTCATTATATGCGTGTATAAGCCAATTTTCATACTTCTTGTTGATTTTTTTGATGGATTTTTGACGGAAAACTTTAAATTTAAAAAAAAAACAGGGCTTATGGGGACTATATTACATAGCCTTCCGATATTTATGTTTCATTATGTGAGTGTAGTACCAAATTTTACGCCCTTAGATGATTTTTGGTGGATATTTGACACAAAACCTCTTATCTAAACAAATCGGTGTATGGGAGCTGTATGTTATAGACTTCCGGTTTCACTGATTTTCAGTACTAATGCACTATTCATTATATTTATATGTATAGAATATCAAATTGCTAGCTCTTAGATTCTTGCTTGAAGATTTTCTGGCTCAAAATTTCAAATATGAAAAATCAGTCTTTATATGCTATAGTAGTCCAATCTGACAGGTTTCGACAAATGTACGTATAAATGTACCAGTTTGCGTTCAAAAAGAGGGACAAACCGGTACTCGGACATGGCTAAATCAACTCAGCTCGTCATTCTGATACGGTCTTTTAATATAATTTGATCTAAAAATGAAGGTAGTTTAATCACTACTTTCTATTGGTGAGCCAATTCTTGCTGAATTTAACTATTTTTAATTAATTTACAGATACTGTTTAGTGTTGTTTAAAATTATTTCTAAACATATAATTGTTACTTTGAAAAAATGTTTAAGAAATAAGTGCTGCAAAAAGCACTGCAAAACTACTTAATACAGAAATGATATTAAATAAAAATTGTTTTTAAACTAATAACGTTCCCAGCAAAAATACTTGAAGCAGTTTTAACACAGGATGACATAAAGAAAATACCATAGACCCGTATTAATATGTATGAATGCCGTAGGTTGGTATATACAATAAATATGTCCAGTGGTTCTGGAATTTTCATTACCCATTCTATATTAATCGTTTGAACGTTCGTGCTGTGCGAATACCTAAACATTTCCTTGCTAATATTATATAAATTTTTTCCGTTTAAAGTGATAAATTTTGATCTGTTTAACTTAAGATCATATTGTTAACTTGAGCGCACCGTCGTAGCTAATCGTTTTCTTGAAACAATTTTCAGTAATTGTGAAATTCTTAAAATTAAATAATGCTAATTTTTTCTATTTGCTTATTATATATACATATTTGTTTTTTTACACACTTGCATATATATTTGTTTACAAGAGTTGTTTACTTTCTTTATTCTTGTTTTCTTATGCATTTTATTACTTTCTCTCTCAAATTCATTTTGTTTAACAGCAACCAGCTGATCGTAGCTATCATATGTTACATTGCCTTTCAAATTGTGCTGCTGCATTTGTTTTTAAACTTTTTATATTATTTTTATTTCAGTGTATTTCTAACTTTTTAGTATTTTTATTTATTTATTTCATTACATTCATTTAAAGAAAATGTCTTGTTCTTTTGAGAAATGTAATTTGAGAAGCAACTCTGAACGTCATATTGCATGTTGGCTATGTGATTAGTTAGTCCAAGCTAAATGTGCCGGTTTAAACGGTCATGTTGTCAATCTTATCAATGACGGCAAAGGTCTTCACTGGTCATGCCAAAAGTGTACAAATGCTGAGGTAGACATATTCAAACTTCTCAAGACTACAAGGAGTTGCTTCCTTGAGATTATTTGCGTTGTTATATATTGGACAAAATTCAACCGACTACCAAGTTTAGATATCAGGGTGTTTAATTTTTCCTTTGACAGGAGCATATCTTCATTTAAAATGGATGCTTCGATAGCTTCGATTCACTTTTAAATTCTTCTTTTTAGCCAAATAGTGCATTTGTGTGTGATTTTGAGATAAAGTAACGTACTTCTCGTGACAATGCGGCACGCCTACCTGCTTCCTCGCATCCAAAATCCTAATAATGAATGATAACTGTAATATACCCGTATACCACCAAAATGTAAGAGGTTTGAACACCAAGCTCAAAGACGTATATCTGCACAGCTTAAGCTGCGTATATAAAATCTTAGTCTTCTCTGAAACCTGGCTAAAATCGAATGTATTTAACCCTGAAATCTTAGGTAGTAAATGTGAAATCTTTAGAGATAGCCGCTTAAATAAAATTGTAATAATTGGTGGAGTACTTAATGGTGTTCAAACTGATCTTGCTGCTGAATAAATTCATTTTCCGAAATCCGAAGCGATGGAATTTCTCCGTGTTCGAGTACGTCAAATAAAAAAGAGTATGGAAAGAGTCATATATTTGATGCTCAACGTTACATAAATCTGGTAGTAGATCTTGTTTTACAAACTACTGCCCTACAAAGTTATGCTTTATTCCCAAAATTTTTAAAGCTATGATAACTGACCAACTAGCTCACTCAGTGTCATCAATTATTGACACTTCACAACACGGGCTTTGTTAAATTAAGCCCACTTCATCGAACCTACTGGAACTCACTTCCCATGCCAGTAATGGTTTTAAAAATGGTTATCAAAACGATTATGCTGGTTTCAGCAAAGCATTTGGCAAGGTCTCACATTCTTCACACTTCACTATAAACTCGATATGCTTGAGTTTCCACCATCCATGACATCAATTATTGACACTTCACAACACGGGCTTTGTTAAATTAAGCCCACTTCATCGAACCTACTGGAACTCACTTCCCATGCCAGTAATGGTTTTAAAAATGGTTATCAAAACGATTATGCTGGTTTCAGCAAAGCATTTGGCAAGGTCTCACATTCTTCACACTTCACTATAAACTCGATATGTTTGAGTTTCCACCATCCTTGCTTGGATTTCATCATATTTGACAAGTAGAAACCAAAAAATAATTTTTAACTCTAGTAGTTCACGTGAAATATCAGTACTATCTTGTGTACCTTAAGGCAGTCATCTCGGTCCCTTATTATTCCTCTTATTCAATGATCTGCCGAATGTGATTCGTCATTCTAAAGCATTTATGTACGGAGATTATGCCAAGATTTTTAAATCAGTTCGTTCTATAGAAGATGGAGAACTCTTGCAACTTAACCTAAATAATTTGATAAGGTGATGTGAACTGTGTCTCGTTAAATTTAAACAAGTGTAAATATTTGTCCTATTCTAGAAAATCTTTGCAATCCTTCGCCTATATAATTCAAAATCACAATGTTTAACAAGTTACTTATTTCATTAGCTTGGGTGTCACAATGCACCCTAAGCTAGATTTTAGAAATCATATAAATTACTGTGCTAATAAGGCTAGGCCCTAGCTTTTATTAAGCGGTGGGCTAAGCAGTTTAATGACAAATTGGAATCTGTTGTTTTTAATTTTTATTATTCGCGTTAAAGAATTTACATTGGGATGCGAATAAAAATCTCACTCCTTATAAAAGCTGATTAAGGCTTATTAATCTGCATTCACTACAGAGTCGCGGAGAGATGCTTTTTTAATTAAGCTGATAAGAGATATTATCAATAGTTTATTCCTACTTAGCTCGATTAACTTTAGCATCCCTTAAAAAAACTTTGAAATGCACGAGCCATTCAGATATTTGTGGAACGATTTTAGTTATCATTACGCCAGCTTTGGTTCTTCTGACTCACTTCTTTGTAAAGGGTGTTTTTTTTATAGAGGTATAGAACTTTAAGTTGGCATTACTTTTCAAGATGGCGACCGATTTAACAGCTGTCAAGTGATTTATTCTCAGTTTGGTTTGGCAATTCATCATGAATAGACTCACGCTTGAACAACGCTTGCAAATAGTTCAATTTTATTTCGAAAATAATGGTTCTGTGCGGAAAACGTATCGCGCACTACGTCCATTAACGATGAAGCGCACTTCTTGTTGAATGGCTACGTCAACAAACAAAACTGCCGCATTTGGAGTGAAGGTAATCCTCAAGTGTATTTTGAAACACCGTTACATCCAGAAAAACTGACTGGTGCGCTTTATGGGCTGGTGGAATCATTGGTCCGTACTTTTTCAAAAACGATGGTGGCCAGAACGTTACAGTCAATGGTGATCGGTATAGAGCCATGATTACTAACTTTTTCATTCCTGAATTGAATAACCATGATGTCCAGGAGATGTGATTTCAACAAGACGGCGCAACATGTCACACAGCTCGTGCCACAATAGATTTATTGAAAGACACGTTTGGTGACCGCCTAATTTCACGTTTTGGGCCTGTGAATTGGCCTCCAAGATCTTGTGATTTAACACCGCTAGACTACTTTCTGTGGGGTTATGTAAAGTCATTGGTCTATGCGGATAAGCCACAAACGCTTGACCATTTGGAAGACAACATTCGCCGTGTTATTGCTGATATACGGCCGCAAATGTTGGAAAAAGTCATCGAAAATTGGACGTCCAGATTGGACTACATCCGCGCCAGCCGTGGCGGTCATATGCCAGAAATCATATTTAAATTGTAATGCCACAAATTATCTTTCGGATAAATAAAATTCATGTCAATCGAATAATCCATCATTGTTTTATTGCACTTAAAGTCCTGTACCTCTATAAAAAACACCCTATATAAAATAAAATTTACTGAGAGTTTTAAACTTATAAATAATCTCTTTATTCTCAACGTTTCTTAATCGCAATTTACTTTATAGCAGCTGATGAGCAAATCTGTAGCTGCTCAGTGTAAGAGGCAAGTGAAGCCTCGATCTTACACGATCGGCCTCGGATTCAGGACAGTCCGGGCTATATCTGGTTTTCGATCAGCGGTCTGTTGGGTCCATCGGGCGCGGCCCTCGTTTGGTTGGACGGTAGGTTGGGCAACGCTGGGCTCGTCATTCGTAGTAAAAAAATTACCTTCTATAAAAAGTATAATTTGAGGTATCGGCTCTGCAATAACTTCTCTGAAATTATAAATGCGAGGTCTCCTTAATCCGTTACGTCGGTAGAATAAAACCTTAAACTTTGGCTTCTCAATAGCTTACTAGTAAGGCTAATGGCTTTTTGAAATGAAAGTAGAAGCGATTTAAATTTTTTTCTCGACAAACGACGTTTTTGCTGGGTTGCTGAGCATAAAATCCAGAAAATGATACGACAATTTTACTAAAGGAAAATATTTGGATATTTGATTAATTTAAATAAACTTTTCAAATATTTATTACCAAAATCGAAATATTTCTGACTTATTTTCATACGAAAAATTTCACAAAGCAAAAATTATTGTATACAAAATTTAAGAATGCGAAATGACAAAATTCTACCATATCTATATCTGACACATTTATATATGCAATAATGCAATAATTCGGCTAGACCGATTTGGATAAAAATTTTTTCAGTTATTTTTATTTACCCGGATAATGGGTTTACGAATGAAGATATACTTTTTCCCGGAAGTGGACCATGGATCGGTTCATGCCGAAAAATCTTATTTATGATACAATTCTCTTGAAATTTGGCAGCTCGCCTAAATCCTTTAAGTTGATCTGAATTCGATCTTTTCGAAATAAATAATATTTATGTTTCGACTCGATATTTGGAACACTGAAAGCTCTTTGCTTAGAATAAGATATGAACAGCATTTCTTTACAGAAAGTGGACCTGCGAATGTTCTATTAGAAAAAATCTTATTTCCGATTCGAATTTAGAAATTTGCATGTTTCAAACAATCGATTTTGATAATATGGGTAAATAATTTTGTATGCACAATTTTAATTTTGTTCGGTGATTGGACTAACTAACTAACTAACAGTAGAAATTGCACATGTACAAAGTTCCGACGACTTAGTGATAAACACCGATCTTACCAATCATTATCCGATCAAGGTTCATGACGGGCGAAACCTACAGTTTATTCTCAGCCGCCTTCGAATTGCTTATGGACTTTTATATTTCATTTCGGAAATTTATAATTTCATTTCCGAAATATACTCGGAGTAGTTGGTATTCCCTGCTAAGAGGCGATTTCATTTCGAAAGGTTAAAATAATTTATTTTGTATTTAAATTAATTTTCCATAATCGACTCGGCTATCACGAGCGAAGTGAAAAAATTGCCTCGCAATGTATTCAATACTACTATACATTTGAGTAAGTATCTAGTATCTAGTCATCTTTGAATATACTGAAAGGTTGTTCTCGAGGAGACTGTATTTATTCCTAGTATTCCCCTCATATCATAAAATTACCGTCTACGATTCTAGAAAGTGCAGTTTCTCGTAAGAATCGGCTTCGCAATAACCACAAGAAAAGTTAATGTGAAACTCTTAAGGTAGCAGGATTGGATTTGAAAGGAAGCTCTTCTCTCACGAATTAAAATTGTCATGACCAATGAAAGGTGACATGCTCCAGCGAAGCGCACAAAGCAACCTAGTGATTCGAGCACCCAAAGTAAAGATAAAAACTTCGAACTTCGTTTACATAAAATATACTGAAATTTTACCTTAAATATTCAATCAATTTACAGCAAAAAGCTAACCAAAGTCGCGGGCAAAAATAAATTTATTTTTATAAAAATGTAGGTAATGAAAGGGAAGTAAAAAAAGGTTCATTAAAACCACTATTTCCAAATAAATTTTGCTACCACTGTAAAAGTCTACACCCGTTCAACCCTTTAAATTTGAACTCAAAAAGCTGTCGCTTTAAATTGAAAAACAAAATTTTCAATTATTCGGATATATGTATATATATATTTGGCGCTTTGTAACCGCTGGTTAACCAAAATGTTGCTATTTAAAAACGATAAAATTATAAACTCATAATCAACAATGTTTATCACGCGTTTTAATTTCATTGTAAGTACTTATAAAACAATTTTTAAATCATATTAATAAATTCAATTCAACTGACGTACTGCCCTCATTCGCTTATATACAAGCATATCAATGTATGTAGTATGTATGCTCACAAAAATATGCAAACCTCTGACTTTTCAGCCATACAAAATTGTGAGTGCGAGTTTGCATTTATAAATGTTCAATGGTGTTCAATCACAGCGACGCACATGCATACATATGTAAGTATAATTAGCACATGCTTATATCGGAATAACGATGCGAATAAGTAAATAGGTAAATAGTGAATGAAAAGCAGTGACACTCAAATTGTGAGCCCTGATTGTGTTGTCAGATCACGCGCTTGTTTTTATATTTATGAGCACTGATATTGTGTACGTATGTACGTATGTCTAAATTTATTTAATGAATAAGAGATCCTTTTATGATCATTTATGAATATTAGTTTAGCTTTTTTAAATTGCAAATCTTTTAGGTTCATTAAAGATGCATTTTAACAAATTTTTTATGATATATACAGATGTAAACTTTTGCATACACCGCCTGGAATCGTTGTGTAGAAAGTACTATCACTTTGACGAAAAACGTAGGTATACAGTTTTATTTTAAATCCTTTTGTAATCAAATGTAACAACAACAAATCCATTCTCTAACATAAAATAAAACAATTATGGTTAAGAAAACGCAAAAATGTCCTTCACAAATGTCTACGTACACCAGGTACGTCGTATGCTGTGTTGATTTTGTGGTTAGGTACCCTTTTTTACTATTTTTTTAAATTATATTGTCTAATTTGATAGTATTGAAAAGAAATATCCATTGATGTAAGAAACTTGGTTATTCAGCATAGAAAAGAGAAGAAATCTTATGGTATAATTTCAAAAATTTTAAACTTAAGCCCACCAAAGGTACAGACCTTTGTAAAATACTTTGAAAAAAAAAAAATGAACCCACCGAAAAAAAGCCGCGTGTTGGCTGCCCGAAGGAACTAACTCGAAGGGACATCTGCTTTATTTGAAAGAAGTGAATGGTGATCCTAAAGTTACTGCTCCAAAACTAGCCGAAAACATCGCAAACTCATCAAGAAAGTGTGTTCATTTAAGAACAATTTATGGAGCTCTGAACGATAATAGCTTCCACAGTAGAACGCCACGTAAAAAGCCTCTTATTTCAGAAAAAAATTGTAAACTTCGCTTGGAGTTCGCTAAAGCACATTTATACAAAGTGATATATCTTTGGCAAAAAGTCTTGTTGACAGACGAATTGAAGTTCAAGTTCGAAGCAAAAGCTTGGAGAAAATAAAACACTGCACTTAACGCCGAAATTATAGTACCAACAGTGAAGCATGGTGGCAACAACGTAATAGTTTGGGGAGTGGTTGCGGCATCTGGAGTTGGAAAACTTGTTCTTATTGAGGGAAATATGGATCGGTTGAAATATATGTCATTGTTGGAAGCTATTCTGAAGCCTTCGGTGGACAGTTAGGAGCTTGGCGCAGGCTGGATCTTTGAACAGGATAACGATCCAAAGCACACGGTCCATATTGTTAAGGATTGATTGCTTTATCATGCTCCAAGGCACACTTACACCACCTCAAAGCCCACATTTGAATGTTATTGAATATTTCTTGGAGATTTTTGAGCGAAAAATTAGAAAAAAATCTGCATTACTCAAAAAAACGTCTTATTGAAGCTTGGAACAGTATTATCGTTAAGTTTTCCAATAAACCTTTTGGGCTTTCAATTCAACGAAAACAGGGGTGTATGTAGACTTTTGTCCGCCACTGTATATTTATATATATATTAATATTCATTAAAAACACTGTTCTGAAAAAAAATTCTTTAATGTTTTCATTTATGACTTCCATATACAATATCTAGTACTTTTTCTAAGTAATTACCATTTAATTAAAAAGCGATAGTCCTCACGTAAAACTATTAGAAACAAGAAAGGAGGGCTGTCTTCGGACATGAAAACTGGGGACTAGTGAATTCAGCTCGTCATTCTGATACGATCGGTATAAATTTCGAAGGGTCTATCTCTTCTCCTTTTGGTACTTGGACCAAAGTTTATATACCATTTCATTTACACATGAAAGGTATAAAAAGTATAAAAAATTACGGCTAACATTTACATTTATACAATTATTAGTAAACGTATGATTTTATAGGCCTCAGAAGTCTATATGCGAATTCAAAAATGAATTTTGAGAGAAATATTGCATATTGATGCTTTGGGTAGCCGCCAGCTTTTTTATTCCTAAGAGAAGCATGGAACCCCTTTACAAATGCCACCCAATTATTTTTCTGTTTATTTAGCTTTGAATTAAAAGCTTTCTCTGTCATTAGCTCTTGCATCTGCAGTCTTTCAGAAATTTTTCTCTCAATTTTGCGCCACTGATTCGAGGAAATTTTATTCTTATCTTTGCTATCGAGTGTCTGTACCATCCTTGCTTATACCAAAGTGTTTTCATGATCCCCAACTTTATGTGAAGTTGTCATCATGTAATAAGTACAGATACTTTCTTTTAGCTTTGTTGCATGTGCGATGGTCACCGATGGGTGCAACGTAAATGTAACGCTTTTACTTAATGTCTTAATTTTCCGATTTGCCAGCCGTTCCTCAATGAAAAGTAAATAGACCCCAATAATTTTGATGTTTTTCTAAGACATTTGTCATAGTCTCATATGCTTTTGGTCATTCAAGTTTTCGGGGGTGTAGTATTTATTCGTAAGGAATAATGCAAATAAAGCAAAATTCAATTGTTTAACAATAAATTTGCAAACAAACTAGAAGCTAAGGTAACTAGTTACTTAGGTTTTCATCTCAATAATACAAATAATGACTATTTAAGGGAAATAAAATAAACTTCGCCTTCTAATGTTATATACAATACATTTTTGGTCAATTACATGAACTTTTTTCTTACTCATGTGTAGAGTTTAAGGCATAATCAGTGCATTTAGGCGATGTTTAAAAAATTTGACTTCGGTAAAAAAAATTCAGCAGAATTACGTCATGTTACGTCATATTTCAGAGAGAGTATAATTTTTAGTGAGGAACTTGAAAATAAATTTCATGAGAAAATTCTTAGAAAGGAAACTTTGCTACTGATTTTCATTTTTCCAATAACTAGTTGAACTTTCAACACGGCGATGTCGAACGAAACGTCAAATATCCGAATATGTATTAGTTTCTTGCTAGTTTAATACTAGTTCATTTGCACATACTAAACTTCTATTTTGTAAGAATAAAAATGAAACGAATTGCCCACAGCAAGTATCAAGTTGTGCTGAAAATTAACCGCAAGGTATGGTGAAATGACGACGAAAATTTTCATTTTTGCCGTTTCTAGTGGTTTGCCCTAAATTCGTGAAACGTTTTGACTTCGTTCTAAAAATATTTTTTTTTTAAAGAAAGAGAAAAATACCACAATATATAACGTACTCGTATTTGAGCTGGTTTTGAAGTTGAGGCAAGCTCGAGTAAATTAGATTTCTTGAAGAAAATTTTTTTTTTTTTGAAAAATTAACATAACAATTTATAAAACAAAAAATAATTAAGATAACTTGAATATTTAGCAGCAACGGAAAATAGTAAATATCTGTGTTTACAGTGATTTGAAAAACTTTTTTATTTCTTGAAATGCGTAAATAGTATCTTTTTGTAAAAAAATCTCGAATTCCCTAAAAGACGAAAAATTAGTAATATTTGGTTTTCGGGAAACATCGTCTCGATAGTTTTATCTGCGATATGGAGTTCGCCTCGAATTCGGGAAAAATTCGTTGCATTTATAGAGTGGTTTAGCTTTTCACTGCAAAATATATATATATAAAGTATTCAGGATTTTAATTTCATTAAATTATAAATCCGGTATCAGAAAGGAATCCTTTGTAGAAATTTGCATACCAAAAATAATGAAACTTGACTTATAATAAGATTTTCCCGTTTATTTTATATAATAAATTTTTTATGATAAATTAAATTGAAGGCACCGAAGAAAGTATGAAAGTGTTACGAGTCAGCATGACAATAGCCAATAACCTATTGCAGTAAAAGTCATATCAATTTACAAAAGTTTTGCGTGAAAACTGGGTACAGAGAAAAAAATCATTGTTGTAAATTCAGAGGCGCATAAAAATATCCAAATTGAATAGTAGCATGTTAACAAACGGCACACAATAAAGGAAAATCTGATAACATATATGTACATATATAGGTACATATATATGTATTGAATGAATGCAAAAATATATGCAATTTTATGTAAATTTACAAATAATGGAAAACAGAAAAATAGAAAATTATCACAGAATTCTATCAAAAGGGCAATCACATAAACACGATGACCAAACGTGTGACTTGCTACACAGTCTGAGCACTTAGCAATGCAGATGATAAGATGGACCGTAATAATTTCAACGAAGCTACCCTCACCGATTCATACAGACAATCGAAAGTGCATGCTTGTGTATGTGCAGTGGTGCACTGCTTTTGACGTCAGAGTTGCGATTTAGTTGCGGAGAATACTTAAATAAATATCGTTACAAAGCAACAAGAAAAAAAAAACAAATTAAAATTATTAGCTTGCATTTTGCTACTATCAATGTGTCGGTGCAAATGTCAGGCAGTGTCAGAAATAAATGCAATCTTATTTGCATTTTCCGCTGTTTTTAGTTGTCTGCCCGAACAGAGCGCCAAGATGCTACGGTTGTTATTTATTTGCTGCTACTGTTTTCTATTTACTTTTTTATATAATATTTGTATTGAAAATTTACACCTCCTTGCATACATATTTACATACATATATGCACATGTATGCCGTTATATATGCATTCGTATGCATGAGTGAAAAAGGTGAGCTTGATTCTAAGTATTAAGAATTTGCAAATACAATTATAATATTTTTATTTTTCGATTTCTTGTATTTAGTTTAATTTTTGTAGCTTAGAATATTTCTAGAGAATTACTTATTTATTATTCCGTGAAATGGTGAAGAGTAATAAATGCTTTTTTGCATAACAAATAAAATTTGTTTCAGTTAAGTTTTTAGCTTTGCAGAAAAATTTTTGTTGAACTGAGTATACATAAATATATATATATATATATGTAAATATATGCACATACATGAATAAATATTTAAAGAAAAAATGGAATAATAGATTTTTTCCTGACTTTGTTTACAAAATTTGCCATAAAAAGTCTAAAATTAGTCATAAAAGTAAAATATTTACGTGAACATGCATAGATAAAAATCTTACAGAAACTAAAACCCCACCCAAAAAAACGTAATAAAACAACGTAATTTAAATAAAAAAACAAAAAAATGCATAAATAATTTTAGTAAAATCAATAAAAATAAGAAAAAATTTATAGAAGAGGCAAAACACCCTTTATTTCAAATATTGAGAGACCAGTTTTCATGGAAAGGAGGTGTTGAAGTTCACACAAGTGAGGAAATTTTTTGACGTTTAAGGATCATGATGTAAGGGCATGCACCTGGAATATCCGGTCCCTTAATTGGGAAGGTGAAGCTCTGGTTGAAATCTAATACATCGAACATATAAAAGAGAGCAAATTTGGTGTTCGGTTTGTGGTGGGAAAAAGAATTTGTCTCCGAGCGCTGGCATTCACCCTTGTGGCTGAACGTCTAGTCACAATTCGCATCATAGCGAAGTTCTTCAACATATCGTCAATTTGAGCTCACGTCCGGACAGAAGAGAAGGATGATGTGACCAAAGATGCTTCCTATGAGCGCTGTCCCGCCACGATGTCAAAATTATGCTTGTGAAACATCAGCGTTCTAGACGAAGCATCCCCAAACGGGCTGAGATTGATTGATTTCGCGGGGGAAATATGGTCGTCTGTAGTACCAGATTTCTGCACACGAAAATCCATCAAGCTACATCACTCTCGCCGGATCGAAAAACATGCAACCAAATCATGTTGTGATAGACGGAAGACATGTATCCAGGGTTTTAGATGTGCGTGCGGTCCGAGGACCAAATATCGACTCGGATCATTATCTTGTAGCAGCAAAGATACACACCCGTCTCTGTGCAGCAAAGAACAAACACAAGAAAGGTTCAACGTGGAAAAGCTGAAATCACAGCAGACATCCAACAAGTTTTCTACTTGGCTTGCACATCTATTCTTCTTAATAACCACACCGTACGTTCTGCTTTCAGACGAAATATCTCCTTTCATCAAATAAACAGTCATCGCATTCGCGACTTGGCTTCCACGTCATTGTTGACAGTTTAACAAAAGTAAAGTCCTGGTGTAGAAGTCTGGACGTTTTCGCCATACGATGAGTCGGCTTTAGAAGTTTTCGAGATAAAAGTTTTGCGGAAGGTTTATTTTCGTTCGCGCGTTGGCAACGGTAGACGCAGACGATGGAAGAATGAGCTGTTCGAGCTATACGACCTCATTGGCTAGGTCACATCGTATGAATGGATAAAAGCGCTCCAGCTTTGAAAGTGGTGGAAGCAGAGGAAGAGGAAAACCTTCACTCCTTTGGAAGGATCAGGTGTAGAATGATCTAGTTTCACTCAGAATCTCTAACTGGCGCCAAACTGCAAAGAGAAGGAACGAGTGGCGCCCAATTGTTGATGCGGCTATAATCGCGTAAACGAAGAAGATGCTTGCGTTACAGCATGTACAGATCAACTCAGCTTTTAACGGCATACAAGTTTAAGAGTATATTTCTTTTATTCTGGCATTAACAATTTGGACTAAAGTTACTATACGATTTCTAAGGCAGGATTTGTAAAAAAAATTATTTAAAAAAATAAATAAATAAACTATTCGAAATTATGAAGAACAACAAAATTAAAAATTGATTAGCAATTAGAAAGTAATGTCAAAAACAGCAAACATGAAAATAATGCAAATTATACACCAAAAATTTAATAACATACAATAATTATAACAAAAATTTATATAAAAAGAGGCAAAAATATACATAAAAATGCTCGCAAAACAAAAATAAATACTCCTAAAAAATTTTCAACTGCACTTTATACCCAATATTTAAGTTTCCGCCTCAAAGTTTAATGTAAATATTTGTATGTAAATTCGTATATACATTCAGATATATCTACAAATGACTAAGTGTACGAGTACATGTGGCTATTATAAAAGACTAATTAGGCGTTGTATCTAAATGTGTTTATTATTTTAACCTATATAACAAATTGAGTATGATTATGAGCATATATTATATGACACAAAACTTATCGAATGTTTATTTGTGTTGGTATGTGTAAGTGTATCATTCATCTGGGCACACTCCTACATCTATCTCATCATTTAAAAGTAATTGTAATAGTAATGTTTTCTCTCTATCAACAATTGGTCTTTGTTGACAAAATTTTTTCGCTCTGATTTATGATGCTCGCCTATGCAGTAATAGTGTTCATTTCTACTCATCCTATGTAATTTTGTGAGTATTTATTTCAATAAAATCTTTTGTGCACTTTGTAGCAAAAAGTGTGAAAAATCCTTAAAATATATGCAACGGACATCGAATATTCAGTTTAATACAAGAATTATGGTTAGTTAAAAAAAACCTTTTCCATAACTTTTTGTTGTTTGTTCCATAACACTGGAAAAATATCGTCAAATGCTGACAAACTCCCTGAATACACGAAAACATATTTGAAATGGCGATAAAAGAATGAACAAACCCAAAGCGTTCAAATGTATTTTTAACACTAAACCAAGCCACCTTTGTGCCAAATTTAACATATTTGGATAATAAAATAATTTTATAAATTTAAATGACATATACATATTTGTGGGTGCAACTGTATATTCATATTGAAGTAAAGTAAAATCAATTAATGCAATAAAAAATAAAATAAAATTTATTAAAACAAAATTAAATAATAATATTATATAAAATTAAATTAAATGTAAAAAAAGAAGAAACATTAAAAAAATAAAATAAAATAAAGTAAGATACGATACGCTAAGCAAAATAAAAAATATATAAAGTTAACTGACTGTTGATTTTACTAACTAAAACTCTATAATTAAATATATACATAAAGTATATAAAAGGTTTTCCAATAGGCATGATTTGATTTCTAAGTGTCGTTCTGGCCATTTTTAATATGTCATGATATGTCTTTTTTTCATTGTATTTAGTAATGTTTACAATTTCATCATTGGACCATCATAAATGTCGTGAGTTTGCTGAGTTTGCCTTGGAACAACTTAAAAACGATAACGACTTTTTTTTAGAAAATCATCTTCTCTGATGAGGCCCACACATCTGAGTGGTGCGGTAAATAAACAAAACTGTCGATTCTGGTGCGAAGAAAATCCAAAAATTATTCATGAACAACCATTACATTCACCTAAATTGACAGTTTTGTGTGGTTTTTGGTATGGTGGAATCATGGGTCCGTACTTCTTCGAAAGTAGCACCGTTACTGTCAATGGAGATATGGTATAAATCGGTGATAATCAACCTTTTATGGACACAATTGAAAGAAGTTGATCTTAACAACATCTGGTTCCAGCAAGGCGGGGGCTACGTGTCACACAACACGTGCAACAACCGAATTATTGCGAGGAAAGTTTGGAGATTCGATTATTTCAAGAAATTGTGACTTTGTGATTGAACACCACTAGACTACTTCTTGTGGGGTTATTTGAAGTCGTTGGTCTTTAGTAATAAACCAGACTCTCTTCAAGCTTTAAAAGCCAATATTGAACGTGCTATTGGTGACGTACGACTTGATTTCGTGGAAAAAGTGCTCAAAATTTGGTTCATCAAATTCGTTCTTGCAAAAGAAGTCGTGGAGGCCATTTGAATGATGTATATTCAGAACTTAATTGTCTCGATTGTACTTCACATTAAATAAAAAACAATTGAATTTCCTTAACAATTAGTGTGTGTTTTTTTTTAAGAAATCATATCGCTCTTATTAGAAACCCTAGATATAATTTATATGAGAAATATAAATTAGAATAAAATAAAAAAATAAAAAATTAAATAAACTAAACTAATATGAAATGAAATAAAATAATATAAAATAAAATAAAATAAAAAAATCTGTATATAAAGTGAACTATTGATTTTACGAACTAGAACTCTATAATTATATAGATATATTCTTAAAGTAAATAATTGACGACTCGCGTAAGATCGAAGAGATGGAAAGAGCAAATTACACATGATTTACTGAGACACTGGGGCGCTTGGAAATGCAACGATTAACTTAAACGCAAGTCAATGTACAGTACATTGATTGTTCTACGTACATACAAGCATAAATGCTTATACACATACATTTTCTAGAGGAGTTGAAGAGCCGTTAGCCTCAAGCGCCAGCTAAGCCACGAGATAGGTGAGCGTTTATTTGTTTATATGTACACATATAAAGTCTACAATGTTAGCAAAGCTAATAAAGTTGATGATCGTTTGAACAGATATGTATATAAATATAAAAGAAAATAAATCAACAATACTGTAGTTATAAATACATACATAAAGCGGTATTTTGTATGAAAGTGTAAGTGTGCTCTTTCAAAAAATATAAAGTACATTCAATTATTTATTGTTTATATATAAGTATATATGAATGCTCGTTTGTTGTTTCTGATGAGCTAATAATCATGAAAAAAAGACATTCGCAATGTTCGTTACTAATTTTTTAAATCTCGACAATTATTTATTTTAATTTGTAAACACATTTTTTTACTCATAAAAAAGCTATTTAACAATATTTATTCAGATGTTGAAAAAAATTTTAAACAAAAATTGAAACGATCGTCTATATTTATTTATTTTTTCTAAAAAAATATCTTCATTTCCTCAGCTTTCAGACAAAAATAATTGGTTTTTCGAAAAATAAATGAAAGTATACAATGAGAACTATACGGTTTTTCCACTCCACAATTTTCTATACCAAAGAAAAAATGTTTTGCTTATACATACATATATATATATGTATGTTATTTTACTAAAGAAAAGCTTTTTCTGAAACTCAATTTACCTTTACTAGAAGGTTCTTTTCAATTAGAACTAATGAGATTTTTTAAAGTGTTCTCCTCTAAAAAAAGTATTATGAAATATAATGTATAATTAATTGAATAGTAGTTTTTAATAAACCAGTTGTTTAATTTTAATTTTTGTTTTTTAATAGAGGCATCGTTTCAGAATCAATTTCTCTCGTTTTCCACCTTCAAAAACAGAAAAAAAAATCATTCGACTCACCTTCAGTTTATGTATTTCCCTCCGTAATTTCACAATTTCTGCATCGCGTGCTTTTATCACATCCTTCAGCGATACGATTTCCCCTTGCATACTTTTAATTTGAACATCACGATCGTCGGTGACGTTACAACTCCTTGTCTTCATGTTGGGACAGAAGCCACAAGTGGTTGCCATGACGTTTGATGATTGCGGTTTGTTAGTGCCGTTTGATGTATTATTATTGTTATACGTGACTAATGGCGCTTGTCTTTCCATGCTATAAACATTATATTGTGTATTACAGTTATTTTGCTTACTGTAACTGTTCTCATCGATTGTTTGAAACTTCTTTGGTTTCTCCATAGGCACCACAGCGAGAGAGGGTGCTTTAGATTTTGATGATGATGGTGAGAGTAACTTTGGTGTTGTTGTTCCAGCTGTCGTAGATGTTGTATTATTACTGTTGCTGTTGTTGGCACTTAGGCTAGTGCCACTGCCAGTTATGCCACCATTGGCACGCAATATCATCGACGTTTTGCGAATCTATCAATGGTTGAGCATTCAACGGTTCAGCAAAGGAGAAGCAATTAAGAAAGAGAATAATAAATATTTATGAATGAAAGTGATATTAGTTTTTATCGCCCCTTGAAAATGTTTTGTGGTAATGAATAAATCATGTTGAATTGGTTATAATTTAATGGGTGTTTGAGGCATTAATCAATAGTGAGTGGAAAAGGTTAGACAAACTTCATCTTGAGAAAATCGATTCAATTCTTTTTTTTTTTTTTTTTTTTTTAAATATTATTTTATATTTTATATTTGAACTAAGTTTTGGAGTTTTTCCTTAAAAATAACAAAACACTGCTATTCTCTTTCATTAGTTGTGGGATTTCGTTCTTTCTGCTTTCATAAATAAAATGATTTGTAAGCCCTAAAATTTTTTACATTACCAGTTATTTCTCCACAAGATTATGCTTTTATATATTTAATTTATTATTTAAATAACTTGATTTTCAAATAAATATTTTTAGAAAATAATTTTCTTCGAAGTCTCTCACTTTTAAATTGGACTCTCTCGAATATTCGTACTAAGCGACAAAAACAAATCTACACATTTCTTACATTTTTAATCCTTTTCATATTATTTAAAGTTCTGTTATTTTCCTGGTATATCAACAGGCCTACACAGTTGTTGTTACAAATTTTCTAACTAACACCACTGAAGGATTCGTAAGCTTACCTGCTCATGAACATTGGCATCTTGCAATATCTTTGAAGTCTTTCTTATCAGCTGCGTCGCAGTGTTGATCGGTCCTAGAATACCGCTCTCCGCGAAATACTTCTGCGCCGCATTGAAACTGGCTTCCTCAACTATTGGCCTCGACTTACTAGGACTATAAGGTTTCTCGGTCGCTTGATTGGTGTTTCCTTTGCTAAAATCTTGCAAGCTTAAGTCCTTCGCACTACCCGCCTGCTGTTCTTCAAAATTTTTCTCCGACTCTGAGGTCGAGCCACCCGAATCTATTTCATGCGAGCGCTGTAAAAGACGACGGCGTTGCTGCGCGGAGCGTGGAGTGTTTTGCGGTGATTGTGTTTGGTTGCGTGTTAACGTAATAGGCGAATGTTTTGGTGAAATTTTCACTAAAATGTCAGGATGTACGGCCACGTCTAACACTTGATATTGCCCGATGTTCGGTGAGGACGAACGTTTCGGCTGTTTGAATTCTAATTTACCGTCACGCGTTTTTATAACCGGTTCTTGTTGGTGCTGCACATGGATCTGGATGAGCGATTCACGTGATGGTTTCTTATTTTCGTCGGTGAAAATGTAATCCGTGTCAGGATGTGAATAGGATTGAAAGAACCGTTTCGCCTTACGTTCGATTTTACGCGTTGTCGTGGGTGAGATCGCATCACCCACTGCCGTTGTAGTTGAATTAGCTTCGTCTGCTTTTACGGTACCACCCGGCACTTGTAAAGTTTTCGCTGTAGCGTTGCGCGTTGGTTGTGCAAATGCGTGCTCGTTCTCTGTAACGCTTGCGAGTCGAAAGCTAACTGGACTGTTCTTCCGGTGCGGTAATGTGGCTGACTGTATGATGCCTCCGCCACTAGCGCTAACACCGCTATCGAGACTATTTGAACGCCCCTCACAGTCGCAACGCGCACCGCCGCACCAATCGAAGCTCACGTTCATGCTCTCGTCACGCGACAACTGAGCCGATGTCGCTGACGATGTTTGAGCGGAGAGCGAGTAAAAACCACTCGATGTGTGTTGCGTGGAGGCGCTTTGACTGGAGAGGTCTGCGTTGGTGGGAGATAGTGAAAAATTAAACATGCAAGGCGCTGCCGCATAACTAGCG
Organism: Neoceratitis asiatica; assembly: GCA_030068015.2. Lineage (NCBI taxonomy): Eukaryota > Metazoa > Arthropoda > Insecta > Diptera > Tephritidae > Neoceratitis > Neoceratitis asiatica. Next base: position 76,702,084 of record CM061524.1, read on the forward strand.
CGTTGCGCTTGGAGTTGGTGTGATGCAGTAACATCGCCAACGCCACTGGCTTGGGGCGGCAAAGTGACCGCGGGTGGACTACTGCAATTACAATTTGCAAAAAGGCTGCCACATGTATGACTCTTGCGAAATTTCAAACGCAGATTAGCTGCGCGGGGAATAGTGTTGTTGGCGCTGGCGTTATCAGCGACAACACCCGCACCATAGCTGCGTAGACTGGTGGAAAGTAGTGGTGAAATGCGTCCATAATGCGGTGGCGTCTCAACTTCTAGTAGGGATGGCCTAGTATCCTCTTCCTGGCTTCGTGAAATACCAAAGCGTACGCTGGATCTTGAGGTGCTCACCTCGGTTTGACTCTCGGTGATCATTTCTGTTGGGTTTATAGGTAAATTTTCTTTACCTTTTGAAGATAGTTCTTGTTGTTGCTGCTGTGCCTCGCTGCTGTTGCTGCTGCTAGTGGCTGTGTGCATGTTTTAGGTTGTGGTGTGTGGGTTGTCTTCCTATTTGTGTGTCAAAAGCCTTTAGTTAAGTTAAAGTAATTGGGCTGCATTGAACAATTGGTACTCTTAGCGTAAACTGTTATTAATGGTTAAGGAAACAAGTTTCATCGATATTATTTTTTTGAGTTAATATTTTTTTTTAATAATAAGTTAGTGGTTGGACAAGACCTGTAAATAAACAAAAATAATTGTAAGATATTAATATTTTATTTTTCACTAATGTTTTTGTATATATGTAGGTATACAAATTTTGTTAAGATGCTAAATATTCAAAAACAAATATGAAATAGTTAAGAAAAACGGTTGAAGGAAGTTTTCAGCTGAAAATCTTTTATAAGGAGAGTTGCCGGCTTTCTTAAAGACTTAAAGTCAATAAAATTTATAAAATAAACCAACGCTGCTGTGTATAGATATTAGGTAGAGAATCCACATTAAATTAAATTAAATAGAAAATCTTGCAAAATATATAAACCAGAGGGCAGAGGGTTTGATAAAAAATAGGGATAAATTCCCGAAAACGCGAGCCAAAATGAGATCTTTCAAAAAAAAAAAAATTAAATAAAAAAAACCTGTAAATTTACGAAGAATTGTTGTCAAAAAAAGTGTTTATAATATGAATTTTGATCTCATCTCCATATAAACATCTTGTGCATCTGGAATTTAATTTTCCAATAAATGTGATATAAAATTTACTTTCATAGCAAAAAAAAAAAAAAAAAAAAAAAAAAAAAAAAAATGTGCAGCCTAAATTATGAAAATTTGCAACAAAAATTTTATTCCAATTACAAAATAATTTTATTATAGAGAATATATTTGTATTTTGTCTCTTCTTCTTATAAATATTTTATAACTCCGAGTGTGTATATAAATCCTTAAACTATTGTGCTCTTTTGGCCACATAATATTTCCCATTTTTTATGTTTTGTTAAACTTCGTACCTTATTTTTTTACTAAATTTTATTTATTTTACAAATGATGATAATTACTTTTGGACATTCAATTTTGAGATTGATGCCCTTAATTGTTTTTATATCTTTCACGTACAAGAAATATTATATTAACTTTGATCCCAAGTATGTAAGTACCAGAAGAAGAAGAGAAATTATAACAATCGTATCAGGGTCACGAGCTGAGTTGATTAAGCTACGTCCGTCTACCCGTCTGACGGTCTGTCTGTTCGAACGCAAACTAGTCTATAAATTTTTGAGATATTTCCACCAAACTTGGTATCTTCCTACTGTTATATATGTTTAAACGATCATTTGTCGGAACTGGCCAGACGGGACATACATATACGAATTGCAAATTGGTTCTGAAAATTATCGAAATCGGACGTATATAACATATAGCTCCCATACACCGATATTTTCATATGACAGGTTTTAGTCAAGACTCAGCCAAAAAGACATTTCGGAGCATGAAAATCGGTATTCATATTATGAATTGCATATTGATACTGAAATTCATTAAAACCCCCATACAACTAATTTGTTCTAATATGAGGTTTTAGGTATAATGCGCACATATAATGAATTGCAGTGAAAAAAATCGAAATCGGAGTTCGATATCATTATAGCCTCCTTATAACAGATTTTTTCAGATTAAAGGTTTTGCATCCTAAATCCGCCGAAAATTAATCTAAGAGCGAGAAATTTTATATTCTAGTTACATAAATTCAAGTTCATATTGACACTGCCTATTATCAAAATCGAGTTTTGAAATTTGCAATAAATTTGATATGCTCTTGAAAGATATAAAGATTTCGGCACGGCCTAAGACAGCCGTTCTTTCTTGCTTGTATTGAAAAAATATTTTACACATCAAGTGATACAGAGTTAGAGCAACAAAACATTTAGAAAAGTTTAAGAATGGAAAACTTCCCAGCAAAGAAAAATTTAAGCGCTTCTATGAGCAATCGAATAAAGAATGCATTGAACTGAAATAAAAAAATATGATTTCTTTTCTTTTGTTGATTACATGGAAACAAAAATGGGATGACAAAGTATTCTTTAGATTCTCGAATACATTACCTTAGAAGGCAAGGTGGAATATTTTCATATTTTCGGCCGCTTTTATACTTTCTTACATCCAACTTGTATGCAAAGTTAAATTTTGTTGGGAGCTTCTTCTCCCTTTCAACTTCTTCTTTTCTTTCTTTAGCACTTACATTTTTAACTTCATCATATGCGTACAGTCGAAATTGAAAATTACATTCGCTGAAAGGTGACGTCACGTTATTGTGGGATGGGCCATACAAATTTGTATGGGCATTAGGATTTTTTATTGTTTTTTAGCGCTCAACGCTCAAATTTAGGGATGGCAGTAAAGTACTCTACCAAAAATGCTATAGCAAAAAAGCATACCCTAACTTGCTACGATTCTGCTTAGAGTAGAAATGAAATTGTCATGAAACAAACCTTTTTTGAAATAGAGTGGCCTGGAGCAGCTCAATTAACCAACCAATTTTGTAATCGAAATTATTCAAAAAGCAGGAAAATAATTTTTTTCTTACTTTGCAAGGGTTTTGCTTTTTAACAAGTAATTTTGGGGAAAAAGTTCGCATCCTATCCATTTATCTTTTGACCATATTTATATTAGGTAATTAGAGAGATGAATTAATATTTTCACTTAAAATTTAAACTTTAGCGAAAAGTACGATAAATATTATTACAAGCTAACGTTTTTGCTTGAGCAATAATGTTGGCGATAGTTTATATATACAATACAAAAGTAAAATAGTATATACTAGTTAACTGTGTGATTAGCATTGCGTACTACAATTTAGAATGCCTGTGTCAGAGTCCAGTTTCGAGCAAGATCCAAAATTATAGAAAATTAGTTTTTCTAGTTGGGGTCACCCCTCGGCGGGGAATGTCAAGCCCTTCGACTGACATGAAATAAAAGTCCCTCATAAAAATCCATTGGCCGTTCGGAGTCGGTTTAGAATAAACTACGCAATAAGTTTTATACTTGTATACAGAAAAATGAAATTGAAATTGAGTCAGTTGCATTTCGTGGTCAATGAAATGTATTTATAAGTAATAGATTGTTACTATTAAAAAAAATTTAGATGATAAATATTTTGTTTTACTAATTCTTAACCAAAGCGAATTGTAATTGAAGCTAAGAAGTATGTTAGAATCTGATCCAAGATGTGATCCCCTGTAGGTGCCCCATGGAGTACTCCTATGTTTTGTAGAGGTGGAATATATGGTCCAGCCCCAAGTAATCACAATGTTAATTAGACCATAATATTTGTAAGGATTGTGGTTAGCTTTGGATACTCTATTGTACGCATAGAGTAGCATATATATTTCTCGCGTGCATTGAGTACTCTCGTTGCTTGCAGAGTATTCGCAGTTTCTTTATTTGATCCATATGCATGTAGTACGAGTAAATATACCATGTATCTCAGAAAACATGGCACCACACACATATAAAATGAATGTATCTCCATAATCCATCCATCACTTATTTGAATATTTGCCGTATTTATTGACATAATTCTTATTGAATTTTACAATTAGCATTCCAGCGTAAATATTTAGCAAAGCTTAAGCAACTCAATTATATACATACACACATACATATATATGCATAAGTACATATCAGTCAAATTCAATTCAATTGGCATATGATTCGTGTAACCATAAGTACAAGTCAAACATTTCTGGGAGTATTTTACTAGTTTATTATTGTAAAAAATCTACATGTAAACATACATACACTTACTTTGTATGATATGCAAAAAATAACGAAAGGAAACCCGAGAAAAAGATAAAAAAGCTGCATGTAAAGCAAAGTGAGAAAAAATTTGCAAATAGCTAAAAAAGTAAAAAATGCAAATACACAAACAAGTGCAGAATGATGCGATTTTCTCAAAAGATATTTTGATTTCAAAAAAGATAATAAATTTTCAAGGTCAATCGATTTTTATTTTATTGTGATTTTTTTGGCAATAAAGAAAAGCTGAAAAAATGTTTAATAATAAATATTTTAAAAACATTCGAAGCTATGCACTGCAAAATTTCAATGTCAATATGTCAGAAGCAAATTGAATTGTGCGAGGATTATGAAATATTTGAATGAGAAATATATGATTTTGAAGAAATCACTCCAAATTCCAAACTTTCAAATCCCAGACAATACATAATCCAGACAATTATAAAAAGTCTAGACAACAGAGAAGAATTACAGCTAACATCCGACCAGAAAAATTACAGATAACACATTATCCAGACAAGAGAATTTGTTGACATTTACAAGTCTTTATCCCGACAACAACTATTAAGTTACGTTTCGTTTTTATTCACATTTTTCACCGATTCATTGAGAAAATTAAAGGTAAGTTTTCAATAAGCATACATAAAATAGGGCATTATATACATATGTACATATGTACCTATAAGAACATATGATTGTTACTTTATAACCTGTGAAGAGATATTTGGTTTTGCTTTTCTGTTGATTTGTGGTCTGAGTCTTGAAAACACGTCTTACATGGATTATAAAAAAATGTTTTTAGTTAAGCACAACTACGGATCCATTTTTTTTAAATTTTTCTTTTTAATTTTACAATTGTAATCTTCTCCACTGAAAAAATATGTCATGTAACTATCTATTCTTGGTTAGTTTGATAATATATTTGAAATACATCTCTACGTAAAATTCTTAAAAATCGCGCGTATCTGAATTACATTTGGTCGGGTCTGGAATATGTCTGATCTGGTTTTAGTAGTGTTTGGATTATGTGCTTCGGGATTTTGTGCTGCGGAATTTCATTATAGAACCGGTTTAAAATTCAATTTCTATTAGAGCTATAGCACGAACTGATTTAACAATGCAGATACAAATATTCGAGAAAGTATAATTTAAAAACGGCTAAATAATAATAATAATAATTCCTGTTGCTAAGCAGTCATGTGAAAATTTTATATTTTGTTAAATTCATGAGAGCCGCCTATAAAACCTTTGTAAAGTTTCCATGTAAAACCTTCATTTCAAAAATACACTCGAAGGGGTTAAGTCCTTGTCTTTATAATATAATTTTTCAGTAGCTTGGGATACAGTATTCGTACCTGTTATAATATACAGAAAATCTGAAATGTGTGTAAAAAGTTTAATTATTTGAAATCAACTCAAATTCAGCTGTACTTCAAACATTGCATTTGTATATATCATGTATGTATCAGTTTGGTTTGGCAATTCATCATGAATTGACTCACGCCTGAACAACGCTTGCAAATAGTGCAATTTTATTTCGAAAATAATGGTTCTGCGCGGAAAACGTATACGGACCAATGATTACACCAGCCCATAAAGCGCACCAAACAGTCAGTTTTTCTGGATGTAACGGTGTTTCAACATACACCTTCACTCCAAATGCGGCAGTTTTGTTTGTTGACGTAGCCATTCAACCAGAAGTGCGCTTCATCGCTAAACATCGCTAAAATGGACGTAGTGCGCGATACGTTTTCCGCACAGAACCATTATTTTCGAAATAAAATTGCATTATTTGCAAGCTTGTTCAGGCGTGAGTCTATTCATGATGAATGGGCAAACCAAACTGAGAATAAATCACTTGACAGCTGTTAAATCGGTCGCCATGTTGAAAAGTAATGCCAACTTAAAGTTCTATACCTCTATAAAAACGCCCTATATATGTATTTGTTAGTTCTGTATACAATTGGCGCTTTCTAATCGCTGAGGCTATTTTTGGCCGAGCTACTCCTCCATTTTGTGATGTTCGTTCTTACAGAAAATAGAAGAATCTACTTTTTATTTGAAGCCACCGCCAAACGTCTGATGGATTTTTAAGAGGGGCGTTAATCTCATATCCGAAATACACTCGCAGGGCTTGACTTTCACCGCCGAGGGGCGACCGCTGTCAGAAAAAAGAATTTTCAATATTGGATGTTGGTAAAACCATTACTCGAACCCTGGCATACCGAAAGATAGTGATAACCACTAAACATATACATATCTGTATATAAATATTTTGCCGAGTTTAGTTCTTCATAAAAGATTGCAACCTATTTTAATGGTTATGCTTATTTTGAGATAAGAACCGTTCTTTTCAATACAATGTATGTATATGTTTCTCCATACATTTTAGTATATTTGAAACGCGAAATTCCGAAAAAGTATCGGTAAAGCAAGGCACTTTGGATTTAAATTCTCCAGACTAAGAAGCAGTTAACATATAAACTGATGAATTAAACTTACATTCCACATATTGAAACTGCAGATAATCAATTGGGAAGTGTTTAATGCACACATTGGCATGCTGTATTAAAAAAAAACTTATATTTATGTGTTAAAGCATTTGGCGTAGTCATAACCAGTAGCGAATCCAGAATTTCCAGAAGGGGGGGAATGGGGATCCTAAAATATATTCAATTTTTTGGAGACATCAGACACGAATAAACTGCAAAAGTAGATTCGAATTTGAGATTTACATTGCTTCCGAATGGGGGGGGCGCGGTTTCGGACCCGAAAACCCCACACGTGGATCCGCCACTGGTCATGACGTTTTATATTTATAACAACTTTCCTCAATAATATAGACTAACATCATTAAATACCGTTTGAATATAGGTAATTTATTTCAGAATCTATTTTGATCATCTCATTCTCTAATATAAACCCTTCCAATAGCACAATATAAATGTACAGGGAAATAATTAGTCAGTCATAGCATAATTGCCGCGGTCTATATTATATCAAAATAGAAATGCGACATGGAAAAAAGGAGAGGCATGATGTACCTGCTGAAATTCATTCTCCCTGTTAAACACGGTTTATATAAAAACTTTTTAACAAAACGAAATGAGGAGTCTTATATTTTACTGACGCAATTACCACAAATAATTTATTATATGGAAAATGTGTAATCCAAATATATAATATCTAATTTTTTATGTAATAAAAGACATGAACATTTAAACACTAAATTATTTTTATTGTTTTCTTCATTTGCCAAATGGATTATTTAACTAAAAAGGCCACTTAAAAATTGTTAGATTGTTGGAGTTTACTTTTTCAAAATTCTTTCTTATTGATTTTGTATACCATTAAACTAAGGCTGTAACTGCATATACAAATTCTAAAATATAATTGAATTTGTATTATAAAGGGAGCATTAAAAAAACAATGGAAAGTACTTCATGGTATTTCTCATCTTTTTGTTTTATGGAGTTTAAGGAGTTTAACGAGTTTAGGGAAGATAAACCTTTCTTCTAAGCGTGATGGATATAATTTATTATTTAATAATATTACAATTGTGTAGTATTTGTATTTGTTTTGTATGAACTTAATCTTCCTTAAACATTTCTAATTAAGTTTTTCCCTGGGATAAATATTTTCAAAAATATTTGTTCCTGAGAAGAGAAACACAAAATAAATCAAATAACCATTATTTATGTGCAACCATGCAGCACAAAAACTAAACTGACCAACGTAAGAATTGAACTCAAAACTGAGTTGATATGCTTAACATAAATTATATCTTTCTATTGTAAGTTCTTTTTTTAATTTTAATGTTATTTCGAATATTTTAGTATCTCAAATTTATTTTATTCAAAACTTCAAAGCTACAGAAACATAATAAATTGCGCATAAATATTGTTCAAATAAAACTTCTCAATACAACAATAAAACTACTAAAAAATGGTGAGCCAAGCAGAGGTATTTTTTTAAATATGCCCTTTTTTGACAAATCACGTGTGAGTCGTGTCAAGCTGTCATGTTAGTTTGTTCAGTATTGTTTGGCATTTCATCATGGAAAGACTTACGCCTGAACAACGTTTACAAATCATTCAACTTTATTACGAAAATTCACGTTCTGTAAAGAATGTGTTTCGCGTGCTTCGCTCAAATTATGGTCACCATAATCGGCCTACAGAGCGTACAACTCGCAACGACGTCACCCATCTTGAGACCCAGTATTCATTATTGGATAATATTCGACCGAATAGACCACGTCCAGCATGCAGTGAAAAAATTATAGCAGCCGCAGCTGAGAGTGTACACGAAGACCGTGGAGAGTCGATTCGGCGACGTTCGCAGCAACTCGGACTGATGTATGGAACTACTTGGCGCATTTTACGTCGAGATCCTAAATTGAGAGCGTACAAAATACAGCTTGTGCCAGAAATGAAGCCGCTCGACCTTCACAAACGACATCGCTTGGCTCTATGGGCTCTTGAAAAGTTGTAAGAAGATCCGACGTTGACGAGCCAAATTTTGTTCAGCAGTGATTCCCATTTCTGGCTCAATGGGTATGTAACAAATCAAAATTGGGGCATTTGGGATGAAGACTATTTGATGCCTGAAATTGAAGCTCATGATCTCTGCGACATATTGTTTCAACCAGACGGTGCCTCTTCCAACATATCGCATCAGTCAATGGATTTATTGAGAGAACACTTCTGTGAGCAGATAATTTCACGTTTTGGGCCGGTCGATTGGCCACCAAGATCGTGTGATATCACACCGTTAGACTTTTTGCTGTGGGGATATGTAAAGGCTAAAGCCTATGCGGACAATCCCGCGTCTCAATTGCCAGTTGCCAGTCGAAATGCTCGAACGAGTCATCGAAAATTTGACTCAACGGATGGACCATCTGAGATGTAGCCGCGGCCAACATTTGAAGGAGATACTCTTCAAAAGATAAATGCCAAAGAATGTTCTTTCGAATGATAATAAACATTCCCCCTTAAATTTGAATTGTTTGTGATTTTTTCTTTAAAAAAGTAGGGAACCTCGAAACGGATCACCCTTTACTTCATCATAGCGTATACGTAATTTGCATGGACTTGTACCAAAAAACTTATGACATTGTTGTTATAAATAAGTTATCGGTTTGCACCTTCGTTTAGTTATATATAAGTTCTCTGATCAGTAGTCTCGCGCCTTAAGGTTTACAATAATTTTTATAAGTAATAAAACATGTACCGCCTAAAAGCACACAACAAAAACCTAAGTATATAAGTATGAGCCGTTGAGTGCACTTTCAGTCAAAATTAGATGCCGTGAAAAAGAAGAGAAAATAGTGTTGAGAGCATTTTGATAAATAAATATAAGTACATGAGTGTTGACTAATAAACGAGCAGCTTGCGCGCTTGAAGTGAGTGAGTTTTCGGTGTGGTTTTAATGACTTATTGTATTTGAGTGATCTTTAGTGGCAATTATACCCAAGCACGAGACCGTTTTGCCCCAATCGAAAATATCAAGCGATAGAGATAATAAATTATATATGTATATTTGTGCACTTAGGCATATAAACAATTGAACATTATTATCATCGGTTGCGTGAATGTCTGACAATTTAATATTTTATTTACTTATGCATTTATTTTATTTATTTATTTATTTTCCAAATTTATTCCTTGCAGGGGAGAATTTTGAAAAAATTCTTGTTTCAGCTTAAGGTTAGGCAATTATTATTTTATTATATAACAAAAAATAAATACATGAGTGAAAATTGCGAAGTTAAGCTCAGACACTTTGACGGCATCTGACTAGCTCGTCAAACAACACGCAGTTTGGCGGGACCTGAATCTGACACGGTAATGTAGAAAACTATTATAAAATAATATTCTGACGGAATTCTATGAAATTTTGTGATGAAAAATCCCAGTATTTAGGTGTGGTAAAAGAAATCCCCCGTACAAATGTTAGACGAAAAGGGCGGTATCAAGTTAGTGCATGAACGGAATTTTTGGACCATCGTTAAGAATAATTGGAGCGGCTGCAGCTTTCGCAGGCAAACGAATAATCAATCTATTCTTAATCGCGTAAACAGAATGTTTGGACCATCTTTAGGTATAAAAGGAAAGGCAGAGCTTTGCCGGCAATCGAGTTGAAGACTCAGTAGTGATAACACTGTTGCAAAGTCAAGCAGAAAATATAAGTGTGAAAAATAATTGTAAAATAAGGCATTGTGTATGGTAAAGAATTGTAATTTTTGCGGATTAAATAAACGTTGAGTAAATTCCTGACTATTAAGAGGCCGAACAAACAAAATCTTGAAATTTTATTTAGTAATCTAAAGAACGAACATGAAGGATTTGGGAAATCATCGAGGTTAGCTACGAAAAACCTTACAATATTGAAAAATTTTGAAATACGCCTCATATATATACATACCGTTTAGCTTATACACATATAGGATTATCCATTTTGCGGTTTCCAAAATAAACATAAATAAATGCATTTAATATAATTCTTTTTTTTATAAAAAGTTTGAACCTTGACATTATATGTGAAACACTACATCATTCAAATGACCGTCTTGTGAATTTTTGCAAACTTCGAGGTAATTTTGCATCACTCTTTGGCACATATTGGACGGTAACTCAGTCATAGCTTGACGAAATTTGGTTTTCAGGTGCTCAAGAGTTGAAGGTTTGCGCGTGGCCTCATAAAAAAGGTCCAACGGTTTTAAATCGTAAATTTGTGGGTGTAATGGCCTCTTCTCAATTATTTGAGGATTCTTGGAGCCTCAAAAGCGGCAACTTCGCTTATTTAGGTATCTACCGAGGAATAAATGTGCTTCGTCGCTGAAGAAAATTTTGTTGGAAAAATCACGGTCCACTTCTTGTTGTTTAAGCCCCCAATCGACGTAACTACGGCGTTGTGAATGGTCAGCTGGCTTCAGTTGTTGCTGGACTTTATATGGATGTAGGTGTAAGTCAAAGCGCATGTTATACCATAATGTGCCGTAAGAAAGTTCCAGCTCTTGAGAACATCGAAAAATTGACACATTCGGGCCTTCGGCTACATTTTCGCTTACAACACCATAGAATATCAATAATGGATCCAGTCTCTTAAAATTGGTTTAAAATTTTTCCAATCGCTTGAGTAGTTAGACGATTATGTGCCTGTATAGCTTGACAGTTAAATTTGACAGATTTCAAAATACAGCCGTGCACAATCGAGACACTAAATGGATAACACTTTGTATGTACCTCCATAAGATGTATTTAATAGTTATTGCGGACTTCAGAACTTCATCATATGATATTTAATTTTCAATTATATGTATAAGTATTTGAAATTTTTAAACTTTTTCCAGCGCTTTTTCACGAAACCAAACTAATTTCGATACGCTGTTGTTACTCTTCGCGAAATTTTTCTAGGCTTGAAGTCTCGCGTTGTAGCTTACACCTTAATTGCTAGCTATGTTACGCTCAACTGAGTAACAATAGGTGACTAGCTGTGACATGATGACTGCTGTGGACTGTATGTAGTTACCGCGACAGTGACACTCATGATTCTAATAAATATTTCAAAGTAAATTAAATTAACTGCCTTCCGCTTTTGCGTGTTTATGAGTACAAATATAAATAGAATAATTACAAACGATTTTTTCTGGAGAGGCATAAAGACTCAACTATAATCTTTCAAAAATGATGAAATAAAATTAAAAAAAGAAAGTAAGATAAAAAAGTAAAAAAAGAGAAGAAAAAAATAAAAATTAATGTTTTGAAAATTTTCTGACTAACGTCGCTTTGAAAGATTTTTTTAGCGAAATAAGCTGATTTTTGTATATATTTCCTTCCCCGTTGCTTTCTAAACTTATCAGAAGCTTTTTGGCAAACGTGAGTTGCTTACTCATTACTGCATTAGTTATAGATGTTTGGTTCATGTGAACTTCAATAGTTTTTGATTAATAAAAGGATTATAAAGACCTGAAATATTGTATGAAATTAAAGCTTTTTTTTCGGAAAATTCAACAATAGAAAAAATTAACAATATTCAATTCTCGCATATCAATTTTTATGTTGATAATTATTTGTAAAGTACAGCTATTTTAATTCATAGACTTTTTAAAACTTTTGATCTTTTATTTAAATTTATGTACCATTCTCAGTAAAATGTGTAGTAGTGTGTTGTTAAAACTGGAATCAACTATTGTAATATATAATGGAGTGGTTAGTTTTTCTTTTAATACGACTTTTAAAAAGTATAAAAAATTAACAATAAAAATAAAAGTTTATCAAAAAAATTTAGATATTTTTTGGTGGCCACAAAATAATATAAAGTTTTACAGCCGATACCTTTACGCAAAAACCATAGAATTTAAGAGCCTAGCAATGTATTCACTTTTAAACAAGTTTTTTTGATAATTGTAAAAATATTTTAATCAGATATCGTCGGTAATAAAAACAATCAAAAAATATTAACTTATAAAAACTATAAAATATATTTTAAATGTACATATATTTGTTAAATCAAAGTCTTATATATTTGTACAATATTAAATATTTGATTATAATGATGGATGCTCAATAAGTTCTAATAATATAAAAAAAAAAGATCAATTCACAAGATTTCTTTGAAGAGCAAAACAAGAAAATTAATTAACTTAACAGATTCGCTCAAAATGATAGATTCAATAAAATAAAACAAAAATATTCAGAACTCTTAATTTTTCGTCATTATTTAGTTTATTATCTACTTCAATGTAATAATTTCACATGTTAAATTTAAAGTTTTCACTTTAATAGATTACAGTGTTATTTCGTTAGAATCAACATATATATGTATATGAGAGGATTCCCGCTGACGTGGAGGTGAAGTGCATGACATATATAAATAAATAAATAACGTAATTGCATGCAATTAATTTCATTTGTATAAAAATAGTAATTAGAATTACAAGCCAACTATTTACATTTCTACGTAAAACACTTAACATTGAGCAGAAAAGTTTATTAACCTTCATAGTGTGCGCACAGCAGGAGCAGAGGAGGGGAAGTAAAACACATCCAGAACAGATGGCTTGGTAATGAGCGACGATCTTTATGGCATTCTGTTCTAAAATACTTTCATTATTGGTAATAATGTATAGGGAGTATCATTGGTTATTTCATTAAGGTTACTTTATTTGTTTTGAAAAAAATTTTGAAAATTTTGTTTATATGCCCACGCAATTGTGATTTTATTTTTAAACCAAAACTTTTTTTATTCTACTAATATATATTGTACAATTTGCTTTGAGGTGCATGTGGCTGCTTTCATTTCATTCATTTCTCAAATTCTTGTCAACTTGCCAGAAAGTGTCCGAAATGCCACGTGAGTTTACAATCCCTGCTCGATCATAAGTTGGCTATTTTAAAACTTGGACATTTAATAGTAAATAACAAGTAGTGAATAGTAAGTAGTAAGTAGTAAAAAGTAAGGTGTAAGTAGTAAGTAGTAAGTAGTAAGTAGTAAGTAGTAAGTAGTAAGTAGTAAGTAGTAAGTAGTAAGTAGTAAGTAGTAAGTAGTAAGTAGTAAGTAGTAAGTAGTAAGTAGTAAGTAGTAAGTAGTAAGTAGTAAGTAGTAAGTAGTAAGTAGTAAGTAGTAAGTAGTAAGTAGTAAGTAGTAAGTAGTAAGTAGTAAGTAGTAAGTAGTATAGCCTGGTCAACAATAGCGCAACACTCGTTTCTTCTCTTTGCTGTTGGGCGCCAGTTAGAAATACCAAGTGATACCAGGTCGCTCTCTACTTGATCTTTCCAACGGAGTGGAGGTCTTCCTCTTCCTCTGCTTCCGGCAGCGGGAACTCCATCGAATAAATTCAAAGCTGGAGTGCTTTCATCTATTCGGACGACATGCCCTAGCAAGCGTAGCCGCTGTGTCTTGATTCGCTGAACTATGTCAATGTCGTCTTATAGCTCGTACAGCTCATCGTTCCATCGTCTGCGGTATTCGTTTGTGCCAACGCGCAAAGGACCATAAATCTTCCGCAAAACTTTTCTCTCGAAAACTTCTAAAGCCGATTCATTGGATGTCGACATCGCCCAGGCTTCTGCACCATATGTCAGGACGGGAATGATGAGCGACTTGTAGAGTTTGGTTTTGGTTCGTCGAGAGAGGACTTTACTTTTCAATTTCCTACTCAGTCCAAAGTAGCACCTGTTGGCAAGAGTGATTCTGTGTTGAATTTCAAGGCTGACATTGTTGGAAATTATCTACGGCTTTGAAGTTGTACCTGTCAACAGTAGGAGCCTAGTCGCGAGTGCGATGACTGTTTATTTGATGACAAGAGATATTTCGTCTTGCCATCGTTCACTACCAGAACCATTCGCTTCGCTTCTTTGTCTAATCTGGAGAGTAAGTAGTAAGTAGTCTTTTGAAAATTTTGTCAAAGAACTTCATGTATTCCGTCACTTGTATTCCCTGACTCACTCTGTTTAAGTATATAAACAAATATATTTTAAATATACTTTTACTCTTTTTATTGCAACGTGAAGTACTGCTAAATGCGTTGAGAACTGCTTATTATTTACTATCAGCGCGGGTAAGTAATTGTCTACTACAGTAAAGCAATTTTAATTCCAGTAAATAAAGATAAGTTTTATCTAAACTAGTTGAGTAGTGAAAGTATTGAGCAACGGCAAAATACTGAAGTATTGGATAGCAAAAATTATTTTAAGAATTGTGGATTTATAAACTTAACTTAAAGTAAAAAATTGAAGTCAGGGAATACATAAACATAAATTTGTACGTATTTTCCATTTTGAGAGAAAATTTTACCAACATTTTTAAAATGAATATACGATAACACACCTCGTAGAAAACATTACATATTTTCAAATAAACGCTTAAATATTTTGTGATTTCAATGCAGTTTCGCTACCACCCTATTGCTTTAAAACAAACTCATTTACCCCAAAAAACGATAAATTGAATTTATACCATAAAATTTGATGAATGGGCAGTGTGCTTGCACAAAGTTAATATTTTAATGATAATTAAAATACAAAAAAAAAAAAAAAATAAGAGGCACTGAAACAGTTTAATTTATGATTACCGCTGTTTTATGGAGCAAAACGGCTAATTAATGTCCCAAATATAAACACAAATTAAAGTTGATTTGATTTTTCATTGATTTTGTTAGTGCTATATGAGTACTTGTACGTATATATAAATATTTCCACATATATAAAATGTTTGAAACAGTTTTTATTTACTTCAAAATTTTTAAAAATTAATGTGAAGGTGTCAAGTATTTTGAGAGGCTAAATGCTTGTAAGCAATAATTAAAAGTTTGTCTGGGCAAATATACACATATATTTAAATTTCTAATTTTAGTATTTTTGGCTTTTACAAATTTTACACCTGTCAGAGCGTTAATCAACTATCTAATATGCAATGACTATAGTACTAAATATTTATTATCGTTTTTTTTTCCAAATGTAGAAAGTATGAATTTGTAAAAATATAGTAATCTTTTCAAAATATTATAATAATATTATAAAAAAAATAAAATTTAATATAAAATTAAAAATATTAAAAAAAAAAAAATATAATAAAAAATATAAAATAAAATAAATAAAATTAAAGTAAATAACATAAAAAATTAGGTAAAATATAATAAATTGAAATAATATGACAAAATAAAATAATACGATATAAACGAGAAAACTATAAAAAATATATGAGAAAATTAAATAAAATAGAATAAACTAAATCAAAAAATTTAAATAAAATAAGATAATTAAAAAGTAAACTAACCAAATTAAATGAAACTAATTTTAATATAAATTTCTTCTTGCAGGAAAGAAATGTATTTTTTATTGGCACTTGCAACTACGCTCTCAATGACGAATAGATTTTATTTGTTGGCTCTCAACACTTTGTCTTACGTCACATTTAGACTGGTGTCTTCGAAAAAGTCAAAAAACACTAAAGTAAATGTAAACAACATAACATAAGAAAATAGTGTAATTTGCGATAATTATAAAATGCAGCTAATTTGGATTACAATTGGCTTAGATACGCGTGACGATAAGAAACGCCCCAAATGTATTTCCAAGAAATGAGAAAACAATTTAATGAAATAAGCAGTGTAAAAGTAAATTAAAAATACTATCTTCTGCTTGTTTATTCAAATTAAAACCAGATAATTATGTTCTAAATTTGCTTCCATTTGTCATCGTCTTTGCCATTATTCACATGCGACAACTTTAGTGCTATTTATATCACACAAAAAATCGTTTTTAACTAAAAGAAATTGCAAGTTGGCAGGAAGTTCGCGCATATTTCACTATATCTATGCTTTTCATATGGATATACACATACCTGTGCATATTTCTTTTACATGAATGTACTTAACATATATACCGTCATATTGTTTACATTCCAGATTCTAGCAGCGAGGCGCATGAAAAATGATCGTCGCTTGTGTGCATTGTTAAATTTAATTAACACGTCGTCAGTGGCGACAAGCGGAAAAATCATAACAACAGCTTTTGCGACTGACAAATGTACAAATGTAGATATGAGTATCTCGTTTCTGTTGTTAAATGCTATGAGTTGGTTTACTGTTGCAAAAAATGATTATAATATAATAATTTTTTTTGTCATCTCAATAAAGCGAAAATGTATTTAGGGCGGGACAGGTGAATAATTTTGCGGGAGTAAACTCTCTGGTGAAAAATTGGTAACATTTATAACTAGTTACAAAGCTAAATTGAAAATATAGTAAAATCATAGAGATAGTTTATTTCAAATTGAGAGGTATTAGTTGTGTTGAAAAAGAAAATATAACTGTGCTAATTTTGGTTATTCACTTTATCATATATATAACTTTTTCATTGTATTAAATTTGTTATGAGCCTATTTAAATACTGTTATTTACATATGAATGAAAATTATCAGATAAAATGAAATAACTTAAAAATATTATAAAATAAATATAACTATTTATAAAAAATATATGTGAGCTAAAATCTTCTGGCTTTATTTTGTAGCTAAATATAAATTGTTGAATGCTACTAAATAAAAAAAAAATATTAGAGAAATTCCTTTCTATTTTAAGTACTGATTCAAAATACTTACATATAAGGAGATTAAAAGGTTTAACTAAAATATATTTCTGCATATAAAATATATATTTATAGATATGTAAAAAATTGTCTGAAGTAAATATATCCGTCTATTTAGCGTCAGTGTCTGGGCGTTAAGTGATACTTGATCTATTGCGCAAATTTTTAACGCCGTTTATATATGGATATATATATACATCTATAATATATGTTTTCATATGTAATATAATATAAATTAAAATATTATCAAGTAACGGTAATTTACTTGCTGTTTTTTTATATATTAATAGCACAAAGAGTTATAATTTAATTAGATACAGGCGCTGATTAGGCAACACGAGCGGATTTTTTTTTTGTTAGCTTAAAATTAACTTTTTAGGATGATATGAATATTATAAATTGCCTCAAATCATAAATTCACAGAAACTGCTTTAATCATACCTTTAGAACTTTATCTCATTTTTTAAAAACGTGAAATTTATTTTTCTTATTATTATTATTTTTTTGTGTATTTTTTGTGCTAATATTTTTATTTTAAAATTTTTTTTTTGGTTTTGCGCTATTTATATGTCTTTTCCTTATCAAAAATTTTCTGCATATGTTGAAAATTGTTCAATTTATTACCGGTAGTTATTTGTAAAAAAAATTCCAACTGTAGATTATTTAAATTTCAGATTGAAACAATGTTTGTTTTGCAATGATCTCAATATTGTAACTTTTATAGATTTTTTTAATGATTGTAAGCTCTTAAAACGATTAGAAAGTAGCAAAAAGTATTATGAAATACCTCTGTACTTATATAATACCTCTAACGACGAGCTCAGTTTATCTAACCAGGCCTGCCTATTAGCTTGATTTTTGAGATTTTTGTGCGCAATTTCAAAAAGATCAGATTTTTCACTTCAAACTCAACAGTACTTACATATATGTATGTGTTATCTTAGTTGTTATTAGCAAATTACTTTGTTTATTAATTAAATAAGTTGATAAAATCAGCTCATCAAGCATTTTAGGTCCTATTAGAAGTATAATACGCTCTTCTGCGCATAAAAAATTTAAGAAAAAAAAAATCAGCAAGTGTGCGTGTTAAGAAAGATACGGCAGCACCTACTAACGACGTGCGACACTGTAATGACAACTGACACGAACTCGATGAATCCAATTTTTGAGCACTTTTTCCACTAAATCAAATCGTATGTCATGAATAGCACTTCGAAGAGAGTCTGGTTTATTGCTAAACACCAATGACTTCAAATAACTCCACAAGAAGTAGTCTATTGGTGTTAAATCACAACTTCTTGGAGGCCATTCAATGTCACAATTTCTTGAAATAATCGAATCTCTCAACCTTTCTCGCAATAATTCGGTTGTTGCACATGCTGTGTGACACGTAGCCTCCTCTTGTTGGAAACAGATGTTGCTAAGATCAACTTCTTCCAATTGTGGCCATAAATAATTGGTTATCATCGATCTATATCGCTCTCCATTAACAGTAACGGTGTTACCAGCTTCATTTCGAAAGAAGTACGAACCGATTATTCCATCACACCAAAAACACACAAAACTGTCAATTTAGGTGAATGTAATGGTTGTTCATGAATAATTTGTGGATTTCCTTCGCACCAGAACCGACAGTTTTGTTTATTTACCATACCACTCAGAGGAAAGTGAGCCTCATCGGAGAAGATGATTTTCTTAAAAAAAATCATTCTCGTTTTCAAGTTGTTCCAAGGCAAAATCAGCAATTTCGCGAATTCCAATGGCTTCAGTTCTTGAATGAGAACAATTTTATACGGATGCAAGCCCAAATCCTTTCTCAAAATCCGTCAGGTTGTGGCTTGAGACAGTCCCAGTTCTTAAGAACGTTTTGTAATCGAGAAATTGTGGTCTTCAGCAGCAATATTTTCATTAATTCGGCCGAATGTTGTATTATTGGCACTTGAACATTATGCAAAGAAAATGCGCGCTCACAATTTTCAACAATTCAGCGAATAGTGAGCACAGGTGGACGAGTATTACAACCAAAAAAATGCACGAAAAGTTGCAATTGCAGAGCTATTATTTTGATAATAATATTGAATAATTTGTAAACGTTGTTCTTGAGTATATCTTGCCATGATGAAATTGTAAACATTAATGAATAAAATGAAAAAAATGACAGTCATGACATATTAAAAATGGCCAAAACGACACTTAGAAATCATATCAACCCTATTGAAAAACTATTTAGTTCGGTCAATTTAGAAAATTGAGGTTACAAAAAATTACTACCAGTTGAAAGTTGGTAGGATTGCTCAAAATACTATTATAACTGAAATCTAAAAAAGTCCTAATCAATCCGATACCTGAAAGAAATTTACGTATGGTTCAAGGTCACAAAAGCGTTAAACGTTCATCAAACGCCCGCAATCACTGTTACATTTCCTTGTCTCATATAAACCCTTAACACGTTCCCTGCCGCGTGTACCGAAAACAGTACACGCTTAGCTTCATTTCTACGCCAACGTGTTAAGTTCTTTTCTGTACTTAATTTTTATTTAATTATTCAATCTGAAATAAATATTATTTTTTGATGTTACATAATTGTATGCATAATTGTTTTAATATTAATAATCTCGAAAATAATATAAATTCTCTCAAAAAAAAAAAAAAAAAAAAATAATTTATACAAAATTATTAAAGCGCTTACCGTGTACTGTTTTCGGTACACGCGGCGTAGAAATGACACCTAGTGAAAAACAGCTTGGCAGGGAACGTGTTACGGGTTACATTTTCGGAAAATCGTTTTTATCGGATACTTCGGCATACACAGTACACGCCCTCCAAGTTTCATGTCTCTTTATTTATTCACTCCTTATTGGCCATTAAAGTGATATGTGTGATTGAACTTGCTAAATAATTAGATATCTTCCCTTTTTATTTTAATATAACTTTTTCCTTCTAAATGCTGACATAATAAGTACATTACTAATACGATAATCATAAGAGTACGTATATATTTATCAATATATTTTTAAATATATTTATAAATATATACATTTGCATATAATTACTCAACACGGCTGTCTGCTTATGACAATTTGTCATATTGATTAGCCGAGTCTAATGACTGCTATTGATAACTACAAAGTTGACTGAGATGAGATAATAGACATATAACTTGTTATTTTGAGCATGAGATTATATATATATGTATATTAGCATTTAACGTTAATGTTTGCTTTTCACTTTTATTTCTTCTAATAAGCAGATGCATTAAAACTGCAATCGAAGGTAATAAAATTTAAATAAGTTTTTTGTGCTAGACCAGACAAAAGAATTGAGTTTATTCACAAATAAATGTCATTAATGAAAAAACGAGTTTTACAATATTAATACCCCACTTAATGGATCTTAAAAGATAAAAGGGCCTTTGTCAACTATTTAATTTGTTAATAATTAAAATTTTTTCATTGCTTTATAAATACCATCAAATATGGACATAAAATTAAGACGAAAAAGGTTTTGACCTATCGCCTTGATCGGAGTTATTTTTAATTCGAGCCGTCATAATTTGCAAAATTTGATTGCAATAATTTCGGTATCAAGGAAATATATTTGAATTAATCAGACACCACAAAATTTGTGGATACATTTTCTAGAAAGTCTTTTTTTTATAATTATTTATATTGGGACAATATAAGTCAACATAAAGATAATAAAAATTAATTAAATATATATATATATATATATAAATATAATTAGCACTATGTAGCCGCTGAAGCGATTTTCAGCCGAGCTCTCCTTCTAATTTATGGTATGCATCTTGATTTTATTTATGTTTTTGTACATTATTATTATTGAGTCACACCGAATGCCGGATGGATTTTTATGAGCAACTTTTATTTCATGTCAGAACCACACTCGGAGGGCTTGAAATTCCCTGCCTAAGGGCGACCGCAATTAGAAAAATTAATTTTCTTTAATTTTGAATGTTTGCCAAACCTGAACTCGAACCCAGGTCTTCCGAATGGTAGCATGCAAGTCTAACAACTCGACAATAGCGCCTGCTCAAATTAAATAAGTCTATAAATTATCTGCGAAATCAGACAGTTCCGTTAAAAAATCACAAGTAATTGGTGTGCCTTAAAGATAAGGTGTGTTATAAAATTGGTTTCTATAACAGTACTTCAATAAACAGTAGCTAAAGTAAATTTTAAAGGCCGTTATAAAGTCATAAATAAAGACATGACGCAGTGCTTGATCACATAAATATTGTTTTGGTTAAAAAAAAACCTAAAAAAAATAAAATAAAATTAAATTCAGTTTATAAAATTAATAAATAATTTAATAAAAATTGAAATTTAATCAAATTTATTGTTTGTATTTCCAAGTTAGTTACCTTACACTCCTTAAAATTTACAAAGTCAGAAAAGAAAACAAAAAATAAAGAAAAACAGAAAAGCTTTTAGATAAAAATATTTGCCTATATGTTTAGCAGTTAATCTGCTCACACATATGCATACATATATAAACATGCACATACAAAGTAAATAGCCGCTGCCAGCAAGAGACTAGTACCAATATTTCCGTTAGGAAGTATAGCTAGTCTGCATGCATAAATTTATGAAATATATTCTGCCTCGCAACCTGGAATGTTCTTAAGATTTTACTTCATGAATATATATGAGAAGTTATATAAAATGACGTTGTAATAAAAATTGTTTAACTTATATAAATATATATATTTTTTAATTCATGCAAATAAAGATATTCTGGGTACTCACTAGACGTCATAAAGCATTGTAAAGTCATAAAGTCTTAAAATTTTATACTAGAGTAAAATATTTGTTCTTAGTTTGCATGAAAAAGTAAGTTAACACCATTAGCTTAACATCTCCGAGCAGTATCGGCTCGTTATAACTGCCGTTCATTTGTTTTTGTGCGAATTGACTGGTTAATCACAACAAATTGTAACTCTTAAACGTTTTTATTTATGACTTATAACTTTATTTTTTCTACTGGGCATAGAGTATACAAGTATACATACACATAAGTTCTTGGTTATATACAAGTACATATGTTTTTGGTTTAAAGCGAATTGTGCTAATTGTTTGTAACGAAATTTTTAAATCAGAATATCAACAGAATTTTATAGAACTTTTTTTGTGATAAGATTTCGATTTTTTATAAATTTTCATATTTGACGACTCAAGATAGGCATGCCATTTAAAAGGAATTTTACTTACATTAAATACTCTTTTTAAAAATATAGCTCTTTAATATTTTGATCCTCACTCTACTAAACTGGTGGCGTAAAATCTTCTTTTTTTACTTCATAAGCCATTTATAAAATTTTTCATCATAATTTTTAAGCACTTATATTCAAGCGATGCCTGATAAAACATCGATTCGTTTCAGTTTCGCAAAAAAATATTGTTGGATCTGTGTGGATGCCTTTTTTTTAATAACTAAAATTTTTTTAACAAAATTAAGAAATGATTTCACAATCTCCTTGAAAAATAATATAAATTATCCGTTAGGTGGCACTGTAATCGGGAAACTTCTAACCACTACATTTACTTTCCGATTTGGCTCATAAGTATTAAGAATACATCTTAGTCAAAAAGAGCTATAGATATAAAAATAAAATGTCAAATATAAAAATTTGTTTATTATAAAAATATAATAATAAGAAAATACAAGTAGTATAATATGGATAAACAATTGACAAGGTATATAAAAGAGGCCAGAGAGTTTTCACTTTTCAATTCGAGAATTTATAAGATAAATTAAACATTGCAACTAATTCTAAAAGGCATTAAGAAAACTTGAATTTTAAAATATGTTTGAAGTGGGTTGCCATCCATCTAAAATTTTTAGCAAACAAAATTTTAAAATGAATGAATTGTTACTATACGACCATGTATATTAAGCAGAAGAAAAAGTACTGCATATTGTTTAATTTCATGAAAAACCTGAGAGAAATCGATCTGAAACATATTTAAAAAGCTTTTCTTAGAAGTTATGGGCCTGCAAAAAACAACAAAAATCATGAAGGTAGCCCTATAAAATAAGTCATAAGTTAGTTAATACTCGTAGTTTACCGATTTTTGACCAAACTATCTTAACGATAAAAGAAATTAATTACCTTCAAAATGAATATTATTCCGAAATGGAGTCACAAAACGTCTAGAGGTTAGGAATGTTTGAATTGATGAAGTAAATAAAAATATAAAAAATCATATAGCAGAATTAAAAACTTCTTTCTCACACTTCTTAAGTTGAAGAAACAGATGTAAGTATGCAATTTTCATCATTAAAAAAAATTAGTGTCACTTAGTCATTACTAAATAAAATAAAATTCTAGTTGTAAAAGATTGCAGACCTTCTTGATTTTTTGATTTTTCTCAAATTTTATTAATACTCGCACTTTGTGCGCTAGAAATTGGAAGATGTACTATATTATAAATATTAATATTTATAGACATTATATAAAACCAAGTTAAGTTAAGTTTAAAAACGTTTAGCCCCATAGTGCAATTTTGGTATATTTTTTGAAATGTAGCTGTAATTTTTTATTTGAACATTGTTATCCGAGGTATGCATCTGTATGTATGAAAGTGTCCCACAATTCTGAAGTATATAATTCTTATAGCTCTTAATTGTTTGCAAATCAGTTCTGAACAAATTCACACAATTGCACAGTTGACTATACGTGTTTTAGTTGTACGGTAGCTGCAATTTTTCAATTTAATATTTTTATCGAAATATAAATGCAGAAAACCAATTAATAATATTGCACGCATTTTGCTATTAATTATATTTACGAGTATAATTTATGAGCTGTATGGAAGCTACAACCATAGTCACCAATTCAGGTTCTTTCGAAATAAATAAGTATATTTAATACACTAAATCTATCATAAAGAGTGTGGAATAAACTAGTAGTCAGGAAAATTTTAACCATTCGCTACTATCAACAGATAACACATTTTAAGCATACTCAATTATAGATTTTTTTTTTAATTTTTGCATACCAGAGTAATTTTAAATGCCTACAATTTCCTGACCTTGTGTGGCTGCATCACGGAAACTACTCATGTAAAAGGTAATTGACTTTTTTCCCGTTGAATATGGTTTGGTGAAAATAGTTTTTGGGGATATGAAACGTATTTTTTTAATAAAGAAAGCAAAGTCTTTAAAAATTATTTGGTATGAAAATTTGTAAATCAGATGAAGCAGAAATTTAGAGCATTAACTTTCCTGCGAATAAAATTTTTCTAAGTCGGTTAACTATTAACCAGCTAATGACTTTATGGTGTTACATTCAGGATTTTCGGTGTTTTTGCCATGCCCATAACTTCTCAGAAAAGTTTGAATAATTTGAAATATTGTTTATTAGAATTAGCTTCTCCATCTTAATAAGTAACGAAGATGTTTGAATAAAAACATTCCGAATGCTGGTTAAGAAAAGTTCTAACTTTAAGTAAAAAAATTTTACAAACACTGGATTAAGAAGGGTCAAATAACA
Organism: Neoceratitis asiatica; assembly: GCA_030068015.2. Classification (NCBI taxonomy): domain Eukaryota; kingdom Metazoa; phylum Arthropoda; class Insecta; order Diptera; family Tephritidae; genus Neoceratitis; species Neoceratitis asiatica. Next base: position 76,726,914 of record CM061524.1, read on the forward strand.
ATGATAATAATAAAAATAATAATAATAATTTTGGCTTTTTAAACGCTATTTAATTTTAGAAAAATATTCCTAAAACATCTGATTTGAAAGCACAGCAAGCCGGTTGTTTTCCGATCTCAAAAATTGAATTTCATTTTGAATAGTCTCCTGAGTCAGCGTAATCTTAAAGCATAGTAAAGTTAATAATTTAAGATTATTCAAGTATTATGTGACAACGTATGCCGATTTTATTCCAAGTGCTATATATATAAAACGTGGAGAAGCTCAGGTTTACGCGTCTGAGACATAAATGATGAAGTGTCAAACAAAAAAAAGGATCTTGTCAACAAAATTGTTTATTCTGAAAGTGAATAATTTATTCCTTTTTTATGTTTTGATAATTAGAAAGTATAATTAGTAAAATCTTCACGCTTTGTATAATATGTATATATATATAAAGGCTGATCCATTTCGGGGTTCCCTGCTTCCTTTAAGGAAAAAAAAAAACGAAAAATTCAAACTTAATTAGGAATGTTTACTATCATTCGATAGAACATTATTTGGCATTTATTTTTTGAAGATTATCTCTTTCAAATATTGGCCGCGGCTACGTCTCAGATGGCCTATCCGTTGGTCCAATTTTCGATGACTAGTTCGAGCATTTCGACTGGTAACTGGCTTTTTGACTGGAAACTAGATTTTAGAATTCACATAGCACTACAAGAAAAAGTCTAACGGTGCGATATCACAGACCTTGGTGGCCAATCGGCCGTCCCAAAACGTGAAATTATCTGCTCACCGAAGTGTTCTTTCAGTGGACTTGGTCTATTCGGTCGAATATTATCCAATAATGAATGCTGGGTCTCGCTTAGTAGGCCGATTATCTTGACCATAAGTTGAGCGAAGTGCGCGAAACACATTCTTTACAGAACGTAAATTTTCGTAATTAAGTTGAATGATTTGTAAACGTTGTTCAGGCGTGAGTCTTTCCATGATGAAATGCCAAACAATACTGAACAAAAACAACATTACAGCTTGACACGACTCACGCGTAATCTGTCAAAAAAAGAGCTATTGGAAAAAGTACCACTACTTCGATCACCCTTTATATACAAATGAATAAATGATTCTCATTCACTCGTTTTGCTAAGCACTTAACGCTATTTGTTGTCTGTTTTACTCAACCACAAAGGATTGCAAGTTAGGGGAGAATTTTTTCAATTAAATATATGCAAATTAAATAATTTGTGCATACTTTGGTGTAAAATTAATATTTTTTTTTCACCTACTCTTCGCCCTTTGTGCCATACTTAAGTGCTCCACTTAATGCATTTACAGGCAATTATTTATTTGTTTAATTAATATAGTACGTGCTAACAAGACGATTTTCGCGTTGTCAATACATATATATATGTATATATAGTAGATATGTTAAATAGCAATTGAAGGTGATATAAAAATTGCAGATATTAAGTACGGAATTCTGAAGACTGAAGTTTATATATTTCTTTCTTTTTTCGTTTAAAATAAAATAATGGTAATCTTTTCCAAAAAATGCGCCACATTTCGAATAAAAAAATTGATTGGGAGTGGTAGCGGGCTGCACCCGCTTTCAGAAACTGTAAACTAAACTCACCGGAGATTTCTAGTTTTCGAGATATTTAATGTTAAAGTTGCGAAAAATGTCGAATTTTACTCTACTAATTCGTACGTAAAGCAACTACTTTGAATTTGGGTGTTGCCACATATAAAGGAAAAATATCTAAAACAAACTTAAAGATCAGCGTATCGTAGCCGATGTTGGTCCAACTCAGGACTATTTTTGTAGATTGCGGCTGAAGGGCGCCATTTTACCAAGATTTTTAGCTTAAAAATACTGTGCAAGGTGAAGTCGGTGGTTTAAAAAAATAACCCTGGGACGGATCAACACCGACTTCGCCTTGCACAGTATTTTTAAGCTAAAATTTTGGTAAAATGGCGACCTTCGGCGGCAATCTACAAAAATATTCCTGAGTTGGACCAACATCGGCTACGCCCTGCACAGAATTCTGCATAATTCCATTAATCATGAATAAAATATGCTTTAATATAATTGTGAGTTTGCACGTACAACCCTGTATGGTCAAGTATTTTTATTTTTATGCTGTATGGCAACACCCATTTATTGTTATTGTCGGGCATTTCTATTGCAATTCGTGTCGATAAAAATATACAAATATAAAATTTGATTTTTCTACTTAACAAATTAAAATAAGAATAAAAATAATACTTGTAATCGCATATGAACATATAAAAGTATCTTTATTACAACATATATGAAACATTTGTACGCGTGTTATGTGAAAATTTAATGGTAAATGTGTGAATAGTTTAACAGCAAATTATTAATAATTTAACAATATTAATAAGTAAATTGTTCCAAATAAACGTAAATAACTATTACAACAACAACTCGTGTAAATTTCATAAAGTTTGGTGCGTTATTTTGGCTAAAACTAGCATTGGTACATTAAAGGAAAAATGAACCAAAAAATATTAACATACTTGAATTTATTAACTCGGTTCTATGGCACATACTAAAATTTTTAGGAAGCGTTTGTTTATGAAAATTATCTAAATTTTTTTACTATATTTTTACTAAAAATATCACACCTATTTCTGCTTGGTAAAAAAATATATATTAGGTTGAGGACCTGAATGTAAGCGGCCGTTCTTAAGAAGTTTTGTTTTCCCATTTGACATAGAAATTTTTATAATTAAATTATTTGATTTACAGTCCTAAGACATAAAGGGAAATAAGTATTTATTGATACAAAAATTTTCAAGCAGTGAAATTTGCTGTAGTCCGAAGGAAACGTTCTTACCATCAATTCCAAACAACACTCTACTTTTGTCATTTGCAATTCTAAAATCATCATACTGTTATTTATGGTCGCTCTAATTTTAGCCCCTTTTGTCAGTTACATATATACAAACTTAGTGTCATATTAACAATTTTCAAGGGGTTTATGATCGGGCATAACTTACACTTTCAAGTCGCATTTCTATGTACTTTTTACTTCACCACTTTAGGTGACCTAAAAATACATACATATGAATATATGAATATGTTTGTGCTCTTAATCTATTTTAAGCTTTGTATGTAAATTTTTCTAACTTATATATATGACCATTTCTTCAAACGGCCATCATAAACTGTAAATAGCTTTAAGGACAATCGCAGGTCGATATTGGGCAAACTTTGAGGTTTTAGAGTTTTGTTGACATGGCTACTATAGATAGTTGTTTTTTGGTTTGTTTAGTTATGGTCAAATCAAATATAATATGTATAACTTTCTAGAATGTTCCAAATTAGATTATATATTTTTGAGCTGACCGCAGTAGCCGAGTGGTTAGCAGTACGTATTACTATGCGGATGGCGATGGTTTCGACTCCCGACCAGACCAACATCCGAAATTACAGTAAATAAATTTTGAAAGTACATTTTCTAATTGCATTAGTTCGTCAGAAGGAAAAAACGTCAAGACGTAAACCATAAGCTGGAGGAGGAGCTCGGCCGAAAACAGCTTCAGTGGATATGAAGTGTCAATTATATATTCTGATGCTGATATTTTCCTAGAAAATATACTAAAAGCGGAGATGGTCCCGAAAACTTGAGCCCGATAAAGAAATAATAAGTATTTCGTCTTAGTTAATATCGAGCTTCTTTGTCTGAGAGCTTAAAACTGTCAAGGTATAATTTAATAGAACGTACCCAACTTTTGCTTGGCTGCTCTCCGTTTTTAAAGTTATAGCAACCATAAACCAATCGAAATTTAAAAAATCGCTTTTTTCAGTTAGCAGGAATTTTTTTCTCAATACTTCGATTTTCTTCAAGGGCATTCGTTTTGTTAAAACATATGCTTTGAAAATTTTGACTAAAGGATCGATCTTGTGTTCCAGCTTTTAAATTGTGTAATATTGCCAAAACTTCGTTAAACCTGATAAGGTTTATTTGTTTCATGAACATATCAAACTTGGGGATTAAAATTTAATATATTATAGTGGCAATACTTCATAGTCTTTCGATTTCGATGATTTTCAGTACCAATATTTTTTTGAAGTGACGTGTATATAATACCAAATTTTGCGTTCTTCGATGATTTTTGGACAGAATTTTAGACCAAATGATATCTTCTTATTGAGATGGGGACATTTAACAAAAGAAATACCAGTACGAACCCGCAACTCAGTCACCAAAATGAATAGATAGATAAATGAATAAATGAAAAAGGTGTTATCTGAAGAACTAACGCTTATTGAAGAAAGTATACCAAAATATTACCTTATAAACACTATACTCAATGGATGTAATATGAATATTTTCTACTCAAAATAAAAAACTGATTTTTAACTTGCGCGAAAACGCGCTCAGATGACAACTGTACAATGCTAACTGTTTTAAACAAGTGTAATGCTCCAAATTCTATTCAAAAATGCGACCACTTAGAGAAGGTTTCCATACCGGGACATACTCATATAGGGATCAAGGAGGTAATATAGTGATATATGTCTGGAGTATATTTAATGTATAGAGAGAACACTTCTCCAGCCAGCTAAATGGCAGTGAAATACCCGGAGATAGCGAACCCGAGACCCCAATCAATGACGATAGTATAGAAGTTCCATCACACGAATATGATTAATCTCGAATGGCGGATGCCCATTTAAAAAATTACAAAGTGGCAGGATTCGATGGATTACTGGCAGAGCTATTCAAGGAGCATGCATCAGCTTATTTGCATATTATGGTCGGACGAACAAGGTCCTATCGAGCGTATTGTGTGAGCCAAATATTTGAGAAGACTCGATAGAAAAGAATTGATACACACCATTTTCCATCGATTTTAAATCTGGCATTGACATCACTATAAAGAGCTGCCTGTATGCTGCTATGTCAGTATTTGATATCACAGAAAAGTTAATCCTTCCCTACTAAGCTATGTAAACTGATTCTGGATAATGCCAAAAGTGCGATTGGAATCTGGGAGGCTATTCGACTTGACTTTTTATCGCGTGATTTCTTCAATTTGATGTTGGAGAAAATAATATGAGCTGCTGAGCTGAATAGACCATGTATAATATTTTAGAAAAGTGTACTATTGCTGGCGTATGCCGATGATATTGATATCATTGGGCCATAACAAAAGCTCTGTAAGTTATCCTCTCTCTAGGTTATACAAGGAAGCAATTAGCTTTGCTTCTGGTCTATCATCGAACAAACAGTCCTCGCATACCCAACTCGACTCCCATGTCACCGTTGACAGTCATAACTTTGAAGTCGTTGATAATTTCATCTATCCAGGATTCAGCATTAACAACACTAAAAATATCAGCCTTGAAATCTCTACAACTCTGCAAGTCTCTTATCATTGCCGTCATAATATATGGTGCAGAAGCTTGGTCAATGTCGACATCCGATGAGTCGGATTTGGGAGTTTTCTACAGAAATGTTTTGCAGAAGATTTAGGGTATTTTGCATGTGGGCAACCGCGAATGCCGCAGACGGTGAAACGACGAGCTCTACCATCAGGAAACGAAGGCTACACTGGCTAGGTTATGTCGCCCGAATGGATGAAAACGCTCCAGTTTTGAAAGTTTTCGATAAAGTACCCGCTGGTGGGAACATTGGTGGACAATCTCCATTTCATTTGAAAGATCAGATGGAGAAGAACCTGGTTTACCTTAGTATTTCCGACTCGAACCAAACAGCGAAGAGAACGAGCAAATAGCGCGGTATAGTTGATAACTCTTCCGATATAGCCTTTTCAATTCGATTATTTTCAGTGCCAATAATTATTTGAAGTTACGTATGTATAGTGCCAAATTTCAAGCTCTTAGGCTTTGAGGGAAAACCTCATATCTGAACAAAACCGCTGTATGGGGATATATGATATAACGTCCGATTTCAGTGATTTTCAGTTCAACTATTCAAAGCTACGTGTGCAGAATATTTAACTTCACGCTTTTAGATAACTTTCATACCGAGTTTTGACGAAGGCATCATCTCTGAACAAATCGGTGTATGGAAGCTACATATAAGTTGTTCATTTTCGATAATTTTCGGAGTCAATATGCTATTCATTATATGTGTGTGTAGAATAGCAAATTTTACGTTCTTATGTGATAGATTTATTACCCAAAATTTAAAATCCGAAAAATCGATTGTATATATGCTATAGTGGTCCGATCTAGCCAGTTCCGACAAAGTATCAAGTTTGGTTAAAATTACTCAAAAACTGAGCGATTAGTTTGCGTTCAAACATACGGGTATGGTTAAATCAATTGAGCTCGTGTTTGTGATACTCGTATGTGTGGTATAACTTTAACTGGGTCCATCTCTTCCCTTGCTGGTACTTACATACTTCGGAAGAAAGCACATGACAGGCATTATAATATCACGAACTTAATCTATATTTATTAGTTTTTTATGTTTGAATATTACTTTATTTTATTTTAGTTCAATTTATTTTATTTGACTTTATTGCTTTATCTTTTGTCTAATTTTCATTCAATTTACTTTTTTTGTCCTCTAAATGTTTTTACTACTTATGTTTATTTAATTTACGTCAATATTTTACAAGCAGAATAACGAAGGCGTGTTAATTAGTTTTTGCTATAGTTATTTTCATTCCTTCCACCAGTTTCTATGCCATTTTGTATCTTTCAATTGTTTTTGCTGTGAATTTTTCATTTAATAGTATTCGGGTACATAATAGGAATTTTACACTCGCACTCAATTTATCTATATAAATTTATATATATTTATACATATATATATATATATATATATATATATATATATATATATATATATATATTTGTAACTAGTACATAATATGCTTATTGCTAATTAACCACATTACCTTTAATAATGTGTTTGTCAGTTTTTGGATGTACTTTTTAATTTCTTCTTTAAAAATATGATTTGAATTTTTTGAATATAACATCTGGATTTGTTATCCTACTAGTAATTCGAATTTTCAACATATCTATTTCAATTCGCAGCATTTAATAATTGCATCAAAAAAAATTGTGTCTGCAGCGTTTTTCATGGCGTATAAGTGATTGCGCTGTTGTTGTGTTTTTTTATTGACTTTCCCTGCTGTGAAAAGGTAACTACTTTGCAAATATTCTACATGAAATGGTATACTAACTTTAGTCCGATATACAAGGTATGTTCAAAGGAAAAGGTGAAGGTTTTGCTCTCTGCTTTCTTTGATTACAGTGGTGTGGTGCATCATGAGTTCCTGCCAAAAGGTAGTACAGTGCCTCAGTTTTTGAGAAATTGCAACCAAATTTGATAGGCAGATGCATTATTACATTCATACGTGCATTTGTCGCAACCGGTCAGATTGGAAAACTACAGCAAATAAATATACGACCGATTTGAAATTTTGGGTAATAAATCCGTCTTAAAAGTAATAATAAATTGTATATTAAATGTGAAAATTATCGAAATCAAATGAGTTTATTATATAGCCTTTAAACAACCGATTTTTCAGTTTTATGGTTTTGGGTCAAGAATTTGTCAAAAAAGCATCTAAGAGCTAAACTCCAAAAACGCGAATTCATATTAATATTGACCATGAAAATCATTGAAAAGAAGTTTTGCAATTTCCAATAAATTTAATATGTTTATGAAAGGTATAAAGACTTCGACATGGCCGAAGACATCGCTTCTTTCTTGTTATTTTTATTTTTTGCTGAAGTAGAAATTCAACATCTATAAATCACTTAGTATTTATCCAGTATGAAACTGGTACATAGTCGGAAAATTGACAGTTCGTACGAAATCGCCATGTCAAAAATACCACTTGCTTACATGGGAAATATATGAACCATGTAAGATGGTTTTGGAAGATGAACCAGTTAGTGTAAAAATGGAAACTATGTGAGAAAATAAAAAAGTATTTCCGTGCATAAGCTGTGTTTTTATGCATTTGTGCCTATGAAATAACAATTGACGAATAATTTTTAAATAAATAATGAATGAAATGTCGATGTGCGTATATATGCGCTTAAAAACACGGCTATTATTGGCCTGCAAAATGCGAGAGAATTATTATAATATATCAACATTAAAATAGGAAATATTTCTGGTTGATTATTCATTTAAAATATTTTATACGTGTAACATATTTACATATGTTCTCAGTAATATATTGTTATAAACAGAATAATTAAAATATTACTTCTATATCGTAGATTTTAATTCGCGTCATACATTGATGTAATGTCATAAAAGTAATATTAAAAATATATAATAAAAGTAATATTATTAATTCAAATTGAATGGGATTGAAATTAAAAATATACGAATACGTAAACTAAACAAACCATTGTATTACAATGATTACTAATGGGGTTCCCTATCTAGTATAGAAGTATTACAAAATTTTATATTTTTAGGTAATTTTTTTTAAAGCAAATATTTACCAGTTTTTCATTAAAAAATTGTCAATGCTGAATGTCGCACATAATTAAAATTTTTGCTAATTATACAAAATTTTTAAATGCGTTGAATGCCCATACTCCATCACCCTTGCAGCAAACAGAGGGGTACTAACCATAATTTTTAAGAAAATTATTTAAGCAAAGGGGAAATTATGCGGAACAATTAATTTTTATAGAAAACAAACTTATTAGAATTTAAAATATAAAGATTTTATCCGTTTCGAAAATTTTAAATGAAACATAAATTTTGGGATACTATCGAAAAAAAATAAGTCGTATGTAGAGCTTTTTAGACGAAGCTTTTAAAGTTAAAGTTTTACCTTTTTACTTCAATTTCTTTTTTTATATCAGACCGATAGTCTGGGTATTATTGAGCTAAAAAACGAGTCACCTCAGGAATTAATACATACGTATGTTTACATATGTATACAAATTTGCTACCAAGTTCTATTTTCTAATCAACACAACTGTTTATTTACATTGCGCCAGTATTCTATAACTGTATATATTAATATCTTGAATGCTTTGCTAACACATGTATACATACATAACGCTTTTATGTAATTTTTGTATACATATATGTATATGCAATAATAAACTTTTGTTTTTCTGTTATAAAAATAGTAATTGCAGTATTGAGGTGGATGAAAAATGTAAATAGAATAAAAGTAAACTCTTACACATATACATGCATATATGCTTATTTTACTTCTATATATAAAGCACCAACTAAGGTACTTACATTTAAATTTGAACGCTTAGCCAGATAACATTTATATAAATAACATAACCTCAGTGTACGTATGATTATTACATACCTACATTTATATACTACATACTGATAAGAGCTGTAAATAGAACATGATGATTGCAAATATGAATGTAATATGTACTTATATATCCAGATATATCTGTAAGCGCTTTTTGTATGAGAATTTATATGCCGCCGGCAGCATTTGGCATACTACTGGCATTAAAATCTTCAACTCCACATGCTATTGCTCAATTAATATTTATAAATTGTTTTTTGGAAAAATATATTTCATGTTAGAAAAAAAAAATTAATTGTTTGCCAGAGAGTATTATCTTAGTTCGCTTTTTTTTTTACCAATAAATGAATGAATGATAATATGTACGAGTATTTACATTTGTTGACAAAAAAAGTTGAACAAATTTATAAAAAAATTTCTTATTCATTATATATATATGTTTTGTACCATTGAATTACACGTGGGATTGGACATTGGAATGCGCCAAATTATTTGTAATAGTATCTTTCATAATATTTATATATATCTGTCGCATATACCCAAATAACTATGTACAAATATAGTATAAATATAATAATATTTATTTTAATAGCCGGAAGCATGTTAATGACATATTAATGCGTTTTTTTTTAAATCAAAATTAAATAGGCATCATTGATTGAAAAAAGAATAATAAATAAATCACTTTAGCATGAGTTGGTGCGCACATAACATATCAATGCATGTATGTTAGTACCCAAAAAAAATTTGTAAAAAATATGAAAAAAGTAAAGACTATTACATAAGGACATAATCGGGAAACAACTACGCCTTTGTCCCATACAACGGGCCTCTTATGTTACTGTCCACCTCCCGTTAGACAAAAGATGGAACGTTTACGGCATTAATCAACAGAACTTATTCGAACTTAGTACGTATGCTACTTTAAAGGAGGAATAACCTCCTACCAAAATTGGTCTACATAGATAAGAAAAAAATCCCATATAGCAGACCTTCAATTTTTTTAACAATTCGGTTCTACCCGATCTTGATCGTCTTTACTTTTTTCTAATTCAATTTAATTTAATTTATTCCATTTGGTTTAAGTTAAATTTAATTAAACTTGATTTAATTTGGTTCAATTTAATTTAATATAATTAAATTAAATTCAATTTTATTTTACTTTACACAATTTTAATTTTTATGGACAGAGACAAACTACACACTGCGAATGGTTTGTTAAATTGTAAGATGTGAGATCGTTATTTTTGACCAAACACCCACTACTGCAGATGAAGGGCGAGGTTGATTCGATGAAATAGGTCTCAAATACGGTGGAGGAGTATTGTCGGCTTTGAATAGTTAAATTATACTGCTAATTCAAATAGTACGTTAAAAATTGGCCACCATCACTTTTTTTTTATTCTATTGGACATCCTAAATCAACCATTCGTCCATACATTCCAAGTTTTGGGTAAATCGAAAATTTAACTTTTCCTTTCGAATATGAGACCACCTTCGTATATTTTTTAATGACTCTATGTAAAGAATGATCCAAGTAGATGTGTTTTTTTCAATAGTTTTTTTTTGACAGATAAGGCGTGAGTCGTGTCAAGTTGTCATGTTATTTTTGTTCAGTATTGTTTGGCATTTCACCATGGAAATCATTAGGCCCTAACAACGTTTATAAATCATCCAACTTTACTACGAAAATTCAAGTTCTGTAAAGAATGTGTTTAGCGTGCTTCATTTATGGATTCATTATTGGATAATACTCGACCGAATAGACCACGTCCAGCACGCAGTGAAGACCACGTCCAGCACGCAGTCCAGAAAAAACAATGGTTTGGTGTGGTTTGTGGGCCGATGGAATCATCGGTCCATATTTCTTAAAAAATGATGCCGGTGAGAATGTAACCTTCCATGGCGACCGTTATCGCGACCGTTATCGCGACCGTTTTTGGGTTCTCAAAGACATTCCGACTTACCATAGCTACGCTCCTTTAAAACTTCAGAAAAAGTTAATAGTTTTGCCCATTGAACCCGAGTAGGGACGGAGCTATAAAACTATATCTTGAAAAATTTATTCGACAATTCGACACACATATATACATATATACAACATACATATATTTTTATATTTATATATACTAATTGTGTCATCTATATGACATTTTTCGTTGATAGAATAGTGGGTGTTAATGGGCTAATTCTATTATGAGTTTGTGTTTTTAGATTATAGTTATTTTTAATGTTATTTGAGGTGTATTCTTTTTTGTTATTATGAATAATAATGTTATTGGCTCTTTGTTACGGTAAATTACTTTAGAGAGGTGCTAATTTCTCATTACGCAATATGTAGAATCAAATATATTTATAATCTATTTTCGCAATACATAGAAAGCAAGCACAGTTTTTAATTGGTTGTAAAGTTAAGCGCAGATTGAATGAAGACTAAACAAATATTTTTAGTACTTGAAAATGCAAAAGTACAAAATTTTCAATTAATGATGTTAAAATTAACGGGGAAGTCGGCTTAATATCTTTAAAAAATACAATTGATATATATATATATAGTATAATATTTACAAAAGCAAAAAGAAATACATTAATAAACCATGTGTATCGGTTTTACTTTATCGGCTTGGAGACGCAGACTAGTTGGAAATTCTACGTTAACGGAAATGTGACAAATTTAAGAACAACTGACAATTATGAATTAATTTCATTTAAATTTATTAGTCAACAAAAATAAAAAACAGCAACAAAATCTCATGTTTTGTTGCTGCTCATATTAATCACTACGTCTGACGACGGTACAAACTGAGATTCATATCAATATGCGCGCTCCACTGCCACTTCACTTAAGTACAGGTGCTTAAATGTGATCATTTATGAAGCAATTATAAACCATAGTCTGGTTATATGAGCAAATTGTTTCTTTAAAATATGTGTAAATAAATCATTACTGCCGGTGTTTATACATAATCATCATACGAGACGAGTGCTAGCAGCACTTAGAAGTACTTGAAGGTAAATGCTGGCAAAAAAAAAGCACGAAGAAACTGTGAAATAAGGATTGATATAAAAAGATATGCATAAAGAATTAAAAGTAATGCAAAATGCAGCACAAAACATTCGCTCGTAACGGCTGTAAGTATATGCTTACGTCTATCTAAATAATTAAAGCACAAAAAAATTATCGAAACTGTTGGCACAGTTAATGAATAAAGAAGGTGAGTAACAAAGTAGCTGCTAATTGTAACTGCTGCTACTTTATGCAGAAAAATACGTACACTCACAATCATATACATAATTGCATACATACATCTCAACGAAGTTTCTGAATTTTTTGCTGCTGCCTGCCGGTATCTTATTGTCAACAGCTTTTCGAATAATTAAAAAGTACACAGATCCATACATATGATACTCAACTATACGTATATTCAACTATGTGAGTTTCTATATATAGGGGTTTCCAATAAGAGCGATATGATTTCTTTAAAAAACACACACACACACAAATTGTTAAGGAAATTCAAATGTTTTTAATTAATGAGAAGTACAATCGATACAATTAAGTTCTATATACATATATAAATGGCCTTCACGACTTATTTTGCAGAAACGGATTCGATGAAACCAATTTTTGAACACTTTTTCCACTAAATCAAGTCGTATGTCATGAATATTATGTTCAATATTGATTTTTAAAGCTTGCAGAGAGTTTGGTTTATTGCTAAAGACCAATGACTTGAAATAACCCTACAAGATATAAGACCTAATAGTGTTAAACCACAACTTCTTGGAGGCCATTTAGTGTTAAAATTTCTTCAAATAATCGACTCTACAAACCTTTCTCGCAATCATTCGGTTATTTCGCGTGCTGTACGATACGCCGCCCCGTCTTGTTGGAGCCAGATGTTGTTAAGATCAACTTCTTCCAATTGTGGCCGTAAAAAGTTGGTTATCATCGATCTATACCGCTCTCCATTGACAGTAATGGTGCTACCAGTTTCATTACGAAAGAAGTACGGACCTATGATTGCACCAGACCAAAAACCAAACCAAAATTGCTATTTGGGTAAATGTTATGGTTGTTCATAAATAGTTTGTGGATTTTCTTCACACCAGAATCGACAGTTTTGTTTATTTACCACACCATTCAGATGAAAGGAGCCTCATCGGAGAAGATGATTTTCTTAAAAGAATCTAAAATATTGAACGATTATTTTGATAATAATATTGAATAATTTGTAAACGTCTTCTTGCATTTAGCTTGTCATGATGAAATTGTAAACATTACTGAATACAATGAAAAAAGACAGATCATGGCATATTAAAAATGGCCAAACCGGCACTTAGAAATCATATCAGCCTTTTTGGTAAACCCTTTACATATGCCTGTGGTATGTTCCATATTCTTCATTTTTTTCCTTTTATTTCGCATTGTTTGTTATTATTATTATTATTATTATTTTGCTGAAACTGCTAAAATTGTTTTAACACAATTTACGTTGCTGTTGTGCAACAAACTATTGGTTTACATAAGCCTTATTGAAATTAGCAAATTTATTTCGCATTTGCCAATAAAGTTAGTAATAGTATCAATATTAACTGTATTTCAAATTTATATGAAATTGGCGAAATGAGAATATTAAATAAATTTAGTAGTGTGAATCGCGCTCAGAAACCCAAAATGGTAATTTAACTCTTAATAATTATACTTTTCAAGAACATGAAATGCCCCGGAGTATGTTAGGACCAGAAGAAGAAGAGATAGATACTGATATGATCAGAACGATGAGTTGAGTTTATTTAGCCATGTTCTTCTCGCTGTCTGTATGTCTGTTTGTTCGTCCTTCTGTTTGAATGCAAACAAGTATCCCAATTTTTGAGATATTTTAACGAAACTTGGTTACGGATGTATTTTTGTAACCAATTGATAATTTTTCGGAACCGGCCCTATTATTCGACTATATCATGTAGCTTCCTTATATCCAATTTGTTCAGATATGAGGTTCGGTGTTAAAAAAGCATCTAAGAACGTGAAATTTTGTATTCTACACACGCAGATTGAAATAAATTTTGACACTGAAATTCATCGGAACCTGAAAACCAATTAATGTTGCCCCTAAATCCGATTTTTCAGATATGAGAATTAATATTTCATCCCAAAATGCAATACAATGTAACAATTTTATATTTCCATGAAAGGTATAAAGTCTCCGTGAAGTAACATTTTTATATAATTTGGAGCTGTCAGCTTTAGAGGGACTAATATTATTTATCTAAAAAGCTCAAATCACTTAACTAATTATTTAATTTTTTTTTCATTCGTTAATTTTTTGGAATTTGGTTCCGCGCGTAATATCAAAGAGTCAATGCTAGCATTGGTGTTTAAGTCTTGCAAAATAAAATGCTGTTTTTTAATTAAATATTGCAACATATTTGTTGTGAATTTGCAAGTAAAGATGTCTGGGATACTACTTGTCGCATGAAAATGTCCAAATTTCTTTTAAAAATCAAAAAGAGAAACTTTTTATCGCAGTGGGACTCTTTGAATATGTTGTAAAAATGTGGATTTTCAGAACGCTCTCACTAGATGAAGAGTTTCGTATCTAAGCGTCTTTGGTAATTTTCTTTGAGTAACCAATGAATATCAGTAAATATCTTATTTGGTCAGAGTTCGCTTTCTGCCCTTGAAACCAATATGAATGTTTGCTGCAAAAAAGTGAACAGATATCGTATGTAGACCAGTGAGAATGATATTCATTCCGAAAGTTATTAAACATAGTACTCAGGTGGGGCCAAAATTGAGCTCAGTGGTGAAAGGGAATCATACAGTATACAATTGATAATGTATAACATCGTTTATATCCTACATAAATAGTATTTTATAATAATCAATAAAATGTTAAGCTACTCACTGGCTTGGGTGGCAGAGTGTTTATTTGAAATTGTTGGAAGCAGATTAAAAATTTGTTTTAGAAGTAATCGTTATGTTAAAATGCTTATGTCTCCTATTCAATCCAAATCAATCACCAAACTATAACCTTTCCTCGTCGACCACTTCTTAGCAGGCCGATCACAATCTGTATATCAAATGCTGCTACGTGCAGTCGGCAAACCGCGCTTATCACCACCAACACCACCACGTTGTGTCTTAATATGTAACAACAAATTTTGATCTCTATCCTCTTCAGCCCAAACTTTGATATTCGAGTTTATCGGCACAACCACGGCCAATGATGTGGTATCAGATGGTGTGGAGCTAGGTAATAGATATTCTCGTTTGATTCGGGTATTTTTTGTTGTTATTGGTGGCACACCTTTCGTGCTGGTTGTGGTGGTGGTAGTTGTTGTGGTTGATCTGGGATTCAACTTCGATATTGGTGGTAAATATTGCGTTTTCTGCTTCATCTGCTGCTGTTGTTCTTTTTGTTTTGTTTTCGGCGCCTCTTCTTCAATAGTGATGGTACGACGACGTGTGTGCGTCAAAGCGAAATTTCGACAAACTCGTTTCGTATGCTCCTCAACAACGGTGATGCATAAATCGTGCATGACCATAATATGGTATGTTCAAAGTGTTTTTGTTGTAAGGTGCTGCTTTTGAATATTCTAAAAAATATGTTTTTAAAATTTTTTATTTTATTTTAATTTTTATTTTTTTTTTGGGTTGTTAATATTTGTATTTCGTATTATTACGTAATTTTTCTTATTTTATTTATTTTGATAATTTTTTATTTATTTATTATATCTTAACATTATAAGTTTTGAGAGTATATTTCCAAACACTTTATTAAATTTTTATTTCGTAATTCATACTTTTATTATTTATCTTTTATTACTTCTGTTCGTTATTTGTTTTTTCGTTATATATGTTTTCAAAACATTAATATTTAATTTTCTTATTTTGCTTCCTAAAGGAAATTGTTATTTTAGTTATTTTTTCATTGAAAATTTAAGTTTAAGATAACAATAAATAATTCTAAACTATACAATGTTTGTATTTAAATTAAAGAATGGTTATATTTATTTGTATATATTGCAAAGTTCTCTTATTCTGCGTTAGATTTTTTGTTTTCATTTGTTATGCGGTTGCAATTATCTCTGTGGTGATTTTTATTAGGTCGTTTAAATTGTTGTCACGTTCAAAAAGTTTCGTTTCATTATTTTTTTTATTTGCTTTTTTTATTTCATACAATTTTATAGCTGATTAAGTTGTCGCCTTTGCCTTTTAATTCTCTTTGTCGACTTGAAAAATCGTTGCAAATAATAATAAAGGAAAGGAATTTATAAAATTAAATAAAGCAAAACTACTAAAAATTTGCTATCACGTTCCATATTTGACATAGTTATTTTGCAAAACATTTGTTATTCACTTTCACAACTAGTTTTAAACATAATTGACGAGCTATTAATTCAAAATTTTAAAAATTCCATTGCAATCGGCGTCCGTAACTTTATTATGTACATTATTATATTGACCAGCATGAATATATGTCTAGGATATATGTTGCTATGCATTTTCGATCACATTAAATTACTTCGAAATTTTTATAATATGCAGTTTTATAATGTGTGTTAAGTCCTTGAACAAACATGAATATTTTCGTTGCTCGAGGTCATCTCTATTATCAATAAACAGCAAAACATGTCCGAGAGTATATGTTTTCTCACGAAGCTTATCTTTTACAATAAAGAATAAACATATGTACATATGTGCATACTTTTTTGAGGTATACATAATTTTTTATTGAAAATTATACTCCTCTAATACTGAGTACTAGGCTATAAATATAATAAAAAATACTTTAAATAAAGCAGATTATATTACGAGTGTGTGTATGAACTTATAAAATGCAATATGAAGAAAAATAACAAAAATATTACTCTAAAATTAAATGAAAGTAAGAAAGTAATAATTGAAGTTTTTCAGTTTTCGTAGTCAAAGCAGGCACTAAGAAATGTTTAATCAGGTGTTTAGAAATCCTTTTATTTTAAGAAAAAAATTTAACCCACAAGAAGACGCATTTTAAAATTACAGGTTCATTTTCTGAAATATGCAAAGCACATCTTTTTAACTATGTGTGTATAAGAACTGTTCAACAATTGCCAAATTTTGAATATTTCTTGACGTCAGCTTTTGCTGTCCCGCTTTTGCTCTCCTCAACCAATTTACTTTGCGCTACATGCGAACCAAATGTCTCCATAATTCAATGCTAATGCTAAATATCTATTGATTTTGCTAAAATAAATTATAAAAAATTTTCTCGTTTATATGCATGTATATGCAAATTTTTTCTGTTAGTTGGTCTCTAAAATTAGCACCCCTTTGGTTTTTTTATCACGAAGTTCGCTCATTTGGTTACCTACTTATATAAATTTGTTTTAAAAATTGTTAACTGGCAGTAATAATCAAAGAGTAATAAATATAATTGCTCTAATTTGTGAAGTTGGTAGACAGTATTGTTATCTTTTATATTGGAATGTAATATTTCTGAAATAAAAGAAGTTCATATTCGCATAAACATCCTAAAAAATATCAAACGAAGGTAATTTATTCAAAACTCATAAAAAATCAAATCTTGCTTTCAATGCTGTAGTGATTTCGAAAGTGCATGGCTGTAATTTGACTGTCAAACCAAATATGATTTGTTTTAGTTAAAAGTAAAGTATTTATGAAAATGTACCACCTAACAACCGCACTACGTGCTAAATTTTTGAAATCTACTACAAATATGGTGATTCAAACGTGGAAACGTTTCGTGCTTTAAGAGAAAATTATGATGCACATGATTGTCCAACTGCTCAAGCATTTGGTAATTTTAAAGATCTTTGAAGAGATTGGATCGTTTACAGAGATTGTAAGGCCTGTACATCATCGTTTTGTCCATTCCTTCTCAAATATCTGCAAAAAAGTTAAAATCAGCTGTTTGTAAAGGGTTATCAAATTAGAGGTACCTCTTTCAATTGCCTTTTTTGACTAATCACGCGTGAGTCGTGTCAAACTGTCGTGTTATCTTTGTTCAGTATTGTTTGGCATTTCATTATGGAAAGACTTACACCTGAACAACGTTTGCAAATCATTCAACTTTATTAAGAAAATTCTCGTTCTGTAAAGAATGTGTTTCGCGTGATGCGCTCCACTTATGGTCAACGTAATCGACCTACTGAGTGTACTATTCACAACACTATCTTGAGACCCAGCGTTCATTACTGGATAATATTCGACCGAATAGACCACGTCTAGCACGCAGTGAAGAAAATATAGCGGTCATAGCTGAGAGCGTACACTAAGACCGTGGAGATTCGATTCGGCGCCGTTCGCAGTAACTCGGACTGACGTATGGAACTATTTGGCGCATTCTACGTCGAGATCCTAAATTGAGAGCGTACAAAATACAGCTTGTGCTAGAAATGAAGCCGTTCGACCTTCACAAATGACATCGCTTGGCTCTATGGGCTCTTGAAATGTTGTAAGAAGATCCGACGTTGACGAGCCAAATTTTGTTCAGCAGTGATTCCCGTTTCTGGCTCAATGGGTATGTAAAAAATCAAAATTGGGGCATTTGGGATGAAGAGAAACTTGAAGAGATTCAAGAGCTGCCATTTCATCCAGAAAAAACAACGGTTGGGTGTGGTTTGTGGGCCAGTGGAATCTTCGGTTCATATTTCTTCAAAAATGATGCCGGTGAGAACGTAACCGTCATTGGCGATCGTTATCCCGCCAAGACAACCGACTATTTGATGCCTGAAATTGAAGCTCATGATCTCTGCGACATATTGTTTCAACAAGACGGTGCCACTTCCCACATATCGCAACAATCAATATATTTATTGAGAGAACACTTCGGTGAGCAGATAATTTCACGTTTTGGGCCGGTCGATTGGCCAAAAGGTCGTGTGATATCGCACAGTTAGACTTTTTCTTGTGGTGATATGTAAAGTCTAAAGTATATGCCGACAATCCCGCTTCGATTCATGCCTTGGAGCAAAACATAACGCGTGTCATTCGCCAGTTACCGGTCGAAATGCTCGAACGAGTCATCAAAAATTGGACTCAACGGATGGACCATCTGAGACGTAGCCACGGCCAACATTTGAAAGAAATAATCTTCAAAAAATAAATGCCAAATAATGTTCTTTCGAATGATAATAAACATTCCCCATTAAATTTGAATTTTCTGTGTTTTTTTCTTCAAAAAAATTAGGGAACCTCGAAATGGATAGCACTTTATTTGAATAAAATGGGCTTTGATATAAAGAAAATGGTTCTGTCTTTGACGCACTGCTTAAGATAAATATCTAATTGGCACTTTATAACCGTCTGAGTGGGTTGTGATGTACGTCATAATGTTTTTCGGCCAAATAGAGGCACCTATACTTATAGTTAAAACTAAGACGCATACGAACGTGTGATGGAATTTTATGAAGACTTTTTATTTCGTGTCGAAAACATACTTGGAGGGGTTGAGATTCTCTGCCTACGCACCGCTAACCACTCAGCTGAGCGACCGCTACACAAGGATACCTCACCGATTTTCTATGATAAATTTTATTGGCGTTTAAGTTCTGTATCACACATTTCAACTTATGCTTTGAGTCATTATCATGCTGGAAATGGCACGGTAGAGGCATTTCCTCTTCGACAGGCATGGGGCAACATTGTGATCTCCAGAATATTTTTATACTTATCCAATTCATTCTTTTTTTTTGGAGAATATCACAACTGTGAGCAAAGTATAATAGAATCGCCTTCAAAGTAGACACAACATTTTTCTTATCGAACTAGGCTTCTGCAGAATGTGAGATTTTTCATTCGCTTCATTCATTCACTGGTGATTTTCACATTACATGTGACCAGTTGCCAAATTTTCGAGCAGATCTTAACTTGGAAGTTAGTTTTGTTAATAATCTTTCTATTTTGAGCTTGTTTTCAACAGAATGAGTGTTTTAAGGGCCCGCTGGATGTTTGTTAATTTTGTTAAAAAATTTTTTTTAATTCTTTCGTTTACGTGGACGCCTTCGAAAATGTATAGTTTTAATCCGTAAATTTCTTTGATACTTCGAAATAACTCTGGAAATTGGAAATTTATGCACTTTAAACAGTACAGAAATTTATTTTTTTGAAAATTTGTGACTAAAGTGCTCTAAATATCTTTAAGAAACTCTTAACATACTGTTATACATGGAAATTGATTGAAATTAAGTTGTAGAAATTAATTTCGGCTTGGCCGTACACGAAATAAAAAATGTCGTGTCTCACGGTCCCTTAATCTAAAAACTTTCACGATTTAAATTTAGTGGTGAAGAAACTTGACTGCAAATCCAACTAGTTTCATAAGTTTTGTGCCACTAAAATCACAATTGGCATCATAAAGGGTATCAACTGCCACAGCGAAAATTTAAATTTAATTTAATAACCTTAAATTAAAGCTATTCAGGAAAGATGCTTATGTTTTGCACAATATGGTATTTACTTTGAGTTCGGAAAAAAACATAAACATACACGAATTAACATTTAAAAATGCTAAAAAATAAAATGTCTAGATAGAATTCTGTACCCAATTTTATTTCAAGAAAAAGTGGAAAAAGTAAACAAGAAAATGCTTAAATCTGTCAAGCTCATACGCGCGTTTGAGTATCAGTTACCTATGCCAGGAGATCACTCAATAGCTAAGTGATAATATATTATGTCAAAAATATATATTTATAAGTACACATGTATGTACATTTATACATATGTATTTTAATATAAAAATTATTATTTGTGTACGAGCACACATAATATATGATTATTATTTATGTACGGGTATACACGTAAATGAAGAAGTTCACTAATCAATACACACTATGTTTGCTGTTATCAAGATTTGTCAAAACAAGGCCAGGTTGCTGATCTGTTAGTGGGTAAAAATATATTTATATATTTTTTTCTATTTTACTATTATATGCTTGACTTATTGCCCATTTTCATTTGGTCATTAAACATAAGTTAAGAGAGTGCGCTCAGTTTTATATGAGCGAATGAAAAAATTTGTTTTTCCCCTTTTTTCGTTTTCAGTCTTATCACTATTTATGTGCGTATAGGCGTGTGTCGTAGCTATTTACAACTGTCAACTTGTTATTTTCTGCTCTGCTGATAAGGTAAACAATGACAAATTCTGTATTTCTTTGTGATTAGCTAGGGGGAGGGAAAAATAGAAAAAAAGATTTTTTTAGAAAATATAAGATTTTTTAAAGTAAGCATTTAATGAGAAAATGTTTTTTTTAATTGAATATGATATAACTCCGTTTTGGTTATATAAATGCAACATAACATATAGATGCGGCAAAATGAGAGAATTATATAAAACTCAATTGAATTCTCTTCGCAAAATATATATAAGCAACAACTTTTTCTTACAGGACTAATGGGTTACGTATAAAAATAAAGAAAACAATTTATGGTAGATATTGAGCTTCAAATTTTGCTTCAACATTTTCGAGCAGTGCGAGCATTCGCACACCTGATCATTGCTCATTACTCGAAAATTTTCTAGCCGAGCACGAGCATTTCGAGTATTTTGACAAACATTTAGAGTTTCTTTCACAGATCCTTTTTTTTATAATTTTAAATTTATTTGTGCTAAGTGTAAGAATCAGAATTTTGACAAACAAAAGTGCAATTTATTTGTTCTGCTGATCAGTTGAGCAATGAGCGAGTATTGAGCGAGCATCGAGCTGCTCGCACTGCTCGGATGTCTAGAGCTCTAGTAGATATAAGTTTGTGTGAGTTTAAAGTTAATATATTTCTTCGAATTTTTATATTATTAGCAACAAATAGTTTTATAATTTGTATTTTCCCCTCCTCTTACTCGTCTTTTTAATATTATTATTTCTGTTTGCTTCTTTTATTTTTTACTTCTACCTGTTCAAATCCATGATGAAATAATAACTAGATGAAGTAGGTAGAGAAAAAGAGATTTTGACACTACCTTAATTTTTTTTGTTCAAGTATTTATTTTAAAATATGAGAATGAAATTTTTTAAAAGAATTTTCTTTTGCTAAGGCAGCGTGGGGGGCGGGACAACTGTTTACCTACTACACCTAGTTATTATTTCATCATGGTTCAAATCTACTTATACATTCATTTGTATTATTACAAAATTTTCATTCAAAATCTTTGCCCTAATCACAAAACTAAATCTTATAAAAATAAATAAATATAAAACAAAATATAATTTCAAGATTCAAAACAAAGTATATTACTTTATAATAGAAAAATTAATTGTGGAAATAATAACTTTGGTATAACAATGGCGAATAGTATACGTAAATAAATTGCGCTCCATATCAAAAGGAAATCATTCAAACCCTGAGCAAACCAACATAGAAAATTATACAAATTAATTTTAAAAATATTTTACTTTTTATAATTGCTGTCGTCTTCTCTCAAAGATTGTTCATCAACGGAGGCCGCTTAAAATAAACTGCTATTTGGAAGGCGTAGGTGCGAACCCAGGCCCAAAATCCAAAAATTATAGAAAAATAATTTTTCTAATTCCGATCACCCCTCAGCAGGGAATATCAAGCCCCCAGACTGTACAAGTATTTCTGACATGAAATATATAAAACTCCTCTTAAAAATCCATCGGCCGTTCGGAGGCGGCTTAGAATAAACTGTAGATTCCTCCATTTGGTGATAAAAACATCAAGACGCAAAACAACAAATTGTAGGAGGAGCTCGGTCAAAAATTGCTTCAGCGGTTACAAAACGCCAAATATAAATATATATATGATTTGTTGTAGAAACATAAATACTCATACCAGATATTGTAGTATGAGCTCGGCTGAAAATCGCTTCAGCGCTTATAAAGCTCCATTTGTACAAATTGTTTGAGAATGTAAGAGCTGGAAGAGACATCGAAATTAATTAGGCTCACCAAAAAAGTTAAGAATTATAATGTCAAAATTTAGTAAAAAATAAATAATATTTAGCGACTTAGAATATTAATTCTGAAACACAAAAATGTTATGAAGCACACCACATTTAGGTTGAAGTCTTAGACAAAGGTTTGTGAGTAAATTTAAGTTACAAAATGTATTAAAATACTTAGCTCTTTTTTATATAATATAAAAAACGTAAAAAATTAAAAAGTTAGTTATTTAAATTATATTAAATTTTTAAGTTCCTTGTTTAAAAATAATTTTTTATTTTTATTTTTTATTTATATTTAGATTTATTACTTTCTTATTTCTTTACAAAATTTTTTTTGAAACCCCGCGTTTGTTTCCTTTTGTTATTTTCTGAAAACACATGTGCCGTCACGTATTGAGATATCACCTACTAAACAACGGGTGTCTGATCGCACTCTGCTTGTGCTTAGAAATTCAGCTGACGTTATCAAATTTCCGTAATGAACTGAAAATGCAAAAATTGAAATAGCAACACGAAGTTATTGCGTATCTCTGGTTGCATCGAAACAAACAAAAAGGTGACGGGTGAAAAATAAATCAAACACAACAAAAACTATTAAAGAAGACCGTTAAAAGGGTAAAAGAAAATTCCAATAGCAACAAAATCAACATAAAAACACAGTAAACACTTGAATATGCAAATATTGGCCAATACTCTAATTTTACTAACACATTTCATTGCTCTCTGCGCAGCGCTGACAAGGAAAAGTGGAGCAGCAACAACTTGAGCTTCTCTGTTCCTTTCCACCTCTCCGTATGTCCACTAGTTCTGCTCCTGAAGCCGCGTATCCTTGAGTCGTTAAAATTCAAATTTCAAAACATTTCACTTTCGATCGCTGTTTGCTTATTCGCTGCTACGAAGCTCTTTTGCCAGGAATTGTGCCCACTTTTGCTCGTTGCAATGCAAACAGCTTCACAAACACAAACATATATACATACACTTCAATATTTGTTTTTCACTCGCTTTACCAACTGTGATTTCACTTTTTCATTCACCTCCGTAAAAAATTTCTTCACACGGTGAAATATATATATTTCATAAACATATGCTTTGCAAAAATTCCGTTATAACTTTAAATGCATTTCAAATCAAACAAAAACCACAAACAATTTACTCCGCTGAAATTTTTCTCAAAGCTTACTACTTTATTTTATTTCACGATGCGCCAAGCGCATACGACACCTCAACCGCAACTGAACTGATAGCAGCTACCCGAGCGACCGTACGCTAGAGTAGCCGGCTGATTGAAGACGGGGGATTGTGTGGGTTGCACCCCATCGGCGGTGGAGGTGGCGCACGCCAATGGGAGCTAAAAAGTCGCGCGACTGTTGTAGGTAATAAACTTTTCAATATGTGTATATGTAATTGTTCTGGCAAATGCGACAGGTGTGTTTTAGGAAAAGCTTGCTTAAAGAGCTTTTTATACGAAAGCTTTATCGAAAGCTTACCATACAGACTTTTACTAAATAATTTGGCTGCACTAGCGCTGTTTATATAAACACTATTTGAGTAGGACCATTATTTGAAATTTAAAATTTGTATACTCAGAAGTAAATTATTAAAAATACATCGCAAAATTTGTGTTTACTCTCAAACCTACTTTGCTTAATTAATTTTAAATGAATGACTTGATGTATATACATATTTATTTGTCTTACTTTCTTATCTATGCAGAAATACAATTGTGCTTTTTATTTCAATTTCTCTTATCATACGGAAATATAAAAAATTTTAACATAAGAAATATTTAAAATTTCAAAAAAAAAAAAAATTATACAAGTTTAATCACTTTCTTCATATATATTTCTCGTTACGAATTATTTTAAAAATTTATATACAATAGGGGCTTTGTAATTGTTGTAGTGATTTTCGTTTTTCTTCATACTCGTATTAATTCAATGTGTCACAACTACACAAGTCTATTAAAGTCAAGGTAGGAATGCAAGGTTTCCATAAGCCATATCCATAATATTTCATAGCAATCATAATATCATACAATCAGTTCTTGGGAAGTTTTATAAAATAAATAGTTCTCTGATTTGTTTTATTTTCATTATCAATTCTCTACCCAGGAATTAGTATTTTGTTAATAATTAATAAAAACTAAGCTTGGTGTATATAAAGGGGGGATCCAAGTAGAGGTACTTTTATCAATAGCCTTTTTTTTACAGATCACGCGTGATTCTTGTCAAGCTGTCATGTTATTTTTGTTCAGTATTGTTTGGCATTTCATCATGGAAAGACTTACGCCTGAACAACGTTTACATATCATTCAACTTTATTACGAAAATTAATTTTCTGTAAAGAATGTGTTCCGCGCGCTTCGCTCAACTTATGCTCAACATAATCGACCTAGTGAGCATACTATTCGCGAAACTATCACCCATATGGACACGGAGCATTCATTATTGGATAATATTCGACCGAATAGACCACGTCCAGCATGCAGTGAAGAAAATATAGCGGCCGTAGCTGAAAGTGTATACGAGGACTGTGTAGAGTCGATTCGGCACCGTTTGCAGCAACTCGGATTGACGTATGGAACGAATTGGCGCATTTTACGTCGAGATATTAAATTGAAAGCATACAAAATACATCTTTTGCAAGAACTGAAGCCGCTCGATCTTCCCATGCGACATCGCTTCGCTCTATGCGCTTTTGAAAAATTCCAAGAAGATCCGACGTGTTCGAGCCAAATTTTGTTAAGCGATGAGGCCCATTTCTGACTTAATGGGTATGTAAGCAAGAAAAATTGCCGCATTTGGGACGAAGAGCAACCTTAAGAGATTCAAGACATGCCATTTCATCCAAAAAAAAACTTTGGTTTGGAGTGATGCCGGTAAGAACGTAACCAATGATGACCGTTATCGCGCCATGGTAACCGATTATTTGATGCCTGAAATTGAAGCTCGTGATCTCCGACATTGGTTCCAACAAGACGGCGCCAATTCCCACACATCGCTTAAATCTTAAAAAAATAAATGTCAAATAATGTTCTTTCGAATGATAATAAACATTCCTCATTAAATTGGAATTTTCTGTTTTTTCTTTCTTAAAAAAAGTAGGGAACCTCGAAATAGATCACCCTATATATCAAAAAACGAACAAAGAAATGCAACTGCAAACAATTGCTTAGCAGGAATAAGGCACCAATTCCAAATTTAGTCATTTGGAAGTGTACGATTGTTATTAACATATGAACTGTTATTGACATATGCATCCTTAGTGGTAAACATTAGAGAAGCAGTATTATATCAGGAAATTAATAAAAATAAAAAAACAGCAGCCTGTGCAGCGCTTATTGGAGACATTAAGTCGTGTCCGAGAGATGCGCATAACATACTTCTCTGTCAACTCTAAAATTGTAGCTGCTTCCGCTACTCCACTGCTCCACTAATTTGAATAAATAGCACTGAATATAAGTAGATGGAAATATATCCAATTGTAAGATGACGAAAAAAAATTCCCCTAACTATGACAGATCAAGAATAAATGGACTATTAAGTCTAGAAAAAAAAAAGAATACAAAGTTTTATTCATTATGGCGCATACAAGGTTTACATACTTCAAGTATTCTACCAAATTATTTAGAGAAACTTCAGATCTATCTCAGACTATAGACAAGTTATATAACATGATTTTCTCTTTCCAAAACTTTAAAAAGTAGCACTAGTACAACTGCTGAAAGCCTTAATTTGGAATGCCAACGACATAGCCTCTACGATCTGTCTGTTTCTTTTGTAGATTTATAATACAATTTTCCGCTATGGTATACTTTTAAGTTCTTTCATTAACAAATTTGATAATTTATGAGAGATAAACACTAAAACTGGGTATCTATTTGTTACCAAATATTTGATGTCTGATACACCCAAATCATACAATTTCTATATTTAAATAAATTTGGCCTTAACTCAAAGTATTGGGTTTTGCCTTGATGGCCATACTCATAAAAATGTCACATGATATGAGATATCATATAAGCGGCATGAATTATACACTTTATAATCGCTTAAGCGGTTATTGGCCGAGCGGCTCCTCAAATTTGTGGTGTACGTATTGGTGTTTTCCTACGAAATATAGGGACTTACAGTCTTAAGCCGCTTAAAAACGGCTAATGGATCTTTATGAGGAGGGTTTTCGTTTTACATCGCAAATGCACTCGGAGGAGTGAATATAGACTATGATGCGTGCGCATTATGACAATTTCTTTTTTGATTTTGGACTGAGCAGGACTCGATCACTTTAATCTCCACGTAGTAGAACACACTGCTACATATTTTTCTACATTACTTATCCAAAGCATGTATTAGATTCAAAAAATATTAGGGAATTGCAAGCAAGTCGCTAATTTCAAGAGCAATGCTTGTACGCTTCTTGTGTCAAAGTATGTATGTATCTACATCTACATATCGACATGATAAAAATTTATAATGTACACATAAATTTGACAAAGAATGCTCAGAGAGAGAAAAGTTTATTTCATAAAAATCACTGCTTTGATCAGTGAAGGTAAGAGTTGTCAGTTCTATCAACTTTTTTCACTATGCGCTGAGCTCTACTTGTGATTTAAGTATTTTTTCGCAATATCTATGTTGTTGTTGTTATTTTTTTTTTTTTGCTTAAATAAGAGATTAAACAAACAAACAAAATAAAAATAATAGCATATATAATGTGAAGACATACTTAGATCACAAGTAGAGCCCAGCGCTCAGTGCAAAAAGTAAATAAAACTGACAACTCTTGACTCCACTGATTTTCATTTAAAAATATCTAAATAAAAAACTCGACTTGAAAGGAACAAACAATCATACGTACCATAGTATTCAAGTAGTTTTTTTTTAATTAAATTAAATTTGGTTGGATTGGCCACCCAACTTGTTGTGCTATTTCAGTAATAAATTTTTCTATTTTTGGCTTTGAATGCCGTTTATTTGTGGTTTAAGTGTTTACCATAGCATTGAAGAAAAGTCCGATATTGTACATATATGCACATGCATGTTTTTAGTTCTATAAATAAATACACAGGTATGCATTGTATGGATTCGTTCTTAGGTAATGTCAAATTCATTAAATATGATGGTTTTATGTAAGAATAACGTTTTTGTATTAGTAACTAACTGAGCAGGTAAGCCAATTGAAGGTTTGAGACCAATGAAAAAAAGCAAGAAGACGAGAATGAAAAATCCCTTTATGGCGTCCACTGCAAATATATGTATTTAAGTCCCTATTTGACATAAAATTAAAATATCGATTATATATATTATAAATTATTAATTGAAAAGGCCCCTGTGAACTCTGTTATTCCATTAAAGTGGTCATAAAAAGGAAAAAAAATGTTGTTTTGGATTTGAGGTGGAAGAGAGCATCTAGCGACAAGCCGCATCATGTCTAAATTTCAACATTAAAGAGCAATGCGATGGGAGCCGATAGTGAACCTTAACAATGAATTTAATACTTTTATTTAAGATTATAAGAGGTCAGTATGGCACTTACCTTTCAAATGGTGTTTTCACAAAAACAGCATATATTCACATCTCGGCAAATATACACAATACACTTGTTTCTATATTTTTAATTTTATTATTATTTTACTTTTATTTTTATTTCACAAATATATACATTTATATCTATTTCTTATAACAATATTTAATTATTTTTGCAACCTTCTCCTAATAATATTTTTCTTTACTTATTATTTTAAATTTTAATAGTTTAAGGGCATATATATAGGAAATAAATGGGAATATTTAAAATATCCATACACACATGCAATTATGTATATAATATATAGTACACAGACACAAATCTATAAATTCCGCTCTTGTTATTATATCATTACACTTAGTGAGAAAGTCAAATCACATGGCCCAACTAATCAACCGCCAAATTTCATACTGAAACCAGCGCACTCAAATTACAACTTTCAAAGCCTATGACTACTAAATACCTAACTATTGTAATAACAAAGAGAAATCAAAGCATTAGCAGGTGAAAGCCGCAGAGTAGGTGGCATAATAGAAGGAGGAGAGATCAAAACAAAAGGCTTAGCTGCCACAAGGGAAACCCAAAGCTAACAAACACTAATCGTATCGCGTTCGTCAGCTCGTCAATTCGTCAAGGCGGCCCGCCGCATAAAGTTTTTCCATCGGTTTGTCCGTTCATTTGTGTTGTGTTAAATTACAATAAATTGTTGCCACCAAAAAGGCGTCACAGCACAGTGGGAGAGATACAAATGGTAGTTACTTAACAAATTCTGAACTTCAAAATTCAATTTTTTCTTTAAATTTTAATTCAATTTACAAAGTGCGAGTGACTGAATGAAAATTGATTTTTCCAATTGATATTCTTGCATTTTTTAATGGGTGTTTTTACTTTTTTTGGAGTTGATATTTTTGACAGCTTTTACTTGATTTAACTATACTTAATTTAATTAATTTTTGTACCTCTAATTAAAGTAGGAAAAAAAAAAATTTTTGGTGAGTTAAATAATGTTATTTTCTTAAAATTTAGTTTCATAGGTTAAATAATAACAGGCTCAGTTTCCAGCCTCATTATTCGCTCTGAAATCAAATTTAATGTTCCGTTCAGAATGTTCAGAAATTTTCGCCCCTTGCTTCTGAAAACTTGTCAAACGAATGTTGAATTTCACGAGCCTTTGCATTATTTGTGTCTTGATTTCAACTCTCAGTCAAGCATATTTAAGACATATCTGACTCGCTTTTTCATATTAAGAAAACTATTTTGTCGTCTCTCAACTAAGCGTTACATTACATTTTATACAGATCGTAACAGAATGACGAGCTAATACGATTTAGCCATGCCCGTCTGTCGGCTGTCTGAACGAAAACTAGTGCCTTAGTTTTTGAGATGTTTCAAAAAAAAAAAAAAAAAAAAATACTTAGTACGCATATAGTTAGATGATCATTAGTCGGAGCCGGTCAGATTTGAGAATTGGAGTTAAAAACGAAATGGAATTTGTTATTCTGCACTCATAAATTCAAATAAATATTGTTGCTGAAACCATTGAAATCGTGAGACTATATCATATAGCCCACTAAAAGTAAGTTTTCAGAACTAGTATTTAATCTTAAAATGCAATATAATAATTTTGATATGTTCATGAAAGGCTTTTTAGCATTTCTTTGTTTTTAAAGTGTTTTCAAAAGAAAAAAAATATAAGAGAAATATTACTATTTTTTCAAATATTTATTTACTTAAAATAATAATTTAAATATACCTTTTATTGTTTTCTAAAGAAATTATCACTGTTCATGGCATCTGAATATACAATTAAAAAGTGTCTTGTATCTACTGTAAGCCGTGTGGGACCGTTGGTCGCTGTTATTTTATCGGGTGTTTGAATGTGTGCTTGCTCATGTATTTACTTTGATTGCCTGTCTGGCAGGTTGGCTAACTGCTAACTGCTGCTTTTACATTTCCCGCAGCTCTTTTTATTATTCCCTTTTCGGTGTCATAAACAATTGTATATATTATTGTTTTTAACATTATGTTTGTGTTTGTGTGAAAAAAACTTTGCTGTTCGTTGTCATCGTATAAAAATAACATCAGAAATACAAGTCAATGCCATATGTATTGGTACGTATATATGTATATACTTATACCTTACAAATACTTGTGGACCATATGGTGCATTGGTGTACCTATTGGATTAGTCCATTGTAATTCAGCATTCGACCAACTTACGTATAACCAACAGCTTGTGTTAGTCGATCAGTGCTCATGTCCTAACTATCATAATTACTACACAAAGTTGCAATTGTGCCAAAATTTTGCACACTTAAACAAGAAAGAACGGTTGGCTTCGGCCATATAAAATTTATTGCAAATTACAAAATTCGACTTTGATAATTTTCAGTGTCAATATCTACTTGAATTTACGTCTGTAGAATACCAAATTTCACCCTCTTAGATGCTTTTTTAACGGATTTTTGATCCAAAGTCTCATATATGAACAAATCGCTTGTATGTGGGCTATATGATATAATATTCCGCTTTCGATTATTTTCACTACTAATATGCAATTCCTAATATAAGTGTATTATGCCAAATTTCACGCTCCTAGATGCTTGGTTGACTGAGTTTGGACCAAAACCTCACATCTGAAAATATCAGTATATGGGAGCTATATGTTATATTCATCCGGTTTCGATTATTTTTACCGAAAACTCAAATCTGAAAAATCGGTCCGACAAATGATCATTTTAACGTTTAGGTGCATCTTCCTACAAAGTTTGATATCTCAAAAATGGAGGGGCTAGTTTGCATTCAAACACACAGACGGACAGACTGACGTGATTCTGATACGATTGGTATAAATTTCGGTGGGTTTATCTCTTCTTCGTCTGGTAGGTACATACTTCGGACCTAATTTAAAATACCGTTTCCATAATGTAATCCCATGTAATTACTCCATGGAGTATCTTTATGAAGTAGTTTTAAACTAATTTCCGGTAGGTCGTCTACAGAATACTCGGTTGTCAGCAGAGGTGGAGTATAAAGTCTAGTAGGGTATCTCAATGGTTTTGGATTACTCAATTGTCCGCATAGATTATATATTTCACATGTCCATAGAGTACTCGCGTTGTTTGCGGAGAACGTATGTACTTATATGTCCTGCTTTTATGCCCTTTTATTTTTTGTTCTCCGCTCTCATTGTAGTTGAAATATTTACAACAAAGACATTGCAATAATAATGAATAGCTTCTTTCTGCCCCCGCTCTCTAACAAACCATAAAGTAGTCGCCTTCGCTATTGAGAACTTACCATTCCCTCTTTAATCTACTTCGTTAATACTAATGAATAACTGAGCAAATAGTCCTTTTTTGAAGGAGTCTTACAGAGAGAGGCGTGGGTTTTGGTGTCCTTTGTTATTTGTTTTCACTAGTCAATACTTAGAAGTCAAAAAAGTAGCGCTAAAAAGGCGGAATCGTTGGTAACGGTAGTCACTGATAAAACTTAGCTTAGGCAATTTTCTACCCAGTGGGTACACTGTACAGCGCAATTAGACAACGGTCACTCGCTTTGCCACTTTTATTGAGCAATAGTGTTTCGTAAGTTCTGTGAATAAAGGGTTAATTATCTTTGTGTCTTTGTTTCTAGAAATTCCTTTTCAATTCAAAAGTAAAAAAGAATGAATGAAAATATATTTACTCGTGCTTAATGTGAAGACATGTGTAATTTTATGTAATACTACAATTTGTGCTTACTTGAAAGCTTAGTCGTGACAATGATTACCTAATTTTTTACAGTGGGTATAAGGTCGATTTGTATCTTTATTTAAATTTTTTTAAACTTTTATTTGTACTTGTATTTATATTATTTTTGAATTTTTTAAAATTTTATTTTTATTTTGTATTTTATTAGCATCTGTGGTAAGTTAATTATGCTAAATTTCGATGGTGAATTTAAATATGTGCGATGACATGTTTGGCAGCCTGTGAACCCACAATATAACTACCGACACTATAATTTACTCGACAGCTCTGATAGATCATTGAAAGTTTCAGTGCTGTTAAATGTCAGTTGACATAATCTAGTAAATTTCTTAGAGATGCCAGTTGACGAGAGGTGCTTACTTTACAAAATTTTTAACGAGGGTTCTCTGTGTGTTATGCTTAATTTTTTAGCATTTTCGTATATAACGACGAAATGTAAATGTTTATCCACCAAACTCTTTCGTGACGCGCAAACCAAGTGTAAATCAGGGTAATATATACATATGTAGCAGCGCGAAAGTACATTACATTAAAGCAACGATGTAAACAACGAAGACTAGATGTTTGCACGTAGATTGGCGGTATGTGAAGGGTAGTTCGAATGTGATTCTTTTTTAATATTTCGAACAGAAATTAATATTCTTTCAAATTATTAAATTATTTAATTGATTAAGGGGTTAGAATATTCGGGAAATGGATTTTCTTTCTTTCAAATGATGCAATATGGTCTCAAAAATGTTATCCTGAAAGATTATGACAGATAAAAATTTCTAAATGCCCCATTTCCGTTCTCTAGTTAAAGCATCTGTTTCAGTCAGTAAAGCATACTCAAAAATTTATACGCGTTTATCTCAAAACTACTTTTTTCGAGTTGACGGGAAACATAACTCAAACAATTTACAACCGATTCACTTGAAATTTTTGACAAAATCTTCAGAAATACATTATCTACAGAAGTGCGCAGGATTTTTTTTATCTTGCGTTTCGAAAAAATTTTTAGACCAAATTGCTACTTTTTCCTTTAAAGGCCCGCCATTTTGTCAAAAATTCATTTCATAATTTTCCAAAAAAAAAAAAAAAAAAAAAAAAAATCGTAAAAAAGGCCTATTGTGTGGGCCTCTAGAGTGGCCGCACCTGGCTGAATTTGCTTTCTTTCCTTTCCTTTTACTTATTTTATTATATTTATTTTTACAATCGGACTGCTGCCCCTACTAAAAATACTTTTAATTATAATTGGTAGTGTATAACATGTCTTCTTGTTGCATAAATTTGTAATTCTAAATAAGTGGTAACAATATTTCAATTATTTTATACGAAAATCTTTGTCACCAAGCAGAATATTTTAAATTATAATAATTTATTTAAATTTTCTGTAAGTCTATTTGAAACTAACATTAAGCTAAACCGATTGACTGAAAAGCTTAAGTTGATTGGTCGTAAATAAAACTTAATAACGAAAAGGCAAAGGTCGCCTGACGATAAGATAGTGAATAGGTACCGGGTCCACCATTTCAGAAAAAGTTGATATAAAAAAGAAAAAAAAATTCTTTGCTATTGCAAATTTAAAATCTATAAAAGAAATTATGTACCAATTTTTATGAAAGAATTGTTTGGCACGTTTTTATATGAGTGTTTCTAACAGAACTCAAGATTTTAAGAAAATTTAAATTTGTTTGAAAACGGTAATTAACAAAGATCTTAAACTTGCCGTATCGAAGATTATTATTGATACCGAAATGATGCGCCCGTTTTCTTTCTGGAGCCAATTCTTTATACTCATCGTTCAATGTTTCATTTTTGAAAACTTATCGATGCGATATAGATTTATTAAGGTTTTTTTTTATTAAAAAAACGAAGAAAATTTGCATAAAACAAAGACTTTTTGAATATAATGTATTTATATAAAGAAAAATTTATTTAATAAAATTTTATGTAATAAAACATTTATTTTTTTTATAAAAGGTGGTAAAAATATCCCGCAGATAAAACCTTTATTTTTTAATAGTAAAGTTGGCAACTCTATAACAAATATTACCTTTCTTACTCTCCACTCGCTATCATACCCCGATTATAAAATTCCAAATTCTGTTAAAATGGCTATAAGTTCAATTTAAACTGTTCTTCATTGTAGTTACCAAATCGCTATTTTGAAAATATAAACACAAAAATTCTTACAAAGCTTTACATTACATTGACTAACAGTGCGCTATTTCTTTCATATAAAGCCTTTACATACACATGTGCATACATATATTTAGATATGCAAACTCACAGGCGCACATTAGTTGGCGTGACCTTTGAAGCCACTATCCCACACACCAGTGAAATTGTGTCCGTAATTGCGGTTTGAAGTTATAGTGAATAAAATTACTAGCTCGTCTAAAAATAGCAATGCAGTGGCAAATTAAATACAAACATGTATGATACATATATCGCCACAAATACATGCTTCGGACTACATACGTACAACAAATGTCCTACGCCTACGAGTCCGGGTGTTGTATGCATGGCGGCCGAACAGTGTTCTGCATTTGTGTGATTGGGTACTTGGTCACGGTTAAATGATTTCGGTGGATTCTCAAATTAAATTTACCGTGCAAATGCAAATGAAGAGAAATCGATTTTGTTGCAGTCAATTGCCGTAAATAAAATGAATGAATTGAAAGTGTCGAAAAATATTGAAAACACGTTGTGATGTTTAGCGAGGGTGGAGTTGCAGTGCACCACCAGGAGGTGTTGGTGTTGATGTATACGCCATGCTAACGTCTTGTTCATTATTGCAGTTATTGTTGTGTGCAGGACGTGAGCGAGTTGCACGATATTAATATTATAAAATTTATTATTTTTGAAGTTATTTAAAGAATTCTGTTTTTTATATGAAAGTAATTTAAATTTATATATTTATATATATATTATTTAGTAATGTTATTACATAATTTCCAATTTTACAAAAATAACTCAAGTCCTTTTAGGGTTCATCTGCTACAAATGTACATATATTTGGGAAAAATAAATTATTTTTTACAAAATAAGTTTAACTATTATTTTTAACAATGAAATCATTATTATTTTTTAAACATTATTTTATATCGCTAATTTATTATTGTTATTTCACGTTGTCAAGTTCCTTTTGCAAGCTGCTTTCGCCCAATTTGCAAGCCTAAAAGAGAAAAAAATTACTATTGGGCGTGTTTAAAAAATTATTGGGTGTATTATTGTTAATATGTACGACTATAAATTACCGTAATTTATGAAATATTATAATAATATTAATTTGTGATTTGTAAGTAATTAATTATTACAATTTCGAGTTATTGAAAATTTTCGTGTTTTGTTTTGTTATACAAAGGAAAAGTTATTCCTACTTCATGGCGAACAACAACAGAAGGAAGAGAAGGAAGGGTATATTTGTCCAAAGCTCTTCCGCCCCGTCTCCTTCATTTTACAAGGAGGAGTGTTATCACTTCTTTTTTGGACTGCCGTGGTCAACATAATGCTCATGATGCTGGAGGGGGAACAGCCGCTCTTACGTTTTCTAGCAACCATTGGATAGCGGGAATCCGGCACTTCAAGCAATAAACAGATGTGCTAGCTCTCTGGGACTTAGTGTCAATACTTATGAAGCGGACCTGGTCCCATTCACAATGTACATGAAATTCTGGCTTGGATCAAGCCAAAGCTAGTAAAACCTACTTGTATAAATTTCCAATATAATTGGCAGTGAGGTTCATGTCTTCAACACTACTTTAAAACTAAGCACTAAGTACTTGAGAAAAGTATTAGATAGCAAGTTGTCATCTAGGATCGATACAGAGGAGCGAACGAACGTCAGCCCTCCACATAGTAAGATAGAAAGCTAAAGAAAAAGTAACGAATTTGAAAAGGCTGGGAAGGGCCTTTAGACTGACGATGATCAGCATCACAGTAGTGTAGCGTTATCTGCCGTCTTAATTCCGGGAATTCTCATACAGCTACAATATAGCAAAAGCGCGTAGTTCTCCAATAAAGGTCTCATATATTATTCTAAATTGAGCCGGCGTGCAGGGGCTACAGTTTACTGTTCCCAACCAGAAATAAGAATGTTATACAAAAGCTACTATAGAGGCAAGCCATTACTTTCATGCGATACAAAATCGGAAGCTGCATTTTGTAAAAGGACAATCTAGAGATTGACGGAGAAAAGAAAATTTCTAGTCTTTTGGGTATCCCAACATTTCAGTATTGATAGTAAGACATACCCGATGAACTGGTAAGAGAGAGAGGGAAGTGGCTATGGGCTTTCCAGTCCCATTCGGGAAAGTAAAACATACACAAGAAACGTTTTTGTGTCATCAGGCTAATAGATTTTGGGAACCAAGAAAAGTTTGCAAAATAGTGAAAATGATCTGCGAAACATATGCTTACTAAGAGGACATACTCAACAAGTAGAACTGTTAACAGGACATTGGCGGTTGGCGTTTCGCGTCTTTAAATTAAGCCTGGTTGAGGGCAACAAATGCAGGATATGCAGGCAAGCAACATACAGTACACACAGTTCAGCCCGTAATCAGTAACTCATATTTATTAATTTATTCGTTAAATATTTTTTTTTACTACGTTATGAGAATTAGTAACTTAAAATTATTATGAAAATTATTAACTTAAAATACAATTTTTTATACTAACAAAAACCTCTTAACAATTTAAAAATTAAATTCAAAATTCATCTAGGAATTGATGAATTATTGCTTAAATTGAGAATTTTTTTTCTTTTTTCTCAAAAATTTGTACATAGTAGATTTGTATATGTAAAAATTTAATTTGAACTCACTTTCAAGGCAATTAATTTAAGTTTTTTCTTACCTGCTACTTGAGAAGCCATTTTCAAAATAAAAAAATCATCATTTGAATAGTAATTTTTCGAAACATGGTTGTAGTTATCGCTCGCTGATATATTCAATTGAAGAAATCCTTTTTGAGGCTCAGCTCTGATTTCAAAAATATTTTCCAGTTGATCCAGACTTCGAAGTTGATGGTGAAGGAGAGTAACACGAGGTCCACTATAAATTGAACATAATTCTTAGTTGGCGATGAAAAGACTCGAGGAATAAAATAACATAATAAAATTTGAAGTTAAAAAATAAAAACCGGTTTCATTATGGAAACTCACCAGTATAGATCCCAATTTGCTCGTTAGCGTATTGAAGTTAAAAGGTATTAGTAAATAATGCAAAAGGGTAAAATGTAAATATTAATTTAAAAAAATGTGTGCTATTTTATTTGTAAGCAAACATGCTGATGGGTTTCATAAGTAATTATAACTCCAATAATACATGCATTATAATGTGTCTACTTAGATGAGATATTTACTTTAATGAGATATTTCAAATAATAATCTCTTAAATGACGTATAATAATATTTTTTTTCAATAACATCAAACTATTAATGCAGCTAAATAATTATTTAAAAAATTCACCTTCCTTTGGATATATTTTCTTCACCTGCTGTGTATTTTGAAGGCCTGCTATCTTTAATAAAGCTGACCGGGTAAACGAATTACATATTATAATTATATTACTATTATTATCAAAGAGCTGTAACTATGTATGAAATTTGCAGATAAATTAGTTTTATGTAAAAGCGCGCGTTGAAAAACTGTGCAGACATCAGAATTTTTCACTGTAAAATTTTCTGATTTTTTAATTTGTATTTTGGAAATATTCTAATTTATTTATTTCTTCATTTTAATATACAATCTATACTATAATTAACATAATTTGAATTAATTTCAGAAAATTTTACCACTTTGAATATAAAATTGCACCACCTGTTGTATTGAATATTATATAAAAATTATATTTTTCTTTTAATCTGGTTAAGTAAAATATTTCATAATTGTAATCATCTACTCAAAAATAGCTTATAATTATGAATAAGATGAATGTAAATTTACGATAACATGTCTATGTAAAAGATTTGCAAATCCTTCGCCTTTTCTTCTCTTTCTCTCATTTGCCGGCTGCTAGGTCCCAAACTTTCTCGATTTACGGTTTTTATATGTTAAAATTCATTGAATTTCCTTTTTTTAAGCTATACTTAAATTTTTATCCAGTGTAGGAATGCATTCTCTTTGTTCTCTATATCAGTTGAGTAAACTTGTTTTCCAGTTTAAAGCGTGTACAAGTTTTGTAATCTTCAAGCTTAAAAATTCCATTTTTATATCAATATTCTGTTTGAAAGCTCTAACAATTTTTTCCAAAACTTTGCTACGTAAAATTGCTTATGCGCTCAGCAATGATGAAAGCTCCAATCTTCAAAGCTAAAAATGAAAGCTTCGAAAGTAACTTGTAAATATTACTAATAAAAATAAATTTCAACTTTATAATTTTATTACTCTTTATTTTCGTTATTCCCAATTTTAATTTTTCGCTGCGATCGCCGACACTATTTAAATTCAAAATAACTTAATTGAAAGACTTTTCTTATTAAATTTTCATTCAATATTGTATTGCTAATATTTTTCATATTAAATATTACAATATTTTTTGCTTTTTGTCTTTTTCACATAACTATTAAATAGAAATTAATAATTAAATTATCATCAGAAAGTTTGCAATGCTTATAATTTTTTCCCATAATATTTTTTATAATAATATTATGCATTTTTGAAATTTTAGTTTCATATTATTATTTTAATTTTTAATTTTTGCTTCGTTTATTTGGAAATAAACAAATTATTTAATTATTTGCTTTCGGTATTTTTATAAATGTACAGTTTTCTATTATTTTTTTTAGCTGTATATTATTTTTATTAATTTTTCATTAATTAATTTAATGCAAATTAAAGTCAAAGTGACTGAAATACTAATTATGTCTATTTATAGTTTTACTTTATATTTAATTTTAATTATTTTCTTCAGCACTCACCCATTCATACAATATTTTTATTATATTTTTTTTTATTAAATTGTATTTCTTCTAGTTATTTATTTCTTCTAGTTATTTATTTATTTATATTAAATTACAATTAAATGCTAATAACGACATAAAAAATCAGCTCTCAACTATGAAAATCTTTCAGTATTACATTTTTATATGATAGTTTCCTATAATTTTGTATAGTTTATTTCTTACTCCTTTTATATCTGTCGCCAATATTATACTATTCTTTCATTTCATTTTAACTTATTTTCTATTATTCTAAACATTATTTACTAAAATTCTATTTAATCAATCATTATTGTTTTTCATGTACTTATCTTTAAAGTTTAAATAGAGAAAGAAGTATTTGTTTTAAATTTAATTCCGTGTTTTGTTGTTAATAGTTTTAATATATTAAAAATTTAATTTAAATATATTTAAAATTTATTAAATGCAACTAGTTTGCTTATTATTTATACATCATTCTTTTAACTCATTTTTATCTAATTAATTATATCGAGAAAAAAATTGTTATTACTAGTCTCCTTTGCTTATTAAAATAAAGATTGTTCTTTAATTTGTTGATTTCTTGTTACTGCTTTAGTATGTAGTATAATTAATTTTTCAACACACTGCCCTGTTGGGCTTTTTACTACTCTTCGTACTCATTGTCAGTTTTCGTGTATCGCGTTTTTTTTTTGTAGTAATTCAGTGTTTAGTTTGGTTTCATTTTAACTGTAAAACATTACTTTTACATTGGTTTGTGTTTCAAAAGCTAACGCTAGTTACTCTTCTCACTAGCTTATGACAATAATTTCTTCCTCCTCTCATACAAGTCTTTCAAGGTGTTCTCCAACTTTTTTCTCAATTTTGCTAATATTTTCGGTATCTATTTATTTTATTTGCTTGCTTATATTTTACGAAGTTCACTACTATTACACATACATGCAAACATATGCACTTATTCATAAAAATGCTATTTGCTTATCTGATTACACTGACAGATTTTGAACGCTTTACTAACAATTTGCAGCAATTTTCTCTAACTATTCAATTCAAAATTTAATTACTCGCAAACTGTCCATTTTTTTTAATTTATAAAATTTTCATATGTGAAAAAATGAAATATAAATTTTTTTGTATCTTATATGTTTGTTAAAAAAATTTAAAAAAAATATTAAAATTTTTTAACCAGTTTGTATAGTGTTGTACCGACATATAATACATATACCTACATATATGAATATGTTATTTATTATTAGATTTGTGGCAGCTTTTGTGCTTTATTTTTATTTATATTTTGTTATTTAGTTTATTTCAATTATATATGTTTGACATAGCCACATACCCACGTTTTGCATTTATAAATTATCATATTTTTTAATATTAATTTTTTCAGACGCTTTTGCTTGATGGTTGACTTTCGATCGCTTTTAACAGCACACCGAGTTCACCTTTTTTTCATTATAATTTTATTTAATACAAATTTAGAATTCTGGCTTTATACCTTTTTAAGCAAATTTATGTTCCCATTTTATTTTGCTTAAATGAACATGGAACTTAGAAAATTTATAAAAATAAAAATTGTGTTTCGAAAAATTACATACATTCATACAATACTACATATTCCCTCAATACTCGTATAAAATGTAATACTTTTTGTTTGCCTATAATATTTTGAAATTTTATCATTACTTATACATATTTATTATACAGATTATAAGTTCATTACCTTCATGAATACTGTTAAATATAACTATGCATATAAAATTTGTAGTAATTTGCTGATATTTGCTATTAAAAAACTGAAGAAAAAAATTATAAAATTAAATATTTTAGCTCAGTTTTTAACAGAAGATATATCTTTATATACTCAGTGAGATGCCTCCGAAGGACTGGTGAGTTTTAATGAGCAAATTATATTTAGTATCAGAAATGCAATCGTTTGGGTTGCAGTTCCCTGTTGCAGATCCGCTCACTCCTAACCACTTAACTACAGCCACCACACCTATAAAAGGGTTGAAAAATATCCTAATGATCCACTAAAGTTTATACAAATTAATTTTCAAATAATTTTCTTCAGCTTTTTTCCATGAACTTATAGCGGTTTTTGGCAGATTTTTTGAAAGTATGGAACAGATTGGAACGGAGAAAACAGGAAATTAATTAAATAGATTTCTTTCAACTCAAGTAGTATTAAAAAATGCTAGAAGCAAAATCAACGACACCTTTCTTAGGCGTTTAAAAATACATCACATTTATAAATTTTATAGATCACCCAATAATGTCATAGGGGTCTTTCACAGGCAGGATGTTTCTCGGACAACATCAGGCGACGAAATCATAGAACTGACATTAGATAATCAGTTCTAGGACAACTAGCAGATATTGCCTAGTTGCTTCGATTTGGCGAGACCAGTGAATTTCTCAGCATCACAGCCCCTTTAAATCGACTGCACAACTTCAAAGTAATACACGGATATCTAGACACTGGCTCAAACCAATTTTTGAGGCATGTTTAAATTCTAACTATGGTACAATAGATTACAGACAAGTGTAAGTGGCATTAATTCCCAAGGCAGGAAATAATACTTACAGTAAGTAGTCCAAAAACCAATAAGTTTCTTCTTACACTGGAGAGGGTCATACGTAATCTTCTCTAACAAGCGCCTGCTGTCTGTCTACCAAATTGGTTAGATTGGTTACTGCATACGCCGTAGTTACAGTGTAAAGTGACAGATTTCCACAAATTTGACCTAATGCTTGGCATCCTTCAAAAGGTATCGTTTTGGTTTTATAAGGCAGACATAGCTCCCTTCGGCAGGAAGTAGAATATTACGTCAATTACAATACAATACAAAAGGGTCTTCACCGCTTTTACGCCTGTAAGGAGGATTGGTGAGGTGTTATAATGGACCGTATTCTTGAATAAAAAAATATTAACCATTTTCGTAAAGTAGAAAGAATAATACTGATATGTATTAAGGGTTCGCTAAGAACTACTCCAAATGAAGCTCAGAACGTAGTTCTTGACGGCCTATAGAATCGACTGCCCATCAGTTGGCATCGCTGTCGAGTCTTTGCTTATGGGAAAGAGTGGGTCTGTCTACCATCATGAATTTTAGAGGTTATAATTTTCTATCAAAAAGCGAAGAACGATGTACTCTTACTTTGAATACCCGCTCCAACTTTATAACAATGATTTCCAGCAGGGAAGAATGGACAAAGAAATATGATACAGA
This sequence comes from Neoceratitis asiatica, assembly GCA_030068015.2. NCBI lineage: Eukaryota > Metazoa > Arthropoda > Insecta > Diptera > Tephritidae > Neoceratitis > Neoceratitis asiatica. Next base: position 76,769,488 of record CM061524.1, read on the forward strand.
AGCATTGAAATTTATGGTTCAATATTTGAAGATAGAGTGAAAGGGGAGTCGCTTGACGAAACCCTTCATCGTAACTTTCTCAGGCTAAGACCTCTGCTATGATCGAAACTGATAAGCCCATTGCAAGCGAATATTTATCTTCGGTAATTGTCAGATAGTAAAAAACTTTGGTCTCCATGGCGATAAGTTCCAAATTCGTACTGGACTGTCGTACATCTCATCAGGAGATGTCTGAATAAAGCAGATTATAATTCGTTTGGATCCCTGTTAAGCAAGGTACAGCCAAGCAGGCTCTTTCGGATAAAGATTACACTGGTGTGCTTCTACATAGGTTCAAACTGCTACTAAAGCAGTATTTTTACAGACAAACGGGAACAAAACTTGCCCTGTAGCAAGTCGATGCAAACTTGTCCGAAATGAGGTCGCTAATGACGGAACGGCTTCTCTCAAAAAGAGGAATCAGTAAAGATTGAGATACTGAAGGGACAATGCCATATCAATCGTCATGTAGAGAAACTAGGATTCCTTTTCAGAAGGTGCTGCACCTGTTTTGCAATTGCATTGACCTAAGAAAAATTAAACTTTTGTACTTTAGAATCGCTTTTGTGGGTAACCTTTACCGTATGGCAAAAACTATAAAGCAACGTAGTAAAATTCATAACGGATGGAAAAGAACCCTTTAGGTTACAGCCCATTCTGTCCTAAGTGTGTCGTTGTTCGCATATTGGCAGCCACTCCAACCTATAAAAAATCGAAAGTTTTAATGTCAGCCAAATTGAATTAGTAAAATTATAAATCCTCTCAAGACCGTATGTTCCGAAATATTTAAACGTCAAAGAGTATATCCTACAGGCGGCGGAACATGATCTGAAGCCATCTAGTTAGTTCATATTATGCCTCACAAGAAAATTTATTTAATTTTTCTGTTTCAAACAAATTTTTATTTTAAGTGATTGAGGTTTTTTAAAAAGTATTGCATCGAACTAATGAGAGCTATTTGAAAGCATGAATATTTGGGGAATAGACTATAACAAATTATTATGTTATACTTCTAATTATATATAATATAATATACATATACATAGAATATCATTCTTCTCAAAAAAAGTCAAAATTTTAGAAAATAAAAGTTTTCAAAAAAAAATTTTTTTTTTTGGCTAAAAAACTTGCTTTTTTTTTGCTTGGAAATTATATAAATTTAAATATAATATATTACAAATTACAGCTGTATAAAATCGTTACAACATACATAACTTTCTCTGTTCGTACACGTACGTATGTATATTTATAATATGAAGTATATTTTCGTAAATATATATATATGTATATATGTATATATTTTGTTTATTGAATAACTACTTTTGCAAATTCATTTTATTCGGGGGTATGCATTAGTACAATATGTGAGTACGCGTGAAGGGATTGATTTTCTATTTATTAGCAAGTTGTAATATTATTTTCTTTACTTCAGTATATTTCTACGCTGATGCGGTGATTTATTGTAGAAGATTCTAAATATTATTTTTATAGATTTAACGTTTTAGTTATTTCTTTTCGAAATTTACAACATATTTAAAAAAACATACTTTGTTTCAAATGCTGACATATGTTTTATATTTATCTTCTACACGATACCGTTATATTATGATATTGTAAGTAAATAATGATGCTTTTTGTTTATTTAAGATTTACATCATTTTTCTATGATTCTATTATTACTTTTTGTGTAGCCATTTATTTGTTTCATTTTCTTTTTTATATTCAAAGCAAATTCTGATTGTATCTATTGCACAAGACTTACAAATAGAAGCAGAATAACCATACTAAACTAAATAAAAACTTTTAAAAAATAAAGCCAAAAATTTTGGAAATGTGTTTTAGTTGGTTTTCAATAATGTGAGTACTGAAAAAGTTTTTCAGCCTCCGTTAGTTGTGAAAGCTTTGAAGTTCTCAGATGTACGTTGTTGAAGGTATTTACGTAGTATGAAAACATTCAAGCTTTAAAATGTTGTGAAAACCTTCCAGTCTTTTAAAACTTTGTAAAAGCTTCTGAAGAGTAAATTGAAAGTCATTATGCTGTTAGTTGTTAATGTAATGCTGATAGCTTTCAATGCAACATATGTTTGTTTAAAAGCTCTTTTCAAATGTATTTTTTATTTGTAAGTTTGTGTTTTCTGTGCATTGTGTGCCGTTGGTGAATTTTTTTGAAGAAGCTTTATAACATAAAGCCCAAATGTTTGTATTTGTTGTTTTGATTCGTGTTTTTATGTGTTCCTTCTAATGTTTTTTTAGTAAAAAAGATATAATAACTAAAATATTTCCGTAGATGTGGTAAAAGTTCGCAATATTTGATCGATAAAAAGACGTTTTTTTGCTGTACTTTGATATGAACGAGCGATTTTTTGTTTGGTACCTAAGCTGTTTAAGTTGCCATTTTGTTGATTTTAGTACGGCAATGGGTTGCATTTGTAAGTTATAGGAATGCCTTCTAGGCGCTTGTGCTTGTTTTAAATGTTTTAAAAATATTCTAAAATTCTTATAGCACTTTGTATATCTTTGAAGTGAGAGAGTTTAAAAATATAAGCGCGTTCAAAAAAATTGGAGCTTTTGAAGCCTTTATTAATTTCAGTTTGTCGTCTAAAGTTGAAAGTTGTCTTCCGGAAATATAGTTTAATTTTTTTAAGATTCTTAAAATCCTTAAAGTTCATTAAAATGCATTAAGAACTTCCTAAAATCTTAAATTAGTAATAAAAAATATTAAAAGAAATTGTTCGAGTTTATTTTAGCATATTTTACCATTATCTTTTAATTTTATTTTTTTTTATTCGCTTCCATTCTCTAAAAATCAACAAATTCGCTTTAAGTGTAAGTTTTGAAAATAGTGTGAGCCAATACCCCTATAATCAGCAGAAATATGGAAACTTACCCCCACCTACACAATCAAGTTGGTGACTGATACAAATAAATGTAAGTATATATACATATATGTACATATGTGGGCAGCCCCCAACCGCAGCCAAACAATAAATCGATCGATCATAACGCATTTCATACGGTATGTATGTATGTATAAACATGTTTGCCATAATCAACACGCAAATATTATTGCTCGCAACCATTTCTTGCAGTGTATGCACATTTCGTATAATCTCATGTTTTTTGTGAGGGCCACGTAATTTAGTGACTCACCCACATACACACGTGCCAGCGAAACCACACACGCATATGGTGACGCGTCGTATGCTTGTTTATGAGCCTCAAGAGGTGTTGTTATTTTATTGAGTACACGAAAAATTCGCGAATAAGATTTTTCGCGACTGAAATTTTTTACTTATTTTTTCTTCATACATTTTTCCCAGTATTTTTTTTTTTTGGTTATTTATATTGGTTTTGTACGTTCGTTTAATTTTGTTTAATGGTAGAAGACATGGTTTATTTTCTGGGAGTTTAGTAATTATATTATAATTATTATTATAAATTGCAAATGTGCCGCAAAATATCGCATGCGATAATTCAGTAAACACATTATATGCTAATTTAATTGTAGGTTTTATTATTATAAATAATTGGCAGTTTTAATGGCTTTTTTATTTATTTATTATCTTATTTTCGGTATATATTAGGGTCCTTAAATATTTCTTTTGTTTTACTTATTTTTCAGCTTTGCGATAATTTGCATACACTTTGCTTTTAATTTTTTCTTTTTAGTGGAAACCATTCGGGAATATTAAAAACATAACACAAAGAGAAAAATTAAGAGGGAAGTTCAAATGTGATGTACTTTTATAATATATTTTATATGGAAAATAAACATATTTTGTGTAATTTAAAAGAAAAAATATTTTTGTTTTATTTAAATAAAATAGTTGAAGAAGAAAACAATAATATGTTGTATTTTTTTGTAGATTAAACTATTTAAAAAAATTCAGCTACCTGTGATATTTTTCACTTTGTTGTGTTATTTTCTTTGCATAAAATGTTTTTTTTTGCTAATTTGAGAAGAAAAGTTAGGATATGTTCTATTTATAATTTTTCATATTTGTAAGTTTGTGAATTTAGTTATGTAATGTCCCTTTTATCTATTTCCTTTGCTATAAGAATTGTGTTGCCTACGTATTTTCATTTACAAGCATGTAGGACGTAATTGATGTAAATGAAGATTTTTTTTTCATCTACGCTATTATCAATGAAAAATCTATCTTTTTATGTATGATAAATGTTAAATAAATTTTTTATATACAAAAAGATGATTTAAATGATTTACTCACTATTTTTATTCCTTCTCCTCTTCTAATAGTTCTCATTAATTAAATACTTAGTCTGATTTGAAAGGTAAGACGACGTTTTAAAAGTGTTTAATAGGTGCTAGGATAATTTGCTAGCTTTTTATTTGTATGCATTTTATATGTGAAGATTTTGGATTACTTAAAATGTCATATAATTTCTTAAATTTTTAATAAAAATAAAAATAAAATGCATAAGAACTTGAAACATTAAGAATATTTACACTTGCTAGTTGCTTGTTCTAAATCAACAGTAAATATCCTGGGAAAGTTAAGCTTTTATAAAGCTTTGACTCTCTTAAAAGCGGATAAATTATCTTGAACATCTTATTTAATTAACAGCTACTAACCATTAAGTTACATTTATATTTAAAGTTGTATGTTTTTTAGTGCAAAAGCTCCAAAAGCATAAGATTAAGTGAAAGCTTCCTGGAATTACCAACAATTTAATAAGCGATACAAGTTAACTAAATTTCAATTTCTCACAAGTGTAATTGGCGCGTCCTGACGTAATATTTTCTATTATTCACGAAATGTTTTGTAATAAAAATTTCAGCTTTATATTCTAAAGCTTAATGAAGGTTCCGAAATCAGTTCTGCTTGAGTAAGCTTTAAACTTCCAGTGATTAGAACTTAACAAACAGATTTTATTTTATTTTTTCTCTTAAACTTTTAAAATGCAATTTCAATAAGTCCAACGAAAATAAAATGGAAAATTTTTTTGCCGCAACACTGGTCAACAAAAATTCTTATATAAATCAATTGGCAGATTAGTGTAAGAGATTACAACAGCACGTGTCTGAATCAAAAACATAAGAAAATTCTAAATAAGTATATTTCATTTTTGATAAAAAAAAAACCTTCGACTACTCTTTTATACTTCTTTTCCAAAGCGTTCAATAGAAATTTTCCTTCACCCGGAAAAATACTCTTGGTAAATCTGTGTAAGCAAATAATAAACTTAAAAACTAGTTGTTGACAAAAAACATTATTGTTTCAAATGAAAAGTGAACTAGGATTACTTCTCTGTACTAACCGACTATCTTCTTCTTACCATTAAAATACTGTCCTATTAAAATTTCTAGATGTTTTTCAAACCTGTCGCTGAACTTATTATTAATTTTCGTATAGTTTCGAGTTTTAGTGAAGTGATACCTATGTATTTAGTTTAATTAAAAAATTTTATTACGCGCTAAAGTTTTTTGTTTAGAAAGAGGAAAAGTTATTCGGATTTGTTTGTTTTATAGTATTTTAACTAAGGTATAAGTTTTTTAAAGTGTGTTGCGAAAATTGTACTTTATTTTTATTTTTAATTGGTTTTACGATTTTTTTGTTTGTTTAAACTCGTTGAATAGTTTAAGCATTTTTTTTTTATTTTTTCGATTTTTTTCAAGTGTTCTTTGTAACTGTTTGAATGTGTGTTGATTGATTGTTTGTGATGTGAAGACTGTTTATTATTTATTTTTTGTTGATTTTACTGTGTCTGTTTTTTTTGTTGTTGTATGCGTTATTTCGCGAGTGTAGGAATTCTTCGCCTTTGGTTTGTATTTTTTTGCAAATTAATTTTTACTTAAAAAAAAAAAACCTTATTATCATTTTTAATTGTTTAATTTTGTGTGTGTGTTTGGTTTGGATTGACAGGTTGACTGCTTGTATGTTGTTATTTGTATACGTATAAATGTCTTTTATCTTGTGTTTGCATTGTGCGTCTCTGCATGTATGTTTGTAATATTTATTAGTTTGTTTGTGGATTTGAGTTTTTACGTTTTTTTTTTTGGTTTTAAATTTTAAAGTTTACTTAAAAATTTTCGTTATTAATTTAATAATTAACAAATTGATTTTATAATAAAACCAATAACAATAACCTCGCTCATATGGCTACGAGACAATAATATGTGGTGCTGATAGTAGTACAGCTATTGTGGCTAATATTGTGAACATTGTGAATATGATAAGGCACAGTCTGTCAACGACCATAGCTGCGAATTTCCAATCATTGGCAATGTCATTTTCCTCGTCTTCTTTACGAAGCTGTTTTGTGCGATTTATATAAGGAAAAAAATAAACCGGCACATATTTGTAGATGGCACAGTTTCATACATAGTTTTTTGTCGTTATAAATCATTTTTTTTTTATTAATTATTTTATTTTATTTTATTTCATTTAATTTTATTTTTATTTTTTAATTTTTTTTATTATTTTTTTTTTTTAATTTATCGTACAATATTTTTTTATTATTATATTTTTTGGTAGAGTTAAAATTTTTATATTTTTAATTCGTTCAATGTTATTGATTTTTACATCGCAGCGGGAGCAAATACGGCAGAATTAGAAAGAAAGAGCATAAAATGTAAATATATACTTTTTCTTTTTTCACTAAGATTTTGCATAGATTAAACATTTCGTGTTAGTAAAGATTTATTTTTTATACCTTAATTTAAAAAATGCATACTGATCTTTTTATAGAGACTACATTTCTTGATGAATATATTTAAAATGTGTCGGAATTTCAAGCTAATGCATGCATATAGCTATAATGTAGGTGTAAGTTCATCATATATTGAAGTTAATTATATATATTTATAAATATTCTATATTCATATGCAATTGCAAAAAAAAAAAAAATTAATGAGTTTATAAAATAACATAATATTTCCCAAATCATCATAAGCTTTAAGAAGTTGTTTATTATTCAATAATAAATATATGTTAATTAAATAGTACATAAAGTATTTAAGAAATTAATTTAAAAATTGGGTATTTTGAATTAATTTTTTTTTAAATTATTATTGAAAATTATAAAAACAATGTCATAAAATGAAAGTAACAATCCACTGATATTGAAAACCGTTTGAATATACCTGATCGGTTATAAAGCGAATTTCCTTCAAAATTAAACCTAGTTCATATTCCGTTGCTGATTTTATACACGTGTGATGCGTGACGGCATCCGGCATACGAGTACTGCCGATCGGGCCGATGCTGCCGTCATCACCTTGCCTAAAAATTAATTGAAAATTTATGATTTTAGTGAATGAATATTTGAAAATTGTAGAATACTAAAGAAGAAGAAGTGACTGAAAAATATTTAACTTCTACATTTCTAAAGTAGTTTCAATGAATAAAGTATTTATTTAGTAGGAACACACTATAAGCTGATCAAAAAAATCTTATTTAGTAATGTGTTTCCGTACGAATAATATGGTTTTTAATAGTTTTCATTTTTTATATTTTTATGAATGTAGAAAATAATTTTTAACTTTTTACTTTACTAAAGGAATCTTAAATAAAGTTATTTCTTTTAATTTTTTTTTATCTAAATTTTTTTTTTCAACATTTAGTATTCGAAAGCAGTCACTCTCTTTTCTATTTAGTATTAATTAAATCTTTATTTCATTTGCTCATCAGCTGGGCACATGTTACCCATAGACGGTGCGATAGAATGCGGGATTGTGTGGTAAGGTGCCACCTGGCGTCATCGGGCGGCAATTGTGTCGGAAATCGTCATCTATGTCGAGCACATTAGCGAGTAGCGATTTCGAAGAGCTATTAAGGATAATTATATAATTGGAGAGCAACAAAATATTATTAGTGACGGTAATACAAATAGATAATTCTATATATGTAGTATTAAATAAAAGACATTTATTTTTATTTTTAGTATACAAATTTGGCATATTTTTTTTAATTTTGCCTACCGCTCCTTCAGTTCAACATCGGACAATATCTGATGTTTCCGTTCCGATGATGTGTCCGAGCATGGTGTCGTTGGAAATTCCAATATTAGTGGCCTACCAGGACGACTCATGCGTAGAATCCATGGCAGCCAACATAAAAATACGATGCGTATCTAAGACAGTGGGCCATTTTTTTTCGAAGCACATAAATGAAATTCGTTCACCATTATTAGTATATATTAAATATTATTTTACTATTATTTTAAGAATTATATACGATGAGTTGTCTTAAGATGTAAGTGGATGCCTTCATAAAAGTGCGGGGAAATCAAGCCGAATGCAATGCGAACGTATTAAATTTAATTTTTTTAAGCATTTATAGGGAATATTTTAAAAACTTAGTCATAATATCTATAAATTTAAAAGCATTTAATATATGTATTGCTACTGAATTATTTCCCACTTCTACTCAACCGCCTAGACTCAGCTTAAAAAGCATTTTTTAAACTATGCCAACGGTATGATTTATGAAGAAAACAGTGAAGGGTAAACTTTCCAATTCTTACTTCCACTCTAGGATATGCTCTTTTTCACATTATTTATTTTTTCTTGAATCACTCTACATTTCCTTTGTTAAGTATTTATATCCCTAATGTTATGTATGAGTATATGCCAATGCCTTCACATTTAATATAAATACATTTTTTGTACTTTTTAATCTTATTTATAGTCTTATTGGAAAAACATTCATTTGATGGATGGGTTTCGTTGGGAGTATCGATATATGAATGTATTTAAGATATAGTTCAATATATATTGTTTTAATTTAAATATATGTAGATACACATTTAAACATAACTTTAGTGTGCATGCAAACATTCTATTTTGTTAGTAAAAAAATTTAGCATACATATAGGCGACTGACCTGTTGTAACTAAACTTTACTTGTCTGCTTTCTGTTCAATGTTTTATTTTTTCCTTTTGATTTATTTGAATATTTACATTATTGTGGACTTAAAAGATTGGTTGGTATATTTGTGCGTTTTATGATAAGAAGAAAATAACTAACCTACCTTTTAGTTAAAAGCTTATTTAGTATGTTAAAATTTTTAATTGAAGTAGAAAGCCATAATATTTTTTCTTTAGAAAGAGGTATATTAGATTCTTGTGGCTTAGGTCTAGCAAATAAAATTTTATTTACGAACTAAAGTAATATTCATCTTATCTTCATAAAAAAAGGTTTTAAAAAATATAAACATGAAATGGGTTAGTTGCGAAAAAGGACTGAGACAATCTAGTTCAAAGGGGATGGGGCCATGTGTAGGCGTTCAAGAAAATGAGGAAGGTTTTCAGCTGCCATTCACCTGTAAGTGGTAAGAAATGATTACTTTATTTATGATTCAAGCAGCTGACGATTTCCGGTCTTAGACCAAATAATCCTCTGGATAGCCAACAAACATCCATCTGGAGGCGAGCTACTTGTAAAATGAGAAGGAGAACCCTCTGCGGTTATGTGAAGGGTTTGGGATAAAAAAATGTAGTCCAATGGAAAATCGTCGAATGCCTCGTATGAGAGATCCACTTTTGATGACGACTCCTTCAAACGCTTAAAGGATCACGATTTGAGGAATGCACCTGGAATCTCCAGTTCCTTAAGTTGGGCAACTCAGCTGGTTGATGTCCTCGTAAGACTAAGGGCTGACGACGGTGATGTCCAAGAAATGCGATGGATGGGACAAGGACAGAAGAAGGTGGGTCCTTGCGAAATCAGAAGGGTAGGATGATGTGACCAAAGATGCTTTCTATGCTATGATGAGCCTGAAACACATTTATGAGCGCTGCCCCCGCCTCGATGTCAAAATTGTGCTAGGCGATTTCAACACCAGGATTCCCAAACGATATGGTGCTGATTGACTTCATTGCGGCTCGAAATATGATTGTCTGTAGTACCATATTCTGACACAAGAAAATACGTTTAGCTACTGGTTTGCCTCCTTATCGAAAAATTCGCAACCTAATCGATAGTGTTATTAATAGACGGAAGACATGTATTCAGCGTTCTAGACGTGCGGTCAGAGTTGTTAGCGTATGCCGATGATATTGATATCTTTGGCCATAACAATCGCACCGTAAGCTCTGTGTTCTTCAGGTTAGACAAATAAACATGAATGAAATAAGAATTAATCTGGTAGTGAACGAGGGTAAGACGAAATATTTGCTGCCAGAAAAGATCATCCGACGTCGCTGTTAAAAATCACAACTACCATACCATAGTAAACATAATTGTTTGGCAAATTTCATTTTTATATTCAACATAGTTCCATTCGAGGGTGACATATTTATGTTGCGATCCCTCAACTTTTTAATATCATTTTTGTAGTACGATTTGTCCTTTGCTTTAAAATAGGTCTCCATTTATGCGATCACTTCTTCATTCGACGAAAATTTCTTCCCAGCGGACATACTTTTGAGATCTGACAACAGGAAATAATAAATATAATATAATAATAATAACAAATAATTGGGACCAAATCTGGAGAACACCATAGATACGAAATCAACTCGAAGCCCAATACATGGACTATTGCCATAGATTTCACTGACTTGTAATACGGTGCTTCCTTGGTAAAACAGCACTTACTTTTTTTCAAATGCGGTCGTTTTTCAGCGATTTCGTCCTTAAAACGGTCCAGTAACGTTATATAACAGTCGCTGTTAATGGTTCTAGCTTTTTAAAGTTAGTAAACGAAAATTATTCCATGCGCATCCCAAAATACAGACGCCATAATCTTCCCAGCCGACAGTTGCGTTTTCTACGTTTTGGAGAGGGTTCATCGTGTGCAGTACACTCGGATATCTGCCGATTGGACTTCGGAGTGAAATGATGGAGCCATGTTTGCCTGAACTTGAACATCTCCAAACACTGCTCCGAATCATTAACTCGTCGTTGTTTTTGCTCGAAAGTGAGTTCGCCCGGCACCCACTTTGCACAGTGCTTGCCCATACCCAAATGATCGTGAATGATATGAGGTAGACGTTCAGTTGATATATTTAGATCAACTTCAACTTACGATCATTCAAAATCATTGTGAGGATTTTTTGATGTTTTCGTCGGTTACAACCTCTTTTGGGCATCTATTGGGTTCACCGTCTTCGGTGCTAATTTTACAACATCTTAACTTAGTACACCAATCCTTGCTGGAAACTCGTCATCAAGCCAGTTTTTGCTGTCAACAGTATTTTTTCTCTTCAAAGAAAAATATTTTATCAACACGCAAAATTGCTTATTATCCATTTTTTCACAATAACAAAAGTTGCTTCACTCAAAATGCTATAATTCACAAACTAATGATCTGACATCTGTCAAATTTATACAAGCGTCTTTTGATGGTTAGGGCTAACTGAAAATCTTCTAGTAGAGAAATCTATGTGTCAGATCTGGGGACTTTCCAATTGACCTGTTATATGCGCTTAACAGTTCCTCTATGTAGACTTTGTGGTATGTGAACCATGATTCCACTGCTGCCACGTTGCCTTTGACGAGTACTTTTACTATTTAATTTAACAGTTAATTTAATTCAATTATATTCAATTCAATTACATTTACTTACTTATTTTATTAGTACATTATTAATTTTGCTTACTAGTTGCTACTGGCTGAAATCTTTGAAGAATGAATTTGTAACTTTCCCTCCAAACTAAATGTCGAATTTATGCTCACACATTGCATATTGTACTGGGTTTGCCTTAACGAACGCTGCCAGCAGCTCGTCAAAAGATGACTTATGTACATAGTTAAGCGGTCTAAAAGACAATTTTTGTTGTAACTTTAGTCCCCAAGGTTGGACCCTTGTGTTCACGTATGAAGTGATAGCATACATTTAACTAGTAATTGTGCAATGCGGGATCTACGTTTTTCCGAATTGGTAAAAGACTTACCAAATTAAAGCTTTTTCCCAAAACATGCCAACGATGTTCTCTGATTTAGAGATATATTCTTTACATTGCATTAAATAAAACTTGTGATCAGGCAATCTTATTAAGTCTATTTTCACTTTTCGTTTTGCCAATTTTTTATAACCAATATTTGCGTTATTGGAAGAATGGGGCCATGTGTAGAAGTTCACGCAAGTGAGGACAGCTTCTGACTGCCATTCACCTGGGAGTGGCCAGAAACTATCCTCTGGGTAGCCAACAAACATCCGATGGAGGCGAGCTAAAGTGAGAAGGCGAATCCCCTGCGGTTGTGCGTAGGGTTTGGAATCCACCACATGCAAAATCAACGTATTCCTAGGATGAGAGACCCCCTTTTTAATGACGACCCCCGCAAACGTTTAAAGGATCATGATTTAAGGGCATGCACCTGGAATTGGGAAGGTACCGCTGCCCAGCTGGTTGATGTCTTCGTAAGACTAAGGGCTGACGACGTTGATGTCCAAGAAATGCGATGGATGGGACAAGGACGGAAGAAGGTGGGTCCATGTGAAATCTATTACAGCGGCCATTTAAAGGAAGGCAAATTTGGTGTTGGGTTTGTGGTGGGAGAGAGGCTCCGTCGCCGATTCCCGGCATTCACCCCGGTGGATGAACGTCTAGTTGGTGGATGAACGAAGTTCTTCAGCTTATCGTTAATTTGCGCCCACGCCCTGATAGAAGAGAAGGATGATGTGACCAAAGATGCTTTCTATGAGAGCCTAGATCGTACTTATGAGCGCTGCCCCCGCCACGATGTCAAAATTGTGCTAGGCGATTTCAACGCCAGGGTGGGCAAAGAAGGTATTTTCGGCACAACAATCCGAAAATTCATCCGCCATGATGCAACATCCCCAAAAGGGCTGAGGCTGATTGACTTTGCAGGAGCCCGAAATATGGTTTTCTGTAGTACCAGATTCTAGCATACGAATATTCATCAAGCTACATGGCTGTTGCCAGATCGTAAAACACGCAACCAAATCGATTAGGTTGTGATAGACGGAAGACATGTATACAGTGTTCTAGAAGTGCGTACGTTCCGAGGGCCAAATATCGACTCGGATCATTATCTTGTAGCAGCAAAAATACGCACCCGCCTCTGTGTGGCAAAGAACGCCCGTCAACAAACAAAAGGAAGGTTTGACGTCGCTGCAATCACAGCAGACAGCCAGCAAGTTTTCTACTCGGCTTGCACACCTGCTCTCTGGGAGCATTCATCAGCGACTCGATATAAGGGAGCTGCTTGCTGCTGCTTTGGAAACCATTGGTTTTCAACAATACCAGAAAAACAGCTATAGTGCAGTAGAGAGAAAACAGACTGCCTACCTCGCAACTTTGCGATCGGCTACAACACGTGCGGGGTGGGATAGATATCGAGAGCTGAAGAGGGAAGCGAGACGCATTTGCAGACGAAAAAAGAAAGAGGCCGAAATGCGTGAAGAGCTTGAGAAGCTGGCCGACAAGGGTAATGCTCGAAAATTTTATGAGAAGATGCGGCGACTTACAGAAGGTTTCAAGACCGGAGCAAACTCATGTAGGGACCATGGAGGAAACCTGGTGACAGATGTCCAGAGTATACTTAGTGTATGGAGGGAACACTTCTCCAACCTGCTCAATGGCGGTGAAAATGAAATGTGAGATGGCGAACCCGAAACCCCAATCGATGACGATGGTATAGAAGTGCCAATTCACCATTGACCAGATATTCACCATGCGCCACCTCTTGGAGAAGACCCGAGAGAAAAGAATCGATACACACCACCTTTTTATCAATTTTAAAGCTGCCTTCTACAGCACGATAAGGAAATGCCTCTACGCCGCTATGTCTGAATTTGATATCCCCACGAAACTTATACGGCTTTGTAAACTGACCACGGATAATACCAGAAGCGTGGTCAGAATTGGGAAGGAACTCTCCGAGCCATTCGATACCAAACGAAATATCAGACAAGGAGACTCTTTATCGTGTGATTTCTTTAATTTGATGCTGGAGAAAATAATACGAGCTGCAGAGCTAAACAGACCAGGCACAATATTCCACAAGAGTGTGTAATTGTTGGCGTATGCCGATGATATTGATATGATTGTCATAACACCCGTAACGTAAGTTCTGCGTTCTCCAGATTATACAAAGAAGCGAAGCGAATGGGTCTGGTAGTGAACGAGGGCAAGACGAAATATCTCCTGTCATCAAATAAACAGTCATCGCATTCGCGACTTGGCTCCCACATCACAGTTGACAGTCACAACTTCGAAGTCGTAGATAATTTCGTGTATCTGGGAACTAGCATTAACAACACCAACAATGTCAGCCTTGAAATCCAACGCAGAAACAGTCTTGCCAACAGGTGTAGCACCTGTGGACTGAGTAGGCAATTGAAAAGTAAAGTCCTCTCTCGACGAACCAAAACCAAACCTACAAGTCGCTTATCATTCTCGTCCTGACATATGGTGCAGAAGCCTGTCTACATCCGATGAGTCGGCTTTACGAGTTTTCGAGAGAAAAGTTTTGCGGAAGATTTAGGGTCCTTTGCGCGTTGGCAACGGCGAATACCGCAGACGATGGAACAATGAGCTGTATGAGTTATACGACGACATTGACATAGTTCAGCGAATCAAGAGACAGCGGTCATGCCGTCCGAATGGATGGAAGCGCTCCAGCTTTGAAAGTATTCAATGGAGTACCCGCTGGCGGAAGCAGAGGAAGAGGAAGACCTCCACTCCGTTGGAAAGATCAGGTGGACCTGGTATCACTTGGTATTTCTAACTGGCGCCAAATAGCAAAAAGGAGAAGCGAGTGGCGCGCTATTGTTGACGAGGCTATAATCTAGTAAGCGGTGCCTACGCCAAATAAGAAGAGAAGAAGATTTGCGTTATTGTTCCAAATGTTTAAAATGCTCTATCTTGGAGCTTGTTTGTATTATTTGTAATATTTATGCACCAAACATTAAAGTATTTATGAATGTAAATGAAAAATATTGAAAAAAACGTTGGCACAAAGGCATTATATCCGAGAGGGATTGCTTAGAATGGGACAAAATAGATATTGATGAACAAGCAAGTACTTAAAAAAAATCAAAATTCACCTTTTCACTAGAATAATTATAATAACATAATATATAATAATAATGTTAAAAAAGTAAAAAATAAATATAAAATATTTGACAAATATTTATTAATTTTTTTTTACTTCCGCTCACAAGTATGCAAGTAGCATGGCCTGCTACTCGTGACGTATTATAATAGTCGGTACAAACAGGATGATAAATGTCTGTGGTGGCATGCACGCTTTGCACTTTATGCTATATAAATTTCTATACACACATATATATATATATATATATATATATATAAAATCCCCTGAGTTTAATATCTGGGCATAGCTAAGCGCAAATGCATTAACAACTGCCAGCTTTTGCTTAATTTTTTTTTTGCATTCCGCTGCACGATGTTGATGCAGCTAGCTTTTATACATTCTCATATATATATTCCATACATATATATATGAACTTATATCGCTATGTACAGGAAGGCAGCAGGTGTCAAACGAGTAAAGCGTTAAAATAACAAATGACGATAGTCGTCGAGTTAGTGTGAGCGCTTCGAGTTGAAAGGTGTTGTGGTTTTGGATTCTGCTGTATGCATTTTCTATTTTATTTTAATGCATTTATTTCTAATAGAGCTCCTAAAGTTGAGAGTGAGTTAATCAAGGTATGGCGTGCTGTCACGATACATACAAATTGGACATACATTCAGAGTGAGCTTGAGGAATTGCACGTTTATGGTAATGAAACAGTAGCTGAACGGCGGTAGCGTGAACATGAATTTCCAAAAAAAATTTCTAGAAAACAAAATGAACTTTAAATATCAACACTTTCTCAATAAAAATTTTGTATTATTAAGATAAATATGACTGCATTTTTCAGTATTGAAAACGGTTGAATTAATAAAATTTCAAAATTAATAAGCTGGTATGGTTTGAACTTTAGGAAGTCAAATCTAAAAAGCAGAAAATTTTTGCAACTATATATATTGTAACGTTTTTCGTTGCTACCTCGATGATTTCCCAAATCCTTCGAGTCCGATCACTGAATTGCTAAATAAAACTCCCAAGACTTATTCGTTTGACCTCTTAACCGTCAGGAATTAACTCAACGTTTTATAGGTCTTTGATAATTACATTTATTTACTATAGCCAATGGCTTATTTTACAATTCTTTATGATATACAATTATTATCTGCTTCACTCAGCTTATCCGTTTCTAAAACATACACAGCTCACAGCAATGTTAACTCCACTAAGTTGTCTACTCGTCTCTTTTGTAGTAGCGGCTACCGCTCTTTTTATACCTGTGGATGACCCAAACATTCTGTTCACGCGCTTAAGGATAGGCTGATTATTCGTTTGCCTGCGGTAGTTGCAGCTGCTCCGTTTATCCTTAACGACGTGGAATTTCCTTTACACTGTCAACCCTTTTGTTTGTTCTTGGTTAGGGTAATTTGCATCTTACTGCCGCTTCTTTATTTTCTATTCGTATTTGGGATTTCCGTCACAATATATACATATATGAGAGAGATGTTAGTTACTGCGCTTTTAACTAGCGAACGTCTTGACGATTTCGCTGATTCCCACTTATCCCGATTGATATGCAGCAAAAATGAAGAATCAAAATTCGTTTATCCCGATTGATATGCAGCAAAAATGAAGAATCAAAATTCGTTTATTTTGATCCGATTTTCTTCAAATTTGGCATATAGATAGCCTTTGAATAAATTAGGGAATACTTTTTCTTTCAGGTACTGGATCTTATACTGATCTATTCCAAAAAAATCAAACCAAAATTTCGGAAGCAATTGCAAATACGGACATAAACGTACGCAGATCAGCAGCAGAGGAGAAGTTGAGATCAATTTAGCCTGACATCGTGGTAGTATCCAGGGCCAGCAACGCAAGAAGCGCGGAATTACAACGACAAGAATTGCAGCGGCATAGGCCGTTAGTCGAAGATAACGGTATCAATGTCAAAAGTAGCTCTGAAAGTGACGGCGAAAACGACCGTACAACAAATGATCGCAAGGTAAAGTAAGCACTCCACTGAACTATTACCTTCAAGTGCTGAGGCTGAAGAAAGTCTTAAGCGGCTTCAACATACAAAACAATTCATATAACAATATATAAGTAGAGGACTTAGTCCCAATATTTATTGGAGACGACTTTAAGGAAATAGTAAGTGTTGCTTAGAAAGAATGAATCATTCAGAATGTCTCCACAATTTATTTTTATTCTTACATTTTCGACTTGGAGAGTATTAAATTTAAAATCGTCACAGATGGCAACTCATTAACATTAATTTTGAATAAGAAATTAGTGAATAGTCGCATCGTTCGCTGGAAACTAGAATTAGATAATTTTCATTATATGTTAAGATTCAACATTGTGCTGTAAGAGATATTGCTCACGTGGATGTTCTTAATAGATGGCGAAGTAGTGGCAGCGGTAGATAGCGAGGACATAGATTTTCAATTAGAGGCCGCACAGGTACACGAATCTAAATTATCTGAATGAATTAGAGCAACAAATAATACGAATCACAAATGGAAATATTGGAGATCTAGATATTGAAAAATGTTATCAAAAAATCTGAACAAATATTGATTTCCGGAATTGAGAAATAAAATAAATAACATTACGATCACTAAAAACAAATGAAAGGGTCTTTCATAACACCCCCAAAGAACGGATGCCGTTCCATACAATTCACGTAGATCACCTAGGGCCATTTCCCTCCCTGCAATCTAAAAAAAAAACACATTTTAGTTATCATAGACAGTTTACCAAAATACACTGAATTGTACGTAGTACTCACAAGAAGCGCAAAAGAAGTTAACGCGCCTTTATGCAAATACTTTAAATACTATGGTCGTTCCGTAAGATTCAGAATAGACAGGGGAAGTTGTTTCATTTCCAAAGATTTTTCAAAATTTATGAAGAGTACAAATAAAAAATACATCAAAGTTGTAGTCCGTTCACCACAAGGTAATGGATAGGTAAGAAGCGTTAACCGCATGATAGTTGATATGTTTTCAAAACTTAGTAAATCAAACCAACAGACGGATTGGATAAAACATATTGCCAAAATTGAGTTCGCTCTTAACACCTTGTCCAGCATTATTATTCTAGAGAATTAACTTCCACCGGGATAATATAGAAATATTATGGGTAACTGCAAAACTAAATATAGAGAAAATACAAAAATACAATCCAGTGCGTAGCAAATTACGTAATTTTAACACTAAGAGTAGCAGACCATAGCAACTTACGTAATTTTAACGCTAAGAGTTAAAAGTAGAAGATTTTGTAGTAATTCAAAATGCAAATGCGACACTAACAAAAGATTTCTGCCAAAATTTAATAGACCTTAATAATGATCCGAATAATTGGCATCACCAATCACCCACATCCCGTACTGAGGTCGGCTACTTACTGTCTGGTTGGCCGAGTTAAATATATATATTTAGCGCTTTGAAGTCGCTGAAACGGTTTTCGGCTGAACTCCTCCTCCAATTTGTGGTTTTGCGGTTCGATGTTTTTACCAAAAATTGGAGGGACCCACAGTTTATACTAAGCCGCCTCTATACGGCCGATGGATTTTTATGAGGAGCTTTTATTTCATGTCAGAAATACATATTCCCTGCCGAGGGGCGACCACAATTAAAAAAATTTATTTTCTATAATTTTGGATGTTGGTCAAACCTGGATTCGAACCCAGACCTTCCGAATTGTAGTACGCAATGCTAACTCTATTATCTATTATGTCTATTATGGCCGCCGAGTTGTGGAATATTAATCAAACCTAACCGTAATTTACACTATAAATTGTACCATCGATACTAAGTATATTGCAATATAAGCACGTGAATGAAATGGAACGGAAATAGGGGCAATTGGCAATCATAATTTAAGAGAAATGGACCTGTTTAAATTTGGTTGGATTTTATGGACGAATATATCTTTATATCGAGATAAATGTATATACGCAGGTTTATTTCTCGGGAATGGACTAGAATTGATTTGCTTGAAACTAATAGAATAATTTATTTCCAAAAAGGGGATCCCAGATCAATAGCTTGATGGAAATTTGGTACGATGTTAATATGCTGCGGCTACAGTTTGTTTTGATTTGTACGGAGCAGTTGCATCCATAGCGGTTGAATGCTCTGTTTATATGTACATATGTTTAGCGTTATTGTGCGTAATTGGAAAAGTGTTAGATCAAAATAGTGACGTTCCTTACTTTGAGATCTTCATATTCAAACTTTCCTGGTGAACCATGATACGTACCATGATGAGTTGGTGAAAAATAACTCGGCCGCTGTAATACTTGAACGCAAAGTTTTGAATGCACATACAAATAAGTAGCTAGACCAATAATATAACAGGAAAATTGACACTTCGCATTAGTTAAAGATTAATTATGGCTATACGTTATACTTTATCTATCACCTTATTTACAATATTAACTATAAATTCTAAATTGAACAAAATACAATCTTCTAGTAACTAATAAATAAAAATTAAAAAAATTACTACCAGACTACATATTTTTAAACAAAATAAAATGTTAATTATTTATCTTTGTGAAATATGTATTTTCATTTATCTTTGCCTGTTTTGGTGTATACTATTTTTATCTTGTTCTGTTTGCTATTTCGCGACAACTGAAAGCACCAATTGAATCCAAATAATTTTCCGCCTGATCCTTCCAACTCTCGAAAGTGATCTGAAAGCTTTCTTGATGACAGGAGCAGTATAAGTTTCGTAGCGATACCAAATTCAGATATAGCAATATAGCAGATATGGCAATTTGTGTGCTATAGAATTGTCACATAAAGCTAATATTTAGCAATATATGATTATATGTGTGAATTGCAAGGCTATAGCATACTCTGAGCTGCGTCCTATTGATTGAATTGTCTCTAATAAAAAGTTGCCAAAAAAAATTCTATTTGATTTGATTTGATTTCGCTTCATAGAGCCTGCGGATATATTAGAAATTGCCAACATAACATACATGTGTATAGTTGAAATAAAAACGTAAATACTAGGTTATGTAGATACGATGGAAGCATATCGCCATAACTGCAATTAGCTTTGAGAAATTTGAGTCCCATCTTCAAAGTACTTGTGTATGACTGCAGGTAATTGAAAGCTGCTCTGAATAATTTCATATATTTATGAATTTGAGTGTGTGTTTATGCATAGTTTAATATATGCCAATATGCGCAGTACGTTTGTGTACTTTCTTATTGCCAATATATGCATAAGTAACAGGCTAATCGAAATTTCAATTTCAATATTTGCATGTAAAGCTGGAGGTTATCTTTCAGAACGTAAACTCTCTATTTACTACACATGTTATTTAAAGAGGTCCAAGAATAACATACCGACATATATCTAAATCGAAAAGGCGCTAACCCGATATAATCATGTCCAATACGTGATGTTACTCCTAAGAATTTTGATGACAACGTATACAAATGCTGAAATACTCTTTAATCCAAAGTTTTTCGCTCTGAGAATGCAGTGAGATTTATATAATTTGTTCCATATATCTCATACCGAATAAGTGTTTATAAATGGTAAATTAGATATTAAAACAATGAAGTTTTTATGAATGCTCAGATAATATATTATTGAAGAAACGCTATTCAAGATATGGAAGACAAGGGTTCGATTCCTAGTCCGACCAACATTTAAAGTTATAGGATATTAAATTTTCTAATTTCTGCCGCCCCATGGCAGGTAATGTGTATTTCTGAAATGAAATGCAAATCTCCTCATATAATTGCAGCTTCTGCAGTTCCTGTTGGATGCTCACGAGAAAGTTCGTAAACGTTACAAATGGTTTAATTTTACACAAATTATAGCTTCAAAATAAAATCATCAACTAGATATATGAAATGTGTGTTTGAAAACTACGATTTCGAATACAGGCAATATGAATTAGATTCAGAGATTCAAATTACGTATGCCTAAATATATATTTATTTCCCCTCGAACTGGTAGTATTTTAACATGTGGAGAAAAAAATATTTCCCCAGTATAAATCAAATTTTATATGATACGAGTGGGCCTGATAAGATCCAACTGAAAGTTTTCGATATACAATTTAATTAAAAAAATAGGACGAAATAAAATTGTGGATCGTTCTAATGCGAATTTTATTATATAAATATTTTATGATTTAATATATAAAATATATATAATGTATAATTTTAATATTACTTTCAGCTCAAACATCAGTTCAAAGGATGACAAAAGAAATTAGTTGAAAATTTGCAATTCTCGATGATTGTTCAATGTAGCCTCTATTTATGAATATTTTGTGTAATCGTTGCTGAAAGGAATTAAAACTGCTAATTGCCTTTTGAGTTTCTTCAAAAACTTTTCTAAAGCTGACGTCTTTTCTTGCTTCCATTTTAATTAATGTGTGGGCGGTGTTAATAAAATTACAAACTTTTATGCGTATGATCTTATCAATATATATTTCACTACTAATATTGTTGAAATTTCAAATATTTGCATAAACTTCTGTGTCGGTTGATTGCTTTTATTGTCGCTGCTGGCACTACCTGGCAGAAAGACATATATTTATTACATATATTTGCATGGCATAAGTTTGTGCAAATATTCCCTACAAACCTCTCCTATCATATAATATCATATAAGTGATGAAACCTTTTGTATGTTGCTCATTCGGTTGTTGCAATTACTTTCATTCTAGTATTCTTTGATAAGGAGGAAACATGAAAATGCACTAAACTGTGGTATAAAATAACTGTAACTATATATACTAATAACAAGTAAAGTTAAACGGAAGAAATTCACACACACACATTTCTCTTCATGCAAGCATTCCTATTTGAGAGCATTTCTATATTACATTTTATAAATATATTAGTACGTATACACTCATACACATACAACAATAAAATCTCAGGTGAAAAAGTACACATTTTCCTATCTAATCACTTCCTCTTCCACTTGAGGGCAACTATTGTGATACTTTGTGTACACCATTTGCCTCAGATAGCGACTATCAAAAGTAAATTTACACGATGAGAAATAATTGAAGCAGTGAGAAGAGAAACAACACATTCTCATATCTAAAGCTGACGACGCTTTTAAAAATTTAAATTAAAGGGGCTCTGAAAATTATTAACATAATTTATTAACATCAATACATTTAAAAAATTTCTATGAAAATTAGAAAATTTTCAAAAATTTGAACTTAAATTATCCTAGAGAATAGCTCAAATCCTTATCCTTAATAGTTATAAAAAGTTAAGAAGATACCTTAAGTGCGGAAAAAATTATTTATAAATACGATATGAGCCCTAAATAGCGAAATTCCTCACTTTTAGAAAAAAGTTTTGTTTTAAGCATATCATAGAAATCAGAGAATTCTTAAAAGAACGTCGTTTTTATAACAATTTAAAAAGATGACATAAACCAAAAATTTCAGAATCTTCTTTGCTACTCAAAGTTGCAATTCGATCGAAATAATTTCACTTAAAAATTCTACTCCAAATGATTAATATTTTTTTCTTTCAGTGCAATTTTGTTTTTCGCCTGTCTTAAACTATTTTCTTATATGCATCTCAAAGCAAGATTACCTGCACGAATTTCACGAATAACCACAAATAGGCAAATACATACATATATTCATATGCAGATGTATATGCATACATTGTACATTTGTATTAGTTGCGGAAATACAATACCGCACCCATTCTCATGCCAACATATATATGTATGTGTATGTGTACTGTTGTTTTCTTTAGGACTTTTGTGGCAAATACCTGAATGGGAAATTGATATGTTATCTCATTGTTAGAGCGTAACTGACACAAAATGAATTGAACAGAGCAGCTTGAGGACTACAGCAAGAGGTTTCTAGAGGAGTGTGTGGTGGTACGATTAGAGACACACTGACAGCGTCGCTTCGTTTTTGAGCATATGTGCATAGAAATATCTGCGTGCATGTGAGTTTTTAGGTAAGTTGCAATGAGTTACTCTTTAGTATCAAATTCATTCATATTAACGACTATTACTTTGCATACATGCAGCTAGACTTTCTCTAACCCACTTCACTTCACTTTAGCTTACTTCACTCCAATTCAATAACCAAAAACTTCAAATACTATTCATGTTGCGACAATAATATATTGATATGACAATACGACAATGCATTTTGAACTTACAACAATAGTTGCAAGCAGAACCAAAGTATGGTGTAGAAGTGTTTGCTTGGTGGGGAGGGGAGGCTTAAGGAATGAATGTTTTAAAATCATTCGCGGTAAGTAATATATTATTTCATCGATGTTTGTTTTAGTGGTAGTGGATGTTAGTTAGATTACCTCCATAACATTTTTGAAGTGAAACTATTTTGGTCTTGACAGTAGAATCAATCGATTCGAATGGAACTTTTTTGATTAACTTTTTACGAGTATTATAAAAAAAACAAGATTCAAATTGAAAAAGATAACTTTTGCATTAAACGTTTAAATCAATATATATAAAAGAGAGTTGTTAGTTAATAAGCTCATTACTCAAAAATGCCTTGACCGATTATGATGATTCGCACCAATTTGGATTGGTATCCGGCCGGACAAGAATAATCACAAATACAAGTTCGATAAGTGGAGCAGAGCCCGCGGACTTATTCGAGAAAACCCGTAATTATTATTGGGTGTACTTGAGATACCTTTCTTACCAGGACCAGATAACGATCTTTTTGAAAAAAAAAATTATTTAAATTACGTTTATGGTTCAATTTGGTTGAATTTTTGAGGAAACAACTAATCTCTGACTACATCTGTACCTTGTCTCAATGAGTGGGTAATAAATTACTCAGCCGCTGTAATATTTAAAAGCCAAATTTTGAATACATGTAGAAATAAGTAGCTAGATCAATAATATTTGGAAATTTAATATTTCGCATTAGTTAAAGGTTCATTCTGACTTTTCGTTATACTGTATTTATCACCTCCTTTACAATACCAACTGTAAAATCTAATTTGAAAAATATACAGAAAGCCCCAATAACGAGGTGCAAGATCTTCTAGTAATTAATAAATGTTTTTTTCTTAAATGCCTATTTTAACTGTTTGAACGGGAACTGTGAAAAGTGTTCTTCATTTTAATAATACTATAATTTTAAAGTTGTTTGGAAATTTTGTACCAAAACGTGCTTGTGCTTTAAGCATACTAAGTGTACCAATTTATGGTTCAAGAAGGATTTAAATGTGTTAATAAACCGTAAGGCTTGTGCTTTTAAACTGTATAAAAAAACTAGCTTGCCTCTGTACTATATGAAACACTTTGAACTTAACAAGAAATGTTACAACGATTGTTTAATTAAGGTTAAAAGGAACATTGTAGGTAATCCTAAAATGTTTTATGATATCGGTAACTTCATAGGCAGAGTCTGATCGTTTCCGACCGCCATGAAATACAAAACTACTACATTAAGCGACTTTCATCATATCTCTAATATGCTTGCACAAGTATAATTACTCTATGAATTCACCTGGAAACAATTTTGTCTGTCAATAGATTTTTATCCTCAAACATGACATGATTCCAATTTCTTTCTCAAATATTGTGCAGATAATTTGTACCGGCCTTTGGCTAACCTATTTAATGTATCTCTAAAACAAGACAATTTCCCTTTGATATAGAAAAGTTCTTTTATAATTCCGTTGCATAAGAGTAGTAGTAGATCTTCGATTGAAAATTATAGAGCAATATCAAAGATATCTGGTATACCTCAACTCTTTGAAGCCATTATTACTGCCCATTAACTTTTTCCATATTTCCCTTAATTTCCAGTTCCGACCACGGGTTTTGCAAAGGGAAATCTGCTCTTACCAATTTGCCGGAATTTGTTACTTACGTTTCAAATGGATTTAGGGAAAATAAGAATACTGATGTTATACATACCGACTTTAGTAAAGCATTCGACAGAATAAATCATATACTACTTATAAAAAACAAACAGAACACTAAGAGTTTTATTTAATGATAGCTTTTCTGACATAATTGATGTATCATTCGGTGTTCTGCAAGGTAGCCACTTGGGACCCATTCTGTTCTTGTTATTTGTTAACGATTTGTCTTCAGTTGTAAAATATTTAAAGATTTTATTACACTCAGATGATGTAAAATCGAAAGCAGTCCTTTTTTGATAAACAAAGACCAAATTTTATCAGTCCCTAATCATTCAGATGGAGCGATCAGCTGGACGAGATATGCGACGCTAGTGATATAGTTTAACGTATAAAGGGACAGTGGCTTCGTAGGTTAAGTTATGCCACCCGAATAAGTAAAATCAATCCCGCATTGAAAGTATTCCATATGTGGAAAGGGATGAAAGTAAGTCAACTACTCCAATTTAAGGATTAAGTGGAAAAAGACCTGTGTTCACTAACAATGCCAGCATTGAAATCTAACACAGAATACTCTTTCGCGTGGACGACGTTGACATCCGATGAGAGTTTTCGAGAAAGGGTTAGCTGAATTTTTATAATCGGTTGCACATTGCCAACGGCTAATACAGCAGACGATAATCCATCCACCGCAACAAAATCCATTTTAAATGCGTTTCAGGGATTCGAATATCCATAAATATATATACAAAAGTTTCTAATTTTAAGGCGAAGCAGCCTTTGTTAATTTAGAAGATGTTGAATAGTTCATTCGAAGAATACCTACGATTAGACTTGATTATCGAGCAGAAGACATCTACAACCGATTAATAAGCTCTACTGCAAAATCCTTTTTTTTTTTTTTTGCAAAATCAATACACTTATTGCAGGCTTTACAAATATTTTAGGAAAAATTCTTGTAAACAAGTTAAATCCGAATAATACGTAACTGTTTTCGCAAACTGGGACTCGTTATTATTGGGCAGTTGAGTATTGACTCTGATGATGATTTGCCATTGGCCTAAAGAAAAAACGTTTTTTTAAATTATTTTCCCTGCCAGAGATGTACTAATAGTCAGAAAAGCAGGATTGTTTACTTTCATTGATATTGAATATTAATGTGTGCACCGGTACAAACAGGGTTGAATCGTTTGTGAATGAAGCACTAATTGATGACAGGAGCTACTGAGAAGGAGAAGAAGAATTAGAAAATGACTCAAAATACATATAAACATAAGATGAAGCTACATATAGGGATATTAAAGAAATTGCAACACTTTGTAAGATATAACTGACAAAACTTTGAGCAACTGAAAAATATTTAGTCAGTTTGTAAACCTTAACTTCTAATGCCGCAAGAAGTCAAAACACATCTAACAAAAATTACAATACTTTTACAGATAATAAAATATACATATATATATATATATATATTTGGCGCTTTGTAACCGCTGAAGCGATTTTCGGCCGATATACATATATTTACGCACATATTTTCAACATCACTAAATAAGCAAATTTATTTTAATTTCCACTATTGTTTATTAAGCGGACATCTCCTTTAACCGGACGGAAAGGCTGGTCCCGTCAGCATCCGCTTTTGGGTGTTTTCCCTATAGCGATACGAAAACAAAGGAAAAGGTTCCATTACACGCTTTGTACCCATCATATTTTTTAGCAGTATTCAGGAAGCTGTTGCTTTTAGATTGGTCATACATTTTACATTTAATATATTTGTTTTCAACCTGTAACCATGTATGTATGTTATATGTATGTAATTTTAAGCCATCGTCATATATTTTTGCATAGCGATTGATATGTGTATGCACAAAGTTAAATGAAAGAAACTTCATACAAAAAAATGGGAATAATGATAAAAAATAAAGACTACCAAGCGAACCAAATAACCAAACGCAATAATATGGCTCGCCGCATGTTGGTGACCTCAATTACTTTTTATGCATCCGTCAATTGTATACGTTTTTTTAACAATGAAAAAGGAATATTTAATAACATACAGCCTCACACCTTTGACTTTTTTGTATATATACTTTTACCATTTACATAATACTCCCATTTGTTTTGTTGTTGCTTCTGGCTCTTTCATCTCAACCATTAATTGAATTGTGTAATAAGTATTGCATAGTTATATGCTTTTACATTTTGTTACGCACACACACATATATATATATACCAGTGCAATTTAATCCTATAAAGGCTGTTGCTTGCACTATTTCAGTTTGAAGTGTCTACTTTTTGCCTTTTTGTGTGACAACACTGCACTTTTTTACAACCAATTTTGCATAAATAATTACTTGTAATTTAATTGTTGTCATCAACACTGTTATTGTTGATGCGTAAATGCAAGATTGATGTTTTGGTGCGCAATAATTTTTCCATAATTAATACTTGGTAATTGCATACAAGTTTAATTGCGCAGTAGGAGCACATTGAGTAGTATTGGAATAAAAGACTACTTCTCGTGAGTAAGCAACGGTATAGTTGCTCATACAATAAATTCTCTCATACAGTAGGAGATGAACAGTGGGAAGGCCAATATATTTTTTATGTATTGTGATTATTGATATTGATTATGATTTTTTATTAAGTGCCAAGAAAGATGAAGCGGTTAATAAATCTGTTTAAAAATGTAGTAGTTAAAAATCTGCATATATTTAGGAATGCAGACAAAAATGGCTTAATAAATAGCCGAACCGGGGCATAGAGCTATGAGATTTTTTTTTATTAAAAATATTAATTAACAATAAACTATGAAATAATATTTGTTGCTTTTTTATTATTATTCAAATTAAATTTTTAATTGGAAATAAGTGAAGATTCAAACAACTCTAATAACAACTTGGCTATATCTGTGTAATTTTTTTTTAAACCTAAACTATAAAAAAGAATTGGAACCAAAAATAGAAATTTATTCAGTTGGTCGGGCAAGATATTTTCAATGAGAGATAAGTGGCTTAATAGATTCATTACTACTATTCAATTTCTTTTTTATATGGCAACTCTATTTGAAAATTGGTTAATTTTAACGCACTTTGTAAATTTTCTTATTTAATTATTTTTTTAAATAGGTCGAAACTCTTTTCCTAGACGCAAAGATGTTCATAAATTCCTCGTCTATTAAATTACTATTTTTATGGTTAAATTACTATTTTTACGAAGGTGGCAGACAACTCTAATGGAAATATATAAAGGCGATTGAACTAAAAAAAACACTATTCCGAACATTTTTTTCTTTTTCAGCACACAGAATTGAGAAAACTAGAAATTTTGTATTTTATTATTTATCTCTTTTAATATAAAAATTATATAAATACTCCACAATCGCATGAAAAAGTGAGGCGTTTTTCAGAAGGCTTCAAGTGTGGAGTTTTTTACTGTAGATATGGGAAAGGGGAGGAGAGCATATTGTGCTTATGAAAGGAACACTTCTCCTACTTAAGTCAAGAAAATTAAACATCCGGAGATGACGAACCATTAATGACGATGGTAATTAATAACCAAGTGGCGAGAGCTGATGGATTACCGGCTGAGCTATTCAACCATGGCAGCGACTTACGAGGTATATAGGGCATATAATATGGTATGAAAAAAGCAGCCAA
Organism: Neoceratitis asiatica; assembly: GCA_030068015.2. Lineage (NCBI taxonomy): Eukaryota > Metazoa > Arthropoda > Insecta > Diptera > Tephritidae > Neoceratitis > Neoceratitis asiatica. Next base: position 76,798,030 of record CM061524.1, read on the forward strand.
CCGATTGTAAAATCTCCTCAGTTTTGCATATAGTTCTTATCAAACATACTATGTTAGACTTTGATGCCAACAGGCAATCCGTAAAAGGGCCTGACGAAAAAAGTGCTGCAAACTGGCGTTGAGCAACACTAATCTGCATTGAAAAGGACCTCCCCGATCCTTTCGATACCAAACGGCGTCTCAAACAAGCTGGTTCTCTGTCGTGTGACTGGAAATAATAAAAAAGCTGCAGGGCAGAATTGGGAAGGTGAAATCGTTTATAAGAGTGTACAGCTGCTTTCGTCTCCCGATGGTATTGATATAATTTGCCTCAACAACCGCAACTTTAGTTCTGTTTTTCCCATATTAGATAATTTAGTCTATCATATAAGTAGCATTAACGCCAACAACCATGTCAGCCTTGAAACCTAACGCAGAGTCACTTTTGCCAGGTGCTACTTTGGCCATTGAAACGTAAAGCATCGTCTCACAAACAAAGACCAAACTCTACAAGTCGCTCATCGTTCCTGTTTTACTTAATGGTGATGAAGCGTGAGAGCGTAGGATTGATGATTGGTGCCTCCAATCGAGCCAAGTAACTGAATTTGATTTACTTGAAATATGATACTTAGGTGGCTTTTTGCATCATTTCGGTCTTCCTTCTGCAGGGAATGCCAAAACCTCTGAGTGTATTTCTTATATGAAATAAAAGCTCCTCATAAAAATCCATCGGCTGTTCGGAGCCGGCTTAGAATTAAGGGGTTAGACCACTCTAGAGGCCACAAAATAAGTCTTTTGAGATTTTTTTTGGGAAAAGGCATTTATTATATATTAACTGCTTATAACTATTTTTCAAGAAAAGTTAATTTAAAAATGGCGGCTATACAGCGTTCTCCCTAAGATGTGTCCATTTTTTCGAGAACGATGACCGGACACACAGCTCCTGTAATTTTATTTTTTTTAGTAAGTTGTTGAAGGGTTTCCGCTTATTAATAGCAATAGCTGTAGAAGTACGTAGGATTTTTTCAATATATGCATATTTGACAAAATGGCGGGTCTCTAAAGGAAAAGATAACAATTTGACCTAAAAAACTGTTCGAAATTTGTTAAAAAAAAACTATGCAAGATAAAAAAATCCTACGTACTTCTGTGGATGTATTTCTGAAAACGTTGTCAAATTTTCAAGTGATTCGGTTGTAAATTGTTTGAGTTATGTTTCCGGCCCACTTGAAAAAAGCAGTTTTGAGATAAACACGTTTAAAGTTTTGAGTATGCCTTACTGACTGAAACAGACGCTTCAACTAGAGAACAAAAATGGGGCATTTAAAAATTTTCATCTGTCGTAATCTTTCGGGATAACATTCTTGAGACCATAATTTGAAAAAATCCATTTTCCGAGAATTCTAGAGTGGCCTAACCCTTTAACTGTAGACTCTTCCTTTTGTGGGCTTATCATCAAGACTTACACCACAAATTGGAGGAGGAGGGCGGCCAGTGCTCATTTTATGTATCTGTATTATGAATAGCTGAAAATTAACTTAAAATAATGTTCTGTGTGTATAAATCATTATTTTAATTCAGGGTAGACCCTTATTTACTTTTTTATTCACTTTGAAAGGAGATACAAATATTAAAAAAATTAAACCTAGAGGAAATGAACACATGCACATGATAGGGAAAGGATACAATACAAATCTGACGATGAATGTTTCAATTATTCGCAAGCAACTTCTTGTCGGTGATCCTAAAACCCGCTTCTTACATATATTTTATTTAATTTTTTGCTTTTTTAACATATATGAAATTCAAATATTGTGCTCATAACGTTTTCTATATTTTCGCATTTTTAAGTGAGGGAGCGCGGCGTCAAATCACCTCGCAACCGATTTGAAGTCGCTTTTTCTTGTGGGGAACAAGGCATCATATTCTTTGCCAAATTATGGTGCTTCGTGAGTAGCGATTGTATATACACATTATTTAATTTATATCATATTTTGCGATTCCTCCAGTTGATCCATAGAAGCTTGAGATTTTCTTCATATTTTGATTTCCAAATGGTGATTAATAAACATTTGCAATGAACTTATCAGCTCAAAATTCCTGAATGTTAATTTTAACTTGATAATAACACTGTGACACAAAATGAGGGTTCACCTCTCCGTAATTGATGAAGCCAAATGGAGACGAAACCTTATCCCTCCCATATAAAAACCTCATACTGGGTTTTTGGCCTATAGGTCTGGTTTCATTTTTATTTGTATTTAAAGTTGGCAACCCTGTGTATGAGAAACGTTGATTAAAACTTGATCAAATGAAGCAATTTTAGATGGGTTTTTCTGTATATCGCTTTTCTTTGGATCGAGGAACTCATTATTGACATTAACTTTTACCTAAATCTTGCGATAGGTGGCGCTGTCATACAATTTGTCTTATTTTTGATAGTTTTTCATGCAAAAATAGTATTAATATATGTAGTTTTTTTTTACCAATCACAATTTCTGTGAGTTTCGTGTCAGCTCTCTTGCAATACCACAGCAAAATAAATTCTAAAGATTTTGGTAGCATAAAGCGTCTTATAAAATAAATTTAAAATGAATAAATGTTTGCGAAAGTTAGCGCTTTATTGCTATGTTTGCGGTAAATTCAGCATAGCAACCAATCTGATTGGTATAAGTGTTAGTGCGAAAGAGTGGTATGAACATTATTTTGGGATGCCGGTTGTTCAAGACGTAAATTGGGCTCCCAAAGATATATGTAGAACCTGCTACGACGACTTACGTCTCTGGATTAAAGGAATAAAAAAATCGCTGAAGTTTGGTGTTCCGATGATTTGGACTGATTCAGGTAAGTTTATTTTATTTAATGTGTTGAATCTATGTACTCATTCAGAATGGTTGTGCATTCAGGTGAGCATAGTGAAGCGAGTTTTTATGTGAGTTTGAATGATGTAAATGGAAAAACTAAAAGATCGCGAAGATCAATGAAATATATTGGTGGCCTGTACCATTGCCACCAAGCCCTACTACGATTTCTATATGGACTGCGAACTTGCAAAACCAGTTACAGGATCCTGATTATGAAATATCTGAAGCTTCCAAAAATATGATACCAATATCTCAAAATTGGATGGATGACGTGGTAAAACATGTCAATTTATCAAAACGTGATGCAGAGTATATAGCACATAAGTTAAAACAAAATAATTTACTGACACCTGATGTTAAAGTTACTGGTTACCGTCATCGCCAAGCAAAATTTCAGCCATTTTTCTCAGCCAATGAAGAAACCACCTTCGTTTTCTGTAACGATATTGAAAAACTTATTGCAGAAATGGGTATGACTTATATTCTCCACGAATGGAGGTTATTTATTGATTCATCCAAAACTAGTATGAAAGCAGTTTTGCTGTACTACAACAACAAGAAACCTAGCATTCCGATAGCATACAATTTGAACACTAAAGAAACGTACGAATCTGTGAGGCATCTACTAGAAGCAATAAACTATGAAAGCCATAAATGGCGTATATGTTGTGATTTGAAAATGGTAGCTCTGCTTTGTGGATTACAAGGTGGATATACGAAGAATATGTGTTTTATATGTTTGTGGAATACACTTTATAAAGGGAACCAATACCAAAAACATGACTGGGAGAACAGAGAAGATTTAGTTATTGGATCAGATAATGTAATACACACGTCCCTTGTTCCAATTGAAAAAGTGTTGCTACCTCCACTACATATCAAATTGGGTAGTTTTAAAAATTTTGTAAAAGCACTTCCTGCAGATGGACCAGCTTTTATTACACTAAGGTCAATAGTTTTTCATGCAAAAATAGTATTAATATATGTAGTTTTTTTTTACCAATCACAATTTCTGTGAGTTTCGTGTCAGCTCTCTTGCAATGCCACAGCAAAATAAATTCTGAAGATTTTGGTAGCATAAAGCGTCTTATAAAATAAATTTAAAATGAATAAATGTTTGCGAAAGTTAGCGCTTTTTGCTATGTTTGCGGTAAATTCAGCATATCAACCAATCTGATTGGTATAAGTGTTAGTGCGAAAGAGTGGTATGAACATTATTTTGGGATGCCGCTTGTTCAAAACGTAAATTGGGCTCCCAAAGATATATGTAGAACCGGCTACGACGACTTACGTCTCTGGGTTAAAGGAATAAAAAAATCGCTGAAGTTTGGTGTTCCGATGATTTGGACTGATTCAGGTAAGTTTATTTTATTTAATGTGTTGAATCTATGTGCTCATTCAGAATGGTTGTGCATTCAAGTGAACATAGTGAAGCGAGTTGTTATGTGTGTTTGAATGATGTAAATGGAAAAACTAAAAGATCGCGAAGAACAATGAAATATATTGGAACAGATTATATAAGCTTGCCATTATCGCATTCAGATGCTATTCCTGTACCACGGCCACCAAGCTCTACTACGATTTCTATATGGACTGCGAACTTGCAAAACCAGTTGCAGGATCCTGATTATGAAATAATGAAGCTTCCGAAAATATGATACCAATATCTCAAGATTGGATGGATGACATGGTAAAACATGTCAATTTATCAAAACGTGATGAAGAGTATATAGCACATAAGTTAAAACAAAATAATTTACTGACACCTGATGTTAAAGTTACTGGTTACCGTCATCGCCAAGCAAAATTTCAGCCATTTTTCTCAGCCAATGAAGAAAACACCTTCGTTTTCTGTAACGATATTGAAAAACTTATTGCAGAAATGGGTATGACTTATATTCTCCACGAATGGAGGTTATTTATTGATTCATCCAAAACTAGTATGAAAGCAGTTTTGCTGTACTACAACAACAAGAAACCTAGCGTTCCGATAGCATACAATTTGAACACTAAAGAAACGTACGAATCTGTGAAGCATCTACTAGAAGCAATAAACTAAACTATGAAAGCCATAAATGGCGTATATGTTGCGATTTGAAAATGGTAGCTCTGCTTTGTGGATTACAAGGTGGATATACGAAGAATATGTGTTTTATATGTTTGTGGAATACACCTTATAAAGGGAACCAATACCAAAAACATGGCTGGGAGAACAGAGAAGATTTAGTTGTTGGATCAGATAATGTAATACACACGTCCCTTGTTCCAATTGAAAAAGTGTTGCTACTTCCACTACATATCAAATTGGGTATTTTAAAAATTTTGTAAAACCACTTCCTGCAGATAGACCAGCTTTTATTACACTAAGGTCAATATTTCCACGACTTAGTGCAAACAAAGTAAAAGAAGGTATTTTATATTTACATATAAAATAAGATTTTTTAAGATTTATGTAATTGCTATATCGTTTTACAGGTATGTTTAATGGTCCAGACATAAGAAAATTAAATGAAGATGAGCTAAATGCCTGGAATACCATAAAAGACGTAATAGCTAATGTTCTCGATAAAAATCGTGCCACGAACATCAGAGAAAAAGTAGATCATCTCCTGAATATGTTTGAGAAGCTCGGTGTACATATGAGTTTGAAGGTACATTTTCTCCATCACCATATAGATTGGTTTGAACACCAAATCACAACCGAATCGGATGAACAAGGCGAACGTTTTCATCAGGTCGCTTTAACAATGGAGACACGGTATAGGGGGGGGGGGGGGGAAACGAATACCAATGTTAGCAGATCTATGCTGGTGGCTAACGAGAAATGAAGAAGGCAATACCGACGAGGAAGAGGAGGAATTAAACTTACCGCCTTCAAAAAGATTCAAGTTTTAGTTTTTAAGCACCGTTATTTTTGTAAGCGTTTTATGGCATATTTTTTCAAAATCTGACATTTTTTATTAATTTAATTCTTAACAGAAATATTACTTTGTACGTATACTTAATTTTTTATTTCAAACTTTTCACGCCTACATATGTGTATATGTATACTATTTATCATCTTTTTTGTGTGCCAAATATAGTGTAATGTTCCTTTTTATATGTATCATATACGATCATTTCTACAATAAAACTAAAAATATTATTTTTCATGAAAAATAAGACAAATTGTATGACAGCGCCACCTATCGTAAGATTTAGGTAAAAGTTAATGTCAAAAATGAGTTCCTCGATCCAAAAAAAAGCGACATACAAAAAACCCATCTAAGATTGCTTCATTTGATAAAAATGAAACCAGACCTATAGGCCAAAAACCCGGTATGTAGTTTTGATAAGGGCGGGGTAAAGTTTCGTCTCCAATTGGTTTCATCAATTACGTAGAATCTTGTTGCGCAGTGTAATTATCAAACCATTTTAAATTTCTTCGCTGAAATTGTGCTCAAAAATCCTCTCATTTAGTTTCTAAATAATCATATTTAATAAAGGTGAATAAGTTTTATATCCTTTGTACTTATCAAGTGTATATCTTTTGATGATTGACCAGAGGAACAGTCGAAAATTTATAAAAGAGATTCAGTGATACTAGTTTTTTAGATTTTGAATTTTAACGATTAATAAAAGTCAGCCACAGGAGAAATATTAATTAATTATTTATCCGATTTTCCTAAATGGTTAAAGGATCTCACATAATTTAGAATATATTACATATAACACCTAAAGCAGATTTTATACACTTTGGTCAAATGAGAGAAGAAAGACGAATTAAAACTTTTTTTAACACCTAGTTTGTTAATGTATAAATATATACGAGTAAACGCAAAAGAAATAGAAGAAATGCGAAAATATTGAATGATATTTACTGTTAGTTAATGCGATAAGTAGAAAAAAGTAGCCTAGTTGAAGAGTTAAGCAGTGAAAGCTTTCAAGCGAAGTATATGTATGTGACTGTGTGGAAGAAAAAGTCAGCACGCCTTTAAGTATGCTTGCTTAATAATAAATAACAACAAGCAGAGTGAACTTAAAACTAGTACATACTTTCAATACTATAGATATATACTTGTATATTAAATAATTTTGAGCAGATAAACACACAAGTAGAAAGATAAATACATTAAATTTTGAAATATTCGCAGATAAGCTTTTCATAATTACTGCAAGAAAATTTTGGTTTAAACAAAATTCAATTATGGTGTTTTTTATTCATTATTCCATTGTATGTGTGTTGTGTTGAGCGCGCACACCCGGCAATCAGTATGCATACCCACACTTACACACATAACGTTTGTTGCTAAAGAAACATACACAAATTCAGAATTTGCCATTTTTACACATCATTTTTTGTGTGTGCTTTTTCATATTTGTTTTTTTTTTTGCTTCTCTTTAAGGGGCCCAACATCAACATTACGATATTTTTCATTACATAAATTACATTTATAGTAGTAGGCAGTGGACGTTTAACGACACAACATACAAAAAATACACACACACAATAGCGAGCGATTTTTTCGTGTAATTTATTATTATTATTAATTTTGCTACTTTAAGCACGGCGTTGCATACTTATAAATTTCTTTTTTATTGGATACACTAAATATATATAGCTAACAATAACAACAATATAAAAGAAAATTATAAAGGCAAGAGACAGTGAAGTTTAAAAGAAAGCAATATGAAAATAAGAATATATGAACGGAATTACAATAAAAAAATTTAAGATATCAATAAATTAAAAAAAATTATTTAGAGAAAATTTGCCAATGTGCCCTGAATTATGCAATATATATTCCAGTTTGTAAGAAAATGTCAAGTAGATTTTAGAGCTGCAGTAATTGTATCATATAATTTTAGAAATATCGATCAGATTTTGTAAAGCATCACATATATTCTAGACGCAATTTCTGTTAAAGTTAGTTGTGGAAAGCAATTGTAAAAAAAAAATCAATTTAATTTTAAAATGTTGTGCTTTAGAAATTTTAATATATAATTTATTTTAAAGGAGCCTTACCGTATAATATTTAATAAAACCATAAAATGCTATTTTATTTAAATATATTTAAAATGGATGATTTTTCCTCAAAAATACAAATTGGAATAGTTTTTCGATTCTAAATTTTATAAACGTAAATATAATTAAAATATAATTAAAATTTAATTAAAAAGTTATAGCAAGTACTTTTCGCTGCTAGATTTACAAAACCAAGGCTTTTCAAAATTTGTTTTCTTTCAATACCTTTTATGAACTTGAATTGAAATAAATATTAATTAAAATAATTAACTAAATTAATTATTAATTAATCGAAAATAAAGATTACAACAAAGTGACACAACCTCAAAAAAGCAAAATTTAAGCAAAACAAACACAGTGTAACCCAAAATACAAGCACGCAGAAACACAAAAAGTAGGCAAAAACTATACGTTTGGCATAACCTTGCATATTTTCAGGCGTTTGCGCTACTACTTAACACACATTAATATTGACGATGTTTGCAGACATATATTTATTTTTGATAAGCATCTCTTAACATCTTCGTGTGATTGATTGACTGATTAATTGAATGAATGAATGTTGCTTGTACTTGTAGTAGTAGTAGTTTTTGTTGTTTTTGCATTAACAAAACTTACCCATTCGGACATTTCGTGCGTATCAGCATTTCGATGATGATAATTTAATATTAAAATCGTTGACACAACGGATGAAGCTACCATAAACATTATGCAATTGAAATATGTACCTGTTGGTTGGTTGGGCGTGTGAGTTTTTTTTTTCATTTTTTCATAATTTTTTATATGTTAATTTGTTGTTTGTTTCGGATATGAAATTTATAGTTGTTAGAAAGAGTGTAGAAAGTTTTTTCCCGAAAGTTGGTGGTTTGCATAATTTTTGTTTATTTAAGTGCAAAACAAAAAATTTAGAAAATTATTAAATATTTTTGAAAAAAGTTTTTTATTATTTTAATAACGCAATTAAAATTGTTTGTAATAAAAATTAAATTTTAATTTACATTTTAAAGATGTTTCGTTAAAAATGTCAGTATTGTTAAAATCAAATGTTGTATTTCAATTTATAAAACAATAAGTGTTGCATGTTTTTCAACACCCGATAAGTATTTTGAAAATAAAATACAGTAGATTTGAATAAAATTTGCGTTTACATTAAAATATGCATTGCGTTAATTATTTATTTTTATTTAATGGTGACGGAATATTGATTAGCATTCATTGGTCGTGGTATGGTTATGGTAGTGGCAGTGGTTTTAGGGGTCACAAGTTTATTTTTAGTTTTTAAGCGTAGAAATGAAGTAGAAAGAAGAATATAGAAAAAAGTATATACAAAAATTTTACATTAGTAGAGCAAATTACAGAATTTTTTTTTAGTTGTTTTTCGTTTTCAAATTTTACTTTCGCAACAAATTTTTATACGATAATTCAATTAATATGAAGGTTTGAATGTATATCTAACGGTAATAAAACATATATGAGGGTGAGTTAAATTATCAGATTTGTTTTCAAATAAATATTTCTCAAACGTAATCAGTAATTTTTAGTTTTTAAATACATAAATTGGTTTTAATATTTTCAAGATAGTTATTTATAGAATCATGTTGGAAAAGTAGTACTATAGATTTTAGAACAAAGTAGTATATAGCAGCTGTAAGATTAAGTTTTTTTAATAGTTATATGTATAAACAATTACTATTACATAAAATAGTACATAACAACATTTTCGTCGTTTAATGTGTTTTAATAAAAAGCATTACTTTTTTTATTTAAAGTATTTATTTATTTATTTCGTACTGCACTCTCTATATAAATTTTGTAAATTTGGCTTCCAAATTCAATTTTCAATTGCGTTTTGTTTTTTTAGCATTTAAATTCGACATTGGAAAGTTTGCTATAACAGAGGACTATAGTTTGGTATAGATGAGGACTATAGTTTTGTATAGAAGAAATATCAATCTTATATGTAGTGAAACTTGGATTTCGAGAGACACGAAATTGGTCGTAAAAGTAAGGAAGAGCAAATAAACTGTAAAAAGTAGCAACGAAGGGGCAATTTCCATTATATTTCAATACTTCCATAAAGCCGAATTCGTTCAACGGCAAGAAGTGTTATTGGCCAACTTTTGAAATAAAATTTAAAAAATGTTGTAAGGCTCCCTCCCGAAAACCCGAGGGCTACTCACAACACGATAGCGCAAACAAACTTATACTCTCTAGTTCACTGTATAAGTTAGTAGGCATATACTCGTACATTAGAAGATAAAAAACTTCCAGTAACTGCAGAACAGCAACAGTAAATCTACCTTTCCAGATATAGTAATATATACAGGACAAATTGTTGTAGGGGGATGATGAGATCAAGCCATTCCACTGCTTCAGTTGAAAATGTGAGAGAGTATTTATTTACCAACGAATACACAAGTAAAAAATTTGCGCTGTGTTTCCAGAGACTAAATAGGTATCTTGGCAGTGTTTTCTACAAAAATACAGCACAGTCATATTTTTACGCTCTTTGTGTTTAACTGTGTAAAGAGGTTGTAAGATTATTGTTATTGCAATAAACCTAATGACCGCAATAGCCGAGTGGTTAGCATTGCGTATTGCTCTTCGGAGGGCCTGGGTTCGAGTCCAGGTTGGAGCAACATCCAAAATTATAGAAAATTAATTTTTCTAATTACGGTCGCCCCAAGGAGGGAATGTCAAGACCTCCGAGTGTATTTCTTACATGAAATAAAAAGCTCCTTAAAAAATTCATGGGTAGCTCGGAGGCGGCTAGAAAAAACTGTAGGTCCCTCCATTTTTTGGTAAGAACAGCAAGACGCAAAACCACAAATTGGAGGAGGAGCTCGATCGAAAATTGCTTCAGAGGTTATAAATTGCCAAATATATATATATAAAGCCTAATGAATTGGTTTGTTGGATGTGAATTGGTTTGTTGGATGTGAACTATAGTATCAGATATCCAGGCTGTTATATTTTACTTGCAATATTTAATGTCAAAATATTTAATGTCAAAAGAGAAATTATGGTCTGATGGACTTGAGAACTTCTAACTGAACCCACATAACGTGCTCTACTTCTAATTCCCCTGTATTTATGATAATATCATACAATTGAATTGCAGAGAAATAAACCTTTACAGATCTCTACAAAGGAATTTTCTACGCACAAATTACTAACTACTAAATTTGACTTTTTGCGAGACTATACCCGATCCCCATTCTTGCATCCTAATCACATACTTTGGAAACGTAATCAACCCTTACAATATTAAGTAACCAACCCTGGGCGACGGTTAAAGGAGAAGGAGGTTTTGTGAAGCTACTTCAAAATATTCGCATTTTGCAGCGTCGTTCAGTGAAGGTCTTGAAACAAGTTGATGTCAAGTAATAATCAGCTTGAATAAATATGTTAATGCAGATTCGGATGATACCATCCAATGTTGATCACGATTATGGCAAACATATATCATGATTTAAGATAATCCACCTGGAACACATTTCGCTAAATAAGGATGACTTCACCGCATTGAACCGACCTGCGGGGTAGGGCTTCAAGAATTTAACTGAGATAAGGCATGGCTGTCAAAGGAGGCGAATATAGTCCAATAGTTTCGTGGCAGTCGGGTCTTTAAACCGCAACGACACGGATTTTTATCCGGCTAAGGACTGTCACCCCCGAACAAAAACAAAAAGGCGCATTGCACGGGACGAATACAAAAGCGGCCATATAAAGAGTGCAAATTTGGCGCCGGTTTTATGGAAGGAGAGACTCAGTCGTCGAGTAATATTGTTCACACTGGTGCACAAACGTCTTGCCAAAATCAGCATTAAAGTGAAATTTTCAAAATATCGCTTATTTATTCCTATAGCTTGAAGGAAGGGAAAGCTGATATAATATCGTAATTGTGATTAGTTATTTTAACACAAGTGTGGGCAAGGAAAGTATATCCGGTAAAATAATCTTCACGATGAAGCATTCTTAAATGGGCTCAGGCTAATGGACTCAAAAAATGATCTTACTTAGAATCGCAATCCGGTATATAAGAATTAATTTTTTATAATGAAGGCTGTCTCCGGATCGAGGAACTCGTAACCAAATCGACCATGTTATGAGAGGCGGAAGATATGTCATATGTGTTCTCAGGAAAATTCGCTTGTCAAAAAATTCAAGGATGTTTGGATATCGAGAAGCTGCACTTACAACTCATGAACAACTCGGTATAATACAAATGTGCGACGGCATTTCGTCGCTATGCTTGAATTTGGTATTTGCGTAAAACGTATACGTCTTGGAACACTGATGCTAGACAATACCAGTCGCGCGGACAGAATGGTGGTGAGTGTCTCCGAGTCATTAGATACTTAACAAGGTTTTATTGTGATATATTTATGTGTTATTAACGTAATACACGTAGTAGAGAAAATATTACGAGCTGCAGAGTTAAAAAGTGGAGGAGAGTGTACAAAGTAAATAAACTGTAAGACTTCTACTAAGCTGGAACGATTAGTTGGAGAAGGTTCTATCTTAACTTGGTGTCTACAATCGGCGCCGAATGTCAAAATGAACAATCGACTGGCGTGCTGTTGTTAACACCGCTATAATCTGGTAAACGGTTACCGCGCCAATAAAGAAAAAAAAATAAAGAAATTTACGGTCAAGCAATTTCATTTTGAGTTTTCCAGATAAATCTGTTTTTGTTACAGTCGGGGCTCACAATTGGATTCAATCCAATATTATGTAGAAGGCAATTAATTCAACCACTAAGCAGGCAAACATATTTCACAGAAAGAGAAGTGCAAAGCTCAACCAGACATTTACGTTCCTCCCATCCATAAAGGGCACGGAGTAACCCCGATCACCTACGTCTTCAAACCGCATATAAAATTAAGCGCCATGAACTTAACAAGGCAATCCAGAAAAGTAAGCATGAAGCATTCCAGGAACTGATAAGAGACATTGATGAAAACCCCTGGGGTAGTGGATACAACATCGTCCTAAAAAAGTTGAAAGCAAGGAACGCCAAGCAACCAATGTGTCCCCGAATAATGAAGCACATAGTCGCAGGACTTTTCCCGAGGCACGAGGAATACAGTACATCACATGAAGTGGAAGTTGATATTGCCGAAATTCCACCGATTAGCAAAGCAGAGGTACTCGCAGCAGTGGCGAAGATTAAGACAAAAAAGTCTCCAGGCCTTGATGGAGTCCCAAAAGATGTTCTCGTACACATTGTTAAGAAACGGCCAGAACTTTTCAGCGAGTTGTACATGAAGTGCGAGTTGTACAAGAAGGTATTTTTCCAATAAAATGGAAGCGCCAGCGACTAGTCCTGCTACCTAAAGGTAACAAACCCCCAGAAGAGCCGTCATCACACAGGCCTTTGTGCATGCTAGATACAGCACGCAAATTATTTGAGTCCGTCCTATGCGCTCGACTACAAGAGATTACGGAAGGTGGCTATGGCCTCTCGAGGTGGCAATATGGTTTCCGAAAAAAGCGCTCAACAATTTACTCCGTAGCCACTGTCTGCAATATTGCCCGTAAAGCCCTTGAAGGCAAAAGATGGTTCGAAGGCTGCAAGCAGTACTGCGCCATAGTTACGTTAGATGTGAAAAATTCTTTCAACTCTGCTAACTGGGGCGAAATAATAACAGCAACAAAAAACATGAACATCCCGAACTATCTAATACGCATAATTATGAGCTATTTCAGTGAAAGAGTACTGCTATATGATACAAACGAAGGCCCGATGAAGTATACAATAACAGCAGGCGTTCCACAAGGGTCGGTCCTCGGTCCACTCCTGTGGAACATAATGTACGATGGCATTTTTAAAATAAGGAAACCGGATGGTGTATCTATCGTTGGCTACGCTGATGATATAGCTATTGTAGTGGTAGCAAAACACCTGACTGATGTATCACGCATATGCAATGAAACCATAGTATACGTGAAAACATGGCTTTCAACAGCAGGCCTGGAGGTAGCAGACCACAAAACGGAGGCGTTGCTAATGACTAGTCGCAAAAAGGTTGAGGGGATACAAGTAAGAGTAGGAGGCTGCACGATAGAATCTAGCCCAGCCGTTAAATATCTAGGAGTTGTTCTTGATCGCCGGCTGGACTTCAAAGAACATCTGAAATACTCCAGCGAGAAAGCGAGCAAAGTCGGTACAGCTATCACGAGACTCATGCCAAATGTGGGAGGCCCAAGACAACAGAGAAGGAAACTGCTTGCGAGTGTCATTTCATCTATTTTGATGTATGCGGCACCAATCTGGGCTCAAGCCACGATGATAACTGCGTACCTGAGAGCACCAGCCTCGGTACATAGATTGGCATCATTAAGGGTTTGTTGTGCCTACCGGACTGTATCGGACGATGTCGCAAATCTGCTGGCTGGAAGATGTCCGATAGATATAGCAGCCAAAGAGGCGACAGAAACTAAGCGCAATCCAAGTAATCGCAAAGAAATTATGAAACAGAGCATGAATGAATGGCAACAACGGTGGTTCTCGTCACCAAAGGGAAAATGGACGAAGATGCTGATCCCAAGTGTACGCAATTGGGTAGAAAGACAGCACGTTGAAACAAACTACTACCTCACCCAGTTCCTCACCGGACATGGCTGCTTCCGCGAATACCTACACAAGTATACGCACGCAGACCATCCCTACTGTTTGCACTGCCGTGATAAAATGGAAAACGCAGAGCCCATTCTTTTATACTGCGACAGGTTTAAAGAAGAGCGCAAACAGCTAAGTCATTGCATAGGAGGCACATTGACTCCAGAAAATCTGTTGAAGGCAATGCTATCCGAAAAAGATACATGAACGAAGTGCGCAAATATCATCACTGAGATAATGAAGCGTCTCAGGCAAGAAGAGCGCAGGGCGCGCCGCGAAATCGCACGTTGAGTGACGGTACAGAATAACGTCCAATGCCTGCCGCGCGAAGTAATATCGGAATGGATAGTCCCGTGGGGGTCCCACAGGCCCAGCGTACGAAGGAGGCTGGGTTTAGTCCGCAGGTGCCAGGAAGCAAATCGGGCATGCGGGTAGTACGGGTTACTCGTATCTATGAAGTTTCCTTGCCTACCCGGTCGTAACCAAAAAAAAAAAAAAAATAAATAAATAAAAAAATCCATACTATCCGACTGTAAGAGAATTTTTCCCAGTAACGGCGTAGCTTGGAACGGCGAAATGTTCCCACTAACGGTGGTACGGTGTATTCTTTTACTAATATGATAACATTTCATTTACGTGTTGCTCTCATAGGATAAGTTGTAGGTCGTTATGTTTTTGGCTAGTTCGGCTATAAAAAGTGAGTTCTAACACAACCTTCCACAAAAAAACAATAATTGTCGAATTTAAATGCCACAAATATATGTATGTATGTATATAACAATTTGGTCAAAGTTGCACAAACAATTTTCCTGTCTAAAAAATGTTTAATAACATTTTATTTTATTTTTATTATAATTTATTTTTAAGAGTATACGATTAAGTATAAGAGTTTAAATTTAAATTTAAAAATTTTAAACACACATTAATATTATTCGCAAATTCAAATATTCATAAAAAACGTGCGAAAAAATACAAAATGTGCAATTCTGCATGAAAATCGAATTAAAAATTGTAATGCACAAAAAAGTTATATGGATGCAAGTGAATAATGAATAACTTTTTTCAATATTTTTTGTCCCCTAACAAAATGAAGTTATACAAATATGTTAAAAATTAAAAAAGCGATGTTGTTAGCAGATTATTTCATTATTTTAGAGTTATGAGTTGAAATTAATTAAACTGCATGAATAAATTTGAATAAAATTTTTTGTTTGTTTATGTTTTGAATTTTTTTTAATTTTCATTGTTTCTCCAACTATAAAATGGTGGTGCATATTAATTAACAGTTATGGTTTTAAATAAAAAGCGCATATAATTGCAACTTATTATTATATTGTAGTTTATTTTATTATTTAACTTACAACAGCGTTTTTGTGTGGCACGTAGCAAGCTTAACGGTGTTATTTTATTTAACTTTTATTCAATTTATTAGTTTATTATGTATGCGTTAAACTTGAAACGGTCACACAAAATAAAATTTGTTAGCTGCTGTTTGCTTTTAAGCTATAGTTGCTAAAAGCTTTAACTTTTTAACGTGTCAAAGTTTTAATATTATAAAATCATCGATAGTTTTTAATACTTTTTTTTAATTTTATGATTGAAATGCTTGATAAGGCATCAAAAGACAGATATGAATATATATTTTAGTATATTCTCAGCTAAAAACAGCAAACACGAAAATAAAATACAACGACAAAACTACAGCGGGAACGATAGTGAACGATATAATAAAATGTTTTGGTAAACGTATATATGTGTATGGAAATGTATTATTTAACTAATATGATACTCATTATGTTTTCTTAATGATTTTGAATGGTGATGCTTATATATTTAAAATTATCCTTTTTAATTTATTTATAACTATTTTTATTTAATTATTTATGTTATATTTCACTTAAATTATGTTAAGTTGAAGCTTTTTAAATGCTTGACAGTAACTTCTAGTTCATTAACTATTTAATGATAAGAATTAATTTTTTTTTTGATTATTTATATTTTTATTATTATTTTTCTTCTTTTTTATTTAACTTAAACGCAAATTTGTAGTTAAAATTTTATAAATTTTAATTTTTATTTTCTTTAATATATTTAATTGATATCTTCTTTATTATTATATAAACTTCTTACTTTAAGGTTGGTACGCACCTGAAATGAAAAGCCAAAATTCTATTTAAACAAAGATCACAAAAATTTTGCGTTGAATATATTATTTTTTTAAAAAAAAAACTCCATTTCCTCTACCCTATTTCTAAGGTTTTTAAACAAAAATGAAAGCACGTAACACAGCTTTCGAGCGAAATAATTAATTGTTTCTATGCTTATATATCACTTATATTTTATATAATGCAATTGGTTCTAAGTTTGTGAATCACTTTTCTTAAAGTCCCATACAACTCTGTAATAATCTTTGTATATGCCAATATTTATGTTCTCATTGTTCGAATCCTCTCATTTTGTTATATCGAATGTTCTTTCATTTCTTGTAAAGGTGAATGTTATTTTTCGAAAATTATATAGCCTCAGCCAAATGATAATTCGGAGAATATTTCGCCATTTACATTTTCAGTTTTAATCAACACTAATCTTACATATAATTCGCTACAAACAAGAAGATGGCTACTCTTCAAAAATATTAAAGCAAGCGGCAAAAAAAGAGGTTATGTAAAATTATAAGATTTTTCATAACTTTCTGCAATTTTTATTTACTTTTTAGCAATGGATAACATTAGTATACATAATCAGCGACAGAATTTTATCACGCTCTAATCATTTTCCTTGTTTTTTATTTATTTATTTATTTATTTACGTTTACATATCTTCTCCTTCTGAAAATGGCTATTCACAGTATTTCGAGCCTACTAAATGTTCACATTAATGAAACATATATAGATTTTGCGATCTTTTTTGCTTGAGTTGTGTACCAACGTTTAGTAATAATTTTTTTTTTTTTGATATGTAGTTTAATTAATTAATTTTTATTTAGTATTTTTTATTATTTAATTTTTATATATCATTAATCAATTCATTTTACATTTTAATAATTGTGAATTTTGTAGGCTTTGTGTATGTTTTTGCAATTTTTATTGTTCTTGTTTTTTATTTTCATCTTCATTATATTCTCTAAAATTTATTAAACTATTTATTATCATATTTTAAGCAAGTAAATCTTTAGGAGTGTTAGTATGTAATGCGGTAGATTGTGGTTTTTTTAACTTCTGAGAACTAAACAAATATATTTGAATTTATTCAGATTATATTAGTACATTTATAACTTTTTTTCTTTTTTCAAAATAAGAACACATATTACATTAATTATTATAGTAACTTAGCATTTTAGGAATGCACACACAGCGAACACACATATATAACATATATTGGAATAAAATTTTGTAGCTTACCTAAAAGTGGCACGGCATCAGAAGTTGCTGGCATTGTTTCAGCCACCATATTGAGGAAGACAGTGAGCGAGAGTAGAATAGTGACACCTGTGGAAAATAGAAATGTTTATGGGTTATAGTATATATGTACTTGTATATATATTACCTAAAAAACTTAAATTATATCTCATCTATCTATCAAGAATAATAACAAAGCTTAGTCGATTTCGAGAGCTCCTAAAAATGAAGAATTATGTCATTATACTACCACTTTTGATTTTTAGGACATGAAAATTCACCTGAACTTCATTTTAATACACCCGCATTAATACACACTCATATACAAATATACACATAGCACATCCAGAACATTTTATTTCACTTTTCTTAGATAAAATAGCAAACATACTTTTGCCAAGTTTAAATCACTATTTAACTTTTCTTGTATTTACATTGCAAGGTTTGGCAATGAATGGAACCAGCAGAAGGTGTACTCGTAGATAAGCAGGTCTATCACTGCAAGACTATTTGCAATGCGGTAATGAGGTGTGATTGTGTGGCTGTGGTTGTAGGAGATATTTACACTTCATTTAAACTTTGTGGTCAGCAAAATGACATATTTCAATAAGAAGAAGCATATATATAATTAACATGCTGGTTGCTATGTGCATACAAATGCATATATATTTTTAACCAGTAGCATATTCCTACATATACATATGTGTATGCATTTACTTATTGTTAGCCATTAGCTTTACACAAATGTGGGGTTTGTTTCTTACAATTAAATACATATGTCACATATATATTTATTACATGTCTCTGCATTTCTCTTGCCAAAAACACAATTGCATCTACACATCGCCATGCGGGCAATTCATCATTCGTCCTCGGAGTGTTGTAATTTTAAATAAGTGTCAATATTTGCACACCAACCATCATACATACTCACACACAAATATTATGGTTCCTAAGCAAATTACCAAAATTTGGAAATTTCATATACAGTGGCGGACAAAAGTCTACATACACCCCCTGTTTTCGTTAAATTGAAAGTCCAAAAGGTTTTTTGAAAAATTTAACCATTACAGTTTATTTCAAATATTTCCCCTTATCATAAAAAACCAACAACAATAATTTTCTAACATAAAATAGTGGAGCTATGATAAAAGAAGTGTAAATCCAATGACAAAAGTCTATAAACACTACGTACATAACTTTTCTTAGCGCAAAAACTTTGATTAATATCAGGTAACCTGTTCTTTTTATCATTTAGTTGGTTCACCGTTTGCATCAATAACAGCTTGAAGCCGACGAGACATCGAAGCTACTAAATTTATCAATTTTGAGGTAGTAATACTATCCCAAGCGTCAATAAGGCGTTCTTTGAGTAATGCTGAGCTGGAAAACTGTTTTCTAATTTTTCGCTGAAAATATCTTCCAGATATATTCAATAACATTCAAATCTGGGCTTTCAGATGGTGTGTGCGTGACTTGGAGCATGATCAAATAAACAATCCTTAACAATATGGATCGTGTGCTTTGGATGGTTATCCTGTCCAAAGATCCAGCCTGCGCCAAGCTCCTATCTGTCCACCGAAGGCTTCAGATTAGCTTCTTATGACTTATAATTCAACCGATCCATATTACACCCAATAAAAACAAGCTTTCCAACTCCAGATGCCGCAACCGCTCCCCAAACTATTACGTTGTCGCCACCATGCTTCACTGTTGATACTATATTTTTGGAGTTAAGTGCAGTGTTTTCTTTTCTCCAAATTTTTGCTTTTCCATCGCTACCAAATATATTGAACTTCGATTTGTCTGCAATCAAGACTTTTTGCCAAAAATTCATTCCCTTGTCTAAATGTGCTTTAGCGAACTCCAAGCGAACTCCACGATTTTTTTTTTTAGAAATAAGAAGCTTTTTACATGGCATTCTACTGTGGAAGCCGTTCGTTCAGAGCTCGTCGAATTGTTCTTAAATGGGCACACTTTCTTGATGGGTTTGCGATGTTTTCGATTAATTTTGGGGCAGTAACTTTATCAGTTTATTCGGGTGGCCAACACGCGGATATTTTTCGGTGGATCAATTTTTTTTAAGTTTTTTTACAATGGTCTGTACTTTTGGTGGACTTAAGATTAAAATATTTTTAATTTCATCTAAAAAAATTGTAAAAAAAGGGTAACTAACCGCCATAACAAAACAGCATATCGACATAACTGCTAGTAAACTTGTGATGTTTGTAGACTTTTGTCAAGGACATTTTTGCGTTCTTTCACCATAATTGTTTTATTTTATGTTAGAGAATGGATTTGTTTTCATACTTGTACTTAGAAAAGGATTTTAAATAAAACTGTATACCTACATTTTTCAGCAAAGCGATAGTACTTTCTACACAACGAATACAGGCGGTGTTTGTAGATTTTTGTCCGCCACTTTATATATACATAGCACCGTATTTTTATAGTTATCCTACGTCTACTCTTTCGAAAGAGAAATTTACTCGTTGTTCGCCAACAGTTAAGTTATAAAGGATAATATACACCCACATACACACACCTGGATCCTGCACACAATAAAATGCATATTTAAACAAACAAACATAAAATGAATGCCACACTTTTCACAGTTGACTTCCTTGGCTGAGTTTTTGGTGTGCCTTTTACGTGTGGGTGTGCTACATTTTAATTCAATCACACTCGGTCAAAGCATTTGTTTCAATTGGCCCTTGGGACATTTTGTCTTCAATTCAACTTTGATATTTGGTTACTTTTGTATTTTTTGATTTTTCATTTTTGTTTTTAATTTTTTTTTTTTTTTTTGTAATTTTTTTAATTTCATTTAGGTCGATTTGGGAAAAGTAAAATTTGCCCAAAGAGAACAAAATGCAGCCGAAATATATGTAGTCGAATTAGCAGCGACACGTGCAAATATAAAAGCCATAGGAACGGATAACTCAGGAAAGCCAACAGAAATTCGGTTCGGAGTATTTAGTTGAATTTTGAACAAATTCAATGCTTGTAGCTCAATTCAGGTTTTCCCTTCCTTTTTTGTTTGCAGCTCCTCTCCCTGAGTTTGTTATTTTTAGTAATGTAGGCAATTCGTTTTTTCAGTGCTTTTTGTACCTTTTTCACTTATTTTGCTAATTTACCAAAGCTGCACTTTTTAAATCGACATGGCCTGAATAAAAACTCACTGATGGCAAGGCTCAACATTTTTTTAGCAGAGTATGCGATTTACACAATTTTAATATTATTTAGTATTTTTTTCTGTTATTTTTCACCAAGTTCCACCAAGATACATATGCCGTTACTTCTCTGTCTCTATACCAAACTTTTTCTCTTAGCGTTTCCTTTCGTTGTCACATTAAGCTATTATTCGTGCTTTTTATAAATATTTTTCTTATTGCTCTTGTATGGCGGCTGCATTTTTATTGTTTAATTTACACAAGTTGCATTGTTGTTGTTATAGTTTGTGTTACTATTTCCTGCCTTCTCTACAACTTTGTAGCTATACAAATACATTTAGTCGCTTTTGGCATGCTTTCCATTCATTAAATGCTATTTGTTACACAAATATATGTTTATATGTGCTGTTCTAATTGTATATTGTTGGCTTACTAATTAATGATAATACTACTCATACACAGCTTTAGTTTCATTCATTGAATTGTATTTCGAATTTTAGTAGTTGAGTGTAGAACAATTTTGTTGTTGTATATAAACTCGCTCAAGTGTGTAGAATTTTGTAACTACTTCTACCATTTTATAGAAATTAAATGTAAGCTATAACATTAATTAGTTTTTCGAGCTGTATCAGACCATATTTTGTTTTTGGTAAAATTGAAAAAATTACAACAACATTGATCATGTTATTTTCATGGCTTCCATGTCTTTTTAATCTTCTTAAGAGCAACAAGTTGGATAGATTTTAAATATCATTATACATTAAGCTCATTTAACTTCAACTACAACACCTACATACATTTGATTGAGCAATAAGAACCTTTAGGAAACATAACATTTATTAAAATAAATTTAATTCTGCTATCAAAATGCCTACCTCTCCTTAAGACTCTGGGTTTTCCATATCAATTTCCCCTCAGACACCACTGTTGTTTCAATCTTTATTTAAAATCTCATTTAAATCATGTTGATAAGCAAATTAAGCTAGAAAAATCAAATACACAATTTAATTAAATTGGAAAAAGAGGAAAAAATATGATTTAGCGCACTCAAAAACAAATGAAGCTGAAAGCTGTTTACAGACATAAAAGGTTAAAATAGAGAAAATAAATCCTTGAAAATTTGAATGCAACCACTTAAATTAATTTTTTTTTATGCAGCAAATCGCAATTAAGAGGCACATGGCAAGTTCATTAGCTTTGTGCTGTAAATATAAAACACTCATTTAAAGCACTTCAGATTTTAGTGGGCAAACATTTTCAGCTTTGAGGCAAACGAATGTTTAACTACCTCATTGCATACATCAATACAACAATGCAAACAACGAAAAAATTTATGCAATTACAAACTTTTTAACGTTTTATAAACTTATGAAAACGCATATGAGCAAAAAAATATTTGCATAACCTTTAATGTTGTTTTGTTTTTATGTTGCGGCATACACAAATCTTGTCAGTTAAATACGCATTTGTAATTATTTATACAAATATATATCACTAAATTGTATATCTCCGTACGTCTGAACTTATAAATTGCTACGGAGTAATTGCTTCTATGCTTCTCAAATTGTTGTTCCAAGAGTTCGTGTAGGTTGTAGTTGGTTTTCAAATTAAAATTTAGCTGCCGCAAATTATATGTTTATATACGTATACGCAAATATCGCAGTTGTGCGGAATTTCCGCTAAAAGGCAGTTTAATATTACTCTTCAACCTTATCGCTAAAACCACCGTAGCAACCTATGTTGCAATGCCACTTGAAAAGTTATATTAAACTCAAGTGTTTATAATTGTGTTTTTATACTTATATTCAAACTTACATAAATATACACTTATCCACACATACATATATATAGATGAACCTAGTATAACTTACTAATGGCAGCAAAACCTACACAAAATTTCCCACTTTTTCAATAAATATGAGTATATAGAAATATTTTTTTATTTCATTTGCATTTCTATTTCCAAGAGCTTACAAGTATGAAAAATAACCCTTATATTTTACTATGTTAATTTCTATGAATATGAGGAAAACCAAAGTATTAAATAAAATAAAATAAAATAAAATAAAATAAAAATTAAATTTAAAAGCTAAAATTAAGTTAAATAAGATAAAAATAAAATGCTTAAACTACCACATAACATATTTCGTTAGAGGTTAAATTTGAAAGTTTTGTTCCACTGCTCCAAAATTGTATAAAATTTAATTTTGAACACAGCACATAAATGTATATCCAACAAACAGTACATAGTCCACGAACTGCTAACAAAGTCCTGGCTCAGAAGGAATGTTGTTTAGCACAATAGCATTTTCTTCCCTCAATTCGTCTCTTTATGCTAAAAATGCGTCTCTAAGTCTCATCTCTTATATTCTGTTACTGAGAAATTTTCCAACCGTTACTACTACAACAACACTTAATATTTGCCACACAAACTATTTGCAAAATACTTTTAAATACCTTACTGCACTTTAGCTTATACTCACAGCTGCGTATTCCGTAAATGAAAGCAAACTTTTCGTGTTCGTACGACATCCGGTTATAGTCGGGACTTTTAAAGCAAATTTTCAGTAGAGAAAATATGAATGCATATATAGGGTGGTGGGGTATCGCATGTCAGAAAGGAGTATTATATATTTGTGTATAGCACTAAATATATTTTGAATAAATAACAAAGCGGTAGTATTGAGCCTTGAGTAGCAGCGCATAATTCAACATGGAGAGTCGTGGACACGGACCAACATACAAAACTATAGGAAATTAAATAATTCCTCTGCAGGGAATGTAAACCCCACTTACAATGCGAAATTTCTTAACAGTTAGGAGTCGATTTTTAATAAAATATTGGTTCCTCCATTTGTTGGTAGAACATCAAGAACGCTCTTACTAAATTCCAGAATGGCTAGACAAATTTGGCTAATTTTGATCTTGAAATATTTGTTCGGGGAAGCTTCAGGGACTGTTTTAATCAAAAAAATCGTGTTATGGGTTAAATTTGCTTCAAATCTGGTATATATGTATGCTCGATGCTTACATGGTTTATTCGCTGCGCCATGTAAGTATACTACGGCTGCGGCTTTAATATGTACTTTCTTCTTCTTTCCCTTTCATATGCTTCCAATACCGATTACAACAACTAAATTTAACAAAATATAAAAACCCGCAATAATTTTTGTGCTTTAAAATAATTGTATTAGGAGCTGAAACATTTTTTATAGCTTGGGATACATCTTTAAAAACTAATTTTTATACATTTTTGTCTTTCTTTTGCTCAATAAATTTAATGGAATTCAAAACTAATGTATTAAAATTCGATTAAGACTAAATTTGTGAGAAATTTTATAAAATTTTTTAACCAGAAAGCAATTTACCCTTGTAATTAATTATTTTTATATTGCTTAAAAAATGCTTCAACTAAATTATTATTATTTTCTTAAACTTACACCCTATATTTGTAAGTGCATAAGCTGTTATCCCTACTTTCCGAACACTTGAACAATCCCATCTGTTTCTCATCTACATCCACACAACAAAGCGAATGTGAGTAATTTAAAAATACGTGGCAATGCCAGTTTTGTTTTTGTAAAATATGAAAGTTATTCAGGGAAAGCATTTGCTAATTCCTCATCTTCTACCCCCTTTCTCTCTGCGGCATATGCATGATGAAGTAACTACTTAAAAATGGTAAAATAACTGGAAAATGAAGTTTATGACGATAACGGCCTGACTAAGTACCGAAGATGTTATAAGTATTTGAAGTTATGTAAGCTTTAACTGTGAAAATTTTCCATAGACTTCCGTAGAAGAAAATACCAAAGTAAATGCGGTGGCAAAAGTCAAGTGGTGAGTTAGCAAATTACAAATTACTGAAACTTTTGAACATGTAGATGTTCTATCATTAATATTTATATATACAATATAAGGGTTTATCCATTTAGTAGTTTCGAAAATGCAGGTCTGTATTTTATCATCTCTAAAACTTAATTGTTAAAAGAAACATGTTTTGTTACAGTTAAATATCAACCATTTATGAAAATGGATCGCTTGAAAATCGCCCAACGCGTCAAAATTGTTGAAATATACAGCAAAAATTGTGATTAAAACGTGGCCTCGTTTCGTCCTTTAAGAGGAGATTATGGTTTATGATCGTTCAACTACTCGAACAATTGGTAAAATTAAAAAAAGCTTTAAGAGACTGGATCGGTTATAGATATTGTAAGGCCTGTGTATCATCGTATTGCTCGGTTCAACTTAAATATCGCTTTAAATGAAAGTGTAGCCGATGAACCGAATGTATCTATTTCTCGACGTTCTTAAGGGATGGGACTTTTTTACACTTGGACTTACGACTACATCCATATAAAGTCCAGCTCACTCAACAACTGAAGCCAGCTGACCATTCGCAACGCGTGGACCGCAATCTTTCAAACAAAATATTCTTCAGCGACGAAGCACATTTCTCGCATGGTGGATACGTAAACAACCAAAATTGTTGCATTTGGGGCTCCGGGAATCTTCATATTATTGAAGAGAGGCCACTACATCCAAAAAAACTTACTGTCTGGTGCGCTCTTTGATCCGAAAGTGTGATTGGACCTTACTTCTATAAAAACTATAACAACGAGACTATCACTGTCAATTTAGAGCATTATGGTCGTATAATAACCGATCTTTCTTGGCCTACAATCGAAGAACACGACTTGGACAGTATGTGGTTCCAACAAGATGGGGTCATATGACGTACAACACGAGCAAGTATGGCTTCATTGCTGGAGAAATTTCCCGACCGCGGAATCTCTCGTCTTGGCGATGCCAATTGGCCATCGACTTAGTGGGATTTGACACCGTTGGACTCTTTTGGTGGGGCTACACGAAAGACTGTGCTTAGAGCGGAAACACGTTTAACTCTTTATCTCTTGAAAATCAACATTCGTCAAGTAATGGCTGAGATGCCGCCCAATATGCGTCAAAAAGTGGTCGGAAATTAAATCAAATGGGTCGAAATTTGCAAAAATTCACAAGGCGATCATTAGAATGATGTAGTGTTTCACGTATAATGCCAAAGTTCAAACTTTATAATAAAAAAGGAATCTCATGAAAGAAAATTATTTTAAATGCACTTTGTTTACGTTTATTTTGGAATTCACAATATTGATAACCCTGTATTTATGTACATAAGTAGTTGCCTATAATGGTGTTTCAGTAATTATGATTCCGTTCTTTGCAGCCTTAAGCGTTACTTAGAGAATTCAACCAAGCACTATTGAAAGTTTTTAGTTTACTTCAAAAATTTTAACTAAAATATTTTATATTTTTCATAGCTAGTTGCAGTTATGTGCTAGTAAACATGTTTTTGATATTATATGTTAGTTAAAGTGTTACTTTAGACATTTTAATGATTATAAAATCAAAAAGTAGCATTTTCTAACTAAATTTTTTTTTATGTATTATTATTTGTATCGTTTTTTTAATTTACACTGAAACTTGGTCAAAAAACCCCATAAATGGTATTTTGAAATATTTTACGAAAAAAGAGCTTTTAGTGACGTTTTCAAATAAGTTAAATAAAATAATCTTATAGCTTACCTAGATATTTTGACAATTTTCTTCAATTTTCAAAGTTTCAAATGCAATTGGTTTTTAAGGAAAATAGACGTTTGCTAAAAAGTTTGCCGAAAATTCAAGATTTTAGTGGAACTATGACATCGCACGCATATTTTGCATAGAGTTAACAGTAATAGAATGAGCTGCTGCCATAGTATGCAAGAAAATACCTTTATATTTGCGTATGTAAAATTTTGCAAAATAACTTGAATGCTTTCAGACAGTTATTTCAATGAATAGATGGAGACTTATGACTGACATTTATAATTTAAACATCAATTTTGAAATGTAGTCGAACATTCATTGCATATTAAACATGTTTGCTAATTTCTTTAAGCGCAAGCACAGAAAGACAGCCTTAAAACATTTGTTAGTATAAAAGGTCAGTGGTGTTTTAAAAAATTCTAAATTTAATTCTAAAATCAACATAATCTTTTCACTTACCCAAAGATAATTTTTCTCCCGAATCCGGTGGCAGCGTAAAACCCAAGAGCGCCATCGACGCGATCAAAACGCATGGAATGATCAAATTAAAAAAATAATACAATGTACGACGACGAATAATGATGGCAAATGTGATATCAATATATGGTTCCGGGCAGCAATTGTAGTAGATCTCGTTACGTTTGCCAGGAACACCTGCGAGACAGCGATGAGCGAGATAGAAAATTAATTATGCAAATATTATGTGAAATTTTATAAAAACTTTAAATAAGCTATATTTTTCTTAAATATGTAAAGTTTAGGTTGGTTATAATTATATTTAAAAGCAAGTAAAATAAACGAAGCGAATATTTATGATAAAAATATTTAAAGGCTGCTCAGGAAAATATTTTGTTTACAGTTAAATATGAATTGAAATGAAAAGCAGGAAATGCGAGTATAATGTATGGCTGACTTCCAAAACGAACTTATACAAAGTAGTGATGCATTTTCTTACTAAATTTATACTGGATCAGTTTGCAATAGTTGTTTTGTTTTAGCATTATGGAACACTGTTGCTGCAAAGAAGAATACAAACAAAATTGACAGCAAAATATACCGGTCCTCTGATAAAAGGTATTGAGGATCTATGTTTCTCTATATATTTCCGTTCACAAATAAACGTTATATCATTATAAATCTTCCATTATGCGTAATACATATGTAAAGGGCCTTGGAATAGGGATGATATGATTCATAATTGTCGTTTTGGCCATTTTTAATATGTTATGATTTTTTTTCATTGTATTCAGTAATATTTACAATTTCATCATTGGACCACCACAAACGTCGAGAATTTGCTATTTTACCTTGGAATAACTTGAAAACGATAACACTTTTTTTTTAAGAAAATCATCTTCTCCGATGAGGCTCATTTTTATCTGAGTGGTGCGGTAAATAAACAAAACTGTCCATTCTGGTGTGAAGAAAATCCACAATTGTTATTCATGAACAACCATAACATATACCCAAATTGCCATTTTGGCGTTTTTGGTCTGGTTCCAAAAAGACGGGGATACGTGTCACACAGCAACAACCGAATTATTGCGAGAAAGAATGGAGATTCGATTATTTCAGGAAATTGTAACACTGAATGGCCTCCAAGAAGTTGTGATTTAACACCATTAGATTACTACTTGTGGGGTTATTTGAAGTCATTGGTCTTTAGCAATATACCACACTCTCCTCAAGCTTTAAAAGTCAATATTGAACGTGCTATTCATGACTTACGACTTGATTTAGTGGAAAAAGTGCTCAAAAATTTGGTTCATCGAATTCGTTTATGCAAAAGAAGTCCTGGAGACCATTTGAATGATGTTATGTTCAGAACTTAATTGTATCGATTGTACTTCACATTAAATAAAAAACTTTTGGATTTCCCTAAACCTGAAAACCCTATACATATTTATGAATATGTATGATAAAGCATCAACCTTATTAGTAATGCCTTGATTGGTTTTTGTTGCATACCTATGACTTTTTGCAAGCAATCTGCAACATGATAAGTTTTGAAACTTTTGCAGTGCGGCAATTCGGAATTGTGAACTTTGTGCCTTGCAAATGACATTTTGTAAGTCAGCCTAAATAATGAGTGAATGTGTTCAATAAAAGTAAGCCCGCAGTGAGTGATAAGAGAGTTAATGTTAGCGAAGGAGTGAAAGCTACGGAGTAAAGATGGAAATGTGGGAGTGATTGTTTGGATGAGTAAATATTTAAATGGTGTAAATATATATACATATGTGAATATTTATTGGAATTAGCCAACAATGGCGTTATAGGTAGAGACTTTTAGTTTGCATGCGTGTTTTCCAATCAATTTTAAATTAAGAAATAAGTAATATTGAATATATTATCTTTTAATTTTTCCGCCTGTGAGTTCGTTTTACTTTTTTAAATTTTTTTTGAATTTTGTGTTTGGATGTGTGATTATTTGCTCAAGAAAGTTAACAAATGTGAAAAGTGTTGTGACAAGTAAATATAACTAAAGCATGGCATTCTAAAAAGCTCTTATTAGATTATATCTATTATTTTTATTTTTAATCGAATATATTTACAAAATTTATACCTGAAATATACCGTGTTATAAATTTATGACAAAAATTTATTATGTGTATATAAATTACGTTTATATGAAATGTTTTGCAAATAGTAATATATAATAATAATAACAAATGAATATATTAAAAATAAGAGAATTAAATATAAGATTTCTCGACATACAAATATTTATATATATAATAATTTAAATATATGTACTCATATAAGAATATTATATAAAATATACGTTTTTACGTTAATTTATTTTAAACTTTTTTAATGCAAAATCGGACTTAAAAAATTTCTTTATGAATATTGATTAGTTTTTGAAATAAAAACCAAACTTTTATTAGATTGTAGTGGAACACTCCCATTCCGATCATTAGACTTCGATAGAGTGGTTTTTAATATTATACCTATGCAATTTGAAAAACGCAGACTGGCTATTGTGGAGACACAAACTAGAATCATTACTTTCTGTAGTAGTGTTACCGCCAAAATGTGAAAACACTGCAGAGCTGTGGAAGCTGGTAAGCCGGTTTTCACTGGCGTTAGTTCCAAACTCTGAATAAAGCCTTTCTAAATAGGCTTCTAAGGATTAAGAAGAAAATACGATGGAGGGACTGCTTTGCCTTAAGAACGCGTGTAGAAAAGCCCTTAATGCTACTATTGTATATATATATTGAGTAGAAAACAGATAGCAGGCTCGGTGGTGGAGTCTACTCAATGAAGTTTGGTATTAGCAACTGGTTTCATCTATCAGTATGAGAATTCGGTACATACGATTTGTCGAGTTGTTAACTAACAAATTTTGTCGGGTGACTCCGTAACTCAATTATAGCGATTGTTGTTAGCTGACATTTCGTTTTTATTAAAATAGAGAAAAGGTGGCACCACAGCTTAACAAAACATCACAATATGCGAAAAGTAAAAAGAGGAACGAGAAAAACAAATAAATTCGTGATAGCAATTAATTAATTAATGAGTTACAATTGATAACAAAGTTTAAAAATCAAAAAAAAAAAAAGGTTATGGTTTCCACTTTCCAAATAAGGCTGCATGACTCTTCGCACTGTTGAGTAGCTCCAAATAAATGAATCATGCCATGCCCCTGGGTATTAAGCATTGTCGCTAAAATCTTGAGATTACGATCTCATATCGATTCACAAAATTCATGCGAGGTATGTTCAAAGGAAATGGTGAATTTTGATTTTTCGCGGGCTACGTACGTTCGATTATCGATATTTTGTTTTTGTTATAATCGGACACATATGTTTATCATGTGCTTGCATTAGGAACCAATTTCGACTAGTAGTTTGTTTTTGACTACAGAGGAGGTTAGTCACGTTTTGTGTGCTCTTCGATTTTTGACTTTAGAAAGTAATGGATCAAAGAATATGTATTAAATTTTACGTTAAAAATGGAATAAAGTGCTCCAGGGCACTAGAAATGTTGACTGTGGCATTCGGTGAGTCCACTTTGACTCAAAAAGGTGTTTATAAGTGGTACAAGCGCTTTACAGAAGGCCGAGAAGATGCTGATGACGATGAGCGTCCTGGAGGTGCGACCACGTCAACAAGTGAAGAAAACATCAAAACAGTGAAAAAAATTGTTCTTGAAAATTGTCGAATCACTATTAGGGAAGTTGCAGAGGATGTTGGCATATCAATCGGCTCATGTCATTCAATTTTATCGAATGTTTTGGGCATGAAACGTGTGGCAGCGAAGTTTGTTCCGAAATTGCTAAACTTTGAGCAAAAGCAATGTCGCGAATGACTTCAACAACGATCCGGGTTTGCTCAAATGGGTCATAATAGCTGGTGACGGAACGTGGGTATATGGTTATGACGTCGAAACGAAGGCCCAATCATCGCAATGGAAGCTGCCAGATGAGTCAAAACCGAAAAAGGCAGGCCAAGATCGATCAAATATGCATCATGAGTCCCTGTCAGAAGTTCATACAGTTAATAAGGAATACGACAAGGAAGTTATTCAACGTTTGCACGAAGCAATACGGCTCATACGATCGGAATTGTGGAAAACAAAATCGTGGACTCTGCATCACGATAATGTACCAGCTTACACTTATTCACTGCTTATTCGTGATTTTTTGGACGAAAACAAAACCGTAATCATGCCTCAACCACTGCATTTACCAGATTTGGCTCCTAGCGACTTTTTCCTATTCCCAAAACTAAAGAAACCAGTGAAAGGAAAGCGTTTTGACATAATTGATGAGATCAAGTCAGAATCGAAGAAAGGTCATACCGAAAGCGCATTTCAGGAGTGCTTCGAGGATAGGAAAAAGCGTTGGAACAAGTGTATTATATCCGAGTGGGGTTATTTTGAAGGGGACAAAATAGATATTGTTTAATAAATAAGTACTTTTCAAAAAAATTAAAAATTCACCTTTCCTTTGAACACACCTTCTATATTGAACTGTGTTATTCAACAATTAACGTAGAAATTCTCTCGCCATTTTCACATCGATCGAATGGAATCCATGATGGTTGACACAGTCTTCTTCATGATTTCTCGAGCTCATAATTAAGACATGAGTGCAATCGATAGCTCCAATAGTGACTCTACTCATGCGGCTTTCAATAATTGTAAAAAATTTAGAGATTCTGCTTCTTCCCTGTTATATTCTTCATTATAAAAAGTTTAGATATGGCCCTCTCTACTTGTAAGTTCATAATAAGGGAGTTTTATGCATTGTAGTTCCAAACAGAACATGCAACAGGAACTCTTTCTTAAATTCGTCAAAACGTATAAATGTATATCTAGTTCGATTTATCACAGGGAAAGTGTGTTTTACAAAAAAAATTTATAGCCTTTTATTCTACAAAAAAGTTTATTCAAAAAATGATAGGTTGTTGTAGAAAACCATATATGTATATACACAGACCTATATATATGGCCCTTCGTAACTGCAGAAGCGATTTTGTCACATGAGTCTTAATGTTTTACAGCAAATGCGTCTTAATGTTTATACTAAGCTGCCTCCGAACGGCTCATTGAGGATCCTTTCATTTCAGGTTAGAAATAAACTAGGAGGGCGTGACATTCTATGCCGAGAGACGACCGAAATTAACCTAATATTTTTTAATGTAATTTACTTATCCCTTTAGTAAAATAAGTTATATATACTTTCTTTCTTAAAGGACTTTGTAATTGTAAACTTGTTTTTACTCGTATTAAAATTTTACATCAAAAACCTTATGTTTTGCAAGCAAACTCCATATTTATCCATAAAAATGGTATATTAAAATTTCACCGATATATTGCCTAAATTGCACTCATTATTTTTGAAAAATAAAATCGGTAAAAACAAATTAACGGGCAATTTGCTGTACAAATTCTATGTATAGCTCTCTACTCAAAAGCAAAAACAAAGCATACTTCTATGCACTAATACCATTGTTTGCTAGATATTTTAAACAAAAAAAATTATCTTAGGTGCATATGTATATGTGAGTATGTGTAAATAAATTTCAGTTTTGCAATGAATGCAGTTGGCGAGCATTCATTTATTGCCCGGGGGTGAAAAAATTTAGCTTAAACTGTAGGAGAGAATGAGTAATTACACAGCATGACCATTTCTATTTGGGCAATTGCAGAGTTGCAAAAGCGGATTATTTCGTATGTGAGTGCGTGTGTGCAGGTGATTGATGCAAGCAGTTCAAAGGTAAATCGTGTAATATATTATAATTCTCTATTTTTTTTTTGTATTGAAAATACTGAAATGCACCAATAAGTAAACCTTTTGGACTAACAGTTGACAAAGTTTGGTTGTAAATGAAGAAAATTTTGGAAAATAGTTCTATTTATTAGCTATTATTAAAAGCCAATGCAATTGAAAAAATGTTTCTGTAAAAAAGGTTGTTCTGATTATTCTAAATTTTTCAATCACTGTTTTTTATTTGCAAGCTGGTTACGACTAAATTTGATTGATTTATATAAGCTAAAGTTTATATTTCGCCTCGCGCATTTCAGTCTATTTTATCTTTCAACAAATTTACGCTATAAATACTTTTGTATTTTCTTTGCATTACTTGCATATTTCAAATAATCGCATGCAACAGTTTTACAAAGAAAGTTTTCTGCTGATAAAGGCAATTTGCATACAACATAAGTTCGTCGATTGCAATTTCTTTTTTGATTGACTTTACATTGATGTACCGTAATTCCTTTAAAATTATTGATGGGTTGTTAGAAATTCAATCAAAAAAGAAAATGCAGAGAAATATATTAAGTGTGAACGATTTATTAGCCTCGTTCATAGTATTTTTGTTTATAAACAGGAAACTTCGAACTTTTTTGACGTACCACTTCTTCAAACTTTTTGAGAAAAACTAATGGTATCAAACTGATATAGTATTTGAGTATTAAAAAAAAAATACTAGAATAAACGGCTGTCTTCAGCCATGCTGAAGTTTTTATACCTTTCAGGCCCATATTAAATTTATTGCAAATCGCAAAATTCAATTTCGATAACGGATTTTTGATCCGAAGCCTCATATCTGAACAAATGGATTCTAAGGGATCTATATGATATAGTATTCTGATTTAGCTGATTTTCGGTACAAAGTTTTATTTGATAATGTGTGTACTTATTACCAAATTTCATGCTCCAAGCTCATATCTGAACCAATCTCATAACTGAAATCTGTGTATGCGAGCTATATGTTATAATAGTCCGATTTTGATGAATTTCAGTACCAATATGCAATTCATTATGCATGTATGGTATACCGTATCCCATGGTCCTACGTAACCTTCTGACGGATGTATGGTCCAAAATTGCAAATCTGAAAAATCGGTCTATATATGCTTAGTGGTCCGATCTGGGCGGTTCCAAATTTTGTTGAAATATCTCAAAAATTGAGGGACAAGCTTGCGTTCCAACACACAGATGGACATGGCTAAATCAACCCAGCTTGTTAAAGTTAATTTACTATATCATGTACATGAAATGTATAACTACGGGAATAAAATTTTTTTAATATATATATATTATTTTAAGAAATTTTTGAATGCAATTGCTGTCTGTTTACTTTGAATATTTTTTGATTTGAAGCCTCAATATAAGAATAAGAAATGTGAAATATTAAAATATTCCTCCTTTTTTCTCGAAAACTTTTAGCATAACATGTTAATTTAAAGAAACAAAATAATTTGCATTACAAACTAAAGAGTTTTGGTAAATAATAACATTTATTGAAATGAAGCGGAGAACTACTAGTTTTCTCATCTTCTAATGCAATAAAATTAAAAACAAAATTATTTATTTATAATATAACTATTAAGAAATAAATTTTTTGATGCAGTTGCAGGCTTTATTAATATTAAAAATTTATAAAAAGAATTTTAGTACTAATTCATATATCACTTCATCAGTCTTCAAGTCGAAAATATTTTAAAGAAGTTTTAACAAAATTGCAATTTTAATAAATTTAATACAAGAAGGTTAAGTAAAAGAGATAATAACTTTCCAATTTGGGTATCAATTCAAAGGCATCTTGAAAATTTTTGAATGACATTGTCACTAATCTTAATAACAATGTTTAACAAAGAAACGGCCTTCTTTTTTGTTCAAAACTTGCTTTATTCTTCAACATATCCTCATAAAGAGCCACACAATCACTTCAGCGTCTGCCTGATTTACGAATCCGGAATTCCAGAGTGGAGTGATGGATTCATGTTTCATCCTTTCTCACAGGCAATTAAACAAATGCCATTTATGTTTTAGGCTCGAATCTTTTCGGCTCATGGTATCTATCCAAGCTATCAAGAATGATTTGCTAAGAATAACATTACAAAGCTTTACGACAAGGATAAATTCAATTTCTTAGCTAATTTTGCATGCTTACATTCATAAGTGTAATTTAAAAACAAACTATATTTCAAATCAGCCAAAAGTGGGTCAACCGCTTTGTGAATGGCAGAGCGTATACTTAGCACATATAAATACAAGTATATACAAGCATATATTTATATACTTGTATATAGGATGTTGTGTATGTACGTATGTAAAAGCCATACAATATCCCTGCAAAAAATTGCCCGACTCAGCTCTAAAGAGAATAATCCGGAAGTAATCTCAGAAGGGTGCTGTTGGGCATCAATTAGTCACAACTTTTCTTAAATGGATATATCAGGAGGTCAAATCGATAGTATTTGTAATCGACATTGGATACTTTATTTGCAGCGCAAAATATTTTTAATTCAATTTTAATTCAAAGATTGTAAGAAGTTTTCTAGAGCCAGGAACGTGGTATCATACGGTAACTAGACGACTGCGTCAACTGCTATGCGCCTAATTGTTGAAAATGCGGCTGATATATTAAGTTGTCCGTATTATTTTTGCAGAAGTTACAAAGCTGAGCAGCTAGAAATCGAATTACCAACAAAAGTGCTTCTGAACTTCTTTTAGTTCCTTCGACAGAACATATTAGTGCTAAAAATGGATTAAAACTCAATTAACCGTGCAATATATGAGCCCAGGACACTTTTGTTTACAATGCCAATTTACCTTTTACCAATTTTATAAGAATCTACGATTTGAAGCGCTTTATGCATCAACTTAAAAAGCATCAAACTGCATATGCAAAAGAGCTTCGTAATAAAAATAAATATGGATGCTTCCCCTGGAGAGGTGAGCCTCAAATCTTTCCCAAATCTTTACAAAGCATTGACTGGTAAGAAAAATATTACCTTTTATAAATTTAAAAAGCTTACAAACTTATCAACATGATTGGTTAAAAAAGCAATAAATATTCATCGCCTTTATTTCAAATAGGAGCCATTGTTAAGATGCTCTTTAATGAAAGCTTATTGAAAAAACTGATGATAAATGAACTAGTTCATATTAAACATATTTTAATGTTCTTTTAATTAATGAAATTTTTAAGTTGTTGGATTTAAAAATAAGCTGAATAATTTTTAATAAATTTAAAACTTTGAAGGATTTTAAAACGACTTCTCCCTTTTTACTACTTTTTGATAACAAAAGGCTATTAGTTTCTGTTTAGTTTTCATAGGGCATGCTCCCATAAAGGGGAACAGCTCAATGCATATAAAGAGATTAAAAATGGTATTCGTAACATCCTTCATTGAGGGTGATCGGGAGCTTATACTGGACTAGTCGAATTTTTTGCAGGGATACTATTTTGGCTATTTGCTGTCAAAACTAATATTGCAGTAGTAAATAATAAAGTTTTGTTTTCATTTATTTCCACCTCTTGTCTCAAAACACGCACTCAACTCACTGCTATGGACAACTGTTTTTGCTCAACAAAACCACAAGTCAATTTATTTTCGTTGATATGTTAAAGCATAAACTGGCGACCATTTATTTATTTTCTGATCATGCAAAGTGCACAATAATGTGTCTTGTCAAATGTATATAGAATGAAAACAGAAAGGAAATTGAAAAAAATTAAGAAATTAACTGAATATAATTTGGGACTGATTAGTTATATTTTACTTTTGTAGAACAACATAAATAACCCATTGTGAAATATACGTCCGATCTTAAAGATTTTCGCTGCAAGTGTTCCAACTATCCATTGTATGAAGAATATTAATTCCGTGATATGGCTTTTTTAAATGTATGTAGAATTTGGAGACCATTTCATTTTCCTAAGGAATATAAAAATAGAAAATGAGCTAATAATATATGGAATATACAGAAGAACACACTTTCAATGCCACATTATGCTAACTTATTTTTATAACTATCCAGTTTTTGCCATTTTTTTGTATTTTGCTTTTTTGCATCGAGTTATTGTGGTCCACCAAAGTTTAAGTGCACTCAATCACATATACATGTACAAGTACATACTGCACATTCAAAGAAGAGACTTGTAAGCCCAAGCAATATACGCTACAATAAAAGCATTTTTCAAGAACTGTGCGCAATACAGAGCAATGCAACACAGAGGGTTGGGAAGCGATGCTGAGCTAATAAAACTTTGCTATGGCGGTGTTTGTTTGTGTGTTTTAGAAAAATAACGAAAATTGTCATTTGCATAAACTTGTAAAGAATTCACAACAAAGGCTGGTGGATTTGCGAGAAGTTTTTATATGAAATTTTACCCGTTGGCGTGTGCTGGTCAGAGGAGCGAGAAATGAAAAAAGAAAGATGAAAAAAAAATAAAAAAAATAAATAAAATTTCAGTGAGTACTCGCTCGCAAATTCACTTGAATGCAAAACAATGAAGTGGCATTAGTTAGTGCCGAGCTGCCTTTGAGAGGGGTGTTGACGAAGTGGTTCCAACTTTCAAATATGTTAGTGGTAAGGGCAAAAAGGAATGAATGTTTACACATAAATGAAGAAAATAAAAATAGTATAGTGATTTCTGTAAAGTACATTGTGGTTTCTTGTTAATTTATATTTATTGTTCAAGCAGAATCTATATAAATTCAACAAACCTCTAATTCTAAGCATTACTTTGTCGGTGCACCGTAAAGGTATTACGACCCATCTGCGTTGTATGTACTTATATACATGTATACATATTTTTTCTATTTGCTTCTATATTTATATATATATATATAACGATAATATTTTTTTTATAATTGAGGTCTCTCCGCGGCAGGAAATGTCAACCACTCCGGGTGTACTTTTGACATGGAATAAAAAGCTATTCATAAAAATTCAATAAGCCGTTCGAGGCGGTATACAATAGAATGAAGGTCCTTTAATTTTTTTAAACATCCCTACGCACACCAACTGGAGGAGGAGTTCGCCCAAAAAATCAGTATTTAAAATTTAAGAAACAAATAAATGAATAATTTTTTTTTTGTATGGCCTTTTAAACCTTAAGTCCATTATGTCAATATAAAAAATTTTGTAATAAAATTATAAAAAATTAATTTTAAATATATTTATATTTAGATCCTCTTAGCTTTACCTTTAAGGAAAAGGTTGTAAATTTTGATTAAAATACTTTTGGAACTACATCGAATTTTTTTTTTAAATTTAAATAGTTCCTTTCAAAAAGATATAGACAAAAAGAACTTAATATCAAACTCATTAAGCCTAAAGTTGAAAGAAGCACAATAAAATACCTCATAAAACTGAGAAATCATCCCGATCTGTTAGCTAACGCTTTGCACAACTCATCAAGAAATTCCCGACTGCAGCGAAGAGATGTTCACGCCTTCTAAGTAAAGAAAGCATCAAAGCAATAAAAGGGCTCAGGGTTAACTCGAGCTAAATATTTGTACACTTACTGTTAGCATTAAGTGGGTTTAATCATATTCAGTAATAAATGAATTGCGTAAATAAATAAAAATATATATAAGAAATCTAACCCAATATATAATAATTTAAATCTAGTTCTATAAAAAATTTCCAGATTTTGGAAGGTTCAGTGCTTTTATTAAAAATTTGAACTACTAAATTTAAATCAAAGATTTCAAATGTAAAAACTTAAATTTTCTGATTATTTTTTTAAATTTAAAATAAATTTTAATGAAGATATTTAACTTCAAAAACCCTATAAATGTTTAAAATTAATCACGATGCAATCATTTTTGCACAGTATTCCTGAATAAGTATATCCGTAGTGCGCGTGTAGATTAGCCAATACTTTTAAACCAACCACGGCTTTAGTGGTATTCTAGTGTACTTATTTATTTCCCTTCATTATTATTATTTTTTTATTCTTGACATTCAGATTTTCCTTTTAATTCTTGATTTATTTTGTTTCAAGAAGCAAAGCATTGCTAAAACTTTTCCCCATCTGATGTTGCATGCCACAACAAGTTGGGACTGCTTTCCAAACTCTTCACTTCTCTTTTACCCCTTCAGCCGCATACGGACGATTCGTATTTTCTTTGTGCTTTTATCTTTGTATATATGTGTACTAGCATTTTCTCACTAAATGCAACAGCTTTTTTGTGTTGCTAAACTAGTTTATCATTGCATACCAACAAGCGTGGTATATATATATGTTTATACAAAAGCAGACATAGCAATTGGTCTATTGCGCGGCGGTTGCTTTCCCGTATAAGTATAATTTTTTCTTTTTTTCTGCCTGAGATTATAACGTGCAAGGTCTACTATTTATACACAAATAAAAATATATGTAAGTACGTGTACATATGCAAAATGCGTTGTCGTTTATTGTTGGGCTGAATGCTAAGTACAGTTTATAAACTTGAAAATGAAGTACTTGAGCTGGTCTACTAACTGTCACTTAAGTGAAAGAAAGCAGAAAAGTCTAAGTAAAATAAAATCCAGGGCAGGAAAATTGATTGAGACTTTTTTCAATATTTTCTTTACTTTGTGAAAATTAAAAACGGAAGGCAGCTTCTAGATATTTATTTTAAAATTGCTTGGTAATTCAGAAGATGAAAAAACATAGACATTAAAATATTTCCTTGCCCGCATATGGGCCTTCATTTAGGTAACCAAATTGATTGTAGTTCTTAGTTAATACAGTAGTCATTACAGCATCCCATTTCAAGACTCTCCACTTATTTTTTCTGGTATACTACTCACTTTGTACTTTGTAAATAAAATAGAGAACTTTTCCTCAAAAGAAAGTTTTCTATGCAAATTAATACCTGCCTATGTGACACGAGCCTGCCAGATGATATTTGCTTAATTTTTCCTCTTTTGTTGAGTTTTGAAACTTTGTTTCGAATAAATTTTTGGTCTTTGCTGCCTTACCTGAGCCAATACAGGCAGAACGGGAGGACGAGAATGTGCACATTGCTTGTGCATTATATATTTACGAATGCATTCATATGTGCATGTATATTATATACATAAAGGCTTATATGCATACGCATATCATGGCAAATAATTCAAGGTAGTTATGCTTTGTTCGAAAGCAAACTTGTATTTTTTTTTTTGTAGTAAAATGAAAGAAACTTTCAATTGAGAATCACGTTTGCCTGTATGTGTTTATACAACATACATACGTAATGTAATTTTAGCTATTTGAATCAATTTTCTACTGTAAAAAGAAAAAGCTTGATTTTCGAATGAATACGAATATGGAATTAGTAAATGTAGGAAAAGTTTTCATTCAATTTTGTATAGCATACAAGTATCAATTTAAAAGATTCACAAATGAGTTTTTTCATTATATTTGGAATGTTTTATAATTATAAAAAACCATGAAATATTTGTTTTCAAATTCTTAACGCAATATTAACTTTTTAAAAATTGATTGATTTGATGAACAAATTACAATTTACCAAGTTTAGCGCTCCTTTCCTGGACTATGCGAACTAATGGCAGTTTTACTGCTGGGTACCTTACTTGATGGGGAAAAAATTGTGATTCAAGTACAGTGATACCAATATTCAGGGGTACTCTAATTTTTTTTTAAAAAACTCGTCCACCATATTGAAGCTGTCATTTTTAATTTGGAAAATCTGTTTCCATATTCGTCAGCTGCGAACCCAAAAATCCTCGAGTGGTGAGTTGCAAGTGAATTTTATGAATTAAAAAAAAAAATTCTCAGCTAAATTGGATGTACCATTTTGAATTTTGACAAAACCAACACAAGATTTATAATTAGTAACATGAAAAAACCCCTGGGTAAAGCTTTTCAAGTGATTTTGACAAATTTAAAAAATTTTACGCCGTATTGGAACCGCCAATTTGACTTTTGAGAAATGGACTTTAGATTTGAAATCAGCGGCTTCAAAAACTGTGGCTGTGAGTTTCAAGTGAATCCGAAGCTTATTGATTGAGAAAATATTTTTTTTGTAATAAATCAAAGAAATGTGAAATGGCGAATAATTTGAAAATGGGAGACGGCTACGCCATTGAATTCAGTGCATTTAAATTAGGTATATCTGATAGATGCCCCATTTGTAAAAAAAAGTATTCGCTTCTGTTCTTTACAAAGGTAAAAGAAAAAGATTAATGATGTTCTGATCAAAGCATTGATAACGAGCTACTTCAGCAAAGAAGAAACAAGTAAAAACCAGAACAAGATATCAGAAAAGATGTCAGAAAAAAGAAAATATGAACAACTTCATTCCGTCTTCTTCTACCTACCCTTTTAAAATATCTGTGTCTGAAATAAAATGGTTGATTATCCTCTAGGCAACAAAGTCTCCTGGTCATTTGGTATCATAAACGAACTGTCGAGCTTTCGAAAGAGTTGCAGATATTTATTTGAATTTATGTGTATAGAATACCAAATATAACGCCCTTAGATGATTTTTATCCCAGATTTTTGAACAAAAACTTCATATCTGAACGAATCGGTTGTACGGAGGTATATGATATATTCTGCCGATTTCGATGATTTTCAATATAATTGTTTACTTGTTTGCACGTATGTGGAAAATCTATTTTAATGTTCTTAGATGATTTATTGAAGTACTAGGAAACCCGGCCACGCATTGCTGTGGCTGATTGATTTAGAAAGGATTTATTTAAAATTTCATTTCATTAATACATACTCTAATAACCTTTATTTAAGATAGACCACAGTTCAAGTTTACTGAAGCGCCACTCGATATAAAGGGTGTTTTTTATAGAGGTATAGAACTTTAAGTTGCAATAAAACAACGATGGATTATTCGATTGACATGAATTTTATTTTTAGATAATCTTGTGGCATTACACTTTAAATATG
The DNA here is from genome assembly GCA_030068015.2 of Neoceratitis asiatica. Lineage (NCBI taxonomy): Eukaryota > Metazoa > Arthropoda > Insecta > Diptera > Tephritidae > Neoceratitis > Neoceratitis asiatica. The sequence goes on from CM061524.1 coordinate 76,839,809, forward strand.
ATTTCTGGCATATGACCGCCACGGCTGGCGGTCTTGGAGGCCAATTCACAGGTCCAAAACGTGAAATGAGGCGGTCACCAAACGTCTCTTTCAATAAATCTATTGTGGCACGAGCTGTGTGACATGACCACATCTCCTGGACATCATGGTTATTCAATTCAGGAATGAAAAAGTTAGTAATCATGGCTCTATACCGATCACCATTGACTGTAACGTTCTGGCCACCACCGTTTTTGAAAAAGTACGGACCAATGATTCCACCAGCCCATAAAGCGCACCAAACAGTCAGTTTTTTTGGATGTAACGGTGTTTCAAAATACACTTGAGGATTACCTTCACTCCAAATGCGGCAGTTTTGTTTGTTGACGTAGCCATTCAACAAGAAGTGCGCTTCATCGCTAAGCATCGCTAAAACGGATGTAGTGCGCGATACGTTTTCCGCACAGAACCATTATTTTCGAAATAAAATTGCACTATTTGCAAGCGTTGTTCAGGCGTGAGTCTATTCATGATGAATTGCCAAACCAAACTGAGAATAAATCACTTGACAGCTGTTAAATCGGTCGCCATCTTGAAAAGTAATGCCAACTTAAAGTTCTATACCTCTATAAAAAACACCCTTTACAATGTTTTTGGTCAACCTGTCTTTTGTTAACACAACTAAACCCGATGGTCTTCTTACCCATGAACAGACCACGTAAAATTGTCCATGGGAGAAACACGGATTCTCTAAATCTAAGCCGGGAGTAGAAATCTTTTGGCTTTGTGTCTTTTTTTGAATGGTTTTTGAGAATCTGACGGTATCATTGGAATGCGTAGTAACAGAGCGATTCCTTTTTTAAACGTTTCTGTCAAAATAGTTGCTTTGAGAACATTTTCGGGTATTTTTTTATTACCAAACGTGTACCGTTGTATAACTAAAATTACGCAGAGGAATAATCGGTAGTCTAGTTTTTAATCGAAGATTATGTGATGGGATTTTTGATATTAAAAATTCAATTGGAAAATTTACTGCCTAACAGTTATTTTATGTGGTAATTAATTAGATATACATCAATATTTTTTGCTGTCATAATAGCGCGATTACTAAGCCAATTGTGATTTAGATAGTTAGTTATTATATTTGGAAATACATTCTCGATTCGTTCATTTTTAGTTTAAACAACAGTACAGAAATATTCTGGAAATCTTATGCATTGGGTATCTTGATGAAATTCCACTTCATTGTTTTCAATTTCTAATGATTGCTTAGAGAATACTTGTGCTGTCACGCGTTATACTGCACATAAAATAGATTTGGAGAAATTTTGGATCTTCATTTGGCATTTACAAAAAAAGACCTTATTTTATGGTACACTTGGTCTTATATTTTAAGTGTTGTTTCAAAATTACGACCATCAGATGAGAGATCCCAAATGATGTCATTTGAAAGTAAGAATTAAACTTGTGTCTCGAGTGATCTTAAAGATTCAGTTGGAGTAGGGTATGGTAATAATACAGCATTCCCTGAGGCACAACACATGCCAGGCGTTTCATTGCGATATGTTAACGCCTGACAATATTTGCGTATTTTGTCTCACTTATAATAACTTTGGAATCAGCTGAGTAATTAATGTCTGTTGCAAGACGAACAAATAATTCACGTATTCTTGAATATTCTTGGAGATGGTTATCGCGCTGTTCTCTTGATTCATGCACACGAATATCAGCTATGTGAACTCTTTGAGCGCCATTTCTTTCTACTCTTTGTTCGACAGATTCGTGAGCTCTTTCAAGACACCGGACTTTGTTGAGATTATATTTTTCTGGTGGCATTTTACTGAAAATATTTTGTGAATAAATTCCTTGTACTATAATTTTGTTGTTCTTATATTTCACTGTATTATGTAACTGTAAATTAGTAGTTAAATAGATATCCAAAATAATATGCAACACATAAAATTAAAAAGAAAAATAATTCAGAAAAAGCGATGTCACGGAATATATCGATCAAAAAATCACATGAGTCAAGTGTAATTGAAAGAAATTTCAAATACAACGGTAGCGCCATCTCTGAAGAGTCTATAACAATTCTGTATTAAATATAAAGTGAGGCGCCATCTGTTCGAGATTTACGAAACTTATGATTAATAGCAACAATCATCTTCGATAATAAGTTTATTGTTATTTATAACTTACTGACGCCATTAATCGAAATAAAAACTATTCTATCTCTTAATTTAGGCCAAATCCCACATAAATACCAACTTTCATCAATATCGGTTGAGTAGGTTAAGAGTTCACTGATAACATACATTGTGACACTGGATTTTTATATATTAAGATTTATAACCCAATCGCCTATCTGAACAAATCGGTTGTATAGAAGCTATATTGGATAGGTGACAAACGATAAATACATTACAAAAATATATCCGCATTCTAAGTTTCGTTCAAATATCTCAATAATTGAGAGACTAGTTTACGTTCAAATAGACGGAGGGACAGACAGACGGACAGCTATTTGATATCAACTTAACTCGTCAATTTGATCGTATCGATATAAATTTTGGTGGGTCTATCTCTTCTCCTTCTGGTACTTACATATATCGGACCAAAGTTATTATACCCTTTCATGCTCGTGGAAGGTATAATTAGTCTCTAGATTGCTACTTTTCATAAAAATAATCATTCTAAGAACGCTTTAATTCTAAAACCCAGAAATACATAATTATATTTAGGTACATATAAGTATATGTATATGTAAATGTCTATTTGCAAAACATCTCAGTATCGTTTTTAATTAAACTATTTAACCATATATATAAATATATTAAAGCTATTATGAACATATACAAATTATTTAGTGTTAAGTGTTTGAAAAAAAATTGTGTACATACGTATATAATTATATAATTTATAATTTGTCTCTCATCTCCAATGTAACCTCTCATGCTTCAAATTCGCATACGAAATTATAAATTTATTTCTATACATATATGAATTTTAAATAAAAAATGTGATGAACAGATGATTTTGAAAAAAGCTTACCTCGAATTTAATTATATATATATTTTTTTTATTTTGAATTGGTTTTTGTTTTGAAAATGAAAAATGCGCAAATGCGTATTCTTTGTCAAATTGAAAAGTGCAAATTTGTTTTTGCTGTGATTTTGTTTATGTTTGCGTTTTCGTTTGGTTTTTTTTTCCTGTTTTGAATAGTTTTTCGAATACATTTCATTGACATAGAATACACATAAGCCTATTTTCGTTGCAATACATTCAACTATTGCCAAAATCAAAATTTTTACAAAGGCGAAACATTTACGCGGCTATTTCGGACTTGGTAAGTTAAAGCGCCCTTTTCACTTGTATTTTTTTGTTTTTTGTTAAATTCTTTTACTGGTGAGTGGGTAAAGTGGGTGAGTTTTGTAAAGATACACACATGTACATATATCTTAGTTACGTTTTCGTTACAATACTACTTTTTCGAAGTGATTAAAAAACTGGCTTTTGAAACTAGTGTGTTGTCAGATTAGATGAATTCGCTGATGATTGAGAGTAAATAGAAATGATTTCCTATGTTTTTTTTTTTTTTTTTTTTTTTGAAAGTGACTAACTTGTTGTTGTGCAGGTATTGATTTGGATTGATTGGTTGAGTTTGAGCTAAAGAAGTGTTTATTGTTTGTAGGTCAGTTGTATTTTTTTCTCTTTTGTTTGAGTAGAGAGCTTTATTTTAAAGATTTTTATTTCAAATCCATGGAACCAGCGCTGTAAAAATGAATTTTTTTATTTTATAATCACACACAGTACTTCAAAATAAGAGTTTCAAATTGAAAAATTATTTGGTAACATTTTCCACCTTCTTTAATTTCACTTTCTGTCTGCCGTTCCAATAATTCGCCACAAAATCATAAATTCAATTTAAGTGGCAAAAAATCTTCCAAAATGTTGAACATTAAGTTCTAAAAGCCAATCAAATCTGCAAACCCAATGCGCCATAAATCCTTTGAATGGCTGTGACTGCCGGTTTTTGCCCGCTTTTTGGGGTTACAGCGGCTGCTGACCGGGTAAGCCAGTTGGTGTGCAGGAGTTTGGTACTCTCTCCTTTCGCGTTTGCTTATGTTATACGCTAATTCTTGGTTTATAAATTTTCAACTAGCATTTCCTGGCACTAAACCTAACGTTCGCCTATGCTTAGTTTCACTATTTTTTTTTTTTTTTTGTATGGAGGGAATGCACTGTTTACGTATAAATCTGCCTGCAGCTTTCGCTTTTATTCCCCTATTCATAAATATTTTATACTAAAAACATTTAAAATTTGTAAGAGAAATAAATTTTGGTTGCGGTTTATTGATACTTAAAAGCAGATATATTTTATCCTCATGAGGGTAAGTTAAAAGGAAAATGCATGTGTTCCTACTTTAAATATTTTTAATTCTATATCCGATTTATTTAATGCCTTTTGGTATTGGTGGTTTGAATTTACAGTAGTAACGTTGAGTAGATATTTCTATAGAGAATAAGCTAACAATTCAGAGTGTAGGCTATATTCTATGAAATAATTGTTCTATAAAAGGGATTAACTCTTTTAAAGCCATAAGGGCATTCGTCTCCGTATTTTATAATATCTAATACTAACTACAAACACCTTTGTTAATAAATAAGAAGTAGTTCAGTTCCATTACTAATGTTGTTAATTTTATTACTTGTATAATTTAAAAATTGTTAAACAAGTTAGGAATAACCGATCTATATGAGGAATATTCAAAAAATAGGATGAGTTTTCGGGGGCTATACACGTTGCCGTTGCGTTGCCAGAGTTTATGTTGCGAGTTAGGAAATTTTCTACCGCCGGAAAAATTAATCACCGAATTCGCATTAAGTTTTGTAATTGAGTAAAAAAGAGTTGAATGTATTCTAAGATGTAATGATGCTCCATTGTCATTGCTCGCTGGAAATTTTTAGACAAAAGCGTATATATAAATTTTGGTTTCTTGTGATTTTTCCTGTTCTTAAGATTGAAGTGGCTCCTGAAAGGATGGCGTTTTGCAACGATTGAGGAAATAAATATCTAACCCTTCAAAGCGATGGCGCAATTTTCTTCTTTTTTTTTTTGGTGATATAAAAGAATAATGTTGTTTGAAGATCTTTCTCAATATTGGTTACTCAACACAATCTTGACCTGCAATGGATTTATATAAATAAACTCTTAGTACGAGATGCGAGTTGCGAATTGGTTAAAATCTGATCAACAAACTCGAAGGACATTTGGACAGTTCCTTAAGCCAGTGGTAAGGTTCCGATAGGCTGTATTATTACACCATAGTGGGGAAACTAGTACTTTATAATCCGATTATTTACACAGTTCAGGTTGATATTAAAAATAATGATTTTTGGGTGGCTCTGATAAATAGAGATACAATTTATCAAGTTAGTGCAGCATTTTTAATGAAAATCAGCACTGATTCCAAGGAATTAATAAAACTTTTGAGATGAAGATGATAGATCGAATAGATTTATTCCTTGCGTTAATATGTTTCAAATTTTATAGAACCATGGTTTTTTAGCAAAATATAGAAAGATTGAGATATATTTTTAAGAAAGAATTTTGGTTTTAAAGGAATAGCTAATAATATGTATGCGTAAAGGATTGGCAAGTAAGCATTTACAATTAGATTTTAATTTATTATATTTTATTGAATTAAAGAAGCATTTAAGCTTGAAGCGTTAAGTTTTAATAATAAAAGTTGTAGTTAATAGAATTTTTGTTTATTTAGAAATGTTTATTGAATTTTTAGCCTGCTAAAGAGAATGTGTGCGTGTACACAAATGAAATGAAACTTTTCATTTTGTGGTTTCTTTTGAAGCTTACTTTTATCAATTGTGTTTGTCGCGTTGTCCCCTACACACATAGTTAAACACAAACACAACGACAATGACAACAACAACAACAATTACTACTCTGAAGTTTCTACAAATGTGCCGACGCGACGGCGCTCTACTCACCCAATAGTTCCCACTCGCCGTTGAGCACGTAACTGCTGATATCACCGCCAGTTTCATCTTGTAATTGCAAGTCCAGCTGTTGAAAGTGCGGAGTTTGATTAATAAATATACTATATACAAATGTAATGTTCTTTCTCTTTCAATGAAAAATGTAAAAGAAGTAAACACAAAATTTTAATATTAAAAAATTATTAAATACAAAAATATATATATACATTTTTATTTAAAAAAAAAAAAAAAAAAAGATAAGAAAATTATTATCATCCAAAATTTATGAGAAATCGTGAAACGGTTGAGTGGCTTAACGATAGTAATCAATCAATTCCTCATACTCTTCGGCGGTGTTTTAAGTATTTACAAGCTTTTTAATTGGACGGTATTTTCAGTTCGTTTTCACTTTACAGCAGCGCCGGCCAAGTCTATCCGGTAGCGCATATGTGTGTGTGTTTGTTTATGGCAGGATTATCGCTTCACGTCGTTCATTCCATTTCAATCGCCATCAATTGGTTTGTTCACTTCGTTTAACATTATAATTTGTATGTTGGTTTATATGTATATAAATGTGTGTTTAACTATGATATTTTCATTTACTTTCATATACTTGTATGTGTATTTATGCAATTATTGGTGCCATTTTTGATTCAAACCTGAAATCCATCATATGTCCAACTGCCGAATTTCATTTCACAACGCTGGTCATCGAACGGAAACCAAGTGATGTCGATTTTGCATGTAGACTTGAAAATACCCGGCGGCACATATAAGCACGAACCGTTATTGCGAACTACCACATTCGTTTGATATGTGCCATCGAAGCCCTCGTCAGCGCTGTTGTACATCAGCACATCCGGTTTCCATATCCGATGCGGCGGTATGCGTAAATCTTTAACGCCACCATAATCGGATGTATTCCAACGTAGATTCATATCGTTCCACTCCTATGTATGTTTGAATGAGGCATGAGATAAATGGAAGAGAGGAATTAAAATATAAAATATGTTATTTATGTATGAAAGAGCGCATCATGAATATTAAATTAAATTTAATCAAAGTTAAGAGTAATAAAATTAAGAAATAATAAAAAATATTTCATTTTATTTAAATTATTTAAATAAGTTGATATTAAATATAAATTAAATTATATTTATCTCAAAAAAAAAAACTGACATACACTTTTAAATATACATACTGTCAACCGGCTTTAACTAAAAGTTGTTGTTTTGTGAAGACATTATACAAGTGCAATGTACTTTTAAATAATTTTATAATTTAAATTTTTATTTTGAAAACGTTTAAAAATTTTATTCAAAATAGCAGAGCTCCACATTTTGTGTACGTACGTACGTTCCGAGGGCCAAATATTGACTCGGATCATTATTTTGTAGCAGCAAAAATACGCACCCGCCTCTGTGCTACAAATAACAATCTTCAACAAACACAAGGAAGGTTTGACGTCGAAAAGCTGCAATCACAGCAGACAGCCAGCAGGTTTTCTAAACGGCTTGCACAACCGCACTCTGAGAGCAGTCATCGGCAACTTTATATAAGGAAGCTGTGGAACGAAATAGCAAATTTCTTGCGTTCCGCTGCTTCGCAAACAACTGGTTTCTAACAATGCCTTAAAAGCAGCTGGTCCGATGAGTAATGTCGAACTGCAGTGAGGAGAAAGCAGCCTGCCTACCTGGATTTGAATAGATATGGAAAACTGAAGAGTGCATTGCAGAAAAATTAGAAAAAGGCCGAAATGTGTGAGTATCAAGAGATTGAGAAGCTGAAGTTTGAAGAAGTTTCGAGACCGGAGCAAAAGCGTGTAGGGACTATGGAGGTAATCTGGTGACATTTGTCCAGAGCATATTTAGTGCATGGAGTGTATGAAACACTTCTTAAGCCTGCTCAATGGCAGTGAAAGTGAAACCCCCGGAGATGGCGAACCCGAAATTCCAATTGATGACGATGGTATAGACGTGTCATCACCCGACTATGAAGGAGTTCGAATAACGATTTCCCATTTAAAGAATAATAAAGCGGCGGGAGCCTATTGCTTGCCGGCAGAACTATTCAAATACGGCGGCGAAGAACTGAGAAGGAGCATGCATCAGCTTCTTTGCAGAATATGGTTAGACGATAGCATGCCCGACGAATGGAACCTAAGTGTGCTCTGCTCAATCCAAAAAAAAAGGGAGACGCCACGCTCTGCGCCAATTATCCTGGAATAAGCCCTTAATAGCATATATAAGGCCCTATCTAGCGTATTGTGTGAAAGCCCACCATCAACCAACTGATCCACTTAGAGAATAGCCGAGAGAAAATAATCGATACACACCACCGCTTCATCGATTTTAAAGCTGCTTTCGACAGCTGTCTACGCCGCTATGTCTGAATTGGATATCGCCACAAAATTCATACGGGTATTTAAAATAATCGTGGATAATACCAGAAGCGCAGTCAGAACTCGGAAGGACCTCTGCGAGCCATTCGATACCAAATGAGGTTTCAGCAGGGTAACTTTTTATCGTGTCATTTTTTCTATTTGATGGTGAAGAAAATAATATGAGCTGCAGAACTAAATAGAACAGGTACAATCTTCTACAAGAGTGTACAATTGTTGGCATATGCCGATGATATTGATATAATTGGTCATAACAACCGCACCGTAAGTTCTGCGTTCTACAGATTAGACAAAGAAGCGCAGCGAATGGGTCTGTTAGTGAACGAGGGCACGACGAAATATCTCCTGTCATCAAATAAACAATTATTGCATTTGCGACTTGGATCTCACGTCATTGTTGACAGTCATAACTTCGAAGGCGCTGATAATTTCGTTTATCTAGGAATTAGAATTAACAACACCAACAATTTCAGCCTTGAGAGCATTTAACGCAGAATCACTCTTGCTAACAGGTGCTACTTTGGACTGAGTAGGCAATTGAAAAGTAAAGTCCTTCCTCGACGAACGAAAACCAAACTCTACAAGTCGCTCATCATTCCCGTCCTGACATATGGTGCAGAAGCCTAGACGATGTCGACATCCGATGAGCCGGCTCTAGAAGTTTTCGAGAGAAAAGTTTTGCGGAAGATTTATGGCGGCTATACTGACTAGGTCATGCCGTCCGAATGGATGAAGGCGCTCCAGTTTTAAAAGTCTTCGATGGAGAAGACGCTGGCGGAAGCAGAGGAAGAGGAAGACATCCATTCCGTCGGAAGGATCAGGTGGAGAGCGACTTGGTCTCTCTTGGTATTTCCAACTGGTGCCAAACAGCAAAGAGAAGGAACGAGTGGTATGGTATGCCATTATTGATGCCGTTATAATCGTGTAAGCGGTGCCTACGCCAAAGAAGAAGAAAAAGTTCATGCATATTTGAGAAAAAACCTTTACTATCTTCTGATCACTTTTTTCTAAATGGTATTTTTTATAGAGGTATAGAACTTTAAGTTGGTTTGGCAATTCATCATGAATAGACTCACTCAATTTTATTTCGAAAATAATGGTTCTGTGCGGAAAACGTATCGCGCACTACGTCCATTTTATCGTCGACAAAATGAAGCGCACTTCTGGTTGAATGGCTACGTCAACAAACAAAACTTCCGCATTTGGAGTGAAGGTAATCCTCAAGTGTATGTTGAAACACCGTTACATCCAGAAAAACTGACTGTTTGGTGCGCTTTATGGATTGGTGGAATCATTGGTTCGTACTTTTTCAAAAACGATGGTGGCCAGAACGTTACAGTCAATGGTGATCGGTATAGAGCCATGATTACTAACTTTTTCATTCCTGAATTGAATAACCATGATGTCCCGGAGATGTGGTTTCACCAAGACGGCGCAACATGTCACACAGCTCGTGCCACAATAGATTTATTGAAAGACATGTTTGGTGACCGCCTAATTTCATGTTTTGGATCTGTGAATTGGCCTCCAAGATCTTGTGATTTAACACCGCTAGACTACTTTCTGTGGGGCTATGTAAAGTCATTGGTCTATGCGGATAAGCCACAAACGCTTGACCATTTGGAAGACAACATTCGCCGTGTTATTGCCGATATACGGCCACAAATGTTGGAAAAATTCATCGAAAATTGGACGTCCAGATTGGACTACATCCGCGCCAGCCGTGGCGGTCATATGCCAGAAATCATATTTAAAATGTAATGCCACAAGATTATCTTTCGGATAAATAAAATTCATGTCAATCGAATAATCCATCGTTGTTTTATTCCAACTTAAAGTTCTATACGTCTATAAAAAAAACACCCTTTACAATCCTCATTTTATTTATAAGTACAAAAATCATTGAAACACCAAAGTAATTTGACAAACAAAATTATGTTTGGAACACAATATAACTATCGCATCCATCAAGTTGTATTAAGTGTTTCTGATAAATTCGTTTAATATTCGATCCTAAGCCCACAGATCCTCATAAAAATTCATCAAGTGTTTGGAGGCAGTTAACTGTAGATTTCTCCATTGGTTGGAAAAAACATTAGACGAACACCACAAAAAGAAGGAGGGGCTTTTTCGAAAATCGATTCAGAGGATATAAAATGCCAATTATATATAAAGTCCACACATTCGAAAACAGTAGAAGGACAGGATATTGGATTTAGTTCGAGCATTGTTGAAGGCAGACCTGTTTCTGGCTGACTAGGTAGCCATACGACTTTAGTTCCAATTAAAAGTGGCATTCCAACCAAGTCTGGTTGAGTTCTGCCAATCAAGTACCAAATTCTATTCAGTTGTTTATGAGATATACTTTTCGGCCCAAAAGTAGGTAGTGCCACGCCCCTCCGAAGTTTTTACTAAAAATACATATTGTTATGATTTTGCTGATTAACCTCGATGATTTCCCAAATCCTTCGGGTACGATCTCTGGATTGTTAAATAAAATCGCCAACTTAATCTCTTTACTTATAAAGACTTATTTGATGTCCTTTTATTATTCAGTAATTCACAATTCAATTTACAATTTAATTTTCTATTTACAATCACTTGTATACAACTTTCACAATGTACTGTTTTTATTACTTCAATGTAATGTAATCACCAACGCTTTTACTTCACGACTCATTGCTGACTGATTGACTCGTATGTCGCCCTTATATACAACTCCTGGTTGCTCGCAACCAACCGTCTAGAATAATCGAATCACTCTCTCTACAAATGTTCTCGAATTCGCTTTAGAACATGCCAGCTATCGACTTCTCTCTTTTATCTGTCATTCGCTTCGCATTTTCGCCACAATATTTATGTAAGCAAAGACCTTGTTTGCATGTAATACGAATTCGACAGTGGTTACACTTTGTAAAGAAGCAATGAAAATATAGGCGGGGAAAAGTAAAATCCACTATAACTTGGTACCAGCTCGCATACGTATCGAGGGCTTGGGGTAGCTAGCCCTATTAAGGGAAGTAAAATATCCTCAAGAAATATTTTTGTATTATCAGACCGATAGGCTCTTGAAACGAACAAAGGTCTAATGAGCTTCTGCAAGCGACAAAGAGATCAGACTTAAGGTTGTTGGTAGAGTTGTCACAGATAATTCCATGTTGGCGTCGCAATGCCATCAAGAAAAGGGTGGAGACAGTACAGAGCGTAATCTACAAAGGAAGAGGATTTAACTTGCCGAAGATAAATTTTCAGGATCTTTAGGCTGCAGTGCTCAAAAGTCCGATATTCCTGCTTTAATTTGGTGAAATATCATCAGCAGTTTTCTTCAGAATAGAGGCAAAACAAGAGTATACTATTGGTCACATATAGAGCATATGGTAACACTATAGACATAGCATCATCTACGTGGGACTCCCTAAAGAGGCAACCAGTTAAACCTCACCTAACCTATTGAAAACTCGAGATTTTTGTACTTTTCAAAATTACCTTTATATGGAAGGTGGGTATGAGCTTGGTCTATTTCATGCTATTGAAAATAGTGTCCGCACCTTTGACAAAAAGGAGTATGTGCACTTAGTTTTATCGAAATAGCTTAATCCTTACTTGCATTATCTTGTGCACAAACGTATGGACGGACGGAAATTCAGATATGGCTAAATCGTTTAGTCTCATAATTCCTTGAAGTTTGGTGTATGTATATCTATAAACGAGATGTGTTCGAAGGAAAAGGTGAATTTTGATTTTTTTAAGGTACTTATTTATTCATTAATATCTATTTTGTCCCCTTCAAAGTAATCCACCTCGGATATAATACGGTATTGTTTTTGGACAAAAAGTGCAGAATCCACTATTTGTTTTTCCACAATTCCGATCATTTTAAGCCGTATTGCTTCACGCAAACGTTGCATAAGTTCCTTGTAGTATTCCTTATTAACTGTACGACTTTTTGGCAGGAACTTATGGTGCACCACGCCATTGTAATCAAAGAAAACAGTGAGCAAAACCTTCAACTTTTCCTTTGAACATACCTCGTCTATTAATATCTCTCTTTTTTATGCCGTTATATGCAAACGTTAGCTGAACAAACCTAACATACACTGGGCACATCATGTGGTCGAGTATAAAAACTAAAGATAAAATCAAGAAAGTCATATTTAAAAAAATAGCAATAACCCATTTGCAAAACTAAAACATTTGAATTTTAACCCGACTCTGAGCTGCTGATGAGAAGCTTTTACGCCATGTCGCAAATAAACTCAGGGGCATTGATATCAGTTGCCCAGAGTTGCTTCTCTCTTTCGTCTATCCATTAGTAATATGCACATAAATATTATTCATAATAGAATCCAAACAAATACAAAATTGTTTAGAGTTTTTAATGCTTAAATTTCACTTATTTATGTACAAAAAAATCCAAAGATAATCTGAAACAAATCTTTTGTAAATAAAGTATTTATTTGCCTTGTGCATGGCTAATGCCATTGTTTTAAATATATTTCCAAAAATTCTAGTACATGAAACTGTTTTTAAATGTATTGAAATATATCTGCAGCTAATAGAAACATCTATGCATTGAACGTACACACCTACATATGCTGTTAAAATTTCATAAACAAATTGTTCTTAATTGATTCCGATTGAAAAGTCACAATACAGTCTATTTAAGGCAAAATATGGAGGCAGATACCACTTTATATGTAAGTATATGTATGTGTGTGCCGGAAATACATAACAAAAATATTGCTTTTAGACATTTTTCAATTATCGAAACATAAAACTAATTTACTTAATTTTGATAAGGCAAGAAGAAGAAGTGAGGTTAACTTTGCAAGAGCAAGCATTTTTGCCAATAAAATGGCCATAAGAAAAATGTGTGTGTGTTTTGTGTGCGGGTGTGTGTATGTGTGTTCAATTCACTTTCAAAAGCTGCCGATGAATTAAAATTGCTTGTGCATGTATGTACATAGAATGAAGGTAGTTTTCTACAATAGATATGCACATTAGATCGCTTGCCGGAAGCTGGAGGTAAGAAAACAACTAACTAACTAATAGAAATTGGTTCAGTTGCGGAGATTGAGGTTGTTTTCAAAATTGAGGATAACTTGTTTGATAACCGCCATTTTTTACAGCTTATGAAACATAACTGATGCGATGTAAATTGCACGGAATCGATGGTTGCATTAAGGGAGGTCTTACGGTCAATGTAACATACATGTATTGTACCAGTAAATGCAGTAAGTGACTTGTAGAAAGCTTTCGGATGTGGTTAAGTGTACCAGAAATATAATTTTTGAACTATGGCAAAGACGAAAATGCAGCTGTACCATTATAACTAAACTCCAATATAATATATACATGTGAGTATGTAAGGTGTATATTAGTGTGGTAAAAAGAAGTAATTTGCTCAAATATTTTTCAATAGTGTTGATAAAATAGAATTATTATTTAAATTTACATTTTTTAAATTATTATATTATATTGAATTTTGACTCCATTTTTATATTCATAAATTGGAAATGTTTAATAACACTTCTTTGGAAATGAAAATGGTTTTTTAATTTTTTATCAAATCAGGATTTCTTATATCCCACTATTTACGCAATTTTTTCCGCCCAAAAATTCTTCTTACCAGAATTATTACAAAATATCAACAATTTCAGTTTGAAAGATATTTAGCAATCTTAGCTAAGAACTAATTTAAATAAACAATTTTTCATTGAAGATATTTTTTTATATATTCCTGTATTAAAATTTTGGTTGTTATTTAAATTATTCTATTTATATCTTTCATGAGCTTGAAATGGTTTATTAACTATTATTAAAGTACCAAAATTTATACCGATCGGATCAGAAGTGCTGACTAAGTTGATTTAATCGCATGCCGAAATTGGTTTACAGATGCATATTTATATTTGTAAAATCATTTATCGGAAAACTCTAAGACATAGCTAGCATAAGCCGATTTGTTCAGATATGAGGTTTTGGGTCATAAGTCTATCAAAGAAGCCTCTAATATTGCGGAATCTTTTATAAGACACACGCTAATTCAAATAAAAACTGGTAATGAAAATCATCAAAATCTGTTTCATAAATTATTTTTCGGATATAAAAATTAATAGAATAATAATAATAAATAAATTAATAGATTTAATATGCTCATCAATGGTATAAAGTTTTTGGCATTGCCGAAGACAGCACTACTTTCTTGGTTTAGATTACTTTTCTTTAAAATTTTGAACTTTAAATTAGAATAAATGTTGAAAAGAAAATAGTTTGTAATTTTTATCAATCTGGAAAATCGAGAATTTCAAAAAATTGGTAAAACTTATGCATACACAATTTAACCGGTCTAATGTATTTCTGTTTGTATATCTTTGTTAGTTCACCTCCCAGGCATGGTGCGACATGTGATGCGAAATTTCCATTATCATGAAAATACAAACAAGATAAGTTTAACACTACCGTTAACCACAGGGTGCAACAAATAAAGTAAAAACAACAACAGTTAACAACAAATTTAAAATATATAAAAACCAAAAACAATCTGAAGCTTTCGTGCCATACAGTTAGTATACGATATATACATACATATGTCTATATATGTATAAATGTGTTGCCTCCCCGCATACAAATAAAAGCACATACAATTCTCCACATGTAATCCAGGATATTGTCTGTTGGTTAGAGAATTTGTTTGCACAAAAACAAAAACAAAATATTTACTTTTTGTCTGCAATTCTCTCTCTCTCTTTGTTTCTGCGTATGTGCATAATGTTATTCGCATGCTCCACTTTTCCTTTTCCCTTATTTTTTGCTCTTTCAAAATACCAGTTAATTTACTCGGGAATCAATTGCTGCTGGTTTTCAACCAAATAAACGCATTACAACTTTTCGAATAGAATTGGCTAGTTAAGCACACACACATACATATTTTCTTTTGATAATAGACATGCACACTCTTGAATATATACATACGAGTATGTATATTTGAATGTACGCACCCATACAAACTTTTATCAAATTGTTGGTGATATAGTAAAATATTAAATTGGTACCGCATTTTGTGCGGGTTTTAGTGTGAAAAGGTGTGTAATTTAAAGTGAATGAGTTTGGTTGGCTGATGTTTGAAAATTGCTTAGAAGCATTTAGAAACAGATGAGAAATAGGTCAGCAGCCAATTTGATTAGATGCTTGCGCAAAAGCAGGAAAAAACAAATTATTTAAAGAATTCTAAGGTAAATTACGATTTTTACAAAAAGTTCTTTCAAATATAAAAAATAGCAAGTTTGGTTGCAAGTTAATACGTTTGCAATATCAAGTAATCTAAACTAAAAACGATTTTATTTAATCGGCTCTGCCGCCAATAAAATGGCACTCTAAATGCTGTTTTGACGGATTTATGACACAAAATTTGAAATATGTAACGTCGGTCATATTGTTATGTGCTGTCGTCATCCGATCTGGCCGGTAAATGTACCAATGCATCTGTCTATCAAATTTGGTTGAAATATCTCAAAAACTTAGGGACTAGTTTGCGTTTGCGTTCACACAGACAGAAATTTGATGGGTCTACTTCCTCCTCTTCTGATGCTTACATACTTCGGAACAAAGCTAATATACTATTTCATGTACAAGAAAGGTATAAAAATATATTTAAATAATGTATGTATATAGTTAATGAAGCTTACAATTCAATTTTATTTTAACTTTCTCATATAGGTTTTATTACAAAGTTTAAAGAAAAAACAAAAAAAAAATATATATGTTGTTAGTGGAACATTTCTTTTTTTATTTGAGAGTTGGTAAAACTTCAAGGCACTTGAAGGAAATTGGTGTAGAAGTTGGCTAGAAATTGCTTCAGTGTATATAAAGTGCCAATTATAGATATGTTTGTAAAGGGTGTTTTTTTATAGAGGTATAGAACTTTAAGTTGGCATTACTTTCGAAGATGGCGACCGATTTAACAGCTGTCAAGTGATTTATTCTCAGTTTGGTATGGCAGTTCATTATGAATAGACTCACGCATGAACAACGCTTGCAAATAGTGCAATTTTATTTGGAAAATAATGGTTCTGTGCGGAAAGCGTATCGCTCACTACGTCCATTTTAGCGATGTCTAGCGATGAAGCGCACTTCTGGTTGAATGGCTACGTCAACAAACAAAACTGTCGCATTTGGAGTGAAGGCAATCCTCACGTGTATGTTGAAACACCGTTGCATCCAGAAAAACTGACTGTTTGGTGCACTTTATGGGCTGGTGGAATCATTGGTCCGTATCATTGGACGTAGTGCGCGATACGTTTTCCGCATAGAACCATTATTTTCGAAATAAAATTGCACTATTTGCAAGCGTTGTTCAGGCGTGAGTCTATTCATGATGAATTGGCAAACCAAACTGAGAATAAATCACTTGACAGCTGTTAAATCGGTCACCATATTGAAAAGTAATGACAACTTTAAGTTCTATACCTCTATAAAAAACACCCTATATATATATAGTTTTAATTCGAGAATCGATTTAAACTTATACTCACCAATTTTAACCAAACATTCGTGACGAGCAATTGATTCTTCTCATCCTGAAAGTATACGAGAAAATATTGAAATATTAGTTTCCTTGCTAGAAATTTTCTTTAAAACATACAACAAAAACAAAGATACTATAGGCAACTAACAATAAACATAATTTCTAATAATAATTGTGGATAAGATAATTGCTGAAAAAATCCTAAGTAAATACAACAATTTAAAATTGGTTACCCACAGAGTGAAGACATAAAAAATTTTTAACTCAAATTTGTCTCTTTCACCAACACCCAAGCATACAGTTACTTCTTATTTCTGACGTCTGCAGTAAACGGAACTTCCGCTTAGTCATTTCGGTGCTACTACACAAGGGAATGGCTATCCGTAGTAACCCAACTGAAAAACTCTAATCAACCACTACTAATACAACGCCGCCGTCGATAGTCAATCAAATTGAGATTGTGATGCGCTTCATTAATCGAATTCATACCCATCGAAGCTTCAGCAGTTGGTGCTAAGCTGAAATGTGCAAGAAGGGTGAGGGTAAGTAAAATATATACACTTTGAAGGTCCATTGGTCGAGTGTTGCCTTCTACTTTGTGCATTTTTTCTTTATACAGCTCGCTTCCATCGCTGCTGACCAATTTGCATCAGTAACCCAATTTCCGGCGGAGACCGATGCACGCACTCAACATATATACCGAATACTGACGCACATACATGAGTAAGTAATTTATGGTAAAAAAAATGAAAAAACGGAGGAAACCGTTTTCAATATTTATAAAATAGTTTAACTATGTTTATACGAGTATAGTTTCCCATTAAAGCTGTTTGTGTGTCAATTAGGCCATGTAAAGTGAAAACATGATTGTGCGTTGTGTATTTAAGCCGAAAATTAGGTTTCGAATTGAAAAAATTAAGACGTAGAGAAAATTTCAATTATAATTAAATTTAAAAGTAAACGAAAATTGAAATTGAAACAAAGACATAACA
Source organism: Neoceratitis asiatica (assembly GCA_030068015.2). Classification (NCBI taxonomy): domain Eukaryota; kingdom Metazoa; phylum Arthropoda; class Insecta; order Diptera; family Tephritidae; genus Neoceratitis; species Neoceratitis asiatica. The sequence continues at coordinate 76,857,705 of CM061524.1, forward strand.
AATCAAAAATTAAAAGCAAAAAATTATGTTTATTACAATATAAAAAAAGGATTAAATCGCAATTCTCAAGTAAAATAATAAAACATGTAAAAAATGAAGTAAGTTAGAAGCGACTTTAAATTAGAAATAGAACAACAAATTTGAATATATACATATATAAAATTAAGTAGACGCCAGTAATTAGACTTAAAAAAATAATGGAAATAAATAAAAGAAATTTTAACCAAGACAAGTATTGAAAATGAAATTTAAAAACAAAATTTTATAAATAAAATTAACATAACATTTAAATAAATAAAAATAAATAATAAATGATAATAAGTTAACTTTTATTGAAAATCCTATTCAATATTTTAAGTTAAAAGCGAATTATATCGAAAAATTACAACAACAAAAATCTGAAGGTCTATAACCAAATTAATTTGGAAATAAAATACAAAGAAAGAATAAAAATAATATAAAAAAAATAGTAAATGCGCTAATTATAAAAATTCATAAACAATTTATTAATGAAAAAATCAATTTAACTATTAAAATAATAATAATAAATAATTTTTAGATACGTTAGAAAAATAAAAAAATAACAAAAAACAGAACCCTTATAAAACTAAATTCAAACTGATTTTTTCATTCACCATTCGTACATATACACAAGTATTTTATATTTCCAACGACTGCAATTGACATTTACAGCCATCAGTGGTTAAGCGACATCCTTATGTTAAGGGTTCAGATAACGGTTATGTACATATACAAGTTTCTAACTGCTGTAGGTAATGTCAGTGGCCAATTCAACTATGTGGTTGACCAAATATTGACTTGTAAATTGTAATTGTTTTTATTTCAAAGTACACAAAAACTTAGAAAAATAGAAATAAAAAGAAAAAATGAGAACAACATTCGTTTATGCGTTTATGCGTTTGTATTGACCTTTATATTCACAACAATAAAAAAAACTACTTAAGCACAATTTCAAGAACATGGAAAGTATTATGTCTATAAAGAAATAAAGACAATATTGAATAAAATTTTGAAGACTCTTATAAGATTACACAGGTCAACAAAAAAATATTTTTTTTTTGTGATTCAATTCTCATGCATAAATTCTGATTCTGATTCTGATAAATTATGATTCTAGATTATTTCTGGGGTGACTACTTTGAAGATAGATATCCACGAATAAAAAAACACTTTTTTACGAAATAGATAATTTGAAAACTTTTTCTCCAGACTTTGTACAGATGAATTTACTTAACATGTTTATAATTTAATATCTACCTTAAACGCACTTCAAAACCCTTTTCTTACATATTTTAAATAAATGGCAATTTTCCATGTGCGCCTTAAATATGCAACATATATTTTGCGTTTGTATTTGTACGCTTCACTTTTAGTTATACTTGTTGAGTTAGCAAGTGTATTTATAATTTACATTTGTAGTTTTCTCATTAAAGTTTTAATTTGCTTCTTATGATATTTCCTTTTCATTCGTCGGCGTACTTTCCGCAGCTTATTTATGCCTATTATACATTTTCACTTTCTTACTTTACTTATTACATTTTGCTAAAAAATGTCTTGCTTCACTTGCCCGAAGTCAACAGATTTTTGTTAGATACTAATTTACATTGCATTGAAAGCCAATTCCCCAAGGCGTATCCATTTTTTTTAGTTTTTTTTTTTTTAATTTTCGTTTGCATTTTCTTAAGTGGAAGAAGGCTTAATGGTAGTAAGGTTATTCTTACAGAAAATAGTGCAAATTATGTAATTAATGAGTGCTCGCCAGCAAGGGATAAGGAAGTGAGAAATAAATGGAGGAGAAGTGGAAGAAAATAAATTATTTTTCTATTGCTTGGAGTTTGCCTTGATGCTTAAGGAAGTATGCTCAATTAAATTTTTAAATTTGCTTAAAACTTCTTAAGCATAACAGCAAAAGTTTAAATCTTAGAACTAAATTAGGAAATACGTGTTAGCTAGAAATGACCCCGAGCCTCTTTCGAACTATGCCGCTCTCCTCAGAAAGCGTGAACATCTCTTCGCTGCAATCGGGAATTTCTTGATGAGTTGCATGAAGCACCGATCTGTTCATTTCAACTTTTTGCTTAACATGTCGGATACCAAGCTCCTTATGAATATTTATAACCGTGCGCCTCTTAGTATCCTTAGAATTTTAGACTAGAACCAATTTTCTCAATACTAGATGCTAGTTTTAGTTAGTTTTAGGTTTTATGTAACATTTTGTCTTTTCCAAGAGAGCCTATCTAAGTTAATACCGAGATTTATTACTTATTAGCTCGGTGAATATTTATGCTATTTAATCTGATTGAAGAACATGTTTGTGGTCGTAATGTAAATGTAATGTGTTTATACTTTTGCTCTTTGACTTTAATTCTTCAGTTTGCCGGCCATTCCTCTATGTTATGTAAATGATCACCAATAATTTTTATACATTTCTACGACATTTAGAATGACTTAATATGGCTGCGTGTGCCATCCTCAAAAGTGGCTTTTTGTACTTTTCAATTTACTAGGATGTTTTTAATGTATATAATGTATAATACAGGCCCAATGACGCTACCTTGAGGAACACCAGCTTTTATTGGAAACTTCTCGGTGACACATTCTGATATTTTTACGGTATACCGCCTGTTAGATAGATATGACTCAAATATATTGCAGAATTGGATGAATTTTGTATAATATACCTTTATTCTAAATTTTAAAGAACGCTTGTCCTGCGTCAAGAAATATTGCAGGGCAGTATTCCTTGAATTCGAATGCCTTCCTTATTTCATTAGTAATTCGATGGACTTGGTCGATAGAACTATATTTTCAAGTAACCTGAATTGGTCTGGTATCACTTTGTTACGAAGGAGGAAATTAAATATTTTTGATGGCAGAATTGTTTCGAATATATTGGGAAGACAGGGTAGTAGGCATATTGGTCTGTAAGGACACGCCTGTATGTGGTCTTTGCCTGTTTTTCTATCATTAATATCTGCGACTTTTTCCACGCCTTTGGAAAGTAACTCAGTTTCAAAGAGTGCATGTTTTAGTAGCTCATTTAGCATTTTTCGTGTACTAAGGCCTCAAGATTTCTTTGAGTTAACTTGCTTTTTCAACTTCCAGGTGATCTTTTAAGCGTGATCTGAGTTTCCAATCGCGCCTTTTTTTCTTTACCATGTGCCCAGTCACCATTTGTGTCCTTCACTCAACTGTAGTCTTACAGCTCTTATGTGCCTTCCAGAATGGGTATGTCTTAATAGAATTAAGCGTCAGTTTTTATGGGCATTTTAACTTTAAGAATTTCTGATTGTTTCAGCTCACTCTTTAGGTTTCTCTCTGCTGTTTTCAACCGAAACATTCAGGAGAGTCAGGAGAGCGAAATGCTTGCCATTCTTTCCGCAAGTGACGCTTATTTATAACAAATTCTTCTATTTCACTACATGCTACGATTTTTGGGATCGTACTAATACTTTTCCTCTTTGGAGTTGCTAAGGTTGCCGGGGAGGCGAGTAAATTATTATTGTATTCTCAATATCACTTTACTGTTCAATACTGAGTTGAATTTAATGGGACTACTAATAATTTTTTTGTATTTAAGTCACTTTGTTAATCTACTTATCAATCTTTGTTTTTGGACAACTATCATTGGTTGCTTGTAAATTTGTATTTAGTGGTCCAAAAATAAGTAAGCAACAGTCAAAGCTGATACAAGTTGCGATTTTTCTTGAAATAGTTAATTCTACTAAGTCTGGTATTTTTCTCCAATCAGTAGGCCAATATGTTGGTTGTCCCAGGAAATACAGTATAAATTGTTACATTTGTTTATAACGGTATTGTAAAGCTGTCGGTATTTTGGGTTTATTAATCGAGATCCCCAATAGACGTGTTTTGCATTGAAGTCTCCTTCGGCTATAAGTTTATCTCCTATGCTCTCAAAGAATTCCTTTAATTAATTTTTTGTGATTTAAAATCTTAGAGCACAATAGATGACTGAGAGGTTTAACACGTTGCTATCATTATTCAAAGTTATTGAAGTAGATTCTAGGTAATTGGTGACAATTGGCTGTAAGGCGCAGTGTTGAAGGCGGATTCTTATAAAAACCTCGGTGCTGCCGTGCGCTTCACCATTTGTGGTGATTTGTGGAATAGAATAAGAACCATGATATACAAAAATTGTATTTATTCATCAGATACGTTTCAGACATCTATAGGACTCTCTGTTAAAAATCGTGTTAGTTCCAATTTATATTGGTTAACAATATTTACATTCCAAAAACAGATATTAAGCAGCTAATTTTTTATTCGTGAGAATTTTGAATTGTGTTGTGCACTGGGTAAAACCATTGATTGAATACCTCCATTAGCTTGATTCTGCGGGATCGGATCTGAATTTTTCTTCAATATATTCGTGTAAAGCAATTGATTTGAACTAATATTTTGTAGGTTTGAAATAGTTTTATCTGTAGACTATTCTACAAATTAACTCCGGCGAGCCTGGATGGTGTTAGACATCCTTACTTCAGGTTTTTTTTATACAGAGTAACCCCTGTAATTGACGGAATGATTACTTCCGCAATTACTACATACTTTCGTGGTGGCATCATCTTTCTTATATGTGCATTCGGATGTGTGATATAGATTTCTACATGCTGTATAAAAACTTCGCAATGTTCAGCAGAATGTAGTATGGCCGAGTTGTTGGCAGTTGGTACATTACGCTGGACCATATCTCTTGGGTTGCTCTTCCATAATTTTACTGTGATGTAGCAAATATTTTAAATTATAAATGGAATGTGTTTATTTTTTCAGTTGATTTGCATTGGGCGATAGTTCCAACTTAAACCTCGCGTGGGGTACTTTGTTTCGATTAAGAATTTTAATGTCTGTTTTCAAAATCTTACTTGAAATCAGTTAGTTAGGTTAGGCACCTTAGGGTTTACTTTGACTTTAAATTCTCGTTTCACCTGCATTGTAATTACATTATCGCTAACTCTTACGCTCTTTTTGTTTTCATTCGTAGAATAAGTAGTGATTTTTATGACCCCTACCCTCTGAAAGCCCTATACTCTGCTTTCGTACGTTCCAAATTGGATTATACAGCATTCATTTGGAGACCTGACACCAAACTCATATAAATCGTTTTCAATATATATCTCTTCGATATTTCACCTTTATTATATTTTTCCAGATGTCAGCTAAAAAATCTAATGATCCTCAATAGCCGAAGAGAATTTAATTCGATTAACTTCGGGTTTGATTTCAAATCAAGTAGAATAGACTGCGCTGATGTTATTATTAAGGTAAATTTAGATTGATTGAACTCAATAAGATCTTAAGTTTTGTAAAGTTCGATATTTCTTTGCCAAGGACAACAGTAAGAAGAATTTTGAATAAAAAACTATATAATAACGCATCATAGGTGTATCAGTTGAATTTGTGTATAGTTTTAATCAAATTTTAATTAATTTTATATTTTGTATAATAAATTTGTAATGTATCTCTATGGGCTTATAGTCCTTAGACTAAATAAGTAAATAAATAAATAAATATATATTATTTCGTCCGGATTGAAGTCAATAGTTATTATTTAAATATTATTTTTTAATAATGGCATTACATTGGAAGACTATATCGTAAAGTCCCGTAAATTAAAATAAATATTCGTAGTGAAAATCATCCCAATCGGAAGAATATATCATAAATAAAACCGATTTGTTCAGATATAAGGTTTTGGATCAAAAGCCCGTTAAAAAGCATCTAAAAGTGTGGTATTATTCACGTGTAGATTCCAAAAAATATTGGTAAATATTAACTGGTTTGTTCGAATATGCAAATTAATATTTAACTCTCATATTCATAACAAACAATTTCATATGCTCATGAAAAGTCTTCGGCCAAGCACTTTTTACTGTTGCTTCTGAAATTAGCACTATAAAAAATTAACTCTAATTTGATATGGACCACCTTGCATTCTTTTAATCTGCACTATAACATATTTATGAATGTAGGCAACATTTTTTAATTCATATGGGAAATGCTATGTAACTCTCTCTGATTGGCGTGTGAAATTCTGCATTTGCATACTTTCCGGCTCTTCTAATTTTAGTGTTGTACATGCGAATGATTTAAAAAAAAAATTATTTCACATGCGTACGTATGTGCCAGTATGCTTCTACATGTTTCTGCTAAATTTAATCTGCCTCGTCGGCTTGACTCAGCCTTACTTAGAGCTTTGCTCTGCTCTGTATCAACTGCGGTTATGGTCAGAGTTTATGTACTTTCGGTTTTCGTTTTGTCTCACATTCAGTTTGCTGCTTGACTTAATGCACTTTAATTTGTATGTTGCCATTGCAATGTACACCTTGCGTTCCTACTCCTTTTCGCACTCCTACAATATCCAAACGAAGCTAATGTGGAATATAAGCTCCTTTGAATATGGTATAAAAGAGCTGCCAAGCACTAATAATAAAAAATGAAGAAAAAATGTCAGAAGGAGTACATAAGAAGAGGCTTGTATTTTGCCACTTGCTTGTGGCTGCAGCACCTGTTACACTTCTAACGGTAGTCAACATTTGTGTGGTTTATGTGGCAACTTCATCTAAACACCTCCAAGGCCTCTTCGCGTGCGCCGGAGTTCAATGTGCTAGGTTTGTTGTTAGAAATGATGGTTGCAGTTCAATGACATGTGTGTGCCGTGATTTGTGAAAAGGTGGCAATTGCAATTAGTATTATAACAAGTGTATACAATTAGAGTAGGAAAAAAGTAAATTTGCAGAAACTATTTTTGAGTAAGATTTTTGAGTAGATGTAAGGGAAACTTGTTAAGAGAGTTATAGTGAGAGTTAGATGTATGTAAACAATTTATTGGACTGCATCCTAGAACGTTGCACTTTGAACTTAAGCCAAAATAAATTTTGCAAGCGTTTATTAGAGTTTCAACGTCTTGCATTTTCTGAAGTTATCGATTTTCCAATTAGACTCTGGAATATATTAAACACTTATTTTCGAAATATAATAATATATCAATAGTTAACTTATTTTAGAAATATCTAAAAGGAAATCGTCATCTATGTCGTAAAAATCAGATCTCTACGCAGGTATATTAGTCATTTAAAGAAAATAACAAAGAGAAGTCTAAGGAATTCTGGAAGTGTACTGTTGATTTTCTCTATGGTATTCAAGGTAAATACATAATTAATTTTCAATCAATTTTAAATCCCGAAGAACAAGTTTGAAATATAAATAATTTTTTTTTTCTACTTTAGGCTTGAAAATAAAACTAGTAAGTTTTTTGTAACCTGGCAGTTGCCATTAATTCTGCAATAAATATTTTGGACTGCGGTCACACATGTCACGTGAAGTCAGATACACACACACTCGTGGCGGGTATACAGTGAACGTTTGGATAATTTATGACAATGTAAATTTTCTTTCCTTACATACAAATGCACGACTGTGTATACGAGCATGAGTTTTTGGAGTTCAATAATTTGTTGCAAAATGTAATTTTGTATTTACCTTTTTGCGTCAGTCAATTCTGGTTGGCTAGTAGCAGCAAAACTATAATAAATGCCTTTCGTGAAAGAAAAACATCGAAGCGTAATAAAAATAATAGAATCCGAAAACACAAATTTATAGTGGCACCAACAAGCGAATAAGCGCAACAGCTAAAAGTAAATACATTTTTTCGCCTGTGTAGGTTCGTACGTATTTGGTTGTGGCCTACACTCACTGCCCTGCAGTAAAATATCAACCTGAGCAGAAAAAGTTAGTTACTTACTAGTATAGGTTCACGGAAAAAACACTGGCACAATAAATATTAAATTGTAAAAATAAAAAAAATATAACTTATTAGCCGAATGTTTTAAATAAATTTAAGTGAGACTCAAAAAAAAAAATATTTTCATGAAAATTTTTGATCTTAAGAAATATGCTTTATTTTTTTTTATAAATAGACAAACGGTTAATTAACCCATAACAATGCTCAATATTTTTATATAAACACTCATATTGATATTTCAAAGTTTTTTATTATTATTTGATTACATTTAAACTACTCTTCATTTAAGACTGAAATAATATTATTTTGTTAGTTTAGAACTAGTAGAATCCGATTATATTTACTTATTCATGTACAGGGGCGAATTGCTAACTAGTTGAGGTTGTTTTTTACACCAGTTTCCAAGTAGAGCTATCGAGTTAATTTTACAATATGGTATATATGTATATCCACACACTTTTAGTTAGTCATGCCCTATGTTCGCTGTAAAAGTTTATAAATTTACACTTTCCTGCGCGTTGCAAATTTTCGGCAGCGACATGTTGCATGTGTCACTAACCTAGCACAACACAAATGCACAAATATCATTTTGATGTTTGTATACGTGCGTACGTATGTATCTTTGTAGGTAGAAACATAAATAATCGTTTATTGCATATCCTTGTGCACACTAATTAAAAACTTGTCAACACAAATGTATGTTAGCCGCAACAAAAACATTTGCAACAAGCCGCAGTGAGCAATCCAACAACAACAGTGGTGGCACAGACTGAAAAATATTTAGTGGTTGGTTGAGTGGCTCTGCCTGGTTGGTTGGCTGGCAACAGATGTTGACTGAAAATTATTTGTTGGTGCACTTAAGGCGTGAATTTCATTTTAGTAGTTGTATATAGTTGTGTTGTGGTAGTAAATGGTGAGTGTGTGAACATTTGAATTTAGGCTTATTGAAACCTGGTGCAGGTATACACGTTTAGACGCTCATAAAATATTTTCATTGCAACTGGGTAAACTCTCAAATAAGAAGACATGGCTACCTAGCGATTAATGCCCTAATATGAAAACATTATATATTTTGTGAAATAAATTGTGGGAAACTGCTAATTAGCTTTAACTATTTTAAAAAGTAACTATTTAAAAATTTCCTGCCTATGATATAGCCATGAAATATGGGGCCACTATGGATGTAAGCGATTGGAATCCTTCGATTAAGATTTTCATGAAAGCCCAAAAACGTTCGGAGGGATACAACTTTATTATTCAGTTTTAGCAGAAAAGGTATTCAACTAAATAGTCGAATGATGAATGCGGACATAATCGAATACTTAGCAATGCGTATTACGGTATGTAGAGCAATGCGATCAAATATTGACCAGACCAACATTCAAAGTTGAAAAAAAAAAAATTAATTTAAAGATAATAATAATAATTTTACTGATTGGAGCCGCCTCTCGGTGGGGAATATCAACCCATCCAAGTTTACTTTTAACATAAATTCAAAAGTCTTTCCAAGGAGGCTTAGAATAAACTGTAGCACCGCCATTTAAAAAAAAAAACATCGAGAAGAACTTTAGAAATTGGAAGAGTAGCTCGGGTGAAAAGAGCTGCAACGGTTATACATATATATTACTAGCAAATGTGTGATAAGATTTATCTTTATGAAATTGTATAAGGTGAAGTCTAAATATATGAAATAAATAAAAAAAATTATAAGTTTATAACAAAAAATTATAAGTTTATAACAATGAACAACAGGAGTTTTGCTTCGTGGATCACCGCATCAACTTCATAAGACTTTAATACACGTGAATATAGCTAATCTATTGATTTAATTTTAAATTTGATTCATATTTTCGTTATAAATACTTTGAAGGAAAAATATTTTTTCTGAGGAAAAATTTGAGGTTTTTTGAAATGAAATTGTGTGTTTGCGAAATATATTTGACTTTTCTGAAATTGGTTCGAGCTTTTCTGAAACTTAATTGAATTGAGTTTTCTGAAACTCAGAAGACTTAGTTCATTCACTCCGAAATAAAAAATTTCAACAATTCAATTTGTAGTCTTATATCCCAGTATTTCACGCTGGATCTTGTATCAGTGATAAGAACAATACTCTCGTATGGTCAGCATATCAGATTTCACCATTAACCAGTTCCTTCGCATAAAAATTAAAATATAGTAAACTACTCTTCAGACAGTTGAAAACCATAAAGTTTTACACCTTTCCAGCTAGGAGCACAAATTACTGTTATTTAACTTTTATTACATAGCACTATTTGTAAACATTGATTCCCGGTAGGCATATAATAGAAATAACTCTCTGCAATTTATGTTCAGGATCGCTGTGACAAGGAGTGGAGTCCGATTGATATACTTTTAATCAAGTTCGGGCGGCAGCTCAAAATTTTTTTGATTAGAGAGGTCATAACAGGCTTTTATTCTAAAGACTTGTTCCTATCACAATGATCTTAACCAATGTTTGACAATTGCTCACATCTCTCTGGCTATTAACCAACTATGGCTATCAATATTTAGAAAAATTAAATTGGTTCACAATTATTTACACCCACTACATATTCGCAAGAGTAAAAGTTGAAAGTATCCATTTGATGAGCCAATTAAACAGTTTGAAGCCTCACTGACCGCATATTAATTACCACTTGAAATTGCCGGCTATTGGCCAGTGATTGAAATTAATTATGCACAGCATTTCTTGCAATTGCTCTCACGCTTTTGTTGCTCTTGCACTTTCGCTTTTACCTTCGTAGTTCTTATTATTTTTCTTCCATTACCCATTACAGATAGTTACTTTGCGCTCAAAAAGTAGGTTAAGAAAATCGTTGAAAATGCAATAAATAATTTCAGAGGAAAAAAATTAAAAGAAGAAAGTAAATATTAGTGAAGATAATAATATATGAACTAATCTCATTTATAATGCAAGCAAACAGGAATTTTTCTTTCTACATATTTGAAACAAATTTAAAAAAAAGAGAAAATATATATGTACATAATATGACCAATATAGCTGAATATAAATATGTATTGCCCATTCTTAGTTGAAAAGCAAACTCTTTTAATTCTTTACCATTAGAAACAATTTGTCTATTAAAAGCTTTTGAAAAAAAAAAATTAAACTCTTGAAGATAACAGAAGGGTAAGAGTTCACATAGCTAGAAGGCAGCTGGTTGCTGAGCGTCGATGCACCTAGGCCAATCAGGCCTTTTGTGAAACCCAAAAATATTTTAATTAACGATGTGGCTCTTTTTCTATCTACTGACACTAGCTTACCAATTTTATTAGGCAAAGGTTATCCATAAAAGCGACTTCAAAATGCCGATGTCTTTCCAATGTATTCACACAATTGTATATGAATGAATCATTAAAACTTTCTTAAATACATTTGTGATATTATTAATATTTCTAGCAACGAGAACAGTTAGTTTCTGTTGTAGATCCATTTGTCACAAAGTAGCATACAGTTGGTGTTGAAAAAATACTGTATTTCCAAGGTATATATTTTTAAAGGTTTTAAAAAAGTTAATTGAAAAAAAAAAAAAAAGGAATTACTTGTCACTTTAGTACATAATGTAATCTATTTCTCGTCATAGACACCGTTCACAAATGTGCAACTTCAAGGAGGTAAAGAGACAGAATCTCAAGGTGCTAGAGCGATATCCGAGAGCTGTTGTAATTGTTTCGTGTAGAATTTCAAATTGCGATCGTAACGGAGCGAATTCTCGATTTTTTTAGACACTTCGTTTGTCACAATTCAAAGTCTTCCGCTTTCTTATTTTATTATGCGCAGACGTACGATTGTTTTTAAACTCGCGACATCACTTGTACACACTCGCACAATTCTTAGCTTTATCACCATATACAGTTTTCACCTCATTATATATTCCGACAACGGATGACGCTGCATATTTCGCACTTTGCGGAAGACTGGATTTACGTTGTTCATAAAACGTGTTGTTATGTTTACAGTTCTCAACGTGCTGACTTCGATCCGGTCTCGTTGCAAAGGGGAGAAATTTGTCTACAATACCGTATTGCCAACATGACATGAAAGTTTCAGTACACCTTCTTTCATGATATGCCTCTTATATTACAGCTTCATGTTCCTTTAAAATGAACGCCAATATGCGGATTATTGCAAATACTATTGTTGTGCGTTCATTACCACCCACTAGTATAGTAGGTTTGATTTTTCCTTTAAAGAAAAATTACTCTCTTTATAGCATACTTCTCTTCATATATAAACCAAACATGTTCCGCCTCAGCTTGCATTTGGGGACCGAAAAAGTTTACGCTAAAATCGGAAGAGATCGCAATCTCAAGTGAAAATGGTTTGTTCAAAATGTTTGTAACAATGGGTGTAATACATTTTGTGTTTAGCCGCAGCAAATGTAGATTATTAGGTACAAATATTTTCATATAATTAATATGTTTATATATATATACATATATATATTTATATATATATATAGGAGAAAATACAGCTGACACGGCCACATGTTCTTGTGGCTTTCTGTATTTTCTCCAATTTTTATTCTATTTGGTATTGCAAAGGGTCATTAAAGTTCTAATAAAGCATTAAGCAACATCTAAATGAGAATTTAATTTTTTTAATTTTATTATTTAAAGTCTTTTTAAAAAATTTCAAGAAAATCGAAGCTTAAATACGATTTTTTCGAATAGGTCAGTCCCAGGTCCACTTTCCGCGGGTATGTGACTGATTCAAAAAATAGATAAAAAACATAATTGATGAGGATTATCCACTTTGAGGTTCCCTACTATTTAAGAAAGAAAAAATAACACACAAAAATTCAAATTTAATGAGGAATGCTTTTTATCATTCGAAATAACATTATTTGGCCTTTATTTTTTGATTATTGATTTGATTATCTCTTTCAAATATTGGCTGCGGCTATGTGTTGTTCGATCATTTCGACTGGTAACTAGCAAATGTTTTGCTCTAAGGCCTGAATCGAAGCGGTATTGCCCTCATAGACTTTAGACTTTACATATCCCCACAGCAAAAAGTCTAACGGTGTAATATCACCGAAGTATACTCTTAATAAATCCATTGATTAATGCGATATGTGGGAAGTGGCGCCGTCTTTTTAAAAGCAAATGTCGCGGAGGTCACGAACTTCAATTTCAGGCATCAAACAGTCGCTTATCATAGCGCGATTACGGTCGCCATGGACGGTTACATTCACACCGGCATCATTTTTGAAGAAATATGGACCGGTGATTCCACCGGCCCACAAACCACACCAAACCGTTATTTTTCTTGATGAAATGGCAGCTTTTGAATCTCTTGAGGTTGTTCTTCGTCCCAAATGCAGAAATTTTGCTTGCTTGCATACCCATTGAACAGAAATGGACCTCATCGCTGAACAAAATTTGGCTCGAAAACGTCGGATCTTCTTGAAACTTTTCAAAAGACCATTGAGCAAAGCGATGTCGCTTGGTAAAATCGAGCGGCTTCAGTTCTTGCAAAAGCTTTATTTTGTTCGCTTTCAATTTAAGATCTCGACGTAAAATGCGCCAAGTCGTTCCATACGTCAGTCCGAGTTGCTGCGAATCGACTCTCCACGGTCTTCGTGTACACTCTCAGCTACGGCAGCTATATTTTCTTCACTGTATGCTGGACGTGGTCTATTCGGAAGAATATTATCCAATAATGAACGCTGGGTCTCAAGATAGGTGATGTTGTTGCGAATAGTACGCTCAGTAGGCCAATTATGTTGACCATAAGTTGAGCGAAGCGCGTGAAACACATTTTTTACAGAACATGAATTTTCGTAATAAAGTTGGATGATTTGTATACGTTGTTCAGTCGCAAGTCTTTCCATGATGAAATGCTAAGCAATACTGTACAGAAATAACATGACAGCTTGACACTACTCACTCGTGATCTGTCAAAAAAAGGCTATTGAAAAAAGCACCTCTACTTAGATCACCCTTTATATCATAGAGTTTTTCGAGCTTTTGAAGCATACACAAACCAACGTAACATTTTTACATATATTTATATACATTTATGTGTTTGGTGCTTTATAACCATTGCATCGATTTCGGCCGAGCTGCTTCTTCAATTTGTGGTTTTGCATTTTGATGTTTTTACTTACAAATGGAGGGACCTATAGTTTATACTAAGCCGCCTCCAAACGGCCGAAGGATTTTCATGACCAGCCTTTATTTCATGTCGGGAATACACTAGGAGGGCTTGACGTACCCTGCTGGGGGGCGAACACAATTACAAAAATTTATTTTCTATAAGTTTGGTTGTTGGTCAATCCTGGACTCTAACCCAAGCCTTCCGAATGGTAGTGGGGAATCCTAACCACTCGCCTATACATACATTAACGATATTAGTTTATTAGTAAAGACAAGTTGGATTTTTGTTAAAAGTACAGTAAAAAAAATAATTTTCTGCATTTTTATATGATAAAATTAATTCATGCTAGAAGATGAAAAAAGCTAAGATAGTCGATGCGATAGTCCAATGTTAACCAACTATCAAATATCAATGGGTTATCAGACGAAAATTAGAAAATAAGAAAATAGGTAACATATCATCAGTTCTGATTGTCCTTGATGTAAAAGCACTTACTGTATTAAAAATAGTTTGTCGCATTAATAAAAGTCACATATCTCCAGGCGCAACAGCTTGACAGAAATTTCTTTACACCAATTTACAGTTCATAGGACAATTTTTTTGTATTGGATTTGCATATAGAAGTCGAATTTTTCGCTGTTTAAATTTTCTTTGTTTTAGGCATCCTCCATCTGTATTTTCCTAACTTTCCTCCCTTTCCATTCAATCCATTGCATATAACTGCTTTGCATAAATGCCATTGAACGTTTACTTAAGTGCAGTAAAATGTCAAAATGTGCACAAATTTGCATACGATTTTCATAAAAAAATTTCAATTTGTCTTGTAACGCCTTGGACCAATAGCGTTCACCTTGTCAAGGATCATCAGTTACGAAAAGTAATAAATGTATGATAATACAGAAGAGGAGGAAGTGTAAAAAAATGGTAGCAAATCGTGTGAGGCGATGAGAAGGAGGGTGGGGTAATCGAACAGCTAGTGATTTTCTGAGTTCAATCGTATCATTGCCGATGGTATGTAAATTTCTTTTCGAAAGCGTTCAATGCGCATTATTCACTTTTCACACTCAGAAGCGTACACTTGACGCACGCACACAAAGGAATATTTACCTTGTGAATACATATGTATATCTAGAATATAGAAAATTGCTTGGTACGGGCAAATACATGTAGACACAAATTGACATTTCGGATTTCACAGCACACACGCACATTCCAACTCAACTCGCTTATCTTACTTGTGTAGTGTTTATGAAATGTGGAAACACTATATCTTTAGATTATTAACATAAAACCGATTTGGCCCAATCAAATTGATCTGTTATAGTGCAAAACCTAACGATATATTCTTATTTTATCAATATTCAAAAAAAAAAAAAAAAAAAAAAAAAAGTTGTCACCCACGAAATAGGTTTTTTAAAGAGCATGCCTTCTTGAATTGCTTTTAAACTAAATAATCATTTTAAATATATTCACTTTGTCCCCATATATTTTTACTACTATGGGGGCAAATTTATTGTTTTTTTTTGTGGCAACCTACCTCAAGATAACTTTCGAATTTTAAAGATCAGAAATTCTCCAATTTTTTGGTGTTCGAATAAATAAATAAAAAAACTTTTTTTTCTGAAAAATTTCGAATATAAAATATAAGCGTTTATATATTTTTTAGCAATATTTGGGTGTCAGACTACTCGTACTTTTCCTCGTTTGCGGCACTCTTTTCTGCTCTTCGCCATCAACAAAAATTTAATTTATCACATTTTCTTCATTGCGTTACTGCATTTTTCTTTACTCTCTTTTATTTGCATATGACTTTTTTCTTTTGTATTTTTCTATATGCATACATATATTATTGCATATTTTTTAGTTATTTTGGCACTCATTCTAGCATGCCATCACTCACCGCTCTTACGATTTAAGTGCTTTCCCCGTAAAGTATGCAAGCTTTTGAAGGACACAAACTTGTATGCCGAAATGTGAGGGAGTGTGTGTTTGAGTAGCACATTTGCATACATTTCGGCGTTTAAAATTTTCAGTTTTCATTTTTCTTCTACCCTTCAAATGCGATAGTAAAGTTTTCCTTGAAGTAGAGTTAAGGCAAGGTTTCAAAATTTTTCACTTGCCTGTCATTTCAAGTCAAACATATGTTATATGTATGCATGTATGTACGTATGGAACTTAAAATTTTTATTGCTACTGCTTTGAAGGTGTGTGAAGGTAATTGTATTTTGAGTTTTTCACTTAGCTACCCAACCCACGCATCTACTTTCATACCACACTTCCCTGAACTCTACACTGTTGCCTATTTTCCCTTACTCCTTTTGCTCACGCCTCAACTCAATCGTCTGATATTTGTACATATGTCATTCTGCCTGGTTGTGTGAAATGTTGGTATATTTTACTATCAATTTCCTTTGTGAAAACTTTTTTGAGATTGCAAGGGGGTTGTGTCAGAAAATTTTGAAATATAATTAAAATTTGATGCATATCGTTGCGCGTGCTGCACATGTGAACCGCACCTTTGGTGTAAGCTCAGTGTGTTTTTATTTATTTATTTATTTTTTTCTAAAAGTGTTGCTTTCGATGATATGGTATGTGATATTTTTTGGTGGGAAAAACATTATTTTTGAATTTAATTTAAGTTTTTATGCAGATGGCCTGATTTTTTGTTGCCCTGATTTTTATAGTTTTGAATTTGCAAATCTTCACTTTCGAATAGTGCTCAGAGCAAGTTATCAACTGAAATGCTTCACAGAAAACAATTAAAAGATCGACAAAGAGTTGAAAAAATTATATTTTCACTCAGAATTAAACCAAATTGGTTGAAATAGAAAAAAAAGAAGATTGACACCTACTTAAAGAGCTTACGTAAAAAAAATACTTAGAAAAAGCAAAAACTATAATATTCGCATGAGAGTGCAGCAGTTTAAGTAGAATCTTGTATCGCCACCTATTTAGATATTTTTATATCAATATCAATTTGAAATTTTAATTGAAAAATATCAATACCAAACTTAACGTTTTATACTAAAAATACGCTCTTCTATGAATAGAAAAGTAATATGTAATAATAGGTTCCGCGCAGTGTTTCAATTTATTTTTAAATTTAATCAAGTACAATATTTTATATGATCTTTCACCATTTTTCGGGTAGTTTCATAATACCATCAGTGTAGAACTTCTGTGTTTTATAGGTGAAGAACTTGACCAATTTTTTTGTCAACAGAGTTTTACAGAGGCCTAAATAAATAGTAATTAGATAGTGAATGCACAAAAATTACTAAATTGTTATTTGCAAAAAAAAAAAAAAAAAAAAAAAAAAAATAAGTACATCACACGAATGACGATTTACAGAACTGCCTTCACGAAAAATACTGAATGAAATGTCAAAATCGGCTAGTATCGCACGAAACAAGAGCATCATCATAATATTTGTGAAACCGTAGGAGCTTTAAAAAACTTTCATTAATCATTAAAGCTTTAATTTAAGAAAATATTATTAGTAAGCAAATCAGAACTTACAATTAAGATCTACGTTCTAATAGTATGTAGAAAATGTAATCTATCAATTGTGGTTTGTTCAATTCATTTCTTATTTTCTCATTTTTCTCTTACTGTCAACAAAATACGTTAACTAACTTTTTTTTCTCTTTCTCTCTCACTCTCTATCTGATTATGTAAATTTTGTCACAACTGTCAATACTATGATGTTATATACACCGATAGCAAGATTTTCCTATCCGCGCGAATGCACAACCTATGTATATATATTTTCTGTGTCGAGTTGTTGTTATTGTTGTTCTTGAATTTGTCACAATCATGCAACGTGGATACTCCCTTTCTCTAGCAAATTTTCTTAGAATATAATTGCATAGCACATATTTCCCAGAGTAAGCGATAACCCCTAATATTTATACACTCTTGCCGTAACTAGCATTGTTTTCAATCACTTAATTCTTTTTGTCAAATCAATCTTATTACAAAAAAGGAAAGACAAAAAAAAATATAATTGAAAAATTTATTGCAGCGTTTATACCGCTTAACTAAACTAAACTGAAACCTAAAATGTAGAAAATATTGCTTTTCTATCTATTTATTTAATTTATGCGCTAAAGGCATTTTAGGCGTCAAATCTGTAGCACCTAGCTTACATACAGATAGTGTAAGCGTTATTAGTTTTTGCCAAATCCACCTAAAGCTGATTTATATGCTTTTTTCGCTTCTTGTCTCTTTTTTTTAAATTTTGTTATTTGTTGTTGCTTTTGCACTAAAGCAATTAATTGCGTTTATTTTGCTTTGATAAATGTGTCTGAAAATATATAAATATGTTTTATATATATTTCGTACAAAGATACATATGTACATGCTGTATTTCAACATAGATTTGTAAAGACTATAAATACCGGAAGGTTTATATGTAAATCAATTATATAACTGGCTGAAATTTTCTACCTATTTTTACAACTGTGTATTTCAAGCTCGCGGAAAATGAAATAAAGGGTTATTCATTTCGAATAGTCTTTTGACATGTCTCAAATTTTTCGTCAAACCGAACATGTTTTGTTTTAGATAAAAGTCAGGAATTTATGAAAATGGATCGCCTAAAAACTGGACAGCGCGATAAAATTGTTGAAACCCACCACAAAAATGGTGATTCAATCGTGGCACGTTTCGCGCTTTAAGAGGAGATTATGGTCCACATAATCGTCCAACTACTCAAGCAATTGGTAAAATTTTAAAGATATTTAAAGAGATTGGATCTACTAGAGATATTTGAAGGCCTGTGTATTATCTTTTTACTTGTTCTACCTCAAATATCGCTGCTCTAAGTGAAAGGGAAGCCAAACACCCGAATCTGTCTATTTATCGACGTTCTCAAGAGCTGGGACTGTGACGATACATTGTGGCGTATTTTTCACTTGAACTTTCATCTACATCCATATAAGGTCCAGCTCACACAACAAGTGAAGCCAGCTGACCATTCATATCATTGTAGTTACGTCGATTGCGTCATTTACGAACAAACAGTGGATCGCGGCTTTTCCAACAAAATTTTCTTCAGCAACGAGGCATATTTCTCACACGATGGATACGTAAAGAAGCAAAATTGTCGCAGTCGGGGCTCCAATCATACTCAATTATTTTAAGAGAGGCTATTGCATTCAAAAAAAAATTAATGTCTGGTGCGCTCTTAGGTGCGGAGGTATGATTGGACCATACTTCTTTGAAAACGTTACTAGGACTCGGCGATGAATTCTTTCTTCTACCACAAATACCACACTAAATATGCGCTCTTTAATATGGATGCTGTAATAGATTTTACAAGGACTCATCTTCTTCCGTCCTTGTCCCGTGCATCGCACTTCTTGGACAGCCGTGATGTCAACTTTCAGTCTGACGAGGACATCAATCAGCTGGGTTCCTTACGAATCAAGGAAAAGGACATTCCAAGTGCATGCCTTTAAATCGTGATGCTTAAAATGTTTACAGGAGTCGTCATCAAATGGGGAATCTCTCATCCGAGCTTTTTTTGATTTCTCATTGGAGCAGAATTTTTTTAATTTAGCTCGCCAGCATAAGGATGTTTATTGGCTTCCCAGAAGATAGATACTTGATCTAAGAGCGGATATCGTGAACCGTATATAGAAGAATCGTTTCTGGCCACTCGCAGGGTAATGACAGTCTAAAACTATACTTGCAGTCTAAAATTAAACGTTCGGGAACTTTTACATATGGCTTCGTCCATATAGTTGACTCCAAATTAGTGGAAAGAGTGGTAAGAGGTGTTTTCTCACGTAAACTTTCCTAAAGTTGTAAAAATACTTTGGAAACGAATAACCAAGAAGGGGTATCTTCATGATCAGTGACAGTCATGCAGCATTATGGAATCTGGGCTCGATCCTGACAAACTCTATAATCGTACTAAATCGTATAATTTTTGAATCGCTTTGCATAGTTGCAGAAATAAAAACAATCGACCTCATAAAATAATAAAGGAGTAAGTGGATGGAAAATGGGCCGAAGATATCTTATATCGGTAACCATTTCTACCTACCTACTTAGATAACCTGATAGGTTCATTAATTGCTATCTTCTACTTCCATATTCATACATAAACTTATGCATATTTAGTGCACAGAGAACTCTACAAGTAAAACATACAATCGTTTCACTGTATTTCAAAATCCAATAATTAATTTGAAAAAATACTCGTAAACTTTTTTATGAGGAAAATAGTTAACTTGGCTTGTAAAGTACGTTTTTAAAAACTCAAATATAAAACACTTGTAATTGTAAATTTCTCCTCCGTTAGGAACACACAATTTTAAAACGCGTCTAAATGTGATCCAAAACTTATAAAGCCACAAAAGGTTTAAATATTCATATTAAACTAGTCCTTCA
This sequence comes from Neoceratitis asiatica, assembly GCA_030068015.2. Classification (NCBI taxonomy): domain Eukaryota; kingdom Metazoa; phylum Arthropoda; class Insecta; order Diptera; family Tephritidae; genus Neoceratitis; species Neoceratitis asiatica. The sequence goes on from CM061524.1 coordinate 76,878,011, forward strand.
GGCCATACATTTTCCTTACAAATTATTAGAAGTTTTTCATATATAATATTTATAATTTCTTGTCATGAGCAAGTACATTTACAACTAAGAAAGATTAATAGTTTTGTAAAAAACTAAAAGCTCTACAATAACAGTCTTCATATATATTTTGCTAAATTTTCTCTTTCAAAAGAGAACAATCGGTAAAAGTTTGTGAAATTAATCTCCAATTTTGCCTATTGTTGGCACGGTCAGCTGTAAGTTGTCTGTTCGAGTATTTGCAAACCGTTTTTTTATTTTGTTCTTGCGTCGAAAAATAAATCGCAAAACTTTTTGTCGTATCGCCTAAACTCCATTCAAATAAATCAGATTACAATTTGAAATATCTGAGTTTATTATCTCAAGCTAAATTAAATCTAAATTAGAAGTATGCGAAGTTCGCCGGCTCCACTAGCATCAGGAAGCGTTTTATGATCGCAGAATGAGGGATAACAGGTAGAGATGAAAAAGAACCAAATTATTTTTCATTTTCAATATATGTATTCACCTGCAACACAGATGTATTTAATTAATTTATTTATACCCTTGCCATGAGTTTCCTGGCTGACTATAACACCTTACACATCTTGGGATGTGATTTGCTCCTTTTATATCACTGCATGGAATCCTGTTTCGTTTCCAGTAACATCTCGACTCGGTAATCATCCTTCTCTTCATTACATTTCATTTTTCACTCCCGATTATGTTACTTGGTTAACAACGAAATTTCATATTTATACTTATTATGAATCATTGAACTAATGAGATTAATCACCCATTACAACCCTCTCATTCCTTGAACATAAAAACACTCCCTCGTACGTATGAATATTTCATGTCGTCGGAATGGCGAAGAGAACATGTTTCTTCGATCTGGTTTGTTTTCCAATATTTTTTCTGTGAGTGGATTTTAAGAGGAAGATTTTTACGAGAAATTTCGAAGTTATGCAACAAATTTTTGGTATGAAAAAAATCAGTTAATAAATTTTTACAAATATTTATAAATATAATCAGACATAAACCCATAAATATGTGAAAATATTAAAAAAAAAAGGTCAATATTGTTAATAGTATTATGCTCATAATAAAATCATACATAATAATTCCATAACTACTCTAACTATATCTAAAAATAAAAACCGTTATTGCATATTACTGATACACTATCGTTAATCCAGAATTAATATTAATTGACTGCAGAGGCGAAAATTAATATACTCAACGGTTCAATAGCTCAAAAAGAGCTGAAAGGATGCTAACTTTCACCAACGAATCCTTTCCATACATACATGTACTCGTATCCAATTTAATGGCCTGCTAATACATATTACGCTAACTTTAATGTGTCACCTTGGAAAATTTGTTTTGCCACAACTTGTTTGCCTGACACACGTCTATCTGCAGTATTCTCTTAACACCCATATACAGGCGATACGAGCGATTCATCGACTTTTGCTGGGCTGTCAACAACTTTGTCGATAATGATTTTGTAATGAACTGCTCTACTGGCTATGTGTATTTGTATATTTTAAACTCATACTTACATACTTAGTAATATAAATGCACACGAGCTTACAACCAAATAAATACAGTGAGGAGCAAAATCGTGTGCATGACCATTATTTTGTTTTAAATATTTATTTTATTTTGTAGAACATTTTTATTTTCATATATCGGCCGTTCGTAGGCGGCCTCGAATAAGCCCTGGGTTAATCCATTTGTTAGAAAAACATCAAGATGTACTCCACAAATTATAGGAAAAGCTGAGATAAAAACATTTCAGTGGTTACAAATCGCCTAATATATCGCTAAAACGATTTTTATCCGAGCTTTTAATTTAATTTTTGGTGTACGTCTTAATGTTTTTCTAACAAATGAAGGAACGTAGGATTTATTCGAAGCCTCCTCCGAAAGGCCGATGGATTTTTGTGAGGAGCTATTTATTTCATGTCAGAAATACATTCGGTGGACTTGACATTCCCTGCCGAAGGCCGACTCCAATTAGAAAAAATAATTTTCTATAATTTTTAATTATGCAACCTTCCGAATTGTAGTACGCAACGCTAACCACTCGGCTATGGTGGCCCATACTTAAAAAAAAATTTCAATAAATTTTTACATTTAAATTTAGGAAATGAGCAATTTGTAAAAAAAAATAATTCTCACCCAGTGGGTATGATAATTCAAAACACTATCATAAATTAATACTAAGTGTTCTCATGGATCCGACACCATGATTGTGGTGATGAAAAAATAGGATTTCTTTTAAATTGATTCCAAGAACTGCTGAAAACGCAATTTAATCAATTTACCTTTAGGGTAAAATTTCGGAAAATCATGATTTGTCGGATGTTTAAGATATACTTAGAATTCAGATGTCTACGAATAGTGGTTTAGGCTGTGTGTTCACCTAGCAGTCATGCAGAACAAAGAATCGAAAGAATTTTTTCATAAATATCTGTAGATGATAACTTTATATTAAGTTGGATTTTAATTGATTTCCTATGAATTTGAACAACGTTTTATATTTGACTAAAATTGTAAATTATTTAGAAAAATATGTTACAAAATTTTGTACTCTATATTTTGCTTTCCACTGTGTACACTTCTGAATGTACTGTACATGGCCTGTTGATACATATTTATCAACTGGGGATTTACGGTCACTTCACCACGACCGATATTCTCTCATTTATTTCCAGTTCATAAAAGGTATGAAGGAATGGGGAAGGCAGTAGTCGATTCAATGGTTGTGGCTGATATTGTCTTTACGACACTCTGAAGCAATCATTTATTGCTGTAGTTGTTATTAATGTTAGTGACAGTAATGATGTGTTCAAATGCAATTTCGTTGTATGTTATGTTACCTATCCCTCTCTGTTGCTTGTTGTTTACTACAATAATAATCATTATAATGATTTGTTAGTTAGTTGGTGTGACAGTGTTGGCAATGATTAAGTTTAACATCAACTCTTTAAGGATATTGACTAAATACAATTACTCTTGATGTTGGTCATTTCATTTTCTTGTTGAGCCATATATTTTTACTCTTCTCATTGAACGCATACGAGTATATAGCTCGTAAGATGTGTTCATGAACATATATATACAAATGTAGCATATTTCGAAATTTATTCAGTATTATTTGGTAGCTAGCAATTAATTTTATTAATATTTTAATGCTTTAACCTAAGTCTTATTATATTAACAAACCACATGTTAATTCATTTGGCTGAAACAATTTTGAGATCATCCGCTATTTCAAATAGAGGGGAATGTGAATTTTTATTTATATTTGACAAGGTAATAAAATATATTGAACAATATAAGATATAACGGGTTTTTATGCGTCACGATTTTAGTTATAGTTTCTGTAAGCAGATGAATAACTTTGGGTGCAACCACAGATCGGTCATACATATATCTGTCCGTTATATGGCAGATAGATATATTTCTGGTTCTGTGTCAACCATTGAATGTAAAGTAACCAACAAGTACGGTTGAGTTCTGTTGACTCATGCCTAAAATTTTCGATCTCAATCCAGCAGGAGGTGGAAAGTAAAAAATCCGTAATATGGGACCAATTGCGGCTATATTCAATTCGTCTTTGAATTAGACTATGGGAATTTTAAATAACAAAATATATCGAACTCTGAATTCTGTCCAGTGAATTCTGAGATATAACATTTGACCCCAAAATGGGTTGTGCCATTCTCCTCCCGAAATTTTTCACCGACCTTTATATTTTGCTTTTTAATTTAAACGAAAAATATAACTTAAATTGCAAATTTAGTTATTGAATTTATGCGATTTTGAATCTCTTTTTTACAAAATTACTTTTAAATGGGAATGAAGCAAGGACTTGATCCGATTTCACCTAGTTGAAAATGCGTCCGCACTTATGACCCAAAAAATGTGTGAGTCAAATTTCATCATGAACAGACTGACAAACGTAGCTAGATCGATCAGACTCATCGTTCCATATATATATATATATGTATATATACATATATATATATATATATATATATCGGGCTTCATGGAACGATGAGTCCAAGAATGTGTGAGTCAAATTTCATCATGAACAGACTGACAAACGTAGCTAGATCGATTGGACTCATCGTTCCATATATATATATATGTATATATACATATATATATATATATATATATATCGGGCTTCATGGAACGATGAGTCCAATCGATCTAGCTACGTTTGTCAGTCTGTTTATGATGAAACTTGACCCACACATTTCTTGGGTCATAAGTGCGGACGCATTTTCAACTAGGTGAAATCGGATCAAGTCCTATATATATATATATATATACTTGTATACACACACATGTGTTGGAAACACCGTCACTGGCTAATCTCTTCGTGTAAACTCATACTTGGTTTTCAGGCCGCACAATAAGCCTATCAGGCAACGCTGTAACTTTGTTTGTTTAAGCGCAACTAGGTAACCCTATTTTTGCTTCCTTCTACATATTACTTCCTTTTTTGTAAAATTTGATCTCTTTCGAAAAAACGTGCGGTTGGGAAAACCAAATGTGAGTATACTTAAATCTAATAATGAATTTTTAAATATAATTCTAATTGTAACTTTTTTTTTTGAAATAAAGTTTTTAAAGTCGTTTCACGCACTGATAAAACTGGTAGAACCAACAATCTTTAAAAAATTTGTCGTACGATTTGCCGAAATTGAGGTTAGAAACACCTGTTTGCCTACTGCAATAAAGTCCATCAAGTATGGTGCGCACGATAGTAAGATCAGTAAATTGTGCTGAATGTCATGAGCCGGAGAACGAAGAAATGGTCCAGTGCGACGTGTGCGATGAGTGGACACACTTCATCTGTGCAGGAGTCTCTCAAGATATTGCGGACAAAGAATGGAGTTGCAAAAAGTGTGCTGCGGCAGCAACGTCAAACGCATCAAAAATACACACTACACTAAACGAGCAATTAAGCGACCATGGAAAGCAAGACCACGATAAGGTAGGTGGAACGGGTGATAGGGCAAGTAAGCAGGGCTCTGCGAAATCGAAACGCAGTATGAATTTTGAACTAGCTCTTTTAGAGGAGCGAAAAAAGGCAGAGCTATTATACTTAGAGCGAAAATATGAAATTATGAGGAGATATGAAAGCTCAGAAGAATCAGACGACGACATTAATCTGAATGCGCTGAAAGTGCATCGCACCACTGAATGGGCGAATGGCAAGGGTCAGGGCGATGTAGGTAGGGCTAATGAAGGGCGGCTTGGAACAGGTTCTAGGCACGATAGGGTAGTCATAGGCAGAGGGCGCAACGAGGCGCAAATGCAGGCACGCACAACGTCAGACGCAAATGCTGGAGGCTTGAATGCACAGCAAATTAGTTCGCGACACGTGGTGCCAAAAGATCTCCCTGTGTTTAGTGGCAAAGCGGAGGAGTGGCCTCTGTTTCTGAGCAGCTTTCAGAATTCCACGCGACTTTGTGGATTTAGCCACGATGAAAACCTGCTTCGTTTGCAACGCGCTTTGAAAGGTAAGGCATTTGAGTACGTTAGTAGTAAACTGATGATCCCCGAACTTGTACCCGAGATAATTTCTACACTACGGATGGTTTTTGGTAAACCAGAGCACATAATAAACAGTCTCTTGGGAAAGCTACGCTCGTCGGCGCCTGTTAATGTAAATAAGCTTGACACTCTCATAACTTTCGCGCTTGAAGTAAAAAATGTAGCCGCTACTATGGAGGCATCAGGGCTCCAGTCGCATATGACAAATCCTGTATTGATACAAGAACTAGTTGAAAAGTTGCCAGCTCAAATGCGCTTACAATGGGCAATGTTTTCTAGACCATCTTCAGACGCTACTCTGAATGCGTTTAGTGATTGGCTTTTCGACTTGGCAGACGCTGCCAGCAACGTTACATCGGTAGTTTCTGCTAGCAATCCTGAGTCGGAGAAACGCAAAACTCATCGGGTAAGTGTTCATGCTGAGGAGAAGAATGCTATCAGAGAATTCGCAGAACGGGTTAAACCCAAATTAGCATGCTATTTATGCAATGAAGCTCATGTAATTTTAAAATGCGATAAGTTCAAAAACTTAATTTACGATGAAAGATGGAATGAGGTGCGTAGGTTGCAGCTTTGTAGGTTATGTTTACGAAAGCACGATGCGAGAAGCTGTCGTGAGAGAAAAGCATGCGGCGTAAACGGTTGCACCTACAAGCATCACCCGGTTTTACACAAAACCTTCGATGTTCAAACAGCGGTTGTGGCTCATCACAAAGAAGTATGTAACACGCTTTACCGTGTGGTACCGATAACGATCTACGGAAGAGGCACTTCATGCGATGTTTATGCTCTTTTGGACGATGGATCCGGGCCAACCCTAATTGAGAAAAGTGTATTGCAACGTTTGCAGGTGCAAGGTGGTAAGGCTGATCTATGTCTTAAATGGACAGACGGAACGGTACGTGTACAGCGGGACTCCGATAAAATAGATTTAGATGTATCGCCGCGTGGGAAGCAAAAGAGACTTACTCTGCGTAACGTACGCTCCGTGGATGCGCTTGATCTTCCACTCCAAACAATGGATATTACGGAGCTTGCAAGAGTACATAAACATCTAAGGGGAATTCCAGTTGAATCATACCGCAACGTTGTGCCACAATTGATAATTGGATTAAGCAACAAAAATGTAATGATGCCACTAAAGTTTCGAGAAGGCAAAGCGCATGAACCAGCTGCAACCAAAACCCGCCTTGGGTGGACTGTGTATGGTGTCGTAAATAACGACGTACAACCAAACGTTGATAACATGCAGCTACATGTTTGTGAGTGCGATGACGACGTAGCCTTGCAAAAGTTAGTTACAGAGTACATGTCTCTGGAGAAAAATTGTGATGCAGGCAAAAATAGTCAGCTACACAATACAGAGTTAAATGATATGCAAGGTAACGTTGAACGTAAGGAAGAACATTTCGTAGCAAAACTGCTATGGAAGTCGGGGGGCACTACTATGCCAGACAACTATCCCCTGGCCTTGCGTAGACTACCATGCTTTGAGAAAAAATTAGAATCGTCTCCTGATCTTAGGATACTTGTAAACGACCATATTCGCTCAATGGAACAAAAGGGATATATTCGCAAATTAAACAAAAGTGAGATCGCCGCGTATCATCCTCGGAAGTGGTATTTGCCGATATTTGCGGTACGAAACCCAAATAAACCACAGAAGGTCAGAATAGTGTGGGATGCTGCTGCGGAATATAAAGGCCTCTCCTTGAATTCATGCTTGGACAAGGGTCCAGACTTATTAACCTCTCTCTTTGATGTTTTACTGAAATTTCGGATAGGGAAGATAGGGTTGTGTGGCGATATCAGCGAAATGTTTCACAGGGTGTACATCGATGAAGAAGATCAGCACTCGCAGCGTTTTCTGTGGAGAAGCTGTGAGGTGGCTCGCCCACCAGATGTTTTCATGTTGTTAGTAATGAGCTTTGGGGCAAGCTGTTCGCCATCTTTAGCTCAAGTTGTAAAGAATCAAAACGCTATGGAGTTCGCCGATACGCACCCAAGAGCAGCTAAAAGTATTTTGGAAAGGCATTATGTCGATGATATGCTTGACAGCGTCGATACTATTGAAGAAGCGGTTCAATTGGCTACGAGTGTTCGTACAATCCATAAGCATGCAAATTTTCATATTCGAGATTGGCTATCCAACTCCAAAGAGGTTGTCGAAGCTTTGGGAGAAGCAGGAGATGTACGCGAATTTTGTGGCGCTGCCAAGCTTTGTAGATCAGGTAGTTGAAGCTAGTAAAGTGCTAGGCATGTGGTGACAGACGTCTGATGATACATTCACATATAATTTGAAATTTACGAAGGCCAACGATGAGATTCTCCGAGGAGCTAAGCTTCCAACAAAGAGGGAGCTGTTAAGACTGCTGATGTCTATATTTGACCCATTGGGGTTACTAACGTTTTTCTTAATCGACGCAAAAATTATGCTCCAGAAAGTCTGGAGAAGCGGTATTGGATGGGACGACTCTATACCGGAGCAGTTGTCAGGTGAGTGGATGAGGTGGCTATCCTTCCTTCCGCAAGTCCAAAACATGAAGGTGCCTAGATGCTATTTCAGTGTAGCAAGCAGCCAAGCAAGCAATATCGAGCTGCATGTGTTCGTAGACGCCGGTGAAAACGCATACGCTGCGGTAGCCTATCTGAGGATCGAGACAGGTGAGGATGTCGAAGTATCGTTGGTGTGCTCCAAATCTAAGGTTGCACCATTGCGCCCTGTATCTATACCACGAATGGAGCTGCTCGCTGCGGTGATGGGTGCGAGGCTAGGAAATGCGGTGGTAAAAGCGCTCGACTGCAAAATCGATCGTGTGCATTACTGGACGGACTCCAAAACTGTTCTATCGTGGTTGCGCTCCGATCCTAGAGGATATAAGCAATTCGTTATGTTTCGAGTGGGAGAAGTGCAGGAGACTACCGATATCGCACAGTGGAGCTATGTGCCTTCGAAATTGAACGTCGCCGACTTAGGAACGAAGTCGACCTCAGTACCAGATTTTTCAATGACCGGACAGTGGATCTCCGGACCTACATTCCTCCGTCAGTCAGTTGAGAATTGGCCAAGCTTCGAAAGCAAGCAACAAGAAGGCCTACAGCACGATCACGGGGAACTACGTCCAGAACTAGTCTCAGTTCATGTAGTAGAAGAACTGCCTTTGATAGATCTTAGCCGTTTTTCGAAATGGGAACGCCTACAGCGATGTATGGCGTATGTTAAGCGATTTGTAAATAAGTTAGGTGGCACACCTATTAGAGGTAGCCTTAGTACCGACGAGTTAGTCTGGAGCGAGAACTATTTATATCGCCTTGCCCAAACCCAAGCCTTTCATAAAGAAATTAAAATGCTGCGTCAGAACCCAGCATGCTCCATGCCCAAAACAAGCCCTATACGTAAACTATCGCCGTTCTTAGACCAGAAAATGACAGTAAGAATGCGCAGTCGATTAGAAAGAGCAGATTTTATAAACGATGATATGAAAAACCCAATCATACTGCCAAAAGAACATGTGATCACTAGACTGATAGTCGACTGGTATCATAGAAAGTGGAAACATTCGAATCATGAGACCGTAATCAATGAGCTGTTTCAGAAGTTCTACATACCTGGGTTGAGAACGTTATTACGGTCTGTGCGAAAATCTTGTCAATTCTGCAAGATTAACGAGGCTCGTCCGCACTCACCCGAAATGGCCGACCTGCCTGAAGCACGGTTATCACCCTACACGCGACCATTCACCCATGTAGGGGTGGATTTTTTTGGACCCTTTTTGGTTACCATCGGAAGACGCAGTGAAAAGCGCTATGGTGTAGTGTTCACATGCATGACGTGCCGCGCGGTGCACGTCGAAATGGCATACAGCCTAACCACCAGCTCCTGTTGTATTGTTGTGCTCAACTTCATCGCACGTAGAGGAACTCCGAGGCAGTTCTTTAGCGACAACGGAACAAATCTGAGAGCAACGGAAAAAGAGCTGCGAGAATCGCTATCGCAAGTTGACTTTGCAGGCTTAGAAGCTGAGTTTACCAGCCCGTACACCAAATGGACATTCATTCCACCCGCATCGCCTCATATGGGAGGGGCATGGGAGCGCATGGTGCGCTCAATAAAGACGGTTATGTACCAAATTGTGACGCCTACAACAAGACTGTCTGATGAAAAGCTCCACAACTTGTTCCTCGAGGTGGAGCAAATAGTGAACAGTCGACCTTTAACGTATCTGGCTCTCGACACTGCTGACCAAGAGGCGTTGACACCCAACCATTTCCTGCTGGGCTCATCGTCGGGTCTCAAACCAGTTGGGGATTTTGAAAGTGCAGATCAATTTGCTCGTGTCTCGTGGCGACACTCTCAGTACCTCGCAGAAATGTTTTGGAAGAGATGGGTGGCAGAAGTTTTACCTATGCTAACTCGGAGAACCAACTGGTTTGAAAAAGCCAAGCCGATAGAAGTTGGGAACGTAGTCGTCATTGTCGACCCAAACTCACCACGGTATTCCTGGCCAAAAGGCGTCGTCGTATCTACAATACCAGGGAATGATGGCCAGGTCAGAAGTGCCATCGTTCGGACTACGCAAGGGCAGTATCAGCGGCCAGCGACGAAATTAGCCGTACTGGACGTAGCTCATGTCGGCGTTTAAATGTACAGGGGTATTCCCTTATGAGGGAGATACCGGGGGGAGAATGTTGGAAACACCGTCACTGGCTAATCTCTTCGTGTAAACTCATACTTGGTTTTCAGGCCGCACAATAAGCCTATCAGGCAACGCTGTAACTTTGTTTGTTTAAGCGCAACTAGGTAACCCTATTTTTGCTTCCTTCTACATATTACTTCCTTTTTTGTAAAATTTGATCTCTTTCGAAAAAACGTGCGGTTGGGAAAACCAAATGTGAGTATACTTAAATCTAATAATGAATTTTTAAATATAATTCTAATTGTAACTTTTTTTTTTGAAATAAAGTTTTTAAAGTCGTTTCACGCACTGATAAAACTGGTAGAACCAACACACATGCACTTAATAATTGCAAAAACTAAATATCCATTTCTCATAAAACTCAACAAGTAGTAATAATTTAACAAAAAAAAAAGGTAAGATTTTTTTTATTGTATGTAAATTATATATTTTTCATCTTTTCATCCTAAATGACGTAATAAAAAAGAAGTCTTCCGTTTCAAGTGGCGTTTTACTACAAATTATTGATAAGTCAGAAGAGGCACAGGACGTCCGTACAAATGAATTTCATCACTAAATAGCAAGGCGCTTTATTTATAGAGCTACTAACTTCGTTTTGTAGGGCATTTGCCAATAAATGACATTTAAGCTAAAATGCCGAATGATACAAATGCACATGCAATGTTGCAAATATTTCATTTTGTCTTCCTTTCTGCACTTTGACTGTCACAGTGCCAATGCATTTCTAACGTTTTACAATATTGCAATTTGCGACACCAAATATGGATTGGCACTGTCATTATTTGGTAACCTAAAATTTTTTTTAACTCTTTTAATATTAAATTTAAATGTCTGAGATTAAAAATATATCAGTGCAGAATATTCAATTATATCTCCTTCACATAATTGCTGGTGATTTTAAAAAATAATTTTTTTTTAAAGTGTGATCGGCCTAGGTAAACGGAAGTTGAGAAGGCCGATATATGTTCCTAAAAACAGAAAAAGAAGAAGAAAAAAGACACATATACAAGTACTTATATAATAATTTGCACAATTCTGTTTAATTTTTATTAATTTTTTACCATAAGCCTATCTTACTCTTAAGCTTAGATCTTACTCTTAGAGTAACTACTGATGTAACTGCCAATAAAAAATAATAACAATAATAATTAGTTATCATAAAAATAAAAATAAAAATCTAAAAAATTAACTGATATGTCAAAACCCATGCTATATATACCAGTACATATTACATAATTTCATAGATAACGAAAAAAATCATACTTAAAGTGTGTGGTCCAAAAGCACATTTTTTTTATAAAATTGTCATTTTTATCGCTACTGATGTATTAAGATATTCTAAAAGTTGTAAGCTATATAATCATTTATTATTTATTATTCCCGTACCACCATGCTTAGAGATATGGGTTCTAAGCCTGGTCAGACAAACATCCAAAATTGAACAAACTTAATAAAAAAGAAGAAGAAAAGTCTAATTGTGATCGCCCATAGGCATGAAATGTCAACCCCTACAAGTGTGTTTCTGAAAAGCTCCTCTTAAAAATCTATCAGCCGTTCGAAGGCGGCTTAGAATAAACAATGTGTCCCCCCATTTCTTAGTAAAACCAGCAGACAACAAATTACAAGAGGTACTCGGCTGTTATTTAGCGCGAATTATATATTCTGCTGAAGAAGAATGAAGAAGAATGGTCATAAAATAAAAGACATTTAAAATCAATAGCAAGTTCAGTTAAATAAAAGCGGTCAGATATATATTAAACGTTTTATTATTTTCTTAAACTTCTATTTATGACTTTTCACAAATTTGTGAAGTTCAATGACTGGTTTCAGTATCGAAAAGAAGAAATTTTTGAATTTAATCTACATTTTGTATTATAAATAACTCCTTAAAGAAAAACCATTCAATGTTGTTCTTAACTTTCTCAACTCATTTGCATACAATAGCATAGATAAAGAATTTGTTAAGTTGAATGCTTTTACTCGCATTGTGGTCCACGTCAATTTCATGTCAGCGCGCTGTTGCCCTTAAAAGATCTGCTGCGAGTGACAGCTCGAAATGTTGACCAACACCACTAACCAACTGCGTAAAAAAAGAAATAAAGGGAATGGTAATTGTAATAACATAACAAAAATGAAAAAAGAATGTGACCAAAAGTAAAATTAATGAACGACAGTCACTGAGGACTGAGCAAAGTTATATAAAAACGTAGAAGTGAAATAAACAAGTAATAGCTAAAAAGTCATTAATTTTAAAGTCGTCTTGACTCCTAGATTTACAGACATGTTTACATGGATGTGATTGTGTGTGTACGTATTTGAGGGGCGTTGCAAAAGTGAGTTGACATTTACAAGAATAAATGTGTGAATGAATGCAGAATTATAGCAGATGAAGTTGGTATGTGGCATATGTTGAAGAAACCAAAAGATAGCTCAAGCAAATAACAAATAAGAAGTGCTATCTTCGGACATGAAATTTATTGACAAATTTTCTACCATATATAAAAAATCGGTTATATGGGAGCTATATAATATATTCACTTGATTTCGATGATTTCCAGTGTCAATTTAAATATTGAAGTTACTTCTGTAGAATACCAAAAAGTAAAGCTCATAGATGCATTAAAAATATTGAACACTCCGTATGTAACAAAAAAGTTTACATTTTCTCTTATATAAAACAAACAGTTTCGAATAGGAAATTCTTCACTTTCACTTTGCTTTCGCAGCTAATTGTTTTTGTGTAAATATCTCCCTCAGAGACAGAAAAAAGAATAGCTTTTAAAAATCAAATGAATATCTGACACTGTGTGTTACGTCCAACTGACCGCTCAGAAGCATAAAAAAAAATACACAATGCGCCTCCAAACACTCATAAAACGTACTGAAACGCAAACACATAGATGCATAAAATCAGAAAAATAAACACTTAAATGTATAAACCTTCTTCTAATTCATAAGTAAAATATCCTGTCTTCCACGCACACGAGCTGAGTTCAAAAGTTAGGTGAATTTCTAAAGTTTGGAAGCTACAGATTTGCTCATCAGCTGATAAAAGTAATTTGCGATTAAGAAATGTTGAGAATAAAGAGATTATTTATAAGTTTAAAACTCTCAGTAAATATTTCTTTATACAAAAAAGTGAGTCAGAAGAATTAAAACTGTTGGAATGAAAATTAAAATCGTTACGCAAACATCTGAATGGGTCGTGGATTTCAAAATTTCTAAAGAGTCTAAAGTGTCTACTTTGTAGTAAAAATACTTCAATTGACACTTTGGGGTTCTGGATTCGATATATAATAACACTTTTTATAAAATCCATTTCATGTATGTCCGTGACAATTTGTCAAAGGGCTTCTGAATGGGTAGAATATCCTCAGCCTAACCCGCCCAACGCATTTGTCATATGCACTTTCATAATCACCTCTTTGTCGGCTTAAAACAATTAATCTGACACTTATCTCCATGTGGTCAAAAGCCATTTCCTTGGTTCATCTAAATGACCTCGATGATGATAATTAACTTTAATCATACCAAAAATGGGGTGTAACGAACTGTTAAAAGCTATAATCAGCTGTTTAGAAATTCGTTTCGAAAAAAAAGGGCAACTTCGAATCACTACTTTTACGAAACACCAAAAATTAAAAGTTTACTTTTCGAATTTCATTTCATTTTCATTCCGCTATTTTTCTGGTACATGGGTACTATCCAAAGGATTAGAATTTATATAAAGCATTCTAAATAACAACACAAGTAAACAAAAAACCACTTTCCGACTTATCGCATGAACACTCACCTTGTTTAGGTTCTATCAACACAATCGAAGTCTTCAATGAATTACGCCCAGTTTAATGCAATATATTCAAAAATTGACTAAAGTATAAAAAAAAATCACATATACGCGTTCAAAATCGCACACCCCTTAAATCAATAACAGATGGTGACAATCCTAAGCTAAATTCAAGGCCCGCCTAACTCCCCAAGGAGACAAAATTTCAAGGTTCTCCGGGACAAAGAAATTAAAAGTTAGGTAACCAGGAAAATACAACTCAAGAGAGATTGGAAGAACTTTTGTTTTCAGGCCATTAAAACAGGAGCACTATAGATGCTTAAAAGAGCTTTAGAGTATCCTGGCGAATAGAAATATATTTCAAAAGTCATTACAATGCTTGTCACCGACTTTTAATATTAACTATTATTTATGGCTTACATTTAAGGGTTTTAAAAATCCCGTAATTTGAAGAACTAACAATGGTGTGTGGGCTTAAAGCGACCAAGAAAAGGGTATCTTATTTGCCGCGCATCTTTACAATGTATTTAAACCCCTTAGCGAAATTTAAACCAACGGCATTAAGAAAAAGAAAGTTCCTGTATACGGCGGGATGACCAAAGGGAAAGAAATTAGTGTGTCAGGAAGGAAAATAGTTACTAAACTGTGGAAAAGTGGCGAAAGTTTCCGAAAAATTGGACAAACTATTGGAAGAACGTATTCCTCCGTCCAGCGCGTAGTAAATAATTTCAAGCAAACCGGTATTTTAACGTCGAAACCCCGATCTGACCGTCCAAAAATGTTATCAGTACGGGAAGAACGCAAAATAATAAATCTGGTGAAAGTTAATTCGCGAATTATGTCGTCAAATATAATTGAAATCATAAGTAAAACTTTTAAAAAAACAATTTGTGCAGAAACTGCTATAAAAATTTTACGTAAAGCTGGATATCATGATAGAGTCGCTCGAAAAAAACCTTATATCTCACTTTTCAACAGACGAAAGCGTTCATAATTATATAAATAAGCCTCTGGAATTCTGGAAACAAGTAATGTTTTGGATGAGAGCAAATTTTGTATATTCGGCATAAAAGGTCGCCAAATTGTGTGACGCAATTCAGGAACTGCCCCTGAAAAACAAAATCTTGTTGGTACAGTGAAACATTGTGGTGGTGGAATTATGGTATGGGGTGCATGGCGGCTAATTATCGAATCGACAATGGATAAATATGGATATATAAACATTTTGAAAAAAGACCTTGAAACAAAGTGCAGAGAATCTAGGCTTATCTTTGAAGATTTGGTTTCAACAGGATATCGATTCGAAGCATACTGCTCAAATAGTCCGACTTTGGCTGTTGTACAATGCCCCTAGATAGCTTGAAACGCCGCCTCAGTCACCCGAGAGCACTTTTGAGCACTTTTGAGATATATTAGGAAAAGGCAGAAGGGGCCCGAGTACAGCTGAGGAAACAGATAAGTTTTTCATGCTTTTGTAATTAATTATAAATCTGAACGCAGACTTTGTGGTACTGACGTTTACAATAAAATTAGATACCATTATAACGAAAATGAAAATGGAATTATAAATTTATGCTTTTGCATTTAGAACTGAGAAATATAATGAATAAATTCATAAGTAGAGTCCTAGAGGTATATTAGCTTAATAATGATCTCTCTCTTCTCCATAATATTCGAAAAATTTTATTAAAAAAATGAAATCGTTTTTAGTATCAAAATGGACCGTAAATTGTCAACAATTCGGCTTTAAAGAAAAGCACAGCACAATAGAGCAAGTTTTTGAAAGTAAGCAATATTGTACCGCAGTGTTCGTCGATGTTGCTCAAGCATTTGATAAAGTTTGGCTAGAGGGACTATTACATAAGCTGAGAGATACTCTTCCCGCAAATATTTATGCCGTATGAGAGCTCTTCCTTATTGAAAAAAAGCATCGACTTAGCAAAATAGTTGCACTACAGACTCCTATGAAATATTATCTGGAATTTCGCAACGAAGTGTTTTAGGGCCCGTCCTAAATTTAATTTATACAAGCGATCTTCCCACAAGCCGAAACCTCGTCACAACAAATTTTGCGGATGATACAGCAATACTTAGTATACATTGGAACACGGTTACGGCCACTCTTAATAAATGGTAATGCGATACCACAGAAATAATTCGTTACATACTTAAGAGTTTCATTGGATAAAACACTCACCTGGAAAACCCGCATAGGTAAAATGATTACCAAAACTAAATTAGAAATTGTGACTTTGCATTGTATTATAGGCTCTAGATCCAATCTAAGCTTGGAACGCAAATATGATTATAAAGCCATCTGGGAAGTACGGGATCCAAATTTAGGTCTAAATAAAACCTGCAAGTTTCCTTATTATGTAAAAATCTCTACAGTTCACAACCATCTTGGAATTGACACCGTAACAGAAGAGAGAGAAAAACTGCGTAAAAATTATCAAGTAAGGTTAGCTAACCCCAAACTTTCTAGCTAAAGAAAAGACTTAAGTTTGATTTGTCGTATTCAATTGTACTACATAGCCGATATTTTCAAGATATTTATTACTATTTACCTTTTGTCATCCTTTATGATACCCATTTGTTAAATTAGTAATTTTGTGTTAGGGATACCCTAATGACATCTATATCACTTTTATTATTCTTTACTTACATTGTTAATCGATAATGATTATTATGTATAAGAAATAGCTTGAGAGTTTTGAAATTATTGTTAGTTTATGGAAACAAAAAATCAATAAAACAGTTATAAAAAATACAATAAAAAACTGTTAAGAATTTTGTTTCGAAGTTTCAGTTTTTTTATTGGAGACATAAAGTTAAAATATGAAATTAACGGCTTGTTCGTAATTTGTCGGCCCCGATTTTTTGCTCTTTTCATATTTTAATAGACCCGTGAAAAGTCGGCCACTCTAGGCGCTTGAGGAGTTTAAAGTAAAATCGTTAAAGAGCTCAAAGACATAGAAAAGAACCATTTATTAGAGGATTGGATTACCCTGTAACAGGTGTATTATATCTACTACTAGACTAAGGATACAAAATTTAAATTGATGAGTTAATAGATAATTTTGAAGAACCTTAAAACATCTTGAATATGTGAAGTAAGCAAGGATGCGTCAATTTAGCCTGTTATTATTCCTAGTCAGTTCGTGCTCTTTGCGAGATACGACGGTTGTCCAACCACAATATAGTACTATGGTACGTTACGTTATGTGGTACTTCTTCATTCAAATATAATTTTCGACAGCCATTTTTTGCAGGAAATATGTATGTATGTATACTTTTATTTTTGTATATATACCTTTGTTTTATTTTACGCAAGCTTTCAAGAAGCTCTTTTATGTATAAAATCTTGTGTTTGTGTGAATAAATTATTTTTTGCCTCACTTCTGTTTTCACTCATTTACTCATATGCTGTGCTTTTATCTTTGTTCTCTCGAATTTTGGATGCCAACTGACGGTTGTTTTTCATCTTTTTTCAGACTCGCGTTACTTTATTATGTCGAGTGCTCTTAAAAATGTGGCCATGTATGTGTATTTAATAATGTTACAGTTGCTTGTGTCTCATTTACTGGTTGGCTGTGGTTTTTCTTTACCTTCGTTAAATGCATGTGTTCTTTTCCAGTTGACCCCTCTGAGTGTGAAAATTATGTGCATTTTATTTGGTTTTATATTATTCAGCTTAAGTGTCTGGCTTGTATTTGGCCTTATTCTGTTACTTAAATTTTATATTTTTTACTTTTCTTATTTTTTTGAGCTAGCATAAAGTATACAATTTTTAGCAGACGAATTTTTCTAAAACGAATTATAACATTTTTCGGGAGAGTTTAAGTTTTATTGGCCAAACTCTTATTCTTCGAATGTTATAGCTCAACATTCCGATTAAAAAATTAAAACAAGATTCTGACGAATATTTAAAAATAACATTTGTGTACACAAATACCTGGGAACAGTTACCATTAAACATTTATTTTTGGCCACTAAAATTGCAATAAAAATTTGGTACATAAAATGTCTATAAATATACAGCAATACAAATCCCTCATGCCTGGAGAATGGAGAAAATATAGAAAAAAAAGAGCACGATATATGTACGTACATAATAATTAAAAATTCACGCATTATACTCGGAGGCAGTGATATAATTTTGTTTTTGTTTTTTGTCTTACATACGCATGGCATAAACTAAAAACCAACCACAAATATATATTTTGAGCTTGGGAAGCTATTTGAACTTTCATTCATGGTCTCAAACTGATCTTGCGTTCACGTGATTTTTATGTAAAAATGTTTTACTGTATTCCTAAATTGACTTATAGAAAGCTTCCTCTGATATCTCTAATAATCTAATTGAAACCAGTAATGGCTAATTTATATAATGAAGGAATTTAACAAGAGCTCTAAGCATCATGGGTAAGATCACCATTCCATTTTATTATTTATATTTTATGTTTAAATGTCTTTTTATTTTTTTTATTATTAAAATATTGCTTAACTAAAATTAATACAATATTTATTTATATTTCATTGAAAATTTTATATCGGAAAAAATATTGAAATTAATATAACTATATATCAATAAATTTATTTATATTTTTCAGTTTCAATAATAGTTTTTTTTATTATAACAAATTTGATAAACCCCACAAATCACGACACAAAAAAAACTTTCTGCTCATCAACTCATATGACTTATTTCCTGCTTATTCTTTGCCCTAACCAACTTTAAATCATTGGATAGGAGGAACATTATAGAAAGAATTAATCAACAGGAAAATATATGAGCAAAGAGATATATGTATGTATGTACATATATTTATATACTTATAAGTATAAGCCACGTAAGGAATAGAAGTGGTCAAACGGACATCCACTGGGAGCTCATGTAATATAAATAAAAGCTCGTGTTTGAGCTATGCTATAATGTTGCCACACATGCCACACTACGCTATATAAATATACAAGTAAGTAACACATGTATAAGCCCAGGTAAGGGTGCATATGTTAACTGGAACCCGACAGTATTATGCACCACGCTTATTTGTTTGACACATTTAGAAGAACTGATTTGTAATGTGCTTTATGAGAATGTGTGTATCTATGAATATATGAACATCGCCCTAAATATCAAAACCTTTCACTTTTATCCTTTCATATGTATGTATTGAAAATACAAAAATATACTACCACAAACTGTCGTATCCTGCTTGCTGCATTTTTGCTTTATCCTGTGTGTACCAACCCAACAACAAATGCTTCAAACGCGTCCAAGTTGATTTGTACGTCGAACATTTGCCATCATATACTACAGGGACGTGTTTTACATAAGTGTGAATTCACTCAAGATTTTTGCAGCTCAGTTTACATATGATTTCAATAAACCCCACTTATTTAAGTCCTAGTTATAAAGGGTGTTTTTTTATAGAGGTATAGAACTTTAAGTTGCAATAAAACAACGATAGATCATTCGATTGACATGAATTTTATTTATCCGAAAGATAATCTTGTGGCATTACATTTTAAATATGATTTCTGGCATATGACCGCCACGGCTGGCGCGGATATAGTCCAATCTGGACGTCCAATTTTCGATGACTTTTTCCAACATTTGCGGCCATATATCGGCAATAACACGGCGAATATTGTCTTCCAAATGGTCAAGCGTTTGTGGCTTATCCGCATAGACCAATGACTTTACATAGCCCCACAGAAAGTAGTCTAGCGGTGTTAAATCACAAGATCTTGGAGGCCAATTCACAGGTCCAAAACGTGAAATTAGGCGGTCACCAAACGTGTTTTTCAATAAATCTATTATGACACGAGCTGTGTGACACGTTGCGCCGGTTTGTTGAAACCACATCTCCTGGATATCATGGTTATTCAATTCAGGAATGAAAAAGTTAGTAATCATGGCTCTATACCGATCACCATTGACTGTAACGTTCTGGCCACCATCGTTTTTGAAAAAGTACGGACCAATGATTCCACCAGCCCATAAAGCGCACCAGTCAGTTTTTCTGAATGTAACGGTGTTTCAACATACACTTGAGGATTACCTTCACTCCAAATGTGGCAGTTTTGTTTGTTGACGTAGCCATTCAACCAGAAGTGCGCTTCATCGCTAAACATCGCTAAAATGGACGTAGTGCGCGATACGTTTTCCGCACAGAACCATTATTTTCGAAATAAAATTGCACTATTTGCAAGCGTTGTTCAGGCGTGAGTCTATTCATGATGAATTGCCAAACCAAGCTGAGAATAAATCACTTGACAGCTGCTAAATCGGTCGCCATCTTGAAAAGTAATGCCAACTTAACGTTCTATACCTCTATGAAAAACACGCTTTATCAGTTAGTGCAAAATCGACAAAATAAAATGAAATAATATAAAATAAAATAAAACAAGAGACAAGAGCTGTTTTCGGTCATTGCGATTCATGTACTTTTCAGCCTTAGTGCAAATTGCCAAAATTCGTTTTCGATGATTCCACGTCTGTAAAATACCAATATTTACGCTCCAAATCGTTTTTTTTTACGTATTTTATTTTAGCGTATTTAAAAAACTTCATATCTGAACAAATCGTACATGTGGGGCTGTATGATACTGTCTTCCGATTTCGATGATTTTCCATAATCGGGCGTATGTACGTAAAAACGCAGATCAAACCTTTGCCGATAAATTATCTCTTAAATGTAAGAATACAACTGCCTAAAGAGTTTGGTTGATATATTTCTAAAACTGAGGGACTAGTTCGTGTTCAAAGAGACAGACGGGCATACATGGCTAAATCAGCATAGCTCGTTATTCTAATACTAAATATTCTAATAATATTCTAATAATAAATTTTAGTGAGTATAGCTCTTTTCATTTTGGTACTTATATACTTCGAACCAAACTAATATACTTTCTCATCTAAATGAAAGAAATAAAAAAATAAATAAAAGAAATTAATTTCAATTCAATTAAATAATATAAAATAAAATTAATTAAATTAAAAAAAAGATTAAATTAACTTAAACCAAATTAGAATAACTAACTTTAATAAAATAAAAAAAAAATAAAATAAAAATTATTTAGGCCGCATTAAACAATTTATAATTAATTAAATTTAACAAAATTTATTTCAAAAAAATTAACAAAAAAAAATTAAATTAAAAAATTTAATAAAACGGATAATGTGCTATTTCGTACGACTAATGGATTCTATGAAAAGCCAAAAGGTGACCACAATAATAATATTTTTTCTAAAGTATTGGATGTTGATCTATCCAGAATTGGAACTGTTAATTCTTATTTAATATTCACACACTAGGATAAGATTAGATACAACAAATGAAGCACAACTTAAAAGGGCCTAATACTGGCTAGACATCCTTAATATAGTCGTACAGTTGTAGTGACTTGGAGTTTCCGCGAAGGAAGACACATATACTGGTATAAATTTATTTTTTACCTATACAAATTTTTCTTTACATAAGACTTCATAATATCATGCTGCTATACTTGCACACTTTGCCAACAGTGACAGCTAGCACATGTGCATATAAGTATATGTTGCTGTCTCGACTAGCAGGATGTGTTCATATGTGAAAAAGGTTAGGTATTGCATCATAGTTTGATCTAAATTAGAAAATGCTTTGTATACATACATACAAATTTATCTTCATTTTTGTTTGAATAGTAAATGGCATGCTGACAACCATTTAATTCTTTTGCACAGCGACAGCTGAAATGTGGGTCGTTAAATTAAAAGTTATTGCATTTATAAACAGCTAAAAAGGCTATGAATTTACATATGTGTTTAAAATGTAAATTGGGAAGTGCATCAAATCAACAATTTATTAAAAAATTTAAAATGGTACAACTTGACTCAGAAGCAAAAAGCTCTTCGACCATGAAGAAATTTGTCCGCTAATGTTCTCAATATACTTCAGCCATTAAAGAACAATTTATATGTTAAATTATTAAATCACGAAAAAAGGTATGAAAACTTTAAGCTTTCACACTTGAGTATGCTTTTGACATACTAACCCAAGTGAAGCGTTGGCACTCTTGAACACTTTGATGTCAGTTTGCTGCATGCACCATGTCGCTTAGCGTTGGCAGCCATATGCTGCATCACTTCTGCTGGTAGAAATTTTGTTTACGCTGCAGGTGTAAACACGTAAAAACAAAAACAAAATCAAATAGTTAAGGCGTGAAGCAAATATTAAAATTAAAAAAAGCGAATTGTTGAAGTGTCAGTTTTATTACTAAAAACAAGTGCTGACAAAAAACAAAAGCCTGCAGTGGCTGAAGTATCGTCTTGTTTTACGCATACAATAAAGGCATATTAAATACAGGCTTATCCCTTTAATCCCCACAGGAGGTTACAAGTATTTATGTTACGCTCTTTTGATTTGACGTTTTTGTCGCCGTCTCCTGCGGCGTATTTCCGTTATTGCTATGACGACAATTTGGCACCTTCACAAGTGTGCATGTTGAGACGTGTTTACGTGTGAGTATATTCACATATGAACTTTTACGAGCAATTTTCGGCCGAGCTGCTCCTCTAATTTATGGAGCGCGTCCAGATTTTTCTCAAACAAGATGAAGGGACCTACAATATATTCTAAACTGCTTGGTTTGCTAAATTGGTGTTTATTTCATGCCAGAAATATGTTCGGAGAGGGTGACATTTCCTGCGGGAGTCAACCACAATTAGAAAAGTAAATTTTCTATAATTTTGGATGTTGGTCTTTCTACGAGTCAAACTCATGACCCTCCACAGGTGGTAGTACACAGTGCTAACCATTCTGCTAATGTTGCTTCCATAATTCCTTAAGGATAGGGTTTTTCTTCCAGATTAATCTTTTTTTTTACATAAGAATCATTTTCTGAAACTTAAAAGTACTTTTTATAAGCATTATTCCACACATATTACTTACTCTTCGATATATATTCCATGATTTTTACCAAATAAATATTATTTTCAGAGCCTCACACAATCATATACTTGTACATTATACATTGTTAAATCTGTCTATTTAAGTCCATTGGAAAAAAATACTACGACTTACGCTAGACGGCCGACGAGCGCAAAAAGGAGAGTCGAGCATAATACGAGTGGGATGGGATGAAAAAGGAAGATGGACATATATAGCAATTAGGAGCGTACCAGCCTGAATTGAGAGACTACACGGAGAGACAGA
Source organism: Neoceratitis asiatica (assembly GCA_030068015.2). Classification (NCBI taxonomy): domain Eukaryota; kingdom Metazoa; phylum Arthropoda; class Insecta; order Diptera; family Tephritidae; genus Neoceratitis; species Neoceratitis asiatica. Next base: position 76,901,275 of record CM061524.1, read on the forward strand.
TTTCTGTCTGATTCTGTCTGTTTCAGGGAGAACCTCCACAGATTCGACAAAGATGACTGAATGTGTGCGAAAGGATGATACCCGACAACATTGTGAGTCAAATGCTGCAATCGAGGTTTGATAGGTATAAAATGAAGGAGTTGGACGACCCAAAAGTTCAAGATAAAATAACAGCAGCAGAGAGGCATAAAACTCGATGAAAAATCCTGCAGGGAGTGTATGAAGATCTTGGCTCAGTCTGGCCCTCCAAAGTCTGGGCGTGGTCACAAATGAATTATACCTTCAGCTGCCGTAAGAATCGTGGGTGCTGTTAGTTCACATTGGCAATATCTTTGGAATATTCCCCAATCATAAAAAACCTTGCTACATTGTCAAGCAAATCTGTCACATGTGTGTGCGTGTCTCAATTTCATTCATTCAACACAATATTTTCAAAAACAATCAACTGCTTCTGAAATTTCACGCTTTGAGGTTCTATATTATCATTCCTAAAGCTGTGACCTAGCTCATTTCATAAGCCATCACCATATTTTATCTTTATTTTTACCTTTCACAGCTCCTTTATTTTCTTTAATATGCGCTACCGGTTGCATTTATACCTAGATACACATACACTTTAATTTTGCTCCCTTTTGTTTCACTATTTGTTCTACGATCCATTGGGATTTTGCTTATTAGTCCAGGTGAAGACGACAACAGTAGCAGCAACGTGACTACTCTCCGCTTGTCACTTGTCGCCCATTCACTGTTTTCATTCATGTTTCTATTACCCGTCTTTATATGCTGTTCGTATGTATGTCAGTATATATACATATTTATGTTGATTTTGTTGTAGCGCAGAATGTTCGCATTCAATTTTCAACTGACATTTATACATGTACAACAGAAATACATATTTTCGCAGTTTTTGCATATGTAGTTGACCCATGTTCTTTTGACTGAAGTAGCTGTGAAAATAATTAAGCGAAGTTTCACTTTCACTTTTCAACTTCATTTGCTCCATCAAACTGACTAAGTGAAAGCGGCACATACATATATATATATGAATGTGTTAGTGCATATATAGAAATGTTTAATACTTGTGTATGAAGATATTCATATTCTCACAGTAACTCGTTGGGTACAAACTTTAGCCATACATACAAAAATGCATATGTATGCTATATTAAATGTCTCTAAGCACTTGCTCCTGTCGCTCCTTGTTTGTGAACTGTCACTGCTTCACGGTTTTGTTGCTTTCTGTTTATTCTTACTTTTTGCACTGTTTATCTTTATGCTTTTTAGTGGGTCACGTCATCGCAATTAAACTTTTATATACACATATACATTCGTACATACAAAGTTGAGTCGACTGGTTTTTTGTGTTTCTTTTTAATTCTTTTCATTTCCCGCTAAGCCTATTTTTAGGCACGCAAACAATTTACTAGAGGATTTTCAATTGCTGGATGAGGGACTTAGCAGTTAGTAATTTTTGTTGTATATTCATACGTAAATTATACTTATATTAGTGTAACAGCCGGTAAGTGTGGTGAGTGAAGGAGTTATTTAATTAAAAGAAATAAAGTGTTTTTACCCTTCATTATTAAGAAATTATTTAATTTCTTCTTTGGTAGGAGCATATTGTTTTGAATATGTAACATAATCTAAATAAATATTTTAAAGTTGTATTCCAAAATTTAGGAAAATTAAAGATTTTGCCTACATTTAGGATGGATCAATCACATTTAAGCAGGCATGTATGGAGATTTGTTTTTTTTTTTGTCTAAAATTAAGATATTGATGAGAGCGACATTCTTATAAAACTTGTATTACCATGGCAATATTATTAGTTTGGATGAAAAAAAATCGCTTAAAAAAAATTAATTAATTAAATCGCTTTTGCCATTCGTGCATAATTGTAGCTTGAAAACCATACTAAAGAAAAAAGAATATTCCTTAATGATGTAAATCCTGTTGGCAAAACGAGAGTCTACTTTTAAATATATCAAGAGACTATTCCACAAATCACATTGAAAATTAAGGAAGAAACTTAAAAGTGAGGAGTGCATTGTACCCTTTGATATCTTTCCAAAAAAATCGAAAGATCACAGTACTTAACTTTATTTAAGCGTCCTCCAGATTTTTAGCGGTTTGGCATTCCCTGCCGAGAATAATTTTTTTTAATGCATGATAGCATGAACTACAAACTTCTTGGCAACCGCTACGAATAAAGTTACTTTGAATTTTCGTCTGTGAAATTTATTTTTTTAAACACTATAACACTTCAAATGTTTCGTGCTGAAAAATTTATTTAAACAAGAGCAAATACCTCTTCTCATATGGCCAGCACAAAGTCACGATGTAAATCCAACCGAGAACTTGTAAAATGTTAATTAGCTTGAAGTTAGTACAAAAAATTTAAAATTCGTGGACCTCTACTCCATTAGAAAGAATAAGAGTTTGCCATGTAGGTTTGTTGTAATTATTCAAAATATGGGTTATTCCATAACTGTTAATCATTTTAACATTAATACTAAGAAAGAATTTTGCTTCATTTATATTAATAAAATATATGTCGCTAGATACTTGTCCAAGTGCATATGAATATATTCTTTGTTAACATATACCATATAATAAAATTTATTTCAATGCTGAAATAATTAGTTGCCTTTGTTGAATTGAAATACAAAAGTGAAAGCCATCTTCGCGTACTTAAAAAAATTCTTACGCTCTATGCAAAGAATTAAATAATTTTGTGAAATCTAATAAAAAAATAAAATTATTTTCAGGTGTGTCGTTAATTAAAAATTAATAAAAAATTTAGAAAGTGACAAGCCAAAATCAATATTCCAAAAAAATGTTAGTGTCAAATTTGAGAAAACCATGATGATTCTTTATAAAAAAGCGCATGATTTTCCTTAATAAGTTTTAAAAAGTAGTAAAAAGTTTTGAATTTCTTAGCTTATTGGCTGATTGAGTTTGTTTTAATTCCATTTTTTCTGATAATTTCAATTTTTTTATTTACATATATCTCCTTATAACTAGTCGAATTTTTGGTAAGTTTATATACATCTACATATAACATATAAAAAACTATTAGTTGTTTAAGGATATTTTGTGGATAGATATTGCAGTTCAGATGTATGTGAGACATTACTCTTAATAGAGAATGACTGCATCATCTGTTTGCTCAGTTAGGATGTTGTCAAGGCGAAAAGGTTCTAGTGGAATGTTAGCATATGAGAGAGCAGCGAGGAAAACCAAAATTTATGTTCAGCAAAGGAGCTTTTCCAAAGAAATATACATTTCAGATAATAAATAACAGGAACGAAAATTTCTTTGGTTTAAATTTAGTTGATTCATGATCTAAACTTTGCTTAGTGTATTGACTAACGAGTCTTGATAAGAAGTCCATTATATGTGACTTAGTTGCAGAAGATCAAAACAATGATTATATTATATTTTTATAAATAGCAGTCGGTGAGTAAGAGTAATTCGCATTCCGGAACCTACAGCTGAACTTACTGAGCTGGTAAAGAAATGAGTATAAGCATATCTAACCCCATCTAAGTTGTTAACAGTTAATCAAATTCAAAAAACATTGTCTAATGGGTAACTGTTCAGATGCAAAATATTCTTTCAGTAATTTAGGTTCTACTCTTCCTCTGCTCTTAATTCGCAGCAAAGCATGCAAAATCTTACTTGAAGTTATTCGTATGACTATTACCCGAGACCGTAATCATTATAAGTCATAAAATATAAATAACAAGTTAAAAATTATTTATTAATTTTTATATATTTGGTTAAATTGGTAATAATTGTTTTTCGAGTTTTACTTAACAATATTTTTTAATAAGAACAAAAAAATCGGATAACTACCTCTCCAGAAAGATAAATTGAATCGTTGAAATAGGAGTCGTTGAATAAATTAAAAAATCACATATATCTTCCTGGGGTATTAAATGGTTAAATACATATAAATAAATATTTTAATATTTTTTAAATTATCTAATTTTCACTACGCTTCCTGACTTCTCTTATATCTTCCAACAATGCATACAGTTGCAAGTCCAGTTTTGGATTATGAAATTCTTTTTGGTTCACAAGTAAAAACAATATTTGCCTAAAATCTATGAGATTTACTAATAACCGACTAAATGAAATACTACTTTTCCTACATTTCTCCTCCTTTTTGGTTACATTTTAAATGCTTTTTTTCTAAATCGGAGCATATCTTATCCCTTTATTTTACTGCAGCCGTTTTAAAGGACTGTTAACACTGAGTTTCCACTATTTATCCAACCTTTAATTATAGAATCATAGAGGGAAACTAGATTTCGTATTTATATATAGAATTTTAATAAGAACTTTGTAAGAAACGTCAAAACTATGTTTTTATTTTTTACCCGGAAAAAAGTATGAAACTTTAAAAAAAATTGAATTTTACAATATTATATTTATTTTTATAAAACTAATTTAAGCTTATATTGTCAACATAATATTTTTTTCTTTTCAACTTACCACATCAATTATTTGCATTAAAGTTAAACCAAAGCTTAATTGTAGCGGGTCCGATTCGTTTAAAACCGGGCGTTCTAGTGTATTATAAGGATCTAAAAGATCATGTAGCAGTCTCTTTTCATGATATCCTGCTAGACCAACTGAAAGGAAAGAAATACAAAATGTTATTGAGTATTTTATTTATTTCTAAGAAAGATGAATAAAATGAGAAGTGAATAATCGAACTACAAACAAGTTTTAACACCTAAATTACGGGTATAAATTTTAATAAAAACCTCAGATAAAAATTAAGTTTTTCTGCTAATTTTAGTACAAAATTGCATATTTCATTTTTTGTACAATTTCCGTCATTAAATGTAAAAACAATGCAAATATTTTCATAGACAAGCTAGTTAATTTCATATTATTGAACTATATAGTATGCATTAAAGAGATTGATGTTAGTTACTACGCTTATAGCTCAAAACGGCTTTGACCGATTTCGATGATTCGTACAAATTCGGATTAAGTGGATCAGACCTATTCAGAAAAATCGTGTTTTTGGTTAGATTTTATTTCAAATTGGTACATAGGCAGCCGTTTGTCTAAATTAATATTATAAACACTTTTTCTTCTGGGAAATAGGCCTGAAACTGATTTAGCAAACATATCAAATTTATTATTCAATTTACCAGGAATTCGGTATGTATATTTGTTATGTAAATGGCTTTTTATTAAGTTTATAGTGAACACTGCTTTTTCTCCCAGAAAGTGGAACACGTACCGACTTATTCAAAAAAAAATCGTATTTATTAGTCGATTTATTTGAGTTGATTTCCTTTGCAGGACCAAACATGGATCTTTTTGAAAAAAAAAATCAATAAAATTACGTTTATGGTTCAATTCGGTTGAATTTTTGGACGAACATATTTTTATTTCTAGATAAATGTAGAAGCACGGTGGTACATATGTTTAACGTTATTAAGCGAAAGTATTTGTTAGATCAGAGTAGTGGCGTCCGCCTTACTTCGCGGTATTCTTATTCAAACTGGAGGAGCAAATAAGTAACTAATATCTTTTTACCTCCATGAGTGGGTAAAAAATCAGCCGCTGTAATATTTGAACGCTAACTTTTAAATGCACATAGAAATAAGGAACTAGATCAATAATATAAAGGGAAATTTAATATATTGCGATAGGCAAAAGTTAATTCTGACTTTTAGTTATTCTAAAAACAAGCATTTTATATCATTGACAACCGAAACATTTTTTTGAATTAAGAGTCTACTAAAAGCGGCAGCTCCAACTTTCATTGTATTATTCATTTTTTAGTGGTATTATTTAGAATAAAAATGGTAATAAAAATATTAGATTATACGAAGCTTCTTTAAGCTTTAACTTCCACTTTTGAAAAACTCAACAACAATCAATATAATCACTTAAAGCACATGAAATGTTGAAAATTCACATCCGATATTCTTTGTATTAGGTTTCCACTAATATTATTGATCACTTAACCATGCTTAAAATAAGGTATATGATTTATCAATAAATATTATGTGTAAAAGGCGAATAAATGCCACAACATTATTACACAGCAATGGAAAAAGGTCTGAGAGGTAAGAAAGACGGAAAAGGTTAAGAGAAAATTGCGCTTGATTTCACTCGAAGATGCGATTGAGCTGTCACTGTTATTTATAAATAACATGCGAGAGGTTATATGTACATATAACTTTTTTATTACGTACAAAAATGTATACGCATATACAGAAATTTTTCTCATCTCAACATACACAAACAATTTAAGATCTAATTTAGTAGGAATTTTTGCAGTTTCTTATATATATATGAGTGCTTTTATATTTTGTACTTTTTCCAACCATTTGATGTCGTAAATCAAAAACCAGTACGCTGATTTTGACAATGCACATGGCACAATAACACGCAGGAGAACAAAGTATCACATGAATTTAATTCCGTATGTGTTTGAGTATATATGTGTTAAATGTACAACACAAAGACACTACTTTGCCTACTAAACGTTAAAGTCTAAAGGTTAGTTATGCACCTAAAAATATGATTTTATATTCGTTTGTGGCATATGGTACACTACAACTAACGATTGGCACTTAAGAAAATGTATTTATGTTGAATGAGAAAGTGTACTTTGGCGAAAAATGTACGCTTTCACATACATAGATGAGAAAATAAATAATAATAATAATGCACTTGACGCTTGCATTGTGGTCTGGAGCAGGCACATGAAATAGTGAAAGTATAATTTACGAGAATACATTATTAAATAAATCCATATATATATAAAATTTCCTTCTTTATGTGCGGAAAAAATGCCAAGATAAAACCTCTAGCGTCTTCAAGAGCATAGGAAGCTATTACTAATATACATGAGCTATACACCCTAAGTCTACTTTTTAAACTCAAAGCACAGATATTCACTAATACCTTATTACGCGTTTACCATAGCCACACTACAACACCTTATATTTTATTTTTATGTTCGATATGCATTTTGCGTTTTCACTCACAAAAAATTTAAACCTTTTCTAATATGATCTGAATTTCAAACATACTCGTATGAACGGTCATATTTCTTCTCTTTATTGGTTTCCACACCCAAATTGTCAAATATGAAATAGTTGCAAAATAAATAAAATGAATTCACTGTTTGTCGCATGAGTCTATTTAGGAACTTGAACGTCAAACGCATTTATTTTCATGTAACAGCTGAAAATTTAAGAAATTTAAACTGCAAAAGCTATAATAATGGCAAAATATTTCATTAACAAAGTGAAGTAAATAAAAATATTGAACCCAAAACAAAACATAATAGAATAAAATAAATTTATGCATTTGAAATTAAAACATGTAAAATAAAAAGAAATGAAATTAAATAACATAATGTATAATAAAACAAAACAGAATTAAATAAAATTAAATGAAATCAACAAAATAAAACTAAACTAAAACCAAGTAAAACTAACCAAAAGGAAATAAAATTCTTTGAATGAATAATATACAATTATATTAAGTAAAGAAACATAAAATATAATAAAATTAAAGTAAACTAATTGAACCAAATTGAATTATTGTATAAAATATTACAAAGCAAAACAAATGTAAACAAAATAAAATAATAAGTTATAGAAAAAAATTAAATTAAATTAATTAAATGAAACTAAAATAATTATATAAAATTAAATGAAACAGAAGGAAGGTTGGATTAAATTATTATTTTTAAATCCAATAAAATAAAATATAACGAAATAAAATAAATTAAACAAAATAAAATAATGTAACATAAAACGGTATAGTATAAAATATAATGAAATAAAATAATAAGATGAAATAAAATGACTTGAAAAAATATAATAGAAATAAAAATAAAAATAAAAGTAAGAAAACAAATAAAAAATATATAGTAAAATACAAAATATAAAATAGTTAAAAAAATAAATAAATAAAAGATATAAAAATTTAAATAAAATAAAATAAAGACAATGTGACGACAAATACAGTGAATTGGCCCCAGCAACCTACCGCGCGAGGTTACGTTCAAAATTTCCGTAATTAGACTTGAGAACTTGTTACAATTCCGACAGAACTTCGAGGCAATTTTTTTTTTTCAGATTTCTCACTGAAATTATACAATAAATTTATGAGTACCGTAAATTTTAAAAACATGAATGCCGTGTTGAAAAAATAAAAACCAATTTTTTTTGTACAAAATAATTTTCTTTTTATGATTTCAACCAAAAATTAACAAAATACGTAGCTTATTTGAATACTGTATTATTGAAAGCAACAAACAACATTACGAACACTCCTATAAAAATATTTAAGCCTGAAAATTTACAAAAAAAGGGGTTTAATTTTTTTTCTATACGGCGTACTGTTTTAAAAAATTTACGATCTCCAGGCATCCATAGGAAATTTAATGAGGAATTGAAAAATTTTTTGTTTCAAAATGGCATCAGAATCCAAGCATGCTTTAAAATTTAAATTACAGAAGTTTTGAAGGTAATATTATATCTTTTAAGAATATTTTGAGCCGATATTAGTTTCTTATTGTTACCAACATTTCGTGAAATGATTAGCCCGATACCTTCTTGCGGTGGACTCACTATATTTATCATCCTCCATATAAAAAAAAATTTAAAATATTTTAATTGAATTAAGTTAAATAAAATAAAATAAAATATAATATAATGAAATAAAATTGTATTAAATTAAATAAAACTATTTCTGCAAATATTTGTGAAAGAAAAATTTCAAAATAAAGGGCTCACGGTATGGGATCTTGTGATTTCTCACATTACATTGAATGGTGAATTTTAGAAATTTGTTTTTATTTATTTTTCTACCTGTCTCCATTCACTTCATCTCATGGTCATATCATATATACACATATTTTGGCTTTAACTAAAAATTATACACCGGCAAGAAGCAGTAAAAAATCTCATAGTAATAACCCTTCATTTTCTGCTCTAAATAAACTTTTGTTTTTGATTTTTTTGTTGGCCACATTTTAAATGGCTGTGGTGTTGGTCAGTGCTTCCAGATATGTGTTTGTGGCAAATGCCGCAATTTCTTGGTCATTGGTATTGCGAGTTTCCTTTTCGTGTTCACGAGGGGAGTTTTTAAAAAAGATAACAGATAATTATTTTGGCAAAGGCCAGTGATCAGCTTAAGTGCAAAATTAGAACTGACTTTATTTTAACTTTTCAACAATAAGCAAAGTTATTACAATTATAAAAAGTGCTTAGCTTACTACTTTACATTTTACTTGGTTATTGCTTATTTGACATTTTTACTTAGTTAATACAATAACGCTTACTTAACATTTTATTTATTTTCTGTTTATGTAACTAATTATTGGTTCGTGGAAATTAATCATTTCTTCAATTTTGTTTTATGCTATTTTTCGACAATTTTAAAATAGACCGGAAGTTGGTTTCCGTTTACTTTTTACTTACAATATTATTAAGGAATTGGTTGATGTCGCCAATCGCTGAGTTGATATAATTTTTATATGTAACTTGCGCGAGGAAAATGAAAAGTAAAACTGAAGCAAGGGTTGGTATATAAAGTGCATCTTACTTTAAACTGGTGCAGGTTTCTGTAAAAGACAGTCAGTAGTTACCAGAAGCGAGGAGGAAAATGTTGTCTGCGCTCTCTTCTATAAGAACTAAGTATCCAAAAAGCGCCTAATTATTTATTCTAAATAAATACATGCAGCTTCAAATACATTGAATTTAAGTTCGATTGTGAAATACATAGAGAAAGTAGCAAAAAAATGGAGTAAAATAAAATTATAGGTTTATTTCATTTCAAAATTGTTTTTCTCCGCTGATGGGGTTCGGCGCACGAACGTACTCTATAGCGGTTCATTTACTTTGTGTACAGCACGTGTCTGAAGATTTTTTGCTCACTTTCTCATCTCTCAACTCAAAGGGTAAATGGCTGCTACATTCTGCTATTCAATATGCTAACGTTTTCATAGCCCAAGGTGACATTTGTTGGCCTAATAAATTAAAGTACAAATGTTTTTAATTTCGGTTTTTGTATTTATTCATTTTAATACAGGTAAGAAGAATAAAATATGGCTTAGGAATGAGGGAAATGGTGCTATTAAATATGGGCGCGTGCTTATAATTTAAACTGTTAAAGCGTGCAAATATTTTTTTTCTCAAAATTCATTATGCTTCAGTAAATTGGCTAAGGAATAAATTTACAACATCAGAAGTAGCTGATGCTCTTACATTCATCTAATAAAAAGCTGCTGTTAATCTTTGGATTGTTAAAAGAGGAGGTCTAGAAAGATAGCGCCACGTTGTTTTACTTTGCTTGTGGTTCATCGGCATTGCTGATTTATTAATCGCCTTAAGGAGTGAAAGAAAATGTCGGACCTGCTTCTTTATTTTTCTCACATTCCGGATATGACAAGCATAATCAGAAACCAGTTGAGTGCCTGTATTTTAAAAATGCTACTAATAAAATAACTAGCTAAAATATGTGTATTGAATGTAGTAGCAACAATATGCCACAATCTGATCATCAGTTTGTCTAGGTATGTATTCAAGAAGATTTTTAGTCACTTCAGTGTTTTGTTCACCTTCATGGATAATTCATTGTATTAGTATAACATGGTGAAAAGCAGCAATTTTGGCTTGACTAACCAACAAACTACAGTTTAAAAAGCACGTCCGATACAATGTTGCAACATTTTGGTTTTACGCTTGAAGTAGAAACTAAGTAAGCTAGAAGAAATTTAATTTAAAGCAAACAAAAACAAAAATACAAAGATGAATGTAATACTGTAAGAGATAAGAAAACGGTTGTGAAAAAACAGCATGCATTTGACGTAAGGACTCAACTAAGGATGCAGGATGTCTGCGAATGACAGTGAGACTATTTCTCCGACAACTGGCCGTGAATGGAGTTGCACTAAGAGCACTAAGTGAAGTGGATAAACGCACAAGTCTTTTTTTTTTTTGATTTTCTCTGGCTACCCGAGTACTTAGTCAAAATTCGTGCAACACAGCAAACAAACTGTGAATTTGAGCTGAGAGGAAGCAAAAAAAATTATGACAAACGAACAAGGAATGCGGTGTGTAAGATGCTAGCAAGGAAATAAGCAGAAATATGTTACTCGAGCAACATTTCATAGTTCAGATGGCAGAAAAAATGTGAAATTTTAGCAACTAATTGTACCACACCTATCCACAGCAACTGCGTGTGCATCTGAGTTGTGGAAGTTGCAAACGCTAAAAAATATATATCAAAATGGCGAAAAATAAAAAACGAAAATCGGTAAAAGTAAGCACTCCAGTAGCTAGAATTCACTCTACTCATTATTGTAGCTGATGCAGGCAGAATGTATTTTAAATAGATGGAAAAGCTGCGCCCCCTCGTTTCTTTCCGACGTCACTTTTACTTAACGGCGCTCGAATTAAGGTTATTTGTGGGAGCCCACTGCCATCCGATTGCACATAGGAGTGTGTGAAATATGTGAAATGCAAATCGAGACTCGAACGATTTGTAAGCGAAAATGCACTTTGTCTTTTGGTAGAAGTATGTGTGCAATGGTGTGCTATTAAATTTTGTCTGTGTTGTTTTGAAAAAAACGGAAGATAGTAAAGGATGCCAGATATTTGCTAATTAAAATGGCTTAATAAATAGAACAAGAAAAAGCCAAAAACAAGCTTTTTTTAAACATATATAATTAATTCATCTCATCTTATGTAATTGTATATTATTTAATTTCATAGTATTTTGTTTATTTTATTTTATATTATTTTATTTTAATTTTTGTTATAATTTTATTTTATTAATTTTTTATCTTTATTTTAGTCCATTTTATCTTATTATGATGTATATTATTTTATTTTATTTTTATTTAACACTATGTGAATAAATTTTTATATAAGTTTCTATTGATTTATCTTATTTATTTAATTTTATTTATTTCATTTAATTTATTTTATATTAATTTATTTTATTTTATTTTTTACTTGTATTAATTTTGCTCATTAAATTTATTTTTATTTATTAAATTTTATTATATTTTAGTTTATTACGTTGCGTTTTATAACGTTTCGTTATTATATTTTATTTATTTATATTATATTATTTTATTTCATTTCATTTTAAAATATTTCATTTTTTTGTTTTGTTTTATATTACTTTATTTTATTTTACTATTTTATATGAAAATGAAATGGTATATTAATTTTGGTCCGAAATATGTAAGTACGAGAAGGAGAAGAGATATACCCAACAAAATTTATACCGATCAAATCAGAATAACAAGCTAAATTGATATAGCCATGTCTGCCTGTCCGTCTATTAGTCTGTCTGTCTGTCCGTCTATGCGTCTGTCTGTGTCAACGCGAAGTAGTCCTTCAATTTTTGAGATATTTCAACCAATTTTGTTAGGAATCATTTTTGTAAGTAGTTGTAAGGCTTTTCTTAAATAAAGTAACCACATATATATGGCCCCCATAAAAACTATTTGTTCAGATATGAGATTTTGGTTGAAAAAATCCACCAGAAGGGCAGCTGTTCTATCTTTGTTCTTGAGATTGAAATTTGTTATTCTAGAGACATAAATTAAGGTTTATATTGATGCAGAAAATTATCGTAATCGAGTTTTGCGGCTAGCAATAAATTTGATATGTTCGTGAAAGATATAAAGACTTCGGCATGACCGAAGACAGCCTTATTTTTTGGTTTAATTAAAAATTTAATTTTATTAAAAATTAATTAAAAACAAACAACATGCATTGATATTGAGAACTTCATTAAATATCAGCATGATTTAAAAAATTCTCATTAAAATGTTAGAATACACTGTATGAATGTTTCTCCATTTGTTAAAAACATTAACCTTCATCCTATATTTAGAGGAGAAACCGAAAAAAAAGCGATTTCCGGTCGAGCTCCCTTCAGTTTGTGGTTTTGCGTCTAAATATTTTTACGGATGTTGCTCGAATCTGGACTGGAACCCAGGCGTTCCGAATTGTAGTAAGCAATGCTATTGCGGCCGCCCAATATGTAAATATATATGTACAGGCGAAAGTGAAAAGGGATGGAATAAAAATAACAGTTACGCTTTAAAACTTCACGAATTATAACATACATTCGGAAAACTAAAAATGTCTATATGCCGATCAGTTTGGAAAAACGTTTCAACCTGAATTTACTGGTTGAATTTTCATACTTTAAGCAATATTTACTTTTAAAGTACCTCAGGTATCCAAAATTAAAGAATAACACAGTATAAATGTTTATTTTATTTATATTACTTATTATTACTACCTTATTTGTTTCTTAATATATTTAATTTTATATTTGTTGCTTACAAAAACGTATTTATTCCATTTTTGTTCGCAATATACAATATTATATCGTCACTTTAATTAGATAATAATAATGTATGTATTTAATTCTGCGGTTCAGCGCATACGGCTTCAAGCTATGTATATTTCAATCTTTATTTTTATATAAGCGGTGCGTAAAGTATTTTTATTACTATGTATGTATAGAAAGCTGCCATATAGGCGTACATGTTGTATTATTCTATTGGAAGTTGCCATATAGGCGCGAACAATATTAATATAATTTATTTTACTCTGTTGCGTATATATTATTTTATCTTATTAACTTATTCTATATTATTTTATAATATTTATTATTATTATACACTTTATTTTATTTTATTTTTTATATTTTAGTTCACTTTAATTTAATTTAATTTTATTCTTTTTTTATAAATTTTTATTTTTTATTATTATACTATAATTTGATTATTTTTTTTTTACTTTATTTTATTTAGTTTTATATTATTTTATGTCATTTAATTTAATTTTTCAAATTAATTTTAATACTATCTTACTTTGTTTCGTTTTATTTTATTTTATATTATTTTAGTACTTGTTTAATTCAATTTTAGTTTATTTTATTTTATTTTCGTTTTTCTATTTTATTTTATGTTATTTTTATAATAAATCATTTCTGAAATATTTTTTAGATATTAATTTAAAATACTCCTCATGTTCATTTTTCTATGAACTTTTTCCGTATATTTTCCCGGCATATTTTTTATACTGAAAATATAATTTTGTAAAAAAAATAGTGGTAGGTTTTAAATAAATTTCGATTGACTATATATAGAAATATACTAGAATATTTTTGATACTAAATTTTACTATTTACACTCAAAATCCCACACCCGCACGCACAATTAAATTTCAGAGCATCAGATGCAATATCAGCAACATGTTCAACTGTGTATAATATGTCATTAACAATTTTTGCTAATAGTTTTGACAACTTTGACAATTTTAAGCGGATTAAATGAAGTTGGCGTTAGGTGGTTGATAGTTACAGCTCCTACTGGTGTGGTGGAACACAAGGGCAGTAAAGCCGCCAAAGACGCATACGGCAACGTTTATATATGATTGTTTATGTACATGTGTGTGCGAGTTGAAAAGCGCTGAAAAATGAAAATTTGCTAGAGAAGACCAACGAAATGGGGACAACGGTGAACAATGCATTGACTCCTCGACGACTGTTGCTGCTGCAGTGACAAAGCGCGGGTATGAATGTGGAGTGACAGAGGGAAATATGAATAAGCCAATGGCAAAATTAATTTTCCTACCAACTTCTGCTTGTGAGCATATGAAGTCATAGCAGTTATGCAAGTTTGCGCAAATTTTGCATTTCTCTATGTGTCTGTGTATATGTTCCCCCTCGGCATATAAATGAACTGCGCTTATTACGAGTGCACGCTACCGTATATGGAAAACTTTTAATTTTCAACAAATCATCGCAGCATAAAAGTTTTATACAGGAAATAATAAAAGTGTGTAATTCAATATGATAATATTATGTTATTTTTTTTTTCTTTCAATACTGCTTGTTTTTTAAAAATACTTAAGCCGATGAGTGCGAAAATATGTAAATATTTCCTTATAGATTTTTATATTTCATTTTTATACTTTGGTTAATTTGATTTTGTTGTTGGTGGTAAATGTTATGATGGAGTTATGTAATTTGTTGCATTTGCAGATTTAACAAATTTTTAACAATTCTTGGTGTGGAGTAAAGTTTTGGTAAGTATTATGCAAAATAAAGAAAATTTGATATCTCCGCTACTTACGTCCCGATAATAAATCAAATTTGTTCACAGAACATAATTTTGCATGATTTGTTGAAATGTTTTTTTAGGTGTGCTTGCACCAAAAGAAATTTTAAAAATATTAGTGTTACGTAAAAATATAAAGAGATATGGACTTCGCTTTACTAGGACACTTATCAATGTTTAACCTTATTACGTGAAAGCGGAGAAGGGTTAGACAGGACTTGTTTAGTTTTCTTTAAGCCTATTGCAAGGAATTCACCTGTAGTATGGACATGTATTCCAAAGGCTAGACTATTAGCGCGCCAACTGGCGGTATAGTTGCAAGCCGCTAAACTGTCAGAAGAACCATAGAAAACATGTCCTCGGAGCAGCAAACCTTTCTAAACACTTGGGATAATGGTCTTAATGGCCTCAAGTTGGCGTCGGCCTTAGAAAGATTAAAATTATAATATTAATCAATAAATAAGCTAATATTATTTTTAAATTTAAGGGAGTTACCTTTAGACACAACGGAATCTGAAAGAGAAATATTTCCAAGCGAAAGTCTTTTATATTTGTTACATGCCCTCGTACATTGGTAATTCCATTGAATCAGCTTCGTGTATTGGCGCACTGAATACCCCTTCTGCACGACTTCTGTTATTATACAACAGCTGAACTCACAAATGGAATGAAACTGACTTAATTTCAATTATATGAATTTTCACGCAACGATCACCTAACATTAACATTAAGCTGGTAGCGAGGCGTGAGTTGGACCAGCGACATGCTATAGAGGAGTAATCCAATAGGTACTTCAATAGACCGTATGGTTCACTAATTTTTCAGATACGTCACACACATATGTACATCACAGTATGAATACATACATACAATGGCTCGGGTAAACAATGAACTTACTGCCAGGCAGCTTGTTTCATTTGAATGAAAATAGAATAAAGTTTATTTGCTATACACACAGGCACGTAAGTACATGGTGTTTGTTGCACGTGATTATGTGTGTGAAGTAATAAAACACCAATAAAAGCTAACGAAATAACAAAGCAGGTGTCATAAAGTCAATAAAATGGAAATAAAATAGTGGGGAAAGGGGGGGCGCACATGCAGAATAGGTGGATATGAAGTGAAACGACCCTGGTGAAATCTTGAACAGTGTTGTAGCATGTGGTACGCACATGTGTAGTTGCAAGTACCTTCTGCGTTTTATGCTTAGATATAACTAAAAGTATACATACGTACATACCTAATAGGATTTACACTCCGCATTTGTTTGTTCCATGCTTTCATGCAGCGTTAACATGTAAGTAGAAATACATATTTACACACATACACTACATGCAATAATTTGCTAATAAATGTGTGCGGACATGCAACAATATGAAGAACATACCCGCAAACAAGGCGAGTACTCCATGCACGCGTGAAATAACCTGCCATAATAATCCATATAATCCATCTCTGTATAACACCCGAGTACTCCATGGTGTACCTACATGGGATTATTTTTTGGAGTAAATGCGAAAAATTCCATGCGAACATACTCTTTAGTTTCGAATAACATCTGCTTTGGTGAAAAGCTATTAAAACATATTATTTATGGTGTAAATTTATATTAATATTAATAATTTATTGTTAATAAATATATAATATCTATTAATTTGCGTATTTGTTCTACGTATTTTCATTGAAATAATAACACACTTTTTGTGTATATAATATGAACTTCGTATAGTGATTGCCATCGGTATAACACGAAGAATGGCCCTGACGCACAAAGTTCGTGTAAAAACATGGGTTGGTCTGAAGTTTGCCACAGAGGAGTATATTTATAGGTACTCCAATGGACCATATGGTCCATAAATACTTGCAGGATAAGCATGAAACACATATATGAATGTCATGATTTTATATACACAAAAGTCTACGAAAAATATTGCCCACGTTTTCCGCACATTTCAGAAAGTTTACTGTGCCATTTGTTATCCTTATTTCGCGTCGACTGCCACATATGGTTTCTTTGTTGTTATATTAGTTTAGAGAGTTTATAGAATTCCTTAATTTCCCAGAAGCAGAAATTTAATAACTCAACTATATACGGCTGTAGTGCTAAAACGGAAAAAAATTTAGAAGATGTGCAAGTCATAAGCGGACTTCGTTTAATCTTTGTCAGTTATTTGTGTACATTTCATGTCCATGGAATGGTATATTAACTTTGGTCCGAAGTATGTACAGTGGCGGATAAAAGTTTACATACACCCCCTGTTTTCGTTGAATTGAAAGTCCAAAAGGTTTATTGGAAAATTTAACGATACAGTTTAATTCAACTATTTTCCCCTATCATAAAAAACCAAAAAAATAATTTTTTACATAAAATAGTAAAGCTATGACATAAAAGTCGTAAATCCAACATTAAAAAAAGTCTACATAAAGTACGTACAGTGGCGAGCATAAGTGGATGAATGTTTGTCACTTCTGCACTTATTTGTTCATAACATCCGTTGTACTTATTAAAATAAAACCATTTCTTTTTAAATTTTAAATCCATATATTGTACTAACATATTATGCCATTGTGGCATCGAAGCTACTAAATTTTTCAATTCTGAGGGAGTAATACTATCCCGTTCTTTGAGTAATGATGAGCTGGAAATCTATTTGATGAACTTGCTATGCTTTCGACTAATTTTGGAGCAGTAACTTTAGGATCATCACTCACTTCCTTCAGAATAAAGCTGACGTCTCTTCGAGTTAGCTTCTTCGGGCAGCCAACACCCGGCTTAATTTCGATGGATTAATATTTTTCAAATTTTTTTACAATGATCTGTACCTTTGGTAGACGTAAGTTTAAAATTTTTGAAATTTCACCATACGATTTCTTCCCTTTTCTGTACTGAATAACCAAATTTTTCACGTCAATGGATATTTATTTTCATGGAGCCATTGTTGATGCTAAAGTATTTAAATCACAACTAAATTCAATACTAGCAAATGAGAAAACATAATTTAAAAAATAATAAAAAAGGGTACCTGTCTGCCATAACAACACAGCATATCGACGTACCTGCTAGTAAACCCGTAGTGTATGTACACTTTTGTCAAGGACATTTATGCGTTTTTTCAACATAGTTGTTTTATTTTATGTTAGACTTTCTACTTTCTACACAACGTATACAGTTGGTGTATGTAAACTTTTGCCCGACAATGTAAGTGCCAGAAGGAGAAGAGATATGCCCACCGAAATTTATACCGATCGTATCAGAAGGACAAACTGAGTTGATTTAGCCATGTCCGTCTGTCCGTCTTTAAACAATCATTTGTCAGAACCTTACAGATCGTATTGATGTTACATATACGAGTATATATGCCGATTTGTAAGATTTGAAATTATGGGTCATAAATTAGTCAAAAAAAGTAACTTGTTCTTCTTATTCGGCGTAGCTTCCGCCTATTCGCATCAAAAATCGTTTCTTCTTCTCGCAGTTTGGCGAAAGTTGGAAATGCCAAGCCTAACCTCTGCTTCCACCAGCGGGTACCCCATCGAATATTTTCAAAGCTGGAGCGCTTTCATCCATTCGGACGGTATAATAAAGCCAACGTAGCAGCTGTCTCTTCATTCGCTGGACTATGTCAATGGCCTTGTAAAGCTCGTACAGCTCATCGTTCCGTCGTCTGCGGTATTCGTCGTTGCCATCGCGCCAAGACCATAAATCTTCCGCAAAACTTTTCTCTCGAAAACTCCTAAAGCCGATTTATCGGCTCTCAAGGCTGACATTGTCTGTTTTAATGCTGGTTCCTAGATAAACGAGATTATCTACGACTTTGAAGTTATGATTTTCAACAATGACATGGGAGCCAAGTCGTGAATGCAATGACTATTTATTTGCTGACAGGGGATATATCGTCTTGTCCTGGTTAACTACCAGACCCATTCGCTTCGCTTCTTTGTCTAAACTGGAGAACGCAGAACTTGCGGTGTGGTTCTTCTGGCCAACGATATCAATATCAATAGCATACGCAAATAATTGTACCCTCTTTTAGAAGATTGTACCAGATCTATTTAGCTCTGCAGCTCGTTTTACTTTCTCCAGCATCAAGTTGAAGAAATCACACGATAAAAAGTAACTAATACCGTGAAATTAGTTCTTGAGGGAGAAATTTGATATTCTAGAGACATAAATATAAGTTTATATTGATACAGAAAATCATTGAAATCGAGTTTTGATATTGAGAACTTTTAAGGAAGCTAGATGATTTAAAATAACAGGGCTATGGGTTCAAATATTGGAGAGAACAATTTATAAATCGCCGCAAAGCAGGAAATATCAGCATGATATAAAAATATTCTCATC
This sequence comes from Neoceratitis asiatica, assembly GCA_030068015.2. Taxonomy (NCBI): domain Eukaryota; kingdom Metazoa; phylum Arthropoda; class Insecta; order Diptera; family Tephritidae; genus Neoceratitis; species Neoceratitis asiatica. The sequence goes on from CM061524.1 coordinate 76,920,765, forward strand.
AAAATCTTAGAATACACTATATGAATACCTCTCCCTTTGTTAAAAACATTAATCTTCATGCTATATTTAGAGAAGGAACCGATAGCGAAGCGATTTTCAGTCGAGCTCCCCTGCAATTTGTGGTTTTGCGATTTGATCTTTTTACCAACAAAGGGAGAGACCTACAGCTTGTTCTAAGTCGCCTCCGAACCATTACAATAATATTATAGAAGCGCTTAACTGCACGAATTATTACATATATTCGGAAAACTAAAGATGCCTATATGCCGATCAGTTTGGAAAAACGTTTCAACCTGAATTTACTAGTTGAATTTTCATACTTTAAGCAATATTTACTTTTAAATACCATAGTAATTAATATTTTTAATAATAAATCTGTTTTGCATACATCTTATATAGGATAGAAGCACTGATCTGTGGGCTGATTCTAAAATATGTTTGTACTTTCCGTTTATATTTATTATTAGTCGATGCGAATTATATTTGGTATTGATAATTATTAACTTAGTCACCTTCGTTAACTCTTCTAAGCACCTTTCATGAGATTTTAGTCTTACTCACAAGCATACCAACACGAATTTAAAACTTCTTAACCAAAATAAATATCAAGTTTCTTCTCCCTTGTTCCGAGTTTTTACTCAATCTTCAATTTGTACAAGTTGCATAGCGAATGGAAGTGTTTATTTGTTCTTTGCTGCAGACATACTTAATTTAACGCAGCTCTTATGGGTTTTGCAGTTGCACATCTCTCGTACTACGCCTCTTGCATGTTCTCATACTTGGGATGGATCTTTGCTTTTGCCTTTGTTATTTCAGTGTTTTTGCAATTCTGCTTCACAATTTTGTTGAAAAGCGTTTGTTTTCTTGTTATACAATACAAAAGTAAAAGACGCGCGTATGGTTTTACATGCACTTACCTGCTGCTGCCTACAACACATTAAAAAATCACATATTAAATCCTATAAAGCATAACTGAACCGAAAGAGCAAACGACATGTGGATAAAAGCCGCTGTCATAGGAAATCTTTAATGCTGTTAAAAAAAAGGCTATCTTGTTGTATAAACATTGCTTAGATAAATGTGCGTATCTTAATTTCTCATAAAATGTTTGCTATCTTGATACATCTTGCTTGCATTTACAGTAAGTGTATGGAAAAAAGAGAGCATGAATGAGCATGAATCACTTGAAGAGATGGCCAACAAGGGAAATGTCGAAAACTTTATGAATATGAATTTAACAGATGGTTTCAATACCGGCAACATTGCCTGTAGAAATGAGAAAGGCATTCCGGTAACTGACGTTGAGAGCAAAAGAACCTAACGAAGGGAACACTCTTCAGCCTGCTTCATTGCAGCGATTAAGATAGTACTAGAAACCCTAAACCCAAACTCTCAATGAATGACGACGGTACTTCATCCAACTAAGGCACCCCAACAAAATTTACACAACTATGTGGACTGATTCAATGCAAGAACATTAGCTCTGATAGAATTTCAAAGGACCGCTTGGAGACGTTCGGTACTAAACGAAGTTTCCGACAAGGTGACTCATTATGCGTTTCTTTAATGTAATGTTGAGGAAAATAATACGAAAGGACGAGCTAAACATATGACGCGTAGGCATTAGGAAGGCTTGTAGTTATTTGTAGGATGTCACGTCGTACATTTGGCATTTTTTTTTTTGGGAGTTAGAGTACGCGTATTAAAAGTATACATTTTAAATATCGATGCAGCATCTTTCCCTGTATACAGTTTAAATTATTTTTAATAAGCATATATATTTAAAATTTGATCACTGTTATTGGCAAATAAATTTTATGGACGTAAAGGCCATTTTCTATTATTAATATTTTCTTTAATATTTCTATAAATATTTGATATAAAAATAAATTTCCCCGAGGAAAAATGGAAATCATTTAATGGTTTCGAATGTGCTGGGCTGCATTCCGACATCTCTCAAATTTAACTGTCAAACCAAACATTTTTTGTTGTAGTTAAAAGTCAGGCATTTATGAAAATGGTGAGTAAATGGTGATTCAAACGTGGCCACGTTTCGTGCTTTAAGGGGAGATATGTGACATATAACCCTCCAACTACTCAAGCTATTGGTAAACTTTTAAAGAAATGTGAAGAGACTGGATTGGTTACAAGCCCGTTACATCTCAAATATCGCTGATGTAAGTCAAAGTTTAGCCAAAGACCCGAGTGTGTTTATTTCTCGACGTTTTCAAGAGCTGCGATTTTTTACGGCACATTATGGAGTATTTTCACTTGGATTTACACTTACATCCAGAAGAAGTCCAGCTCACACAAAAACTGAAGCCAGCTGACCATTCACAACGCGGAAGTTACGTTGATTTGGTGTTTGAACAACATGCAGTGGACCGCAATTTTTCCAACCAAATTTTGTTCAGCAATGAGGCACTCGGTGGATATGTAAATAAGAAAAATTGTCGCATTTGAGGCTCCAAGCCTCAAATAATTGATGAGAGGCCATTACATCTCTTTAGTACGGAGGAGTGATTGGACCATACCTCTTTGAAAACGATAACGGTGAGACTGTCACTGTCAATTGGGAGTGTTATGGTCGTATGATAGCCGACTTTTCTTGGGCTACAATTGAAGAGCACGACTTGGACAATATGTGGTTCCTCCAAAGTGGTGCCACATCCCACACAACACTAGCGAATATTGCTTTATTGCGAGGGAAATTTTTCGGCCGCGTAATCTCTCGTCGTGGCGATTTTAATAAACCTTTAACCCTTGAGCACATGAAGACCAACATTCGTCAAGTTATGGCTGATATACCGCCCAATAAGGGCCAAAGTGTGGTCGAAAATTATCTCAACGGATCGAGGTTTGCAAAAATTCACGAGGCGGTTATTTGAATGATGTAGTTTTTCACATATAGTGCTAAAACTCAAATTTTATTTTGGAAACCGCAAAGTTGATAACCCTATAGTTGGAGCGTATTGATAAACGCATTAAAATATTAAATTCAATTTACTATTTTTCTTAATTTACGATATTCAGGAATCTGTTATGAAATTTATAAAAGCTTTCTGCAGATATGGAATAACTGGAAACTAAAAAAACTATAAAAAAAATAAAAAAAATAAACTTTCTAAATAAGAAGTAAATAAATAAATATAGAATATAATATTAACAATATATACAATATATAACATGCATTTTTGCATTTTGCCGTCTCTCAGTTTTTGAGATATTTCAACGAAAGTTGCTAGGCTTTTTGTACCGTATTGATCAACTGAAGAAAATCGAAACCGGCCAGATCGGTCGACTATATCATATAGCTCCCTGACAAGCGATTTTTTCAGGTTTTTGTGATTTTGGGCAATAAACATCCAAAAACATGAAATTCGGTATTATAAACAAATATAATAATACACATATATCATATATATGTAATGTACATACATACATATATGAGATATGAAGGCCAAATTCCTCCAAAAAAGTATCAATTAGGGTGAAATTGGCCGTATTTATCAATGGAACAAAATCGAAACCGGACGGATCGATCGACTATATCATATAACTCCCATACAACCGACGAAGACAACACTTCTTTTTAGTTTTTTTTTAAATTATTTTTTACAGGTAATGACCATTTCATTAAATAAAAAGTAACAAATCGGAATAAGCTACACTGAGCAATAAATCACACCTTTTATCATTCGTGAGATAAGAGCATTAAGGCGGAAAAGCATTAACTAGACCAAAAACAGTCGGAAACTAAAACCAATATTGCCAACCGAAGAATCGTTTTAGTCTGATCGGGTCCCGAAGTTGATTTGAATTTGTAAATTTGTTTAATTAATAGAAACCATTCGAACATAGGTAGAATATTTTTGGTCGTTTGGTGCATCAAAAAAAAATATATATGTATACTTAGGCCACACTAATTTGGGTGCACCTTATTATACCCAATTCTTCTATTCTTCTTCGTTATTTATTAAAAACTTACATTTAATTTAATGAAACTTCGCTTGCTAGTTTTTCAACTTGCCCTTGTTAACGCTTTTAATACGTGCCGCTTGCGTACACAAACACTTTCAGCACATTCCATACAAGCTTTCTCTGTGCCGGTCCTTAGCTTGTCCATTTTGTTATTTGCATATTCTAAATGGCTTGTATGCATTTTAATTTTCACTGTACGCTTTGTTGACTAGTTGGGTTTGTTACTTCGTTGGTTTTATGGTGTTTAAGTGGCCATTCGAGACTGTGACTCGAACGCTCAGGCTGCTACATCTCTGCTTGTGGCGCTTGTGGAGGTTGTGGCTCTGGTTGTCGGTTTGCCGGTCTACTGTTTTGCCTACAAGTGCGAGCGTGCAAATACTCGTGTACTAAGTATTTTGTATATATTTATGTATGAGTTTCGAAAGGAAGGCAAAAACCACAGGCAATGTAAGCAGTCGCATTGCAGTCTCAAGTGTAATTGTGTGAAAATATATACATATTTTGTGTTTTTGAATAATTTGATAAGAAAATCGTGGCAAATACTAGCACAAAAAAGTTATAATTATTTTAAATGGAAATCAAAGTTGAATGAACTTGTATGGTGTAAATTTATAAAAAAAAAACTGTAAAAATGCACACATGAAATATACATATACTCCATGCGGACAATAAATTACTCCAAAATTAACCACTCCACCCCTGCATAATATGCGAGTACACCATGGAACACCTACAGGAAATTAGTTTTGAAACTACTCCAAAAAATTGCTCGAGAAAGTGCGGGTACATTATGGAGTGGGGATTATACATACTTTTTGGTAAAATATAATAAATATATATCATAAAAAATTATATTAATGAGAATAATTTACTACATAATTTAATACATATTAATTTGCGCATTTGTTCTATTTTCATGGGAATATACATATTAGCTCCAATTTCTGTGCGTACCAGCAGAGCTCACTGATTCAACTTCGGTTTTATCCATTTTCAGTACTAGTGTATGAGTAACATATAAAACTTATTGCAAAATTGCAACTTCATATAGTTATTGCGATCGTTAAAACCAGCTAACAAGAAGCTTCGAGATGCAGTTGGTCCAACCTGCACTACAGTGGGTTAATCCAATAAGTATCCATTGGACCGTTTGGTCCATAATAATTTGCAGGGATGGTGCTGCTTGAAAATAATTGTGTTAAATCGAAACCGAAAATGTTATGGACTCTTAATATTCGATGATAAAACATTTTTCATTACTAAAAATGTGATTTTAAAATATATTTTTTTATGAAATACATATGTACCAACGGCTACTTTTTAATATTAAAAAACTATAAGATACAAACAAAAATTATTTAGGAAAAACAAAATAACCTTAATAATTTTTCGATAACGATAACCTTAATTTAATCGACAAAATCACGCAATGGAAATTTGGTAGTAAAAAATTCAACAAAAAAAAATAAAATCCGTATCGAAAAAATATATCAATAAGAAATACTTTTAATAAAAGTAAACCTTAAATATAGTTCTTTTTTAATAATAATCAAAGAGAACTTGGCGAATTGGACCAAAAACGAAAATATGATCATATAACGACCAAGGTTTATCAAAAATAATAATATTTTCTGTGCTCAAGGTTATTGCAAAAAATAACCCATACTTCATAAGATAAAAAGTAGTGGCAAAAGTGTGACTCAGATCAAGTACTAACCATAATTCTGCTATTTGTAGCTATAAACAAATTTATCCTCTATTTTTTTAAATAACTGATTCGTTTACACAATTTTCTTTATTAGTTAGGTCACATTAGAAACGATTTTTGGTCCAAAAAATGTGTATGCGCCATCCTCTGTATTTCTTTATTAAAAATTCTCTTCGAAATAATAACACAGTAGATGTTAGGTAAAGTTCGCTTAGTATGTAAAAAATTTTACACCTAGATCAAAAAATTATTCCTTCGTGAAGGTATTAAATATTTTCATAGACAGCAAAAATTATATTTTTATAGATAAAAATTATGCCGTTTCAACTAAACATTTTTGTTAGTTTTCGAAATATTTATTTCTTCTTTTACATGGGCAGCTACAAAAATTGTTTCTTTTTTTTACTCTCTTATTCGATATTTCAGTTTTATTTGATTGTTATAAGCAGACCAAACTCAGTTTATTCAATTAAAATTTCTTTTATATAAAGCTCTTATTCCTTGTGCTGCGCTTGTGCAAGCATAGAGTAAACATAAGAATTAAGTGAGAAAGAACAGTGCTTTCTGTATAAATAATCCTAGCAGTAGGCCGGTTTGCCGGTTTTGCATGCCAATTCAAATGCAAATTGTTACAAATGCAACAAAAATATAGGCACAGTGTTAAAATTAGAATAGACATGCAATTGTTATTCCGCTACTCTTCCGCTTGCTACTGCGTACGTCTGTGTACTTTGTGGGCTTTGGTACAGGAGTTGCATTGGAAAGCGTTGGTATCCAAAAAGAAAACTCGTTACAATAAAAAATTTTAAAGAACAATAGTGAGGCGACTGTGGCAACCATTCACCAGTAAATCGTAGGACATCATGTGGCTTACGAAGTAAGTATATTAGTTAAGCCTTCCTTTGTCTATATAGATATTAAAACATACACATTTTTTTGTTTATTCAATGTTGGCAAATCGCTAAAAAATAATAAAAATTTCCTTGTATATTTTTAATAGTGTTTTCTTTCACTTAAGGCTATTGTTCTCCGCTAAATTAATGAAATTATATTTAGTCACGGTACTTCTAAGAATATTTCTTAGCAGCACCCAGCATATTTTCGGCTAATTACATTAGACAACAAATTTTAAACTTTTTTTTGAAAACTAACATATTTTGAATGTGGTAGGGCCACTAATCATGATATAAAAATTTAAGGTAGTTTCATTTACTGACATTCGTTGCACAATAAATAAAATGATGACATGATTTAAAAATTGTACTGGCAGACTTCTTTTATTTTTAGCAAATAAAAGTATGCGAGAACGTAACTTTTATGAACATTTAGTTTATATCTAGGAAATATTTTAATCTTGAAAATACAATACTTGCGTGTTATAATATGGACTACAAACTGAATTTTACAGCATAGGAACTGCTCAAACGAGGGTATAATGGATTATTTTTTTTTAACTTTAACTTTTAACTTCGTTATTCTGAAACGAGTAAGCATACGCGATACTTGTGAGAAAATAATTTTCTTATTTAAAGGAAATAAAATTTAAGGAATTTGGCATTGGAAATAATATGCATAAGAAATTTTAATTTTTTTATTTTAAATATGATAATACTTGCAGGTTGAATCCATAAGATGTATTCAGAAACAAAAATAACTGACCCGTTTATCGGACATTTTCGATTTTATCTTATATCAGTTACCGTATTTATGATCATACACATTTCCCTCTTTTATTTTTGGCTTTCCGAATTTCAGGAATTTCTCGTTTAGGTATAAAATTTCACTATTATATTTAGCCTTCTGTTTTTACAAAATTTTGCATCAAGATTCACTTAAGTGAATAGTGTGCTTGGACTTGGTTGTAATGGCCTTTTGTTTGAGTCAAACAAAAATAATCATGTTATCATTTGTGTGATTTTTTGGTTCCGTCAAAATCAAAAGCATTGGTATAGCAAATGACAAATGTCTAGGTTGTTCGACAGCATTTATGTGGAACCCAAGATCTATCTTAATTCCTCACAAAAAATCCAAAATAGTCTAATTAATTCTCCACACACATAATAGAAACTTTCGGAGTGATAAGAACACTTCCGTGGTATATTTTCGAAGTAAATAATGGAAATATGACAAAAGTTAATTGAATGCAAAAGTTATACAGTCGCCTAAACTAAATTATTTAAACAAAAGAACGTATATAAGGTCAGAAATGAATATGTGAGTGTCTCACATAACTGGATGTAATGAAACAAAATAATTATATAATTATAATATTATTAACAAGTTTTTGTGTTTACCAATGTTAATATATAATGATTCCATTTATTATATTTTAAATTTATCTTTTTATAATAAATTTTAATATTTTTTTCATTTATTTAATTTAACTAAACTTTTTCTTATATTTGAATCTAATTATTAAAAAAAAATATTAATATAATTAAATTGATCATCTTATTTTATTGTATTTTAATTAATTTTACATAATTATTTCATTGAATTTTTTATTTTATTTTATTTTTTATTTTTTTCTTCATTTTATTTAATTTAAATTCTTTTAATTTATCCTAATTTTATCTTATGTTACTTTATTTTATTTTACTTTTGTATTTACTGGTATTACCTATTTTTACCGATCTGTAAATCTGTGATCCCCTTACCAAAAAAGTATTATGTTAGTTTAGTCAAAAATATGCCAACCCACTCAAACAAATCGAATCTACTCCCTAGTAATTTCCACCATTTGACCGAACAAAACCGACCCACAAAAATATTAGTGTCGAAAAGATCGCTATAAATTCAGGTAAATTGAACCATAAGCTCGATTTTTTTAGGATAAATCTGTCCCAGAACCTAATTTCACTAACTTCAAAATTATATAAGACTTTTTGGGATAGATCTGTCCTCAAAAAAAGTCACCTGTTTAGATCTATCCCAAGGTCAATTCCTGTAAAAACACTGGTCGTTATCTTAATTTCGGCAAAAAGTTACCTGTCAACCAAATTTCAAGTAAGTCGAACCATAAATGAGATTTCTTGGAGTAGATGGGCCCTAGGTCCAGTTTCCGGAAGAAATAAGTGTACTTCTTTTAATTTAGACAACAACAAAAAATACCTGTGTACAAAATCTCAAGTGAATTGGAATTAGATTAAAACAAACAAAATAAAAAGAACTAATTAAATCGGTTCGGCCGTTATTACATTTCATTTTAATTTATTTAATAATTTATTTTATTTTATATTGATTTTTTATTTTATTTTTATTTTTTTATATACTTTTTTCTTCGCTGGAAATTTTTTTATTAAAGCCCTTTCACATTTGAAGTCGGAATTTTTACATTTCTCGACAGCTTATATTAAATACAATGTTTTTAAAGAGCTTTAACGGCAACACCAAAGGACACTTGCCGTAATTTTTATGTCTATTTTCTTAACTCTCATTCAGCAAAATAAAACAAGAAATAAGTGTGCAGAAAAAAAGTGTAACCTCTTCTTATATGCGATGTAAATGAACAGAAAAATGTACGCATACATGAATGACTAAGAGAAAAGAAAACTGAAGGCGAGAATATTTACTGCCATAGAACTAGTATCATATCCATAGAAGTTTTACAGACGAGAGGAAGAAGAGTGTTAATTTATATTTGCATAACTTAGTACGCTCATTTTTAATGGTAATTTTTTCCACTAGTCGTTGCTATTTTTCTGGTAAAAGAATAATTTTTATTATTAAACATTTTTTATTTACGTTTTTCTTAAAGCCATTATTTTTCGATTCATTGCCACAAACAAAGACTTGTCATAGACGAGATAAAACATTTTAATATGATGTAAATGTAGGCAAAAGGTATAGAGCATTTATTAAAAACAGGCATACTACAGCGTTATAAAAATTTTATTTGTGCATCTAACAGCTGAAGAAATTATCTCCACTTGAAACTATAAACATTTTTTTTATTTTTTGTCTTTATAAATTGTAATAAATACATATGCGCGCACATAAGTTAGCTTGTTTGGGGCAACACGGTTAATTCCCAATTATTGCAGTTGAAAACGCTGTTTAATAGAAACTCTTTCCCCTCTAAAGATTATGTTTTATATCTGATAATTTTTATTCTCAAAACAGCCTTCCAAGTTCTTGATTCTATTACATGTCGCCATATATGCGTAGTTCTATATAGATGTACTTTAAGCTTCATTATGCATAACAACAAAAACAAAGCAATTATATTCTTAAACAAACACATAAAAACGGCGCCAGAAAATAATCTCGAATTTAGTAAAGAGAAGCGGAAAGCGTGTCTGAATATTTCGTAACTCATTATTAGCGCAGAAAACGGAAAAATTGGTATTATGACGTGGCTAAGCTATTGCCAAGTATTCTTGGCAGAAATTAAAAAAAATGATGGTTTAAATATATTTCCATAAATAATACATATATTAAAGCTCTTAAATACTTTTATATGCATTAGTATATGAATTCAGTTTAATTGAAAATAAACACTTGTGTAGGTTCCAAAAGTTTTGGATATCTTTATAATAAAAATATAAACTATATAGAATATTTGCATAAGAAAAAAATTAATTTTTTTTTTCATTTTTATAGAAATTTAAACTACTTATCACTAGCATTTGCTGCTCAAACTAAATGCCGATCTATAAGTTTTAAATTGCACTTATTTAACTGAATAATTGATATAATTTTCGGTCCTCCGCTGCATTAACTTCAAATTTGAAATTAAAATCAATTAATGATTACGAATAATTAATTTAAATAGGTGAATTCTTAATCAAGTATGCACAGTATTTAGCATATTTAAATTAAATTATTTAATTATGTAAATATTTATAGTTTTTCATAATTAAATTATTTATGAATTACAAATTTTATGGGTATTTAATTTGAATGAAAACACTCACATATCTACCTGAATAAAAACATAAATTAAAATATTATAAACACATACCTATAGACACCAGGCTGCGAATGACCAAACAAACCACAGCACATATGCCGTCGGAGCAAGTCACGTCGTGTCGCAACGAAACCACAATTTAACGCCACGCTAAGTATAACCTCATGATGTACGAGGGTTGCATTAGATGTTTGGGGATAAGAGAGCAAAACAGATATTAATCATCAAAAATCGCTTTATTATTTTTCAAAACATTCTTCATTTAGATCTACAAGTATACACTTTTGAATGCGTTTGAACCGATTGTCGAAGCATTTTTGTCACTCTGATTGAGGTATCTCGAGAACAAATGTTCTGAATGCACCAACCGCCTCTTCAGGTATCGAAAAACGTTGACCTCTCAGTTTATTTTTTACGGACGGGAATTATGCAGTTCTTACCAGTCGATGTATGAGAGCTCATATTGTCGTGGTGTAGAGTGAACCGTTTTCGGTGGTTGGTTTTCCGGATTTCTTGAAAGAAAACTTGAAAAAAAAGTTATGAACCACTCAGAATGTACAGTTGTTCTGATGGTATGGTTGTGACTTGTGCACTCCTTCCAAAAAACAGGCAAGCAGTTGCTTCGGAGTGCTTCCTGCGCGAACATTTATTCTTGTAATCGCGCGAAAAAGTTCGCGATTTAATTCCATCTTATGCCGGAGATGATTATTTTAAGTTAATAAAAAATACACAAATAGCGCACGCATGTGAAATGTCTAAGTTGACGATAAACTTGCCACTTGCCAGAATGCAACACTAGATTTGCCAAATCCCGATATATATAAGGCAACCCTCGTACACAAATCTCGAACAGGAAAGCTCAAGCAAGAAACAGCAGCAATATAGTAATGGCGAGTAGCGCAATAGCGTAAATTAAATATTAATTTCACACAAATCATAATAAATTACACCGCAATGCTTGCAAACAAACACTTGCTCCATTTAAGAGTACGTTTGTATGTACATATACTCGTACAAAGCCCATTGGGCAGAGCATAGCAGGAATGTCGCTGAGTGTGCACTATGCATTAATGAGCGTTGGAATCTAAAAGAAAAAACTACAAAACGCTGTGCACTTTTGGGTTGGGACTAAGTAATAAATTCGTAGTTGCTTGTTGGCTTGTGTATTTAACCGATGTTACGGAGATTGGGAAAAGTTCAAAGAATGTGACATCTAATAATTTCATGCTCTCGTACCTCTTCATCTGCTATTAATTCTAATTCGCTGACCTTAATTTTACAATAATAATTACTTAACCAGCGAAATTTTTTTACTAATGAAATTCAAACACCCAACTTTCGAAATAATTTCAACTCTTCAACCTTTATCACTGGCGTGAGAACAAAATGAAAAAAAAAAATTAAAAATGTAACTAATTCCTTTTCTTTGCTTAGCGTAGATATTTAAATTTGATCTAAAAATTCAGTATTTTCTGTTAACCCAGAGATTTTATTACCCTACTCACTTACTTAATGTATGACCTTGGCCATTTTCAAACATTTACTTTCGAATGGACTTATATATTCACTAACCGCACGAGATTTGCTTGGCCTCATTAATTTATTCATATTTGCGCTCCTTTTCTGCTTTTATCATTAATATAAATTCCTAAAAAATTAGATAATCCGTTGGGAAAATTAGGTTAAGCAATTATTTATTAAAATATGTACATACATATACTAAACCAACAGCTCTTACGGCTCCAAATGAATATATTTTTCATTAACAAATACATAAGCATAGATGAAAAAGTACATTGAATGCCTCCAAATTTTCTGTGATTGTGTTGTATATATATAATATTGTATGAGATTTATGGAAATGTATATTCATACAAAAGAGGGCAAGTTCTTTCGACCACTGTCACAAATGTTCGGCCCGAATAACCATTGCAGCGCCTAAGCCGCTAAATTATGACCACCGACAGGCCAATTCAACGCAATTCATTACTTCCATATTGACCGTTATATGCCGCCACCTTACCACCGCTTAGTCTCCGGCCACGGGCTGGAGCCAAAATGAACTTTAGCCTGGTTTTCCGCTATGCGGTTTGCTTTACTATTTGAAAATTTCACATTGCGTTTAATTGGTGAATGTAGAGCAAATATGCATATAAACAGATGTACATACAAACTTACATAACTATTTCAGTCACTCAATGTATTATGTACTATATTTTAATATTTTAATACCAAATTTAATTTTCTTATACTTAAATTTCTAACATAATAGTGAATGGAATTATCTTGTAACTGCTAAATAGGAATTGGGTTAACAATTCGAAATATAATTCTTAATTAATTAATTAAGTGTAAGTAATATAATAAACATGTTTGACAAAGCGACCAATTTAAATCTTTTGAATCAGCCAAATAAATAAAAAAATTATTTAAAAAAAAAAACCTTATTATATTAATGTAAATAAAGATAAAAAATGATAAAGATAAAAAATTAAAAACAAAAATTAAAATAAATGAAACAAAACAAATTACAATCAAACAAGGTAAACAAAGATGAATAAAACAAAAGAATTGAAATAACACAAAAAATACAATAGGAAAATGAAATAATATAAATAAAATAAAATAAAATAAAATAAAATTAGATAAGAATAAATTAAAAAATTAATAGAAATAAAAATAAATAAATTAAATTAAAATAAAATAAAATAAAGTAGGATAAAATATAATGAAATAAAGTAGAATAAAAGAAAATAGAATAAAGTAGAATAAAATAAAATACAATAAAATAATTAAAATAAAAAAAGAAAAAGGATGAAATAAAATAAATTAATGAAAAATCAAACTTTATAAAATTAAATTAAATTAAATTAACTTAAATTAAAAATGAAAATAATTTAATATCAAATAAAATAAAATAAATAAGATGAAATAAAATTAAAAAATAAAATAAAATAAATTAAAATATAAAAAATTTTAATTTAATAAAATAAAATTAATTAAATGAAATTAAAATAAATTAAATTAAATTAAATCAAATTAAAAATAAAATAACATAAATCAAAAAAAAAATATAAAATGAAATACAATAAAAAAGATAAAATAAAATTTAAAAAAAAATAAATAATAAAAATATTAATTTAATAATATCAAATTTAATAAAATTAAAATGTATTAAATTAAATTAAATCAAATACAAAATGAAATTAAATAATTTAAATGAAATAACGTAAAATCAAATAAAATAAAAAATATAAAAAATTAGAATAAAAAAATAAAATGAAAATGAAAGTAAAATAAAATAAAATAAATAATATAAAATGAAAGGGAATAAAACAAACAAAATTTAATGAAATAAATAATCTAAATTATAATAAAATGTTTTCCGAGCAAAACGTTTCCTTACGGAAATAAAAATTAGTTTTTGATTTTTATTTATTTTTGATCACAACATATTGCTCAAAATATCATAGCACCTTTCTAAGAAACGGTAGATGGTAAAAACACATAGCCTTGAGTATTTACTTAGAAAAGTTCACTGAATTTGGAAAAATATTTTGCACCATTATTTCTTCAACTAAAAGAGATAATGGCGTGAAATTTTGTTTTTACTTTTTATATCATGAAAAGAAATGGACAGTAAAAAACATGTAGGTATGTACCAGTACCAGTACCTTAGATTCAATTCTTTGTTCACTTATGAGGTTTTTGATGTTCATCCTTCAGCTGGGAACTGAATAAGCTCTTTCTATAAATATAATATTTTTGCTAGGAACTTTCTTTTAATATGAATTACTTTTTATTTAATTGCTTTGCAATGATAAAAAAGAATTCCTCAATATTTCATGTTAATAAAATATGATATTGCCTTGCTCTAATTTTTTGAAGTATGTGTACATTAAAAATCAAATACGCCATGACAATTCACTCATAAAAAAAAGATCAATCAATCTGCCTTTCTGTTAGAAAATATTAAAAGGCAATTATAATTGCAATTAACCATCACTTAAGCGAAAAGCATCCAGACTAATATAGAGGTGTAATTGAAAGTAGTCTAGTAGTTTTTTGTTTTGAAAAAAATTAAATTTAGTATGGAAATGAGAACTAACGAAGTGGAAAATGCTTATGGGGATTTGGTTACAATCAAAAAGTTACCATTTAAATTTTTCGATCTTAACAGAACAGATGTTCTCTGGCTTAGACATACCAGCAGTTTCATCTGAAAATATCAATGATCTAGTGAACTTAAAATATGATTCCCTGAAACAGTTCATTAAGTCACTAATAAAAAATGAAATGGTATTATTAAAAATTGGCATTGCCACTCGGCACGATCGTGGTAATTTGGGGGTGAATATCCCGTTTTGCGATGACTTAGAATTCAAAATATATTGCTTGGGAATGGTAGAGTTATGAAACAGACACACATCCGAGTACGTGAAAGCAGAACTAGAAAATATTTTGAAAGAATCTAATTGGCATATTAGCAGATTTACCGATAGTGGTAATTAAAAAAGATCAACGGATAATAATAAAAACATAATATAAGCAGAGATCATTTAAATTTATCTGACGAGAAAATCGAACTTACTGGAGATATAAATGAATTAACAAACAACATAAATATTAGGTGGGTTAGTTCTATAAAATGTGCTGCACACACATTACAACTAGCTGTGAAAGATTTTTTGGCAAATATACTTTGTGGTGATTTAATTGGCCGTTCCAAGAGAATTGTGAAGACTTTAAGAACACCTTTCCACAGGTATGTAGCTTACCATGTAATACATATTAGTGTTTTCTTAATGTTCAAATTTCTAGGACGACATAAAACCATAAAAATGGCGTACGCTAAGTCTCACTTAAAACAACACTAATACTTTGTTCTAACGTATAAATAAATTGTCAACATAAGTTAATTATACTCTCAAGTTTACCTAAAGGAAGTAATTTATTTGACTTTTTCATTATGTTCTTAAACAGCAAAACGTTGGCAATGACGAAGACGACACATGAAAAGAAATTTTTTTATCACCTAGCAATTAAACTTCTAATATAATTCCTCCAGAAACTCATTCACAAAATTCAACTTCACTAGTCGGTAGTCTTCTGAACTTAATTGAGGTTCCTTCATCAGATGAAGAGTCCGACGATGAGCCACAAGATGGTGATCTACAAAAACCGTATAATGAAATTCAAAGCTATGCTTCTAAGCAAATTTAGTTAGACATTCCCATACTGCAGTATTGGAAAAAGAAGCGATACACATCCATATATGTGATCAGAAGCAAAAGTGGTTCACAGTGCTCCAGTGACGCAAATTAGCGTAATTTTTCATCAGAAAATTTACAAAATTTTTGTTTTTAAAACAAATATTTATGAATAAATTAACAATTCTTTGTCTACGAGCTGGTACATCCCACTAAATTATGAATAAATTAACAATTCTTTGCCTATGAGCTGGTATATATATATATATATATATATATTTGGCGCTTTGTAACCGCTGAAGCGATTTTCGGCCGGTACATCCCATTAGATTCATAGCTTTCAATTTAAATGATCTTAAACATATAACTGTTATGTATATGTTATTATTCTACCTTTATTTGTCAACTAAGTATATATGTACTTATAAATACATTCCTTGTGAAGTCATGAATTAAATGAAATATCTGAATTAAATACAAATATTAATTTTGAGTTGTTGAAGTCTTAAGCGGTAAATTTCTTCTTATAATGAAGACAAGCATAAACTCGAACTTCTTGTTTCCAGCTGAAGCATCAACATCAAAAATCTCATAAATGAACAAAGAATTGTATTGAATCTATAGGAACTGGTTATCATTAGTGTCCACTTTCTTTGCATGATAAGTAAAGTAAATTAAAAAGTTTAATGCCATTATCTTTTTTATTTAAAGAAGTAATGGTGCAAAATATTTTTCCAAATTTAGTGAACTTTCTAAATTCTAAATTTGATGTCAGTTTATAGTTTATACATTGGTGAGTTAAGAACAAAAATATTTTACCATCTACCATTCGAATGGAAAATAATTATTATTTCTGAAGAAAAATTTAAAACTTAAATTGCAATGATTTCTTTTTAATATAAATCTCAAGAAAACTTAATAAACAAGATAATGCTTATTTTTGATGAGAAAAGTATAAAACTCAGTGACAATCATTGTTTTTAATCGAAATTACAAAAATCTAACAGTAAAAATTATATCTGATTGAAAAAATATAAATTAACATATCTGGTATTTAGCGAAAAAAATTAAGGCCAGCCAATAGAAAGTGCATATGTACATATGAGTAATAACAGCGGCCAATAACCTGAAAGGTATAATTCAAAGAAATTGATATAGAAAATTTAAATTTTTATATAGGTTTTTCTAAAACTTTAGTTATATAGAGGTTGTAAGGAAACAGAAGCTCTGGAGTAATTTTTTTGGAATCTCACTTCTATAGTATTCCATAGAATTTTACTAATATATATTCTTCACGAAAACTAAATTGAAAAAATTTTGGATTCCCAAAAAATAGACACTCAAATGTATTTATATTTTGCACCATTCTTCGTGTAAATTTGCCTAGCATATGTATGTATGTACGTAGTACTGTTTTTAACTGCAGTATACGTACGAATCTGCATATTTACCAGTTATGCCTTTCATAATCTCAGCATAATGACAACTGAAGCATATCAAGCAGCTCAAAGAGTACTTCGCCGCAATTTACCTGAATACTTAAGTGAATTCTGTGGATAATTAGAAGTTTCTAATTTTGTTTATTATGTTGTACATTTTCTAATACGTATATATTTACAACATTTATTTAATTCGTAATTAAAATTTAATATTAACTTTAAACAGAAAATCTATTTCGTTTATAGGTCATACTTATTCACTTACATCAGTGATGCGGCAGTAATTCACAATATTCCCCACCCAATCCTACTTATGTCTAAAGTGGAAAAGCAAAATTGTTTAGTTAATTAAATTATTCAAACACTAATTATGCCAGATGGACATTCATAGATACAAATGTACATTAATTTACAAACATGCAAATAAATAAATGGTATTATTTGTGAATTTGCCTTTTGGCTGTTTTTGTCTATGTTAATTTCTATAATTCAATGAAAATCGCCAAATCACATTTGAACAGCTGCACTATGCTCATACGCGCCTACGTACATATTTAACTACGAATTTAAATGAGTATGTGTATATGTATGTAAATGCCACTAGTTATTTGTCACAATATGGGTACAACCAGTTAGAGAGTGCACTCGATATCTGCCTCAGTAGTTGCTATTATCCTTAATTGGCAGTTTTGAGTGGACGGCTGCCGACAGAATCGGCTATATGTATTATACCTTATTAGCATAAATGATGAGACAGTGGTTTAAATTGAACGGGACATAACAGCAGTTCTTAGATCATAAAATTGTTTATTTTTAACATAAAAATAGTTTTTTAAAAGGACCGGAGGCAGTCTCAATTTTCAATGAATGTACAACTCGTATAACATGCTGTGTAGTATGTTTCAACCGACCCAATGTTAATGAGCTTCGACTCGTTAAATGACTAAAACCAGTAAATAAATAAATCACGTGCAATTGTGTTTGTAAAGTGATCCTGTTAAACCATTTGAAAAGTTAGAAACCTCGTTCTGCTTGTTGTTGCAGCAGAAAAACAGCCATAGGCAATTATTTTTAGCTGTTTTTCTAAAACAGTATCAAAATGGTATCGTAATATTTTCACCCCTTCGTTTCGATAATTTAAAATTTTCACTATTGTTCCAAAGTTAGTCATTGAAGTCATATACGATGTATGTTCAAAGGAAAAGCTGAAGGTTTTGCTCACTGTTTTCTTTGATTACAATGGTGTGGTGCATTATGAGTTCCTATCAAAAGGCCATACAGTTTATAAAGAATACTATAAGGAACTTATGCAACGTTTGCGTGAAGCAATACGGCGATCGGAATTGTCGATAAATAAATCGTCAATTCTGCATCACGACAATGCATCATTTCACACATCAATACTTATTCGCGATTTTTTGTCCAAAAACAAAACTTGATACCTCAACCTCCGTATTTATCAGATTTGGCTTCCGGCGACTTTTTTTATTCCCAAAACTAAAGAAACCAAGCGTTTTGTCATAATTGATGATATCAAATCAGAATCGAAGAAAGAGCTGATTGTCATACGTATTTCAGAAGTGTTTTGAAGATTGCAAAAGCACAAGTGTATTATATTCGAGGAAGACTACTTTGAAGGGGACAAAATAGATATTGATGAATAAATAAGCACTTTTCAAAAAAAAAATCAAAACTCAGCTTTTCCTTTGAACATGCCTAGTATATATATTTTAGTATCACCTCTAACGCGAGGTCTTATTATAAGGTCTGAAAATAATCTTGTAGCAGCCTCGAATTAAATCTTCTAAATATTTTGTTATTTACTAAGGCAAAATGCTTATTGTCAAATTAAATGTCTTCACTGATTGAATACAAGCTAATAAAGTTTTTCAGACTATAATAAATATTACAACATTTGGTTAGGAATAAGTTCTGAAGACATAGTTAAGAAAAAATAATAAAGTTTTATTTGAATTCAAATTTGTACAGAATATTATAATATTGCAGTTTTTGAAGTATTAAGATTTTTCTAAATCTAGCAGGAGGCAACACCGTAAAAATTACGAATGTGTTCATACGTTCTACTCGCTGCATAACCTAAGATATATACTCTTTTTAATAAATGCAAACTCTTGAAATTGTTGTTAAATAATTTTTTTCAAAACGTTCCATCCTTCCGTTATCTATATTGTAATTCTTCATTCGTATATGGAAATATTTTTTTCGAAACAGCTGGCAAATCAAAATATCCAAAATATAGAAAGCCTTACCGGTACTTTTTGTAGCTATAGCAGGCTGCATAGTCATAATCATATCTACATCATGCTTTATGTTTATACAGATTTTTCTTAATATAAAAATGTAAACGCACGGCTGTTCGGCACATTTTCCTGATAAAGCGTCTACATGTATTTACTTCACAAAAAAAAAGCTCCCAAGTATACATAAGCGTTTATTGCTTTTCGCAGCTTTTCGTGCTCTTATTTTTGCCAAAATATCTTTTCCTCTCCAATGTTTCTGATTCACCCATTTTTCCATTCCTCCAGTAAGTTAACGTTAATTTTATTTTATTAGGCGGTACTTAACTTCAACGATGCGTTCACAATAATTTCTTTTTGCTGCTTATTCTTTTTTATGATATTGTGTTTTTCTTCGTCGCTTTCAATTCGCTTTGCTGTCTTTCGTTTTGTCAAGTAAGTTTTCAGTTATACTTCGTCGCGTCGTGCGCTGGTTTCTTACAAATTTCTTTTGCTTTTATGTGTTTTTGTGAGCTTCCTTGGCTTTGTTATGCCACCATTAAAAAATCAGGCGGAAATTATATTTTGAAATTATATTGCTGTCGTCGTCGTTCTTGTTATTGTTGCTGTTGACAGTATTATATGTATTTTAGGGAACAAGCTTCTAAGCTTATAATAAATATGTGCTGCTAAACAGTTCCTGGCTATATGAAGGAGTAGTTGCGTGGACAAGTTTTGAAATAGATGTTGTAGGTGTGTGTATGTACCTATTCCAAATTTATTTCAATGATAAAGTTTCAAAGTTTCACTGTTACCTTTTTCTTATCGTCTCGACTGAATTTAATTTTTTATTTAGTGTTTCATTGCACTTGTATGTCACATACGTATAAATATATTTACATCTCATGCGAATGGGCAGCATTACCTCTTTATCCCATATTTATTATTCATTGTGTTTTTCACAAACTTTATATATATTTAAATATTTCAGAGAACTTCGAGTGTCATTAACCTGTCCTCCATGTACATAAAGGGTGATCCATTTCGAGTTTCCTACTTTTTTAAAGAAAAAAACACGGAAAATTCAAATATAATGGGGAATGTTCATTCTTTGGCATTTCTTTTTTGAAGATTATTTCTTTCAAATGTTGGCCACAGCTACGTCTCAGTTGGTGCATCCATTGAGTCCAATTTTCGGTGACTCGTTCGAGCATTTCGACTGGTAACTGGCGAATGGTACGCGTGATGTTTTGCTCCAAGGCCTGAATCGAAGCGGGATTGTCAGCATAGATATTTAGATATTGCATATCTCCACAGGAAGAAGTCTAACGGTGTGATATCGCACGATCTCGGTGGCCAATCGACCGGCCCAAATCGTGAAATAATCTGCACACCGAAGTATTCTCTCAATAAATCCATTGATTTATATGATGTGTGGGAAGTGACGCCGCCTTGTTGAAATCAAATGTCGCGGAGATCACGAGCTTCAATTTTAGGCATCAAATAGTCGGTTATCATGGCGCGATAACGGTCGCCATTGACGGTTACGTTCTCACCGGCATATTTTTGAAGAAATATGGACCGATGATTCCACTGGCCCTCAAGCCACAACAAACCGTTATTTTATCTGAAAAAAATGACAGCTATTGAATCTCTTCAGGACGTTCTTCGTCCCAAATGCGGCAATTTTGCTTGTTTACATACCCATTGAGCTAGAAAGAGGCCTCATGCTGAACAAAAATAATATGACAGCTTGACACGACTCACGCACGATCTGTCAAAAATAGGCTATTGAAAAATGTACCTCTACTTGGATCACTCTTTATATTTGCTTTGTATTTATATAAATTCTCTTAAAAGCTATCCTTAATGACTCACGAATGATGAAAAATAAATATTTTTAGATAATTAAAAAATCCTCAATTATTCTAACTTCCCCACTATCTACTCAAAAAAATATAAATGGGGGAAAGTAATTATAACTCAATGTTTTTTTAAAGTAATTCTTATAATAATTTACTGGCACATGTGAGCTGTATGGTGGGAGCTTTACTACTAAAAATACTCAAACTTAAATTACTCAGTCCTTCGTCCTACTTCGTCAGGGTTGTATTACGTACGTTGTGTCGTACGTTGACCAGGATATTTGAGTAATGTTTAAAAAAAAGGAATGAAAAATCCAATGTCCTCATATTTAAATTTCAAGTGTTTGCTTTTCTTTCAACAATTTTTATCCTTTATTTTAATTTATTTTTAAATACACCATACGTTGCCAAAAAAAAAACCGCTGTCTTTCATGAACATATCAAATTCTTTGCAATTTGCAAAATTCGATTATAATAATTTTCAGTGTCAATATGAACTTGAATTTAAAACCTTATATCTGAACAAATCTATTGTATGGGGATACATGATATCGAATGTGTGCATTATACCAAACTACACCCTCCTAGATGTCTTTTTAATGGATTTTTCATACAAAGACTCATATCTGAACAAATCGGTTGTATGGGGGCTATATGATATAATACTCCGTTTCCGAAGATGGGAGCTATAAGTTATCTTCGTTCGATTTCTATGATCCTCGGAACCAATTTGCAATTTGTATATAACAATATATGTATAATGTACCAAATTTCAATTTATTAAGTACTTTCTTCACGGATTTGTGACCCAAAATTTGAAAAATCTGCTATAGTAGTCCGATCCGGTCGGTTCCAACAAATGATCGTTTAAACGTATAGGTGCATCTTTCTACCAAGTTTGGTAGAAATATCTCAAAAAATGAGACACTAGTTTGCGTTCAATCAGAGAGACGGCCGGACACGTATGGATAAATCAATTCAGCTCGTGAAGCTGATGCGGTCGGTATAAATTTCAATGGGTATATCTCTTCTCCTTCTGGTACTAACATCCTTGGGGCCGTTAATATACCATTACATTTATATGAAAGGTATAATAAATGCAGTACATCAAATCCATAAGTAGTTCCATACTCGTATATTTATGTATAGTTTTTTTTAATCATAAATCGTTCTCATGGAAGACATAAACTCTCATTAACCGCTCGACTGGATGCGAACACTCTTCACATATACAATCTCTATGGCGGGTTGCCCGGTGCATTTCCAAATTGTTGTTGAAAATTTGAATTTTTGATATAATTTTTTTAATTAAAACTTTCAAACAGCTTGATTTCCTTTTCTTTTTATTAAAAAAAGGCCAAGGTATTAGTCAAAGGGTTCGGACGATTACTCAGTTTTGTTATGTATTTTTGTATTAGGATTTCTATCTGTTCTTTGATAGTGCATATGTTTAGATGTCTTTGGATTTTTTCATTACGCATTTACCACGCTGAGCCCATTATTGTTTTTGAAGTAATAAATTTTTCCTTTGTAGTATATCTGTATGCGTCGCGCAAGCTTTGCTCCATAACTTGACACCATACATCCATATCGGTTTTATTGTTGCATTGTATAGGAGGATTTTGTTGTTAAGGCTAAGTCCACACTTCCTGCTTCAAGGCCAATGCACACTAGCTGATGAGCTTAAGCTGCAGTTTTTAGAGGAAATCGGAAATGTGTCGCATCCTGCTTAAGCGGCTGTCTAAGTGAATTCCGAGGTATGTAATTTCGATAGCGGAATAGGTACATTGTTGAGCTTCAAAGTAGGGCACTTTTTTGGCTTCAATGTGAAAGTGATGTATTTACACTTATTTTCATTAACCTTTATGTGCCATTTCGCTAGTCACTTTTCAATTAATTTGAAATGTCGTCCTTTGTAGCTGTAATATGGAATTTTTGCCTACTTATTACCGCAAATCTGACGTAAATACTTTGTCACTTATAGCAATGTATTCGTAACAACTGCCGTCATTGGGTACTACTCTGTAATACACTCATTGACTTATACAGTGAATCTGTTCTGCCTGTTGGATAAATAGAGTTCAATTGTATTGTGGAATAAGTTAGGTAATGATTGTTTAATTTTAGGAATAAGACTATCATAACACACCTTGTCAAATTCTTCAGTCACATCGAGAAAAACGGCCGCGCAACACTCTCTGAACATGGAAGCCATTCTTTTTTCATTAGTTATACGGCTTACTTGTTCAATTATACTATGTTTTTCGCGAAAACTAAATTAATGTGTAGAAATTATTTCATTTTCTTGGAGAAAATGAGAAATTTTCACAGCGGTACTTTCCTTACCTGGCTTAGGTACTATAATTATTTGCTTTAGCTCAGAGATAGATGTTCTATCATAAGAAGTGTATCTTGGAACATTATGAAAGGTGCATTATCTGAAGCAGTATTTGGTTGGAAAATCGTACGGAAATGCTCTGCAAAACAAGTCAACTTTCCTTTTTCAGTCCTGGCTCAGGATCCGTTATGTTATTAGTCACAACGGTGCTTCAGTATATGTTATGCTGTATACTTAAGATTTTTTCTAGTTCACTAAAGTAATTTTTAGACGAAACGTTTGGAGAAAATGACGTTATAACATTTTTTTATATTTTTTCTTTTTCTCTGCCGTCTTAAATCAGATTTTTTATCGTGCAATAAGTGACCTTAGTTAACAAACATCCGTTTAAGCACGAGCTAAAGTGAGAAGGCAAGTCCCCCTGTGATTGTGTGTAAAGTTTGGGATCCATAAAATAAAAAATACAGTCCAATGAATAACCAAGAAATGCCCCGGATGGGAAACACCCCTTTTTGATGACGACCTTTGCAGACGTATTAAAGATCATGATTTGAGAGCATGCGCCTGGATTTCTGGTTGGGAATGTGCCGTTTCCCAGGTGGTTTATATCTTTGTAAAACTAAAACGCTGGAGGGCGGTGAGTTCAAGAAGTGCGATGGACGGAACAAGGACGGAAGAAAGTGAGTCCTTGTGAAATCTATTACAGCGGCCATTTAAAGGAGCGCAAATTTGGTGTTGGGTTTGTGGTGGGAGAGAGCTCCGTCACCGTATCCTGGCATTCACCCCGGGTAATGAACGTCTAGCCACAATCCACATCAAAGCTTAGTTCTTCAACTTATCGTCTGACTTGCATCTACGCTCCGACGGATAAGGACGATATAAACAAATATGCTTACTATGAGGGCATAGAACGCACGCTATTGTGCTAAGCGATTTTAAAACAAGGGTGGGGAAAGAATTTATTTTTGGCGCAACATTCAGACTTCAAACGGGTTGGGGCTGATTGCTTTCGCGTTGGCCTGAAATATGGTTACCTGTGGTGCTAGGTTCTACCTTACGAAAATTTATCAAACTACGTAACAATCGCCGCATCGAAAAACACGCAACCAAATCGATGATGATGTGATAAATTGGAAGATATGTATCTAGTGTTCTAGAAGTGCATACGTTCCGAGGACCAAGTATACTCGTATCACTATCTTGTAGCATCAAAGATATGCAGATATGGTTCATACTCGAAAAACTGCAACAAATGCTGCGATTTATAGACGGTTTCAAGGCTAAGTATCCAGGGCATACTTCCCCAGCCAGCTGAACGCGTTGAAAGTGAAACATCACGGAGATGGCGAGATTGAAAACCCAAAGTGACGGGAGCTGATGGCTTACCGGCAGAGCTATTTAAATACGGCAGCCAAGAACCGACAAGGTGCGTGCATCAATTTGTTTGTAGAATACAGTCAAACGAAAGTATGTCCGAAGAATTGAAGCTAAGAGTGATCTGCTCAATCTGAAAAAATGGTCTAATCCAATTATCGTTGGACAAACCTGCTCAATATTGCATATAAGCTCCTATCTAGCGTATTGTGTGTAAAACTAAAGCCCGCCGTGAAAAAACTGATGTAACCTTATCAGTGTGGCTTTAGGCGTGGTAAATCCACCATTGACCAGATATTCACAATGCGTAAAATCTTAAAGAAGACTCGAAAGAAAACAATCGATATACAACATTTTTCAACGATTTTAAAGCTGCTTTAGATTGCACGATAAGAAGCTGCCTCTATACCGCTATGTATAAATTTCTTATATCTGCAAAACCTATACGGCTGTTTAACCCTACCCTGGAAAATACTAGAAACACAGTCAGAATTTGAAAGGATCTCTCCGAGCCATTCGCTACCGAATAAGGTTTTATATGGGGTGCCTCTCTACCGTGTGATTTCTTCAATTTGACGCTATTATACAAGAACAAGCCATATTGCATAGGTTCGCGGCGTACAATCATGACCTTAAATTTTACTGTATGCAATAACAATCACTTATTGCAAAGTCAATGTTTTAAATCATTGGCCTCTCTTATGATTTCAGTTTCATTAAATAATTGAAGCAAGAGGAAGTCCGCTGGATTTTTAATTAAATTTGGCTTCTTACCAAGTTACAGGATATCAACAAAAAAAATAAGTACTTTATGATTGATTATATGATTTAAGGTTAGATTATATTACTTTTTTATTTTAATTATATTTCTGATTCCTTCATCGATATGGTTCTTAAGTAACGTATACTAAAATCTATTTTCACGCCTACGCTCCATTTAAGTTTATCAAATTCTAGTTAAACGCCCTTCAACAGTCTATCAACAACAACTAGAACATAAATTGGATTTTCATCAGCTTCTCGTAGCTTTTGTTTTACCCTCTCAAATGAACTGTTCAATATTTTTATATTCAACTTTTACCCTTCCTCACTGGCTGAACTCTATGTTATCTTTTTTTGCAGAATGCAAATTCGTATTGAATTAAAAATTGAAGGGCCTTTTAAAGAAAATCTTATAAGTTGTAGAACTTGAGTTGCACTCGGTGGCGCTTGAATGCACTTCAGGGTAATTTACGTACTCCGCAGAGCAGCTTTGAGTTAAGGAACAAAAGCGAAATCGTTAGTCCTCAGTTGCTTCAATTGAAAGAACAATTGTACATGTATGTATGTGGCTATAAGAGGTGGGACAGGAAGAAGCTGACAAAGAAATGACGTTCATGCAGAAGAAAAAAGACCAATATACGGTGATGGCTTGAGTTTACATGCCGAGGGGGATGGAAGTAATTCCACTCACTACCGTTAGTGTTTGTTTATGTTTTAACTGTAAATTTGTGACAACAATAGGGGCTAGACACAACGAGCGTTGGCGCTACTACGAGAACACCCATGAATAATAAACATTCACATTGTGACACTGTACAAGGTTTCATTGTCAAGTTTTTACATTTTCATGAGCCAGCCCAAAAACTGCAACAGTATAATATGGGCTAGCAACAAGTGTGAAAAACTAAAAAATTTACAAAAAAATGTGTAAAATATGAAATGTCATGACAATGCACGATGTCATTTCTATGTCACATACAAATTTGTACAACAAAATATTTTAATTTTTTTGGTTAGTCAGTCATCATTATAAATGTATGTATGTATGAATAAATAATGCATTTGTGGCTGCTACAGTCGGTAAGTACACTTGACGGCAAACTGTTGTCTACTGTTAGGCGCATGAGTGCAGCTAAAAGCATTATTTGTAATTTTGCTGTTCAAAAAACTGCTGCTTGAAGCATTAAAGTGTGATAGACAAAAATCTGCTCAAAAAATAGGGGGCTAAAAAAATTATTTTGTTTTACAACTTGTAGAATATTTTTAAGTTACTTCAAAACTAAATTTAAGCTGTTATTTTCACACAAGTACGTTTAAAATAAAATTATAATAAAATTTATATATTTTGTTAAAAAAAAAAACAACTTTTAATATTTATAAGCACGTTTTATGGTCCTAGGGAAAATAGCTCTATTTTGGAACTGACGTATGGTGTTAATTTAAATATAAAAACTGATACACAATATTTTAATGTTTTTGTTATGGTTTAAGAAAGTAAAACTGGTGCTTTAAATCTTATTTTATAGATGCTTTTGAGTAGGACTGTACGACTATACATATATGCACATACGTGAATTTTAAATGCATGGTATTCCTCCTTTCCGCGTTTTAAGAAACAACAACTTAGTTGTAAATTTTGTAATTTTTCTTTATTCAAATTAACGCATTTTGGTCGCATTTCTCGTGCACTCCGGTCTTCTCGTACTAGGAATACAACCGGCGGAGTTGATATTCCCTATCGAGATGAGACGGAAGTTAGCAAAATTAATAATTTTAAATTATATTTCTTTAATTTTGGATGCTGGTCTCAACGAGGTTATAGCCCAATACCCTCCACATGGTGGAACACTGAGTTTCTATGGTCACTGGGTTCTAAAAAGCCCTCGCTATTGCCGGAAGTCGAATATCAGAAAAAATAAGCTTTGCGTACGAAATAACTGTGTTCCTGTACAAGTTTTGTGAAATCGTTTAAGCTGATACCAGCTTTCTATGCAATAATATGGTCGAGAAGGAGCGTGATTGTGCGAGAATATAATATACCAAAAATGAGTCAGTCGACTCGTAAGTCTCATTGACGATAACCGAAATGACAGCTATATTGAAATATTATCTTGTCGAAGTTTGAAATCTGTAAAATCTATCCGCACATGGCTATGTTTTAAAATTAACGATTAAAGACCACCGGTCATATAAACTCAACTCCAAACGAAATAAATTCTATTGAATAAAAGGCAGTAGTGTTTCGCTGTTTTTACAGGACCTAGGGATGTACTTTAAACTTTCATTAAATTATAATATGTATGAAATATTATATATATATATATAGATACATACTTATGTTTCCCCGCACTTACCTCTAGCAGTTAAATTCACATATATCCATAGAAATATCCATGAGTATTTTGTAGCTGTGAATGTTGTTGGCGCTGTGCTGGCAATCAGTGTTGTCAATGTGGTTAAAAATATGCGCAATGTGGTGACAGCGTAAAAGGCTGAAAAACGTATGGCTGGCGATATTGTGACTGTTGTCGTTGCTGTTTTTATTGCCGATGAAGATGTTGATGTTGTTGTTGATGTGGTTGTATCAGATGTTGAACATATGTTTGTTGGTGTTGTTGCCAACATATTGCCATTTTTTGATAGCTGTTGCACATCAGTTGCTGATGCATTTCCGCCAGTACAACAAAAACAACAGAAAGTAGTACAACTGCTATTGCTGTGCTGAACATTACAATCGCTGAGTTTTGGAAGTGTTTCGGTAGCTGGCATGTTTTGGAGCGATACTGTTTTATAAACCGTTATGGTTGATAAATCTTCTGTTAAACTCTCAAATATGTCGTGTAGTGTCGTGGTGGCTACTGTTAGCATTGCTTCTACAGTTTTTTCTGGTTGTGTGCGAGTTCCAATTACAATTTGATGTGACTCTACTTCTTCGCCTTCTCCTTCTTCTTCCAGTCCATTAGATGTCTCTAATATTGATGAGAATGTAGTTGAAAATTGCTGCTGACTACATTTTGTTGATTTGGTATTATGATTTATGTTTTCTTCTTCTTCTATACGATTTGAGTTTTGTTTTCTTTTTCGACGCCGCCGCAAGCGTCTTTTTTTGCGTGTGCACAGTCTTTCAATTGTTTGCGGTGTTCTACGATATCTGCCATGTGGTTCTAAGGTATTGCTCTTATTTATATAGTTGTTGTAAGACCAGTCGGATGTGTGTCGTTTATTACTGTTACTGTGTGCTTTATTACTACTGAAAGCCCTACTAAATTTTATATGAGTGCCTTTATGCTGTTTTTTCGTGATTAAATCGCTTTCACTCTCGATACAACATCTTTTTGAACAGCCGAAAGCTTTGTAGCCTTCACCACTTGCTACTAACTTCGAGACTTCACTGCCTTCACAGTAAATTAGGTTTAAGCTCGCTTCACTCTGGCTTCGTTTGACATGACATACTCGCCTCATTTCACAACATTGCTGCTCGTATTCAAAGCTTAACTGCTTGTTAGTTATAAAAGTATTGCTTTTAAAAATGCTTACAGAGCTTTCACTCACATATAAGTTTTGTAAACTTCCTACATTGTGCGGTCTGACAAATTTCGAAGTGTCGCCTATAGAGCTTTCATTAAGCAAATTTTGCCAATAAATGTCGAGCGTTTGACGCTTGCGCACATTTGTTTTAGGCGTAGTTGCTTTAAAGCTATCTTTCGCACATTTTCGGCGAGTTTTACGTAAAAAATGCAAATAGGTTACATTGCGCTTACTGCTATTGTTGTTACCGTTGGTAGACTTGGTGCCTTTGTAGTTACTTTTGTTTGAGCTGAATTTTGTGAATTTTGCATTTTTTGTTGTTACTCTACTTGGGGGATGATAATTGCAATCGTCCTCGTCGTCTATTGTAGTCATTTTTTTGCATTTGTGTGTTATATTTAACTTTAGTAATCCCTACAGCTTGCACTTAATATTTCGAAGCCTTAAGCTATTAAAATTTATGTAGTGTTTAGGCGACACTACTGAGTTTAGTTCAACTGTATCACGCTGATCAAAGTTTGTAACTCGCGTACTTTTGCGTGCAAGCCTATTATAAGCTGCAATGAACCAGCTATTTTTCTAGCGCTCTTTGCGGACTTAACGTTATTATTGTAAGTAGTCATAGATCAAAAAAGCTTATCTGTGTTTGTTTGGATTCTATTTTGTTTTTAATAAGCTGCCTAAATTATATGACGAGTATTGCATGAAATTTACCCGACGATATCTTACAAATGGATTTCATATTATTATTTTCAATTAGAATTTTAAATATTTCAATGAGTGTTGGTTAAGTTCATTTGTTTGTTTTTTTATTACAACCGAAGAGTTTGACGCCTCTGCTTCTGCTTATTTTTTCTGTAAATATTTTTATAACTAATTTGTGCTGTTGCTTGTGTTGATTTCTCTTTGACACTTAAAGTTAAAATTTTATAAAACCGATAGTATTTTGCTTTTTTGTATGCTTAGAAATTAATTTATCTCTTTTTTCAATTAGCCGTTTAGGGTATTTTTTACATTGAAAATTATGCTATTTTATTTTCTGCTTTATTTTTCTTTCTTTTTTTTTCTTTTGGAGAATTTTATTATTCCTAAGATTTTCTGCAGGTGTTTATATATGGTTTCACATTTTCCTATTAGCTCAATTATTGATTAGTCATGGCAGTGATCTGTAACATGATGAATGGCAATGAACGTCAACTGCAAAGAAAAGAAAACAGTAGAGAGTAGTTTTATATATATTCTTCAGTTTAAAAGCTTATGGGAAATCTTAAAATATTTAATGTTTAAAAACGTTCTTATGCACTTAGGGCCGGTGAAATTAAAAGAGGTCTATGAAATAAATGTAATATTTACAAAAGTTTTACCAAACCAAGTTTAGTATTGAAAGCTTTATCAAAAGCGTTTATTATTCACAGTCATATTTCCTAAACTCTTGAGAAAATTTGAATATTAATTGAAGTGAAAGGTTCAAAATTTACAAATTCCAAGTTTAAATTAAAATCAGAGCTAATAAGAGCAAAATTGAGTATGCGCGCCAACTCGCAGAGAAATAAATTTTACGTAGAGCAAGTTAGTTTTTGCAATGTGGGCTTTACAGTAAAAAGGTTTGTACAGGAGGTTCATAAGTTCAAGTCCTGGATAGACCCACATCTGCAAAGTTTATTTTCGCCTTAGTGCGGATGTGCCACAGCGCAAAATCTCAAGCCTTCCGATTATACTAATTATCTGGTACGACAAAAACAACTCCTCATAAATATCTTCCAGCCAACCTTTGTGGGCTTAAAACTATAGGCTTTTCCATTTTCTGCAAACACGAGATACAGCACCAATTCTAGGAGAAGCTTGACCATCATAGGATCATAAGTCTCGCACTATTCAGTGAGTTTTTCTGGGTGTAATGGCTTCTCTTCAATTATTTGTGAATTCTCGAAGTACCAAATGTGACAATTTTGCCTATTTACGTATCCACCGAGTGAAAAATGTGCTCGTCGCTGAACAAAATTTTGTTGGAAAAATCGCGCTCCACTGCTCGTTGTTGAATCAAATACGTCATAATGTGCCGTAAAAAAATCCCATCTCTTGAGAACGTTGAGAAATAGCCACATTCAGGTCTTCGGCTACACTCTCACTTACAGAAGCGATATTTGAGATGGAATGAGTAAAGCGTTTATGAACAGGCATTACAATATCTGTAACCAATCCAGTCCATTCAAATTTTTTTAAATTTACCAATTACTTTAGTAGTTGGACGGTTTTGACGTAGTGTGGTTGTTAAGCGGCCCATATTCACAAATACTTGACTTTCAACTACTACAAAAAATGTTTGGTATGACAGTTAAGTTTGACAGGTGTCAAAATATAGCCCCGCATTTTCGAAACCAATAAATGGTTAACCCTTTACATATATATTTACTCGTATATATGATGAGTGGTCACTAGCACAAAATTTTTTAATAGATAAATTTATTAAGAAATAGGATTTAAGAAGACGTACAATTTAAAAAAAGTTGGGACAGTTAAATTTTTTTGTTCACGTAAATTTCAAAAAAAAAATTAAATTTTAGCTCGAGAGCTAAACTACAAAAAGCTTTGAAATGATTATGGTTATATATTTATAAGTTATACACTTCAAAATCTACAACAATTTTATTTGATTAATACTTATATACATACTTATTGCTGCACATTTTATCCTCTTTAGTTAAAACACCATACTTTCATGAAACTCTTTACCTATCTGAAACACACCCGAATTGAAATATTTCTTTAGCCTCGGCATATGAAACACCAAGCTGAACAGGCAATACAATCTCCCCTCAAGGAGTTTTTGTACAATTTAAATAGACAAGTTAATATATATGTTAAGGGAAATCTATGTTTTGTATGTATGCAAATTTTCAAAAACTGAAAAAACTACTTATGCACTCGTATATGTAGAAAGAAGAACAAAAAAATCTACGTAAAGATAAATATAATGTTAGATTGGGTTTGGAAAGCCTCACATGCCTACCAACAACCAACACTAACTTCTGTAAATTGAATTGTACAACAGGGTAAAATAAATTTATAATACAATTGCATTGTGATCTGTACACTAAGCAAAATAAATAAACTCATACACATAAAAAATAAATAAAGGAAGGAAAAACAACAGAGTAAACAAATAACTTCCTCTTTCAATTTAGAAAATCACTGCTTTGTTTTGCAAGTTTTACTTTGTGTTTGTAAATGGAAATGATACCCAAACATACACGTACAAAACTATATATAGTTATATATACATATATTTGTATATTTTGACATGCAAATGCTACTGTTTACTGCATGGGTTTTTTAAAAATTAATTTTAATATACCAAAGGAGAGAATATAAATTTTTCAACATGTGCTTTGCCTCTAAGCCAATGGTTGAGGTGAATTGACAATTGAATCCAGTAATCAACATAGTGAAGCTCGTAATTTTATGCCGCTTAATGACACTTATACGTCTGCAAAAACAACAAAATTTATATTAAGCATAATTAGATGATTATGTAGCAGGCGAGAGCCATTTAAAAAGAATTTGAGGTAGTAAGAGAACAGAAATGATTAAACCGTAAATAATAAAATACATGTTTTCTAAAAAACCCAAATATTAAAATAATTTTCTTGTAACTTACTTTCTTTTTTCTTGTAACTTACTTTCGTAAGTACCTCAAATAGTGTTCTGAAGAGTAATAAAATTTTTAAATACATTTTAATACAAGTATAACTACTTTCCATATTTCTCTTTTCAATTATTATTATTAAAAGACTTATATAACATATTACTTAATTACCAAAGTCTATTAATTACACAGTATCTGTTTAATATTTATAAAAGTATTTTAATTTAAAAACTTTCTTTTTTTACTTTAATATATAGGAACCCTTAATAAATGGATATAATAATGAAAATATATTAATGTCATTGTTCCTTGAAAAGTTTGCGAACTTGAATTAAATCTGACTATTTAAAGTGTGTAGAAAAATTAAGAGCATCTTGAATTAAAGGAAAATTTCACTCCAGTCTGTTTAGAGTATTCAACTGACTTCTTTTTCGCACAAACTGCACTAAATGTTTTATTAATAGAACTCTTATATTTCTTTTTTTTTAATATATTTGATTTATGTCTTTTTTAATTGTTTTCCATATAACAAGTTTTTTACGGATACAAAAAGGAAAAATTTAAAGCTTCATCAATATTATTCTCCACTCTGCATCACGTCTTGAATTGCTTTCTCGTTAATATGCATATATCCGAACAATTTAAATGTCAAGTTACTTATACGACATGGCATACACACACACTAATCGCGCAACACAAAGGCAGATGCGAGCTCATATTCATAAATTATTTGTATTGCTTCCTGATTTATAGTTCTCCATACTCGATCAGACACTTTTATTTGCGTTTTTATTTCATTTTTATTTTCTTCTTTCTTTCTTCTTAAATGAATGAGCTGCTGTGGAGCCTCGCACTCGTATATGGAACGTCTCCACTTGTATTTGATTTGCATTTTAAGTTTGCATTGTTACCTCACCCAATGCTTTGAGTTTGGTTTACAATTTACACACATTCAGATACATTTTAAATGTAAATATTTTTACATATATGTATATGCAAACTTATCTGTGTGCCATTTAAAGCGCAACAAAAAACAACAAATAGTTTTGATGGATAATAAAGCAGGAAGACAATGTAAATGACAAGAAAGAACCATGATGGTGGTCTAAAGGATTCTTATTTTTTCATTCAGAAATTTTCCAACAGTTCCAAATTTTTATTGAACTACCGCGCTAAATAAAATAATTTTTTTTTACTTTTTGTCAAAAATATAGATTCGATTTTTTTAATTGTACAAAAAATATTTTATATTTTATCATAATTTTTTAGAATACCCGCAAAAAAAGCTTGTTTTCCCCATTTCTACTTTAAACCAACATAAACATCATTCAATGGCAATCAAATTTGGCATAAATTTAAAAAAAAAAAATTTTATTTAAAAAAAAAAATTTTAATCTGAGTTTTATAAGAACAATATAAGTATATTCCAGAAGATCATTACTAATTTGTAAATTGTACTACCCTATTTACCTGTATATATTTTATAGACGATATATATCCATTTTGTCTGTCTGCAGAACAAATATTACTGCGACTATCTGCCAGAATGCATTGTTGCTCTTCACACTTGCCTGCAATAATTTGCAAAGCCATTCTCTAGTACTTCACTCTACACCGCCTTGCGGTTGGTCTAGAATTCTGCATGTTCTATGTATTTACTGTCTACCTCATCACACAACTAGCTGAGGGCTGCCATAAAGCGCTTGTGTTCCTCTGTCTTATTACTGGTAGTTCTGGTGTTGTTATTATTATTGTTGTGTTGCTTGCTTTATTATTGTTCGTTACGTTTGTTTTGTTTCACATATCATTTGTAATAAATAAATACTAACATGTGTCGCCTTCAATGTCTACATTTACTTATATATACGAGGCATATCCAGAAATAAGTGTACTGAAATTTTGTAGGTTTTAAAAAAATGTATCTAAACAAAAAAAAAATTTGTGCATAATGTAATCGATTTTTCGGCGTAGTTGCCATTTTTTTCTGGGCAGGTGGTTAAGCGTGTTATCAATTTTGTGATACCTTCCTCGAAGTAATTTCCCACCAACTCCTTAGGTCACGATATACAAGTAGATATTTTCAAAGTTGCGGAAATATCACGGAATGTTCATTCTTCATGCAAACTGCGATCGTCTGGGGCGCAACTTTGATTTTTTCTGATGATTCATCAGACATAATTCAAAGTTAGCTTTATCACCATATGCAGTTTTCATCTCATTATAAATCTCAAACGGAAGTTTTCCCTTCTAAATTAGATAACAGATGACGTCGCGTATTTCTCATTTGACGGAAGAAATTATTCACGAAACATGTTGTTGCGCCGACAGTTTTCAACGTACTAATTTCGAACCAGTCTACACTAGCGGGTGGCCAAAATCATGGAAATAGTATCCCTCCAGCAGTGAGAGCCTCAGAACACTTACTTTCTGGATATGGCTCGTAAATATAGTTTGCATGTATGTATGCATGTGAAAATTTATCATTTCAGCTTACACACATACACATGAATATAATATTGCAAGCTTTATCAGTAATATCCTGATGGGGCTTTAAAGTTATAAACGGATAGTTTTGCTGCTTACCTCTCCGGTGGCTGGCCTTTGATATGCCATTTGGTTTATGTCTACCAATGCACACATATTTTCGTACACACACATATATACTTATATTCATATGTTTTTAAAGGCATATCCGGCACGTTTCATACAGTCGTGCGTGTCCCTACGCCAGCGCAGTAGCAATACTTTATGGTAGACATATACTTATATACATATATAGCATAGGGCTATAAATTTTATATTTATATACATATATTCGTGCGCGTAAAAAGCATATTTATTTTAGCCTGATGCTTGCATGTTTATTATTTATCGGCATTTAAATAAAACATATTTGATTACATTCATATGTTTATTGATGAGTGTTCATTTAAGATGTGTCACATACGTACACAAACATACTTACACATGGATGAAATGGTTAAAGATAACGCTTTCGATCAAGAAAATAAAAATCTTGAAGGAAAAGGTACAGGATAATTATCCATCTACAAATCAAATTTCCTGCTGGGTGTTTAGTAAGTTCAATGAACCCGTCATGTTGATATGTATTTGCATTTAACTATGCGTAACTGCTCATTTACATTGTCAAACCTACTTGAATTAGCAGCTGGGGAGCGGAGGGAATCGGTTTTGTAGTCAAAAATTAATTTTACATTTTAAACAATATCTTAAACTTTTGAGATGTCACCTTCGAGCTCGACTCTTTCTGTACCTCTCATGTACGTGAAATGGTAAATATATTAACTTTGGAATATGTAATTGCCAGAAGCAGAAAAGATAGGTTCACGAAAATATATACCGATCGGATCAGAAGGACGATCTGAATTGATTTATCCATGTCTGTCAGTCTGTTTGAAAGCAAACTGACTGCTGCTCAGCCGAAACCGGTCAGATATGACCACTATTAATATATGTATATAATCGACTTTTCATATTTGAAATTTTGGGTCATAAATCCGTCAAAAAATCATGTAAGAGCGTGAAATTCGGCCATCTAGACATATCTAATAAATTGCAAGTTGGTTCAGAAAATCATCGAAATCGGAATACTATATCATATATGAGGTTTTGCGTTTGAAATCCTTCAAAGAAGCACCTAAGAGCATAAAAGTGGGTAATCTACAGACGTGAATTCTATTTAATGTTAGTACTGAAAATCATAGAAATCGAATTTTGAAATTTACAATAA
The DNA here is from genome assembly GCA_030068015.2 of Neoceratitis asiatica. Taxonomy (NCBI): domain Eukaryota; kingdom Metazoa; phylum Arthropoda; class Insecta; order Diptera; family Tephritidae; genus Neoceratitis; species Neoceratitis asiatica. Next base: position 76,957,516 of record CM061524.1, read on the forward strand.
ATATAATTTGTTTATGAAAGGTATAATGACTTCGGCATGACCGAAGACTGCCTTTCTCTCTTGTTTATATATATAATGAGAACAATCTCTGATGTATCTTCTGAAATGACCTCATATATATGAATAGTCTTCTTATATATAGAAATCTCTTTATTCTCCAAGCTTTCAATCATTTTGAAAATTACTCCAACTTCTTGTCAAACAGAATGCCTACCACGGGATTAAAAACCAATTTAAGTATACATGTAAGTAAACCCGAATGTTATGCAAATAGGAACAGAATTCAAACATCTTTTTAGTTGTAAGCAAGCTTGTGCAGAAAATGGATGGGGTTCTACAGCCATTTTCTCATAGATACAATTCCATTAATATATACTTGTATATATACGTAACCAATTGGTTGCATGTCACCTGCTCTTTTCTCTAGCCAAATCCCAGCTAATCTCTTCAACAATTCCCAGTTGGAGAAGTGAATACTAAAAAAGGCAGCACACGTCTTATAACGGAAGAGTACTACCAACAACAATCAAGAGAAGAGCAACGGTATAAGTGCCAGATTCACTGCAAATAGACTGAAGTTAAAATTCTTGCAACAAAGCAGAAGTGAAATAATCAATTTGTAAAATGATGCCACTTGTATGTCAATTGTATATGTTTTACTTATATGAGCACATATATAACATACATATGTAGATGAAGATGAATCTGGGTGTTTGTGGTAGAGTAGGTGCATGGGTTATTTTAACATTAGGGTGTTGCCTGGCTATTTTTCAAGTCAATTAAATCATTAAATATTGCTAAAAATTATGCATTAGGCGTTGTTAAACAGAAAACGTTAATAAACAACTTGATACACCATACGAAGCCAAGTCCTTCCCCAACTGATCTTCCTTTATCTTCCTGTACTTCTATTAGAGGGTGTTGCATCGAAAAATTTCCCCAACACAACATCACCTAGCCTGCGAAGCTGCTATCTCCTTAATCCCTAAACTAGGGTCGTTCTTAGTCTGCAGAATTCAATATCATTGGAAGTCATTAGACTACCTTGTTTATTCGCCTGCATCAGCAAATAACCTTCGTTTGGTACCGAACGGCTTGGACTGCGTTTCTGGTATTGTCAGTTTACATATTCGTACAAATTTTGTAGGAAAATTCAGACATAACGGTTTAGAGACAACTTTCACTCTTTCGAGGACAGTACATAATAAGAAAACTTGTCCCATGATATTTTCCTTAATTAAAGTCTGAGTGCTTGAAAAATCGAGTACTCTTTTGCAGAAGAACTCGCTAAAGATATACGGTTAAATCCGTAGAAAATAAGACAAATACTCTAAATTCAACAGCGACGTTAATTGCCTCAATGTTGGAAAATTATCGTTTGCCTCAACATGAAACCAAACCCTTGTCTTTAGCATTTCTAATATAAATTGTGTATACGTCTCCTTTACATCTCCCTCGCTACTTAAAAGTAGTTGCTTAACAATATTTTAGTATAACCACTAAAAAACAATAGAGACCAGCAGCGACATCCGTCGTTTGTAAACCAACAATTTTATATTCTGGTGTTTATTCCGCAGCTCATTGCTCTCCCGGATGCCTTCTCCACATTGTACGGTTTCAGTTTTTTGACGCCACAAAACTGCACTTGCATAGTGAAGTTTACTCGAAAATGTACTCCGTTTCAATTGGATTAACATGTTGTGTGGTAATTACTGCCAAACAGTCAGCCACCAAGACGGAGCAGCGCACACATCACTTTATACTCTAAGGTTAGAAGAGCGACTGGGTCTAGCAAGTAACTAAATACACCAAAAAGTAAAAAATACATATGGATGGATAGACGCCGTGGATGCAACATGCAGCTGTTACTAAAGCAGTTAACAACAGCGAATGGAAATTGTGTACTAGTAAATGTATATATATCAGCATAGAGCCTGTGCAACAACTCTGTCATTTACATTGTCAGTTTAGTAGCGGATTGATGAGTGATGTTGACAGCAAATAAACAAAGTAAGATCTTTCCTCTCTAGCAATCGATGGAAAGCTTTATTTTTATGGCAAATCATCTAAAAGGACTATGCTGTGATATTCTATGGTAGCTTATTTTGATTAATTTTGTGTTTTTAATTTTTCAATAATTTGTCATTATGTAATTTATATATTTGCTCACTCTGTAGCAACTTCATAAGATCTAGTTTATAAAGTAAATATAATGAAAATGTAATATAACCAAACGAAAGACAATAAAATAAAATAAAATAAACAAAATGAAATGAATTAAACACAATTTAAATTAATAAAATAAATTTTTAAAATACCTTAAAATGCATACGATAAAGAAGAATCCCAATATTCAATTTTCGAAGAAACTTTTTGTCATATCTTTAAGTACCTAATTCCTTTCTTAATAATGAAAATTTTAAATTCGAATTCTTCTTATTAGATTTGTCAGCAGCTTGACATAAAGCTGCCCTCTCACTCTCTCTAACATCAACTTTTGTTTTGCATTTATCTTCTCTTTTCTTTGCAATTTTTTGCTTAACGCTTGAGTCATCACTTTGACACAAAGTCTTGTCACAGCAATGCCAGCTCAAAATGTCAAAATGCACTTTACTTTGAACAGAAGTGAAAGAGAATCATTACTTGTTGGAAGAGATGCAATTTTTTGCACTCACAGATGAATGTATGAGTTGGCTCTTACATCATTTTTAATGGTTGCCTGAGCGCACAGTTAGAGGTATAGAGCATTTGTCGCGTGTCAGTCAAAACGACACATCAGTAGCCTAAGATACATTATCAGTGGCATTGTTAGAGTTTGCGGTCTAGCTGAGTATGAAATTTGAAAAAAGCTTACTGTAAGTAATTTTTGTAACTTCGTTTTAAATTCACATGCATATGTCTATATATATATATATATGTATAATTATATAACATACCAATACAAATCTTTACCCGCTTCAGGTGAGAAATACATTGGGATTTCGGTCGAGTGACGACCGCAATTAAAACAAGAAGCAATCGCTGTCTTCGGCCATGCCGAAATCTTTATACCTTCCATGATCATTCAAATTTATTGAAATTGCAAAATTCGATTTAGATGATTTTCAGTATCAAAATTAACTTTAATTCACGTCTAATACCAAAGTCCACGCTCTTAGATGCTTTTTTGATGGATTTTAGTCGCGACAAAAAGTTGCACGGTGGATTCTGATGATTTCGATTTTCGCTACCAATATACAATCCAAAATATGTGCGAATAATTTCAAATTTCAAGTTTCGAGATGCCTTTTTAGCGGATATATCTGAACAAATCAGTTGTGGGGTGGCTAAATTATATAATATTCCAATTTTGATCATTTTCACTACGAAGATAAAATTCATATTATGTGTGGATAATACCAAATTTCATGCTCCTAATCGCTTTTATCAGTGATTTTTTGCCAAAACCTCAAATCTGAAAATATCAATATATATATGTTATATTCCTCCAATTTCGATGATTTTCGGAACAAAAATGCAATATATTATGTATATATAGTGTACCAAATTTCACTTTCTTAGGTACTTTTTTAACGGAGTTATAACCCAAAATTTCAAATTTGAAAAATCGGTCGTATATATGTTATCAAACCAGTGACCATATGCGTGGTAGTACGCAGTTTAAATCATTTGGTTGATGTGGCCACCAATAATTTCTAAAAAAAACCCTTCAAAGGTTAATTTATATAATAAACTGGCCAAGTAAATTTGTATTAAATCTTCAAGGCAAATTGAAGAAATTAATTAGTTTCTGAGCCATCTCAATGCTAGTCACAGCTTACATAGTATAACTTCAACCAAATTCAATTATATATGATTGCTTTGATTTAAAACAAATAATGCAATTGCAACTGCTTTAATATGCAATTTTGTAATTGGTTTTACCTTGGGCTATAATTTAGTTTAATATGCAGGTACATAGATGTGTGAGCGTGGTTGAATCATCAATATCAAGGATAAAATGAAGAAATATGTAAGGAAGGTGACCATTTCTATATATAGATGCAGTTGTGTTGTTATATATAGTTCACTGAGTACTCTTTTTTACCGTTATTAATTTTTGTCTTAAATCACTCATTACTCCTCTTTTTTTATATTTGAACTTTTTTTTTTTAATTTTCTCTAGAAAACTACAGCTGTCATATTAGCTTATATACATATTAATTGAATTTTGAAACACATTTTTAGTCAAAACTCAAATTAAACACGTCTTATGACAGCAGACGTTATGAAAATGCTATCAACTAACTTTCTAAAAAGTCACATAGAAAATCAGGTAAATGTGTATATGTACTTCACTTTCGTAATGTAACTGCTTGTCTACTTTTCCTTAAGAAGCTCAGTCTGACATATGTATGTGCAGTTTTCTAAAACTTTTTTGTCAGGCGCATGAAAATATAAACATGCCTAAGTGTTTACTAAATTCTGTTTCACAACCATCGGTAGTACGTGTGACTGATTAAAAATTCTGATAGAATTAAATATTTATTATAAGGACATGCTACCAAATAAATTTGCAATTTCAACTTTTGGGCGTAACTTCTCTGTTCATTTTTCCTGAAATCTCTTTTGATTATATAAAAATTAAGATTTTTTCCGATACTGTTATGCATATGTTAAAGTTAAAAATAAATACCGTTAACAAAAAAAATATAGCTTATATTTGTATTTCGTCGAGCCAGCAACCAATTCCATATATTTGGCTATTATATTTTAATTTATATTTTTAAGATATGGTTAATTATTCTACAGCTTCCGATGTCCAGTAAAATTTTTCCAATCAATAATAATTTTTACCAATAACCACTTTTATTTTTAATCAAAAACTTTAATGATTTTCTTATAATTACTTTAAAAATAATTCCATTAAAAGCAATATGTTGCGTTATTACATTTTAAATAAAATTATATATAATTATACTAGCAATATCCGAACACAAGTTGTTGTGGCTCTTTCCTTTCTAGTGAATTTATATATTAAAATGAGTGATGCAGTTAAATCAAAATTTTAGACTTCTTATTATATTATATTATTTGTATTTATGTGCTTGAAATATTTGAATTTGTATATTAATCGGCAATTTAAGGGATGGTGCCAGAACATTTCACGTAAATTGTACAATACAAAAGTTATTTTGGGATAGATCTGTCCCGGGACCGCTTCCCGGAGAAAAAAGTGTTCCCCGTATTAATTTAGACTAAAAAAAAGAAAAACGAAAAATACGAAAGATTTTTTGAGATAGATCGGAGTCAGCAAAAAAACTTCTCAGAAACACCCTCAAATGAAGCCACACTCAAGAGTTTTTGAGATAGATCTGTCTCAGGAAAATACTTCTCAGGAACACTTTCCGGGCTTAACTGAAGCCATCCTCAAATTAAAAAAAAAAGGCTGAGTGGTTTTGAAGTTTATAATGTACATACAGACAAGCATTCATTTATATATATTGTGGCGAAAATGCGAAGCGAATGACAGATGAAAGAGAGGAGCCGACAACTGGCATGTTCTAGAGCGTAAACGAGACGATTATTGTAAACGAGACGATTATCGTAACGACGCGATTATCGTAACGACGCGATTATCGTAACGACGCGATTATTCCGGGGGTTTCGTTTTCAAGCAGCAACCAAGTATATAAGGGCGACCCATGACTGCAAAAGTAATCAGTCGTGAAGTAAAAGCGTTGGAGATTATATTACATTGAAGTAATAAAAACAGTACATTGTGAAAGTTGTATACAAATGATTGTAAACAGTAAAGTAAATTGTAATTGAATTGTGAATTACTGAGTAATCAAAAGGACATTAATTAAACTCTTTATAAATAAAGAAACTGCAAATTAAGTTGGCGCTTTAACAATCCAGAGATCGTACCCGAAGGATTTGGGAAATCATCGAGGTTAATCAGCAAAATCGTAACAATATATACCTAGCGTGATTTGCTACACCTGTAAAAAAAATTAAGAAAATCTAGTGTAAACTGCTAGTTTTGTATGAAGGAATGTCAAAATATTTGTTTTAACGAAAAAAAATAATTCTTCTCTCTCTCTGTCTTTCAACACCACATATAACGTAATATACGCGTATTTTAGAATTTTACATGTATTTGTTCTTGTTGCATGTATTTTGTATGGGTAACGACTAATGTTCACTAAAATGGTCATATCACTGGAGCGGCTCATGAAAACTTCACATTAACCTTCCCCTAATATCCCTCTATAACTCCTAAAAATTTGGTGCAATTTGATCTGGTGGTTCTCAAGTTATTGTGTTATTATAAGCGTTCAACAAAATTTGCGTTGAATATATATATATATATATATATATATATTTAATTAATATGTTGGCCTTTTTCAAGCTTTTCTTAATGGGTTTTGAAATAAATATCAAACCATCAAAAGAATCTCGACCAGTTTACTAGCAAAACTCACTCTACGGCTAATGGTTTTGAGTGCATATGGGAAGCAGAACGACAGTGATGGGTTGCAACATTAAAAATTTATTTTTAAGTTTGCTTAATTCTTGCTTTGTTTCCACTTTGTATTCGCCAAATCTATGTAAATATTTTTCATCTTTTCACGCCTATTTTTCTTTAAAATTTTTCCATAAAAAGGCAGCTGCAATTGTTTTATGCAATATAATTTATTTTTATTATTCTAGCTGGTAAAACATCCAAATTTTTTTCAAAGTAGAAAAATTACAACTCAGCGGAATAATGGTGAAGTAGGAGAAAAAACAAAAAGCAATAAAAATAATGGTGAATTTGGACGCTAAGGAGGTTTTTCGGTTGATTTGAATTTGCCGCTTAAACTTTAACTCACAATAACGTCAGCTGCATGTGCACTTTGAAGCGCATTACACTATGCTATGATTGTATGTGTGTGTGCAAGAAACTTCAAACTCATACTACAACAACTAACATTAAACGCCAGGGCATAGCATGAAATCATAGACATACCTAAGGGCGCTAAACCATTACTTGTGCTCATCAACATAATAACTTTGCTTTGTTGTGTCTTTTCGGCTCTGTTGTTTGTTGTTGTTCCTATTATTGTTGAGAACGTGTATTCCTGATGCATTTTTAACGCGCTTCGCTCCAATGACTATTACAATTTCCATTGCTCTCGCTATGCCATTATATCCGTGGTCGTTTGTAAGCGCATTAATTGCCGCTTTATATCCGTCGTGCGGCTAAATGTAAAATCTCATTTATGCGAAGACTTTGTCCCTCGAAGGCAGCTTAAGTGAATGCGTTTTGTGTGGCGCTTTGTTGCAAATTAAATTAATTAACTTTCGCGTGCTAATCCACCTAAAAGACTCGTAAATTGAAATCGCTAGCAAACGCAAAAGCAAGGCGATAATTAAGGGTACTTTGAGTTGGGTTTATTGAATCAATTCAGAAAAAGACACTGAAAAATATAAAAATAAGAATTTTTAAACAAATCTTACTTTTTAGCAAGATCTTCAGATCAGCATATTTATTCTTTCTACTTTTACTAATTACTTTATAAGTTTTTTCCACGCATTTATTTTTTCCATCGTATTTTTTCTACATCTTCTACAATTCAAGATATTTGGATAACCTTTATTGTTTCTAAATTTCAATTTTGTTTAATTAGCACTGTTAAAGAATCCCTCTTACAATATGTTTTTCGAATATTACTAGGAAAATCTTAATCGTGAGCTGTCTATATTCTAATATTTCATTCAAGACATCAATTACTCCTAAGTTTTCAACCAAGAGGCAACTGTCTTAAAAATTATTATTATTATATTTTATTATAATTATATATTCTTAATTTAAGACTTGACTTGAGACAAACCTCTTGAAATATAATTTCTATTTTATGTTGTGGAAACTCTCTTTAGTTTGATGCATAAATAATATATTTAATATTATTACATTCATATAATTTTTTATTGATAATATACAGATCTCTACTCTTCTCTCATCATCTTTGTAGCTTTCCCTATCTCAGTGTAAACAAATTTAATAATATGTTTTACTTTCAATTTACTAGAATAGCGACCGCTGCGCCATCTAACAATATAATTTTTGTTTGGAGTATTTCGATCGAAATGCCAACATAAGTTTCATATATGAACCAAATCAGTTCAGTTATATTAGCTTTCTTATATGCATGACATATATACAATATAACTCGCTATTCCAATTTGTGCTGTGCGCCTTATTATTATCTTTGCAACATATAAATGGATATATGGAAGGGTTGACATTTGTAACCGAGAACCGACCACAATTAGAAAATTTAACCTTTTATAAATCAACTAAACAAAAAACGGAAACTCATATGGATTTTTATAGATTTTCGTTTGAAATGAAATATGTATTTTCTCATTTTCAAAATTTGTCTTTTATTTAGGTAGAATCAAAACAAAAGGCGAGTGTAACATATATGTCACATTATATGAGAACTTCTTAAAAAATAAACTTATCAGGATGTATAAAATAGTTCTGAAATAATTTAAAGCAATTGTTTTGTTTGTTGAAGCTTAAAGTTACACCACATTTTTCACACATCATCTCTGATACTCCACTGCATCCTGGACGTTTGCCACGGTTTCTTTCCTCGACCCATACTGCCCAGAGTCCAACTTGGTCTCGCCAAACTGCCACTGTAGGAAAGGATTCTTATGTGTTCTGTTTGATTAGCTTCTATTCCACCTCTGCGTTTTATGGTTGGCTTGGTATCTAACTTGCTACTTCTTAACGAAAATCAGCTAATGACAACTGATTATTTTGTACATTTTTGCGAACTCTTTTGTATAACAGCCAAGTATTAGACATTACAAGATCCAACAAATGGTAAGATATTCGAGCTTGCCATCTTCTACTCCTCAGTAATACTTTTTACCATCTCAAGATGCTATCAAAGAGGTCGACGCCACCCATGTGACGATTATGACGATTACAGCAAACCTAGATGCTAGATTCTTCCAGACAACGGTAGCTACATCTATTCCTCACACATTTGCAACATATTCGACGAATGCATAGGACCTTTTTTTGAAGTATCTTTATCTGTTGGCAACTTACGGTATTCAATCTCTTCGTATTGTTCCTTAGCTAAGAATTTTTTCCTTAGCCATATAATCAATAAACGTTAACGAAATAAATATAAAAAATATTTCTTGCCATTCACATTACAACGTTTGATGCAGCATCCATATCTGGTTCTCAAGGCTTTTCCATCTTTTTAGCTCATGATACTACCTAAAATTTAAATGCGAATCCGGTTGTATCACACAATACAAATATTTTATATCCCCATTTTATATCCCCGCGTTTTGAGATTTTTAAATTAATGCTGGTTCCCAGATAGACGTAATATATACGACTTCGAAGTAGTGATTATCAACAGCGACGTGGGAGCCAAGTCGCGAGTACGATGACTGTACGATGACTTATTTGATGACAGGAGATATTTCGTCTTGCCCTCGTTCACTACCAGACCCATTCGCTTCACTTCTTTGTCTAACCTGGAGAACGCAGAACTTATTGTGCGGTTGTTATGACCAATTATATCAATATCATCGGCATACACCAACAGTTGCACACTCTTGTAGAAGATTGTACCTGTTCTATATAGTTCTGCAGCTCGCATTATTTTTTCCAGCATCAAATTGAAGAAATCGCGCGATAGAGAGTCTCCTTGTCCTTGGAACTGTCGTTAAAATGTTTAAATTGCCTCAACTTTTCAAGTTTATTCGCTAGCATCGTATTCTTTATGAAAGGTGGTCCGATTTGTTGATTCCAGTGTTTCGTTGCTCTGGGAGATGCATTAAAGGCATTAGATATATAATTCGAATAAATTGTTGAAAGTCGGCTTAGGATACCCCAAAAATTGCTGCTGGGATCTTTTTCTATTATGAAAGTATTAGTTTGCTCAGCGATGCTCAAAAATTTTCTCGGGTAAACATTTATTGAAAAAATTGGATGGGCGTTTCAAAATCCAAAATAGCAGAAGGTCAATACTTTTTTCTTCCGTCATTTTTCTTAAATTTAATGGAACGTGATGAGCTTGGACGAATAGATTATGAAAATGCGTTTGTTTGCTTTAAGTCATTATCAAATTCTTCGATTTCATTGTGTTCATGGCCTTGATCGAAATTAGTATCGAAGTTTAAATTAGTTCGCCGGATCACAATCAGGATCAGCAATGCTATCATCATCAACTTCTAACTCGTCCTCACTGTCCTAAAAATTCATTATCTCCTCAAAGATCTGCACAACTTCAAAATATTTTGATTATTTAAATTAATTTTTTGTATTTTCGGATGTTGCTTTGGACTACATGAACACTGTTGCAACTAGAAAAAAAAATTTCAATTCTTTCACGAGATTTAAATAAGAATTCTTTTTAGAAATAATAGGCTATGCCGTTTGATCAATAACCATCTTAATAAGATGTTCATATATTTAATAATTTAAAAAAATAAAATTATTTTCAGTTAAGCTGGGAATAAATGAAATTGTGATAATATATTAAACGAACGAATGAAGGCACCATATCATTCGAATTCATTGGAAGAGTACTGAAATTTCGAACCGGGCTTTCAGAAATTAAGCTAAATTTTTCATACAGGGATAATGAAACTAAAACATTCTTTCAGGATTAATATTTTTAAACACTAAGGACTAAAGAGCGAAATAAATAAACAAGTGGTCATTGGACATTTATATTAAGGGAAGTTCAGTTAATTTTATACTAAAAATTCTATATTATAATAATTATCCTATGATTTTAGTTCTTGCGTCACAAATAAGACGGTTACATATATGCATAAATAAAATGTTTTTTCGTCATTCTCATTTTTTGAAAATAAACATATGATTTTAAAAATGTTATGGTAGTGTCTGGTAAATTCCACATTTCTGTCTGTATATTGTCTCTTAAATGCTCATCAAAATACCAGGATTAAATAATTTCCTCACCCAGCTCGGTGTAACAGCAAGTGAGACAACCGTGCATTCGGTGCGTGCATACGATTTACCAGCATTCCACATCAAGCACTCGGTTTATTAAGTATATTATAATCAATCCTCAATAGTTAGTGGCAATCCGCATTCATAAGCCGTTAATTCTAATCTCATTCAAGGCTGGAGACAAATATTGGTTTTTTCGAAAAATTTTGTGATTGGTTCAGTAAACGCAACGGTAATTCGCCTAAGACTTTGCCAAGCTATATCTCTGCATTGTCGATAAATAATGTGTGAGCTCTCTCTCCATAATCAAACCCTGATTTCCCGCTGTTCATTACAACCTTGGTCGGAAAACAACTATTTTTAACTTTTTAGTAAAATGCTCTTTGAAAGTGATTATTTCAGCTTTTTTAAACTATATTTATTTATTACTAATTACTGAAAGAAACTTTGACGGATGTTATATCTTTTACGAAGGTGCGATCACGTCAGGCGTGGCTCTAAACTTAGTCTAAGACTATATTAGTTCCATTACGAATTTTCTCTACATTAGCTCTGTTTAAGTAAGTTGTAAGTAAGTTTTGAAGATAACAGATTGTATCACTTATAAACGATAAGAGTTTAATGTCTACAGAGCGAGATGGGCAGGTACTCCACAAGAAAAAAATATTATAATTTTTAGTGTTGTTGTGAGATATCTCTCTATTTTGTCAAATGTTTCCCATGTTGTGCTAAAGTTACGTTATAAAGGGTGATCCATTTCGAGGTTCCCTACTTTACAAAAAAAAACACAACAAATTCAAATTTATTAGGGAATGTTTATTATCATTCGAAAAAACATTATTTGGCATTTATTTTTTGAAGATTTAAAATGTTGGCCGCGGCTACATGTCGATGGTCGATTCGTTGAGTCCAATTTTCAATCACTCGTTCCAGAATTGGCGAATGACAAGCGTGATATTTTGCTCCAAGGCCTGAATCGAAGCAGGATGGTCCGCACAGACTTAAGATATTACAAATCCCCACAGGAAAGAGTCTAACGGTGTGATAACACACGATCTGTGTATTCTCAATAAATCCACTGATTGACGCGATGTGTGGGAAGTGGCGCCATCTTGTTGCAACCAAATGTCGCAAAGATCACGAGCTTCAATTTCAGGCATCAAATAGTCGGCGCGATAATGGTCGCCACCAGCCTACAAACCACACGCAACCGTTGTTTTTGCTGGATGAAATGACAGCTCTTGAATCTCTTCAGGTTGCTCCTCGTCCCAAATGCGGCAATTTTGATTGTTTATATACCCATTGAGCCAGAAATGGGGCTCATCGCTGAACCAAATTTGGCTCGAAAACGTCGGACCTTCTTGGAACTTTTCAAGAGCCCATAGAGCGAAACAATGTCGATTAGGAAGGCACAGGCAGTATTTTTTATTTGCTTTCCATTTAAGATCTCGACGTAAAATGCGCCAAGACGTTCCATACGTCAGTCGAGCTACGGCCTATGTTTTCTTCACCGCGTGCTGGACGTGGTCTATTCGGTCAAATATTATCCAATAATGAATGCTGGGTCTCCAGATGGGTGATGGTATTGCGAATAGTACGCTCAGTAGACCGATTATGTTGACCATCAGTTGAGCGAAGCGCGCGAAACACATTCTTTACAGAACGTGAATTTTCGGAACAAAGTTGAATGATTTGTAAACGTTGTTCAGACGTAAGTCTTTCCATGATGAAATTCCAAACAATTCTGAACAAAAATAACATTGCAGCTTGACACGTCTCACACGTAATTTGTCAAAAAAGGCTATTGAAAAAGGTACCACTACTTGGATTACCCTTTATAAAAGCTTTAACAATTGAGTAAAAACTGCAGGTACATCCTTGGAACACAGAAAAGTTTTTTTTTCCATTTTATTAAAACAGACTGTCGTTTACCATTATTTTCTTTTTTAGAGAAAATTTTTTAAAATCTAGATAAACAAAATAAAAAACTGAATTGGGAAAACAACTTCAAAAATAAATTTTGGTAACATCCGTTTTTTAAATTTGAGACAGCAACAAAGACAGTCAACAATCGGCAAGCAATTTTGTAAATGTTGTTGTTTATCCTATTTTGAAAGCAAATCATATTACAACACATATCTTTTGAATTGGGTCATACATACTCGTATATCTATGCGCTTGCACATACGTATGTATGAGGATTTGTTAGTGACTTTGTTCGCAAAGCTTCCGTTTTTCCTTTTTTTTTGTTTATTTCCAGCTTAAATGTGAAAGCTGCCTCGCATTACAACATTATTTATAAAATAGTGTTGTTTGCATTGTTATGCATTGTTTTGCCTGTCAAGCCTGTCAACATAAACAATAAATGTCAACTTGCTGTTACTTCACTGTCAACAATAATAACGGATATTTTTATATTTTTCATTGTACAATATTTTTTATTTTTTATTGCGTTATTTTCGATTTTCACAAGCCAAAATACAAGCGATTACTCACATATGTGTTATTTATGTGTGCAGCATTTCAATAAAATTTTATAGTTATCGCCTTATTAACAAGTTATTGCGACTTATGAGCGGTGTGCCTACAAATGTACAAATAGCCGGACGAAAATTTCAAATTGTATATTTGACTTTCGAAGTTTGTATTACTCGCCGTATTGAATTTCTTTTTTTTTTGCGTTACGTTGAAAAAGTTGCAAAAGAGAAATATAAATTGCCTATTTTTTAAGTTTAAAATGGAATATATATATATATATATAAGTATATATATATATTTGGCGCTTTGTAACCGCTAAGGCGATTTTCGTCCGAGCTCCTCCAATTTGTGGTTTTGCATATTGATGTTTTTACCAGCAAATGGAGGGACCTACAGTTTATTCTAAACCGCCTCCGAACGGCAGATGGACTTTTATGAGGAGCTTTTACTTCATGTCGGTAATACACTCGGAGGGCTTGAGATCCGCTGCCGACTATCGCGGTTGTTCAACGACATAACGAAATCCCAACCAAAAAAAAAAAAAAACAGATAACACAGTATCCAGACAAGACAAAATCTCGAAAACTCTCTTATTATGATCTTTTTCAAAATTTTATTTACTGCAAAAATTTAAATATTGGTTAGTTCGTTAACACATTTACAATGCATCTCTACGTATCTTTCTCGCATAATTTTTGAGATATAAAATTCAGACAGAGTACAAAAACAATTAGAAAAGTTTTGTTGTGTCTGGAATATGTATGAACTGGATTTGGTAGTGAATGGAATATGTGTTTCGGGATTTTATATTTTGAGATTTTATGTGCCGAGATTTCATTATAGATCTTAAAATATAGGTGCAAAGCATTACTTACGTTGAGGCATCATCTTTACACAACGGAATATCGAGTCAAAAATATATTGTGGCGAAAATGCAAAGCGAATATCAAATGAAAGGAAGAAGTTGATAACTGGCATGTTTTAGAGCGTGAATCGAAAACATTCATTATCGAGAATAATTTCATCATTCCAGGAGTTGCGGACAATCGATTGAGAATATAAGGGCGAAACGCAACTACAGTGGTAATCACTACTGCAAACATGGTTGATGACTTTTATTTAACAATCCAGAGATTGGACTCGAGGGATTTGGCAAACCATCAAGGTTAATATTCAGAAAAATCATAACAAGATATTGCGGACAGAAAGAGCTAAATTGACTGGACTATATATGAATGTATATTTGGTAGAAATTTAATAAACCCCGGTGAAAATTGCAACTGTGTATAAAAGTAAAAGACCCAAAACTACTTTCACAAAAAATTTGAATCCAAGTACGATGGCAAATGAAAAATGTGCTGTTTCATGATAACAACTTTTTCAATTAATGCTGTCAATTTTGACGTGGCACCTAACATACATTGCAAGTCACCCAAGTGCTTTCAATTTGATGATTTACGTGATATTAAACATATATATATGTATGAATGGAAATTCCTTAAATTATGTTTAAAACAGCTCTGTCAAATACATATTAATGCTTGTTTTTTTTTTTTTTTTTTTTTTTTTTTTTTGTAAATATGCAAGCTTGATAAAATTTCAACTTGAAGTAGACACACTCGAATCGTATATCATGGCACTGAAATCTGTTATACACGAAAGCTGAGTGCAACTGAGTACAGAGAATATTCCTATAGACATGCATACTTAAGCTCGTATGATATTCATGCATCGCTGCAGCTCTGCACACCGGGGAGCAATAAAGCGACACTTTCAAGGTTAAGTGCTGAGCATAATAATTTAGTTTAGCACTTTCTTAATAGTGTTCGTACAACTTCTTACATAACGGATTATCTCTTGAGACCGAAATTTGCTACTATTTTCTCACCTTCATCTTGTAATTATTATATACTTCATTGGTATTTTGAAATTAATTTGCTCTGAAGGACACTTTAATTCGATAGAATTATAGCAACGACTTTTATTGTAGGCAACATTATAAGTAAACGAAATTGCATATAATTAAAATGATTTTATTAGGTATTTATTTAGTTATTTTATTCACAACTCCATCAATATTGTAGTATTTAAGAAGATTTATGTATTGCGACTATAAAATTTTAAATTTTATGAAAGAAAAACATGTATAATAGTAGCATTATATTTTTCAAAGTATTTCCCATCTAAAGCTATAGCACCCCATATTTCTGGCAATTTGTGGGCTCCATCCCAAAGGAACTGCACCGGTTTGGCTGACAGGAATGACTTAAGCCAATTTTTGATACCCCTGATGTTAACCGTATTCTAGTGAGTAAGTTCCACAGAGTACAGATCATTACCTTGGCATCATGGATGATTGGCTTTGCCGTTGATTTTTCTGGTTTGCCAAGCATCAAATATGACTTTGTACGCTTAGGGTCACGAAGAAAAAGCGACTTCTTTTTATATCGTTGAACTAGCTTAAGGAGAACTTTCCGCAGATACAAACTTTTAATATTTAATTAAAATATTGTTTGCAGGGGATGATCTCTTTGTTAAAAGAATCATATGATACGAAAATATCACCAGTTATTATAATGTCCAAGGCCATCAAAATTGGTGCAACCTTATGTTTAATATTTTTTCTTATCACCTTTTTGTGTGACCATCATTTAGGCAGAACTAAATCGGAGCTGAATTCTGACATTAAAGGCTAAAATAGCGTTGTCTTTCAAGTGCTTAAATTATAAGCTTCCTTCAAAGAGTCTAGGCTGTGTGCATGATATTAACAGACACATGCGCATACATATGTGCAAATATGTATAATTTTAAACTGGCTCGTAATTTTTAAAATTGTGGATGAAATAGTCGAACAAAGCACCAGCTGTGGCTTATGTCACTGCTACATATACTTACATATAACACATTTCTCATATGTAGACCTATCACAACCACATGCATAC
This sequence comes from Neoceratitis asiatica, assembly GCA_030068015.2. NCBI lineage: Eukaryota > Metazoa > Arthropoda > Insecta > Diptera > Tephritidae > Neoceratitis > Neoceratitis asiatica. The sequence continues at coordinate 76,973,920 of CM061524.1, forward strand.
ATATATGTACTTATATGTAAATGAAATTTTTATACAAAAATAAAATTTGCATTCTCCTACTCATTTACATGTACTGTTTTACACACTGTCAGCTCTTTTTGTGTTTTAGTCTCTGTCCCCCTCATCAGCCTTTTAGTGCCTAGAATAATGCATTTAAAAATTTAAAATGTGCAAATTTTTAATACAACCTAGAAAGCCACACTTGTGAATCGTGAAGGATGCACAAGAACAACGCTAATTTCTGCTGCATTCATGCAGCAAATGTCATTCAAAGTAGCAGAAGAAGAATCAGTACTGCAATAGAGGTTCAGCTGTGTAGCCTTTTTTTTTTGGACGCTTAAATAAAGGCGACAGTACCAGCACCTAACAGTTTACATAATGCCACCACATACTTAACTAAGCCCCCTAAGAACTCATATACTATTTAAATACAAAAGCTTCCAGTAAGTAGTAGCAGCAGCTATCGCCAGGCTAACGTAGCCAAAGTCAACGTTTAATATGTGTGTGTGCGTGTGCGTGCTGGATGTTATAAAATATGCATAAAGTATGCAGCAATAACAATACATCCATCTACACATTGGCGGACGACAGGTGAAAGTTTTAATAGGTTTAGTGGGTTTAAGGTTTTAAGCTCAAAATGGGCAGAACTTAATGAATAGTTGAATGTTATGAGTGCTTAAATATATAAAAGCCATGATGTATGACCGTGATTCTGCAGGAGGTTTTTAAGAGGCTATAAATATGAAGTTTATTAATTATAGGAGACCCACGAGTTATTATTTCATCAAAGAAAAATAGCTGTTTGCAGTTCAGAATAAAGACTTTAGAAATCCAATTTAGAATTATTAATTTTGTTCCAAACCAATCAGATTTGATAGAATATTAAATAAATTTCCAAAAATATAGATTACTTTTCGAAGTAGCCATCACTATTGGGTCTATGCCTGAAATTGTGGATATTATACTCGTCTTTTTTTAAAACCCTTGACTTTAGATGTTTCAAAGAATTTTGTTGTATCATACTTGGTAAGATTACTATATGAGATTCATCACGCTTTATTCAATTACTCAAACGTTCATAAGTTAAATTACTGCAGAGAAAAACTACTCAGAACAAATAGCGCAAACACGTTCAAGGTGTCAACAATGATACATAAAACCATAACCAGACATTATCTTTCATTGAGAGCAAAGTGCAGATTGCAACCTACTTCCAGCTGTTTGGAGCTTTCAACTTTCAACTAATTAAAAGTGACTACAAAACTTCATTTGACTCAATCCTAAAATTATGTATTTCTTCTTTCGCTTATAATGCTCAACTCACCTCGCCACACCCTTCATTCAACGAATATAAGCCAAAAAGCCAAAGGAAATACAATGAAAATTAAAACTTGACCAGCTCCAGCCGACAACTTGACTTGAGCACACATCAAAGCTAAAGCAGGATGGGCATAAAAAGTGTGCAACCATTACATGAAATTGCTTGATAAGAGTACAAGGGGAGCAAAGGAAGGATGGAAAGTGCAGGGAGGGGTTAAAATTGACAATTTTCACTTTGCTAGCTAGCTGGCTGGTTGTTTGTCTTTTGCCACTGTTAACACTAAACCCCCACCCTCGCCCCTCTTAACTGTTCAAACAACTTTAAAAGCACCACATGCTGGGTCTGTGCTGAAGCTTGATGGATCTCTGCAATACTGCAATGTAACCTTTAACTTTATATCCCTGTAAATGCTCTTAGCACTGCGGCGTGCGGTAAGTGAAAGAAAAAATTTGAAAAATCTACAAAAATAGTACTCATAAAATAGCTCAGGCAAATGCAGAAGGGTTAGCAGTAAGTGGGGACTCTCACTCAAAAATTGCTGTTGAAACGCGCTTACACAAATAATCGCCGCCATTTTGTTTATACATCGCTGCAACGCGCTGTGCGCAGCGGGATGCTTTTGGCCGACTTTCAACTCACTAAACATGAGCACACACCGATAAATGTGCGCTACGCCGCATTGCAGACGAAATTATTTTCCAGCTGTATGCGTCAAAATAGCAGGACGGTATACAAAAGCAGGCGAAGCTGTAATACGTGTTTGCCAAAGTGATGTATGTATATTTATGTACTTTTATATGTGAATATTGGTTTCCATCATACAAGGTGTTATTGGGTTTTTGTTCATTGGCACAATTACTTTTCAACACCCTCCAGCTCGCGGATGTTATTCGCGCTCGTATCGGCGCCTTCCGCAGACAAAAAATACATTTTTCATTATACAAAAAGTACATAGATAGATATATCGATCAGGCAGCTATCCAAAAAAAAAACAAAAGCAAAGAGCACACACATCCAAACAATATTTTTTAAATTATTATTTTTTGTGTGAAGGAAATTCACTTAGATGTTCTTTAACTTACTTCAAATTAAATTTTTTTCAACGATCCATATCTATTGAAGACTTTCTTATCATACAAGTACTTGTTATGAAGTAAAAACAAAAATGTTGTTTAAAAATTAATTCATTATTTTTAGTTATTTATAGTTAGGATGCATAATTTTCAAATGTAGCTCAGATATTTTTCATTCTATCTATTCTATCTATTCTATTAATATAATTTATAAATCATCAAATTTAAAAAGTTTGAAAAATATTTATGTAGTTGATCATCTAACAAACGCCACCGCTTAATTGTAAAAATGCATTTAAATAGATACTATTATTACTATATAAGCATTGGAAAATAGATATTGCTAAAATTTGTTATCGACCTTAAAATATTTAAAAAATTTAAAAGAGTAAAATATTTAAGCGTTATTTTATTTATTTTTATTTTATGTTATTTTATTTTATGTTATTTTATTTTATATTATATTATTTTATTTTATTTTAATTTATTTAATTTTTTTCTACTGTATTATATTTTATCTTATTTTAATTGTGTTGGAATTTTAATGTAACTCAAAAAACTAATCGCAGATTGATCTAAGGTAAGCTTTAAATAAAGTTTTTATACCTTATTATATCTATAGAAACCCGCTTAGACTACCACACCACTGTTGTAAAACGGCACTCCGAAGATTTTAAACAGATCAAGCACGTTTTTCTTTCACTCTGCTAATTTCTGTATTTAATAAAGTTTATTTTAATTAAATTTATTTCGCTTTATTTGATTATATTGGACTTCAATGTATTTCATTTTATGTTATTTTATTTTATTTTATTATGTTTTTTATTTATTTGATTTTGTTTTATTTTATTTTATAATTTTCATTTAGTTAATTTAATTGAGTTTTATTCCATTTTATTTAAGTTTATTTAATTTTTATTTTATTTTATTTTATTTACTTTTATATAGCTTTTTTGTATTTCAGATTTTATTTAATTTAATAAATTTTATGTTCTTTTGTTTTATATTATTTTGTTTTATGTTGTTTCTATTTATTTTGTTTACTTTTATTTGGTTTTATGTTTTTATGCTATTTTATTTAGTTTTTTGTTTGTTTTATTTTATTATCTTTTGTTTCATTTTATTCTATTAATTTTTTTTTGTTATTGCATTTTAATATATTTATTTTATTTTATTTATTTTATTTAGTTTATATTGATTTATTTTGTTTTCTTTTTATTTATTTGTTTCATTTAATGATATTTTATTTCTGTTTGTTTTAATTTATTTTATTTTATTTTATTTTTACTAGCACGTTAACTAATATCCATATATATGTATATTTCCATTCCTTTTTAGTTCCCATTTTTCCTCAGACTTATTTACGTATCAGCTTCGCTTCTCTTATGCTTACTTGAAAATCCATTGGTTTTGAAAATATGAAATCATACAGCGATTCGAGTCTGCGTCAACTAAACAGGCGAAACACCTCTCAAAAGGCAGTCACATTCAATCCTCTTATTAAATTACAGCCTCCCCGATGGACATAACAGATGTTACATATAAATTAATATTTTGAAGGCACAGGCACACGGCCACACATATGTGTGTAAAGGGTGATCCAAGCAGAAGTACTTTTTTCAATACCACATTTTTGACAGATATCATCAAGGAAAGACTTACGCCTGAACAACGTTTACAAATCATTCAACTTTATTACGAAAATTTACGTTCTGTAAAGAATGTGTTTCGCGCGCTTCGCTCAACTTATGGTCAACATAATAGGTCTACTGAGCGTACTATTCGCAACATCATCACCCATCTTTAGACCCAGCATTCATTTCTGGGTAATATTCGACCGAATAAACCACGTCCAGCACGCAGTGAAGAAAATATAGCGGCAGTAGCTAAGAGTGTACACGAAGACCATGGAGAGCGCCTTTCGCAGCAACTGGGAATTGAGAGCGTACAAAAAGCAGCTTGTGCAAGAACTGAAGCCGCTCGACCTTCCTAAGCGATCGCTTCGCTCTATGGGCTATTGAAAAGTTTCAAAAAGATCCGACGTTTTCGAGATAAATTTTATTCAGATATGAGTCCTATTTCTTGCTCAATTGGTATATAAATAAGCAAAATTGTCGCATTTGGGACGAAGAGTAACCTGAAGACATTCAAGAGCTGTCATTTCATCCAGAAAAAATGATGCCGTTGAGAACGTAACCGTCAATGGCGACCATTATTGCACCATTATAACGTACTATTTGATGCCTGAAATTGAAGCTCGTGATCTCTTCAACATTTGGTTTCAATAAGACGGTGCCACTTCTCACATATCGCATCAATCAATGGATTTATTGAGAGAACACTTCGGTGAGCAGATAATTCCACATTTTGGGCCAGTCGATTGGCCACCAAGATCGTGCGAGATTACAACGTTAGACTTTTCTGTGGGGATATGTGAAGTCTAAAGTCTATGCAGACAATCCCGCTTCGTTTCAGGCCTTGGAGCAAAACATCACGCGTATAATTCGCCAGTTACCAGACGAAATTCTCGAAGGTGTCATCGAAAATTGAACTCGACGGATTGACTATATGAGACTTAGCCGCGGCCAACATTTGAAAGAGATAATCTTCAAAAAACAAATGCCAAATAATGTTCTTTCGAACGGTAATAAACATTCCCCTTTAAATTTGAATTGGTTTTTTTTTTCAACCTTGAAATGGGTCACCCCTTCTTTGCACTAAGTTAATATCTGGCAGCCATTCTGCTTACAAAGTTGTTTAACAACATCATGGAACCAAAATCAACCACATTTGTCACAGAATTTAGGCAAATCACAAGCTATTTATATCCGAATAGCAAATGAACTATGTACTTGAGTATATACATATGTTTGCATGTAAGCTTGCAGAATTTCTGTTTGGTTGACCATTTCCCGTTATGGCATGCCATTTGTTTTCGACTCTATCGAACTAACGTCGTTTATACATACTCGTACATAGGACCATATGCCATATGTTTGTATATATGTCATATGTTATATGTGAATGTAAAATTTTATATATATGCTTAGTTTGTTAGTTGATGCTGCAGAAGCCTTTATTGTACATATGTTCTTCATTAATTCATTCAAACAAAGGAATATTTGCATAAACTTTGCGACAAACAAACTGTTTCTGATACTAAATACGACTCCTGTTATCAATGGCCTGGGATTTCCTGTTTGCTTTAGCTAAATTATTGTTGTCCTCTATTTGTTGTTGTCCACTCTCTCTCTCTCTCTCTTGAATTGGTTAGTTTTCTACGTTATCAGCTTACTCTTTGCTTTACTAAAATACGAGTAATTTTCCAGATTTATTGTAACTTGATAAAAAGAAAACAGGATATTGTGTTTAGAAGATAAGTCGTAGATTTACTTCAAACAAAATGTGGGGTAAAAATTCAACTACATATGCATATGGGCATTTCTCTCATGTCGAATGCGACACTCGTACACATTCAAAGTGAAAAAACATATGCTAAGACATTATTTTGTTTTGACATAAGGCGAAGCAGCTCTTGATTAGAATTATACATGGTACACATTTTCAAAATAATTATCAAAAACCAGGCAAAAACAGAAGTCACTTTCAAAACAAACAGAAGTTCAAACACTGATTTCAACGAAACTCGAAGGAATATTTCAATGCAACTAATTTTAAATTGTTCCTCATTGAATTATCAGAATAATACATTTATGGAATTAAACTCGTATAAGATTATTCTACCTTTTGGCTATTGCAACAAAACGATTGCTGCTGGGGTATCGCTCATACTTTTTCCATTTTTCGTCCAACTTATAATCTAGAAGCAAAATTTTAATTTGAACGTTGAAACTTCCGTTTGTGTTTATTTCCGCAAATTTATAAAATGATAATATGTTAAAACAACATACTTTAAATTAGTTTAAAACAACTACTAGATCTAAGGCGGCTAAACGGCTGGTGGGGTTGCTCTATCATATGCTTGCTTGCTCTTACTTCCAGTTACACAAACAAAAAGCAACGAATTCGATTTTTGACATTGCGAAAGTAATTTTGCACAAAGAAATTTCATAGGCCTTTTGTTTTTGTGTTGTTGCTACCACCGAGTGTGATCACTATGACACGAAATGTTTTCTTTACAAAATATTTTTATTTTTATTTTTTGTTCACGAAATTTTTTTCGATTTTTTGCCAAACATGTTTTAAGAAATATATATAATAATTGCTCTTGCTGTTGTTCTTAAATTTTAAATATGTATATCCCAATATTTCTACGTCAACGGTTTGTAGGGTGTGTGGTAATTACCTTAGGTGATTTCAAATATTTTAAAATAAATATTTTAAAATAAATAAATAAACAATCCATAAATTTATAACGTTAATCATAAATAAATTTATCAAATCAAATCCAGGCGAATTTACTTAAAAGTGAGTGCAGGTACTCAAATTCAACAATTTCCGTATATTTTGATTTTGTACTTGGTAGCGATTATCAAAATCTTGAAAAATTCATTAGCTTTTGCACAATAGCACTGATCCATTCGTTTTTCGCGTAAACCACAATGACATATCACACTCTTAAAACCCTTCACTTTTACAAATATGAAATCTAATGAAATTAAAGCAAACAAAATATGCTAAAAAATAATTTTGACAATCTATGAGAGGAATGAATGAAATGAATTGAATTCGCTGACATTGTAACTCCACCTCGTTAAATTCGCCTCGAATCAAACCAAATCGCACATACTAAGTAATAATTGTATAAGTAGTATGTGTGGCACATTCAAGATCAAGGCGAATTTATCAAGGTGAAAGCAGGGGGGAAAATACAACAATTCACGTGTATTTTGTTTTTGTTTTTTCGTGTTGATTGTCAAAATTATGTAAAATTCCTTGGCGTTTAAAACTTTACAAACCCTCTGTTCCACTCCTTTTTCCCTCAAATCAGAATTACCAAATCACAATTCCAAGTTTTTTGCTTTTACAAATAGAAATTCAAATTGCATTCAAGAAAACAAATCGCAAGCTGAAAAATAATTTTTACAATCTCGACGCTCAATAAATGAAAAAACTTTAATTCATACCATAAAACCTTCACCTTGTTAAATTCGCTGTGTTCAAAATGAAAGTGAGCACACCAACTCTGACAACTAACTTCATTCCTCACCACAAATTTAACACAATTCCTTTCGAGCTTACAATCACAATTTTAAACATTTAATTCAAGAAATATAAGATTTAAAAAAATTATATAATATTTAAAAAAATTTGCATAACAAAAGATTTCAAATATAAAAATAGTGAATTTTTTAAGTTGTTTTCGTATGTTAAAATATGGATACATTTTTCCTACTTTTAATTTTTTCAATATTAGTTTGCACTAAAAAACATATCATGTTATTATTATTTTTTTAAACCCAAAATAGAAATTAATATTTTTAAAATGAATATTAAAAAAAATCTTAAAATCTCATACATGTACAGACATAATCAAGAATCCTAGTATTGGCCGCAAAAGTGATAAACTGACAGATTTACAGAAACTTGAATGTCTAAGCTTTCCACGCTAACAACCCACAGCTAACGGTTTGTTTTTCTTTAGCACAGCAAACACAGAGTATGTTGTTCATCCAAGCAGCACAAATGAATACAAACATACGAATGTTAGAGTATAAGTGTAAATATTTTCTTAGCAACTTAACTTGGCGTTGGCATTTGCTTTGCTACACTTGAATAGTTTGGTAATAAGTTTGCAGCCGCTCCTTAAACGCTTTAACCACAGCCTGTGAGGTTGAGCGAAATTTGTTCGTTAGACCTTCGTCTTGTTGCCTTAAATCCCTATGGGAACTCTCCCCCTCACAAACATAAGCACACATTCGAACTGAAAAACGAAACTACAAAATTGTTCAATGTGTAATTTAAGCGGCAGTTTAGTAGTCTAATTTTTCTTGGGACGTCCAGCGCTACACTACACACATGAAACAAGTATGTATACTCCATTTTCTCACTCACTTGAATGGTTCATTTATTCCCTTCTTCACTCCCATTTTTTCCATATAATTTATTTGTGGCGAATGTGCACGGTCAACAATATTTTCTTCCTTTCAGGCTAACTATTGGCCATTTTCGGCGTCGTGGTATTATAGAGATCTCCACACTATTGCTTGTAAGCATTTACTATATACATACGAATATCAATGACTGTTGTTTGTTTGTTATTGACCATATTTTTTGTATGACTTATTTTGAATTGAAGGAATGGTGGGATTTGAAATCTATGCAAACATCTACAAGTGGGAATATGAGTATATGGAGGCTAACCTAAACCTATGCATGCATGTGTTAAATATTTTCATTGAGAAGGCATTTGAAAATAAAAATACATATGTCCAATTTTTCACACACACTATTTTATAGAAATTTCGACATTTGAAGGCATTAGGACGAAAAAATGTGCGTTGTACGACCTATCTATTATTGAATATGGCTCGGTGATTTAGAACTCGAGGTATCAAATCTACTCGGACAGGTTAGAGTCTATTCAAATAAAATTCTTCCCGTTTGCCTTAAGAAATTTTCATTGGGATTCTCAGGACAATCTTCCTTCTTATACAATTCGTCTGAAACTTATCAATCCCCCTACCAGTCGTCGGGAATTGCTTGGCGTATTTTTCATTGTTAAAATAATAACAGGCTAAATTTCCAGCCCCCTTATTCTCTCTGAAATCAAATTTAATGTTTCGTTTAGAATGTCTAGACATTTTTGCACCTTGTTTCTGAAAACTTGTAAAACGAATTTAGAATTGGACGAGCCTTTGTATTGTTTGTGTCTTGTTTTAACTCTCATTAGAGCACATTTGACATATCTGACTCGCTTTTTCATATTAAGAAAACTATTCTGTCGACTCTCAACTAATCGCTACATTGAATTTTATATTTTAAATAATTCTTAAAAATCAGCAGTCAATAAGCAAACCTCACCTCACCGTGACTCGGCATTGATGAAAAATAAAACAAGTTCCGTAAGTCATGCGGACAGCGCCCCTTGTGTGGATGGGCAGGAGGTGGGTAAACCGTTCAAATTAATAATAATAATAATAAAACATACCTTCAAAATATTATCAATACCATACTCGAGCCAGTTAAAATTAAATTATTTATTATTAAATGGTAATTTTTCGAAACTGCCAGTTATATAACAAATTAAACGCTTTCAGTTGCATATTGAGGGGTAAAGGGTAGCATTACATAATAACTTATCAACAGGTGTAAGAAATTATTTATAAATCACACTAAAATATGTCAACCAACATATATTTTACTTTTAATTTTTTATTTATATTAAAATATTGAAGAATGTCTTATTTGAATTCATATTGAATTTGATAATCTATTGCTTTTTCTTACAAATTATTCATTTATTTATTTACTCTAATAATTATAAGCCCAAACACACGCATTAACAAATTAATATAAATCTGCACAATAGTTCTTAATATAAGTATTGTCTTTGGCAAAGAAATATCGATATCTCGTTCCTCGAACTATTGCATTTGAACTATAAGTTGTAATGGCCAAAGTTGTATTAAATAAGTCGAAGTTACGAAGATTTCTGGGTCACACATTTGAATTTACCTGAATAAGAAGATCAGGACACTCTATCTTACCGGATCCAATATTAATCACGAAGGCAATTGAAAAATATTATCTTCGGTTATTTGCTTTTAATAAATTTAAAAGCTGACATCTAGAAAAATACGAAGGTTTTGGTTTTGTAAAGTTTAAAGAACAAAGAGCAAGAGTTTGGTGGTAGGATCTCCAAATAAATGCTGCATAATCCAATTTTGAATGTACGAAAACAGAGTTTAAAATTTTTTAATAAAGGGTGTTTTTTACAGAGGTATAGAACTTTAAGTTGGCGTTACTTTTCAAGATGGCGACCGATTTAACAGCTGTCAAGTGATTTTTTCTCAGTTTGGTTTGGCAATTCATCATGAATAGAGTCACGCCTGAACAACGCTTGCAAATAGTGCAATTTTATTTCGAAAATAATGGTTCTGTGCGGAAAACGTATCGCGCACTACGTCCATTTTATCGTCGACAAAATGAAGCGCACTTCTGGTTGAATGGCTACGTCAACAAATAAAACTGTCGCATTTGGAGTGAAGGTAATCCTCAAGTGTATGTTGAAACACCGTTACATCCAGAAAAACTGACTGTTTGGCACGCTTTATGGGCTGGTGGAATCATTGGTTCGTATCATTGGACGTAGTGCGCGATACGTTTTCCGCACAGAACCATTATCTTCGAAATAAAATTGCACTATTTGCAAGCGTTGTTCAGGCGTGAGTCTATTTATGATGAATTGCCAAACCAAACTGAGAATAAATCACTTGACAGCTGTTAAATCGGTCGCCATCTTGAAAAGTAATGCCAACTTAAAGTTCTATACCTCTATAAAAAACACCCTATATAAAGCGATCATAAAAATCACTACTTATCCTACAAATAAGAATAAGCATGACGTACGAATTGGCGATTACGAAGTTATAACGCATGTGAAGCGAGAATTTTGAGTCAAAGTAAACCACACTAACCTCACTGACTAATTTTAAATATGAATTCGAAATTAGAGAGATAGTTTGCAAAGGCGTTCGAGGTTTCGAATAGGTGGCTATACAACATTTATTAATATTTAATGATATAATATTCCTTAGTCACTTTGGGTGCAAATTATTATGCTCTACTTGAAGCGCAGTCTAGTCATTAAGAGTCCTTATAACAGAGTAAAGTTTTAAATCGTCTACATAAAGTAGAAATTTGCAGACATATGAACAAGATTAAATCTTATTTATAAATAAAACGAAGAGTAGGGATCCTAGCACACCAGATGTCGGACTAAAAGCTATTGAACAAATTTCCTCTGAAGATACATAACTTTACCTATTAAAAAGGTATGAATTTACCAATATCAATTATGAAATATCATCTTAATTTAAATTTTTTACTTACCCAAAATTCGCTTGGGCATTTGATTAGTCACTCAACCTATTCAGACCTTCCTATTTAACCTTTTTGACTACCTTTCTGCTGCGTACCTTTATACTTGTACTTTATCAATCCAGATTTTAACATTCATAGTATGTATAAAATAAACGCACATTTAAAGCTTTGAGATATGCATGCACGTTCTCTTTAAATTTCTTTCTGCGACATTATGTTATTGTTATTTCATTGTCATACACCCTTTACTTACTCCTTTATTGCTTTTATTGTCAAGATATACACATTTTTGTTTTGTTGCTGTTGTTAAAGCCGAATAATGAACGGGTTTTGTTATGCTTAACACACATTATATGGGTTCACTTAACATCACTATTTCTTATAATCATATGTATGTGTTATTGGTTTTCTAGTATGTACAATAGTATATTGTTCTTGCGGGTTTGGTTCATTAAATTAAGCAAATACATTATCTAACAATGTATTCTTAGAAAATATACAATATATATAGTTAAAAAATAAAAACAAATATTTTACAAAACAATAGCAGAATTCTAAACATTTAAATAAAGAAAGAACTTTTCTTAAGTCAGCTGAGTGTGAAAATTAATTTTTAGTTATATTTTTTTTTCATACATGACTGGAAATAAGCTCTGCAATTTGTTGATTTTTTTAATTAACGTTTTAAAAAATTAATTACAATTCTGATACAAACGAAAGTAAAGTGAGCGGATTTAAGGGGGTATTCTAGTTTAGGGAATCTTTGAGGTTCTGTAAAAAGAAAGCCATAAATGTTTTTATTATCCACTTATTTTTATAAGTTATTTATTAGCATGAGAAAAATACAAAGAAAATTGAAAAAAAATTGTTTTAATTCCACGAATTGACATTTGATGAAGTGGGGTCGTGAGATCTCAGCCCTTACAGCAATCTGAAAAAAATTTATTTTAAGGGATGTCGCAATGTCTGGAACTATGCAGATGTCAAAAAAACTTTTTTCACAAAATGGCAACTGTTTGGAAAAAATATTGATTAAACTTTTTTTTACTTTTCGAATTTTTTACAAATAGTAAAAATTTGTTGAGTTATAGAAAAGTCTATAAGATGACTCTCCAAAGGTTTCAAGCAAATCGGTCCAGTAGAACTTGAGAAATCGTAAGTATCGTTTTGAAAGACAGTTTCGAGAAAAATGCGTTTAAAGTTTCGCGTAAAGGCTAAGCTGGTTTGGATGCCGCATCAAAAAAATACCTGCGTCTCAGAAAATGATTTGAATTTTGAAAAATCCTCTTACAGACATATTTTAAATAGTTAAATTTAAAAACATGCAAAAAATCTAATTTTTCAAAACTCTAGACTAGAATATTCCCTCAAATAGATTAAATTAAATAATTTTCAAACATTTAAAAAAAATTGAAAACATTTCTTTCTTAAGTTCAAATTTAAATAAAAATTATTTATATTATACATTATACAAAGTACCAACAAAAAAAATTATATTCTGTATCTATAAAAAATATATCCTAAGTAAATAAATGGAATCGAGAGGTTTTTGTTACTGATTAAATAACTCAAAAAAAAAATTTAATAAATAAGAAATCATAAAATACTTAATTTTTATGAAACGTGTACAAACTGTCCGAAGATTTAAGCAGGAATCTTGAAGCTGACAAAAGCTTTCAATTGGAAAGAAAAGGGTTATTTTGTAAACCGTTTTAGGTTTGAATCAAACAAATTTCAAAAGTTAAGTTTTCGAAGAACCTTTTGAAATATTTTTATCTCTTTCAAGCTGACTGACTAAAGTCTCATCACAATAATAAATAATTTTGCTACAAGTTTTCAAGCACCCACTGGTTGGAAATTACGTTTAAATGTTATTGAAATGATGAGTTTAGCTAATACACACACATTAACAGCGTCATGCATATTCGCACATACCGTTAGACTCTTTTACATTAAAAATTACATTGGAAATCATAGTCGTTGCAACTTTTATTGGCTGCCATTTAAAAGTAGAATTGCACTCTCAAACTACCAACACATTTAAAATATAAATCAGAAATAATGTCTGCAACCGGTAAATATACTTACTGTGCAAAATAAATGTACCACAGAAAGCAATAATAAGGAAGTATGAAACTGTTTTGGGAAATAATTTGCGAGAAAGAAATTTGTATTTATGCATTGTGTTGTGTGCTCAAATAGAGTAGGTATGCAGCAAGCGAGCAGTAAATTAATGCTACTTAACCACATTGTTTACCAAATGGAAATATATAGCACGACGGCCGAAATAGCCGAGTGGTTGGTTAGCATTGCGTACTGCAATTCGGAAGGTAATACTGCAATTCGAGCCCAGGTTCGAGCAACATCCAAAATTATAGAAAATTAATTTTTTAATTGCGATCGACCCTCAAGAGGGAACGTATAGCCCTCCGAGTGTATTTCTGACATGAAATGAAAGGTTCCTCATAAGGATGTATCGGCCGTTTGGAGACCACTTTGAATGAACTGTGGGTCCCTCCATTTAATGGTAAAAACATCAGGACGCAAAACCAAAAATTGGATAAGCGCAATGGAGAATATTACTAAAATTGTTCTGGTATTTTAATAATAAAATAATGAGTTTCATACAGTTATTTTGGTATCAATTTATTTTAAGCATTATATAACAAACGAACTACAATATTTGTGCTTTGAAAAAAAATTTTAATTATATTAATTTATTTCAATTAGTTTATTTATTCCAATTAAAATTATTTGTATTCCTCTGAATTTGCTTCTTATAGTGGCATTAAAGACATTATTATATGTACTTCAACAAATTTTAAATAACAAAATTATATTTTTTTGCCTCTTAGAATTGTAAGACCTCATTCAGTTGGATGTGTTGACTGATTACATTGTCCGTGGGTATATGAAATGAAATCCCGACACACAAAATTCTGACAAAACACAATCCAGAAATGACACAAAATAATTGATTTTTTTAATTATTTTCATATTTTTTCATAATTTTTTTGACTTTTTTTCTTTTCCCGCTTAAAAATATGCAAAAATGTTACCTAGAGTGTAGTGACATGTGATCATAAGACATATTTTTCCAGTGGCAAAGTTATGATGATACAACTTTCTTTGATATTATTCTATAAAATTAAAAAATGTAATCCTATTTCCAAAGAATTTTATAAAATACTTGGCTCAGCAATTGTGCTTAATAAATAACTTTTCTCTTTTAAGCCATCTAAGATGTTTCGATCGAAGTCGGGTTAGAAAGAACTATATATATATTTATTTGGAAAAAGTCAAGAAATGAAAGAAGAAGCCCGGCCAAAAAATCACTTCAACGGTTATAGAGGGACAATATATATGAATATACATAGGTATCTATTTTATGTATATTGAATACATATTCTTAAAAAATTCAGTAAATTGATGGAAAATTATGAATAGAAATTAAAAGTGACTTATTTTTCATGATAAAGAGTTTTCGGGATTTCATATTGTGTTAATTGTATTTTGTCTGATTGGACTTTCGTTAGGTCTGTTTAATGTAGTTTCGGGATTTTGTATTGTCTGAAATTTTTCAAATTATCTGAATTATATACTGTGTATATTTTGAGAAACGGAATTATGGAGTGCTCCGATTTTCCATATTATTATTCTTTTGTACTATATTTTTCATTTTTCGCTTTCTTTTATTGCACATTTTTAATTTAATCTAAATTGAGCAATTGTGTTTGCAGAAGTAAGCAAGACTTGGCCTTTTTCTGAGCAGCGAAATTGCAACAGTGCAATGGTCGCATTTTCAACCAGTCAAATACATACACATTCTTTCACCTACACAAAATAGCATTTTTTTGTTCGCATTTCAGTTATTTTGAAAGGATGATGCCGAGCAGACGTAAAAATACCGGAAAATGTTCGCATTATGAGCCATCAACAGCAATAAGCAACAAACTACAGCAGATGTGGCAGCGGTAGCTGGTAACACCAAAGTATCGCGCTGGCACCTCAAGCGGGTAATAGCTGAATTCCGCTCGAATTATTAGTACCGCGTGCAAATGCAGTGCAAATTCAGCGTGGCACTCAGCATAGAATGGCACGAATGAATGAATGCATGAATAAAAATGTTTGAAATTTAGCAACTTCTGCTGGCTGTTGTAATCGAGTACCGCATAACTGCAATGTTGATATGCGGGAAGCGTACGCCAAATAAAGCTATCATATTTTATAGTTAGCTCAATTCTGTCCTAAATCTCCCTCACCGCACCACACTAATGTGCCTGCTGAGTGTTTTTATTGCTTGCCGCTTGTTGTCATTGCGCTGCAGCGAACAGTAAACAGCAACAACCATCGCTTAGTATCTCGCCGACAGCGCAGACAATATGAACGAAATGCGATTGGGTATCCCCACCATAGTCAACAGTGCTACTACTAACCACACCACAATTGCCAATTGTTGTCTGTCATTGTCGTCGGCGTGTTCACTGGCAATTTGCCAAAAAATAAAAATGCCTGCAGAAACGCGGTTGTTTGCCTGTAAATTGTTGACGTTGGTTTGGCTGGTTATTTTTATTATTATTACATTTTTTTTGTAGCACCTTTGCTCATTTGACTCATTCCTCGCTTCAACTACAGCCAAAGGTTAGTGGTTTACTGTTGTTGTTGTTAGTGTAGTGGTTAATTTCTTTTCAATTGTTAGAGTGTTACTTCGCTTTATCCTTCTTCGCCTGCCTTGGCTGCACTCAACCATTTTATGCAGTCCAAATGGCTTATCTTAGAAATAAATAGAAATCAAGTGGAATTTCGCAAAATTCAATTCTGATCTGAGGCGAAACGTTGTTCGCCTATAAGAGAATTGAATTGTAGACTTTTCATGTCTGATAGATTAACTTCGCCAAAATGTTCTTAACTTTTTTTTAAAATAATGTTGCTAGAAGAAAATATTGAAATAAATTGACAAAAAAGGTAGGCGGCTGGAAAAGCCGAATGGTTAGCATTGTAAATTACAATTCGGAAAGCCTGGATTCGAGTCCTGGTTCGAACAACTTCCAAAATTATAGAAAATTAATTTAAAAAATGTCCGAATAAGTGCTTATGATGCTCATATTGCGCTCATTGTTGCAAGACATATCTCCAGTACTCAGTTAGGTGCAGGCTGCCTCCGAACAGTATGTCCCAGATAGTGCTAAATCTCCTTGTCACGACCGAGATACTCATTCTTCATATGAGACACAGCTCAACATAGTCCTCAATTTTTTTCTCAATATGTCAGGCTCATCTTTACATTATAAATTATACTTTCTCGAAAATCTTGTTTTATTCGCTAACTCAGCCTGAAGTAATTTTCATTCCAGGAATACCAGAATAATATAAATTTATCCTTTTCTGTGCCAAGAAATAATCTACATTTATATGAGAGTATAACACATATATCGTCACATAACCAACATAATTTTTAACCCTTCATAACAAATATGCCTCAAAGACCCAAATCGGATGCGTAAATATGGTTTAGTTAAAAATAGCAAGACACTTTAACTGACAACAGAATGGCAGAGCACATTGTCAAGAATGGTTATCGGTCATTTTCTATGCTTCCAATACAAATATTTTATATGCGTAGTATTGTGTAACCGACTCAGACAATTTTTTTGTAATAATTTTCTGCCAACCATTATTTATAAACGGGTGCGTATGCTTTTTCCACACCAACGCACAAGCAACAAGAATAATAGCAGAATGGAAAAAGGAAGGCGGAGGTGACAGTAAAATATATTGAATAAACAAAAATGTATGCAAAAACAGCAAAAAAAGAGTTAATAACTAAGCATCCAAAGGGTGGAGAAAACGGGCTAAGTGCTAAACTCATAAGAAATGACTAAATACAAATAGGGATATATCGTTAACACACACTTACATATTTAAATATACATATATGTTATATGAACACAATGATATGCGTGCTTCCGTTTTCTTGTGCATAAATCATATAGTTCAGTGGCGTATACAGACATAAAATGTGTTAGTGTTTTTCCTATATCTGCTACTTCATCCTGGTGTACCAATCTCATCGTAATCAATGAATGCTAAGGATTGAATAATAGCGGTAAAAACGATAAATTAATATATACTTATTTTCCCCAAAGAAAAGGTGTCAAAAATAAATTAAATAAAAAATTAATCGAGATTCTCTAAATAGAAATTGTTTTTAATTAAAACTGCTTAAAAAAAAGATTACAGTTGGCTGCCAACAGTGTGGATGTAAGCATACATCCTGGAACCCAGTTTATATGAGCCATTCTTTCAACCTACTTAACGGCTGTCTTCGCCCATGCCAATGCCTTTATACCTTTCATGAACATATCAAATTTATTGCAAATTGCAAACTCCGATTTTGACAATTTTCGGTGTCGATATCAAATTTAAATTGTCTGTAGAATACCAAATTTCACGCTTTCAGATGCTATTTTTTAACTGGTTCTTTACCCAAACCCCCAGATCTGAACCAATAGGTTGTATGGGTGATATTTGATATATAGGGGTTTCCAATAAGAGTGGTGTGATTTCTTAAAAAAAAAAAGAAACACACTAATTGTTAGGGAAATTCAAATTTTTTTATTCAATGTGAAGTACAATCGATACAATTAAGTTCTGAATATAACATCATTCAAATGGCCTCCACGTCTTCTTTTGCAGGAACAAATTCGTTGAAGCCAATTTTTTAACACTTTTTCCACTAAATCATGAATAGCACGTTCAATATTTACTTTTAAAGCTTAAAGAGATCTGGTTTATTGCTAAAGACCAATGACTTCAAATAACCCCACAAGAAGTAGTCTAATTGTTTTAAAACACAAATTCTTGGAGGCCATTCAATGTCACAATTTCGTGAAATAATCGAATCTCCAAACTTTCCTCACAAGAATTCGGTTGTTGTAGGTGATGTGTGACACGTAGCCCCGTCTTATTGGAACCAGATGTTGTTAAGATCTACTTCTTCCAATTGTAATCATAAAAAGTTGGTTATCATCGATCTATACCGCTCTACATTGGCAGTAGCGGTGCAATCATTTTATTTCGAAAGAAGTACAGACCGATGATTCCACCAGATCAATTTAGGTGAATGTAATGGTTGTTCATGAATAATTTGCGGATTTTCTTTCCACCAGCATCGATAGTTTTGTTTATTTACCGCACCCCTCAGATGAAAGTAAAATGGCAAAAGCGCAAGAAAAGTTGCAATTGCAGAACGATTATTTTGATAATAATATTGAATAATTTGTAAACGTTATTCTTGGGTATATCTTGTCATGATGAAATTGTAAATATTACTGAATACAATGACAAAAAATTACAGATCATGACATATTGAAAATGGCCAAACGACACTTAGGCACTGGAAAACCTTTTAGTAGTCCGATTGCAATGATATTCAGTACCAACATGTAATTCATAATATGTGTATATGGTTTTTTGGCGGATTTATTATTATTATTATTATTATTATTATTATTATTGATTTATAATGGAACGATTTTCCGTCGTTCCTTGCCAAATTTGGATTTTCGACAAACTGGTTTCAGCGTTCCGCCATCTTCAATGCCTAGTTTCGTTCTCTTATTATTATTATTATTAAAATTTCCAATTCGAAAAATCGATTACATATATGGAATAATGGTCCGATCTGTCCGTCTCTGAAAAATTATCGCTAAAACGTATAGCTGCATCTTCCTACCAAGTTTGGTTGAAATATCTGAAAACTTGAGGGACTAGTTTGCGTTCAAACAGACAGACAGACATGGCTAAATAAATTTAGCTTGTGATTCTGATACGATCGGTATAAATTTCGGAGGGTCTATCTCTTCTACTTCTTGTACGTACATACTTCTGACCAAAGTTAATAACCATTTCATTTACATGCAAGGTATACAAAGTTTATATTCCGAAATGCCTTACTAATAAAGCAAGCAAAGTAAAATTCGTATAAGTACAGTCTTACATTTTAGCTGCGTCGCAGGAATTTTGCTCACAGCTTATTTCATAAACCCACTTGTCTATGTTTTAGCGAAGGCTACATTCAGTAATATTTTGAAGACAATTTTAGTGTGTTTTTGAGTTTCATGCCATCGGCGTACTAAGTTCCGTTAAATGGGCCGCCGTACACAGATTGAACATTTGAAAATTGGTCATAAACAATTTCAAGAATGGAAACTCGCAGCGAAAAATTGCTGAAATAGTTAACTTATATTCGTACATGAAGATCGTATACAAAATAAAGGCCGAAATGCGCCAAATAAATTTTTCTATGAACGTTTAATTGTACGAAAAATTTAAGAAAATCTCAGACTATCAGCTCCACAATTAACCACAGAGGTTCGGGAGGACTAGGTAAGTCATTTTGTGCTAGAACTATTCGTCGGGTCTACGTACGCACGACTTCAATGGCCAATTATACCGAAAGAAGCAATTCATTAATAATAAAAAAAGAGAGCTAAGACGAGTTGCTGTTTCCAAGGAGCTGGAAACCAAGGGGTTTCACTTCTGGAACACAGTATTTTTTGCTGCTGAATCGAACTTCAACCCTTTCGACTCAGATGGAATAGCTTACGTATGGCGGAAACCCAAAACGGTGCTTCAGAGATGTAACATCAGGCCAACTGATAAACATGATGGGACAGTGTTATAGGCATGTATGTCTGCAGCCGGCGTTGGAAATTTGGTCTTTTTTTTAAACCCAACGATTATCCTCCTCCCGCCCAACCGACACGAGGAGCGCCATCCGCATAAAGTACGGAATTCATTAAAGCAAGAGTTTTTAAGCGTCGAAATTTAAAACTGCTCAGCTTCAGAAAACAAAAAATATAAGATCATTTATACTTCCATAGAAATTTATTGAGTTACTTGTTAAGAGAAATTAGTACAGTATTTTTTTTTTTAAGAAAAGTGAGTCTGTCACATCGAAAATGCTGGAATAACAATTGAAATCCTGACATAAACGACGAAACGGTTCATATAGTTCAAAATTTGTTTTACACGATTTTATGAATATTGGTCTAAATTGTGATAATCAGAAACAGAAATTACAAGAAAAAACTATTAGAGTCCATCCCAGCTAAACAAATCTGTAATTCAACTTATTTTTAATGAAAAGTACACTGCATGAAAAAAGCCGTGATTCAAAATTAGTTAATGTTTCTAGTTTTTTGCTTATAAGTTGTTAATTAATAATTCAAAAAATAATAAATGGAGTATCTTTTATAAATATAAACTGTTCGCCACTGTAAATTTTTAATATTTTATTTTGTTTTTTTTTTTTTTAAATTTATTTAATCTGATTTAATTCTATTTTATTTTACTTACTTTTTTGTTTCGCATTTTTTGTTTTTTTTTTCATTTCACTTTATATAATTTTTATTTGCTTATTTAATTTTAGTTTATTTTATTTTATTATATATGACACAAGAAGATCCGACCCAACGTTGTTCTTCAATTTAAATTTAATAGTTAATATTGTAAAGAAGCTCAGCTATTAAATTTCCCATTATATTATTGATGTAGCTACGAATTTTTATGTACATATGTAAATGCTTTCAAAATTTGGCGCTTAAATCTTACTTCGGTTGAGTTATGAAGGGCGTGTCAGATATAATTAGAGATAAGTTGCCTTTTTGCTTCTCAGAGTGCTCCAGGCGAGTTTGAATATGAATACCTCGAAGTAAGGTGTACGCCACTGCTCTGAACTAACATTTACTTACGCACAATAACTTTAAACATATGCACAAACATATAAGCATAGATTTTAACCGCTATGGAAGCAATAGCTCAGTAAAGTTCAAAACAACTTGCAGCTGCAGCATATTAAAATCATACTAATTTTCATCAAATTCTTCATCTGGGATCCCCTTCTCGGAAATATATTATTCTATATGTTAGTTTAGGCAAAAAGCTATCAATTTCCTTAATTTCAAAAAAATCGATCCTGAACCATAAACATAATTTTATAGTATTATTCGTTTCAAAAAGGTCGGTACCTGGTATCTGGTAGTTGGTATCTGGTGCATTTGTCGGAAGAAAAAGCAGTGTTCACACTAAACTAATCAAAAAGCCACTTATATACCTAATTTTAGGCAAATGGAACCATAAATTAATTTTTTTCTACCAGATGTGTTTCAGATACACTTCGCGGAAGAAAAAATTTTATATTCATTTAGGCAAACGCCTACTCATGTACCAAATTTAAAGAAAATCGCAGCAAAAATACGATTTCTTAGAATATATCGATTCCTGATCCACTTCCCTGATTCTTCTTGCTCATGAGTTATAAACGCAATAACTAATACTTTCTTTCGTACATATTGATAAACATATATATGCTCGTATAGATATATTGGTGTTATTTGCAGCTGATGCTTTTTTTTTGCCGAGTTCCTATTTCACTTTGTGGTGCACTTCTTGAAGTTTATTTTAAGTTGCTTATGAACGGCCGATAGATTTTTACGAGAAACTTTCATTTCATATCAGAAATACACTTGATATTCCCTGCCGAAGGGTGACAGCAATTAGAACAAATAACTTATTTTTTTATATTTTAAAGCTTGGCTATATTATTTTTTTATATTTAATTTAATTTTATTTCATTCTATTTTATTTTCTTATATTAAAATTCGTTTGATTTTATTATTTTATTTTATTTAAAATTATTGTAATTTGGTTGATTCCATTTTCGTTTTTTTATTTTTTATTAATATTACTTTGTTTGAATTTATTTTATTTCGATTACTTTCATAATTTTTTGTCTTTATATTATTTATTTTTAATTACATTTTATTATAATTTTTTTGTTGCTTTATTTTATTTTATTTTTAAATTTTATTTTATTTTATGATATTTTATTTTATTTTATTTAAGTTTATTATATTTAATTTTTATTATTTTTTTATATTATTTATTTTATTTTAGTTCGTTTTATTTTTTTTAATTTAGATTATTTTTTTTTCCAAATATTTTTAGCCTTTATTTTTATCTCTAATACCGTTAATTCTCTCAATATTCGTGTTATTTAATTAACACAATTTTATTTATTTATCAATATAGCAGCAGTTATTGCGAAATACAGCATAGAAATATCTGCCGGTTTTTCGTAGCTTGCAGGTATTTGTTAGTTTGTTGACTGTTGGCTGCCAAAGTTCTCATTTCCTCTACAATTTGTTTCTTCCGATTTTCAGGTTATTTCTGTCACTTTGGCTCTCCTGTCAACGATAAATGATTTTTTCCTTCAAGATAAAATTTAAAAATGTTTGCTTTTGAGTAAGTACATATGTACATATCAGTACTTACACATGCATATATGCCAAGGTTGCGTATTAGAGATTTCCATTACCTTTAGTCACATACTTGCCCGTAAGGATAAATAAGGTATTTGCTTGGCGCTCTTGGAACATGTTGTGCTCAATACTCGAAACTTAGCTACTTGCCAGTACATATAAAATACAAGTATGCACATACATTAATAAACGTTATCCTTACGTAAATCTAGTAAAAGTAAAATCACTTTCGCATACTTACTCGTATACACACATGATTGTATATAGCATATCCGCTTATTAAACTCAATTACTTAACGTCGCTGGCACAACTGAAAACGAAACGTGAAACGGATTTGAAGTCATTTTTCAAAATTTATCCGGATTTCATTTAACGAAATATGTCTGTCAGCACATTTATATTGTAGTGAGTGAGTTAGTACTTGGCATGGTTTCGCTGAGTTGTTTTGCTTTGATACATATTTATTTATGTTTTTCATTTTAACTCAACTTTCTTTAGTTAAAATTAAGATTGTTGGAATTTTTGAAGGCTATTTGTGATTTTTTTAAGACATGCAAATTTCTATTTTAATCGGTTGATCTTGTGGGTTCTTCTAGCAACCATCAAAACGCGTAAGTAACATATGTGCAAAAAAATTTTACCGGAATGTATTTTGACATCTGTCAAACTTAGCTTTATTTTAGTTGAAAAGTAGGCATTTATAACAAGAACTTAACAACCGCACAATGCGTTAAGTTTCTGAAATCTACTACGAAAATTTTGATACAAACGTGGGCATGTTTCATACTTTAAGAGGAGATTATGGTGCACACAATCGTCCAACTACTCAAGCAATTGATAGAATTTTTAGGAAATTTAAATAGACTGGACCGGTTACAACTATTAAAAGAAACTGTCACTGTCTGTTCGGAGCGTGATTGTCTCATGATAACCGACTTTTTTTGACCTGTAATTGAAGAATACGATCTCTCGTCTTGGTGATGTTAATTGGCCACCGAGATCGTGCGATTTTATGCCTTTGAACTTTTTTGTGGGGCTACTCGAAAGACCGTGTTTATGAGGATAAACCTTTAACTCCTGAGCTCTTGAAAACCAATATTCATTAAGTTATGACTGAGATACTGCCCAATATGTGCCAAAAACTTTTTGAAGATTATGGATCGAAGTTGGCAATAATTCGCGAGACGGTCATTTGAATGATATAGTGTTTCACATATATTACCAAGACTTACACTTTATTGTAAAACAGGAATTTCATGAAAAAATTTATCAAATTTCATTTAAATTACGTTTATTATAGAGACCACAAAATGAATAATATTTTATCTTTACTTCATTAACCATATGAGAAGTTTATTTTTTAGAATATGTTTTTAAAATATTTCATGCAAAATGAATAATACCCAAAAGCATTCCTTTGATAAAGTTTTCTGAGTAATTATTAACTCACAAAGCCTTTCTCAAAGACATTTCCTCTCTGATTCCTCTTAAATATAATTTTTTTTAATTTAATTACTAATTTACGGAAGCATTTAAGAAGAAATAACCTTTCATTTATTTAAAAATATATATATATTTGCATAACTTTTGAACTCAAAGCAAGATTATAAAATAAATGCGTTTATTTTTAGCTTTAAGAGCACACTAATGAATGTTGATTGTGTACAACATTTTCAGTTTTTTTTGCTTTCGGCTGCGCCGCACCACTCTACAACTTTGCTTTAAGTTTAGTAAATAGGTCGAGACTTGAAAAATAAAATACAGGTAAGCTTTAAAAATTAAATATGAGCAAATTTCAACACAAGAATTGAGAACTGCAGAGAAATTTCAAGATATCAAGAAATCTCAATGGGTAAAAATAATTTTTGGAGCATCCAAAGTAAAGTGGATAAGAAAATGTTCGGTCACGAGGTAACGAGTAAAGTTTAAGAGGTTAATAGGATACTTATTATATGAGTGTATGTATATGTATTTATGATAGCGCATTGATGTCACTAGGTGTAGTAGGATATACATATATTTACATCTGTACATTTTATACGAATTTTCAGCATAAAATTACTTATGTTTGTGTACTGTATGCGTCTTCGCTCTGTATAAACATAGTACTCTTGAGCTTTCAATCTTTCGCAAGCAGGCGCCTTTTGCCTGCCAACGGGTAAATTGATAACGAGTCCATGCATTAATGTGTTGGCATATAATTTTTGCTTGATAATGTCACATACCCAGATTTGTGCGTATAGGTATATAGTGTGAGTAAGTACAGTGGAAAACAAATTTGAGTAGACGATTATTATATTTAAATATTTATAGGGGGTTTCATGGTAATTATTCGAATGTTCGCATTTAATTTGAATTTATATAAGGAAAATAAAAAAACTTTACCGTGAAAACCTTTTTTTTAGAAACTGAGATGTTCACATTCCTTGCTATTAGTCTACCGCATTAAGAAAAAATACTTTCTGTAAATGTTCACCTGACCACGATTCGGTTGAACAAATCTCCGCATGGTAGCGCGCACTGCTACTCACTCGGCTACATCTTTCGCCAGTGGTTTTCATATAGTAAAAAAATGTTTTTCTTTCTCACTGTACTCTCATATAAGGTAAATTCACATATTCCTTTGCTTTCGCTTTTTCCATGACTCATTTTTTGAGAATTAATGCTTTTACGATATGCTTATGTTGTTTGCTGACACATTAGTACGTTTCATACCTTACCATAGTGTACCTTTTATTTTATTTTTTCTCCAATTTCTTGACACCAACAACAACATCACTGCTCTCTACACTTCACCCGAATATTTTCCACTTATTCCACTTTAGTTGGAATAACAAAAACTTGACCCATATTTCCCGAGCAAAAGCACTCGACATGAATGCGGCGACGATGACGACGTCGACTACGACGCGTTGCTAATGCAGCTCAGACGACGTGGCTGTACATAACCACAAACATATGTACATATATGTGCGTGTACCTCAGTGGATAGTAGTGTAAAAGCTACAAGAGCGACCGGTGATGTTCGCTAAAAAAAAGTTTAGACGGTGAACAGTGGGTTTGAGTTGATAATCAGGAAGGATGAGGATAGTGTGAAAACACACTCACACATTTTACCATACACACACATGTGATAATTAAAATATCTCTCTCTGCCTTGCTGCCGATTATGATGCCTCTGATGGCTGCTTCAACAAGCGAAGTTTCTCATCTTAATGCGATCTCAGCAAGCGAAATTTGAACAGAGGAAAATTTCCAGTGGCAGTAACTTTGTATATACATATGTAAGTATTCTGATTATGTATATTGTGAATACATGAGATGTAGCAAGGAAATTAGATAGTTACAAGAAAGCTAAAAGCAAACAAAATTTAACTAAGCGCAAGGAAAACAACTCGAAAAAATAATAAGAAAATTATGTGTGGTAAAAATGAGAATGAAAAGCAAATCTAATAAGTGGCATAAATAGTTGGGGATGGAATGATTAAAAATTTGTGTATTATGTTTGTATATTTCATTAAGAATATTTATATAGAAGAAATGTGAAATGTTTTGTCTCCTATTAGAGCTTATAACATATTAATGAATTTGAAAATTTTGAATTTTTGTTTTAATATTTTTTTAGGTTGCTTCATATTTTGAAATAACGAAATTTATTTTTTAATTTTTTTTTTTTAACCCAACGATTACCCTCATTAATTTGTTAAATTTCTCAATTTCAAACTATTCAGCTACACATAATTTTTTAATGCTAAAAAGTGAGTCTGATAGGTCAAAGGGCTGGAATGAGAATTATGATTTTAATTCGCAATCGACGATTCATTCAGTTCATAATTTCTTTTGACTGACTTTAATAGTAGAGGTCTTAACTGCCTAGATACACGCAATTATACATTCAGGCAAGCGTCATCATATAACACTATAACAAAAGTATGTATATTAAATCGTAATACATATCGTACTATCGCTCATCGCATTTCAGTATCAGTTCAGGTCACATCTTAATACTTACGAGTATATAAATTTTCTTCACATCACATCACCTACCTATTATAATAATTCCACAAGATATGACATCACGTCACATCATAAGTAAAGTCACCTCCTACCGGGGGATTTTTATGAAAAACTTTCTATTTCTTATCAAAAGGTCAGTCGAAGGGGCTTACATTTCATGCCGTGTGGCTTCTGTATTTACTTTTAAGATAATTCAGCCTCATATGACATCACATCACATCACATCATAGAGGGCAAAGTACATACTAATTTCTCAAACCTTACTTAATAATCATCATTGCTATTTCTGACTTCGCAATGAATTAGAAGGCTTGACTTGTTTTCACATCATTGATAACAAATTCAACCCAATCATTATATGAGTAAAATAGTCACATACTTATCTTATGATATCAAAAACAACTATCAATATTCAATATTTTCTTCTTGGAAGATTTCACAACACTTCATTTTTTCTTCGCATTCTCATTTTTTGCATACATATCAGAGTAGTATATTTATATTAAAAATAGGTAACAAAAATAAAATTTGGAAAAAAACCCGAAAATATTTTCAACAAAGTCTCGATTCGAAAATTTTAATTTCGAATAATATTTTTCTTCAATTGAAATTTTAAAAAAAATTTTAAAACCTTTTTCGTAGAAGTTGTGAACGTGGCAAAAACCGAGAATTTCATAGAAGTAGTCCTATAAAATAAGTAATAAAATGGTTCATAGTAAACCGATTTAAGAAAATTTGGTAAAAGAAAGAAATGCATTGTACTATATCTACCTTACTCTGTTTTAAAAATTTTGATAAAAAAAATTTTTTTTTAAGAGTCTGTTTCTTTTAATCCAAAAATACGTTTCATATTCCCAAAGATTTTTTGACCAATGTTCAACAAAAAAATTAATTATGTTTAATTCAAATTTTTCGAGATAGAATCTGAAAAGGTCAAGAAGTTAGGAATGTTTAAATTGATCAAGTAGGTAAAAATGGAAAAAATCATATAGCAGTTTCCTTAAATTTTCTTTTCATTCACATTGAGTTATACCAAACGAAAGTCAATGTTCAATTGCCATCAGTTCATCGAATTACTGGCACACTTGACAAATAGCCGAAAATTTGCTATTGTCTAAAATTTTTAAAACAAAAATCTACTTATAAAAAAATTCATTAGTAATAGGCATAATTGTCACAATTTCAGATTTAATGTTTTGTAAGTTCTCATAATTTAATGAATACTCGGACTTAGTGCGCTGAAATGAAATTAAGTACACAAGGTGTAATTCGGCTTTCATGTCTTGGTGACTGCTTCACTTGGAAATTATGAAACCCGATATGAATTCATTCACTAAATTAGAAATTAGATCAGCTCATTTTTTTTTTATTAAAAATTAGATGTTATAAAAGATATGTATGAAAGTGTCCCGAATTCTGACCCGTATTACTGTAAAGTATTTGTTAATCAGCTCTGAACTAATTCACATATCTGAACGTGTTTTAGTCGCAGGGTTTTTATAAGTTTTAATTTTGATATTTCCTACCAACTATATAGGCAGAAGACTAATTAATTCGAGGTACTTTGCTATTAATTTAGGAGTCTTGACCGAAAATTATATGTAAGATTAAGATATTTACAGGCCCTTTGGGAAAAAATAAGTATTTCCAGCACTCTAAATCTACCTTGAGGAGGTTGGCATAAGCCATTACGTAAGTAATTTCTAACCATTGACTTGATTTGGATAGATAAACTGTTTTAAACATACTCAATTATACATTTTCTTCAATTTTTCGATACCAGTGCAATTTCAAATGCCCGTAATTTCTTGAACTTTTGAGATTAAATTTGACCCAATATATTAGCTTTCCAGATCTGTTGTTGATCTAGTTTGTGACATACTTTATAGGTTATCTTCGGGATATTCGATGTTTTTGCCACGTCCATAACTTTTAGGAAAAATTTTTTTATTGTTTTGGGTCGATTAGTTTAAGTATCAAATTAAGAAATAAAGCAAATTTCATTCAAATTGCAGACAATCGCACAGAAAATCTTCATTTATCTGATACGTATATATGAAATGGTCTCCTACACATTACAATCAAAATTGGATGTTCTAAAAAAATTGGCTTAAAGTCTTAAAATTGTGTAAAAGAAAAATTCAATTTCTAATGTGAAATATAAAAAGTAGAAAGATTTTTTAAATCTTTTTAAAATTCACAAAGTCAGAAATAAATAAATCTTAAGCACCCTCTTTTTTTTTTTAAATAGCATCAAACAACGTTTTCCACAATTCTTCCGATCTTTAATTATCAGGGTTAAATTATAAAACGCAGCAAAATTGTTTCACAAAAAAATGTATTATATTGCAAGATATATAAATGGTATTCTGTGCCTAAAATGCTGTTTTATGAAAATATACTATATTAAAAATCAACAATTACTAAATCACAATAGCAATGTCGAATAAAACAACCACTAATATAAAGAGCAGAACCAAGAACAAATGAAAGGTATAAAGAGAGCGCGATGAAGTAAAAAGAGAATTGTGCGCCAAAACGTTTTTGCAGAAGAGGAAATTCCTGAGTTCACATTGCTGTTGTACAGAGGAAAGCTTTTCAGTTGTTTAACGCAACTCCTGTACTGGCTGCGTGATAAATGCTGTCGAGCTGTTGCTGCTGCTACACTTTTGGTGCTTGCTGGCTAATGCTGTTTAGCCCCTGGATGCTGCTGTTGCTCCTTCTGGTAATATATACATCCACATGATTTTTTTTTCAACTATTTTCACTTTCGCTGTTCTCCCCGCTGATAGTATGCGGGGTTGTTTTAACCGTGGCTGCTAGGCTACGATGGGCCTTCTTTCGTCGTCAAAGAAGTGTGTGGGGACTATATCAAATTTTTCATTTTCTTTCTAAAACGTCAACATATTTGGCACTATGTATCGCGTCTACTGCCAAAATTTGTACATATGAAAATCAAAACTACTTTGGATTGATGCATACTTTATGCAGCACATTTTCGTAGAACATTCTCCGCATCTGCGAATAATATTTTGTGCCTTAAAACACACATTAATAATTACTAGGGTGATACCAAAGATAAACTAAGATATTACTTTTTTTCATTTTTTAGTAATTGGTAAAATTAAAAAAAATTTTGCTGAAAAATTGCTTCCACAATAATTAGATATACATACATAGGTAGTGTGTACTAAAGGTCTATGCAGTATTTAATACATATGTACATACATATATTTAATATATAGTTTATGTTGCGCACTTAAACTCATTTACCATCGAACTATAGGCTGAACAGATTTTTTATTTACTTTCGTAATGATTTCAGAAAAAAAGAGTAATAACTTTAGTAAAGCATTAAAACAATTAATTCTTTAATATCATTGAAACTTTTAATAAGCAAATCCTTAAAGAAATATTTCATTTGAGAATTTTAAAAAAGGAAAGCTAGCTATTTAAAAAAAAAAAGTTCAAGGATATCAATTTTTAAATTAAAAACTTTCGAAAATTTTTATTTTTCTCAATGCTACTAAACTATTTTTTCTATTTTGCTATCATTTTAATGTTATTGCCGATAGGTGTCACTGACTCGCCACAGGCAAAGAGGTTAATGGGTCTTTGGTATTTGTCGCACTCAAACGCGCTTGATGCAGTTTCACTCCATTTTTCACCCATACGTGCTTCAATTTCGCAGATTTTTTTTTTTTTTTTTTTGTGACAAACATTTGACCTACAAATTTTCTTAACAAACTTGGCACAACGTACTTGCAATAGAGCAAAACGGATTTCACTTAAAAAGTCTGCGTGTGTGCGCATATTCTGTCTAAATTTACTGTGTACTCAATAAACACAACCATATACAGAAGTATTTGCGAAATGTGTTTAATGCTGCGAAATAGTAAAACGACCGCGTGACGAAAGTAAAAGTTTATCCAGCTTTTGCCATTTTGCACGCAGCTACTCACATATAATTGTATGTATACAATACGCCGCCTTCGTTGTTGCTGTTGTACTCATTAAAATTTTTTACGCCTTGATCCAAATATCAACAGTGAAAAACAATTTTGGCTGGCCAAGCCAAAAAAATTTATATAGTCAAATCCAGATACATATCTTATGTATATTAACATTGCCAATTATAAATACGCGTATTTGTGCGTGTGCTTGTTTTGCATTTATCGAATGTTGCATATAGAAATGTCTGCGTTATTGTTGTTATTGCGGTACATACATACATCGGTTAATTTTAGCACGGAGACTGTGTGTAGATTAATGGAAGCCATTTTGTTCGAATATGACTCATTAAGTTATTTCCAGTTCCTCTTAAACGGCGATGTTGACAGCGATAGCGACGGCACTTAAAACTTTTACTTAAAACCTTACTGATCTGTTGTTTGACAGTTTTAAACTCAAATTGGTTGCGATATTAACTCTTTTGCTCTTTCAAAATAGCACTAATGAAGCTTTTTTAATGAAGTTAAAGTAGCTTTCTTAATGAAGTTAAAGGAAGCCAGTTTTTTATTTGTCATAAATAACTGTCAAAGCTGTTTTTGTATGCATTTGGGCTGCTTTGCAGCTAAAACAAATTCTACAGATTTTCTTATTGCTTTTCCGGAAAACAAAATTGTCTGATATTCTCTTTGGCCATTTCGAAGTTTTTTACCTGTCAGGAACATATTAAATTTAAAGAATTTAAAGAATTGCAGAACACGATTTCGATGATTTTCAGGGTCAATATTAACTAACGTCTGCAGAATATCTAATTTTACGCTCGTAGATGCTTCTTCAACCGAACCTCACATCTGAATAAATCGGTGTATAGGAGCTTTAGTTATATATGCACGATTTCGATTGATTTTAAGAACCGAAGTGCAATACATTATCTGGTACTTTTTCGACGAATTTATGTCCTAAAATTTCAGTCCTGAAGATTCGATTGTATATATACTATAGTATTCATTGTTGTTTTTGTTGTTTTAACTGTAGGAAAATTCCCTAAATCGGTCTTCGAGGAATATTGCGGGAGTGACAGTCCTTGGCGGGATAAAAATCCGGGTCGTTCAGGTATAAAAACCCTAGTGCCGCGGGAACTATTGGATTTTAGTCGACTTTTACGACTGGCATGCTATAGCGGTCCGATCTGGCCGGTTCACAAAAGCAATCGTTTAAATATATTAGTGCATCTGCCTACCAAGTTTGGTTGAAATATCTCAATTGAGGGATTAGTTTGCGTTCAAACAGACGGACAGACAGAGAGACATGGTTAAATCAACTCAGCTCTTCATTATGATACGATCGGTTTAATTTTAATGGGATTATCTCTTATTTCGAATTGTGCATATAGTATGACAACCTAACCTTTTTCTGAATATAGAATAAGAATATATTTTCTAAAATACATTTGCAATGATGTATACACAGTAAAGCATATTTGAAATTAGCATTAGGTTATTTGTCTGCAAATATCTAAAATACCGCATATTTTCTGAAATCCCTGAAGGTTTTCTGAAAAATTGCTTGAAAAGATGTTTTATAAAGTAATGAATCAAATATTTTTGAATAATTGCTGAAATCAAAATAAAACATAAAAAATACGTTCAGAAATAGTAATCGAAACTAGCCGCAAATTCAATTTAAAAACAGAAAGCTCAATATTTATAAACCAAACATTATAATTTGTCTAAATTATGACGACAAATACACAACTTTTACATTAATATCAAATTTTAACAAAAGAATTTTTACTTGTTAAAAATTAGAAAATTTTTTGATTACACTAAAATATTTTGGCCACAAATGTTTCTGAAATTATTTTCAAATAAATTGTACATATACATTGTGCGAATGACATTAGAAATTAGTTCAATTAACTACACAGAACTAAAATCAACTTACATACCAACAACTACTGTTTCATTTGGCACAATTCATTAATGCGATGTAATATAATTTAGCCAACATAGCCCATTCAGATAAGTTTTCAGTCGCCAATGTGTAAATATTTGGTAGTTACCTGTAATGAAAAAAGATTTGGTGTCAATTTATTAGTATATATTAGTATGTATGTTTGTAGTATTTTTATTGAATATAATTATTTTTGGATATTAAATGTAAACTCATTATTTTTATTTATATGTATATATATTTGGGGTAATTAATTTGCTTCATTGTGGTTTAGAAACTGCCATAATATAATTTATTGGAATTTTAGTGGTAATTATTTAGTTTGTGATAAATAAAAATGTGAAAACCAAATTAATTTAATGCATTTTAACAAAAATATAAGAAACATTTAACTATAACATGTGTAAGCCATATTTTTTACAAGGGTAATACTCAAGAATCTAAAAACATTTAAAAACTCTCGTAAAATTGAATGCTTTCAGTTACTTCGACAGTTAAGAAAAAGTACTAAGATATTATTGAGTTAAAACTAATAGAATAGGGCTTTCCATTAAGAGTGATATTTGCGAAATACAATCGATACAATTAAGTTCTGAATATAACATCATTCAAATGCCCTCCACGACTTCTTTTGTAGGAACGAATTCGATGAACCCAATTTTTGAGCACTTTTTCCAATAAATCAAATCATATGTCATGAATATCACGCTCAATATTGACTTTTAAAGCTTGAAGAGAGTCTGGTTTATTGCTAAAGACCAATAACTTCAAATAACCCCACAAGAAGTAGTCTAATGGTGTTAAATCACAACTTCGTGGAGGCCATTCAATGTCACAATTTCTTGAAATAATCGAATCTCCAAATCTTTCTCGCAATAATTCGGTTGTTGCACGTGCTGTTTGACACGAAGCCCCATCTTGTTGGAACCAGATGTTATTAAGATCAACTTCTTACAATTGTGGCCATAATAAGTTGTTTATCACCGATCTATACCATATCTCCATTGACAGTAACAGTGCTACCAGCTTCATTTCGAATAAGTACGGACCGATGATTCCACCAGACCAAAAACCACACAAAACTGTCAATTTAGGTGAATGCAATGGTTGCTCATGAATAACTTGTGGATATTCTTCGCAGCAGAATCGACAGTTTTACTTATTTACCGCACCACTCAGATGAAAGTGAGTGAAAGAGAGAAGATGATTTTCTAAAAAAAATTGTTATCGTTTTCCTGTTATTCCAAAGCAAAATCAGCAAAGTTGTTCTTGCATATGTTGAAATTGTAAACATTACTGAATATAATGGAAAAAAAGATACAATTAAAACTGCCCAAAACGACACTTAGAAATTATATCATCCCTATTGGAAACCCCTTTATTAAGATTAAATAAGTTAGATATTTTTTATTTTATTTATTATAATTAATTATAAAATATAAAATCTTATAATTAAGATTAACAAGAGCATTAGCTGCCAGGGCTTTCAGCTCTATTCGTTTATAGAAAATCTAGATTAGATGAGATAGATTACAGGTTTTTATAAATGTTTCAATTAAAGTTATGTTTTGTAATGAAGGTTCTTTTAAGAAATTAGTAGGAGTTGACTGTTGAAATACTTTTATGCGTTGGTTATTTAGTCCAGGGCAGCTGTTTAGAAGGTGATCGATCGAAGATGCGCCATTGCAATATTGGCATGTGGGTGTTGTGGTACCGCATAGCAGGTGTTCATGGGTGAGTTTGGTGTGTCCTAGGCGTAGGCGGACAAAAGTTTGAATTTGTTTGCGTGAGCAAGATGGTGGATAGGAGGCCTTAGAGCCATCGATGTTTATACCGCTGTAGCGGTGGTTATACGAAAGCCATTCCATGGTTTTTTGTTGCAGCAGTTGTTTTTTTATAAGCCTATGCAGGTCGCTGTTTTCAGCGGTGTAGAATACTTGCAAAGGGTGCTTATAGGCAGTAGAAGCCGCTGTGTCTGCATATTCATTTCCATTAATTCCCGAGTGGCCGGGGACCCACATAATTTTTATTTTATTGGGGTTTTGGATAAGGTTGTTTCGTATTGCTGTTATGAGCTCGCTGTTGTTGTAAAGATTGAGTACTGCGTCAATTGTGGATCTGCTATCAGAGCAGATTATAAACTTTCCTCTATTTGCTTTGGCGAAGTCTGTAGCAGCCTTAATGGCTAAAGCTTCGGCAGTAAACACTGAACAGTATGGAAATAATAAGCCGGTTTTTAAAGTTGCACCGTCACTATGAACTACAGCGAATCCGGTATGAGTATTATTTTTGGAGCCATCGGTGTATAAGAAGTTCCAATTTTTTTCTTTGTATTTGGTTGTGGATTCTTCGAAAAGTTTCCTAAAGGTCGAGGTGTTAGTTGTGCTTTTTGAATATGTTTGCAGGTCAAAAATAAACGAATTTGGCTTAAGCATCCATGGTGGTTCGAAGCTGCGTTTTGGGCGGTAGGGTTTTACATTCAGTTCAATGAGTTTTGCGAAGTCTATGCATCGTTGAATTGTAGATTTGAATTTTTTTGGTCGGATTTGTTTCATGGTGTTCGATATATCTTTGAAAAGGATATCATTGTTGTTGCATATGAGTTTTGGTATAAGTTGATATGTTGTAGCTTTAACACGATCCGGGATTGATGGCAAGCCAGCTTCGGCTAAATAATTTTTTGTGGCAGATGTGGGATATGCGCCTATGCTTCTGCGGACTGCAGCGTGGTAAGGTGCATTCAACTGTTGAATGTTGGTTTTGGCACACCATCCGAAGATTGGTAGCCCATAATCTATTTTTGACAAAATAAGAGTTCTAGTGATATAAGCTAAAGTTGAAGTATGTATTAAGCAGTGTTTTGACGATAAGTATTTAATTATATTAACCCTGGCAGCAAGATTTTTCTTAAATCTAAACAATGTTGCTTAAACGTAAGCTTAGAATCAAAGATAATACCAAGAATTTTTAAATATTTAACATTTTCAATTTCTATGTTATTATAACTTAGACTAAATTGTGAGCAGTTTCTTTTTTTACAAACATGAAGGATTTTACATTTTTCTATTGCTAAATTTGCACCCGACTTTTTACCCCATTCTTTAATGTTGTCTAGGATGTTAGAAAATACATTTTTTAATTGGGAATTGTTATTCATTTTGGAAAATATTATGGCATCGTCAGCATAGATTGAATGTTCTATTTTATTGTACTTAAGTATAATCTTACTGAGCTGATCGAATGCGGTTACAAACAGAACAACTGATAAAGGTGATCCTTGGGGAATCCCATTACTTAAGGACAGACGATTTGACAGACTATTATTAACTCTAACCTGGAATTGGCGGTTTGTCAGAAAAGCTTTAACAAAGTTAAAGATTTTAGGACCTATTCCCCAATCGACAAGTTGCTGTAAAACAATATGCACTCCGATGCGATCAAAGGCTTTTTCAAAATCTGTAGCTAAAATTGTTACATGATTTTTATTTGAAAGAGCAGATGATACGTAATGTTCAAGGTGCAACAGAACGTCTATTGTACTTTGGTGTCTTTTAAAGGCAACTTGGTTAGGGCTAATCAGATTGTTTCTTGTTATATACCACATGATTCTTCTAGCTATAATTTTCTCGAAAGTTTTGCCTATGCAAGATAGTAATGAAATCGGACGGTATCCACTAGCTTCGGACGGACATTTGTTGGTTTTAGGTATGGGAACTACTTCTGCAGTTCTCCAATTTTGGGGATAAATGCCTGTGTCAAAAATATGGTTATATAAGTTAATCAGTCTTTTTTTAATATTTGAGGATATATTTTTGATCATGGGGTAGGATACTCGATCATACCCCGGAGTTTTACCTTTGGTTTTTTGAAGAACGTTTTCAAACTCTACCATCGATATTTTATCTTCAATTTTTTTCGCAGATGCTGATATGAATTCAAAAGTAATATCTGATTGAAGGACGAAATTTTTGCTTGAAACGAATTCTTGGTGAAAATTGCTGTCGTTAGAGTAATGTGACCAATTCAAGGCAAAGTAGTTTGCAATATCTGCGGAGCGTGTTAAAATAATGGAGGGAGAGTTCAGGGATCGAATTTGAGGTGAGATTTTTCTTCCGCTTAACATATTGATATCTGCCCAGATCTTTTTGATGCTGCTGTTGGGGTTAATTTGGGCCGTAATTTTTTCTAAGCTTTTTGCTTTAGCGGCTTTCACAGCAATTTTGAAATGCGATTTAGCTTTTTTGTATAAAATTAAGTTTTCGTTCGTTCTATAACGCTTAAATATGTGCCAGTATCTTTGTTTTTCATTTCTTAGGAATGAAAGTTGCGAATTCCACCACGGTATTGCAGCTCTTGTTAAAACCGTTTTTGTTTGTGGTATTGAGACGTTTGCTTCCTGATTAATATTTTTTGATATTACAAACGTGTTGCTAATTTTTTCACCACTATTTCTAAATTTATTCCAATTAGCTATATCTGTTTTAAATTTTCGTTTGGTTTTAATTTTTTCAAAATGTAATCCTGAGCTCACTTTAGTTACCACTGGGAAATGATCACTTCCATGCAGATGCTCAAGACAGCTCCATGAACATTTGGGTGTAAGTTCAGGAGAGCACATAGTTAAATCGATATGCGTGAAACTTCTATGTGTGGAGAAATGAGTGGGTGACCCGTCATTTAGTATCACGAGATTTTCATATAGAACTACGTCTTCGATGATTATACCTCTAGCATTATTTTCGGTTGAACCCCATAGAATATTCCAAGCATTAAAATCTCCGGTTATAATGTACGGGGGGCGGGCTTGATGGAGTGCGGAAATTATTTCGTGCGATGTAAATGTTTGTTGTGGCGGTACATAGAAGTTAATAATAGTGCAGAGGAAGCCCAAATTAACTACAACCGCGATCAATGAAATCGTCGAATTAATTGGAATATGTTTGTGGGGTATATGTTTTTTGATCAAAATACCAACACCTTGCCTGGGTGTTGTATTACTTGGCAAATTTTCGAAATATCCTACAAACTCATTGTGAGTTATTACATTATTTGCTTGGAATGGCAGGTGTGTTTCT
Organism: Neoceratitis asiatica; assembly: GCA_030068015.2. Lineage (NCBI taxonomy): Eukaryota > Metazoa > Arthropoda > Insecta > Diptera > Tephritidae > Neoceratitis > Neoceratitis asiatica. The sequence continues at coordinate 77,011,638 of CM061524.1, forward strand.
TGGAGAGTAATTATATCAGGGTCAAAGTCCCTAATTAAAAGTTTTAGTTCCTGGTAATTATTGTAATAGCCATTTATGTTCCATTGTAATAATTTAATAGTCATCGTGGGCAGATAGATTAAAACAGGTGGTATGTGTGAAAAGCTACAAGGGATCTATGACTTTTTAAAAGTCATCTTCACTCATAGCTAAATTCGTGTCAGTTGAAAATCTTTTGTACATTTGAGGATCGTCATTACTTGATATTGATATATTATCAAATTCTTTATTCGAGACAGAGTTTTTTGATGAAGTTTCATGAGAAAAGTCAGTTTGCGTTTTGTTGTAATTTATGGTAATACTATTTTTTTGTGTGGATTCTATTTTGGAGAGAGTGAGTGAGTGTTTGTTATCTATTTTATGAACATATGTTGGTTCAGGAGAGGGGTTTTTCAGATTGTTGCTAATGTCTTGTTGGGCTATTGTAGAGTTGTTGGGATAAGTGGATTTTGTTATGACGGAGTTGTTGGCTTGTGAGGCTATTGTTGAGTAGGTAGAATTTGCTATGTTTGTTGTTGGTTGGGTTCTGTGGATTTGTTTAGCTTCGCGCATTGAACATTTGTTTTTTATTTTTATTTGTAATATTTCTTTTTGTTGTATGAATTTCCTGCATTCATTTGAGGAAGCGGGGTGTTCTTCGCCGCAGTTTGCGCAAAGTACACGGGTACATTCGGTGGGGTCGTGGGGGGGAAGATTACATATCGCGCAGGTCGGACTGTTTTGGCATCGTTTGGCGGTGTGGCCGAGTAGCTGACAAATTTTGCAGCGCATGGGGTTGGGTATATATTCTCTAACTTTTACTGAATACCACGAAATATCAATTTTTTCAGGTAGATGGTACAAATCAAAAGATAGAAGAACTACTCCACTGGGTTGGGATTTACCGTCAACAACTTTAGTGAATTTATAAATATCAACTATACCTTGCGAAGCCAAATTATCAATAATTTCTTCTTTTGGCAGATTTTTCAAGCATGGTGCATAAACGGTACCTTTGGTAAAGTTGAGTGTGGGATGAAGAGAGCATTTGATAGGACAGATGCCTATAAGTTCTTTTGCTGACAGAAACTTTTTGGCAACTGTTAAATCTTTAACAAAAAGCAACAAATTTCCATCTCTTAACTCTGAAATCGAAATTATTTCTTTACAAATTAGATGAAGAGCTTTTTGTATTGCGAAGCAAGAATAAGTAGTCAAAGGTTTTTCTTGATTTGTTGACGCGACGACGATATATTTTGGGTTTGGTAATTGGATAGTTGGAAGTCCGGGGAAGTCACTAATTATTTTTTGGCTGTCTTGTTTCTTTTTTTTTTTTCTTAGTGGGCCGTTTGCTAAAATAGCAAAACGGTTGTGCCCTACAAGAGGGGGCCCTGGGGCCATAGTTGTTCACTCACGAATATCACCAGCGATAATCGAATAACGGAACCGAGAAAGAAATAAAAAAAAAACAATGAAATGCTTTAACTTAAGCTCGTGAGACTAAATGAGTGTCGATAGACAAAAAAAGCGCAAAGGCCACGAAATAAATACTCAACGAAAGAAGTAAGTCCGCACACCACGAGTGCTAATCGGCTACTGATAAGTTAGATAAAATTTGATGGTCTCTTATGATTTCTATAGCTCGAAGATCTAACAATTTAGCTTGAAAAAATCTGTTGAGAAGGATAAATATATTAAAATCATGTTTTATTTATACTAATAAATAAATTTTAACATGGAGAAGTTTCTAAAATCGACAAATTTTTTTCAAATATTTCTAAAACAAATTTTGTTTTTATCTCAAATCTAATGACTTTGATCCCATTTTTAAAAACTGCGACTATTATATCTCAAAAAGTGCATAAAAAGGTGTCAAAGTCTAAAAAGGATTTTTCTGTTCGTCTCATATCCATATATTAGTAAAAATTACTTCTCTATTAAATAATAAGACCACCACTATGTATGATTAACAAACAAGAAATAGATAAAAATTGCGTTTATTGTTAGATACTATTTCCACCTGTATTTATTTGTAACATATGTTAGACGCGACCTAATTACTAATTTACAGTTAACATTGATTGCGGAAAATGTGGAAAAACTTCAACGAGCTAACTTGTCAGACTACCAACAGCGTCAGTACACTGTTGAATGTCTCAAGCAGTGTTACCGTAATTATAAAAAAAAAATTATTAAACGAAATTTATATTAAAATTTTTTTTTCATGTTTAACATAAAATCATCAAAATCTCTAATTTATCAAAGTTTTTAATTATTTTTTTCTCCTACTCGTTTGATTATTTAGAGCTTTCTTTCAGACACCCTAAAACATTTGATACGTTGCTAATTGCGTTTTTTGAAGTTTTAATTTGGAAACAGATATTTAACTGAACTATGTAAAAATTTGAGAGATGGAATCATATTACTGCAACCTAGCAATAATAGACCTGTTATGTTCAATTTTAAGAATATGAAAATCTGGTTTTCCCTACACTAAAGTCGAGTTCACTGTTGCAGAAGAAAGTCTTTCATTGCAAATCAGCGTGAGAACGGCAACACTGTCTGTTAGCAGAAAAACATATGTGAAGTGTTGACTGCAACTAAGTTGTGGTGGCACAGTGCCAATAAAAATCAGTTGGCGGCATTGTAGCTAAAATTCGCATAGGTACGAAAAGCAGAAGAAAAAAGAAACAATAAAAACTGAAAAATAAAGCTAATGAAACAATCATACTGCTGCTGTTCAGCTGTTTTTCTCAATGCACGGTGACTGCTGTTCACCCACAAAACAAACAAAAGGATTAAATGGTAATAACAATAGCCAATTTATTGCAACGCCCTGTGTTGCGTGAAAAATTTATTAAATATACATAGTTTCAAATAAAGTTATATAAAAGCCGGTTTATACTGTAATGTCGTTCATATTTTATATATGTAAATATTTGCCAGCAACACACGCGCACGACTTAAAAGGTGTGGTCATCGCCCTCGGCAATGGTCAACCTGTGAAATCCGCATAATTACAACAATTACTCACATACACATTTCAACGCATTCACAGTATGTTAACCCATGCGTAAATTATTATGCGCCTAAAAGTGAGCAAATAAATTTGTAGCTCAATAAAATTTGAAGCAAACTTACCAACGCACTCTTGGACACTAATTATATGCGACTGTCAGCGAATATTTTCGATATGCAAATATTATACATACATACATATTGAGTTGTAGCAATGACATGGGCGCTCAACTATAAATAATGCCAAAAGTCAACAATAGGCACGTGGAAAACTTTTTTGTTTAGAAAATGTATAACATAGTTCTGCCAATTTTCACAATACGTTTAAGAATAATAAAAACGGGGGAACGAAAAAAGCTTGAGTGTTAGGAATATTTTTTTTTTAAACTTGTGCAATCAATTATTAATGTTATAAATATTATATGTGTGAAATTTAAAAAAGTTTAATATTCGTTTTCATGTTAATTTAGAGGTAACTCCAATTAAGTATCTTAAATATCTTGGATTTTTTCACTAGTTATTTCTAATATTTAAATTACACAAATTTCAAAAAGCCAAGCAGTTAGCAGTTGGTATCACTATATGGAAGGCCAGGGATTCAGCCCTGGTCCGACAAACATTCAAAACTATAGAAAAATAATTGAAATAACCTTGCAAACAGCGGTCGTCCCTCGGCAGAGAATAGCAAGCCTTCCGAGTGTATTTCTGAAAGGAAATATAAACTCCTTAAAAAAATCCATCGGCGTTTCGCAGGCGGCTTAGAATAAACTACACCTCCTCTATTTTTTCGAGAAAACATCAAGACGCGCATTCCAAATTGGAGTAGAAGCTTGATCGAATATCGCTTAAGCGTTTATAAAATCTAATTCAATTAAAACCATGCGTGACGATAATAGCTTTTACAAAAATTTAACATAAAATTAAACATTTTCTCTTATTTTAAAATCAGAGTAGTAAATGCGAGCAGACGCTGCTCCAATTTGCTGACTGGGTTGTTAAAAAAATGTATAATAATGCAACAAATAATAATACATATACTTCCACTGTGGGGAAAATTTTCCGAATATGCACATTATTTTGGTAATTTTCTACACTTGCCTGGCAGGATAACTTTTACAAAGAATATGTTGCAATTTCCCTAGCATTAAAAATCTATTCGCTTCTGTTAATGCATGCAATTTCTTTGACTTCTTGACTTTCTCTAACTTCATATGCATCTCTCAGTATCGGCTTTGCATTTTGAACAACTTCTTTATAATGCTCTAGCAAAATATGCACAAATTTCAAATAGCTTTTATTTAAACTGTTATGTTCACACACACTCTTTCTTTCTTTATTGCAGAGAAGCTTAAGAATATGAACATTTGTGACTACAACTTGGCTGAAAACTGATAAGACGAAAGGAAAACGCAGGCAGATGTAAATAGTGCTTTAGTACATACAAACATATAAGCACATATGTTGTCAAGTATACGAATGCAGAGCGCAAAGTACTCCCATAATACCCTCATTTACAAGCAAAATCATTCGAATAATAAGTTCGTTTGCACCAAGGGCAAAGCTATAGAAAATTACAAAAATATTCGATTACATAAAAGGGCTTGGATATTCAAATGTAGGCGCCAAAAGCATATCCGGCATTTCCAAAACATGCTTATTAAATCCCAACTGTAACCGCTAGTACTTTTCCTAGCTTATTTCCTGTGAAAGCGCCTTTTCTCCTTCTGATGCAGCGCTCGTAATTAAAAAAAAAAATATTTTTTTTTAAACAAATAAAGTAACCAACTAAAGCAGCTAGTAATAGGATTAAAAGCAAGCGCTGATATTAGCTGCAGGAAAAACCAACAACAGATAAATCTCAATACTTCTCATGAACAAGAGCACATGCAACCAAGGCAAGAGCTTACACATGAGATGCAAAGGAAAGCATAAAAAACCCATATATATATTCTCAAAACTAATATGACCAGTTACACTTGGCTGCACTCGAATGCATTTTCCGGCATAGTGCCAAAAATGCTTGCACTCCAGCAGCTCATATGCAGACGACATATATATATTACATACATATATATATATATATATATATATATATATATATATATATATATATATGGTATGTTAGAGTACATGTACTCATCGCCGTCGCATTATGGTCACTCATATCCGTCGCCACGAACGCCGCTTTTGTGGTCAGACGCATCATACTCAGGCAAACATGCATAGAGTTTTCTCATATCTCATGCATTTATATGAGCAAGAGTAGCTGTTTGTGAAATTTTTACGCTGACCGCCTTTCAAAGGATTAGTGCGCTTGTGGCTCAGAACGCTAATGTACGCTTTTAAGGATGTGTTTGTGGCAGATTAAAATTCGTGTTTGAGTTATTTTTTTTTATATTTAATTTCTGGGCATGGACTTGCATGCAGAAGCGCTTACTGTTTTTATTATTTAAAATTAAGTTTAAATTTCTTTCGCAATTTCTTGTTAAGTGTGACTCTAAACCCATCATGAGAATGTTGGCATAGACGAATAAGCAAGCAATTTATATTTCTTAAATTTTTACATTCCAGTGCAACTTCAAATACCGGTAATTTCTTGTCATCTGCGAGACTCCATATCAATCATTTTAAAGGGACTTTATTTCTTTACTCTTTCAATGTTGCTTAGCCAAAACAAGATTTGGGAAATAAAAACGTATTTATTTTTAATATATTTGTTCAAAAACTTTGAATTATTAACGTTGCAGTGATACAAAATTTTTTAAGTGTTTAACCAATAACTTTTATAAGGAGCATTTATTTGAAGTTAGAAATAAACTTAGAAGGGTACTTACTGTTAGAACTAGATGATCGTAAGTTATTCGTTAGCCGAATTCAGACAGTATATTTAATCTCTCATAAGAATCATAAAATATGACATATTAGGAAAGTATAGCGAAATTGATACTAGATGCACTAAAATGATGAACTTAAAAGGTAATAATTAAGCAGTAATTAATTTTAAACATTTATGTGTATATACATACAAATATCTATGTCCTTTTTGGAAATAAATAAAATAATATTTTTATTTCAAAGATCTCCTAAATAAATTAAAGGATGAGCCGATTTTTAAAACAAGAAGAAAAGGCTGTATTCGGTAATGCCAAAATCTTTATGCCTTTCATGAATATATCACGTTTATTGCAAATTGCAAAATTCTATTTTAATAATTTTCAGTCTCAGTATAAACTTGAATTTACGTCTGCAGAGTATCAAATTTCTCGCTTCTAGATGCTTTTTTAACTGATTTTTTACTTAAAACTCCAGATCTGAACAAATCGGTTTTAGGGGGGATGTATGACATAGCATTCCGATCTCAATGATTCTTACTACCAATATGCAATTTATAATATTTGTGGATAATATCAAATTTCATGCTCCCAAATGCTTTTTTGAGTTTTGACCAAAACCTCAATCTGAAAATATTGGTATATGGAAAATATATGTCATATTCGATGATTTTTAGATCCAATATGCAATTCATTATTTATGTATAGTATTAAAAATTCCACGGTCTTAGGTACGTCTTGACGGATTTATGAAAATCGGAAAAATCGGTCGCATATATGCTATAGTGGTCCGATCTGGCCGGTTGCGACAAATGATAGTTTAAACGCAAAGGTGCATCTTCCTACCAAGTTTGGTTGAAATATCTGAAAAATTGAGGAACTAGCTTGCGTTCAAACAGACAGACGGACAGACGGACAGATAGACAGAGAGACGGATTTCGGTGGGTCTTATATACTTCGAACCAAAGTTATAAATGAAAGGTATAAAAAACGAAATTTCATAGCTTCAACCTGTATTAACTCATCGCTGATCTAAAAATAAATGTCAAAGCTAATAATTGTTGCTTGTAGGTAACATTTTTGTTAGAAAAAATAGTTATGAAAATTACAGTTTCAACCTTTATTTTTACTTTTCCATATAAACAATAATACAATAAATATTATGCTTGAAAATATAAAAAAAAAAGTTTTAAAAATATTTCGCAGTCTCAAATTGTATCCTAATCAAGGAAATATATTTTTTAACTATAAAAAATGAAAACTAAAGCGGAAATGGTCCATAACAGACTCTGTCGATACCATTTCTCGAAGTTCATGATAATATCAATACTTTAAGTTATAAAATTTATTTATAATAGATATTTTTGATAATACATTTTCTTTCGCGCATTATTTTTATTTTTTTATTCTAAATTTTCATAAACATTTTGTTTCATTTTGTGAGTTTTTGCAAACAAATTTTAGACTGCATTTCCCAAAGCCGAACTCGACTAGCATTTATGCATATTCTTGTATAACTTTTGCATTACTTATTATTTTTCAACGAGTTCATAAATAAACAAATTTACACATGCAATCATTTATCATTTTAAAAAAATATATATATTCTGAGTATTGTAAAAAAAATATGTGTAAAAAAATATGGCAATCATATAAAGTGCACAAAGTTTCAATACTGCTTGCAAAATATTTTGCAACATAATTCATAAGTAACCAGCCACTCATATCCATAAATGTATGTACATGTTGATATGTATAAATATTTTTGAATAAAAAATACTGGAGAGGTCATAAATATTGCATATCAAATTGCGTCCGGAAATGAAGTGTAGACATACGCATATACATATGGGAAATATATATAAGAGTATACGGTTATATGCAAGTAGTATAAAGAATGTTATAACTTAGACACAAATATAAATCAATAATTTATGCAAGACAGGAAAGCAAGTAGAAAATTGTAAGTTATAAAAATGGCGTACACTCGGCAAATAATAAGAGAGGATTATAAATTTTTTACGTATTTTCTACTGAACCATTGTAAATATATCAAAGATTTTATATCCTTCCTACCATATAAACAAGTATGTATACATTATAGTATCCGTGTGCAGGACAGTGTATAACAATACAAAAGTATATTAAATATTAACCACCAGTTGCATGAATGACGGTGGCGGCGCCGCTGCTTGTGGTAAATGTTGCATGCTCGACTGCACGAATGAGGGTGTTACTGTGCCAGCTTAGTGTGTCTGAAAATGTGCAACAAAGAGTGGCAAGCTTGGTCAAAATGGAACGAAAAGAAATTTTTATTTAAAAAAACAACAAATGCTTTGGGGAGAGTTAAAATTAAAGGGGTTGAAAAATTGTATAGAAAATACGGAATAGAAGCATTTCTGCCCTTTGCTTTGCAGCAGTGACATATATTTACACACACATATCTCCACAAACTAAACAGATGTGCCTGCATTCCATGCAACTTCCATTCGAGATACTTACACTCCACTTTTTATTCGTAGTAATAATTGAAATGCATGTAGATGTCACGCTAAATCTATCCTTAGCCACAAAGTGAGAAATCCTTTCTTTTCTTTCAACCAAATAATTTAATATATTTTTATATACTTTAAACACTTTCAAGTATTTTACAGAACCTGAAACCTTACCTACTTATTTACTTACATTTTTGTGTTTGTTTGTTGTACTTGAGCTACTTGAGCTGTACCTTCCTTTTAAATTTTCGCATTTAAATTTTAATGTCTCAAGTTACTTAAATCGTATCAGTACTTAGATATTCAGTGAAAAAAATAGTCACGGCAGCAAATAGAAACTCTCTCTGAGATTATGTTTAAAGCCATTCTGAAAAGTAACATTTAAATTGCTAAGGCAAAGTCAAAGCTTTACATAAATCACGAGAGAATTTCTTAATGAAAAGAAAATTTTTAATATTAATACTTGCACTACATTTTAACTGTAAAATTTGATTTGGTTACGTATACGCACTGTCTTATAAAACTTTTAGCTTACCATAACGAGCCGCACTGAGAAGACATAATTTTCAAACGCAAATACCCTGTGAAGTAATCATAACACAGAAGAGAATTGTTGATTAATTTTGGAGTTTATTTTAATTCTTACCCACTTCTTACACACATCAAGAGGCAATCTCACCAAAAATCGTAAATAAGTTCCTAAAACTTATGATTGAGCATACCCGAAATGGAAAATATTTCATTAAGTTGATATATATGATCACCTGGGTATGAAAAGCTAAAAGAAGACGAATGATAGGAATATTTACTGAAGTTGGAATATGGTTTTATCACTTGGAGCCCGAATCGAAACTAGAATCTATGCTATTGGCACTTTTTTCATGATCATGATAAAATATAACTCGAATAATATGAAAAAGATATGTATCATCTTAGCCAGAGAAAAAACCTCAACTACATTGGTAGATTAAGAAGATTTTCTAGCAAAAAGTTAGGGAAAATGTACTGTTGCATTTCACTTGCAATATTTTCTTTCTACCAGCTCTTAAACTTTCATTGTAGGAGTTTTTATTTAAACATACTTACGTCAGTACATGAAGGAAAAATTAGCATAAATTTTAACATACATATTTCTTATTATTTTATAAAAAACAAGAACAAAAAACTTTGTAATTTTTCGGTATGAAATCTATGCGCAAGTGGCTCACTGAAATTTTCCTGGAATTTCGTATTAAAAGTTCGAAAACTGTACACCTGTGGGCTTGTAACTATAATAAATTTCTATATTATAGTTTGTATACCTACACTTTATGCATGCAAGCGTCTATGTAAAAAATCTGCTACAAACCTAAAATAACGGACTAATAAAATTACAGGAAAACACAAGTGCACTACAAAAATATGCAGTAAAAGTCTACTTTCAGCCAAAAATATTGCCAGTAATTTTTGGCTTTTTGTTTTCTTTTTCTTTTTCTTCACTTCTTGTTGTTTTTGTTTAAAACAATGTGGTCGATATTTCAACGCACTTGCAATACTTTTGCACCAAGCAAAGTTAGTCACTCACTTTCCACCATCTCTATAAGCTGCGCCGCTGCAGCCACCACTACTTATTACTCCACCTTTCCTATGCCGCTGCCGCCGTCTATTGTGCATACTAATTTTTTCTTCTCTGGAAAAAACGCCGGAGAAAGAAACTCGAAGAGGCAACATTACTCGGCAGCGCTCAGTGCTATGATATCATGATTTTGTTGCTGTAATTGTTTTTGTTGTTGTTATCACAAATTTTTTTCTACTCTGGTTTTTGTTGTTGTTTTCTTTTTTACTTTGTTTATTTGCAACAACACTTCCCCTCCTCTTGTGGTTGCTTCTGCATTCTCTCGTTATGATTTTTGTTGTAGTTTTTGCTGTTATACTTCACCAGCATATTTGCGCTTTGCACTGTTATACATTGCATTGTTTTTGTTGTAAATGTTGCTGTTTGTTATTGTTATTGCAGTTGCTGCTGCTGCAGTGTGTAGTGTTTCTTTTTTCTTGTTATTTTTTTTTTAATTTTCAACTCTCGGAAATAGGTCAACTGCATGCAATACTGCGGCACCAAACAACAACAACACCAACGACAATTACAGGGATAATAAAAACAATAGGGAAACCAAGCAATGAGGACAGCAACAACATTTTTTGTTGCTGCAAAAATGTATGCATATACATATATATGTATGTGGTAAATGCGTCGGCAGAAAAACTGGGTATTTGCAATAAAGTCCCTGGATAAACTGGGTGTGGTGTAGTTGCGAATATGTACTTGTATATATGCACTTGTATTGACTTCTTCGGTATATGCATGCGTGTATGGCGTGGTGAGGAAAATGCATGTTTCTATGCATGTGTGAAAAACAAAAAACAACATATGTTGAAATCTGTTATGGAACATAATTTGCATATCAAAAAGAATGCTATATCTAATATATATGTATGAATATGGAGTTTTAGAATTGTTTTTAATAGCATTTTGGTAACATGTAATGGACACAAATATTAGTTTGTTGAAAAATTTAGTTTTTCGATTTGGAATATATTTAATCTACTGGTTAAATTTGACAGAGAAACGGATTTCTTAAGGGTAACAGCGGGAGCAGACTACCTCACCAAGGTTCTAAATTTGTCCTTGACTACTCTAAATATACGCGACATGTGGAAACTGTGTAGAGTGCTCCCGCTACTAAAGCCGGGGAAACCTGCGGATAAAGAAGAGTCTATCGGCCGATATCGCTCCTTTCTCCAGTAGCGAAAACAATTGAGGCCTTGCTCCTCCCGTCTCTCGCACAATATTTGTGCCCAGCTACGCATCAACATGGCTTACGGAAATTAACAACACTACAACAGCACTTAACGCCATAAACACTCATATAGTTCATGGCCTCAACCAAAATCGGCCCTGTGCGCAAACTGTACTAGTAGCACTGGACCTGTCGAAAGCTTTCGACACTACCGGTCGACAATCATCGATCAAACATCACAACTATAGAAAATTAAATATGGATTCCGCAGGAAGGTGTCCTCTCTCGATGCTTCTTCATTTTTATATTTCTCGGCTCCCTACACGACCAGAGGGCGTCTAGAAAGTAAACTGCTATCTCACCGACCTTTCCAACTTCTTCACTGCACGACATTTTCACTTATAGCCAGCGAAATCCTCTGCCACCTTTTTCACCAGCTGGACGGAGGAGTACCAGCTAAAACTCAACGTGAAGGCCGATGATTTTAAAATTCCGACGATAAATAACCCAAAGTTACTAGGAGTCACATTTTACAGCCTTCAACAGGGCCGCAACAAAATTCTCAAATCGCTAGCTGGTAGCACCCGGGGTAAAGACAAAGAAACGTTGTTGGCAACATACAAGGCAATTGGCCGACCGGTCGTAAACTATGCTGCTCCGTTTTGGACGCCGAGGGCTAACGAGACTCAGTTGGAGAAGCTACAAGCATGTTAGAACACCACCCTTCGGACCGTGACGGGAAGCCTCCTGAAGGCGCCGGAGCGTCACTTATACAGAGAAACATCTATGCTCCCAGTTATGGAGCATAATGTTATGTTGTGTTCGCTACTAGAAGCTGGACCACCAGCTAGGCATATCAGGAAGAGAGTACTTGACTTCCGCGACTCCGTACAACAACACAGACAAGAACTACTAGACAGGACGGCGTACAGGCAGACTATAAACACCATTCACCGAGAATCCGTTAACATCAATGTGAACTCTCTTCCTGTGAATGGTGTTCTCAGAATCCAATCGCCACTCATCGCAGAACAAAACCTCGAGCTGATTCGAGAGACTCGCGTAACCCTGGTACAATTTAGATCTGGATAAAGGTAGCAGGCTCAACTTCTACTTGTCCGGACTCGACCCTGACGTACCCAACACATGTCCCGCATGCAACGAATCTCCGCACGATACTAACCACCTCTCATCTAACACCGCTCTCCCTCTGGTCCGAACCTGTCGAAAAAGAACGTTCCTTGGATCTCCCGTTATATGACCTCGTTGACTAAGATTGGACCTACCTGACCCTAAGCGGGGTTAGTTAGCCGCTACAACAACAACAACAACACAGAGAAAAGTAACCGATTTTATTTGAAATGGAAGATATTGTTTTCAAGGTTTTAACGATTGCGTGGAATTAATTTACCAGAAATTATATTACATTTGTCAGAGAATATGGTTCTTCCTTATCTTTATTGTTTTTACTCATAATGTTATTATATTTAATGCTCTAAATATCCTTTCTGAAAATTTTTAATTTCACAATCACAAGTTATTCAAATATCCCTAAATTTAGCAAATTAATCCCCATGAAAGTCTAAAAAAAAATTAAATTTTTTGACTCACAACATCATTAAGCTTTATAATCAGTTAAAACTTCTCGAATGATAAATTAGTTCCTTTCATTTTTGTGATCTTAGCATGCAGCACCCTTCTACAAATGGAAACGTGTTCTTTTTTTTGCTTGCATCAACTTCGAGTTAAAAGCTGCATTTGCCACAAGCTCTGGAATTTGAAATATAGGTATCACAGGTATTGATCTAGCTGATGAACTGGATAAAGAGGAAGTACGTAGCTATGGACTTAATAGTCCCATTTAGGAAACTAATGCATAAACCAGAATCGCATTGTATCGTCGGGGTTATAGGATTTTAGAATATAAAAAAACTGCAAAATAGCGATAATTGTGTGCAAAAAATAAAAACCGGTGCTTACTCGGTTATTGCTAGCAACAGAGGATTAAACTTCATGCTGTTAGTAGAGCTGCTAAGAGAAAATTGACATTTTCTGCAGGTATTCAACTTTTTTTGAGTATTTTGTTTATATTTTATTTAACTAAACTTAATAATTATACTCAATATTATGAAACCAAAATTAACAAATTACGAATTTCATTTATTTAGCTGGCGCTTTGTTATTACTGAAGTGAGTATTAGCCGAGTTCTGGCTCCAATTTATGGTATGCGCCTTGATGTTTTTCAACGGATGAAGAAACCTACTACTTTTTCAAACCCGGCTTTGGCCAGTTTTGCAACTAATCTCGGGTTTGATGAGCTATATCAATCACAGCTTAAATTTTAAATTGGAGCTTAATTAACAAGTGGACGACGAGTCTCCAACAAGCATGATACCAATAAAAGGTAGCCCCCACATAATAATAAATATAATTTGATAAAAGAGGATAAGTTTGTTTCTTAGTGAATAACTTGATTGCATCACAAAAAGGTTGCGGAATTCCCATTAATCCTACTTTATTAGAAAGATTAAAAAAAAATACTCTAGCTAAAACACAAATAGTTCAAATTAATCTACCAACTAAAGAAAAATAAATGCTATTAAATACAAGTACTATTTCAATTCTATTCTATTATGAAAGTAATTTCATTATCCAATAATCTTTACAGTAAGTACGATATTCTTTAAACAATAACAAAGTTCATTGATTTCGCTGCCACTTCACTTATACATCACCTCCTTCATACCACCCGCCCAAACATTCGCCGTCAAGTATTATAACTACAAGCTGCGGCAGTGTTTAAAAATTCCTACATTTGTAAGTGTTTGTTTGCTTTTTTCTATGTACACATACAACTTTATGTGTGGTCCTTATATACAAACGTATACTAATTTGTGGAATATGTGTTGCTAAATGAAATTGTAAACAATTTATTGTTTCATTGTTGCTATTCGAGGCTGAGTAAAAATGTGTGTGTAAATATTGTATAACTACATTCGCTTTGTCCTTCGCTGTTGTCATTGGTTTTTCGCTTTTTGATATTTCACTTTGTATATATAAATGTGTATCAACTTTGCTTTTCATTTATTTTTATGTAAGTTTTTTTTACGAGTGTCATATATGGATATGTTCAAATACAGGTACATTGAAGCATTTGCCTGTTGCTTAAACAACTATACTGGGAAACACATTTAACATAGTATATATATATATATATATATATATGTATGTACAAAATGTTTTGTTTTTCATTTCGTTATTGTTTTTTGTTTCGCATATCAATTTATATGGATTTGCTTTGTGTTCATATCTTTATTTTTTTTAAAGCAGATCCCAACGCTTCTGCTTGTTGCTATTTTTGCCCTTTTTTTATCACATCAGTTTAAAGTTATTAATAGTATAGTTTTGTGTCAACAATTTCATACATACATATGCATATGTGCTTGTAACACGCTTGCATTGCAAGCAATATGAATTTTATGACTTTGTAAGCTCAAAACAGCAAATAGTTTTGTACAACATGAATTGCGCATTGACGCATCAAATTTTATGTTGCCAGCAAGTTGTTTTTGACTTTTTTGCTTCTTTTCCTACCTCTCTATATTGTTCAATATAATAAATTGGGAAAGGTGTAAATGGAAAAATGCAAAAAAAAAAAAGAAAAAGCGAACTAAAGTGTTTTTTGCCAACGGTTTATGAAAAAAACAACTGATGGGAATTTATATACCAACGAATTATTATAATTTTTTGCTGTTATCATATGCAATATTGTTTTATATCAAATAACCTAATTTGTCATATTATAAATGAAATATAAAGCAACTAAATAACTCTTTTGTTTTGCAGGCTTCAAGTTGTTAATAATTGCATACTATTTCTCTATATATTGCAAATAATTCTTTATGAAGTGGCAATAATATATATATAGTATATAAAAAATAATCAAATATTTGATCCCTATTAATTGAAGGACAGTTCTTTTTGATGATACTCGTAGTTAAATTGTTTTGTCCAAACCAAAAGAAAATATCAAAATTCGTTGCTCATTTCATGGAAAGGTTTCACATCCGTCAATAATAATAAGTATGCATCAACCTCTATTTCTGACAACAACACTGTTTTTTGCCTTTTAGAAAATGTCCGGATTTGTGTTAAAGAGAAAGAATTTACGGGAAGTTTTGATTTTCTTTTAATTGGAAGAAAAAAGCAGCCGAACACCATCGAATACTTGTGGAAGCTTATGGTAAATCTGCGCCGACCGACAAGTCCCGCAGATTGTATCGAAGAATTAGAAGAATAAGTGTGTACTGGCCTGAGGAATTTTAGACTTTACTGCATCAAAATCCATGGCAAAACTCGTCGCGGCCAAAAACTAATGCATTTGAGTCGTGCATTGGTCGAGAAACGCCCAGAAATGACCGAAAGGCATGAAAAGCTGATTTTGCAGCATAACAACGTTCGCCACCACGTAGCTCTAATGATCAACTACCTGGAAACGCGTATTCTTTCAACTATTGGTCCTTTCGACGAATTCAAAATGTCTTGGAGGGAGGAGTCACGGGTTCTGGTCTTTTGAAGAAATCGAAGAATGACTCAATCAATGGATCGAGGATGGGGATGACAAATTTTTTAGAGATGATATTCGCAAATTACAAGAGAAATGAGAAAAAGTAGTAGTTTCCAACGAACAATACTTTGAATGATGAACTTTTTACTTCTTTCGATAAAAAAAATACATTTCTGAGCACAAAAAACTGACCGAAATAATTTGTACGCCCAATAATATAATTAGTTAATGTCCAAAAATCAAATATATGTGAATATAGGGTAACCAATATTCTTATAGAAAGCGTAGATATTAAAAAGTCAAAGTGTATAAATTTTTTAATATGTTATAGAAATGTATATCTCCCTACGAAGATGTACCAATAATTTAAATATATAGTGATTTGTATTCTTTTTAATTTGTGTGGGTTCCGCTTACCGAAATAGCGTTTCTGCCTTTCTTTTACAAGAGATGGCAATCGCCTACTCACTCAGGGGAAGCACCTATCGGTAAAAGTGAATCTGCTTTGGAGTTTTAGCCTGACGTTTTTATTGGTGTTACTATCGTCAAAAGATAGACGAAGTTGCTTACGACTTCAAGGTATGAAAACAGTGACGTGACATCAAAGGCGAAAATACGCTGGCTTGTTGTTTGATGGTAGGAGATATTTCATATTGTGCTACTATACCCAATCTAGTCTGGAAAAAGCAGAAATAACGACGCAGTGTTTGAGGCTAATAATATTAATATCGTAGTCATACGCCCGCAGTTGTGCACTTGCATAGAATATTGTACCTTATATATTCAGTTCAGCAGCTTGTATTATTTTCTCCGGCGTCAGATTGAAGAAAACTCACAATAAACAGTCAGCCTGTCTTAAGCTTGTTTGCTACCGAACGGCTCGGAGAGGTCTTTCCCAGCTTTTTCTGTCTGTTGCTCAGCATCAGTTTACATATCAATATAAGTTTTGCGGGGATACCAAATGCATATATAGCAGCATAGGAGGAGTTTCTTTTCCTGCAGCCAAATGAAATTCACGAAGAAACACACCACTCCTTTGGTTCTTTTCTCATGGTTTTTTTTTTAAGATTTTGCATTTGGTTTCATGAAGATGGTAGCTTCTGAACACATACACATAGTCCATAAAGTCTGCGTTTGCCCATCACATTTTTTAAAGCAAAGTACAAACACAAATGAAATAGTTAATCCAGTTAAAAAATTTTGCACTCATTTAATCATTATATTTCTCAGTTAAAAATGCAAAAACAATAACCAATATTCCTATTTTGATTTTCGAGATAACGGTATCTAAGTGCAGCAACAAGTAAACATAGGCACCACAAAGTCTGCATTCAGTTTGCTTGATTTGAGAATACCGTTACTTTTCATGAAGTTGTTTCTTCTTTTTGCATATTTTCTATTATCTTTTATTCTAATTAATGATTTAAAGAGTTCGTGACGTGTTTTAATATTAGTTTGAAACAATGGAAACCAAAGGAATAGAAATTAGTGTTTCAGAAAGAAATATAATTATTAAACTGTGGAACGATGGCGAAAGTTTTCGAAAAATTGGACAAACTATTGGAAAAACGTATTCCTTTGTCCAGTACGTAGTAAATAGTTTCAAGCAAACCGGTATTTTAATCTCGAAACCCCGATCTGGCCGTACAAAAATATTATCAGTACAGGAAGAACGCAAAATAATAAATCTGGTGAGAGTTAATCCGGGAATTACGTAAAAAACTATAGTTGAAAACGTAAATAAATTGTGTAAAAGAACAATTTGTGCAGAAGCTGCAAAAAAAATTTACGTAAAACTGGATAGAGTCGCTCGAAAAAAACCTTATATCTCACTTGCCAACAGACGAAAGCACGTTGAATTTGCTCTTAATTGCATAAATAAGTCTCCGGAATTCTAGAACCAAGGCATTTTTTCGGATGAGAGCAAATTTTGTATTTTCGCTATAAAAGGTCGCCAAATTGTGTGGCGCAAATCAGGAACTGCCCTTGGAAAACAAAATCTTACTGGTACAGAGAAACATGGTGGAGGTGGAATTATGGTGTGGGTCAGCTTTAATTTATCGAATCGACAATGGATAAATGGAGATATTTAAATATTTAAAAAATGAACTTAAAACAAAGTGCAGAGAAACTTGGCTTATCTTCGACGTTTTGGTTTCAACAGGATATCGATCCGAAGCATACTGCTCAGTCAGAATTTGGCTCTTATACAATACCCCTAAACAGATTAGAACAGCTCCTAAGTAACCCGATCTCAATCCTACAGAGCACCTTTGGGATATATTACAGCTGTGGAAACGGATAAGTTGGTAAATTCAATGCCAAACCCATTAAGAGAGGTATTAAAATAAAATATACAAAAAATATTAGATTTAATTTTTCCTAATAATTTTTAATGCTTTTGTAAATAATTATAAACCTGAACGTAGACTTTGTGATGCCTACACTTAGATACCGTTATAACGAAAATGAAAATGTATATATAAATTTCTACTTTTGCATTTTAAACATTAAAAACATAATGAATAAATACATGTAAAATTTTTTACTGAATTAACTATTTCAATTGTGTTTGTACTTTACTTTAAAAAATATGTTGGGTGAACGCAGACTTTATGGTCTATGTGTAAGAACCAATTCTTCGATTAGCAACGTCTTCAACATTAATAACAGTGCGACAGCAATAAATGATATATGCTCGCTTACCAGGTACAGTCCGGACTGTCCTGAACGCGATTACATTTGCCTCCGAACAGCCACAGAAATAAAGAGATTATTTGTTAGTTTAAAACAAGCAGAAAATATTTCTTGATATTAAAAAGTGAGTCAGCATAATCAAACCTGGCGGAATAAATATTAAATTCTTTTAATAAACAACTTAATAGGTCGCACATCTCAAAGTTTGTTTTTCATAAGCACAAATGAATGGTCCTAATATATTCTGAATTTGATAATAAATCTAAGCTCTCTAAAGGGCGTGGACTATTGATTATATTTATAATACTTCTTATTAACTTAGTTAAAAATAAAACTCCGAGCCTCTCTCTACATCTACGGTGTGCGAATTGTTTTCGTACATATTGCAATTTATCATGATACAATTTACATAACAATTAATCTTGAATAAGCAACTAATCTTATGAGATCATTTTTTCCGGGCTTTCAGATTTAAATAAAATTAACTTTTAATTTTTACTATATGAATATTTATAGATCCTGAAATATCGTATTAAAAAGTCTGTACAGATAATACATTTTATTACGACTCTTCAACTACCATCAATTATTAAGGACCGTGAGTGTAATTTAATTATTATAAAATTGAGAGTATTTTTTTAGAGATTTACTCAAACTAATTAAAAGCTTTGCAATAAACTGAAAATAAAACAATTAAAAATTTCCCAACCGATTTTTTCTAATATACATATATGCTTTGCTTAGAGCCACATGCCACAACTGCCGCCTTACGGCTTAACATTTTCAAATGCCCGCAAGCAGTATATGAATATGAGTGTAAACAAAATATTTGTATACGCATATAAAGTGCAAACATGATGGTGATTCATAATTTATAAGCCAACGATTTTAAGTATATTTTCGATCATTTGCGTATTTTACAAATGTATGTGTGAATGTAAATTTACGGAGTAATTCAGAAAATCGCAAAATGCATTTATTGCACATTTACACAATGGATCAAACAAATCTGAAGGCGATTATGAAGTACAACTGTGTAAATAAATTTATGTATGTATGTTGGAAATTAAAGTGGGGAGCGAAAATTATTTTACAGTATTTCGCTAAAATTTCGTAAGTAATGATAAAATGTTTTTTTTAAGTTGTACACCTTTGGAAAATTTTTTCTCCACTGTATATATTTAAATAAGCGCAAGTGTATGTTTGTGTGATTATGCAAACTGACATACTTTGCCGCCTGACATTAAGTGAAAGCAATATACGCATAATTCACTTATTTCCCAAACGCACACGTCGACACGACAATTTCATATCAGTTTATGGCACTTAAATGCAGCTGGATTGCAGGCCAAATGAATATACCGCGGCGTTCGGACTGAGTTAAACTATGCGCGACGCAGTAAGAACATGCGGCGAACTGTGCCTGAGCTCAGTTGAATCTCAGGAGGGTTAAAGTGTAACAGAAAGGCTCAGTGAAGGAAATACTGATAAAAGCGAGTCATAAATTTTATATATTTGTCTTTCTGATAAATAAAATAATAAAACAAACGCGAAAGTGTTAAAAGCGAACCGTGAAAGCGCCAATGAAACACAAACACGTAAATTTACATGCAGAATACAGAGAACACGGTCAAAGTATATTATTCTGTGCTGCGCTGGCCAATGGCTACTGGGAGGCCCTGGATCCCTTAATGCAGACAACCAAAGCTTCGTTGAAAATTTAATTTACGCAATTAAATATAAATAAGAAGAAAATAAAAACAAGATGGCGTGACATACAGTGAGCTTCAAGTGAGAGGCAAGGGTAGCAGCAGCTTGGCTTTGGTAAAGGCTAAAGAAATAGGGGCAATTTGTTGAGCGAAAAGTGTAAAGTTGCCGCCACGCCGGTACGTTGTGTTAATGGAATAAGGTATGCGGAATTAAGTGTAATGGCTTGGCAAAGTGGCTAGCAGTAAGTATGAACTATTGCAAATGAGTGTAGAAAAAGATGAGGGAGCGAAGGATAATCGAGTTTTTTTCACTTTTACATTATAATTTAATTGCACAAAGGTAGGTTGAATGTCTGTCGCCTCTTGTAAGATATTTGATATTCTGTGTATAATTTTTCGTAGCTCTTCTCAGACCTAGTGTAACTATTTGGATGCAAGCTGTGTTTACTGGTTAAATATTTTATTGCATTATAACTGCACTGAGAATCTTGAGAGTAAAATTAATATTCCAGAGGATAGTAACTACTTAATTAAATTTTTTATTTATCATTTTTTTAATTAAATTATAAACTGTTCATCATACTACTTTATTTTTTATTTTATTTTCTTTTTTCATTTTCAGTCTTTTAATTTTTATATTTTATTTCTATTTTACTGTTTAATTTTTTTTCATTTTTTTAATTTTTTTTTTTTTTAGTTTTTTATTATGGCTAGCAAGCAATCTAAATAAATAATAAGCGTTTTACTAGTAATACTGGTATTAATTTATTTTATTTTATATCTTCTTATTTCATTTTATATAGTTTATTTTATTTTATTTTATTTTATTTATTTTTTCTTTATTTTCTATATTTTTATATTTTTTATTATTATTTTTTATATATTATTTTTATTTTTTTATTTATTTTTTTTATTTTATTTTATTTTATTTTATTTAAATTTATTTTATTTTATTTTATTTAAATTTATTTTATTTTATTATTTTTCTTTATTTTTTTTTTTTGTGTTTTATTTTATTTCCCCTTCTTATTGCATCCCTTTAGGGAGTAAATTTCATTTGTTGACGACAGCTAAACTGCAGGCCAATAATGCATTAGTACATTTCATTAAATATAAATATGCTTAAAAATATATAGTAACTCACATTAAATTAATTATAAACGTTTATTGCAAAAAAATTTGAATAATATGGCACGAATTCAATGAGGCTGCTTTCTGCATGTCGAAGATGATTATTATTTTAGTTTATTTTATTTTACTTTATTTTATTTTACTTTATATTAGTTTATATTATTTGATTTTATTTTGTTTTATGTAATTTATTTTATTTTATTTTATTTTATATTATTTTATATTATTTTATTTTATTTTGTTTTTTTTTTGTTTTATATTATTATAATTTATTTTATATTATATGATTTTATTTTATTTTATTTTATTTTCTTTATTTTATTTTATTTATTTTTATTTATTATTTTATTTTTTTTATTTTTTATTATTTTTTATTTTTTTTATTTTATTTCAATTTTCTTATTTTTTAATTTTTTTTTATTCCCTTCATCTGTTGTTTTACTTGTCACACAAGTTGACCGCAGTCAAATAAATTTAAATTGAACTTAGTTTGTGTGGTTACAAACATTTTCTAAAAGATACCTTCGTACGTACTTATACATATACCAACACTTTGCTAGCGACCTCTATTTCAACTTGCAAAGAAAGCATATTTCAACAGCTAACTACAGCAAAATTGTTTCTTTTTTATCTTTCTTCTGCTCAAGCTCAAAAACTTAACCTCATGGAAAATTTCTAAGCATCCAACCAAGTCCATGTCCTTGGGCAACTTCCCACGCACTGTAAACTTGATGGACAAAGAAGAGTAAACTGTAAATCTAACGAACAGCGAGAAATGAGCAGCAATAAAACACAAGACGAACCTACGGAGCAAGTGGAGAAAGTACATTAAAATAAGTGGTGGAAAAGATGATAAACAGATACATACATATGTAGTCGTATGTATGTATATACTTAGGTACATACGAATATACAAAGAGATTTTGTTGTTGAGGGTGCTAAATGCGGTGTTTCGTTTTATATCCCACATGTAAATATTTAGCTGTATTTCGCATGTCATCTGTATATACATGCGTGCCATCTGTATATGTCATCTGCATATGTGCCTAGAGAAACAAAAAAGTATGTACATTGTAGATCTGTGAAGTTGGAAATTTAGTTGAACGCTGCCAAATCTAAGGAAAAGGAATTCCAAACAAACCATATATACCTACTATTTTTTTTTAAATTAAAAAAAATTATGAAACTAACTGAGGGACTGTTGTGTTTATTAGAGCAAACTTATGAATAGCTCTATAGTTAGGCCTTTAAGTAAGTAAGTATAATATTAATTTGAATATACAATATAAAAAAATTACAAATAGTGGTTATTTGTTGGGGGATAAAATGTTATAGATTGACAAATCATAACATAATTAAATATTTAGTTCTTCTGAACTCAACTTGCCTCCCTAGATAAATGTTCACCTCAATTGAATTTACACTCAATCACCTTATTTGAGCACCAATTATGAATTGTTCACACTATAACTTACTACAAAGTAACTTACTACAACCGAATTTAGCTAAACACCCCTCAACTAAGTGCACTCTTTTGTTCACCACAACTAGGTCCACCAATCTTTTTATATTTGGATTATATGGTGTCACAACAGCGCTTTGTGAACTAAGTCAAAATACCTCACAAACTTCACAACTTGTTATAAAAAAAGCGTTATTCTTGCAATTTTGACAACTCGCTTACAACGATTTTGGTCTGTATATCGAAATACAAATGAGAATACATAAATTGTAAATCGATAAAGTTTGTTTGAGAATGTATATTTGTATATCATTTTAAAACGTGTCTTTTTTTGCTGTCGCATACATGTAAACATATTGAATGCGGCAAAATTATTGTTTATCTTAGAGCTTCAGATTTTGCTCAAACATTTGCGAGCTGTGCGAGCATTTGAGCAACGAGCACTCGCACAACTGCTCATTGCTAATTACTCGAAAATTTTTCGAGCCGAGAACGAGCATTTCGAGTATTTTGACAAACACTGTTTTTTAATAATTTTAAATTTATTTATGCAAAGTGTAAAAATCATTGAAACATCAAAGAAATTTTGACAAACAAAATTAAAGTGTTTTTGTTCTGTTGAACAGTTGCGCAATGAGCGAGTATCGAGCGAGCGTCGAGCTGCTCGCAATGCCCGATACACGGGTATCTGCAGCTCTAGTATATATATGTATCCTAGAAATTAGCAGAGCTTTAATACAAATAGATATACTTTTTCAGTCCATGTACACTGATAAAGAAATTTCGAAAAATACAAAATATGAAAGCGAATAAGTCCAACAAAAATTTTTTCTTTCTTTCTTGGTATTTATATACAAAAAATGTCTAGCTTAGGTAGGACGCCTGAATGTATACGTTAATTTTGTTATATTAAGCGTATGGTGGAAGCTGTTTCAACATATTTCTTGCTTTGTAGGAAACTTAAAGGAAAATTGTTAAATTTCACTCTTATTTACTTGTTTAATATGCCGATGCTGAATTGTTAAAAAAGTCAAAGTTTTTCGAAAGCAATTATAGTATTTCATGTTTTGTTTTATAATTTCGAGAAACTCTTATATATTACTTTAAACTTTCTTTTAAAAAAGTACGAAATTTTATAGAAATTATAAACATACACAACAAAGTTAAGAGGTCAATTCGATGGCGGCCTGACACATAGATGGCGCTACTAGAATTAAATTTATGACTTTTGACTAAATATATGAAATTTGGCAGCTGTCGGATCATCAGTTTGTGATTTATAGCATTTTGAGTGAAGTAAATTTTGTTATTGTGAAAAACATGGATAAAAATTCATTACGCGTGCTGATAAAATATTGCTTTTTGAAGGAAAAAGATAAAAAACAGTTGAAGCAAAAACTTGGCTTGATAATGAGTTTTCGGACACTAACCCAGGAAAATCGATTATTCAAGGACTGGTATGTTAAAAAAAAAAAAGGTTACCGACGAAAACATTAAAAGAAATCCACAAGAAGATTTTGAATGACCGTAAATTGAAATTGACTGAAATAGCAGACACTCTAAAGATATTAACTGAACGTACATTCACGAATATTTGGGTATGAGAAAGCTCTGTGTGTGAGA
Source organism: Neoceratitis asiatica (assembly GCA_030068015.2). NCBI lineage: Eukaryota > Metazoa > Arthropoda > Insecta > Diptera > Tephritidae > Neoceratitis > Neoceratitis asiatica. The sequence continues at coordinate 77,035,967 of CM061524.1, forward strand.
TTTTCAAGCATAATAAGCCGGAGTTTTTGCATCGATTACTGTGGTTGAAAAATTGCTCCATCAGTCTAATCGACAATCGATGAACCCGCTCCAAAGCATGGAAAAACGCAACAGTCGACTGGCAAGGTTATGGCGAATGTATTTTAGGATGCGCATGGAATAATTTTCATTGACTTCCTTGAAAAGGAAAGAACCATCAACAGCGATTATTAGACGAAGAGACGAGACGGGAGAAAGCTTTGTTTCACCAAGACAATGCACCGTTTCACAAGTCAGTGAAATCGATGGCGAAACTAATCGATGAACTAGGTTTCGAATTGCTTCCGCATCTACAGTATTCTCCAGATCTGGTCCCCACCGATTATGTCCTGCTCTCAGATCTCAAAGGAATGCTCGCTGGGAAGAAATTTCCATCGAAGCTGGGGCCTATTTCGAAACAAATGACAATTCGTACTACAATAATGGTATCGAAGATTTGGAGGGCCGCTGAAATCAGTGTATCAACCTTGCAGAACTATGTTGAATAAAAAAGTGCTTTACTATGGCAGGCCGGGGACTTTAGACTTAACTTGTTATCAAAGAACATTGATAAAGCAGTAAAACGAAGACATTCATTTTATTTTACATTTTTCTCTATTTAATTTTTTTTTATTCTTATTCATTAAGCTCCCAAAAATATAAAGTCAGTGTTTAAAGATATGTTACAAAAAGAAAATGAGACTAGAGTAAATAATAGAGATAACTTATAATCTAATATCTAATATATCATATTCAGATTTTTTAATATATACATGATATTATTAAGAATTATCTTAAATAAACTTTTCCCTGGGTAAAAGAATTTAAAATTACAACTTAAATAAGTGCAAAAATAAAATTGTCTGCAATTCTTACTCCATATATACATATATATATATATATATAAGTATGCGAGAATGTTTTTCCGTTGTAAGTAATAAGGACACCAGAAAACAATTGATTTCAAGTCGCCACAAATAACGGTTGTTTCAATATTTTACCACTTAACACAATTATATTCTAACGTATGTGGTATGTATGTGTGCATGAGTGTTTATACGCTGTTGTTATTATATTTGCGCGTTGACGCGACAATTGTTATCAGCAACACAGAAATATTCCACTTATATGAATGAATATATACTTATGAGAATATACATACTTTCATAACAAAAATGTATAAGTGCTAAGGTTTTCCTTTCATTATTTTTCTTATATATGAATTTCTCGCTTATTGTTTTATTTCGTTCATTGTTTAGTGGTTTTTGTTTTATAACTTTTTATGTATCATTTTTTCTATGTTTTTGTATTTTGAAGTTCTTCCTTATTGCTTTCGCTTTTGTACGCCACGGTAAACAATGAAATAAAAGTTCTGTATTAACTCTTTTTATGGGAGTATGTGTGAAATGGCAGATTTATTTTCTCATTTAATATAAAAACCAAATTTTATTACATACATTTAAGTAGAAATTTAGTTTAAAAATTGCCGAAAGCAGGTAAGAAAAAAATTAGTTATTAATTAAAAAATTTTAGTGAATTCTAATACAAATTTTAATTAAATTTTTTTCCCATTGTTAGTTTAAATGCGGTCAACTCGATCACGGGTAGCATAGCAGAAATTTTACATAAATTATTTGAGGTATTATATTTGTAAATACGTATGTATAAGTATATCATTTTTCTTAGATTAATTTGTGCATTATTAATATATGGTAACTACAATTCTTAGCGTCTTAAAATATTCCAAAAGCATTTGGGTACTGGTGGGTATTTGGTTAGTTTAAGCAGCTCAAGGATTCCGGTCTTAAACCAAGTATACAAAAATCCATTTGGAGATGAGCTATAAAGCGATTATTATGGTTATTTACTACATAAAAACTCCTCCAATGAAAAAAGCTACAGCTGCTTGTTCGCAAGGAGTGCAATGAACGAAACAAGGACAGAACATTGGCATTCATCCCTGTGGATGAAAGCCACAATAGCCGAAAAATTCAGCCTCCGCGACGAAGCATCACTAAATAAGTTGTGGTTGTTTGAAGTCGCTGAGGCCTGAAATGTAGTTGTCCAGATTCCGACACAAGAAAATTTATCAATCTATATCGAAGAACTACAGAATGGCTTCTCAAGCTGCCTACGTACCGCTGCTGCAGAAACAATTGAGAGAATGTTGAGAATTCCCATGCCGCAGTGGACAGAAAGCAGTTTGCCTACCTCGCATCTTTGCGTTGGAAACCAACACGTGTGGAATAGATATCTAAAGCTGAAGAGGAAAACAAAACGCATTTGCAGAAGAAAACCGAAAGAGGCCGAAATGCGTGAGTATGAAGCGCTTTAGAAGCAGATTCATGTAAAAACTAAGTAGGTAATATAGTGAGCGATGTCCACAACATAATTTATGGAGGAAGCATTCCTTAAGCTATTCAAATATTGGGGCGAAAAAATTGCTTGTTTTATGTATCACCTTCTTTGCAGAATATGAAATCATGAAAATTACTCTGCCCTTCCCAATTCATAAAAATGCACATTTAAGGTCTTATGTAGCATATTGTGGAAGACAATAAGGTCAACCGTCCACGAATTGATTAGGTACTTTCCGGTCCCTCTGAAAAAATAATTTCATATAAAAATCCTTTTAACAAAGGACTACCAAACAACCATATTTGTACAACCAAATCAATGGTCAAACAAAAATTTCGCCCTTTTTTGTGGAAGAAAAGTAAATAAACGGATTATCGCACTATTTTGTGGAAAGAGGTAATGTATGTATGTTTTTACGTAGTTAGCGTGACACTTATCTATATGAATGTGTGTCTGCGTCTAATATATTTTTCTCTTTCGGTTTTGTCATTACTCTGTAACCATTGCATTCAGGTAGTCGGCGCCCTCATTTGTTTGTATATACATATATACATACTTATACACAAAATGTTGGTCTGGCGATAAACATAAATAAGCAGGGATAAATGTGTTGTTGTTTGTTGCTTTATCACTTGTTGCAAGGAATTAATAATTATCTAGTCTGTTTGTGAGTGTCTGTAGAACCAAGAGATAATACAAAAGGGGCTCTCTAAAAAATTATTGAATGTATTAAATTTGGGAATTTCATATAAACTTAATGGAAGAGTTCTTTCGGGATTAAATAAAATCATGGATGAAAAAATGTATCAGTAAGTGATATGTGAGGTTAAGAATTATTTTTTGCTTTTTTTTGTGATGAAATTTTCCAATAAAAAGCCAAATTCCCAGATTAAGCACAATACTTGGTATTGAATATCAAATTAAAAATTAATATTAAAATTCACAATTTTTCTTTAACGAAAAACAGCTTAGAAATCCTTCAATGGACTTTATATTGACTTTTAATTTTAAAAATTCGTAAGTTATTCTTACTTTAAATTTGTACAACCCAAAAAATTAGAAACACATACATGTTCGCTATTTAATAAAACAATTTTATAAACCCTAGCGGACCCCAGAGTGCTTTGCTACACCTATAAACTAATCAAAAAAATCGAAATAAAATTTTGATTTTTTTTATGGAAACTGAACAAAAAAATTGATTTAAAATTTTTTACCAAATTTTTTTTATAAATTTTCTTTATATATTTTAATTTATTTCCAATTTCATTTTTTTCACTCTTTCTCTCTCTCTCTTTCAACACCCCATACAACGTAATGTATGCATATTTTAGAATTTTACATGTATTTTTTGTTGTTGCATGTATTTTGTATGGGTAGCGACCAGTATTCACTAAAATGGTCATATCTCTGGAACGGCTGCGCCAATCTCATGAAAACTTCTTCTATTCCGTTTATAACTTCTAAAAATTTGGTGCAATTTGATCCGGTGGTTCTCAAGTTATAGGCGTTCATCAAAATTTGCATTGATTTTTATATATATATAGATGTAATTTTACTTTTGCAAATTAAGCAGAAGTATAGATTAGATCATTTTTGTAGAAAATTATATATTTTAAGTACAATAGATCATTTGATCCGTGCACAACATTGCTGGAAATAGCGTAAAAAATGTATTTACGCAAATTTAGTATTAAAATCATTACTTTTTCTAAAACAGTAAAACAAAAAATTTTATTAGAAATATATGTATTTTTTGTTATAAATTAAGTTATTAAAAATATACATTAACTAGGAAAATGTTATGAAATTAACACATTAAAGTCTAAAGAAAAAATTAATGCAGCCCAACTCACACAACTCAACACATGTCCACAGTACCGCTATCTGAACTCGTACTATTTTTCTCAAACTTACAGCACGCTTCGGTTTTCCCTGTAAAAAAAACACGTAAAATTAATACTTGGCAAATTCCAAATTACTTAACAACTTCGTAGAAAATTCACCAAAATGTTTCCCGCTCACCTACTACATCCATTGAACCACGCTTATGGTGCCACAATTTTACCAACAATGCCGCTAAAGCACAAGCCATCAAAGCTGAGCCCACAACAACGAAAAATGTGAGCGTCCAACTGCCTTCGATGACGCGCTCATTCGCGATAGCATTCTCCTCGAATAGCGCTTTGCATATGGGACCAACCTCAATGCCGTTCACTGGCGCCGGTTGATGACGTATGAAGCCGTCAGCGCATGCGCAAAGGCCAACCAATTTGCAGTTAGTATCACCGATGCAGGGCTGAAGTGTACAATTCGTCGCCTCTTCGTTGCTGGGAAAAAGCACAACATTTTCATTTTCCTCTCTATCAACTTCTAACTGCCTCTCACTCGGATCGCTATCAACCTCAGTAGTATCCTCCACAGCCTGAGTAGTGTAGTACTGAGTAGTGACTGCAACGTCGCTGCTGTCTTCGGTTTCCTGATCGCACATAACCTCAACACGAGAGCACTCAACTAACGTTACACATTCACCACTCGCCAAATCCTTAACATATCCTGTATCACAAGTACACTGATTCAACGCGGTGCAGCGACCATTCGAGCAATCTGAGGCACAAGTCGGCGCACAACTGCCCGCGCCGGCCTGATAGCCAGGTGCGCACTCGCACAACTCGGGTGCCACACACTTGCCTTCATACGGACAACCGGATGAGCATCGTGGCACACAGTAGTGTGTGCCCTTCAAACCAGATTTGACCGTTTCATAGCCACGATGGCACTGACAAAGATTGGGTTCTCTACAGAAGGCGTTAGCCGGACAACCATGCTCGCAGACGGGTTGGCATGTCTTATTGGCCGCCATGGCATAACCCTCACAGCAAACGTTCTGTAGACGTGTAAGTGGCATCTGCACCGTTTCCGTGTAGTGTTCCACTTGGATTTTGCTCTTTTTGAATATTTTGAAAAATCCTGTTGGTCTGATCTCTACCTCGCGTGTCTTATCTACTCCTCTCTGCTCGTAATAGGTGACATTTCGCAGGCAATAGTTACTCTTATGCTCTAAATTGAGTGCACTGTCATCGGCGATAGTACCATCGATCGCGTCGTTGCAGTTGCAAAAAGTTGCTAATCGGAGCAGTAAATATACTGATATGAGCAGTGCAACAAATTGGTTTGACATAATTTATTTTTTAATCAAGAACTTCCTTTTGATAACAGAACACAAAGGATGCTTAGCAAATAATTATTTAAATTAAAATTTTGTAAAATTTTAATATATTTATTGCCTAATGAAACACCACTGGTGCAGCTCAAATGTAATACTCCTTAGCGTGTTGAGAACTAAATACAAAGTGTTCGTCAATCAATTGAATTTTAAGACGGTATCCTCAAATTGTGCTCAATACATTACTGTATGCATTCGTGTTTACGAATGTATACATATATATTTGTGTGTATGAATGTTTCAGCTCTATTTATCAGTAAATTTATATACGCTTCAGCGCAGTAATTGCTTCTCATTGGTTTTGTACCGCTTTACTCACACCAATACATGACTTTAAAACTAGTCAGTCACCCAGTGGGAAAATGTACTCCAAGTAATTATAGAATATAATGTAAAAATCGAATATTCATTGAAAATATATTTGCTTTCTGTGACTGTGTAAGGTTCAGCAATTTAAAATTTAGACAAACCAGATTGATCTGGAAAAATGAATGCAGTTCTGAACCTACCTTTGGATAATTCTCTTTTCGCGAACTAAAACATAAATTAAAGTTATTTGATTTTAAGTGCATTCGTATTTATACAAGGTGAATTAGTTCCAACTAAACATACAGAAAGCGATTTTTTCAATTGACATCGTCAAATTTAAGACAATGACACGTAAATGAAACGTGAGCTCAGCGTAATATTTCTACGAATATTCGCTTGCCGTTTACGTGAGTAACTTTAGAAGATTAATAAATAAATAAAAAATGTCTCTTAAATTAATTTAAACATTCGTAGTTAAAAACTTTAACCCAAGCCAGCAATTTTTCGAATTCTCAGCTCTCGGTGTACATATATGCATCTATAATTATCACTAACAGAGTAAACAATTAAAAGCAAGTTTCATTGTTGCACTTCTAATTAATATAAGAAAAAATATGGTTTTAAAATATTTCAATAAAAAATGTGCTAATTTTTAACTTAAAAGCTGTAAAAAATTATATTTTATAAAAAGCTTTTAAACTAAATATTTTTTATTTTGTATAATTTTGGTAAAAAATGAGATTAATTTGAGGAAAAATATAAGTACGAAAATGAATATTTAACGAAACATCCGCGCTTTCTTTATCAAGGTATTAATGTATATAAAGAGCGTGCTTTTTTATGAAAAAATTTATAAATAAAAATTAATATTTCAATTTTTCTAAAAATTGTCAGTAATTTTTTTCCAAGACCAATTTAGTATTATTAGCATAAAAAAAGGGTAAAAATTAAATTACTTTTAGTTCCAATAATTTCCTAAAGACCCTTCTCTAGCATCACATCATCAGCTCAAAATATGATAGTGCCATTTTTATCATAAGAGCTGTGTTGGCGAGAAAAACTCGTATTTATTATATTACTTAATCACAGGCATTAGTATTTAAGAGTAAATAATATTGTATATTTAAGCTTATATCTGCAATCAGTGTTGAAACAAATATTATTTGTTATTATTTGTTAAGGCATGCTTGAGAATCGCTAAGGCACTTATCACAGTCATGGTTTTCCTTTTTAGTTCTTTCTATAAATCCAGTTAAAAACTAATAGTAATGAGAGCATGGATGTGAAACTATAAAAAAGATATGTCTTAAGTATATACCACATATAATTAAAATGCGATTTGTTTCTTATACCAGAAGATACAACGTTTAGCTCGGAATTGATACTTAGAAAATTATTTCATGTATTAATTTTTTTTACCAGTTTGCCACTTTGAGTACTGTGCCATGGCTGTTTAACTCACAACACAGAGATAAAATAATATCGACGCCTGCTTTGCAATCATTAAGGAACTAAACAATGCCCAATTTATATGTAATTGTACTGAAGAATGATTCATTCGCAGAACAAACTTTGTACGCATGATACATATAGTGACTCATAAAAGTGTTTTGCATATGGTGCTGAATGTACAAAATTAGCTTTGGCCCGCGACTTTGTCCATATGCAATTTGGAAACGAAAAATCTTGTAAGGTTTTTTAAACATATATTTATGTAATTTATTTTATTACCACATATGTGTCGAATACTTTATTCTTACACTTTTATTAAATTAAAAACCCATTTATAAAATAATATACACAAAAAATAAAAATTACATTAATTGTAATATGGTTAATCTACGGTGTCTACGCCTGTACAGAAATAAGAAGGTCGTAACCTTTATTTCCCCTGCAGCTGAACTACGTGGTAATGATAGTAATTCATTAAAAATTTCGAGTGGTACAAAAAACTTTGTATTAAGTTTCAAATTAGAAAATATTATTAAATATTATAATATTAGTTATTATTGTAATTCTAATCAACAATATTATTCAACAAATGCGAAGTGCAATGTAAATTATCCAAAATCGGCAATTCAAAAAGCAAACAAAATAGGCAGAAAGTAACCAAGTTACAAAGTGAAAAGAGGTAACCAGTTTCTGCAAAAATAACCAAAACGGCATTACTAAATATGTGACAGTGAGAAAATTACAGAAGAAATATTGAGTGATAATTCGCGGTAAACCGCATATATCAGCTTCCCATATTAACTCTAAGATACAAGCAATCGTTAAAACCTAGATAACGTACGATAAAATTCAAAAGTGTCTAGTATATAGTAAATGATCTTCATGGCTTTGAAGCGAGCAGAAACCACACATTTTCGAAATAAATATAGGAAATAGACTTTCAATTTCTAACAAATACAAAACATAATCTTTTGAGTTAAAAAAAAGTAACTTTCAGTGGCGAAACCCAGCAGTTTTTCAAGAAATTGAAAAGCTATGTGCGTATATCATTCCTATGAAAATCTTCGGTACTGTAGTAGGGAATCTGCATCAATTAGCACTAAGTTGCATGCAAAACTGACCTCTGTTAGGATGAAAAAATGTTAACGACATTTTTTTAAAAGTTATAATATATTTCAATCTTTCGATGCTGTTCCCCAAAATAATGGTTTTGATAATAAATTTAAAATAACGTTTAAATAAAATTTGAAATGAATTTTTATCAATGGTAAAATACGTTTGAAGCTAAAAATTAAGATTTTTTTACGTTTTGCCAAGTTTACATTATATTTCTTTTTTTTTCTTTTCTTTTGACATACATATAATCCAGTAGAGGGCTACAGTTATTTAAACATGGAACAATATTACCAAACAAATAATAAAAATTAGAAAAACATAAGGTTTCCGTAATTGTTTTCAGATGCAAAATATGTTTGTCGCTCAATGTCAGTGTATGGACAAAGATCGTTTATAAACAGTAATCTTAATGCCAAGAACAAAACAATCTTAATACGGAAGCAGTTTTATGTAAATACATACATATATGAAAATATACACATATGTATATTCATTAAAAGCATTAAAAGATATGCAATGAAAGAAATACGGTTTTTATACATACATATGTACAATGCATATTATGCATATATATTTGTATTTATATTTACAACGAACATTCATCGTGGGACTTCCGCAGACACCCCAGTGCACTTGTATATATGTATGTATTTACAAATACAAAATATCTTACTTATTTATACATATGAGTGTAACTATTTATGTATAAATTTATATATTTTTTCAACACAAAACAGTTGGAAATTAATACTAATTGAAACTATTGAGTTTTCTATTCTTGAATTATCGTAATCAGTAAATGCAACAATAAGTTAAGTGCACTATCGCTTTCTGTCTACAACATTCTCTGTAGTTATATATATATACAAATATTATGCGATTATTGTATGTCAAAATTCACCACCATATAATATTATTAGAGTTTTATCAACTCTCAACCCAACTGTTTTGCTGTAGGTGCATTAAGAGAGTATAGTAAAATAAAATCACATACATAAATATGTGCATATACATAGATTTCGTGATCTTAAAAACGCATGACTAAGACTTAACGCTCACACTTATCACGTTTCAAAAGTCATAGTTTTAGTGCTTCAAAAATTTTATTAATCTTTGTTAGTTATTTATTTTCTGTGATAAAATGCAATTTCAGACATACTTGTACATATGTACATCTACACATATGTACATATAAATACTTACTATATACATGTTATAAAAATTTAACGTTCGTTTGTCAACAACCGCATATAAAGAAAAGTTACCGGCCGATTAAATTGAAATTTTGAGGATGGCTTCATTGGAGTCCAGTGAGTGTCTCTATGGAGTAGACTTAGACCGATCTATCCCAAAAAACTTTATTTATGGTTCGATTTAATTGAAAGTTTTTAAAATTTAGCTTTTTGCCTAAAGTAGCACTATGAATACTGTTTCTTTGGGAAAGTGATTCAAGAACAGATCTATTAAATAAATCAGTTAATTATGCTGAGAAATAAATGTTCACAAATTGACAAAGGAACAAGTTCGAATTGCTTGACATTTATTACGTTTGTTTGTTTTTGTCTAGACCAACAGATACAATACTTTTTTTCTGTGATCCCCGATAAACGGATTGATAAAAATATTGATTTGGAACAAAATTTAGATCGTTCGTAGATCGCTGTATCATGTTACAGTCTCTTTTGGGTTTCACGATTTGATTGCCTCCATGTGGTTACGAACATTTTTAGTCGTCCAACCGTGGACCAAAGTAGTGCATTTTCTTGGAAGACGTTGAGTTGCGACTAATCTCTGACTATCTCTGGTTAATAATATAATAAAAAGTCAATATTTTGGATAAACCGCATTATTCTGTACAATGTCAATTGTAATATCTAAATTCAACAAAACAAGAAAGAGCCACAACAACGTGTGGCCGGGCATTGGTAGTATTCATATTGTACTGTCGCCAGTGATAAATTTTTCTATTCTTAAATTGTCTGTGGCCGTTTGTTTTTCTCTGGCTTTAAAAAAAACTGTTACATTACTCACACAAGAAAAAAAGTAAAATAAAAAAAGATAATTTCTAAATATTTGTTCACCACTTGTATTGACAAATTCTAAATCCAGTAGTCAAAATAAAGCTTGCCGCAATATATTTAAAGAAAATCCGAAATGAAAATATCAAATGAAGGGCATGGTCTTCTGGAATATTGAATGGTTTTTCAAATTATGTACAATATATGTTGTAAATGTTTGGGTATGCTATTTTGTGGAATATGCAAACTTGAGCTTATTTCAAAAAGTCTTTCTTTGAATGTTCACAAGATTAACTAAATATCCAGTGCGAAAAACAGCCCCCTTCATATTCGCATTGAACTTTCACATCCCTAAAATCTTACTCTACTGAATGTACATATATACGAAGGACATATATGTATACATAAAGGGTGTTTTTTATAGAGGTATAGAACTTTAAGTTGCAATAAAACAACGATGAATTATTCGATTGACATGAATTTTATTTATCCGAAAGATAATCTTGTTGCATTACATTTTAAATAGGATTTCTGGGATATGACCGCCACGGCTGGCGCGGATGTAGTCCAATCTGGACGTCCAATTTTCGATGACTTTTTCCAACATTTGTGGCTTATCCGCATAGACCAATGACTTTACATAGCCCCACAGAAAGTAGTCCCATTAGCAGCCCATAAAGCGCACCAAACAGTCAGTTTTTCTGATGGTAACGGTGTTTCAACATACACTTGAGGATTACCTTCACTCCAAATGCGGCAGTTTTGTTTGTTGACGTAGCCACAGAACCATTATTTTCGAAATAAAATTGCACTATTTGCAAGCGTTGTTCAGGCGTGAGTCTATTCATGATGAATTGCCAAACCAAACTGAGAATAAATCACTTGACAGCTGTTAAATCGGTCGACATCTTGAAAAGTAATGCCAACTTAAAGTTCTATACCTCTATAAAAAAACACCCTATACTTAGAGGCATTTACATACATTCATACATACATACATACACATTAACACACTGAATAAATTGCGAAATATTCTCGGGACATTAAAGTCATTATGAAAATTTGCGCACAAGCAAACTTACATATGCTTATAAATGTATGTGTGTATGTATGAGCGCCTTCATAAATGAGAGGAAATATATTAAGGCTTTTAACGACAGCATATACCGACAACAACAAAATACACCAAGCCTCAACATAAACGCACTCCAAAGAAGACCATTAATTTTCCGAAATCTTTTAAATTAATCATTTCTGGTAATAAAATTAAATTTGTACAAAAGCAGTAGCAACAACAACAACTATGTTAATAACACCACTCTCCACACGGTCATATTAACAGAAATAATGGTTGCAAATAGTTCCGAACGTTTGTTGTTGATTGTATTTCAAAAATTACGTCACTAGTAGAGCGCAAAAAGTGAAAAGTGGCATTTTCCAGGCGTGTGGATATGATGTTTAAAATTCCAAATATTTGGTACATTGAATATCACTCACCGTTGAATTTGCTAAAAATTAATGTTACATAAGTTTTTCATGCATACTTTAATATTTATGTATTTACATATGTATGTACGAGCATATTGGGTCTCGGGTAGAAAATATACTGCTAGAATTAACGAAGATCGGTGTAAAGATATAATAATAAACAAAATTGTTTTTGCTTTGTCAGGTCACTGTTCAGTAATATTAATTAGTTTTTCGAGCTGTATCAAACCATATTTTGTTTCTGGGAAAAGTGAAAAAATTACAACCACAGTCTAAGCGGTAGAAGTTATAGCTATTCCGGAAACCATCAAGTTTCCTCATCAGACTTCTTTCCAGACTCCCATGTTTGAATTGGATTCGAACTTGGGATGTCCACAGCACGAATCAATGGATAAACTATTGGGCTACGTGTGTGCCGGGTTAACTCATTGTTGTTTTCACTTTTCCCCTTTCTACATATTTATGATCAAGTGCTCAAAATTTCTGTAGCTTTAAACTTGTCACAATGTAGTTGTTTTTGTGAAAATCTACTAACAAATATTCTAAGGCAATGCCCTTTTTATTGTTAGAGAAAATTTCGTTCGTTCGGCAGGCTCTTCCGTAATTCCTAGATGCTTTTTGAGGTCACTGTTCAATAACATAAATTAGTTTTTCTAGCTGTATCAGACCATATTTTGTTTTAGGGAAAAGTGATAAAATTGTTTTTGTTTTCATATGTACTCATATAGTTTCATAATTATTTGACATCAGTTGACCAAGTTAAGCAAATAACAAGCCAGATATACGAAATTATCTTAGAATATAGCATATGGATAGAACGGTTAATATTTTATATTAAATACAAATATCCCCGACTTTTCTCTTCATTTTCTTTAACAATTTGTGTAGCCTTTCTATAACGAAAAATCGATAGTCGCTTTCAATAACAATTAGCCGACTCATCGGATGTCGACATCGTTCAAGCTTCTGAACCATACAGCAGGACGGGTATGTTGGGTGACTCGTAGAGTTAGGTTTTGGTTCGTCGAGAGAGGACTTTACTTTTCAATTGCCTACTAAGTCCAAAGTAGCACCTGTTGGCCAGAGTGATTCTGAATCGGATTTCAAGGCTGACATTGTTGGTGTTGTTATTGCTACTTGGTGGCTCTGTTAGCATTTCCGGCGTTTTTGTTATGAATTTTATCTCAGATAATTTTCTTCTTCAGCACGAGCGCAATTACCAGCTCTCTGTCAAACTGATCTCTCCATCTCTATTGACTGTTTAAATTTCTTATAGACCTTTTAGAGTAAATCTTTTTAATACGCCTCTTCTTTAGATTTGAAAGCTTTTCCTCAGCAGCTTAAAGTTTTGAGAAAGTGGATCAATAGTTCTGCCATCCCTGCTCAGTCGAAGTTTAGCGACTGCATGGCGCTCAATTTGGCTACTTGGGGATCGTATTAACCTCTAAATACTTTCCTTGCAATACTGTATTTAAATGTCCAAATAACTTGATCGTAGCAGGCCCATAACCGGAGGACAAGTCGTATATCGCTTAATAAACGCCATTGAAAGCCTCATGAATCACAAATTTTAATAGTAATATATCATTGATATTAATTAGTTGGGCTGCATACTTCTCAGATTAAAAAAAAAACTTAATTGAAATGGAAATCCAATTTAAGTTGCACAAATGTTCAAGTTTTTAAAATTATTCATTCTTATTGCCTAACGCACATTTCAATCATTCCTTGTAACCATTTTTAAACCGAAAAATTTATTTAAAAAAAACTCTGCCGCCAATTATAGAGTGATTTTAAACAATAAGTTATTCGTAGGGTCTAGTACCCACCACATATAAAGTTTGCCCCCATGAAAAATGAAGCATAGGACCAAGTGTAGAAGTTCACTTAAGTGCGGAAAGTTTTTGACTATCACTTACCTGAGAGTGATCAGGAACGATTCTTTTGCATATGGTTCAAGCAACTTATGACTACTGGTCTTGGACCAAGTGTCCTCTGCTTAAGCAAAAAACAAAACAAAAAAACGAAAGATTTCTCGAATAAATTCTCCAAATTTGATGACGACCCCTGTAAACTTTTTGAGAATCACGATTTGAATGCTGTTTCCCAGCTGGTTTATGTCCTCGTACGACTAAAACTGATATCAACACCGTCCAAGGAGTGTAATGTACCGGACAAGAAAAGAAATAGGTGGTTCCTTGTGAAATCTACTTCAGCGGCCATATAATGGAGCATAAATTTCGTGTTGGATTTGTGGTGGAAGAGAGACTCCGTCGTCGTGTTCTGCCATTTACCCCAGTGGATTAACATCATTGGAAAGACGCTCCAATATCCGACTATTACAAAGTACGAATAGCGATTGTCCACTTAAAAAAGCCGATTGCTTCCCTAACTGACAAGATGAATGCATCAGCTTCATTGGAACGCATGCCCTGCGATTGAAACTTCAGTGTGCTCTGTCCAATCCATAAACCAATTTCTCATATAAAGGTCTATCGAGCGTATTGTGCGATATATTAATGCCCATCGTTAACGAACTGATTGAACATTATCAATGTGATTTTAAACATTGACCAGAAATTCAAAAAATTCCTAGTCTTGGAGACGAACCCGAAAGAAAATGATTGATACAAACCACCTTTTCATCAACATAATTTTCATTTTAAAACTGTTCTTAAATTACTTGTTAACTAGAATGCTACTAGTTTGCATTTTTGCGCTAACTAGTTCATCTTCCATATATTGCCCATATAAGCAACTGGTATTTTTAGCACACCAAAGCCCTACGAAGTATGTGTTGAATTTGTAATTAACCAAAAATAAAAATTAAATTAAAAATGAATTTTCCCGCTGTGAGAATCGAACTGAGAAATTCACAAGCTACAGCGGTAAACTCTAACCACTCTGCTATCGTTGTGATTTGAAGGGCATCGACTAACTGCGTACTTCAACAGAGCTTATTATGGAATGAAACTCACAAATGGCGCGGTGGTGAAAATTATTATTATTCCCTTTACTGCTGAACAGTTATACAAAGAACAAACTGTTATGATTTCAACCTATTTCATACTAGTATTTAACTAGAATTTTTGTATACTGGTATATGTTTTCACTATAGGGTGCTTTTGATAGCACAAGAAGGGTCAGTTAGAATTGGGAATGACCTCTAAGAACCGTTCGGTACTAATTCAGAAAGAGTGTATTTTTATGGTTAGATTAATAAAACTTGAAACGAGGGATAGTAATAAGACAATAAGCTAAACGAGAACAAGACAAATTATATTCTGTTACTTAACTGTTCACAATCATAAGTATGAAGTTGTAGGTAATTTCGTCTATCATTCAAGCAAAAGCCATTCAAACAAAACCAATAATGTCAGCCTTGAAATGCAATACAGAATCAATCTTGCCAATAGGTGCTACTTTAGACTGAGTAGTCAATTGAAAAGCAAAGTCTTCTCTCGACGAATCAAATCCAAACTTTACAAGTCGCTCATTATACCCGTCCTGATGTATGGTGCAGAATCGTGGAGGATGTCCACATCCGATAAGAAGTGATTTCGATTATAAACTGCCTATTTTATAATTGTTGTACCAAGTGTCCTCTTCAAGAAATTATTTTAATTTCACTGAATTTTAATCCTTCCACTTTCGCAAAGTTAACTTTATTTTATTTATTATCAACCATATCCTTATATTTCGCGCGACTCGCGTATATTCATTTACTCATAAATAAATTAAAACTCATACACACATATACACTTATTATTGCGCACGTATACACTCAAGCATGTTTACGTGCTTAATTTGTATCTCATTCACATAAATAAATTTCATTTAATTACACATTCATTGAAAAAGTCAACTACCCTAAAATAACGGCATATGTAACGTATGTGTTAAACGATATGGAAGTAAATAGTTGCAAGTGGCATAATGCAGAAAGAAGAAGCACACATGCATATA
This sequence comes from Neoceratitis asiatica, assembly GCA_030068015.2. NCBI lineage: Eukaryota > Metazoa > Arthropoda > Insecta > Diptera > Tephritidae > Neoceratitis > Neoceratitis asiatica. Next base: position 77,051,918 of record CM061524.1, read on the forward strand.
CTTGCATATAAATATATACATATGTATTGAATTAATCGGAAATATACTTTCCAACATCTCTCTTTATGCCTTTACGCCTCAACACGTTTAAATAAGAACATCAAGCGATACACACGAGCACTCAGCTCTACAAGTGGTGCGCTTCTTTACGTTGTTCGGCTGTGCATAGTACGTCCGTCCTCCGCTCTGAACCCTCTTGCCACTTTACAGCTGCTTTTCTCTCTATTTCCTCTTACTTACTCACACAATTTTTACTGCTGCCGTTGAACCACTTTTCTTCAATTTTTTTTATTCTCATCCCCATCAGCCTTCATCTCTCCGGCACAACAAATATTTTGTCACTAAAAGTTTTTCCTGCATTTGTACTTTTTTCGGCGCCAAAGAGCCCGAGTATGTTGGGATAGATATGTATGTGTGTGTATAAGCCACGAAATCTGTAGCACCTAAATATAAGCCTTCCATTTCAGTGTATGCTTGCCTTTATTTGTATGTATTTATTGCTACATATGAGTGCTTCCGTTTGCCTTAGTCTATAGTCGCGAGGTAAATCCTGATTTACTGAATAAATATGTAGGAAAGCTTTTGCTAAAGCAGATAAAATTTAGTAGTGTGGAATTTATTGTATTGAAGTATGGTTTAAGATATACTCAAGTTTGTGTTGAATGAGGTGAAAGTAGACGACACTCTCGTATGACCCTTTTTATTCTCATCCCTTTGCGCTTTTCTCATTCATTTACCTCTTTACTTAATTTGTAAAAGCTTATTTTATTTTAGCACACATGTTCTTGAGTAAAAATTGTATATTTCTATGTAGCTTTAGTGTGCTTTTTCTTGTTATCATACGCTTTCGAAGGCTCTGTTTGGTGTGAATTTTGCTTTGCTAGACTTTCTTTTGTCGTTAAATTTTTGCCTGATACGGCTTCAATCTTTTATAAACCACATTTTGATAAAAATAAGACAATTGTTTGATGCAGTAATGGTTACGGTAAAATAAATATGAACGTATGTACTTATATAGCTCCAAGCAGATGTTGTTTATTGCCATATTTATTTAAAATATTGTTTTTTTTTTAATTCATTTCATTTAAAAAAAAATTTAGAGTTATTTTGGTTTCATTGCGACTTTGAACTGATTTTAAAAGTAAATTTTTTCTTCAGCGGTTTTAAATCGCCCATTCTTTTAAATACGTCTTTTTTTTCAAAATATTTCCATGAAGTTGTGAGCAGAAACTAACTGTATGCCAAGTTTCAGCGAAATCGAAGAATTTTTGTATGAAAAATCCAAAACACTGCACTATGTTCTTTAGAAAATATAAGTGTATATGCTCGCATAATAAATCACAGCTATTGTATTAGCTTGTTTACTAATTCCGAATCAATGGTACTAATTACCAGCCGATTACTTCCTATGTTATTTGACTAACGTATTTAACATTGCAATGTCCTACGAGGGGAATGCGGTGTGACCCTGTAATGAATTCTAATACAAAAGGCTAGCATTTTCATTAATTCAAATTCGCTAGAACTTCATCGAAATTTGCTAGCTTTTTCATTAATTCATTATAAAAGAAATAGTTCTTTTACAAAAAACCTATAAATAATAAAATAAATATTTTTTTTTGTTTAAATCATATATTTTCCTTATTTTGATTATAATTTTTTTATTACGCGTTTTTCCTTTCACTGAATGGTTTGGCGCAGTTCTTCTATCCCGGTAGGAATGGATTCTGAAGTAATTAAAATAATTTTGTAATTAACTGTTTTAAAAAATAGGCTACTGCATAATAATTTGTTCTTATCAATAAAAGGGACGAAAAATGAAGTAAGCCCTTTGCGAATTTTTTCGAACACCCCATCTTAATCTTAATATATTTTTATTTCATTAATTTTTTAAACCACGCTAAATTAAGTGAGTACACTTTTGTAAACAAACTACACACAAATTAAGCACAACTTTTCTACTACTCGGCACGATCAAATTTATGGAAAAAAAATGCAACAAAAGAGGGAAAAAAATTGTTTTAACTAACTACTTGATTACAGAAATGCGTTGTCTGTTGTTGTTACTGTGTTTTCAATTTCGCGTTAATTTCATTTGATTGCTGCTTTTTTCAGCGCGTGAACATAACGAACAAAAAGAACATCATCAATATGTTATTTCATGATTTTTCTAGTCTACAAGAGCACTGTGGTTGGGGTAGATTTTGGCAATTCGTTTTTCGAGTAATACGTCGTTACATTCAGGGATATTTTAATAAAGTGAAGTAAAGCTCGCTACTTTGACATGTATACATCTATTTGAATATTTTATATATTTTTGATTAGTTTTGAATGAAACTTTTTGAAGGAATTGCAGTCTTCTCTAAAAAATTTTTTTCTTCCAAAATTTGTAACTCCTTCCAGTGTAATACCAATATTATAATATTTTATTTATTTTACAAATTTTTTGAAACATGTGTGGACCCTTTTTAAGTTTGTTTTTCTCTGTAAGCTCGAAAATAACTAAAACTTTTCAGTTATTGCAATATAGTAATTATCTCAACCTTTTTTGATGAAATATAGATTTATACCTCTGCAGCTTATATCTACTTCTCTCAAAGTGAAATTTTATTAAGAATATCACGATCACATCTCCCAAATGGTGTAAGTTTTTACTCTAAGTATTTCCATTCAATTAGCTGAAATATGTTTTAAATATGAACCAAATTAGCAGGACAATAAAATTTGTTAGTTGGTTAGTTTTGCTTGGAGGACGGGCTTAAGTAATAGCAATTTATATATCCCTGTGTTTGCCCAGCGCTGTTACAAACTAAGATGGAAACCGTAGACTCTCCACTAGGGGGAAATCGGTAAATAAATCGTTGGCTTTACTCCCACTTCCCCCTTTCAGCAAATGTAATGATACCCGCCTCCAGTCAGGAGACAATTAAAAGTACTTTCAGTGGTACCAACCACAGAACCATCAACTTCGGAAGCTGCCATGAGTACCAACCAAGGTATACTATCAGCCTTGAGTACAATGCCTAAAAAAAGGCGAAAGAGATCTCAATATCAAGCCGGTGTGGCTAGACCTGAACTGTTTTCTTTTACAATCAGTGAGATTGTAGAGAGACCCTTACGAAGATTTCACACATGGGCCACGAGAAGCCGCCCAAGAGTTTCATTCTAATAAGACGGTGCCGAAGCTATTCATAAATAGAACCAAAACTCCACAATTTCATCATACTTTACTCAAAGGTACTACAGTCTCCATATTCCCTACTGCAAAATATCTAGAGGTTGAGAATGATACGAAACGAAGAAAAACGAATATAGAAAACCCATGTGGACCATTCTGCTTGCTAGAAAATTCTTAGCTGGTGCCAAGCACCAACGCAAAACCCACGTACTGGGGTTCAAGGCTCACCATAACAAAAAGAACAGAAATTAAAAAAAACTATGCAACGCAGGGGCCACAAGATAGAAGTAAACCAATATTTTTGCTGTCCGACATGAACAAATCTCCAGATTTTATTGACTTTTTTGTCTTGACAAATATTTCTTTATCCCATTTGACTATAACCATCCTTCACTTTAGCTAATAATCTCGCAAAATCCATAATTATTATTACAGATTGGAGATACTTTCAAAAGTAGTTGGAGCAACTATCCCAATACGAGCATATTAGCATACTAACACTGAACAAGTTGACAACGGAGTCCTGTATTTCACATAACGAATTCAAATGGCCTTCTCCAAAAAAAATTCTAAACGAAAACAATAACGAAATAAACGGAGCAATAAACGGAAGCACATAAAAACAAAATATTCTCGGCTAAATCGTTCAACAACAACACACATTGGGCGAAAACAAATGCGCAGACATTCAGTCCGAACAATGGTATGGAAGAAATTAAGATGAAGCTAAACAAATATTTAGATTCATTTGCACCCAATTGCTTTGTATATCTGCGGGATTTATTCGACTTGTGTTTTTCCTTAAAGTACCCATGCGTTCCTAAAAATAGGAAGTTTGCTGAAGTCATTATGATTGATATCAAAAAATCAGAAAATCACTATTGCCTGCTTTGTCGAAAGTAAAAACTTGATTCCAACCCGTCAATTTGACTTAAAAAAAAGATTCCCCACTCTATCAGATATACAGATTCTTAGGTCCCATTGAAACTGCAATGGGAAACAAATAAGTTTGCGCTGTGTCTTTGTGACATGTAAATCGGCAACAAAAACATAAAACATTACTACCAAAAAGTACCTGTGAATTACAATACTCTCATAATATAATTTGATTGTCGCCTGAATATCACTACATCAACTAGTAATAAGATCGGCGAACCACTTTGTAATTATTGTTAATTGAACTAACCCCTAAGATTTTTGGACAGATTCTGTTAATCGTGTATTGGGTCTTTCAGAAGCAATAGTATTAGCCATTGGTGGTGTGTTTTCAACTTGAATATCAGCGAAAGAATTTTCTAAATCACTTTGAAAATCATGAATGAGACATTTTTTGTTTCGGTTATATAATCAGATGAAATTGAGTCATTACAATAAAAAAGATGTAATGGATTTTTTTTTTTTGTAAATTAATGCTAAAAATTAAAAATAATTATTCTCCTAATATTGAGCTCTAATCAAAAGTGATAATAAAAATGTTGGCAACTGGGAAGCCAAAATACCACACAAGAGATAACGCTGCGTCGTTTTGACGTACGCAATGATCAAAAATAAGATAAAAAATTACTCACCACAAAAAGTGATCAGGACACAAAAGAGAATCTGAGGGTGTAAAAAATAAAATGTGTACTTCATCTCGACGTGTATTATCTTACTAGAGTTAAAAAAATAAGGCCGGTGTACCACAGGGAAACATACTAAGGCCGTTACTATATCTTTAAGCTGTTTTAACAGTCGGCAATTCTATAGATAAATTGCTCATTTTGTTGAACGGAAAAAAATTTTAATTACTTGCCAAATACCATCGCTTCTACAAAAATTCAATTTGTCAACGAAGCCATATATCTGGGAATAACATTGCAACCGGTCTGAACTTACAGCATACAATTATGCGCTTAAAATTTCGAATCAACGTCCAACCAAGTTCATAATTCCGCAATTTCTAAGCGATTAAAACGCAAATTTGTGTCAGACCTAATGTACGGTTGTTAAAATATACGTAAAATATATACATGCATGGCTTCTTAACTTTTGGTAAATTATAAAATTTTAATTGTTTGTAGGTAATATTATTACACTAGTACCATTATAACAACGTCTCTTCGTATTGTTAATATTTATTTGATAAACAAAAAAAAAGTTCATCAGTTTGGTCAAACAAAACCGTCATCCAAAAAAGCAACAGCACGGAATTAGATTTTGTTGAAAATTTTATTCAATACTTGCAAAAGCACTTTTTGGGGTTCCAGTTTAATTTTTGCTTAAATTGAAAAGTCTTAAATAATTTCCAGAAATTGTTTGAGTAACTTCGTATTTCAAGAATGCTCAGCTACATTAAAAACACTGAACTACTATTAAATTTTATGATTTTATTTGCATATATTACTGGTCTATTTAAATCAAGTAGTTTAAAGATTTTTGGTAAACATATTGTAAAACTAGTAGAAGTGTCAACTGCTAAGTTTTAATCATATTTTCCATATTTTTGGAATTTGTTTTGAAAACTACATATGGCGTTAAAACCTTTGTGAGTGAGAATATCCGTTACTGAACATCCTCGGACAGTAGTTTCCAACTATTAATTTGTTTTTCCTCTTAACTTTTAATAACTTATCCATAATTAGATTAGTTACGGTCCCAGTGATTAGACTCAATTATTACTTTCCGATTTATAGCATAATTTTTACTAATAAAAAGCAGAATCGATTAATTAGAGCTATGACTTTGATGGTTCGACTTTATTGGTTCTGAACGTAAACAACCGATTAAATTTAATTAAAGTAAAAAGATTTCTCCAACATTAAGTATTTTCTTTCTTCAACCTGCAAAAGAACTGAGCTGACTTATTTTCAATTAGCTTATAATTTGCATTTACTTTACACCACCGGATTTAACTGCTAAAATATAAGAAAGTTTGTTTGTGAAATAATTAGGCGAAAAGTAAATCAAAACTAAAAAAGTCCTGTATTCGAATATACCGAAGGCCTCATATCTTTGATGAACATATCAAATGAATTGTATTGTATTTTGAGTTTCAATATGAATTCTCATATCTGATATCTTATATCATTTTCATGCTATCCTAATGATTTGCAGCCTTAATATTACCTTGTATTCACACCTTTCGAATACAAAGTTTCACGCTCTTAAATGATTTTTTGACGGATTTTTGGCGCACGACCTCATACATGAACAAATCGATTGTATGGGGACTATATAATACAGTATTCCGCTTTCGATGATTTTCAGTATTAACTATACTATTTTGACGGATTTATTACCCAAACCTTCAAATCTGAAAAATCGATAATATATATGTAATAGTAGTTCGATCTGACCGGTTTCGACAAATGATCGCTTGAATGTAAGAATGCATCTGCGTACCAAATTTGGTTTAAATATCTCAACAGTTTGCTTTCAAGAAGACGGACAGACCGACATGGCTAAATAAACTTAGCCTGTCATTCTGATACCATAGTTATAAATTTTGGCGGTCTATTTCTTCTTCTTCTGGTGCTTACCTACTTCGGACCAAAGTTAATATATCATTTCATATACATGAAAAGTATGATAAGTTATTCCGTTTCAATTTTGAAATTGTCCCTGCATTTTTAAGTTTGACTGAAATTTCCCAATAGTTTGACATTTGGCAAGAATTTCTTTTGGTGTTTTTTCAGTGTAAAACAATTTCATTATAGTAAAACAATTTTACTTTGCAACACTATTAGTCAGGATGGGTATTGTTTAAGCGATTCAAACTCAACCCGGTTAAATTAATTAATTTGTTTATTGTTTTACTTATTTTTACATGATTCGATAACTTGCTCAACGTTCTTTTACAGGACGGGTGAAAGAGAAAATGCCTATTATTTAAATAGTGACATAAATTTAAAACATTTCGATTCTTTATTTTTAATGAAATAAATATAGATTATTCCAAATATACATACCTGTTTTCAAGTAATTCCTTAATCGCCTTGCAATGCTATTCCTGTGCTTCCGAGTAAATGAATCGGCTTTACGTTTTTTTTCTTTTTGAAATTCACTCTAAACGTACTTTACACAACACCGTAATATTCATGTATATATTTATGTAACGAATATTGTTAATATGTTTGTATAGCACATGTAAGTACATTTATATATGGAAATTATTTATGCAGTTGTTTGAACGAGTATTTTTTCAGGAAAGTTATGTGATTTACTTTTAAATTTATTATTTGTTATTTTAATGCTCGGTTAAGTGCATGACATAATATGAAACTGATGGGTCAAATATATAATTTTATTTCTTTTTTTGCTTATGACTTTGGAAAACACCGTAAAATGCTATTTAATGAATTTTATTATTATGTAATATTTACTTATTAAGTATTTCGTTTACGCTTATATGTTTGTGTGCGTGTACGTTGCTGCTGATTTAGTTGTGGTTTATTTAAATGCAATTTTTTTTTTCTTTTCACTTTCTATGCCAAATATTTAAGGAATTTGTAACGATGGCAATGGCTTTTTATGCTTCCTTAAATTTAATTGTATTTTTTATTTAGTTTTTTAAATGCGAGGATTTTCCATAGAGAGACATTGAGAAGTTGAGTTTTTATAAGAATTTTTTTTAATATTATGTGCTAGAAATATGCAACTATTTATTTCGCTATTTGCAACAATTTTTTCGTATTATTGATTTTTAATGCGTTGAGTTATACAGAATTTGCAATGTGAATTGTTTATTTGCTGATTTATGTATTTAATTTTTTTATTTTTTTATTTGTAATGATTTTTTTGCTGCATAAATAATAAATTTTTCAATTGGTCTTAAACAAATATTTTACTACTTGTTTTGTTATGAAATTTGATATTAATTATTTACCAATTACTTATATTATTACGCGTATTTATTTTTTAGTTATACTATTTTTTTTTTTTTTTGCTATATGTGCGTGATTTTTGCCAATAACAACTATAATGAATTATTTCTGTTTATTGATTTAATAATTAATGATCTCGTGTAATTGTCATGTAATATGTATGTAAACACACTTTAGTTATTAGCTGTAAATGACACTTCTTATAATTATTTGATTTGTTTTTAATTAATTTATTTTTAAATTTTTTAGTTACTACATTTGTTTCATCAATTGTCATTTTCTCGTTAAAAACCACTACCATATATTTGCTTACGCAAATATTTGTCGGTGTGAAAAAATTAAATTTCTTCAAAATATTTTCGTACTTTGCTTTCAAATGTCCGACAACCGGACAGCAGTTTAGTGCATTTTTTCAAAAATTTGCAACTACACTTGCCTTCCTCCTAAACTCGTCTTTCTACTCTTTTTGAATTCAAATTGAAGAAGTTAAATTTAAATTTAAAACTACAATTGTATATGTTGCATATAAATTTAAAAATTTTCGTCGTTTTCGTTATATTTAAGTTTTTTAGTTCGAAAGTCTTTTCGGATATTAATGATGTTGGTTTGTCGCCTGTGCCTCACTTATTTTCCGAATTTCAAAATTTTTTATATATTATTATTATTTTATTATATATTTTTTCAAGTTTTTTTCCTTATTTTTCACTACAGATGTTTGCACCAATTATTTCCAATTCTTATACTTTTTTGATTTAAGTCAATTTCATTTAGTTGCCTTGACTTTCAAAATATATATGTATGTATTTTTTATTTATTTACTTTCATACCCATTGATGCCTCCTGCTGCTTATAATTTTCCTCCTTTCTATACATACATATATACATTTTTGTCTTTCATTCTCTCTTCAACTCACAACTGCCTACCATTTTTTCGCTCATTTGTGTCCTCCTCTTTTCTGAAGTGCGTACTACAAAGAGAAAGAATGAATAAATATATAATTTAGTATTTTCATATAAGCATGCTTATATTTATTTACACAAAAAGAGATATACAATACATTTTTGTTTTATTTTTTGTATGTTTTAATAGTGCCAATTCTCATTAATTTTGATGCCTTCATTTGACCTTCAAAGCTTTTGATGGGCTTACGTACAAACATTTGCTAGTTTGGTATACAAAAGCTAGGCTAGACAAAAACGTTGCGAAAAGCATGTTCTCAACACAAGGATCCACTGATTGCTGAATAATGTTTCATTCGTGTTGTGTCTCTCAGCCATCCAGCCATTCATACTTTTATGTGTTTGGTCATTGTGTTAGCAATTAACTTTGAAAATGAGCAACATTTTCATATCATAGCTTGGCGTGGCACAGTTGGTGGTCCTAAGTGCAATGCACTTAAGATTACAAAGTCGAGTGTTTGGTGGTTTGGCTTGTTTCATTTGTGGTTTATTAGCCTGATATATTTTGTCATTAAAGTATATAGATAAACATGTACATAAGTTAAACTTAAAATTGATGAATAACAGAAAACTAAAGTAAAACAGTCAATTTTTTTTTCAAATTTATAGCATCTGTTCTAAAACTTAAACATTTCTTCGTAAACTAAGCTTACGGTAAATCAAAAGCTACTTTCACTTATCTTTATAATTTACTACTATACTACATTAGTGTAGGTACCGCTTTTGCGACTGTATCTATCTATAACTATCGAATCTCTACGAGTTGGAAATAAAAATAAAAATAAATATAAAAATAAAAATATCACTTCTGCAGGCTGATTTTCCAATTGAACCTACGAAAGAAGTCCGGAGACGTCACCCTTGACTTAAGAATTATGAAAATAATTTCCTACAAATTCGCACTAATTTTTTTCTAAATGCCCCAGCCCTTTCATAGATATTCCATATAAAATGCTTAGTATATTTGAGAGCCTATTTCGCTTGTTTAAATGACCTAATTAACCACCGAATTTTATATCGATCGTATTAGAATCACAAATTAAATTTATTTAGCGTTGTCCGTCTGCCTGTCTGAACGCAAACTTGTCCCTCAATTTTTGAAAAATTTCAACCAAATTGTAGGAAGACGCAGATGCACGTTTAAACGATCATTTGTTCGAACCGGCCAAATGGGACCAGCATATATACGACCGATTTTTCCGATTTAAAATTTTTTGGATACTACACATACATAATGAATTGCATATAGGTTCTGAAAATCAGCAAAATCTGACGATTATAACATATATCTCCCACACAACGATATTTTCAGATGTGAGGCTTTGATAAAAGCTCCGCCAAAAAAAGACATTTAGGAGCATGGAATTTGGTAATATCTACAAATATCATAAATTGCATATTAATACTGAAAATCATCGAAATCGGAATACTATATAATATAGCCCCCATACAACCGTGTTGTTCAGATATAAGGTCTTAGGAAAAAAATTCCCAAAAAAAAGCATGTATGAGCGTGAAATTTGTCTACAGACATAAGTTCGAAATTTATAATAAATTTGAAATGTTCATGAAAGGTATGAAAACTTTGGCCGAAGTTAGCCATTCTTTCTTGTTTCTAGAATAAATTGATAATTTAAGTAAGCATATTTTCCTTTTTGTAAAAGCATATGCCTACAATATTCCAAATTAAAGAATTTTAAATTAATGACACTATATATATACCATGTGTATATGGCAGAAAAAGTCACTCGTTCACTCTCTGTATTGAAGTATTCTATTTTATTTTCACCTATTTCAAAAATAATTATTTGAAAAATGTTTGAGTAAAATTTTGTAGAATTTGAGCTGCGTTATTCTGAGTTAATGGGATTGCAGTACCGCTACTTAAGTAAGTTGGCAGAAAAAGTGTGCGTTCACTTTAAAAAGCGATGGTTTGTTGCATTAAAAATACAATTTATTTTAAATTTAATTTTAAATGATACACGATAGTAATCGCGATTAGGAAGAAGCTAAGGTGTATATAACTATAGGAGAAAATGATTATTTTTTTGATTATGGACCAAAAGCGTAAAGAAATAGAAATTGACGAAAGGAAAATCATTGTTGGTTTGTGGCAGAATGGTAAAAATCGTCGGGAAATCTCGAAAACTGTTGGTAGACAGTACTCCTCTGTTCAGAGTGTAATAAAAGACTTCAATTAAACAAAATCTTATGAGTCTAAACCATGTTCTGGTCACCCAAGGAAGCTGTCGGAAAGAGAAGAGCGCAACGCAAGCATTCTTGTGAAGGCTAACCCACGTCTAACAGCAACCCAACTTTCAAAAACATTGAATTAAAGTACCAAAAGAAATTATGTGCAGATACGGTACGAAAAATTCTGGAAAGAACCGGATTTCATGGCAGAGTCGCACGAAGAGAGCCCTTCATATCGAGAGTAAATCGTCTCAAGCGGATGACCTTTGCGAAGCAGCACTTAAACAAGCCTTCAGAGTTTTTGAATAAAGTTATTTTTTCGGATGAGAGTAAGTTTTGCATTTTTGATATAAAAGGCCGAGATTATTTGAAGGAAAAGAGGAACAGCGCTGGTAAAGCCAAATGTTGTACCTACGGTAAAACACGGTGACTGAGGTGTTATTATGTGGGGTTGCATGTCAAGTTCTGGTGTAGGAAGATTTCAGTTTATTGAGTCGATCATGAACAAGTATGATTACCTTAATATTTTGAAAACAAATTTAAAAGAAAGTGCAGTAATGCTGGGACTCAGTGAGTAATTTATTTTCCAACAGCACAACGACGCAAAGCACACAGCAGAAATTTTTAAGCTTTGGTTGCTGTACAATATTCCTAAGCAACTGCGTATACCACCGCAATCACCTGATCTTAACCCTATTGAGCACTTATGGGATGTGCTAGAAAGAAAAATTAGGCAGCGTACTACAACCAGCAAGGAAATGCTTAAGAACGCGCTAGAAGAGGAATGAAAGCTATAAGCCCAGAAGTAACAACCAAACTTCTTGGGCCAATGAAAAACCTCCGTCTAGATGTTGTTAAAAGGCGTGGATATTCAACAAATTACTGACTTAATATATATTTTTTAATTTTTAGACTTTTGTTTCATTATTCCTAAGGTGAACAATAACTTTTTCTGTTTGGTTTGGTTTAAATGTGATCTCATTTTAAATTGATATTAATTATTGGTACCAAAGTTTGTGTAGTAGTTAATTTTTATTGAACTAAATAAAATAATGTAAAAAAGTTTATGAATGATTTATTCTTTTCTATTTTTCGCATTGCAAACAAAATATACTTAGATGAACGCAGACTTTTTCTGCCATGTGTATATATACTAGCTGACTCGGCTACACATTGTTGTGGTTATTTTTATTTTCTCCAATTTTTATTTTAATTGGTGTTGCAAAGGACTTTCGACCGATCATGACACTACATTTTATAAATATTTATATATTAATATATCCTTCTTCTATGATAAAAACTTCAAATTCAATCGAGGTGCATGCATTCTTTTCACACCATATTATCTATTTATTTAGAGCAGCTTTTCTATTTAGGGGTACCTAATATAATAGCACATATTCATATGTATTCTCAATTATGAACTTGAAAATAATATGTAGACGACACGAAGAAATTTTCACTTTCAGTATAAAATAAATTCTTTTTAGAAAAGCGCAAGCATCATAGAAATTTTGTATATACCAAACATATTTAGAAGCAAAAATATTTAGTTGTGGCGGGCAGCGGATAGAAACATCATGAAATGAAAATAAAAGGCTGCAGGCCTGCAGAAAACATCACGTGTGTACTACAGAGCATCGAAGGGAAATCATACGACCTCAGCAGCAGTAGGCACCTGTTATTCATTTCGGCAGAAATCATTTTTTTTTTCCTTTTTTCACTTTCACACAAACCGCTTATTCTCACTCGTCCTTCACTTGTACTTTTGAAAGCGAACAGCCGGGACATTATTCCTTTGAATTAGCTACAAATCTAATTGGATTTATTTGCACATTTATTGGAACTATTTTCTTTTTATTAAAAACACATTTTTAACAAATATTTTATCAACTATAATTAAATTTGCATTTTCCACGCACAACTAAATACAACAGTGTGAACCGTTGACCAATACACATGTTAAAAAGGACGAAAATTTTGCTGCGTATACGCTAACGAGCTCATAACGCTGGAAACCGAAAACATCACTTTTCGGATGTAGTCGTAACGAGCAGCAGCTGCACACACAGTGTTTAAATTGAATGGTCTGAGAGGTCTGAAGACGAAGAGCTTCAAACGATAACGATGCGAGACAGAAGTTCAGCAATGCCTTCATAACAATTTTCTGGTGTTCTGTCTTTCGTTTTAAATTTTCTGTTTCATCCCATTTTTTCGTTTACACACATATCTTTGCTTTGCGGCCAAGTGCTACCAAGCTCAAACTCAGTCAGCTAGCCAGCGGGACCAACCGTCAAACCGAACAAGCAGTCAGCAGTGTTGAGAAATTTCACTTTTTGTTTCATTTTGCTGTTTCCATCTTTGTTTTTTTTTAGTTAAGTCAAAAGCGAAAGCGAAATTCAGCATCTATACAAAGCAAAAAGACTGCACAAAATCCACACGCACAAAACAAAACCTGACACTGGCATACATACAAGTTATACGAGTATAAAGTGAGTTCACAGTCACTGGCAGTGAGCCTGAAAGGATAACACGAATGTAAATGGAAATGAACACAGCAGCAGGAGCACAGCAGCAAGAGTGCCAGCAACAGGAATATAAATGGCGCTCCGCATGGTATTCTGTGTTATAACTGCTCTCGATTTGGGAAATGTAAAAAAATAAGCGACGTAAATCTACAAAATTGAGTAGTAGAACATACTGCTAGCTAGCTTTGTTTGATGCCGCCAGCTGCCAGGCTGTAATTCCAGTTGGAGCTGATAAGCAGGAGTATGCTTTAAGCCTGGATGACTGGTTGGCTGCTTCGCTGTTGAGTGCTCATAGACATATATATCAGCATATGACAGTGAAGTGCCCTACAACTCGCGCACACGTCATTTCTAATGTGCTATGCAAAATTTAAGCAAATATTTTTTGAATATATGCAAAAAGATCTATACATAAATGTAAATAATAGAAAAATATATTTCCTAACACGAAATGAAATACAAGTTTTCTTCAGTAATATCATTCTGCTTTTGTATTCCGCGCGCCCTTCCAATGTTTGTGACCAATTATAGCAACATCTGAGCTATACCGATACCACAGATCAAAAGTTTTTAAGTAAATTCCCTAAGAACAATAATTAAAAAAACTAGTTAACAAATGATTTAGATTGTGTGTCTGAAAACTTTTCTTATTTGGTCATTTCGATATTTAAGGAATGTTTATATAGAACAGAAGCACAAGTTAATCTTCAGAACCATCTACAAAAATTATTATTTTTTGTTTGTTTTGGTCTCTGAAATTCTTGGAACTATAAATATAAATTATCTCTGGATAAAAATTTGCATCGATTAAATATTATATTTGAAAGCTTTGCATTCCGATCATCGTTTGCAGAAACAGAACTTAATCAGACCATCTTTAAAAATGTTTTTTTGTGGTTTCTGAAACAATTTGGAAATTTAAATATAAATATAGATTTATCTCGGGATAAAAATTTGCTTCGGTTATATATTATATTTGAAAGCTTTGCATTCCGGTCTACTAAAAATCGTTTGCTTTGTTTAAATGTCTTGGAAAAAGTCGTATTATTTTTGTTTTGCAAAATCCGGAAAAGATCAAATAAATTATATTAATTTAGGAATTCGTAAATATCGGTTTCTTTTGAATTTGATAAAAAAAAATTATAAAATAATATAATAAATAATTTATAAAAAAAAATAAATTTTTTAAAGTTTGTAATGCCTTTTAAAAATAAGTTTTAGGTTTTCGTCTTTTCAAAAAAAGTCTTATCTAAAAAAAATTTTGTTATTCAAAATTTTAACAGCCTTTTCAAAGTTTTAGATCTTTCGTTCTTCATTTCTTTGAATTCTTTTTTTGCAGTAAAAAATGAAAATTTTGAATATTTTCATTTCTAAAAAGATGGTTTGAAAATATTTCTGAATATAAAATTTTTCCCAGGTTTTGAAGCTTTAAGGTCATTTACTATTAAAAATCTGCTTCATAAAATTTATTACATATTTTGTAATTTTGTATACGAAATTCATTCAATTAATATAAGTATTTCTTTCAATATTTGTTTTTCAAATTTTCTCATAGAAAAATTTTTAAGTACTTTTTTTTTTTGTAATTTGATTTTTTCTCACTTTTATAGCATAGCAACATACTCGATAAGAATTGTATTTTTTACCTAATTAAATAGTTGCGCCAAATTTGGAAACGTGTCTCAGATTTTTTTTACCAATTGTTAACAGTTTATCTGTAATAAACTAACATACATACGAAATTTATAGTTTATTTTTATTTAAGCTTTCATTACTTTAAGCTTTCACCACTGTATTACAAGTCCTTTCCAAACATTTTTTATAATGGTCCATCTTACGCTGCAATCATTGCTTTTCATCACAAATATTTTAAATTCGAACAACTTTTCAAATTCAAATTTTATGCATCAACTTAAGCACTTTGTCATTTTCACAAAATTTTCATTTTTGCTTTCACTTTTCATTGTCCACATTTTTGAATGTTTCAATATTGGTTGTTCGTTTATTTAATTTCATTTCACTTCTTATTCTACATTGGCTTACAACGTTTGTATGCAGATATATGTGCATGCGTATATATGTTAATTTAAATGTATGTTTATGTGGATGTATGTAGATGAATGAGAAAACGACACGTTTGTTATTTAGGAGGAAAAGGCAACGAACAGCACAACCCGAAACCGGAACACCAACTGAAAGGCGCTGCCGTGCTGGCCTTTAGAGCCAGGCACACGACGACCAATATGGATGGAGCTCAGAGGATCCAATGGAATAAGAACTCCAACATCCACTTCCATAACTTGCATAGGGCAACTGGAGTGGAAGTGTGTCTGGCTGATAATCCTTTGCAGATGCTGGAAATTAGATGAGCCGAATTGAATTGAGGCAACTGCTCGTTGATGACGGTTGTTTTGGTAATGTGGGAGTTCGTGTTGTTGTTATGAAGCTGTAAGCAAAAGAGTTCCCAGAAACTAAAAAGAGAAAGATTTCCTTAATCAAAGAGAAAATGTAAAGTCATCAGTGTAAAATAAGAGAGTGTGGAAAACCTAAAAGATGGGTAGATAACATATATAGCAAAAATATGGAATTAACCAGATCGAAATAAAAAGGTATAAAAGTAAAAGGTACACAAATAAAATTAAATTAAATTAAATTAAATTATATTAAATTACATGAAATAAAATTAAATAAAATTAATTACGTCAAATAAAATTATTAATTACATTATTTTTTTCAAATAAAATAAAACAAAATAAAGCCCAACAAAAAATTATTTTCAATTAACAAAATACTAATATTTATGAAATGTAACAGCAATAAAGTGAATTAAGTTCATTTAAATTTAATTAAAAATGTGCTTTGAACGTTGGTTTATATTTTTTACAGTTAGGGTTTTTCCATATCAATGAAATTACATTAATTCCTTACAATTATATTAAGACCAAAATATAGATACCTGAAAAAATGTAGTTAAAAAATTTTACTACTAAAAATTATAATAGATATTTATATTTAGTTAGATAAAAAATAACAGTCATTTAATCAGAATTTATTAAGGTTTAATTTTCAATTTAACCTCAAATAGTCTACTCTGCTGCCTCAATGAAAATTTTAACAATTGTTTTATTCTTTCTCAATTTGTTAACCCTCCCTCGCTCATTAATAGCCCCAGCGCAAATCTGTGCTCTCATTCATTAAATTTTTCTACAATAACAAAGCGAACCCCACACGTGCTTGCGCAGTCAACCACAAAGTCAATGCAACAACTGAATGCCCAAAAGCATAACCAACAGCTGCTACTTTCTAGCGGTATAGTTGTACAAATATCTATATTGGTGTGTGTCTGTGTATGTATTTTGTGGCTCAAAGTAGTGAAAATTAATTTAAAGAAAATTCCTATGAATGAAAAATCGTCCCTTTGCCACCAGCAGCCGCAGAAGTTATCGCTTAACTACAAACATAAGTATGTATGTATGTGTGCATATATATATATACATGCTGATTTGCGATTTGCGGGTTGTGGGAGTTCCGACATGGAAACTTGGCACTGTGGCATTCAGTATTGCACATATTACATATTAGCATTAATAAAACAACAACTATACACGCATTTAATATTCGCCAGCATTAGAAGCTGCGAGCAATGAGTTACGAACCGTAAATTACATATACATATAATGATGCACAGCGTTGATTAATACAACAACAAAGTACTCCAATAAACACACGCCTATACAAACAAACACAAACATATCCCAATAAACATTTTTGTTGAATATAATTTTTGTATGCATTTGTGAAAAATTCCGTTCCTCACAACTCAAGCGTTAGTTACTAAGGGTACTTCAATTAACCATTGATAGGCGTCCCAAACTAAAGACAATAATTATTTTTGTTATTGCAATTATACAAAAACATTTAAATTGATATACAATATTAAGCTTCTGATATATTTGTATCGTGTGTTTCTTATGGTGCAAACGTATATGTGGCATGACACGTCATCGTTGAACGCACAGCATATAACATACAGACCTACATTTATTCTAAGTGGCGTGGGAATGGATGAATGCCGCCAATACACCAATCCGAAGCACACTAGATTGCGCACACAGATACATAAAGAGTGTGAATTATATGCCCCAGGATACATAGGACAACACTTGTGCGTGCTTTCAACTCGTAGCCAGAGCAACAACATGGAGCACAAAGTCAACAACGTCGATGAAAATAAAATTATAGGTACAAATAAACACAACTAAGTTATGTATTACAAAAATATATGTGTGCTCGACAACTGTTAAAAGTATATGTTTAAGTTTTGCTAAAAGATTTTGCCCACATTAAGGCGCGCAAACTCTCGCTGCCCTCTCAGCTGTAAGAACAGCTTTTTTACTCTCTTCACTATCATCTTTAGCATTAGCTTTCCAAAGAGTTGTTTACATTTCCTAATAAACAGAATTTCAATAAATTAAACACTCTTACGCTTCCAAAAGCTCTGTACTCTTGTCTTGTCTTGCACTGCGGTATCCCAGTTTTTCCTGGAAGTTGTATATTCTTCCCAAATACACGACTTTCAAATAGAGTTCTCACTTCAGAAAAATGAAAAACGAGTTCCATAAAAGCTGCAAATTTTGTGCATTTTAGCTACGTCGCCATCGTTCGTGCACATTTCGCTGATTTGGACTGAAATACAGCTATATACGAATTACTGTATATATAAGTATATGACAGCCACAACTAAACGAAGTGAGTATGTCAAACTGAGCTACTTCAGAGTTTCGGTTGACCCTGCTGCGAGAGAAATGGATGGAACAAGTGAAAAGGGAGTGAAATGATGGGAATCGGAATAAAATTAAAATGAAATGACCAGTATTTCAATAATCAAATTTGGCGGTCTCAGTACCCGCGGTATATGCAACATTGTGGTAGGTCATGGGCTCCAATATATTTTTCTAATTACGATTGCTTCTCGGCAGAAAATATCAACCGTACCCAGTGTATTCCATAAAAATTCATCAGCTGTGTGGTTTAATATAAACTGTAGGTCCCTCCATTTTCCATTTTAGAAAAACACTCACACCAAAAATTGGTCCAAACGAGTGTTACTTTTTTAAATATGTTAAAACTTTTATAAATATAACTGTGAACCAACTCTTACTCACTCATCTAACTCAAGCCTTCGAAACAGCTCGATTTTTGGACCTCAAGTTAGATAAAAACGACGAAAGCGGCTAGCCCCAATATAGTTTTAGAATTTTAGGTTGAAATCTTTGTAATATGTCAAGCAAGTTGTGTCCAATAAGTGTGTTCCGTACAAACACATAAGCTTTATGTTCGAATTATATAAAAGGACTTTAATTGTAAGGGCTGACTCCAAATTTTTTTTAGGAAGTCAATTAAAACTTGTAGACTTAGTCTTCAGCGGCTGCTTTTTTGTCTCCCAAGCGTTTATCTAAATGGATGCCAATATATGTTATATCGCTAGCACATTGTTGAGCTTGACAGAATTGGACGTTTTTGGCTTTAATTAAAAAGTAATGGAATGCGAGCCATTCTTCAGTTATTAGAGCAGTATTATCCGCAAAAGTTTACGTGATTTTTTTCACTTCTTGGAATACCTGTGATGAATAGTATATGCAATAGCCAAAAATACTAAATTGAGGAACATCTTCCGTGAGGTTGGATACTACTATTTTATATAGTAATTTACTCATATGGTAAATGGCCTGTTGATAAGTAGGATACTGTTTAATTCTATGAATAAGTCCATCAAATGCTTGAGCCATATCAAGAAGAATGCCCTTAGCAGTACGTTTTGAATTCGAACTCATTTCTTATTTTCTTAGTTATATAATTTACTTATGCCGTGCTTTTTTGGAAAATCGAATGAGAATATAGTTTTCATATATAAAAGGAAAACATCCATATTTCAGTTCAGACACAGATGTTCCTCAAGAAGCAGAGTATTTTGGAACCTTATGGTTTAGTGACAAAAGTACATAATCTAAAGCAGTATTTGGCTGGAATATGGCTCTGCATATAAGGTTTGACCCAACGTACTCTTTGAAAGACTTAAGCCAAAAATCCAGAATATAACCCGAATCGTTTGGTACCAAACAAAGATTCAGACAAGTTGACTTCTTTAACGTATGACGTATTCTAATGGTATTAATGTGGAACTCTTGTTCTTTTATTCAAAAATTAATTTTATTGTTCATTTAGTCCTTTACATTAAATTATTTAAATTATATGTATTTTAAGTAATTAATAATTGGCACTTAGTAATCGCTGAAGCAATTTTCGACCGAGCTCCTTCTTGATATTAGTTCAACAAATGCAGGGCGAATCTGAACCGTCGATGGATTTTTATGAAGAGCTTTTATTTCATGCAGAATTACAATCAGAAGGTTTGACGCTCCCTGCCGGTTGAGTAATTAGTTAAAGTTAATAGTAAGCTTAGAATTAACTTTTTTCTATTTTTGGCGGTTAATTTGACTTACTCTGCCCTTTAATTCGACTGTTCAAATGCTACCGTTCAGTGTGTTCAGTGAGGTTCGTTCGATCCTTAACCAGTCTTGTGTTTAAGCGTCCTATTAGTAAGGGCCTCTAATGTGAGGTAGATAGCGTCAGGTCGCATGTATGTTATCATTTGCTACAATGATATTATTGCCCTCAACAACAGCACCTGTGATTCCGCATATAATAACATATAGACAAGGTTCAATAAAGATATAAGAGCAGTTTTGGCTCTTAAATTTTCTTTTGGACTATAAGAACACCAAACGCTACCAATCGCTCATTATTCTCGTTTTACTTGACAGCATCTCTATATATTATTTGCGACCAAATTAGTTTAAAATAAAAAAATTAAATTTTGTAATTGCGAGGCAGGGTATGTTTAGCCGTGCGTATGTATTTCTGACATGAAATAAACGCTCCTAATGGAAATTAATTAACCGTTCGAAGGCGGATTAGAATAAATTGTATATCCCTCCGTTTTGTTGGAAAAACTTTAAGACGCACATCACAAGTTGGAGGAGGATGTCGGTTGCAAAGCGCCAATTATACCCATATATTGACTACAACATACACATGCATTGCTGCGTCGTTAGTGGTGCATATTTTGCAACAATATTTACACTTTAAATGTTAGTTTTTAATTGCGAAAATGTCCTAGTTAAAGTCATATTGCAATTTATTGGCTTTGTAACAACATACTTAATAATCGTAGCGACAAGAGAGACTTAAATTTCATAAACATATTTTCCAGGAAACTGTACTCCTTCAGTTAGATGGTCAGTTTAGTTCCTCGCTTTTGTTCACATCGTTTTTCTTCTACGTCATTAACTATGCAATGGTGAAATATTACAAACAACAACAACAACAACCTCAACAATTGCTAAAGCGAGAGCAATGCATTATAGCAGGTATTTTATTGTTGTTGTATAATTATAGAGTTATACATGTTTGGGTGTGTGCAACTCAATTTTTGTTGTTGCTTTAACTTCTTCCTCCCACAAAAGAGAAATTTTGTTGTTGCTGTTTATTTGTTTGACTGCACTTTAATTTGGGCGCATTTTTTATGTACTTAACGTTAACAAAGTTGCTAGGTGGAGTGTTTTGGTGAACAAGAAGAAAACAAATTATTTTTAAAAATTAATAGAATAAAAATAAATTATATGGCAATACGAAGAACTGCATAAATTTCATGGAATACATTAACGTCTAAAATAATAAACCTAGGTGAGTATTGAGCGTGTTCTTCCCCCTCGCATTTATACGGATTCCTGTACAAATATAAAGTCTGCGACTGGATATACAAAGAGATATACCATATAACGGCATCTACTTGATATAAATACGGCGAGCATCTCTAAAAAATTTGATAGAAGCGAAGCGATATTTCCGTAGTAAAAGTCACGGAGGAGCAAAGTGGTCACACGATTCCGATTCATTTTTCAACATCGATAATACTGTCTCCTACACCCTCTGCTCGCTAAAAGTCAAGAAGAGCAAATGAAATCCATAATCAGCGACTGAGTTCCAATATTTCAAATGGTCTAAGAAGATCTGACATGTGCGATATTCTCTGTGGCTTCTCTTACAAGAATTGTGAAGCTCAAAATAACACCAGAAGCGACAAGGCACTGACAACGGAGAAATATTTAAATTTGATATTATGGTTGACCAAAACTCAGTAATAGTGGGGACTATTATGGGTCTATTATTTCAAAGCGTTCCTAAAGCTGCGGCGGAGTTAAATAATTGAATTCATATATATAACGAAAAGACTTCACTAACATCGCTAATCCCTGCATATATTACAGTCAACTCTGAGGAGTTGAAAATATACAACAAAAAGAGTCACATTTATTCGTTAATCTCTGTGACATTTTGATCTCTCTGAACCAAGGAAATTATTTTATCACAGGAAAAGTACTCGCATATTATTAACTGTTATGTTCTATACATATACATATAATAGAGTATTTTTAATTCCACCAAAAAATTGATATGTTTGATTATTTGAGCGTAAATTCTCATACTCTTCTTCTACCTGTTATTTAATGCAGTTCTTGACCATCTTTGACTTTGAATTTTATTTTAGTTATTCTATTCCTTTTTATTTGTTTAAGGTTTCGTATAAATTACCATTTTTGATTACCAAATTATGTTCGCAATATTTCTTAACCATTTATGTACATATTTAAACGAACAAGTATAAACATTTATTGATATAAGTATAAACAAATATAGTTTATGGGGCTAAGATATGTAGATTTTTTTATATAGTGGGTACATTTCACAAGACAGTCTTGCTCCAAGCGAATACCTTACTGTAAATAAACGGCTGCATTCTCAAATCTATTTTCAGAGGATTACCTTTTTCCGGTTGCTTGCATTCTTCATACTTCAATCTTTTAATTTTATTTTCATACTTAATTGGAATATATTTATGCATTCTACGTAACTTTTAAGGTTCCCGCTTTACTATTTGCGATTTATTATTAATTATTAATAAAAATCATCAAAGGAAAGAGAGAGAGAGATAGAAAGAGAGCTATAACCGAACTGAACTTTCAACGATACATTGAAAATTTGGAACCCTTCTTTTGAGTTTTCTGTTTAAAGATTTCAAATTTTTAAACATGTAATTCACGAAAAAAATTATTTAACATATTTAGTAATATATAAAATGATAACATAAGCCGATTGTGCGTGAATGAAAGTTATTACTAGAAAGGACGAGCTACTGCTGAACATTTGCTGACTTTCCAAAAGATTAAAACGTATTCCTGATATCAATATGCTAGGGGATGGTAGTAGCACATGCAGGCTCGATTTAGCTTTATGCGAGGATTGCATTTTATATTTCGGGATTTGCCAACCCTAGTGTTGCAATTTGTTCACGTTGGATTGCACACAATGTGTCAATCGCCCAAAAAAAAAAAAAGATCGTGTCGATGGGTGGAGAGAAGTGCGAAAAAAACGCGATAGCGGTGCTAGAAACACGTCTAAGACATCACGACAATTGATGACCCGTGGGTTTATTCGCATGAGCCTAAAACTAAACAGCAGTCAACTATATGGGTGTTTCAACATGAGCCGAATCTAACTAAAGTTGTTCGCGCACGATGCTCTTCGAAGCAAATAGTTGCCTGTTTTTTTTTAAAGAAGTGGGAATGTTGCAACCGTACCACTAGAACAACGTGGAACAGTATATTCTGAATGGTACACAACCATTTGTTTAAAAATTGTCTTTCAAGAAATCAGGAAAAGCAACCGCCGATGACGCTAAATTCTCACAAATCATCTGAAACAACTGCATTTTATGCACTCAAAACATCGATTTGATGAGTTATCCATTATGCAATCTTAACTTGACACCGAATTGCTTCTTTTTATTTCGTACGTAAAAAAACAACTAACAGGACAACTTCATCGAAACCTGAAGAGTAAGTTGATGTGTTCAGAACGCATATTTTGGAGACTCCTCAATCAGAGTGGCAAAAGTGCTTCGATAAATCGTTCATAAGCATTCTAAATTATATAGATCCTAATGAAGAATATATTTTCAAAAACAATAAAGCGATTTTCGATAATTAATATTTGTTTTGTTCTCTAATCCCGAAATATATAAAGCAACCCTCGTACGGATTGGTCAAAACTATGGAGTAGTTTACTCAATGGAGCTTGGTATCAACAAGTACTTTCGTCTACAGGAGCACTGCAGGGATTTTCAAGCAGAACTGGCGGCCATCTATAAAATAGGTTCATGGTATTCTCAGTAAATTGTGTATATTTCTTTCGAAAATTGGAAATAGTATCGAATTGCCGTAGATAACTCAACGGAATGGCTAAGCAGCTTTCTTTGAGAGTACTATGCGTGCCAAGACCGAATAATAAGCTGGTGCAGCAGCTTGCAAGAAGAGGTGCTGTCCTTCCTTTTTCACCATTTCGGAAGAGTTTCGGCATGTCGCTGTCTACAAGTCAGCTCACCATAATAGAGCTATTATATAAGTATATCCTACTAAAAAGAAAGGACTTACCTACAATTCTCGATCTTCTCAATTACTAGAGGTGGCCCGCTTTAAATAGCGATCCTTGAAAAAGTTGAACATATAAGCTCATTGCGAGATATTGTTATTTAAGAATATTCAAGAATAATTTTCCCATAAGTTAAAATGTTTTTCAGAATAGTTCAAAGAATTTAAAGAGCGTCACCTGGCTTTTAAAATGCTCAAGTAATCATTTCTGGACGGAATTAAAATCACAAGCATTAGAAGCAGGTAATCGAAATACGTCTTAGTTGAACTTTAGTGTAATTTTTATTTATTTATTTAATTTGTGAAAATATGTAAAGCATTCGAAACTCAATAGTGAACTCCTTACCCCAAAAATTTCATTTTTGTGCCATTGGTTTGCCCAAGCTAGACGATTTGCGCACCTCAGCCATTACTTTTTAAAGTTACTGATATTTTTTGGACAATCAATAAGGTTTTACTCCTTGCAATTCGCCCTGTTTTCCATTATTCTCGTTTTGGGTAATTTCCACGTTAACACAAATTTTTTATAGCAATCTGTTTATTCAGAACTATCACAAACAAACTCATTTCCAGAGGCGGTAAAATAGTCATTAGAGCCCTATTCTTTAAGTATTATTTTCTTTATTTAGAATTATGTTTGGGATTATATATCCCACCCAAAGACGTAACGGATTATGATATGTCCCATTTTTATAAAAATCATATATAACTTACAATTTATCGGTGCTAATGCCTTCAAAATATATATTTAAATAGACTCACTATTTTTATCAGAGGAAACTATATACTACATACACACTGTTATTTTAGTGCTTACATCTGCGATTTTATCAAATTTTGTGATCGAACTAACAAAATTTGGCCGAGGTTTGGAAAAATACATCGTCAAATTGCTAGGACATATTATCGCTTAGGTCTCGAAAATACTTTTCTTTTACATAGATATTTTGAAATAGTGCAATGAATTTTAGAAAGCTTTAATTGCAACTTAGAGGGCAATAGTTACGTTAGGTTAAAATTTTGTAAAAACCATTGACATTTTATATTTGATCCCACCTATCTCTATATTTCACAACTTTATTTTATTTCCACAGCTTGTTGAGCGCGAATTTCATTTTATAGAAAAGTCACGTCATCAAACCAACCCACGGATTCGATAGGATTTCTTCGCCATTTTTTATTTGACATTTATCAATTGGGCACTTCACTCGAGCGTGAGAATGAGTGTGAGTGTGAAAGTACGTAAAAATTGAAATGTAACTAAAAGTATGTGCTAGATTGTAAATACATCAAATTGTATAAACTTCTTTCTATAGATTTGTATGCCAGTAAACCAAGTTGGGAAATAAAAAATGCATTTTATACTTAAGAATTCCACCGAAAAATGCAAGCAAAAATAAATAGACTTACACAAATACAAATACAATCACCTACATAAATATGTATATCCCTTTAAATAGCAACAAGGATAAACAGTAGGTTAACAGATTTTATTTCATATACTTGTCGCTGCATAAGTGACCCATCCGGCACACCTCCTTACTCCATGAGCTGAGTTAGTATGTGAGAAGCAGAGCAGAAAGTGGTCGATATAGAAAAGTAGTAAATACAATATTACGCCATGTGTGACACTGCCCATATTGTCCACGTTGACATTTTGTTGTACTTACATGAATGCATATATAACATACATATATGGAGTAAGTGAATCTGTTGAAGTGGGTTAAAAGGCGTCGCGTCGCCTTAATGCATAGTGGGAAAGTTTTGCCGAAAAAATCGATTTTTAAATCATCAATAAAATAATTTTAAGTTAGGTTATGCTATTTTATGTTATGCTAAGATGTTCCTTTATTTTATGTTGTGTTAAGTTATATTGCTTTATGTAATTCTTACTTACAAATGCTCATTTGTTGGTATCAGCCGTTTCACGTCAACAGCCCATCTATCCAAAAGATAATTAAAAGTGGCCAAAGGCTCTTTTAAAATCCCACGATGGCCTGCTTGAAATTAACAGTGATTTCATTACTGCTAATTTTTATCGAAACAAAGATCTATGTGACCCGAGACGTAAATATCTTCAAGAACTTTCATTCGAAATAAATTCTTATGTAAAGATATTTATGTTGCCTTTCTTGACTGTAGCGGTTCACTTACCCCGAATAGGATCAGGTAGGTCTAATCCAACTCATCGAGGTCATCTCATGGAAGCACTAGGAAACGTGCAATTTCGACGGGTTCGTATCAGATGGAGAGGGGGGTGAGATGAGTTGGGTTGAGTGGGTGTGCAAAGAGGTGGTTAGTATCTGTGCACGGATTCTTTGCGTGCGGAACATACGGTGGGTATGTCGGGGTCAAGTCTGGATTGGTAGGAGTTAAGTCTACTACAATATCCAGACCTTACCTGTGCCAGTGTTCTTTATTGTTGATGGCGGTTCTGCTGCCCATAAGCTCGCCTTGATAGAATGACAGAGAATCCCTTAACTATTTCTGATGACACTAACCAGCAATATAATGCGACGGAGGCGATATAACGAAACCATCCTTCGACGACTAATTTTAGAACAAGTCCACATACACATATGTAAATATATAAGGTCGGTGCACACCTGGCTACAGGCATAGAAATTTTAAAATTTAATCTGATTATTTAAAAAAGCAAAAAATCTAACAAACTTTGCCCAATGTTCGTTCGTTACACTTTCAAAACAACCGAGAAAATGAGAGAGAGCGCTACACTGAATCTGCTGTTAGGTTTACTCGTATGCCCAAATTTGCTATTGCTTTCGGGGAATTGAAAAAAATACGTCGACATATACCAAAGAGCAGGCGGACTGCAAAATAGTGGAGTAACCGTTCGATAGTTGTCTATACCATTAGAGTTCTCTAACTTTATTCCAAAAATAAAAGCCACAACAACAATAATACGAGTATGTATCAACTGAAGTACTGCTATTGACAGCTGAAAATTTGTTGTCGTGACCATGGCTGCATTTCAAAGCGAAAGTAATACCGATTTTCAGTACGTTTGTATATTTTTTAGTATTTTATCTACGATTTTTGCTGCCAACTCAGTTTGCGTTGATTTTTCCTCTCAATTTGCTTGACTCTTTTTATTTAGACTTTGAATCATTGCTTTTTTGTAAAATGTTTCTCCCCATTTTTTATTTGTTTTGCGCTGTCCTAATTGCATTTCGGTTGCCACAAACCGCAATGGCAAATCTGCTGCGGCCAACCGTGATTTCGTATTCGCAATTCTTCTCTTGCAAAGTGAAGCAGCTTGTCCATTGGTCACTTAAATATTTACTTTCGTTTTAAGAAGTGCATTTCTTATTAAGATTGATTCAAATTTAATTTTAGATGGAAGCGAATGAAAAAGTGGTCTGCTCTAAATTTTATGGATGTATACAAAAAAAAATAATTTTTAAATAAAAAAGAGATATTTTGCCGCAATCGAGAAAAAATTTATTATTTAATTAGCAATGGCCAGGCGGCTGTTGAAAACCGCTTCAAATTTCAAAAATTCACCTTTTGTTATTCAAGAAGTTGATATTGTGGGTTTAGTATTAGGAGTATTCCTCAGCTTACCAGTATACCACTCACATAATTCTTTATTCATCAAGATGTTAATGCTTCCAATCCTGAAACGTCAGTTTTCAGCGCCTCTCGCCTGAGACTGAAGAAAAATAGTATTAGACTTCAGGGAAGATATTCTCTAAATAAAAGGACAAATTTTGAAATTGATCAATCAATGCTTTGTTGTTAAGGTGTTCCTCTTTAAATTAGAGAAAAAAGTCGAATATAATCCATGGGAAAGATGGTTAGTGTCGTGCGGGGACTCATTTCGTTCAGGTCATATGTTAGGTGTGTCGGGATCGAGTCTGGACAGGTAAGAATTAAATGATGTGTTCGGCTTCTGTTAGGATTATCCCGACGGTGGCATCCCAACAAGTACACACCATAACATTATGCTTCCTAACTGGGAGCATAGATGTTTCACTGTGTAGATGATTGGCCGGTGACATAAGGGAGCTTCCTACCAGTGTCTTTAGGGCGGTGATCTTATAGGTTATAGGTGCGTCTCGTTAGTCCACGGAGTTCAAATATGTGTAGCGTAGCTTAAGACCGGCCGGCTAATTGCCTTGTATTTTGTGAGCAACGTTTCTTTGCCACGTATGCGGATTGAAGGAGTGCACGCTGTCAAGTGTGTTGTTTATCGTTGGAATTTTACAACACTGATTTTCACATCGAGGTCGAGCCGGTACTCCTTCGTCCAGCTGGTGAAGAGAGTGACCGAGGATTATGCTGATTGTAGTTGTAAGTGTCGTGCAGAGAAGAAATGGAAAAGGTCGGCGAGATATCACTTTACTTTCTAACAAAGCTATCAATATTCTAGCCAGAAGCCAATATCGAACAATCATCGGTATATAAGATCAAAGAGACAGCCTCTGGTGGTAGAGGGAACCTCGAGATGAATAAAATTAAATAGCAGTGGAGAGATACACCACCTAGCGGAACCCTCTGTTTAATTGTACAAGGCCTTAAAGTTCGACCTCGAAAGTCTAGCGGTGATTTCCGACCACTCAGATAGTTCCCAGTTCACCTCTTCAACGGCGGTAATAAGAATTCCTCAATGTCCGGTTGTAGCACTGCGTGGTTGACCGTGTCTAAAGCTTGCGATAGGTCCAATGCTACCAAACATGGATTTGGAGGTTTCCCCTTCCGGTGGGTCATTTGTCTTTTCATCTTGTCCAAATACCGCACCTCTTCGAGTTCACCGAAGTGAGGTCACCGAATCAAATTTCCCCCCGATTATTACGTCTCATCGGACTAGACAATGACTTGGCTGTTTCCCAGAGCTGGATTTTCCCAGAGGAGAGATTGCAGGATCTTAAGTGTTTCTCCCACTTATTCCACTTGTATTGGTTAACCTGCTGCCGAATAACCAAATTGAAATGCGGGAATCTTCTTGCCAGAACCGCCTCTTTGGTAGGGAAGGTCGGACGAATTTCCGCAAAGTCGCCACCCGGGATGAAAGAGGTGAAAGTGGACATATCAACATGCTGGAAGGTTGGTTCGCCATTTATCACGTTGGTTGGAGTGGGGAGAACACTGAAGGTTTTCTCGGTAAAATCCGAGATGCCGGTTTTCTTTTTTAAGTTAACGAAAAGCCAAGACGGGAGGCCTTTCAATCGAGATTAATCAATCTCTGCTATTCATCAAACCAGCAATAGCAATTATTAGGGCCTTCGTCTTTCATGGTGCAGAATGTCGAATCGTCTATCCATTCCTCTACGATCATTTGACAGACTAGAACACCAAAGATGGTAATGCGTGTCACCCAAGACCAAATGGTTTTCTGTGTAGCGCACCTGTATCAGAACGGTATCCAACTGAGCAAAAAGTTACTGGAGGAATGTATAAATTAATCCATGATCTCACTCGCGATCCGCAATTTCATTTCTTGAGGCACAGCTATTGCGAGGTGCTCCCGGCTCATGGAATTGTATTAGTCGATTGTGTCTCGAAGGGACGTTCGTAATTTGGTAAATAAGTGAGTGATGCGTGTGCCTTGGGCGCTGCTGCCGTATAACCATATGAAATGGGTGGCATATGGTGGTGGTAGTTGCCAGCGGTGCATCATTTGCAAGAGGGAGAAAACTCATGCAACTTGGAGCAACGTACCCATCACTGCTCTCACAAGTGGTGTGACTCCGACCATTGCAAGAATTGCATTTGACTGATGTCACATTCCGACGTATTAGAGTTTGGCAAATGGAACAAACAGTTCGGGGTGCCAGGAGGTGGAGCTGAATAAGGGCGGTGACCGGGGTTGGTATATGCACCAGCCCTGATGAAAAGGATTTGAAGTGACCCTGCTGCATTGTGCTGCTTCGTTGATGCACGCAGACCAGAATTACCTGATGATCTAAACGGGGTTAGGTCGTCGAAAGGGCTAAAAGAGAAGATAAGAAGATTTACGGACTTCCCACGAAAAGCCAATCTAAAGCTTTCAAGAAGAGAGTTGCAATAGAAAATATTTGTATATCATTATGTTTGTGGATATTTTTAATACTATGTCTGCTACCTTCCGTCAACAAAAGATTCAATTTGCTTTCGGTAAATCGACCTTAATTTTCCCACTGAAATTCTTCAACATCTTTGACCTCAAAAAAACCGACATTAAAGTAGAAAAAGTTATAATACAAAAGTACACAGCATTCAATAGCTTACCAAAAAGCGAAGTAATAAAAACACAGCCCAACAGTTAAAATGCACTCAAATGCGAAGAAGATAAGAACAAAAATCTTTCTTGCAGCTTACAAAACGAAGCCAACTGAGTTGTTGTAAAAACAGAAAATTACATAAAAAATGCAAAAGAAGAGAAGATGAAGCAAAAAACTTTGCCATTTTGAAGTGAGAAAATGCAGACAGCTTGCAAATATTAACACATGCACATACATCGATACTTACAAGCAAATACACAAGTGCACCTTAATTTCAATTTCGAATTTTGCTGCTCTCCTCTTTGCTCACCCACTAAGCCGCATACAATTGATACGATGTGTTTCTTCCATGTTGTGTTTCTACTAAAGCTTAGCAAGAGCTGCAATTTTGAGAAAAAATTCCTTTGTTTAAGCAAACAAATAATAGTGTATAAATACAAAAAAAGAATAAGAAACAAAATAAATGAGAGAAATTTTTATAAAAACGTACCAACGTGTGCTTTGCAAAGGCCTCTAATATAATGCAGATCACGTCAAACTCGCATTCAGTTTACCTTTATTTTTTAATGCAACTGTTCGCAATAGCAAAATGTTGCCAAAAACAAAGAAATTTTTCTGTGAGTTTTTTGTCAGCGCATATTGAGCCATTCGAGTGTCTACCCACAGCAGGTGCATGGTAGCGGCATCATCAGTGCAGGTACCTTGATAAATACAATCACTAGAGCAGCAGCGTAGCCACAAGAGTACTTAATATCGGTTTTGTTGAAGTTGTATTTTTTTTTAATTCTAAAATAAATAATAATTTAAAAAAAAAACCATAAATTTCTATCTTCCTCGGCCGTTGTGCTGTTCGGCTTCCAATCACATCAACTTTTATCAATTTCATTTATTATCAATTTTCCACTATATCTTCTCGGTCACGCTTGCGTGATCTTCCAAATTTAATAGTTCTCTGTGCTATTTCGGTGTTTACTGAAGAGTTAAGAAAAAACTAGCAGCATTATTTGCGGTTTCTACTTTTTCTCATCAAAATCACATTAAAATTGCATGTAGCTCTTGTTTAAACTTTTGTTTTTGGATGATGTATTTAATTGCCGCAGACAATCAAGCTCAGCGATTGATTGCCGGTTTCAGTAGACACGCTTGTAATGTTCAAAATATATAAATAAAAAATAAAACAATGGATGAGTGCTCTATCCTGGATGAGTGCTCAAGCTGGATGGAACGCATGCCAAAAAGTAAAACTTATATTTGTATATACTAGACGACCAATAGTGGGATTCTCTAACTTTTATCGTTACGATTAATCGAATTCCTAATTTACAAATTTCCTCGCTTGCACTAACTTTTATAGTTATCTGAAACTTATCAATCTCCCTACCCTTGCCAGTCGCAGCGAAATATTTGCTGTAATTTTTATGGATAAAATAATGACAGGCTCAATTGCTAGCCCCCTAATTCTCTCTAAAATCAAATTTAATGTTCCGTACAGAATGTCCAGACATTTTGCCCCTTGTTTCTGAAAACTTGTAAAACAAATTTTGAATTTCACGAACCTTTGCATTGTTTGTGTCTTGATTTCAACTATCATTTAAGCACATTTGACATATCTGGCTCGTTTTTTCACATTAAGAAAACTATTTTGTCGACTCTCAACTAATCGTTACATTACATTTAATATTTGAAATAATTCTTAAAAATCAGTTGATGAAATTTGTTCTGTAGCAGTACTGTTTTAGTTCTCGACACTAAACAAACATCTGCCCATCGTGACGCGGTATTAATGATAAACTAAACAAGTTTCCTACGTCATGCGAACTGCGCCCCTTGTACAAATGGGCGGGAGTTAGGTAAATCGTTGGGAATAATAATAATAAGGAGATTAAAATGTTTATTAATTTTTGTATTACTGGACATAAATTTCTTCGTAAACGAGGATTTCCATGAGAACAAAAACAAATATTTTTCGTCGAAAATCGCTTTATAGTTTTTCAAAATATTCTCGATTAAGATCAATACAGTGTTTTATGCATTTGAACCGATTGTTAAAGCACTTTTGCCACTCTGATTGATGTATCTCCCAAACATGCGTTCAGAACGCATCATCCTCCTCTTCAGGTTTCGAAAAACATTGACAAACGTTCAAAATTTTTGGGATTCAATTCCATTTTTGGTCGAGATGAATATTTTAGGTTACTGTAAGCAACACATATAGCGCTCGTATATCAAAACGGTGAGTATGTATAACATGCCAAGCATTAAAGTTGTTAGTTACCAGATTACAACACTATGGTTGCCAAATCCTGATATATTAGGCAACCCTCGAATTATAGTAGAACAACTTCAACAACAAGCAGTTCGCAAAAGAGGAGCCGAACTATGGCAGAACAACTAAGTCGGAATGTTAACTTTTTATGGAAACGCCAAGCTTGACTGGGTCTAAGATCCAGAAACTTTACATTGTGTGTAAAAATTGCTAAATCTTCTTCAACGGATCGTTGATGTTATTGTGAACAATTGTAAGACGGTTAAAATGAATCTTTAAGTCTTTTAATAGTGTTAAAAAATATAAAACACTTGAAATTTACACTATTCACCTGATTCTATGTAGATACCGCCGTTATTCTTCTGTGTTTTAGTTAGCTGTCAAGTTGAGAAATTATTTATTTCACTAAATATGGAATTAATCGATGTAAACTGCGAGGCTCAGCTACATTTATTTGGAAAGGATCGTCCACTTCTCTAAGCAAACTTCGTTTCACTGATCAAGGCAGGTCATCTCCTCATCTTGGGATAAAACGTATGCTAAATACTAAAAAGCCGTTTCTGTTTATTATTAAAATCCATTTTGTTTGTTTTTTTCTGTTAAGGCAATTTCCCGATCTGTATTTTTTTTTTTTAAACTAAATAGAATATCAAATTTTTATCCATAACTCTAACAACTTCAAAGTATTCGTGGTTTAATTAAACAGTGATCGTTTTGATAACGGCAACAGTTGATCAAACAAAAGCGAAAAATAATTATGGCGAACAGTTAATTTGTTAAAATCGTCGCAAAAGTTTTTTAACAAGTCTAAAATTGTTAAAATAGAATACTGAATCCCACTACTGGTCACACATTCTTGTATTTAGTTATATTTTGTTCGATATTTGGTATTATGATTGGTATTGTAAAAGAGGTACTATGTGAAGAATGATGCAAAGCTTCAACTAATGCGAAATATTAGTTTTTTTAATATATTACACAGCTCTACAAAATCAAAATTGTTTGTTGCCCCGGGTAACAACGAAAATTCTTTGATTGCAAGTGTCCATATTACGAATATATCCGTAAATGTACTGAATTTCCTCTTGTGCTTATTTTCCTAGTTATAATTAGACTTCTGAGCAGTTTTTTCGCGAATACAAACAACACGTAATTCCTATTATTAGACTCCTTGCTCCGCAAACAGCTGGAATCTCAGTTATTTGACATAATGAAGTACTTGGACTCTGAATAAGTTGTCATGTGTTAATATTTTATTTCATTCTATTTCATTTCTGGTTCATTTTAATATATGTGCCTTGTCTCTTATAACCATAGTTCGTCATGAAGAAATTGTAAATATTGTGGCCTCGTGGAAGCCATTTGAAAGATGTTATATTCAGAACTTAATTGTATCGATTGTACTTTACATTAAATAAAAAACATTAGAATTTCCTTAACAATTAGTGTGTTTTTTTTTTAAGAAATCATATCACTCTTATTAGAAACATCAAAGACTTTGTCAAGAAAACTTATTCTGAATATTTCAATTTTGAAACGTACAAACTAGATAAGCCATGAATACCTCATAAAGTTTGTAAGTCCTGTGCTGAAACTTTTCGGTTGCCGAAAAAGAGAATGGATTAGAATTTCGTATCCTTTTGATTTAGATGGGGCCTCAGAATTATTTCATTCCAAATGTTTTAATCGAAATCAAATGTAGAGATATCCATGCTAACCGGCTGCAAAATATCCTGCACTACACAGTGAAAATCTTCCTCGGACTATTTACCTTTCAAAAGTAATTCACATGTCCTCAGAAACAATGATCTTGCCAAATTTATTTTCTGAAAGGGAACACAATGAAAAGAGATATTTCACCAACAGGATCAATTACCACATAAACAAAACCAGAAAGTGAGTTATTACAACTTTTAGTGGAACTGAAGGGCTAATATATGGTATGATATCATATCGTGAAGGTTCTTCTAGACAAGAGTATAAAAGAATATAAATCTACTGAGTGGAACCTTTTCATTAACAGTTTTCAAGGAACTGATAGTCGAAAGTTTGCTTGGTAACCATAAAGAATCAAGTTATGGAGAAAGTGTTCAAAATATGCTGACTGATTTTCAAGCCTTAGGAGCAAACATGAGTATCAAATTACACTTTCTCCGCAATCATATATATAAATTTCCCGAAAATGTAGAAAAATATAATTAGAAAAAAAATTGTTACTGTATCTGGTATTTCGTTTCTTGCTCGCAGTATTTTATAATGTAACATGTAAATAGGGATTAAGCAAAAAACTTGATCAAATGTTAAAAAATCATAGACAGTTTAATGAATTTTGAGCATAAATACATATATTCAAAAATAATCTTATGCGAGTATTTAGGGCAACAAAAACACTGTTGACCAGTGCTATTGAGGGTATGTACATACAATGTTAAACAAATTTCAAGCAAATCAGACGTGGAAACATAATTTTTTCATATGTCTATCTAGAGAATTAGATAACATCTAACAAAATTGTATCCAAATACAATTATAAATCTTTTTTTGCCTGTTTCGATTCCCCAACTCCTTTTTACAAACCTTCCCGATAACCGTAGGAACAAACGGGGCATAATCTGCCGGGTGGTTTCAGAAACCCAAATGTGGCTTGACTCACGCGGTCTCAAATTAGCAACAGAAAAGATAGAGCTGTTACTGCTAACAATGAAGCACATCCCATTAGAAATAAACATGCATACTTTATCCGACAACTTGAAGACACGTAGGGTCGTAAATTATTTAGGCATAAGATTGGACCAAAGGTTAACTTATTGGGCACAAATGCAACACGCCGCGGAAAAGACCTCTAAAATAATATCTCGACTCAGCAGGCTAATGTCCAATATCGGAGGACATACGCAGGAGAAAAGAAAACTAGTGATGACGGCTACTATGAGTATTCTACTTTACGGTGCAGAACTATGGGCAGATACATTAAAGAAAGAAAACCGGCGCAAGACTATAGCCAAAGTCTATCGTACGGCAGCATTAAGGCTAGCTTCAGCATACCGTACGGTGTCAAATGAAGCCGTTCTGGTAATAAGTGGAAGTGTACCTATGGAACTCCTGGCACTAGAGAGGAAACAAATTTGGGACCTTAATAATCAAGGAATATGGGAAAACGCAAGAGACGATCTAAAACTGGATACCTACAATCGATGGCAAAGCCACTGGGAACAAGGAAATTGCGGCAGATGGACCACCAGGCTAATTAAGGACGTGAAATTCTGGACACAGAGAAAATTCGGGGATACGAACTACTTTGTCACTCAGATGTTGTCCGGACACGGATATTTCCGAAAATACCCGCACAAAATTGGCAAAGCAGAAGAGCCGTACTGCATATACAACGAAGCTATCGAAGACAGTCCAGACCACACATTTAAATGCGAACGATGACAAGCAGAAAGAGAGGCACTAGGGGACCTAATAGGCCCGCTGGATGCGGACAACATCGTACCAGTAATGCTCCAGAATAAAGCAAACTGGAAATATATATCAAACTACGTAGAGATCGTACTACGTCAGAAAAAGTGGGACCTGGACGCAAGTGACGAGATGTAATCTCACTACGAGAAAAATGGAACGCGACCCTGAAGTAATGCGAAAGCGATATCCAGGGTGGGCCAAGGTTCCATAGAGAAGAGTTTTTTAGTGACCTGCAATTGGCACATACCATTGTTTGTGGCGACACAATGATGATGCGGAAGGCATTTTTTTCTCCTCACCCGCAAAAAACAAAATATTTTAAATTGAATATAGGATATATACGAGTATATTTTGAGTACATTTTAACTACCTTTAACCGGTTACTTAGTGCTTAGTAACATGCACTACTTCCCACTCGACGTCAATAGCGGATGTCAACAGTTTACGTCCGAGTCAGCCGAGCTATGTACGTTCGATCAAATCCAATAATCCATAATTTTTCAATTTGGAAATCGCCGAAACTGCTGTTGAAACGAAAGCATAGAAACTTATGGTTAGAACTTTTTTTCATTTTGGATCCAATTAAACGTTCGTAGAAGTAGATAAACATAAGTTTATAATTGTATATTTAACGAAGATCGCCTCTGGACAAGAAAGTAGATCTTAAATACTGTAAACAAAAAACTAAAAGAAAGTATCTTATGAAATAATGCATATAATGTTCCCAAAATATGTTGTACACTAAAATTAGCTTTGCCTAAATACAATAGATCTGAACACAATACGCAATAAGGATAATTCAATTTTTCGAGCGAAATATTCTTAAAAAGATAGAGTCATAAAGTTTTATTAAATATCCTAACTATGAACTGTAAGAACAATCTTTTAAGCTCCTCCACGAGCAAATCTTATTAATTAATTATTTAAACTTGCTGAAGTCTGGAAGGTATACATAATCTCCAAAAATTCTTGATATTTAATCCGCATAGTTCACTCCTCTCTGTTATGAAATTTAATTCATACACTATCCAAACCATGCCAAAAACTAATATCACAAATCGCAAAAGATATCATCACGTTTGCGAGAAATAGAAATTAAGAAAGTGTTTTGAAAATTCTTAGCACGTTTTTAATTTTTTACTTCTCCAGCGATGCAATTGTCGATGGTGTTGTTGCTGTTACTTGCGTTGCGGTGCAGCCGAGTGGCGCGTGGATTACTCTTAAACTTTACTGCAGCTGCATTGCCGAGAACTACCAAGCCACCGCAGAATTAACTTATTGGTACACCACGATTTTTTCTTTTTTCGAATTCGCCTTTTATAACTCCTTTCGTGTTTTCCAGCAAATGGCAGAGCTTTTTTATTTTATTTTTGTTCTTTTCGTGTTGTTGTTTATGTGACAAAAGTCTGGAATTTTTTCCGTCTGGCGTTTTGTTGTTCTTGTTGTTATTTTTACTGCGTGACATTACAGCTGCCAATTCAAGTGAAGTCAAATCATGTCAGACGGCTTACGAAGCTCTGCAACTTTTGCTAATTTTTTCAACATCTTTTGCACTTTGTTTTCAATATTTTCTATTTTTTTTGCATTCTTATTTTTATGCTTTATTATTATTATTTTTTTTTTTGTGTGGCAGCATGCAATTGCGACACGCCCTACACCCACGACCCTCGCTTGACTGCTTTGCAAGCAATCACTTGCATGTTTATATCTTGGCGTCGCTGTGTTACCTGTCGCCACCCAAAGGCAGGCAGGCGGCATCAACTGCTACCGGCTATAGTCACACTTTTTAATAATTCCCTTATAGCCGACTATTTGCTCCTTTTTCAATTTCTTTAGCTTTTTCCTACTTCTCGTTTCGGATTTTCACTTCCTGCTCTACTACTACCTGGCATGCTGATATTCTTTGTGACTTCCTGTCGTCTCCCTGAAGTGGCGCAGATAACCCAAAGGACGAATGCATCTCCTTGGAGGAACTGCAACAACAGCACAGAGCCATGTAAGCGCCACGCAAAAGCATTGAGGGCGTTGAAGGTGCTGCCTTTGATAATGGTGAATGACAACATTGATAGTAGATAACAACAACAAAAACAATAACAGCAGCATTACACTTCGATTAACAAGCAGCAAGAAATTTCAATTTATCTCAACAAAGTCAGCGTTTAAAAGTGAGTGGATGTGAGAGGCTGACAAAGAATATTGAAACTGCTCATAATAGAGTTGGACAATATCGTAATCATTATTATGCCGATTATTATTATGATTATCCACTTTTGTTTTTCACTGTATCTGGCAAGTGGTTCTGATACTATCATATATATAGTGTTTATTTATTTATTCCTTCCTTACATTCGACAACGCTGTAAGTCAAGGAGTGCTGTATTTCATTTGTTGGTGTTTTGAAACAACGAGGCATTCAATAACAATTTTAAAATACTTCTAAAAAAGTAACCAATCGATTTTGTATACCTTTCATGTACGTGAAATGGTACATTAACTTTGGTCCGAAGTAAGTAAGTACCTGAACGAGAAGAGATAGACCCGCCGAAATGTACCGATCGTGTCAGAATCTCGAGTTGAATTGATTTAGCCATGTCCGTCTGTACGACTGTCTATTTGAACGCAGACTTGTCCCAAAATTTTTGAGATATTTCGACCAAACTTGGTAGGAAGATGAACCTATACATTTAAATTATCATTTGTCGGAACCGCCCAGATCAGACCATCATAGCGTACGACCGATTATTCAGATTGAAAATTTCGGGTCCATCGAAAAAGTACCTCCGAACGTGAAATTTAGTATACTACACATCATAACGAATTGGAAAATGATTCTAAAAATCAACGAAATCGGTCGAATATTACATATAGCTCGCAAACAACCGATATTTTCGGATGTGTAGTTTTGGTCAAAACTAAGTCAAAAAAGCATTTAGCAGCATAAAATTTGATATTATCCACATATATTACGAGCTTCATATTAGTAGTGAAAATAATCGAAATCGGAGTACTATATCATATAGCCCTCAGATATGAGGTTTCGAGTAAAAAAATCCGTTAAAAAATCATCTAGGAACGTTAAATTTTGTATTCTACAGATGTAAATTCAAGTTCAAATTTTATGTGTTCATGAAAGGTATAAATACAGCCGTCTT
Source organism: Neoceratitis asiatica (assembly GCA_030068015.2). NCBI lineage: Eukaryota > Metazoa > Arthropoda > Insecta > Diptera > Tephritidae > Neoceratitis > Neoceratitis asiatica. The sequence goes on from CM061524.1 coordinate 77,091,296, forward strand.
GTTCTAATTTGCTTATGTTAATTTCAATAAAAAAAATTACGTTAATTTAGGCGAATGTCAAGCCCTTCTATTGTATTTTCGACATGAAAAAAAGCTCCTCATAAAAATCGATCGTTCGGAGACGGCCTAGGATAAACTGTAGGTCCCTCCTTTTGTTGGTAAAAACATCACTACAAAAAACATCAGCGGTTACAAAGCGTCAATTAAAAAAAAAGTGTTCATGTCAGAAATATATTCGGAGGGCTTGACATTTTCTATTTAGTTTTTGATGTAGGTTGGACTCAGGACTCGAACCCTGTCTTTCCGAATGGTAGCCGCCACCAATTACTATGCATTTAATAATTAATAATAAAGTAATTGTTCGTTTCAAAGAGGCAAATTTATCGTTAGTTTTATATTTACCAGTACATTGCACGAACTTATCGTTTCGACAATAACAATAAATTGTAAGATTTTACGAGTATCATTTAATTACAACCAACACTTATATATATATTTTTAAACAAGTTTTTTACATTTCAGAAAAATAAATTATTTATAATTTACTAAGCATTTACATGCATCATTAAATTTGATCATTTAAATTTATGTTTCCTTTAAATATTAGTTCGAGTTTCCATATGCACACGGTTTTGACCTAAGCAACCGAAAGCTTTTTCTATAATTATTTAGTACGCTATATCCGAATCTTTTCTCCGCTATTCAAAATTGATTATAGTTTTTGATATACAAAGTCAATAATTTATTTTTTTATTTTACTTTTATGGTTTTTTTTTTTTTTTGAAACCCGAAAAAACTCTGCACGAGGAGAAAAATTTTATGCATACCGCCAAATGTAGTAAAGAGCTGAGTTTTACTATATAGTGAACTGCACTCGATTCCGAATAGAATGGCACAATGATGCTCTGATCTATGTTCGATTCAGATTATTATACGAATTTGGTGTTCTGTATTTCGATTTACCGGAATTTTCCGATCGGAATAATCGGACGAAGTTTTTTATTGCTAATGCAGCTTTTCAAATTTTTATTTTATGAAGCGAAAAGAAACCCTAAAAATGTAGGGTATTATTAGAGGAAAGGCGCAAATATTTCCCTTCATTACTATAAGGAAGCTTAAAAATGCATAATCGATATTGGGACCGTAGCAATAACCTTGGTTTTTAATTCCGAACAGCACCGAGCAGATTAATCTTTTTTAGGGTAGTTTCGGAAAAATTGAGGAGTTATCTAAGGTTAATCGATATTTTGAGAGAAAAATGTAACGATAAAAGCATAATAGTTATTTTCTGAGCGATATATTTTCTCTCACAATAATAATGATTAATGTTTGAGTGTTTAAGTAAAACTCGAAAAATAATTATTATCAACTGAGCAAAATTATAAAAATCATGAAATAAGAAATCATTTCAGGTCTCAATACTCAATACTCAAGTAAGTACAGATAATCACTATTTTCACTCCCTGCTGATAAATAAAAAATTAATATTTTATACAAGGAAGTTTAAAATTATTTAAATTTGTAAAATAAGCAAATTTTCCTTAATTTATTGGTGACTAAAAAATAACAACTAAAAAACCTGCTTTAATGGAGTAAAAAAGTCTTCAGTTGTTAAAGAGAAGTTTGAGCAGAAAAAATTACGAAAAGATTAATTGGGGAGCTGAAGACGTAAGTTAATTTTTTGCGGTTTAATTTTAATTTATTTCCTTTGAAAAAATAATGTCAAACTATAGAAATATGCATTCATGCCATCAGAAATTATTCACAATAGCGCTATTATTCACAGCGTATATAATATCAATTTTGGCAGTGCTTGCCGTTATTAAGGTTTGTTGTTTTGATCTTCCGACAAGGTGGTAAGTTGTTTTCAAATGGAACGATTGCCGTCATTCCTTATCAATTTTGGTTTTTCAACAAACCGGTTTCGGCGTTCCGCCATTTTTAATGCCTTGTTTCGTTCTGGTCTGTGTCTATCTGTTGTGTTGTATTTATAGTCCATGGGACAGGTCATGTCAATCTATTTACGTGTGTGTGTATTCTGTGGTGGGTAATGTCAACATGTGTGTGTGTGTTATTGATGTGTCCGAATTGTTACCTGTCACAAGGGTTGTTTTCGTGTATATTCGCTATACCGTGCTAAGCGGTAGGTAGAAATCGGTGATCTTTGTCGTTTGATTTATTTTTTGTTTTTGCTTGTTCGTTGTTACAATAAAACGAAGAAAACAGAGCAAGCGATAGTAGATGCAGAGGTTGCAATATCGCTTCTTCCATATGAAGAACAAGAGCACGCAAGACATATGCGCAGAGAAATTATAAGCAAGGAAATAAAAGCCCAAGAACCACAAAAAGGAAACAGGGAGCAAAAAATATTGAAAGGGCTACAACCAAAGCTAAAAAATAACAACATTATCACAACGAAGGCGGACAAAGGAAACACAACAGTGCTAATCAGTAAAGAGGAGTATATAGCAAAGACCGAGAAACTTATCGAAGGAATGAAATTCCGTATAGTGGGGGAGAACCCCACGGATAAATACCAGACCGGAATTAAAGGTGCTATAAAAAATGCTACATAATAGACGAAAGGATGGCATTTACCCTAACCCAAATGAACCCATCTGCTCCTCCACTCATTGCGTTACCTAAAATCCACAAGCCGGATACGCCAATGAGACCCATAATTAATTTCAAGTCCGCGCCGGGTTATAAACTGTCCAAACATTTGAAAACGATTTTAAAGGATACTCTGAAACTAGGCTACGAACACGCAATAAATATCACAACAGAACTAATCGAAGGACTTGAGACCGTTAAGCTCACAAAGGACAGCACACTAGTATCTTTTGACATAAATGACTTATACCCATCGATACCACTGACTGAGACAATGGATATAGTCAACAGAACACTACTAGACATAACTGAAGATAAAGAAAAAACTGCACAAATTACTGACGCGCTAAGAACAACACTGCAGCAAAACTACTTCCAGTTCAACAACAAAATATAAAGACAGACAAACGGACTAGGAATGGGAAACCCAACATCGGCCATTTTCATGGAAGCATTCATGCAGAACTTGGAAAGCAAGTACATACAAGAGCTGAAAACCAACTTAGGCGTGGCATTCTACTCTAGATACGTGGATTATATCATCTGCGTCCTAACAGCCAACAACAAAGAGAAAATACTGGAGTTCCTCAACAGGCAACATGTGAACATAGAATTCACAATGGAAACAGAAAAAGAGGGAAGAATGAACTATCTGGGCCTCACTATAGAGATTGACAAGGTGGCAAATAAGTTCAACTACGACATTTATAGGAAACCGACTGCCACAGACACCATAATACATTCTACGTCAAACCATCCGACATATAAATTGGCAAACTTTTTTAAAAAAATATAACATTAACACAGCTTTCAGAACATCGAACAACGTAGGATAAAAACTAAGAACCGACACTAATTCTGATGACCCATTAAGCAGACACAGAGTGTACAAGCTTACTTGCGAATGCCAATACAGCTACATAGGACAAACAGGACGAAAAATAAGTACAAGATTCCGAGAACATATCAGGGACTACAACAAAAAACACGAAAACCCACTATCACACCAGAATCTAACTGCGCGAATCACATGTTCGAGAACAAATGCATCCCAGCTAGCATCAAAACAACGGCTCGAGTACTTCACGTACAAAGGAAGGGTCGGCGGCTCAATGTACTTGAGAACATGGAGACAATTTAAAAATATTTGACAGTAGGATCATCAACGACAAACTAGCATGAACTCTGACGAAATATTTGAACCCTTAAAACTAATTTACAAAAAACAGCACAAGCCAGCAGGTACAGCTACCAAACACGTAACAACGAACAAGCAAAAACAAAAAATAAATCAAACGACAAAGATCACCGATTTCTACCTACCACTTAGCACGGTATAGCGAATATACACGAAAACAACCCTTGTGACAGGTAACAATTCGGACACATCAATAACACACACACACATGTTGACATTACCTACCACAGAATACACACACACGTAAATAGATTGACATGACCTGTCCCATGGACTATAAATACAACACAACAGATAGACACAGACCAGATTGAAACAAGGCATTGAAAATGGCGGAACGCCGAAACCGGTTTGTAGAAAAACCAAAATTGACAAGGAATGACGAAAAATCGTTCCATTTTAAAACAACTAACAAGGTCTTTCCACCTCTTTTTTTCATAAAGAAATCTTTGCTTTAATCATTTCCATGTTCATATTTATTAATTATCGGGCATATAAAACTGTTTCCTAGATCGATCGATTGATGAATGTCGCACTCATTAGTTATATTTTAATTAAGTTGTCACTATAGCGATAATTTTAAACATGATCAAGTAATTACGGCTTTAGTTAAATTTGTGTTAAATATATTATAATTATTATCACTAAATATATCTTATACATAGCCATAATTCAAAAATAGGTATTCGGTTTATTGAATTTAAATATAAAAATAAATAAATCGACCAGTATATTCGATAATTTTCATATAGCAAAATTTCAATTTAAAGTTATTTTCACCATAAATAAATTTGTGTTGCTTAATCTGCTATCTACTTTAACACTTGACATATCCTTCCACTTTTTTTCCAACTTGGCTCGTCTTGTTAGTTGACTGTATTTAAGCTTTTCATCATTTATCTTGCTCAACGGTAATAGAAAACAGAAAAATATGCAAAAAAAAGCGTCAGCTGCAACAGCAACATGCAGTATTTCCTTGTCCTCGCCATAAGTCTTCCTTTAGTACATGTATTTTCGCTCATCGCCTCTTCGTCGCCTGTTCAAAGGAAGAAAATTTTGTCGAACATGTCCATTACTTTTTTTCTGTGAATCTAAGTCCTTTGGAAAATTTTGCAGACATAAGAGGCAATGTAAATTAATTTAGTATTTCTTTTCTGCAAACAGCTAATAGTATAGCGCAAAAATTTAGGCAACATATTCTTATTATACATATTTTTTTGACTGTACATATTTATTTTAAAAAAATTAGCGGTATCCTATCAGAACAAATATTGAATAAAATTTTTAAATGATACAATTTTTCTTATTTAAACATCTCAACCAATTGTTCAACTCTTATTTCATTAATTTGGATTATTTTTCATGGGAAATGGTATAAACTTCTACGAAAATTTTATTTACAATCCTCTAACAATTTTTATTGCTCAATTGTGAAAGCAATTACTGTCATTGTTGAATTTTTAGTGTCTGCATTTTGGAAGTTTCATATCGGAATTTGCGATCTTGAGCAATCTTCATTCAAAATTTCAAAAAGTTTGCACTTTTCAAAAGTATTTTATATCTCTATATTGATAACTTTTCAAAAATATTTTCGCTGAAATCTTTCTTAAATATCTTCAGCTTGACTATACAACATAATATATTTTCTCAACAATTTGATTTCATTCAAGATTTGAACAAATGGCATACCTCAAATAGATTTTCCACGGTAAGTCTTTAAAATTCCTTTTAGTTTGATAATGTCATTATAGCAATTTAGTTAACTTATACATAGTTATATTACAATTCTCACGTTCAGTGCAACACTCTTCCAAACAAAAATTTTGATATTAACGTTTCAATCATTTGTCTTATTTCAAAAGTTTTGTTTGCTCCTTAGGGAATTGTTATCTGAACTCTTTCTCTAATGGTTAGACATTTCTACGAAAATATCCATCATTAAACGTCGAACGAATTTTTTTTTTTGTTCCACTATGCATTTGCCAAAAAATTAGTCTCCTTTTCGAGTTCTTGGCATCTCCAGATCCGTATTTTCAGTGCTTCTACTTGGTAGCAAAATAAATTTTTCAAACACGGGACAAGAATGATCAAAAATATTAAGCCACCTGCATTAAAATTTGTAAACAGGTTGCATAACTCTTCGAAAACTTTTTGAAATTTCTCTATTTTAATAGCTGTTTTTGTGAAAACAAACTCCTAAATTATCAATACCTTTATACTGATACCAATAATGTAATATGAAATGTATAATATAATTATCAATTATTATATATCAAATTTTTTAAACAGGTAAAAACGCTGCTTAACAATGTTTTTTCATTAAGGTTTTCTTTAATCTCTTCAGGTTTATATCCATTTTTTAATATTTCATTTGTTTTATTACTATTTTTTAATTTAAATTTCAGGACAGGTGATTGCTCTGCGAATATATATTTGGCGCTTTGTAACCGCTGAAGCGATTTTGGGCCGAACATCCTCCTCCAGTTTGTGATTTTTGCATCTTGATGTTTTTACCAACAAATGGAGGGACGGATTTTTATCAGGAGCCTTTATTTCATGAGAAATACGCTCAGAGGGCTTGGCCTTCCCTGCCGAGTAGTGATCGTAATTACAGAAATTAATTTTCTATAATTTTGGATGTTTCTCGAACCTGGACTTGAACCCAGGCCTTTCAAATTATAGTACACAATGCTAACTACCCGACTATTTCAGTCGCTCTGCGAATAGTAAACCTAAATCAGTCTTTAGCATACTACAACATAAACAAATTTTTCATCAACTCCGTGTCAGGCATTCAACTTGAGTTCTGTCCATACTTACAGTACATAAAAAATTTCAAAACAGATGGGAACTCTGCTCAATTATAAATTTAACTATTATTGATTTTCTTGAATACAAACACAAATTTTCATCTAACTACACACAGAATATTGGTATATATATGAAAATTAGAAGGGCCACTCCTCTTTTGCAAGCCTCTGAATACATAAACTATCTGCATTGTAGCCGAAATACTCTGTATAAATTTGATTGAATTCGCCGAGGCATTCTCGAGGTATAAGGTAGCAACGAAAACGTGAACTAAAAAAAAAATTAAATGAAATACTCAGCAAACCAAAAGTCAGTTTTGTGGTAACAGCTGCCAGCACCTATTGTTGATTGTTTATCCGTTGGACAAACAATTGGGAATGGCGCTGGCTCTGCCGTATTAGCATTCTAAGCACATATGAGTTTGGGACGCGCGATGTGGCTATGTGACCATTTGCAGCTTCAAACTATATGAATCTGCTCTAGTCTGCTCAGAGGAACAGCAACCACAATATCGAACGGTGCTCGATGCAGCAGCGCCACATGACGTGAACGCAATGGGCCGTCAGTGGTCAACATGATGGGACATTGGGCCGATTTGATGTAATTAATTGACAAAGAGTCAGAATAAGTTTTTTTTATTATGAAAATAGTTAAACAAATTTCAATCGTTTTAGATTTTAAATTCATTTTTCGACATTTAGGTGCAAAATTCGTATGAGATGCATAAAGATACACAATACAAACTGAAGGAGGAGCTCAACCGGAAGTCATTTCATCGCTCTGCTCAATTCCTCCCAACTTTTATACGCTTCTCTGCTTTTATGTACAAATATATCATCAATTGATCACTTTAGTGCCAGTTGGGTTCAATGCATGGACAGGCTTTTATTGGTTCACTTACTGGCCGGAGAGAGTTGGTTTACCGGATTGTGTCCAACGTTGTTGGTCAGTTTGATCAAATCAAACTTAATTTATTGTTAGAAACTGCAGTTATATGTTGTTGCATTACATGCAGTGCAGTAGGGAATTAATATCTGTTACTTCAAAAATATAGAGAAAACAGTAAAAATGAAATTCCGGAAAATTTTCAAATGTGTTCACATATGTATGAATACCTACAGTACATACTACACATGTTTAATATCTCAGAGCCATGCACCAAGCTGTAAACACATAAAATTTAATACTGAAAAAGTACAAAAATAAAACCAGAAAATATTATTGAGTAGATTAGTAAACAAAAATTATATAAAACAAACGTTTTAAGAGCTATTTGGAATTCTTCTCCTGCATAACTGTAATTACAGGTTGCTTTCTTGAAAAAAATATTTTTTGTTTATTTATTTATAACATACAAACACTTTAAACAGCTTTTAGACAGCTTTAAGATAAAGACACATTATAAGAGATGATTTTTTTTTTTTTTGAAATATAAACATAAAATGCAATATAATAGAATTGAAAAAAATAATATTCTTGTAGGCCCACTTTGTTGATAGTTCATGTAAACATTGGATTCTTTTCTGGCTTACTAAATGTACATTTAAATCTTAAGTGATAGAGCCATCAACTATTTTTTTTTTGCTGTTACCTTTCACCGTCTATTCACTGGTATTGGCTAGGCGCCAAATGATGGTGCTGCTGAAGCTACAGCTGAGCTAACAACGTAAGCAACGAAATTCTTATATACACCAAATAAGAAAAGGAGCAGTTGTCCATACATATACACAGAAATAGAAATATACAGAATAGGGGTATTCTATTTGTCTAGGAAATGCATACTATGCAAATATTTCCTATGGAATTGTGCTAGAGATCGAGAGCACCCCGTTGCAAAATTGTGACATATTCGAGTGAAACAATAACAACCACACAGGCAAAGGGTTGCTTTTCCCTTCACAGGGTTGCATTTTCCTTCTTGCTATCTGTGGGAAATAAATATACATAGGTTTTGGTATAGGATATTTTTCCTATCGTACCATATGTTTTTTGCATGTGTTTTGTTGTTTTGCCATTGCACGAATAGGAATAATTTCCTACCTGTGCACTGTAGCACGCATTTCCTAGACTAAGAGAATACCCCTAATATGTATGTTATTTATATTTTTTATCACAAGAAAGCGAGTTTGTGTTACCACCCACGCTAAAAATAAGACGCCTCTCCTTTGTCACTTGATACTTAAAATTTAATTTAATTTTTATTTTCCACTATTTTACTTTTGTGTGAAATGTCTTTTAAATAGTATCACCAGGCATTTAGCTGAAATGATACAAACTACAAAAAGAACTTAAAGTTGCATTGGATGTTATATTTGTCACTCGTTTCAATCAACGCCTGTACACTGTCGCTGGTTGTTTGTAGAAAATGCTCTTTAATTATCCTAAATGAATTGGAAGCAGTTAGCCGTAGTGTATAGCCGCTGCTTCCCTGTTGCAGAGGGATATATTTTCGTTCCGTTCTTATTATTTTTCGTGATTCTTTTTATTATTCACCTAATTAAATCTTAATCTAATTTTAACTGAAATCTTATTCGTAGCTGTTTAGGGATACATTATTCAGTAAAAGTGTAAAAGTAATAATGAAGTTTTTACCTTTTTCTATTCAAAATTAAACTCTTAATACTATATGTATTTTAAAGTTCAAAATAAACGGTTTATTTAATTTTTCGTTTGATTTAATTATATTTGACCTTATTTTCTGGTATTTTAATTTAGTTTCATTTAATTTCATTTAAATTGTAATGGTATTTTAAAAGCCCGTTATCAATTTATTTTGTTTTATTTTATTTTAAATAACTTACTTTTATTTTATTTTTTTGTTTGTTTTTTCTTCTTGTTTTGCTTTATATTATTTAATTTTCATTTTTCATTTTATTTTTTTCTTTTTCTTATTATTTTATTTTATTGTTTTTTTTCATTTGTCTTAATTTTTTTTTAAATTAAATTATTTTAATTTATTTTATTTAACTTCATTTTATTTTGTTTGATTTTTTATTACTATTAATTTATTTTTTACCATTCATTCATTTATTTTATTATATATTTTTTATTTAATATTGTTTTATAAATTTTATTGAACTAAATTAAATTAAATTTAGTTTAAGATGAATTTAACTAAAATATCAAAACTTTAATACAAAACTAAATTATATTAAATTTAATTTATTATAAATATCAAAAGTTAGTACAAAACTAAATTATATTAAATTTAGTTTATTTTAAATATCAAAAGTGAATGCAAAGTTATTTTCAATTAAATTAATTTTAGTTTAATTTAATTTAATTTAATTTAACTTTGAAAAAATTTTTGAAGCTTTAGTTTTTTTTATTTTATTTGCTTTTTTATTTCATCTTATTTTTTATTGTTTTGAATTTTTTTATATTATTTTATTTCATTTTTTTAATTTTTTTTATTTTTTTTAATTTTTTTTTTTTATTAATTTAATTTAATTTTTTAATTGTTTATTTATTTATTTAATGAAATGTATATTTATCATGCTTTATTTTATTTTATTTTAACTTGTTTTGTATTATTTTATTTTAATTTATTTTTTCCTTTTTTCTGTTATCATTTTTTTAAATTTGTTTTAATTTATTAATTTATTAATTAATTTTATTAATATATTTTTTTACTTAATTTATTTTTATTTTTTTCCAATTATTTTTCAAAATGTGCAATAAATTGGAAAGAAAAAATATCTAGCCAACATCCAAAGAGATTTTCCCTAAAGGTTTCAGCTTTCATTTATGCAAAGATGGTTTTGGCGCATTATTAAAATTTTGTCATGCAATTCTAAATTAGTGCTTATAATATTTTTCCCGTATTGGAAAACAGCCAGCTAGTTACAAAAGCAAAACTTTTGTTGTTATTTAATAAGACTCAAAACACTGGTTTAAATTTCTGTTGACAATAGTCAAAGTCTGTCTCTCAGTCCGTCAGTCAAATTGCTTATATGTGTGACTAGCTGGGTAGGGCTTAAAGCAATTGCAATTTTGTTGCCAGCAATGCTAATTTCAATTACTACAGCTTTCAGTCTCTGCTACTCTCGTACCCTCAAACCCTTTCTCCAGAAGTGAAGCCTTCGTAATCCATGTGGAATATATTGTATAGCGAGTGAGCTCATTTCATTCAAATTATGTATATTTCATATGACATTTGACTTTACTTTTCACACTGCACTTCACTTGCATTGGCATACATTCTATTTGTTTAGGTATGCTTAACGTTCGTGTGTATATTATATGTGCGCAACTGAGATACTCGTGCTCTGTGGCGAATGAGTAACGTATTTATGCAGGATTCAATTTTAATAAAAATTTCTTCATATGTACGTTTATATAAACTTACCCATGAATGTATGTGTGATAAATGAAATAATGTATGTGTAATCATATATACACTTACGTTATGTATGGTTTTAAAAATGTGCATGGTTTTATAAGCAGGTCACAGGTTGCTCCAGTTATGATTAAATTTGAAGAACTCATTGTGTAAAGGAGGCAGAGGGAATATGAGCGATGGTTTCTATTTAATTTAACATTTAAAAGTTACTCATAGACTCTTTAAGTAAATTTTATGAACTCTTAAAGTTATGAACTAATTAAAAGGTTTTATTTGATTGTTACTTTTGCATTTTCCTCGGATTTATTGCATATTTAAGCTCAAGGGCCCCTTATAATTTTTCGCTATGGAGCATGTATAGAATGCAAGGTCGGATTGGTATTAAATTACCTAAGCTCTTTGATATGTTGGCGGCGAAAAATTATAACAATGTAAATATTTTTTTAATATTAAGAACTAAGTTTTTGAACTAATGTACTTGCATTTCTTGTACTTGCATTAGTTAATGAAACCAACTATCCAATAAAAAGAATTTATAACCTGATTACTTGGTTAACAGTTATGCGTGTTCGTACATATACTCGTTGACTTGAGAAACTTTCGTCGACTAAAATTTGGAACTTGAACTTAACCAAACTCATACGACATATCCGGCCTGTCATACAGATGATTTATGTCATATAAAGTATGACCGAATAAAACATAAAGGTTAATGAGATGATAAGGTTTATGCCTTTTACATGAGCTAGGTACATATATGGTACAACAACATTTATATGAAAATGGGTTACGTAGAGGAAAATTGTTGTTATAAAATCACCACAGCACAACCTAACAGTCATTTCATTATAATACAAAATATATGCTTAAATATTTGAAATAAAAAGTATTAATAAAAATTTGTATAAAAAATTTTAGGATATTCCATGCAATTTCATTTAAGTATTTATATGTGCCTAAATTTTCCATAGAACATAACGCATTACTTTTTCATACACAACTTTAAGTGCCTAAACATATGCGCGTGTAAAATATGCGGCTATTATATAAAAAATTTAAGCCAATATAATAAATATTTTTGAAGATATAGCTAAATTTGAAATAGGAAAACTTTAAGCCCCGTTTTCACAAAACTGGTATTTTCAAAGTCCGTTATCTCGATCGGGCAGATACATTTTTACATAATCTTCTTAGATATAATCACAGGTATTTAACGAAGGAATTTTGTAATCCTCATATTTGTGGAGTACATGTGACGGTTTTTAACAAATGGAGAGATCGTCAGTTTGTCATAAGCCGCCTCCGATCGGCCGATCGTTTTTTGTAAAGAGCCTTTTTTTCATGTCAGAAATATACTCGAAGGGCTTGACATTCCCTGTCGAGGAGTGACCCAAATTAGAAAAATTAACTTAATTTTTTATTTAAATGTATATTCCATAATTTTGGATACTGCTCGAACCGTCCGAATGACCACACAAATGACCCAAATTAGAAAAATTAACTTAATTTTTTACTTAAATTTATATTCCATAATTTTGGATACTGCTCGAACCGTCCGAATGGCCACACAAATGACCCAAATTAGAAAAATTAACTTAATTTTTTATTTAAATTTATATTCCATAATTTTGGATACTGCTCGAACCGTCCGAATGGCCACACAAATGACTGACTAATCGGCTATATTTAAAAAATATGTAGTAATATTTTATTTTATACCAATATTTTCACATGATCAATTTTGTATTTTAAAAAATAAACTCCATTTAAATTACTATCAGCTGTAATTGATAAATCAAAACTGTTAGAAAAATATATATTTTTTTTTTAGTTAGATTTTTCCTTTAATCCCTTTTCTCGTTCATTATGTTAATTTTTCGATACTTTATTTACTTTTCAGAAATATATTCATCTCCACACATTTGTTTCACCTATTAAAATTTTACATCAGCTTTTAACATCAATACAAAAAATATATAATAATATACAGACATATCGAGTTATATACATACTTGAGTATATTTAATAATTATTAAAGATAAGGTTCTCCTCGCAGTTGATTCTTAGTAAATCATCTTCTTGACGCTACATGCTGCTGCAAGGCACGTAAAAACATATGTTTACATTCATAGATTTATATAAACAATTTTATCAGCAGAATAAAGAGATCTTATCAAGTGTTTTTGTCTAGATATCGCAAACGAATACAGGTATAAGCATCCCGCACCACATTATAATGTTTATTTAATTTAATAAAAATTCAGAAGCTGTCAGATAAAAGCACTTACTGCTATGTTTCTCTATTTTATCGAACGCTAACGCAATTAATATTATTTTAACTTACAACTAGTTTCACATTAACCGCAAGCGAATTAGCATAAAATAATTAACGAAGAAATTAAAAACACATAAAATGGCCAACTGCTGGCTCAGTATACTTACATTGTATCTTCTGCTACTTTTAAATTATCAACAGTGCACTGCCACGCCCACTAAGCGCATTATTTATAGATTCACCGATTGCAATACGGAGCAATTGCAACATTTACCCAAACTCGCCGCAGTCTACGAACTCTCGGCTGTCACGTGCAACATTTCAACGCTCCCAAATGCGTACTTTATACGATTTACCACACTGGCAGCTCTGGAGGTGCGTGAGAGTGGCCTGTCAAAAATAGAGGATTACGCGCTTAACGGTCTCGATCACCTACAGTGGCTCTCGTTGCCCTGTAATTACATTACGAACGTTCGACCGTGGTCTCTGACGCCGCTCAAAGCATTGCACACCCTTGATCTTGAAGGTAATGCTGTGAAAACGCTCAACGCTGAAAGTTTCGTATGTTTTCCAAATTTGCAATATCTCAGTTTAGCAGCCAATATGCTGGAGCGCATCGATGAGAATATATTCACACATTTGCTACATTTGAAACATTTAAACTTGGCTCACAATCGTCTGAGTGTGATTGATGCGTCATATTTTCGTGGCATGAAACATTTGGCACATTTGTCATTGCAACAGAATGCAATTGAGCTTATTCAAGCCGACAGTTTTACACATAATGCACATCTGCGTTCGCTGCATTTGGATGGAAATAAGCTGAAGGATTTGGATTTTCTAAGCAGCAAAACTTTGCCACGCCTCTTGCATTTAAACATGTCGCACAACCAAATAGAAAATACCACTGTTTTCGGTGCTGGTGGCGAGTGGGCATTAATAGATTTGGATTTGAGTTGGAATCGTTTGGCGGAGATAAAAGCGGACACACTTGCAGGATTGGCTGGAACTTTGGTGAGTTTAAGAGGCAATCTAAGCTACATCATGCTATTGAATTTGATGTTGCTTCAATATTTCCTAACACTTTGAAACCCCAAACTGCTTAATACGTGTTTCAAACAGTTCTTAAATTTAATTAATAGTTAAATCTATTTGCGATTTACTATTCCTGGATGTTGTTTGAACTGCTTCCAATTTTTTTAAAAAGCTTTCATGACTTTCGAATTCGAAAGTGTATCTTACTTTTATATTTTTAAAAATTATTGTAATATTTAGTAAGTAGGTATTAAGTTTCGTATGCACACAACTTTCATTAAAATATTTATTTATTCTATTTGATGATTGATTTTTTCTTAATGAAGGATTTAATCGACTTTTTTATTGGTCTAAACTGACACTATTTTCGGGCATAAAACTTTCGCCGCTGGTTCTTTTGAAATTTTAATGGCAAAAACAATTGCTAATTAGGAATCGGAATTTTGAGGCCTGATGATAAAACTTTTGTGATGACTACAAAAAAACTTAAAAAGTACGTGAAAGTAGAAACGTTTCTACAATAATTTGAAAATAAGAAATAGTTGGATTTGATTCATGGAAACGTGTATTATAACGTACAAAAATGTGTTATAAAATAAATTTTTTTTTTTTTAATTTTACCAACTTTATCATAACATTCCTTATTGCTCATTATTTTACAATTTTTAACCAATATTTTCAATAAAGAAATATTACGTTGATAAGTATGTGTTGTTCGTAATAAATGCGTGTTGAATTTTAATATTGAATTCAAGGTGTTAACTACTCGTAAATGAGGATGTTCCTTTATGTACTTGTACAATTAAAAACACATTTAATCAGTTAATTATGCATTAATGTGGCGGTTCCGATTATTTGATATTCACAAATCATCATGAAACAAGGTTTCGATGTTCGACCGAGCTCCGAAACCAAACTTTGACTTTTCATACTAACAGAAAGACATACAGCCCACTCCGAACGGCTAATAAATTTTTATGTTTGACATTCCCGGCTGAAGAACAAGCGTATTTGGAAAAACACTTTTTTCAAATTTTGTACGTTATTACGGCGAGAATTCGAGCCAGTGATCTTCCGCATAGAAACACACACTCAATCATCTATAGCGATTAAAAATAAAATAGTATATTTCCTAATATTCGAAAAGATAAATATAGCTATTCAGTTGTAAAAGCATTCACTAGAATAAAAAATAAGAATTTGTGTTATACAAAATGTATATGTTACTCAATTCGAACACCCTCTAAATGCTAAACATATTCAGGGCTATTCTACATTTCGATTAGGTTCCCGCTCTCCGCTCCGCCAAAATCGTAATTATAAGTAGGTATTCTGAGTTACGAGCGAATCGAAAGAAGAAGAGAAGAGAGAATATATTTTCGAAGTCAGCTGGTTGCATGTGATATTGTGAAATTGAAACAAGACAAAGCAAATAATTGCAATTGCAAATATAAAAAAATTTTAGTTTTTAACGTTAAATGGTATCAAGAGCTCGGCGATATTTCAGGAGGATTGAGAGACAAGTGTCATCCATTTCAGATGAGTGATGAATTTTAAGAAATTGAGCTTGTAACAAATAAACTTCAAACTTAATAAAGATGCTTTCAAGTATGTCCTGAATATTTTTTCACAAGAAACTCAATCAAGTGCTTTGACAAGGTTATCTTCACCTAAACAAGTAGTAGGTGATTTGCGTTTTTTTGCAGAAGGCTGTTACCAACTCAGAGTTGGTGCAGTTTGTAACATAGGAATGTGTCACACAACAGTATTAATGTCATTAAACAATTTTCTCGAAATCATGGAGGCAACGTTATTTCAAAACTCTCTAATTTTTCATGCTGCTCTTGTGTTGTATCAAAAAGCGCCATTATGTTCATAAAACTAAAAAAAGACATCGTTATGACCAATTATCAAAATCATGTTTTACTTACATTTTTGCTAAAACTATGTTATTTAAGTAGAGGAAAATATACAATTGAACTGTTCTCCGCCAACTAAACTACAACGTACAAGAACGTAGCTACGATCGAAATGCAGAATACATAGAATTGGATAGAATCGAAAAGTTCGAAGATTGATCTAAACGGAGCGTAACGCAAAATACCAAATTGGCGGAACGGAGAAAATCTCGATTTGAGTCGAAATGCAGAATAGGGCTGATTTATTTACACAGTTTTGCGCATTATAAAATGCTGATTATAGCCGAAATATGTGTTCATTAAGTAGTTCACCCTCTAGCAAATATTGCAAGGCCTTACCGTTTTGGAAGTGAAGAGGTAACCCGATAAAAAAACAAGGTACCTTACTTGGTAAGCGCACCACTATGACTGCAATAAAAGAAAGAAAACACACATATGCGAGTAATGGAGCTAAGTGGTATTTGGCAGGGAAATTAAGCGGCCTTATATACATATGCTATGACAACGCCGTTATAATTTTCAGCGAAGAATTCTGGCGTGAAACAGAACAGATTTAACTTTACCTCTTCGCTTCCAAGGTCTTAGCATTTGCTGCTGGGTATATTCATGTATGTATGAAGCTAAAGAATTTGTATGCCGTTTATCTCAATAATATATCGTATTAATTATTTTAATTATTTATTATTTAATTCCTTTTCAATTATTTACCGATTAACCAGCAAACTATGTGTGCATTTATGCTTATTTGATTATTCTATAATCTGTTATGCAACACAACCATAATTAATTCAGTGAGTTTTATTTTACTTTCATTAGACTTTAATAATATCATAAGCAACCCCACACTATTTGTTGCTGCGCAGAGCCGGGTGTGTATCTTTGCTGCTGCAAGATAATGATCCGAGTCGAAATTTGGCCCTCAGAACGTACGCACGTCTAGAACACTGGATACATCTCTTACGTCTATCACAACATGATCGATTTGGTTGCGTGTTTTTCGATCTGGCGACAGCCATGTAGCATTGTAATTCATGATTTTCGTGTGCTAGAATCTGGTACTACAGACGACCATATTTCAGGCCCAGGCGAAGTCAATCAGCCTCAGCCCGTTTGAGGATGTTTCCTTGCCCATCCTGACGTTGAAATCGCCTAGCACAATTTTGACATCGTGGCGGGAGCAGCGCTCATAAGTCCGGTATAGGCTCTCATAGAAAGCATATTTGGTCACATCATCTTCTCCTCTGTCGGGGCGTGGGTGCAAAATAACTATATGTTGAAAAACTTTGATGCGAATTGTGGCTAGACGTTCATCCACAGGGATAAATGCCAGGTCGGAGTCTTTCTTCCATCACAAGCCCAACATCAAATTTAAGCTCCTTTAAATGGCCGATGTAGTTGCTTTCGCAAGGACCCACCTTCTTACGTTCTTGTCCCATCCATCGCATTTCTTGGACGACAGTAATGTCAGTCTTTAGCCTTATGAGGACATCAACGAGCTGAGCAGTGGCACCTTTTCAACTAAGGGTCCAGACATTCCTTTAAACGTTTGCAGGTTTCGCCATCAAAAGGGGATTCTCTCATCCGATGTATTTGTTTATTTTTCATTGGAGTATAGTTTTCATGAGGTGCGTCCAAAATCCTACGCACCACCGCAGGGAAACTGCCTTCTCACTTTAGCTCGCCTCCAAGCGGATGTTTTTTAACTAAAAAGAGGATACTTGATCTAAGACCGGAAGTCGTGAGCTGCTTGAACCATATCAAAAATAATTATTTCTGACCACTCCCAGGTAAATTGCAGTCAACAATTTTCCTTGCTTGGCTTCTACACCAGGTCCCCATGCTCCTACTATATCTACTGGGAGCACTCTGTAATAAAGGTTATCAAGGCCAGGCAAAATACATATAAGACAAAATCCTGGTAATATAAAATCCCGACAACTTTTACTTCGACATATAAGTTACTTTTCGTTTTTATTAAAATTATTCCATCAATTTACTAAAAAAAAAAATTAAAGTATATTTTAAATATACAACTTTGCACAACTGCGGAGCCATATATTTTAAAATTTTTCTTTGGATACAGGAACACACTTATTTATTTTTCAGAGAAATCTCAAAGAATATTATAGCATTATCTCTTTACCTCTGAAAAAAATTTTTGTTGTGTCGTGTCTGGATCATGTTTTGGCCGTGACTAGAATATGTATCATCTGTATTTCGGAATTTTGTATTCCGGTATTTTGTCTGTCGGGATTTCATTATACACACATATATACAACAGTGGCCAATCGATGGAGGGAACCGTCACAGCGTCTCGACATTCACCCCGGTGGACGTGTATCCACAAGCAAAGCTGTATCAAATCGAAATCATTCCACATACCCCAATTTTTGCTCGGGCCACGTTTGAAGAGAGTGACGATATGGCGAAGGATACCGCCGCGATGTCTAGATTGTACTGCGCGACTTTAGCGTCAGGGTTCGCAAACAAGTTACCTTTGGTACATCTGTCGGAAAATTAGTTAAGGCTGATCGACTTCGCCAGGATCCGAAATATGTTTGTCTATAGTACTTGATTCCAGCAAAATTAAATCAAATCAAGCTACTTGGCTGACTCTGGATCGAAAAATTCGCAACCAAATCGATCATGTTGTGATAGACCAACGACATGTCGTCAACAAATACAAGCAAAGTTCGACGTCAAAAATCTGCAATCACAACCAACATCCAAATGGTTTTCTATTCGATATACACCTATGCTCTTTGAAAACACGCAACAGCAACAGGAAGAGCTGTCAACGAAACTATTTGTTATCGAAAAGGCCAAAAGAACGATGAGGTTAACCGTGTCACGGTGGAGAAAAAACTGACGGCCTACCTTATAAAGTGCTGAGGGGGATAAATACCGTAAAAAGGAGCTATCTCCATGCCACTATGTCTGAATTTTATATCTCCGGAAAACTTATGCTCCTATATAAGCTGATTAAAGCCCTAAAGCTCTGTCGGGATCGGTACGGACTTATCCGAGCCATTCGATATCAAACGAGGTTTCCGACAAGGTGACATCTTATCTTGTGGTTTCTTTAATATATAGCTGGAGCAAATAATACGAGTTGCGGAGAGAATGAAGAAGGTACAATCTCCAATAACTGTGTACAGCTGCTGACGTACGATGAAGATATCATGGATATCAGCAGCTGGGCCGTTAGTTCTGCTCTCTCCAAACTGGATAAGAAAGAAAGCATATTAGTTTAGTAGCGAAGGAGGACAAGTCGACTAGCTCCTTTCAACAAACAAACTATCACAACTTTGTAGTCGTAGAAGATTTTGTCTATCTTGGAACAAGCTTTAACACCAACAACTATGTAAGCCTTGAAAACTCACCAGAATCGCCCTTGACAACAGGTGCTACTTTAGACTATGTAGGCAATTTAAAAGTTAGTCTTCTCTCGACGAATAAAGACCAAACTCTAAAAATAGCTAATCATTCCCGTCCTACTTTACGATTCAGAAGCGTGGACCATGACAACTAAGCAGATGCATATACGTATACGCCGGTGGAAGCAGAGAAGCAGAAATTCGCCACCTCTTTAGGAAGATCAGGTGGAGAAGAACCTAACTGCATTTGGTAATATTTCCAATAGAACCCAAACAGTGTAAAGAAGGAAGGAATGCGAGCTATTATTAACTCAACTATAATCCCGTAAACGGTGTATATACCAGTAAAGAAGAAGAAGAGGTTCCACCGTGAATATCACGCCTTCCAGAGCATATGCTTATTTGGCTATCGTGACCGCACATGGACTGTTAATCTGCTGTGAATACTTCAGAGAAACCATCAATAAACACATTCGCAGTGTTCGTAGAATTCGTACGTACAAGTTTAGACTTTCACTGCAGTATTGAACAAATGCAATAAGTCTAACATTTATTTTCTTAGTTCGTATCTATTGTTTCCCAAAACACTGTTCTAACAAAAAACCAAATCTCAGCTCTTGTTGTTACTTATTTGTATCTTATGTATTTCTTTTGTCTAAATTAGGTAAACTTAGTTACTGCAACAATAAGTATTATAATTTTTATTTGTTATTATATTATTTTCCATTATAAATCCTTTTTAATGTATTTAACTCTTTGCACATATCCCGATGTAACCGGCCAAAATGAAGTCCACTTGGTTGCTTCTGATAAAGTATGAATTAATAAAAAAAAACTTTTTTACCGTTCATGTCTTCTTCAATTTTACTATTCACTCGTACATGAAAACAATTCTCAAAGTCTCACAGAAACAGCAACCTTTAAGAAATCAACTTAATCTCAAACTGTCAAAGACACGCATCACTTGCAGTCGTGCATTAAGGGGCGTGTCAGACACAGAAGCCTTTAGATTTTATGCAATGTCGGGGAAAGAGCAACACACATACATACTTTCACAACTTATTGACTAACACAACTGCATTTAATTGAGCGCAAAAAAAAAATTGCAAAAAAACACTCACGAAAATCCACTTATACTTGAGCTGTCAGCGCTACGCTGCAACTTACAACTTCCCTACATCACACCATCACATTTCCAAAATTTATTTTTGCACTATTCACTATCACATACCATCTTCTCTCCACTTTCTCTACAGTATCTCAATCTCAGCGCCAATGCGATTCGCGTGCTAGCAGAAACTTGCTTGGATAACCTCATCAATCTGGAAACGATCGACTTGTCCGCCAACAATTTGACCCAGCTACCCGTCGGTCTGTTCGCAACAACCACCCAGCTCCAGCGTGTCAATTTGTCACGTAATGCACTGCCGGTCATTCAGACAGACGTCTTCGCCCGACTGCCCTATCTGCGTACCTTGGACATGTCACAGAATCAATTGTCGTCCGGCGCATTCATCGCTCATCTCTCGCCGTTGCTGCCGCACTTGGCACTTACGTTAGATTTAAGTGAGAATCACTTAACGCGACTCGATGGTGAGGCCATGGCTGTGTTGGAAGTAAGTGCAGCAAGTGTTGACTTGTCCGGCAACTGGTGGCATTGCCAATGGCTCATTGTTGAGTTGGTGCGCGCGCCAGCCCATTTTCACTTTGGGCGCAATTATTCGCTGGCGGCGTCATGGAGTGAGGCGCTGCTCAACGTGAGTGGTATTGATTGCTACGATGTGGAGCGCAAACGTAGTATTGTGATGCTTGATGCTGGGCGTTTGTGGGAGCGACGTCATAGTAGAGGGGATATTGAGTGCTCGGTAGGTGTAATAAAAATGCTAATTGGCTTGGGTCGACGACACACGCATACACAAATACACACAACGCTCATATTGACATTTGATTTATGCTTCTTTACATACAGACTTTCGGTGATCCTGCTATGCCAACACCTCCTCCTTTAGTTTGGCCACGTGTGCGTATGGACCGCTTTGATTCACGCTCTATTATTATATGGATGTTGATTGCAATAGGTTTAGCGTTTGCTGGTCTGCGTATAGCTCGTCAGTTGATCGATAGACGGGAGCAACATAGGCGTGTGAAAAAGCTACGCGCAACGGTAAGTTACGAGTATTAGAGTATATTTAGTTTATAATATGTGCTTACGACTTTCACAGAAAGCAGAGGAGTTGAGCAGATTGACGACGGCGTTGGATATGAAAACGAGTGAAGAGCGAAGCTAACTAAAGAAAATAGTTTGAAATTTTTTTAAAGACTTTTCAGATAAAATATAATAAATATTAAATAATAAATAATAGTAAGCCAAGTCCTAGTTTTGGATTTATTTATAATGATAATATCAGAAGACCCTTTTAGTAGGCTTCGTCACCAGTGATAATCACAGAGGCTGTAATGAGGGTCATGATCTAAGAGTCAAGCCAACAGTTTTGTCCTTCCAAAGAAGATTTTTAGGAAAAAGTTATGTGGTTATATAAATCAATAACTTGGTTTTGGGTTATTAGGTTCAAAAAAGGTTTTAGGATATAAAAATCTGCTAATCCTAAGTATATGTTCCAAAATGCAGGCTCGTTTAAGTAATGCCTAAATTAAAAATTGCATACGAAAATAAGTATATTGAAAGTCTTGTATCACAAAATATTTATAACATGTTTTTTATTTTTTACTTCCCATCAATATCGTGTATATCCTTAAAAATTTCTTCGAAGAGAGTTGCTTAATATTAGTATTAACGTTTGTAGAATATTTTGTTTAAAGTGAACACATATTCAATTAATTTCAGATTATAGGACTACTATACAAACTTGATCAGACAAAGCTTAAACCATCAATTTTAAAACATCATCACAACAGAGGTATCCAGTTGAATTCAACACAAATGAATTTTTTGATTACTCATTAAAGTTATACAACCACTCTTTTCAATATTATCAACAAAAGTTTTAAAGATTTTTGTTGTCAAACAAAACAAAAAAAGCAATGACCATAAGAAAAAAAATGTTTAAATGATTTTTTTTTTGTGATTTAAAACTATAAGCATATTAGGATTATGGTACAATTTTGAATAATTTTTTTTTACCTTCACCTACATTTTCGTTAGACCTATACTTCCTTTCCACGCCAATAACTCTGTTTCGCTATTCTCTTATTTGTTTTATTTGGAAATGGAGGGAAAATGTAAGACTTTGGTGAAGAATATTCACTTTCTACAGGAAATGGTACTTAAACTCAAATGTGTAGTTCAAAATAAAAATTCAGAATTTATTTAAATTAAAAAATAAACACATTAAACCAAAATTCAAAAAAGAATTTATTAACATTTTCACATTATTTCGCCGAGTTCAACAGCCCCACCATGGCCCTATATTTTTTGTAATAAATTCTAAAACCTTCTTTTTCATTAAAAATGAGTTACCCATTTTTGGCGTAATTCCCTCTCAAAATTTTATATGGCGGTATGTGTTTGGAGTGCAAATTACGTCATTAGGATTAAAATTTTGCTTGCTCATAGGAATTTTTCTAACGCTTTTAGATATTTTCATTGATACTGCAATCGAATAGGCTACATATTTAATTTCTGGAATGAAAGTAGTAGCATAAATCGATACACCATATTTTAAAAATTGCCAAAAATTAAATAAGAAGTAAGAAAAAGTTTCAAAATTATGCTAAATTCATAACGTGCTTTAAATTTAAATATCTTTATAAAGTTCTTAATTATGAGCTATTATATTATTTATATTATTTATCAAGGATTATGCCATACGAACTGTATTAGATGATAGTGTTTTAGCAACCCATTTTCGAAAATGTATTACATTTGTTTCAAGCCAATTCAACGTTATTTATAATAACGATGATTCAGAGTTTGAAAAGATGCAAAATAACTCAAGGAGACCTAAATGAATATGTCAAAAAAATAATCAGAGCTGTTAAGTTCTCCACTAAATGGATGGAATTCGCTACAGCGTGAAACTAAATATGCTAATTCGAAAAAGGACTGGCTTATTAAAAAAATTTTCTCAAAATAGTACTGATATAAGTTCAGTTATGATTTTAGATTTAGAATTTGATTCATCTCATTGGGATTTGTTTTTCGACACATTAAATGTAAGTTTAGACGCACTTCTTCCTATTACGTAGACTACAGTTGGATCTTCATAATTTATATTTTCTTTCTGCTAACAAATCCGTTTAATACATTGTTCAGACTGGAACGAAAACACTTTGAAGCTCTGTTTTGTGGATTATGTGTTCAAGAGTGTTCACACTAGCATTTTGTGTTTTCGTTGAAACATCTGACTGCTTTTGGAAACTATAGGAAGTGATAAGTTATTACATTGAACAATTGAATTTAATGAAATGTTTAAAACTGTTTCAGAATTTTGACAAAAGAAAAGAAATCATGAAGCATTGGCATTATGAAATTAATCCAGAATATTTGGCAGCAATTGCGCAAATTCCAAAATATTGGATGTATACGAGCCGGCATAGCAAACCCTTCGACGGAAGTTCGTGATCTCCAAGCACGTTTAAATTTATTTGCTGATAATATGCCACTAATTGTACTCCAGCATGATATGATAATATAATATCTTCAAAAAAGTCATGAAAATTTTACACATAATGAATAAACCGTCTGAAGCTGAAACACATTACTAATTGCTGTGTTTCACTTTGGAAGCAATCAAATCAGATTATCGTGTTTAGGAACTGTCGAAAAATATTATAATGCAAACAGCACTTGAATCCTTAATAGATTCTAGTCTTGTTACTGTCGAAAGGTACATGAAATTTTAATAAGGAATTTAAATTTTATTTTTTATTAATAACAGCATAAAAATATAAATATAGAATTTTCAATAAATAACGTAAATATGGCTAATTATGGTTAAGAACACTTTGCTTATTGCCCTTCAATCCATTACAAAAGGTTAAATCTTTGGGAATATAGTTTAACCATTGAATTTAGAATCGACTTTTGGACGAAAACGTTCTGCATCCTTCAAAGCACCGTCGACATAATTGTGTGTGCAGAAGCTTGGTAAAAATTGAGCATCACCTTAAAATCAAAAAATAGGATTAAGCCGTTGAGGCTGCGTGCTATAAATCGATATGATTTTCTTACCAAGTCAGGAACGTGAGAATTTGAGACACTATGTTAAAAGTCTTGAAAACAATCATATAATATTTTAGACTCTTTCAAATTAAATATTACTAGCGGATTCCAATTTTTGTTTATTTTAAATTTCTACCCTTTGCCTCGCAATATTATTTTTTTATTTTTGTCCATGAATATTTTGATGTGACAAAATACTCCTTCCATTTCGATTTAAAAACATATCGATCAAACTAGTGCAGACACCAATTGGAATGAATGGAATGAGTGGTTTTCAGCGAAAACTTATTTAATTTTATTTATTTATTTTAAGTTTTCACTCGGAAACCAATTTTTGCTACGAAAGCATGAAACAGTGTCGGTTCGAACAAGGTATAAGACGGCTTTTAAATGCGATAATAGGATTCTTTCATTTGCCTTATAAGGCAGCCAGAAAAGCTCTTTTAAGTAACATTAAATGGCACAAATACAAATTCGGTTTTTACCCCTGATAGACGTCACATAAGCTCATTTAGTTATATGCTGATTTGACAAAAAAATTTGAGCTCAAAATATGGAAAAGAGAAATTAAAAGCGATTAACAGTTATTTTATTGGTTATTATTCTAAAATTATTAAACAAAAACAAATTAATTAATGCATTTGCACTCATGAGTCTTCATACGATATTTCCCGCTGGGATTGTTACTTTTCCTGAAATAAGAAAAGGATAGCTGAGGGAACTGGTAAGCTTAAATTTAATTTTCATTAGAACAATAATCATGAGCTATTCCTTATAAGATTATAATGATCTTCGTTTACTTTTCATTGTTTTTTGTATGTATCTCTTATTTTGACAGTAGCGAACCCAATTTTTCCTATTCACAACACACGAAATTTTAATGCATTAATATCTGCATTTAGAAGGGGATAATTCACGAGTTAATGCAAATAAAGACATCTAATGCAGATATTACTTGTAGTCTGTCTCGCCTATAATCTTATATGATATACCGTACACATTTTTTCAGAAACTTCAATTTAATTTCCGAGGATAACTTTTATTTATATTAGAATACTTTTTTATTTATTAAAACAGAAATTTTATCATTTCATCTGCTAAAATATATTTGTCGATATGTATGTATGAGTATTTTCATTACACTGCAGAGAAAATATAAATTCTTCATAAGGTAGTTAAGAATAACTAGATTTTCTTCAAAATTTTTGTATAAAAAACAAATAAAACAGTTTGGCATACGAGTGCTATTTGTGGTGTTTACAGTAACTTAAAATATTAATTTCAGCTAAAAAATGTTATTAAATTGCGAACATTTTCGTGCGATTATTTTTTACAACTTTCAACATGGACGAACTCAGCAACAGTGCATCGATGACTTAATTCTATTTTTGGTGATCAAGCTCCATCAAGTGCCGGTGTTTCATGTGTATGGTGAATTCAATCGAGGTCGCAGATCAATCCAAGACGAATTTCTTGAAGGTCCTCCAAAGACAGTTGTTCTTCCGGAAACTAATGATGCTGTGCAGAAACTGATATTGCAAGATCGACATATGCCCTATCGTGAGATTGAGACAACTAAGGGTGATCTCAGTAGAGGTACTTTTTTCAATAGCTTTTTTTTGGCAGATCACGCGTGAGTCGTGTCAAGCTGTCATGTTGTTTTTGTTCATTTCATCATGGAAAGACTTAAGCGTGAACAACGTTTATAAAATATTCAATTTTATTACGAAAAATCACGTCGTGTAAAATATGTGTTTCGCGCGCTTCGCTCAACTTATGGTCAACACAATCGGCCTACTCAGCGTACTATTCGCAACACCATCAGCCATCTTGAGACCCAGCATTCATTATTGGCTAATATTCGACCGGATAGACCAAGTCCAACACGCAATGAAAAAAATATACCGGCCGTAGCTGAGAGTGTATACGAAGAGCGTGGGGAGTCGATTCGGCGCCGTTCGCAGTAACTCGGGCTGACGTATGGAACGACTTGGTGCATTTTACGTCGTAACCTTAAATTGAAAGTGTACATAATACATAATATCTTTCCAAGCGATATCGCTTCGCTCTATAGGCTCTTCAAAGGTTTCAAGAAGATCCGACGTTTTCGAGCCAAATTTTGTTCAAGGCCAATTTCTGGCTCAATGGATATGCAAACAAGCAAAATTGCCGCATTTGGGACGAAGAGGTTCAAGAGCTGACTTTTCATCCAGAAAAAACAACGGTTTGGTGTGGTTTGTAGGGCGGTGGAATCATCGGTCCACATTTCTTCAAAACTGATGCCGGTGGGAACGGAACCGTCAATTGCGACCGTTATCGTGCCATGATAACCGATTATGTTATGCGTGAAATTGAAGCTCGTGATCTCCGCAACATTTCATTTCAACAAAACAGCACCACTTCCCATGCATCAATCAAAGGATTTATTGGGAGAACACTTCGGTGAGCAAATAATTTCACGTTTTGGGCTGGTCGATTGGGCACCAAGATGGGTGATATCACACCGTTAGACTTTTTTCCTGTGGGGATATGTAAAGTCTAAAGTCTATGCGGACAATCCCGTTTCATTTCAGGAATTGAAGCAAAACATCATGTGTGTCATTTGCCAGTTACCAGTCGAAATGTTGGAACGAGTCATCGAAAATTGGACTCAATGGATGGACCATCTGAGACGTAGCTGCAGCCTACATTTGAAAGTGATAATCTTCAAAAAATAAATGCCAAAGAATGTTCTTTCGAATGGTAATAAACATTCCCCATTAAATTGGAATTTTCTGTTTTTTCTTTAAAAAAAAGGTAGCGAACAGTGTCTCCACTACACTGCATTATTGGGACCAGCATATATTCAATATTGAATGAAGATTTGATTTTGATATAAATTTGTTTACCTGTGATCCCACACAATTTTCCAATCGCTCAAAAAAAGACACGTGTCAATTTGTCAAGACAGTTGTTAAAAAAAATACTGCAGCGGTACTTCGAAAGACATCTATGACATCGTGACAGGTGATGAACCGTGGATTTACGCTCTCACACATCGAATGAAATATATTTTGAGCACTCAAAACATCGATTTGATGAGACATTGTCTTAACCTGGTACTGAATGACTTCTTTTTATTCCCGTATGTAGGAAATATACTTGGGGTTTTTTGTCACATGAAGAGACGGTTGATATATTCAGAACGCATATTTTGGAGATACCTCAATCAGACTGGCAAAAGTACTTGGACAATGGGTTCAAGCGTATGCAAAAGTATAAAGATTCCTTTTTTTTTTTTTAAAAACAATAAAGCTATTTGTAAAGAGAGAATTTTTGAGTTATTCAAGGTAGAAGTAAACCCGAGGAATGCAGGTGTGAAACTGCGAAAGTGGTCGATCGTAAACCGGAAATGGTAATAATTTGCCGCTTCTACTATTTTCAAGTAGCTAAGTCAAACACCATATTTGCAAGTTGACTATAAACATTGAAGTTAGGTTTTAATATTGGCTTTTACGTCCATTACAATTAGAGTAAACTTAGTTTATGGTTTGACATAGGAAATAAATGCCAACTTTTCAATACACCTCGTCTTAGCATCTGAAATGTAGATTTTAAATAAGAAGTTAAAAGTACTAATATATTCATATGTGCTATATAGATTCGTTTTCTCTATAATGTGGCCGGTGATACCCAACGCCCAAAAAATACTCCAAGGTCTTAAGAGGGGTGTCAAGGTTTCTGGCAGTCATCAAATATATAGTACTAAATGCTTTGACGCTTTAGTAATATTTTGAAAGCCAGCGATTTTGGATCGAAGTCCAGAACAGACCCAATAAATTCACCTAAGTCGTTTACGATGTTGTCTTTAGATTGGCTGACACTTTTCAATGCAGATTCTTTGCGTTTACGATTATGTAATCGAGAAATATTTGAGACAATCTATGTAAGAGAGCCTAATACTTTTGAGAACGACGCAGAACTTCTGTTGGGATTAAAACTCATATCTCACTCCAGCATAGAATCAAGCATATTTACCGCTCTGTATATCACCTTCACAATTCCACCGATGATAAGTGATTCTACTACGTAAACAGTTTCATCTAACAAGTCTTACAAATTTCTTCTACGAAGGTATCATCATCGAAATTAAACAATTCTAAAATTTTTCAATATCTTCATCATTAAGTGATGATAACTTGCACTTTTGTCGATGCTCTATATACTTTTTGCATAACAATTGACTCGGCCGAACGCACTAGTTTCCAACTTCAAATGATTGCGACGGTTGATATTATCAAAACAAAAATCTACTTCAAATGCAATAATTGTATTTTTTTAGACTCCTCCGAATTAGTAAAAAATAAAAATAAAACACAATGAACAATCGTGAAATAAATTTAGGTCATCTTTAGACTGTCTTGGAGATACAAGGGTTAGGTTTTTTTTTTGCTGAAATTAAATTTTTAATCAAATCAAATCAAATAGACGATTGTCCTGGAAAATACCGAATAATCGAAACTGCAAAATCATCCGAATATCCTACCCAGCAAGCCGAACCCGCCTTCAAAGAAGGGTTCTGCCAACCTTTAGTTAGGTTTCATTACAGCAGATTCAATAAATAAACATCTCTCTTGTTATAAAATAATTTTTGTTTGACATTTTATTCTGTACGTAATTTTGAGATTTTGATGTTATGTATTAACCAAGATTACCTGCTTTCCTTTTACTTATTTATAAATGCGTTCAATTACCGTAGCATATTTCTCTAAAATCACTTTGCGTTGCGATTTCAGTGTTGGACCCAATTCCCCAGTGGGAACTGAAAAGTCATGTGGCAGTATAGCGAATTTTTGTACCTTCTGTGCGTTGGAAAGAGCACGTAGATTAGCGCGTTTAATGGCGGCCTCTATTTCCGCCACTATCTTCGCATCAGGCTGTACCAAGGTATTAACATCATCGAACACAACGGCTGGTATATCAAGAACTTCCGACAAGCGTGTGTAGTTAAAACCCAATTTTTTTAACCATGAAATGGAATCGGAGTGCAGGGTATCCAAAGGTAAGCCAGTGTGTGGATCCATATCGGTCTGATATGATATAGGAAAATGTCGTATAGAATATTTAAAACATATTTTATGACCTACCTTCAACGTTAATAAAATGCTAAGATATTTACGATGATCACCCACTAGCAGTGCATTACTAACGCAGGGTAATTCTGCTTTAACTAGATTTTCAACATGTACGGGCGGGATGTTCTCTCCACCGGCTGTGATGACAAGCTCTTTGATACGACCAGTAATTAGCAGATTCCCATCTCCGTCCACATAACCAACGTCGCCGCTGTGGAGCCAACCGTCTTCTTTCAGAACTTCTGCTGTCTTCTCCACTTCATTGAGATAGCCCATCATGGTCGAGCGACTGCGCAGATAAATCTAAAAGATAGGATAAGATGGTTGCCGACAGATTTTACCAAATAATCTTAGTTTGCGCATTTCTTCCGTTCAATAAATTTCACTTTTACATACCTCACCATGACCTTCTTCATTAGGTTCATTGATTTTTATTTCAAAACCTTCAAACGCCTTTCCACAACTTCTCAAATCACTCGCGTCTTTATTTAACACTGCAGCGCCACCAACTTCTGATAGACCATAAGTCTCGTAAAGTGGCATATCTAAGCTTGTGAAGAATTCTTTCAACTGGGTTGAAACTGGTGCTCCGCCAACAATTCTCAAGCGGCAGCGATCTAGACCCAAAGCGACTTTGACTTGGTTTGTGACTTTTGATGCAAGCCACAACTTCAAAGAGTGACCTCTGCAAAAAAAGAATAGTAAGCTCCAAGCAAGTAATCATCAATAACTTTAAATTTCACTTACGATTTACTCTGATGATATTCAAAAGTCACGCGTTTAGCCCATTCAATGGCATAGCGTGAAAAGGTCGATGAATTTGCTGTGACTTGTGTCAGGCGTTCCTGCATCTTTTCGAAGACACGCGGAACACCAAATAAAAATGTGGGACGAGCCTTAATAAAAGTTTTTACGAGTGTGCCTTTCATTGCATCACGATCAGCGAAATATATACACGAACCATTATCCAAACCCATATAGCCATCAAAGAGTTGAGCAGCAATGTGGTTCAAAGGCAAATAGGAAACAGTAGTTTCAGCTTCCTTTCGGATATCACTAATGCCGTTACTAATAATTTTAGCATTCATGATTACTGAGTCGTGACAGATCATTGCCGCCTTAGGTAGACCTGTTGTGCCGGACTAAAATATGTTTCATGAAAATTTTGAAACCGAGTTCATGAATTATTCACTCTTAAATCGCTTACCGTAAAAATAAGCAATGCGCATTCGTTAGCGCCTACATCACTTTCACGTCGTAACAACTCCTCGCTTAGCTCATTGTCAAACTCCAAAGCAAATAGATCAGCCCAACGATAGTAACCCTCCTCGCTGCCAACAAAATCTTCAAATGGGCCATGCATTTGTATAACTGCTCGCAAAAGCGGCAAATTAGCCTTTACTTTACGCAATTTAGCCATCTGAGTTGCATCATCCACAACACAGACAGTAGCCTGAGATGTGGCAAGCACATGTTCCACGGCTTCTGGCGAGCTACTCGGATAAATGCCCGACACAACACCATTCGCACACAAAGCACCGAACTCAGCATAAAACCATTCGGGACAATTGAAAGCCAGTATGCCAATTGACGTACGCGGCTGTAAACCCACGTGGAGTAGCATCAACGCAGTCTGCTTAACATTACGTTCGTATTGTTGGTAGCTGATGGTTGTCCAGGTGGTATTGGGATCTTTAGGATCATTTGCATAAACGAATGCTGGCTTTTCGGCGTGAAGTGCGCAGCTTTCATGAAAGAATTGCGGTATACTTTGTGGTTCGATGGCGTTGATACCCTGTTTTCCCATACGCAAAATTATCGGTTCGGTGAGCGAAGTAGAGATGTAACTGGTAGCCGGTTTTATATTGCTCACCGCAGTTGAAACATCTGTGCTCTCATTCATCATTCTTGTTGGTTTGTTATGACGATTACTGGGAATTGTTATTGAGTTTTTGTTGTGGTTTTCGAGTTTATGACTTAGTTGTGTGCTTAGTATACTCCTTCATTTATCAACTAAAAATAAAGCAAGTTTTTAATAAGTTCAATGTCACTAATTATAAAAAAGGAGGTGCTAACATAAACAAATTAGGGATTATATAATATGAGTGGATGAATGAATAAACCTTTGGTTTCACGCCTTCTCCCTAATACCTGAACCAACACCTCCTAAGTAAGAGGTCCTGCAAAACAACTTACCTGAGCTTTGTTGTTCGAATTGTCGCACCGCAGTAGAGAATAAGAAGACTGACGAAACGTTGTAATCAACCACGTGGGCCGCGGTGGAGAGATATTGATATTAGAAGAAAGAAGTGCGAAGCTATGTATAGGAACTAATCATCAATGGTAATGCTTGAAATCAAGCTTTGTAGTTCAATCAATAAACACATATTCACTATGCGCAATTGTTTGGAATATACCCCTTTAAAAGGGATAGTCGCACACCATTACTTCCTCGATTTTAAAGCAGACTTCAATATAAAGAAAAGGATCCGCTTTAATGCTGTCATGTCTGAATTTGGTATACCCACAGAACTTATATATTATGTAAAATTACGCTGGGCAAGCTCCATCAGAATCGAAAAGGACCTCTCCGAGCCGTCCGATATCAAATGAAGTTTCAAAAAAGGCGAGTCCTTATCGTGTAAATTCTTTAATCTATTACTGAATCAAATAATCCGAGCTGCGAAACCATGTACAGACGATACAATCTTCTATATGAGTGTAAACTGTGTACACCGCTGATATTGATATTATTGACCTCAACAACCGCGTCGTTAGTTCTGCTTTCTAAAGACTGCATAAAGAAGCGAATCGTATGAGTCTGGCAGTGAGGATAGGAAGAAATAACTGCTGTCATCAAGCAAACACCCATCTCATTCGTGACTCGGCTCCCACGTCACAGTTGACAGACATAACTTTGAAGTTACAGTTGATGTAAATAATTTCGGTGTGCTAGCAACAAGCGATACTTTGAGCTGAGTAGGTAATGGAAAAGTAAAGTCCTCTCTCGACAACAAAGACCAAGTTGTAAACATCGCTCATTTTTCCCGTCCTGTTATATGTTGCAGGAGTATAGACGCTGATGACGTCTTGAGAACGATTTATAGACTTAGCCGCTGGAAGGTCGAGCTATAGGAGATAAATGTCGACAATGACATAGTTGAGCTAATCAAAAGAATGCGGATACACTGACTAAATATTGTCGTTTGAATGGATGAAAGTATTCAATGTTGTACACACTGGAGGAAACAGAGGTCAGGACCACTCCATTAATAAGATCAGGACCTAGCTGATCGACTGGCGGAGGCTGGGCTCTAATCGTGGGGGTACTTAGCCAATTGGAAAATATAGTTGGATTGAAAATTTACACCATAAATAGCGCTGTGACCGAAAATTTTCTATTTCTCTACTCTGGTGAAAGACAAAATAAAGAGAAAATGTTAAAAAGACATGTATATATACATGTATATATACGTATATTTGAAAAAAAAAATTAAAGTTATGGATTTTCTTGAATGCACACTTAACACCGAGATTGTCAAAATTATAGTTTCTAAAAAAAAACTTCAGAATCGTGATTTTGCGATTGTGAAGAAAAAAAGAAACAAAACCCTCATAAATACAAACCAATCAAACTGAAGAAAATTTGGTAGGCTTAGATATAAATGATTTAGATGTGAGTTGCCACCTGTTTTTATTTTATTTGTTTTGAAAAAAAAGGTAACTTTAAACGAAACATTACAATATAAACCTTAACGTTGAAAATTGTTTCGAGATGAGTTCTCACTTTTTTGAAAACTTAAATGTAACAAAATTGGTCAATAAAATATTACAATAAGACCATCATTCAAAACGGATTTTATTACCATATATTTACAACCCTTTAAATAAATATTTAAAAATTTTAATAAATCTCATAAAATTTTTCCATACTCATATGTTTACAGTTGTTGCAAGGAATTGAGATGAAATCATTTGAATGACAAATTTTTTTGAATTGATAAAAGAAGTTTAAAGCTTCGGCGTTTAGGCAATTAACGTAAACACTTTTTTAAGCATATGTAACATATTAAAAGATCTGATTCATTGAGCTTGATATTTTTATTGCAAAAGATTAACAAACTCTAAAATTAGATAAAGACAGGGTTTACTAAACTGAAAAAACAAGCTATGTTTATTAGAATTTCCATCTTTTCGAATTAAACTGTTCTAAATAAAATATTGCCAAGAGATTTAATATGCAACACGAGTGGATTGAATTGGATCTTTATAACCGCTGAAGACTTTTCTGCCGAGCTCCTCATTCAATTTGTGCTACAGTTACAACAGTTTCACATTTTAGCAGTTTATTTTTTTTAAAGAAATTAACTTTTAAATTAAATTTTATACAATTTTTCGATATTGCCCTGGACAGGCTTGACATCCATTACACTCCACATGGAAGCACGCGCTGCTAAACACTCCATTACTGCGGCCGCAAATAGATTCCATAAGCAAAAAAAATTTGCGTCAAGTAAGGCTAGTATTAAGTATTGTATTTTTTATATAATATCATTCATATATACCAACGATATAAGAAGATTTCAGGCTACTGTTAGTGTTAAACACATTCTTCTTCATCCATACAATAATGGTTTTCTTTTACAAGGTGTAATATTAATAAAGTTACACATTTTACGCGAAAAGAATTTCTGTATAACAAACCAAGCACGGAAATGAAATATAATATAAAATCTAAACCCATTAAGAATATGATACGTATTACATTTTTGCCATCCTGTAATAGAAGGTAGGTAATAGGATTATACTGATTTTGACAACAGAAGCATAATTGGTTTTTAAATGTTTAAACAACGTTTTTGTCCCCGAACTTTCATCTGCAATGCCAATTCTCGATTTTTTGTTTTTGTCACACGGACATGAAAATTTTTGATTACGTCAGTATACCCTCATTAGAAATGCAGAATTATTTCCGGATTATTTTTGACATCCGCATATTCATTTCTTCAACTCATATATGGTACTTTTTTCAATAACTTCATTTAGGCGACTATATAAACTATTGCATTCATTTATTTTAAGAAAGTGTTCTGAGAACCCCAACAGTTTCGATGTGAACAACAATGTGAACAAAGATGATTTATATTAGCGCTAAAGACTTCAACGTCAGGATGAGTAAAAGAGGCATCTACAACTCAACTTCGCCGGTCGATCATTTTATAATATACGAACGACTGTCTCCAGTGTTCTAGAAGTGCGAATGTTCCGACTCGGATCACAATCTTGTATGAGCAAAGATACGCACTACCGTCGAAAAGCTGCAATCACAACAGACAGCCATTCTACTTGCATTCCTGCTCTCTGAGTGAGAGCAGCTGGCGGACAAGGGTGATGCTCTATTAAAAGATGCAGCGATTTACATAAGGTTTCAAGACAGGAGAATACTCATCTAGTAATTAAAAAGTTAATCTGACGACATATGTCCAAAGCATAATGAATTTATGGAGGGAACGCTTCAATCTGCTGAATGGCAGTAAAAGTGCGACCCCGGGATGGTAAGCCTAAAACACCAATTGAAGATGATGCAATAGACATTCCAATACCCAACTTTGATTCTATTCGTACTATATAGCGATTTCCCGTTTCAAAAAATAAATAAAAAAAATGACAGGAGCCGAGGACTTACCGGTCCAGCTATTCAAATACGGTGGCGAAGAACTTATAGGATGCATGAATCAGCTTCTTTTCAGATTATAGTCGGACGAACCCATGTCGGACGATTGGAACCTCAATGTGCCCTGCCCAATCCATAAGGGGAACCTGATGGTCTGCGCCAATTATCTTGGGATAAGCCTCCTCAGTATCGCATACAAGGTCCTATTTAGCATATTGTGTGAGAGATTAAAGTTAATCGTCAACAACCCCGTGTCCACCATTGACCAGATATTGATCATGCATCACATTCATCGATTTTAAAGCAGCCTTCGATAGCACAATTGAAAAGTTACATCCTTTCTCGACGAATCAAAACCGAACTCTACAAGCCGCGCTTTATTGCTGTATCGTGCAAAAGCGTGGGCAATGTAGACATCTCATGAGACGGCACTAGGAGCTTTTGAGAGAAAAGTTTCGTGGATGATTTATGGCCTTTTTGAGCATTGGCAATAATAATAATTATATGACGACATTGACATAGTTCAGCGAATCAAAAGACAGCTGGTTAGGTCAAGTAGTTTTAATGGATGACAGCGCTCCAGTTTTGAAAGTTTTCGATGCAGTACGCGGAAAGATCAAGTTCAGAAGGATCTGGTTTCGCTATGTATTGCCAAACTGCGAAAAGATGAAACAAATGGCACGCAATTATTGATACAGCTATTATCGCACAAGCGGCGCTAACGCCAATGTACCATGGTAATAGTAGTATTGTTTTGAGATTCGCAGAGTCGTGGTTTCAAGAAGAACTGCCGTCAATATTACTCAAACCCCACAAAATTATTCCTATTCATGATAATGCTCATCCACATGTAACAGCTCCAGTGAAAACCTATTTAAAAACACTTCATTATGAAATGTTACCCTAACTGCCATATAACATAAATCAGAAATTGTGTCGCCCGACTATCATCTGCTCCAGTCAATGGTAACATGCTCTGTCAGAGTAGCTATTAACATAATATGAAGATGGCAAAAATTGGGTTGATTCGTGGATAGACTCATAAGATCATAAGATGAGGAGTTCTTCATAAGTGTAATCCAAAAGGTTGGAAAAAGTAGTTGCTTTTGATGGACAATAGTTCGATTATATGTAAAGTACTGATCTCTCACAATAAATATTATTTTTTTTTTACAAAAAACTTGTCATTTAGGTCTAAGTTAAATAATGAAATGTATATAAAATTTGCTAGAAATCAGTACTCCCGATTTCAAGAAGCTCTGAAGACTATATAATATAGCTCCCATACAACGGAATGCTGATATTTTATTCACCATCTTCTACTAAAATCCATACACATAGATATTGGTGCATTATTATTTTTAACTAATTTTTTAACTCACTTCACTTTTCTTTTGAACTTACTCTCTTCCACATACTGATTACTTCAGCAATTGAAATTGTCTTAAAAGTATTTACTTAGGCCACACTTATTATCGGAGACAAAATCTAGAATTAAGAACCAAATGTGAAGGACTATCAGTTCCACTTGGCTATACTATATGAACGTGTACATACAAGTCAATAAAAATCATATAATCTTTATCTGCATCAATACATTATAGAAGGGTAAGTGACATGGTCAACTCTTATCAGTGGTAGCAGAGTTAGCCACAGCACCAACATCAGCTTCAGCAGACGATTGGATGCTTAGCAAACCAGACTTTTCAAAAAGCATTTGAATATATATACACTTGATACGCCAAGTGATAATGGTGTTAATGTTTTTGTTGCTCTCTTGCTTTGTTGTTGTGTTCTTGTTGCTTCAAAATCAATCCAAGAAGTTCAGCGAGAAATCAGCGATTATGTATGTGAATATGTCAGATTCGAATGGTACCAGAAACTTCAAGTTCTATGATTCATGTGAAAAAACTCTGTTTTTATCAAAATTATACAATAAATTCAAATATTTTCTACACTCGAAAAAGTACTGATTAGGCCAATCGGTTTGTTGATTTTCTAAACGGCTGATATGCTTTTCCGTCTTTAACAATTTTTTAATATTCTAAACAAAATAAAATAAGAAGTGTTCTAGACGTGCGAATGCTCCGACTCGGATCACTATTTTGTAAGAGCAAAGATACGCACTAGCAGCAAAGAACATTCGTCAACAAACACATGGAAGATTCGACGTCGAGAAGCTGCAATCACAACAGACAGCCATTCGACTTGCATTCCTGCTCTCTGAGTGAGAGAAACTGGCGGACAAAGGTGATGCTCTATTAAAAGATGCAGCGATTTACATAAGATTTCAAGACAGGAGAATACTCATCTAGGGATTAAAGATTTAATCTGACGACAGATGTCCAAAGCATAATGAGTTTATGGAGGGAACACTTCTCCATTCTGCTGAATGGTAGTGAGAGTACGACACTCGAGATGCTAAGCCCTGAACCAAATTGAATATGATGGAAAAGACATTCCAATACCTTATTATGATGTAGAAGGAACAGTGATTTCCCGTTTAAAGAAGAGGCAGGAGCTGAGAGCTTACCGCCCCAGTCTGACACAATTGAGTATGCCCTGCCCAATCCATAAAAAGGGTGACCCTCCAGGTAGCGCAAATTATCGTGGGATAAGCCTCCTCAATATCGCATACAAGGTCCTATCTAGCGTATTGTGTGAGAGATTAAAGCCAATCATTAACGAACTGATAAACCTTATCACTGACCAGATATTAATGATGCGTCACATTGATCGATTCTAAAGCTACCTTCGATAGCACAATTGAAAAGTTAGAGAGAAAGGTTTTGCGGAGGATATATGGCCCTTTGAGTGTTGGCAACGACGACTATCATTGATCAGCGAATAAAAGACAGCGGTTACGCTCATTTCAATGGATGAAAGCGCTTCAGCTTCGAAAGTATTCGAAGCGAAGTGTGCGAAGCAGAGAATCGGGTTATACGAGTATATAGACTAATTAAAGTAATATTCCGTTTTCTGGTACAGATCTGAGTAAACTGAAATGTATTGATACACCAAATACATGGAAAACACAGCTTTTTATCGCCTGCAAAAATTGACTTTGATGAAGTTAAACATTTCACGAAATTTTTACCACAATACGGGGTGAAGAAGAAAATGTGGGCTGCACTTCTGGTGCACAACTTACTATTATGCGCAAAAATGTTATATAATCTTGTTTCTCCCAGCAAAAATATTGATTTTATAATTTCATTATAATAAAAAAATTTCTTGTACGAGTAATTTATTTGTTTGTTTCATTTTTATAGTAAGAATACGGACCTGTATATGCTGTTTTTGTCAACAGCCTATCTTACAAAACTGCGTACATAGAACTTTATTGTTTTCATCTAAATAAACAAACAAACTCTGAACAAATAAATTTTTTACATTGCTTTTTAGGGCAAAACTAATCCGAAAATAATTTTTTATACGAAAAAGGTGGGTTTTCAAATACATTTTATAACGAATATGTCAAGAATTGAACACAAAATTGTTAGCTGATTCATTCCGCTATATAATGAGCATTATTTTCAGTTTCATTAAACACAGATTTTATATTAGTTTTATTTGAACTAATTTCGAAGTTTCTATTGTTTATACTTTTTATGTAGATGAAAGGAGTATATTAACTTTGGTCCGAAGTATGTAAGTACTAGATACGATACCAAAACGGTCAGAATGACAAGCTGAGTTGAACACAAACTAGTCTCTCAGTGGGATTATTCACGCGAATATTTTAATAAATATCGACACCGAAAATCATCGAAATCGGAAGACTATATCATATTGCCCCCATATAACCGGATATTGATATTTTATTCACCATCTTCTACTAATGCATTAATTTTTTAGCTAATTTTTTAACTCACTTCACTTTTCTTTTTAACTTAATCTCTTACAAACAACCGTTTACTTCAGCAATTAAAATTGTTTTAAAAATTTAAACTTACGCAAATAGAACACTTATTATCGGAGACAAAACCTAGAATTAAGAACCAAATGTGAAGGATTATCAGTTTCGCTGGGCTATACTATATGGACGTGTACATACAAGTCAATAAAAACCATATAATCTTTATCTGCACCAACACATAATAGAAGATTTAGTGGCATGGTCGACTAGGGATTCAACTCTTATCAGTGGTAGCAGAATTAGCCAGCACCAACATCAGCATCAGCAGACGATTGGATGCTTAGCAAGCCAGACTTTTCAAAAATCATTCGAATATATATACACTTGATACGTCTAGTGATAATAGTATTATATTTTTTTTTTGCTTTCGTGCTTTGTTGTTGTATTCTTGTTGCTTCCAAATCAAACCAAGAAGTTCAGCGATAAGTTAGCGATTATTTATGTAAATATGTCAGATTCGAATGGAACCAGAAACTTTGTGGTCAAAGGTTCATGGAAAAAATGTACTATAAATGAGTAGTTCATGTGATTCATTTGAAAATACCCTTTTCTTTATCAAAATTATTCAATAAATTCAAATATTTTCTACACTCGAAAAAGGCTGATAACAATTTTTTTAAATTTCAAACAAAATAAAATAAGAACTTTACAAGAAGAAGTTGTCTTATTTTCCATATGCAGAAGTTGGGTACTATGTGCTTATGCACTTCTTATTTTATATTACATTTGATTCATAAAATATTTGAGTAAAATAACAAATTACTTCGAAAAAGATCCAGTCAATTTAAGGTCATCAAGGAGAGAAATGAATGAGTATCTATTGTAAAATTACTATTGAACTTAGCACTTCCTTATTTGCACAATTTTAAGAATCAAGTTATTATTTTTTCAACAACTTATACCAAAATACAGCCGAAATGAAAACTCCCAAATTTAGGTGTATTTAGATTTTACGGGTAGTTTTAAATTTACCAAATATAAAATAAATTTGGAAATAACGTTCCTGAAAACGGAACTACTCTTCATTTCGTAAATCACTTAACTAGAGCACGTTACAAGCCTGTAAATGTGCCTCATGTCAATGCCTCTGAACTACTCCGAGTTGATAAACGTATGCGATCCAAAAATTTACTCCACTTCAAGACTTCTTAAGGACTTACCGCGAGAATGCCGGTCGGTAAATGCGCAGTCAGAACTCCCACGTTGTATGAGAGCTTGGATCTCACGATGGAAAGGTATTGACTTACCGCGGTTCGCTTTGTGCAACTAGCCGAGCGCTAGATGGGTAGGTTCAACTTTTTCAAGGGTGACACGCCTACAAGTAGAGGGCATGATGACAAAATAGCATGCCTTTGCGCTTTGTTCGGCATTAAACATACGTTCAAGATCACATTCTTTCAATGTTTCTTCCAATTCATTGTTCTTGTACATTTTAGAAACTCGGCACAGATATTCAGAATGTGTGTGAAATGGCAGAAAAGTTGAAGGACGGATAAGCTCCTCTTATATATAGCAGTGACACCACCTTAAGACAGGGGATTGATAATGCTCGAAGATCAGCCAACGCTTCCATTTGAGGCACTAGCCCGTGAAACTTATTAATATGTATCTTTTTGTAGGTTAACTACTGAAAACAGTTCCACAGTTCTCAGCTTTTATACCGCCTATCGTTTCAATTGTATTTATTGTTGTTGGCATAATACAAAATTTCCATTTAAACCAGAGAATTGAATTATGGAAAAACCAAATGAAAAATAAAGCATATCGAAAATTCATAAAAACTGTTGATCTTAATTTTATTCATAAAGACGCTCGATAACTTTAGCATACTTCTTCAAAATAACATTTCTTCGTGACTTTAAAGTGGGACCTAAAACGAGTTGAAATATATTAGTTAAATTTTATTAAAGCTCAGTTCAGATCCTAAAACTCACCTAATTCATTTGTGGGTATTGAGAAATCATGGGGTAAAATTGCAAATTTCTGCACTCTTTGAGCATGAGATAATGATTTTTCGTTGGCCCGCTCAATGCCAATTTGTATCTCGTCTAAGACTTTCTGATCGGGCTGCACAACTACCGTTGCAGCATCAAAATTCGATAAGTCTGCTGGTATGCCCAAAACTTCAGAGAGACGGGTGTAACTGAGGCCAAGTGCCTTTAGCCAATCGATGACTACTGGTTGTAGCGCGTCCAAAGGCATACCGGTACGTGGATCCATAGTGGTCTGATGTTGTTTGGAGAGAGACTAAAGTTATATGAACTATATGAGTGCTAATTTCATGGTTCTCTCACCTTTATCGTCAGCAGTATTGTCAAATACTTTCGATTATCACCCACAAGAATGGCATTACTCACGCAAGGCAACTCCCTTTTCACCAGGTTTTCCACATGTACCGGTGGTATATTCTCGCCACCCGCTGTAATTATAAGCTCTTTTAAACGACCGGTTATGATGAGCTCACCATTTGGACTTAAATTGCCAATGTCGCCAGTGTGAAACCAACCGTCTTCGTCTATGGCTTCTTTAGTTTTTTGTGGTTCTTTCAAATAACCCATAAATATATAACGTCCACGGAAGCAGATCTGAATAACCATAGTGTTATTATGTAAGTATTGAATGTTTTCTAAACAGACGCAAAAAAAACTCACCTCGCCATAATCTTCTCCTTCGTTCTTACCAATTTGGACTTCCATACCCGGAAAAGGCTTTCCAGTGGCTTCTAATCGGCGCGACTCCGTACTTATTGTTGAACCACCCGCAGTTTCAGAGAGCCCATAAGCCTCTAGTATTGGCAAATCTATACTCAAAAAGAATTCCTTCAGTTCTCGCGAAGCTGGCGCTCCACCAGCGCACGTCAATCTACAACGATCCAAACCCATAGCTTGTAGAATTTTTTGCGTGGCAAAAGATGCTAACCAATATTTAAAAGATGCAGCTGGTTTTCTGTAGACACCAAATAAGCACATTTCAATAATTTCATTAATTATACATTATATTCATAGCTCACCCTCTTCCATCGTGGTTCAAGTGACATTCCGTCATAGCGTATCGTGAATATTTCAAAATTCTCTGCTTGAGCCA
Source organism: Neoceratitis asiatica (assembly GCA_030068015.2). Lineage (NCBI taxonomy): Eukaryota > Metazoa > Arthropoda > Insecta > Diptera > Tephritidae > Neoceratitis > Neoceratitis asiatica. The sequence goes on from CM061524.1 coordinate 77,133,839, forward strand.
CGAAGACTCTGCCTCGACTTGTTTCAGTCGCTCACGCATTTTTTCAAACACTCGCGGTACACCGAATAACCTGGTCGGTCGTGCGGCGATCAGTGTTTTAATCAAGCTTCCGCGAAGAGCATCACGATCTGCAAAATACACGCAACCACCATCATTAGCACTGATTATTATATCGAACATTTGCGCGGCGATATGACTCAGTGGCAAAAAGCTTACAGTTACTTCAGCACCATCGACAAAATCTACATTTAAAGGCAATGCTTTAGCATTTGCAACAATGTTATCATGTGATAACATGACGGCTTTGGCCAAACCAACTGTACCGGACTGTAAATGAAAAAAAACCCAATGAGACAGAAGTAAAATTTCGGTAGGAGATATACTTATATGCATAATCATTTAAATAAAAATATGTTTTTTATACGAGAAATATCCTGGAAGTAAGTAGACTGAGGCTTTACTTCTCTCGTCTGCAACGAGACTGGTTCGAGGTCTATGCGTTGAGAACTGTCGACACGATAACACGTTTCGTGAACAATGTCAATTCAGTCTCCAGCCAAGTGCGAAGTACACGGCGTCATCCGATATCTCGCTTGGAAGGAAACCCCTTCTTTTGAGGTTTATAATGAGCTGAAAATTTCATATTATGATAAAGCTATGAATCATGCAAACGGTGTTGTGAGTTTAAAAACCGTCGTACATCTATGCATGATGAACAGAGGAGCGAAAGTCCTTCAATTGTGAATGAGGAAATGTACGAAAAGATCGAAAATGCTCTCCGTGACGTTCGCACAACTACTTCGAGAATGGCATCAATAAATTTGTACCTCCACTCGCATAGAGTTGAATAGTCGCCCTATGTTAAAAAAAAATCTTACATTATGTACTAAAGTATCAGTTAATTTTTTTTTAGATAAAAAAAAATAAAAAAATAAAAAAATCAGTACTTTTACTTTCTGGATATGCCTCGCATTATCAATTTATGTATATAATTTCATTAAAAATTTTCATCTTGTGGAAAGTCAAGCACATTTAAAAAAAAGTTCTATATTGATTTCGTTTTTTAATTTTAAATAAACGTTAGGTTATGAACTATTTTTAAGAAAATTTTTCGCACCCGATCGTTTCTATTTGGTTTCACACATACTCTCTGTTAAAAAAGTGCAAACTCTCATCTAATCTCAAAAATATTATCAAATTTTTTTTCACGCAGTTTTTTAGATTAGCGACAATACGAAAATGAAGGCGACATAGTTGAAATCTTTTAGTTTGCTACCCATTGTGTATCCCAGCAATTTCACTTCCGTTAAAAATATTTTCAGCTCAAATTCTGGCCCATGTTTTTTCGTTTATAATTTAAATTTAACTGGAGAATCATTTTTTGGTAATTCTTTTAAAATTTAATTTAAATGTGAAGTTTTATCCTTAAAAGACATTGCTCTTTTTCTTACAAATGATTTTAAATAAGTAGGTGTCAACCCAATTTCTTCCTTAAAAACTACTTACCGTAAACACAAGCAAAGCACATTCATTAGCCGCTATCCTCCGCTCACGCTTTATAAGTTCATCTTTCAATTCGGCTTCAAATTCCATAGCCATCAAGTCGGACCAACGATAGTAACATTGTGTGGTGCCCACAAATTCCTCGAACGGCCCATGCAACTGTATAACGGCACGCAACAGTGGTAAACTACCGCCAACTTCGCGTACCTTAGCCATCTGCTCCGCATCGTCTACAACACAGACGGTCGCTTCCGCCGTTTCGAGCATATGACGCACTGCTTCCGCTGAACTGGTCAGATATAATCCAGTTACAATGCCACCAGCACGCAGCGCACCCATTTCACTATAAAACCACTCAGGGCAATTGAAAGCTAGTATTCCGCATGTGGTGTGCGGTCTCAATCCCACATGCATCAACGCAAGCGCCACCTTTTCCACATTGCGTTCATATTCAGCATAGGTTACTTTCGTCCCGACACATGAACTATTATCCTCGTTATTTTTGTGGCTGTTGTGGTTTGATTCATTGGCATAAACCAACGCTGGCAGATTGGCATATTTGCAACAAGTTTCATGGAAAAATTGTGGTATGGTTTGTGGCGGGTTCGCGGCGATGGCTTCTTCAGTTACGCGTAGTTTTACTGGTTCGATGAGAGAGGTCGAAGTGTATTTGGTGGCTGCTTTGACCAAGGTCTCTGATGTGTTAGAATCTGACTCATCATTGTCCATAACTGATACGAGTTATTTGCATTCAAGTGGGGTTTCAGTTGGTAGAAACAAATAGTTTTGCTCTGTCTTTCCTGAAATACACGAACATTTGAAATACGACATTAAAAATACGAGCTTTTTAAAAAATATAATATAAAATAATAAAGATTTAATGAAGTATTTCTTTAGGAAAACTTGAACGGTGAAATACAAACCTTAACATACATCATAAAATTTTATGTAAATAAACTATATGAGTGTAATCAAGGCGAATTTATAACAGGTGAAGTTGTCCTATCATATGCTTGCTTGTTCTTCCTTTCAATTACACAAATTCGAATTTTGACACTATAAAAGTAATTTTCCACAAAAAAATTACATAAACTTTTTGTTTTTGTTTTCTTGCTACTACCGTGTGTGAATTTGCCTTGAGAGTAATTTTAAAGATTCCAGCTTTACGAAATCTTAAGATCTGTTATGTGCTGAGATTAGAGATTATTAGACATCAAATTAAGGAAGCGAAGCGGGAGTATTTTTCCAAACTGTTCTCACAAACTCTACTCTTGGTTATCTCATTCTGGTAATAAATTGAGCTTTAGTTCGTGAAAAAATAAACCGATTTTTTTTTCATTCCAAGCTACGGCCATATATAATAGCTTCTGAGTGCCGTCATTCCTTAAAGCCATGTGTCAAGAGGACGAGGCTTCTGATAAACTGAGATGTTAAGCCAACACTGGATCAATTATGTTAGAGTGTCACTTCTTCAACGAAAGTCAGAATTTATCCGATTAAAAAAAAAACAACGCCGACATAGGAAATGTATATTATGTAGTTCATTACTTCATATGTTTTCTATCCACCTTTGTTCCAGAATAGGAGAGTTGAGGACTCTGGGCAAGATTATTGAGGATTCTCCATAATAATTATTTACCGTGAAAGATTTTGCATGTAATTGTCCTAAAGGAACGTACGCGTGGAGGTTAATATTGATATCCTTGCTAGCCATTTTACATACCCCCAGCCGTACCACCCGACCGGAAGTTCAACAGTTATCGTCATAGTTGCCAATAGTTATCAACGGTTGCCAATATATAAATATTGCAAGCTGCCAGCATGTATACTTTTAAGCAAATTTATAATTTTTGTCAACAAATTTCAGAATTTATATATTCGAATATAAATGTGAATTAAATGTACATACATATCTATATGATTATAAATAATTCATTTGGATCCCAGTTTTCATTTCTTTAAAGAAAAAAAGTGAGTTTTCTTTATTTATCTAAAATTTACTTAGTCAGATTTACAGAAAACATAAAATCGCCGCCGGTTGCTATGTGACAAACGTCAATAACGGTATAGTCAAGTGGTGATAACTTTTCATTTACATGATGCTCTCATATGATATCTTAGGTTGCAACAGCTGAGTCGCTATGTTTTTGGCTAGTTTCAGCAATGCAATTTCTACATCTTAAGCATAAAAAGCATTTAGTACCTTTCCATTCCACGAATAGGATATATAAATGTATATGTATGTCCTTGCAATTGATACTGTAAGGTACATAGTCCATCCATATGAGAACATACATACATTTATATAAGTATGTACATCTAAAGATATATGCATTTGTACCCACACCCTTTTCTGTAACTATTTAACTTGGCACAAGTCAACTATTTATCATACTCGTATCTAAACTATTTACAATACATACTTGTATGAATGATATGTAAACAAACTCATACACATTGTACGTAGAAGTTATTTGTGTTATTTTCATACAATGTAACTTACTACATATGTACGTTGTTCGGTTATAATCATCATTATCATTTTACCTATTTATTTAATAATTTGTTTGTATGTGATTTATTTGTAGATACATATAGATATAGATATCTTGTTTTTCAATAGGCGCACAGCAATTAGTAGCCGAACGATATGCGCTCATAGCTACGTTTCAGGTTGTATATACTCGCATATACATACATCATATGTTCACATACATGTATATACATATATATATTTATTATGTTATGTTTTCCATGCACTGAACTGCCAACCAAACAACAACTTAACTGCTTGCTCATATACATCCATATATACATGAAAATATATCTTCACATATCTATTATATTACTTAGCTCATATTCAGACTTGTAGTTATACACATATATATATATTTTTATAGACAATACTTACATACATTTATGCATGGACATATGTACATCATGTTCACATATGAATGAATATAAATACTTGTTCCAGTTCAAACATATGCATGTAGGTAAATATCTATATATATTCTTTGCTCACGCTAAGTCACATCGTGTTATTTATTACATACAAACATATCTATGCACATACTTATTACATGTTCGACATAAAAATACTTGTAGTACTCGTAAAAGCCGAACAGCAATTTCTCACGCATAAGTATGGCAAATAGAGTGTGGAGTGTGAACAGAAATGTAAATTGTTGTGCATCGACGATTTTAGGTGTATAATCGCATGTGCATAAATATGTATGAATGGACATAGTACAGAGTGAAACTCGCTTATTCCAAGCATTGATATTTGTAAGTCAAACATAGTGTATCAGCTGATCGTGCTCAAAAGTAATATATATGTGCGTACATATGTATGTATGTATATATGGTCAATCCATATTAAACGCATCAGACTTATGCGCGATGGTCTTAAGTTCGGCATATGATTTCATTTCATACTGACAAAAATCGACCTGAAAATTAAAAAAAAAAACTAAAAGTTATGGGCACAGCGAAAATTATGAAGGTATTATATAAAATAATTAACCGACTTAAGAAAAACAGTTTTATTTATTAAAAAAAATTACATGTTCCCAAAAATTGTTTGAACAAATCTTATTCAACGAAAGAAGAAATGAATTACCCTTACAATTAATATTTTCAGAGATGAAGTCTCAAACAGTCAGGAAGTTAGGAATGTTTGAATTGATTAAGAAAGTAAAAAAAAATAAAAAATTATTTAGCAAAGTTTCATAAATTGCCATGTTGAGCGCTAAAGTCAATGGCAGATAGGACTTGAGAGCGTTGCATGACATTTCCAACTTTGCTAGCAAAGCGAAACCCCCCAATGGTATGACACAATGGACATTTTTCGATTCAATTATTTTATTAACCTGAAAATTTGTCATATTAAGTGATTATTGAACTTCTATTGAAGTTTTCATTCTTAATTCTTGAGAATTCGCAATAAAATTATACAAATAATTTTTAATTTAAAATCAGAGAATGGTCAACGCGCGCAGAAAGATGAAAGATGGCAAACTTTTGGCGTTGCGTTGTCGCCAACGTTGTTTGTGATGAAGTTAGATGTTAAAAAGGTAAATGGCAGAAGAATTTTACAACATTTGATATTGCCTATAAGATATATCATAAATATTAAGCAGTTCTCAAAACAAATCAAATCCTCCAATATGTCTATTGATCTCATTGAATTCTGCTTAATTAAACGCCGGAGATTCAATTAATGTTGTTCAAAAAATTCAAATTTCAAGAGAATGAGAAAACGTCAAATCGTTAACGCTTAATTATAAGAGTTTGACCCCAAATTAGATGTACAGATATGATACATCAGCTGTATGGGAGCTATAAGTTACATCACCAAGTCATGTCCTCTCGGATAAAACTATATTTAACACTCTGAACCCATCATGAAAAGGGGGACATAAAACAGTATGCGGGCAAATTCTAACCACTCGCTTAATTAGATAAAAAGTTTTTAAGCATACTCAGTTATATGTACATTTCTTTCAATTCGTACATACAAGTGGAACTTCAGATGCACGTAACTTCTTGACCTTTTGAGAATCCATCTCGGGAAATTATTTAATTTAAAAGTAAATTATTTCCCTTTTCGTTAAAAATTGTTTTGATCAAAAATATTGGAGAATATGAATCGTTTTTTTTTTGTTTTTTTTTTTGAAAAAAGAAAACATGGTCTTTAAGTCTTTTAAAAAAATATATTTCAAAATGTTTAAACCCGATACAAAGCGTATATAGTCCTATGCATTAGCTTTCCTGGGATACCAAATTTTCTTAAGTCGGTTAAATATCAACTCTTCACGATTTTCGCCGTTTTGATCACACTCTTAAAAATATGTTAAAAATGTTTCAGGTGCATAGCTGACAGTTTTAGTATGAAATGAAGCCATATGCCAAATTGTTACGTTTAATGTGGAATGGAAATACAACAGTATATTTTCAGACGAAAATTAGTGTTGCACTTTCAAGTATATAACATGCAAAGAAACTGCATTTTATTATAAAATTATTGAAAAATAATACGACAAATATTTTTTTATTTCATTTTATTTCATAAATCTTCATTATATTTTATTTTATTTTATTTTTTTCAATTTTATTTTATTTTTTATTTTATTTTAATTTATAATATTTTGTATATTGTATTTAATTTTAATTTTTATAATATTTATAATTGTATTATTTTGTTATATTCTAGTTAATTTATATATTGTGGGTAGTCTGGTTAGCATTGCGGAAAGTTATGGGTTCATGTTGTGGACCGACCAACAACCACGATTCTAGAAAATTAGTTAAAACAAGAAAGTAGTGCAGTCTTCGTGTCGAAGTCTTCATACCTTTCATGAACATATCAAATTTGTTGTAAAATGCAAAAATATTTATTTATCGGTGTAAACTTTGGTGGGTCTATGTCTTCTCTTTCAGGTATTTACATAACTCGGACCAAAGTTAATATACCATTTCATGTAAATGAAAGGTATACAAATTTTGAAATTAATTTGTCTAATTGCGGTCAACGAAGGGACGTTAACCCGAGAGTATTTCTGACATAAAATAAAAATCCAAACGACTTTCGGAGGCGGCCTAGACAAAAGAGTAGTTCCATCCATGTGTTGGATAAACATCGAGAAGCACACCACAAATTGGAGGAGGAACCTCGGCCGAAAATTTAATTTAATTTTACGGAATTTTCTTATTTTATTTCCTTTTTGCTTTATTTTATTTTATTTTATTTTATTTTTTAAATATTATTTCATTTGATTTTACTTGAATTTAATTTATTTAGAATTTCTTAATAATATCATAGTTTTACTAGTTCAGTAGGATTCCACAAAGGCATTTTCTGCTCTTTCCTTTTAACACTCACTATGCTTTTTATCACGCTTTCTTTGTCTCTTTCACTCCTTTAATTTACTCCTTGGTTTTTTAATTCTTTAACTGAAACTTTCACCTCCTTTTAACCGAAGAACGTCTTAAGTGCTCAACATTCGATTAGATACTAAATTTTAAAATCGAAATCAAATTACAATTTAAATCACGCGAGTATTAATTTTTTTTTTTTTTGTGGATTGAGTGTTTTCAATAAGTTATTTTATTTTGAGTGAGGTTCGCCCAAAGGTTGAATTTCACATTTCACTATAGAAACTATTTTCATAAAGATATATGTATTATTTAAATTAAAAAACACGAAATTAGTTGTTTTGTTTTCACTTTGCTTATATGCTTATCAAATTCAATGGCTCACGTAAGATAATTATGGAAAAAATTTACATAAAATACTTTTGCACCCATTAAATCTGACTTTGAGAATCGTATAAACTATATACATATATGCGTATGTTACTCACGTATGCATATATATAAGTATATAGCGCATCAAGTGACCTACCTTAATTTTTTATTTGCGCGCAAAATTATTTTTCCTTCCATTTTTTTTTTGTCTTAGTCTGAGCCAGTCTAACTCTTATATTCAAGTATGAATAGTGCTAGAATCTTTGCGTACGGCCTCCCCTGTTACTTTAGTGAACACATTACTAAAGGTTTTTTCAGAAAAGTGGTCTGATTGCAACTGTAAGGGCCTTAACAATTGATTATTTATTTAAGAGGTAGATCGAACGGGGACGCAATGCATCCAAAAACTTTTGTGTAAAGGCAACCTTAAACATGTCATTATAAATTGTTTTTGGTATGCAAAACAAAGACAAGAAAGTCAACTATTTTCGCAATATAATTTCTCTATTACATCGGCATATTTTTGGCATATAAAAGATCGTCGAGATTTCAGGGTGGGGCCTGAAAAATTATTTAAAAACACAAATATCCAATATATTTAAATATTATATATTATATAGGGTGTTTTTTTTATAGAGGTATAGAACTTTAAATTGGCATTACTTTTCAAGATGGCGACCGATTTAACAGCTGTCAAGTGATTTATTCTCAGTTTGGTTTGGCAATTCATCATGAATAGACTCACGCCTGAACAACGCTTGCAAATAATGCAATTTTATTTTGAAAATAATGGTTCTGTGTGGAAAACGTATCGCGCACTACGTCCAATGATACGGACCAATGATTCCACCAGCCCATGAAGCGCACCAAATAGTCAGTTTTTCTGGATATAACGGTGTTTCAACATACACCTTCACTCCAAATGCGGCAGTTTTGTTTGTTGACGTAGCCATTCAACCAGAAGTGCGCTTCATCGCTAAACATCGCTAAAATGTTTACTAAGAGAAAGTGAGATATCGAAAGAATTACATAAGAATATTTCTGAAAAAGTTCGAGAGTGCACATACATGCTTTCTGAATTTTCCAGATAACTATTCAGTAAAGTCTGACGCGCCCAAGCTGTAACCATGCGCCAAAGAAAGCTAGAATTGGTTTCGGCTTTCTTAAACTGTTCTAGGATTTTTTCATATACTTCTGACACGCCGAAAATTCTGGTTGGTCGTGCTGCTCTTAAAGTGTTTAAGAGTGATCCCTTGAGCGCATCACGTTCGCCAAAGTAGACAAAGTCGCCATGCAGAAGAGGCATTAGGACTTCGAAAAGTTATGCGGCAATATGATTTAATGGTAGATAGGAAACAGTTACACCAACGTTAGAGTCTAAATTTGCCACAGCTTCGACACAAAACTTTATATTCGATATGACCGCGTCATGGGAAAGCATAACGGCTTACGGGTATCCTGTTGTACAGGACTGTGGAAAAAAAAGTTTCATAACACTACTTGGGTTTTCGGCACTCCCAAAAATTTTAAGAGTTTAAGTCTCTTTAAAATACCCATAACCTAAGAAACATTATGGAATTTAAATTTTTTATTTATAATACAATTGTTAAATTCATTAAATAATTTTTATTTGATAAACAATAGATAGGTAGGTAATTTTGTTTAACTTTCTTAACTTTCTAGCGATCCAGCGATCCAAAAGTTTTACTTCGAAAATTCCAAGTTTTCGAAAAAAAATTATTTACCGTAAAAATTAACATCGCACATTGGTTAACCGCCACCCCGCTTTCAACGCGCGCCAATTTCCGCTCTAGGTATTCATCAAATTTTTCCCTCATGAGGCTCGGCCAACTATAATAACCCGCTTCCTCTGTCAAATCATCTGCACTTATCTTTTCCAATAATACTGCCGCCTTTAAGTGTGTCAGCTGCGCTCTTACCGCCCGCACTTTCACCAACTGCGCCATATCATCCACCACACAGACGCTGGCAGCAGAAAATTCCAGCGCATATTTTACTACTTCTGATGAGCTGGTCACATAAATACCTGCAACCATAGCACCAATACGTAATGCACCAAATTGCACGTAAACCCACTCAGGCCAATTATGAGCGAGCACACAAATGCAGGTGTTGGCTCTGAGCGCCAGGCGTAGGAGTGCACGCGCCGCTTTTTCGACTTTTCGTTCGTACTCTGCATAAGTAACGGTATACCAAGAATTCAGTTGTTTATTTTTGTTATTCCATTTAAGGTTGCGACATTCCTTTTTATAGACCAGTGCTGGTAGGTGTGGTACGCGTTTGCAACACTCCCGAAAGAGTTCAGGTATTGTTTGTGGCGTAGCTGCTGTAAAACCTTCCTCACCAATGCGCAAACGCACAGGTTCCGAAAGATTAATTGAAGTGTAATTAAGCGCTGGTTTGAGATTTTTGGTAATGAAATCGTCATTGAACACTCGATGCCTTTTGTATTCAAATAACTGTAATTCAAAAATTTGTTTAATTTGCTCCTTATTTATAAACACAAAATTTTTGGATAGGATAAGGAGCTAAGTTTTGAAGTGTTTTCAATAAAATACTTCTGGAGATTGTTGCTCAAAGGAATCCTTCCAAAAAATTTTAAGAATTCTAAAATACTTAATTATAAATTCGAAATTCAAACTTTCTCTCATGAGAAAGATGCCGAATGCACATTGAAATACAACACATTCTTGAATACCTATATAAAAAAAAATGTATTTTGTATAAAGCTGATGTGTGATCAAACATCTGAATCAATTTCTATTATGAACAAAAAAAAGCTTAAACTTTTTCATTTGGCTCATATTTAGAAAATAATTATTTCAACAGAAAACTTATACTCGTATCATAGGTTTTTTTTTAATACGTTTATTTGCAATCTATTTTAAAATAATAAGCAAATTATATAATTAATTAACAAAATTACTTATATTATTGAACACCATTGAGGTCAATAATAATATACATTGTACTTGCATATATGCAACTCCGACTCTTTTGTTACATTTTAATACATTTGAATTTTATATTTAGCTATTAAGTTCTAAATGGAAGGTCTAATACGTGATGTCTTTTAAGTCTAATAATTTCATTAGATTCATCAAGTAATGCAATTGCTGGCGGATTATCATGATTACTTATTCCATGTAAATATTTTGTACTAATTTTTTTAATTTCATTTTTTATAAAAGGAATTTTTAGATCAGAATGAATGGCTTTATTAGTGATGAACCAGGGTGCATTCGTAATAAGTCTTAAAGTTTTTGACTGATATCTTTGTAAAATTTCTATGTTCGAATTGCAAGCAGTGCCCCACAGTTGAACTCCGTAGGTCCATACTGGCTTTAGTATAACCTTGAATATTAAAATCTTATTATTAAGATCTAAAGGCGATTTTGGGCCTAGTAACCAGTAAAGTTTGTTGGTTTTAATCTTCAAATGTTTACTTTTGGCTTGTATATGACATTTCCAGGTTAACCGTTTTTCCAAATGTATGCCAAGATATTTGACACTATCATGTTTGGGAATTATATTACCATTTAGTTGCAGTGAAGGGCATTCTTCCCGTCTCAATGAAAACAAAACGTGCACAGATTTGGTAGTGTTTACTCTTATTTTCCATCGGTCCAGCCACGTCTGTATCTCATTTAGTTCTCTCTGAAGTAGATTACTTGCATCAACTGGGGACTGACTTGATGCTAATATAGCAGTGTCATCAGCGTATGTAGCGATTAATACATTTTCGGTTTCGGGTATGTCAGATGTAAAAATCGTATAAAGTATAGGGCCAAGTACGCTACCCTGTGGTACTCCAGCTTTGATTTATCCTATCTCAGATATTTCTTCATTTACCTTTACGTAACATGATCTTTCGATAAGGTAAGACTTTAGTGTTAAATAAAATGGTGTAGGGAGTATTTTTTTTAGATTTATATAACAGGCCTTGATGCCATACTTTGTCAAATGCTTGCTGTACGTCCAAAAATGCGGCTGAACAGTACTCCTTTTTTTCGAATGAGTCAGTTATAAAATTAACAACGCGGTGGCATTGTTCAGGTGTACCTGATATCGGCGAAAACCGAATTGATGATCAGGTATTACCTTATTTTCTCTAAGTATTGGCAATAATCTGCGCAAAAATAGTCTTTCAAATATTTTGGAGAATAGTGTCAATAAGCTGATTTTCCTGTACGAAGATACTTGATTTTCAGGTTTTGTCGGTTTAAGCACCATAACTATTTCGGCGCACTTCCACTGCGTAGGAAAATGGTTTAATCTTAATATTGAGTTATATATAAGAGTTAAAAACATGATTCCTTTTTTCGGTAAACTCGTAGCCACCTTGGCGTCAATTTTATCATACCCAGGAGATTTATTGTTACACAAGTTTTTGATTTCAGCACGAATTTCGTTCGGTGTAATATGTTTAATCGGTAAAGATAATTGACATGGAATATCGAGGAATGCAAGCATGTCACCATCGTTGTTGCTATAGTCTAAAAACGGAGTAAACGTTGTCTCTAAATATTTTGCATATGCATTAGCCTTGCTCTTATCTGTCCTACACCAAACGTTGCTACAATCTTTTATAGGCGCATTTCTCTTTTTGGGACGTTTGAGGTACTTCGTAGCATTCCAGATCTTATGATCATCGACTTATTATCATTGAGGCTATGTAGATAATCCGATACTGACTTATTTCTGAATTCTTTCAGCTTCTCTTTAACCTCAGTTGTAGCTTTATTTAAAGCAGTTTTGTCTGTCGGATTTCTGGTATTTTGCCACTTTTTTCGAAGGCGCCTCTTATGCTTAATTAATGCTCTTATCTGAGAACTTACATGCATAGAGCTACGAGATGTAATCTCATTGCTCTTTTGGGGAGTGGAAACTAAGGCTGCTTCGTTGATTTGATTTGTGAGATATTCAACTGCATTATCTAGTTCAGTAGATGTTTTAATTGAAATATTAAGTTCCTTTGCTTTATCCAGTCTTGAAAAATGTTAATTTTACTCTTGCGATTTAATGGTTTATACTTCTGTTGCCTAAGGCCAGTTAGAGTGTTGTAACTTATTATGACTGGAGAATGATCTGAGCTGAGTTCTTCAGAATTGGCAGCTTCTAGTAATTGGGCTGGGATACCATTGTATACAGCAAAATCTAATAAATCAGGAATTTTCGATGGATCGCTCGGCCAGTAGGTAGGCTCCCCAGTCGACAGTGTTTTGAAATTATTTTTAACAACACATTTGTAAAGCTCTCTTCCTTTTGGGTTCGAGGTACGTGAGCCCCACCAGGGGTGCTTAGCATTATAATCGGCTCCCACCAGAAATCTAGGTCCGAAAGAGTTAAACAGGTTTCCATATTCAGAATTTTTAATAGTATGCCGTGGAGGCGAATATAATGCATAAACTTGCAAGTCTGCATTGTTTGCTTTTATTTTAATTCCAGCGGCTTGTATTGATATGGTTTGAATTGGTTCTAGCACATCATACTTTATATTAGATCTTACTAACACAGCACAACATGTGCCCTGTTGCTTGGATGATTACATGTGATAATATCGTAGTTTTTTATTTTAAAATATGTTTTGGTTGTAAAATGAGTTTCTGAGACTAACATTATATCAATAAAATTTTCATTTAAAAATAGTTCTGTTTCATTAGTGTGACGGGATAAGCCATTGGCATTCCATATTGCTAACCTTAAGTTCACTTGCATAATTTATTAATGAGTAGAGACATCATATTAAGTAGCGTGTTTGTTAACTCTATTTGCTTAGTTAGTAACTGCTCAATTTTTTCCATTGTGTTTTCACCATTCTTTTCATTGTCATTGTCTGTACCTTTTAAAACATTTGAATATGGCTGCTTATTGTTGTTGTATTCATTAGAATTATTTTCTGTATAATTTGCTTAATTGCCTAAATGAGTGTACTTTTGATGGTTGATATTTATACTCTCTTTAGCGCGATTGGAATGTAGCGGTTTGTTACGAACAAGTTGTTGGTATACAGCGCAACCTTTGTAATTTGCTGTGTGATTCTGGAGACAATGAACACATGTCGGTAGAGTGTCTTTAGGTTTAGTGCATTGAGCTGTTGGGTGCATTAAATTACATTTCACACATTTATATGGTTTTTTGCAATACGTTTTAGTGTGGCAAAACTCTTGACATCTATGACATTGAACAATATCACTTGTTTGACGAGGGGGTTCAACTTTAACTATTGCATTATTTAGTTGCCTTAGCTCAAATATTTCTTTGTTGTTGTCATTCGGTTCCAAATCAACAAAGAACATTGACAACGGCTGTTTATTTATTCTGCTTTTAACATTATAAATATTTCTAACTTTATGTCCTAGCTGTGTAATTTCATTAGTAATTTCTTCGATAGGAGTGGAATAATGAATTCCTTTTAGCACAACTCTATATGATCGTTCTTGTTTTGGTTGATAAGTATGATAACTTATTTTGCTAATATCTAGATTTTTAACAGTTTTTCTGTATGCCTCAATATTTTTTACCATAAGTCTAATTTTCCCATCTGTTAGTGACTTATAACTAAAATCTTTTTTATCAATTACACTAGAAATATAGCTTATCATTTTGCTTATGCTGACCACCCCTGGTATGATTAATGGTGGTGGTTTTGGAATATTCGGCTCTGCTTCCTTGCCCTCTGCTAGATTATCATCCTCGCCAGCTTCCATGAGATCATCATCATCGCTGAGTAAATCGAATCGATTTGGTTGTATAAGAATCTGCTTTTTATTTTGATGTAGTTTAGGAGACTCTTCATTAGCACGTTTTCCAATTTTAGCTGGTACATTTTGCCACTTCAAAACAATATTGTCATTTTCGTCATCGTTCTCTCCTGAAGCATTCATTTTGAGTGCTGTACAATTTGTAATAAATGAATAAATAAGATTTAATTTCACTCTTGCTGTAAATAGCTGAACACGATATATTCGATAAACACGTATGTTCGCTCGCACGGTCAATTAACGACTATGTATCATAGGTGAAGCAAAGGTAAAGTTCTGTGTATTTTAAAAATGTAAATAATGTAGTTAAATTAGTAAGATAAATAATCGATATGTAAAATTACCCTTAGCAGCGCAAAAGCCGTGCGGTTAGCAGTGTGTACTACCGTTGGGAAGGCCAGGGTTCGAGTCCAGGTCCGACCAAAAGCCAAAATTATAGTAAATAATTTAAATAAAAATTAATTATTTTTTCTAATTATGGTTGCCCCTCGGCAGAGAACGTAAATATCTCCGAGCGTATTACTAACATAAAATAAAGCTCCACATGAAATCCAGCGGTGGCTTGGAGGCAATAAATTACTGGCCCCTCCATTTATAGGAGAAGCATCAAGACGCACACCACAAATTGGAAGAAAAGCTCGATCGAAAATCGTTTGAACAGTTACAAAGCGGCATTTATATACGAGGGTGGCTGGATAAATCAGCGCATTTCTGAAAAAATATTTTATTTCTCAACATGGTGCCCTTTTAGCTCGATGCATTTAGTTAAGCGTTTTCATTCAACCCGAACCGCCCAGCCATTTCTTTAAATGTGGAGAAAAGAAATAGTCACAGGGGACTAAATTTGGACAATATGCTGGATAATGCAGCAGTTCGTAGCCCAATTAATGAATTTTCGTCATGGTGACTAAACATGTCTGCATCCGTGTATTGTACTGATGGAACAGTACCTTTTTCGTCAAATGCACTCGTTTCTGCTTCTGACTTGTTGGCCGACAGATTTACCTAGGCCTTCTTTGGTGGACGTTCAACCGGATAAATCCAATGTCTTGATTGTTCTTTGGCCTCTGGTGTGCTGTGGTGGATCCATGTTTCATCTATGGTAACGAAGCGGCGGAAAAATTTCTTTGTATTGCAGTTGAACATCGATCACCAAACACTTCTTTTTGTTAATTTATTTCATAAGTCTGGCAATATCAAAATATATGTATGTGTACTTAAGTAAGTATACTTCTATATATATATATATGAAATCTAATAAAAAGTCACTTGAATTACGACTCTCAAATAGTATACACGTGTTCTTATTAACAAGTTATGGGCCTCACGTCTTTCTTGAATGAGTTAAAAGTAAAAGTAATTTAATTTTTTAACCTTAACTATTTGGAATAATGGCGAACAATTATATACAAAGCGTGCCCAAGTTAAAAGGCAGATAAAATTATGATGAATGGTGTTTTGCGGCCGAAAATTTGTTGGTACTCGACTGAAAAGCTCACTACATCAAAACAAATTCTAACCAAGAAAGAAAACCCGAAGAGGATGCAAAAGCCAAGGCAAAGCTGGTATTGACGATTGACCCAAGTTTGTATGTGCACATCAAGGCTACTAAAACCTCGGAAGAGTTATGGACAAAGCTGAAAGCAATGTTTGATGACTCAGTTTTTTCGAGAAAAATAACATTGCTGCGACACTTAATCTCGTTACGGCTAGAAAACTGTGATTCAATGACAACGTACGTCATCGCTGGATTTACTTTTAGCTGGATTGCCAGAAAAAATTTCGCCGATGATAATGGCAGTAGAACACTCCGGCATTAGTATAACTACTGACGTCATCAAGTCGAAGTTGCTAGACATTGAAGTATCAAAATTCGATGTTGGCTCTACTGGCGGTGCATTCGCTGCGAATAGCGCACAAAGGAAATACGCGAAATATAATAACATACTTGCGCACGGAATGTCAGGTAAAAAGTAGCTGAGCGACGAAAATCATATTACGTGTTATAAATGTAAGCAAGTCGGTCATTATAGAAATAACTGTCCTCAGATTAAAAGTAAACAATCAAACGCGTTCAGTGCGGTATTTCTAAATGGTAGCTATGATAAAAACGAATGGTATGTGGACTCTGGAGCTAATTCACACTTAACTGCAAATACGTATTGGATTAAAAACGCGAATTACTCCCCGGAAATGTCGGAAATAATCATTGCAAATGAAACCAAAATACCAGTTGCGTGTTCTGGTGATGTACAAATCCTCACTAGCTATAATTACGATATCACAGTTAAACATGTTCTGTATGTGCCAAATTTAACAACAAACTTATTGTCTGTAAGTGCGCTTATTAGAAGTGGAAATCATGTATCTTTTAAAGCAAACCACTGTTACATTCGCAACCAAAAAGGTGAGTTGGTTGCTAGAGCTGACTTGGTTAATGGTGTTTACAAATTAGTTTTGAAGAAACCCTTCGTGATTGCTGCAACAGCATTAGTAAACGCGGAGCTATGGCACAGACGGCTAGCACATATTAACAGTTGTGACTTGAACAAAATGAAAAGTGGAGTTGTTGATGGTGTACATTACCCTTCAGTCAGTGACATTAAGAAAAGTTCATGTGTGATCTGCTGTGAAGGTAAACAAGGTAGACTGCCGTTTCCATCAAAAGAGCGTAAAAGCAATGATGTGTTGCAAATAGTACATGCTGATCTTTGTGGTGCAATGGAAACGAGATCTATTGGAGGGGCGAGGTACTTCCTGTTATTTGTAGACGACTACAGTCGCATGACATTTATATATTTTTTTAAAGAAATAGAGAAGCTTTTGAGACGTTCAAAGCTTTTAAAGCAATAGTAGAAAGAAGGCAAAATGAAAGCATTAAGACACTTCGCACTGATAAAGGTGGCGAATTTTGTAATAAAATATTTGATCAATATCTCCTAAAGGAAGGAATAGTACATCAAACAACTCGCCCATATACTCCTGAGCAGAATGGGGTCTGCGAAAGGGCGAACAGAACAGTAACTGAAAAAGCAAAATGTTTACTGTTTGATGCCTAAAAAGTTCTGGGCGGAAGCTGCAAATACAGCTGTTTACATAAAAAATAGATCCATCTGTTTGACATTGGGAGACAAAACCCCGTATGAAGTTTGGTTTTCTGAAAAACCAAATCTTGGTCAAATTCGCTTATTCGGAAGCCCAGTTATGGTACACGTTCCTAAAGAAAAGAGGTTAAAGTGGGACAAAAGGGCCGAAAAACATATTCTTGCTGGGTTTTTCGAAAATGTTAAAGGATATCGTGTCTACGACCCGAAGAAAAATGTTGTAATTGTGAGTCGAGATGTGATCATAATGGAGAAATATTTAAGAAACACAGAAGAAAGCAGTTCTATAAGGATTCACAGTTCAAGTTCTGCAATCGAAGAAGGAGAAAGTGAAGCGGTTGAAGAAAGGACATCGTCCGTGGAAGAAAAGGTAGGCAGAGATTCAGTGGGGGAGTGTTCATTAAACGAATCTCTGAACACAACACCCCTAGACAACTCTGTTTACACAGATCCTGATGGAAGCATTGATGATAACATACCGCCTATGCCTTGTGAAGAAATCCAAACGTCTGCAAAAAGAGTAGATAGCAAAGGGGTGAGAAAAGTCCCAGATCGCTTTGGTTACTCTAATATGTGTGTTTCGAATATCGTGTCCGACCACATCGATTTTGAAGAGGCTTTGTCAGGTCCAGAAGCAGAACAGTGGTCCATATCTATGCAAAATGAGCTCCAATCATCCGAAGACAACGACGCCTGGGAGATTTTGGAAATGCCAAATGGGGCATCAATAGTAAAGTCAAAGTGGGTCCTTAACAAAAAGTTTGACGTAGATGGTAAAGTATGTTTCCGGGCTCGACTTGTGGCGAAAGGCTTCAGCCAGAAGTATGGTATAGATTATCACGAAACCTTCTCCCCTGTGTAAGACACTCTACGTTGAGAATGTTATATGCTATCAGCGTGAAATATGCGATGGATATCACGCACTTAGATGTCACTACAGCTTTTTTGAATGGCCACCTGAATGAAAACATTTACATGTATTTTCCTGAAGGGTTCCAGAGTAAAGTTACCGGAAAAGTTTTAAAGCTAAAACGAGCTATTTACGGACCGAAGCAGTCTTCATTGGTTCGGTATGAAAAAGTTAAAAACTGTGTATGTAAGTTGGGTTATAAAATAAGATAAATAGATCAACAAGAATATATCGAACAATTACACTGTGCAACAAGATTCTACGTAATTGATGAAACCAATTGGAGATGAAACCTTATCCCTCCCATATCAAAACCCATATTGGGTTTTTGGCCTATAGGTCTGGTTTCATTTTTATTTTTATTTAAATTTGGCAACCCTGTGTATGAGAAAAGTTGATTAAAACTTGATCAAATGAAGCAATTTTAGATGTGTTTTTTGTATATCGCTTTTTTTGGATCGAGGAACTCATTTTTGACATTAACTTTTACCTAAATCCTACGATAGGTGGCGCTGTCATACAATTTGTCTTATTTTTCATGAAAAATAATATTTTTAGTTTTATTGTAGAAATGATTGTATATGATACATATAGAAACATTACACTATATTTGGCACACAAAAGATGATAAATAGTATACATATACACATATGTAGGCGTGAAAAGTTTGAATTAAAAAATTAAGTATACGTACAAAGTAATATTTCTGTTAAGAATTAAATTATTTTCTGACATTTTGAAAAAATATGCCATAAAAAGCTTACAAAAATAACGGTGCTTAAAAACTAAAACTTGAATCTTTTTGAAGGCGGTAAGTTTACTTCCTCCTCTTCCTCGTCGGTATTGTCTTCTTCATTTCTCGTTAGCCACCAGCATAGATCTGCTAACATTGGTAGTAGTTTTTTCCCCCTATACCGTATCTCCATTGTTAAAGCGACCTGGTGAAAACGTTCGCCTTGCCCATTCGATTCCGTTGCGATTTAGTGTTCAAACCAATCTATATGGTGATGGAGAAAATGTACCTTCAAACTCATATGTACACCGACCTTCTCAAACATATTCATGAGATGATCTACTTTTTCTCTGATGTTCGTGGCACGATGTTTACCGAGAACATTAGCTATTACGTCTTTCATGGCATTCCAGGCATTTAGCTCATTTTCATTTAAAGAGTTATCAAACTTACTATTTTTTATCTATTTTCTTATGTCTGGGCCATTAAACATACCTGTAAAACGATATAGCAATTACATAAACCTTAAGAAATCTTATTTTATATGTAAATATAAAATACCTTCTTTTACGTTGCTTGCACTATGTCGTGGAAATATTGACCTTAGTGTAA
This sequence comes from Neoceratitis asiatica, assembly GCA_030068015.2. Taxonomy (NCBI): domain Eukaryota; kingdom Metazoa; phylum Arthropoda; class Insecta; order Diptera; family Tephritidae; genus Neoceratitis; species Neoceratitis asiatica. The sequence continues at coordinate 77,153,735 of CM061524.1, forward strand.
TAAAAGCTGGTCCATCTGCAGGACGTGCTTTTACAAACTTTTTAAAAATACCTAATTTGATATGTAGTGGAGGTAGCAACACTTTTTCAATTGGAACAAGGGACGTGTGTATTACATTATCTGATCCAACAACTAAATCTTCTCTGTTCTCCCAGTCATGTTTTTGGTATTGGTTCCCTTTACAACGTGTATTCCACAAACATATAAAACACATATATCCGTTCGTATATCCACCTTGTAATCCACAAAGCAGAGCTACCATTTTCAAATCGCAACATATACGCCATTTATGGCTTTCATAGTTTATTGCTTCTAGTAGATGCCTCACAGATTCGTACGTTTCTTTAGTGTTCAAATTGTATGCTATCGGAATGCTAGGTTTCTTGTTGTTGTGGTACAGCAAAACTGCTTTCATACTAGTTTTGGATGAATCAATAAATAACCTCCATTCGTGGGGAATATAAGTCATACCCATTTCTGCAACAAGTTTTCCAATATCGTTACAGTAAACGAAGGTGTTTTCTTCATGGGCAGAGAAAAATGGCTGAAATTTTGCTTGGCGATGACGGTAACCAGTAACTCTAACATCAGGTGTTAGTAAATTATTTTGTTTTAACTTATGTGCTATATACTCTGCATCACGTTTTGATAAATTGACATGTTTTACCACGTCATCCATCCAATTTTGAGATATTGGTATCATATTTTCGGAAGCTTCATTATTTCATAATCAGGATCCTGCAACTGGTTTTGCAAGTTCGCAGTCCATATAGAAATCGTAGTAGAGCTTGGTGGCCGTGGTACAGGAATAGCATCTGAATGCGATAATGGCAGGCTTACATAATATGTTCCAATAGATTTCATTGATCTTCGCGATCTTTTAGTTTTTCCATTTACATCATTCAAACACACATAACAACTCGCTTCACTATGCTCACCTGAATGCACAACCATTCTGAATGAGTACATAGATTCAACACATTAAATAAAATAAACTTACCTGAATCAGTCCAAATCATCGGAACACCAAACTTCGGCGATTTTTTTATTCCTTTAACCCAGAGACGTAAGTCGTCGTAGCAAGTTCTACATATATCTTTGGGAGCCCAATTTACGTCTTGAACAACCGGCATCCCAAAATAATGTTCATAACACTCTTTCGCACTAACACTTATACCAATCAGATTGGTTGCTATGCTGAACTTACCGCAAACATATCAAAAAGCGCTAACTTTCGCAAACATTTATTCATTTTAAATTTATTTTATAAGACGCTTCACGCTACCAAAATCTTCAGAATTTATTTTGCTGTGGCATTGCAAGAGAGCTGACACGAAACTCACAGAAATTGTGATTGGTAAAAAAAAACTACATATATTAATACTATTTTTGCTTTCTAAAACTATCAAAAATAAGACAAGTTGTATGACAGCGCCACCTATCGCAAGATTTAGGTAAAAGTTAATGTCAAAAATGAGTTCCTCGATCCAAAAAAATAGCGATATACAAAAAAACCCATCTAAAATTGCTTCATTTGATCAAGTTTTAATCAACTTTTCTCATACACAGGGTTGCCAATTTTAAATAAAAATAAAAATTAAACCAGACCTATAGGCCGAAAACCCAGTATGAAGTTTTGATATGGGAGGGATAAGGTTTCATCTCCATTTGGTTTCATCAATTACGGAGAGATGAACCCTCATTTTGTGCCACAGTATTATTATGCAAATTTAATATGTCTAGTTGTAAATCAATCGATACGTCCATTGAGTGTAAGCTTAATATAGAACGGTCAAAATTTACTTGCGATCCCGTTCCTTATCAAAAACTTATAGGCTCTTTGATGTATTTAGCCGTTCTTACAAGACCAGACATTGCGTATGCAGTGAGTTATCTTAGTCAATACAATGATTGTTATACATAAATGGTTACATTGCGATAACCAAAGTGCTTTGAAACTTGCAACAAATCATCAATCGCATAATAGAACAAAACATATAGATGTTCGTCATCACTTCGTAAGAGATGTTGTTAAAAATAATATAATTACACTTGGATATGTATCAACTGAAGAAATGTCTGCTGATTTGTTGACAAAGGGTCTTATGCCAACCAAGCATTATAAATTTATGAAAATGTTGGGAATTACACCAATCTAAAGAAAATATATAATGGGTTAACACTAGGCGCTAAGCTTATTTTGATAAGTGGGGGTGTTAATTTATTTCATAAGTCTAGCAATATCAAAATATTTGTATGTGTACTTAAGTAAGTATACTTCTATATATATATATATATGAAATCTAATAAAAAGTTACTTGAATTACGACTGTCAAATAGTATACACGTGTTCTTATTAACACTTTTAAGTGGTTAGACGGTTACACTTACGGTCTTATATGAGCAATCGCGGCACTCATCGCGCGGATAACATTTTCATGCTCAAATATTCATGTAAAATGTGAGGTACCCGCTCAGCTCAAATACCTACAGCCTCATCCACAACACGTACTTTTATTCTCCGATCGTCCAATATCCTTCCATGGATTTTATTCACGAATCACCACAACGGAACTCAGTAAACCATTGAAATTGATGGTGCAGAGTCCCCATAGTATCTATAAAGTCTTTCTTCGGTTTCTGGGATAGTTTTTTTACGCAAAAAATAATGTTTAAACAGCACACGCATTCACTTTTTTTCATTTTCGTTAAAATCACTAGTTCGTCTGATTTCTATGGCTTTCAAACACAAACAAAATTCCGCAACTTCCTCAAAAATTTACAACAGCCTATTAATCGATACAGTTGACGGGAGCAATGTTGTATTTATAGTAACGGCGTAGTAAATTGAAAAAGTCATCGACTTATTAAGTATCCCTCGTACAATAGTATGGGTATTAAAAGATTTATAAGAATTAAGGTAGAAAATATTTTTAAGGATCAAAAATTATAACAAATAAAAGATAAATGATATAAACGATAAAAACATCAATGTATAACATTAATACATAAAGTTTTGAATTGTTTTAACCCATTAAGTTCATTAAAACGATAAAGTAGATTATTTAAATTAAAAAATTGTATTTATAGTTAAAAATAATTTCTGGTCTCATGATTATTTCAATTCAAATTTTATCCTAACCTCACATAAAAATATTATTGAAAAATTTACAGTTCTCATGATATTTTGTTCACTAAATCCTTACTTAATTAAGCCACATTTAAAAAAAATTTATTTAAGAAAATACAACATTTAACTGATTAACATTTTATTTTAAATAATATTTTTATTTTTGCCTGTACAAAACTTGTAAGAAAATTACAAATGCAGTTGTCAATCTGACGTTTTAAATTTTGTTTCCACTTATTGGAAAAAAGTATGCATTTTCTTCTAACTGAATTTTCAGAGTACTTGAATTAAATATACATTGAATAGAATTGAAAACCATTATTTACTTAGTATTATTTTAGAAGTGCTTCCGCCCCTTTACAAAGTTTAAGTACTATCAATGGAAACTCTGTATCAAATTTTAAAAAGAATAAATTGTGGTTCAAGGAAATCAATATTTTATTTATTTATTATAATTAATTATAAAATATAAAATCTTATAATTAAGATTAACAAGAGCATTAGCTGCCAGGGCTTTCAGCTCTATTCGTTTATAGAAAATTTAGATTAGATGAGATAGATTACGGGTTTTTATAAATGTTTCAATTAAAGTTATGTTTTGTAATGAAGGTTCTTTTAAGAAATTAGTAGGAGTTGACTGTTGAAATACTTTTATGCGTTAGTTATTTAGTCCAGGGCAGCTGTTTAGAAGGTGATCGATCGAAGATGCGCCATTGCAATATTGGCATGTGGGTGTTGTGGTACCGCATAGCAGGTGTTCATGGGTGAGTTTGGTGTGTCCTAGGCGTAGGCGGACAAAAGTTTGGATTTGTTTGCGTGAGCAAGATGGTGGATAGGAGGCCTTAGAGCCATCGATGTTTATACCGCTGTAGCGGTGGTTATACGAAAGCCATTCCATGGTTTTTTGTTGCAGCAGTTGTTTTTTTATAAGCCTATGCAGGTCGCTGTTTTCAGCGGTGTAGAATACTTGCAAAGGGTGCTTATAGGCAGTAGAAGCCGCTATGTCTGCATATTCGTTTCCATTAATTCCCGAGTGGCCGGGGACCCACATGATTTTTATTTTATTGGGGTTTTGGATAAGGTTGTTTCGTATTGCTGTTATGAGCTCGCTGTTGTTGTGAAGATTGAGTACTGCGTCAATTGTGGATCTGCTATCAGAGCAGATTATAAACTTTCCTCTATTTGCTTTGGCGAAGTCTGTAGCAGCCTTAATGGCTAAAGCTTCGGCAGTAAACACTGAACAGTATGGAAATAATAAGCCGGTTTTTAAAGTTGCACCGTCACTATGAACTACAGCGAATCCGGTATGAGTATTATTTTTGGAGCCATCGGTGTATAAGAAGTTCCAATTTTTTTCTTTGTATTTGGTTGTGGATTCTTCGAAAAGTTTCCTAAAGGTCGAGGTGTTAGTTGTGCTTTTTGGATATGTTTGCAGGTCAAAAATAAACGAATTTGGCTTAAGCATCCATGGTGGTTCGAAGCTGCGTTTTGGGCGGTAGGGTTTTACATTCAGTTCAATGAGTTTTGCGAAGTCTATGCATCGTTGAATTGTAGATTTGAATTTTTTTGGTCGGATTTGTTTCATGGTGTTCGATATATCTTTGAAAAGGATATCATTGTTGTTGCATATGAGTTTTGGTATAAGTTGATATGTTGTAGCTTTAACACGATCCGGGATTGATGGCAAGCCAGCTTCGGCTAAATAATTTTTTAGATGTGGGATATGCGCCTATGCTTCTGCGGACTGCAGCGTGGTAAGGTGCATTCAACTGTTGAATGTTGGTTTTGGCACACCATCCGAAGATTGGTAGCCCATAATCTATTTTTGACAAAATAAGAGTTCTAGTGATATAAGCTAAAGTTGAAGTATGTATTAAGCAGTGTTTTGACGATAAGTATTTAATTATATTAACCCTGGCAGCAAGATTTTTTCTTAAATCTAAACAATGTTGCTTAAACGTAAGCTTAGAATCAAAGATAATACCAAAAATTTTTAAATATTTAACATTTTCAATTTCTATGTTATTATAACTTAGACTAAATTGTGAGCAGTTTCTTTTTTTACAAACATGAAGGATTTTACATTTTTCTATTGCTAAATTTGCACCCGACTTTTTACCCCATTCTTTAATGTTGTCTAGGATGTTAGAAAATACATTTTTTAATTGGGAATTGTTATTCATTTTGGAAAATATTATGGCATCGTCAGCATATATTGAATGTTCTATTTTATTGTACTTAATATAATCTTACTGAGCTGATCGAATGCGGTTACAAACAGAACAACTGATAAAGGTGATCCTTGGGGAATCCCATTACTTAAGGACAGACGATTTGACAGACTATTATTAACTCTAACCTGGAATTGGAATTGAACCAGAAAAGCTTTAACAAAGTTAAAGATTTTAGGACCTATTCCCCAATCGACAAGTTGCTGTAAAACAATATGCACTCCGATGCGATCAAAGGCTTTTTCAAAATCTGTAGCTAAAATTGTTACATGATTTTTATTTGAAAGAGCAGATGATACGTAATGTTCAAGGTGCAACAGAACGTCTATTGTACTTTGGTGTCTTTTAAAGGCAACTTGGTTAGGGCTAATCAGATTGTTTCTTGTTATATACCACATGATTCTTCTAGCTATAATTTTCTCGAAAGTTTTGCCTATGCAAGATAGTAATGAAATCGGACGGTATCCACTAACTTCGGACGGACATTTGTTGGTTTTAGGTGTGGGAACTACTTCTGCAGTTCTCCAATTTTGGGGATAAATGCCTGTGTCAAAAATATGGTTATATAAGTTAATCAGTCTTTTTAATATTTGAGGATATATTTTTGATCATGGGGTAGGATACTCGATCATACCCCGGAGTTTTACCTTTGGTTTTTTGAAGAACGTTTTCAAACTCTACCATCGATATTTTATCTTCAATTTTTTTAGCAGATGCTGATATGAATTCAAAAGTAATATCTGATTGAAGGACGAAATTTTTGCTTGAAACGAATTCTTGGTGAAAATTGCTGTCGTTAGAGTAATGTGACCAATTCAAGGCAAAGTAGTTTGCAATATCTGCGGAGCGTGTTAGAATAATGGAGGGAGAGTTCAGGGATCGAATTTGAGGTGAGATTTTTCTTCCGCTTAACATATTGATATCTGCCCAGATCTTTTTGATGCTGCTGTTGGGGTTAATTTGGGCAGTAATTTTTTCTAAGCTTTTTGCTTTAGCGGCTTTCACAGCAATTTTGAAATGCGATTTAGCTTTTTTGTATAAAATTAAGTTTTCGTTCGTTCTGTAACGCTTAAATATGTGCCAGTATCTTTGTTTTTCATTTCTTAGGAATGAAAGTTGCGAATTCCACCACGGTATTGCAGCTCTTGTTAAAACCGTTTTTGTTTGTGGTATTGAGACGTTTGCAGAAGACCTGATGATTTTAGCTATATTGGCCGCTTCCTGATTAATATTTTTTGATATTACAAACGTGTTGCTAATTTTTTCACCACTATTTCTAAATTTATTCCAATTAGCTATATCTGTTTTAAATTTTCGTTTGGTTTTAATTTTTTCAAAATGTAATCCTGAGCTCACTTTAGTTACCACTGGGAAATGATCACTTCCATGCAGATGCTCAAGACAGCTCCATGAACATTTGGGTGTAAGTTCAGGAGAGCACATAGTTAAATCGATATGCGTGAAACTTCTATGTGTGGAGAAATGAGTGGGTGACGCGTCATTTAGTATCACGAGATTTTCATATAGAACTACGTCTTCGATGATTATACCTCTAGCATTATTTTCGGTTGAACCCCATAGAATATTCCAAGCATTAAAATCTCCGGTTATAATGTACGGGGGGCGGGCTTGATGGAGTGCGGAAATTATTTCGTGCGATGTAAATGTTTGTTGTGGCGGTACATAGAAGTTAATAATAGTGCAGAGGAAGCCCAAATTAACTTCAACCGCGATCAATGAAATCGTCGAATTAATTGGAATATGTTTGTGGGGTATATGTTTTTTGATCAAAATACCAACACCTTGCCTGGGTGTTGTATTACTTGGCAAATTTTCGAAATATCCTACAAACTCATTGTGAGTTATTACATTATTTGCTTGGAATGGCAGGTGTGTTTCTTGGAGAGTAATTATATCAGGGTCAAAGTCCCTAATTAAAAGTTTTAGTTCCTGGTAATTATTGTAATAGCCATTTATGTTCCATTGTAATAATTTAATAGTCATCGCGGGCAGATAGATTAAAACAGGCGGTATGTGTGAAAAGCTACAAGGGATCTATGACTTTTTAAAAGTCATCTTCACTCATAGCTAAATTCGTGTCAGTTGAAAATCTTTTGTATATTTGAGGATCGTCATTACTTGATATTGATATATTATCAAATTCTTTATTCGAGACAGAGTTTTTTGATGAAGTTTCATGAGAAAAGTCAGTTTGCGTTTTGTTGTAATTTATGGTAATACTATTTTTTTGTGTAGATTCTATTTTGGAGAGAGTGAGTGAGTGTTTGTTATCTATTTTATGAACATATGTTGGTTCAGGAGAGGGGTTTTCAGATTGTTGCTAATGTCTTGTTGGGCTATTGTAGAGTTGTTGGGATAAGTGGATTTTGTTATGACAGAGTTGTTGGCTTGTGAGGCTATTGTTGAGTAGGTAGAATTTGCTATGTTTGTTGGTTGGGTTCTGTGGATTTGTTTAGCTTCGGGCATTGAACATTTGTTTTTTATTTTTATTTGTAATATTTCTTTTTGTTGTATGAATTTCCTGCATTCATTTGAGGAAGCGGGGTGTTCTTCGCCGCAGTTTGCGCAAAGTACACGGGTACATTCGGTGGGGTCGTGGGGGGGAAGATTACATATCGCGCAGGTCGGACTGTTTTGGCATCGTTTGGCGGTGTGGCCGAGTAGCTGACAAATTTTGCAGCGCATGGGGTTGGGTATATATTCTCTAACTTTTACTGAATACCACGAAATATCAATTTTTTCAGGTAGATGGTACAAATCAAAAGATAGAAGAACTACTCCACTGGGTTGGGATTTACCGTCAACAACTTTAGTGAATTTATAAATATCAACTATACCTTGCGAAGCCAAATTATCAATAATTTCTTCTTTTGGCAGATTTTTCAAGCATGGTGCATAAACGGTACCTTTGGTAAAGTTGAGTGTGGGATGAAGAGAGCATTTGATAGGACAGATGCCTATAAGTTCTTTTGCTGACAGAAACTTTTTGGCAACTGTTAAATCTTTAACAAAAAGCAACAAATTTCCATCTCTTAACTCTGAAATCGAAATTATTTCTTTACATATTAGATGAAGAGCTTTTTGTATTGCGAAGCAAGAATAAGTAGTCAAAGATTTTTCTTGATTTGTTGACGCGACGACGATATATTTTGGGTTTGGTAATTGGATAGTTGGAAGTCCGGGGAAGTCACTAATTATTTTTGGGCTGTCTTGTTTCTTTTTTTTTTTTCTTAGTGGGCCGTTTGCTAAAATAGCAAAACGGTTGTGCCCTACAAGAGGGGGCCCAGGGGCCATAGTTGTTCACTCACGAATATCACCAGCGATAATCGAATAACGGAACCGAGAAAGAAATAAAAAAAAAAACAATGAAATGCTTTAACTTAAGCTCGTGAGACTAAATGAGTGTCGATAGACAAAAAAAGCGCAAAGGCCACGAAATAAATACTCAACGAAAGAAGTAAGTCCGCACACCACGAGTGCTAATCGGCTACTGAGGAAATCAATAATATCGTGTTTATTGAAATTTTAGAAAATATAATTGACAAAATTTGTTTTTGTGTGCATTTGCGAAGAAATGAAAATAATTAAAAAATTATTTATTCATTTTGTTGAAAATTAAATTCTAAATAGCAAGAATTGTCAAATGAATGTAATTAGTTTTAAATAATTAATTAAACAATTATATGTATAAACTGAATCTGCTATCTCTGTCCGGAACAAAGTCTGCCACGTCTTCTAGTTGAATATAAAAAATACAAAAATTTCGAATTTGCAAACGATAAAAGTGGAGGTAAAATTGCATTTCACTCGTTTATTCATTAATTCAATATTTTTGCTCAAATCGCAGTCAAATTTATTTATACTTGTAAATCAGTCAGCAAGTAAAGTTTTTGAATAATAAAATTTTGTTAAATTTTATTTATTAGTAAAAATTTCAAATTTTTCATAAACAAGAAGTTTTTATTAAATAATTTAAGTAAAAATCTATGCGAATTTTAACAAAAAGTGTCAGTATGTGTAACAGGCGAGAAGCCACAAACAGCAGCAAAATCGACAAGTGAAATCGGCGAAAAACCACAGCAACTACAATTGTATCAGCAGCAACAGCATCCGAAGTTAGCGACGACCGATGCAGTCACACAGAATATAAAATTTCAAAATTTTACATACATATGCACATATTTAGTGTTGCCGAAAAAACACCAAAATGCAAGAAAACAAACCACACTAACTTCACAAATGGGCCAGCAAAAGAGGAGGTGTGACGAAAACCAAAACCAATAGGAAGTAAGAGACGGAAGCAAATGTTGTAATATACTATATATATATAAGTAAATGGTTATATATGAAAAACTTTGAGTTAGTGTTACGGCGAACTTAAATTTGCATGAAAGTGTCTATGAATATGTCCACGAATGTGTGTGAATATTTGTATTAAAATTAAATGAAAGTAAAACTTTCATGACTTTAATTCTAATGGAGCATTGAAGTTCTCTCGTATAAATATAGAAAATTTTAAACATTTCAAATTGTAAAAAAAATCATCTAACATCTCTTTCGTCATATCTATTGCAATGCTAAAGAGATAGCTCTTTTAAGGCCTGCTAAGAGGATGTTTTTTCATGATTTGGAAGCAGCGTGACTACCGGGCGTTTATCTATACCTATCACGAAGATCTGATTGCTCAAAATAACAACAGATTCCTATCCTTGATGGAAAACTCATATTGAGAGGAGACTATTGCGGCTTTACAGAACGTATGCATTGGTATTGTGGGAGTATAAAGTCAGATTATTGTAGCAAACGAAAGTGACTGCTAAAGAGAAGCTATACACCTACTGCTCTGTTGGATTAATTCTGTGAGGGAGTTTGGGATCCGTAACCTGAAGGCATATGCTAGGATGGTAAAGATGTAGTCTTCGTCTAGATTGTGGCTTCTTTCTTGACGCCTTATAAAATATTCAGTTTTCTAATTATTTTTCTTAAATAATATTATAAAAATACTTATATTTTCAATTTTGGAATTCTCGGTTGAGTACAAGAAGCTTTTATTTGTTGAACAATCTATTTTTCTTGAAGGTACTTTATAGATAGTACACAAATTAGCTCCACTAATCTTAGTTCCAAAAATGGTCAATTCTCAACACTACATCAATAACCACACCCATTACATGGGTCATACAATAGAAAAAATTTTCCTTTACCGACCTGTAAACTAAAATTCGAATATTTCCTATAAGAACGCGTGAATTTTATTTTTAACAGCTCGAAGCTTGTAGCCCATTGTGTTCAAACTATTTTCAACATAAGCCGCCTCCGATCGGCTGTTAAATTTTTATTAGAAGATTTTATTTGATTTGTGAAATATCCCGAAAAAGTTGACTTTCCCTGCCGACCGCAATAGAAAAAAAATTTTTAACAATCGGCTATTGTGCCCGCCAAGATGCCTACATACCACCGAGCAAAGTAGGTACGATGGGGAATGTCGAAATACAGCAAAGAGAAAAAGGACTACCTATCTCGAAACATTGGGATCGACCACGATAAAGTGCTGAATAGGGACGCAAAATACATAAGCCTGAAAAATAAAGATGCTGAAAAGCTTGAGTATGAAGAGATTGGGAAACAGGCCTAGAAAAAGTGCTGAAAATTTCTATAAAAAGAGGAGGAGGCTTCCAGAACAACTTATCGGGCATAGTCATGTAGGAACCAAAGAGATAATCTCGTGGCCTATGTCCAGAATATATTGAGTTTATGGGAGAAGCACTTTTACAGCCTGTTGAATAGCAGTGGAAATGCAACAAAGAGTTGTTGATGGAAGAGGCGTTCCGTTACCCGACTAAGACGAAGTTTGCATAGAGATTACTCATTTAAGGAATAGCGAAGCGGAGGAACCAATGGCTTTCCAGCTGAACTATTCAAGTCTGATGGCGAGCAGCTTTCAATGAGTATGCAAATAATAAAGCCCACCATCAACAAACTGATTAGACCTTATGAGCGTGGCTTTAAACCTGGTAAATCCATCTTTGTAAATTGTAAACTGTGTAATTTGACTCCGAACTGTAGCAGAACCGCAGTTATAATTTAGAAGCACATTCCACAGCCGTTCTGTATCAAACGAGGTTTGGAACAGGTTGACCCTCTATCGTGAGCTTAAAAGAAGAGTGTACAATTGCAGGTGCCCGCTTTCGCAACCGCAATGTTAGTTCTGCCTTTCCCAGAATAGACAACGAAACGAAGAGAATGGGTCTTGTAGTGTACAATAGCAAAACGAGATATAGTCTGTCATCAAACAAACAGAACCAACACCAACAACAATGTTAGCCTGGCAGAATCTATCTTACAAACGGAAAGAGGTGAAATATGCGGCATCATTGACATTAGTTGAGCAAATAAAGGGGCAACGGCAACGCTGGCTAGATCATGTCGTCCGAATAGAAATCGTTGCAGAAAAAAGATGAATAAGGCGACCATACCGTTAGGTGGAGATTAGGTGGAGAAGGAACCGACTTCAAGTGGTATTTCAAATTAAGTTAATACAATTTTAATATTATTACATATACTATATGCCACTATATGCCACATGCAAAAAAAAGATTTTTTATTTAAATATACGTATATATTGTATGTATACATACATATTTGTCTTTAAATAAATAAAGTCAAGTTAACTAGCAGTAGACATGTCTGTTAAAACTTCAATTACACAAACTCAAGCGCATACATGTATACATACATTCATATCCTGCAGAGAAAAACACTAGTTTTAACTAGAATCCTACTAGTTTTCATTTTTAAATTAACTACTTCATCTTCCATATATTTCCCATGTAAGAAACTGATATTTTTAACACGGCGATGTCCTACGAACTGTCATATATAAGTATGTGTTGAATTTCTAATTCACCAAAAATAAAATTGAAAAATAAATAAAAATGAAAATGAGTTTGCCTGCAGCGAGACTCCAACTGTGAACCTCACGCACTACAGTGATGACCTCTAGCCACTCGACTATCGTTGTGAATCTATTAGGAAATGAAACGCAGTCGTGGCGTTCTTGAAATAACAACAATAATGAATGGTGTGCTGTTGAAAATTATTATTATTCCCGTTACTGGTGAACAGCTATACAAATAACGAGCTAGTATGGTTTCATCCTATTTCATGCTAATATTCAACTAGAATTTTTGTATCCTAGTATAGGTATAGAAGGATATTTATACAATAACTGCATCGTATTCAAGTGTAATATATGTACACATGTGCATATAAATATGGAAAATTAATGTAAACTTGCCTTTCATCAAGAGACATTTGATAAAAGTTTGTACTTACAACTATTATGTACACTTGTCAGTAGTGTATGTATATTTAAGATAAAATTGTAAATGAATTTTGCCTATTTACATAATAACTTATCATCGGTATATCGGGCGATCTCTGGTAGATACGATACATATAGATTTCTTATTTTCACCAGGCGAACAGAAAGCTGCGCTAGACCACAGCGCAATAGCAATAATGTTACTTTTGGGTAATGGGCAAATATACATAAAAAATATAGAAGTTTACATAAGTATGTACGTGTATGCACATGTAATTACTTTGCCAGACATCATAAAAACAAACAAACAAAAAATAAACAAACAAAAAATAAACAAAAAATTGTTCATCAGTTTCTCGTCGCACACCGTTTTACGGTGCAATGCCCATATATACATACAAATGTACATACATACGTACACCCACTTGAGCAATAATTTTACTACAGCTTTTTCAAAGAAAATGCACATGCAAATAAATATATACATACATACATATATGTAACAAATCTCATAGTAAATATATACATATGTATTTATTGACTAAATGCAGGCTCACATAAACTGGATGACATTATTTTATCAAATGACTAAATGTTTCAATGACCAACGCTTCAGTGGCATAGTGCTGTTAAATTTTTATCCAAATGTGTTTGTAAGTGTGTAAATATATTTGGGTGTTTATTGGAATACACAACATTAAGCATGTACCCTGCAAACAACGTGAGTACTCCATGCACGTGAAAAAATATATATTCCACGCGGACAATAGAGTAATACAAAACTTGCCACAATACATACAAAATATATGGTCCAATTACCATTGTGCTATACTAGGGCTGGACCATATAATCCACCTCTGCATAACATCTGAGTACTCCATGGAGTACCTACAGGGGATTATATTTTGGAGTATATGCGAAAAATTACATTAGAACATACTTTTTATTATCGAATGGCATTTGCTTTGGTGAAAGTTGGTAAAACGTAATATTATATATATATATATATATTGTAACCGCTGAAGCGATTTTCCTCCTCCAATTGGTGGTTTTGCGTCATGATGTTTTTACCAACAAATGGAGGGACCTACAGTTTATTCTAAGCCGCCTCCGAACGGCTGATGGCTTTTATGAGGAGCTTTATTTCATGCCAGAAATACACTCGGAGGGCTTGACATTCCCTTCCGAGGGGCGACCGCAATTAGAAAAATTTATTTTGTATAATTTTGGATGTTGCTCGAACCTGGATTCGGACCCAGGCCTTCCGAGTGGCAGTACGCAATGCTAACCACTCGGCTATCGCGGCCTTTTATATAAGTTTATATTAATATTAATAGATTATTGTTAATAAATATATAATATTTATTAGTTTACGCATATGTCCTACGTAGTTGCATTTTCTGTATACGAAAATACTTATAAAATTTATTGCCTAGCTGTAAGGCTTAGTTGCCACGGCTAATTTGTTAGATTTAAATTTTACACTTAAGTACCTAACTTGTAAATAAATAAAATAAATAAAACTTATTGCGCAATTGTAAATTCGTGCTGCGCCAAGCTTATATAGAAAGACGAGTTGGTCCAATAGTTCCCACAGACGAGTATATTTGTAGGTATTCCAATGGACCATATTGTGACGGAAATACCAAATACGAAGAACAGATTGAATGAGTAGCAGTGTAAAGGCAATTCCCCGAAAAGGACAGAAAATAAAGAAGCGGCAGTAGGATGCAAATTACCCTTACCAAGGACAAACAAAAGGGCTGACAGTGTAAAGGAAATTCCACGACGTTAAGGATAAACGGAGCAGCTGCAGCTACCGCAGGCAAACGAATAATTAGCCTATCCTTAGGTGCGCGAACAGAATGTTTGGGTCATCCACAGGTATAAAAAGAGCGGCAGCCGCTATCACGAGAAGAGACGAGTAGACAACTTAGTGGAGTTAACATTGTTGTGAGCTGTGTGTTTTTTTAGAAACGGATAAGCTGAGTGAAGCAGATAATAATTATGTATCATAAAGAATTGTAAAATAAGCCATTGACTTTGTAATTATCAAAGACTTAATAAACGTTGAGTAAATTCCTGACGGTTAGGAGGACAAACGAACAAATCTTGGGAGTTTTATTTAGCAATCCAGTGATCGGACTCGAAGGATTTGGGAAATCATCGAAGTAGCAACGAAAAAACGTTACAATAAGGTCCAAAAATGTTTGCAGGGTACTTATTTACAAATACATAAGTTGGGATTTATATTTATATGCAATATGTGTTGAAAAATGACAGTTGGAATTTATATTTATATGCAATGTTAAGTTATCTTTTAAAACACACTATAGTTTTTCATCTTTCAATATTTAAACAAAACTATTATAAGCGTGAAAATCTCTTCTTTTAACCACTGTTAAGCGAACTAATCCAGATAGTTGAAATAATCTGCCTCATTGAAATAAAGGTACTCATAATACAGCTTTTAGTGTATTATTTCCTATGACTATGTTACATATTAAAAAAAAATTAATTCTTCTAATTGCTATCGCCCCTCAGCAGGGAATGTCAAGTCCTCCGAGTGTATTTCTGATATGTACAAAAAAAAACCTTTTCATAAAAATCCATCGGCCGTTCGGAGGCGGCTTAGAATAAACTATAGGTTCCTCAATTTGAACACAAGAGAAAGTTTTGAGCCTCCTAATTTTGAATTGGTAATTTTTCATTTACACATTTGATACAACGATTTCTTCAAACTTCGACTTTAGCAAGATTAAATGTAAATCAGCTTGCAGTTACTATATTTGCGTAAAATAAAAATTCCCTAATTTCCTAAATTAAAAGAACATATATTTTAGATCTTAGAAAAAAGCTAATACACAGAAAGTTACAAAGTAAATCGAAGCAAAGTTTTCTAAACCGAATATTTCATATTACTAAATAAAAATTAAATAAAAAGTTTTCTTCAATAATATCCTAATGAAACTTTAATGACAAAATTACAAATATTACCACATTTTTTTTTAATAAAAATTTGTAATCAATAAATACTAGAAAATTTTTGAATAATAAGATTTTTAATTTTGAAAATAGTTTTAAAATTTTCCACCCTAACACTTCCACTTTCTTATGAACGCATATACAATATGCATATTTACATACTCTTTATTGTATTTAATATAATCTATGAAATAAAAGACTATAAAATAAATAAAGTCAAATACATAAAACATAAAACAATTTAAAAAAAATTAAAGTGAAATAAAATAAAATAAAATAAAATAACATAAATTAAAATAAAATAAAATTACACAAATAAAAATAAAATGAAATAAAATGAATAAAATAAAATAACATAAATTAAAATAAAATAAACTAAACTAAAATAAATAAACATAGAATAAAATGAACCAAACAAAATGAAATGAAATAAAATAAAATAAATAAATAAAAAATAAAAATTAAGTAAAATAAATAAATAAAATAAAATAAAATAAACCAAACAAAAAAGAATAAAATAAAATAAAATAAATAAAATTAAAATAAAACAATTTAAAGTTTAATAAAATTAAATTAAATAGATAAAATTAAACAAAATTAAATAAATAAATAAATCATTAATAAATTAAATTAAATTAAATAACTTAAAATAAAATTAAATAAATAAAAAATAAAGATAAAATAAAATGATATGAAACAAAAAAAATTCAAGTAAAATAAAATAATATATGTAAATACAGGTAAAATTAAATTTTAATATCGATTGACTATTTATTAGTATTTCAATATTTTACGAGAGCTATTAGGTAATTATGTATCTGCAAATGTAAGTATATGAACTGAATATATTTACT
The DNA here is from genome assembly GCA_030068015.2 of Neoceratitis asiatica. NCBI lineage: Eukaryota > Metazoa > Arthropoda > Insecta > Diptera > Tephritidae > Neoceratitis > Neoceratitis asiatica. The sequence goes on from CM061524.1 coordinate 77,170,280, forward strand.
TCTTATATTAATAAGTTCAACCCCAGACCTTGCTTACTATTTATTTTCAATACTTTTCTCAATGCCACTAAATGGAAAACTAAATTCTTTACTTTGAAATTTTTCATTTTAAATAGAGTTTTAATGATATATTTATTAAATGAAAAAATTTCGATACAATTTGCAATATCCGGTCATTAACTTGATTTGCAAATATTCATATCCATGAATGTACATACGTACATTAGTACATAATATTCTAATCCTCTAATTGATAGAAAATTGCAAGTAATTTATAAAAACAAATTACATATATAGAACTTTTTTAAATTGCTGATTTTTAGGGTTGAAAAGAATTCCTGATACAATTACTTTTAAAGTTTAAAAAATAAACAAAGGAACAGCAAGAAAAAAATTGAAGTGTTTTAGAATTTTTGTATACATGAAAAAAGGTATTTGCAAATATTTATGTTCATTCTCATATATGAACTACGTTAAAACGCAGGTATATTTCTATAATTACACATATGGACATACAATTTGTTTTTACTTATAGGCGTTGCGATAGTGAATAACCATAAATTTGTATAATTCTTCCATACGCTCTTTTCGTGCGCTCTCTTCTTCGCGTGGAATAGTGGGTTCAGCGTTGCCAGGTTGGTGTTTAGTACCCTGTGACACTCTTATTTAAATGCCTTATTGACGATTTTTTTAATCATATATGTTTACGTCTTTCACGGAAGACATAATAAGAGTGGTGCTGTTGCAATAAGCGAAATCGAAATATGCTTTGTTGAAGCGATATTTAAACATTAATTTATAGTCATTCTGAGAGCATATTTTTAAAAAGCTCGATTTTTGCCGACAAAGGAAGTGTTCTCATCCCGAAGATCAGGCAACACTGAGGAAATTACTGAAATACTAACAAATTCATATATCTCTGTTTTCGCTCTCCCTCTCTCACTTAGTCTGGGTTTCATTACCATCATTTGCATTTGAATTTATGATGTATGTACCTATCATTTACATATGTTTATAGATAAATAACATCGTGTTTTTGTTTAGTTGCCACTGTAGTTGCTTTTGACTCTGCGACTGTTGATGACCACCAACAACCAGCCAAAATGAAATGCAAACATTTACTCATTTGAATTGCTGTTCGCCTGTTCCGATGTCTTGTATGTTTTGTATATAATGTGTGTCTTCTAAATGGTATTAACAGTGTGTACTTGTTGTTGCTGCATTTATTTAATATACACACATTTAAATTCAAAGCATTTTTATATTACAAGAGTAAACATAAACATATGTAAATGATATGTTTAATATGCAAGAGACTCACTTACTTACGTTTTCAAACATTCGTACATTAATCGATGCATACATACTATAGTCTATACACATAGGTTAACATTTCGTATACGGAGACGCTCATACGTCTTACATTGTACAGGACATATATAAATATCCATTAGTGTGTAAACGAAAGTACTTCATGCTTGCATGAAATATATACTTCTTGTGGGTGAAAGACTACTCCGAAACTAACCACATGCTATGATTCAATTAATACGAGTATTGTGATGTCAATTATATTAAATGAACATCAAAATACTTCACCTAGTACCTACAAGAGATTACTTTATGGAGAAAATCTGTGGTGGAATGATATTTTAATGATTTTTCGGATCGTGAAAAAACGTGGCGATAATTTTATCGATTAGTTGTTAATTAAATGAAAAAAACTTTCGTGTTGCTAGCGTCATCGACAAATTATTGATATTTTATTTAAGTTAAAACAAATAGTATAAAAGTTAAAATAAAATACAAATCGGAAAATTTCGAAAAAAAATAAACCTATAGAAACTAAACTAAAATGTCTCTTGAATATTTGGCATACGTTTTATACCAAGATGAGGAAATATCGCACTCTTCGTCAGTGTAAATAAGTTTGTTGCGAAAAGTGGAGGATGCTTTCAAATTGAGTAAAACAAAATTTCGAAAACTATATCGAGCAATCCCAGATTTAGTTGAAGAAATAATTTATCAACTTGATAGCCATATAAAATATAAGAGAATAACGGCGATATCTACATAAAAACAGGGAAATAATGCAACTTTCAATGTTGAGAACATTGGGGAATAGCCATAAGTTGTCCGCAGTATAAATAGACGCAATCAACCAGTTCAATGTATTTAGCAAATGTTAGATTTCCTATGACCCAAATAGAACGGCAAGCTGCAAAGGATATTTTTGCTTCATTAAACTCACCATTTGTTGGAGGCACTATTAGGGTTATCGACTGCGCTCATTTGTCAATCACGAGCACCAGAAATTATGAAGTTATAAAAAAGCATATGTCAACCACCGCGGATACCCACTCTATCAATGTGCAAATGGTAAGAGTAGAATTTGTTCAATTATTAAGTAACATGGTTCAATATATGAATATTGTACATAGATACATATGTGATTCTAAGCTAAAGGTTTTGGATAAATACCCAAGAACGTAGCACGATTCATTTATTTGGAGCTCGTCAACAGCGCCTACAGGCATCCAGCGTAGTTTGGAAAGTGAAACCATAATTTTTTTTATTGGAGAACTTTGTAATCCATTGCAACTCATTTATTAAAAATAAGTTATTTGTCTTTAAATGTTCCTCTTTTTGCTTTTCGCTATTATTGACGTTTTATTAAGCTTTGGTGCCACCTTTTCCCGATTTTAATAAAAGGAAATGTCAACTATCATAAGAAATGAGTTACAGAATCACACAATCGTTATTGCAAGCGACAAAATTCGTTAGTAAACAACTCGAAAAATCGTATCGATAAAATTTAAATTTTAATATTCCTCTAATGATTTAATGAAAAGATACCATATCATAATATTTATAATAAAAAATTTTATTCTGGATAATATATATATATATATATATATATATATATATTTGGTGATTTTTAATCGCTGAAGCTCGGCCGAGTTCCGGGAGACCTATAGTTTATTCTAAACTGCCTTCTAACGACCGATGGATTTTTATGAGGAGAACTTTGTAATCCATTGCAACTCATTTATTAAAAATAAGTTATTTGTCTTTAAATGTTCCTCTTTTTGCTTTTCGCTATTATTGACGTTTTATTAAGCTTTGGTGCCACCTTTTCCCGATTTTAATAAAAGGAAATGTCAACTATCATAAGAAATGAGTTACAGAATCACACATTGCAAGCGACAAAATTCGTTAGTAAACAACTCGAAAAATCGTATCGATAAAATTTAAATTTTAATATTCCTCTAATGATTTAATGAAAAGATACCATATCATAATATTTATAATAAAAAATTTTATTCTGGATAATATATATATATATATATATATATATATATTTGGTGATTTTTAATCGCTGAAGCTCGGCCGAGTTCCGGGAGACCTATAGTTTATTCTAAACTGCCTTCTAACGACCGATGGATTTTTATGAGGAGAACTTTGTAATCCATTGCAACTCATTTATTAAAAATAAGTTATTTGTCTTTAAATGTTCCTCTTTTTGCTTTTCGCTATTATTGACGTTTTATTAAGCTTTGGTGCCACCTTTTCCCGATTTTAATAAAAGGAAATGTCAACTATCATAAGAAATGAGTTACAGAATCACACATTGCAAGCGACAAAATTCGTTAGTAAACAACTCGAAAAATCGTATCGATAAAATTTAAATTTTAATATTCCTCTAATGATTTAATGAAAAGATACCATATCATAATATTTATAATAAAAAATTTTATTCTGGATAATATATATATATATATATATATATATATATATATTTGGTGATTTTTAATCGCTGAAGCTCGGCCGAGTTCCGGGAGACCTATAGTTTATTCTAAACTGCCTTCTAACGACCGATGGATTTTTATGAGGAGAACTTTGTAATCCATTGCAACTCATTTATTAAAAATAAGTTATTTGTCTTTAAATGTTCCTCTTTTTGCTTTTCGCTATTATTGACGTTTTATTAAGCTTTGGTGCCACCTTTTCCCGATTTTAATAAAAGGAAATGTCAACTATCATAAGAAATGAGTTACAGAATCACACATTGCAAGCGACAAAATTCGTTAGTAAACAACTCGAAAAATCGTATCGATAAAATTTAAATTTTAATATTCCTCTAATGATTTAATGAAAAGATACCATATCATAATATTTATAATAAAAAATTTTATTCTGGATAATATATATATATATATATATATATATATTTGGTGATTTTTAATCGCTGAAGCTCGGCCGAGTTCCGGGAGACCTATAGTTTATTCTAAACTGCCTTCTAACGACCGATGGATTTTTATGAGGAAAATATTAACCAAACTACTGAAAGTCATCTGTTTATAGCTCTACAACGAAACACAAATACCTAAATAACACTTTTATACTATTTCTGTAAATAAACCACATGGCCATATTTCAGGACTTCATAGGGGCCCCATCTCCCTTCATGCCACTCAATGCGGCTTCTGCTGTGACCCTTCACCTCTGCTCGATGAAACTTGAGTTTGTTTTAGACTACTTTTTACTATATTTTCAATGAAAGATATTTTTTTAAATGAATAATATAATAATGAAGAGTTTTGTCGTATGATAGACTTATTATATAAGTATATGTATTTAGTAACATATAAGAAATATTTGTTTCATCTATAGAACTTCGTGTTGTGGTTACTAACGCTGAGGCACGAGTAATGACCGGCTAACAATAAGCTGACAGGGAGACTTTAAATGATCCGATGTCGCATTACAGAAAAGTATGTAAGTAGGTACTGCAAAGGATCAAATATGTATTTTAAATACACATATATGCATACTTACATTTTTTGCATACATATATACTATATATGTATGTATATATTTTGTATACATGACGAGCTCGTGCAATTTATATATATGTTTATATATATTACATATGTCTAAATTTATATTTTTTACGTGAATGCAAAGAAATTTCTACGAACACATCATGCATACAAAATGACGTTTGTATACTGTTCTACATAAGTATGTACATATACATATAAGCACTTATACATACTTATGAATTATATATATATATATATATATATATATATATATATATATAAGAACACATATTATTAACAGTATGAGTATATCAATTAATATCAATTATTATTGCTAAAACATGAGTGTGTGAAGAAAACTGACCAGTACGAACCACATTGAAGATTTCAAGAACTCTTACTTTAATATGAAATATAGCCCCAACTGGAGCAGAACAATTACAAGTTTTCTGTAAATAATTTATTCTAGATGGTTGAAAATAACACAGTGCAACACATACTCTCGGGAATATGTTTTACCAAAACTATTTTCTGCATCATTTCCTTTCGCCAGTTTAGCCGCCGCCGCCAATTTATCCGGCATCTAGTTAAAGTGAATAACATTTTAAAAGAAGACAAGTATTGAAAATTTCAATATGGATATTTTATGTTACGTTCTTAGTCATATAGTCCCAAAAATTGACAATGAATAAGGATTCCAAAGCAACATATCATCATAATTTTGATAAATCTGATTTAAGTGAAGAGGATTGGACACCCGATCTTCTAAATGACACTTTACAACCGCTCACATAATACGAAATAGATTACAAGTGGGGGTTTTCGCAACGTAGTTCAGAAATGTTGACCGCATTTATGAAGTGCAAAAAATTTACTTAGCAAAATGTTATCGCAACTACATACCGGGAACGACAATGTGTTTTTTGGTTCAGGGAAGAATCCAATACAGGCAGATGAGATAAAAAGAAATGTTGATACTGTATTGTATTTTTTCGAAAAAATTGGTGCCTCAATGACATTGAAATTACATTTTCTTCATTATCATCTTGATGCCAAAAATTTCCCGAAGAATCCGACGAACAAAGTGAACGATTTCACCAGATCCAATGGAAACACGATTCAACGCAGAAGAATTGTGTGCACTGTTCGCAGCAGTAGATTAGTGGTCAAGTAAATCAAGCGTTTATGAAGACGAAGATTAAAGAACTGAAGATTCAGACAATATCACCAGATATGAAGGACACACTGAAAACAATTTTTCATCAAATCCATTAAGATTATTAGAATCAAAGGCATCAACTTTAATATATAAATACGTCAAAAATAATATACGAGTGTTTATGTTATATCTCTTTTTGATAAATACATACCAATTATAAACCAATGTTACTATTGTCGTAATATCTAAAAAATGATTTGTAAAACAATAGTTTTATTAGAAACAAAATATGAAAATAAAGGAAAGCAACGTATTTGTGGATGTGTATCTCTTTAACCAAAAATGGTTATGGTAATTTTTGAAGCACTAGATGCTGGCGAATACACCAAAATAATACTCCTTACAATTAGCCAACCGAGGTATAGCCGCGTGAAAATGTCAAAAATGTGCTCAAAATCGACTTTGAACCAACAAATGTATAAGGTCACAAAATTTGAACGGCATCTAAACTTTTTAAATTATGAACCACCACACGGGTCGAGTAAAATTTTTGGTAGACTACATTTTGTACCACCATGCCGGCGAGAAATTAATCGCTCTACAATATCTATAACTACGAAATTAGTTTTGGACCTTGACGTGAACCCTCAAGTAAGTGTGCAGATAGACGCAAAATGTCTCGAGAACTTCATACGGATAACTAAAAGCCAAATTGAAAAATTGGCGAGTCGCTGACGATAATTTCTCCAAGGCGTAAATAGATATTGAAAGTCCCTTATGAAGATAAATAATATTCCGAATCCCAAATAGGGGCAGTAGAGGCGTTCAGAATTGCAAGCTTCGAAAATGGAAAAACTTGATTTAGTATCTGTAGAAAGGAAGTGAATAGAAATTCTTCTGATCACTTTTGGGTTTGTGAATCTCACGTCAGTATCAGAATATACAACTTATTGAAAGGTCGGTACGAACCTATTCATTGATTAAACACAATTCATGTTGATTAATATCAATTTGCATAGGAGAATACATATTTTTTCTTTCACCACCATCATGAACATACTGTAAACTTGAGTTTTAAGAAAGAACCACGCCCTATTTTTTCAATTTTTTCGAATAATTAGAAGCAATCGAGTTTAAGTGAAGGATTTTTCTCAGTGTTAAATGGGCAATTGCTTATTAACTAAATATGTAAGCATACTTTTAGGCGTCTTAATTCAAATAAAAAGTTTTTTGTTGTTGTTGTGAATTTAAACCTATTAAATGAAAGCAATTGTAGTTATTAAAAAATATTTTATATTGCTCTGTTATTCTGTTCAAATACTCCAAAATCGTCAAATAAATAATAAAACATTATATTTTTCTCAGTACTTTTCTCTGTATTTTCAATGACAATTTTAGTTTTCTTATTTGTATAATATTTTTAATTTAACTAACATAATGGAATATGTATATAATAACCTATATATGTATCAGAAGTACAATATAATTATGAAATCGTAAAAGTAAAAATAAAATTTTCAAATATTTTTTAAAATTCATAATTACATAAGTATATGTATAATCAAATATGTAGTAAAATTCAAATTTATGCTTTGGAAAATCAAAATTTTTAAAAAATTAAAAGCTCATAAGTAGTAAATAGTAAATAGGGCCACTGTTTGGAAAAAAATAAATTTAAGAATTTAAAAGAAAAACTTAAAAACTCATTTAACAAATAATAATTGTATGCACATTTGTGTGTTATTATTATATACGTTTTGAATACAATATTTAACTACCAAACTTAATTAAAGTGATTATTACAGTTATCTTATTTACATAATTCTACTAAATAACCAGCCATTTATTTATTTTATTTTATTTTTAATTAATTTCGTTTAAATCAAATTTTGCCATTTTCCATTTACTATATTTTGTTAGTAATTTCACTATGCGTATTATTTGTTATTTATCTATGATAATAGATATCATTTCAGTATAATTTTTCTTAGGAATCACAAACAGCCTCAGTTGTACTACACACATAGAAGCAGCAAACGGTTGATGCCTCAAAAGCAGCAATCCACAAAATCTTAGGCATATAGTCCCTCAATAATATCAGCATACTGTTTGGCAACAACATTACGTTTCACCTTCAATGTGGGACCTGAGAAACAGTTAGAAAAATATATATACTTCATTTCGGAAGATTCTTAAGAAGTAGCTTGTACGAGTATTTTAAGCTCACCCAATTCGCCTGTTGAAATGGAGAAGTCATGTGGTAGGATAGCGAATTTCTGGACCTTCTGCGCATTGGAAATTGCATGCTTGTTGGCGCGCTTAATGCCATCCTCAATAGATTTCCACACTTTTGGGCAGGGACCGGCATTCAAAATTTCACTCAACTTTTTGTACTCCACACCCAAACTCTTCACCCAAGTAAGTGATTCGTGTGTAAGTTCATCGAGCGGAGCGCCAGTATCACGATCCATTTCGGTCTAAATGCGAAAACGAATGGATAATCTTTATTTAAACCATTTAAAGAAGTGGAAAAAGAACAAAAACCTTAATCGTCACCAGCACTGTCAAATATTTGCGCTGCTCACCAACCAAGAAAGCATTAGCAACACCTTCCAATTCCTTTTTAATCAAATTTTCGATATGGACAGGCGGTATATTTTCACCACCAGCAGTAATGATTATCTCTTTGGAACGACCTGTGATATAGACATAACCTTTATCATCGATATAACCAACATCCCCAGAATGTAGCCAGCAATCATCGTCAAGGGTTTCGTTGGTCTTCTCTTGATTAAAAATGTAGCCCATAAAGACGTGACGACCGCGTAAGCAAAGCTGAAAGAAAGAATTAGTATTAGCATATAAAATTTAAATATTTTGTAATATCTCTACCCTTCACTTACCTCCCCATGTCCATTCTCATCCTTGTTAATGACCTTTGTCTCACAGCCAGCCATTGTTTTGCCAATCGAGTTGAGTGGAATTGTATCGGGTTGACAGAGTGTATGACAGCCACCGACCTCGGACATACCAAACGCGTCCAAAAGTTTCATGTCCAAGCTGAGGAAATATTTTTTGGTTTCAGGCGACATGGGCGCCGCAGCGGTCACGAGTGTAATACAGCGGTCAAAGCCGAGCGCATACTTTACTTTGGACATCACTAGCCTCTTGGCGAGATTATAACCGAAGCCACCTGAGCCTTTACTGTAAGAAATAAAAAAGACGGCATTAATAATAAAATAGAATAGAATGCAGAAAAATATAACAGAAATAGAAAATTATTACATATGTACGTATGTAGCTATCTGATGAATGGGCTTATTCTTTGAAATGTTCCGAGTCTCAACCAAATTCACTTATAAAACCCATAAAATAATCAGATAAAAATAAATGTTTGTCAAAATTCAAACCAAACCATACATTCGAACCTTAATTAATGTTAAATCTCAATTTAAAATTATATTTACCTAAACTAAACTAAAACAAAATCAAATTAAATAATTTATTAATATATTTAAAAAAGAAATAAAATAAACTTAATCAATATATAATAAAATAAAGAGAAATATAAAATAATATAAAAAAAAAAAATTAAAAAAAAAATCAGATTTATAGAAGTTAAAAATGTTCGTGTATCTCTAATTGGAATTGCAACTCTTCATCTTCTCATGTTAGACGTAGTTCGAAGGTAACAAATGGTAGGGTTTGTATTTGTATCCTGGCGTTTTTGTGTGAGAATCTAAAAAAATTCAGATAAGCGCGTGTACATTTTAATTTTAACAAATGTCGCTTGTTGAACCTTCTTAGCTTATGGGTTTAAAGGGGAGGTGGTCTAGAACTTTCAAAAATTCGATTTTTTTAATATTTCGAAAGTAGTCTTTTAAAAAATATACTGTTAAAATTTTATAATGATATCTACAGTATTTTCGGTTCTACAGGTCTTTGAGCAGGTAGCGGCCGACCGCTCGACCTCATACGCTTCAAACTTTAAACTCGTTTTTCTCAGAACAGCTTTTTTCTGCACGACACAGGTAAAAAAAAAGTATTTATCGGAATGATCTGAAATTTGAATATGTTATTCAGTACACTAGTAGCTATGTCCTGTAGTATAAAAATTTTATCTTCTTGATAACTTCTTACATTTTTTAGCTCAAAAACTGACAAAAATATCCAATCCAATTTTTTGAGATCGATTTCAGGATCAATTTCAAAATATTAAAAAAAAAAGTTTTTTGATATTGAATATAAGTTGTAAGATATACCTAAAAAGTTTAAATATTGTTGTTTATTATTATCATCTTAAAAATGACAATATTGAAAATGCCTGTAATTTACGATCTCTAGACCACCATTTCCCCTTAAAGCTCTAATAATGGCTAGACTATCCACTATCTACCGTCACGAATGACTGGTTGCCGTTTGATGACAGTTCATTTATGTCATTATACTCACCACACCATCACAGCTGATGGTGTGTTAATTAAGCGCAATTACTCAGTGTCTAAAATGTATAACGCCAAGTTAAATGTTTAAAATGCAGACAACAGTCAGACGACGGACCAGACAAGAAACCGAATGCCCCTCTAAGCGTGTTGTTCATTAATCAACGGTAAAAATAGTTACACTCAATAAAGGCTTATATATGTATGATTATCTACATATATATGCATATATGGATATGTATAAATGTATTTTGCACAACTTACCCGTGCGCTTCCATATAGTGACGCAATGTTACACCCTTCGCCCAACTGGCGAGTGCTTTCTTCAGGCTACCATTCGACGAGCCAATAGCTACCATACGTTCCTGGAATTTTTCAAACACACGCGGTACGCCCATAAAACGTGTGGGACGCGCATCCTGCAATGTCTTCACGAGTGTGCCCTTTAAAGCATCCTTGTCGGCGAAGTAAATGCAACCAGCGATAGAAGCCACTGTATAAATATCCACTGTCTGTGCGGCCACATGGGATAAAGGCAGATAAGATACGACAACCTCAGAGCCAGCAGTAATATTATATAGTGTCTTGGTAATGGCGCGCGTATTAAAGACGATATTATCATGGTTAAGCATTACACCTTTTGGCATGCCCACTGTGCCGGACTGTGGTGAGGAAAAGGAGATATGACAAATAAAGTGATTAGCTTGAGATATAGAGAAGTTTTAGTGGGTAAGGGAGTCATGGGTGAAGTTAAAAACTGAGTGTTTATACCTTTCATGGACATGAAATTTGTTTATAATTTACATCCGAATTTTCTTTTAATACCAAAGGAGGAAGATATTTAAGCACCAAATAGTTAACACTACTTTTTACAGACTGTTTTGCAATATATTTTCTTAAAGTCAAAGTTCTATCGAATTCCAAGGTAGCAAAAATGATCAAAACAGAGTTGTTAACAGTGAATGCTATCATGTGGGGGTCAAATCATAGCTAGATCAAAATCAAATTATAGAAAAAAATCTGATTGCGGTCGCCTCCCGACAGGAAGTGTCTACCCCTTCAAGTGTATTTCTGACTGCTGAAGCGCCTCACACAAATCCTTCAGCCGTTCGAGAAGGCGACTTATAAAAAACTATAGAGCCCTTTAACAATGGCGCACACCAAAAATTGGAAGAGGAGCTCAGACGAAAATTGCTTCCGCGGTTACAATGCGCCAATTACATGTATATATAACAAATAACTGTCAAATATGATATTTAAGGTTATCACGTCACTCCATAGCCTTTGTCGACAAAGATATATGTAACGTTTTTAGCATTGTATCTTGTGTTTTTAAAAAAGAGTCAACTCAGCAGCACTATTCTGTAACACATGTATGTATGTACATTAAGGAAATTTTTTTAGTTTTGTTAAAAGGTATGTCTTCCTAACGCTCTCCCTTTCTTACTAACCCACCACACAATTAATTACTTACGGTATACACTAGACAGCAGCATTGGTTAATAGCAATATTCTCCAGACGCTGTTTGTACTCATCTTCAACGTCCGTCACATTCATTGCCTCGATCTCAGACCACTGGAAGGAAGTAAAGAAAAATATTATTAGTTTAAACTTTCCGAAATTCAAAGTTTAAGACAAGCCTAGTTGTACTTACCCGGTAGTAGCCATCCTCCTTCTTCATATACGGCGCATATGGTTCTTGTATTTGTATGGCCGCTTTCAAATGTGGCAACTTGTCTTTAATCTCTTTAATCTTATCCATTTGCTTGGATTCATCGACCACGACGATTTGTGCACGCGAATTTTCTAAAACATGCAGACAAGCCTCCGCTGAGTTGGTCGTGTAAATACCAGCTGTAATACCGCCCGCATGTATGGCTCCCATAGCAGAGTAGAACCATTCGGCGCAATTAAAGGAAAGCACCCCCACTGAGTGGTGCGGTTGTAGACCGAGCTTTATGAACGCTTTGGCAACCTGATGCACTTTTTGTTCATATTGCCTGACGCGCAGTAGAGGAGCAAAGTTCATGATAAAAAAAGGGAAAAAACGAATTAAATAAAAAAATTATTAAATCTGACGACAAAAGTGTGAAAATTTGTCTTCGCCTAATGGTAGTGGAGCGTGAAAATATGGCGACAAATGGTGAACTCGATTGTATGTTGGCACAAATGTTTGAATGGACGGACTGTGATGTGTCCTATGCCAGTGCGAGTAGGTGGTCGAGTTATTGTTGCCATAGTTTGGCACCATTTGCAGATTGTGTTGAAAACTGTAATCCAGTGGATTCAATTTGCACAGAATTGGCTATGATGCCAAGTAAAAAAATTATGTGTGTGAAAGTGATTTTTTACTATGATTGACTGCTAACGGCCAACAATCGATTGATGGATAGGGTATAAGAGAGCAGCATTGAATTTATAAAGGGTAATTGAATGAATTAATTGGGTTGACTCCTCCGTTATATACGTAAACTGAGGCCTCAGGCTTCAGGATTAACATTTCGTAGGCATTCACAGTCGATGCTTTTTTAAGTCGGATTCCTACTGGCCATTGTCTCTCAAAACGATATTATTTAAAAGAGATGCTACATGAGTAAGTGGTTACATAGGCCTATAGGCTCGAACAATCGGCCTATAATGGCTTGGCCGAACAAACGTTAGTTGTATTGATAGGTGAAGAAATGGGAGGATATGCCCAAGGAACGATTGTATTTTAAACAAATATTTGCAGAGGAGATTTCAACAGTAACAAATCTTTACAGGGAGACTTCATTGACCAGTTTTCAAGTACTGATAAGTCTGTAGCTTCAGTAAATCTGATTAACATTTATATAGTTAGAGATTATCTGCAGTTGGAGATTTTCTCCTTCGTCTACTAATTAGGCCGTGTATTTTGTTTTAAAGAAAAGAGGCTTCTTGAAAGAAATAAACGACAAAGATAAGAGATGTTTCTGCGAGCAAAAGTCTTTGATCACACGTTATCTTCAAATGCAATCAGTGTAAGAAAGCACAAAATGGGCTAAGGATATCCAAGTTTTACTTTAATAAGAATCGATAAATGACGCAAACAGCTTTTTAATTATACTCACTTGTAGGTTACAGTCACGTATTCCTTCTTCTCATTTTTCGTACGCAATGCTGGATAATCACCATAATTATTTACTGTACGCTTTAAAACGCCAGGAATAGATATGGGCTCCTCAGCACCCAAACCATCTGTGGATTTACGAATCTTCACAGCCTCTGTTGGGTCGCTAGTGCTATATGATTCGGATGGCAGTAAGCGATTCGGGCCAGTACGGTTATAGAGTGACTCCCAAGTGGACATAGCGGCAGTTGTTTAAGTTTGAGCGATAGAGAAAGATGAAGAAAGCTGGAAGAGGGTAAGAGGAAAATATTATGAAATATATAAATAAAAAAATATGGAAATATATGCATCATACAATAAATAACTTCATAACCATTATTATACTCTGAAGCGGGTAATCAATGCAATTGCGTGTTTAAATCATTTATAGAAGAAGAGAGCAAAAGCTGTGCTACAAATAAATTTAACTTCCAATTATTGAATTTACACATACACAGCTATGCACAGTATATGTGAGTTTACAAATTTTTTTAAATAATTGGATGTTAGATTATTGACAAGAGATTTAAGTCCATATCAAATGATAACCTTTGGCTTATGTCGCGTGATCATATGTACAAATATGTGTATAATGTAGAAAATTATTGCATGTTAATATTAATATGTACAAGTACACATGTAAAGACAAACGACGAAACGATCTCACTTAATCAGTTAACTATCATTGGAACGTTTAATTCACTGTTTTTATTACTTTTGTTTCCATTTACAGAGCTAGGTACACATAAAAATAGTAACTATTAAATATAAATTAATTTATATTATTGTTTTTGAAAAAAAATCTAACATTTAACACGTTGGAACTGCTTTTTAATCCCTATTGATATGCCAATGGACTAATTGAAAAAATCTGATTAATTTATATACAGAAGCATAGACGTTATAAATTTACTAGTTTTCTATAAAGTCTGAAGTAGTTATGCACAATATAAATTTATTTAAAAAAAATTATTGATTGAATAATTTAACTGTCAGAATTATTATTTTTGGAGGATTAGAAGGAGAAAAATGTGTACCGAATCGTCATTGTCTAGTCAGAACAATGATATTTGTCACTTACAAGTCACTAAAAAGTCTCCTCTAAGGAACCGTCGCTCCCCCTGTAACCGCTTTCGATTTACTTCAGGGTGGCGTTCCATTTTCCTCTTAGTGAGATTTGCATCTCCCCACCTGCGCCCAAGTCCCGCTTTTTAGCCTTTATCACGCATTCTACAAACTGTGTTTTTTCCAGCTTCTTTCCTTTAGGAGAATGACTGAGATGATCTTCTCTGCATTTAGTGGTCCGACCATGTTTTAAAGTCTGATTCGCTCAGCTCGCCACCGTGCGCATGCTTTGAAGTCTGCTATTAGCCTGCCTGTCTATTGGTCACGGCTTTCTAGTTCCCAACGGGATTGTCACAGGTTCAGGATTTCTTTTCTTATCTCTTCCTTTTTGGTATTGACGACATTTCATTGGTTCCTCATCTTCATTAGTATCCAGCATCTTTTTCTGTTCTGCTCCGTATAGCAAGATACTGAGAGTTGTCGACATCAAAAGCTTCTTTTTTCCTGTGTGGATCACCCGGTATTGTCCTTTGATCTGATAAACTATGAAGTGATTCTGGCGGCCTTTTCCGTAGCGTGCCGGATTTGTGCCCAGAAATAGAGCCTGAGGTCCAATCGTAAGTCTAGGTAGTTAATGACTCTTGTCGGTCTCTGAATTTTGGAGGTTGTGTGCATATCGATCTTTAAAGGGATGTTAGAAGTTACAAATTGCACTTCGCTTTTTCCGTGGCGGGTTTTAGACCTCGCGAGTTAAGCTACGAATGCGTTTTCGATTACTTTGTTTAGTTTCCTACGTGGATCTGCAGTATCGCGTGCTTTAATTATCGTGGTAATAGTATCCAACTAGTCGTCAGTCATTTCCCGATTTAATATGCCATCCTAACTGATGTTCCACAGGTCTGGACCAAGAAGAGTCCTGCACTGCCCCTGACGTAACTTTGAGTCTGCGTTGGCCGTTTGTGGTTTGGTATAGCAAGACTCTGTCCTTCCTAATCACGACTCCCTTTATCTTATTACACTCAACCAGATACTTGTACATATGTATTTAAATATATATATATATATACATCCAAAAGGGATTTCGGAAATAGATTTATTGTCACTTTCTAAAAAAAATATAAAAGACCTGAACATGAGACTTTAATATATTTGAGGTGCACTTTTCACTTTTGTTTCCAGTTATCTGCCAAAATATCCAAAATAGCCAAAATATCATTCTTACCAAAGCATATAATTTACTTTTAATAAAGCTTGAGGCTAATTTAAAAAAATATGATATGTATATATGTATGTATGTAATGACGAACATTCTTTCAACCAAGAACATAAAATTTGGAGAAAAAAATTTGATAACAAAAAATTATTCTCTAAACCAGTTTTTTACGACGTCATTCAGGAATTTCTATTTACAGGCACGAAATCACTTAAGATTAAATACTCCGCCGTCATTAAGCTTTCCTCTCTCCTCTTTTATTTTGTCTAAACTTAAGAAACATATGTGCGTAAATAAAATTTAAACTATTTTTAAATTAAAGCATTTAACAGCTTTTTTAAATAGACTTCAAATTTGTTTAACAAATTTATTTTCAAGAAACGAATAGCAAGTAGAAGAGCGGGAAGGTAAAGAAGTTTCTCCATATAGATATGTGTGTTGCAGAGAATTGTAACGTCAACTCAGTATTGCCCCTCCATAAACTACCGTAAACGGATTGATGAGCGACAAATGGTTAGAAAAACATAAAAACAATAAAAGTATAAGATGATTAGTAATCTTCCAAAACATGTTTTAAGTTAGAATAAACTAGATCTAAAAAAAAAAATTTTTTTAATAAAATTAAAACAAAATACAATAAAGAAAATAATTTAAAATAAAATAAAGTAAAATTAAATTCGGCAGTAATAACCAGCGTTCCAATCCTCGAGTGCGACCAATATATAAATATTATGGAAATTTAATTGAAATTAATAAAAGGCATGAAATCGGCCCCTCCGAGTATATTTTGACATGAAAAAAGGCAAAGGTAAAAAAATATGATTTAATAAATTTAAATTAAATGAAATGCAAAGAAATAATGTTAAGTAAACAAAATAAAATTTTTAAATATAACACATTATATTGAAAGCAAACAAAATATTTATAACAATTAAACAAAATCATTTCGATAACAAAGCGATGAAAGGTACGTAAACAATTTTTACCAGTTTTGGTAAAGAAAAAATTATAAATAAAAAGCTAAAGAAGAAAGGTAGGTAGGTCATTGAACGTTTGGCCATTATTGAGTACAATACCGGATTGTTGTCGCTGCCAAAGAGTACGAGTATTCGTGTGAAAATATCTGTTATGTTGTGTGTTCGCATGGTATTTCCCAAACTCCCACTTTCATCGAATTTGAAATGCAAACGTCACAATATTTGTTGTTGCAAATTTAATAGAGAATTCTCGGACACATGGTAAGATAAAATATACACATGTGTTATATATACGTACTCCGTAATATATTTACAAATTCATAATTCGCTCTTTGTGAGAGATTGAGAGAGTTACATATAAAAGAGTGTAAAGATGTTTCGTTTCCCCCTTTTGTTTTTTTTTCCTTTTTTATTTCAAACTGATAAGCATATTTTTTAATCTTCAAAAATAGTTATAAACCTTTTCTGATTTGGACTATGCACTTTGTTAGACTTTTGTCCACTGGGTGCAATTAAACCATGTGCACTTTAACACTATACCCATACGAACGCACTTATTTGTTGTATGTACAAGTACATATGCGTACCACTAAAAATATTTTTTATTTTATGATAGCCAATGTTTGAAGTTAATGACATTATGATAAGCAGGCATTTTATTGTCCAACTAAGTTATAATTTTTATACGCGTGTGCAATGAAATTCATACATATGTACACATTTTGTAATCACATACAGGATCAGATTGTGTTGGCCATTTTGTTAATTTAGAAAGGCTTTTGGTATGTGAGGATTTATTTTAACGCATACATATTAAGAGTGATAAGAGTTTGCGATTAACAATGCTCAATAAAGATTATACTTTTCGGAAATGGAATTTTTTAAACTTTCAGATTTTATAATCTCTTTTCTTTTGCATGTCATTATATAAATAAATAGTTTGCGATATTAAAAAATATATATTGTTATGTTTATATGTTTTCTGTAATCACGATCAATATCTACCTACATATATAGGTACATAGCTTTTGTGACTTTAAGGCAAATATTATTTTATTCTCTGTCGATTTTCTATATGTCCAGACTTGGTCGATTAAAAAATATCAGACATTATTTTTTTATTTCAAATGCGAGCTTAATATATACATCCAACATGGAACTATATAATAATTAGAAAGATTGTTTGAAAATTTCTCTTTTAGTTTTCCCACAACCATATGTGCCCCCAATGATCATTTAAATATTAAAAAAAGGGTCTAACAAACTCTTTAGAGCGAGCAAAGGAACCAATAACACTTGTATCGAACAATGGATATAAAAATAAATAAAAGGAAGTATTGAAAACATTCAATAACCACGCTGCAATACATAGTATTCATAACTTGTATATTTAAAATGGTAAATATGCTGACCATGGGAATGCAGCTAGAGTGGAGTATGTACCTATCACGGAATGAAGAGCAAAAAAGTAATATTTTTTGAAACTTTTTTACCTTAAGCTTTCGTATCAACAGTTTTCTATTAAAATTTAATATGGCGCGAAAAATACATACTAAATTATATATATATGTATATACATAAAATATGCTTTAAACAAATTAATTTTAAGAATTTATAAAATATATTATGTAATATTAAATAGTTTAATGACTTTTATATAACATTTCTTTAATTTCTATAATTTCATATTCAATTGTTTTTCTTTATTCCTGCGTATTTTTTTAGAAATTTATTTATGTACCTACACACAAATTAGTGGGCATGTAGGAAACCTGTGTAGATAAGCAATAAATATTGAACATTATTTCTTTCTTGCTAGTAACACTTGCCGGTAAGGCACATCTCCATAGTATAAATACAGTATTAAATACTACATATCTAAAGTTGGATTTAAATATCAGATGAGTTTGTACATTTTATAACCAGTGACAACTCAAACACACAAACAAATGTACATATGCTTCGCATAGGATCACTAGTGCACTGAGCACTGCTTTCAATGCATTTACATATGTATGTACATACAATTTTTGTTAATCTTTTATTCTTCTTTTTAAGTGTAATAATACAAAACTTTTAAATATTTCAACACACTTTGTTTTATAGAATTCTTTAATTAACACTTTTCTTCACTTACAAAACAAAAATCGAAAGTTGTAGTTGACCAGCAACACAATAATTATGAGAAATTCGAGAAAGCAATTACTTTCAAAAAGAAATCGATCGAGAAACACGTGAATCGCCAAACGAACACGAATAAACCGAATAAACTTACTTTTCCAAGCCACAAATGTAGACTAACACCGCAAACTGGCCGGAAATATAACAAAACTTCGAACGCCTGCTAACGGCAAAATAAAATCTCTTTAGGTATACATATGTCTGTATGTGCATGACAGAAATAAAATAGGAGAAAAATTAACATTTAGCAGAGACTTCACGATCAGTAAATAAAGCCAAAAAATTGCCTGCTAACAAAACTCAGCAGCTATACTTGCATACATACATACATAGATACATACAAATAATAAACCAGCAGTCAGGCAATCTTCTCTGGCCAATATCAGGCATCGCACGTTTTTCACGCTCAATTCTCAATAACTTACCAGCTTTCTCAGCTGATAGCCATTTCTTTGCACAATTGTGGCATCGTTGCTCACACGTGTTCTCTTATTCTCTTGCTCTCAGAAATAATTTAAATACCTTTAATGACATGCGATGTTTATTATATTGTATGACAACAAGGAGACATTGTAGAATGAATTTAATTAATGTAATTATTTTTTTAGGGCATATTCTTTTTTTACACCAAATAAAAATATGACAGAGATTTTTATTCTTGCGATCACTGGTGTAAACGTAGCAACAAAAAATGAGTTACTCAAACCCATCATATAAACAAAAAGAAAAGATATTTTTATACCAAAATGCAAAAAAATATTTGAGCGCTCGATCACCTACAACACACAATATACATATATTTATCTTAGTGCAAACACAATATCATTTTTTGAAGTAGTGCTTCAATACGCACATATGAAAACGGTATAGTATAAATGCGGTGTACAAGTAGTTTCGGTGCTCCGGTGCTCATCCCTGATGTAGCGTATACAAACTTCCACTGTACTCTTGAGGCAGTGGAGATCGCTGCGGCGCTCAGTTATAAATGTGAAAAAGAATTTTTATCATCATGCTGCTGCATAAGTTGTTGTTATTGTTTAAATAAACATTGGTCGCTCGTCTGCTCACGCAACAGTGCAAATTTTTTGGAAGGCGAGCATGAGGAGTAGTTATCGGGTTTGCATGAAGAAAGGGCGAATAAAAAGTGCTTAATACTCAAATTTTAGATATTGAGGGTTCAAAAACATATGTATGTGTATGCATTGTACAATACAATCATATATATATGCAACGAAGTGAGATTAGAGAGCGTACTTTGCCCTCTCAGATAATGAAAGACGCAAAGCGCATAAACAATTTGTTAACATTTTTGTTCATATCTTTACATCAGTTTTATAAAATAATCTATATTTTATTTTAAATAATTTTTATTACACTTTAAAGTTTTTTATTTAAATATTTGTTGTTAAATGAATATTAAATGACAAAAAGGAATGTATTTTTTTACAATAGGGGTATTCTCTTTGTCTAGGAAATGCATGCTACGGTGCACGGATAAGAAATTTTTCCTATTCGTGTAATGGCGCAACAACAAAACACATGCAAAAAACATAAGGCACGATAGGAAAAATATCCTATACCTATGTATATATTTATTTCCCACAGCTAGCAAGAAGGAAAATGCAACCCTGTGCCTGTGTGGTTGTTATTGTTTCACTTGAATATGTCACAATTTTGCAACGGGGGTGCTCTCGATCTCTAGCACAATTCCATAGGAAATATTTGCATAGCATGCATTTCCTAGACAGGGCGAATACCCCTAATAATAAATAAATGATTGAATTTTCTTTTGATGTAGGCACCACTTATGCGATTATAGCAGAGTCAACAACCGCAAAATAGTTGTTTCTTCTTTTTGTCGTATAGCACCTTTTGGAGGTCTTCATCTTTCTCTACTTCCAATGTTTTGAATAATTTCAAACCTGAAGTGTTTTTATCCATTCGAACAAAATGACCTAGCCAGTGTAGCCACTTTCTCTTGTTTCGCCTCATTGTCTTATTGGCAAGGGGAAAATTACCATAAAACCTCACCAATACCTTTTTTTCCAAAACTCCGAATGCCTTCTCTTCAGATGTTGACATCGCCCAAGCTTCTATACCATACATATGTATAAGTACATATATCAGGACGGAAATGATGAGAGACTTGTAGAGTTTGGTTTTGATACGTCGAGGGAGGACTTCACTTTTCAATTACCTACTCAGTTCAAAGTAGCATCTGTCGTTAAGAGAGAATCTTGCATTGTGCTTTAAGGCTGACATTGCTGGTATTGATATTGCTGTTACCTAGATAGACGAAATTGTCTACGACTTCGAATTTACGACTTTCAACATTGATGTGAGATGATATTTGATGATAGCAGACATTTCGTCTTTTCTTCGTTCCCCAGACCCATTCGCTTCGCTTATTTGTATAACCTGGAGAAAGTTGAACTAACGGTGCGGTTGTTAAGGCCAATGATGTTAAAATCATCGGCATACGGACGCATTTATGGCATGCGGAGCACATTTCGTTTATGATTAAGAGTCACATTTGAAGGACGAAATCGGCTAAAAACGACCATATTTGACGAAAAACAAAGTACTGTTTCACCAAGACAATGCACCGAGTCACAAGTCAGGGAAATCGATGGCAAAAATGCATTAATTGGGCTTCGAACTGCTTCCGCATCGACCGTATTCTCCAGATCTGGCACCTAGTGACTATTTTCTGTCCTCAGATCTCAAAAGAATGCTCGCTGATAAGAAATTTTCGTTGAATGAAGAGGTGATATCCGAAACTGAGGCCTGCTTTGAAGCGAAGGACAATCGGTATCGAAAAGATGGAGAGTCGCTACAATCAGTGTATCACCCATCAAGGGAACTATGTTGGGTAAAAATATGAATTTTGCCAAAGGATTGTGTTTTACTATGGTGGGCGGGGGACTCTTCAATAAACCTGTTATATACATTTTTATGTTTGTAACAAGTGGTCACAAACACGAATGGGCACGAGTTAAATGTCATATAAACAGAAGTAGATAAACACAATCCAGGTCGCACTGATTAAATATTTCACTGATAAGAAGACAGAAGACATTGATATGGTTCAGTAGACTTACATTTTATTTGGACTTTTTGATGTTGTTACAATCTTTAGTCTTTCACGTGGACCTCCGAGGCAATTAAAAAATCCCTGTTTACCATTCAATTTTGTTGCAGTCGTGGGAAATTCGAATAATAGGAACACTAGAAAGAGGTTAGTTGTTTTCATTGCTAATAAAACTAACATTGGAAACTGGTGGCGCATACATACATATATTGGAATGAAATTATAAGAGTATTTATTAAAGCACACATTGGTAGTCCTCCGACTGTAGGCAAGCGTAGCTAAACATGCAGGTCTAACTAATTAAACTAAAATTAGTAGTAAATAGAGAACCAATGCGCAGAATCTGTTATTTTCTGTCTTAGCATGAAAAAATATAGTTTAATAAGGAAAGAATTTAAAAAATTAAAGTCCGGTCAAGCAAAGAAAAAAACCAACAAAGGCTACTTTTGACTAGCTATAGAATCCGTTGGTCGGATTCTAGCAATTCTTTTTGACTTTATTGTAGGTTTTATTCTAGAATTTGGAAATACTATTAAACGTTGCACTGATCTATGTTGAAATTTTGGCTTGCTTCCTCCCGATTCCCAGCGTGCATCTATTGTAATAAATTATTACTAGAACAATTTGTATACCTTTCATGATCATGAAATGGTATATTAAATTTCTTCCGAAGTACCAGAAAGAGAAAAGATGGACTCGCTCGAATGTATACCGATTGGATCAGAATGATGAACTGAGTTGATGTAACCATGTCCATCTGTCCGTCTGTCTGCTTGAACGCAAACTAGCCCATCAGTTTTTGAGATATTTGCATTAAATTTTGTACGCTGATGTATTTTTACATTTATACGACCAGATCGAAGCACTATGATATGTAAACTCAATACAACCGATGTCTTCAGATATTGAGTTTTAGATCAAAACTCCGTCAAAAAGTGTCAAAGGGCGTGAAATTTGGTATTATATTTTAAGGCATATGAAATAATATTTAATCCTCAAATGTAATACAATTAGGGTCCAATCAAGTCTATTTAATGTAGTTTGATATCCATATTGCATTAATTCGTTTATTTTATCATTTCTTTTAACTTTTTGTTTGAAATTCGGCTAAAGAGTAATCCATTTCAAGTTTCAATACCTTTTTAAAGAAAAAAGAACACAGAAATTTCAAATTTAATGGGGTGTGTTTATTATCGTTCGAAAGAACTTCTTTGGCGTTTATTTTTTGAAGATTATCTATTTCAAATGTCGGCCGCGACTACGTCTCAGATGGCCCATCCGCTGAGTCCAATTTTCGATGACTCGTTCGAGCATTTCGATTGGTAACTGGCGAATGAAAAAGTCTGACGGTGTGATATCACACGAACTTAGGGCCAATCGACCGACGCAAAACGTGAAATTATCTGCACCCTGAAGTGTTCCTCAATAAATCCGTTGATTGATGCGATGTATGGGAAGTGATACCATCTTCATCAAACCAAATGTCGCGAGGATTACGAGTTTCAATTTCAGGCATCAAATAGTCGGTTATCATGGCACGATAACGGTCGCCATTGACGGTGACTTTTTCACCGGCATCACTTTTGAAGAAATATGGACCGATGATTCCACCGGCCTACAAACCACACCAAACCGTTGTTTTTTCTTGATGAAATGGCAAATCCGGAATCTCTTCAGGTTGTTCTTCGTCCAAAATGTGGCAATTTTGTTTCTTTGCATACCCATTGAGTCAGAAAGGAGCCTCATCGCTGAACAAAATTTGGTTCGAAAACGTCGGATCTTCTTGGACCTTTTCAAGGGTCCATAGAGCGAAGCGATGTCGCTTGGGAAGGTCGAGCGGCTGCAGTTCTTCCACAAGCTGTATTTTGACGCTTTCAATTTAAGATATCGACGTAAAATGCACCAATTTCGTGTACATTCTCATCTACGGCCACTATATTTTCTTCATTGTGTGCTGGACGTGGTCTATTCGGTCGGAATATTATCCAATAATGAATGCTGGGTCTCAAGATGGGTGATGGTGTAGCGAATAGTACGCTCAGTAGACCGATTAGGTTGACCATAAGTTGAGCGAAACGCGCGAAACACTTTCTTTACAGAACGTGAATTTTCGTAAAGCGTTGTTCAGGCGTAAGTCTTTCCATGATGAAATGCAAAAAAATACTGAACAAAAATAACATGACAGCTTGACACGACTCACGCGTGATCTGTCAAAAAATGGCTACTGAAAAAAGTAGCTCTACTTGGATTACCCTTTATAATAATTGTTTTTACTTAAATTTGAAATATGTAGCAACCTCCTAATGCGATATTTTTTGCTTGGGTCGTACGAGTTTCGTTGAATTGTTATACCTCATAAATTTTTATTTATGTACATTCGAGTATTTATTATCACCGCTAACATTGACACTGAAAAGAAAATCTCTTATCAACACTGCAGTCGCCGCGAGTGCACTCTGATAATTTACAGTTGCATTTGATACAAAAGTAATGCGATTGTCGCGCTAACGTCAGCATTACAGGCTGCAGGCCGTTGTAACAATTTCGATTATTTTTAATGAAAATCAATTTGTTGCAATGCAAAGCAATCAGTTTGAAATGCGCGTTTGCTAGTCATATATTAGAAAACAAATGTAATTATTTGTATGTATAAAGTGTGCATATGCACATATGTATATGCTTATCTTATATACAGAATAAATGGAAACATTTATCATATTTTGCAGATTTTACTTAAAATACTAAGAAATTTTGTTTTCATTTCTTTTCCTTTTTTGGAATGCTGGTTTCTTTTGTTTCTTTTGTTTATTTTTCTTTGTTCGATAACATTGATGTTTAATTTAAAAATACCATGCAGTATTAACGTTAAGTATTGTTTAAGAATACCAGGGACTTATATACAAATTTCACGGATGTTATGAAAGAGGAATTAAACTTTGCGGCCGCGATAGCCGAGTGGTTAGCATTGCGTACTGCCATTCGGAAGGCCTGGGTTCGCGCCCAGGTTCGACCAACATCCAAAATTATAGAAAATATTTTTTTCTAATTGCGGTCGACCCTCGGCAGGGAATGTCAAACCCTCCGAGTGTATTCCTGACATGAAATAAAAGCTCCTCATAAAAATCCATCAGCCGTTCGGAGGCGGCTTAGAATAAACTTTAGGTCCCTTCATTTGTTGCTAAAAACATCAAGATACAAAAACCACAAATTGGAGGAGGAGCTTGGCCGAAAATCGCTTCAGCGGTTACAAAGCGCCAAATATATATATATATATATAATTAAATTTGCTAAGCACTTACATATTATTCATTCGTATTCATTATGATTAAGGTTTCCTATTATTTAAATTTCGAAATTATATCTAACTTTGGTTTGTTACTTGTCATTTCTTAATCTTTTTTAATTTAAAGTTTAGTAAACTCTTCACCTCCAATTTAAATTTTTTAGTTTTCTACAATGAAATATGAGTCCAAACCGGCACAACGCAAATTATATAAATTGTTTTAAATAGAATAAGATATAAAATATAAATATATGCAAACGGATATGGAACATTAATATATTCCGGATACAATTTCAGTTTTTATATTTTTATGGACTTTAAGCGTAATTATTAGAACTGAGTGAAAAATATGAGCAATTATTTAATTTAACTTAATTAATTTCAACAGATTTATTTTAGATATACATATGTATAGGAATTCATTTTTATATAAACTAACACATAAAAAATTCAGCTTTAGAGTAAATGAAAAAAATTAACCCGTCAAGTATAACTCACTTGAAATAATTAAAAAATAATTTATCTTCAAAGATATTCATACTGGGTTAGAGTATAGCACTAAAAAGCTTGTGATACGTACGCTTATTAGTAAGGTGAGAAAGTCAATTCCTCTTAATAATTAATTAGTTCATTAAAAAAAATTGCAACAATGTCAATATAACAGGTTATAGCTGTCACACAAATATGGTATAGAATTCATTATGTAAGATTTCTTAATGTACATAATTTTAATTTTCATGAAGAAAACTGCAATTTTACCATTTATACCAAAGTGAACAGAAGGAATACAAGTGCCGGAAACGGCAGAAAATATTAAATAAGAATGCACGCATACCATAATATTCATCTGATAAAATCTAAAAAAAAAAATTGTGATCATAACGGCACTTACTTTCACAAAACTTATCATTTTATAAGAATTAGATTAGGATGGACTTTGCATCTTTGCGACTGAGTGCATTCATAAATGTGAATACAAATATATCTTATGTGTGATTATATTGCAAGTTATAAAAGTTTCCGTTTCATTTATTAATGCAATTTATTAAAATCGCTTATCCGATAACTCACCAAATTTCTTCCACTTGAATGTATTGCCAGGATATAGCAAAGATAAGCTGAAATAATCTGTAACACATTGTAATGAACTTCATGACACATGCAAGTATATACACATATAAATGCATATATAAATAATAGTAAGTTAATATTTATTAGGAACTGATAAGTAACAATTGAAAGATATTTAAAATTGTTTTTGTTTTAAACAACGATATGCGTATATTTTTTCAATGTAAGATGTGGTTGTAGAAGAATTTTTTTTCAAAAGCCTTAACAAGCTAAATTAAATTAAAATAAAATAATAAAATAACTTTTTAACAAAGGGTTGAATCTATGAATGAACCAAAAAATGATAATCTTTTCTCATTTATCTTTAATAACTAAGTTCTTAAGCTCTAATGTTATCTACAGCTCCTACCCTACTTATATTGGTTTAAGTACTTAGTTATTAAGATTAAATGAGGAACAGTCTTTTTTAAGTTTTTGAACTGCTCCATGCTTTATTTCTTATTATTATTATTTTTTTTTGTGGTAATATTTACAAAAAAAAAAAACTCATGCCGAAGTCTTTTTTGTGGCAATATTTATTTGAATTTACGTTGGTAGCATACGAAATTTCACACCATTAGTGGTGGATTTTTTTCAAAAAAAAAAAATCACCTCTGGAGAAATAGGTTGGAGCTATAATATATATTTGTCCGATTTCAATGATTTTAGTATTAATATTTTGTTCATTATATGTGTGAAGAATACCAAATTTCATATTCTTACATTTTAAAAGCTTTTTTTTTTACATAATTAAAAGTGGTCAATACAATACACCAGCATACTAAGTTTCGTTAAAGTATCTCAAAAACTGAGTTACTAGTTGGAGTTCAAACAGACGGACGGACAGACATTTCTAAATCAACTTAGCTTGTCATTCTGATACGATCCGATACTCTTACTTACTTACATATTTCGGACTATAGTTAATATACCGTTTTACGTACAAGAAAGGTATAAAAGGTGGGTGTGAACAACAAATCTTAACTATTTTTCCACCTTTATAGTAAAAAAATTTAATTTAATAAAAAATAAAAAACAAAATAAAATAAAATGAATTATTATTAAAATAAATTGTATTAAATCAAATAGACTAAAATAAAGCAATGAACTAAATGACATGGAAGAAAATAATATAATAATATAATTCATCTATGTATATATATACATATATATATATGCTTTATTTTAGTCTATTTAATATATATATATGTATATATATATATATATACATATGTATAAAAATCAATGCAAATTTTTATGAACGCCTATAACTTGAGAATCACCAGATCAAATTGCACCAAACTTTAAGGAGTTATAAAGGGATATTAGGAGAAGGTTAATATCGTTCATTTCGTGAGATTGCCGCAACCGTTCCAGATACATATGTATGTACATATACATACAATGACCATTTTAGTGAACATTGGTCCCAACCCATACAAAATACATGCAGCAACAACAAAAACATGCAAAATTCCAAAAAACGCGTGCATTACGTTGTATGTGGTGTTGAAAGAAAGAAAGAGTGAAAAAATGAAAATGACAATAAATTTAAAAAAAAAATTGGAAAAAAAATTTAAATCTTTTTTTCGTGAAAATTAAAAATTTCAGTTAGATTTTTTTATAGGTGTAGCAAAGCATGCTGGGGTTCGCTAGTTAATTTATAAAATAATATTTATAAAAATGAGTTTATGCTTATATATATGTATGTATTTTATAATTCCGACATTTCATACTTTTATCATTTAAGATTTTAAACGTTTTAATCAATCATTTTAGCGTTACACATTTTTAATTGACGTAAAACCCCTCAGACGGTAATTATTAGGTAATATATAACCATAACAAAATGTTTATTACTTTATGATTTTTCAAATACGAAAATCAAGTATTTAGATTATTATCAGAAATAATAATCAAGTATTAAAGAAAACACAAGTTTTTAGTTATCAGGTATTAAAAGGTTTTGATTTATTGATTAAATCAAATAACTGACATAAAAACTATGGAAAAAAAAAATTATTAACAAAAAAATAAAAATTAAATATAGTAACAACCATGCCAGTCTTTATTAGATTAAGTCTTAAGGTTAGAAAACGAAATCTCTTCTCTGCCGATTTTATATTTAAATTTTTTGCATGTTCATTAGAACTTTTTAATTTATGTCTTATAATTTATTTCATTTTATATTTAAACTTCCATCAACATTTTCAAATACATCATTCGATTTTTTAATAGAAGTATTAGAAAAGGGCATTGACGCTAGTCCATGACAAAGGGCAATCTATTGATAATTTGAATCCAAAATGCTCTCTGCACGTGTGAATGTGGGTATATTTTTAAAAGTTTTTATTTTTTAGCACTTAGGGCAGCTGTCTATATTCTATATTAATGATAAGCTTGCACATGCATACCGTAGTGTCCAAAACTAAAGCATCCTCCTCAAGATGTTTGAAATAAAGCCAAATTACTCAATGCAATATCTCGAAATATTGAAACAATCAGATTGACGAAGTTTGTGATTCCGATAATTAATTAAAGAGAAAATTGTAAAACAAGGATGTTTAGAGCGGTCAAAGAAGTATGATTTAACATATTGCCGAAAATTATTAACAACTATATTTCATTGATGCCAAAGAGGCATGCTGAAGTAATAAAAAATAATAAGTTCATTACAAAATACGGAGCGATAAGTACATATATCAAGGTTTTATTTACAATATTTCGGGTTATTTCATTAAGTAATATGTAACATCCTGAGGGGGTACTTTAGTTTTGGCCAGTACTGTATATTTACATCAATTTTGTATGTAAATATTTTTGAATGATTTTTTTTCCTTTTTAAATGTGTATACGTATTATCGTATGCTTTACTATATGAGTATGTCTGTATGTTTGCATTATCTTATCATATGCTATAATTAGAGAGTTGATTTCAATGCACTATTATTCTTTTTTAAATTCATTTCAATCATTAAACAAAAATACATTATATATGAATTTTGTTGTTTTTTCTATAGTGTAAAATGTAAAAGCAATTCACAATTTTAAATATTTTCATTTTCTGTTTGAAACTTAATGGTAATATTGGGTATTTTTTTGCTGTATAATGTTAGTAAAAATAATTGTTATATAAAGTGAACTTCTAATATAGGGTGTTTTTATAGAGGTATAGAACTTAAAGTTGGCTTTACTTTTCAAGATGGCGACCGATTTAACAGCTGTCAAGTGATTTGTTCTCAGTTTGGTTTGGCAATTCATCATGAATAGACTCACGCCTGAACAACGCTTGCAAATATTGCAATTTTATTTCGAAAATAATGGTTCTGTGCGGAAAACGTACCGCGCACTACGTCCAATGATACGGACCAATGATTCCACCAGCCCATAAAGCGCACCAAACAGTCAGTTTTTCTGGATGTAACGATGTTTTAACATACACTTGAGGATTACCTTCACTCCAAATGCGACATTTTTGTTTGTTGACGTAGCCATTCAACCAGAAGTGCGCTTCATCGCTAAACATCGCTAAAATGGACGTAGTGCACGATACGTTTTCCGCACAGAACCATTATTTTCGAAATAAAATTGCACTATTTGCAAGCGTTGTTTAGGCGTGAGTCTATTCATGATGAATTGCCAAACCAAACTGAGAAAAAATCACTTGACAGCTGTTAAATCGGTCGCCATCTTGAAAAGTAATGCCAACTAAAAGTTCTATACCTTTATAAAAAACACCCTTTATAAAGAAATTTCTTCAAAAATGCAACATACAAGTACATATTTGTAGTCTCTTGCTTCTTTATGCCAATGACAACGAGTTATTTATCAATAAAAAACAAAATTAATCTATGCAGAGAATTTAAAATAAAAAAGTTCTCAAAACCAAATCAACTCAGTTCTCAAGTTCTTTGCTGAGAAACCAGAAACGGAAATCACGTAAATTCTAGCGGAAATTTTTTGTTGCAAAAATCTTAAGAAGACGAAAAATAATTTATTGTAGCATAGACACAGTCCGGAAGTAGTACTTGCATTTGACTTTGTAGGTGTGTGTCTTTAATAAACATAAAGCGGAGAACGTAGGACAACGAGAAGGTAGATAACGTAGTTTTTCTATGCTCTCTGCCAAAGAACGTATATATAGTATATACGTTCTTTGTTCTAGTATATACGTTCTTTGACGTGGGTAACTTTACGCTTACATAAACACAAATACTACTTTTTCTGGCGGGAAGTGGGACCGCTCGATTCTATATAAAGTTGTTTATGGTTAACGCTTAACTTAAAATTTGTTACAAATATAGATATCATATTTTCTAAATTAATATAGGGAACACTTTTTCTCCCGGGAAGTGGGCCTGAGAGCAATAAATTCCAAAAAAAATTTATTTATGGTTCGATTTTCTAAAAATATTAAAGAGTGTGACATTATTTACTAAGCTTGTAACTCAAGAACGCTTGAACCGATTTCGCGGAAATTCTTAATACCCAAAAAAAAAAATTTTTGAAAAATCCCAGGAAAAATAAAGAAAATTAATTTTTCGATATATTTTGTATGTAGCGATTTTACGACTCCATCTTGATTACAATTGTTATACCTTTTATGTACGTGAAATGGTATATTAATTTTGGTCCAAAGTATATAAGTACCAGAAGGAGAAGCCCACCAAAAATTTATACCGATCATATCGGAATAACAAACTAAGTTGATTTAGCCACTTCCGTCTGTTCGCCTGTCTGTTTGAACGCAAACTAGTCCCTCAGTTTTTGAGATATTCCAAGCAAGCTTGATAGCCGGATGCACCTGTACATTTAAACCATCATTTGTTGGAACCGGGCTGATCGGAAGACTATAGAATATATACGACAGATTTAAAATTATTTTTCATAAATCGTCGAAAAATATCTAAGACCATGAAATGTGGTATGCTACACACATTACGGCCGCAATAGCCGAGTGACTAGCATTGCGTACCACAATTCGGAAGGCTTGGCTTCGAGTCCAGATTCGAGCAACATCCAAAATTATAGAAAATTAAGTTTTCTAATTGCGGTCGCCCCTCGGCAGGGAATGTCAGGCACTTCGAGTGTATTTCTGACAAGAAATAAAAGCTCCTCATAAGAATCTGTTCGGAGGCGGCTTAGAATAAACTGTAGGTCCTTCCATTTGTTGGTAAAAACATCAACACGCAAAAACCACAAATTGGAGTTAGAGCTCCGCCGAAGAGCATCAATATTGGACTACTATAGCATATAAATCCCATACAACCAGTTTGTTCAGATATGAGGTTTTGGGCCAAAAATCAACCAAACAGGCATATAAGAGCTTGAAGTTTGGCATTCTGCAGACATTAATTTAAGTTTATATTGACACAGAAAATCATCGAAATCCAATTTTGCCATTTGCAATAAATTTTATATGTTCACGAAAGGGATAAAGTCTTTGGCATGGCCGAAGACAGCCATCCTTTCTTGTTTTTTTTTTCACTTAATTTTGTGGGACAATTTTTTTAGCATATTTTTGAGCTCAGTTTGATGAAGAGCAATTGTTTATGATTGCGTGCGCCTCGACATTCAATCCCAACGTTAATTTCGGATTGTGCAATTAATTTTTAGGTGGATTTCTTTTTTCCCGATCAATCCCAAAAAATTATATTCACTTATTGTTCAATTTACTTGAAATTAATTTCTTTTCAGAAGTGGACCAGATGCCAATCTTATTGAGTCAAATATTTTTATGGCTCGTTGAATTTTTGTACGAACGTAACTTTTTGCCTAAACAAGCAAATGCCAGAAATGGACCAGTGAGCAAGTTCAAGCTTGAAATTTAGTATGTTCTTGGGTTTTTGTCGAGATTAAAAGGAAAAGGGGAACATAAATCCACACATCGACGAAAATAGACATGATTTGGAACGTGCATGGTTGCAAACTATTCTTAAACGTAAGAAAAGGTATTTGACTAATTTATGTTGTATTTACATTTTCATAGTAGCGCCGAATCTGTGACAGTCGCAGCTTACTTCGAGGAATTTATAATCTCATTACCAGGAAATATTTTGAGTAGCGAAAAAGCGATTAATCTCTGACAATATACAGTGGCGGACAAAAGTCTACAAACACCGTCTGTATTCGTTGTGTAGAAAGTACTATCAGTTTGCTGAAAAATGTAGGTATACAGTTTTATTTCAAATCCTCATGTATCACATCACATGTATTAAAACAAATTCATTCTCTAACATAAAATAAAACAATTATAATTAAAAAAACGTAAATATATCCTTGACAAAAGTCTACATACAACACAGGTTTACTAGCAGTTATGTCGATATACTGTGTTGTTATGGCAGTTAGGTACCCTTACATTTAGCATCAACAATGGCTCCGCGAAAAGAAATATCCTTTGACGTAAGAATCATGGTTATTCAGCACAGAAAAGAGAAGTAATCGTATGGTGAAAGTCAAAAATTTTGAAGGTACAGACCGTTGTAAAAAACTTTGAAAAAAAAAAATGGATCCACTGAAATAAAGCCGCGTGTTGGCCGCCCGAAGAAACTAACTCGAAGAGACATCAGATTTATTCTGAAGAAAGTGTATGATGATTCTAAAGTTACTGCTCCAAAATTAGCCGAAAACATCGCAAGCTCATCAAGAAAGTGTGTCCAACCAAGAACAATTCGAAGAGTTCTGAGCGATAACGGCTTCCACAGTAGAGCCCCCCGTAAAAAGCCTCTTACTTCTGAAAAAAATCGGATTTTTAGCAAAAAGTCTTGTTTACAGACGAATCGAAGTCCAATATATTCGGCAGCGATAGAAGCAAAAATATGGAGAAAAGAAAACATTGCACTTAATTCCAAAAATATAGTACCAAGTAAGTGAAGCATGGTGGCGGCAACGTAAACGTTTCGGGAGCGGTCGCGGCATCTAGAGTTGGAAAGCTTGTTTTTATTGAGGGAAATATGGATCGGTTGAAATATAGTCATTGTTGGAAGCTATTCTGAAGCCTTCGGTGGACAGTTAGGAGCTTGGCGAAGGCTGGATCTTTGGACAGGATAACCATCCAAAGCATACGGTCCTTATTGTTAGGGATTGGTTGCTTTATCATGCTCCAAGGCACGCTCATACCACCTGAAAGCCCAGATTTGAATGTTATTGAATATGTCTGGGAGATTTTTGAACAAAAAATTAGATTTCCAACTCAAAGAACGTCTTGTTGAAGCTTAGGACAGTATTACTCCCTCAGAATTGATTATAGCTTCGATGCCACGATGGCTTCAAGCTGTTATTGATGCAAATGGTAGACCAACTAAATTCTAAAAGGTCATGTTACCTGATATTAATCAAAGTTTTTGCGCTAAGATAAGTTATGTATGTACTGTATGTAGACTTTTGTCAATGTTGATTTTACGCTTTCTTTGTCATAGCTTTTTCATGTTAAAACATTATTTTTCTTAAATAATGAAATAATTTAAGGCTTATATACGAGTATATGCGAAGAAATGCAATGCGTGAATATATATTTTTGAACGTACATAAGAGAGGTTATGTACATACATACATTAATATTTTTTTTCATAGCGACTCTGTTTTGTCTCTTCTTATTTGCAAACCTGGCAAGTTGTCCTGAAAAATATTCGCTCCTATTAGCTTTCTTGACTTTTTCATGTATACTCATGTTGCTAAAAGCAATTATATTTATTTATTGTAGTTTTGCTTATGCTCAAATTTACACCTAATTCTTACACATGTTATATACATATATTAATACAGATACTATCATTCTTTTCAGTGACCAAGATTTACTTTGCAAAGCGTTGGTATGACCTTAAGATTATATTTTTCTTTGCACTCATAAATAACCGTAATGGATAAAATAGAAGTATTTCACTGGAATTCTTACACCTACAAATCGTTTACCGTTGATATAAGGTTAAAGATCTTGAATATATTATTTGTAAAACTTATTGCTATGCACTCTTGCATGCTCACACCTACCTTATAATCTGAAAACAGCTAACTAACTGTAAACAATTTCAAAAAGTTCTCACAACACCTACATACACTCTCAAATTGTTGTGTAAAATATTTCTCATGGCTTGTTATATTTCAATGATTTTATGGCTTTGCGTTATCCAAACGCCTTGCTATCACAATCCTGTAGTCCTTTGCTTTATTGAACACCAGTTTGCGGTTAAATTTATGTTCTGAAGTAGGTTGGGATTACTGTTGTTGGTGCTATCTCGAAGGTTGTAAATTAATAAATAAATCGGAAAATATGGCCTTTGCAGGTACATAGTTGTTTGTGGTCAGCAATGGTAATAATCTGTGTTGTAATGAATATTAGATATTTGATCTAAAATATAAATACAAACAGGAAAGAAAACGAAAGGCGTTTATAAATTAGGGAAATATAATATGATAGATGAGCTGCTTATGCAGTTATTCGATATAAGTGTAACAAGTCAAAGAAATACTAATGGCGGAAAATATAAAATTAAAAAAAAATTAAATAAAAAGTCATAGAAATATATCAGTCTACAAGTACGTACATATACGTACGAACAAGCAGTTGAAAATAAGTACTTGTGCTAACGACTACTGATTATTATTATTATTATTAAGAGGTGTGTTCAAAGGAAAAGGTGAATTCTGATTTTTTTTCAAGTACTTAATTATTCATCAATATCTGTTTTGTCCCCTTCAAAATATTACCCCTCGGATAAAATACATTTGTGCCGACGCTTTTTCCAATCCTCGAAGCCCTTCTGAAAGGCGATTTTCGGTATGGACATCTGCTCTTTATTCGATTCTGACTTGATCTCATCAATTGTGCAAAATGCTTTCCTTTCATTGGTTTGCTTAGTTTTGGAATGGAAAAAGTCGCAGGGAGCCAAATTTGGTGAATACGGTGCTTAAGACATAGTTATGGTTTTGTTTTTGGGCAAAAAAATCACGAATAAGCATTGATGTGCGAGCTGGTGCATTATCGTGATGCAGAATCCACGATTTGTTTTTCCACACAAACGTTGCATAACTTCCTTGTATTATTCCTTATTAACTGGAAGACCTTTTGGCAGGAACTCATGATGCACCACACCATAGTAATCAAAGAAATCAGTGAGCAAAACCTTTACCTTTTCCGGTTTCCCACTTTCCGCCCATCAGCACGAGGTACGCAGCGCGAATGACGAACCTTGTTTTCATTAACGCCGAGTCACGATGAGCAGGAGTATGCTAAGTGTATATGTGCATATATAATATATATATCATTCAAATATAAAATGTTATTAACAATTAGTTGATAGTGGATAAAATTGTTTTCTTAATATGAAAAAGCGGGTCAGATACATATATCAATTGCGCTAGAGTGAGAGTTGAAATTCAAATTCATTTTCAGAAATGTCTTGAATATCTAAGTGGAACATTAAATTTGATTTCGGAGAGAACAAAGGGACTACAAATGGAGTCCGTTATTATTTTCGTCATGAAAATTACACCAAGCACTTTCCTAAGACTGGAAAGAGTAAGGAGGTTGATATGTTTCAGACGACAAGTATAAGGAGTAAGATTATATTGAGTATTCCAATGCAAACTTCTTAAGGCGAAGAAGAAGAAATTGTTTTTGAATATATTCCATTCGGTCAGTGTAGACTTGTTATCTCGTATTCCAAATTGCCAAAATAGGTCCTACTAATGTTGTGAATAAAGTTTTAGTATTGTAAGTATCCTTGAACTCTTTTGACAAGTGTTTTACAAATGCGACAATACCTTTGGATTTGTTGACTGTCACACCAGTGTGAAGGTTGAAGTTCAGTTTAGGGTCCATAGTGATGTCCAGGTCAACAAAACAGTGAAGCCGTTCTAAATTAGAGTTATATATTGTGCAAGTAGCTTTCTGTCGTCACAGTTCGTCGGGAGGAGACTTTAAATTTCTTAAGATTTAGGGTGTCAATTTATTTTATTTGCATCATATTCAAGGCAAAAGTGAAGAAAAAGTGTAATATAAATACGATTCACATTTATTCACCTTACAACAGGTAAACAAAGGTAATTTAACCAATATTTTCAAATGAAATAGTTGAATTTTTTCTTTTTTGATGTATTGAATTTTTTTTAAATTGAAATGTATTTAATTTTTTTAATGAAAAAGTACTTAATTGTACTTAAAAATATTTAAATTTAAAAAATTCTTCAATTTTACCCTTTAAGAACTTTTTTGGTAGAAATGTAATATTTTATTTTTGGTATGTTGATTACCATGTATTGTTAATATTTGGACCCATAGGTAAGTCTACTTGGGCCTATTTTACGACTATGCTATTTTATTTAATTAAAGATTTTTTTTTTTAAATACGCCTTAGGTAACAATATTTTTTTCTTTAAAATAAATACAGCTAAAATTATTATTATTGTTATTAAATTAATAATACAATATTCTACTTTAAATTATATAAAATCCGAAGTTAGAGTAATTTCACTAATAATATTTACAACTGTTGACATGTAAGAATTTTCCACTACTTAACCTACTTGCGCACCCTGCAACACTGACCTATTTCCTCACACATCTGCTGCCACAAAGGTCATCTGAGCAAATCCTTAATGCATCTTCAACATACCACTGTCACTTTCTTTAGAATTTAAAAAACACTTTCTAACCCTTTTTTCCTTTCTTCTAATATGTATTTCTCAATTTTTCTCATTTATCTACTTTCTACTTTTCTACATTTTCTTATATATTTTATAAGATTTTTTCTCAATTTCTTGCAACCTTGTCAACACATCAGTAGCACGTCAGCAAATATATTGTTACGAGTGACATTCCACTTGCTATTAGATTACACATTAAATCACGATATTTCTTGCTTATCACGCAAACAACTCTGCTCATACCCCACTCTCTTCGAGAAATTCCCCATACAACAGCTTGATACCATTCGCTATGCAAACACGCTCATTTTTTATGAAATGCATTCGCAAAAGGATTGATTTCCCAAAAAGAAAAACCCAATATAAATGACTTTAAAGAATAATGGGTGGGGTGGGGTTTATTTTCACACTTCCCTTAAATTTTTTTAATAAAAAAATCAACGCTTTCCATCTCATCAGAAGCTTCATTGATATTGAATTTTAGTTTCGATATTTTTATGCTAATTATATTTAGAGTTACTAAGGTAGCCTTGGATTCTGTATGAGTATCCGAGAATGCAAAATAAATAGATTTGCCATTAAAGATTATTCAAATATCGTACAGCGGTATATGATATATGTATGTATACAAAACCGCTGAGGTGACTTTTGACCGAGCTGCTCTTCCTATTTGTGGTGTGCGTCTTGATGTTTTTTACAACAAATGGAGTGACCTATATTTTATTCTAAGCCGCCTCCGTACGTCTGATGCATTTTTGTGAGCAGCCTCTATTTCATATCAGGAATGCAGTAGGAGGGATCGACATCCCCGTCCGATGGAAAAATTAACTTAATCTTTCATTTAAATTAATTCGACTTAAACCCAGACCTTTCGTATGGTAGTACGCGCTGCTAACTACTCGTCTGCTAACTACTCGTCTATTTGTTCCATTAACCACTATAATAATATTAATATTAATTATTATTTTAGAAAAAATTGAAATAAGTGGTAACTCTGCGCATGTTAATTTAATTTAAAATTTATACATTTCAATAGGTGGCGAATTTCTCATGATATATTTTCAGCACTTATCACACTTAAATTATTCTATGAGTGTTAAAAAAAAACTTTGACATAATAAGAAAGAACGACAGTTTCATGAGCATATCAAATTTATTGCAAATTAAATTATTGAAAAATTCGATTTCGATAACTTTCAGTGTCAATATAAATTTGAATTTACGTCTGGTGTGATAATCAACAAAGCCAAAGGCATCTTGGCTTTTGTTTAATGATCCTTATGCTCCTAAAGCTTTGTACTTGTATATAACATTAGTAAAACCCATGTTTAAATATGGCTCGGTGATTTGGAACCCGATGTGTCAAATCTACTCTGATAGAATAGAGTCTATTCAAAAACAATTCCTCCTATTTGTCTTAAGAAATTTTCATTGGTACAATCAGTCCTCAGTAAAATCTTCCTCCTTATAAAGGGTGTTTTTTTATAGAGGTATAGAACTTTAAGTTGCAATAAAACAACGATGGATTATTCGATTGACATGAATTTTATTTATCTGAAAGATAATCTTATGGCATTACATCTTAAATATGATTTCTGGCATATGACCGCCACGGTTGGCGCGGCTGTATTTCAATCTGGACGTCCAATTTTCGATGACTTTTTCCAACATTTGTGGCCGTATATCGGCAATAACACGGCGAATGTTGTCTTCCAAATGGTCAAGCGTTTGTGGCTTATCCGCATAGACCAATGACTTTACATAGCCTCACAGAAAGTAGTCTAGCGGTGATCTTGGAGGACAATTGACAGGTCCAAAACGTGAAATTAGGCGGTCACCAAACGTGTCTTTCAATAAATCTATTGTGGCACGAGAAGTGTGACATGTTGCTCCGTCTTGTTGAAACCACATCTCCTGGACATCATGGTTATTCAATTCAGAAATGAAAAAGTTAGTAATCATGGCTCTATACCGATCACCATTGACTGTAACGTTCTGGCCACCATCGTTTTTGAAAAAGTACGGACCAATGATTCCACCAGCCCATAAAGCGCACGAAACAGTCAGTTTTTCTGGATGTAACGGTGTTTCAACATACACTTGAGGATTACCTTCACTCCAAATGCGGCAGTTTTGTTTGTTGACGTAGCCATTCAACCAGAAGTGCCCTACATCGCTAAACAAAATTCGCTTATGAAAATCGGGAACAACGGTAATCTCGTTTTGGGCCCATTCGACGAATCTACGCCTTACTTGATGACCGTGAGTCTATTCATGATGAATTGCCAAACCAAACTGAGAATAAATCACTTGAAAGCTGTTAAATCGGTCGCCATCTTGAAAAGTAATGCCAACTTAAAGTTCTATACCTCTATAAAAAACACCCTTTACTAGTCATCTGAAACTTATCAATCTTCCTACTCTCGCCAGTCGTCCGGAAATACTTGGTGTAATTTTCACGGTTAAAATAATAACGGGCTCAATTTCTAGCCCCCTCATTCTTTCTTAAATAAAATTTAATGTTCCGTTTAGAATGTCCTGACATTGCCCCTAGTTTCTGAAAACTTGTAAAACGCATTGTTTGTGTCTTGATTTCAACTCTCATTCAAGCACATTTGACATTAATCTTTAAATAACATTTTATATTGAATTAAGTTATTCTTAAAAATCAGCTGAACTTTTTTTAGTCCTCGACACTAAACAAACATCTGCTCATCGTGATTCGGTATTAATGGAAATCAAGACATGTTCCGTACGTCCTGCGGACAGCGCCTCTCGTGCGGATGGGCGAGAGGTGAGTAAATCATTGGGAATAAATAATTAATCATCCAATTTCGATGATTTTCAGGACTAATTTGCAATTCATTCTCACGCTCATAGCTACTTTTTTTTTTAAGGATTTATAACAAAAAATTTCAAATCTGAAAAATTGGTCGTATATATGTTATAGTGGTCTGATCTGGCCGTTTTCGATAAATTATCGTTTAAACGTATAGGTGCTTCTTCCTGCCAAGTTTGGTTAAATATCTTAAAAATTCAGGAACTAGTCTGTGTTTAAACAGAGGGACGGTCAGACGTACTTGGCTCTTCGGTTGGTAAGTTTATTTCTTCTCTTTCTTGTTCTCTTACTTAAATACTTTGCACTAAATTTAATATATCATGTCATGGACATGAAAGGTAAACAAATTGGCTTAAAAAATTTTGAAAATTGATGTTAAGACCTTAAAAATATTTACAGCTCTAAACATATTTAGGCCCCTCATGTTATGTGCTATGTTCCCAACCTAAATATACATTTATATATCATATATTTGAAGCAATTTGGCTTTAATAAAAATTTTCAATTAATTTACATATGCTTTTCTGCTTACCTTTTGGCTCGCTTAAATAGGTTCATGTACTAAATCCATCGAACGTCTGCACGTGCTTTCTGTTGCTAAGCAAATTATTCTGGTAAAGTGGAACAGCATATTTTAAGATTAACATTTTATTAGTGAATATTAACTCAGAGTCTATTGCGTCACTGGCAGCGAACCCTCTGTTCGATGTATGTCCTCATATGCATTTGTATTGCGATAAAAATTATGATACGCCAACCGTGTCTGGAATAAACATTAACGAATTTACCATGTCGACAAGTGCCGTTTACTTGTCAATAAATTAATGAATACATTTTTTCGAGTTTTAATAGGTGGTACTTTATGTCACCCAAGCGACATTCTTTGTAAATCTTTCGCTTAACTTGAGCGCTTTGTCACTTTACATACAAACCTACATATGTATATATGTTACATGTATTTACATATTCCGATCCTATGAGGCGCAAGGAGCTGAGGGCGTAATTTACCATAGTGTGTGTACATATATGCGGACGCTAGAACCGAATGGTGAGCAATGCATACTGTTATTTGGAAGGCCATGGTTCGAGATCTGGTTTAACCAACATCCAAAATTATACAAAATTAATTTTACTGATTGCAGTCGCTCCCTCGGCAGGGAGTGTCAAGCCCTCCGAGTGTATTTCTGACGTGATATAAAAGCTCCTCATAAACATCCATCAGCCGTTCGGAGGCAGCTTAGTATAAATTGTAGGTCCCTCCATTTGCCAGAGAAACATCAAGATGCACACCACAAATTAGAGAAGGAGTTCGGCCGAAAATCGCTTCAGCAGTTACGAAGCTCGAATTATTATATAAGAATACTGTTGAAGGTTAGGTATGGTTGTGTTAAATAGTAACTCTGCAAGCAACGTGAGTGCCGCATGCCACCTATTCGTAATATCGGAGAACTCCATGGTGTACCTACAAAAAATTAGTTTTGAAACTACTCCACATAATTTATACATGGAGTGATTAGCTAATAGCATAATGGAGTATCTGGGAAAAATTAATAACTTATTGCGCAATTGAAACTTCGTATAGCAATTGCGATCACTAAAACACGAGCAGTCATCGGCTAACAAGAAACTGATATCGATACGAAAGTTGGTCCAAACGCTGCTTTATTGTGGATTAATCCAAAAGATACACCTAGGAACCATATGGTCCACAAATATTTACAGGGAATGAGTAGACACATATACATACATTTATAAAACATATGTATATAAAATGAGAAAATGAAAGGATAATGTGCTAGGAAGCACGTACATTCCAGCTTCTGTTGAAAGCTAAAGTTAAAATTTGCATCAGTTGACAGGTGTGGTATATTTCCTCATATGCAAAACAGGGTAGACACATTTGCTTGCTTATACATATATCTACTTGTATATATACATGTGTGGGCTAGTGTTGCAAAAGTTAATGTGTCACTTTTCTTTATTTCTAAGGGTCTAATGTATCGTTGTGAAATTCTTGTATTGTGTGAAGTTGATGAAATGCTACCTGGGAAAAGTTTTAAAATGGTATCAGATATTAATAGAAACAAATTTATTTTATTCGTACAAATATGCATGTATAGAACGATTATTTAGAATATACTGGGCTTAGTAGGAATTTGAAAAAGATGTTAGTGTGGTAGGGTTTATATTCCAAATAAAGGAAAAAATAATTTTTTTCTAATATGTTTGTAAGCGCATCAATCAAGGAGTAAAGCATAAAAAATATTGTTTGCTTTTTTGAAGATATAAGATCTTAAAATGCCTTGCAAAGTGCCTATTAAATGAATCCGTAAACTAGCATCTACTACCTAACAACGCGTCCGTCAGTGAAGTGGCTACTCTAAATTTTTTATATTTCAATTTTGGCAATTTTGAAAAAAAAAATACACAATGTGCAAAAAATGCAAAATTTTGCAAAATCAAAAAACGGTGAACTTTATTGGAAAGAACGGAAAAATCATAAAA
Source organism: Neoceratitis asiatica (assembly GCA_030068015.2). Classification (NCBI taxonomy): domain Eukaryota; kingdom Metazoa; phylum Arthropoda; class Insecta; order Diptera; family Tephritidae; genus Neoceratitis; species Neoceratitis asiatica. The sequence continues at coordinate 77,212,746 of CM061524.1, forward strand.
GTTTACTGAATATGAATATTTTCTCAAGAGATTAATAGAAGTTGTGAATTTTAGAATAGAAAGCGATCCGAAGAAAAAGTACGAAATTGAAAATTTCAACACTTTATAACTTTTGAATGAACAATCCTAGAGCAAAACAGTTTTCAGCCGTAATTCTTAGATACCAGAGCCACAATTTGTGTAAATTTCAACAATTTTTTGACCTTGTACACGGCGAATTTTGCTCCATATATGGAATTTGCTCGAATAGAATTAGTTCAACGATTACCAAAAAATTTCAAAAGTATTTCATACAAAACAGGTTCAACTGTAAATTTTGGTCTGAAGGTCTGATGTTAATTTAAATATCTCTATAAAATGCACAACTCTGTATTGTAAATTAATATCATTTCTTAAGAAAAGGTCTCACTTTATGAATCTGAACTATTTTTGCGCCTGGGATGAGCAAAGAAAGTTATGATGCAATGAAAATGTATATTTTTTACAAAAAAATCCAAATATTTCTTTAATTGGAGCGCTTCTATTTTTAAACAAAAATATAATGGAGAAAAGAGTTAGGGCAGAATTAATTGTTTACTATAATCTGCAAAAAAATTAACACATTTAGTTGACAAACGTTTTTCCTACATACAGTTTTGTGTAGGCATCAATCAAGCAATTTTCAAACACATTTTTCCGGAATTCGTTTTTCGATTTAATTGCACTAAAGCTTTTGTGATGTCATAATATATGTTAAATTGGAAATATGAGCAAAAAAATTATGTTAGCTACTTTAATTTTCCTCTAATATGTGTGTTTCCCCATTGCACACCGTACTCAAATTACACATATATGAATGCTATATTTTCATAAACATTACTTAAATTTTTTAAAATAGCTTCTCAAAAACGAGAAATATGTTCATGGGAAGCTTGGCTGCTTTTGAAACTGTTGCCATCTGCTAAAAGATTAAATTTTATGTAAAAATGGGAATTGAGTAGAACAGTGTAGAATCATGTGAAATCAGAAAGGTATTTATGGAGAAGAATATATCATAAAAATAGTTTTGAAAATAGAAAATTCTACCTACTAATCTTTAAAAATAGAGAGATAATCAGTAGCCTATAATTTAATTCATATATAAGTTTGCATGGGTGCCAACCAAACATGTTTCAACAATCTTTTAGCCAAATACATTTTGGAATAAAGTTGTCACACATTTTGAAAACTTAAAACAAAGCTGAAGAATATATGTCAATCAGATGACAAGGCCATTTATAACATAGGGTTGCCAAATGACTTAGAAAACGAAAACTGATAAATATTTTAGGCAAATATTTTGGTTATAGAATGTGAGAAGCTCTGTCTGTGGCATTTTCGTATAAGCCCATTTTTGCATTAATGGTTCTCTGGCAATATCTTAAAGGTTATTTGGCAGTGAGTATATTTTAAGACATCCTCCTAACGAAATAATAATAAAATATAACCATATTTTACAGAAACTTGCTAGTTTTGTCTTGAAAAAAAAATTATAATAATAACTAGCAGATGACAGTGTGCTTTGCTACACCTATAAAAAAATCAAGAAATTCCAACTGAAATTTTGAATTATGATTTTTTTTGGAAAAGGAAATTTTTTCTATTATTTTTCAAAATTTAAAGAAATTTTTTTTTAATATCATTTTTTCACTCCTTCTCTCTCTCTTTCAACACCACATACAATGTAATGTACGCGTATTTTGGAATTTTAACCTTCTGCCAATATCCCTTTATAACTCCTTTGGTGCAATTTGATCTGGGGGTTCTCAAGTTATAGGCGTTCATTAAAATTTGCATTGATTTTTATATACATATGTACATATGTAAATATATAGATTTCCATAATAGTTAAAGACATTATTTATATTTTTAAATTAAATTATAAAAAATTATATAGAAATTACATAAAACAAGTGCCATTCCGAAGTCTTTATACCTTTCATGAACTTATCAAATTTATTGCAAAATGCAGAACTCGAATTAGCTGATTTTCATTGGCAGTATCTATTTGAATTCACGTGTGTAGAACTAACATTTGGATGCCTATTAATGGGGCTATATGATATAGTATTTCGATTTTAATGAATTTAATTTACAATATTTATTTATTCTTCTTATAGTACAATATGAAATTTCACGTCCTCAGATGCCTTTTTCATGCATTTTTGACAAAAATAGCTGAACAAATCGGTGGTATGGGGCTATATATTATAGTTTTCCTATTTCGATGATTCTTAGTGCCAGTGTTTAATTCACTATATGAGTGAAGAATACCTATTTCTATCCCTTAGGTGTTTTATTTCAGTATTTATGATAAAGAATCATATGTCTGAACAAATCGATTGTATGGAGCTTTATGATCTGGCCGGTTACGAGAAATGATCAATAGATTAATAGATTAAAAATACCCTAGTATACTAAGTTTCGTTCAAATATTTTGAGTCTGCGTTCAAACAGACGGGCGCGCAGACGGACATGGCTAAATCAATATAGCTCGTTAATTTGATCATATCGTTATAAATTTTGTTGGGCCTTTCTTTTCTCCTAGAAATTACTATTTTTTAGTAAGAGTTTAACCGTAACAAACAAAATAAAATTTTGGCTGTAAGACTGTAACTTATATGATACTAACGTAAAAAATTATGATTATCAAAAGTTATTTTAAATGGGATAAATATGTGTACTCAGTGTAATGCAAGCAATTAATTACACCACCCATACTTGCCAACTTATACTTAACTTAATTTTGAGCAAAATAAAATAAACAAAATAATAATTTTTTTCGCTTTTTCTACTTTCTCTTTTATTTTTAAAGCAACCATTTGTTCGCAAACTTTAAATAAACTTTTCCATTTTCATTGTTTATTGCAGCGCTTTCGCCAACAGCTGTTATGAATCTTGTGACTAATAATCACATGTTGCAAAAAAAATGTACGTAAGAAATTAACAATGAGACCTTCAACTTGGAGATCAAATGTAAAAAATATTGAAATCCTTGAAACAATGAAAAAAGGGAAATGCTTTCAAAGAAGCCAAAGTGAACAAAGAACTTTTTTACCGATCTTTATGAATATTAAAAACTTTAAACTTTAAGATATTACCAGTTAAATCCCAGCGATTTACTAGTTTATTTTCCTTCATTTGTAATAACAGTAACTATACCCCCTTACTGACTTCGTCAATCTGCTTTAAATTGTTGTAATTCTTACACGAATATGTAATATAACATACACACCAGTGTTATTGCATGCAAAATATCGTCTTTTAACTCGACACACCCAAACGGAACGCCTCCTATTCGCACCTCCCATCCAAGCGCCAGCGTAAACGCCTCCATGTCGTATTGCTACTGCTAATCCGTCTGCGTATTTAAAGCAGATATGAGTATTGTATATATGAGAATTTGTTAGTTGTAAAGGAATAGCATTGTGTGACTGGGTTGGGCAGGAGTGGAGCTCCGTATTTTTCATTTCTCTCTCCAATGTTCAGTGGAAGTCCGCCTGAGTGTGGTTGGCGGTCACTCTACTGTGCCGCTTTTGTTGTTATTGTTGCTGTCTGCATCATATAATATTTTTTTTGTTTTGTTCAGTTATTATATCCCAACATACAGAACCCTGAGGGTTTTTTAGTTTGTTTGGTAACGAAATAAATGCTTAGTAAGAAATTGTGGATATACTACGAATTCATTCTATGTCACTGCATCTGTCTTTTCAGAAAAGAGAGAAAGACTCACTCTAGACAATGTTGAGCTGAATCAAAGAGAGAGAAGAAATAGACATTAACATGTAGTTGGGCTAGAGGTCTATAAAGGTAGTCCAGGTAAATTTCTGAGACAAAAGCCTTGTTACAACTAGTAGAATGTTTACTATAAAATACTATATAATTTGTTTAGTAGGATCTGAACATTCACCCGCCTCTAAAAAATTCATCGAATTAATAAAACCGTACATGACTGTCGCATCGTTGGACTACAGGACAACAAACGAGAGTGAGAAATCTATAGAGAGGGGATTACAGAGCTCATCATAAGTAATTATTAAATTATTATGATTGTTAAAGAAAATGATTCCGGTCCTAAAAACATATCCGTAACATGAACTTTGACTTCTACAGACATATCGTCTTATTTCTCACGAATTTAGCTCCACCATGCTTGCTTGCATTCTTCACAGCAAGAAAAGAATGTATTTAAGTGTAATTATGAAGCAAGCGCATTGTCCTTGCTAACTGCTTTTTAGCTTAATCTTTCTCTCCACTTTTTGTTTCTTACCTTCTTCTCTTCCAGTTTTATTATTTTAGTATAATTTCTTTGGGATCCTCATTGTGGTTTTTAATTTGTGAGCGCAATTTTGCATTTTCTATTATTTTTATGCAATTTATATGTTCATGTTACCTTGTCATAGAAAATAGTTACCTTTTTCACCTGTACTTGCACTTACACTTAGGACTTTCTCACATAAATGCTTCCTAATGTCACATCAATACGACACTTCAACAATTTTTGTTTGGCCTTTGATGTCTCTATTGTGTGAGTTTTATTATTATTACCGTAAAAGTGTGCGATTACAATTTGCTGTCACTGTAATTTGAGTTAAGTAAGTAAGCTTTAGCGTTCAGGGTTGTATAGTTGAGCTGTGTGCACATTATATGTAAATTTGTTTATATGAGACCTTTTGAGTTTCTAATACATAACCTCGACCTAATATAAATTTAAAGACATTTAGTGTCAATATTTATGCTCTGTAGTCCTTAATTCGTAACTTCACACTCTTCACTCACTTCAACAAGCTCAGCAGTCCAAGGATTCTCTAGTAATTCATTGCATTATATAAAGCCACCTTTTCTCCCCCTGCACTCAGTATTATCGTTTATATTACCTCGAATAACGCTTTAACGAGTTAAGTGTATTTTAAGCTTTTCCTTCGTCTCTACCCGACAATTATTTCAGCCACTCTGTACTTACAGGCTTCCTGCACCGTGTATGAGCACCTTAGCTTCCGCTCACGTTTCAGCGTCATTTGCATTTTTATCTCACGTCTCAATTGCACAAAATGATGTCTAATTTGTGTTGACGTTGCACAATGTCTGTATTATTGTTGTTTCGTGTCTACATGCATCGCTTGTTGCACGTAATTTGCTTTGTTGCAAGGTAAACTTTTTCTACTTTCTTCTGCTTCCATTTGCAAAATAACTACACTCACGAAAGCTCTCCAAAGTTGCATTTCCGATTGCAAGAAGCACACAGCTTGTGGTTCCTCCCTTGAGTATATGATAGGCATAAGTTTTACTGTTGGGGATGTGTTTGATAGTGTTGTCAAAAATGTACAATGTTTAAGAATTAAATTTTTAAAAAGAAGTATTACTTGCCAAACATATTTGAATTATTCCCGTTTTACATATTTTTGTGCAGATGTCCCCTTTTACGAAAACTAATATGTATAAGGATGTTAGGAAAGTCAGGAAAAAAAATCTTTTTTTATTCAACTACATGCTGTTTCTGTTTTAATGTTATGTTGGTTTGTGTACGCTTCAAAGCTCAAAAAGTTTTGCACCGATTGAGCTGAAATTTTAGCATGATGAATAATCCGCATCAAGTATTGTTTTTATCTATTTTTCGCATCAGTCACATATCCGTGGGAGGTGGATCCTCGACTGACCTATTCGAAAAAATTGTATTTATGGTTCGATTTGCCTTAAATGGACCGACCTATTCGAAGTCTTATTAATAGATCGATTTACGATAATGATAATTTCCAGGCTGTGGACCGATATAATTGAGAAAAAAAATTGATTTATGCTTCATTCTGATTAAAACTTTAGATGATTTGTCTAAATGGACCATGAATCAGGAAAGAAGTTCAATTTGCTTGAAACATTTCTTTACGGGAAATGGGATCACCGACAGACAGAAAAAATTAGGATAATTTGGTTGTAAGATTAGGTCCATGCGTATTTTTTTCGCTGTGTCATGTAACTTTTCTGTGACCGAAGACTGCGTTCGTTTACTTTGAAGTTTTCAAATTGACATTTTCGTGAAAGACTTTAAGTAGTGAATTAGCGAAACGAACTTACAAATACGTAGCTAGATCAATATTACAAAATAATAAAAAATTTAAAATTTTGATTTAGATGTTGCTTAATTAGAATTTTAGGTGTTTCAAACCAATTAGAATAAAAATTGACATTTCATTTTAGTTTATTTTGTATATTTTATCTTAGTTTAATTATTTTTTTTTTTTGATATGTTGTATGTATTTTATTTTACTTTTATATTTCTTAAATAATTTAATTTTAATGATTTATTTTATTTTAACTTATTTATTTTAATAAAATTTCATTTTTTTTTATATTATTTTATTTTATTTCATTTAATTTGCTTTTATTTTAATTTATTATATTTGATTTTGCTCTCATTTTATTTTATTTTATTTCATATTATTTCATTTTATCTTATTTTATTTTTTTCATTTCACTTTATTTGAATTTGTTTTATTTTATTTTATTTTAATTATTTATTTTTCAATTTATTTAATTTTTATTTTTTATTTTGTAAAGTGGAAATTATTTCATCCAGTTAATGAATTACATATGTTGGTAACTTAGCTGCAGTTAATATTTACACTTCATACTTCACTAACATTAAACTTAATATTATAAACGCTTAATCCAAAAAATTTCAATAAAGCTGCTTTTTGCATGTGGAAGATTGTGTCAACTGGCAACTGGATTTTCCGTATATTTTCCTTAAGATTAATATGCACAAGGCCGTGCGCAGAGAAAAGTAGTCTTAATAGTGTATCTACTGTCAATATACACTCTTCAGAGTACTTGGCGACTTTTCCGTACATATGTTTTGCGTGTTTTTATTAAGAGGGACCGCAATATTAATTAATAATGCTATCTTACTTACCTTGTCAACCACAAATATATCGATCATAATAAGCGAATAGAGCATTCTGGCATCTTCTCGGTCCGGAATATATCTGTAGCACAGTGCTTTATTTTGATAAAAGTTGTACTTCTGGACAAGTCGCAAGTGAATTATTTTCACGATGTCATTATGTCGCTTGAGGTACATCGAATTAGCAAGTGTAACACATACAGCAAGCAATATCTGCGACAACGGTCTGCAGGGGCATTTACGTCTCGAATTACGTACTTCACATAATTTCTGGTGGGTGGGAACGACTCTATCTCTCATTGCAAGAATTGTGATTTCTGTTTTGTTGAATATTGCTCTATTTGTGAGCCATAAGTGTGACATGCGGGCTCAACAAGTCTTCCGATTTACGACATGGACTACCATCTCAGACCATTTCTGCAGTTTTTCATCCATTGATTTCGTGTTTCTGCTTTCATTCGGAGTGAAGTATGTTACAGTTATCATGAGAGGATTATACAGCCTGATTAATCTCAGACTGTAGATGGAACTAGGTCCTGAGAATTAAAATAAATTTGCCATGCAATACTCCGACGTCAATTCGGCCTCTTCCGCTTTCCTTTCTGGCCAACGTCATTCGAAAGATCGGAGCGTTGCTATATGATATAGTTTATCGATTTCGATGATTTTCAGTAGCAATATGTATTTGTTTATTCGTGTTTAGAATACAAAATTTCATTCTACTAGATGATTTTTTACGGATTTTTTATGCAAGACCTCATATCAAATAGGTTATAAAAAAATTTTGACGGATTTTTGACGTAAATTTTCATATCTGAACAAATCTTCCGATTTCAATGATGTCTATTACCAATTTGCATATTTTTATATATGTAAAAAATACCAAAATTTCGAGTCTTAAAACTCGCTCGTATATTTGACATAGTTGTCCGATCTGACGTGTTCCAACAAATGAATTTTTAAGTTTAAAAATGCTTCTGAAAACAGAGGGACTACCATGACTCGTCGTTATGATCAGATCGATAAAAGTTTTTATTTATTTATTTATTTATTTATTTGAGTCTACAGTACAGAATACCTTACAGACTAGAATAATAATACATAAGACCCCCGGAGAGGTATTTGAAGTAAGTATTAGATAAACATAAATTTCTTACTAACAAATAGAATTCAGAATTCTCACAAAACTTGATTTTGATAATGCAAAGTCGATTTGATTTGAAGATAAAAACAAAGCATTGAATTCTCGCAGTGCACGCGCAATAGGCGCGTTGCTAGCATAAACTGTTCTGAAGTTTTCCCCATAGAAAGGGTAAAATCTCCGAAGATTTCTTTGCGGAATATTAAAGCTAATCCGCTGTAGTAAAATTGGGCAGTCGATGATGCTATTAAATAATTTAATGAAATAATTTTTCTTCGTTTTTCCAATGAATCCAAATTAATTAACATACGTCGAGACTCATAAGGCGGAGCCGGCTCCTCAAACCGTATTGAACGTAGCGCATATTTTAGAAAAATTTTCTGAACTCGTTCAATCCTTATTATCGATAATTGATCATATGGCCGCCAAATGAAAGCAGCATACTCCAGGTGCGATCGTACCAGAGAGAAGTAAAAAGTTGTTTAAAAGTATATGGGTTAGAAAACTCAGACGAGTTTCGACGAATGAAACCAAGAACTGAATATGATTTTGAAAGTATGAAGTTTATATGACTACTGAACGTCAACTTAGAGTCAAAAACTACTCCCAAATCCTTAAACTCATTAACATGTTGAAGTACGTCATTATTAATCTTATACGTTGTATTGAGGATGGTATGACGCCTCGAAAATGTCAGATGAAAACATTTTTTAATATTTAGGGAGAGACGCGACTTTTCACACCACCTGTAAAGATTATCTAGTTCACTTTGAAGGTTAAGCGCATCAGTTGTGTCGCAAACATTTGAGAAAATTTTTAAGTCGTCGGCGTAGAGCAAAAACTTTAAATTCATGAAGCATCCACTTATGTCATTGATAAAAAGTGTAAAAAGGAGCGGACCCAGTGTGCTTCCCTGAGGAACGCCTGAGGTGGCAACAAAAGGGTTCGACAGCACACCATCAATGGAAACTGCACAACTCCTATTAGTTAAATATGATTTCAGCCACGTTAAAAACGAAGAGTGAAATCCAAAGCACGCCAACTTGTGTAATAGTATCGTGTGTGAGACTTTATCGAACGCCTTCGAGAAATCCGTGTAGATACAATCGACCTGGTGTCCTGACGAAAAAGATGAAATACAGAAATCGCTAAAGGCAGCTAAATTAGAGGTTGTAGAACGACCTTGGACAAAACCATGTTGATTAAGGTTGATTAAGCCCTTGACATTAAAATAAATTATTTCTTTAACAACACATTCGAATAGCTTTGCAAAACTTGAAAGCTTTGATATCGGCCTATAGTTGCAGACAGCGCTTTTTCTACCACTTTTAAAAATAGGTGTGATGGAGGTTAGTTTCCAATCATTCAAGAAAATACCTGAAGAAAGGGACTTATTAAATATAAGCTTTGGACAATTTTTGAGAAGCATAGCTGACAGCCCATCACCATCAGTCTGTGACGATGGCTTGAGACGAGCTAGCCCGACTAAAATATCCTCAGAGGTAACTTGCAACATACCAAAATTCAGGACTGAAGGAATTTCCGCAGAAAAGTCAGGTGACTCCCCATCTTCCAAGACATAATTTGACTTGAAAAAGTCTGCAAACAGGTTTGCTGTTTCACATAGGGTATTAGCGAATTTATTCCCGTACTCAACCGAGGTTGGTATGCCTGACGACGCCTTTTTGGACTTCACAAAATTCCAAAATTTCTTGGGATTAGCTTTAATATTATGCTCAGTATCATTCAGATATTTTTTGTAAAGTTTACAACTCAGGGATTTGAATTTCTTCTGATAAAACTGATATTTAACGAAATATGCTGATATACGATATGTTTTATATTTCTTAAGGTACTTATTTTTCAAATTTTTAAACTTCTTAAGACGCGTATTATTGATTATATTGATTTAAACTTGGAAAAGCAATTATGGGTATCCAAGTCGGAAAGAAGATCTTCCCAGTTAATTTCCAAAAGAGAATTATTTAGACTTGGATAGTCACAAGAGGCAAAATTGAAAGCAACTGTATCAACACAAGGTAAAGGTAAGAATTCGTAAAATACTATTTTAATATCTAGAGGGGCATGATGTATACCTACCTCTGATATTGGAAAAACGCATTTAGATATATTATAATTAACATTTTCTGTAACAAAAACAAGATCAAGAAGTCTATTCAATTGATTAAAAAACCCGTTAATTTGTTTAAGATTAATACTTAAAAAACTATCAATAAAATATGATTCGTTCAGCGTACTTATATTGCTAGCCGAAAGACCTGAGTTAGAGTCATCAATACACCAGCTAACATTGCTTAAATTAAAGTCACCCAAAACGCATAAGTGATTATCACCCAGATTGTCCACAGCTAGAGAAGACACGTTAACAACATGAGCTTTGTATAGATCCGCACTACTGCTAGGTGGAATGTACGAGGCTACTATAAACATGCATCCGTTAGATTGCTTGATGCATACACACAATTGATCTAGCAACGAATCCTCATTTGCTAGCTTAACAGATGATGAGTCCATCTCTTCATGTACAGTTAGAAAACGGAAAACATTAAGAAAACATTTATTCATTTTAAAAATTAAATGAATTAATATATTTTTACTTTAAATGCTCCGTACATTCTCAATAACTTAGATAATAACATTTGTTGTTAATCACATTTGTTGGTCAAATTATGTGTAAACAAAACTTGTTTAAATTAATATCGGGCCTTAAGAAAATTTATAAAGTTAATAAATTTACTATTGATCACTTTTGAAATATTTAGTTATTTACTTTTGGTATGTGAAAAAATGAATTTAATTAGAAAAATCATAAAAACTATTTTGTTGTCAGGAGGTTCTACAGAGATTTGAACTCGGATCGCTGGATTCACAGTCCAGAGTGCTAACCATTACACCATAGAACCGTTATCAAAAATTGTGGTTGAATACAGGTAGAGAGTGGTGAGATATGGATGACACCTAATCATTTGATAACTAAAAAGATACTCAAAATTATTGAACACCAATTGAATATACATACATATACCTATCTATTCTATCTACAAAGTTAGTTTTATATATATTTGTATTACTTAATTAAATCTTTAGCGCTCTTCATTGGGTCCGTTACAAATTTTAATATATTAAATAAAATCTGTATTAAAAAATTAGACTACAATAACAATAAATTAAATAAAACAATTGCACAAAATAGAATAAAATAAAATTAAGTATTACAAAAACACTATCTTAAAATGAAAGATGATTTCCCGAAGCACTTCTGTTAAACCTGTAGGCCTACGCGAAAAAAAAAGAAACCACATGAAGCATAGAAGGATTTAAGTTATACAGAGCAATTGCGTAGACGCTGTTCATATGTGGAAAAATGGTGGCGGAGTTTAGGCTTCATTGATATTGCATTGATATTGGAATTATTATTTAATCCTAAAATACAAGGCAATAAATTCGATATATTTAAGATTGCATCTTTTCCTTGCTTCTTTATAAATTTTAAATTCAATATTTATATTTAAAATAATAATAAAATTTTCCCTTATTTAAATTTTTCGTATCGTATTCAAGGTCTTAAACGTGATTCTTTACCTTTTGTAAAATGGAACTCCCTTTTTACTATGCATAGACGTAACTATTAACACTTACACATATATATAAGGTTTTATAGATTTCTGCAACTTTTAGGTATTAAAAACTTTTTCCTCTTGATTTGCTCACGAAGCGCTTGCGACCTGTGGCATGTCCTAGCTGTATATGTATGTATATCACAGCATATTTGCTTAACGAACGATGATTATGTGAAAGAGTGCGTTAAAATATTATGAATGATTGATTATGTTGTAAAATTATTTTTGACTTGTTAATAGTACGCAAAATAAAGAGAATGAAAAAAGTGTATGAAAATTTTGGGAATTAAATATATTTAAGGGCATAATTAAAGAATTCAATAAAACTTGTTTTTTCATATAATTTAACTATTACACAAATAATAAGTCTAACAAATACCACTCGTACCACAAATTGCGGGTAAATTATAACATTTGTCAAAAGATAAAAATAATGAAATAATTTTCAAAGCGGAAATCGCATTAGCATACTCTTTGTATTGTTTGTTGTTGTTGTTTGTATATACTATTTGTACAAAATATATATGTACGTATATACGTAAATATTTTTTTCAATTCCTAGGACTCTTTTATTTTATTAACCGCACAAGATCTCCATTATCTTGCTCGCCATTCACTCTCATCATTCATAGTTGCTGCTAATAGCAAAAATATGTTAATGAAATGAAAATGAAACGGCAAATATATACAAATGCCAAAAAACAAGTACCGCAAACCAATAACATCACTTTGGGAAATACAAAATGTAAACAAGAAATAATTGAACTGGTGATTTTATGTCGTTAGAAAATTATCATAAAGACATAAAAAATTCGTGAAAACTTTTACCCGTTATTTTTCAGCAGCAATATCTAATTAATGATGTTTGCTACAAAAAGAGTAGACATAGTCTATATTTCATGTTAAAAATATTGTGTGCTTGTAAATATGTATGCATGTAAAATTATTGACAAATATTTCGGTTGCTGACATTGCCTTTTAAGTTAATAGCATTAATGAATATGTAAATATATAAGTATACAAAATGAACACTCAAACTTAGGCAAAATATATTAAACAAATAAAATTATGTTCAAAAAATTAAATTAGGGTTGAGGCGCTTAAACAGACCGATATATGTATACACGTATACTCGTTCGAAATTTACCTACTATATAGGCAGGGGTGAAGTACTTTTGGAGGAAATTTGTGGGAAGCTTTAGAGTGAAGGAATTTGCGTATAAATAATGTAATGGACTGTTTGACACAGGTCGTTGACATTCTTTGACATATGCTACTTTGTAAAAGTTTATGTAAAGCGGTTTTGAAACTTTTAAATATATTGAAAAGAACCTTGAACATCTTCAGTACATATGTATATTATTAAATGTACAGTATTTTCAAATGTAATTGAACTTTATATAAAATTTTCTGAAATCCAAAACTTTTTTGAGTTCATTGAGCTAAGAAATTATGTTTAAATAAAGCTGCATTTTCCTTTCGCGAGAAAACCCACCGATCAACAAGTATAACTAGCTTAAAATTTTTATTTATTTATTACCCATTAATAACGGCAAGGCTTTGTTATTTATTCGTATATTTGCTCATCTCGTTAGATATTGTAAGCAAAAAGGTATTCCTAATGTCAAACTACATATATAAATACATATATAAGTGGAATTCTTTTTAAATACCGCGTTCATAAGAGATTTTAAATAAAATAAATAAAATAGATTATATGAAGATGCTTTATAGTCAGATCGCAATTACATTAAATAAAATTTGATTTCATAATAATTTTTGATATTTTTACTTTTTATTGTCCTTTAAAATTAGAAAAATCTTGTCCTAAAAAGACGAATCTGAAAATTTTTCGAAGCTGATGTTTTGTAAAATAAAATAAAAAAGTCCCGTGCGATAATGTTTTCTTCTTAGTGATAAATATTAAGCTAAAATGTAGATAAATATTTTTGGGAAAATATTTCAATGCTAAATATTTTGAAAGTAGTCGAATTAGCTTCATACTTTACTGAATTTACTTTTTTTATCGACTTCATCATAAAACCTAAGAACTGAACATTTCAAGCTTACCAGTATTAAGATTTGTAAGAGTTAATTTGCACAGAAATGTAAAAAAATATGAAAGTCTTTATGAGTATTGTGTTTTAGGCTTAAATACATATTAATATATAATTTGCCAAACATTTTCCCAAAGCATTTGTGTAATGTTGTTGTACAATATTTATTTAGTGACTTAAATTCACTTATATATTTAATTTTTAACTGTGAGAACTACAAGACTGTAAGTTCTTTTTGTGAGAATTATCTTGCAACCATGCTATTATATGATTTAACCGTCTGATTTGCTCAATAAAACTAATATATGTCTCAAAGTTTCTTAATAGCAATTTAATTTATAGCAGCTTATGGGCAAATCTGTGGCTCCTCATTGTAAGAGTGTAACAGCGGCCTGCCGCCACCGGTTTCGGTTCATGACAATACGGGTCATACTTGGTTTTCGGTAAGATACTAGTTGGCGTTCAAAAAGACGGGCATGTCTACATCAACTCAACTCTTAATACTGGGTCTACGAGTACCTATTCCTCTTCTGTTGGTTTTTTTGGACCAATGAAAATACACTAATACATTTTCATAAAATTGTTCATATCTATGTAAATCTTTTTATTACAAATGTTTTAGAGAGCATTAGGATAAACTATTTGAACTATTTTCCCCCTCAAAAATATTGTATGTTTGTTATATATACATACATATACCTGAGTGCATTGCCAAAAATATTCCTTAAACTCGTAATCTATTTTAAATAATAAATATTTTGAGAACATTTCTTTTTCTTGTAAATAAAATATTTTTAATGGAACGATTTCCAAGTTAATTTAAAATTTACACAACAGCTGATTTACAGCTCTGAGCTGATTTCTTTATATTTTAAAATTGAAATATATTTTTATAAACCATCATCTAGCGCCCACTGTATCTCCCAGCCAATTCTATTCTAAGAAAAGTGTGTGACTTTGCCCATGAGTAATGATTTTGTCGTTCTTCTACTTAATTCACTTGTTTGTATGTAGTTTTTTTAGAGTATGTTATGCATGTACTTATGTAGGTACTCATGTTTATCTCATGCCATTTTACGCATTTTCACTTTCTTACAATTGATTTAATGCGTCGCTTTCTGTTTATTTACATACATCATTCATAAATCAAAGAGGAAACTGTGAGGGAAATGGGAAAACAGCTCTATGCTTGAATGAGATGCGAAATTACTCAAATAAGTATATTCACTTATTTACATAAAAATAAGGATGTAAAAATATGCTAATGAAACACAATACACAAAAGTAGTATAGAAAAAGAAATACACAAAACTAGAATGTTTGTTGGTACAAAATATAATACAAACAAGCAAACAAACAAACAAATAACAAACTCCGATTGTGTTGGTGAAATAATATACTTTAAACAAATCAGTAGAATATATGTTACATACATATACGTATATTTCCAAGAATTAAAAGGTTTCTTCCTTTCAAATAATCTCTTGTCAATACGTTTTTTAAAAACCTTGTCCAAATCAGTACAGCCCAGCTTAGTTTATGTTTCTACCGATTTCTTTTTACCAACATGTTGCTAAACATTTTTAATTTTGTATTTCATTTTGCCGGTAAGACCAAAGAACGTATATACTATGTAGTATATACGTTCTTTGGTAAGACGCATGCTCTAACCCTTACTGCGTCTAAGAGTGTAAACGTGTCCCTGAAGTAGTGTTTGGTGGAAAGCCTAGAGTTTGACATCATAGAGGTTTACAAGTGCAGCACGTACTCACACAAAAAGGCACATACAGTTTTACAAATATTTTTATTTACCTAATGCCCATTTGCATGCAGCCGACAATGGCATCATAATTCATATGGTTATTACGGGTATCACGAAAGCATTTAATACACTTGTTGCATGTTATTTACGAATATGCTTGTATGTTGCATACATACAATTTCTATAATACATACGAATTTACATACCTGCAATAAATAATAAATTCAATAATATATTTATTTTTTAAAATGAATATTACGTGTGTAATTACATTTATGAATCCTCCCGTTATAGTTTAATTTTGAGAGAATTGAATGAAAGAAAGTAAATAAATTAGAATGATATTTATTTATCCGTATGCATACATCTGTATAAGAAATCAAATACAGAAAATAACCATGATTGAAAAGAATCAAAGATTTCCAAATAACGGACGAGGATTTAACGTTTTTAGAAGGGATTAATCGATGTCTAACTTGTCTATTATAAATCATTCAAAAAACAAATGGCTTATAAATAAATATTGTGGCGAAAATGCGAAACGAATGTCAGATGAAAGAGAGAAGGCGGTAACTGGCATGTTCTAGAGCGCGAATTGAGAACATTCGTTATCGAGAACAATTCGATCATTCCAGGTGAAGTAAAAATAGTACATTGTGAAAGTTGTGATATAAGTGATTGTAAGTAGTGAAGTGAATTATTACTTAAAGAAGTAATAAAAGAACATTGAATTCTCATTCTTTATAAGAAACTGCAAATATAGTTGGCGATTTTATTACAATCCAGTGATCGGACTCGAAGGATTTGCAAAATCTTCGAGGTTAACTTCGAAAAATCGTAACAATATGATTCTTACTTATTTTTATTTACGACTATTTCGGTTATAAGTAATGATTATATGTGATCCATTTATTTTTCTTGTCAAAAATAATTTTCTGTGATCCAAGTTTTACAGGAATATTAGGAGCTTTAATTACAATATATATCGAAATCAAAACTTGGGTAATGTATTTTCACTAGAATTCATTAATTTTCTATTTATTTTTTTAAATTCTACTCAAAAAATATTTATAGAAATATTATTACCAATTCTGTATTGGAATTCAGTACCATTTATCACTAACGATAATGTGATTCGAGAACTCGTTTTTAGCGCCACTTCTTAGCTCACATTTACTTTTTTTATTTAAAAGGAAAGGAGGAAATGTTGCATCACAGTTTAACAAAACGTAAAATTGAGGGAAAAGCATACAGATGAGTGACGAAAACAAATAAATTCGTAACAGCAATTATTTTTAATACATGAGTTGCAAACAAAGTTTACCAATCAAAAACATGTTACAGATTCCACTTTCTAAACTACGCTGCTTGACTATTCGCAGTATAGAGGATCACCAAATAAATGTATTCTCCTCCTGGCATATACGCCAAATTCTTGAGATTAAAGGCTCTTCCACGGGACGTTAATAGCATCATGTTTCGAAAACTCGTAAGGTCTTAGTATTTTAATTGTGTTAAAAATTGTAACATACTTGAAAGTTAGATTATTAACCTGTTACTCTGTACTTTTATAAATAGACTTTTGGTTGCTTATCAAGTTTGTGATATGATTCGTCTACTAATTTTGTGGTTAATCGATATAAATTTCAAAACTCAGTTCCATTTAAATTGAAAGGATGTTCCCCTTCGCGAAGCAAACATCTATCCACTGAAGGTGAGTATATTATCTCCTCATCTTGTGATGAAGCATTTGCCAAATACTCAAATAACATTTTTGATTATTCTTTTGCTTTGTTTTAGTAATTAATTTAATTTTGTTTTAAATAAGTAAGAAATATTCGTCGTTTAACTCGCAAGTTATCGAGGAGTTAACGGCAACAGTTGATCAAGCAATAGGAAAATTATTAAAATATACATATATAGCAAATAATCAATTCGTAAAAATTGTCCCCGAGTTTTTTTGCCGATCCAAAAATCGTTAAATAGTGAATCTCGCTTTACTGGTTACCCCAAGCACCGGTACACTCGTACCGCTCGTTCTGCCTTCAACGAAAGATGAATTAGATTGACGTCTGAAGAAATTCATACGATTTCAATTGGGTTCGAAGTTAATTTTGAGTCATCGTTTTCTTTGACAACCGAAGCTTTCTTCGTTCGATTAAAAATTTAAGATTTGTGACTGTGTAAAAAATATTGACAGAAATTTTAAGTAGTTTTAGAACGGACAAGTGCGTAAAATGGATCACGTTTCAAAGAACGTTGAACGAAAACCATGGGTCCAAATTTTTACAAGAAATTTAGATAGCCTCGTGAGATTGGCTGAATCGACGGCACTCACTTCAAATTAGTGAATTAACACGGAAACAAATATTTGAGGGGAGGGAAAGCTGCTTTAGTGTCAATGCGATGTTAGGAATTTAAATATGGGCTTTCATTCTAATTTTCTACAACATTTAAATTGGCTTATCCAAAAATGCTCTTTGTTAACTGGCTATTTCTGAAGATTCATATAATTAATGATGAATCTGCAATAAACAAAAAAAAATTTCAAGCTGCATTAAAACCGAAATAGCAGAAAGTTTCCACCGACATTCGGTCTCCATTGGTGCAGTTTTTTGCAACATAAATGCTGCTGCATACAGTTTTAAAATATTTTGGCCTTTGTATTTCGTGCTTTTACTGATAATAAAATATACTTAATATATGTTATTAACTAAATATATACATAATACTTACACATCTAGTGTTTTCTCAATTTTTTATCGATATCATGTACTAACGGCTTAACGAATTGAGAATGGAAAGATATTAACGATTTCGATTATATTCGAATTATATTCAAAAATTAAAACAAAAACAATTTTATTGATCGATGATTAAAAAATTGTAAATCTTCATTTAATGATCAAAAATCGATTTTTATGAAACTCATAATGATTGGGATCTTTGTAGGAATTATACTTAATAATAGAGGATATTTTGAAAATTTGTAAAAGAAGACATACAAAATAAAATAAAAATTTTCGGTCCATCTGACGAAATTTTTTTACTAATAATTTTCTTCAATGTGTTTATGGCAAAGATCTTATGCAGTAATTTTTCTTTCGTTTACTTGTTTTGCTGTAAAAAAAATTTAATTTCGCCGTGCGACCATCCTGAAACTAAGTTTTGCAATTTAATTTCACATCATAGCAGAAGTAAAAATTGCAGTGTGTGGCTATATTCATTTATCTGCAATTCGATTTCCGATATTAAATTTCCAATTGCACATGCAGAAATAGTAATTTTTATTCCTCTTGAACTGCACTGCCAAATGACTTGTATATTGTTAGAGAATTTGGATTTCGCAAAAAGGTCATGCAGGCTAATTTTCAGTTACTGTAATTCAATGTTCGGAAATTTTTTATGTTTTGTGTGATTGCTAATGAAATTAAATTTCGAAATTCATTCCTGTCAAACGCATATCAAGTTTGACATTAATTAATTGCTGCGTCTGACGGCGCCTTTACAGTGAGGATTAGATACTTGTTGCGTCCGTTCTTTCTAGTCATATCTCAAGTTGGGCTATTATAACAAGCACCACGGATTTTTCGAGTAGAAGTTGGAATAGCTCTAAATGTCTTCGAAACCTGCTCAGGTTCATCCGCTCATACACATATGTGGTAAAAATTTTCGAGCTTGGAACAATTTGAGCCTCAAAAATAAAAGCGAAATTGTTCAGTAAAATTTGTCCTTTCGTTCGTAAAATAATAATGTAAGAGAACTACTACAATATTATATCCCTCTTGCTTATATTAGTCGTTGCAAGGAACTGTTAGACACTTAGTTTCGCAAGGTT
The DNA here is from genome assembly GCA_030068015.2 of Neoceratitis asiatica. Taxonomy (NCBI): domain Eukaryota; kingdom Metazoa; phylum Arthropoda; class Insecta; order Diptera; family Tephritidae; genus Neoceratitis; species Neoceratitis asiatica. The sequence continues at coordinate 77,232,104 of CM061524.1, forward strand.
AATATAACCAATATTATATTTCAAAGGGGCATGGTTGTGATATGTTTCACTTAATACATCTTCTAAGATATGAATAGTTTCTATTAAATAAAATCAAATTAATAGTAATAGTGCTAAATTACAATTACTGCTCTGCCTTTTCAACATTTTAAATTCTTCACACTCGGAAATTGAATGAAACTAATTTTTAAGTTCTCTAATCTTAAAAAAAAATGTATATATGTACGTAGCCATCCAGAGAACTTATAACAATAAGTTCTCTGGCCATCTATGCTTGTTTGTAGGTCATTCTAATTTCACAGCCAAATATTTAATTTCACACTCCACTTTATTATCGGAAGCTCTTAAAATATGTAACTCATAAAAAAAATTTACTCACTACTCGCTAAATGCGTAAAAATTGTTATCATAAAAATTCTTTCGCTGCAAAACTATAATAATTTGGCAAATTAAGCGTGACACATTTGCAGATTTACGGATAAATTAAGTAGTAATAATATAATGAAACGACGGCTGCACGTTTTGGTAAATGGAATCAAAATCGGTGAAAGCATTATATATACATATGTATTTCCAAATATATTTGGACGCTACAAATTAATAAAAAATTATTTACATTTATTATTTTTATTACTACAAATAAAAAGTTTTATTCTAAGTAATTTTTTTTCTTATTTAAAGAAAATAAGCCTTACTAGGCTAAATCAGCAGTGTGTGCCTTAGAATGTAAATAAACACCACCAGCCGGCACATGTTTAAGAAATTCACCACAATTTTTGCATAAAGAGTGAACAACTAAGCGTTTATGAGAGAAATGATGAGAGCGCGTGATAGTTGTTTGTTTTCTCTATACTTTGTTGTCTATTATCAACGGTATGCGCTTTGACAGCTCCGCACCATAACCGGTTCTATGGTGTAATGGTTAGCACTCTGGACTTTGAATCCAGCGATCCGAGTTCAAATCTCGGTAGAACCTATCGGATATAAATTTTTTATTTAAATAAAATTTAGAAAATTATGACTAAACAATAACGCAATGGGCGAGAAAATATGTAACTGAAATAAGTAGAATAACTCAGAAATATCAAAAGTTGCAGAACGACGTTTTCATGCGGCAATTATAAAGATACAAAGATCTTCGGGTATGTATGATATACATACATATGTATATACAAACATCTATATACATATACATGTACGTATATACATATACACAAATTTATAGGTCCGTGTTATATAAATTTATTTATTACTTACAGTCAAATTTGAAAAAAAATTAACAAAAAATAAGAAAATTCAATGAATATATCTCTGGTTGGACTCTAAATTATTTACGTATGTTTAAAAAAAATTTATTTATGAAAACAAACTGAAGAAATAAGATTTTTTCTACAAAAAATATACATATGTACATACATATGTATAATGTACATAATTGTTGCTAAGCTTTTAATTTTCATTTCCCAAATTTATTTATGACTTATAAAAAATAAAAAAAATTACCGTGAAACGCACACCTACATTTATATTTACATTCATATATATTAACTTGTCCACTGCTTATAATTTTGGCCATTTGGTTGATAACTGGTTCTATGGTGTAATGGTTAGCACTCTGGACTTTGAATCCAGCGATCCGAGTTCAAATCTCGGTAGAACCTTCGAGAAATCGTACACTTATTTTAAATAAAATTTAAATTTTTAAAACGCAATTTATGAGTGAAACTTTGATAGTATATATAAAAATATACATAAATGCTAAAATCATCTGAAATTTCTCTTGTGTATTTATTTATGTACGTGTATCTATTTATGTCACACAAATATTCGGTGTTAAAATGCTGTCAAATACTAAAGTAGGTACATTATCTTGTGTTCAGAAGTTAAATTCAAAATAATATTATATATGTATGCATATATTTATGTTGGTTTGTGTACATTCAAAAACTCAAAAAGTTCTGAACCGATTTAGCTGAAATTTTAACATGATATATGATCTGCATCAATGATTATTTTTTTTTTAAATCTATTTTTTTGCATCAGTTACATATCTGCTGAAGGTGGACCTGAGCTGACATATTGGAAAAATCGTATTTATGGTTCGATTTATTTATGGTTCGAATATTGATTTATGCTTCGATTTGGTTAATTAACCGAAGACTTCATATTGACATTTTCGTGAAAGACTTTAAGTAGTGAATTAGCAAACGCACTTACAAATATGTAGCTAGATCAGTATTACAAAATAAAAAAATTTTAAATTTTCATTTAGATGTTGCTTAATTAGGCCCTTTGCAACACCCATTAGAAAAACAATTGGAGGAAATACAGAAAGCCACAACAACATGTGGCTGGGTCAGCTAGTTTTTACTAATATTTGTATAAAGGGTTAAGGTAAGAAAATCGGCTTTTTGTTTTATATTTTAGCGTTGGTATGAAATTTTTAATCGATAATAGGAAAACTCTCACAGTTTTTCCAAAAGTCCTCGTTTACTGTCATTTAAAGTCTGCATCACCTATTCCTTTCAAAACTACAAAGATTTTTGTTAGAAATAGCTGTTTTTGCTGCTTCAAATGGCCAAGAAAACTATAAAAAAGTGTATCAAAAATCGTTGGAGGTATATAATTTCATTTAAATTATTTTGAAAATATTTTTTTTTTGTATAATTCCCGTCTGAGATATAGTGTACACTGCAAAGCATACATTTTTCACAGTCGTTCTGGAAAAAGATTTGTCACCGGCTTACAAACCGACATTTTTAAATAAAAAATTTACTCAATATTTTTGAAAGTATACTTAAGTATACACCAAAACTCACAAAAATGTACCCTGAAAGATAAAATTTATTTATGAAAAATTTATTTATGAAATTACTCTTCTTTCGTAACTGACTAAATATGTTTTTTAAACAATTTTACTTTCAGTTACCTTATCCTTAAACATACACTCATATGCACATATGTACATATATATATGAATATTCGAACATATAAATGGTGTTTCGTTATATTATATATATTTATATATATTTCGAATATGCTTTAATTGCTCTTTTAATTTATTGACAAGAAAACGTGGAAGCATACGATTTGGTTATTCAATTATTCCTTACATGCACTCGTACAAGTACATATCAAGCCCTAACCGTCAAAATGGCGTAACTGACAAAAAGTAAATATTTTAGTATATATACAGGTTTTGTGCTCACAAAAACAGTAAACACAGTACAAATATAGATTTCGTTTTCCCAGCAACTTCTTATACCGTTCGTACGGCTTAGAAATCATGGTGGTTGATGAGTATTTGGGAGGCTATAAATTTTCATAAAATCAGATCCTTACGCTTCTTGGCGGCTAAGACTCGATATAATTGTTCAAATGTACTTAGAAAAGTTTTAAATGCTCAAATAAAGCTTAAATTTTAAATTAGAAATACCTTACCTGAAATTAGAAATATTTGCTTATTCAAAATGTGCCATAATGAAGATATTTTTTTAATTTACAGTCATCTCTGTTTACTAAATATTTGCAGTTTGAATACTCTTATGTTCATCAGTGGTATTTGAAATACTCGAGCTTATTTTTTTACATTCATTCTATGTAATTTTCTTGTTTTCATTTTAAATTTCCCTTGCAAATTTTGATTTAATAATTCCCTGTTTAGGAAAAATTGTTTTCAATGTTTTTTCTAGTTAAGTTGAAAATTTTCTCCCTTTTCCAAAATGTGCTGCAGTGATTTAAAATTTCTGGTATGATCATCATATTCGCTAAAATAATTTAAACACCAAAAAATAACCACCTAAAATCGTTTTGATAAAAGTCATTACTAATACTTTTCGGTCATAGGACTAACGGTAAAATATATAAAAATTATATTTATGTATAATAAAACCTAAAATGAAAAGGAGGTAATTCTTGTTATTCTAAAAGTTTAGCCTCCATGGTAGAACTTAAACATTTTCTGCTGGTCCTTTTTAATCATTTTATCTTCTAAATAAACCAGAAAGTTAGACTTAGTTAGTTAGTTAGGAAAAAAAAATTATCTTTTAAAAATATGAGATTTTCTTCACTTTTATTTGGAATTTACTATAACTTTGTCTGCAATCTTCTCAAAAGTGTCTGCCTTATCTTCAACTTTAATAATAAATTCCTTTAAATTGGTGGTTGTCTGCAGCCACAGAAGCTGAAGGTGTTTTAAGCATTCAAATTGAATACATACTCGTACTAGATGAGTATTTACCTGAATAATGAAAATACTTACTTATATATATATATGTATGTACATACGCACAAAAGAAGCAAAAAGTGGAAAAATACTCATACCTGCTGCCAATTGCTCTGTAGATTTCTGTAAATATGTATATCTCAAAGCTTATAGTCATATTTTACCCGCGTTTCATTCACTATTTTATATGCGTGTGTATGTAGTTGGCCTACTAAGTGCCACTTCCGGTTGACCATCGATTATTTTGCTCTCACATGAACTTCAAGTTAGTTTACAATGTATTTTTCTGTAAATGTGTATATATGTATGTAAGTAACTCTTCCATTTACCCACTTACTTTGGGATTTACGATCTCTGTTTGAGTATTTCCACCACCTCTCTCGACAGCAAGTTACCGGAACGTCTGCCAATTTACTTTTGGCTGCTGACAGACAGTTAGTTTTTTCTTTTTTTTACTTTTCTGCTGAATTTCACATACGTACATGTATTCAATTGTATTAAAGCATATGGCAACATAACTTTCCAGAGTTGCCTGTTCACATCAGCATAAAATTATACAAAAATGTGTAAAAGTAAAGTTTTCTGAAAAAATATTTTTTTGAAATTTATAAAAATATCAGTGTGAAATGATTGCTTAAATCTTTTAAAATAATAATTTCTTTAAATTTATTATGCGATATACTATTTCTTTATATAAATATACCAGCAGGCCCGACCACACTTTCTTGTTTTTTTCAATCGGTTGGTGATCGCTTTCCCTGAAAGAAAAGTATTTCATTTAAGCTTATCATCTAAATATTTAACCAAATCTACCACAAAAAAAATTCTTTTTTTTCAAATAATTGGTTCACGTTCACTTTTATAATTTTCAAATAAAAAGAAGTGTAAATAGGATTTTCTCGAATAGCTCAGTCCCTAGTCCCCTTCCTGGTGTGAAAAGAGTTAGCTTCCTATTCTCAGACCTACTGAATATACATATAAAAAAATAAAATCAGTAGAGCCATATCGGAGCTCTTTTATTAAAATTCTGTGTTACGAGGATTTTATACGAAGATAATTCTTCCGTACGCTTGTTTGTCACCTATCTTATTATAAAGGGCGGATAGGTTTGTATGAAATTTCGTGCACATATTTCAAGAGTTTTTTGGATTGTCAAGTAAAACTAGAGAGTGAACCGAAAACCGACCTATTCGAAAAAATTTCGGTAAAACTCTGTTTTTTACCAGAAGGGACAGTAATTTATAAAAATTTATTTGATTTAGATATAGATATTGCGTAGATACTCGTATGTTCGTTGCGGCTGCTTTATAGGTTTAACCTTAGCGAATAAACGCTATCAGTGACATACAACCCGCTAAGTGGGTGAACAATATACGAACACCAAAATTGGCCCCTCTTCAATTATTTGGGGATTATCGGAACCCGAAATACGACAATTTTGCTTATTTACATATCCATGAGTGAGAGATGTGCCTCGTCGCTGAAGAAAATGTTGTTGGGAAAATCGGGGTCCACTGCTTTTTGTTCGAGCATGGAATCGTCGTAGCTACGGCGTTGTGAATGCTCAGCTGGCTTCAGTAGTTCTGTGAGCCGTAGTTGTGACGTAAGAAAGTCCCAGCTCTTAAGATCATCTAGAAATATACACATTCGGGTCTTCGGCTACACGCTTAAACTTACAGCAGCGATATTTGAGGCGGAACGAGAAAAACGGTGATGAATAGACCTTACAATATTTGTAACCGATCCAGTCTCTTCTATTTTCTTTAAAATTTTACCAATTGCTTGAGTAGTTGGAAGATTATGAACAGCATAATCTCCTCTTAAGGCACGTAACGTGACCACGTTTGAATCATCATTTTTGTAGTAGATTTCAATAATTTTAACGCGTTGTGCGGTTGTTAAGCGATTAATTTTCATAAATACCTGACTTTCAGCTATAAGTAAATGACTGACTTTCTGGTTATAAGTAAATGAGCTGTTTCGTTTCACAGTTAAGTTTGACAGATTTCGATACTACTAAGAGTTACATTATGTAATAATAATTTTGGTATTCTTTATTAGGTGGGAAATGGTAGAGATTCGCAATTCGCTTGAAATTTATTTAGTAAGTTGAAAGATTTTTCCTTAGATCAGCATAAATATTACATTTTTCCGGAAGGAGGATTACAGATGAACACGTCGATGAAACTTGGTGATGATTTCAGTATACTAGGGTTGCAGTTTGTTTTGAGTTTGACGGAGTTGCTATGCTTATATGTCTAATGGTTTTGTGCATAAACGTAGATCATAATAGTGGCGTTTGACTTATTCTGACTTATCCATCACTTTTTCCTGGAATAATTCGAGAAGCGTCATAGCAACTTATCCCTGGCTATATCTCATACAAACCTCAATTAGTAGATAAAAATTACTCAGTTGTTGTAATATTTTAACGTCAAACTCTGAAAATGTATATGTATGTATATGAAAATATGTAGACAGATCAATAATATAATGGAAAATTGATTACTCAATGAAACGTTTGATTGTTCTACCTCTATCAATTTAAAAAAATGGAGCGGAAAGCAAATATCGTAAAATCTTTTAAATTCAATGCAATAGTTGAAAATGAAAAATTATTCAAATATATAAATTACAACAACATGAAATGTGAATAATTCCATAAGACAATATATTTCAAATTTTTAAATTTCGAACGGTATTACGTGATGGTGGTTATACTCTGCTTCATACTTCGGATAAGTATCCGATAACTGGTTCTATGGTGTAATGGTTAGCACTCTGGACTTTGAATCCAGCGATCCGAGTTCAAATCTCGGTAGAACCTTGATCGAATTTTTACAAAAATCTATTTTTTGTAATTACAAATGTGTTTTCTATTTTAGGTTTCAAAATACTTTAAACAGTGCATAAGGCACTTACGTATACATATATGTACTTGCATGCATATAAATTTTGCTTACAAACATAAGGACGATGGTCTCCACCAAAAATTCGTATTATCATCTTTTTACATAAACTAGTTTTTATATAACTTAGACAATTGCTTATTTATTGCTTATGTCTCTAGATTTATCTCTACCACTTGTCTTCTCTTTTGCAAAATTTATGCGCACTATTAGAATAAAAAGCACATTTGTCATAACCACTAATTTATGGTTAGTTAATTTTTTATATGTTAACCTTTATCCTTTCGTGGGTGCGTGTTTTTGTGCGCAGAAAAAAAGTATATGTTTGCAACAATTGCAGTTTTAAGCACTAGAAAATTATTTGTGTAACAAAAAGTTCATTGTTCTTTCGCAAACATATGTATACGTGCATACGTATGTATATATGCATTTGATAGAGTACTTATGCTCTAAGGATAAAAAGCTAAGGGATCTTGAAAATTTATTACAACACAGTCACATAGTAAGATTGCTAAATTTCACCAACCCTTATATATGTAATTATTTCTAGATTGCTAAATTTCACCAACCCTTATATATGTAATAATTTCTTTTTTTTAATTTTTTACAAAACGGCAAATAATTAATTTAGTTGGATGTTTTTATGATCCACGCTTAAGAAGATAAAATATATTAGCAAACATACTAATTAAAATAGTTATCTTTATTACATTATTTTATTCATGTTGAATATAACTTGCACGCTCAATTTAATGCAATAGTTGCAAATTTCCATGTTTAAAATATAAATGAAAACATTATATCTTTATATCACTTGCAGCTTCGCATTAAATAACAATTGTAGGATATCTGCATATGGGCAACCCTATTTAGAAACTATCTATGTATTCGAATTTTTCAAATATACGAGGTATGTTCAAAGGAAAAAGTGAAGGTTTTGCTCACTGTTTTCTTTGATTACATCGTAATCATGCCTCAACGACTTGGCTCCCTATAACTTTTCCTATTCCCAAAACTAAAGAAACCAATGAAAGGAAAGCGTTTTGCCACAAATGATGAGGTCAAGTCAGAATCGAAGAGAGATGCAGATGGCCATGTCGATAAGCGAATTTCAGAAGTGCTTCGGGAATTGGAAAAAGCGTTGTCACAAGTGTATTATATCCGAGGGGTAATACTTTGAAGGGGACAAGATAGATATTGATGAATAAATAAGTACTTAAAAAAAAATTCAAAATTCATCTTCTTTTTTGAACACACCTCTATATATATATGTATATTCTGATGCAATGATTGTCGAATGTTTTATATATATATGCATAACTATATCAAATTAAAATTAAAAAAATATAAAGTTAAATAAATTAATTAAAAATTAAGAAATTTAAATGTGTGAATTAATCCGTTTCACCGATGTTTTAGATTCTTTTAAAATTTGCACATGCTTGCTATTGTGAATGATAAGTGCATTTTCACACCTGTTAATATAAATTGCCATGCAAGCGGAAACAAAAGCCATAGAAAAATATTTATCTTTAAATAAAAAATTTCTCATTATTACGGATAAAGCTTTTTAATCTGAATTCAAAAATTAATTATTAATTAAACTTATTACAAACTTAACTTTTTTGTCTGCCATAGCTTTAATGCAAAAACGATTTAAATTGGCTGACCCTATAGTTATAGTAGTTTGCGGTATCAATATTATTATTAAGCCCAATGGTTACCCTTCTCCCGCCCAACCGACACGAAACAAGAGTTTGTTAAGCGTCGAGATTCAAAACTGCTCAGCTACAGAAAACAAATTCATCAGCTGAAACATAAGATTATTTATACTACCATAGAAAATTAGTGAGGTACTTGTTGAGAGAAGTTAGTATAGCATTTTTTGTTACGAAAAGTGAGTCTGTCACATCGAATGGGCTGGAATAATAATTGAAATCCTGACATAAACGGCAAAACGGTTCATATAGTTCAAAATTTGTTTTACGCGATTTTAAGAATATTGGTCTGAATTGCCGTTATAATCGGATGGGGACATTAAAATTTACTTCACCTAAGAGAAATGAACTGCAAATCAGTCCATTTAGAAGCTAGACTAAAAAAAATATTCTTAACATTACTCTACGGCTTGAAAGTGTAGGTAAATTTATAAGTTTTAAGCGACTAGTATACGGAGGAAGATTTTGGCGGGAATCCCAGTGAAAATGACGCAAGGCGAACAACAAAAACTGTTTTTAAACGGACTCAGTTTTATCAGAATGGATTTTTAATTAGGGTTCCACACAACCAAACCGTACACTAATATTGGTCTTACTAATGAAGTAAAAAGTATTTTCGTAATATAGGGTGTTTTTTATAGAGTTATAGAACTTTAAGTTGGCATTACTTTTCAAGATGGCGACCGATTTAACAGCTGTCAAGTGATTTATTTTCAGTTTAGTTTGACAATTCATCATGAATAGACTCACGCCTGAACAACGCTTGCAAATAGTGCAATTTTATTTCGAAAATAATGGTTCTGTGCGCAAAACGTATCTGTTAAATCGGTCGCCATGTTGAAAAGTAATGCCAACTTAAAGTTCTATACCTCTATAAAAAACACTCTTTATAAGGGTCTCTGAGTTCTTTAAACCACCGCTTTACAAAGGCAAGAACACCTTTATCTTTCAAATCAGTTGTATTAATATGAAGATTGAAATTCAACAACAAAATTACATACTATAGTTGTTTATTGTGTAAGATGGTGATTGAATATATTTTCGTGTAAATAACATTGTTTTACATTTGTTGTTGGTTAACAGGCATATTGTTATTACACCAAGTTACTAAATTGTTCAAATTGGTTTGTAAGAAACATCTTTCATTAATTGAGGTATAAGATTGAAAAAGCTTTACATCAATATTTTATAACTGAAGACAAATCGTTAATAAATAAGAAGAACATAATCGGTCCCAGGTGTCTACCTTGTGGAACACTAGATGCTACATCAATTATGTCAGAAAAGGTAGTAAATAATACTCTATGACCTGTTACATATCCATCGGAGAAGGCTTGGTTGAAATCAAAGAAGATCTAGTTTTTTAATATGTATTATATGATTTACTCTGTCGAATGCTTTACTGAAGTCAGTATATATAAGTATTCTTCTTTTCCCTAAATCCATTTGAAACGTGTTTCAGGGATGCATTAAATAGGTTTGCCAAAGGCCGGTACAAATTGTCTGCACAATATTTAAGAAGGCAATTGGAATCATGTCAGGACCGTAACTGAAAGAACTCTTTAAAGGCTTTAACTGACATACATCATCTTCGGGAGAAACAATTGAGAAATTAATTGAGGTTTGAGGATAAAAATTCTCTTCACAGACAAAATTGGTTAAAGGTGAATTGACAGAGAAATTAGACTTGAATAATTGTGCAAACATATTCGAGATATAATGAAAGTCACTTGATTCCTATGTCATGGCGGATGGAAACAAAGAGACACTGCGTTTGGAGTTAACGAAATCATAACACATCTTAGGATTACGTACAATGTTCCTTTTAAATTTAGTTAAGTAGTCGTTGTAACATTTTTTATTAAGTTTAAAGCACTTACGACGTAACTTTTTGTATTTAATATAGTCTATAGGCAAGCTAGTTTTTTTATAAAGTTTAATAGCGCGAGATTTTCGGTTTTTAACATATTTAAATTCTTTGTGAACCATCAATTGGTACATTTAGTTAAAACACAAGCATGTTTTGGTACAAAATTTTAAAACAATTTTAGAAATGTATTATTAAAATGAAGAAAACTTTCCTTGACAATTATGTAAGCAAAATTTTCTAATTACGAGAATGTCAACCCATCTGATATATTCATTTTAAGTATTTCTACAGTATAATTCTAGTTTTTCATTGCTCTTATTTAATTCACTATGTTATTTATATATTAATATTTCAATTCTCAATAAAATTATTACAATTAATCAACAAATATTTATATAATTATTTTTAATTTTTGGCGGATTTAAGATATCAAATTTCTAAAATTAATAGATCTACTCATTTTGATTATTTTTCGGATTAACAATTTAAAACTATTTAAAAAAATGTTTGCACCAGTAGTGAGTAATTCTTTATAAATTATAAATCACAGAAATATTAATTCATTTCATCACAACTATTATTCCACATACCACAGACATAAAATATTTATATAAATACCTATCAGAAATAATTTTTCTCTAAATTGATGGCAAACCGAAATTCATTTCATTTTTAATTACATTGCAACTTTTTGCTGTGTGTTTTACATAAATTCAAACACTTTAATAATAAACATATAATCACTAATCAGTGTAAATATGCAGAGAATTATATTAATATGCATTACATGTGTGTATCTTGCGCAACTGTCCGAGACTGAATGTTTACGTATACATACAAAGTGATAACTAGCAAAAGCCTTCAAAGCAGACACATTTATTTGCTGTACTATATTAACCATTCACACAGCCGGAAGAATTATTTTCCATATAACCCGTAATATTTATGCATTGCACACTAATACCCCACCTTCCCAGAGCTGTTGTAGCATCCAACCTTCCGCACTGGTTCACAAATCATTCACACCTGTGCTATTGTAGCAAACATCGAAACAATTTGGTGATGACGTGGTCATTAGGGTGGTTCCAGAAATGGCCGGTACTGACTCGCAGCCAGAATATGGTCCACCGTATTTAATAAATCCTCTGCACACTTATTCAAATTTGGGGCAACACTTATACTTACACAAATTTGGGACAACAAACTCTGATTATGGAGACAACCTATAATAATAATTTATTATTTTCCATATATATAGAATTTTTATTCGCAATTATATATCTAAAGAAGTATTTCATATTCAAAAGAGTAAATTTAAATTTCCGCTAAATCAAAATATCAATATTCTTCAGTACTACGACATTGAAATCGATTAGTACTAAGCGACGAAAAAGAAGATTCTTAATTCGTCACGTCAATTTTTTTTATGTACGATCACATATTTTTTTATACAGAGTGCACTGTCCCTCTTTATTGGGAACAAGTTTTAAACAAAAGGGTAGGAAAGAAGTGATGTAGGATAAGTTAAGCTTTTAAGCTAATTAATTAATGGCAGAAAAAGTGATGCGCTGCTGCGGCGTGGTCTTTCGACTGTTCGCGAAGTTAACCCATTCGCAGCCAAGAATATCCCGCACTGCCAGGACGAGTATACTCGTCCAACTTTAAATATATTATAACATGCAGGCTTTTGAAATAGCAAATTTTTTTTTGCCACAAACATAATATAAATGTGTAAAATCTTGAAAAATACTACAAATAAAATTTTTACAAAAATCTTTATTTCTTATAGAGAATGATCTTTCACGCAAAAATCAACTTCATCGTGTATTTATAACAAAATTTTATAGCAACTAAATCACTTATGATACCTTATCTTCATGATAGGATTTGTAAAAAAGTCCAATACATAATAATCGACAATAGTGAATTTCTAAGTGCTACCAATTTTCGCAATGTGTCTCGTTTTATTCCATTTTCTTTGTTTAATCAATCTGCATGATTTATTATTTGTTTTTCTACTAAAACGTACGCAAATACGAAAAAGGATATCGAGTCCTTCTGCCTTCCTATTGCCAACGACGAGTATACTCGTCTTTAGTTTTCTGCTTGTAAATGATCATGTATGATAATATATTTGCACTTACAAAGAAATAACCGGGTTTTGGTAAACAATAACACTCAAAATATAAATGGCGATGGGAATGAATTCATATAATTTAGGCTTGGCAGGGAATGGGTTAATGTCGGTGATAACGGGCTCAAAAGTGTGGACACACGTCAGGTTTTTTTCACTTGGCGCCAAATAAAAATTACTCAGATAGGCAGGGTTATTAATTTTGCGATTTTAAATATAAACGTAAATAATCCTCATATCTGTATGATCGAACTCAAAGAGTACCGTTTAAAAATTCCATTTCAGATTCCGTTAATGTTTCTTCGGTAGTACCCCAAGATAGCCATCTAGGCCCGAATCTGTTTTCACTATTTATAAACGATATATATTCTCAGATAAAATTTTAAACACCTTTAATGTATGTACAAACAGACATAAACAGCATGGTTGAATGGTGAAAAATAAATCGGATATCCTAAATCTTAAGAAATGTAAAGTTATGTGTTTCTCCCCGAAGAGCCATACAGATAACTACTTACACAATAGATAACTATAATACGGAACAGGTTCGCCGTTTTTCTTAGCCTGGGGATCACTAAAGACCCTAAATTACTTTACACAACACACTGGTGTGATTATCAACAAACCAAAGGCATCTTGGCTTTTGTAAAACGGTGGTCAAAAGTTTAATGATCCTTATGTTACTAAAGCTTTGTATATAACATTAGTAAGACCTGATAGGATAGAGTCTATTCAAAAACAATTCTTCCTATTTGCCTTAAGAAATTTGTATTGGGACTCTCAGTACAATCTTTCTCCTTATACTAATCGTCTGAAACTCCCTATTCTCGCCAGTCGTCGGGAAAAACTTGGTGTAATTTTCATGGCTAAAATAATAGCAGGCTAAATTTGCACCCCTCTTATTCTCTCTGAAATCAAATTTAATGTTCCGTTCAGAATGTCTAGACATTTTAGATCCTTGTTTCTGAAAACTTGTACTACGAATTTTGAATTTCACGAGCCTTTGCATTGTTTGTGTCTAGATTTCAACTCTCATTCGAGCATATTTGACATATCTGACTCGCTTTTTTCATAATAATCATATGTGAAGCACTAAATTATTCAAATGATCGCCTCGTGATTTTTTTTTAATTCTATTTGTTTGAGATAATTTTCGACCATTTTTTGGTACATATTAGGCTGTATGTTAGCCATAACTCGACGAATGTTGGTTTTCAAGTGCTCAAGAGGTAAAGGCTTGCGGTGGCCAATTGACATCGCCAAGGCGAGAGATTGCGCGACCGGGAAATTTCTCTCCCAATAAAGACATATTGGAGCCACATATATTGTCCAAATCGGGTTCTTCAATTTCAGGCCAAAAAAAGTCATACGACCATAACGCTCCGAATAGATGGTGTCAGTTTCGGTGTTTTTCAAAGAAGTAAGGTCTAATCATACCTACGAAAAATTTGCTTATTTACGTATCGACCGAGCAAGCAATTTTATTGGAAAATCGCGGTACACTGCTTTTTCTTTAAGTACCCAATCGGCGTAACTACGGAGTTGTGATTGGTCAGCTTTATTCAGTTGCTATGTGAGCTGGACTTTATATGGATGTAGGTGGAAGTCCAAAATACACCATAATGTGCCGTAAGAAAATGCCAGCTCTTAAGAACGTCGAGAAATATACACATTCCAGTTTTCGGCTACATTCTCACTTATTGCAGTGATATTTGAAGAGAAATGAGCAAAACGATGATACACAGGCTCTACAATATCTGTAACCGATCCAGTCACTTAAATTTTTTTTTAAATTTTACCATTTAAACAACTTTAACGCATTGTTTGGTTTTACAGTTAAATTTGACAGATGTTCAAATACAGCCCAGTACTTTTGGAACAACTAAATTGACAACCCTTTTTCTTAAGTAAGCTTAAGAACTTAGGGTTAAATATTTTATAATTTTTTGCTTTTTAGTACTTTCGGAGCTTCAATCTTTTTTAAAAAATAGGCAAATATAGCATTCTAAACATTTAAATTGCAAATAATATCGGCACTGAAAATCATTGAAATCGAATTTTGCATTTTGCAATAAATCTGATATATTCATGAATGGTATAAACACTTCGACATGGCCGAAAACAGCTGTTCCTTCTTTTTTTTTCCTTTTTTTTTTCTCTTTATATACTTGAATACAAGTTCATTAATTAAATCATTTATTAATGCCAGAATATTTGCATTGAAAATCCTCGAAATCATACAACTATAACCTCGCAAGCGACTGACTATCGAAAAAGCGGGGGTTTCCATAACTACACTATTCGTAGGGGTTTCCAATAAGAGTGATACGATCTCTTAAAAAAAAAAAAACACACACCAATTGTTAAAGAAATTCAAATGTTTTTTATTTAATATGAAGTGCAATCGATACAATTAAGTTCTGAATATAACATCATTCAAATGGTCTCCACGACCTTTCTTTGGCAGGAACGATTTCCATGAACCCAATTTTTGAGCACCTTTCACGTACAATATTGACTTTTAAAGCTTGAAAAGAGCCTGGTTTATTGGTAAAGACCAATGATTTCAAATAATACAACATATCATTTAATCATTTTTATTATTGAAAAATATGTATCGTTATTTGTGTTTCACTCCTGTAGAGCACTCGTGAAGCATTGATTCTGGATTGATGTTTTATATGTAAAAAATGTGTATTTTAACGACCAAAGTGAAAAACATCAGCACTGAGCAATATTTATAAAAAAAATTATTTGATAAATATTTTGGGTATGGTTAAGTTTTTACTCAAGTCTAAGACCTTTTGAAAGATGTGTCCACATAAGTAGATTTGTGAAACTCACTCTTCCGTGTTTTGAGCCAAATGCAGTTTTCACTTTACTTATTGTGTTTACGCATTGCCTTTCAATCGTTCATTCAACAGATTAATTTTTTGCGGCTAAGGAAACATATGAAATCCAACGATATATGCATATGGATGTGAGTGTTCAAATGAATGCAACAGCATTGTATTGTTGTTATGGAAATGTATTTACATATATTGTGTAAAATAAGAACAAACCTTTTGAAAGTTTTCGTATATGCTATAGCAAAAACAGCACGAATGCTTGTCCCTTACATTTAATTTGAAAAAGGCCATGCATTTTGATGAATTACAGCTGCAAAAACAAAATTATTTTGATAAATTAGGGTATGTGCGTATGCACTATATATGATTTTTATTGAACGATTGAAAATAAAAAATAAACAATACTTTCCAAATAAAATAATTTTTATTAATGGAATTTTACAGAAAAATGTTCTTAGTATTGAGAATATCTTCAATTTGCGGCCTGTTTGCTTCTCTGCCATAGAAATAAAATTTTTAAACGCATTAAAGGCTTCTGGTTTTCTGCCGTTAACTGTTATCGATTAATAGATTGCTGCAAAATTTTGAGCAAGCTGCGCTACGGCCTCATAAATTTTATCGAAAACGAAACGAACGAAGAAAGTGAATTTCTTGTGTTGATTAAGCATTGTTTTTTGCGTAAAATCCGATCACCGAAACCAAGGAAAAACTTGTTAAACAATATGGGGACTCTGCACATCATTTTCAATGGTTGAGAAGTAGTTTACTGAGTTTCGTTGTGGTCGTAGCAGTAGAAGTGACGCCGAAAGTTCTGGTCGGCTAAAGGAGGTAGTCTCTCCTGAAATCGTTTGTAAAATCCATGTAATGATATTGCAGGATGGGAGAATACAAGTGCGTGAGGTGGATAAGGTTGTAGGTATCTGAACTAAGCGGATACATCACATTTTACATGAATGTATGGTCATAAAAAAATATCCGTGTGAAAGGTGCCGCGATTGCTCACACACGACCACAAGCGCAACCGTGTAACCACTTCAAAGGAGTGTTTCGGGATATTCAATCGCAATCCAAACAAATTTTGTGCACTACACTACAGACCAAAGAACAATCAAGTCAGTGGATTTCTCCGGGCCGACAAGGTCATAACCACAGTTTTATGGGATGCACGAGGTTTTATTCACATCGATTACCTTGAAACTAGTAAAATGATCACCAGCGAATTTTATTCAGAGTTTTTAGATAATGATTTGAAGAAGAAACGACAGCATTTGGCGAAAAAAGTGCTATTATATCACGACAATGTACGAGTGTACACGTGTGTAGTTACCATGGCAAAAATTCATTAATTGGGCTAAGAACTGCTACCCCACCCAACATATTCTCCAAATTCAGCACACTGCGACAATTTTTTTGCTTCCAATTCCGATGAAATGGCTGAGCGGTAAGAGATTCGGGTCGAATGAAGAGGTAAGCACAGAAACAATTGCCTATTTTTAGGGCGTTAAAAAACCTATCATTTGGATAGAATACACAAATTGGAAAAAACTGGAATAAATGAAGGCAGCTAAGAGGAGACTATGTTAAGATATAAAATGCTTATTTACCGAAAAAATGTATTTTTTTAAAGTCTATGATTTATTAACTTCTTTTAGCTCATCTACTAAATAAATTAATTTAATTGTATTGATTGCTTTTCATTTATTTCAAAGTTAAACCGTAGCAGTTTCTTCAACAAAGTTACAATCCTTCAAACACTCAGCTTAACGCTAACCACGCCCTTTTCGCAGTTGTAAAGCTAAGATAGCGAGTGCGTTTGATCGATATTATTCCACGGTAACTTAGCAATCGATTTCTCAGGAGGATTGTACACGATCTCGTGACACAAGTCTATGGTAATGAGAAGACTTTTCACTTGTATTGACCAAGTTGCGTAATTTATCCGAGTTCAGCTATTCAATATTCGCTACTGAGCGCGCCATTGTCGTTTTGTAATGTTTTCAACGCCGGATAAACACTAAGACTGAAACCATGAATACTTATTGTTCTGATTCAATTGTGCATAAACTTAATAATGCATACGAAGTAGCATGCATATATAGTAACTACTGTATGCAGTAGGGTTGTGGATTTGTATTTTATTTCAGTGTATAATATAACAAAATAAAATATGAAAATTTATTGATTTTTTTTTGATGCTTCAGGAATCTTCAAAATTTAGTATTCCTTATAGCATGGTTTTCCTAAAAAAAATATAACAATTTATAAAGAATGAGAAGCAAAGGCAGCCGCTTTATTTTACAATAATTAATTAAAGCAGGTATTCTGAGAAATTTTGTCCGCATGTATTATTTTTGGTTAGAAAAATGTACTTTATGAATGTACTCAATTCTTGTCAAAAACGCCTTCCACTTGGCTTTCACTCTCTATATTTTGTTCTCTTCGTACATTCAAAATATTTTCGTTTTCACATTCTTTACCTCACATTCGCCCGCAGAGTCAAATGAATCATTACATTTTATGCTAACTTCACCTAACTTCTTATATTTCTCCTCGCTAATTTCAACAATATTCATCAATGTTTTCTTATCGTTTCTAAGGATTTAAAATATCTTAAATGTTTCTACATTTTAGGGGCAGTAAAATGATGAAATAAAAATTCCTGACTAACAAAATAGCACTATAACATGAAATTAGTGTAATACGCAATTGGAGAGGAATTAAATTAGCTATTCAGTCGTCAGGCAACAGGTGTAATACAATGCAGCAAAATATATAACGCAATAGCAAAAATACTACCTACCCATTGTGGTAGGTTTAGTATTAATTTCCGAATCATAATTTCAGGGGCGAATCAAATTAATATAAATTAACATTTTCAACGGTAGTATTAAGAAGTAGAAATTCTGTTGGAAGTTTTTTTAATCAAACTGTTCTGAAATATATTTCCTTCACTTCATACACCATACTCGCATATTTCTTGGAAATAATCAAGTTATTTCAATGAATGAGCATTTATTTGAATGAATATTGTTTCATAAGTTCCAACATTCCTCCTTAACAAAATATCCACTGTTGTATAAACTTAAATTAACAATACAATTCATTGAAAGACTTATTAATATATATATGTATACATACAATTAAGAAAGACCTAACATTTCAACAAATTTCAGATGTTTAGTTTTTGACAGATTCTTGGTCAAAATATCTGCTACCATTTCATTCGTTGAAGTATAATTTAAGTCGATTTCTTTCTTCATATATATTTCACGAATATAATGATATCTTATGTCGATATGTTTACTGCGCGCATGAAAAACTGGATTCTTTACTAAATTCTGAGCACTAATATTATCTCCATTCAATATCATTGGTTGATTGTTGTATAGTAGACTTATTTCTACTAAAAGTTTTCTTATGTATACCGCTTCTTTTACAGCTGCTATCAATGCCATATATTCAGCTTCAGTGCTGCTGAGTGCGACAGTATTCTGCTTTTTACACTGCCAAGAAAATACACTACCAGCTAAGGTAAAAACATATCCGGTTAACGATTTTCGGTCCATCGTATCACCACCTCAATCTGCGTCGACATAACATTCAATCGTCTTTGAAAGATATCGCAGAATATGTTTCGCTGCATTTTCATGTTCAATATGAGGATCTGTATTTCTCTGTGAAAGTTTACAAACAGAATGCATTATATCTGGGCCTGTTGCAAGTGCTAAGTACATTAAAGATCCTATCAACGATTGATATTTTGTCTTATCGACTCGCTTGCATTGCTCATTACTGCACTTCACTTGAAAACCTGCATCTAAAGGAGTTGCTACGGACTTAAAATTTTCCATGCCGTATTCCTTTAAAAGATTTTTTATAAACTGCTCATTACAAATACTAATTCCTCCTCGATCGCCATTTCGGTTAATCTCGATACCCCAGAAATGACTGAGTTGACCTTTATCAACTAATTTGAAATTCTTGACGATCGCTGTTTTCGTATTCATCAATTCATCTTGACTGGTACTAGCCACCATCAAATCATCTACGTAAACCGCTATTATGCTTAAGGCTTTCTTTGTCCTTTTTACGTAAAGACATGGTTCGCTTACACATGAAGAAAATCCGATTGATTTCAGAACGGTATCTAACTTTGCGTTCCACTCACCACCTGACTGTTTCAGATCGTATAGAGACTTATTAACTTTCAGTACACGATTCGGATATCTTTTGTCTATGAACTGCTCGGGCTGTTTCATGTAAACTTCATCCCGTAAATCTCCATTTAAGTAGGCTGTTGATATGTTCATCTGATGCAAATACATTTCGTATTCTACTGCAAGTGCTACACCATACGAATGGTTTCATATCGAACAGTTGGCGAAAAAGTTTCCTTATAATTTACACCGTATTGTTGACTGCATCCTTTGGCTACTAATCTAGCCTTGATTCGTTCCACTTTACCGTTTTTATCACACTTCAGTGCAAAAACCCATTTGCACCCTTCTGTCTTCTGATTTTGTGGTAAGTCAACTAAATTCCAAGTGTTGTTTTCAATTAGAGTCATATTCCCTGATCATTGCTTCATTCCATTCTTTTCAATGCTTCGAACTCATTGCCTCTCTTACCGTTTCAGGTACTTTTATTTCCTCATTGCAACTTATTGCACTAATGATATTAGGCTGCCTTCGCGGTCGACCTTTTTTGCCGTCGCGAAATATTCTTGGTCTCCCTGGACCTATATTTACATTTCCATTATCTAACTCTTCATTCAAATCATTTCTGTTATCGCCGTTATTGATGGACCTTTGTTCTTCTTGTGGTAATGGAACACATTCCTCCCCTCCATCAATATTCTCTTCTATTATGTTTCGTATAAAATCACTTTGGTTCCATGAAGCATATTCCTTTACATCCTCATCTACTGATGTTCGAAAAGAATTCTTTGAATTTTCAATAAATTTTACATCTCTGGTCACAATTACCTTACGACTAATTGGATCGAATAGACGATAGGCTTTTGAAATCTCTGAGTATCTTATTAAAATGTATTCTTTCCCATTTGGACGAAACTTATGCCTTTCACTTTTATTTAAAGCTATTGCAATTGATCCAAATATCCTCAAATGACGAACATTGGGTTTTCTACCCGTCCATATTTCAAATGGAGTTTTGTCTACACTGCTTTTGTTTGGTGATCTATTTCTTAAATAAGCCGCAGTTAAAATTGCTTCTGACCAAAAAGATTCATCTAAACCAGCATAGACTAACACGCTCCTAGCCATTTCTACAAGAGTACGATTAGCTCTTTCAGCTATAACAAACTATTACATTCATTATTAACACACTCGGTACCATTGTCGCTTCTTAAAATTTTAATTTTCTTATTAGTTTTGCGCTCTACTAACGACTTAAACTCCTTAAATGTTTCTAAAACTTGTGATTTCGATTGGATAGCATAAACATACATAAACCTTGATTTGTCGTCAATAAAGGTTACAAAATATCTCGAGCCTCCTAAGGAATCCTTACTCATCGGGCCGCATACATCTGAATGTACGATATCTAATAAATTCTCTGATTTACTTTCACTACATTTCGGAAAAGTTTGAGTACAAATCTTACTTTCCATGCAAATCTTGCATTGCATATCTTTTGAAAAACTTTTCAAATTTAAACCCTTTACTATTTCATTCTTTGAAATCTGGTTTAAGCTAGCGAAATTTAAGTGTCCATAACGATTATGCCACTTCATTTCATTCTCATTTTTCACAATTACATTAAAGCATTTGCTTTTCTTATCTATCAACATAAATAGACCATTTGTATGTTTACCTCGGATCACTTCTTGACCAAATTTGTCTTTCACAATTGCGTATTTGTTGTTAAAAACTACTGTGTGTTCATGTTTCACAGCTCTACTTACGGATATAAAATTGCTTTTCATGTCAGGCACAAATAAAACATTTTTCAACGTCACCTTAGATTTTCAAATTTTAACGCCACGTTGCCTCGTCCTTTAGCTTGTACGAAATTTTCGCCTGCTAAAATTATTCGCTCATGATGATTCTCGAATGTTGAAAACATTTTCCGGTCGCAGCATATATGCGATGTCGCACCGCTATCGATGCACCAATCATCATTACTAAGTATTTCTTCTTGTGCTGATGCAACTATTGAAAATTCCTTGTTTTCATTTTGTCTTCCGTTGACGAATTCTTCCGCTTGTTTTTACAATTGACTGCAATATGTCCTTTCTTTCCGCAATTAAAACATTTCACATTTGAATTTCTTTCACGCTTCCTTGGTTCTTGCATCTTTTCACCCTTGTCTCGTACTGAATAAGCCTTTTCATTAACATTTCCTTCCGCATTTCGTTCCTGTCCATTTTTCCGGTTCCCTTCTTCCATTAGCTTCACCTTTAGTGTGCTCAGCGTTGGCAAGATATCTCGCGTCTCAATCATGATAATAAAGGACTCATACGATTTCGGCAGATTTGAAAGTAACATGATGACTAAAATCTCCTCAGGCAAATTTACATTTATTTGGGCTAGTTTTTCAACAATTTCCATAAAAGAATTTATGTAGGATGTCATGTTCCTATCATCTGTTGGCTTGTTATTCAGCAAATCCTTAAATAGTGCAACTTTCCTTGCTGGTCCACAAGGCTGATGAATTTCCTTTAGAATATTCCAGGCCGCTGCCGCTGAATTTGCATTCTTGATATGGTTAATTTGCGATGGGTTTACGCTTAACGTTATTGAAGCTGACGCCTTCTCATGTTGAGACTCCCATTTTGCAATTGCCTCCGAAGATGTGCATTGGGACTTGACGCTTCTTCCGTTTGCAATTTGTCACAGCTCCAAATGTACCAGAACACTCTTCATTTGTACATTCCATGATTCGTAATTGGAATCATTCAGCTTCTCTATTTGGCAAATAGAAGCCATTTCAAAAATTTTCTTTTATACGCAGCATAAAGAAAAATTTTCAATCTCCTAAAAAATGTTCTTTAAATTGACGTTCAGTTCAAAGCTGAGGTGCCCATAACCTCTTGGAAATAATCAAGTTATTTCAATGAAGATTCACAAACGAATGAGCATTTATTTGAATTAATATTGTTTCATAAGTAGAAAAGGCCTATTTTGTTGATTTCCAACAATATTTAATTACATTAATCATTTTGTTTGTTAGGGATTTTTGGAGATTTTTGTGTTTCGGTAAAAAATGATCGTATAAAGATTGTAAAATTAGAAATTTGAAGCATTAAGATTCTAATTTGCAGATTTTTTTGTTAAAAAAAATTTAAGATATAATATCAAGCAAATTTTCAAAAAAATTTTGTGTTTTTCTCTCCATCCTCGGGATTAGAAAATTTTTATACATATATATATTTTTTTTAAATATTGTACAGGCTTGATAGCCTACATATTTACATTTAATTCCTTGAATTTTTTTTGATGATTTGTTCCAAGGATATCCTCTTTTGGATGTAAAACGATCCTTTCGGCTTTAACCGCCAGCTTCAAAGTCTCCCTATGTTTTTGCGAATTTTTATATATCCCAATATACCTCCAACAGCCTTGCAAATCGACAAATCGGTGTATCGAATGGTTATCCTATACCGTTTGATAAAGTTTCAGAATAAAGGAGCGACTCTGAGTACCCAGTAATAGCCATAAAATTAGAAAATACGATACCTTATAAACTTTGGGCATATTTTGCCGGGCTTTTTGAGGCTTTAGTCCTCATTTGAAGAGCATTCAAAATGAAATAAAGTGGAACTAGATAAATATCTTACTTACAGTTATCGTGTGACAATATCCATTTGTGGTCTTTTAAACAAGCAGATATAGTTTTAGTTTAATGATTACTTGTCACTTCTGTGTAAGTTAGATAAGCCGCCTGACGTTTAGTATAAAGCGGAGTGTCTAATGTTCGGTTCCATCCGAACTTAGTTTTCCTTACTTGCTGCTTCAGAGCTCTTTATTTTACGCCATGTTTTCACTTTTCCTGATTTTTTTCTTACTTAAAGGTAATAATTTGGGCTTATTTATATACAGCTCTTTCGTTTTTTTCCAATTCTCAACAAAGTTTCTTAGTTTTATTATTTCATATGCACTCACTGACATACTACTTGCTCGCATTGCAACTGACAATGCAGTGAAATATGCATTTTCGAAAACCTACTCTATTTTTCCACATCTATTGCCGCATGTGAGTTTTTTTGTTTTGTTTAATTTACTACTGTTGCATGTACAACAGCAATTTTATATTTCTGCTGCCACAACATGGCACTATTGCTGTCAGTGGCATACCACACTGTAACGTACTGTTGCATATATACCGCATATAAGCGCATATTTGCTTTGCATATCTCATATGATATTTCACAACACTCATGTCCTTTATTCACTCCTACGTATGTATGTTTGTATATATGTGAATATATGTGGGTCCAAGTAGCGCGCTAATGCCATTGTTCACTGACATTAATGGTGTCAGCGACTTTTGCTTTAGTGTTAGTGGTTGTAAATAGCAGCTTCATTGCATCAACCGCAAACTGATTTCACTCCTTTCATTCGTTTTACAGACACAGTCATACGCATTCACCCCTTTTTGCATTATGCAACAATAGTTGTTGTTGAGTTTTATCTTGACTAACAACCCATAATCATCTCATTTTAATTAACACAAATTTATGTTGGCTCTTTTACTGATTTATATCAAAGCCATGCATAGTTCAAAGCATACTTATACAGACTTATAGACAAGCATGTATAATAAATATATATGTATACACTGCGGCGACCGTAGTAACCGAGTGGTTAGCACTGCGTACTACCATACGAAATGGTATATTAACTGTGGTCCGAAGTATGTATGTGCCAGATGGAGAAGTGATGGCACTAAAATTTAAAGCGATATGATCAGAATGACGAGCTGAGTTGATTTAACCATGGCCGTGTACCTTACTTTCTCTCTGACTGTAGGTACGGGGGCCTATTTGAATACAATTTAGGATCTTAGGATTAGGTTA
The DNA here is from genome assembly GCA_030068015.2 of Neoceratitis asiatica. Lineage (NCBI taxonomy): Eukaryota > Metazoa > Arthropoda > Insecta > Diptera > Tephritidae > Neoceratitis > Neoceratitis asiatica. The sequence continues at coordinate 77,256,849 of CM061524.1, forward strand.
GGATTAGGGTTTTAAGATATTTGAATGAATCTAAGTATGCGTTACCATTATACGCACATTTGTACTGAATATCATCAAAATCGACCTACTGAAACATATTTAGTAAAAAATCCGTTAATAAAGTATGTAAGAGCGTGGAATTTGGTTTTCTATACTATACTATATATATTTGAAATTCAAATTAATATTGACAGTGAAAATCATTGAAATCGAATTTTACAATTTACAAACTTTATATATTCATGCAAGGCATAAATACTTCAGCATGGCTGAAGACAGCACTTCCTTCTTGTTATTTTTGTTTAAATTAGACATAATATGTATGTATAAATCTTTGGGATTTTGTGTGTTAGAAACTTTGCTGCTTTGCCAGTTCAGGTTATTCATTAAGTTCACTAGAAGATATACACTTTTGACTTTGTGGCTTACGAGCATCTAATTCGTTCACTGAATCGCTGCAGAGAAATTGTATTTCGTCTTTCTGGTAGTGTTTATTGCAATGAAATTAAATCGCAAAGAGGGGATTGAGTTTAAATAGAAAAGAGTTAAATATGTTTTTGAAAACATAATGTAGAACAAAATACAAAAATTAGACACATTTTTTATGAAAAATTTTAAAAGAAAGTTTTTGAATACACTTAAGATGGTCCCGGGTACATAAGTTTGCTACCATTTTGGAATTTTTTCTTTATATATTTAAAACCAAAAAATTCTTGGCTTTTGTTCTAATCTATGGTCCTAGTAGCCGTTCTATTGCAAGGAGAAAAACAAGATAATGAAATTTTGAAGTTTTGAAAGAATTAAGAACTTCGGGGAAAATATTCCCATATTTTAAATTTTAAAAATAGTTGAATTAAATAAATTAAGCAAGTATGCCCCAGATTTTTGAAAAATTAATCTAAATTCAGTAGGTTTCGAAAAATTTTCGCAACTGTCTTCATTTATTTTATTTCAAATATTTATTGTTGAAATATTCATTATTATATGAGAAAATGTATGGTAATTAAAAAGTAAATGTTAAAATGAGGCTATCTGAGCATTTAAAGTTTTGAATGGAAACAAACAAAATAAGTTGTGCACACTCTGAAGATATTCAAAAGTTAAGATACTACAGAAAGATGGTAATGAAAATCGAATAGAAAGCTTAATTAAGGGTTGAAATTATTTGTAACATTTAAAATTAACATTTAATATTTGTAATCATCTACTAAGTAAAAAAAATACATTTTAGGACAAAAAATTCAAACTAAAAGGTTCAGGGATTTTTAAAGTAGGGTTAAAAATAATATTCTATTTTCAACAAGCTCAAGTCAAACAGTTATTTATATTAAATAAATAATATTTTCTATTTATAAATATTTAATCTACCATCTCTTCTAAATGCTTCTTGGTTTTTGATCAAATTTCATATTAAAATCACATGCAAGATACATTTCTTTTATATATACATACCTATGCTTATAACTCACACAATTTATCCTTATCCTATTAAGTTTATCAAGTACTTTTCAAGCATCGCTTGTCACTTTCAATAATTCTATACAATTTCTGTTTGTGCTCATTTGTGCAATGTGTTTAAGCTTATGCCACCAAAGGTCATCAATCATGCAACATGAAAGTGTTGTTAAGTGTTGCACTTACTTGCAGCTTTTTTTTTCCGTTCTATTCCATTTAGATTAAGCTACAAAATTGTTGAAGTAGAGTAAAAATTGAATATTGACGCTAAATTATTAAAAAATATATTTTTTGGTATTTTGTAGTATTTTTTTTTGTATTTGGTATGGGTTTTCAAATGCTGGAATGACATCTTTGTTGAGACCGACAAAAACTATTTTAAATCTTTTGTTATGCAAAAAAAAGGCAAAAATACAAATATAGAAGTTTCTATAATGTAAATACTTTCTTAATGAGTAATTTAATTTATAAAACATCGATATAATAGATTTGTGCATAGAACTCACATCAGTTACTACACAAATATTTCATGTCGCATAACAAATTAGTTGAGTGATTACACCATTACGCTGTGCTATAAATTTTGCTATTTGGTAAACATTTATCTATACAATCATATGAGATTACTCAGTACAAATGTACTTCGAGATAACAGCTGAGGGTAGCCATATATAAGTACATGTAAGGGACATAGATACTATGCCCTAAAGCTACTGCTCAACTGGTAAACAAACAACTTATCATGGTTTTAAGTAAAATTTTAGCTAACAAGCAAGCTGTCAAATCGTATCAAACGTGTTTGTGGAGATCACGGGTAAGAGGATAAACTGGTGAGAGCGTGAGAGATTATATATATTAAGAATGATAAACTAGAACGTATTAATATGTGTGTGCGATAATGTGAAAGGCGGCTTACAATGGGTAGGTTTGGGCTATGTATTTTTGTTAATATAAATAAATCATTAGGCTGGTGGCGGTCGGTGAAAATTTCCTGCTACTGATTAAACATAAGCAAAATGGATTACAGTGAATCCGAAGAAGGAATAAAATCTATTTCTTTATTTGCTTTAAGAGCTGCATTTGTTTCATCGAAACACCCAGCACTACATACTCACATAAATATATTTTAACTGAATTTCCATTTAATTTCCCTTCACAGGTTTCCGTTTTAACACCACGCATTAAATAACAAACCTTAAAGACGAAAGTTCAGCTCGGTAATAAATATTAGCAGCTGTAAAGCATTAAAACGCTGCAATTAAAGTGTAGAGTGTAGACAAATTGGCAGACAAATTGGTCATCAAACCAAGAATTAACAATGTTGACTTTTGACGACGACAAGAAGCTACATTTAACAGCACAGAGAGTCAGGCGATATCATCAAACCACAGAAATCGTGCCAAAAATTAGTAAAAACGACATTTTATTAGATAAAAGTACCAAAATAAAGAATTTGTATTTATATTTAATGACCGAAGATAAATATATATAATAGATGTAATAATTTTGGTCGTAAAGCGTGAGAGTTGTGCTTAAATTTGTTATAAAGGATATGTTTGGAAGCATACAAATATTTAAATTTACTGAAAACTTCTATAAATATTGAATAATATTGAAAAATTTCGAGTTTGAAAAAAATTAATTAAACAATATTTTGAAAAGAGATTATATAGTGTGGGCATTATATGTTTAGTTTTAAAATAATCAAAAACAATTACAATTCTAGATTGCCAACCGAATATTCATGCTTTTTTTTAAACACTTTTCAATTGTTGTACAACTTTCATGTACATGAAACTTTGGTCCGAAGTATGTAAATACCAGAAGGAGAATAGATGGACCCTCCGAAATTTCTGCCGATCGTATCAGAATGACGAGCGGAATTGATTTAGCCACGTTCGTCTGTCCATATGTCTGTTTGAACGCGGATCTGTCCCTCAATTTTTGAGATATTTCAACCAAACTTGGTAGGAAGATGTATCTATGCGTTTGGCGATCATTTGTCAGAACCGGCCAGAGCGGACCACCATAGCATATATACGAATGATTTTTCAGATTTGAAATTTGGTTCTGAAAAGCATCGATATCGAAAAAAAAATTTTATATTTTTTTCTGTCGAGAATAGTATGTGCAAATATTTTAAGTCAATCCGAGTAAAACTAACGGAGTTACAGCGTTTCAAACGACCGGCCGTGCTACCTGATTTTTATACCTGCCCGGTAGCCGCCCGATACCCCTATTAGAAAGCAGCTGCAATTTCATTTGTTATCCCTTTCCCTTTCTATGTCTATGTGTCTAAATTAATATTCTTTTATTGATGGTTTATTTCGAATTTTCACGTATGAAAAACTTTAAATCGATTTTCCCGAAAATGTCTTTTTTGAAGTTAGTGAACATCACAACTCAAAATTTACTGAACCGATCCTTTTGAAAATTTTAACATTACTTCTTCACTTCACTTAAAAAATAGAAAAAAACTCTTGTTGATTACTTCGAGAAATACATCACCTTTAAAATGCATGTCAATTTTTTTTGTTTCAGATAATCCGGTAACGAGTTATAATGTACACCGCAAAACCACTTTTTTTCAAGGCACCTCTGGAGATTCACCATCACCGGCTTATTTATTAATATTTTTCTTTGAAAATTTTTTGTGACATACTTCAAAAGTTGTACAATAATATGTAATAAAATTTAATAAAATTATATTATTGATGTCGCCGAAAAAAAATCATAAAAATATGCGTTTTTCTCGCCTTTAAAACCCTAGCCCCCCTTACTATATTATATATCCCGCATATAACCGAGTGGTTCAGATATGAGGTTTTGGGTAAAAATCCCGCCAAGCAAACATCTAGGAGTGTGAAATTTGGTTTTATGCATAAATATTATGAATTTCATATTGGTAAGGAAAATTATAGACATCGGATTACTATATCATATAGTCCTCCTACTACTGATTTGTTCAGATATAAGGTTTTCGATTAAAAATCTGCCAAAAAGTATCTAAGAGTGTGAAATTTAGTATTTTATAGACATAAATTCAAGTTTATATTGATACTGAAAATCATCGAAATTGAATTTTCGAATCATTCATCACTGTGAGTTCTGCTTTCTCCAGATTGTTTGGACTGAGTAAGCAATTGAAATGTAAAAAGAAAGATGACACCACGCGATGAGTCGGAGGAGTTTGCACAAGCGGTGTCTGCGACAATAAAGAAGAAATAGAATCATATAGTTAAGGCAGTGAATGGTCTAAAGTTGACGAACAAGATATTTCATTCATCTCTGAAAATTAGGTTGTTAAGACTCTCCCTAGGTCAAATACCCGTGAATAAAATTCAGGCTTTAAATTTAAAGCAAGAAGAGATTTTATTTTTTTTAGTTATTTTTCATTTTGTAATTTGTACGTCGAAAATATATTCATTTATTGACCGATATACGGCAAATTTCATATGTTTAGGTCTAAGGTAGTATTTATTTCTTCCAATCCTTTAAAAGTGTGCGTTAAAAATCAAGTTCACATGCAAAGCTTCTTCTTTTTAAAAGCAAATAAAATAATAAAGTTCTAATTCTAAATATAACTAAAGTTGTCTATATATATTTCCCCAAATCTTAAGCGAAAGTTCAATCAGAATGGAGCCAACGAAAATACACGCTTTCAAGCTTCCTCCTCCATACTGTGTTTTATGATCAGCGTGGTGTCTTGAAGCTTTATCGTGATAGACGTAGGTATTATTATTTGCGCTAATTTCGGACTCACTTTTGTCATTATATATGAAAATTAAAAACAAAATGGTTTTACTTTTTCTAACAATTATTTTATTTTCACGAGAGGCTGTTTCGGCTTGTGGCACAAATTTGGATCTATTTTAACATTTTCTCATATTTTGAGTTCCATTATCACATACGTATGTAGGAATGTTAAATGCCTACGAAAATGAAGTTGGATAATATTTTAGGAAATATTAAGGAAATATTTAGTTCCAACTATGTTATGTTTACCGTAGTTAAATATTCAAAAATAAATCTGAGGAATTCTATTAAAATAATTTATTAAAGTAAAATTACATTGTGTTCCTAAGTAATATTAATAGCTTAATCAGCCGTATGTATGTATATGTGGTCCGTCATTCTCCCTCAAGACTTATGTAATTTGTTTTTTTTTTTTGTAATCTGGCAACTATCCTAGCTGCATAATTCCTTAAATTTCAATTGTATATATATTTTGTACAGTTTCTATGCTTTCCTGTTTTTAACGTATCAATTTTTATTGAAGTCTTTTTTTAAAACCATATACTGAATAATGCCATTTTACTTGGAAAAGATCCATTAAACCAGTATATATGAGCTTGTACTAAACCAGTTCAAATTGGCGTTAAAATGTAACCTTCTTGCTTTAAAGCTATTAACCTATATATTTGTATTAATCTCATTAAAAGCAGATGAAAATTATCCTCACAAAGTCAGTCTGTGTAAATATATACTATGTACCAAATGCATTCGAGCGTAATCGAAAGCGAATTAGTTGCAGCGTACCTTCATAAAACAATCAAAGCATTTACGATGCATACAATTACAAAGAAGCAATCGCCATTTAATTTTTATATTTTTAGTCCTTACCTAAGGAGAGGTGGTGTCCTTTTCAATGTGACGGCACTAAAAAGTAGTTCTATACGCCATCGTTGAGCTCTCCTTCTGCTTTGCGCGAACAAGATTCCGACGCCCTACCATACTTACAGTTTACCTGACGTCCTGTTGCAGTTTAGTAGCCCACAAATGCAAATCAAATATTTGTACTTCAAGCAGATCACAGTCTTTCGCACCGAAATGTATATATGTTTACCCAAGTCTACATCTATCGGCGGCTATTGTGTCTCATTGTGGTTGGCGAGTGCTTTCATGACATTCTGTTGTTTCTGCGCTTGGCATGTGTATACTTATATATGTTGGTAGTTATATTGTTTTAGAGACCTCTTGCAATGACAATATCCACTGATTGCTTGGTACACAATTGGATGGCAATGTAACAACACCAATAAGCAACCCAGAAAACTATGAACGGCCACTGGATGGTAATAAAATTGCTTGCTTACTTGTGTTGGGTGGATAAATCCAACGGGATGATTTTAATCACGCCATGGGGACGACGGGAAAAGGGCGAACAAAAAAGAAAAAAATTATACTGAAAAGAGTAAAAAATTAAAAAAAAAAACTGTAAGTGATAAAATTTACGACTTTACATGTGCGAATGTATGTCTGTACATATGGACATGCTATGCTATGCACCGTAAATGATATGCATGCGATGGCATTTGAATTGCGGATCAACTGTGACCAGCAAGCGCAAGGAATTTGCATAGAAGCAGGTTTATAAATATGGGTATGTATATGTGCAAGTATATCATGCGCTGTCGTTGATGCGGATAGGTATTTGTCGGTATCTGTGTGGGTGGATATGCTATTGTGTATATAAAGAACGACAAAGCAGTGAACAGTGTTAGAATGCAAACAGACGAGGGAACTCAACGCAATCTTTGAATTAAGTGAAAGTATAAAAAAATGGAACAAAGCTGACGTAAAGTGACATTGAAAAGATTAGTAATTTTTTAATAGATTTCTGATACAGATATACATTCATGTGCATAAGTTTGTAATATATTCTGAGCTTGGTGATTTCCATGTGTACATGTAAGGCATGGAAGTGGCTTAGGCATGCTGATATTATTATTTTACTTACCTATATATAATAAGGCTGACGTAGTACTACTATATGGCTAGGTATTGACCTTAGACCATGGGTTAAGTCCATTTTATTTTAATTTTTTAATTTTATTTACACATTTATTATTGAACATCCTTAAGGGGGTCCTCTTCTAAATTTTTTTTGAAAAATCGATTTTTATTTATTTTACAATTCGAAGGCTGAAAGTGTCTAGAATATGTTGGTAAAATGTTTTTTCGATCCGTGAATTAGTTCCGTCGCTACACGGCTTTGAACGGACCTATATTCTGAGCATTGGCGGGCGCTCAAAAACAAGTTTGCCGTGCGCTCCAAAACAATTTACTATACCAATCATTTGTTTTTTATCAAATTTCATATACATTATTCAAAATTACTTTTTGGCCGTCATATTGGATCGGACATTTTCAGTTTTTTAAAGCTCACCTTAAATTCGTGCTCAGCGACCCTAAATATCCTTATATTCGAAGTTTCATTGATATTAATGAATATTTCACTTTTTTAGTCCGCCATATTGGATCCATCATTCTGAATTTGTCAAATTTCACTTCAAATTTGTGTTCAGCGACCCGAAAAACCAATATAAACGAAGTTTCATTCAAATTGATAAATATTTTACTTTTTAAGTTCGCCATAAAGGCTCTGCCATTTTGAATTTTCCAAATCTGACCTCTAATTCGTGTTTAGTGATCGTAGAAGCCTATAAGTTCACTTACTCTTAGACAAATAGATGGAGTAACTAAAATTGTACACGAAAAACTGTTTTCAAACGTTGACACGCGTTTTCTCGAAACAAGATTTTTCGAATCTACGGGCATTCTCGTTTTTGAACCATTTAACCAATCAACTTCGCGTTTTGACCGTCTAAAAGAAGACAAAATTCCCCGGCGCTGTAACCTACAAAATCGCAATATTTTGATCAGTAATGATTTTTTACAGCCGGCCAAATTGGAAAAATCCTGCGAAAAAACAATAGTTAATTTTCAAGTAGTCGTCATTTTGTTTCTATAGCGAATTTTTTAAAGTTTTTAGGTCGGGGTGCCTCTATGGAATGTAATCTTCAAGATCGTTTCGGTTTTCTGCTTGTAGACGACGAATTGCGACCTGTGTCGTGCCCGCAGCTGAGGTCGGTTTTCAAACCACCTTTTGCTGGAGCCGCCATTTTGGACGCCATTTCTGACACCGGACACTCAAAATTTTTGATTGTATAAAGGAAACCTAAATAAACATTTTGTAGAACAGCGTACATGTCTAAGTTATTTTACTTCTTCAAAAAAATTATCAAACATTAGGTAATTTTTGCACAATTATATAAGAGGACCCCCTTAAACTTCTACTGTAAAACTAAATTATAAACGCGTTAACTCGAGTTAATCCTGAAGCTTTTTCGAAATAAGGCAATCTTCTTAGAAGGCGGCAACATCCATTCACTGCAGTCGTGAATTTATTGATGAGTTCCACAGTTAGCTAATGGATTTTGATGATTTGGGGGTTTTGTAAGGTACTTCGTTCTGCTTGTTTCAACTTCAGTGTTAAGCAGTAGCATAGATATTAAAGTCTTTGTTAATGTTTATGTTATTATTGTTCCCCGGTGCGCCCGTTAGTATCCTTATGATTTTGGAGTGGAAGCTCTGTATTTTTTCAATATTAGTTGCACGGGTCGTACCCCACAATTGAATACCATATATCCAAGTTGATTTCACAACAATAAGTATAGAGTCTAGTTAACACCACCTTTGTGCTCCTGATTGGCATACCCGCTTCAACTAGAGGCTTAAAGTTCTTTTTTCCTTCAAAAGTGAGTATTTTTGGTAGAATTTGGTTTTTCTACGTATGTTTTGACTTTAAGAACTTCTGCTTTTTCAGCTCACTTTTTAGTTTTCTCTCTGCTGCTTTCAATCTCGACTTTGCGTCAGGGGAGCGATGCGCTTGTCATTCTTTCCAGCGACGCCTAGGCGAGTATTTTGTTTAAATAGTTAATGTATCCGTCAATACCATTTTCACTCTTAAATATTAAGTTGATGCTAATATTACTACTAATAAATGAATAATAATTTTTTTTTATATTTGAACTAGTTTGTTTCTCTACTTGTCAGCACTGGTTCTTGGACAATCAGCAACAGCGAAGTCTATTAAGTGGGAAAATTTCTTCCGATCAGTAGGTCAGTATGTTACTTAAGGAAATAAATTCTAAATTGTATTGTACAGCTGGCGGGGGTTTATTAATAGAGACCCCAAGCGGAGGTGTTTGGCATTGTAGTCTCCTTCGGCTATACATTTATCCCATAGGCTATCAAAAAATTCTGTGATTTTGAATCTTGAAAGATAATAAATGGCTGAGAAGATTAACCCCTGTGCAGCTGTGTGCTCTAACATCGGGTGATTTGTGGAATATAATATGAATGAGTGGTATATTAAAATTATATTGGACCTTTGTCAGGAGCTATATCAGTTTCTGTTCAAAATCATGTTACTTCCTATTAATGGTGGTTCACACAATTTGCATTCCAAAGCCAATATTAAGAACGCTAATTTTTTATTCTGAGCTTAAATTAAGTCTTGCGTAAGGTTTAAAATCATTGATTCAATACTTTTATCGGTTGATTTTCCTACAAATTGGATTTGAGATATGTTTACCATTTGATTCCGGTGAGCCTGGATAGTGTTGGATATCCTTACTTTTAGATCTTGTATACAGGGCAACCCTTGTAATTGGCTATATGTTTACCTCAGCAATTACTAATTTTTTGCATTTTAATATTTCTCAGATTTCCATTCGGACGAGGGATGTAGATCTCCACATGACACACAAACACTGCGCAATGTACAATAGGATTTAGTAAGGCGTAATTTTTGGCAGTTGGTAAATTGAAATGGACTGTAGTAAATATTTTAAATAGTATATTCGATGCGTTTCATTTTTCCCACGTTGATTTATATTGGACGATAGTTCCATCTTATACATTGCCTGGGTTACTTTTTTTTTGTATTAAGAATATCTATAGAAGATTAAGTATTAAATTCTGCTTCTTTCATTTCGTTCAGCTTCACTGTGTATTATATCCCCTTATTTACAACAATTAGATCTTTCGTACTCTTCCGTTGGTATGAATAATAGTTTTTAATACTGGAAGATAGAAAATTTACTACTGAAATTTAACTTTTTTCAGTGTAAGTTTGGATTTTAGTCTTATCAGTTTTAGTATTACCAATGTTACCTTTTATTAAAGGCACTTCATTAAAATTATTTGTGCCAACTATTTTGGTAAGCTTATTTAAAACATGCTTGAGCTACGTCCACAAAAGTAAATTGGTGTGGCGTTTTTATTCTAACTATGTAAAGCAATCTGTTGTGATTTCTTTGCTTTTATCATTATTTATGTTAAGTTTTTATCAGTTTGCTTATTGCTTTCCTGTACTTTTGTATTTGCATTGCTTGGCGACTGCCTGTAGCTATTGTGGTTGTTTATAACTACCTTTCGAACTCTTCACTCTGTTATTTGCTTGTGGCTCTGCTAACTTCGCTCTATGTTTAGCTTTAGCTGTGTAATGCTGAGAGTCTTCAGTTTAACTGTTGCTTTTCTTGCTATTGGCGATGTAGGCGTTTTTAGCTTAACAAAAATAAAGTAGCCATAGAGAGCCTTCGGTCTGGCGGGATTGTGTTGCATTCATTTTGCTCTTGCACTCTCTGAATAACTACATTTATTTTTAACGGCTTATTGCGGCCTGTAATTGTTTGAGGTGTTAACTGAATTAATTTTATTCGAAAAGTATTATTTGTTAGTATTTTGAACTGAATATTTTTTTATACAACAAATAAAAACGGTAGAGATGACAGTTGCTTCGGAGATCACCACATCTCCTCATCGTATTTATTTTTGTTTGCACTTTTTGTTTATTTCTATTATATTGTTTTTTATCTTGTTTAATTTGAAAGTCACTTTATATTTTAAAGTATTTTTTTTACTAATATAGCAATAATTATGCGCGCGCTTAGGCAAGAAAATAACTTAAATAACATACAAACTAAATAAAATTAAATAAACTAAAATAAAACGAAACAAGATAAAAGTACTGTCTTTGGCCATGCCGAAGTCTCTATACTGCAAAACTTCGTTTTCGATGATTTTCAGTGTCAACTTTTATTTGTATTTTGGAGGGTAGAAGACGAAGTTTTACAACATTAGATGCTTTTTTGATGGATTTACACCAAAAATCCCATATCTGAGCGAATCGGTTTTATGGGGTTGGTTATATAGTATATTATATAGTCCTCCGATTTCGATTATTATTTATGAAACTATTTAATTCACTATGTGTGTGTAGATAACAGAACTTCATGTTCTTATGTGCTTTATTGAAGTATTTATGACTCAGAACAATCGGTTGTATGGGAGCTATACTAAGTAGTCGTCAGATTTCCATGGTTTTCAGCAACTTAATTATATATGTATAGAGTACAGAATTTCATGCTCTTAAATGCTTTATTGAAGTATTTTAGGTGCAAAGTCACAGAGCTGGAAAAATCGGTTGTATGGGAATATATGATTTAATCGACCGATTTGGCGGGTTCAGATTATTACATTACATAAATACACCGGCATACTAAGTTTTGTTCAAAAATTTCGAAAACTTAGAGATTAGTTTGCGTACAAATAGACGAACGGACAGATGTATAAACGGGCATAGCTAAATTAACTCAGCTCGTCATTCTGATACGATCGGCATAAATTTTGGTGTATATATCTCTTCTATTTCTGGTACGTAACATTTCATGTTCAAGAAATGTATAACAAAATGAAATAAATTAAAAAGAAATAATATACAAACTAATTAAAATAAAATAAAATAAATAAAATAAAATTATGCAGTACAAAAAAATTAATTAAAAAAATTAATAAAGGGAAAGATTAAAAAAATAAAATAAAATAAAATATGATTTATGAATTATATACATATGTATATATGGAAGTAAATTTCATGAATTCTAGAAAATTATGTACCTCATTTTATTTGTTTATTTTTTCATTAAAATTATTTTATTTTAATTTTTTAAATATAATTTTGCTTGCCTATTTAGGTTTTGACTTTTTTATTCTGAAATTAATTAAAAATTTTGAAAGGTTGAAATTTCTATTAGAATCTACCTTCTGACTAATAAAATGTTATTTGTTACAATCAATGTCATTAAGAGTCTCTATAATCATGCACTAGTCTAAAATATTTTTTCTCAAATGCGCTTCAGGCGACTTTCGTAATTTCTTTGAATTAATTCTCTCGCACGCCGCGGCGTATACGTAATGCTCAAGCACATGCCAAAACATAATCATATAAGTAAACAATTTAATTAATGTTACAACAAATTTATATATACATACATTGCAGATAAAGCAAAGTGACAAGCAAATATTGCGATAACATAAACTTTGGTGCCAATACAATAAGACGCGTCGCTGGTGCAAATACAAGCACACACGCATATAAGCATTGAGATGCAATATGCAATTAAATTGCCAAACAAATTTGTCACGACGACAATTTCGTTGCCAGCAATTTCACTTGGGTATACGTGCGTGTCAAACACTAGCATATATACACTATATATTTGTTAAGAGTGGGATGACAAAAGATGGAAACGGTGCATGCAGTCAGGTCAGGAAAATGGTGCAATCGCGTATCGCTTTCCAATTTTGATTGCTTGTGAAGTGTTTATTTTCGTGCATCTCGACTGAAGTTTGTGTGATGCCGAGTCCTTCAAAAGAGAAATTTATATTAAATAATTACAACAACAAATTGCACAAAATATGGCTGCCTGAAATTAGAGTCAGACGTGGAGAACTTTTGCTCATTTAGTTGCGATTACTTTCAGTCTATCAGAGATGAGGATGTTGGGAGGAAGAATATGACACATTCACAGAATATGAAAGGCATTGAAGAAAGTTTTCTCGCTTCTGCTTAACAAAAACAACTGAAATATTATTACTATACAGTGTACGTGTGTTCTGAGCTTCGAAAGTTATGAGATTTCAAATTTTCACTGTACTTTTTATAAAGTAGAGTTATTTTGTTCAGTATATTGTTGTTGTTTTGACAGTTGCATGCATTGCTTTCTATCACAAATAAAGTAGGTCGGGGTCTACAAGAAGTACAAGAGGTTGACTGAATGTTGATAATAATTGCAATAATACATTACCAGCAGCAGCAGAAAAGTTTCTACGCGCTAACAGCTTCAATAACAAACCAAAGCAAAAACAAAACCACAGAAACAACAGCTGTAGCTTGCGAAACAAGCAACAATGGCAGTAAAAGTAACAGCAATAAACATTAACTACACCACACACAAACACATACCCACACAAATATAGCAATTAAAGGAACGTATGTGATTGTGTGCTACTAAGTTGCTTAGTATTAGTTTAGTTGCAATATCAGCTATGTGGCAAATGTTGGTGAGTACTAATGAGTATAATGTTGACCAGCGTCGGAGACAGTGACGCAGCCAACAGTGAACATGAGAAAATGATAAAAATGTCAGTGAGGAAGCAGAAGACGCTTACTAAATGGAATGTTGTGAGTTAGAGCAATGGATCGGAATTCAATATTTTGAAAAATGTTTTAAGTGAAACAAGTAAGGAAGACTAAGTTCGGCTGGAATCAAACTTTAGGCCTTCGGCTGATATTTATATAAAGTCCACAGACCTTTCAAAAAGAGAAGATCTGTTATTTGGCAGCCGAAATAATCGAGTAGTTAGCATTGCATATAAACATTCGGGAGGGCAGAGTTGGGGTCCAGGTTCGACCAATATCCAAAATTATAGAAAATTAATTTTTAAAATTGAGGTCGCATCGAATGTCAAGTCAAATCCTTCGGTCGTTCGGAGACTGCTTAAAATTAACTGTATGAGGGTACCATTTGTTGGTAAAAATATCAAGATGCAAATCAACAAAGTGGAGGAGGAGCTCGGCCGAAAATCGTTTAGCAGTTATAAAGCGCCAAAACAAAAACAAGAAAAATTATGTATATATATATATATATATATATTTGACAGATAGGCCATTTCGGAAGGAACTTTAATTCAGATTAATTGATAAGAGCCCGTTATATTAATTGTTCCGGATTGCATCAATATCAAATTGGTGTTCATACCATGAGAATTATAAGAATCAAATTTTATATTTACTTGAGTTATCGTGTATACGGATAAAAGGACCGATGGATCAATAGACAGACATGGTTGCTTCATGAGATTTATATAATATAAATATCCGCCGTTACAAAGAACCGTTAGCTGGACTAAGCTTATGTACACTGAGCACAGTCAAATTTGAAGAGATAAAAATACCTGCCACAAGTTTCAAAATTTTAATTATTAATTTTTGGTTCCAGTTTTTTAAATTGTAATCTTATTTAATTTGCTCGTAATAACATAGAACAATGAATTGGCTGTGTGTACTACCATGTGAAGGATCACGGATTTATATTCAAGCCAGACAATCACACCAAAATTATAGATATTTAATGTTATATTATATTTTCTATTCGCGGTTCCTCCTTGGCATGTAATATCAATCCTTCCAACTTTCTTATTTCTGAATTGATATTTTAATAAAGCTCCCCAAAAAGAATTCATCAGTGTTCAGAGCTTCACAGAAGTTTTACCATTCAAATTGGTTGGGATAGACAGAGGAGTGTTAAGTCTGGCGTTTACATAATGACAGATAACGCTTACTAGATTGACCAGTTTTGTGTGTTTTTTTATGGATTTTTTCGTACATATTTTCATTGCTGATGACAATTGACAATCGAATCAATACATATTTGGGTTTCGTAATGAAATTTTCGACATAATTATCGATAATCATATCAGACTTATCTTAATAGACTTAAATGTTTTGTACATTGAAATATGTTATAAATAAAAATATTTTAAAATCTGAAATTTTTAACAAATGTCCTTTTTATTTACAACTATGAGCATGACCATACTACAGCTATATATACAACAATAAATTTAATAGTTTTACCTCGCTGATGAAGTGAGTACACCACGTTGGCTATTACAATTCACGTATTTATTACAAAATAATAACTGCTCTATGTACACTGCATACGTACATACATAATGAAATGTTAGTAACGACTGATGCTTGCGCAGAATGTGTTTCTACTAATATAGCTGTCTTATTTGTGCTTTGGTCTTGCTCTAAAGCTTTTTACATTGTTTACTCGACTGTCAAAATGATTGAAGTGACACTGACCTGAATAAGCTATTCCCACGACTATTTACTGTTTAAAATAAGAATTTACTTTTGTACATTAATTTGGAAATGAATTGATGACATCGCATTTGAATGAATAACAAAGGATTAGTAAATGAAAAACATTTTTTTTAAATTGATGGACATTTATGTTGGCTTAACATTTTTTATGCATATCTTCCGTTGGCTTGAATAAAAAAAATTTATTGGCTTTAAATCAACATTTCATTTAATATTTATATTTTGCAAGTTTTACCATTAATTCTCACAGATCATAAAAATACAAATAAATCGGGCATTTTTCGGCGAGTAAATTCATTTATGATCAACTAAATCATAAAATCAAATATGCTTACAAAAAAGGGTAACATAAACACGCACATATTTACTATAATAAATCGTAAGCGTCATATATAATAAGCACTACAAGAAAGTATACGCCCCCAACAATTTATGATGTTCACTAATACCCTACAATTTATGTGTTTCGTTCTCCTCTCAGCTCTGGCACGCTGGTACGCTGACAAGCTCAATTCGCTACAATAAACACTTTATTTTTATGCTTTACTATACGATCAACCATATTCTATAGCAGAAAATTTACTGAGTGCAACAAAATAATATGGAAAATAATAAAAACACGAAAACCCATTTTTTTTTGCTACAGTAAAGAATTTATACCTTTCATAGGCAATGTTCAAGGCGACAAAATATTTACAAACTAATAAGCAGATTATTTGTATATTCGACCCATTCGGTTTAAAGCATAAAAGTTCGAACAAAGTTATCTGCAAAAGTCATAAATATTGATAAGAGAGAGTAAAAGGCATTGTTGGCATCATACAATAAGGCTTTTAAGTGGCTTTAAGCTAAAAATTGTTTCAAACAGCGAATAAAATTTAGTTCACATTTAATCCAACGCAGGATGCAAAAATATGATTTTCTGAGTAAACATGCTAAATCGAGATTACGGCAAAATTATTTAAATGCCTTTAGAAATATAATTTTACATCGATATTTTGTCTCTTATACCCTTTATGTACTTGAAATGGTATACTAACTTTGGTTCGAAGTATGTAAGCACCAGTAGGAGAAGAAATAGACTCACTAAATATACCCACCTGACCAGAAAAACAACGTAAGCTGATTTAGCCACGTCCTTCCAAGTTTTTGAGATATTCTAACCAAACTTGCTACACAAATAATCTTTACATTTATAGATCGAAAATATGTACGAATATTTTTTCAGATTTGAAATTATGGGTTATAAAGCCGTCAAAAAGCATCTAATTTGATATTCTACACATATATAATGAATTTCACATTAGTACGGAAAATGATTGGTTCGTACAAAAATGAGACTTTGGTAAAAAATTTGTCAAAAAAGCATCTGTGAGCCTGAAATTTGGTATCCTACACACGCAAATTAAAATAAATATCAATACCGAAAATCATCGAAAGCAGGAGCCTATATTACAAGTATATCGCCCCTAAAACTGAAATTTTCAGATATGAAAATTAATGTTTGATACTGAAATTCATTAAAATAAATTTGATATGTTTATGAAAAGAATAAGGCACCCTTTTTCTGGTCTTAAGTGTTAAAAAAATATACATGATTTATGAAAGGTATAAAAAGTCAGCTATAACCGTTCTGCCGCTGGGCGAGCATAAAACTACCAGGCAGCAGACCGCCAGATGCAGGGAAAGTTATTGAAGATAAGAATGTAAACGATATAAATATTAAAAGAATTTTTTTTTAAATCACCGAAAAAATTTGATTACCAAGTGATTTGCCTGCAAGCAAGCAAGCATAAAAAAGACTGTGACAGCGAGCTGTCGACGGTAGCGGTGAGATTCAAAGAAAGCATGCTCTTAGAGGAATAATTTAATGGTTGGTAAATCTGAAGTCAAGAAAGGCCGTATATATTTTAAGTTAATTACTACATGCTACATATTTATTGCCCTTTTGCAACATTTTTAAAGGAGGCCACCATCTCAACTATCGGCTTGTAAGTGGCAGAGATATGCACTCTCCAAGATTTAATATGTTCTGTGACAGGTGTGGGATATTCTCCAGGGTTTAATATTTGCCACGAATGTTAGAAACCAGAAACTTGTGGTTTAGTCTGCTGCAATGTTTTGCTTACATATTAATTAATTTGCCAGCATTTTGGCGGTTCTGTGAAGCTGAGTAGTGGTTTATTTAAGCTCTACATTGTTGCGGTTATTACATTGTATCAGGAAATGTTTTTAATGACGGTAATCAAATAAAGTGATACCATGCGATTAAAAATAAATAACAAATATTTATGTCTTATTTATATACATATAAAATGCATTTATTAAAGGAGAAAAAGTTATAGCTAAAACCATTCATTATTCAATTGTGGTAGATTTTCTTTTAGGGGAAGAGAGGAAGAAAAAACTAAACACATTTAATGTCACATAGCTGCGAAGCCTACTGCGAGGAGAGAATGAAACTTTCTTGTATTGGTATTAACTCATTTATTCCAAATGAGTAGATTACGTGCGAGCTTATAATATGTTGAATAATAATCATTTATATATAGTTATGAATAAATAGAGAGGAAGATTATTCTCTACTAATACCAACGAAATGTATAAAGATTTCACCAATTTGCGTACGGTGTTTGTTTAGATTTCTAAAATCCAAAAGATAAAAGAGTAATAAAAAGTATGTTGTATGGCATTTACGGACACACAAAAATAAACAAATGCATATTCAACAATCATCAAGTTGTTATAATATGAAAGAGAATTAACTATCAATATTATAAACATAGACGCAAAAGGTAATAAAATATAAAAGTAGGATAAGGATAGTAATACATGCCAGCATATGGAAAGAGTCCAATATATGCTCAGTTATATTTTTATAATAACGAAGCTGCTATAAATTATATAATTCAATTTTGCTAAGAGTTCTTCAATTAAAGGCGTCTAACAGAGCTTTAAGGCTTGAAATTTCCATTATTCTTTCCAAGTGGGGATTTTGGATAGAGTAATGGTATTGTTACGATTTTGCTGATTCTACCTCGATGATTTCCCAAATCCTTCGGGTACGATCTCTGGATTGTTAAATAAAAGTCACCAACTTTATTTGCAGTTTCTTTATTTATAAAAGATTTATTTAATGTTCTTTATTACTCAGTAATTCACAATTCAATTACAATTCACTTCACTATTTACAATTACTTCAATTACAACTTTCGCAATGTACTCTTTCTTATTACTTCACTGTAATGTAATCACAAACACGTTTACTTTACGACTGATTCCCTTACTCATTCTCTGAAGTTGTGTGTCGCCCTTATATATCACTCGG
The DNA here is from genome assembly GCA_030068015.2 of Neoceratitis asiatica. Taxonomy (NCBI): domain Eukaryota; kingdom Metazoa; phylum Arthropoda; class Insecta; order Diptera; family Tephritidae; genus Neoceratitis; species Neoceratitis asiatica. The sequence goes on from CM061524.1 coordinate 77,275,655, forward strand.
TTGCTCGCAACCAACCGTCTGGAATAATCGAATCGTTCTCGACAACTAATGTTCTCGATTTGCGCTTTAGAACATACCAGCTATCGGCTTCTCTCTTTCATCTGACATTCGCTTCGGATTTTCGCCACAATATTGTTACGATCTTGCTGATTAACCTCGATAATTTCCTTAATTATTTCGGGTACGACCTCTGGATTGTTAAATAAAATCGCCAACTTAATTTGCAGTCTCTTTGTTTATAAAGACTTAATTAATGTCCTTTTTAATTATTCGGTAATTCACAATTCAATTACAATTTACGTTACTACTTAAAATCACTTATATACAACTTTCACAATGTACTGTTTTTATTACTTTACTGTGATGTAATCTCTACGAGTTTAATTCACAACTGATTGCTTTTGCAGCCGTACGTCGCCCTTATATACTTGTTTGCTGCTTGAAAACGAAACCCCCGGAATAATCTCGTCCATACGATAACCCTCTCGGTTACGATAATCGTTTCGGTTACGATAATCGTCTCGTACGCTCTAGAAGATGTCAGTTGTCGGCTCCTCTCTTTCATCTGTCATTCGCTTCGCATTTTCGCCACACTGCCCTCCACCTAAGTCTGATCGTCCCGATCAGACACATTCGCTGTTCCAAACGCAGCAAGCCTCTCTAGGTGGACCACTTTCATCTTGTTTCTCGGCCTCCCTACAGTTTGAATTCGATACACTACGTCGTTTAGTCGTTTGATTATCTTGTATGGACCTTCCCAATTGCATTGAAGTTTTGGGGACAAACCTCTCTTTCGTTGTGGATTGTACAGCAACACCAAATCTCCATTTTGGAAGCCTTCGGAGTTCATCGCCTTGTCATACCGAGCCTTCATTTTGTCACTCATAATTTGAGTTCGCTGCCTCACAAGAGCATGTATCTCTCTTAACTCTTCCTCGAGAACAGTAGACGCTTCCTTCCCAATTCTTCTCGCATCACCAGTTATTCCAAATTTTAAATCGCTGGGCAACCGAAGTTCACTACCAAACAGTATCCTGGCAGGTGTTTGACCTGTTGTTTCATGCACTGCGGACCGATATCCCATCAGGAAAAGCGGTATGTGTACATCCCAATCATCTTGATTCTTGTCCACTACTTTCCGCAAGTGCTCTTCCAGGGTCCGGTTGAATCGCTCTACCATGCCATCTGATTGAGGATGCAGGGCTGTCGTTCGGGTTTTGCGAATACCAAGTATCTGGCACATCTCCTGGAAAACCGCCGATTCAAAGTTTCTTCCTTGGTCTGAGTGCAATTCTATAGGTGCACCGTATCTGGTAACCCAATTGTGAGTGAATGCATCCGCAACTGTTTTCGCTTCCTGGTTTGGAATTGGGTAGACCTCAGGCCATTTACTAAAGTAGTCCATAACCACAAGAACGTATTTGTTTCCTTGTTTGCTTAGAGGGAATGGACCGGCTACATCCATGGCAACCCGCTCAAATGGTGCACCTGAGTTATACTGCTTCATCTGCCCATGACTTCGTGACTTTGGCCCTTTAGCTGCAATGCACTCCGTGCAGTTAGCAATCCACTCAGCGATCGACTGCCGACAGCCAACCCAATAGAACCGCTGCTTGATCTTCTCCAGCGTTTTTGTAATACCTAGGTGCCCTCCACTAGGACCATTATGGAATTCCTTAAGAACATCCGGAATTCTTAACCTCGGAACTACTATAAGCTTCCGAGAGCACTGGCCATATTCACTTTCCCATACTCTATGCAAACAGCCAGATATCAATTCTAAACTGTTCCATTGTGCCCAGTATGCTTTCGCGATGGGACTTTCCGCTGCCATTTGTTCTTTACTTGGCCGTCTGTTCACCTCCAATCCGTGCATTACCAATTCCAAGTCCGAATCTTCTTGCTGACATTTCCTTAAGTGACTTGCCTCCCACTCTTCTGCTGATGTAACTGTCATTAGCCGGACGTCTATTATGTCTTCCTTACCCTCTGCTTTTGAGCAATGCTTACATTCCAAACTACATGGTCGACGGGACATAGCGTCAGCATTTCCGTGCGTATTACCCTTGCGGTGCTCGATGGTGAAGTCATAACTTTGCAGCCTCTCAATCCACCGTGCAAGCTGCCCTTCGGGATTCTTGAACTGTAGTAGCCACTTCAGCGCTGCATGATCCGTTCTAACGCGGAAATGTTGACCATACAGATATTTGTGGAAGTGTTTAATGCAATCCACCAACGCTAATAGTTCTCTCCGCGTTACGCAGTAGTTCCGCTCCGGTTTTCCAATAGTCCGGCTATAGTAGGCAACTATCTTCTCCTGCCCATCAATCACTTGCGAAAGTACACCTCCTATGCCATAACCACTAGCATCTGTGTCCAGAATAAATGTTGCACCTGGAACCGGGTACGCTAGCATAGGTGCAGTGCATAGTCGTTCTTTTAAAGCTTGGAAAGCATCCTCTTGTTCAGTTTTCCACTCGAAAGATTTATTTTTCCTTGTGAGTTCATGGAGACTATGAGCTACGCTGGCGAAATTCGGAACAAAGCGACGATAGTAAGTACACAGCCCAAGAAAACTTCTTAATTCATGCAAATTTCTGGGTCTCGGCCAATCCTTCACTGCTTCTATTTTTTCCTTCGCAGTACACACGCCCTTCGTGGGTACTTGATGACCTAAGTAATTCACCTCCTTCTTGAATAAAGAGCACTTCTTAGGACTTAGTTTAAGACCAGCGCCAGCTATTCTCTGGAAAACTTCTTCCAAATTACTCAGATGTTCGTCGAAGCTCTTTCCCAATACGATTATGTCATCCAGATACACCAAACAGGTCTTCCAGTGTAGTCCTTTGAGCACATGGTCCATTAATCTTTCAAAAGTGGCAGGAGCGTTGCATAACCCAAATGGCATTACCGTAAATTGCCATAGACCGTTGCCGGCACTAAACGCTGTCTTCTCTTTATCTTCTTCACTCACTTCTACTTGCCAATACCCGCTCTTAAGGTCAAGTGTTGAGAACCATTCTGTGCCAGTTAACGAGTCTAGTGTATCATCGATCCTGGGCAAAGGATAGCTGTCTTTCTTTGTAACATCATTTAATCTCCGATAGTCCACGCAGAACCGCAACTGGCCATCTTTCTTCTTCACGAGTACCACCGGAGAGCTCCATGGACTTGCCGATGGTTCGATAACATCGCCTTCGCTCATTTCCCTAATTATTTGGCCAACAGCGTCGCGTTTGGCTAGTGGAACGCTTCGAGGAGCTTGACGAATTGGTCTTGCGTCACCAGTATCAATGCTATGCTTCACTACGTTGGTCCTGCCTGGTTTGTTGCCATCCTTGTCGAATATGTTGGAGTATTTGCGGATCATCTGACTGGCCTGGTGCTTGTACTTGTCTTCCAACCCTTGCGTCCATGCATTGATATCTTCCTCCATCTTCTTGCTGCCAATAGAGTCGATTCCAGATGAATCATTGCTGTTAATAATGGCTTCTACCTCTTGACATTGCCCTAATACAGTTCCACTAGGAATTTTTACTGATGATCTGAAGTCATTCAATACTCTCACTGGGATGCGTCCATTCTTTCGTGTCTTAGCCAGGGTTTTTCCAATAAGTAAGTCCAGTATAGAATTTTGTGCTGCTTCGACAACCCACAATTTGTTTGTCCCACAATCTCCATTAATTTTCGCCCACACAACTGCTTCTGACTTCGGTGGAATCAGTTCACTGCCTTCTAAGACCACTTGTTTGCTGCTGTATGTGGAATCGTAGCCAATGCTTAGTGGTACTTCCATGTTCTTATACTCCATAACCTTGTTATTCAAGTCGATCTTGATACCTTGCTCCATCAAGAAGTCCACTCCTATGATTACCTCATCTACGATCTGCGCGACTATAAAGCTGTGTAACACCGTCACATTCCCGATTGCTACCTCACATGTTACTTCTCCCACTACTCGGGTATCCTCACCAGTCGCCGTTTTCAATATTGCTCCAGGTAATGGTCTTACTTCTTTAGCGATCAGGTCAGTTCGAATGATGGAGTGTGATGCGCCCGTATCCACTGTTAATATTCGCGCTCGTCCATCCACATATCCACCAATAGTAATGTTGCTCGTTTTCCTACCAATTTGCGAGACGGAGATTATGGGGCATTCAATTGCAGGAGCCAGCATACGCCCTTTTAGACTGGCTCGTTTTAGTTTAACGACTGAGAAGTTGATGGTTTATCTTCGTCAGCCTTCCGTTTTCGCTGTCCTTCTTGTATGCTGGAACCCGTTTTGCATTCGCGTGCGAAGTGACCAGGCTTTCCACATTTAAAGCATTTCCCAGCCTGATTCTTGCCACCAGAACGATTCATTCCTTCTAACGACTTCAGAGTTCTCAATATTTCGGTCATCACATCTGCTGTTTCAACCTCCACTTTATTGACTTTGTATGCTGGTCTGCTTATGAGTGCCGCCGTTTCACGTGTTTGAGCATACGCCACTGTTTCAGCGAATGTTAACTTTGGATTCGCATATGTCTCTCGCTTGGTGTAAACGTCTTTTATGCCGCTGATGAATTTTTGTATTTTCACCCGTTCGAGATGCTCACCTGATGCGTCTCCGATGGCTAAATGAGCCAATCTCTCGATTTCCGAGGCATATTCCTGTAGAGATTCGTTGGGTTTTTGGTCGCGCTTTTCTAACTCCATCTGGTAAATTTGTCTTCTGTGTTCGCTACCATAGCGTCTTTCCAGGGCTCGCATCAATCCGTCATAATCATTTCTCTCATAATCAGGTACAGTTTGTAAAAGTTCTGCCGCAGGTCCTTCCAAAGCAACGAATAGTGCAGCAGATTTTTCCTCCATGCTCCATTTATTGGTTTCAGCCGTCTTCTCAAACTGGAGCTTGAAGACTTGGAAGGGAATTTTTCCGTCAAAAGATGGTGTTTTTACCTTTGGAGCGTTCACTGAAGTGGTTGGACGATTTAACTGCAAATCCCGAAAACGACCTTCCAATGTGTTGACTTTGGCTTCAATTAACTCTTCTATTTTTTCTTGCCGACCTTCCAATTTGTTCACTTTGGTCTCAATTAGCTCCTCTATCTTGTCTTGTCGCTCCTCGATTTGATTCTGTCTTTCCTTAAGTTCTGCATTTCCTATCACCAGATTTTGCTGTATTTGTGCGATTGTTCCTTCTAATCCATCCAACTTTTGTGATATGCTGGCATCGATTGCAGATATATTTTGTGAATTACGGGCATCCTGTGCATCCAGCTTTTGTGAGATTGCAGCCAATAACATGTTCATGTCAATACCCGCAGATGAGCTAGGGGCCTTTTCTTCAATCTTACTTGATGGCTGCTCTAACTCCTTCGCAGAATCACTAGCCTCTTCCTTGTCAACATCCTTCAAGGATACATCTTCATCCTCGCGGCGGAATTCGTATTGGTTCAAGTCGATACCTTCGACTTCCATTGCTTCTCGCAGTCTCGATTGCAGCTCTGCCTTATTTCCTGTTGTAGACAATCCTCGCTTGGCCAACTCCTTCTTGAGAAGAGGTATCGTCAAATCCTGAATCTTCACCATTTTTCAGTTATTATCCTCTGGAATTTATTTAACAATCCCACTTCTGACACCAATTGTTACGATCTTGCTGATTAACCTCGATAATTTCCTTAATTATTTCGGGTACGACCTCTGGATTGTTAAATAAAATCGCCAACTTAATTTGCAGTCTCTTTGTTTATAAAGACTTAATTAATGTCCTTTTTAATTATTCGGTAATTCACAATTCAATTACAATTTACGTTACTACTTAAAATCACTTATATACAACTTTCACAATGTACTGTTTTTATTACTTTACTGTGATGTAATCTCTACGAGTTTAATTCACAACTGATTGCTTTTGCAGCCGTACGTCGCCCTTATATACTTGTTTGCTGCTTGAAAACGAAACCCCCGGAATAATCTCGTCCATACGATAACCCTCTCGGTTACGATAATCGTTTCGGTTACGATAATCGTCTCGTACGCTCTAGAAGATGTCAGTTGTCGGCTCCTCTCTTTCATCTGTCATTCGCTTCGCATTTTCGCCACAATATGTTGGATCGCATACCACCTAATTCTCATAGGACAGGCAGAAGAGCAAATGAAAGAAATAAAGTATTAGGTTACAATATGCAAGATATCGTTTCGCAATGGATTGTTGAAGTATTTTAGAATTACAGGTTATCTATTGAAATAACCAAGAAAATTTAAGAAGTGAATAATATAATAGCTTAACACATTATTAATTAATTAATTAAGCCCAAGAAAGCAAGAGTGCTCAGCTACAGAAAACAAATTCATCAGCTGAAATATAAGATTATTTATGCTATCAAAGTAATTTAGTGATTTATTTGTTAAGAGAAGTTAGTATAGTATTTTTTGATACGAAAAGTGAGTCTGTCACGTCAAATATGCTGGAATAACCGATTATTATGAGTTGGAAGATTACATAATAGTTAATTAGTTTGGGAAGAGTCAACTGGTTCAGTTTTAAACAAAAAAGTCTTGACTCCACGAGAAAATGTTGGCTAAATTTTGCGATTTAAATTTCAAAGAGCACAATTCGCAATTATATTTTTAATGACAATTAATAAATTACAAGGTCGACCTACCTTTTCAAATGGTCAATTTTATATGTCAGCAAGCAGACATATCTCATCTCAGAGCACTCATTAACCGCAAACGAAACTATTTCTTGTGGTTATAAGTGAATGGGCTTATTTGTTAGAATTTTTGAATTGGATATTTTGTATCGGAGATCAAATCATCAGATTTCTTATGCGAGGGATCGAACCAACGGATCGATCCTGACATCACAGGCGAGTGCTCTACCACTGAGCCAACGTGTGCCATGTAATCTATTGCTGTAATATTTAATTCATATATATATATATACCAACTAATTCGTTAAATTCATTACCAACCAACAACTATCAAGTACGCTAATATTTAGCCGCTATTTTACTTAATGTTGGATAAGCGAATTTTCACAATCCTGCAAACATTTAGGCATTAATTGTCTGAGAAATGTATAAGCAAGATTCATTGTCGGACACGACTTATATATTATTAATTGTTTATTGCGGCCTGTAATTGTTTATGATTATAAGTGAATGAGCTTTATTAAATATTTTTTTCCGAACGATCAAAATAACAGTTGGTACTATGAGGGTTGCCGTGTCGCAGTGGTAATAAAAAATACTGCCTATCTCGCAACGTTGCGATCGATCACATAACTTGCGGCGAATCATACGGGAGATACCGAGAATTGAAGAGGCAAGCGAGATGCTTTTGTAGACAAAAGCGGACAAAGCGAGAAACCAAAATGCATGAGTATAAAGACTTTGAGACGCTGGCGAAAAGGGCAATGTTTGAAAATGAACAGAAGGTTTCAAGACCGGAGCAAGCTCCAGCAGCTGATGCCCTGAATATACTGAATATGTAAGGAACACTTATCCAGCCAGATGAATGGCGGTGAAAATGAAACACTTGAAGATGTCATACCCAACGAGAGAAAAGATGCTTCATTGCTCGACTATAAAAAAGTTCGAGTAGCTGTTACCAGCCTGAGGAACAAAAAAGCGGCGGGAATGCTGGCTGAGTTATTCAAATACGGCTATCAAGAGCTGGCAAGCTGCATCAGTTTCTTTGTGTCAATTTCTATAGAATATGGTCGGAGGAAAGCAAGCCCGATAATTGGAACCTAAGTGTGCTCTGTCCAATTAACAAATGGAGGACCCAAAGTCTGCGCAAATCAACGTGTGGTAATCTTCCTCAATATCACATAAATGGCCCTATCTAGCGTATTGTGTGAAAGATTAAAGCTCATCGTCAACAAACTGATAAGACCTTAGACCCGGAATTACTTATAGGGCTGTGCCCACTAACGTTTAGTAATACCAAAAGCTTCGTCAGGATCTGGAAGTCCTCTCAGAATCTTTCGATATCAAAAGAGATTTCAGACAAGATGCTTCGTTATCGTTCTATGGGCGTGCAACTGCTGGTGTACACCGATGATATTGATATCATTGACCTTAACAACCGGGCCGTAGTTCTGCTTTTTCCAAACTGGATAAGGAAGTCAAGCTTTTGGGCCTGAATTTTAAAAACGCTTTTGGTTAGGCTACGACTCTTGGAGAAAATATTTTATTAAAAATAGATATTTTTATAATTATAAATCTCTTTCAATAAAATAAAATTCACAGATATACGCACACATGTGTATATATAATATTTAATAAATTTAGTTGTTAGAATATTGATATAAATGATAAAACCACGTGTTTTGCATCACGTTGGATGGGTAAGACCGCCATGAGCTGGCAGACGTTTAATTTCTCTTCAGAACATGCCTTATAGAAAGCTCTATCAGAATGACTTAATGAGGATTGATATCCATTTTTATTACGACCTTAAGGAAAAGAAAGGGTAAATGATCCTAGAATTTTCACAAAACTGTAGTATACCGTGAAATTTTAGATTCTAATAAAATAAAATATCACAATTTTCACAATATACTATATACTGTTAGACTAAGATATTAATTGATGTAGACCTGTTCAATATCTTGAATGATTCCATAAAAAATTGCGTTGAAATTTATTAACGCTGAAGGTTATTTTTAAATTTCAAATTCATACTTTTATACATTGAATATAAATTCACTATCGGTAATTAATTTAAATAAAAAATAATGATTATAAAGTTTTGAATTAAAAAGTTTATTTATTAATCATATGTCTATTTTAGTTCATTTAATTCATTGCTTCTTTTTATACCTTTCATGTACAAGAAATGGTATATTATCTTTAGTTAGAAGCATATAAGTATCAGAAGGAGAAGAGATAGATAGACCCACCGAAATTTATACCAATCGTATCAGAATCACGAGCTGAATTTATTTACCCATGTCCGTCTGCCTGTCCCTGTCCCTCAATTTTTGAGATATTTCAAACAAAATTGGTAGGGAGATTAAAATATTTGCCTTAATGATCATTTGTCGGAACCGGCCACTACATATACGACCGATTTTCAGATTTGGAATTTTTTAGTCATAAATCGGTCAAAAAAGTACCTAAGAGCGGGAAACTTGGTATACCTCACATATATAATAAATTGCATATTGGTTCTGAAAATCATTGAAATCGGAAAATTATAGCTCAATCGGAAAATGTGGTCAAAACTTGGTCAAAAAAGCATTCAGGAGCATGAAATTTGGTATTATTCACAAATATTACGAGCTGCATATTGGTACTGAAAATCATCGAAATCGGAATACTATATCATATAGCCCCATACTACCGATTGTTTCAGATATGAGGATTTGGGTAAAAAATCCGCCAAAAAAGCATCTAAGAGCGTAAATTTGATATAGTACAGAAGTGAATTGAAGTTGATATTGGCACTGAAAATTATCAAAATCGAATTTGGCAATTTGCAATAAATTTGATATGTTCCTAAAAGGTATAAGGACTTCTTTATGGCCGAAGGCAGCCGTTCTTTATTTTTTTAAATACGCTTTAGGTAATGCTAAGAAAATAATTTTGTTTTTAAATAAAAATGTGGAATTTTATTTAATAATTATTAATAAAATGCAGAGTAAGCATTTGGGGCTCAGAAAACTCACACGTAACTATGGAAAATTCAATGTATCTTCAACTTTGCTGACTGACTGTTTGGTGTGACATGTTGACCTGAGTTCGAATATCGCATAATTCGTCGAAGCGGCAATGTACACTGTTTCCCAGCGACAATTTGACTACATTGGACTATATTTTGTACGGAAAGCTGCAAGCATTTAGAGATGATTTGTGGCTTTAAAGCCACACAATGGAAAATGTGTTGAAAAATTGGGTGGACAGAAAAAGCTAGTGCAAAGCCAGCCGCGGCAACCTTGTGATTGAAGTGGTATTCCATCATTTACTAGAATGTCAACTCATTTTAATAAAGTAAAATCATTGTAAAATATTTATCCCACTTTTTTTGTAATAATTGCAATACACAAATTTTTCGTGGCCCACCCGTTATTGCCTTCAGTGAAAGAACTAGCCAATATACTAGTAAAAAAAAATTTTATTAGATAGGTATAATATTTTTGGTAAATGTCAATGCCCTCAAAAGTAGTTACATTCTTCTGTGTTAAATATTCGTATCTGATCTTTTTACTCATTTCCTTCCTAATTTTTCTTACATACTTCATCAGATACATGTATATAAATCAAATGAACTTATAATGAATAGTCATAATTTGATTTCTGCTTCTGACGTTCTTTAAAATGTTCTGCACACTTCTAGGCTTAGCTCTGGCTAAAATGATATCTGCATCAAACATACGGAAGTAAATATATTTTTGTCTTTATTAAATTATGGTACTACACTTAATCAAAACATTTGCATAATAAATTTCTATGGCAAATATACAAAATGCCGTTCACACTTACAAGCGCAAAATTTTTGGGCGAGTTTTTGTTAACACTTAACTGTCACGGAACATTTTCGTAAACACAAAGGAATGATTTATGAGTTAAATAAATGGTGATTCTATTTTCTTTTCCTGCGGTTTTTGTAACTTTTTATGGAAGAATGGTGTGATGGATGTATGCACGCGTATCCATATTCCCTGCGATTACCCTAAGCTTTATGTGTTTGAGTGTATATTAACTGTAATTTCTTTGCTTTGGACATTTATTGTTTTTTATTTGCTTCGATATAAATCTGACACATAAAATACATGCTTACACATATAAGTACATATATTAATTAACTGTGGTTTTACCGTCTCATCTTATTTTTTCTAAGGCAGCTTTGCTAGCCACCGAGGCGTCAACACTATTTAAGCGTGGTTATGGTAATTTGTGCTCATCAAAAGTGTTTTTAATGGTTTCATGCGTGAGTAAATGTTTTTCTCTCTCCCACTGTCATTAACAGATAATTTTTGCGGTTAGAGTTCATTTTTCGAGGTCAAGAGTTTTAGGATAATTATGTAAATGGCAATCGTTGTGATAAAAATTTTACTGTAGGAAAAAAATTTACTGTAAAAAATTGTATTGTAGGAGTGATCAAATAATTTCTTTTTCTATGGCCTTATTAACTACAGAACATATTTTAAGTTTGAAAATTAAATAAAACTGAATTAAAAAATTGTAAAAATCATTTCTTAACCGTGGTTTTTATTCATTTCCTTTTTATTTTCGCTTTAATTTAAAACTTTTTCAATATTTTTAGTTATTAAGGTTAATGAAACGCGCATTATTTCCATAATATTTGAAATAAAATAAAGGCATTTTATCTCTAAACTGTCAAATATAATAATATCCCTTTCAACAGAAAGAAAGGAATTAATAAAATGTGCGGTGTGGCGCATGAGAAAAATACCAAAATTTTGTTTGGTTATGAAAAAGTATATCCTAATATTTCAAGTCAATATTTGCTACTCTTTGTTGCTCCCGGTTGTTTACTGCTTACTCTTGGTTCTACTGGTGAGGTCAATGTTCGCCTAATGTATAGTAAAGCACAGCGAATGAAACCAATAAATGGTGAGAGTCGTTGGTGGTTGGCAACATAAAATATATTCCGATTAAGCTACTTCCACACAAAAATGACAACTCTATATATACACATAAGCTATTTATCGTTGATCCTTGCTATTTTGTGTAAATGAATTCATTACGTGCTTACTTTATACGTACAATTTTTCTCTTCATTTCTTTGTGTTTGCTTTTAATTTCTATTTAACCCGAAAATATTTAGCAAAACAAAACAAGATCTTGCCGCTTATTTGACGAAGGATGCTTATTAAATATTCAGGAAAGGTTTTTGTTTAGAAATTTTTAATATTTGTTTATGGAAAAAATCTCTTCATCGCTTCTGAATTTTCAACTAACTTTTCTACGCGTTTTTGAACTTGAATCTGAGACATTATTTCATTAGGGATTTATTAAAATTTTCCAATACAGCTGATGTAATGTAGTTAATTTTTTGTGATATTTAAGTTAGCTCTCGTGTCAAGAGAGCTGTCAAAAAAATTGTTTGCGGCGAACTAGACAGTTCACCGCGTTATTAAATATTTATTTTTACGCATATATAGGTATTAGCCAGCTTAACACACTACTGTATTAAAAATCCCATATTCTTACTTTCTTTGTTTTCATCCAATCACTGTATGTAGATGGCTCAATTTTAGCTTCCGGTTAGAAATCATTTTGCTTTATCTTGCTTTATTGTGTTGTTTTATTTTTCTACTCAACTATCCAAAATGTGCTTCATAGTAGCACACCTACTCGTTTCCTGTGAGCAATACTGATATAACATACAATATTGATTTCCATGCCCGTTTATTTGTCTTACCTGTTTTTCAAAATATCTAATTCTGTTTCTATTTTTGTATGCCAAGCTTTCACCAATGTATGTCTACAGATATAAATGTAGTAATCAAAAAATGCTTACTCATTAAAATACTTTGTTTTCTGTGCCCAAAAAATATGTTCTTTTGACTTTCTGCCCATATTTTCTAATATTCCACTGCTGAATGTTGTCCTTGCCAACAGGATTGCCTTGTAAAGGGTGTTTTTTATAGAGGTATAGAACTTTAAGTTGGCATTACTTTTCAAGATGGCGACCGATTTAACAGCTGTCAAGTGACTTATTCTCAGTATGGTTTGGCAATTCATAATGAATAGACTCACGCCTGAACTACGTCCATTTTAGCGATGTTTAGCGATGAAGCGCACTTCTGGTTGAATGGCTACGTCAACAAACAAAACTGCCGCATTTAAAGTGATAATCCTCAAGTGTATGTTGAAACACCGTTACATCCAGAAAAACTGACTGTTTGGTGCGCTTTATGGGCTGGTGGAATCATTGGTCCGTATCATTGGACGTAGCGCGCGATATGTTTTCCGCACAGAACCATTATTTTCGAAACAAAATTGCTCTATTTGCAAGCGTTGTTCAGGCGTGAGTCTATTCATGATGAATTGCCAAACCAAACTGAGAATAAATCACTTGACAGCTTTTAAATCGGTAGCCATCTTGAAAAGTAATGCCAACTTAAAGTTTTATACCTCTATAAAAAACACCCTATATTTGCTAGCTCATTTTAGCCGCATTTTACTTTATAAGCGTGTTGATCTTAAAACTTCATCAAAATGCCAAAGTGTTGCAGAATTCTTACAGTCATGATATATAGAATATAGAAATAAAAGAAGCAAATCTAATAAATAAATGACTTGTGTCCAACAGTAATTGTATGTTTTTTGTAGCTACAAAAATTGGTATTTGCTTGGCTTCCTCATTTGGTCATCAGTATGATTTGTATTTATTCTCTTATTGCTTTGAAGCTTATATCGAAGTTTTTTTTTATAAAATCTAATAAAAATTTTCTACTCAGTAATATTTCAGTTAATAAAATTTTAGCAAATTGAGCGTGAAACTTTTAGTAGGCTATCGCACACGTAATTGTTTAAGCAGGACACAAGAAATATGTGTACATAGTCGTACATGTACGAGAATACAAAGTGTTGGTAAATAAAATATATTTTAGACAGGAAATTAAATACAATCAGCATAAGTATGAAAAGAGAATATATTTAGCATCCCTTTTTATAAAACCAATATTACTAAAGGTTTATTTTTGACATAAATAAATATTTTTAATGGATAAAAATACGAAAGTGCATATAAATAAAATAACTAAAACATTAAATATCGAAAATTTATACTACTTTTGCACACTAGCTTAATTAACCGGTGATTTTTAAAAGTAATTAGGATCAACTAAACAAAAAGCAAATTTTTTTTAGAGTTTCGCTCACTGTTATTATGACCAGATACTGACTAGATTATTTCCATTAATATGATTGACTGATTTGCAAATTAAATTCTTCCCATCTCCGATGATAATACGTTTTATGAATGCGTGGTCGGAATCGACTCGTTTTGACATGTCTTCACCGATCTTTATGCGGTTGAGTTATTGAAGATAATATTCAGGTTTTCTTCAATACTTTGAAGAAGTAGTACGAATGGGTTTGTGAGTCAGAGCTATCTCTTCGTTATTTAAGTAACTATTTTCTATTATTTCGTATAATTTAGATGTAAGCTACAATTGAAGACGTTGATGTCCGATCGGAGTGAGGTATATTTTACACCATATCTCGACTGCTTTTACACTGCCGCATTCATATGATGTACGTGTTTTCGAATAAGTAATAGTTTCAGTGATTTAGCGCACAAAATTCTGTTTGCAGTGTAGTATTTGATACACATTCTTTGTTCGATATTTTTATTTATTGTAAAAATCGCTATAAATGGACAATAGACCTTGTCAGACCCAACATGAGTATATAGCTCATGACGGTAGAGTAGATATAGCAGCAAGGAAATTCTGTTTTCATTTAACTGTCATCGATTTTCTTATGTGCTGTCCACTTGACATATTAACATTCTTTTACATTCAAAAGGCTTAAAATACAACCTTTTTTCTCACCATATTACTACTATAAAAAATATAATAAATTATGTCAAATATACAACATTGTTCCCCTTAGTCCAGTTTTCTGTTTCAATATACCGCCTTGATACAAACATTAACGATATAAAGAAATTGACTTTAATTTTTTTACTCTAATAGTTGACTAAATATCCCACGGTACATATGCTTATATATTAACCTACAACTACTACTGCTACTATTGCTATTACTGTTTCTTGCTCATATGTATGTAGATATTTAGATAGGCTCGATTTTGTCACGAATATCTTCAATTTTATTTCTCCATTTATATTGATTCACTCAAGTGGAAACACGTGTTGTGATGTGAATCAAACTTTTGTTATTGTACAAACAAACGGATGTATGTGTAAAAGGTCAATTTTATTTGATAGACATTTTACTTTGAGCCATTTAATAGAAAAACGTATTTATTTGCAACCAGCTCGTAGTCACAAATTGAAAATAAATAATATATAAAAAATGTTTAATTTATAAAAATATACAATAATACGCAACTGGCTTAAAGTTGATAGAACAATTCCAAACACTATCATGAATAAAATCTTTAAGGTAGTATGGATCCGATATTTCGAAAAAATAATTACACGGGGTCAATGGTCACAAAATCGGTTTTTTTTACGATATTTTAATAAAATGGTCAATTTTATTATAATGAAATGGTAACTTTTATTATAAAATTATTTGAACAAAAATTATAGACTCGATAAATGTATATAAACAAACGTCTACTTTTGCCCTAAGAGCAACCGTTTCTGAGTTATAAAGAATCAAGGACTGGAAGAGATGTACTCTATATTTATGAAATTCTTTGTCCTGAGTAACTAAACTTTATTTCAGTTACTTTCCAATTTATTATAAAATTAAATTTTACTCCTTTTATCTGTGGTCGGTTGCATACCCTTTATCAAACTAAATTCAGAGGTTAACAAATGCCAGTTGGCATTACAATAATAAAAAAATAATAATATCATCACGTTTACAAAAAATACTAACTATTACTAAGAAACACATAATGTTATTAACGTCACTTTTAGTAGTAGTATTTACAAGATTTTTAATTTTAAGCAAAGTGATAATTTCCTGAAATTTATTTCTATTTTACTAAAATAAAAAATATATTCACAATTTTGAGGCTTATTAAAATACCACTGCAATACTACTATGATTTTAATACCATTTCTAATAATTATAGCAATTTTGAGCTTCTATATTTATTGTAGTATTTTGTTTTATTCTATAAACATAAAACTTTAAATATAATTTTAATAGTGTTTTAATAAACTCAAAATCGTACAATAAGAATGTATTTATTCTGATTTTAAATCCCTTCTAAAATTGCTTAAAACAAATTTTCAACTCGTTATTATGGAAAGTTAGGAACATCATTTGGCAAGCTTTTCGGAATTATAATGCTTAAAAAATGCAAAATAATTGTAAAACTTTAAACAAAATTAAAGCAAAACGGAAAAAATTATAGCAACAACTGGAAATAAAGTAACTTTTTATCCTATTTTTTCCGCAAAATCTTATTTACTGAATAAGCGCATAATAATAGTTAAATATGTTAATATAAAGTAAAAAATTAATGCAAATTAATTTTCTATATAAATCCAATTTAAATACGGAAATAATGCTTTTATAATTTCTTATATTTCTTATATTATATTTTAAAACAAACAAACAAATAAAATTCTTGAGCGTTGAAAATGTAAGCTACTATCTCCTTTAATATCTGAAAATGTAAGTGAAATTGGGTCAATTAATAATAAATGCAACAAAAATTCGTGTTTCCCTCATTTAATATTTATTTTTCATTTGTAGTGGCATACTTAACTTCGTAATTATATTTGCAGGTATATTCAATTAGCAGGAGCTCTGCGTCAGTAGTAGCTAGAGCGTTCAATTTACACTTGTCGTACAAGTACCAACTGGCATTTGTTAACCTCTGAATTTAGTTTGATAAAGGGTATGCAACCGACCACAGATAAAAGGAGTAAAATTTAATTTTATAATAAATTGGAAAGTAACTGAAATAAAGTTTAGTTACTCAGGACAAAGAATTTCATAAATATAGAGTACATCTCTTCCAATCCTTGATTCTTTATAACTCAGAAACGGTTGCTCTTATGGCAAAAGTAGACGTTTGTTTATATACATTTATCGAGTCTATAATTTTTGTTCAAATAATTTTATAATAAAAGTTACCATTTCATTATAATAAAATTGACCATTTTATTAAAATATCGTAAAAAAACCCGATTTTGTGACCATTGACCCCGTGTAATTTTTTTTTCGAAATATCGGATCCATACTACCTTAAAGATTTTATTTATGATAGTGTTTGGAATTGTTCTATCAACTTTAAGCCAGTTGCGTATTATTGAACCCTCTCTTCTCTAAATTGACCGGAGTAATACAAAATTCAAAATAAAGTTGAAATATTACAAAAATATTTATATGTAATCGAGAATATGAGGTAATATCTTAAAAAAGGGCTCAAATGAACTAGCTTATAGGCAATGGACGATATTTGTGGCAGCATTTTGTACGTACGTTTGTATGTGCTCAAATTACTGACACTGAGTGGCAGCGTCGCCAGCAATGCTTCCGTCGAGATACATGCAATACGTAAGTAGTCTGAAAGGTAAATAATAGCAGGACAAGGGTATTGAACTATTAAGTGGCTGCCGAGTGATTTGACAAATTTCAAATATCCACTTAAGGTAATAAATAAGAGAGAGTGAAAATTAAATTATGGAAACTTTATTGTACCGCAAGACCAAATATCATGAATTGGCAGATAGCTTAGTTAATACACGTGCCACATACTTGATATGAGTACGAGTATATGAAAGAATCATATGATTCCGAAAATTGGTCAAAAAATCAAGAAAAATCTCAAGCTTTCAATGTTTAAAAATCATTTAGTTTGTTTGTTATTTGGCAGCTACCCATTCACTCAAGTAAAAGCATTCGTTTTAGATATCCAGATTTTCAGTCCAATCACCGCCAATGATATGCAAATTGAAAACGCACATGTCTGTGACCCTCTTTGTGGAGACCACCGCAAGTAAGTGTTGAAAAGTGTTAAGTAAACCAACTGGGGGGAATAAATGAAAACTTTTACAGTCACGTTTCGGATGAAAAGCAAAAGCCATAGTGTTTGCAGAAACAAAAAATAAAAATAAAAATGAAAGAAATATATGTATATATATATCTATGAAAAAAATTGTATAACTGTGAGCAACTCGTGCCATCAACACAAGCCATCAACACAAAGGCAGAAGTTAAAATGGGGGTTTAACTAAAAGAGCATAGCAAATGCAGCAAATCTTTAATGTTGTTGCGGCTTCGAAAGAAATAGATAAAAATGAAATTTAGGAAAGAAAGTAGCTGAAAATTAGTGGCTGTCAAAGGAGGCAAAGAAATTACCAACATTGAAGCAAACGAATGAGAAAAGAAAAGCCCGAAAATATTTAGATACTTTTTGCCAAAAATCGAAACACAAAGTAAATTCAACATACTATACGTACACATATTCGTATGCGTGATTGTAGAGAACTCATACGCCTTGTTGGCCCTTATGACTACGTACGGGTATATGCAAGCGAAAAGAAGAAAAGAGTGTGAAATTCAGTAAAAATTTCCCGTAAACTAATAGTAGAGGATAAGTAGATGAAGAATATTTAGTTAAAAAGATACACATAACACACATGTTATGTAACGGGTGGGCTTTGAAAAATTTGCCATTTAAAATTGTTATAAAAATACAAATAAACATGCTTTGCCTTTATTGAAATGTCTCAACATGCCGGATAATGATAAAACCCCACTTCATGAATATGACTGCCACGGCTGGACTTGCAGTAAGCCATACTGTTCTCTCTCTCGTAAAAATGTTCAACACACTTTCGATTGCGTGCCCCATATGATAGCAATAGCGACTTAAATTTAGTGTTTTATGTCATGAGTCGTCTCTGTATAGTTAACGTAGCACCTATGCTTAACAGTTCTTCACAAGAAATAGTCATACAGAGTATAACTTCTCTGTTTTGGTTAACATCATACGTACGTGTGTAAAATATCCATTGTAACGTTCTGTTGAGTTGTACGAGCTATACCTCGACATTGACATAGTTCAGCGAATCAAGAGGCAGCGACTACGCTGGCTAGGGCATGTCACCCGAATGGATGAAAGCGCTCCAGCTTTGAAAGTATTCGATGGAATATCCGCTGGCGGAAGCAGAAGAAGAGGAGGAGCTCCACTCTATTGGAAGTATCAAGTGGAGAGGGAGAGCGACCTGGTATCACTTGGTATTTCTATCTGGCGCCAAACAGCAAAGATAAGGAACGACTGACGCGCTATTGCTGATGCGGTTATAATCGCGTAAACGGTGCCTACGCCATAGAAGAAAAAGCAGAATGTTCTGTTGAAACCGCACATCATCGCTCTTCAATATTTGGATATTTATATTCCCTGGATATGCCATGGAACGAAAAGTCGTGGATGGTAAGGGCTGCTCTCATTAGTTGCGTGCGGGTTTTCTGTTGTGCTGTTAACGGAGCCGCCGAGGTCAAAATGATCTTCATCGGAGAAGATGAATTTTTGGTAAATATGCTAATCTTCTGCAAAGCAATCTTCAGCCCATTGAGCGAAGCAAAATCGCGTCGGATGATTATCAAACTTCAGCTCTGACAAAAGTGGTCTTTAAAACCTTTATACCGAGGTCTTCATGCAAAATCCTATCCATAGAAGTTAACGAAATGGTTAATTCATGCAAAAAGTGTTCAGTAGATGTTGATGGCTCTTCGAACACACTTTGAGCTACAGCAGCAATCTTTTACTGTGAACACTGGGCGAGTAAGCCGCGGTTCAAAAATTAAACGCTAGATGGCCCACCCTTTATGGACATACATAATTGCATACTAACAAAAACATGACTTTCACCAACTATCTGCGCGATTTATCTTTAGCAAAGGAAGAGTGCAGGGAGAGTAAAAAATACAGTTTTAACAAAGAATGTAGAAGGATAGGAGAATGCGTAATAAAAGTGTAAAAGCTATTTGTTTTATTAAAAAATTTACATACATTATTAACATGCACTTAAAAATTGAATTAACCAGAGGAAAAGCACCAAAATAACAAGAAAAAAAATATTTGGAAAAATGTTACCTTTAAATATACTTGTGGTAGAGTTTAAAAATATTCATTTAAATGATTTTTTGCTTACAGCAGCCGAGAAGTATACTACTAATATATTTATTTTCACATGCAAAGTTGGCAGATTATTCCACACGAAGGAGCCAAAAAAAAATAAATAATAATTATAATGATTAAATTATAGTAAAAAATAGAAAAAAAAACCAATCCTGTGATAAAAGCTTTAAATTGTTAATTCGAAATAGTTTAGTTAAAGTTTTTTTTCAACACATTTATATATGAGTAATTTTCTAAGAAGCGCTTAATTGTAACTAATAACTTTTTATTTTTTCTCTTTAGGCAAAAATTCGAGAAATAATTTGTGGAATAACAATCGTGCTGTTTTTTACTTTTGAAGTTGATTAAAGTTTAAATTCAATTTTGTATTAAAAATATTTATTTTTACTTGATTCGTATTCATCATATCGCCATTAAGTTTAATTTCAATCCTTTTTTATTGCAATAAATTTCTAGCTTGTTATGTATAAATAAACTTGAACTAAATTGTTGATTTGCTTAATTTTGAGAAACACGAATCATTAAAGAATGTTGTACAATTCAATCATAATCGATATTTACAGAGAATCAGAAATATATAATAGGAAATAAAAATATATTTTAATGGAGATCCAAATTACATAATTTTGGTTAGAAAATTTAATAATAAACAGAAAAAAATTCAAATAAATAATTTCCACTGTAAAATGTGAGGTTCTACCGAGATTTGAACTCGGATCGCTGGATTCAAAGTCCAGAGTGCTAACCATTACACCATAGAACCAATTGTTAAACAGCTGACGAGAAACGAAAGGAAAGACGAAGAGCTGTTGTCATTAATGATAAGAAGTGAAATAAGATTATTAAAATTCTATAAACATCTAAATCTAAGAATTTTTGTAACGAAAATAAATAAATATAGCAAGAAAATTATAGGTTTACGGTTGCCAGATAATAAAAAATAATTATTGCTTGCTTAATGCTAGTAAAATAAAAGCAAAACAATTATAAATTCCTTTAAAAATCACTGTTGATAGTTCAAAATATAACATCCTTTTCTCTCTCGCTTTTCTTTGCCTCTAAACTTTTCTATGTCATAATGTAAACTTCTAGTATTTCCCCAGGCTACAAAAGTTTAATATAATAATATTCAATACCTCTATACACTTTCTTTAAATCCAGTTAACTTAAATAACTCCAAGTGGTAGTTGCATAAAGCGGCTTCTGAAACAAAAACAACAAAAACCTTATAGGTAAATGCTCTAGCACGAAGTGTGTCGGCAACTTGTCCATAGCAATTTTTCACTCTTACTTTTAATACCCTGGAAATTTTTCTTAATGCGTTTGAACTTTTATTTTATTTTTAAATTACGTAGATGAGCAAAAGTCAAGGCAGAATTAAGTGTGGGCACGAAATGTATTTTTTCTTTATTCTTTATTAACAATATTATTTTCTTTTTCCAACTAGCAACACACTTCTTGTTTTACTTGATTCTTTGCAACTCTCGATTCTAACATTTGTATAGTATTGCTCTGTACACATATTGCCACTATAGCAAAATTTTTATATTATTTTTATAAAGTATGGTGCAGTTAAGTTAATTGAATTTTTAATTGAAAACTTTTGTTTAGCAGTTTCAATTGCATTATGGTCTTTAGTTCTATTCAAGCGTGCTAAAGTAGCTATGAACTTTCTTCAAGTTGTGTATGATTAACAAAAATGAAAAAGAATTTTAAAGTAAAAAAATTTGAATTAAAATAAAATAAACTAAACTAACAAACAATAAATCAAAATAAAATAAAAGAAAAATTATATATAAAATAAAACAATATAAATAAATAAATAAATTAAAGTAAATTCACTAAACAAAACAAAATTTACTTCTATAAATAAGATAATATAAAATGAAATACAAAAAATAAAATTTATTATTAAAAAACTAAGTAAAATAAAATAAAATATTAAACAAAATAAATAAATAAATATAATTAAAATTTAACTCAAAAAAAATAAAATAAAATAATATGAAATGAAATAATAAAAAATTAAAAACAAATAAAATAACATAAAGTAAATAAATAAAAATAAAATAATATTAAACAAAATAATACTTAGTTCTGCTAATACACTTTTTCAGACAACTAACGCCTGAAAGTATACAGAATTACAAAAAAAAACTCACTAACCACACGATAAAAAATAGCGGCAAATTAGTGCACTTCATAGTTGTTGAATATTACAACAGAATACATGGCTGGTGTTGGCTGAGTAGTAAAACGCTCGCCTGTGATATCAGTATCAGGCTAGTACTAACACTAAGTACTCGGCTATTGCGGCCGCCGCAACAAAAAATATGATAAAATAAAGAGATTAAAAAAAAATAAAATAAAATAAAACGAAATATATTAAAATAATAAATAAATAAAACCTTAATATATGATATTTAATATAAAGTAAAAACACAAAACAAAATAAAATAACATAACATAAAATTATATAAAGTTAAGCCAAAAAAAAATTATAATATAAGCAAAGAAGAAATAATAAAATGCAAATAAAATTAGATTAAATTAAAATCAAACAAAATAGAACAAAATGAAAGAAATGAAAAAAATAAAATAAAATACAAACAAATTAAAATAAAATAAAATAAAATAAAATAAAATGAAGTAAAAAAGAGTGAAATAAATAATAATAAAATAAAACAAAATGAAAATAAAATAAAATGTAGTAAAATAATAAAAAAATAAACTAAAACACAGTATATAATAATGAAATAAAATAAAATGAAGTAAAATAAATAAAAGTAATATAAAATATAATAAATAACATAATAATATATATAAATAATATAAAATAAAAAAGTTTAAAAGAATATAAATATCTTAAAATAAAATTATAAAAAGCAAAATAAATTTAATTATATTTCATTAAATAAAATAAAAATAAATTTTAAAAAATTTAATACAAAAAATATTTTAAAATTATTAATAAATAAACAGTAAAAATATGAATTTAAATGGTATAAAATAAAATAAAATAAGTTAATATAAAACAACTACAAGGAATAAATAAAAAAATATTAAAATTATAATTAAAATTAAATTATACTTCACTAAATGAAATAAAATTAAAATAAAATAGAACAAAATAAAAAAAATAAATAAATGAAAAATACATAAAATGAAATTAAAAAAATAAAATTAATTTTGCAAATAATGTAATAAACATTAAATGATATTAAACTAAATTAAAATAAAATAAATAAGATATAATAAATAAAATAAAATAGAATAAATTAAATGAAATAAAATTAGATAAAATGTCGTGTTTTTTTGTTAATAAATAGTTAACCTTTCAGTTGTAAGAATAAGTAGCCATAACATAGGTTTGAATATTTAAGCCTCTAAATTTTTTAACGTAGTTATAACTCCTCAAAAAAATTTTTTGTATCTTGACAGCCTTATCATACAGATGTTATATATGCAATGAATGAAAGGTGTTACAATTTTATAAATATATATATATATATTTGGCGCTTTGTAACCGCTGAAGCGATTTTCGGCCGAGCTCCTCCTCCAATTTGTGGTTTTGCGCCTTGATGTTTTTACCAACAAATGGAGGGACCTACAGTTTATTCTAAGCCGCCTCCGAACGGCTGATGGATTTTTATGAGGAGCTTTATTTCATGCCAGAAATACGCTCGGAGGGCTTGACATTCCCTGCCGAGGGGCGACCGCAATTAGAAAATTTTTTTTCTATCATTTTGGATGTTGCTCGAACCTGGGCTCGAACCCAGGCCTTCCGAATGTCAGTACGCAATGCTAACTACTCGGCTATCGCGGCCGCCCGCGAATATAATACAGAAATATAATGCAATAAATTGATATGACTGTTAACTTCAACAAATATAAAACCATGCGGTCGCAATAGCAGAGTGGCTAGCATTGCGTGACACAATTTGGAAGGCCTGGGTTCGAGTCCAGGTTCGAGCAAAATCCACAATCATAGAAAATAAATTTTTCTAATTGCAGTCGCAACTCAGCAGGGAATGTCAAGCCCTCCGAGTGTATTTCTAACATGAAATGATATATATATATAAAGCCATACTTTCTCATGAAAATCTTTTCAACCAACGTTCGATTATCGGGAGCTTTACTTTAAATTGTTATAAAAAACTTCTCCTTATTAAACCTTTTCGACGTTTACGTTCAAGTTTTTAATTACCCTCTTAGCATATTTGACTTGAAAGACTCCTTTTTGTTATAAAAAGTTCTATACTAACTTCGTTTCACAACATTGATTTTCATATTAACTAAACAAAATGTTAACGTTTCGTTAGTTGAGACTATCTAGTGCATATTATGTTATATACTATTTTATATTATTTGTAAAATTTAAAATTAAAATAATTGTAATGAAAATAAAACCTGACAATTCATTAATAAAATTTTTAAAATCTTTTAAATTGTGGGGTGTTTCCTTCAAATGATTAAGGATTTGAATTTTAAAACATTCGTAACTTTCATATAAATTTATCTCTTTGTATTTTATAAGTCTTTCTCTAAGTCCTTCAAATATGCGTCTGTTAAATATCTGAATTTTTTATAACACAATACATGGTCTGTCCACTCATTACTTAAAAACTTGCCAGTGCGTATGAGTGATAATTTTTATTTATTCAAAGATTTTAATTTAAATGTTAAACCGGGTTTCTTTAATATTTAAATCACTATGTAACTAAAAAGTTAAGATTCTAATTAGTTTTTAAAGAAAATTACTTGCCCCATTTAGTTCTGGTGATTGCCAATTTTTAACACAAATTTATCACGCAGACCTTTTTAGTTGACAGTAAAAAGAAAGTGTTAAATAAATATATGTGTAATATATACGAAGAACTTAACCCAATTTCCTAAGCAAACTATTCAAAAGTAGCTTCCGCTTTTGGCGACAATTACTAAACAGAAAAACTCGTCACAAAAAGAAATACACAGTAAATGGGGAACAAATAAAAAACAACTGTATACTCGTATATGTTAATAAGAGCAATAAGTGTATCAAATTGGACGGGTTAGACAAATACACGACAATGACAACTTTTGCATCACAAAGAAAAAAATTGACCACACTCTTTTAAATCGGAAGAGTACATAATATAACAAAATGTTTGTCTCACACAAATCTCAAATAGTTTTAGATTTCTACATAATATTGGAAGAAACCCAGGAAGTTTTCATTACTGCAAGGGGAAGTAATAATGACAAGACTTCTTGCTCATCAACATAAATATTCAATTTCTTCTGCTGTTATTATCAGCACGCTTGAGTAAGCGGGCGTTTTTGGTGGGGATAGAATGAAATGCTAGTTAAGTCATGCAACAATATGGCGGAAAAAGCTGTGATTTGATAGTAGTGAAAATGAAAAAAAAAGAATAAGTAACAGAAGATGCAATCGAGTTGCAAAAAGAGAGAAAGTTACAAAGTTTTCACAGTTGCTTTTAAACTGCAGCAATTTTAGCTGTACGATTTGTACAATTGTTTTTCTTTGCCACAGCACGTTGCACATATATATATTTATAATCGGTTTCCTAGACTATCTTCCTCCCTCGCTTTACAGACTTGATCTACCTTCCAAACACACACTTTTCGTCTTCTATCTACCGCTGTTTGGTTTTTTGGTGGCCATTTAAAATTGTTTATTTACCAAAACTATTGCAATTGTGCGCAAAGTTGCAACAAAATGCAGTTGATAGTGGCCAAGCTACCAGCGACAAGGAGGCAATAAGAGCTTTGCTTACTTATACAAACACAAATTCCGGCAACTTCTCTAGTTAGGAAAATATTTATATATATACGTATATATACATCTGTTAAAATGGCATTAAAGTGCAGCTAACCAAAATAACTGCAGTTAAGTGAATAAAATTGTTGAGCAAGGGAATATCTAGAGTTGTAATTTTCGGTTTCTTTCAATTATTTAGAGGGCGAAGGTTAAGCAAATAAATACATGCATATGTGCATACATATCATATGTATGTAAGGAACAGCTGATGCTACTAAAAATTTTACGTTTTTAAATAATGTTTAAACCATTCCGATGGCAATTTGGAGCGCTTAATTGCTTTGTTCTAATGTTAGAAATGTGAAAAAGATATACAAAAATTAATTTAAAAAAATATTAAATTCGGTAGGGAATGGCCGAATTTGCTAGATTTAAGATGTAAATTAGATTGTAGGGGAGAAAAGTTTCTTCTACTACAAATATAATGGTTAATACATTTACATAACGTTCATAAACTGTTTTAAAAATATAAAACAAACATCACGACTTTGATCTACGCTAACGAATTATGGCATTGACACATTTTATAAGCTTACCTTGTAATCGCTATGTATGTGATAGCAATGTCAAACTCATATTTAGTGAATTTCCAATGATATGGATAATCCACTATTATCCGAAGTAAAACTACATGACGAGGCGAACAGACGATCTGCTGCTGAGCCACTTTCAGGAAGATGAAACGTGGTGCATGTTCTAAGCGAATTCCGCTAACTAGTCTACTTTTCAGTGTCAATATTCATTCGCAAAACTTAATCCTAGCAGTTATGAACTACTGAAAAAATGTGAAACAATTTGGATCTTACCAATACCATTACAAAAACTGAAAAATTGTTTTGTTTGTTTTTGCCTGTTAATATATATTATCACAATGCAGTGATGCAATGCAGCTGTGGTATTCATTAACGGCTGCTTCCTTTCCCCACCCTACTTCATAACTGACACTAAAGTACTAAAGCAAACTTTATCTTAATCTTAATTAACATATTAATATGATCCGGCCAAATACATCCACTTAAATTTCAAACAACGAAAATTGAGAAAAAGCGTATTATTCGCTTAAAAAAATGATTAAACAAAACTTTTCTTTCCTTTTACTTAATTAACTTCAAATTAATATTACAAAGATAATTAAGTAACTACATATGGAAATTTAGAATTATATAAAAGTTAATTTTTTTTTGTATTTTTTTATTTTCTTGTATTGCAAAGAGCAATTTATAATGCTAAAAAAACAAAAACAAAATAACTGACTTGTACAATTCGTTGGTAATGAAGTGCGGTTTGACCAGTTTGAGAGGCCTCTGAAACGTAACTGGTGCAGTGTCTTTAATGTTGTTGGTTTAAATAATTTTCACATTTTTTTGGTTTCAGTGGATAATTTTTTCTCTTTTTTTCTAAAATATAAAATTATTCTTCTTTTCCAACATTAAAATTACTAATGCTCGCGACCTTTCCTACCTTATGCTATTATCAATGATCTTGAAAGCCTACAACTCTTTCTCTCTCTCATAATTTTTATTGCTAGTTTAATTGCGGCTTCATTCGTATTAAATTTTTTTACTATTTATTATAATTGAATAAATTATAATTTATGAATTCACGAAGTGGTCTGTTGTAAATGAATGAAAGGATATAGAGCGACCACTTTCTAAAATTTAAAAATTTGAAGTGCGCATTTTTATTTATATTTTTTTCGTTTCATTGATTTTTAGTGTTATTACTCCGTATAAGAAATAATTTAGGAAACAAAATTAGATTTATACAATTTTAGGTAAAGAAATTGACTTATGGTTTTATGTAATTTTACTACTACATATTTCGTTATTTATTATTGTTTTTGCATAACAATGGAAAGTTTCTTTTCCTTAAATTACAAGCGTGTTTTTTTAAGTGCAGATTGAAGGAAGCGCTTGGGTGAAAATAAATTCAGATTCATTTATGTCCCCACGTGTACATCCTCCAGATTCCATGCACAATCTGTATGTTTTTCGGCACAATCTGTATAATTCTAACTTTGGATATATATTTTTTTACATACCTATGGTACTTTTGCGGGTTTCTTCCGCCCGAGCGAAGGGAATTATTTTATTTTCATTTTAATGAAAGAAGTCTTTATCGCTTGGGCTACGCTTTACATTACGTGTCCCTTTTTAATTTTTTGTTTTGTTTGTTGATTTCAGTTTATTTGTAAATAATTTTTAGTTTTTTATCCTTTAGTTTTTTATCTTTCCACGATCACTGAAATAATTATGGATTTTCTTTTGAATGCTTCTATACTCAATGACTTCTTGATCTAAAAAGAACAATCTCAAAACAATTCTTTGAGAAGAAAATATATATCTAGTAGTTACTTTTGACATCTGTCATTTATTAGTTAAAGAGCGTTAGAGAATTTCTCAATTTAGGTAACGGGTAGCTCTAGTGCCCAAAAGAAATTAAAAAAAGACTTATATTATAGTATAGCCAGACAACGTTCACAAAATTTTGGATTTATGGAAGAACATGAATTGGCTTTTGTGCCATGATAGCGTCCCTGCTCACAGATTGCTATTTGTGCGCGACTGTTTGGCTAAAAACAACATACCAATAGTACCGCAGTCCCCGTCCTCTCCGTAATGGATATCTAACAGTATATATAAATTTTTCCTGCATACATCAGAGACGCTCAAGTAACGAAACTTGACGAAATTAATTTGTTTCGATTCGGCTCCATGTTATCGAAACGAAATGAAATTTTTAATGCTGGAAGGACAAAAGCTCATCGTTAACGTTAATTTGAAAAAGGATGCTAGCTATGAATTTAACAGCACGTTTAAAATTAAACGTTTAATATTATCTGCTAACGATTTAATACTAATGACAATATTTCGTTTCGGTTAAAAAAGAGATAAAATTTATTTTGATAACTGCTTTAATGATAATATTTCCAAATGTTTCAACCAAAACGACAGACATTTTTTAACTAACGTGAAATTTATTCATACGAATCAGCTGTAGTATACAGTTCGGTGTTTTTCTCCAGCAATGCAGACTGCCTCCGAACAGCCGATTCTTTAATATTGGATGTTGGTCCGACCAGAACTCGAAGCTTGTGGTCGTTTGTGGAAGAAATAAATTGCAGGCTAATGACAATGTGTTAGGACATAGCAAACATTGAAATAGTAGGAAAAAGCAAGTAAAAAATATTTTAAAAAAATTACTAAAAATGAATCTACAGAATTACTTTACATTTTATGTAATGCTTTCTTTGACACCTAAATACACACCTAAATAAAATATTAAATTTTTTAAAATAGCTATTAACTTTTGTATATTATTACTCGTGTTATATTCAATACAGATAAATAATTAATTAACGTTTTTAAACAATGTTTTTTTTGTACAACATTTTATTAAGACCATTTTTATTGCAATGCGAAGTTTATAAGAAGATTTATAGATATTTCCTTTTATGCATCCAATATTGCCCATCCATCTGCTACCGCAATAAATATTGTGCATGAACATATGTACATACATACTAAGTATGAGTGCACTAAACAACTACAATGTGAATGAACAGCCGCCAGCTGCAATGGATTTGCATTTGCTGCTTTGCTTTTTATTATGCAGCTCATGCTTTATCATTCACTTGCCGTATGTTTCCTTCGTTGCATTTTCGAGTTGAAATGTATTTGGTGATAATCCGTTTGTATTGACTGGCTGAAGGCGCATCGAATGCATTGAATTCAACAACAACATATGAATGCAAAATATTTGAGTGGGTGCTGGTGAGCAAATGTACTACAATTTGTATTTTCACAATAAGCGAACTTCAGTTAAGACAAATGTGCTTGGCAACATTTCTGTCACAACTTATTGCCGAGATGACTGGACGCAAAGTGGCAGTAATTGGAAAATCGGGACTGGAAAAAGAGTTCTATATGGGTTTAGTAGCTTTTACGTTGCCACTGCATAGGAAATTTAGTCAAAAAATGTGTGTTGAAAATTGTTGATGTCGATTATAATTGGGATAAACGAGTTCGTTTTATTTGAAAGTTTTAGTACTTTGGGTAGTGGATCATATTTTAATCCTTTAATTTTTTTTTCCTTTTAACTATCAAGCAACATTTTTATTAATTGAGCCGTAGCGCCATCCCTCTAATTTATTTCCCTATAATTTAATACATATTGGAATATAACTGAAGATTTGCGTTATATTTCTGACTCTTGAACGAGCTTTTGAAAAAAAAAAATTCGAGAATTTCAATTTGAATACAGTTAAGACCTTAATGAAAGTAAATAAAAACTCCTATCAAGTAACTACAACAGCATAGAATAACATAACATATAATACTGCCACCAAATTTGTTAAACGAAAAGTATTTTAGATAATTATTTTATTTCATGAAACCTTATTTTAAATAAGGAACCACCAGTGTTGCCATATTGTTCAAAATTATTTACTCTGAAACTTTAATTATTTTGAAATAAACTTCTAATTGATCCACATTAATTTCTGAATGAATTAATAACATGAAGGAATTTCTAGAAATTTTTGTTATAAGATTTCTTAAAACATGAAATAGAAAATTTAATAATTTGTCATTTATATTAAAAATGTAAGCATCACTTTTTATGTATACTTTATCTTAAAAACTGTCAGCAACTTTAAGTCTATGTTTAGCAACAAAAGCTCGCAACATCCGTAATAACAGCACATAAAAGAGTGTTGCTAATATATGTTTCCGAAAGAAAACAACAAGTATTAGTGAGTAGAAACGCATGTATAAGTGCGTCTCACCGTTTACCTACTTTTACAAACTTTGTGTTTTGCTAAATTTTTCCAACATTTTGTTTCTCATTTCCCATTTTCATTTTCCGACACTGCTGCCTCACTGCTGCCTCGCTGCATTGGCCTATATATGTATGTATATGCAACGCCGAGAACAAAGCAATGCACATGAAGGCATATAAAACAAATTGTATTGTTCTTGTTGTTATTTGCGTAGCGCTTGCAGCATATCAATGAAGTGAACTAAATGATTACGGCAAAACCATATGACATTTGGTACATGCAAACAAACATAGATATTTATACGCATTGCTATTTGCTTTGCATAGGCCGGCAAGTATAGGACGTCACACAGCGCGCAGCCGCGTCAACGTTCACGACGACGCCGCAGTCAGTGGTCGTGTTGCTGCCACTCACTGTCATGGTCGCCGAGGCGGACGCAAAGTTTCCAGCAACTCAGGCGATGTTGAGTTCCATCAGTACAATTTGTGCGTTCGGCGTGTACGGTTGCGATTCCTAGTGGTCGGTAAAGCAAGTCAAGCCAACTGGTGAAGTGTGACTTGAAACTTGCTACAAGTTGTTGTGTGCATTGCATTTTTTTTTTTGCATACGAGTTTGTTATTGTCTTTTAACCAACAAAATGCAAAGCCATGTGCCGACCCACGAACATACATTTGTACATAGTTATAATGAAGTGCGCGCGATTTCATGATTTTTATTCGTTTAGTTTTTTGAGCCTGTTTTTAGCTTCATTTATCGGCAGTTTGACCGACTTTGGTGACATTATGTTCGTGTTGCATGCAACATTTGCCGGTTTTTGTTTCATTCAGCCATTCATTGGCACCCATTAGTGCATGATA
This sequence comes from Neoceratitis asiatica, assembly GCA_030068015.2. Classification (NCBI taxonomy): domain Eukaryota; kingdom Metazoa; phylum Arthropoda; class Insecta; order Diptera; family Tephritidae; genus Neoceratitis; species Neoceratitis asiatica. Next base: position 77,306,882 of record CM061524.1, read on the forward strand.
TCGTGTGTGTTTGTGCTCGCGTGATATGATAGCGATTGAAGTTGCAGCCAACAGTGTTTGGGATAGTGAAGTGCGATACGCGGTGCGGTGCGGTGCGTATGTGTACATATATGTACAAAGGTGTTGAATTCGTTTACATGATGCAGCTTTTTCTCTCCTCATGGAGTGTTTCCATATTCATTTTATTTTGATTTTACTGCTGATACATGGCTTAAAGCGAATCGAATTTTTTATGGCAACAAAGGTCGTTTACTTTTCGGCATTGCATCTAAACACTGTTGTTGCTGATCGAGCTGCTGATTCGAATTTACTCTCGATTTCTAGCTAATATAATGATCAATTTCATTTGTTAAGAAAATTAAGGAGAAAACGTTAAAACTAATCATATTAATAAATAAAATAAAACAAAAGGTTTAAAATACAAACAAAATTAAATTATATTCTAATATATTAAATTAACTAAAATTAAAATAAAATAATATAATATTTAATATTCGCCTTTACTAAATTTATTATTATTGCATACTAAATTTAAATTTATAGAAAATTGTAAAACTTGATTTCGATTGATTTCAGTGTCAAAATTAACTTGAGTTCTCAGGAAAATTCGCTTCACCAAATTTCACGCTTCTTGATTTTTTGACGCAATTTTGATACATTTCTGTATATCTGAACAAGTCGGTTGTATGGAAATTTTATGATACAGTCATCAGATTTTGATGATTTTCAGTCCCAATGTAAAGTGTATAATACATGTTTTGATGGACTTATTGCGCAAAATTTCGGAAACATCGGTCTCATATATACCATAGTGGTCAGATATGGTCACCTCGTCATTCCGATATAACCGGTAAAAATTTTGGTGGGTCTATCTCTACTCCTTTTGGTGCTTGAATGAATTAAAATAAAATATAAAATAAATTATATTAAATTAAAGTATATTAAAAAAATAAAAAATATAGTAAAATTAAAAAAAATTTAAAAAGCAAATTGAACAAAACCAAATTAAACTAAATAAAAAAATTTAAATGTATTTAAATAAATTCAATTTAAAAAATTTTAATTATGTTAAATTAAAAAAATTAATGAAACTAATTTAAAGTTAATAAAAATATTTAAATCATATAAAATAAAATTAAATTAAATTAAGTTAAATGAAATAAAATAAAATGAAATAAAATAAATAAATAAAATATACAAATAACTTAATAAAATAAAATTAAAATAAAAATAATTATATTTAAGTTAATAAAAAAAATAAAAAAAATAAAATAAAATAAATTAAATTAAAAAATTAAATTAAATTAAAATATATAATAAAATAAAATAACATTAAATAAATTAGAATAAAATAAAGTAATATAACTTTAAATAAAATAGAATAAACCAAATTAAAAAAAAAAAATAAAATAAAAAATAAAATAAAGTAATTAAAATAAAATAAAATTAAAAAAATTTAAACAAAAATCCAAATAAAATAAAATAAGATAAAATACACGAAAGTAAAATAAAATAAAATAAAATTAGATTAAACGAGTTTCATTAAATTAAATTAAATTATATAAAACAAAATAATATAGGATCAAATAAAATAAGAAATTAAAACAAAATTTAGTGAAAATGAAAAATTTAATATAATAAAATAAAATAAAATAAAATAAATTAAACTAAAATAAAATAAAATAAAATAAAATAAAATAAAATAAAATACACGAAAATAAAATAAAATAAAATAAAATTAGATTAAACGAGTTTCATTAAATTAAATTAAATTATATAAAACAATATAATATAGGATCAAATAAAATAAGAAATTAAAACAAAATTTAGTGAAAATGAAAAATGTAATATAATAAAATAAAATAAAATAAAATAAATTAAACTAAAATAAAATAAAATAAAATAAAATAAAATAAAATACACGAAAATAAAATAAAATAAAATAAAATTAGATTAAACGAGTTTCATTAAATTAAATTAAATTATATAAAACAAAATAATATAGGATCAAATAAAATAAGAAATTAAAACAAAATTTAGTGAAAATGAAAAATTTAATAAGAATAAGAAAAATTTAAAAGAAATAAAATAAAGTATATTAAACTAAAAAAAAAAATAAACAAATAGGAAACAAAATAAAATAAAAAAAGAATAAAGTAAAATAAAATAGAGTAAAATAAAATAGATTAAAATTAAATAATGGAAGAATAAAAGAAATTGAAATAATTAAATTAATAAAAATTAAATTAATTTAAATTAAGGAATTTAAATTCAAAATGAGTTATGTTAAATGAAATTTAATTATATAAAGTACAATTAAATTAAATTCAGTTAAATTAAATAAAATCAAATCAAATTAGATTAAATTAACTTTAATAAAATAAATTAATAAAAACAGATTTAAAATATTGAATGCATACATTTCCGATCGTAAGGGTACTGTACTTAGAAATATAAAAATAAAAAATAATTTGAATTGATCAATTAAAAAGTTTTACTTATGTTAACGAAATCTATAAGAATTGATACTTACCAATAATCGTAAATAATTTTTCCAGCCAAGAGTACTTACCTTTTAAATTAAAATATATTTCTGAAAAAAAAAATTATAATTATTTCCTTTTGTTGAAGTGTAAGCGGAAAATTTTCAAATCATAAACGAATTCACCTTAAGAATTTATAATTATCTACTAAACTTACAAATATGTTCACGCTTAAACGCATATTTAGTATTAAATAAAAAGCAAAAAAAGCAATGAAGAATTACAAATATTCAATAACAAAAAACTCAACCGTCTGCCACCCACCTAAATGTCATTTGCCCAATATTTATCGCTAAAGTATTCTGGGTGCATGTGAGACTCGGCATGTGACAAGGTGAATAAAAATAACAAATACGCATGCATATATACATTCAGTGAGATATAAACAAGATATTTGTGAAAAGCAGTAGCAAATCACTTAAAAAAACGTGAAAATAAATACGTAAATAAAATAGCAAAATATGAATAAAAATATAATAATAATTAAAAAAACAGCAAAAGTTAAAAGGAAAATACAGAAATTAAAAAAGATCTAAAAAAATATTTCGCAAATAATTTCGTTTGTTTATTGGTGCGGAATTCTTTGGCGACCCCATTTCATTGTTATACCACTTACCGAAGCAAATGTAGCTGTATATATGTGCAATTTTTGTTAGTGCTTTTGTGAGGTATTTACGCGTAAATTTTCGAAAGTAGTTGACCTCCCGAAGTGGCAAGGGGGCGTGCACTGACTGCACTGACAACGTTAACGGCGTTGACAACAACAAATGCGGCAAAAGCAGTGCAACATCAACATACAGCAAACACAAAGTGATCGAACGCAAAAAAGGTAAATAATTGCAAAAAACGCATAAGAGATAATTTAAAGTAGCATTGCGAGTAATAAGCAGGCAGCAAAAAAAAAAAAAAAATAAAAATAAAAATAAAAAAAATAAAAAAAATAAAAATAAAATAAAAAATAGATAAAATATGTTGTGTGAAAAATTTGGCGAGAGAGCGCGGCACAATTTATTACGGAGAGCTTAATTCGTTCAGTGTTCTGCTATTAAGTCACTCGTAAGGAGTTAATGAGTAATTATATAGAAGTTCTGCCATTAAGTCACTTGTAAGGAGTTAATGAGTCATTATATAGAAGTTATTAACTTTTGCTGATATATTCGAGAACTTAAATTGTGATTAAAAAATATGAAATTCATATCATTGGTAATAGAAAGAAATAAATTAAATTAAAATTTTTATTTTTATTGATCATATTTTATTAATTTTAATTGCTTTCTTTAAATCTGTATATTCCTTCAGGAAAGATATATATATATTATTGGTGCTTTGTAGCCGTTAAAGAAGAGATTTTTTTCATAACTGAAATTCATTCGAGAAATATTGCCGAGGAGTAACCATAGTGAAATTTTTTTAATCAATATTTTATAAATTTTCTCCAGGGTTCGAAGTCATGAACCTCCGCATAACAGCATGAATTGCTAACGCCTCGGATATTCAGCTGCCAGAAAAATATAAATGTATAAATTTAATTTTTTCACACTGTAATCCAAAGCTGAAAAATGATTTAAATATCTAAACGGAATTTTCGCAAACAATTTCAAGAATTATCCACTAGTTCCTCCGTTTTTTAACATTTTAATTATTATAGGAAAACAACAACAAAAAATGTTTTTTCTATCATCGTACCAACGTATTAGTTTTAAATTTTAATCCTACTGACCTAGCTGTCAAAATAAAAAATTATAAAGACTGACTTATTATTAAGCGTAGCCATTTGACTTAATAAGAGCTTAGTGTACAGTTGAGCTCTATTATGTGCACATATCTTTTCAAAGTATTAATTTTCAAACGAAAAATTATATTTACTATTGTTGAAAGTAAGTTCTTTAGCCTAATTGATCTACCAGCTTAACAAGAACAGAAAATTAAGTAGTAAAAACGAAAAGAACTATATTAAAGTAATGCCATCAAAAAAAAAATTAAATATATAAACATATTAACAAAAAATAATATTTGTGGAAGCAATGAACCCAATGTATATGCATGTGACTCAGACCTGGTGAGAACAAAACCAAAAAAGTTTTGTTTTAAATGAAGAGATTAGCGATTTTTTAAGATTTGTCCGTTTTGAAAACTATAATTTTGCGATATTATGGCCTAAAACAAAAACCAAATTTTTTATCATAAATAAATCTTTCAGGCCTCATTATTTCGACTCTCGCGAATTTATTTATTAATCCTTTTTTAAAATTATTATGAAAATAGCAAACTACTTGTATAAATCATAAAAATATACATATATTATGTACATATATGTCACTTGTTTGAAATTTCATGTAAGAGACAACTGCTCGCTACCCATTTAATTAATCCGCAATTTATACGTACGTGCATATGTTTACTCAATCGTTAATATACCCACCATTAGTATGTAAAATGCACTGCGGAGAGTAATGTATTAACATAGGATATTTTTTAAAGTAATCAGAGAAATTTATTAAAATTGCTAACTTAATTACGATTACACACAGGCGGCCGTAGTAGCCGAGTGGTTAGCATTGCGTACTACAATTCGGAAGGCCTGGGTTCAAGTACAGGTTCGAGCAACATCCAAATTATATAAAATTAATTTTTCTAATTGCGGTCGCCACTCGGCAGGGAATGTCCAGCCATCCGAGTGTATTTCCGTCATGAAATAAAATCTCCTCAAAAAATCCATCGGCCGTTCGGAGGCGGCTTAGAATAAACTACAGATCTCTCCATTTGTTAGTAAAAAGATCAAGACGCAAAACCACAAATTGGAGGAGAAGTTCGGCCAAAAATCGTTTCATCGGTTACCAAGCGCCAAATATATACATTTATATATATATATATAAATATATATATATTGTATATTTATTTATTTTTTATATTACATATACAAAAAATTTGCTTACATATAAATTGACGAATAAGCACAATAACACGTGTAATTGGAAAACAAAAAACCACAAAAATCCAAGAGAAAATTGGGTATTAAAAGTATGAGTTATTTATTGAATGCGACGAAATTGTGTCAATTAGCATAGGAAATAAAATTTCGCGCCCACAGGAATTATGGAAATATACATATGCTAGCACACAAGTGTATAAGTATAATAAGTATATTAACGAAGATACATTATTTGGATATGACTAAATGCGCAAACTTTAATATTTAATATTCACATTGGCGACCGAAACTGTAACCCCCTCGTATTAACTAAATTTTTTCTTACAATTGAATTTTTATTAAAAGAAGTCTTATATTAATAGAAGAGAAAAACGCCTGAAACATTTCTCCAGTCAAATAATAAGAATTTAAAAGATAAATCCGTGTAGTGACTCAAAGGCCGAAATATTCGAAAAAAATCGAATGTTAGGTTCGATTTTCTTCAGTTTTGGTACGTAGATAACTTTACCAACACTACTTACGTTCATTTTTGTATATACATACATATGTATATAAAGTGAGTGACATCATTTACTACGCTTATAACTCAGGAATGCCTGGACCGATGCCGATGATTCGCACCAATTCGATCTGGCTTTCGGCCAATCAAGAATAATGCCTAAAATAATTCTCGAAAAAAACCCGGTAAAAATTATTACGAAAATTAATTTTCCCATACATTTTCTATAGAGTAATTTATGACGTCTTCTTGATCATCGATGACGTTTACGTCATTTTTTCTCCTTTCCAGTGCCACAGCAATGTGTTGCACAACCTGATAGTTTAAATTATTATTTAAATATAACCAATGGCTTTTATAAATTCACAAAGAAATAATTTATGTAATAATAAATTTAAAAATTATAAAAACAATGTCTTCGTTTTATCCAAATTTAAATTTTTTCATCGAAGCTTAAAAGACTAAAATGAATTTTAGTAGCACTTGTTGTTGATTATTTCTTACCAAATTTAGAAATTTTTAAAAAAAATCTAAAAATAAAAATTATATCAAGGACTAATTTCTGATCTTTAATGTACCAGTGTTACCATTTTAATATCTTCCATTTATAATTAGCTCTTCTTTTCCACATTTTTTTTCGAAAAATTTAGTTTTAACTTTTTTTCAGAATTTTTTTTTTTTTCAACTTTGTAGCTTGGTCTAGATTTAGGAAAATTTTAAATTTTCAGCGGATCGCCATATAGTGTTATGACAACTAAAGTAGATTTCTTGCACGCTATGCCACCCGTAATGCTATTTGTGAAGAAAAAGGATAGACTAATACAATTTTTATTGATAATTGTTAATAATTGAGATGTACAGTACATCTCATAATTCTTTTCACAACGTAATATTGATGAGTGTTATTGTTTTATTAGTAGATTAGATTACTGTATAATAGTTTAAATTCCTTTTTTCGTAGCAGAAAACATTGCTGACGTTTTCTATAAGTTTTTGTGAAAACAAATAGTTAATTGAATATACCATATGTAAAAACAACAACAAAAAGCAAAATGCGACATGTTTTGCGTTGTCTCAAAATTGTTTTCACAAAAATATCAGACACCATATTTTTAAATTTTTTTACGATAAAGGCAAATCAGCAAAATAATTGTCTGAAATGTTTTCTCTAATTGTAAGTACAATATAAAACATAAATTCCGCAGTACAAGAAAATCGGTTAGAGCTAAAACAATCCAGTGGCAGGCCAAAAATGCTCAGATCGAGGATGGAAAGGTTAATAATAAAACTAAATGACCAACAACCACAGTTAGAATGTTAGTAGCAGATTAGAAGGAACGCAATATTGTGCAAGTAGGTCATGAAACAGTCCAAAGAGTTCTTTTAAAATACAAATATTCATCAAGAAGTGCAAGAGAAAAAACCATTGCTATCGCAAATAAACGTTGAGAAACGACTTTCTTTTGCTCCCAATCACAAAATTAATGCTATACTAACACGAGGGACCTCAAGGAGTTTGGAGAAAGCCGATAAGAGCCCTACAAAGCAAGAACATTATTCCCACAGTAAAATTTGGAAAATTTTGTATAATGGTATGGGGTTGTATTTGTAGCAAAGTATGTTGGTGAAATAACAGTTATTGAAGATTATTGACAAAAGAAATATATTTAGACCAAGACATTAACCCTATCGAAGACTTATGGGCACATTTAAAAAAAAAAGTTGCAAAAAGGTGTCCTACTAACAAAAACATCCTAATACAGTGCATCAAAGAGGAGTGGGAGAGGATTCCACTCAAATATGACCTAAAAAATTAATTTCAACGATGTGCCCAATGTGTAACAGACGCTGTAGGTGGTCACACCAAATAATAACATAAAAATATTCACGTATACTGCTTTGAACTTTAATTTTGTTGAAATGTGAAAAGAATTTAGAGACAGTACCGAATATTATAATTTTTTTTGTTTGGATTGCTTTCTTCCAGTTTAATTAAAATAAATAAATAAATATATGCGTTACTTTCAAAATCCACTTCAATCACTTTTCTTTGACACATTTATGACACATACTTTTTTTTTTAAAAACACTTTTTGTGTGTTTTAAATTGCGTGGGTTAAAAATTTGTAAAACATCAGAAGAAAGAAAATGTTATTAACAATTGCCCAAATTCATAAATAATAGATTAAATAAAATCATAAGTAATTATATATTATTCGATAGATATAAAACAACTCTTCGAAACACCAAGAAAAATGTGACACAAAAAATGTTTTCCAAATTTTTTTTTAATAACAAAGTTATTTGGAGAAATGGTATAATTTAAATACAAAAGCATTATCCCTTTATAAGAGTGTGCGAGTTAGTTCTGATTTTTAAATGTAAATTTATATTTTGTTACCTGTGTATTTTTTTCATAAAAAAAAAATTAATAAAAAAACTGGATTTTTGGTTTTAAACTTTTAGCTCCTCTTTTACCTTTTTTCATAAATTAGGATTTAGCTGTCTTAGCCTGAAAACATTCTGACAACACTGTGAAAGCTGAGTGCACTATACTGCTCGCCTTCATATGTACCTGAAAATACTTATAAAATATTGTAATAATGAATTTAAGAACAATAATTAGTCCTTTTAAGTATATGAATATAGCGGGTCTCCGCAAAAATGAACATTCGTTTTGGCGAAATCCGCTTAAACCGAACAATCAAATTGGTTTACCTTGAGTACCTTAAATAACCAACAATATGGAAAAGACCTTTGTAAAAAGAATTGAAAATAAAAAAATGTGAAAACAGAATAAACACAAAACATGAAACATATGCAAACCAAAAAGTTACTTTATCAGAAAAGAAAAGTTTACAATTACGACCAGCAAAAGAGTACCCGAATTGTAAAAAAAATTAATCCACCACCTTCTCGACACGATTATTAAGAATTAGGAAAACTTTGATGTTTATGTTTAAAAAATAGCCTACAGCTGCAAAGAGAAAACATTTTTCTGAAATGAAAGGTTTGTAAGGCAGTGGAATTGCTATTTTCCCATAAGCGGAGTTACGCTACAGAATTGGGCATAGAATTTACATCACAAATATAGCATAACAAAAGATTCAATGCAGGTTTTTTTCGGAAGAATTTACCTGATAAAATCTTTGTACACTCTGCAGAGAAAACAGCATCTGGGAGAAAAATATCCAAGGCGAAAGTGACTGTTCTTCTATGCAGCAATGAAGGTAGCACAAAAAGGATGAAGCCTTAGACATTTCGCCTCAAAATTTTTGTTGATTACACTTACTCAAAAACTTCATAAATGTCAATTTTCATAATTAAAAATTGGATTTTCGAAAAACTTGTTCTTCAAGTACGTGATTTATAAAAAAAGTAGAAATTTCTTCTTACTCTAATTTACAATACAGATAGGATATTTCTATGCGGAAAACAATTCGCCGTATATTACGAGTTTTGGACAATGCACCAATTGCGTCTCACTTCCCGACTGATGTCTCTAAAGTTACCTATACAGCCAATGGACCAAAATGCAGTTATATTAACCACACTGTAAGAACTTCCTTTTTTTCATAATTTAATAATTTAATAAAAAAAAATATTGACCTGCAAATCTCGGATATTTTACTCATTTTCATTGAAAAACATATCTCGTTGACTAAGTATTTGAATTGACGAAAAATTCGTTAAAGCGAACTGGACCGACGATTAATATGTTCCTTATTTCGGAATACTGCTGTTTATGTAAATATAAGGTATTTTTGAGAAGTATAAAAAGGAGAAAAACATACTACCGCATTAGCTTACTTACATAGGTGTAAGTAAAACATATTGAAACATTTCTAAGATTTTGCTCACCAACAAAGATGACTAATATTTTTACATGTCTTTTTTTTTAACTGCTAAATTCCTAAGACGCTTGACCAGACCTTGATCCTGAAAATATTTGCCTACTTTAATTAACAAAAAATTTGTAATATTATATTGGATAGGATACCTTTTTACCGATTCTCATGCCTTTAATATACACTTCACAAGGTTCAACTATCGAGATGAATCAATTTTCTATAAAAATTTGGTTTTCTCAAAAAATCATTTTTGGTCTCATTCACATTGCTTACACCAGTAACCTCTTTAGTTTTTAAATTTTATGAATACTTTTGAATTAACTCAATTTTAATACATAATATTTATATATATATTTATATATATGAAACAAGGTATGGGTGGGAAAATACAGTATTGTCTTTCTTGTTTAATAATAATACCATCTGCAATTATATATGTAGTCTAGTAATTAATATTACAAAAGAAAGGCATTTTAAAGCATCACTTTGACTGGAAAAAAATACGAGCATTCTTTGAAAGCGTAAAAAAAATAATAAATTTCTGTAATTAAGTCATTTAAAATTTCAGTTTCTCACTGGAGGGTATTGTAACCCTTTTTAATGGGCAGAATTTTCCACAAAATTAAAATAAATAGCAATACCAATCCTATTTAGTAGAAGCTGAAGTCGGGTGAATTCATAGTAAAGAATATCTACAGAAGCAGTCCATGTCCATGTTTTTATTGCAGAGTAGTGGTATGAGAATTAATTTTAACCTTAAATTAGGCAGCAATAAATAATTATTTATTCTCTTTTTAACTGAAATAAACATTATCAATTACTATACCTTCTGAAATATTTATTACTACTAATTATTATTTTTGAAAGAAAAATTTTCCAAATTATTTTTTTAACAGCCCTTTTTAATTTTCACACTTTTGCCGTTTACACAAGAAAAAATTCCGAACTGTAAAAAAAGAGTTGCTTAAAATGTTTGCTTAAAGATACATCTACATGAAAAAATTAATATTTTAACACTTTAAATTCTTTATTTTTAATTTTACAAACTTTTTATTATTAAAAAATATATGTAAACAATTCAACAAAAAAATGATTAAATGCTATCAAAAGTGTGAAAATTGTGCAACTGTTAATTTCCTTTTACTTTTTTTTTGCAACTAATTACTCAGAAATTTTGCTTTGAAAACAACAAACAAATCTGACACATTGCATCAAGTTGTTAAGCTATTCACACCAAAATTTAAACTATTCTATTTTTTGTGAGCTCTCTGTTTATTTATTCATTTGATTTAAAGTCTTTTTTTTGCTCCATTGAAAATCTCTCAATCCAACTATTCAATATGCATTTTTATGCGTATTTATGTTTTCTTATGTCTGTCTCAATTACACTTTTATTGTTTGCTTTCAAGTCGTCTTTATTGCTACTACGTTTCGCATGTTTCTAGCAAGAGTGTTTAAAATTAAATTTTTAATGTTATTACTGTATATACCAAAAAAAAAAAAAAACTCAATTAATAAAACCTAAAAAAATAACTGTAGATTTCCTTGAACAGTCGATTAAAATTAAATTTGATTTGATTTCATTTTGTTGCGAATATTTTCTTTACATTTTGTTTTTGTTATAAATATAAGAAAAATACCTAATCAATATTTTGATTTTAATTAAAAACCGGAAAATATTTATTTTTCCACTAGAAACTTTATATTTCTAACAAATTCTAATTCCATGTATGAAATTTTTTATATATTTGGGTATTTTGAGAACTTTGCCAAATCTTTTATGATTCAAAAGGAATTAAATTACACCTTGGTTAAGAAAATATTACCTCCGACTTTAGCGTTACTGGTTTTTAGTTTCAGTCTTCCAAAAAACTCGCAAGTCTTAACACATTACACACAATAGGGGGATTCGCTATGCCTAGGAAATGCGTACTATGCAAATATTTCCTATGGAATTGTGCTAGAGATCGAGAGCACCGCCGTTGCAAAATTGTGACATATTCAAGTTAAACTATAACAACCAGACAGGCACAGGGTTGCTTTTTCATTCACAGCGTTGCTTTTCCCTTCTTGCTATCTGTGGGAAATAAATATACATATGTTTTGGTATAGGATATTTTTCCCATCGTAGCATATATTTATAGCATGTGTTTTGTTGTTGTGCCATTTCACGGATAGGAATTTTTTCTTACCCGTAGATTTTCTAGTCCTAGAGAATACCCCTAATTTGTTTGACAAACAAAACTTTCTTGTATATTAGGTGCGTTTTTATGAGAGGCCCGCTTCGAGTTTTTGAAATTTGTCTTACTTGCGGACTTATTAAAAAACCTCGGGAAAATATAAAATATCATTGAATTTTAGAACCTTTCCGAACACTTAAAATGACGTTATGATTCTCCCTATAAATTTAAAATAAAGCGAGTAATATTTTCGCAAGAAATTGAAGAACATAAGAGCTTGCGAATAATCCAACAATGAATAACTAAACACACCTTTTACAGCAATAAAAATACAGTTTTTACATCTCTGCATGAAAATGTATACACAAAATACAGATATAAACAAGAAAAAAGGGTGGTCTTCGGTTATGCTTTTTACTTTTCATGAAAATATCAAATTTATTGCAATTTGCCAAATTCCATTTCGATGATTTTCGGTGTTAATATCAACTTGGAATTACGTCTGTAGAAAACCAAATCTCAAACATCTAGATGCTTTTTGAAGGATTTTTGATCTAAAACCTCATATACGAATAAATCGCTTGTATGGGGACTATTTGATATAGCAGTCCGATTTCGATGATTTTAATTACAAATATGCAATTCATAATTTGTGTGCACAGTACGAAATTTGACGCTATTAGATTCTTTTTTATTTATTTATTTATTTTATCAAGAAATTATTAGTACAATAAGATTATAATATATTTTTCACTACAACAGAAGTAATGTATAAACAATAAGTAGAGATAGACACATTAACAATAAACAATAAGAATAATAAAACCAAACAAAAATATTATAGATCGGGTGTATATAAGTATAAGATTCTTGAAGTTGGTCCTGTTTAATTTTCTCTTTGAATTAGCAGGAATAGAGTTCCATAAATGACCAGCATTGACAAAGAACCGCATAGTTGATTGTTGCGATTTATAAAATGGTATTCAACTATTACCTAATCTGGTTGATCTAATAAAAGAATGCTTGGAATAAAGATAGCTTGGAGATTCAGTCATAATGCTTTTACAAAGAAAAAAGTAACTCTGGCCTTATGATACAACTGAATGCCATCAGCTTATCCACGCCGGTTAGAAAGTTTTCACACATTAAAAATGTTATTTATAAGTATACTAAAAAGCAACGGACCATGGATGGAGACTAGAATCGCGATGTGTCATCGCCAGTTGTCAAAGTACGCTTTCAATTAACAGCATAATAAATCGAGATAAACCATATTAAATGCTTTTGAAAAGTCAAGTAAGCAAAGCGATGTGAGTTATTATCCATGATCAATTGGATGCCATCAGTGATCTTTAGTACAGCACTTCTGCAGCTCTGATTTTTTACCGAATTTTCACCCAAAACCTAGCGACTATATGATATAGTATTTGAATTTCGTTGATTTTTACTGCCATTATGCAACTCACGCTCCTAGATGTTTTTTTTAACGGTTTCTCGACCCAAAACCTTACATCTGAGCACATCGGTTGTATGGGGGCTATATGATATAATAGTCCGATTTCGATGATTTTCTGTACTAATACTTATTTTATTTAACTTGATTTTCGACCCAAAACCTTACATCTGAACAATTCGGTTGTGTGGGGGCTATATGATATAATAGTCCGATTTCGATGATTTTCTGTATCAATATGTAGTATATTCATTACGTAAGCATAGTATACTAAATTTAATGTTCTTATGTACTTTTTTAATTGATTTATCGAAATTTCAAATATAGTTTGGTTGGAATATCTCACAGACAGAGGGACTAGTTTGGATTCAAACAAACAGACGGACAGACGCACATTGCTAAATCAACTATTCCCGTTATTCTGATACGATCGGTATAAATTTTGGTGGGTCTATCTCTTCTCCTTTTGGTATTTACATACTTCGGACCAAAGATAATATACCAATTCATGTATATGAAAGGTATAAAAAATATGTGTTTGAATGCATGCTCACCAATATATAGGCATTAAAGCGTTTTCTCAATGTGTTTCCGGCTCAGAGTACTTTTTATTTTTGTCCATCAGTTTTATTTCGTTCTTTTTTTCTCTCAACTTTGGCAAATAGTTCATTAACTTTTTATATATGTATAAGTGTACATATGTACGTGAAGGTTTATTATATAATCATTCGTGCGTCCTATCATTGATAGATTATTTCAAGACAATTAACTGCAAATTTTCAGCACATGAAAAATGTCAATGACGGAATAGAGCCCTCACGTGGCGACTGAAAATATCACAAATGAAATCCAAGTATACGAATATAAATACATATGTACCTAGGTATGTAAGTAAAAATAAATACCGTTATAAATGAGCAGTTCTTGTACATATGATTTATTAATAATAATAATGATTTATTAATATTTTAATAAAACAATTTATATGAACTATTTATAATTCTTTTTAAATACTCATTAAAATTTTTGTCTTTTGAAATATAGCAAAATCTCTCCTATCCTCCTAAGACGGACACTTCTCTTGAGCGGAAATTTTTTTATGCACCAAGATTTAAGTGTAATTTTGCGAATAAATGGCCTTCTCTTAGGTGGATTCTTTGTTGGCGGACGCGGATAATTATTTGTGTGCTGTAATATTGAACAAAAAACCTCTGTTGGGCGGACGGGAACTTCTTATATGCGGACAAATTTAAAATAGTCAATGAAATGTTCGTTAAATATACATATACTGAAATTTAAAAAGCGAAGTAGTGGTTTCGTATTTACGGAATGAAAATCGGGACTCCCCGAATAAAACTAAATGAACGTTAGAAAAAACTCAAACGCATGACAATCTCGGTTAACTCAGTGAATTGAGTTCAGCCATTGCGTTAAAAATTATTACTACCATCAACAATTGTACTCCATTCATTTCTTTTTCTCGCAGTATGACACCAATTGGAAATACTACGCGAAATCAGGTCTTTCTGAACTTGATCTTTTCAACAGAGAGGAGGTTTTCCTCTTTCTATGCTTCCATGTGCTGGTACTGCATCGAAAACTTTTAAAGCTGGAGTATTTGTTACCATTCATTAAAAATTCTAAAATTTTTCAATATCAAGCAACAATTTTTTTTAGAATATTCTGAAGCAGTTGATCTAAATTTTCAATATGTTCTAGGTTATAATAGTAGCAAGTTTATGATACAATTTTGAAAATACTTTTTTTAATTCCTCACTAATTCTTCTATGGAGTTTGAGAGTCGTAAATTTCTTAAACCGCCAAATTGAAAATAAATTGAAAACCCGATATTTAACATATTTTATTATACGATAATCTGTAGTAACCGACCAGGTTGGATCACTGTAACATATAAGTATATACGATCGAACTTACAGATTTGAGTTTTTGGGTTATAAAAAGCTTTAAGAGCATGCAATTTAATATCCTACACGTAACCCCAAATAAATATTTGTATTTATTCATCGAAATTGAAATGTTTTATCATATTGTCCCTACAACCGATTTTTCAGATATGAGAATTAATATTTAATCTAAAATGCAATACGAGTACAATAAATCATTAAACTTTTTATGCTGTATTGAGAGCAATAAACAACATACATATATTCCTATGCCAAGGGTTTGTAAACAAAAATACTCATTATTTCATAAAAAAAATTATGAGGAATTCAAAAATATTTGTTTCTGAACTCTAGCATGCTTTAAAATTAAAGTTGAGGAAATTTGAACGGACTCTCGCTTCTTTTTGAAAAATATTTTAAGCCGATATATCTTTGAATTTTTTTCCTAAAATCTACTATTATAACTTACTCCTCCAGATCGAAGACGGCAAAATGCTACTCACCTCCTTTACCCATATATTCTTATTAAATTCTCTGGCAAGGTAGTTGCTAGGATCTACTCATCTACCTCAAGGTCCCATAGTAAGATGTTCGTATGCAATAAATGCAAATCGAACTCCATTTCTATTAATTTTTTATGACGGACCCTGGTATCTGACTAACGAGCCTTAGCGATAACCTGGAGCTGTCATAAATGAGACATAAATGAGAAATTCTATTAATTTTTATGAAATATGTGATCGCTTGATGGATTTCTATTTTGCGCTCATTAAAAATATCGTCCGATTACTACAGAATTACTTATTTTACAAAAAAAAATCTGAAAAACTATTTATAAAAATTACTATTTTTAGTCGCCTAGGAATTGATATAAAATTTTACATAATCAGTAGTATGCAAGAAAACTGAGCATGAATTTCAAAACAAAGCTAATCGTCCGGTCGCTAGCACATTACCTTAAAGGAAATTTTAACTTTCTCACGCGCTACATATTATTTGCATATACGAGTATGTATGTACAGCATCCATACACTTTGCTCACATTTAGCACCGTCAACCGAAGAGTGAAGAGCTGAATATTTATAGGCAAACATAATTATTAATACATTCACATACATACTTACATATGTTACTCTTATGTGGGGTTATAATGTGTGCGAATTATTAACTTTGGTCTAACGCTACAAATATATTCATTTGATTGGGGAAAAAGCAGAAAGCAGAAATTTTATACTTTATTTTGGTATTTACTTTTTTTTTAACAACCAAGTCATTTGAAACACTTTGATCGTTAAAATCAAATCCTATTGACATTGACTAAACACACCACAAACGATGAATGAAAACAGCACACATATTTTGTACACATAAATAGTAGTATTTATATGATATTTATGTGTACATGTATGTTTGAATACTTGTGTGTTTGTATGTTTCTATAGTGTTCAAAAGCATTATGCAAGTCAAAGTGGACAAAAGTTGTTAAACATAAGTGCCGCTGAGCTGCTATTATATAAACAAATATACACTTGGCACTTTCAAGTAGCTAAATGCGTCGGCGATCCCCTTGGGCAGATCATGGATGCTTATACATGAATTTGGAAGCATAAAACCATTAGAATATAAATTTGCAAATTTTTTCATTGACGTCATAAGTGAAATAAAAAAAATATTTCATATCCTATTAAATGTATTTAGAACACAATTAAGGCGTGAAGAATTTAATTAGTTAAACAATAAAACACTTACATTTTTTACTGTTTGCTGAATATATATATTATATGAACATTTCTAATATCAAAATGTTGAAATTTTTATTTACTTTTACTTAAACTTTTGTATGTACTTTTACAACAGACTACAATTTAAATAAATTTTTCAATTTTACAAAATTTATTTAATGTTTAGTTAAGTTTATGGGATTTCTTTTTTTAAAGAATAGCAATTGAATTCGAAAAAATTTATCTGACCAAAAAATATCATAATTGGACTACTTCTTCTATTTTTGCTTAATTTACCTAATATTTTACAGCTGAAAGTCTATCTTAACGTATTTTTATAATTAAATACACTTTGCTAAAGTTAACGCTCCAATTACTAATACTATTCTATTTTTAGTTGTCACCAAGTTGTTGAAACTTTATTCGCACATTAAGAACATGCTTTATTCACACTTTTGCTATTCTTCCCCTTCCCTTCCTTGCACTGTTTAAGAGTGGACGTAAATTGGATTTGACTCGCATTTAGTTGAACGTGTTAGTTAGTTAGTTAGCCAAATTCAAATGGCCGTAAACGAATTAGTTCACTCACCCGCACATACATCCACACACACACAAAAAACATACATATATTATGGCGTTGTCACTAGACCACAAAATTTGCAACAATGGTAGAGTCACACATCTAATACAATACACTAGGGACCAATTACTATTACACACATTTACAGGCAGACAATAGTTCAGTTGAGTTGGGACTCATCGTCTGAGACAGAGGTAAGAATAACAAAAACTGTTGTCACTCATGCCAAAGTTTTTATACCTTTCATGAATATATCAAATTTATTGCAAGTGGCAAAATTCGATTTTGATAATTTTCAGTGCCAAAATCAACTTGAATTTACGTCTGTAGAATACCACATTTCTCGATTTTACACGCTTTTTTAGAGGATTTTTGACCCAAATTTCGATGATTTTCACTACTAATATGAATATGCAATTTATAATATTTGTGAATAATACCAAATTTCATGCTCCTAAGTGCTTTTTGCCTGAGTTTTGACCTCACATCTGAAAATATCGGTATATGGGAGTCTTCATATTTCGACGATTTTCGGAACCAATATGCAAATCATTATGTTTGTATAGTAATCATCAGAAAAATCGGTTGTCTATATGCAATACTGATCCGATCTGACCGGTTCCGACAACCGTTTTAACATATAGTTGCATCTAACTACCAAGTTTAGTTGAAATATCTCAAAAACTGGGCGACTAGTTTGCGTTCAAGCAGATGGACCGACAGACGGACAGACGAACATGGCTAAATCAATTCAGCTCGTGATTCCGATACGATCGCCAAAAATTTCGGTGGGTCTAGCTCTTCTCCTTCTGGTACTTACATACTTCGGACCAAAGTTAATATACCATTTCATGTACATAAAAGGTATAAAAAATAAGATATTTTAACTGACTGTGGTGGTTGCGAAATTGTTAGCAGTTGGACAAAAAGAAGTTTGAGGTAAGAATCAAAAACACTTTTTTGGACTGGGGAGTTATTTGAAACAGAGGAAATATAAAAAAAATAAAAAATAAAATTGAACTAAATATAATTATTTCAAATAAAATAAAATAAAATGATTTAAAATAAATAAAATAAGATAAAAAATAAAACAAAATAAACAATAAAATATATTTAAAAAAAAAAAAAATCAAATAATATAGAATATAATATAATAAATTAATAAACAAGAAAGAAGAGACGTCTTCGGCCATGACGGATTTTTGATCTAAGGCCTCATATCTGAGCATATCGGTTATATAGGGAGATATAATAGACTTTTCCGACATCGATTTTTAGTACCAAGGATTATTTTTTTTACAACAGCTGATGTGAAAAGCAACATTCCCACTATGTGAATACAAAAATGCAATTCAAAAGGAAATATTAAATAAATTTAACTTAATTAAAAATACGATTGTTTTTTAATAAAATATTGAAGTAAAATTGCGAATGAAATGGTCGGATCTGTCCAGGTATATATATATATATGACTAGATACGAAAGCCTCTCCATATATATATAAATAATTTCCTCGATTATTTTCTTATTTGCTTCTAACAAAGCCAAATGAAGAAGCTTTGAACAACTGATACTTAGCTAGCCTCAGTACCACTTAGTAAATAATAAAACACCCCGTTTTTTCATAAATTTGTATGTTTGTTGAAATATAAACATAGCATAGCCCAAATTCCATATGGAAACACTCTCACAAGATAAGGAGTTTCAAATCTAGTCATCTGTTATTTCGCTGTTAGTTATCATTCCTCTAGTTTTTAGTTGCGGTTTCTGCTCTGGTGTTACTATTAAATACAAGTACCTCGTTATCAATGTCGATTTCGTTCTCTATTTCGGGATTGGTTTTTGCGTGACTACTTATGTATTTTTTATTTTTAAACCAGATAGTTTGGGTTCGTATAAATATAAAAATACATCTGCATACCAAGCTTGGTTGAAATATATCCAAAACTGAGGGGCTGGTTTGCGTTAAAATAGGCGGACAGACGGGAATGGTTAAATCAACTAACATAGCTCGTCGTTTTGATCAGATCAGTGCAAATTTTGGTGGGTCTATCTCTTCTACCCAATCTAATGTTCATGAAAGGTATAAAAATAATAATATATTAAATAAATAAAAAGTGATTCACGTGAATGAAGTTAAATATTGTTAAATCTCAACTAAAACTTACTTATATTAGAAAAATATCTATTAAGATTACTATTTTCTGACGTTCATACAACTTAAATGACCGTGTATATGAATTAAATTCCCACTTCAATAACACTTGTTACATTGCAAGAATGATGTATACCAGATTGCGTTGTTGTTGTTTGTATATAAGTCATAATTTTAGTTTTGTTTGGTGATTGAGAGAGGAATGTATGCACTGCTCATATTTTGAAAGAAGTTATTTAAAAAAAAGCATTTTAGAGAAATTGATGAAATTTAAAACAAAATTTAGATATTTTTCTTTCTTTGTGATTGGTTACCTGCAAATTAAAAGGACAAATAAAAACAATTTTATCACATAAAAATGAAATAAGTTTTATTAAGTTAATATTTTTATATATTTTCTTTTCGTTTGTGTGCTTTTTCTTATATTTCTTTATAAATTTTTACTTATTTTTATTATAAACATTCTTGTTATAATTTTTTTTTTAATTTTATAAATGCAATTTGTATCCTTTATCCATCAGATTCTTTATAGAGTCTTAGGTTATTAATAGAAATTCTCAATTAGTGGACACTAAAATTTAATCCAGTTGTGTCATGTACTGTATTATATCTTCATTTGACAGGGTTAATCCATCCTCACTCAAGTGAGTAAAATCAGAAAACGTGCAAATACCTGTAAGTATTGGGTGATGAACAGTCAAGTCAGGGGTGTCATCAAGGTCTGTGTTTCCACCAGAGTATACGGCACCTTCATTGTACCCAAGAATGTAGCTTCTAAACCTATATTTGAACTCTTTCTGGTGAGGTTAATAGCGCAACCTGTCTTTAGTTCGCATGAATCAAGAGAAATTTTTAAATACATCCTGGTTTAATTGTATGTTTTTTAGAGGCTGGCAAGCAAAACTTTGCTTGCATTATTTAATTGTTATTTGATTGCAGATTTTCTAAAATTATAAAAATTATAGCTATACATATTTGTAGAACAATACTATTTTAATTCTGAACTCAATACAAACAAATGTTAAAATTTTAAAAATTATATCCCTTTCTTCGCACCAGGAACTGCTACCATTGCAAACTTCCCGCTGTTGTTTTCTTATATTTAGTTTCCCAGCCAAACATCGCAAAAACGCACATATGTACATACGTAATTTCGTGAAACATTAAAATCAACTGTTTGCTTGCTAATAGTGTAAGAATGAATCGAAATTGTTGCAAAATCAAAGCAACAGCTGATTGGCAAAGTTTATAGCAGTGAACAACGGTAGGGGTACCTATTGAGGAGAAATCTTTGAGCTCTATCATTCTTGGTTACATTGATCTTTTTCATGTTCTTTGTTTTACTTCATTTGACTGTCGTCGAATACTTTTTTTTCGCCCATCACACTGACAGCAATTATTATTTTTCTAACATGCTGACATTGGTGATTACAGCCCGCCAATCCAAGCAGTTCACTACTGCTGTCGCAGATGGTAGCCGCGTTATCGCTTTTGCTTTTTTTCATGTTTTCTTGTTTGTTTATAGACGCCGCACTGATGAAGTATTTTGCGGTCATTGCTGTCAGTCATTGAAGCGTTGCAGCTATCAACTAAGTTTGTATTTACAGCAAGTGTATTGTTGACTTTATTATTATTATTGTTTTAAAGGGTGTTTTTTTAGAGAGGTATAGAACTTTAAGTTGCAATAAAACAACGATGGATTATTCGATTGACATTAATTTTATTTATCCGAAAGATAATCTTGTGGCATTACATTTTAGATATGATTTCTGGCATATGACCGCCACGGCTGGCGCGGATGTAGTCCAATCTGGACCTCCAAGTTTCGATGACTTTTTCCAACATATCTGGCCGTATATCGGCAATAACACGGCGAATGTTGTCTTCCAAATGGTCAAGCGTTAGTGGCTTGTCCGCATAGACCAATGACCTTACATAGCCCCACAGAAAGTAGTCTAGCGGTGTTAAATCACAAGATCTTGGAGGCCAATTCACAGGCCCAAAACGTGAAATTAGGCGGTCACCAAACGTGTCTTTCAATAAATCTATTGTGGCACGAGCTGTGTGACATGTTGCGCCGTCTTGTTGAAACCACATCTCCTGGACATCATGGTTATTCAATTCAGGAATGAAAAAGTTAGTAATCATGGCTCTATACCGATCACCATTGACTTAACGTTCTGGCCCCCATCGTTTTTGAAAAAGTACGGACTAATAATTCCACCAGCCCATAAAGCGCACCAAACAGTCAGTTTTTCTGGATGTAACGGTGTTTCAACATACTCTTGAGGATTACCTTCACTCCAAATGCGGCAGTTTTGTTTGTTGACGTAGCCATTCAACCAGAAGTGCGCTTCATCGCTAAACAAAATTCGCTTATGAAAATCGGGAACAACGGTAATCTCGTTTTGGGCCCATTCGACGAATCTACGCCTTACTTGATGATCGTTTGGCTTCAATTCTTGCACGAGTTGGATTTTGTAAGCACGCAAACCAAGATCCTTCCGCAAAATCTTCCATAGAGTGGATGGACACAGATCCAATTCCTGTGCTCGATGGCGGATGGACTCATTCAGGTCTTCCTCAATGCTACGCTCTACAGCAGCAATATCTTCTTCTGTACGTACCGTAAGGCGTCTCTGGGGATGCGAGTTATCAATAAGAGTAAACGTGGTGCGAAAACGTTCAATTGTTAATCGAATTAACTGCTCTGATGGACGATTTTGTCGACGATAAAATGGACGTAGTGCGCGATACGTTTTCCGCACAAAGCCATTATTTTCGAAATAAAATTGCACTATTTGCAAGCGTTATTCAGGCGTGAGTCTATTCATAATGAATTGCCAAACTAGACTGAGAATAAATCACTTGACAGCTGTTAAATCGGTCGCCATCTTGAAAAGTAATGCCAACTTAAAGTTCTATACCTCTATAAAAAACACGCTTTATTAGTTGTTGTTGTGTTTTGTGTATTTTTTTTGCGTTTGCTGACGCATAAACTGTAACGAAATTGAAAGTACAAAGTTAAAGACAATAAGAATAATATACACAAATTACAACTATGAAACCCGTTGAAGATGTGATGCATATTAAGATATGCTTAGAAAGTACTAAGTAAATTGAGTTTTTTATGTGATTGCGTTTTTTCAAAAACCTATAATTTCATGCATAATTAATTCGTTGTTTGCTTGGCAAAATTATGAGTTATTGTATGTACATATATGTATTGGTCTCTGCAAAAATTTGTGGATCATATAGTACGATGGAATACATATTGAAGCACTCATCTGTAATGCGGTGGTGGATCAACTTAGATCTCAACACCAGCTTGTTGTTAGCCCTGATCGCTGCACGAATTTATAAGTGAACAATAAATGTGCCGTCAGACGTAACAATTTTCACGAAATTTTTATGTTGCAACTACCCAAAAACATAGCGACTCAGCTGTCACAACCGATCTCATGGGAGCGTCACGAAAATGAAAAATTACCCACGCTTGAGGACTTTTAGGAGGAATTTTATATAAACTAAAAAATGCACGATTTCAAGAGAATTGAAAATTGAAGTCGGAATTAATTATTTATTACCATATATATATGGGGAATGTTCACTATCATTCAAAAGAACATTCTTTGGCGTTTAGTTTTTGAATATTATCTTTTTCAAATGCTGGCCGCGGCTGCGTCTCAGATGGTCCATCCGCCAATGACACGCGTGATGTTTTGCTCCAAGACCTGAATCGAAGCGTGATTGTCCGCATAGACTTCAGACTTTACATATTCCACAAGAAGAAGTCTAACGCAGTGATATCACACGATCTTGGTGGCCAATCGACCTGCCCAAAACGTGAAATTATCTGCTCACCGAAGTGTTATCTCAATAAATCCATTAATTGATGCAATGTATGGGAAGTGATACCATCTTCATCAAACCAAATGTCGCGACGATTACGAGTTTCAATTTCAGGCATCAAATAGTCGGTTATCATGGCGCGATAACGTTCGTCATTGACGGTTACGTTCTCACCGGCATCACTTTTGAAGAAATATGGAGAGATGATTCTACCGGCACACAAACCATACCAAAGCGTTGTCTTTTTCTGGAAGAAATGACAGCTCTTGAATCTCTTTAGGTTGATCTTCGTCCAAAATGCGGCAATTTTGCTTGTTTACATACCCACTGAGCCTGAAATGGGCTTCATCGCTGTGTAAAACTTGGCTCGAAAACGTCGGATCTTTTTGAGTCCATAGAGCGAAACGATGTCGCTCGGGAAAGTCGAGCGGTTTCAGTTCTTGCACAAGCTGTATTTTGTATGCTTTCAACTTAAGACCTTGACGTAAAATGCGTCAAATCGTTCCATACGTCAGTCCGAGTTGCTGCAAACGGCGCCGATTCGACTCTCCAAGGTCTTCGAGTACACTCTCAGCTACGGCCGCTATATTTTCTTCACTGCGTGCTACTCGGTCGAGTATTATTCAATAATGAATGTTGGGTCTCAAGATGGGTGATGGTGTTGCCAATAGTACGCTCAGTAGGCCGATTATTTTGACCATAAGTTGAGCGAATCGCCCGAAGTTGAATGATTTGTAAACGTTGTTTAGGCGTAAGTCTTTCCATGACGAAATGCCAAACAATACTGAACAAATATAACATGACAGCTTGACAAGACTCACGCGTGATCTGTCAAAAAAGGCTATTGAAGAAAGTACCTCTATATTCGAGCATATAAATTCTGAAATTTTTTAACGAAAATTATAAATTTGTTTAAAAGTGTGCATCCATAGTGGTAGCTGGCAGCATTTCGCCATTGCATTCAACTTGTGACAACATATCGCTCTTCCAGTCGGTTGGTATGGCTGGGAGGTATGCAGAACGGCTAATGGGGCTATTATTTCGTTTACGTATTTTTCTGTCAAAACAAAATTCAATTCGGACATCACAGATTAGTATCATATAATTACAGAAATAAAAAGTGCAATGTCCGACTAGACTAATTTCCTGTAACAGAAATTCTATTTCCATGCAATTTTCTATGATATGTGTGAAATTACACGTAATGTATGAAAAGGAAATTGAGCCAGATTCGTTTCTTTGGTAAGATCTGCTGGTAAGCAGAAGTCGTACAGAACAAATTTTTCAAAAATGTAAATAATTATTGTTATCAACATAAATTTATATGATGAATATATGTTTTACTAGCTTCCCATCAGAACGAATTGTATTCGTACAAACAAACTATAATATTTAGAGATTTTTCTTTGATTAAACTCTACATACATTATGTTCTAGCAATATTGGATTGACACCTCAAGAGTTATGTGCTTTCCCTATGGGGTCCGTTTAAAATTTATTTTCTTCTAAATGAGTGCTATTAATGCTGCTCTGGTGCTCTGCTACCAACAAATTGTATTTATTTTGGCTGTCACATGCACCACTAGCCACTAGTTGGCATTAATTGCCATGTTAGTCTGCTCGAGCATACGAATAGTGACAAATAGCATTTTCCATATTTCCATATAAAACAACAAAAAATTAAAACCAGCAAAAAGCGAAGACGACCAATAAGCGACCAAATAAATAGTACACTCATTTATTGTGAGAATTATAAAACAAATTATTGGTGGCAGAAAATAAAGCAAAATAAATTAATTTTGAATAATTAAACAACAATAAACATCCAGCCTATGCTTATTTGCATATATACATACTTGAGTTTTATACAAATTGTTATGTAGGAGTATTAAATTGGTACACATATCACATAATTGAACTTATTTTTAAACGCCATATGACATTCGCTTAAATATGTATGTTATAAATACTCTGCCAAAATATATTTTTAATAGCTAAATGTCATGTTACAATTTAGTAATCTACTTTTGGAGTGTAGTTGCAGTTGGAATTTACAACAGTGTACAGATTAGCTTTATATTGACAATTACTTAATTGGAGGTGTGTTTGTGTGCAGACAATAATAGTAGTGAATATTTATAAAATAGCAACAGATATAAATTAACTATATTTTATTTCATTTAATAGCAACTTTTAATTAATATATGTATATATTTAGTACTTAATTTAATTTAAACAAACTTTTTTTTAGATTTTTTCATTTCATTTTACCTATTTTATTTTATTTTAATATTCCTTTTATTTTATATTATTTCATTTATTTTATTTTGATTATTATTTTTCTTTTATGTTAGTCTGTTTTATTTTATTTATTAATTTTTATTTATTTGTGATTTAGTTAATTTAAATTTTTCTTACTTTAATATAATAATTTTTTTATTTTATTTTTTTATTATATTTTATTTTATTCTTGTCTTTACTTTAATTGAAATTATTTAATTTTGTTTTATTTATTATTTTATTTGTTTAACATCATAATTTAATTTTGTTTTATTTATTATTTTATTTGTTTAATTAACATCATAATTTTATTTTTATTTCACTCTATTTGCTTTAAAATGTTTTCATTTTACATATGTCTTTAATTATAAACAACACTTCCTATTAATTCCGTCATAAATTGTTTAGTACAAATTCGTTTGTCACTTTGTGTCGACTACAATTGCTGCATTGTATAGAGACACCAAAAAATATGTTTGGCTCGTAGCCAAATGGCAAGGCAAGCGGTAGACAAGGGACATACAAAAATTAATCAGAGCGTATATGGTAATATGTAGCGCTAATGTGTTACTTTCACACAAAAAACTATACAAAAATTCTAGTGGAATACTAGTGTGAAATAGGATGAAATCATATGAATCCTTTGTTTGTATAGTAGTTCACCAGTAACAGGAATAATAATAATTTTCACCTCAGCGCAATTCGTGTGTGTTGTTATTTCTAAAAGTAGAACGTCAAGACTGAGTTTCATTCCGAGTAAGCTCTGTTGAAGTACGCAGTTTGTCTATGGGTAGAGGTTATTATTATAACGCCTGCGATTCTCGGCTCAATTCTCGCTGCAGACAAATTCACTTTTGTTTTTATTCTGATTTTGTTTTTGGTGAATTAGATATTAAACATATTCACATAGCCGTCTTAAAAAAAAACAGTCATTTATATGGGAAATATATGGAGGATAAACTAGTGGTGCAAAAAAGCTAGCTTGTAGGATTCCAATTAACAACTGGTATTTTTCCCTGAAGGGTCATAGTCGAAATCTTGCAGTATTGTTTTATATTCGAAGCAAAAATTAATCTGATCGACATACACAAATTTAACGCGAAAAGAACTCTGTCTGCTGAGCGTCCCCCAATAAAATTTTACATCTAAAATTTTCGTATTCGTTTTTGAATTCATATTCGTATTCAAATGTGTGTTCGTATTTGCATTTGCAGATCTATTCGAATGTGAAATCCGATGCAGGGAACGGAAGTTCTGACATTCCCAAAAAAAAAAAAAAAAACATTTTTGAGGGTAGAGTGATTTTATTTGATAAATTTAGTCTTCTCATGAGAGCAAGCTCTATCAAAATTTGAATTCACCGACGATTTTCTAAAAACGCAATAGTCTAGCAATAACCTGAAATTCATTCATAATTTCAAATTATTCAGTCCATTCAAATTCTGTTTAAGTCTAAAAAAAGAAACAAGAAGCAAACATTCAATATTATTCAATTTAAGTGCAAAGAAAATAACCAATTCACAGTGAAAAGGGGAAATACGCAATGCCAAATTATCAATTAATTTTTTTATTTTTATTTTTTCTACATAAAATTTATTTTAAATAATTTTCTTGGAATGCGGGTTTTTGAAGGCCCGCCAGACCATTTGGAACCACAGAGCTATTTTCACTGTAAATATGTATAAATATATATATGTGCATCACTACAACAAAATGAATGGCATGGCATGGCATTATCATCAATGAACACTTTAGTTTTCATTCATTAAAATATTATAGTATATTAACAACAAATAATGTTAGCATGTTTTTAAAATAAATTTGAAATAGTCTTATAATCTTATATACATACATGACAAATAGTGTTTGTATGTTCTTAAAATAATATAGCAATAATGTCATATACATATATGAATTTGAAATATACTTATGTAACTAGAATTTTTGAATTTAACTAGCAGACTCGGCCACGTTGTTGTGGTTTTCTATATTTTTATTCTAATCGACATTGTATGATTAAAAGCCCTGATTAAGCATAATGTAAAGCAAAATATTAAGTTTTTTTTATTATATTATTGATCTAGCTACGTATTTGTGTTGATGAGTCACTTCCCTGAAAACGCGAAATGTATACTACACGCGGACAATGGATTAATCCAAAACCAATTACAATCCAAACAAAAAATATGGTCAAATCAATATTGTAAGGTCCTAGGGCTGGGCTATATACTCCACCTCCTTACAAAATTCGAGTACTCCATGAAATACACGAAAGAAATTAGTTTTGAAATTACTCCACAAGATGACTCCATAGAATACCTTCAGGGTATTACGTTATGGAGCATCTGAGAAAAATTACATTTGAACATACTTTTTAGTTTCGAATATAATCTGCTTTGGTGAAAAGTTAGTGAAACATTTATATTAATAGTAATAGTTTAGTGTTAATAAATAAATAATATATTTAGTTTGCGCATTTGTTTTATGTGATTTGCATGGAAATATATTAGTTCAAATTCTGCACGTCTTCTGTGTACAGTTTACCAGCAGAGCGAAACAGAACTGAGTCAGTTTCATTTCTATACATTTTCTGTATACGAGTATAAAACTTATTGCGCAATTGCAACTTCGTGTAGTGATTGCGATCGGTAAAACACGAAGAATGGTGGTGTCGAACCAAGCCGGTATAGGAACATGAGTTGGGCCAATAGTACATGCAAATGAATATAGTTGTAGATACCCCAATGGACCATAATGTCCACAAATGTTTGCAAGGTTATTCGCTACCAAAAGTCTTTCATGTAACTGTAAATGGGAATCCCATGAAGAAAGCCAAACGCACCATTAGGATCTTATTGCATAAGAATACCTTGTAACCCGTAGCCGCAGAATAATAACATTTCGTAGCGAACATATCTACGCACGACCATATTATTATTTTCTATCTACCGGTGATCCCTTTCTTGGTCCCTGGTCTATTTCCGGGAAACAATAGTATTTCACTTAGGCATATCATCTAAAAATGCAACCACATCGATCCATAAATAAATATATATAGGGTTATCTATTTAGTTGTTTCGAAAGCGCAGGGCTGTATTTTGACATCTGTCAAACTTAACTGCCAAACCAAACATGTTATGTTTTAGATAAAAGTAAGGCATTTATGAAAATGAATCGCTAACCATACAGCGTGTTAAAACTGTTAAAACCTACTACAACTATGGTGACATAAATGTGGCCACGTTTCGTGCTTTAAGATGAGAGTATGATGCATATAATCGTCCAACTACTCCAGCAATTGGTAAAGTTTTAAGGAAATTTGAAGAGACTGGATCGGTAATAGATATTATAAGGCCTCATAGTTTTATTCATTCTACCTCAAATATCGCTGCTGTGTAGCCGAAGATCCGAATGTGTCTATTTCTCGAAGTTCTCTAGAGCAGTGACTTTCTTACAGCAATTTATTGCGGTGTTTATACTTTTCATGCACATGAAATGGTATATTAACTTTGGTCAGAAATATGAAAGTACCAGAAGGAGAAGAGATAGACACACCGAAATTTATACCGATCGTATCGGAATCACGAGCTTAATTGATTTAGCCATGCCCGTCTGTCAGTCGGTATGTTTCAACGTAAACCAGTCCCTCAATTTTTTAGCTATATCTACCAAACTTGGTAGGTAAATGCACTTATACGTTTAAACGGAACCGACGAGATCGGACCACTTTAGCATATATAGGATCAATTTTTCAGATTTGATATTTTGCATCATAAATCCGTCAAAAAAGTACCTAAGAACGTAAAATGAACTGCATATTGTTTGTTCAGCTATGAGGGTTTGGGTAAAAAATCCACCACAAAAGCATCTGGGTCTAATTTAAAATATAAGGGTCAAATATACCTAAAAAATAGTGTCTCGAAGCGTAAAATGTGGTATTCTACAGACGTAAATTCAAGTTAATATTGACACTGAAAATTATTAAAATCAAATTTTGCAATTTCATAAAGACTTCGGCATGGAAGAAGACATACTTTTTTTCTTGCTGTACTTGGACTTACACCTACCTTCGATATAAAGTCCAGCTCACACAACATGCCAGATGACCATTCACAACGCTGTAGTTACATCGAATGGATGCTTGAATAACAAGCAGTGGACCGCGATTTTTCCAACAAAGTTTTCTTCAGCGACGAGGCACATTTATCACTCGGAGGATACGTAAATAAGCAAAATTGTCACATTTGAAGCGCCGAGAATTCTTAAATAATTGAAAACAACACACTGTCTGGTGTGTTATAACGATAACGGCGACATTGCCACTGTCAATTCGAAGCGTTATGGTCGTATAATAACCGTCAATGTCAGTTGACCACCCAGATCGTACGATTCGACTTTGGACTTTTCTGCTGAAAAAAAAAATACTTTAGTATTTTATCAACGTTTATTTTAGAAAAGGCAAAATAGATAGCTATGTTTAGATATATATATATATATATATATGTATATATATCAAATAGATCGGTCAATTCCCTGTGAAAAAAGACCTTCAAATAAGAAAAAACTCAAATACTTCCCAGAGAGAAGAGTAGTGTTCCTGTTAATCTAAGGGAAAAGCTAATGAACCATAAATAAAATTTCTTTCGAATAGGTCCATTTCCCGGTATGAAAAACAGATATTTGCCGATTCTCAGACCCATCTGATATGCACACAAAATTTCATAAAACTCGGTCTAGCCCTTCGGAGGAGTTTTTTTGAAACACACACCGCCACATTTTGTATTATATTACATTCTACTTTATATTCCATAATATTTACGAATTAATTAATTATACCACGAATTATATTTACTTATACATTATCTTTCTTCCAGAAGATCAGTTTAAAAAATCATTTTACAAACGTAATTATTCGCATTTTTTTCCCACGTTAGCACTCTATATATAACCACTTGATAACAATATAGCATACAATTAAAATGTTAGCGGAACTTTAACTTGTATGAGGAGGTCTGTGCCACAAGCCGTGCCCTCAAGTCGTGAACGCGATAACCATGACAAGCAGATAATGTTCGATAATTATAAACGCATTTAAAGAAATGTTCGAATTGTTTCATTATTACTCTTTTAAACACTGAAACAAAATAGAATAATTTTTTTTCTCTTTTGCAAAAAAGCATATATATTTTTTGCTAAAAGCAAAATACTCAAACAATAGGTGCTAAAAAAATAATAACAAAGATAAGACACACACGATTGTATTGAGCATAATGATAGTCATAATTGTTTTTAACGAATTGTAAACACGCTCGAGTGGCTTTTGTGTGTCGGATAATGTTTAAAATCGAAAATTAAATTTTTTCACTATTTCGAAGTAATTTTGTGCGTATATATTAATTTTTAGGCGAAGTAGTTGTAACACAACTGCTTTCACTACTCGCAACAATCGGTCTTTAATTTAGGTAATATGATAGCCTGAAATAAGTCATGCAATATAAAAAAATTATTATGTGTAATATTCTCTCAGAAGGTATGTATACTCGTATACATTTGCGGTTGATATTTCTTCTGACTCAGCAAGAACCAATGAATATCTGATATGAAAATTTGACAGACACGGTAACTGAATGCCGATTCAGAAATTTATTTAGAAATTTTAAGCACGCATAAAATACTTATGATAAAATCAGAAACTAACTTAATGACAGCTCAATTTACATGCTTGGTATGCAAAATGCGGCTTCAACTGCGTAATGCACCCAAAAATGCATAAATTTTTAGTTACATTGGTTGAAGGTGGATGTGCTAGAGTTTTCATTCTCATATAAATTGAACAAAAAAATAATAATTAATATAGATCTATGCTTACCGAATCTAAAATTATTATAAAATTCTGAATGCAGATGGCATTTTGTGGAAACCTACCTTGAATATTATAACAATACCATTAAAATAAATACGAGGATATATATATGACCTCGAACTAATATATTTTTTTTACCTTAGGCTAATTGTAGTAACTCACGGAAGTATTGTGCGAAGATGATTAACGAAAATTAAATTACTATCTAATATTTTTTTTTTTTGTGATATTGTTCGTTCTTATCACTGCAGCTTACTACTAGATATAAAAGTATATAAATATTTTCTTGAATTTGAAAAGAAAAAAAAACATAACCATAACAAAATGTAGAAGGGAAGTAATTCAAAGCTCACAAAAACAATAACATAATTGACTAAAGTTTATTTAAAATTTTATTTAAACGCTGTTTATTATTTATTATGTCATAGATATCATAACCTTTTGAAAAAATTTCAGCGACCTGTTTTCCCTTCTGAAAGCAAAACATCACAAATTATCAATTTTCAAATTTGGTTTTTTAATTTATTCACATTTAGCAGTTAAAAACTCATTATTTAACATGCAGATTTTTTTCATGGATCATTATTTTTCTGAAACATGCTTGTACTTTGAGGTTTCTATAAAAATACTAGTTTTTAAACTCTTTCAGCAGATGATCAGTGCTTTAACCAAAACAAAGCTACCACCATTCGTATCCAGTGGCTTGAATGTTTTTGAAATACCGCGCCTTGTATCACTTGCATTCCTGACTATAAAGTACTGTTTTCAAAAGTCAAAATATTTTGTTTTGTTGCCGATTAAAAATTTCTTTTCTTTATTTACTTAAACTAGCTACACGACCATGCAGATAAGTCACTTTTTGAACTTTCCGTCTGCTATTTGGGTTTGTTAGCTTAGTGCTAATATTGGATGCAAGTGTTAGGAGGATTTTGAAACCATAAAAGGCAATAAAATTACGTAACTTTTTTTTATATAACCAAGGAGAATTTAAAAAATGATTTATATATATTCTATAAGAACGTTACAAAATGTTTTTATGCTGAAATTTCAAGGGAACTTTCAAAAACTGTTTTGAGGGCATAGTTTAATCTGGGTCAAAAATTAAATTCCTCAATTATATTAGTGCGATGCGAAAAAAAATTAAGTTTTCGAAGAAACTATCCGGTTTTTGTATTCAAAGTATATAAGAGTGATGAATAAAGCTTGCACGAAGGAAAAGAGAAAAAGGAAATGTTCAATATCGTGTAAAATGAAATATCCGAAGTAAATTAGAGAAATTAATTAATTAATTTAACAATATATCAAAAAAGTTATTCTATTAGAAGGAATAATTAAAAGCGTTTCAGATAGCCTTAATTTCATGTAAACCATAATATTCTATAACATATATGTACAAAAAAATTTATTTTTACGTAATATATTGGGTTATTAAAAAAATTTTTTTTCTTTAATTGATTTAAATTCTAAACATGTACATATTGACCATTACCACCGATAAGCTTTTGCTATTTTTCATGTAGCTTTAAAATTCCGTCAGTGTAGAAGAACTTCTGTGGCTTATCGGCGAAGAACTTGGCCAGTGGCTCTTTGGTCGGCCAAGCATGAAGAGAGTTTTGCAGAGACCGAAACAAGTAGTCAGTTGGATGCATCAAACTTCCCAACTAAGTTCCGTCAATTTTATAGTAAATTTATAGTAAAGCATCGCATAGCGTTTTTTTTTTTGAAAATGCCCTCATTTTCAAATCGGAATAAATTTACACAAGATTGACGATTTACAGAACATTTTTCACGAAAATATTGCTTCAAATGTCCGTTTTCAAACATGTATCAGTTTAGTACAGTCGGATTAGTTGACTGAAATAAGAATATGAAGACGAAAACCGCGGAGACTGTTGAAATTACCTGAGAGTTTGAAAAAAATGAAAAAAAAAATCAAACTAAGTATGCTATTTAAGAAAATTGGTTCATATTGATGGTCCTAATCAGGACTATACGGTATTCCATATAATCAATTTCAGATTTTTTACTGAACAACGCAAAATCACGTGAAACACTCAAGGAAACATTTGTGTATATAAATGAAAAGATACAAACAAAAGACAAAAAACAAAAAATGCATTTTGAACAAAACAGCAAAAAAAAGGAAAGTATAAATTAAATATTTAAAAACAATTTCAACACCATATCGAGCGGCATAAACAACTAGCTGACATTAATGCAAAGAGAAATAAAAATAATTTAAAAAATACAAAAAATATAAATTAATACGTATTTCTTCTACACTCATTTGTTTATTTATGTGCGTATAAGTATACTGCGCCTGCGCAAAAGCACGCATTGCACGACCGAACTCGCTCGCTGCGAATGCAGCTCATTTGGCGCACATGCACATACACAACACGCACACAGTCTGCAGCAATATATGTATGTACCTTTCCACTGGCTGTCATTTCATTCATTTAAAATCAACAACGGCTGCAACGGTAGTCACCAATTGCCACCTCCGTTTGTTTCGCCTCCCTCTCTCTCTGAACTTGTTTAGTAACATTTTCAAGTTGGCATTTCATTTTGTTTACTTTTATTTATCTCATTTCCATTGGCATTTTATTTATAATTTTGTTGTGCATATTTTGGCATATTTCATTTCGATTTTAGAGGACATAATTACATTAAAAAAATACATGCATATATATCTACAAAAATTTTTTTTTACCAATGTTCGACAACAAATCAGAAGTTTATTTGCATTAAGAAATATTTGTTTGCATTCAGTGGAATAAATTATTTACTAAACTTAAATTTTAAGTTATCTAATTTGCACTCAAAATTCTCATTTAGTGCAGTTTGGGTGCAAATATTGAAAAAAAAAATTGTAAATATCAATTACTTGTAAGTTTTCAAATAATCTGGCAAAAAATTACCATTTTTAATTAATTACAACATGGCATAAAAATTAAACTTGCTCAGTTTGTACATGCTTAGATATCTACTTTCTTACATTTACATGTATGTACAGTGAAGTGAAAAAGATACTTCTTTCGAATTTGCAAAGTTTTTGCGAAAAGCTTATTTGATGTTTATTTTTATAAAATAATTCGTACTGTCTCTAAAATCTATCAAAACAGAATTTTCAACTCGTATTTTTGCTCGTAATAAATTTGTTGTCGGCGACTTTTTTTCTGCTTATAAAAATATTTTTGAAGAGAATGAAAAAGAGAAAAAAGAGATTTGGAAGAACTAATTTAATTGTTAATTAATATATACCTCATATGGATGTGATTTTTGGCCGAGTTTTCCTTTGATCGGTGAAGTGGGACTAGGTGTTTTTCTAATAACTGAACAGCTGGTATATTTTTAGGAGAAAATATAGAAATATATATTCTTTTAATATACTTCCCTAGTATAATGGTCCTGTGGGCAAAATTTGTTTGCAATTTTAAATTTGTAAACAATTTTTAGAAACGTATCTACCGACTAAGTATGAAACTTCTTTTTATAAAAAACTAAAGTAAAGTAATAAAGTAATAATTTTTGCTCTACACTGCTATGTATTTGTAGCTGTATAAAATATGTAAAACTGAATTTTTGCTCGCCTGTTGGGTGTCAAATTGCCATGGTTCATAGAATATTTATGAGTCTACAAGTGAATATTTATAGCCTACAAGCAAATTAGCGAAAATTGATTGACATTCAAAAAAAAAAAATTAAATAAAAAATTGGATTAAATTTAAATGTATCAAATAAGTAGAAACATAAAATGTTTAAAGAATAAAACATACAAAAGATATAAAATAAAAATACGAACTTGTTTTATTGTTGTTGCTTAAAACGAACTTTGTGTGGAATAATAACAAAAACGATTACCATAATATTTATTTACCACCGTGTCTGCATGTGGCAAGTGTGAAATTATTTTTATGACCTCATAAAATTGCCGTTATACTTAACTTAAAAATACAAACTACTATGGTGTAGAGCAAATATAAAACCGAGCGAATAGACCACACACATAAACAGGCATGTAGACACACTAAAAAGCATAAAGTAAGAAAAAACGGTACTTATTATAGTGTGAACCCAAACAGTGTGAATTTTTACTTTCAGTTACAATTTTATAATACTTAAGGGGTAGGTGGGTTTGAAAATTAAAAAAAAATCTAATTTTTTGTCTTATTAAATTTTACGGAGAAAAATTCTAAGAGATATATCCTTTGCAAGTTGCGCCCATCAGGCCATGTATGTATCAATTTGAAACTTTAAACGCGTTTATCTCAAAACTCTATTTTTTAAGTCGTTGGATACGATTTTTCAAAAATTTATATAGCAACTTCGTTCAAATTTTGCACACATCTTCTTAGTAACATTATCTAGTCATTGAACGAAGGATTTTTTTATTACAACTAATTTTTTCGAGCCAAAAAGTTTGTTTTTTGTTTGAAGTCTATCTTAAATTCAAATTTTAATTTTTTTCTTTTCCTTCGTCCAATAACGAGATTTATCCATGTGCCAACGAAATATTTTTGGTTTTTTGATTTTAGATGAACCAATAATGAGTTATGCTGTCCACGGCGAGAGCATTTTCTTTTGAGACGTCAAGGGAGATGAGGTACCAACGGCTGAGTTTTCGGAATTTTTGAATAATAATTTTACAAAATACTGTTTAAATATGTATCTTTGATATGGTAAATTGTTTGCACAAAATATATGATTGTATATATTAAAAAAATAGTGAAAATTCTTTTTTTCAACCTCTGAAACCCACCTAACCCCTTAAGATTGTTTTCTGGAACACTTGTAAAAGAATTACTTAAAATTTTCATAAAAATTTGAGTCATACTTAAATTAAATAAGAGAGAAGTCCTCGGTCATACCGAAGTGTGTATACCTTTTATTAATATTTCAAATTTATTGTATTGTACGTTAGGATTAAATATTAATTCTTACATCTGAAAAATCTGTTGTAGGCTATATAATTTAGTCGTCCAATTTTCACGTTCTTAGTTATTTTTTTGATGGAATTTTGACCCAAACCTTATTTCTGAACGAATCAGCTATGTGATATAGGCTCTCCGATTTCGATGATTTTCAGTACCTACTAACTTCATTGCAAACAAAATACCAATTCTTCTTAGATGCTTGCCCACCCTTCGTCAAATTTTGGAAAAGACTTGAGAAAAGAGGATTTTAAAGCAGCCGTCGACAGCACGAAATGGAACGAACTCTACGCCGGATATACACTCGGAGGGCTTGTTTGAATTTGGTATCCCCGAACTTATATGGGTTTGTAAGTAAATTCACGTTAGAACAACAAAACCTCTGTCAGTCGCGGGATGGACCTTTCCAAGCCGTTCTCTACAAGGTGACTCCCTACCTTGTAATTTCTTTAACGTATCATAAGTACATATTTGTCGCTTTGTAACCACAAAAGCGATTTTCAGTACGTTAATATACCATTTGATATTCATGAAAAGGTTTAAAAAGAGAAATATAATGAAACGAATTTACATGTCCTTAATCCGTAATTTTGTAATTTTTTAATGTTTAACATTTCTCACACAGTCAGGGCTTACCGCATAGACGTATAAATGCGTCTATAACAAATATCAATTGTATATATGTATATGTATACATAATATTGCCTAATTGTAGAAGCATTTTTGAGTACCAAATACCACATTCAAACTCATTGTTGTGTGAATGGTAGGTAAAGCGCAAACAGCTTCCGTTCAACTTTAGAGTAAGCTAAAAATAATTTTATTGTTTGGGGAATCAGAGTATTCGGCAGCATAGAATGAAAGTGATAAAAGATTATTTATTAAATTATTTTATTAAAGCAAATTTTTACGATTCACTAAGAGACGTGGCCTTAAGATATGTATGTAAAACTCAAAATTGGGTTCCTATTCCCAATTATGAATTTTTAAAATAGAAGTGCAGATCTGCCTATTTTTCTTAAATTCTATGACAAAGGGTAATATATATAAATATATATGTATGTATATTTGTAACCGATGAAGCGATTTTTGGCCGAGTTCCTTCTCCGTTTTGTGTTGTGCGTCTTGATAATTTTACCAACAAATGAAGGGACCTACAGTTTATTCTAGGCCACCTTCGAACGGCCGCGGTTACAAAGCGTCATATATATATATATATGATCTGATGTGCATTTTGATCTGAGAAATATAATGATTATATGTAAAAAATTTTAACTGAATTAACAATTTCAGTAGTGTTTTTACTTTACTTAAAAAATGTGAACGCAGACTTTATGGTCTAAGCGTATAATACTAGCAGACCGGATCACACGTTGTTGTGTCTCCCTCCATTTTGTTCAAATCTGTATTCTAATTGGAATTGCGAAGAATTCCAAAAAGACCAAATTAAACATCATCAAATGCAAACTATTAAGTTTTTTTTATTAAATGAACGATTTAGCTTATTCCATACTCAAAGTTTTTCATATAAATATTAATGTGACGCAAGGTAAGCCAAACGAACCACTCGGACCTATGCTTCTTTTCAATAAAGTTTAAAGCATAAGAATATCTTATAACCCGAAGCCGCAGAATATTAACATTGCGCATCGAACAATCTGTCGGTGATCCGTTTTTCGGTTCGAGGTACATTTCCAGTTACAAAAATACTCAACTTAGGCAATGATATGACAAGTGGAACCATAAATAAATTGTGGCGAAGCGAATGTCAGATGAAAGAGAGAAGCCGATAAGTGATATGTTCTAGAGCGTAAATCGAGAACATTCGTTATCGAGAACAATTCGATCATTCCAGGCGGCAGTTGCGATCAATCCATTGAATATATAAGGATGAAATACAGTACAGTTTTTATTGGAAACTTATCAGTGATAAAATGCGATTGTTTTACGGTAAGTCGGCTGTTGAGCAGTCTCAAATATACTGTAAAATTGGACAGGAAAAGTTTTATAAATTTTGTATAATAGACCTTTATCCCATACTTTGTCGAACGTTTGTACTTCGTCAAGAAATAGTGCACGCTTGTTGAACTCGAATGCTTTCGTAATTTCATTCGTAGTTCAGTTAACTTATTTGATAGTATCGTATTTTTTATATATCTAGTACAACTTTGTTACAATGAAGAAAATGAGATATCTTTGATAGTAGAATTCTCCCGAAAAATTTGGAAGGAGAGGGTACTGCCTGTAAGAAGACGCCTATGTGTGGCCTTTATATGTTTGACTATCCTCTATCTATGGCAATATATATGTAGCGCAATACATTATCTCTAAGGTGATTAGAGATTTTCCTACGTCCGTCCATCATAAATCAGCTTATAACATATTGACGGAAATCCCAATTACGAAGGACAGACAAAAGGAGTGGCAGTGTGACGAGATTTCAAAATAAAAAGGACATATAAATTCAGTATGATGAAAATTTCCCGTACTAAGGACAGACAAAAGAAGTGGCAGTATGATGGAAGTATTGACGGAAAAAGCGGTAGCAACTACTGCAGGTAGACGAGTTAACGCATAAACGGAATGTTTGGACTGTCGTTAAGGATAAACGGAGCGGCTGCAGCTATCGCACGCAAACGAATAACCAGCTTATTCTTTAGCGCGTGAACACAATGTTTGGGTCATCTACAGGTATAAGACGAGTAGAAAACGCAGAGGCGTTGACATTGCTGTGAGCTGTGTGTTTTAGGAACGGATAAACTGTATGAAGCAGAAAATAATTGTGTGTCATAAAGAATTGTAAAATAAGCCATTGGGTATAGTAAGGAATTGCAATTATTGAAGACTAAATAAACGTTGAGTAAATTCCTGACGATTAAGAGGCCAAACAAACAAATCTTGGGAGTTTTATTTAGCAATCTAGTGAACTAGTATTCAAAAATTTGCATACACATAGCATTAGCTTTATTAATAAGACTACTTTTTAAATAATAAATTTTCTGCAAAGATGAAAAACCAAAAATGCAAGCCAATTTTTCTCAATCTAGACTAATCCATTAAGATAAATCTACAAAATCCAATAAAGCATATATATATATATATATATATATATATATATGTGTGTGTTAATAGTTGCCCTCTTGCTTCTTGTTGCTTTTCCAAATGCCATAATTGTTATTCTTTCAAAAATTTCAAGTCAATCAAATTGATATGCTATTTTCAAAATATTTTAATTTTTGCAAAAATACAAGTGAATACTTTGCATGCCTTGGCCGAAAAATTTCTTAAGAAAAAGTTGCATAACATACTTGTATGCAGTAGTTTGCGCTTAAATGGAGTGAAAGGTGAATTCTTATTCAAAATATATAAGTTTGTTTATGTCTATTTAATGCAATGAAATGCAACTGTCAGCAGTTTGATTGATGTTGAGAAATTTGGATATGTGATGGTTGCCATGTATGCATATAAACATACCTTCCAATGAATGCAAATTTTTGCATATATGTGCAGTTAAATAACTAAAAAAGCGCCTTAAATGCTAAGATTTAAGAATGAATAATGAAGAACTAAGAATGAAAAATCAAGAATTAAGAATGAATTAAGAATTTACCTATTGAGACGGCATTTTGGAATGTCGA
Source organism: Neoceratitis asiatica (assembly GCA_030068015.2). Lineage (NCBI taxonomy): Eukaryota > Metazoa > Arthropoda > Insecta > Diptera > Tephritidae > Neoceratitis > Neoceratitis asiatica. Next base: position 77,347,267 of record CM061524.1, read on the forward strand.
AATTTCCTGTAAGGGAAGGACGGATCTTATCAGAAATTTCTCCTGTATATCCCCTAGACAGAGATTAAAATATCTTAAAATCGTCGTCTAATCATTTCAAATTGTAGTTAGCCTAAACAACACTCTGCGTAGTAGTTTGAGTGTTATTTATATTTATTTGGAGTCCTTGACAAGATCAGCCTCTTTCACTTAACTTAACACACGCGTTAATCCATTTAATGTGAGGCAGTGAAACTAATTTCATCTCATTTACTTTTCTCTTTCAGGTTCCACAAATCAACGCAAAAAGATTCATCATCAAGCAAAACAAAAACTCTTTCATCTTTGACACAAACGATATTTGTTCGGACAAAAGACAAACGCGAAACACGTGCACATTTCCTTGAGAAAAGAGAAGAGTGAAGAACAAGAAGAAGCAACACAAGTTGGTCGTTAAGCACTATACAAAAGCATCGATTGCAGTTATATAATCCTATCTCCTCTATCAGCCATTGTTCAACCAAGTTATCGCCCTTTCCCATGCCGGCGGCTGGCTTAAAGCGCTAGCATAGAAGCTTTGTCGTCATGTGTGCGAAATGTCTTGCACACACAACTGTCATTAAATGACAAATGGTTGACAGCATCACTCAGTGCCGAAGCCAGTTACAAAAACAACAGCGAGGCCAACAACAGAAACAACCACTAGAAAAAGAGCGTGAAAGAGCAAATAAAATAGAGAGAAAACAGAAAAACACTGAGGAATCACTATCTCCTTGGTGTAGAGGAAAAACGCCCATCAAGTGTACTGGTGACGGCATGGCCATAAGCCGAGGGCGCGGCAGTCGCACGCACTCTTGGTTTTTACTAAAAGACTCAGTGATATTTGTACTTGTGATGTGCGTGTTGCAGCTGCTGCAGGCGCATGCCTTAAGTAAACAAATAATAAGCGCAGAGATGTTGCAGGCGAACGAAGATGGCGACGTGATTGGCGAGCGTGAGCACGGGCCTCACACCGTCACTGTGACAGATAACAATGCAAGAAGTGAAGTGGAGAATGAAACGAATAAGTTTTTAGAGGGAAACTTTTTAAGTAAAAATTTAATTGAAGAAACCAAAGAAGCGGCTCGAGGGGAGTCAGCGAATGCCGTCAACAGTATTAGTTTTGACAAGATTAGTAAAAGTAGTGATAACAGTAGTAGTAGTAGTAGTAGTAAGGACAGCAGAAGTGATAGTAGCAATAACAAGGCAAGCAACATATCCGCCTCAAGTAAAATATACTCACATCCAACACTGGTATCGAAGAGTGATAATAAATTAAGCAGCCAAAAAGCTACTAAAACCCCAATGTTCAGCGAAAGTGTTGAGCTTGCTTCGAATATAAATGAAACTGCCATTGATGAACACTACGAGTCACTGTACAAATCCAATATACACAATAATACGCTACGCATCCTAGCCATGTCAGCCATCGCCAATCGGCATAGACCACCCAATACTAGCGATCCTAATGCGACCACTTCTAATGCCACTCATATGGCTATATCGATGCCTGAACTCATACGGGAAAACGTTGTACTGCCATCTGTAGATCCAGAGAAAGAAGCACAGCTGTTATATGAGCAAACTCTACTGGAGTATCATGGCAGTGTGAGGGCGGCGTCGGCGGCAGCAGCCTCAAACGTTACGCTTTCGTTACCCACAGTGAATAACTCCTCGGCGAATGGTGAGAAAGCAACATTTTCGCCTGGCGAAATCGCAGAACGACAACCGCGCACACTGCACAGCGTGTGTGAAATATGGACGCAGAAGCATTGTCATTGTACAGGCACTTTAGAGCGTCTGTCTTTAAGTTGTCGTAATATCGGCGTGGTTGCGCCGCCGGTTGAACTGCCAGATTTTGTTGTATCATTGTGAGTAAATGATTAGAGATATAAAATATTTAAATTTAATAATCTTTTTGCTATTTTCTTAAATTTCCAGAGATTTAGGGAACAACAATATAACCACCCTAAAGGCTAACACATTTTTCATGGTAGCAAACCTTGAAGATTTGTAAGTATAAATTTTTGCCATATATGCTAAAAGCTTGGGGACATTGTGAGAATGAAGAAGGCGGGACAATTTAAAAAAATTGAGACATAAATCCACCTCGTCCTCCTTAAAAACAACTTCGATTTCAGGCCCGGGACTTGTGAGGAGCGTCAAGTTACCTCAAATCAAGCTGCTACATACATCCTTAGTTTAAACAAGCAATGACCTTGTATAATCCTATTCACCTCATGGCTTAATGTTTTTAGCTTATAATCCTTTGATAATTCGCTGCTGTATACATTGGTTTGAACCCAAACTTGGAATAAATAGCGCAACCTTTGTTGTGAAGAAAGTTAGTTTGATAGGAGTAAAATAGGGTATAATGGGAGACAATTTCCGGTAAGGTATAAACTCTGAAGACCTGTGGTAAAGTTCTGGGCAAGTGTAATATCCTTACCAACTACTAGAACTTGAATCGGAGACCAGCCACACAGCACTATTATTTCCCATGCCGCAGATATGATGAGAAAAAAAAACCAAAACTACGATTCAGAATTCTAGAATTTCCACTAATTTTTGTTTAATTAGATAATTTATATAACAACAACAACAAAAATTGTTCAAAACAATAGATAGTGAAGTTAACACTATTCCCCGTATTAATCTGCACGGCCTTCTATCCTCGAAGCGTTTTGCAAGTGTTTTGCCCTTGGAGATTTTTTCCCGCTCACTTCTTGTCTTCACTCACCGCTTCCTCAGTAATAAACTTCACTTAGATAAATTACTTTATTACCGCATTACAGCACACTCAACAATTAATTATGCCCACCCTGACAAGTAAGAGGTGATGAAACTTGAATATTGCTTACGAACCTAAATATGTAACATGTACATGCATACATATGTACACCTCGCCTGCTATGCAAATGACTTTGCAGCATACTTTATTTTATTTCCTTTATTCTTAAGAGACTTGAATTTTTTCTACTTCATTTCTTTATTCACAGAACTTTATCCGACAATAGCATCATTAATATTGATCCGAATGCATTTTATGGTCTTGCTAAATTGAAACGTTTGAATTTACAAAATTGTGGCCTTAAATCATTGCCAGCGAACACGTTTCAAGGACTAAAAAGCTTAATATCACTGTGAGTAATTAAAACTACTTAAATATTTTAATTTTTTAATTAATTTTCTTAAACAAATTATAAAAACGTCTAAAATAAGTAACTTTTCATATTTACAATATTTCGTTGAAAACTGTTTTTAAAAAACATCTTTTGGTTAACAATTAACACTCTGGCGCCTAAACGTATGCAAAACACAAGCAAAAGCTTTATAAGCGCTAGCTTTACCGCTTTTTCTTTCACCCAACAAAATTGGCTATCGCACACAAAATTATAAAACGAAATATTTATAAAAATAAAAAGTGAAGATTTTCAAAATTTGCACACATGCATTTAAGTAAAGTTCTTTAAACAGCAAATTCATTTAATATTATATTTATATATTATTGTTTTAATTTTTTTTGCGCTACTATTGCTGTAATCGCACAAAACTGGACTTGTATCATTAAATATTAAAAACAAATAATAATTGAAATAAAATAAAATTAAATGAAATAAAATGAAACGAAAACAAATAAAATAAATCGGAATAATAAATGAAAAATGTTTATATATTTTGGACTACAAAAATAATCTTATTAAACAAACAAACAAACAACAACAAAAAAAAGCCAGTTGAATGGCAATGCCTTAGCCAGCATGGATACGGATAGTCTGCAGCATCTGCCAAAATTACGTACGCTACGCCTTGAGGGCAACCTATTTTATCGGATACCGACAAACGCTTTGGCTGGATTAAAGGCACTCGAAGCACTGTGAGCTATTTTTTACACACTCTCATGCTTACTAACATACGTTCCATTCTTCTTTGCATATTCTTCACCCAATCACTTGCATAGTACTTATGTTTGATTGAATTTATTCGCACTAGAGCTTGATAACACTACTTAAATTCAGGCGTTTTTTAAGCTTTAACTGCTTCTCATATACATAAGTACTTTTATACATATTTTTCTGGTTTTATTTTCATTACTGCGTAGAAAGAGTACAAGTAATTTTTATTGTAGAAATTTTGTAAATTGAATTTTTTACATTTTATTTATGGAAAACTAAAATCTTTTAAGTAAAATATTTTTTAGAATTAAGTTTGAGTACAATAGATTTTTCTTTTCTGAATTATGTTAACACGTTTTAAAGTTCTTAAAAAGAGGAAACCAAAATTATCGGGGATAAAACAATTTTTGAAGTGAAAGTTTTAGCAAAAAATGTATTAACTAATTTAAATTAAAAGTTAAATAAAATGTATTTCATCGCACTAAGTGTCAGATCATTTACAATTATATCTTTTTGACTTAGAAATATAAATCTAACGAAAAGAAAAACACCAACTTTATTTTAAATTATATAAATATCATTATTATTGGTTACTAATGTTCTTGAACTTTCAAAGCAATCTCGGAAGTAATCTTTTGACAATAATCAACGACGACGACTTTCCACGTATGTCAAATTTGGTTGTGCTGTAAGTATAAACACACAAAAAAATCATAGCTTGAAAAAATATTATAATGTATTATATTTTATTTTAAATTTCATTTCAATCTCTCTCTAATGTCAAGCCCTAGGAGTGTATTTCCGACATGAAATAAAAAGCTCCTCATAAAAATTCACCAGCCGTTCGGAGGCGGCTTAGAAAAAACTGTAGGTCCCCGCAATTTGCTGGTAAAACCATCAAGATACAAAACTACAAATTGGATAAAGAGCTCGGCCGAAAATCACTTAAGCGGTTACAAATTGCCAAATATACAACTTATGAAATGCCGAGGCGAATAGATTTAGCCATGTTTATCTGTCCGTCCTCCCATGTACTCGCTAACTCAAGTAATGATTGAGATATTTTGATGAAGCGTGGTTCACATATTCATTCTTCTTTTAACTTTATCTTTGGCGTAGACCCCGCTTACGCGATTATAGCGTCAGTTGGAAATACCAAGTGAGACCAGGTCGATCCCCACCTGACCCTTCCAACGGAGTGGAGATCTTCCTCATCCTCTGATTCCACAAGCGGGTACTTCATCGAATACTTTCAAAGCTGGAGCGCTTTCATTCATTCGGACGGCATGACCTAGCCAGCGTAGCCGCTGTCTCTTGATTCGCTGATCTATGTCAATGTCGTCGTATAGCTCGTACAGCTCATCGTTCCATCATTTGCGATATTCGCCTTTGTCAACGTCCATCGGATGTCGACATCGTCCAGGCTTCTGCGCCATATGTCACGACGGGAATTACGAGCGACTTGAAGAGTTTGGTTTTGGTTTGTCTAGGATTTTACTTTTCAATTGCCTACTCAATCCAACTTTTCAATTGCCTACTCAATCCAAAGTAGCACCTGTTGGCAAGAGTGGTTCTGCGTTGGATTGTTGGTGTTGTTAATACTGGTTAGTAGGTGGATGAAATCATCTACGACTTCAAAGTTATGACTGTCAACAGCGATGTGGGAGCCAAGTCGCAAATGCGATGGCTTTTTATTTGATGACAGGAGATATTTCGTCTTCCCCTCATTTACTAGACCCATTCGCTTTACTTCTTTGAAGAACGCAGAACTTATGGTGCGGTTGTTATGACCAATTATATCAATATCATCGGCATACGCTAACAATTGTGCACTCTTGTAGAAGATTGTAGCTGGTCTATTTAGCTGTGCAGCTCGTACTATTTTCTCCAGCATCAAATTGAAGAAATCACACGATAAAGAATCAGCTTGTCTGAAAGCTGGTTTGGTATCGACTAGCTCGGAGAGCTCCTTCCCAATTCTGACTGCGCTTTTGGGTCAGCCAGGGTCAGTTTACATAGCCATATGAGTTTTGTGACAATTCCTTATTGTGCTGCCGAAGGATGCTTTAAAATCGATGAAAAGGTGATGTGTATCGATTCTTTTCTCTCGGATCTTCTCCAAGATTTGGCGCATGGTGAATAGCTGGCCGATAGGTGAAAAGGGACCAAATTCACATTTAAAAGTAATGAAAATTCAAGAACCAATTGCCCATTTAAAGTCTTATTTATTACAGATAATTAAAATAAATTGAAAAATATGAGAGATGAAAAAAATTTCTTATTAAATTTTATACAATAGTTGAATATGGGACTATCGGGCAACAAATACGAATTTGTCCCACAAAGCGAATTCAAGTAAACTTTGTGTATACTACTAAAGTCCTACGACAATGTTCAGAAATATACCTACCTTCCATGTAACCGAACTTATATTTTTGACCAATCTGTGGCCTTTCTTTTATATATATATTTCTTTGTTATTCCTTCACTCCAAAGTTAATACTTTGCTGCTTACTTTTACAGTTTATTGAAACGCAATCAAATAATGAAAATCTCTGCCGGAGCATTTACCAATTTAACTGCTTTAAAAGTGCTGTAAGTATACTAGGATCAATTATGGTAAATATTTCATTAGGAGCATGCTTAAACGTAGACATATTATAAATATCCTGTATACATATGTACATACATGGGAACCCAATGAATTCATTACTTCATTTTGACGGAGGACTTTAACGAATCTAATACGAAATGATTGATGAAAGCTTGGAGAAATAGAAATCTGATGCTTTGATATTTATTAAATAATCACTTAACTAAACGAGAGTACAATTTCTATTTCGAAAATTATTTTTAAATTTAAAAAAAAAAAAAATTTTTGTATTCCAAAAAAAAAAGAGCTGTAAGCTTAATGAATTGAAGTAACTTTAGGTGCATTTAATGAAATAAGAAACTAGAAAACTATCAAGAAAAGGAAAATTATTTTATAGTTGTGAGCCAAGAGACATGAACATTGCCAGCAATTTAATATTCAAAATGCGAATTCAAAATATATGCTTAGATTTTAACGGAATCGGGGAAAAATCTACAACAATATGTATAGATACATGCAGATGACTGTGGGAGAAGGAAAATAGTGCCAACATAAAAAATTCAAAAGTGGAAATAAAATATTAAAGGCGGAATAAAAATTCTGTAGACCATGGAACTGAAATGGTTATTAGATAGTTGATCGAATACTGCAAAATAAAAAATGTTGGTGATTTAGAAAAAGAATTAAGAAAAATAGCATTGATTCGATTTCGAAAACACTTAAAACTAAGAGCATTCGCGCGCACATCAACTTATTCAGATATTTATTACTCATTGACCGATAAAATTTAGGAGAGAAAGATAAAACTATTATTTATGTTTTGGCTATGCATTGGCATCAGTAAGCATAAGTATATCTAAACAAAAGTGGTATGCACTTGTAAAAAAGTTAAAAAAAAAAAATTAAAGAAAAAAAATTGCCACTTCGCGAAGTTTTCATTGCACTTTTATTTTGTGGATTTATTACTTTTTCTTTAATATATACATATGATAAAATGTTTATATACATGTATTTCTAAATGCACTACGACTTTGCTTTGTTTGCAAAAAAACTCTCTAAGTAGCTCTGGTGCTAACACTTGTCGTATATACATACATATTTTGAATGTGCAGATTTAAGAAAAAGTATTGCCAACAACTTTGTTGTTGATGATGAAAAGGTAAAAGTTAAAAGTTTTGTGGCGTCAATACTTCTATAAAAATCGAGTGCAAGTTATTTGCGGAAATTGCATTTGTTTTTCTTCTTTTGAACATTTGTGGAAAAGTGGCAATTTCAAGTGACCACTGGAAGATAAATGGATTGTAAATATTTGCACCCATGATAACCTATGTAAAAGTATACATAGTACATATATAGATTTGTATAAATAGATAGAGTGCATAAGAAATCAGAAAAAAATTACATTTCTTTAGTAAATAAATTGTTTAGTTAACCTTTTTTAAAGAGCGAAAAAATCTTTATTCATATTATATACATACATACATAAATACATATGAAAGTGCTACATACGATTTTTATTTATTTTTTTTACATTATTTACTTTAATCCTCTATTGCTTATATCTACTCTTTTCAATCTAGAGAATTAGATGACAATTTGATCAACAGTTTACCAGAAGGATTAAATAAGCTGACGCATTTACAGGAACTGTAAGTAGAAGGACAAAATTGAAATTTAAGCTATATTAATATTAAGTTATATTATGAACTTTCAGCTTTTATTTTAATTAATTTTTTTCAAATTTAACTTGATTTTATTTAATTTGAGCTTATTTAGTTTATGTTACTTAATTTTTTTTTTAAATAATACTTGTAGACCCTTTTGTAGACAGACTTTGTCCTTTATTAGTTATGAATATTGATTTCGAATTGGTATACTCGTAATTTTTAAAAAACATCAACGGAAACTAAGTGCTTTTTGATATATAACATCCTTAGTTTTTTTCCATGACGCGATATATGTGCATTACATGTCATCACTACATCATCCAAATGACCGTTTCGTAAATTTTTTTAAGCTTCGATCCGGTTGAAGTAATTTTCGACCACTTTTTGGCATATATTGGGCAGTATCTCAGGTATCTCGAATGTTGCTTTTCAAATGCTCAAGAGCGAAAGGTTTATCCTCATAAAAACGGTCTTACTCGAAGCCCCACATGAAAAAGTCCAAAGGAGTCAAATAGCTTGATCCCGGTGGCCAATTGACATTGCCAAGATTACTACGCGGGTGGGGAATTCTTCTCGCAATAAAGCCATATTCACTCGAGTTGTATGGAATGTGACACAATTTTGTTGGGACCAAATATTACCCTCTCCGAATTGAGAGTTACAGTCTCGCCGTTTTCTTTTTTGAAGAAGTAAGGTCCAATCACTCCTCCGTACTACAACTTCAGACTCAAGCTGGTGGGAGACTATTTGTCCTACCTACATTCTGTGCATTTACGTCAGCATTGATAGCATCCCGGAGATAAATGTATTTTTCAGTTCGCATTTTTGCCTAGTTCAACCTGATACTTTAATTTGTACGTCTAATTACTGGCAATTGTTAAACCGAAGATTCTTCTTTATAACCGATTATACCACGTGTTATTTTAGTTCAGTGTACCCAAACATACCGAAACTCCACATTAACGAAGAAATTATGTGTTATCTGGTCGACTTTCTGGAAAGAAATTAAATTTCAAAAAATTCGAACCATAAATAAATTTTTTAGGATAAATTGGTCCTAAGTCCACTTCCCGGAGAAAGTGTTTTTATAAAAACCTTCTCCTGACAATAAGAAATACAACAATAACAATATTATTGAAATCGGTCTAGCCGAGACCAAGGGAAATAGGGATTCATTTTTATATATTGGTATCTCCACAGTAATGTCAACCGCAGCTGAAAAATTCATAGTTTATCAAATTGTGTCGTTTTAACATATTTTCGTGGGGAATTTATCAACTTTAACTAATTTAAAAACATTTCGCATTGATTCATAATACTGCGAAATATTCCATGCAAAGTCAAACAAGTGCAAAAATATTATTTCATGTTTTGTTTTGATTAAGATCGTTAATAAGATACATTATGCACTGACATTTGCTCTTTTAAATCTCAGCTTATATGTAAGGAATATAAAAAAATTGTAAATTAACGATACGATAATTATGGCTAATTATGGAAAATTTTTGTTTGAGTTAACAGGTCAATTGGAAAGTCCCTGTCCTGACATATAGATGACTCTAGTAGAATTAAATCCATATAAATTTTTAGTTAGCCCCAACCTCCAAAACACGCGTGTGTAAATTTAACAGCAACAAACTAATGATGTTTGTAAATTATAGCATTTGAGTCGATAAACTTTTATTATTTTGAAAAAAATTGGATTGATGACGAGTATCGGACTCATGAAAAAAAACCACAAAATGATTTGAGTGACCGTAAATTGAGATTGAATGAAATAGTGGGCGCTCTGAAGATATCAAATGAAAGTGTACATTATATCATTCACTAATATTTGGGTATGAGGAAGCTCTGTGCAAAGTGGGCGCAGCGCGAGCTCATTTTTGACCTAAACCAATGACGATAGGATTCATAACAGTGTTTGGAGATGTTTAAGTAAAATAAACAGTAGTTTTTGCGTCGTTGTATGTGAAAATGTTAAAAACATGACTCCATCATTTCACTTCGAAGACAAATCGGCAGTCATCCGGATAGACAGTTGGCTGGCAAGGTCTGTATTTTGGGTTGCGCATGGAATAATTTACATTTACTACCTTGAAAAAGGAAGGACCATCAATAGCGACTATTAGATAGCGTTATTGGATAGTTTGTATAGGACGAAATCACCGAAAACCGACCGAATTTGAAGAAAAAGAAAGTGCTGATTTTCCAAGCATTGCATCGTCATACAAGTCAGGGAAATCGATTGCAAAAATGTATGAATTGGTTTCGAATTGCTTCCGCATCCACTATATTCTCCAAATCTGGCCCTCAGCGACTATTTCCTGTTCTCATATCTCAAAACAATGCTCGCTGGGAAAAAATGTTCGCCGAATGAACCGAAGATCGCCGAAACTGACGCCATTTTTGAAGTAAAGGACAAATCGTACTGCAAAAATGGTATCGAAGAGTTGGAGGGTAGCTATAATCAGTGTATCACCTTTGAAGGGAACTATGTTGAATGAACAAATGTATTTTACCAAAAAAATGTGTTTTACTATAGTAGGCCGGAGACTTTTCAATTGACCTGTTACAGTATATTTCGATGTAGCACACGGTAGTAAAAAAGAAAATTTTTTATTACCGAGGTAAATGAATTGTACAATGCGCGTAACGTTTTTGTAATAAATATAAATTTTTATTGAAAATTAATTTAAAAAAAATACCCTTAAAAATATTGTTTTATATTCTTTGCTTTGGTTATAGTGTGTGGGATAACAAAAGTGAATGTACAAATACGAAATATTTTTTTATATAATAATAATACTTTTAAATTTATTTGAATCGAATAAAAAAAACTTGTAGACATTTCTCAAAGATTTTAATATTTTCTAATGAAAGTTGCGCTGAATTTAAATAGAAATATATTTTGATAAGATCGATTGTCATTACCAAACAAATTTAATGCATAAATGGGAGGGAATTTTTTGCAGTAGTATATTCACGAAAAAGGAGTCGCGGATGGAGTTGGAGCCGTCTTTGAAAGAAAATAGTATCAAATAACAAATCTAAGAACGTTGGTTTGTCCATACTATTATTTTACCAGTTTACGGAAAACAAGACAAACAGAAGTAAAATGTATTCAATACCATCTGTTCAAATTAAAATTTAATTTCTTCATTGTAAGTTGGTCGAAAAATGAAAAACCTTCCTGGCATATCCCAGCTGCATTTATTTTGTTGTAATAGTCAATAGGTAGATGCAGCTAGGGCTGAATAATGCGTTAGAAAAAACTTTATTTGGCATTAGTAATCCTATTCTCAGTTTGTTGAGTTATATGATTTTACATACATAAGATGCATACATATTTTTGTTTTCCTTTATTGAAAATATTTTTAAGTTTAATCCGTGTCGTAAATAGAAATGTACTTAACATTTATAATTTATTTGTAATCAATCATATTATTCAGTAAAAAAGAAACATTAAACATAAAATAAAAAAGATGGAACAAAATGTCGCATTTGACATGCCGGATATAAAAATTATTATTCAGATAAGTCAATACAAACCAATTTTTAACTAGTTACATTGAAATATTCCTTCGCTCATCGCTGAAATCAGTGTTTGATTTGTTTGCTTTGGGTTTTTGTCGCTGGCTAGAGCGGTAGGTTTCTCTTCATGTCGAACAAATGATGCCTTGGCATATGTTTTTGTTACCTTGAATGCGTATGAGTACTGCATTCGACATTAGAGAAATGCTCATATTATATATTCTTTTTGTTTTTTAATATTTTAATTTTAGTTAAAAAATTTTCAAAGAACAGGTCGGCACGTGTTTGAATACTTGTTAAATTAGGCCACAATATCTTGTTCTAAAGTTCTTTGAAATAATTAAATAAGTTTTTTTTTAATTAAGTTGCGGAGAAAATATAGGGTTTTCCAATAAGAGTGTTATGATTTCTTAAAAAAGCAAACTAATCCTTAAGGAAATTCAAATGTTTTATATTTAATGTGAAATACAATCAATACAAATAAATTCTGAGTATAACAATCCTGCAAGTTCTCATTAATCTTCTCATTTTTCTTTTAACCTCGGGAAAAAAGTGTGCACTTCCCCCTTGTCGGTGTGATACTTCATCTCTTTTTCACTTATTGAATTACTATATAAGTGAAAAATATAGCTATTTTTTTTTCAAATGACGGAGCTACGCAACATTTTTATTCTCATAATATAATTACTGTCAGCAACAAAACTGCTTTTTATTGTCAGTAGAAAATACTCATTTCGATTTAGCAAAGTACTCATTATTGTTATTAAAAACTACTCAAATTTCTTGTGTAACTTTTATAAACTGCTCACTTTTTATATTCAAAGTGCTCATTCTTGTTTTTACAAACTGCTCACTGTTGTGTTTACAAACTCCTCATTTATACATTTCAAACTCCTCATTTTCATTATAAACAAAGTTCTCAGTATTCGAAAAACGAAATAAATAGAAATTTAACAATTTTGATTTTGTTTTGAAAATTTTTTATTTCGAGATTTTTTGTTTTATTATATGTACTTATATACATAATACATATTTTTAATTTCTTTTTTTAACATTTATAGTTTTATATATATAATTTATATTTTTGCATAATTTTGCTATTATTTAAAAAAATTCATAATTATATAACTTACTATACAAATGTAAGTATATATGTGTGTATTTTCACTCATTCAAGGTATAATAAATAATCTTTTTCATTATTATAATTATATTATATTAATTCTAAATATTTATATTAATTTTTAAACTATTAACATAAATATATTACTCTAAAAAAGATATATTCGATAAATAAAAATAAATATATATGGAAAATATACATAAATACATATGATAAATATAGATATAAATTTATTGAAAAATGGTTGGAATATCAATATAATTTAGTTTTGTTCTTAACCTAATTGAAACCTTACTTTCCAAATTGTAGTACGCACTGCTAACCACTAGGCTATTCGGACGCTTTGAAACTTAACAAAACAAAAACAAAACGTGAGCAGTGCATATCTCCATTTGGATTGACAAAAAATCACTTAATTCACTCACACTCGAAATGAGATTATTTACCGAAATTCCACCGTCTGCAGCAAAAATCCGTTACCAGAAATGTATTTAAAATCAATTCGCCAGTCCCAATTTATTATCAAGAATTTCATTGAAAACAAATAATAAATTATTAATATCACTTAAAATAATAGAGCTTATTGGAGACTCACCTGTAACGAAACAGCAAACACAGCAAATTAGTTTTTTGTTAGCTTCGGCAATATTTATGTACACTCGCTGAAAAAGAAATTATTATATGCATTTAAATATATCAAATGTACAAACCTCGTTTATGTGCCGATGTCCTCCTGCAAAATATATAAAGTTCTTAAATAAATTTTCAATAAAAAATAAGAAATATCAGAAAAAAATTTCTTACCTATGATTGAAAAAGTTTTTATGTGAAGACAAAATATAAATCGTTACGTCTGTACCCGTTTTTCTTTCACAGGGTAGTTTCAAGTAATATATCAACTGTGTTTTGAACATTTACTGAATTACGATGAACGTACTCCTTTAAAAAGACGATATTCAATGAATCATACGATATGAAATGCTATAGATACATAAAATTCTGACTGGAATTCGCTGAAGTTCACTCTTAAAAGTATGTTGTAAATGCTTGCCCAACCGTGATTTCACTTATGGCATATATATTATGATCTTTGGTAATGCGCTATTACAAGCTTCCTAAAAGTATACTATGTATATTAGTTTATTTGTGATATTAAGAGGAATTTAGTATAAAATTCACTTCTGTGAAGAAATGCATCGTCACGACAGCAAAGCAACTCTGCTAATATAATAAGTGTTTTCAAACTGTTTTCGTAAATGAATACCTTTGGACGTAACTAGAAAGTTATGATAAGAAAAATTTAAAATGAGTATGTGATTTCTGAAAAGAATTCATATATGAACCGGGTACTTATCTGAACAAATAAAAATTTAGTGTAGGAAGAATCGTAATGAAGAGTACAACATGTGACACTTAGTGTAACTCTTCTCTCACATGCTTTTTCTTAACGAACTCAATTCGACTTGAGTTTTCTCTGTTTTCAATGAAGAAATGTAAAATCGAGCGTCTTTAAAAATGAGCATGTATTAGTATCTACCCTGTCAACCAAGACCACCCACTTTCCCCTTAAAATCAAAAAATTTGAAATTTGAAGAGCACAGCTATATATTTTCAATGACGTGATTCAATAAGTGTAACAATGATGTCAATCACATGTACAAGGAAAAAGTGGGTAAAATCTGTACTCTCTTTCATAAAATGCCTATGCTATTACCCAGTTTTTTATCCAGTTTTGAGCAAACGCTTGCTCAAATTATCTAGTTTTTTTACCCAGTCTTGGTTGGCGGGGTAAAGAAAAATTTGTGAATGCATTGGAAATTTTCGATCAAAGTGCTAAGCACCGTCTTGCAGGAATCATTCAAATGACTTCCACGATTTATTTTGCAGGTACGATAACCCAAATTTTTGAGCACTTTTTGACTAAATCAGTCGTATTTAAATAAAAGCAAGTTCGGTATTGACTTTTAAAGCTTGAAGAGATTCTGATTTATTGCTAAAGGCCGATGACTTGTGTTAAATCACAACTTTTTGGAGGCCATTCAATGTCACAATTTCTTGAAATAATCGAATCTCCAAACCTTTCTCGCAATAATTCGATTGTTGCATGTTCTGTGTGACACGTCTTGTTTGAACCAGTTGTTGTTAAGATCAACTTCTTCCAGTTGTGGCCATAAAAGGTTGGTTATCATCGATCTACACCTTCATTTCGAAAAAAGTACGAATCGATGATTCCACCAGACCAAAAACCACACCAAACTGTCAATTTAGGTGAATGTAATGGTTGTTCATGAATAATTTTTGGATTTTCTTTGCACCAGAATCAACAAATTTTTTAATTTACCGTACCACTCAGATGAAAGGGAGCCTCATCGGAGAAGATGATTTTCTTAAAAAAGTCGTTATCGTTTTCAAGTTGCTCCAAGGCAAAATCAGCAACGTTGTTTTTGCGCATATCTCGCCATGATGAAATTGTAAACATTACTGAATCCAATGAAAAAAATGACATATTCAAAATGGCCAAAACGACACTTAGAAATCATATCATCCCTATTGGAAAACCCCTTATTTGTATTGAATCCTATCCTTTACTTGTAGCAGCTTAATATGTCAAATTAAGATAACGTTTCTTGTCAAAATGCATGTATTCCTTTAATTCTTATCTTAACTCATTCCTACTCCCTAGTGTATGAGACAGTTAAATATGTATTTATTAGTGAGATTCCATGTTGGACGACAACAGTTACTTATTGGCCAAACGTAATGCAATTTTAATGCACTTGACTTAAACATCGTTGGCGTAGTTTCAAATTAGTGTAAATTTCAAACTGTCACTACAAGCTGTTGTTGAATAGACGTGCATACATATATAAGTATGTCCATATATTATGCTTAGAATGCTTATTATTTTAGATTGTACATTCTGAGGATATGAGCGCATGTTTGATGAAAACACAACGCTACATACATGCTTAAATATGCAGACATAAGAACTCAAGTGGTATATTAAGCCCTATAAGCCATCCATCGATTTTCAAATCATATGTCTGCAAGATGGTGTAATGTCGGAAAATAAAATTATTCGTAAATGGTAATTTCACGTTGAAAGGTTTTTGTTTTGGAATTACTTCGTGAAAATATGTTGGAAGAAATTTCTGGCAAATTAGATTGCAAAAAATCTGAGGGGTATTATAACATATATATATTAATATTATTTGTACGAGTACAAAATTGAATACTTTTCATTTAGATACCATAGATTCTTTTTCCATTCGACGGCACCGCTGCTTAAATAAATCTAGCCTTATTGTTTGTTAATGTACGCCTCACTTTTACGATTATTGCCGGATCAACATTAGTATGCTAGTGGTTTTTTTGCACCAATTGGAAGTAAGGTCATTCTCCTGACTTAGTCTTTAATTGCCTACTCAGTCCAAAGTAGCAGCTTTTGGTAAGAATCTAAAATCTCAAAGCAAGAGTGACGAGAATGCACTGGTATTGACAACAGATATTTTATATTGTCCGCTACCTCTACCATACACGATCACCACGAATTCTTGTCTAGCCTGGAGACAGCAGACCTACTACGCAAATTTTTATAATTTTTATGCCGGGGATAGCAACATCTGAATTTGTACGCTGTTCTAGAAAATTGTGCTTTTTTATCTGACTCTGCCGCTTTTTCTCCGGCATTTGATTGAAGAAACCGCACGAAGTTGGTTCATCTTTTCTGAAACCTTGGTTTTGCAAAGAACAGTTCAAAGAGGTCCTTCCAGATTTTTACGGAGCTCTTGTGTAATTTTTTTCGTGTTATCGGTGGCCGCTTTAAAATCGGTGATTCTTTTCCCACCAGTAGTTTCCAAAATTTTGAGGGCTGTAAATATCTGGTACACGATGGATCTATTAGGTCTACGTTGCTATGAGTTCTTTGACGGTGAGCGTCAATCTTTCACACAATTTTTTTGATAATACTTTGTACGATACGATACAAAGTTAGGGAGCCTAATATCTCAATAACCAGCACAGGTTGTGGGGTTTCCCTTGTTATGGTTTGGGCAGAGCCTTTTATGTGCTCATCCAACCAAATTTTATATAGATTATATTCATGCTTTTTTCAGTTCTTCACCACTATATTTGAATAGCTCAGCCGGTTTACCACGCTGTTTTCTTATTCTTCAAACTGACAATTGTTATACGAACTTCACCATTGACTGAGAATTCAGGTTAGTTCAACTATAGAAAATGTTTTGTTCCATTTCCCCCTCTGTAATCTATTGGATTTTCCATTTATACTGTATAAAACATTATCATACACGGTAACCCCTACCAAAATTTTGGAAAGTATTGTTGAAGTCTTATATATTTCTACCACTGTTTTTTTAATAGTAGTTACTGCGGCAGTCGCTCATTTTTATCGACAAATAAATTTCTACTAACAGACCTTTCAAATACCGATGTTTGGCAGAATATTGTGTTCAAAGAACATACTTATTTTAAGAAATTTCGTTTTTCGCGACGTAGATCTAAAAATTTAAGTTTGTTGCAAAGTCTTCATAATCTTCTTAATATTTATTAAGAAGTTAATTGACGGTAGAAAGGGCTTATATTGGTGCTATGTGAAATTAAAAAGCAAACAAAAGGATGCGAGTAGGAATTTAGGCTAAAAGTCAACAGATTGCATGCGAGGGAATTCATTCATTCATGAATTCTTGCAAAGTTTAATATGCAAAACTTGTTTAACAACAAAACAAGGAATTGCAACGCGTCTACCTAACTTCACACATCCTTTCACGCATATCCTGCATACCGACCTCGTTTAGTGCACCCATGGTACAATTTGACACGATTTGCTCAAGCGGAATGCATAAATGAGGTTAAAAGTGGAAATATCAAAACTTCTTTGGATATTAATACAAGGCAAAGTCGAAAGAAGAAGAAGCATAGAAGATAATAGCTTTAAACATAGTATACGAATTATGCGATGGAGCAATGCAAAATATGTTACAACAGACATTAACGAGTAAACAATTGCACATCCATACACATATACACATATTTGCTACATTGCGGAACTGTATAGTGACATGTAAGCAACAGTTGTAATGTTGATGACAGTGTTTCTCGTCCTATCTTATAATATTATATTGGCCCTTTCTCTATACAGCAATTACACCCACATTGTCGGCGTAATGTTGTCAGTAGGGCGGGTGGCGACGACATGCTGCAGTTGAATTCATGAAATCATAACGTGTTATTTCATTACATATTTACTACCGCCATTTTAAATGATGCAGCAAGAATTTGCACTCTTTTCTTTTTGTTGAAGTTGTTTGCTTGTTGTTGTTGTTGTTTTGAATTCAACCTCTTTAAAATTGTCATAATGGGCACTGCGAGGTGCAGTTATTTAAGTGCGTTTCGTTTCGTTTCGGGGGATACATTCCTGTAGGGAATTGAATTAAATTAAATTGGAATATATAATTGGAACCGATTAAAATCGCTTGAACTTCGCTAAGTTGGATGCATGTTTCCGATAGTATTTTCAGGATGGTTAAATACGACGGAGATTTAAAATCGAGAACCATTGTTTTTACTGGTAGTCTATAAATAAAAGAAAAAAATGATGATTCGAATATTTGGTAACAAATTTTCTTGGACGTCATCTGATCGATGTTAATAAAGAGGTGTAAGCTAAGATGTCCTTTCGCGAGGAAACAGACAGCGCTGCCAGTAGGAGTCTATCATTTTAATATGTCCTGGTATTAACAAAAATAACACAGTCAAATATAACTCCTGCCATAAACCCATCGTCCGAGCTTCTGACTGGAAACCGGAACTCGAACCATATAAACTCCAATTTCTCCATGTTTGGCCTGAATATATGGTTAATATGATATTGAGAGTCAATTTCAGGTTTGCCTATAACTCGGAAGATTTACTTGTTAGGTAGTGTGGATTTATCCAGCTATATCCACGAACGGAGATGATGACATTCTAACTACAGTATAATACAATCGACCGGCAACTATTTTTGAAATAGAATATTAATGTCAGTTATTCTCAAGTCTTGGAAAACTATATATTGTATTTATTCTCAATCTATATATCCATCCTCTTTAAATATCTATCAAAAAAGAATCTAAAAAATACTTGACTTCCATCGCCATATTTCGTAAAGCTCTAGCTGAGCGAAGAATCACCTATGTGTATGAAAATTTGTAAAAAAAAATCTTAACTTTCAAATGTTCTACTGGGTCTCTAGCCTGTTCAGCTAAATTGGAAGTTGAATATTTTTGTCTGCATTCATGCTCCGCACTTGCGATATACAATATTTTATCAATTTCTTTTATCCAACTTACATTCTTTTAGAGTAAACAGGATAATTACGACAATGTTAAATTAGCGATAAAGCAGAATTGAGAACTTCAAACTGACGTCACAGCATTTCAAGGGAAGTCTTATACATTAATTTTTTTCGGTAGAGAAGGATTTTCATTGCAAGTTTGTAGCATTAAAAAATCCATTTGGTTTAATTTAGTAATAAAACAATTATTTTAGTCTTTTTAGTTACAAATGCATTCAACCATGTGCTACTTATGCGTTGTAAAACTTTCATTGCAAGAAAAATAAATTAAGTTTTCTTTTCAAATTTCCAGTACAGCTACCAGCAATCGTTTGCGTTGGATAAACGCAACGGACTTACCAAGAAACTTACAAACGCTTGATTTCCGCGCAAATCCGCTTTCAATAATTACACCAAAAGCGCTACGCGGCATGTCGAGGTTACGGAAATTGTAAGTAGAGAGTAGGAAATAACAGAATAATTATCATAAAGATTTATAAATAATTTCTTATTTTACTTACGCTAAAGGATACTTTCCGATGTGCGTTCTCTCAAAGTTTTTCCCGATCTGGAAGGATGTTTCTCTTTAGAGATTATAAAATTAGATCGCGCTGGTATTAAAGAAGTGCCCACAAATCTATGTCGTCAAACGCCAAGACTGAAAAGCTTGTAAGCAAATTTGGAGTATTTTTAAATTGTTAACTGGAATATTTTTTGGTTTTAAATACTCTTATTATCATTTTAGAGAGCTTAAAACTAATTCCTTAATGCGCATTCCCCATTTAACTAATTGCAGAGAGTTAAGACTGTTGTAAGTGAAATTTGAATAATTTTATAATACAATTAAATGTTATTTCTTAATTTTTTTTTTTAAACAGAGATCTTTCAAGTAATCACATAGAATCGCTTAGCGGACGACCCTTTGTTGGCCTTAAACAACTACACGATTTGGTGATCTCTTATAATCGCATAAAAGCGGTACCACAAGATGCCTTCGTTGGTATACCACGTCTTCAGTTGTTGTATGTATAAAACCAGTTAAAAATTCAAATTTTTCCAAATATAAATAGTTGATATGTTTCCATTTTTTTTTTCACTGATATTATATTCTATTCTAAAATTCACCCACCTCAAGTAGACTTTATTCAGTACACTGCTATGCAATCCATTAATATAAATATTTCAATTTTTTATGTTGGTTTTTAAAGTAAAAGTATGACATTTTTCTTTTTTATTACGTTTAATTTTACTTCATTTCACCTCATTTTATTTCGCTCTTTCGTTTAAAATATGCAATAAATAGTTTTATTTTTCTATTTTAGTTACTATTTCCCCTCCCTTTCTTCATTGATTTTAGAGACTTAGAAGGCAATGAGATAACCAGCATACACAAAGAGGCATTTGTACCATTCGCCAAGTTGGAGAACCTTAATTTAGGCAATAATATGTTTCCCGAACTACCATCGGCCGGTTTGAGTAAACTCTTGCATTTGAAGACTTTCAATAACCCAAAGTTGCGTGACTTTCCAGCACCGGACACGTTTCCACGCATACAGACTCTCATACTATCGTACGCTTATCATTGTTGTCCATTCATTCCGTTGGTGGCGATGTCCGCAACGAAGAAACCACCGTTGGTGCAGGAAGCTGTTCTCTTTCCATCCGACTCGGAGTTTGATATGAGCTTGTGGAACAATAGCATGATGGATATATGGCCACAGATGCGTGAGTAAAATATGCTTACCTGAGATTAAATGAGACTAAGAGGTCTCAATCCTTCTTATACCTCTTTCTAATCGATTTTCTCGCTCTCAAACTCACCTTTGCGATGTATTTTTAATAATTTTTTCGCCTTGTGTCCTTTCTTGTACTTCTCTACAGAAAACCTCAGCAAAAAATTCGGTAACCAAATGCACGATATGTGGGATAACTTCGGCCAGGATTTTAATTATCCAGGCAACCTACCAACCTACGTCGAGGAATATTTCGAGGAGGACGCCACTGGCACGACGACTGCCTCAACAGGCATACCTAGCAGTTTTGCCGGCTTCAGCCCCGGACTCTTTGGCACAATCGACACTGATGTAGCACCGGGCTCAATACAGTGTCTACCAATGCCGGGCCCTTTTCTACCCTGCACCGACTTATTCGACTGGTGGACTTTGCGTTGCGGCGTTTGGGTTGTTTTTCTCTTGGCCTTGTTAGGTAACGGTATTGTCGTCATAGTGCTGATGTTTTCCCGCTCGAAGATGGATGTTCCGCGATTTTTGGTGTGTAACTTAGCAGCCGCAGATTTTTTCATGGGAATCTACCTCGGCATACTCGCGATAGTAGACGCTTCGACACTAGGCGAATTCCGTATGTTTGCCATACCTTGGCAGATGTCTTTTTTATGTCAATTTGCTGGTTTCTTAGCGGTGCTCTCATCGGAATTATCGGTCTACACGTTGGCTGTGATAACGCTAGAACGCAATTACGCAATAACCCACGCCATACATTTGAATAAGCGTCTGTCGTTGCGTCAGGCCGCCTACATCATGGCTGTGGGCTGGACTTTTGCACTTGTTATGGCAATTTTACCATTAGCGGGTGTCTCGGACTACCGTAAGTTTGCTGTTTGTTTGCCTTTCGAAATTACGACGAGCGTTGCTAGCTTGGTATATGTCATTGCGCTGATGTTCATCAATGGGTGCGCTTTTCTTACGCTGATGGGTTGCTATCTGAAAATGTACTGGGCCATAAGGGGATCGCAGGCGTGGAACACAAATGATTCACGAATCGCTAAACGTATGGCGTTACTCGTTTTTACCGACTTCGTTTGCTGGTCTCCCATCGCTTTTTTCTCCATCACTGCCATCTTCGGGCTGCAACTAATCTCCCTCGAGCAAGCCAAAATTTTCACCGTCTTCGTGCTACCGTTGAATTCCTTCTCGAATCCTTTTCTTTATGCCATAATGACGAAGCAATTCAAGAAAGACTGCATTGCCCTCTGTAAGCACTTCGAGGAGCGACGTGTCACACGTGGCGCCGCCACTGCAGGTGTAACATTGCCCGATGGTCTTCGTCGGCGTGGTGGCGTTCGTGTAACCAAAGAGCTTCCACCTTTATTGCCAGTCACACATCCACCTGGTTGCCGTTGTTTGCGCATGATGCCTAATGAAATGCCAAACTGGCATAAGTTTCAAGAACGCGAACGTGCACGCGACACTTGGTCTTGCAATGTTTGGCACCGCTTAAAAATTTGTTGCCACTGTGTCTCTGCGGACGATGATGATGATGATAATGCGCTAACACCTGAGGCACGCCGTAAAGGTGGTCGTCGTCAACGTAACACTCACAAATCAAACAATCGTCGCACGCGTACACGTTCCCATCAAACCAATACCGATCCGTACCTTTATCAGTTCGCCGAGTTGAAGCAAAAACAGAAACAGACACGCGCTAGCTCGATATCAAGTGAGAATTTTTGCTCATCGCGTTCTTCTAGCTGGCGTAATGGACCACCATCGGCGGGCGCGCTACAACATACATGCAACATACCAATGAAAATGATGGATCCGAATCGTAGGCGGCATTCTGCGTGGTTGATAACGCGCAAAACTTCACAAGATTCGAATTTATCGAGCTCACGCAATGACAGCTCAGCGTCGGCTACAACTGCAAGTACCTCAACTTTCCGGCTCTCGCGCTCGAGCGCAGGTAGCACAACGCCGCTGCCATCGATAATGGGTGAGTGTGCAAGCCGCTATATGTTGATATTCTCTAAATAAATTAATTTTTTTTTGCCACCAGCTCATAGTAGTAAATCACAGCAACAACAAGTGCAACAACATATTACGCTGCCTGCGAAACCACGTCTCGTACGTCAGGAGGCAGTACAAGAGGAGGAAGACTCTTCACCACCACGTCTTGGTGTACGTTTTCTACCCACCATACCATCAGCCGCTGATAGTTCAATTGTTATGGAAGATGGTGACTCGTCGATGAATGCGGCCAGTGTAATGGGTATGCCGCTGCCGGGTGCAGCAAGTGGTTTCTATACGGTGCTGAAAGCTCAAAGTGGCGGCACAGCGAAAACTGTGCTCACTTCAACGTCCGTTAGTTCGCCAAAAGAGGAGCAACCACCATGACACTGCTGGCCTTGGAGTAGTGCGGGCGTAGAGAAATACCAAGCACCAAAAAGCGATCGCAAAACAAAACATTGTATTAGTGAGGCACTTCTTTGACGCTTTTACAGCTGTGCAATGATTACATACTCCTATTATACGAGTATCTTGTATGACATTACATATGGTGAACGCCTTTTGCTAATGTAGAATTAAGATTTTCAAAATTTTTTTGGTATTCATTTAATTTAATTTAATTTAATTTATTTTATTTTTTTATTTTGTTTTCCCTTTTTGTTTTCTTAAATTTTATTTTATACGTTTTACTTTATTTTTGCCATCATAGCCGAGTGGTTAGTATTGCGTACTACAATTCGCCAGGTCAGCAATCCGAGTGTATTACTTATATTTTATTTTATTTATTTAAAAGCTTTTAATAAAAGTTTAATTTTCGTCTTCCAATAAAAAAGGGATTTATGTCTTTACGTAAAAAAAATGGTCACCTTAAAGTGCATATGTGCATATTTATATACGTATATGTATATTATATATAAGTAGTCAATTTCTACAGTAGCCGTTAATGTGTGGTTTTATGTATGTATAAGTGTATGTTTGTATGCCTGGACATATGTATGTATATAGATAAAATATAAAATATATTCTAGTAAATGGATATGATTTAAAGTATTAAATATGTTTTGAAATTAAAATTACTAACAGTAAACATACAACATCAAAAATGATAGAACATTTTTTTTTCTAATTGCGGTCGCCCCTCGGCAGGGAATGTCGAGCCCTCCGAGTGTATTTCTGGCATGAAATAAAGCTCCTCATAAAAATCCATCAGCCGTTCGGAGGCGGCTTAGAATAAACTGTAGGTCCCTCCATTTGTTGGTAAAAACATCAAGACGCAAAACCACAAATTGGAGGAGGAGCTCGGCCGAAAATCGCTTCAGCGGTTACAAAGCGCCAAATATATATATATATATAAACATACAACACCATCAAGCTTAGCAATTCCGACATATTCGTCACAATTATTAAAGCGATGGATAATAACCAAAAATTTTACTGAATCACTAGCCAAATCAAACTGTGCTTTGTTAACCGGATTGACTTATGTGTTAGTTTGTTTGGAGTGATATATGCAGCGACACTCCTGAGCTCATGTGCAATAACTATATTTTATCCACAACAACATTGAATTTTGAAAAAGTTCATTCAATACGGTTTTTATTATTTTTATTATTTCATACATTTGTCTATAATTCCCACATTAGAGTTGCCATTTTACTGAGAACCTTTTATTTTGAATATAGGTTTCTGTACGTTTGTAAATGCTAGATTAAGTAAATATGTATCTAATTATTAAATATATGCATTGTAATAATAATTATGAAGTGATAGTATTTATAAGGAATAATTAGTCATAGGCAAATGTAACAATAATAAAATATATATATATTTAAATAGAAAAAAATTGTATATGCATGTATGCGATAAGTAGTATACGAACAATATGTAAATGTTGGAAAAATAAAATGTTTATCGTATATTTCTCATGGATAGTTTATTCAACGTCATTGTAATATAACCCTTTTCAACTTGAAATAACAGAGAAATTCAATGTAAAATGAAATACATTTGAAGTGGGAATAAAAAATACGAACTACCAATTTCGTGATATAGTTATCCCATATCGCTGATTCCGAAAAATGATTAATTCATTAAAAAAAAAATTAATCCTATAAAATTTATTGCAGAAAAGCAAAATTCGATTTCGATGATTTTCTGTGTCAATATTTATTTGAATTTACATGGGTAGCATACCAAATCTCACACTATTAAAAGTTTTTTGGCGGAGTTTTTGCACAGAAACCCATTCTAAATAAATCGGTTGTATGGGAGCTGTACTATGCAAGTCGTCCGAATTCGATGATTTTTGGTCAATGTACAATTCATTATATATGTCTAGGGTATCAAATTTCATATTCTTAGATTCTTTATTGAAGTATTTATCACTGAAAATCACATATCTGAACAATTCTGTTGTATGAGAACTATATTATATAGTGTACCGATCCGGCTGGTTCCGACAAATAATCAATACATTAAAAACAGTCACACACATACTAAGAAAGATACAAAAAGAGTACTCAATTGCTTTCGAACATCTCAAAAACATGGAGAATAGTCTGCGTTCAAACAGACAAAGAGACATTATTAGATTAGATTATTAATGTGTCAATATCTTCTCCTTCTCCTGCTTTTATACTTCGTACTAAACAGCACGTTATTCAAGAGTAGAAAAAATTTTATAGCAGCAAAATATTGTTAAACTCGATTTAAATGGTTTCTATAAATTGTTTGTACATCTTCGATATACGCATAAATGTAATAAAAGTGCAATTATTATCATATAGTTACTGCTTTATAAGCTATAAAAATAGAGAGGAATAAATGGCACGCTAGTTTTTCCAAAAAATATGGCAAAGTTATATACAGTGTAACCTGGTTAAGAGAGAGTTCAAAGAACCATGATATTTTTCGCCCACAGAGGTTTCTTACTAATCCGAGTTTCTAGCTTATAGAGGTACAGGAGATGATCGTATATTTAGTTATACGCAAAATAGTTATAATTTATTATTACAAGTGGTTATCACTTTTTGGACAAATGGTTTAAATTGCGGAACCCTCGGTAGAGAATACCAACTCCTGCCAAATCTCTTTAGCGTTTATAAAATGTATAAAAAAATTGTAAAAGGGATATGTAGATTTCCAAACACGTGTGTTATTTCAGAGTTCTTACTTACAAATTACTGAAAAGAATTAATGAATATTAATCATAAGAAAATATAGAAAGTCAAAAAAATATGTGAAGCGTCAAAAATAAAAAGTTGCCAGCAACTTATGTGCTTCGTGACTGATGGTTTCTGGTCAGCGAATTCATTGCTATGCAAAAGTTTGTTAAGCTTTGTTTCCGGAGAATCGGTGAATTTTTGAATGCTTCAACGGATTGTTTTCAGGAAGTTGCAGTATGAGATCTTCGGAGGGAGCGAGAACATCATCTTCTAAGTGGATGAAAGTGAAATCAAATTTGTCGTCATCCGTTGAGATATTATTTAGTCGAAAAACGCGTTCTAATTGAGCAAACCAAAGTAGTGGATTGCATCTGTTAAATGACGGAATAGATACGTGCTTGAAACCAGCGTTTGTTGTTGTCCAATGCGGTTATACTCAGCCCGCAAATCATTCAGTTGCTTTTTAATATTATCTAGCTCTGACATTGTAGTATCTGTGGTTTTTGTACGTAGAGTGTAATCCGCCGTGCTCATTTAAAAAATGTGCTTTGGTGTTGCCACAAATGTAATTCATCATTTAAGAACAATTGAACCGATTTGGCTCAAATATATTTTAAGTTGCACGTATTAAACAGAAGGGGTTTGTGAAATAAAATTTTACTTTTCTGCGGAAGTGAACCAATAACCAATTTATACCAAAAATTTTTGATTTTTTGATTAGATTAAATGGAGTTTGGTGCGTAAATAGCTCACCACCTAGATTAAGAAGAGGATCACTTTTTATTCCGAGAAGTCGACTTGAGGTATACATATTCGATTAGCTTGAAATTAAAAAAAAAATGTATTTGTTGTTCGATTTATTCCAAATTCGGCACAAAGATAGCCTTGAGCTTAAAATAACAGGAAACATAATTTTATTTCGGTGATTCCTTTTTTTATTTACATTTGAATATATTTTGTCTAATATGCTTCGACATCGGAAGCCTCTAAATAAGTAATAAAATCTTAAATTAAATTATAATATGTAATAGCCTACTAGCTACGAAAGGACTGTTGACTCGGTATTGGTCTTTAGAAGAATGGTTTGTCTTTTCTCTTCAGGCGGGTTTGATACCAAGGTGTTAGGCACGAGAGTATGATTTAAGTTTTTATTTTGATGGTGCGTATGTTTAAATCTTTATGGATTTTTTCGTTATAGGGGTAGGCTTTGTGTCTAGGGAATGCATGCTGCAATGCACGGATTGCACAATTCTCCTATCATTTTGCGGCGGGGTTGCTCTAGATCTCTAGCACAATGCTATAGGAAATATTTGTATGGTTTTCCTAGAGTCAGAAAATACCCCTCATGCATGTACCATGGTATGCCCGTTGTTATTCTCGGAGATTTAGATTGGAATCTTTTTGTTATATCATATTCGTCGCGCAAGCTGTGTACCATAACTAAATTACATTCATCCGTATTATGTTATGTCATTATAAAAAAAAACTTTGTTGCCAGACTTCTTACTTAAAAGCCAATCCAAACTGGCAAATTTGAGCTCAAGTTGCAGCTTTTTCGTGGAATGTGTCGTCTCCAGACTATGCGTTTGCCAAAGTAAATTCTCAGGTATGTAATTTCGTTAGCTTGCGGATCTTAAAGATTGTATTTATAGCTCAAATTATTTAAATTATTTTTTTCCAGAGGGACCTGAAGTCGGCCAATTCGAAGATACTGTATTTCTGTTTCGGTTTTCATGAATTTTTTTTTTATATATGTATATATAAAAAAAATTCATGCTTTAGAGAAGTAGATCAGCGACATATCATCACAATTTATATGATTTGGATAAAAGTTTAGATCGGGTCTGAATGTTTCTATACGATCGTAGCGTCATGATAGTATATAAAAACTGCACTTGTTATACTTTGGAGAAGTTTACGATATAAATAATAGTTGGCGATGAGAGCAATGCCATAATTCAATAAATTGCATAATACACTGATTGAGACTTTGCAGAATTTGACAAAAATTATTTTCATATAGTCATTTTTATTGAGCAAATACGCTGCAATAGATTTCACTTTTATAGTATCATATCAACGAACGGTACAATTATTAAGGACAATTGAAATTCAATGTGATATTTATCAACTGGATCTTTTTTCAGAAAATAAGTTTCCGTGTAGTAAAGAGTGCAGTTATCGAAATTTGAATAGTGACATCCATTGCTAACCATTCATTCTGTATGCTTCTTTATTGAAGACAGTTTTGTTTTAAATAGGATTACTCTTAATTTTTTTTAAGAAGTGTCTGTGGGCTGCCTATTGATACATCACATTAAAATTATAACTTCCTGCATTTTATTATCACTGCGGAGATTATCTGAAGGCGCTAAAATGGAACGATACAAAGTTCGCCGCTCCGCTAATTATATATAAGATCATGTTACAAAAATTTAAAGGTAGTTTCATTTATTATTTACTATCGATTTTGTAGCTACTGGATATTAAACGTGTGCCGTATTTTTGTGCTACCTTTTCTTTAAAAAAAATCTACCAGTTTGGATAAAAATCGCAACTCCGCTTATAGTCTACCGTAAATTGCGTTCGGCACTAAAACAGGATATTGTTTCAGTTAATACGTGGGAAATGAATTCCAGACGTAATAAATTAAAGTCAACGAAATTCAAGCAAAATATTTTTAGTGTCGAAAATTTTGAATTTAAACTACCTTAGAAATCTTTGTATCATTTATAATATAATGAAAACCCAAAATTAGACAAAATTGCGGTTTTTGTGGTTATTCAGTATTTTTTTTTTTTTTTGGCGTGCATTCCAACTTACAACTTACCAAGCTTACATTAACCAAAATACTTTACTTATATTTATGAAGCTTGCAGAGATCGTTGCTATATATGTTATTTATGTAAATTGATTTTAGTTTTCATAATATTTTTATTTAATTGCGCATAATTTGTTGTTAAAAATTTACTATTGTATTGCAAATTTTCCATATAACACGCGCACAAATCTTTTATATATGGTGTAAGAAAGTTTCTTTGATGTTTTTATTCACTATTCCAAAGCTTATAACATTTATATATTATTTTATTTAATTAATAAAACTAATTTTATTTATGTATAATTTTTCTTTGATGAACTGCAATTGTAATGTTTTAAACTGACAGTAAATGGGTATTGCCATACGGCATTAATATAAAAATACTGTACGATGCAGAGTTGCATGAACAAAAAAAAATTAATAAAATTTTATTGAAAATATTTGAGGGATTTTTGTTATTAACTTAATTTTATTGGAAATACTATTCAAGACGAAGACGATGTTGGTCCGGTGGAGGGTTATTTTTCCAGCGCCAATTTATAAAGGTGTTTCACTTAAGAATACTGTTCAAGGCGAAGCCGGTGTTGGTCCGTTGGAGGGTTATTTTTCCAAGCGCGGCCAAAGGCCGCCAATTTATAAAAGTGTTTCTCTTAAGAATACTGTTCAAGGCGAAGCCGGTGAGTGAAGTGTAAAATTTGTGTTTGTTGTTTTTTAGGAAATTTTTTTTTTACACGTGGCATCACCAAAATTTACGGTAATTGCTTTTACAAACAAAACTAAGGAAAAAGTTCATATTTTTTGCAACTTTAACTTTAAATATCTCAAAAACTATAGGTCTCCGGTGGATTTTCAGTTTTAGAAAGGGGGAAGGGAACCTTACCACCCCCTATCATTCGTTTTCGCCATAGTATGGAACCGAGAAGGAATTGTTTCCCTTTTATTTATTAATAATTAAAAAAATCACATGAAGCTTAAAGAAAATATTCTTCAAACTTCAGTTGTGATAAGAATTAGTTTAGTAGGAGCAAGAGTCATAAAATGTAGCAATTAAAAAATTGCACAAAATATATATATAGTTATATGATAAGCTAAAATAAAATACAACTCATTGTTCGTAACATTACATACATGTCGATATATACTCTTTGTTTTCGAAAATTGTTATGAAATCAAAAAGGAATTTATTTTTATAAAAAAAAAGTTAGTAGATTAGAGAAAGACACTATCTCACTAGAAACAAAATACCCTTTGCACTATGCTGCAAATAAATTTATTGTATTATAAAATTAAATTTCTCTGCTAATGTGGATTTTTCTTTAAAAAAAATATACCAGTAATTTTAATAAAAATCGCAACTTGGATTATAGGCTTCCGTAAAAAGCGTTCCACCAAAATCAAAAAAACTTCTGAGCAAACTTCTGAGTGTCGGAATTTTTGAATTTAGACTGCCTTAGAAATCTTTGTATCATTTATAATATAAAAAAAGCCGCAAGAATTGACAAAATTGCGGTTTTTGTGGTTGTTCAGTATATTTTATTTATTTATTTATTAATAATTAAAAAAATCACATAAAGCTTGAAGCAAATATTTTTCAAATTTCAGTGTGATAAGAATTATTTTATTAAGAGCACGAGTCATAAAAAGGAGGAATTAAAAAAATAACACAAAATAAATAATATATATGATAAGCTAAATTTGAAACTGAAATAATATTGGAAAAAAAAAATTTATTTGATCCACTTATGTAGCTATAGAAATATAAACAAAACACACTCCATATGTAGGGTGGTCCTTATTCTTTAATCAATTTGTGGCATACTCAAAGAATATCACGGT
Organism: Neoceratitis asiatica; assembly: GCA_030068015.2. Taxonomy (NCBI): domain Eukaryota; kingdom Metazoa; phylum Arthropoda; class Insecta; order Diptera; family Tephritidae; genus Neoceratitis; species Neoceratitis asiatica. The sequence goes on from CM061524.1 coordinate 77,377,996, forward strand.
AGAGAATAATTTCTTAAGCAGATATGCTTATGTTATGAGAACCAATTTAGAGTTGTTGCCGAAAGAACTCAGAAAACCCTCAAAACAGAAACATCCTAATATATGTACAATCAAACTGAGAATGTATTGAAAATAAAATGCAATGCATTGTTCGTAACATTACATACATGTGGATATATACTCTTTGCTTTCCTAACCTTGAATATTGTTATGAAATTGAAAAAGAATTTATTTTTATTAGAAAGTAGTAGATTAGTGAAATACCCTATCTCACTAGAAACAGAATTCCATGCACTGTGCTGCAAATAAGTAATTATATTATAAAATGAAATTTCTCTTCTAAAGTGGATTTCATTAGTATTCAGTGCATTTCTAAAATTTCGGAAATTACTTAAATACATCATAATTTCTTTTTATAAATTCGGCTACAAAATTATTACAATATACTCTGCATAATAATATTCGGAATATTAAAAAGAAATTTAGATACTTGTACTTCTAAAGTTCTGATATGGTACCCTTTCAAAAAAAAAAAAAAAAATTTAAGTTTTATTTCTTTTAGTATCTTCATAGCAATGTCCAGAAATTTTTTCAAGACAATAATTTTTTTTTGACTAGATTTTGCCACCTTGAATTCCTTAAAACACTCACTCATTCTGGTGATCATTTTTCTGTGCCTCACTTAATAAATTCCAGAATGTCACATAAAGTACCGAAAATTTTTCAGCCGAATTCAGCATTGAGTTTTCAACCACCTTGAATTCCTTAAAACACTCACTCATTCTGGTGATCATTTTTCTGTGCCTCACTTAATAAATTCCAGAATGTCACATAAAGTACCGAAAATTTTTGAGCCGAATTCAACATTGAGTTTTCAACAGCCAAATTCAGTTCACTCAGAGGGTGTTTATTTAGAACAATTCTCAATAAACCTGTCGAAAGGCTATCATTGCTGGTTTCCAATATTTCGTCAAAGTCAAGTGCCTGCAGATCTCCGAGTACGCCGTCAACGAAATGCGTTGTTTGTGATATGAATGTTTCGAAGTAATTATCTATAGCATCTAGAGCAGCGAAGAGTAACGGCTGTATTGACTGAGAGAAGTTTGGTTCTACCCATTTCGGCGTTCCCTCGACAATAGCAGTTGTAACGTCTTTTTGAGGATAAGCTGCGATGAGCTGGAAGAAAAAAAAAATATTTAATCAATTTTTATTTTAAAATATTAAGCACCTAAGCACCTAAAATATTACACCTTATCTCACCTGCGTTGTTAAAAAAAATGCTTAAAAATATGAAAGCTGTTGTCTTAGCCATAGCAATGACTTCTACATGCATTTGAATTCGGCACTAACATCTCTTGCTAAGTGCTTTAGACAAACTGGTAGCTATCTAACAAGTTTTCAGTTGAGCAAAGACAATATCATTACACTAATGTGAGTACAAAGATACGTATTATTTGAAAGAAAATCGCCTGACGAATTTATAAAGCTCTTTCAATTTAAAATTGCTTTAAATGAAGCTTAAAATAATCCACTGGTTTAACGTATAATGCTTCAGCTAGAAAATTGCAACGAATAACACAACTGCTGTTTTTAAAGGGTGATCCAAGTAGAGGAACTTTTTTCAATAGCGTCAAGCTATCATGTTACTTTTATTCAGTATTGCTTGGCATTTCATCATAGAAAGACTTACGCCTGAACAACGTTCACAAATCATTCATTCATTCACAAATCATTCATCATTTATTACGAAAATTCATGTTCTGTAAACAAAGTGTTTCGCGCTCTTCGCTCAATTTATGTTCAACATAATCGGCCTACTGAGCATACTATTCGCAACACCATCACCAATCTTGAGAACCAGCATTCATTAATGGATAATATTCGACCGAATAGACTACGTCTAGCACGCAATGAAGAAAATATAGCGGTTGTAGCTGAGAGTGAAGAGATTCAAGAGCTGCCATTTCATTCAGAAAAAACAGCGGTTTGGTGTGGTTTGTGTGCCGGTGGAATCATCGGCCCATATTTCTTCAAATATGATGCCAGTGAGAGCGTGTCTGTCAATGGCGACCGTTATCGCGTCAAGATATTTGATGCCTGAAATTGAAGCTCGTGATCTCCGCGACATTTGTGTGATATGCAGTCGAAGAATCATAATTGGCTATATATCCTTCCTAAAATAGATCAAATAAAATCAAAGGAGAGGATGGTAAAGTGCGTCAAGCGGGTGTTGTTTCAAACGCTCAATCAAGTCGCCCCTCGAGAACATACATTAAACTGCCTCTTACGCACCTGTCCATATCTGCCGATCAAGAACAACGACTAACGCCAAATGATATTCTACTGGGCTCCGCCAACACTGTACACACTCCTAGAGTGGCAGACGTGCCAATAAGTCCGAGTTATCTGACATCAGTGGCGCGATGCCCGCCAACTCAGAGATCATTTCTGGAAAAGATGGGTTCTGGAATATCTTCCCAGTCTAACGCGTCGTGAAAAGTGGTGTCAACCAACCAAGCCATTGAAAGAAGGCGCTTTAGTCTTCGTGTGTGATCCCAACGTGCCTCGAAGGCAATGGTGTCGAGGAGTGGTAGAGCGAGTTTATACCAGTAAAGACGGCGAGCTCCGGCAAATGATGTGCGCTTGGTAGCAATGTATAGCCCTCTATGTGTTTTGAGTGTCCTTATGTTTAATAACTGGACGGTGCTGCGAGTCCTACCATCTAAACTCATGCTAAATTAAGTTGCAGGATATCAGGGATTTCATATGTTTAGTGTCTCGTTAGGGGTTTGTTCTAAGGCCCCAGATATCAGTGCTCGGACTTAGACCTCATTTCTTTACTAATAGTTCTTTTTTACATCCTTTAAAAGCGCCGAAGGCCTTGTCATATCAGCTCCCTGTTCAGAATGACACCTGAAAATATTGTTTTGGCCTTCAGGCTTAGGCGAACCTTATTTAGTACCGGAGAACTTATTCCCGAATTTTCTTTCTTACTGAAAACAACAAATTTCCGCCTTATTTTAGTTAATGCAGAGTAAACAGCGAGTGATCACAACGAAGTATTCCCAATACTATACTTTTCATCATAAACTTTTCAAGCGAAATTTTGAATTTGTGTCAATTCAAAGAAACACGGCTTAATAATAATAGCCGCTAAGCTTCACTATATCAAAACTATATCTGATGAACTCAAGGCTGTACAAATTTACTGGTCTTAATCCAGCTAATAAACCCTTGAATAAGTTTTCATGTTTTGCTGTGCATAAAGCACTAAAAAGTATAAGCTCTGAAATTATTAATATATCTGAACTGAGAGATGGCAATTTGTTGTTATTTGTGAAGAACGCTCAAGATGCTGAAAAGTTCATAGCTACAAAAACCTTATTTGCAATTTGCGAAATAAAATGTGACTACCATAAAAACCTTAATAGCGTAAAGGGAACAGTTAACGCACCATGTCTAAACGAAGTACCAGATAAAGAAATCATAGAGAATTTGAAGGAAGAGGGTGTTGTGTCAATTTTCAAATTTCCTAAATATATAAACAATACACCAGCTCCAAGTGGAGTCGTTCTACTTACGTATGACATGTATCACCTACCTGGAAAAATTGAAATCTCATGGTACACCACTAAAGTAAGACCGTATTACGAGAACCCAATGAGATGTAAGTCTTGCCAACTCCTTGGTCATACAACTAAACGATGCAATACAAATGCCTCTGTTTGTGACGAATGTGCACTTCCACCCCACTCACCCTCGCCTTGTACACGATCATTTTGCGCTAATTGCTCAGGTAGTCATCCCGCTTCCAGAAAGTCATGTCCTATGTATATTCAAATGAAGGAAATAATTACAATAAAAACCGACAACAAATGCACCATGCGCGAAGCAATGAAAATATACAAAACGCAAATTCCTCCCACTCTTAAAGAAACTTCTACTAGTACCTCTTATGCTAACATAACAAAACTCAATACCTACAATAATCAAGAAAACAACAATCTCAAAACGCCAACTCGGAACAAACAAGTTCGAGTAGCAACAACAGTATCAATATATCAAACGAATATACAAACAAAAGCAAATCAAAAGAAAGAGAAGAAAACAATACCACAGTATCTGTCCTTAACACAGCAACCTCAGCATCAGTCGACGACTCTTCTACGCAGTTAATGTTGTCCGCACTAATACCTCACCTTACTTCCCCAGCATCAGACCCCTCTCTCTTAGAAGCTCCTTTGACGGAGTCCCCAATGTTAGAGTAATTTATGCAAATTTTGCAATGGAATATGAACGGTATATTTAATAATTACCCAGATTTAAATATACTAATAAACGAATATTTTCCTGATGTCGTAGCAATACCAGAAACACATCTCCCCTTTAACAATAATTTTCATGCCCATAACAAATATCACAGCTACTTTCATAACAATAGTCAAAATACCACTTGTAAACAAGGAATAGCTGTCTTTATTAAAAAATCTATACCCCACAAACGTATTCAAATCAACTCAAACATCTCATGTTTAGCACTTGAAATAGAAATCGCTTTTAAAGTTACAATTCTCAATTGTTACATCCCTCATCATCCTCATTTTTGGAGATATTACAAATATCTTGAACAACATCGATACCTCTATTCTAGTAGTAGGGGACTTTAATGCATGGAGCCCCTTATGGGGGTCCACAGATACCAACAGGCGAGGTGAAATAATAGAGGACGTCATATTATCCCATGATCTAATTGTACTTAACGACGGTGCGCCAACGCGTTTCTCGACCCATGGAACATTCACTCACCCCGATATTGTCCTAGCTTCGACCACACTAGCCCCTAAGCTTTCCTCCTATACCATCGATGACCTTCACAATAGTGACCACTTTCCCATCATAACTTCCCTTGCAATTCCCAAACCATACAACGTCAAACCCAGATCAAAGTTTCTTAGACATAAAGCAGATTGGTCTACCTTTTCATTCCTCTGCTTATTCTTGTCTAATAAAAAATTACCCCTTAAAAACATAAATGCAGAAATTTCAGCGATAAAATCAATCATTCTCTCTGCCGCTCATCTTTCTATCCCCCAGACGAGCACCAAAAAATTCTCAGCAAATTGCCCTATTGGTCCAATACCTTAAACATTTTAAGAAATAATAAAAGGCGCTTATGGACAAAATTTAAACAAAATAGAACCGATACTAACCTAATTAATTATAAAAAAGCCAACGCTAAATTTAGAAAGGAGTTAAAATCAGCTAAACGTCAATCATTAGAAAAAATTACTGCGAATATTAACCCCTCCTCGAGCCCCAAAAACATATGGTCAGATTTAAAATACCTGACAGGCGGTACCCAACGAATTGGCATACATCATATCCAGACGGAACAAGGACCGATTTACTCCCCAAATGATATTTGTGAAAAATTTGGTCAAACATGGTCATCCCTTTCAAATGATAGCAACTTCCAAACTAAAAAAAGGAAATATTTTAAATGAGAACTATAGCAATCCACATCCATCCCCAAAAGCCCTTATAATTAACTCCCATATAACTGCAATATAATTTGATACTACAATTTCAACGCTTTCAGGTACAACACCTGGATCGGACAAAATACCTTACCCCATACTAAAACAAATCCCACTTGTACTTAAAAATAGACTCGTTAAACTCTACAACGACATCTTTAGTTCCGGTAATTATCCCCAACAATGGAAGACTGCCACAGTTATCCCCATCCTTAAGCCTAACAAAAACCCTCAATTTATAAATAATTATAGACCGATCTCCCTACTCCCGTGTATGTCCAAAGTTTTAGAAAATATTATATCCCTTCGAATCATGTGGTACGCAAAATCGAGTGGCTTCACTAACCCCCACCAATTTGGTTTCCAAAAAGGTTTAGGAGTAATGGATCCTCTATTATATTTTGAGCACTTTGCCTCTACAGCGATTACAGCTCGTAATCACACCTCCGTACTAAGCTTAGACTTTGAAAAGGCCTTCGATAAAATTGGGGTGCATGTAGTACTAGAAGAGCTAAAACGTTGGAAAGTTGGTACAAAAATTTATAACGTTGTAAAATCATTTCTGAGTCATCGCAAATTTTTTATTTCTAACAATAAACATCACTCACAAATATATCACCTATACAATCGTATACCCCAAGGCTCACCCCTACCGGCGACTCTTTTTATAATAGCTTTCAACAAAATAAGCACTTTAATCCCTACTAGTCCGACCATTCAACACTTCTCTTATGCCGATGGTGTAGTTATCTTCACCAAAAATAAGAACTTACATAAAGTGAAAGAAATATTTTAAAAATTTTAAATGATATTAGTAAATGGTCTGAGGAATCTGGGGCAAATACCTCAACAAGCAAATGCTCCACCTTCCACATTTGCAGAAAACACCGGTGCTCCTTCCCATACCTTTCCTGTCGTAACCTTCAAATACCTCACACTAATTCCTTAAAAATATTGGGTATAATATTTGATAAAACCATGTCATTTAAGGAACATTGTAAATACTTTAGATTAAGCTTATCTACTAGACTGAACATTATAAAATTTCTATCTTCTAAGTATTCTTTATGTCATACAAATACACTTGTAAATATTACCAAGGCGTTATTACTATCAAAGATAGATTACGGTCTTTCAATATATGGTCATTGTGCTAAAAGTCATATCAAGCTCCTTTGCGCTCCTTATCATGCGGCAGCTAGAAGGTCCATTCGAGCCTTTCCAACTTCACCAATCAAACCAATCTTAACAGAAGCCGGGTTACCTACTATAGACCAAGGGCTGCCAAGATAACGATGGGTCTCATTCCAAAGTTGCTAAATATCCGGAACAAATTGTTGTTCGCACAAGTGAAAAACGCTCTTAATAATTTAAAAAACATAAATCATCATAAATCATTTACTATAATACGCGCCTTAGCCATAGCGAAAGAACTACAAATCATTGCTATCCCATCATTGGTTGAAACAGCGTCTTCGTCTCTAAACTTAAGCCATCATATATCAATACCTTACAACATCACCTTAAGAGTACTACCAGTAATAGTGAATATATCCAACTATATAATGAAACCTTAGAGCATTACAACAAAGGTTGGGAGGTGCTCTATACAGACGGATCTAAATCAGACACCGGTACTGCATTTGCTGTGACAAACATACTGGGTGCTACCATTGCTGTATATTCTCTTCCATCATACTGCTCTGCATTTACAGCCGAGGCGGTTGCCTTACTAGAAGCAGTACTTTTTTCATCGCAACGCCGTAGAAAAACTGTTATTTGCTCTGACAGCAAATCTGTTATCGAAGCTGTCTTCAACCAAACGAACGACACCCCCATCATAATAAAGATACGCAACGTTCTGTTCCATAACACAAGTGAAATAAAATTAATGTGGGTGCCTGCGCACATAGAAATCCAAGGCAATGAAATCGCTGATAGAAGAGCTAAACAAGCTTGTGGTGAACCATTGTACACATCTGAGCATTTCACCGATAAAGATATAAAAAAATTTAGTTAACCAAGTTCTTGATGAAAAAATCTTAAATCAGTGGAGTAACTACAACCATCACTACAAAACCTTTATCACGACGGGATCAAAACCAATCTACCCTTCACATTCCTACTCTAGGAATATAATAACATTTATACGTTTCCGGATTGGACACACACTTACAACACACGCACATGTATTGAAAGGCCTACCTAAACCAAGTTGCGCGCGTTGTGGTTCTACAGTTTTCAATGTTATGCATATCCTTGACAATTGCCCAGACCTACAAGAAATAAGAAATGCAGTATTCAACAACTCCAAGCCGTCAGATCATCTTAAACTCCCAAACGACCGTAACATTAAACTAATTGCAAAATTTGTAACTCTTTCCAAAATAAACATATAATTATATACCGATTATCAAATTTAATTTACTATCTATAACAAACACTCTATACGTACCCAATAAGAAATGAATAAATTGTAATTAGTAAACTTTAAACAGTACTTGTCACCTCTACTTTAATTCTCTTATACTGTAGATATTAGTTTAAAAATAAGCCGAAGGCCCTGGCAGCCAGTGCTTTAGTACGTAAGTGGAATAATTATTAATAATTGTTTCTCTTTTAAAAAAAAAAAAAAAAAAAAAAAAATCCAGCGCCATAATATATATGTTATAAGTGTCCATAATGTCAGTGACGACGATGATGATAAGACGAGAGTAAACAGCCAATTTTTTAATGGTACAAAATATACGAGTATTTATACGAATTCAATTGTGTTCTTGAAGGAAGAAATACTACTTACTAGTACTATTCAAGTACTTGTAAATTTTTCATCTTTTTCCCATATAACTGGTATTTTTAACGTAGCTATGTCTCACGAACTGTCATATGTGCGTTGAATTTCTACTGCTTCAAAATTTAAAAAGAATCTGCCTGCAGCAAGATTCAAGCCGAGCAAATCACCAGCACAACTCGGATATTGTGACGATGTAGCGAGCGACACATACTGTGACGGCTGCAGCCAAAAATACCCGAAACGAAAGTTAGAATTTTAGAAAGAAAGTAATGCTTCACAGATAAACCAAAATTTTAAGAAATCAGATTTCCCTGCTATAAGATACTCCCCAACTTTTATGTGTTAATTTACTACTCTGGCAGTCATAACTATTTTACCCGTTAGATTAATAAAATATTTTATATTTAAATAAAGTTTTTACAAATTCTGCAGCATTATACAAAATCTTTGGCAGAGAAAAACTAAAATAAATCCAAAAACAGTTTTCTAGTATTTACATATATTAATAACGTTGAAAAGTGTGCATAACAATCGTTTAAAAGATTTATTAGGTATTCGCCTTGTCTAGGAAATGCATACTATGCAAATATTTCCTATGGAATTGTGCTAGAGATCGAGAGCACCCGCGTTGCAAAATTTTGACATATTTAAGTAAAACAATAACAACCACACAGGCACAGGATTATTTTTCCTTCACAGTGTTGCATTTTCCTTCTTGCTAGCTGTGGGAAATAAATATACATATGTTTTGGTATAGGATATTTTTCCTATCGTACCATATGTTTTTTGCATGTGTTTTGTTGTTCTGCCGTTGCACGAGTAGGAAAAATTTCCTATCCGTGCACCGTAGCATGCATTTCCTAGACAAAGAGAATACCCCTATTATTTTAACAGTTTCTGGTGGCACCTACGTTGAAAATCGGTGAATTCTTTGATGTCGGGAAAGCCTGTACTGTTCATGGGCATGTTTATAACGAAGTCGATGCGTGCATAGAAAATGATTTAAATTGTATGAAAAGGTTTATTGAAAAATATAACGATTGGCTCAAAGAAGATATTTCAGTCAATAACAGTGATCCTGTATGTACTAATATACAATGTATATGGATTAAGTACGAGTGGAGACGGGCCGCTACTGAATTTCGAAGTCAATTCAGTCAGAACCAAAAGTCGAAGAACACAGGAGCTTGTAAATGCCAAATCACCTGAAGAAATTTGACATTTCAAACCCCATTTTGAAACATTTATCTGTTTTCGATGTGCTACCATTTTGTTGGGAGTTAGATTTGTATGCACGAAAATACAACAGGGCGAGGGAAGCAATTAACAGCAATTCTCTGAAAAAATTAAAGAAATAATTATTTTCACACCCAATTGAGTAAAACACAGTTCGTATTAGCTTTCAAAGTGTTTTGAAAAAAAAAAAAAACGGCAAGTAGCATAATTAATTTATAATCTTTCTGAAAATGTAGATTCAACTCTGCAATGGAAACAGGGTATTGACGGTAGTTCCGGGCATAGTCAAAATAAATAAAAATCGAGTAACGTAAATTTAGGTGATGAATTTATTTTGCCTGTTGCATTTTCACCTCTAAATCTAATAACAAGGAATAGGGAAATATGGGTTAACAAATTTCCCACACCAACTTAGTTTGCTTTTCATGTCGAATTTCTTTATTTTTTCAAACATTTCTATGTGTGGCCGCAAAAGCCGAGTGGTTAGCATTGCGTACTACCATTCGTAAGTTCAGGGTTCGAGTCCAGGTTCGAACAACATCCAAAATTATAGAAAATTAATTTTTCTAATTTGCAGTCGCCCCTAGGCAGCGAATGTCAAGCCCTTAAAGTGTATTTATGACATGAAATAAAAAGCTCCTCACAAAGATCTATCGGAAATTCGGATTCGGCATATAATAAAGTAGGTCCCTCCATTTGTTAGTAAAAACATCAACTGCAAATTTGAGGAGGAGCTCAGCCGAAAATCGCTTCAGCGCTTACCAAGCGCCAAATATATATATACATATAATGGACGGTTAGACTGTGCGACGTCTTATTGCGCACTTCAACAGAGCGCATCATAATATTAAACTCATTCGTGGGGCCAAACAAACTATTATTCCGGGCAACTACCATAAAAATAACGAACTGGTATGAATTCATCTTCGAAATACTGGTATTTTATTACAATTTTTGCCACTTTTTCACTGCAGGTGTTGTTCAGATTCAAAGCATATATCAGTATAAGTATCGCATCTTTATCGTTTCTGCTTTCAGGTCCTGCTTCATTTCATTTCATTATTGCTAATCCATATTCATTTTATTACAAAGTGGCAAAAAGAAATTTTTGTACCTATCCTTTGATAAAAATGTTTATCTACAACTATTGAATAAAAGTATATTTGATAATTTATTTATATTTAAATTAGATCTTTTGTTAATGCCGTTTACATTTTTTGTATTTATTGAGGAGTTCCTTTTTTTATTTGTATGAAATAAAATATTTTGCACTATAAATTTCCACTAGAACCTATGACAAACAAGGTGTATTATAAAATTTCCCCTTCTATCTAAATATATTTAAACACACATGATTCTTTACGCTATTTAATAGAAATTTTAATGTTCAATTAAAAATTTGTAAACACATATTTTTATCATTTTCTCTTTTATTAAATTAATTCATATACTTGAATTTTTACTAGCTAGGTCTAGTACAATGCGCAGAAACTCTTGATAACCATTTAACTTATCTTGACTAGTTTTTCCCGCCTTGAATTTCTCATACCAATCGCTTAAAGTTTTATGCTCTCTCTTTTGCTCCTCATTTAAAGAGCTCCAAAATGTATAAACTTCAGTGAATTTTCGCACTGCACTCGACACCGAGTTCTCAATTCTCTAATACAATTCGATTAATGGTAATGTTTTGAGTACGTTCTTCAACCCCATTGTTTTGCTACTATCATCGTTCGTCTTCAGAACGTTATCAAAATTTTCATACAATTTAACGATTTCGCTTATGAGTGGTGTTCGATGAGATATATTTGGTTGTCTCTGATGCTCCAATAAATTCGTTAGTTGTGGTATAAGCTCTCGAACGTAATCATTTATTTCGGGTAGTGCCTTCAATTCGGCAAGTACATCATCAACAAATTGTGCAGTTTGCCTTATGAGCGTGGTCACAATAACGGGTTCAAGTGATTTTATGAAGTTTGGTTCTTTAGCGCTGTTTTGGGGATAAGATGATAAGATGTGGCGAGCTTTAAATGTAATAAAAAATTTCATATTTAACATATATATATGTACTTTTTTTTAAATAAAATTTGTAGCCGCTTTGGCTTACTTGTAGTGTTAAATTAACGATTAGAAATATTAAAACAGCTGCCTTAGCCATTGTGTATTTTTTTTTTTTACTTATACTGACGGACCTGATACAAATGATTTGAAATGCACCAACATTTTATTTATATATCCACTCGCATTGGAAAAGTGTTTATAGTGCCCAACTAAAGTTCTAAATTTGATTTATGTTATATTAAGAAAAATCTGAACGTTTCGGGCTAACTGGGGGTTGTCTAACCAGTTTTGAGATGGGAAAAATAAAATAATTATTGTTAGTATAGGGTTTCCAATAAGAGTGATATGATTTCTTTAAAAAAAAAAACACCGCTTATTAAGGAAATTCAAATGTTGTTTATTTAATGTGAAATACAATCGATACAATTAAGTTCTGAATATAACATCATTCAAATAGCCTCCACGACTTCTTTTGCAGGAACGAATTTGATGAACCCAATTTTTTAGCACTTTTTTCATTAAATCAAGTCGTATGGCTTGAATAGCACGTTCAATATTGACTCTTAGAGCTCGAAGAGAGTATGGTTTATTGCTAAACACAAATGACGTCAAATAACACCACAAGAAGTGGTCTAATGGTGTTAAATCACAACTTCTTGGTGGTATTCAATTTCACAATTTCTTGAAATAATCGAATCTCCAAACCTTTCTCGCAATAATTCGGTTGTTGCACGTGCTGTGTGACACGTTCTTGATGGAACCAGATGTTGTTAAGATCAACTGCTTTCAATTGTGGCCATAAAAAGTTGGTTATCATCGATCTACACCGCTCTCCATTAACAGTAACGGTGCAACCAGCTTCATTTCGAAAGAAGTACGAACCGAGGTTTCCACAAGACCAAAAACCACACCAAAATATCAATTTAGGTAAATGTAATGGTTGTTCATGAATAATTTGTGGATTTTCTTCGCATCAAAATCGACAGTTTTGTTTATTTTGAGAAAATGAGCATCATCAAAGAAGATGATTTTCTTAAAAAAAAATCGTTATCGCTTTCAAGTTTTTGTTGAATAATATGTTGTTCTTGCGTATATCTTGCCATGGGTGAAATTGTAACCATTACTGAATACAATGTTTTCATTGGCAGATCATGATATATTAAAAATGGCTAAAACGATACTTAGAAATCATACCATTCCTATTGGAAAACTCTTTATAACATACATAAGTAAGTATAGATATATAAGTACAGAGAGATGTGCGCATAAGAGAGATGTTGCAATGAAATAATTTTGAAAGCTTTGTGTTTACTTCTTGATTTTCTCTACATCCCATAAACAAAACAAGGTCTTATACTGTATGGAAAATGTATCAATACGATATATGTATATGTATATATAAATGCATATAATTGGTGTTTTGTAACTGCTGAAGCAATATGCGGCTGAGCTCCTAGCCTAATTTGTGGTGTGCGGCTTAATGTTTTTAACAAATGGAGGGACCAGCAGTTTATTTTAAGCCACCTTAGAATAGCTGATGGTTTTTCATGAGTACTTTTTAATTTCATGTCGAAGATAAGCTCTACTTATCCCTGCCGAGAAGCAACTGTTATTAATTAATATTTTTCATTTAAATTAATATTCTATCATTTTTAATGTTGGTCGGACTCGAACCCTGATATTTTGCATTTTAGTAAGTGTATTCGCGATACATCTCGCAAATTTGTATTAGTTGGAAAATCACCTTTCGCAATCTATCCGATCCAATGAAGTGGTCATACGAATTGTTGAAAATACCGACATTGAAATCAAGCGTTCTTATGACTTCGTAGTAATGTGTAATTTTTGTAATTTAGTTAACCAGAAGTTCATTGTTCAAAATTTCAATTTCATTCGCTTGGTTTTAAAAGTACGTTATTCGTATATAAGACTGCGCATAAAGAGTTAAAAATATGTTTTCTGTTTTTCAAAAAAAAAATATATATATATATATATATATATATATATATAAAGCTATCTCTAAGAAATATCCCCTTTTGAGAAAAAAAAACGGCATTAAATGTATACCTACGAAATCCAAATCCGTGAAAAAGTTAAGAGAAGCCAATTTTTCCTTTAAGATCAATGCTACCCAAAGTTAATATTAATACCTAGTATTACTTTAGGTTTAGAAATATTTCATGTTTAAAATATTTTTTTAGCATTCACAAATATCATTTCCGTTTGACAAATAAAATTTATTGTGAATAATGTTACGTATTGAGTAAAGGTTTTTCGTAGCCAGTTATTGAAATAAGTAATTCGCAGCTTTATAATCTTGTTTTTCATTTTTGGAAAGCCTAATTTCTTTTCATAATTGTAATAATTAGGGAAAAAATAATTCAAAACTTAATGTGGAGCATTAAATTTGATCAGAATAAAAAATATTGAATAGGTCATCGGAAATCAATTTTTTTATTGAAACGTAATAAATAAATAAAAGTTTTAAATTTGATTAAATTTGCAACTAGGAAAAGAACTATACTAACAAGCAATATTTTTCAAAATTTATATGGTAAGAACTACAATCGCTTTTAAGAAGTTTTTTTAGAAACTAAATAATAAAAATTTGTAATTTTTTTTAAGGTCGTGAAACTTTATTCTCTTAAATCTGTGAACGCTATTTCTAGAATCTCCTAGTTTTCGAGCTTCAGCGTTGACATGATTCTTCAGTCTGATTGCACGCTTTGATGCTTCTTCGCGGACCATTTTGATATGAAGGTAGTAGATCCGCATTACGTATATACCAGGCAGTATTTATAACCTTTCGCGATACTTTATTTTGGAACCTTTGCACCCCGTTGTATTCCGTACGTGCAAATTAGTTTTAAAGTTTGATTGCATATTACGATTTTATTTTCTGTTGTTAACGGTGAGTTCTTACCGATAACACAACAATTTTTTTTATAGTTTAGGTTTAGCTCTGCAAGTTTTTTGTGTGTGCTAATTCCAATTCAGCTTGGCATCCAGCTTCGTACCAAAATAATTCTACGGGGTGTAGTACGCGATTACCTCAATTCTAATATGCAACGGGATATGTCTAGTTCCTTTGTTAGTGTAATTTACAGGTATTGACTTCGACTCGTTCAAGGTTATGGACCATCTCTGAGTCCATTCCACTATTTAGTTAATTGAAGACTGCAATCTGTTTGACAACTCTACTTAATTTTTTCCGGTCGTAATGATGCTAGTATCATCAGAAAAAGAGGCAATTGTGCTGTTTGTCTGAAGAAGTGCTGTTTTGTCGTAGAATATGCTTGCCCCTGTTTGATTCTGAAGTAGCGGTTGCGGAACTTTCAGTTGTGGATGCAATAAAAGGTGAAAGTTTCTTCCAAAAAAAAAAAAAAAAAAAAAAAAAAAAAACGATTTTTCTTCATCGTTTTTTTCCCGAGGATCCGTTGGACTTTCTGAGAGGAGGATTTGTCAAAATTGGTGTTCGAATATTTTTTACAACTTTCCATAGAGAATAATCAGTATTTTTGTTTGGTGTTAATTTCTTAATAAAGTTGAAAATGTTTTGATTTATAAATTCTTTGGTTTTATTCCTAAGAAGCTTAGTTAAATTATTCAATTGTGTTTTATATAGAGGAAATCGTGTATTTTGCCGGATGAGGCCAGGTAACTTTCTTGAAGTTAACATGAAGTCGCATCCAGTTCCCATAGCTGCTTTGAGGAGCTCTAACTTTGTTGTCGTAACTCTTGAACCCCATTGGGAGTGTTTTGCGTTAAAGTCACCACCCGTAAGGAATTTTCCATGACTTTACAAAATGCCTAGATGGGCTGTACAGTGCGGTAATACTTATTTTTCCAAGACAAAATTCAACCTATATAGTGGAGGTTTTAAATTCAGAGACTCTTATTTTCGTTTCTTCGAAGCGTTGAATAAAGTGATAAAGTAAAGTGAGAGTAAAGCGAATAAAACTTGCTTCCGAATTAATCAAGCATAGTGCAATTCATAATGAACTAAAGAATTATATAGATCTCGCCGTATATAGCGATCTTTTAAATCGCTCTTCTATCGACCTAAAAGGCAAGGTTAGAATTAGCTTAAGGAGAATTAGCTAATGTGATTAATGAAGGTAAAATCCGCATTACTCCAAGATCTAAAAAATTGTTAACAGAAAGCATTTTTCGATCAAAGATAATAAGTCAATTTGGGAAAGTTTTTGCTCTATTGACGGATCATATTGAAATTCTTTTAGATATTCTGTGACAAATTGTTTCTAATACTCCAGGTAGCTGAATAGTTAGGGTCCGATTGCAAAAGCAAAATATCAGAAATAAAACTGATAAATCTGAGGAGTTTTAGATCAAAAGCAAAAAGTATAAATACTTACAATCAGTTTATTAAAAGAAGAGACATTAATGGACCAAGATTGCTACCATGATCTAACACAGGTTCAAAATAAGGAGTGAGCACCTAGACATACAAGCTTACATCTACTTGGTATTCCTTCTTAAGAGATGATATGCAATAGTGAGAATAATGGCAACAGTTGAACGACAGCCAACAAAGTCATTTTTATTCAAACTGATGGAACCTCTCATTACTTTCTCGAGGAAGTTGAAAATTAAAGATCCGCCAGATTTAAAAATCCGAGAAATTAGAGGGCAATTTTAAGGGAATTTAAGGGAATGTATTTCCAAGAGATTTGATATTCATTTTAACTCTTTTCCAAATTGATAAATACATTGCCGGCAAAAAAAATTTCGGAAAGTAAAGTGAAGTAATTTTGTCAGATTTCCTCTATCATATAAACAGAAGTTTGAAAGCCAGAACTTCACAAAATTTACACAAATTTAATAAAAAAGTAAAAAAATATAAATAAAAAATATTGTAATAAATAAAAAAAACTTTTAGATGACTTGATTTTTTTAATTTTGTAGAACTTAGATTAATTAGAATCTGCTTTAGGAATTAGAGACGTGCACACCTAATTTATCTACAGATAGAATGTCGAAAGCTTTGTTTACTGGAAAAAAAACTTTAAGAAATTTTAGCATATAGTACTTGGGTAGCATATGTGTCATCCTGTGGACATATTGAACCCCAACTTCCTCTTCAAACAGCACAATTTATTGTATTAAAAGTAATTCTTTGTGTCTTATATACATAGATCATATTCATTTAATAAAAGAATGTTTGTATATGTATATAAGTATGTGTTTTAATTTATCTTCGAACCATGGCGATCCTCCTCGATCCACTTTAATGTGCAGACAAATGTATTCTTTTATAAAACCTACATACATACATACACATGCATACATATATGCAAACTCTAGATATGTGTGTATGCATACATATCCCACTTGTATAAGGTAATGCATGGTGATGGCAAAAAATTAAGCTTTGCTTTTCACTACTTATACATTACATAATATACATATTACTTCTAATACAGCAAATGTTCTACGAGAGTAATGTATCGCTTTGTAGAGCGAGCGACAAATTGCCTTCTACATTACCTTTTCCTGTTTGTATTGATAAAATATATAAATTGAAAGAAATTATATATGAAATAAGTTTCATGCACATTCACATATCTGACCCGATTTTTCATATTAAGAAAATAATTTGGTCCATTCTCAACTAATTATTAACAACATTTTATATTTGAATAAATTGAATTATGCAACTATACTTATTTATTTCTCGATATTTAACAAACTCCAGCTTGAGAAAAAGGTTCCGTACGTCAAGCGGACTGGGCTCCTCGTGCGTATGGGTGGAAGATGGAAATCCGTCGGAAATAATAATAATAATTATAATAATAATATTTACAAGGATTTTATTTTTTGCCATTCGCCTGAGAGTGGCCAGAAATGATTAATAAGGTAGCGGAGACTTGGTATCCGCAATAGCTGAAGGCCAGGGTTCGATTCCAAGTTCGAGCAACATTCAAAGTTATAGAAAATTAATTTTTCTAATTGCACCCCTCGGCAGGGAATGTCATGTAATAAAAGCTTCTCATAAAAATCCATTGACCGTTCGGGGGCGGCTTAGAATAAACAGTGGGTCCCCCAATTTGTTGGGAAAAACATCAAGATGCAATAATCACAAATTGGAGGAGAAGCTTGGTTAAAAATCGCCGAATATATATATATAAATTTGGTATTATGTTTATGGTGGATGAACGTCTAGCCACAAACCGCATCAAAGCGAAGTTCTTCAACCTATTGTTACCGTCAATGGCAATCGTTATTGTGTCATGATTAGAAATTATCAAAAGAATTGACGTGCCAAATAGCTAACGTTAAATCGACTTTTTATGCACCTCCTTTGCATTCGTACAGGGTCACACATTGAAAATATGTTATATTAGTAAATTATATAAATTAATTTCGGTTTAATGCGTACCAAATTTCAATATTGCACCTTAAATTTGTTCATATGTAATAATGAATTTTTATATGAAAGGTACAGAAGTTGCTCGTCTGGAATTGAAGCAAGATTTCCAATTAAAAGTAATTTTCTTCTGATTTGACAACGGTCAACGTACATACAAATCGCGCAACCTGTGTGTCAAAGGGAATCAACATTTGCAAAATTGGGGGGAAAAATGCCGAACCGTGTCAGAAGCAAGAACTTCAAGAGTTGACCAACGTGGGAAATGTGTGAACAGAAGATCCTACGACTTCGAAGATCTGACCTTTTACGTGTAGGAGCGAGAAATATGAGTTAATAGCTTATACTCAGAGCATATGGAGTTTATCTAGGTGATAATTAAATAATTGAAAATGACAAGATCGACAATGGTAGGCCATGGATATGACAAAGCTCGAATAACAAATACAAGACTAAAGAAAATCAAAAGAGTAGACCTCAGACGATTGTAGAAAATGATTGAGTGAAAGTATGTATGACGATGAGGTGTATTAAGTACGCACTCCTGAAATCACCAGAATTGATCCCACGCGTTATAAGTCTATCTAACGTACGGAGTCAAATCTTAAAGCGGACCGACAACAAACTAATCGAATCTTAGAAATGTGCCTTAGGGGTTAAGGTCAGTCTAAAAGTTAAAAATTTGTCTATTCTTTCATCTTAAAGTATAATTTCTTAAGAAAGTTATGCCAAATTTCTGTAGAGGTCCAAGCAATGGAAGCATTGTTATAGCGTGATTCAACTTGTTCTTAGCGAAGGCGAAAAAGGTTTCGACCGTTTTTAATTTTTTTTAATTGTTCGTAATTTTTTTGCCGTGTATTTGAACAATTCTATTTTTTTGGCTAAATACAATACTTCGTATTCTTTAAAGCGGCCTTCAACATACCAATGGATCCGCTTTTTTTACTAAATTATTTATCACCGGAAAACTTATACGGCACTGATCTATCCGGTATCAAACACGGTTCAGACAAGATCATGGATTATATAACTTATTGGTAGAGAAAATAATATGTATTGCAGAGATGAATTATCAAAAAAGTTCACTCTTGTCGATAAGTAGTAGTCTGGAGTGGAACAGTAAAAACCTCCCTCAACGAACAAAAACCAAACTTTATAACTCGCTCATTATTACTTTCTCGATATTTGGTGCAGAAGTGCGGATGATATTGTAATCTAATAAGTCGAAATAAAGATTTTGCGGAATATTTGGCCTCTATGAATTGGAGAGTTTAAATAATGCAGACGATGGAGATATGCTTGATATATAAAGCTGTGGAAGTATTCGTAGCAGTACCAGCTGTAAAAAGCAGGGACAATGGAAGTTCCACAATCGGTTAAAAAAATTAAATAGACTCAATTTTATTTGGTTTGCCAATGGGCACCAACCAGCTAGGTAGTGCTGCTGATCTAGTTAGAATCTTATATATGCAACTCACAATTCAAACAAAGAGCACTCCTTTTTAAAACAATTCTTAAATATTTAGAGCTAAATAAATTATCATTGCAAAACGGATGTAAGCAAATAAAATATATGTATGTTTACATATACATTATATGTTAATATATATATGTTTACATATACGTTTATGTACGCATAAGTGGGAGTTAAACATCGTTCAAGAAATGCTCATTAATGAAATAAAAAGTCACTTGTTTATATGTATGCATAATGCAGAAATTTACAGTTTGCAGATATACTAAATATGTGCCAGCTATACATCCATACAAACATAGTTCGCGGACCTTCTTACAAACGACCATACGACTTATCTGCACATACTCTCAATCTAATAATAACGCGCACACACATATACTTATATGCATATACATATAATTATAGTTCTACTAAATAAAACATATATGATCGGCCTCATAATATTTATTTCCCTTAGATATTGAAATCAGTTGGATTTTGAACTTGCCGCGGTCTGCGTATTACCTACGGAATACTAAGAATATTTTCGAAATGCGTACAAGGAGTTTGTGGTTCGGTTTGTTCCTTTTTATTGCTATATTCGGGATATCCCAAGCAAGTGTTTGTACAAAAAGAAATAAATATGGGAAAGTAATTCGAGCGTGTTGTCCGGGTTATCAAAATGTGAAAAATAAATGCAAACCAATTTGTAGGAACGGTTGTGAAAATGGTTATTGTTTTAAGCCAGGGATGTGTAACTGCAACAAGGGTTATGATAAGTTTAATGACCATCGGTAGGCTTATACACTGTTTTTTTTTTTTTTATAATAATAATAAGAAAAATCTGTTGAAAACAAAAAAATAATGAGAATAAAAAAATTATATTAATTGAGTAAATTTCATATCAATAAAAATCCCAACACATTTTCTCTTCAACAGTTGCGTCCCTCATTGCAGCAACTGCACAACTGGAGGCTTCTGTAGAGCTCCGGGCGTTTGTCAGTGCTACACAAATTACGCGCGGAATGCAACCGGTCACTGTGCGCCTATCTGTCATCCGACCTGTCAGAATGGCTTATGTATTGCGCCGAACAAATGTGAGTGTTTGCCGGGATATCACGCAACTGCGAATGGAATTTGTATGCCGCAATGCGCCGACGGTTGTAAGAATGGCGTTTGTGAAGCTCCAAATAAGTGCTCCTGCAAAGCTGGCTACGAAATGAATTCCAACGGTCAGTGTCAACCAGTTTGCGAAGGCGGATGTGAAAACGGCACTTGTGGCGCTCCCAATGTGTGTGAGTGCTCAAGAGGTTATCAAAAATCGGGCAGCAAAACCTGTATACCTCATTGTGTGAATGAATGTACCAACGGATTTTGCGCAGAGCCAGATATTTGTAAATGTAACGATGGATACCAAATGTTTGCAGGCAAATGTGAGCCTATTTGCTTAAACGCTTGTCCGAATGGGCGCTGCGTAGCGCCTGATACCTGTAAGTGCAGCAGAGGATATTCGAAAAACGCCCACAATATTTGTGAACCGGTTTGTTCCAGCGGTTGTCCGAACGGTCACTGCGTAGCACCAGATACCTGTAAATGCAATCAAGGATATTCGCAAAGCTCTTCCAATATTTGCGAGCCTGTTTGTTCCAGCGGTTGTCCAAATGGACATTGCGTGGTGCCTGAGACATGTGAGTGCAATGAAGGATATTCGAAAAGCGCTTCCAACATTTGCGAACCTGTTTGCTCCAGCGGTTGTCCGAACGGTCACTGCGTAGCGCCTGACACCTGCGAGTGTAGCAAAGGATTTTCAATGAACGTTCCCAATATTTGTGAGCCTGTTTGTTCCAGTGGTTGTCCGAATGGAAACTGCGTAGCGCCTGAGACCTGTGAGTGCAGCAATGGATATTCGAAAACCGCTCCCAATATTTGTGAGCCTGCTTGTTCCAGAGGTTGTCCGAATGGAAACTGCGTTGCTCCTGAGACCTGTGAGTGCAATCAAGGATATTCGAAAAACGCTTCCAATATTTGTGAGCCTGTTTGTTCCAGCGGTTGTCTGAATGGTTACTGCGTAGCGCCTGAGACCTGTGAGTGTAGCAAAGGATATTCGAAAAGCGCTCCCAATATTTGTGAACCTGTTTGTTCCAGTGGTTGTCCAAATGGTCACTGCGTAGCGCCTGATACCTGCGAGTGCAGCAAAGGATTTTCAATGAACGCTCCAAGTATTTGTGAGCCTGTTTGTTCCAATGGTTGCCCAAATGGTCACTGCGTAGCCCCTGAGACCTGTGAGTGCAGCAATGGATATTCGAAAAGCGCTCCCAATATTTGCGAACCTGTTTGTTCCAGCGGTTGTCTGAATGGTTACTGCGTAGCGCCTGAGACCTGTGAGTGCAGCAAAGGATTTTCAATGAAAACTTTCAATATTTGTGATCCTGTTTGTTTCAGCGGTTGTCTGAATGGTTACTGCGTAGCGCCTGAGACCTGTGAGTGTAGCAAAGGATATTCGAAAAGCGCTCCCAATATTTGTGTCCCTGTTTGTTCCAGCGGTTGTCCAAATGGTCACTGCGTAGCGCCTGAGACCTGTGAGTGCAGCAAAGGATTTTCAATGAGCGCTCCAAGTATTTGTGAGCCTGTTTGTTCTAATGGTTGCCCAAATGGTCACTGCGTAGCGCCTGAGACCTGTGAGTGCAATCAAGGATATTCGAAAAGCGCTTCCAGCATTTGTGGGCCTGTTTGTTCAACCGGTTGTCCAAATGGTTACTGTGTAGCGCCTGAGATCTGTGAGTGTAGCAAAGGCTATTCGAAAAGCGCTCTCAATATGTGCGAGCCTTTTTGCCCCAGCGGTTGTCCAAATGGTCACTGCGTAGCGCCTGAGACCTGTAAGTGCAGTAAGGGATTTTCAAAGAACGCTTTCAATATTTGTGATCCTGTTTGTTCCAATGGTTGTCTGAAGGGTTACTGCGTAGCGCCTGAGACCTGTGAGTGCAGCAGTGGTTACGCGATGAACGATTCCAATATTTGTGAGCCCGTTTGTTCCAGGGGATGTCCGAATGGTAATTGCGTAGCGCCTGAGACATGTGAGTGCAATCAAGGATATGCGAAAAGCGCTCCCAATATTTGTGAGCCTGTTTGTTCAACCGGCTGTCCGAATGGTTACTGCGTAGCGCCTGAGTCCTGTGAGTGCAGCAAAGGGTTTTCAATGAACATTTCCAATATTTGCGAACCTCTTTGTTCCAGCGATTGTCCGAATGGTCACTGCGTAGCACCAGATACCTGTGAATGCAACCAAGGATATTCGATAAACGCTTCCGATATTTGTGAACCTGTTTGTTCAACCGGTTGTCAGAATGGTCTCTGTGTAGCGCCTGAGGCCTGTGAGTGCAGCAAAGGATTTTCAGTGAACGCTTCCACTGTTTGTGAACCCGTTTGTTCCAGCGGTTGTCTGAATGGCTACTGCGTAGCGCCTGAGACCTGTGAGTGCAATCAAGGATATTCGAAAAACGCTTCCAATATTTGTGAACCTGTTTGTTCCAGCGGTTGTCTGAAAGGTTACTGCGTAGCGCCTGAGACCTGTGAGTGCAGGAAAGGATTTTCAATGAACGCTTCCAATATTTGTGAGCCTGTTTGTTCCAGCGGTTGTCCGAATGGACACTGCGTAGCGCCTGAGACTTGTGAGTGCAGAAAGGGATATTCGATTAACGCTTTAAATATTTGTGATCCTGTTTGCTCTAATGGATGTCCGAATGGCCACTGTGTAGCACCTGAGACGTGTGACTGCAGCGGAGGGTATTCGAAAAGTGCTCCCGATATTTGCGAACCTGTTTGTTCCAGCGGTTGTCAGAATGGTTACTGCGTAGCGCCTGAAACCTGTGAGTGCAATCAAGGATATTCGATAAACGCTCCCAATATTTGTGAACCTGTTTGTTCCAGCGATTGCCCAAATGGTCACTGCGTAGCACCAGATACCTGTGAGTGCAATCAAGGATATTCGAAAAACGCTTCCAATATTTGTGAACCTGTTTGTTCCAGCGGTTGTCAGAATGGTTACTGCGTAGCGCCTGAAACCTGTGAGTGCAGAGAAGGATATGCAATAAGAGTTCCCAATATCTGCTCACCTGTTTGCTCAGGCGGCTGTCCTGATGGGCATTGTGTTCTGCCTGAGACTTGCGAATGCGACGATGGCTCCCATATAGACAGTCCGATTTTTTGTAAAGTTACTGTAAAGAATAGTGATGTTGAAACAGCTTCTGCCATATCTACCACTCCTACATTAAGTGGATTACACAGATCAACAGCACAACACAAATTGGCACGTTATGATGATGATGATGATGGTGATGATGAAAGTTATAGTGATGAAGATAAAGAAGGTGATGATTATTCTGGAGATTCTGATGAAAGTAGTAGACTCTATAGCTCGAATCATCGTTGTCTAATCCGTTGTTTCAACGGAACATGCCAAGAGGAGAAGTGTGTATGTGAGAATGGTTATATATTGCAAAATCGAGATACACAGGATATCTGTGTTGAAGGAGTAATTAAAGCAAAGGCGTTTTCAAGACACTTTCGACTTTATATCATACTCGCAGTCCTCTCACTACCTTTGGGATTGTTGGTGTTATTTTTACTTTTCCGCATTAGTTGCGAGAAGACTTATAATGTGGGGAAAAGAGGTAATGAAAGCAAAATACTTACAATTGTTTCTGTCAATTACAATAATTTATTCGAATTTTGTAGAAAATCAATTGGGACTGAAGAATTTGTCACGTAATGCGGATATTGTACGAGTGTCTTAGTTCATAGCAAATATATTTATTAATTGCATATGTTAGTGCTAAATGTTATATGATCTTCAAATATTAAATTTAAATTTTTAATTATATGAAATTTACTTTGTTAAGAGTGTTTAAATAAATTATGTACTAAATGTTGTTTTTAAAACTTTGCTTGCTCTAAATATTACCAACATAAAGATAGAGCAATATTGAAAAGGTTTTGGAAGGACTTGCAGATTTTAAACCCAGCCCTGAACGGCTGATGGATTTTTAATTGACTCGACTACTGCGGTCAAAAATGTTGCCGTTTGTGTTAATATGACGAACTTATGTAGGCCAGTAAATTGAAAGGAAATATTGTGAACAAAAATTTACTCGCCAGACTGTCTACTCCATTAAACTTCCGGTTTTTCCAATGAAAACTTACACTGCAGATAGTACCGTAAGTGATTGACTCCTATTTTCTAGACTGTTATATATAATTGTAAACAGTAAAGCTAAAGTTGTGTATTTTATCAAAAAAAATTTCAGATGAATGAGTATTAATCTGAGGAGAGTCAAGTAGGCCTTAAGAAAGTTTAGGATGAAAAATATTGCCGAAAAATATCTCCCTCCGATGTAATACACTTGTGTCAACGCTTTTTGCAATACCTCGAAGCACTTCTGAAATGCGTATGGCCATCAGCTCTTTCTGCGATTTTGACTTTCTCTTAACAATTGTGGCAAAATGCTTTCCTTTCCTTGGTTTCTTTAGTTTTGGGAATAGGAAAAAGTCGCAGGGAGCCAAATCTGGTGAATACGGTGGTTGAGGCATGATTACGGTTTTGTTTTTGGCTTAAAAATCCCAAGCATGCATTAATATGTGAGCTGTTGCATTATCGTGATGCAGAATCCACGATTAGTTTGTCCACAACTCCGACCGGTTGAGTCGTATTGCTTCATGCAAACGTTGCATAACTTCCTTGTAGTATTCCTCATTAATTGTACGATCTTTTGGCAGGAACTCATGATACACCATACAATTGTAATCAAAGAAAACAGGGTGCAAAACCAACATTTGATCGAACTTGGTGTGCCTCTTTCAGTTTTGACGCATCTGGCAGCTTCCATTGGGATAATTGGGCCTTGGTTTCGACGTCATAAAAGTCAAAAATCGAAGAGTACACAAAAACGTGAGTAACCTCTTCTGTTGTCAAAAACAAACTACTAATCGAAATTGGCTTCTAATGCAAGCACATGATAATGTGTCCGATTATAACAAAAGCGATAATCGAATGTACTCGCTAAAAATCCAAATACACATTTTCCTTTGAACATACCTCGTATAGATTAGGAAAAAAATCAGTTTTTTTTACAAAAACTTTAGAAAGCAGTATAATTATCTTACGTATAGCATAATCATGAACTATTACGTGTTCATTAAGTTTTTGAAAATGATTTTTTCTTACGGGGACATTGCACGTAGATAAAAAACGATATATTTCTGTGCTTGGTTCGATTACCGCAGCAATGTTATTGGATTGGACTTAATCAAAATGTTGCTCCCGGGTCAACATTCAGGATTATATTGATTCACAATATTCATAAAGCATATATTCCAACCGCGACAATAACGGTAGATGCGCAGCCTCTTCCTTACCCTGAGAGAAATAAGTTTACACCGTATACACGTAATAAAATAGTGATACTGGATAAAGGTGGAAGGTATCGTAATTTTGGTCGAATACGATATTGAGACAACTTTTTCATATCACTCGATAAGTTAAAAAGAAAAACTCGTTTAGCAAAGATATTATGTACTTAATCGGCATTGTAGAAACTAAAACCTACTCTTGCAGAGTTTGTCTAACTGCATAACCCTGAACTAAAGGGAAAGGAACATTTGGAGGTTCTCTATGTTTATGTTTATTATCATTCGGAAGAACATAATTTGGCTTTTTTTTTTGGAAGATTATCTCTTTCAAAATTTGGCCGCGGCTACGTCTCAGATGGTCTATCTGTTGAGTCCAATTTTCGATGACTCGCTCGAGCATTTCGGCTGATAACTGGTGAATGACACGCGTGATGTTTTGCTCCGGGGCCTGAATCAAAGCATAGACTTTAAAATTTACATATCCCCACAGGAAAAAGCATAACGGTGTGATATCACACGATCTTGGTGGCCAATCAACCGGCCCAAAACGTGAAATTATCTGCTCACCGAAGTGTTCTCTCAAAAAATTCATTGATTGATGCAATGTGTGAGAACTGGCGCCGTCTTGTTGAAACAATCGCGGAGATTACTAGCTTCAATTTCAGGCATCAAATAGTCCGTTATCATGGCGCGATAACGGTCGTCATTGACGGTTACGTTCTCACTGGCATCATTTTTGAAGAAATATGGACCGATGATTCCACCAGCCCACAAATCACACCAAACCGTTGTTTTTTTCTGGATGAAGTGGCAGCTCTTGAATCTCTTCAGGTTGCCCTTCGTTCCAAATACGGCAATTTTCTTTATTTACATACTCATAGAGCCAGACCATATCTGGCCTCATCGCAGAACAAAATTTGGCTCGAAAATGTCGGATCTTCTTGGAACTTTTCAAGAGCCCATGGAGTGAAGCGATGTCGCTTGAGAAGGTCGAGTCAGTTCTTACACAAGCTGTATTTTGTATGCTTTTAATTTAAGATCTCAACGTGAAAAGCGCTAAGTCGTTCCATACGTCAGTCCGAGTCGCTGGGAACGGCGCCGAATCGACTCTCCACGGTTTTCGTGTACACTATCAGCTACGGCCGCTATATTTTCTTCACTGCGTACTGGACGTGGTCTATTCGGTCGAATATAATCCAATAATGACTGCTGGGCTTCAAAATATGTGATGGTGTTGCAAATAGTACGCTCAGTAGGCCGATTATGTTGATCATAAGTTGAGCGAAACGCGCGAAACACATTCCTTACAGAACATAAATTTTCGTAATAAATGATTGAATGATTTGTAAACGTTGTTCAGGCGTAAGTCTTTCCATGATGAAATACCAAACAATACTGAACAAAAATTACATGACAACTTGACACGACTCACGCGTGATCTGACAAAAAAAAAAAAACGCTATTGAAAAAAGAACCTCTACTTCGATCACCCTTTACAAATACTGTTTTTATTTTTTTTAAATTTATACAAGAATGGTAAATAGTTCAACAATAAAAAAATAAACTAAGTTTTCAATCAAAATTTAAAATGATATTAAAAGAAAAAATTTATGAATAAGCACTGAACTGAGTATGTTTCTGATAAGGAGTTTCAAAAGCTCAAGAAAGTACGAGCATTTCAAGTCGCACTGGTAGGCAAAATTTGCAGAATATTTATAACAGACTATGTTTAAAGTTTTTTTATCTGTCCATACTGGTTTGTGCCACCCTCCTAGTGATCGATATAGAATGTTAAATATAATTATCTTTTCTAAAAGGATCTGATTTGGTGGATGTAGCTTATAGTTCCCATACAGCTGTTATATCATAATTGTATATGAAACTTTTTCTTGGGGGCATTGTGTATTACTTTTTGGAAGGTCTCGGTTCGAGTCAGGGTTCGAGAAACATCCAAAATTATAGCAAATTAGTTTTTCTAATTGAGGTCGCCCCTCGGCAGGGAATGTCAAGCCCACCGGGTGTATTTCTAACTTGAAATAAAATCTCCTCATAAAACTCCAAGAGCCGTCCATAGACGGCTTAGAATAAACTATAGGTACCTTAATTTGTTCGTAAAAATATAAAGCCGAAAAAACCCAAATTGCAGGAAGAGCTCGGCCAAAATTTGCTTCGGCGGTATTTTTGGGTCAATACTCCTATAATTAATAGGTATATAATATGTATAAAAAAGTGCATTAAATATTTTTATTTGGTATTCTGCTTACATATTTTGATTATAATACTCGTATAAAAATTGGAAGTTATAAAAATTCTGCGACTAAATTATGTATGTGAATTGGTTTAAACCTTATTTGCAAACAGTTAGCAGTAACATAGGTCAGAAGTGCGCGACCTTTTACACACATGCCTACCTCTTATAACATCCAGTGTTCAAATAAAAAATTTATGGCTATATTTCTAAAAAATAATTTTTTGAAACAAAAATTTCACTATGCGTTTTCAAACTTAAGACCTTCAATTAATGGAATATTGAATATTAGGCTTCAGTACTTCAAAAAAATCTATCATGAAAGCAAGAGAGCCAACTTATCTTATTATACACCTTGTGTATTTGGTTTCATATAATATTATTAAATGTAAATGTCAATAATATCTCACCTTCGAATTTCCAATTTTCCATTTAATATTTCGTAAATTAAGGAAGTCTGCAAGCTGGACAAATATGGATATTACTAATAAATTTTTATATAACTAGAATTTTATTTTAAAATGTTTGCTAATATTGCAGCTAAGAATGTTTTAAATTCAAAAGAAATTTGCTGCAGCAGAAACTATTGAAGAAACTATTATAG
Organism: Neoceratitis asiatica; assembly: GCA_030068015.2. Taxonomy (NCBI): domain Eukaryota; kingdom Metazoa; phylum Arthropoda; class Insecta; order Diptera; family Tephritidae; genus Neoceratitis; species Neoceratitis asiatica. Next base: position 77,406,722 of record CM061524.1, read on the forward strand.
TTTTAATGTTAAAACTTAATAGAATTAAATATTCGATTGTTTTTCAATAAAATGTTGAAGTCACACTGAAATTTAAGATGATTATTTTAATTCTTGTTCATAATAAAATACCCAAAAATCTTCTGACATCTCAAGAACAAATTTTCTATCACAGTTCCACTGATCAGAAATCATAGAAAAAGATCGGATTTTTTAGCGCGAAGTAAAGAGTTTCGTATCTAACATAGTCATCTTTGGTAATGACTCAGTGACAATAATTTTATACTGATGGCAATTGCACTTACTTCTATTGTGTTTAACTCAAAGTGATTTAGAAAGAATAATGAAACTCTCCTATATGATATTTTATATTTTTACTTACTTGATCAATACAAACATTCCGAATGCTTGATCTCCAGATACTTCATCTGGAAAAATATTAGTTCTAAAAATAATTAATTTATTTTTTTCTTTTAGGATTGTTTGGTGAAAAGAAATGGGAACATAAAACTTAAAATTTTAATAAAGCAAACAAAATGTTTTAAAAAATATTTTGCATTTTTTTAATCATTGCCTTAGCTTTCCTGCTATATCAAATTTTTGTAAAGCAGTTAACAATTAACTTACTTATGATCTGTGTTTCTCAATTTTTCCCACGCCAATAATTCCTAGGAAACAAAGTTTTCTGTCAGTTTAAGCATAAAATTAATCGATGTATCGCATTTAAGCTAAACCGTATTTCATATCAGAAATACAATTGGAGAGCTCGACATTCTTAGCACAAAACCTCAAGGTCAGATTCTTAAGGTAGCAGGAGAAAACCTGAAAGAAAGCTTTTTCTACCACGGAAGATTGTATGTGCCATACAACAGATTGCGCGCAAAGAGTAGATTAGTAATTTTAGCACCCGAAAGAAAACAAAGAACTATTGTTTAAAAAAGAATGTTGCTATATATATATAGTAATACGATTGTTGTATTTTTCACCGAGCTACGCTGTAATTAGATATAAAAAAATTTCTTTTACTTTCAATCATATTTATTTAATACTTAAACTCCTACGCTATAATTCAGATTAGTATATTATTGTTATTTTAACTGATTTTACCTATTCAAGATCTTATTGTAACTAATTTTGAATTTCTGGGCGGACGAAGTAGTGGGAAAATTTATATAGTTATGCATATGTGTGATTCAATAGATTGCAGTATTTATTAAATTTGCTTATGTAATTATGTTACCAAATGAGAATACCAGACCGACAAATTAAAATTGTTTGTAGATAAAAATATTTAATTTTAACTAATCTCATAATTATATCTGGCCACTTCTTAGAACTTACTCCGGATGGTAAGCAGAACTAATGTACTGTTTGTAAAAAAAACGCAAGAAAACAGTATGTCCTTTGCCAACTAGCCATGCATATGGATTATTTTACCGAATATCATGCTCCGTATTGTACATATCCTTTCTGTAAAAATTATGTCTAAAATAAAAAATCTGGTACTTAATAGATAAATCTAAAAGTAGAATTTCAATCTTTTATCAAATTAATATTAACTCCGCTACCGTGAGTATAGGTATTCGCCTAAGTTTGGTATATTTTGTAAACAAGCAAAAAATACAGTTTTTTTCCAAATTTAATTTTTAACTTTTTTCTTAATTATTAAAGAATTGAGCTTAGTCAATCCAAGTATTTACAAAACAAGTGTATTTATAAAATTGTTAAATATCACAACATCGGCGTACGTACTTCCATTCACCGAAATTCAACTCTCCTCTTCTTCCTGCATATTAAGACCATCTTCCTCACCCACGCCTGGCATTACAACGCCAAAAGTTGGATTCTCTATCAAACGCACACCATGCTTCTCACGGAATCGGCGACGGGCATATTCGCGATACACCAAAACCAACGCCAATGCGCTCAGGGCTATAAGTAATAAGGACATCGTGCCGATGGTCCAGCGTGAAACGGAGACACTACTATAAATATGGATGTAATGTTTTGTAATATTTTGGTATGATAGCTTTAATATGCAAACGCAAATGAGATGATCTTACCTCAGCACAACATGCTCTTTCATGGCATTTAACTCTGCCACGCACACGCCTCTTCGCTCGTTGTAGACCATGCCCTCGACGCATTGACATATTCCATTGACATCACATTTGCCATTCATGCAATTCCATTCATTGCAGTAGGCCACACACACCGCGAGATCGGTATCATTTGCCAAACTGAGACGGTAGCCGAGATCACAACTGCACGCGTTTGCGCCAATACATCTGCCATGACCACAGTCTTGCTCACACTTTGGCGCACATTCGGTACGACTGCCGTTAAGAAATTCATATCCTTCGAGGCAAACACATTCTTCCGGTCGCAGGCACTCAGCATTGACGCATGTCTCTTTACAGATAGCTCGGCAGCGATGAGGTTCGCTAGAGTTCGCTATGCGATAGCCATCACTACACTGACATTTATTAGGCGCCACACACTTGCCATTCTCACACATAGGTCGGCAGTGGGCTACACAGAAATTGTGATGACGCGTCTCCTCATAACCACTCCAGCATTCGCACATATCTGGCTCCACGCAATTACTATTTATGCACTGCGGCAAGCAGATGGGATCGCAGATGGAGTTGGAGCCCTTGCGCAGTCGAAAGCCCTCGTAGCAGCGACACACTCCCCCTGCAACGCAAATGCTGTTGATACACTTTTGTTCGCAGTGCGGTTCGCAGCGACCTGTCAACCATTTCTTGGTATAACCCTGCTCACATTGGCAGATGCCCGGTGCTATACAATGGCCATGGCCACAGTCAAAGTTGCATATAGGTTCGCATTCGTAAGGTCGTTCGGGATTCGGTCGATATCCACTGAAGCAGCGACACGTGTCTGGCGCCGTACATGTGCCGTGTATGCAGGAATGCTTGCAGACTGGTATACAGAGATAAAAGAGCAATGATTGGTAGCCCTGTAAGCAGCTACAGACACCGGGGCTAACACACTCACCGTTCTTGCAACCGCGCGGACAATGTGGAATGCACTCGAAGCTTGAGCCATTCTTAAAAACGAAACCCTCATTACAAGTGCACGTGTTGGGTGCCGAGCAATACCCATTAATACAAGCCCTTTCACAATTTGGCTGACAGACATGGGGCTCTACTTGTGTGTAACCTTCATGACACTCACAGCGACCTGGCTCATTGCAAAAGCCATTCTCACAGCCACGAGCACAAGTTGGCTCACACTCGTTGCGAGAATCATTGCGATAGATGTAACCTTCCAAACATGTACACTGATTAGGCGTCGTACAATGCGCATTTACGCACTTATCCTTACAGCTCGGCACACAGGCCAGTCCGATCAAATTATAATATCCGGCCTCGCATTTGCAGACATTCGGCGCGCTGCAGTAACCATTCGGACAACCGCCCTGACATACCGGCTCACATTTGCCTAACGTGCCCAACCGTAGCTCATAGCCGCTATGGCAGCTACACTCATTCGGGGCCTTACATTCACCATTTTCACATGGCTCTTCACAGATGGGCATACAGAGCCCCAGTGTCGTATTGCGCTCGTAACCAAAATTGCAAGTACATATCTCTTTCGAGTCACATCTTCCATTTGTGCAGTCGGTCAGACACTTGGCCTCGCATTCGGTGTTACTGCCATTTATAAAGCTGTATCTCTCTTTGCAAGCACATTTATCTGGTTCAATGCAATCACCATTAATGCAAGGGGAACTACACTCGGGCTCACATACAGTGCTATTTTTCAGGTTATTATAGCCATCGGGACAGAGACAAACATCCGGACGCACACACTTACCCGTCTTGCAATCGACGCACTTCGGCTGACAATCCCTATGTAGATAGAGGAAATAACATCAATTAAGGAGAGAACAATTCATGCTTACAAGGCGACATCAACTACATACCCAGACTTTGGGTCTCGAATATATCCTTCGCAACAAATTTCCTCTATATCCATGTAGGTCTAGTTTGTGAAATGATTTTTGTTATGAAATGAATCTTAAGATTATATTTCATTACCTCTTTCATCGTACGTAGCACCAGCGGGTTGTAGTTGGATGCACATGTCGGACATTTGGCATCTATTGCATATCTTCGCGTTGTCACCAATGATAAGCGAGATTTAGGAGTTCTGTGCAGTAAAAAAAAAACAGAATTAGATAATACAAAATTTTATATTCACAGCTCACTTGGATTTCTTGAAGGATCCAGCAACATGATACCCATCCCACAGAAAGTAGTTTAGAAAGAATAGAGAGATAATTCAACTAAACCTTAACACTAAAATCGAAATCAGTCTACAATATACCTTAAAAAAGGTCTGTGGACAGGACAGGACAGGATTAGAAAGATTAGCCTTATTGTTTTGTTGTTTTTGTCAGCGGCTACGCGCTAGCTAAGTCATGTAGTCCGTATGGACGACAGCACTCCAGCTTTGAAAATCTTTGATACAGTACTCCCCAGTTGAAACGGAAGAGGAGGAAGACCTATACTCCGTTGAAAACAAACGACTGGTTCGCGTATGTGGTACCTACGCCAATCAAGAAAAGGAATACAAAGCTAACCTTATAAGAAAGTAAAATTTCGTAACAATAATCACACTAAAGATAAAAGTGTGGCAAGTCACAAAATATTTTTGAAGTGTTAATTCTTTTGGACGAAATTGTATGCATCCGCATACCGCATACTAAACTCATTCAAATAAAGTGAAGTATATGCCAACGAATTATACACTTTTACTGCCGATATCGATAACTTATTATTGAATATTTGTTGGTAATCACCATCACGATCATACTTGTTATTGACCTATTAGTGATATCAATGCATCAATAATAATAAAAGTAATGGTGTTTATCTACCTTTCATAAAAGAAATTTCGGGATGCAATCATATGGGGTATAATTAAACATTCTTACCTTTTATTACGTTCTACTCTTTTTTATAGTATCTGTTTTGGGGAATCTAAAAACATTCACTTGAGAGCAATATTAACTTTCACATGTGAGCAGAACCAAATTCAGTTATTTGAACTGGTAAACTTGTGAAAATCCGCCGAAATAATTATTGTGAGTCTAAATTTACAAAGAGTGATTTTGTTAAAAAAAGTTCTTGAGGTTTTTAGCGGAAAGAAAATTAAAAAAAAAAATTTCAAAGTTTGTTTCAAACTTGCATTTTTATAATATATAAGAATTTGTTAATAAATAAAACTTTTATCAGCCTTAAAACATCCGCAAACACTAAAATTATTATGGTTTTCTAATTAAGAGGCCAGAAAGGTTTTGGAAACGCTTCGATTACAATACACATGAAGTAGAAGAAAGTGAAACCAATTTCGAACAAATTCCGAGCCGATAACATCGTGTTCGTACTTAGCAAAGCAATATTTTCCAAAAAGGGGAAGCTTCGACACTATTGAGCCTGAGCCTACAGAAAACATCACGCAGTTGAATTAATAATTTTTAGCGACAAAATCTGATACTGTGTAAGTCAGCTATCTTATTTTCTGATACTTATCTGGGAAAACTGAAAAGTTAAGATACACCATACGAAGTTCACCATACACTGAACACAATTTCGATTCGATAGAGTTGAAAATTTCCTGGAATATATACCACGACGTGGGAAAATAAAATGCAGGATAATTTGGAAAAACACAAGTTTTGTGCGGAAAATATAATAAATATATGTTTCTTTAAGCAGAAGGACTACATTTATAATTTCCATCATAAATGAATACTGCAGCATTTATTCTTCACTTCTCTTGTATTTTTTTTTTTTTTGACGTAAGAATGAGGACCCTTTCAACTGGCATTTGTGAGCATTTGATTTTAAGATAAATAAAATTCAACATTTTGTATAGGAATAAAAATATGTGTTTTCCCAAAAAAAGTTTCATTTTAAGATAACACCAATCCCAATAAATTTTTTATGCAAAAGAGAAGAATTAGGAAGTAGAGGGTTACCTCAATTATGATCATTGGAGAAAAAAATATAGTCTTCATTTTGAGAAATCACACATAATACATACAAAAATTTAAATTGAAAAAAGAAAATCTTTTAACAACCACAGATAGCTATCCATTGAAAAAATAATTAAAGTAGAAAAACTAAATCTAAATAAATTATCACTCACGGGACTTTTACAACACACGCTGATACACAAGCCACATGGAGCAAAATGTTCACAAAAACTTGAAAATGATACTTATGCATTTTCATGATTATTTTTCATGAGTAATAAAAAACACTAAAATATATTCACTCCTTTGAAAAACAATTTAATTTTTTTTTCGATAAAGAGGACTGAGAAAATAACCCTGATGATCGGTTTAAAAATCGATTGTTTCGAAAGTAACAGCACTTGTCCCGTTGATATTCGACGCCGGAATGAATAAATCTCTTTAATTACAGAAATAAATTAACGATAGCCAATTGTTGGCGAGATCAACAATACACACTGCTGGATGGCAATCATTATCGCCTTATCTGCAAATGATACAAAAAGGAAGAAGAGCATTGCACTAAGAATTACATTTAAAAAAATGAATATTGAAAATAAATACTAGTGTGTGTACTCATATTTTTTTTCTTAAAATTTAATATACATATTGTAAAAGCGGTAAATGGAAGCTGTTGGCGTTACCGTTACAGCAGAGGCTATTAAAATGCACAAAAATCATTGAACTCGGAAAACAACGGAGCAGTGCTACTTTTATACATTTATATATAAATATGCACCAGTATGCTTCGTAGTCAGGATTATGTTTTTGGAAATAAAAACATCCACATATACTATGTAGTAACATGTTCATGGTACATACTATGTATTAGCAAATAATCGCTTATCCACACTGTCGACGTACATTTTTATATATGTACGCATATTTATAAACTACATAAGCATGTAGCAAATAATGCGAGCTTAATTTATCATAATTTGTATGAACGCAAGTAAATATGTATGTAATTGGATATCTATTTCAGTCTCTTTAAATAAATGATGGTCAATGGCAGACTTCAAAGGAAGTTCGAGCGATTTTCCAACATTCATATACATATGTATGAACATATATATTTTTCGCGCAGATAGTCAGAAAATAACCAGCTTGACGCAATCGAAAGGGAAGTCAGACTATCATTAACTATCGTGGAATATTATTAACTAACTGAATGCTGGAAATTCTAGCAAGGCCAAAGAGTAATAGAGTAAAGCATGATTCTTCTATAGTACATATAATCCATCAACTCTTTAGTGGTTTAGCCCCTTTAAATAGCATAGAGTATATTAAGAACCAACCCAGTGAAGAGAAAGTGACCCACATGCAAACTTAGGTGATTAATTTCGTAATAAGAAACAAGAAACACCGTAAAGTTTAATGCAATTTCAATTTGTGGTTCAACATATTCAATTCAGACAATTTGAGTACCATTGAGTTATGTAAAGCTTTTTGAAAGCACTAGAAAAAGCTTTTCACCAAGCACTACATTTCAAAAAGCTTTCTATAACTCAGTAGCATTATCTTGTTTTCATTGCCTTCATGCCTTCATTTTAGTTGTTTTAAATTTTAAGTGGTTCGATAGTGACCGTTACCGTAAGCGGATGCTTTACTCACTGTCATTAAGTCAAAAGCATGTGTGAAAAACTTAAAGACTTTTTATTTTTCTAATTTATTTGATATAAACAATATGTATGTATGTTTAAAAGAAAATTGAATTAATTGTTCTTGAAGATCTATCACAAATTTATTTCTTCTAAGCTGAGCTCCCTCGCTTCATCTATTATAGTTATAAATGAAGTAAAAATTAATGCATACTATATTTAACATATCTTAAAAAATGACCATCGGTCATCTACGAGTACTTCATATCGTTGTGAAATTGAACAATCTCCGACTTTCTTGTTTTTAGACAAATTGAGACTTCTATGTGTATTGACACAAGAAGCACATTTTTATTTAGAGTGAGAGTGAACTACCTATTTCACTATATTTGACCTTAAGTTTGGTATTTCACGTTTTTTTTTGTCGCATTGGCGTAGATAATTTATAATCAACCATATCTGGGGTGCTAAGATGATTATCTTTTTGAGGCGTTGCAAAAATTAGTAATCCGAAGTGCCTGCAATTCTTCTACAGTTGTTTTGGAAGCTGTGGCTGTGTCAGATGTATAATTTTGAGATTTAGTAATTATTTCAGCAATTGTGTGAGTCAAAATTTTGTTTATGATTTCTAGAAACACTTGAAACCTTGTATTATGTGTATGACATTTCGTTGTGGTATTCTTTTACGAATGTTAACGGATGTACATCAGCGATGATCATTCTTTGCCTTTAAGACTTACATTTACTTATTCATTTTGGTTATCGCATTGAAACTGGATCTTTCTCTCTTAGAAGATGTAGGTGCTTCAGCGTCAGAACTCGCATCATCATCAGGATTGTAATCCAAATAAGACGCACTGAAATCACGATCGGTATTTTCTTCACTTTCTGATCCTCTGCCTCATATTCTTTATTCTTCTTCTAACAGAATTTTAATTTCATTCATTCAAACTTATATTTCGAGAATATTTTTTACATTTTGTCATGATTCTACTAAAAAAATGCAAAATAGACAACTGCACTTATAGTCTATGATAATTTTTTGCCGAGAATTCTTTAACTATAAGTACTCTGTAAACAGTAATAATTCATAAAATTTACGACTATGGTGACTTCTCTACATGCATCCACTGTATTCATCAGAAAAGCTACCTGTAACTACGTATGCTGAGGCTATACTGAGTTTTCTAGTGGAAAAATTGACGAATGGTGACTGGTCTAGGGTTAATATAAATTTATAAAACAAATATTATATTTTACCAACTTTTTACCAAAGCGGATTGAATCCGAAACAAAAAAGTTGTTCGAATATAATTTTTAGTAGATGCTCCATATTGTAATCTCCTGCAGGTACTTCATGGAGTAATTTTGATGAGTAGTTTCTAAACTGGTTTTCTGTAGTACTCGAATGTTATGCGGAGGTGGAGTATATGGTCCCGCCGTAGGACATGCGGTTGCTTGTGATTACTCTATTGACCGCGAGAAGTACCATTCCTGCTGATAAATAGCGAATTATTGTCAAAATTTATCATCATCTAGCGCATATAACGGAGAATCCCAGGCAGAAGTAGTGAGAAAATAGTTTCTCCCTCCAGCATCATAAGCAATCAACCTAGACACCTAAGAAAACTTCCCATAACAATAAAGCAATCAAGACGAAAAATAAATCACCAATCTTTGTGTGTTTTAATTTGACACAAAAGGAGACGGCGAATAGGTTGTTTCAATTAGTAGACCATAAAAACTTTGTATACAATATCTCTGTATCTACGATGAATATAAAAAAAAACATATCTCATTTTTTTACTTTTACACATACATATACTCCAAACGCCCGCAACAACCGATTGGGTACCCTGGATTCGAGAGACATTCAAAATTACAGAAAATTAAGTTTGTTAATTACAGTTGCTCCTTGGCAAGGAAACTCATGCACTCCGACTGCATTTCTGATATGAAGCGAAAGCTCCTCATAAAAATCAGCGGTTAAAAATTGCCAAAAATGTACTACATCTACTTCAAACGAAGAGAAACCAATATCTGCTGTATTGAAAATGTTATGTGAAAACTATGAACGTGAGAAAATTGTGCAATATATGAATCAACTAAATCTGAATTTTGAAATCTGTAAATCTGTCAAATTTGAAAATAACAAATGGCTAGCTCAACTACTTGCGACAGCGAAAATTGTAAAGCGAGCAGGTGTTCTTTTAACATGTGCGAATTGTGAAGTAGAGACCCACTCTGCTTATTCTAATACCTGTCCAGTACGCTTTGAACTTATTAAAAGAAGAGAAATAGGTGCAAGAGAGAAGAGAGAATGCTTATCATCTTTTTCCCAAAATATTGTGGCAAAAATACGAACCGAATGTCAGATGCAAGAGAGAAGCCAATAACTGTCATGTTCTAGAGGGTAAAACGAGAACATTCGTTATCGTGAATGATTCGATTATTCCAGGCTTTCGTTGCGAGCAGCCGGCTGGTATATAAGGGCGATACACAGCTGCAAAGTTAATTCAGTCGTAAAGTAAACACTTTGGTGATTACACTACAGTGAAGTAATAAAAACAGTACAATGTGAATGTTGTAATAGAAGTGATTGTAAATAGTGAAGTGAATTTGGAATTGAATTGTTGATTACTGAGTAATAAAAGGACAATGAAAAAATTCTTTATAAAACAAGTAACTGCAAATATAGCTGGTCCGACCAGTGGTCGGACTCGAAAGATTTGGTAAATCATCGAAGTTTACTCAGCAAAATCGTAACAATATGATACAAAAGTATACGTAGAAATACAATCTATTACGCGGCGAATGTTAAAGAGAGTATTATAAGAAAATATATACAGTTGATGCGAGGGCGACATTTCTCCTTATTATAGCCAATAACCTATTTCCAACCAATTCCAACCAATTCTAATGAGTGCATTCGTCTCTGTGGTAGTCAATTTACAAACTATGTACATGCAAAAAATAGGCGATCCATACACTATAGTAAAGTTAGAAATAATGAAGAAAAAGCTTCGGTTAAAAATGAACAAAAATAATAATGGATCAACATAAATTAAAATGTATAGTTGTAAATGTCAACTCTTTAATATCAAAACAATAGAGACATTATTTTAAAGTATTCATATAACAACACAAGCCCGATGTATGTAGTATTAACGGCGAAACCTCGGTTGAGGATATTTTTTTCGAAATCATAAGTAAAGGGTGTTTTTTATAGAGGTATAGAATTTTAAGTTGCAATAAAACAACGATGGATTATTCGATTGACATGAATTTTATTTATCCGAAAGATAATCTTGTGGCATTACATTTTAAATATGATTTCTGGCATATGTCCGCCACGGCTGACGCTGATGTAGTCCAATCTGGACGACCAATTTTCGATGACTTTTTCCAACATTTTGACCGTATATCGGCAATAACACGGCGAATGTTGTCTTCCAAATGGTCAAGCGTTTGTGGCTTATCCGCATAGACCAATGACTTTACATAGCCCCACAGAAAGTAGTCAAGCGCTGTTAAATCACAAGATCTTGGAGGCCAATTCACAGGTCCAAAACGTGAAATTAGGCGGTCACCAAACGTGTCTTTCAATAAATCTATTGTGTGCTGTAAAATCGGTCGCTATCTTGAAAAGTAATGCCAATAGTGAGAAACAGGGCAGTGTTTTTCATTGTGAAAAAACTTTATTATTTATTATTTATTTTTAAAATTTTTAAGTTTTATCTAATAAGAGGTTTTAGTTAAGGAGCTTTTGAGTACTCTAAAATATTCACAATTTGTTGTCGAAATTCAAGAGTAATTCTAGTCCCATAAACTCTGTGGCAGAGTTGAAGTAATAAATAAAGAAAATATATTTTATATTTGTATAAATCACTCTATCCAGAAGTGAGTCCATGACTATCACCCGTATATTGTGATAATGGCAATTTATCTATTAAAAAATACTCGTAGCTGAGGAAGAACAAAACTTTTATTAAATATCATTTGTCCTGTTATCTTATACTAGTATTTAGCCGATTATTTTTATATTAATTAATTTATTCAAAATTTTATCATGTTTAACCAATAATATACTTTTTTAGTTTCCAATGCAACAAAGACCGTTCATAATACGCTAATATCGGTTCATAATACGCTAATATCTCAACTTCAATAAATGTATATACGATATCTACAATAATATATTTGGTGTTTTGCAACCGCTGAATCGATTTTCTTCCGAGCTCCTCCTCTAATTTGTGGTGTGCATCTTGCTGTTTTTTTTAACAAATAGAGAGACCTACATCGGAACGGCCGATGGATTTTTATGAGGAGCTTTTATTTCATGTCAGATGTACACTCGGAGGGCTTGCCATTATCGGCCGAGGAGCAACCTCTAAGAGTAAATACTTACTTGAAAAAATAAATTAATTAAGTTGTTGTTATTCGAGGGTAAAAAGGAATACATTCGTGTTCTAACCCATTAACTTTTACTCTAAGGAAACACTTATTTTAAAAAAATTATTAGATCTGTCTGTCAATATCATAGCTAAATTGGGTTTATTCGAGTTTCAAAAGCTGCGACAATATTTAAAAGAATCGGGCAATTTGATTTTTGATATTTGATGCACAAAAATAGTGTAAAAACATGATCTGAAAATTTTGTGATATAAGAATTTTCTTCCTTCATTTTTAAATTAATTCTTATTGTATTTGGGATTAAAAATAGCTACTAATACATAATATAGGTTTCCAATAATCCTTTCAGTCCCAAATAAAGCAAAGATTTTTCGAAAATGCTCTCGAGATCACCAAATAAATGCTGGCGTTTTTCAATTCTTAATAAAACATTAAGTATGTGATCAGGCAATTACCAAAAAAAAAAGCAGGACACTTTGCAAATGTTTCACGGTACTTTCGAATGTTAGTGAAATATATATGCAACTTTGTAACTTATAATTTCACTCATTAACTACATTCTTCCCTGGACGGAAATTTGACTCCTCGATTATTTATTTTGTAATATCAAAGCATTATCCCTACATTTCCTGTTATCAGCAATTAAGGGTGGACCACAATTTTTAAAATTATTGTAAAAAAAAAGACATTTTCAATTTGATAATATTTCGCGATATTCCTCAAGCGAAGCGTGAGTGAAAAATCTCTTTTTATCAGATATATGTCATAAAAGTTTTTTAAATTTTATTGACATAAGTTATGCAAAATTATTTAAGATAATAATATATAATGGTAAATATACTGTAAAACATCACTGCTCCAAACCTTAGGCTGATTGACTCTCACGGCAACTGAGCACTGGGTTACTGTTTACTCGTTTATACGTACTCGTATGTCAGTAAGTACAATATGTATAGCTACAAATAAAATAAAAAACACATTAAACCAAATGTGTCAGAACAAATGTGCAACTTCTATAGGGATAAGTAGCAGTATTACAAAATTTACACTTAATAATATTTTTGATTGTTTTTATTGTTTATATTATAATGTTATGCTGAAAATTCCATCTTTGCCTGGTATCGATTGCTTGCTTAAAAAATAAGAAAGCGGCGAAAGCTTATGTATTACCAGCTGAGCTATTCAAACACGCCGACGAAGAATTGACAAAGTGCATGCGTCAGCTTCTTTGCAGAATATTGTCGAACGCATGCATGACCGACGAATGGAACCTTCGTGTGCTCTGCTCAATTAAAAAAAGGAGACCTCACGGTCTACGCCAATTATCGTGGGATAAACCTCGCCAATATCACACATAATGTCCTTTCTAGCGTATTATGTGAAAGATTAAATTCAGCAGACTAATTGGGCCTTATCAATAAGGCTTTGGACCTGGTAAATCCATCACTGACCAGATTTTCAGCATGTGCCAAATTTTGGTGAAGACCCGAGAGAAACAAATTGACACACCCCACATTTTCATCGATTTTAAAACTGTCTTCTGCAGCGCGGTAAATAGCTGCCTCTATCCCGCTATGTCTGAATTTGACATCCTCAAAGCTCATACGGCTACATGAGCTGACCATGGATAATACCAGAAGTCAGTATTACTAAGGACATTATGAGCTGTTCTATATGAAACGAGGTTTCAGACAGGGTAATTCTTTATTATGTGATTTTTTCAATTTGATGCTTGAGAAAATAATATAAACTGTAGAGCTAAATAACAAAGACCTGGTACAATATCTTACAAGAGTGTACAATTGTAAATTTGAATACCTCAAGCAGCAACTGCGAGCAATAATTATACACCTTCACAAATATCTGGCTGTTTATAGGCATTTAAGGCAAAATATTTTTGCATCATCCGGATTTTTTTAAATCTCATTTGATATAGATATTTTAATTAAAATTTTTTTTTAACTACATTTCTTTAAACAGACAGAAAGTTTTAGACGTTTTTGTTATGAAGCATATATTAAGGAATGACGCAATGAGAAAAGGTGACCTACGTAGACTATCCTAGTTTTATTGGCAGCAAATAGTAAAGCCTTTGAATTGTTTGTTTGTTTGTTCCCTGAGCATCTCGAACTCAAAAGCTTACATATATATATTGACTATTAAATGCTCGGTTCCCCTAAATTTATCCTACCTAAGTTGGTATATAAATAAATTTTAGTATACAAATTTTACTATTTTCAAGACTATATTATGTCAAAGGTTTTCTTTTCTGAGAGGAAGGAACTAATGTCCTAAAAAGCCCCTCTTCCAATTTGTGCGTCTTGATGTTTTTCTAACAAATGAAGGTACCTACATCTTGTTCAAAGCCGCCTCCGAATGGCTGATTGATTTTTATGAGGAACGTTTTATTTCATCTCATGATGTGCATTGACTTTGGTCAGAAGTAAGCACGCACCAGAATGAGAGAAATTGATCTTCAGAATTCATACATATCTGATCAGAAAGATGAGCACATTTAGCCACATCCGCTTGTTCGTCCATCTGTTTGAACGCATACTAGCCTCTCAGATTTTGAGATATTTCGAAACCTAGAATGCCAGAGTATTTTCGAAAGTTATTGATCATTTGTCGCAACTTTCCAGATTGGTCGACTATGTTATATAGCTCCCCTGCACTCGATTTGGTCATAAATACTACATCCATATAATAAATTACATATTGGTATTGAAATTCTTCAAAATCCGACCACTATAATATATAGCCTCCAAACCGTCAAAAATAAACTTGCACAATAATAAATTCAATATGCTCATTTTTACTTGTTTTTAATTAATTATATATAATTTTGGATTTAGGCGTGGTCATGATTCGAATCAATGATTCCTGTATGGTTTAGAGTATATCTGAACATATCGATTAAATCATATTTTTGAACATTTTGGAGAAATGTGTGTCAAAGGCCGACTACATTGCAATCCACCCTCTCCACCGTTTCAGTTCAGATTACGAAAATATTTTTTGAGTAAATTCGATAAAATTTTATGATATTTTTTATTAAGTTATATATGTACGTAATACATCTATAGTTTATATCAGCTTAGAGCGAAATACGAAAGCAGTGATAGACCGGGGTAATGTAAGGGCTGATTATAAAATAAAGACAGGTTTTGATAATTAAACTAAGTGAAGAAGAGAAAGCTCTTAGATAATATAAATAGATTGAAAGTGATATTTAATTATATGCTAGGAGTTCTGGTTAAAACCTGTTTGAAATACCTGCAGAGTTTTCTGAAATTAAGATGGTCTAGTAATTTAAGGAATAACCTCTCCGAGCCTTTCAATACCAAGTGAGGTTTCAGACAAGAAGACTCTTTATGGTGTGATTTCTTCAATTTGATTCTGGAGAAAAAAAACAGGCCAGGTAAAAAGACGAAATATCTCCTGTCATTAAATAAACGGTCATCGCACTCGCGACTTGGCTCCCACGCCACTGATGACAGACATAACTTCGAAGTCGTAGATAATTTTGTCTACTTAGGAACCAGCATTAACAACACTAATTATGTCAGCCTTGAAATCCAACGAAGAATCACATTTGCCAACAGGTGGACTTTGGACTGAGTAGGCATTTGAAAATTAAAGTCCTCTCTCCACGAACCAAAACCAAACTCTACAAGTCGTTCATCATTCCCATCGTGTCATATGGTACAGAAGCCGGCTTTAGAAAATTTCGAGAGAAAAGATTTGCGGAAGATTTATGGTCCTTTACGCATTGAAAACGGTGAACACCGCAGACGATGCATTGATGAGCTATACGAGCTATACGACGACATTGACATAGTTCAGCGAATCGACAGGTCATGTCGTCCAAATAGATGGAAGCGTTCCGGCTTTGAAAGTATTCGATGGAGTATGCGTTGGCGAAAGCAGAGGAAGAGAAAGACCTCCGCTCCATTGCAAAGATCAGGTAAAGAGCGACCTATTAGCACTTGGTATTTCCATCTGGCGCCAAACAGCAAAGAGAAGATACGAGTGGCGCGCTATTGTTGATGCAGGTATAATCGCGTAAGCGATGCCTACGCCAAGGAAGAAGAAGTAGTAGTCTAAGCACCACTGTAAATAAACTATTGTAATGAAATTGATAACTTTTTATTTTACATATATTTGAATTTATTATCGAAAAAAAATATAGAAAATGCCCTAATATTATTCGTGAAAACCTTTCTTTTAATTCTGAAGCAAAATTTCTTAATATTGTATGCATTTCAGTATTAATATGCTTATAAAAGTCAAAAATTTAGAAATTGTGCATGAAGTGTTAACTAGTCTCATTCTTCGAAATTTCTAAATATATCAAATATTTTCGTTACGTCATATTTATTAAGGTTAATAAACTCTAAGTCTGCTTTGTTTTCTTTCGCATTTTCCTGTAATAAAATATTAGAATTAAAAATCCGAAATTTCGCTCAAAGCGACCGTAAATACAACATTGATCTAACGTAGCTACAGAACGCACTGTCACTTCGTATATTACCTCTCCTTAATGTATGATGGTATGAAGCCAGGTGTTTTTTAGTTTCAGGCGCATTCAGCGGGTTAATTTTTGCTTACAAACTTGCTTGACTTATAAATTTAAACAAGCGGCAGTCTTCTATTATTAAGATTTAAACCGTACTTGTGTCAAAAAATTTATACAAAATTTCATTATTTTTTCAATATAAATCACGTCTCACTAATACTCACCAAATTCACACAAAAAAGCACGAAGGCTGAAAAGCGGTTATGGCGTTTACCGCAAATGCTATTATCACGGAAAAAGTGCAAGAAATTATCTCCAGTCGCATCTGTACAGCGGCACCTCTCGAGTAATTCATGGATCTGGCATCCAAATGACAAGTGTAGGTTTTTGAAACCCCATCAACTGTATACACAATCCGTCTGTTGCCTGTTTCATTGCAGTAAGAGTATTTCGGGTCAAGACATGCAATATTTTCTTGATCACAAATTTCCCAACATTTATCGGAGGGATGTGCTTTCCAGCAATAACACATATGTTTACATTTTTCTAAATTGTTTGGTTTTATTATGACCTCGTATTCGTCAGTCAATGCTTTAAATACTTCGAAACTTGGAGTCTCAGTGGTACTCACATCATTCTTGTCGCTGGTTGAAAACAAATTTATTGTGGTTTGAGTCGTGTCTGGTGAAGACACATCAGTTGTCGATGGGCTCATCGTACTGATCATTGCAGGTGGAAGGCAGATGTGTGTCTTCATTGCTTTCATCTGTGGAACAAAACCTTCATTGCACTTGCATTGATCTGGCGCAACACACTCAGCATTCACACACTCGGGTAAGCACATCGGTTCGCATTCGTTCGTGAAGACACCATTAAACTTAGGTTTGTATTTGTCATGACAAATACAGAATTCTGGTGCCGCACATTCGGCATTAATGCAACGTTCACTGCAGATCGGCTCACATTTACTCAAATCGGTTGCGGACAACTTGTAACCTTCACTGCAAGCACAGATTTCAGGCTCAATGCAGTGGCCATTTTGACAGCCATTGGAGCATGTCGGTTGGCAGATGCCTTTTGGACCCATTAGGTACCCCGGGTGACAAACGCATACTTCCGGTTCATGACAATCGCCGTGCGGACATCCATTCGAGCACACCGGCTGACAATAGGGTGGCTTGGCGACTTCATTATCCGTGCTTGCGCTTGTACTATTCACAGGCTCAAAGCCGGGGAAGCACTCACAAACATTGGGAGCCACACACTTGCCATTCACATCGCAATTTTGAGAGCACTGCGCCTGACAGAAATCCAGATGTTGGGGTAGGCGCATCATTTCGTAGCCAGTGGCGCATTCGCAAACATTCGGTCCCACACAGTTGGCGTTTTGCGGGCAGGGTTTTTCACAAATGGGCGCACATATGCTGCTGCCTTGACCAGGTTCTTCATTGTTTACATTGCGCATAGCATAACCCATCAGACAGCGACATTCCTCGGGCGCCACACATTCACTGTGAGCTGGACAATCGACGCTACAAACCGGTGTACACTCTCCTATGCTCAGCGATGTCGTTGATTTTTCATTTGTTATCTCCTCCGTGTATGGCGTATAACCAGTGCGACAAGCGCATTGATTCGGCGCTTTGCAGTACATATTAACAGAGCAATCATATTTACACTCTGGCACGCACTCATCTCCATTGCTAGTAAATTTGTAACCCTCGGCACAACTACACGTATCAGGAGCAATGCAATGGGCGTTTATTGGGCAATGTGTACTACAAATGGGCTCACAACTACCATTCACTTGTTTGCTATAGCCTTCATTACAAGTACATTGCGCGGGACTCACACAATAGCTATTCTCTGGACACCCACTAGGACATTGCGGCTCGCAGTATTGATATTCTTGACCAGGCGGTTGTATCATTTTGTAACCCGTCGCACATTCACATTCATTTGGACGTACGCAACTGGCATTTTTGGGGCATTGTCTCAAACAAACTGGTGCACAACTGACTTCGGTGTAGAACATAGCGTCGCTTATAATTCTGTAGCCCATCAAGCACTGACATGTATTTGGAGCAGTGCAGTTGGCATATATCGAACAAGGTATATCGCAAACCGGCTCGCAATTCCCATCAGACAACATTCGATATCCTTCATTACAGGTACACCTTTGGGGGTGGGTGCATTTGCTGTTTGGCGGACAGTCGGAATCGCAAATGGGCAAACATTCATTTTTTACTTCAGTGTAGCCTTTGCAGCAGACATATTCCCTCCTTGTTGTCGTTAAGTACTGCAAATATAAATAAATGTGGTTTTAGTAGTGTGGATCGTGTTTCCGAGAAAAAACAATCAATTTGACAAATAACGGATACTCGAATTATTAATTGCATTATTTTTATAGAAAAAAGCTCCTTGATAATCACATTTTGAACTTAAAACGGTACTATTTCGAAATATTTTCTAAGATTGACTTGAAATTAATGTTTTTTTTTTTTTTGAAATACAAGCTTGTGCTATACACACATAACATACTGTTACGATTTTGCTGAATCAACCTCGATGATTTCCCAAATCCTTCGGGTACAACCACTGGATTGTTAAATAAAAGTCACCAACTTTATTTGCAGTTTCTTTATTTATAAAGAATTTGTTCAACGTACTTTTATTACTCAGAAATTCACATTTCAATTACAGTTCACTTTACAATCACTTGTATACAACTTTCACAATTTACTGTTTTTATTACTTCACTGTAGCGTAATCACCAACGCGTTTACTTTACGACTTATTGCTTTTACAGTCGTTTGGCTGCTCGCAACGAAAGCTTGGAATGATTGAATCGTTCTCGATAACGAATGTTCTCGTTTTGCGCTCTAGAACATGCCAGTTGTCGGCTCCTCACTTTCATCTGACATTCGCTTCGCATTTTCGCCACAATACATAATCATTTCGGGAGGTGCAAATTTAACTTTTTTGATTAGAAATTTGTCTAAACAAAGTAGTTTTGAATTTTGAAAGGTATTTGGTTCAAAGAAGAGAAAGTTAGAATACTTCCTAAAGATTTTCCCCAATTTCTCATTATTATCATTTTTATTAATTTGGAGCAACTTTAAATCTTATTATTGTTAACTGATTACTTTAAAAGTTTTGGGATAATTTCTTGATAAATGTGTCCTTTAAAACCTTTCCCAATACCCTTCATTTCACATTTAGTCCGTAATACTTTACTTGCAGGACAGGAGACAACTATTATAGAATATCCAGTGTTTACAGGATCTCTCTAGAGATTATGATGGGTTTCAAGGTCTATATAGTTCATAATCTTTATATATATATATATATATATATTGGTACCATATTGACATGATTTTTTAAATGAGGCACACCCTAATATGATACAAATATACATATGTATGTATGTGCATTTGCTATTGAGTCACAATAATGCAGAAGTATAATTTCTTATCGCAACATGAATTGCATAATTGAAGCAAAGTTATTTCAAATTCTAATGTATGTATATATAAATAAATATGTAGATACTTATTTGTAGTTCTTACTGTGCTCTCAAGTATATCGATGTACATATTTGCAGCGTGCTGTTAAAATTATGCCCAATAAACACAACGAAGTCGCCAGAAGTTCGAGACTTAGACTTCTTAGACAAAATTTCTGAGATGACTAACTTGAGGAGCATAATGAACCTAGTTAATGGCAGGGCCTCAACGTAAACAAAGCAAACAACCTATCGTTTACGATTTGAGTATTACTTGGTTTTTCGAATTGTTGACAATTTGAAAATATTTTGCATTTATATAACTAGCGGGCCCCAGCGTGCTTCGCTACATCTATAAAAAAATCAAGAAAATCTAATGGAAACTTGTTTAAAGAAATATCGGAATATTTCTTTTAATCGAAAAAAAAATATTTTTAAAGCAGAATTAAAAGAAAATATATTTTTATTTATTTTATTTTCATTTTCATTTTTTCACTCCTCTCTCTCTTTCTACACCACCTACAACGTAATGTATGCGTATTTGTTGTTGTTGCATGTATTTTGTAAGGGTAGCGACCAATGTTCACTAAAATGGTCATATCAATCTCATCAAAACTTCACATTAACCTTCCCCTATCCCTTTATAACTCCTAAAAATTTGGTGCAATTTGATTTCGTCGCTCTCAAGTTATAGGATTGGCGTTCATCAAAATTTGCATTGATTTTTATATAGATAGATATGCTCCATGTGTCAAAAAATAGCGACAAAACACTTTAAATGGAAAGATGTAATTTACCGCGCTACTGATACATATATATAACAAATGTAAAAAATTAACTTAATTGTTTAAAATTTAGTTCTGTAACTGAACTTTGTTTTAGTTCTGGCCACTTAACAAACTCCGGCTCATTATGACTCGATGTTAATGAAAACCATGAAAAAGTGTTGCCCATGCCGAGGACTTTGTAGCTTTCTTGGGCATATCAAATCTATTGCATTCAATTTTAGAATTCAATATTAATTAATCGCTTATATGTACATATGTATAATACCATATTTGTCACTCCTAGATGGTATTTTGGCGCGAAATTTCATATCTAAACAAATCGATTATGCGGGGCAAATTTCTGATTTTTATGATTTTCAAGACCAATATTAATTTGAATTTATATGTGCTGAATACCAAATTTCACGGTTCCAAAAAATGAACTTATAAATGTAAAAGAGGACTTGCGTACCAACTATGGTTGAAATATCTCGCAACCTGAGGGACTAGCAGTTGGACAGACGGTCAATCTGTATAAATTTTATTGGATACATCTATTCCTCTTCTTCGGACCAAAGTTAATATACCATTTCATGTACTTTAAATAAATTGATACGTCGTGCGGATTGTGTCCCTCTTGTGGATGACTAAGAGGTGGTGCTTGGAAATAATAGTTAAAAATATTCGTAAGATACAAGGAGGTAAGGGAATCGCTGAATCATCCGCCGGTTCAAGCGAAATATCACAGAATTCTATATTTGTTTTGCAAGCAACTCCGAACTATGAAACAAACTAGTTAGCAAATTCACTTATATTTTGAGTAGTCAAATATTTAATTAAGCTTGAATTATATAACATATAGTATTATTTTATCCTATTCTGTAAACGAAGCTCTACCACACTCGAATTTATTTCGAAGATATTTCTTAATATAATGAGTTCAGCTACGTCTGATTTGACACAATAAATATTCATTTTTCTTGCTCACAATACATACTCTTGTTTCATATTTTACGGAATATCTCGTATATTGTCCCCACATTCCAATCCAGTTTTGGTCCCAATATTGTCCAACATATGTCTGTGGCACCGTATAAGTTTTCTGTTCACTTATTTCCTTAGTGCATCGTTGGCTCAAGGTCGAAACGATTGGTAATAGACAAAAAATTAAAGGTATATATATAATTTTGAAATGCATTTCAATACTTGAGAATCAGTAACTTTGAAATTGTGTATGTAGGTTTTTTTCCGTCTTATCCTTCGCACAATAATTAAGCTCAAAGCAATAAAATGGACTGAATGCTTATGGTAGGTATTTCACAAATCTAAGCGCATAAAAATTAAAAATTCAAATCTTTAATCTATTAGTAATACATAAGGAAGGCTAAGTACGTGTGGAGCCAAACATACGATTACCTTTTGCAATTTATGTTAAAAGTCAGTCAGTGAATTTTAAATGTAATGTGGTGATCGAAGTTATTTACGAAAAAATACTAATAATTAAATTAAATTTATAAAAATATTAAAAAAAAAAATTTATCCGAGCATGAGTCGGTTTCAAGGTATACGTCTTTGATAAAACAATTTAAATGGAATGACTTTCTCTATGGAAAACTGCAAATAAACTGTTTCCGAGTTTTGCTTGAATGAGCAACAAGAACAGGTCCTTGAAACATACTAAACGCATTTTATTAAAGACGTTCGGTAGAATTTCGCCAATAAGTTCAATTTAAGCCAATAAGTTCAATTTAAGCTTCCAGATCATTAAAAACATATGAATTCAGTTAAATTGAGGTGGATTTTTTGTTGAACCAATGTTTTTTTTTCTGGCAGATATTAAACGATCACTAAGATAAGCATATAAATACTTCTTATTTGGGATATAAGGCATCATACTTCCCGATTACTGAGTTTATGAACCACGGATGTAGGCAAAGTTGAGTAGTATTGTCTCGTCATTCTATGAAATCTGTATCTGTTAAACGAGTAAACCTAATATATCTTGCGTACATAGTACGGGTGGGTGTGAAAATATGTAATGCGCACATACATATACATATGTATGCTATTGAATCACAATAACACTCATATAATATGTAATCGTTTAGTAATGTTTTATCGTAATATGAATTGTACTTAATTTCAAAGACGGCGTACATAATTTGAGCAAAGTAAAAAAGTTTTTTAGTTAATATTTTTCGTATGCGTAATTGGAAAATTTCGTGCACTAATCTATATGTGAAGAGTGCTAGTAAAATGCCAAAAAATTTATTAATTTTTTAGAATTCCAATTATATAATAACAAAATATATTTAATTTATGCAATATAAAGTCCTGTGCGCAAAAAAGACGTAATAGCCATGGTTTTAGTTTTCAGGTTTTTATGAAAATTGATGCTATATTTTCAAATGCATCAACTCAATTCATATTGAAAATATTTATAGGAATGTCATAATTTCGATTTTTCTTTAATTTTAAATTTATTTAAACTGCTCGCACTATTTAGTAGCCTGAGTGTATTAAACTCCGCAAAGAAAAATACCAGTTGTTAACTAGAATCTAACTAGCTTAATTTTTTGAACTAGAAGATGAACTAGCTTCCATCTGTTTCCCATGTAAACAACTGGTATTTCTAAATCGAGTAGGTCCTACGTACCGAGTTTCATCCACCAAAAATGAAAAAATAAAAGTAAAAATGATTATACCATACGTGCTACAGTGATAACCTCTAACAACTCGGCTATCGTTATGATATACGAACGACATAACTTACAGCATATGAAGCTCTGCCGTGAGATATTAGAAAGAACAGGTATTTAACTAGAATATTTGCATAGTAGTTTAGCTTTTCACTGCAGGAAAATGTGTGAATGAACTGTGAAAAGGATTAGAAATACAAAAAGGTATGTGTATTTGACGAATTTGATAAACTATTTATTAATTTCCTGCGAATGAGAAATTCTGTTATTTCCCTTTTTTTCCTCACATCTGCAAAGGCGATCATCGATTGCCTAACATCTGTCATTTTGACAAATAATTACAGGTAATTTGATTGCAAGTTTTTGTATGTGGGCACTTTTATTGATTAACTTAGTGTGCTGACTCTCCATTTCCTTATGCTTGTATAGGGTTTTTTTTATAGAGGTATAGAACTTTAAGTTGGCATTACTTTTCAAGATGGCAACCGATTTTACAGCTGTCAAGTGATTTATTCTCAGTTTGGTTTGGCAATTCATCATGAATAGGCTCACGATGATCAAGTAAGGCGTAGATTCGTCGAATGGGCCCAAAAGGAGATTACCGTTGTTCCCGATTTTCATAAGCGAATTTTGTTTAGCGATGAAGCGCACTTCTGGCTGAATGGCTACGTCAACAAACAAAACTGCCGCATTTGGATTGAAGGTAATCCTCAAGTGTATGTTGAAACACCGTTACATCCAGAAAAACTGACTGTTTGGTGCGATTTATGGACTGGTGGCATCATTGGTCCGTATCCTCTATAAAAAACTAAGAAAAAACTTGACGAAGTGGAAGAAAAAAATGGTTAATTTTCATTAACTTAATGCCTTTATCTTCATTTAATCCTAAAATATGAATTATGTTGCCACGGCCAAGCTTTCGTACAAATGCTATTTTATCTAGTAAAATGAAAAGGAGACAGTTTATTGGCGGCAATATATGTCAAACAGTAAGTTATGACATATACATATATATTGTCATTACGATTACCGCTCTGCACGGACAATTTATTTTGCGACATGTACATATGTTTGTTGCCGCATTAGTGATAGCCTGTGGAGACAGGGCCTTCGAATTCGTACTTTGTAGATTTAACTACAAAATATTTTCTTTTAAATAATGTCTATACAAATCATGTATACAATAACTGCAAATATTACGCCCTGTGGCTCTTGGAGGAGCTTGGGGGTAAGCTCCATATAAAAAATTAGAGGTGGTGCAGGAGACTATTCCATGAGTTGAGTGGGGAATTTGTTGCTCGCGATTACCCTTCAAAGTTGGCGCAGCGAGAAAGTGCCATAAGCTCAGCTTACCCACATAAGAAAGGATTTGTTTTAGTCAATCCTGTTGCCAGTGAACATGTAAGCATTCAGTAATGTAACTTTTGAATATCTACCAACCGCCATGAGTTTAGCATCTAATATACGCTTAAAGTTTATTACATACATAAAGGAAAGTTAAAATAGGGGTATTTGCTTAGTCTAGGAAATGCTTTTACGGATTGGAACAACAAAACACAAGTAAAAACATGTTACGATAGGAAAATATCTCTTATGTATTTCATGTGCACGTATTTTCAAGACTAAGCGAATATACTCAATATATTAGTACTTTCTCACTCTTCTATATATAAGTTATAATCTTTCTAAGTTGTAAGCTTACTTCATCTTCAAAACACAAGTAAAAACATGTTACGAAGGAAAAATATCTCTTATGTATTTCATGTGCACGTATTTTCAAGACTAAGCGAATATACTCAATATATTAGTACTTTCTCACTCTTCTATAGTTATAATCTTTCTAAGTTGTAAGCTTACTTCATCTTCTCCCTCCTCTATATATATATATATATATATATATATGTATATATATATATAAGCTAGAAGCTCTTTGAACTGTAAGCTTACTTTTATATTTTAGATATATTCAAAATATAGTTTAAATTTTTTATTTAATCTAATTTTCTATAATTTTGAATCTTGGTCTGACCGTATCTGAACTCTAGCCTTCCACATGGTAGACCGCACTGCTAACCATTCGGCTATGGCCCCATTGAAAGGATTATCCGGTTAAAAATTCTGTATAATGAAGAGAGATACCGCCATTTTCAATAAAAATTTAGCTCAACCCACATATAAGACTGAATTAAATACATTGCCATGCCGCGTTTAATAAATAACAGGCTATTAAATACTAATATTCTTAAATCTTAAATATGATAATAATTAAGTAATATATGGCATATTGACGGTTTATGATAATGATTATTTCTATACCCGACCGTAACTCGTGATTGGATATGAAATTTTTTCAATATTTCTGCAAAAATAAAATTCTAATTAAATTATCATATCAGAGTGATTTCAATCAACCCCCCTCTGCTGATTATTCATAAAAATCATTTGAGTATGTGTTGTAGTTTTTTTTTAAATTTACCGTTTCAAGAAATCACATGAAGTGAGAGAGTATATTAAATTATCTTCATGCTTTTAATTCCAAAATTGCCTTTAAGTATTTTTCCACTTTATGTTCAACTATTCCAAATGTTAAAAGTGTTGATTTTTTTACGAATAAATCTTCTGTTCTTATACGATTTAAAAAGGCTCGAACTTTAGCAATTATTTTAATACTTTCAACTATGGTATGTTATTGCCTCCTTTTTCAGTAAGATAAATAATTGTTTACTACTTCAAAATAATCTATGAGCAATCGACTATGAAATGCTTTGATTTGAAATGAAATAATATTTTTTCGTTTCTTTTTCTCTTTCGATTATTTATTATATTCCCCTGGAAGACAAAGTGGAATATCTCCTTATATTTGTCTGACTTTATGAGCATAACCTTCTGGCTGTCTGTCCGCGAATCAATTTGTCAGTGTAGTGGTTTATTAGAAAACCCGCGAAATACCAATTTGAAAGAAAATAGTTGCGGATATAATAAATTTTATAACAATTATTCAGTAAGAGTGCACACAACGTAAATATGGGACGAATCACTTCGGATGAGTATTTTTCATTTAACATTTATATAATTAACAAATTATTTTAGATATACATTAGACATTGTTTCCACCGTCATCGTCATCATATCCATCGCTGCTGCTGCCACCATCATTATCACCACTGATACAATTGCATCCCTCACCGCGAACTCTCTTAAACACCCGTGAGGTTTTCTACGAAAACAAATTAAGGCTGAAGAAGTTGAAGGGGAGGAAAAAAGAAATTGAAGGAGTTAAGCAAAAGTTCGATAGGAAAGCGAGTTGCGGGAGAAGAGAGTTAATAAGTTATATTTTCTTAGCCATTTTTTGTTATTTCATTATTTTTTTGTAATATAAACCTTGGATTTGTTTTAATTATTTTTACTAACTCTAAGGAAAACATTGTTTTTGTAATTCATTTTGAATTATTTCATTTTTTATTTTTTTTTTTTTTGCTCTGAGAAAAGCATTGTTTTTATCTTGTAATTTACTTTAATTTCATAAGTTCGGATACTTGTTGTGAATTTGAAAACCTGGTTTTTATACGCTTTGAGAAAAGTAATCCCGATAGTTTTTTAAATTTTTCGACTTGAATTACTGCTGAGTAGTCATTATTTGTGAATTTGTACTTATTTATTGAAAGTATCTGACACAATTGCTTATAAATAAATGGATACTTTATTTTAAATAATATTTTGTTGTCTTAAATAATTAAAATGTTTTGTCTTCTATCAAAACTAGCATTAAGGTTTGACTCTTCAATTTCCAAAAACAAAAGGCGTTTTTCTTTAGTGCCGTTTTGTTCACTGTCATCGCACAAATTTTCAAAGTAACGCAAATAATATGTACAACATACGCTGACCACGATCATTTTAGCAGTATTCGGAACATTCCAAACGCATTTTCAACTAATATTCTTGTCGCTTAATTTTTCGGACTTTGGGTTAAACTTTCATAAACCAGCTATTTTGTCATCGAATATGCAAAATCTTCGATAATGAAATAGGTCCTGGAAAACAATAATTCATGATATCTTTCGACGTAATGAATTTGGAATTTGGTTTGGATCTTTTGAAAACCCTAAAATAATGCAGTTCCCCACAAGTTGTATCAGAAAACTTTTTATCGGCATTTACTAATGCCTGAAGTACCAGCTGTATGATATATCAATTAATCATAGCTCATAGATACCAACAACTCAAATATTCTGCAACTCGTTTCTGGGTCGCAAAATTTAATACTTTAAATAGTTTGGATGTATACAGCAAAATGTAGTTCCAGAAAGATAAGTAGGAAGCGGAATAGGTGCAGCAATTCGAGCGAGGTTGATCGTCCAATAACAGTGTACAGTTTAGTTGATGACAACCTTGCCTGCTATGGGCAAACTAGTGACGATGACATAATTCTAGAGGTGCTTTCAGGGGAAAATGTAATAATGGAAAATCCATTTGATGAATAACTTGAGCACAGTGTTTCGGGCGATATTCCAAGCTGTAAAAATTACTAAGATAGAGCAATACTATTTCGAGCTCGCTAAATTGAACATTCAATTGAAAATTATGAAACTATGTAACAAATTCGTGTAAAACAAGACTCATATTTATACCGAGAAGGAAAATACCAGAGAAGTAAATATTTAAAGGGTGAATCATTTTTATGTTCCTTAATTTTTAAAGGCAAAAACACAGAAAATTCAAATTTAAAGGGGAATGCTCCAAGGCCTGAATCGAAGCGTGATTGTCCGCATAGACTTTAGACTTTCATATCCTCACAGGAAAAAGTCTAACGGTGTGATATCACACAATCTCGGCGGCCAATCGACCGGCCCGCAACGTGAAAGTATCTGCTCACCGAAGTGTTCTCTCAATAAATCCATTGATTAATGCGATGTGTGGGAAGTGGCACTGTCTTCTTCAAATGAAATGTCGCGAAGATTACGAGTTTCAATTTCAGGCATCAAATAGTCGGTTATCATGGCGCGATAACGTTCGTCATTGACGGTTACGTTCTCACCGGCATCACTTGTGAAGAAATATGGACCGATGATTCCACCGGCAAACAAACCACACCAAACCGTATTTTCTTTTTTTTTTGGATAAAATGGCAGCTCTTTCATCTCTTCAGGTTACTCTTCGTCCCAAATGCGGTAATTTTGCTTGTTTACATACCCATTGAGCCAGAAATGGGCCTAATCGCTGACCAAATTTGACTCGAAAACGTCGGATCTTCTTGGAACTTTTCAAGAGCCCTTAGAGCGAAGCGATGTAGTTTGAGAAGATCGATCCGCTTCAGTTCTTGCACAAGCTGTATTTTGTATGCTTTAAACTTAAGATCTCGACGTAAAATGTGCCAAGTCGTTCCATACGTCAGTCCGAGTTGCTGCGAACGGCGCCGAATCGACTCTCCACGGTCATAGTGTACACTCTCATCTACGGCCGCTATATTTTCTTCACTGCGTGCTGGACGTGGTATATTCGGTCGAATATTCAATAATCCAATAATTAATGCTGGGTCTAAAGATGGTTGATGTTGCGAATAGTACGCTCAGTAGGCCGATTATGTTGACCATAAGTTGAGCGAAGGGCGCGAAACACATTTTTACAGAGCGTGAATTTTCGAAATAAAGTTGAATGAATTGTAAACATTGTTCAGGCGTAAGTCTCTCCCTGATGAAATGACAAGCAATACTGAAGAAAAATAATTTAATAGCGCGTTAGTCGTGCGTGATCTGTCAAAAAAGGCTATTGAAGAAAGTATCTCTTCTTGGATAACCTCTTCCAACTTGTAAGCAAAAACATTTAAATTCTACAGTTTCTTTAATAGCAAGACTGACCCTAGATGGAAAGGAGGGGTCTACAGCAAAAAGGAAAAAAAATCTCTGAGTTGACAAAATGAGATTTCAGATAAGTTTTAGAAAAGGAATTAAGTAATAATTTTTTGTTGAAAACCTTGTAGTTCCAAATTAGTTAATTTAGTATTCAAACCTCCAACTTATCATTGATCCACAATGTTCCAATTTAATATAAATTTTAAAAGAGGGCACATTCCGTTGGTTAAATTTTCTAATTACTAAAAAAACAGTTCAATTTTTAGGAGGAAAATAAATTCTTCCTATCATTAACGGAGGAATCTCGTGCAAATCCTTGAAAAATCTTTTCGTTTCAAAGTTTTTTTTAATCTTTCTTTCTAGAAGCTAACGATAATTTAAAAAATCGAAAGCTAACTCTTATAATAATACATGTTAATCAGATTAACAAAGGAAGCAAAGAGCAATAAATTACAAATATATGTAAATTAGCTTTAACAGAGAATGTGTTTATGTACATAGATATCATTTGGGATATCAAACATGCAACAAAAAGGGGCATCATAAAGAAGGACGTGTATTGAATTATAATAAATATCTTAAGAGATATAGAGGGGAAATATCGACAATGTCTTGCTTTATTCGTATATTAAAAAAATAATACTTGGTTTTCTAAGCTTAGTTTCGCCTATGGACCTAGAATCCAATGCAAACTCACAATTTTCTAATTAGTTTGCATAATCCTTTTATATGCAGTTTTCCAAGTAATTCTTCAATTCATTGTAATTCTCAAGTAAGTAACGAATCCTTTCTGTGGTATTATGTTACCATTTATTAAATATCATTTGTATTTATTTGGGGTGAACTTTACTTGTCTACACTTCGACTAATTGGCTTTAATTTTACTAGTAGTTAGTCATTCTTCCACTATTTTTAAATGTTGTTGCAATCTATAAATGACCTAACGGAGCTCGAAAGTATACTAAGTATTGCTGTAACATCAGCAAAAGTTGATGTGACGAGGTCTAAGCTTGTGGGAAGATCTCTTGTTTAAATTAAACATAAGGCGGGCCCTAAAACACTTCATTGTGAAAAACCATCTAATATTTCAAAGGACTTTGTAGTTTAACTTTTTTTAAATTCAGTAAAATTTTCCCAATCTTTCAAATTGCCAATCTTTCCTGAGTTGTCTTTTCTTGGCTACCAAACTGGTACCTCTTATTGCAGAGATGCCAAATTAATTAATTCAACTGTGTCCGATATAAGATTTAAGTTGCGTTGCAGGCATCCTAAAGTATACTGTGAGCGCGCTTACGCTTTTTCAAACGAATTTCATCCATACATTGTATGTAGTCTAAACATTCAAAAATTAAAAGCAAGGCTTCATACTTCTTGAATTTTTTATTCAAAGCGGACAATTTCTTTCCTAATTGACGGAACTTCAAAAGATAAAATTTTGTTGATATACTTGTATAGCTCAACAGAACAATTTTGTGTTATTATTAAATAATTAAATTAGATGAATTTTTGATGAAAAATCTCATACCTAAACGAATCCGTATAGTATGGGTGTTGTACCAAGGAGACTACCTTGCGGAACATCTGGTAAATTGAAATCAACGGATCTTCAGTATTGTAATCCAAAGAATGTGTTTATGCGTGCGACCCTGCTGCGCCGCAACAGCCTCGCACCTAGATGTCGCTGATACATTGGAAGATAACATGATAAACCATTTTGGGAGTTTGCATCCCGTTAGATATTTCATGTAGATTTGCACCTTCTGTGGAATCTATAAAAGGCCAATGTTGCCTGACAAACGCTCTCTTTTTCAAATCTATCTAATATATATACTATACTAATTTATTACTTATAATTATATAAAATATAATAGAATATACTTAAATAACCAACAAAAACGCTAATTTTTTGTGCACCATTTTGGAGAGGAAGTAGGTTTTAATTTGTTACAGGTTGGATTGCTGTGGAAGTTCGGCACCTCCCCCGATCCCCGTTTTCCAGAATTCAGTAGGAATATTGGTCCTTCGAGCCGGATAATCCACAGGGAATCCAAAAAAATAAGTATAAAAAAATTCTAGTCTATCCATTGCCAAGTCGCCTCATTGGTAAAATAATCCCAAAGTTGTTAAAAAGCATCCATGTAGACCACTGTGAACGCGTTGTGGATTTTGATTTTGCTGATCCACAAAAGTTCCACAGTGAGTTAACTGTTTTCCGCAGACGGCCATTTTGAAAAATAAAATATATTCAGAATTGGAGGAGCAAAAAAATATATAAAAAAAACACTGGAGTGGAAGCCGCCAATTCCGAGGACATCATCCACCAAGAAGAGAATTGATACTGGACATATGGAGGTAAGTGATATATATATATATAAATATATACATATAACCGAAAAATTAGAAAATTCTAACAAAAAGGAAAAAAAAAATTAGTGAATAAAAGTGGTCGCGCCGGCATCAGCAAAGCCGTTAGCAAAAGGCGCCACTATAAAAGTGTAAAAAAAAGGGAAGAAAAGTGGTCGCGCCGGCATCCATAAAGCCGTTAGCGAAGCGCGCCACTATAAAAGTTAAAAAAAAAAAATAAGTGAGGAAAGTGGTCGCGCCGGCATCAGTATAGCCGTTAGCGAAGCGCGCCACTGTAAAAGTGTAAAAAGTGTGTAAAGGTGGTGGCGCCGGCATCAAAAAAGCCGCTAGCGAAGCGCGCCACTGTAAGAGTGTAAAAAGTGTGTAAAAGTGGTGGCGCCGGCATCAATAAAGCTGCTAACGTAGCGCGCCACTATAAGTGCATTCAGTGGTATAAAAAAGTTGGCGCGCAGGCGCTAAGGTAGCACTAAAAGCATAGCGCCCCCTTAATTAAAAAAAAAAGTGAACACAGACGCCCCACTAGAAATTGATAAAAATAAAAAGTGTAGACGTGAAGTGACCCCGCGGTTGCACTGGCATTGGGTGGTGCAACAAGGCAAAGCGCAGCCCCACAAAATAGTTAAGAGCGGCGGAGCGGAAGAGCCAAGAGACGAGCCGAGTCAGTAATGTTCGGCGAAAAAAAAATTGTTTTGCCACAGTATCAAAGATTATTGAAAATAGTGGCAGCAAGGCCTCTACTAACGGTCAACCGATTTTTTATTCAATAGTTGCAGCTAAGCCCCCTACCAACGGCTCAGCGAACCGTAAGCTCTCAATAAGGAGCGTTAATGGTGAGTTTTCAGTAATCTGATTTTTTAACATAAAGGTATGTGGAATAAACCCGACGACCCCGGCTAAAGTGCGAGAAATCGCCAAATTTGTTTTAGGTTCACCTCTCAACTCACAGATTAGAATTGAGGCAAGACGCCTAATTCTCCCCCAGTTTTCAGTAGACCAAATAGATTTTGGTTTGCTGCCTCCAATTGACTTAGCCGATGTCACCTTTAATAAAAGTCAACAGGTTGGCTTGGTCATTGGTGCGGATTTGTATCCTGCCGTAATAATAGGAAACATATTGAATAATGTCTTGGGCTCCCTCCTGGCACAGGAGACAGTCTTTGGTTGGAACTTAACAGGTCCGGCCCCTCAAACCTCGAGGGTGAATCCAAATTCATATGTTTCCATGTTCTCCGAAATCTCTAGCTCTGAGCTCGCTCGGTTTTGGGAGCTTGAGCAAGCTCCAAGCAAGAAACCGGTCACTCCTGAGGAGGCACACTGCGAACAGTACTAACAGAGTACGACGGTAAGGAAGGATGAGGGACGATACATGGTGGCGCTGCCTTTTAGACAAAAATTCCCAGAGGAGATTAATTTAGGATACACGTGAACTAGTGCTATGCATCAATTCCTCCGAAATGAAGCAGCTATGCTGAAAAGGCCGGAGCTTAGGGCTGAGTATCACCGGGTACTGCGAGAATATATAACACTCGGTCATGTGAAGCCAGTTGACAACAACACCGGAAGAAACACTCGAATAACATACTACTTGCCACATCATGCAGTCATCAAACCTGACAGCACCACAACGAAGGTATGCGTTGTATTTAATGCATCAAGTCCATCCTCGAATGGAGTAAGTTTAAATGACGCACTCAATCCTGGTCCGCTTCAACAAGCTGATATCATTGCACTTTTATTAAAATGGCGACTTTTTAAATATGTTTTTAACGCAGATATTGAAAAAATATATCGGCAGATTCTATTACATCCGAATGACACCCGTTTCCATAGGATTTTATTTAGAGATTCAAACGAGTCAGAACTAGTAGACTATGAACTCCAAACGGTGACGTTCGGAGTTAACTGTGCTCCATATTTAGCAATAAGGACTCTGCTTCAATGGCAAAAGATATCAGATATCAATACCGCTTAGCCTCCAGAGTCCTAAAGCAGCACATGTACGTTGATAACGTCCTTTCCGGAGTTCATGACTGCGACACAGCGATAAGAATGCGTACCGAACTTCTCGAAGCTCTAAATAAAGCGGGATTTCCCCTGCGAAAATGGACTTCAAATTCCAAGGAAATCTTGACTGATTTACCTAAGAACTACCTATTCAAAGAAGACTTCTTGGAGAAGCAAGGATGTTAGGAATTAGGTGGAAGTAAGGATGTTAGGAATTAGGTGGAATGCTGCCCATGATAGGTACAAATCAAGCTGAGCTATACAAAGCGATAAGTGCTATCATGTGTAGCAAAGCTGCTCGACCCTGCAGGTTGGTTAGGACTTATAGTGGTAGAAGCAAAAATTTTAATGCAGGATATATGGCTCTCCGAAATAGACTGGGATGACAGTTTACCGAGCGAAATCTATCTGCGATGGGTAAGATTCTTACAAATCTATGTCCACATTGCAAAAATAAGAATTCCAAGGTCGATTAGCTTTACGCCTTGGAACGAGATCGAGTTTAATGGATTCTGCGATGCTTCTGAGAAAGCATATGCTGCTGCCCTATACGTAAGAGTACGGGAACGTACCTCAAATGAGAAACCTGAGGTAAATCTGTTGGTAGGAAAAACAAAGTGGCACCGGTAAAAACAATCTCCCTACCTCGTTTGGAATTATGTGGAGCGTTACTCCTGGCGGAATTAATCAATGCTCTTCTTCCACAGTTTGACGTTCCTCAACCAACGGTCAACAAGTGGACAGATTCTACCATAGTGCTCTCATGGCTGCGGAAGCCCCCTGCTTCTGGACTACCTTCGTGGCAAACAGAGTGTCAAAGATCGATGAACTCGTCGGATTCAAATGACAACCCGGCCGATCTAGGTAGCCCAGGTGTATCCCCTCTCGAACTAGCGGAGAGTAGGCTCTGGTGGCAAGGTCCCAAGTGGTTGAAATTGGAACCGTCGGAATGGCCTCAGAAAAATGATGAAGCGATTGAAACCGAGTTGGAACAGAAGATCATAAGAACTCATGCGTCTCGTATTCAAGAGAACGAAGACATTTTGGAGCGATTCTCTAATTAGCATTAGAGATTAGTTAAGAGTAGTTGTACGAATTTTCCAATTCTACCCTAGAACGCATCCAGTACTAAAGCTGACACCCCGGAACGAGACCTCGGAAATAGGATCCGAAGAAATTCGAAAGGCAAAGGAAAGTTTAATTCTGCCGACACAGAAACGGTGTTATTTGACTGAATACCAGGCACTCGAAGGTTCAAACCCAATAAGCCCCAAGATCTCCATCCTTACGCTCAATCCCTTCCTTGACAGGAATGGAATCATGAGAGTGGGTGGAAGGATCGCACTATCGGCATTGCCGTACAATGAGCGCTACCCCATTATTTTACCATATGACTGCCAATTTTCCCGACTTCTTTTCAAGTTTTCACAAGTGATTTCACTGCATGGTGGAAATCAACTCGTGTTGAGACTGTTGAGAACGGAATATTTGGTTGTGCGAATGAAAAATTTAATAAAACACATTATTAATAATTGTAAAGTTTGTATTATTTACAGAAAAAAGATAAGAGAGCAAATCATGGCAGCGCTTCCACCTGAACGAACAGACGTCTCGAGACCATTCACCAATACCGGCGTCGATTTTACTGGACCATTTGACATCAAAAACTTTACGGGTCGAGCATGCTTGATAACAAAAGGATATGTCTGCGTATTTGTATGTTTTGCGACGAAAGCAATACATCTGGAGGCCATCAGCGACCTATCGGCCTCAACGTTTCTAGCTGCCTTTTCCAGGTTTGTATCAAGGCTCGGTTGTCCCCGTAACGTGTATTCGGACAATGGCACAAACTTCGTAGGAGCCAGCAAGGCTTTGAGGCAGGATTTCAAGAGGTTTATGACTGAAGCATCAAGTCTTACTGTGCAGTCATATGCCCACCAAGAAATTAACTGGCAATTTATTCCTCCAGGAGCACCTCATATGGGAGAATTAGGAGAAGCGGGAGTGAAGAGCTTCAAGCTTCATTTTCGAATGCACGACCAATCAGCCCACTTCCAGATAACCCCGAATCGACGAAACCTTTAACCCCAGGACACTTTCTGATTGGAACTCCACTTCTGGCTATTGCAGAACCCGAAATAAACGGAAGCCCACTGTCGATCATCAACCGTTGGCAAAAGTTGAAAGCACTTCACCAAGGATTCTGCCACCGTTGGAAGGCAGAATATCTCAAAGAATTGTACAAAAGAGTAAAGTGGCAATTCCCTCAGCGAAATATAGAGGTTGATGATTTTGTAGTTGTCAAAGAGGACAACTTACCCCCCAATGAATGGCGACTTGGCAGAGTTGTTAATGTTTTTTTAGGATTCGAGTCGTGGATATCTTTACGACGCGAGGCATAATCAAACGACCAATTGTGAAATTGATTGTGCTTCCCGTCGTAAAACCAATTAATCTTTCTACTTCCAGAGATTTCCAAAATGGTTCGTGCGAACAACAGCAAGGACAACAAGATAGTGAAACTACAACACCAATGCCCCATGTGTAAGAACAATCACCGATTGTTATTGTGCCGCCAGATGCGAAGGATGGAGCCCGCGGAAAGACTTCGAGCTGTCCTCCTGCACCGCCACTGCGCCAATTGTCTGTCGCCGCATCACATGGCCAAAAACTGCCCATCCACCAGGAACTGCCAGCGATGTCAGCAGCGACACCACAGTCTCCTACGCCTATGGGAAACCGCTGCAAGTGAGGAAGACGTGCCGCCGGCCATAGGATCGGCTGACGAAAGGCAAAAGAGGCAGCGTTGTCCTTACTCGGCTCAGGATCTAGACGGCATAAGTGATGAAGAGGTATTGGAGATCAACGCCAGCGAAGAAGAAGAAGACGTCCTGCAAGTGACTGAGGAATCGCATAATTCACGGGAGACGCCGATATCCAGACCTCCTCTGTCGGGTATCCGGTCGGCGATTCATCGCCCACCGCAGTCCACCATAGAAAGACGTCCACTATTGCAACAAAAACATGCCCGAAGCCGTTCACAACCCTCTCTCCACAACTTAAGAGACGCCCGACAACGAATAAAGGGGTCTGCTCGAAACGTCCCGAGCCGATCTGTCCTTACGCCAACGGGGAAAGCAAGAGTAATGGTGAAGGGCGATTGCAGTCGATACGAGCGCTCATGGATCCAGGGCAGTCAT
Source organism: Neoceratitis asiatica (assembly GCA_030068015.2). Taxonomy (NCBI): domain Eukaryota; kingdom Metazoa; phylum Arthropoda; class Insecta; order Diptera; family Tephritidae; genus Neoceratitis; species Neoceratitis asiatica. The sequence goes on from CM061524.1 coordinate 77,443,668, forward strand.
CATCGACAATATCAAGGTCGTTGGCAAGACGACTCCACGCAATACTATGTGGTCAACGAGAGGAAGCCAGATTAACACTCTCTTTTTCAAATCTATCTTCATAACAGCGACATCAAGGTGAGTCTCCACTAATTTATAACTTATAATTTTTATATATAATAAAATATAATAGAATATACTTATGTAAATAACCAACAAAAACGCTAATTTTTGTGCACAATCTTGGAGAGGAAGTAGGTTTTAATTTGTTATAGGTTGGATTGCTGTGGAAGTTCGGCACCTCCTCCGAACCCCGTTTTCCAGAATTCAGGAGGAATTCTGGACCCTATCATCCCCGGCGCGAATAGGATGTTTAGTAGAAATGCTGGGATAAAACAACATTAAACGGGTTTTCATATTTTTTCTTCGTCGTCTCTTTTTTCTGCCATCTTAAATCGGAATTTTTAATCGGGCGATTGGATAGCTTGCCATTTACAACGCAAGTGTCTCTTGTTTCTAACCGGCCACTCGATTCCGTGGTTGATTTTCTTCTCTGGTGTTGCTATAGTTGGTAGCGTAGTGTTAAATACAAATTTCTCGTTATCAATGTCAGTTATTATGTATTTTTAATATCTAAAGGATGCTGAATTTCGATTGACTGGTCATATAATTTAATCATTACTGGAGAGTGACCAGAAGGTAAAGCAGCCATGGTTTTAGCAATTACTAAATTCCTATCTACATTTAGTTTACTTAGATTTGTAGGCTAGCAAGTTGGTTGTCGTGGTGAGATAAATGCTTCGCATTATAATCTATATATGTATAATAACAGTATTACCGTCGATAGTATACGTTTGCTTAGGTAATTTAACCTAGGTAAATTGTAATTGGTCACAAAAGGAATAATATGTGGATATTGGTTGCGTCTTGCTTGAATGTCTTGAATGAGTTTAGATTTTAAATCTTTATAGACAGGACAACCTCTGTAACTGGCTGGGTGATTGTCACTGCAGTTACTACACTTATTTTGTGTTACATCAGTTTGATTTAAAGGGCACTTACTAGAATGGTGAAGGTCACCACATGATTGACGATTCGTACATGACGGGGAAGTTATCTTAAACGGTTCATTTAAGGTGATTCTGCTGTGTAAGAGGTAAAATATTTTAGTCCGTAAATTGGATGCGTTTAATTTTTTTTAAGTTCAACGAATAAATAATGAAAATTTATACATAGATTAGGGTACTTTATTTCTATTAACATAATTATGCTTACTAAAGCCTTTAAGTCAAAACATTGCTCTGCTAGAGAATCTTGTAAAAGTACGTCATTCGAGACAATTGAAGCTTCAATTTCATTAATAACAACAATCAGCCTTTTTGAGCTCTTCAGCTGGTAAGAGTATAAAACTAGTGTTTGTGGAAGGAAATGTAATGACCTCTCGAAAGTGTGTTTCAATGTGTACTTGAATTTTCGTGTGAGTCATGTCAAGCTGTCATGTTATTTTTGTTCAGTGTTGTTTGGCATTTCATCATGGAAGGACTTATGCCTGAATAACGTTTACAAATCATTAAACTTTATTACGAAAATGTTTGGCGCCCTTCGCTCAACTTATGGTCAACATAATCGGCTTACTGAGCGTACTTTTCGTAACATCATCACCCATCTTGAGACCCAGCAGACCACGTCCAGCACGAAGTGAAGAAAATATAGCGGACGTAGCTGAAAGTGTACACGAATACCGTGGGGGGTCGATTCGACCCCGTTCGCAGCAACTCGGATGACGTATGGAACGACTTTGCGCATTTTACGTCGATACGAAGCGGCTCGACCTTCCCAAGCTCCGCTCTATGGACTCTTGAAAAGTTCCAAGGAGATCCGACGTTTTTGAGCCAAATTGCCCCATTTAAAACGAAGAGCAACCTGAAAAGATTCAAGAGATGCCAATTCATTGAGAAAAAAACACGTTTTGGTGTGCTTTCTGGGTTGGGGGAATCATCGGTCCATATTTCTTCAAAACTGATGCTGTTGAGGACGTAACTGTCAATGGCGACCGTTTTTGCGCCATGATAACCAACTCCGCGACATTTGGTTTGAAGAAGACAGTGCCACTTCCCACACATCGCATCAACCAATGAATTTTTTGAGAGAGCACTTCGGAGAGCAGATAATTTCACGTTTTGTTGATATCACACCGTTAGACTTTTTCCTGTGGGGATATGTCTAAAGTCTATGTGGAAAATCCCGCTTTGATTCAGGCCTTCGCCAGTTACCAGTCGAAATGCTCGAACGTATCATCGAAAATTGGACTCAACGGTTGGGCCATCCGAGACGTAGCCGCGGCTAACATTTGAAAGAGATAACCTTCAAGAAATAAATGCCAAATAATGTTCTTTCGAATGATAATAAAAATTCCCCATTAAATATGAATTTTCTGTATTTTTTTTCTTTAAAAAGGTATGCAACTTCAAAATGGATCACCCGTTATAAGGATCAATACAAGTCTGCACCGACAACCCTGTTTTCTTTTGGGCTGTCTCTCCCTTTTGGAGTTGCTGCGCTGCTTGTGTTTCTGCTGTTAGAGAAGCACCGCTTGCCTTTGCATTGCTGAGACTGAGTTTACACACGAATACTCTTGGTGCTTTTTATCGACAATTTTTCTTTTGGTGTTGCCCTTCATTTCATTTTATTTTTGCAATTTACTACACATTCCACTCCTTTAGACTTAATTTAAACACGAATACTTTTGTTGTCGAAACTCTTAGTTCGTAGGAGAAAGGGCGACGGGAGACGGTAAGCTGCTCTCTTCGTCGTCGCTCTGTCCCAGCGCGGTGAGCTTCGAACTCGGGTTAACCACGTCCTTTTGATATGCTTTTGTTCTTGTTTTTAGTATGGTTATCCCAAGTTATATACATATGTTTATTTAATAAATTATTTAATAAAATTAACTAAGCAATGTAATTGTATTTTGAATGAAGTAAATAAAAATAAAATTAAAATAAAATAAAATATTAGAAAAGCCAAGTTGGGTTTAAACTCGAGAAACGGGAAAAACAGCGGAAATTAATGCAAATTGTCTCTGCTCCTATACCAACTCCGCCATAAGAAATCGCGGCGCCGCCCCTTTTAATACATGATAAGTTGCAAATATTGGTATAACTAAGCAATTCGAGATTACGCTTTAAAAATGTAAAAATTAAGTGAACTCAAACAATATATTTACATATCCATGCATAATAATATGTACATATTTTGCAATCAATTCAACACTAATTTCTGTTAGAAATTTATTTTTGTAATTAAACTTGGTTTTTAATTTAATCTAATTTTATTTTTAAATTTTTTTTTTATTTAAAATTATTATTGTTTTTTATTTGACTTTTGTTTTCAATTAAAATATTTTAAATTATTTAATTTCATTACATTTTTTCCATCTTATTTTGTTTAACTTAATTTAATTTTAATTTTATTTTTATTTTCTATTTATTTTGTTATTTACTTATTTTTTGTTATTTTCTGTTTATTTTATTTTATTTCATTTTAATTTATTGGCCTTAACTTAAATCAATTTTGTTTATAGTTATTAAATTAATTAATTAATTTTTTTTAAATAATTGAATTTTTTATTTCTTTAATTTTATATTTCTTTTTATATAATTTTATATTGTTTAATTTTTTTATTTTTTTATTTTATTTTTTATTTTATTCAATTGTATATTATTTGATATAATTTTGTTTTAATTTATTCTAAATGATTTGATATTTGTATTTGTCATACATATCCATATGTAATTAGGTATATATGTACATATGTAGGTTTATGTATCCGGACAATAGTAAACTATATGTAAATCATAGTAAAAGGGAAATTTCATTCATATTCATGCTTCATTCAGTGTTCCACTCTTGTCCTCTCCCCCCATAACACCGCATTTGCCTTCGTTACAACACAAGTTGTCGACGAAAACTCTTAAAAATCAGAAAATCAGCGAAACTTCAATCAACAGGAAATTCTGAGCAACAACAACACTTATATGCATTCCCTTCTGCCCTCACCTCTTTACATTCCAACGCTACCCACAAGCGGCTTCTACTTGAAGACCAAAATGAAATATTTTATTAAAATCGAAAATTCAAGTTGAAGCTAATATTTCTATACAAGTACAATGTTCCGCTACAATCTAAAAGAATACCAAAAAAAAAAAAGCAGGATCAAATAAGCACGAGTAGTGGCTTAGTTAGTTAAGTCGAAGCAATTTTATTTTCGATTTTCCCGTTGTGGCCGTTCAAGTCCATTTTTGACTGATCGATCTTTGTTTTACTTGAATTGTCACGCAGCGCAGTTTGGAAATTTTAAACCATATCATGTTTTTGATTAGTAAACTGTGTAATCCATTGCAACGTCTGTCTTTTTAAGCTGATCTCCCACATTGCCTTCATTTTAACGAAATGGAAATGTCAACTAACAATTGTCATTAAAAATTAGTTAGCGAATCTCATATATCTGTAGTTATAAATGTATCTCAGATTAATATATTTTTTTTCGTGGAAAAATTTAAACACCAAATTTTAAAATCCTAAATTACGGAATTTGACAGCAGCTAATTAATTTTCTATAATATTTATCTGTTTATCGTACAATATGGATATATTACAAAGTGTCAGTTGCCTGAGTATGCATGTATCAGCTTCATACTAGTTACTTAAACCGACAGTATGATACGAACCGTGCACCTCATGCCACTGAACACTAATAAAGAATATAATAAAATAAAACATACTCAGAGTGTTGTGAGTAGTATATACAATATAAATACAACATACTAGAGACTATCACTACGTTTTTATCACAATTACCGGTGAACTGCAAATATGTTGCATATGTTAACATATAACGAACTAGTATGATTACATATTTAATATATTAGTTTACATTTAGCAAGTACATATACTAAATAGTTTAAGTGATATTTTTTTTTTAATTTTGGGCCCTTTACAATGCATTAATAGAAAAATATTGATTTTTAACAGTTTTCTAAAATATTAATTGAGGAGAAATATATATATATGAGTATAGACCAAAGCCAACATTGATTTAAATCTGTTTTGCATAAAAACTTTCTTTTATGCGATTTTCGTCAATGACGTGTAGCAGAACGATCACGTATCCTTCAGAAGTAGTCAGCCATCAATATTGATTTCATCGGCCTTGGTTTTTAGAAAATTATCCAGCATGCAACACAATTTCAGAGTAGTTGCCGCTTCTCAGAAAAATTTTATTTACTTTAAGAAACAAGCTCTACGCAAGTGGTTCCAAACTGGTAATTGAACGTGAGAAATCAGAATCTCTATTAAAATTCCTATCTGTGGGCATTTTATCTTTTCTATGTTTAGACAAAGGATTTTCTCATTATCCAAAGAACAAAGTTTTTATAAATTGGTTTTAATGTACAAAGTGCAAAATATAATTTTATATCTTGTAACCAAAGGTAAATTTATTGCGTTCCGCTATCTAATTTCCAACATCTCACGTACAATCCAATATCTTTTTGTCAATGTGTTGACGGTTGGCACGACTATCCATTTAAAAACATGGGTATTCAGTATAACAACTTTGTTTTCCAAATAAGAAGTTAACCATCCTTAAATCTACACAAACGATTCATTCAGGTAATTCAATATTCATTATTAAATCATTAAATTTTACTTAGATAAAAGGTTTTGTCTCTGTAGACCATACTTCTTCGATATTGCTATTGCTAGACACTTCACTATAAGTTTCTAGAAAGGATGGCTCACGGGCAGAACAAAATGTTTATTCAGGTTCTTCCTCTGGATGTGGTACAAGACTTCTGGCCGATCGTAAGTCTGGATAATTTTTTATCGCACAGCAGAAGTAAAGTCATCGCAGTGATATTTTGTATACGCACCCGAACCTCTTGATTCTTTTACCACTGACCTACTGTCTCAAGTGTTCATTGCACATTTTGCAAATAATGTGAGGTGTCCACGGCTTATTTTCGTTTACAATTTGCGACTTAAGGTACGGTAAACAAGCACTTTTCATGAAATCTGACATTGGTGTCCTGAACTGTGTATTCCTCACAAATGTAACGAAACATATTTGGAACATTGATACAGCTTCTTTGCGATGCAGATAATATACAGCTGTTGACAGCTAATTAGAAACGACACTTATCTCAAAATAAAAGTCATTTTCCATTAAAAATACGAATTTTCAAATTGTTTATATTATTTTATTTAAACTTAAGAACCAATAGAAAGCAATTTATTCAATATTATTTATTTAAAAAAAAAATTTTACAAGAACTTGTGAAATCTTATATTTGGGTGCGGCAACTAATTAGAAACGAAATGATGTTTTTATGTATACATAAGGATTTAGTTAATATTTGGTTGCATAACCCTTTTGCTTCAGCACTGCCTCACACCGATTGTGCATTGATGTAATTAGATTCTGACAGCGTACCACTGGTATGGCTTGCCATGCCGTTCTTACCTCACCAAAGAGAACATCCATATTGGGTATATTTTTGGCACTCACAGCTCTTTTAACGTCACCCCAAAGATGTTCTATTGGGTTCAAATCTGGACTGGATGATGGCCACTCCAAAACATTAATGGGATTTTCGTCGAAAAACTTTTTCGTTAACTTTGCCGTGTGCTTCGGATCGTTGTCCTGCTGAAATTTCCATATAACAGGCAAATTTTCCTCAGCCCACGCAACATGACATTTTTCAGAATGTCGACGTATTTCTCCTTATTTAAAATTCCATCAATATTATGGAGTGGACCAGGAGAAACATTCCCACACCACGTGAAACATAGCGAGGATTGAATTCTTCGTTAATTGGCCGCCGAACTTACCTCCGAACATCAGGTCCAATACGATTGATCTTCGTTTCATCGCTCCAAACGATATACTTCCATTGGTTTGGAGTCCACGACCAATGGGATCTCGCAAAATCTAGGCGTATTTTCCTTTGAATTATAGTAAGAAGGGGCTTCTTGCGTGCTGCTCTACCATGCAGTCCGGATTCGACTAAACGCCTAGCAATATTCGAATACTGAATTCATCGTGAATTCCGCTTTGTATGTCAGTGGCACTCTTTTTTGGGTCTCTTCTAGAGATTCGTACAATCTGGCGGTCTATTTCTTCTGAAGTTTTCCGAGGTCTTTTTTGCGTGGAACATTCGCAACAGTTTTAAAGTTTTGAATATGCTTTAAGGCTGTGAACACCATTTTTTTCAAGCATTTGATTTGCTTCGCAATTTCACTGTATGACTTTCCAGCTTTGCGAAGATCATAAATAGAGCTGCGTAGAGCAGGTGTACAATTGCTGTTTTTTCCCATCACAAGTCTTTAATAAAAACGTTCAAAATGATTTTAAACAACCAAGTTAAAATGACTACTTACCAAAAATATTTATTATTACTAGAGCACCACAATGTGTCGACAAACTATCACTAAACAAAGGTTTCTAATTAACTGTCTCACTTTTTTTTACCTTGCACTAAGTAACCTACGCACTTTGTGGGAAAATATTAATGGTACTTCAATAACACAACTAAAAAAATTTGTCCATTAGCATTAAAAATAGTAACAAGAGGAACGCAAAGATTTTTAAGAGAAAAGATAACGGTAAATTTAAGCATTTCATTATTATATTCACTAGGCGCTGGGCAAAAGAGAACGTTTCTAATTAATTGTCAACAGCTGTACATATTTATAGAAAGTCTTGAAGCCTGGCTTCTAAGACTACTAATTACAGTTATTTTTAAACGTATAATATAGAAAAAAGTGGAAAAAAATATTTTTAGTGTTGCTACTAAATACACTAACTAGACCTCGTCACCAAAAAACATTGTTTTTCATTTCATACATACATACAACAAGTTGCCACAATAATAAGAACAGGAAGGATATAAAAACTAAGTTGTGCGATAGAAAGTTTATATGACAGTCTCAGTATCCGAACGAGTGGGAGGTATGCTACTGTTATAAAACGTCACACATGTTTGAATGCATGTATGTATGTATGTATGTTTTTTATGGAAAGTCCTTTACTGAAACTACTTAGTTTAGTAGTAATCTGGTCTAAAGTAGCAATTGCATATATAATGTATGCATGTTTCAAGGGAATTTTATATAGAACTGTAGTGCTAAACTGTTGATAACATTGGCTTACGTTTACTGGCAGCTAAAGCTTGCTGGAAACTTTTTGCACGAAACGCGACGTAGTGAGTAACCTGTAAAAATAAATATAAAAATCTCACGTAATAATCAATGTAATTTTCTCTTTTCTCACTCTGGCCCGCTTTTCCTCCGTACTAAAGCATGGCTCTATAGTTAGATATTGTTGTGCCGGTAGCAAGGGCGACGGCTGGAATTATGAGTTTATCTGTGATAATGACTGTGAAAATGGCACATGCATTGGTGTTTTTTTTTGCCGAAGGTGGGAATTTTCCAAAGATACTGCTACTTCCCAGTATGCAGCATGCACGTTTCGTACTGCCCGCTAAGGGTACACCTCATTCGGGTCCACGCCCAATCAATATTCTTATACCTCATTGGACTTGTGGAGCAATACGCCTACGTCCTAACCCTTACCTCCGTCTGCAGTTTACTGGTCCTACGGGACCGTCGCTAGATCAGGTTTAGCCACATTGGCTCTTCATGGCCAAATTTCTGTTCTATCCTCCGTTATGTCTTATGTTTTCGCTACTGTGTTGCCGTTCTTTTATTCTCAATTCCTGGAGAGCGATTGCGAATTTTCACTTTATTCCACACGACCGGCTGGCTTACTTTAGCCAGGAGTACTCGCTTGCTCTGGCTTGGGCCGCCAATATTAGCCATCATCCTCGATAGGGCCGCTTTTTCACATGCTTTCTCGATGTGCGTCTTGTAGTTTAGCCGCGTGTCTATTATAACGCCTAGGTACTTCAGTGTCTGCTGGGTAGTTAAATTATAGCCGACGATATTAAGTAGAGCAGTTTCTATCTTTTTCCTGCTTGTTATTAGTACTGCTTCAGTTGGAGCTTTCTATCTGTGAGCCAGTTTTTGATCATTAAAGCAGTGTTTTCACCTAAGTTCTCTATTTGACTAAGTTCCTTTCCTACCACAGTTACTGCAATGTCATCAGCGTACCCGATAATTTGAAACCCTTTTTCAGCGGAACTCGCAGTACTCCGTCATAAAGTACGTTCCACAGCAGTGGGCCCAGTACCGAGCCTTGCGGTACCCCACCCGTCACCTTGTACTCTTTGGGTCCCTCGTCGGTGTCATGAAGTAACAGCCTATTCGACAGGTATTTGGAGATAACTCTTAATAGATAGCTCGATGTTGTCTTGTATTCGAGGGCGCTCATTATCTGTGGCCAATAAGCAGAAGTAAAAGCATTTTTAACGTCAAACGTTACTACCGCGCAGTATTCTTTTGTGCCATACATCCATCTCGTTCCCTCTACAGCCTTATTTGCGACATTGGCACTTTTGAGCGTATCAATAGTTGACCTGCGCTTACGGAATCCATATTGGTTTTCGGCGAGTCCTGGGGATTCTTGCTCTAAGTGTTGCTAAAGTTGTACGCAGATTATTCGTTCCAATATCTTTCCAAGCGTGTCCAGCATGCAAAGAGGGCGGTATTAGATTGGATTTCTAGCTGATTTATTGGGCTTCTGCAAAAGAACTAATCGCTCCTTCTTCCATATTTCTGGAGGAACCCCTTCTCGCAAACAGCGTGTAAAGAGGTCTGAAAAGGCACTCGTTTTGTGCTTTATAGCAACTTTTAAGGCCTTGTTAGGAATTCCATCTAGCTTCGATGCTTTGGTGTTTCCAAATCTTTCTGTTGCTTGTATTAATTCCTCATCGCTGATCACTGGTGCGTCTATTACCGTGTTCATGTTTGCTGGTATAGGATGTTCTTCGTTCGGAGGTGAGTTTTCTCTTTTTGATTGCATTCATGAGATCGCACTGATCTCCTTCTCCTCTGACATATTCGCCTGGCAGTTACAGATTTTCTGTAATAGCCCTGTTTTTTTCTGCACATGGCGGCATCGCATGCTTTGCTGATATGTCTCACCAATATCTCTGCTTGACGTTCCGTATTTTCTACATTTGCTAGATTTCCATCTAGCATAGGTCGGAAGAGCTCTTTGTCTAGTTTTTCGGCTTTCCATCCTCTAGTTTGCACTTTCTTGACGTGCTTGTCTTTTTGACTCTTGGATTTTTCGATATCCATCATAATGGCCAGGTAATCACTATGTGTATAGACATCAGACACTTCCCATCTTGTTGGTCGCACCAACGGGCTACTAGCAAACGTGATGTCAATCAAGGAGCCCCGGCCGTCCTTTTCGAATGTATTTCTATTTCCAGTGTTTAACAGCACCACTTAAAGCGATGAAAAGACCTTGAGGAAAGCATCCCTTCTCTTATTTGTGCTGATACTGCCCCATTCCAGCGCCCATGCGTTAAAATCACCTGCTACCACGTAGGTAGCACCTGCTCCAGTACTAGATCATGCATTGGTGTGCAGATGTGTATTTGTAATAAAGGTTTCGCCAAGTTAGCTGGTCCACGATCGCCGTGTGTACCCATAGTGTAAGTTTTACAGCCACGGGTATGCAGCCAATCCTGTCGCATTGGCACATGCTTGGAAGGTATTTGTACCTGTGCACCGGGTTGGACATTGCAAAAAGAGGAAAATGGAAATGTCTGTGTGCCGCAATGTGTAAATATCGTTGGCAATATGAGCCTGGGTTGTGTTAATAGTAACTGTGTTGTGCCGGATATATGTAATTGTTTTGAAAGCTACGAACCGCTGCCAAATAATCAATTCGAATGTCAACAGGTAGTGGATGATTATATAATGCGAAATTTGGTGGAAATTTGGAAATGATATTTCTGGCTCATAATTAGTGTAGGTGCGCTATTCGTACTTTTGTTATTGGTATGTGGTTTATATAATATTGCGGAGAAATAATAAGCAAATTATATAACAAAATAACAATTTAACTTATATTATTGATCTCCAGTGAGGTCAATAATAAAATACAATATGGTGTTATTCCAAGCATAAAAAGTATAATAATTTTATTTGTCCATTTTATGTTTATCATACTTCGAAAATCTCGTACAATATTTTTAAACTCAATTTCTAAATGGGATATCTAGAATATGATGTATTTTGAGCCTAATAGTTTCATTGCTTTCATCCAGTAGCATTACTGCCAAAGGGTTATCGTGATAGCTGATCCTGCGTAAGTATGTTGTGCTAAATCTTTAAATTTCGGTTTTAACAAATAACATATTCAGATCTGAATGAATTGCTTTATTTGAGATGAACCAAGGGGCACTTGTAATTAGTCTCAGAGGTTTTGACTGGTATCTTTGTAAAATTTCAATATTTGAGTTACTAGCAGTTCGCCAAAGTTGCACACCGTAGGTCCATATAGGCTTTACTATGGCTTTATATAATAATAATTTATTTCCGAGATGTAACTGCGATTTATGTCCGAGTAGCCAGTAAAGTTGTTTAATTTTTATTTTTAATTGTTTATTTTTAGCTTGTACATATGTGCTGTTTCCATGTTAATCGTTTGTCCAAATGTATGACAAGGTATTTAACGCTATCATGTTTAGGAATAACATTCCCATTTAAAAACAACGGAGGGCTGTCGCGTCTTCTTAATGTAAATAAAACGTGTACAGATTTATTTACATTTGCTCTCATTTTCCAACAATCTAGCAAAAGTCTGTATCTTATTTAATTCTTGTTGGACTAAGTTAATTGCTTCTATTGAAGTCCGGCTTGACGATGCGGTATTGCGGTGTCATCGGCATATGTAGCAATTAATACGTTTTCTGTTACAGGTATGTCAAATGTGTTAATGGTGTAAAGTAGAGGACCAAGCAGCTACTCCAGCATTCATATATGTTATGACGGATGTTTCGTCATTTATCTTTACATAAAATGATCTTTCTGTTAAATAGGATTTAAAAATTAGATATAGTTGAGAAGATAATATTTTTTTTAAATTTACATAGTAGTCCATGGTGCCAAACTTTGTCAAATGCTTGCAGTATGTCTAAGAATGCAGCTGAACAGTATTCCTTACGTTCAAAGGAGTCCATAAGTGACATTGTTCAGGTGTTCCGTGATATCGGCGAAATCCAAATTGATGTTCAGGTATTACCTTTTTGTCTTCCAGTAATGGCAAAATTTTACGCAAAAATATTTTTTCGAATATTTTGGAGAATAGAGTCAACATACTGATTGGTCTATATGAAGCGATTTCGTTTTCTGGTTTAGATGGTTTGGGTATCATCACTACTTCCGCACACTTCCATTGAGTAGGGAAATGATTAAGCCTTAATATTGAATTATATATAAGTGTTAAGAACATGATACCTTTTTTAGGTAGACACTTAAAAACTTTGGCATCAATTTTGTCATATCCTGGAGATTTTTTGTTAGTCAATTTCTCGATTACGATACGTATTTACGCTGGTCTAATGGAACTCATTGGTAAAGATAGTTCACATGGTGCATCAAGAAATTCTAATATTTCAGCATCGTTGTTGCTGCCGCCGCTATAAAAGAAGTGAATGTTGCCTCGAGGTATTTAGCATATGCATTTGCTTTGCTTTTGTCTGTTCTACAACAAACATTATTACTGTCTTTTATAGGTACATTTCTTTTTTTATGCCGCTTTAGATATTTTGTAACATTCCATATCTTATGGTCGTCATTTTGTCGGTAACTTAAACTCTTAATATATTCCGAAATAGATTGTGTCTAAACTCTTTAAATTTTTTTAGCTCCTTTGTTGCTTAAATTAGAGTAGTTTTATCTATAGGATTTCTACTAGTTTGCTTACATCACTCGCCCAGTAGGTAGGTTCCCCGCTTGACAAAGTTTTTAAATTATTTTTATAATGCATTTATAAAGCTCTCTACCTTTTGGGTTTGGGATACGTGATCCCCACCTGGGATGTTTAGCATTGAAATCACCTCCTACAAAGAATCTGGAACCGCGTTTGTAAAAGAAACTTTCGTATTCAGAAGTTGTTATACTGTGCCTTGGTGGTGTGTACAGGGCATATATGTGTAGGTCGAATTGTTTGATTTAATTTTAATTCCTGCAGCTTGTATTGATGGCATTTGAATTGGCTCGAGCGCATCATATTTGATACAAGATTTAATTCAAACAACACAGCCAGCATGAGCCCTGTTGCTTGGGTGATTAAAAGAAATTATATCATAAATTCTTATTTTAAAAAATATTTCATTTGTAAAGTGTGTTTCTGACACTAACATTATATCAATAAAATTCTTATTTAAAAATACTTCAGTCTCTTCAGTGTGACAGGATAAGCCATTGGCATTCCATATTGCTAATGTTAAATTCACTTGCATAGTTTATTAATAAGAAGAGGCATCATACTAAGAAGTGTGTTTGTTAATTCTATTTGTTTTTCTAATAACAGAACGATTTTTTTCATCGTATTTTGTTCATTCATGACATAACCTTTCAAAACATTAGCGTAAAATTGCTCAATACTACCATTTGTTTCACTGTTAGTGTAATTCAGTTGAGGTATACCATTGCCTAAGCTAGAGAAGATTTGTTGTCCTATATTTTTCTTCTCTTTTCTTATATTTGCAACATTTGGTTTATTTCTGATAATTTGTTGGTATACAGTGCATCCTTTATAATTTGCAGTATGGCTTTGCAAGCAATGCACCCAGGTAGGTAAAGTGTCATTGGGTTTAGTACATTAAGCGGTTGGATGCATTGAATTACATTTTACGCATTTATATGGTTTTCTGCAGTAAGTTTTGGTATGCCCAAATTCCTGACATCTATAGCATTGCACAATGTCATTTGTTTGACGAGAAGGCTCTACCTTAATAATTGCATTGTTTAAATGCCTTAAGCTCATATATTTCTTTGTTGTTGGCGCTTGGTTCCAAATCAACAAAAAACATTGACAATGGCTGTTTTGTTATTCTGCTTTTAACATTGAATACGTTTCTCACTCTATGACCTAGTGATGAAATATTTTTACTAATTTCTTCCAAAGAAGTCGTATACGTCCTGTTTAAGTTAATATGTATGAAAACTCACCTTGCTAGTTTCTAAATGATTTACAATTTTACGATATGAGTCTACGTTATTTATCATAAGTCGAATTTGTCCATCTCTCAACGATTTATAGCTGAATTCTCTTTTAGTAATTACACTTGAAATAGAGTTTATCATTTCACTTATATTGTAAACTCCAGGTATGATTAAAGGTGGCGGCTTTGGAATAATCAACTCTTCTTCGTTCAATTCCTCTTTTTTATCGCCGCAAGCCTCCTGCAGGGCATGGTCATCATCACTTAGAATATCAAATCGATTTGGGTGTATAATAATTTGTCTTTTCTTTTGATGGAGTGTAGGAGATTCATTATTTGCTCGTTTTCCACTTTTTGTTGGAACATTTTGCCACTCATGATTTGTCTGTTCATTTTTTTCATTTTCTCCTGCTCAATTCATTTCAGAAGAATTGTTAATCAGATTTGTTAAATAAAATTATATGGTGTAATACACTAGCCGATAAAGCACGTCAGGGGCACGATCAATTAAAGACTCAATGAAAAAAGTTTGGAAAAATTTTTTTTTCGTTTTACCAAAAAAAAATACCGATAATTCAAAATTTCAATTAGATTTTCTTGATGATTTTTTTTACAGGTGTAGCAGGGCACGCTAGTATTTTAACAATAAAATATAAGTTTTTTTTATATTCATATCTACATTTATATATGCAAGGAAGAAGTTTTTGAGTTCTAATTAGGTGCTAATAAAAATATGTAAAACTTGTAAAAAGCGCTCACTAAACTAGAATTTTTTAGGACAGATTTTTTCTCCAAATGGTATATTTTACCATTTTCAAAAAATACATATTAAAAAACCAGTTAAAGAAAAGGAACTGTAGCAACAACAGCTTTTTACGGTTAAGATCAATAACTGTATACAATAAATCAGATAGATTTCTATGTTTAAGATTTATATTATATATATATATTTTTTTTTTGGTGCTTTGTAACCGCTGAAGCGATTTTCGGTCGAGCTCCTCCTCCAATTTGTGGTTTTGCGTCTTGATGTTTATACCAACAAAGGGAGGGACCTACAGTTTACTCTAAGCCTCCGAACGGCTGATGGATTTTTATGAGGAGCTTTATTTCATGCCAGAAATACACTCGGAGGGTTTGACATTCCCTGCCGAGGGGCGACCGCAATTAGAAAATTTTTTTTCTATCACTTTGGATGTTGCTCGAACCTGGGCTCGAACCCAGGCTTTCCGAATGTCAGTACGCAATGCTAACCACTCGGCTATCGCGGCCGCTAAGATTAATATTAACGAGATTAATTCAATTTATTTAATTAGCATAAATTAATATATTAATTTATAAATGTATATTTAAGAACAAGAATCACAACAAAGGAAAGAATATATACAGAAACAAATATTCAAAGCAGTACTGAAGTAATAAATTTAAGGTATAGGTAATAGTGATTAAAATAATAATGTAAATAGTAATGGCAATAATAATGTTGATGATAATAATATAGGTAATAATAAATAAATAAAGTAATTACAAGAGCCATAACAAGGCAAAACTAAATTGTAACTTTTTTGTGGTAAGTGACTTGTATTACGTAACATATACTAACTTCTTTTTAATAACATTTTATTTATTATCTGAATCTACTTCACCTTCGGAAGCCTCACAGTATGTAATAAAATCTTATCAATAAACTAAACGTAATAACTAGTTAACAGGAATGGACTGCTGACTCAATGTTGCTCTTTAGGATGGTTTATCTCTTCTCTTGAGGCGTTAAGCAGTTTTGATATGTATCTTTGTAGAACGATTTCTACCTCCTCTTTGATTGTGCGTTTGTTTTATGATCGTTTTATAGAGGAGGACTTTGTAAATGTCTTTGCACTTATTTTCATTAACTTTTTGGGATAAGTTAGGTATTTTTTTTTAATTGTATGAAAAAGGCCATTGTGACAATTTTGATAGCAGGACTTTTTCGAAAAGTTTGGAAAGGCAAGGCAACAGACTGATTGGTCTATATGATGACGGAAGGTTGCACCTTTATCTGATTTATCAATCATAATTATCTGTCATTTTTTCATGCTTGCGGACAATATCCTATCTTTTATATGACGCTGAAAAACTTTGCAGGAAAAACGAGAGCAATGTATGTCAGTACCTTTAGTATCTTTAGTGTGATATGATCGTATCCAGGAGTCATTTTTGGATCTAGGACCACAGAGGTGCACTATCCGTAGCAGTGTTTGATTGGAATACCATTTTTTTCTAACAAGCATTTCGATTGTGCTGTTAGTTGTAAGTTTTCCGGTATTTAGATGCGTTTTGTGCACTGGTGTTGCTAAAGATACTGCTGTTGCTAGCATACTGTTGAATACAAGTACTTCGTTATCAATGTCAGTCTCGCTCTCTACTTTGGGATTAATCTCTATGTGATTGCTTCTGTATTTATTATATTTCATTCAGTTGTTCTGCCTGTTCATTCAGTTTAGTAATTACTGGAGTGTGATCAGAAGATAAATGAGCATCGGTTTCTGCAAATACTAAATTCCTATATAGGTTTTTGGTGGCTCCAAACTCAATGAGATCGGGTAGTTTCCTTAGATCTGTAGGCCAGTAAGTTGGTTTCCTTGGTGAGATGAAATCGGATTTATTTTTGGTACTCATGACCGTGTTATATAACTCTCGGCCTTTTGGGTTTATTAGTCGCGTGCCACACAAAGTATGCTTTTCGTTGTGATCTCCTTCAGCTAAAAATCTATCTCGAGAGTTTCGAAAAAGCCATTAAATTTGTTATCTGCAAATATGAATCGTGACGGAGTATATCGCGTTGGAAGTTGAAGTTGACTGCAACCAGTTTGTCACAAAGGAGTGAGGAAAGCTATGTTCTAAGCGATTCCTTATGAGTATGGCTGTGCCACCAAGGATTTTGCCATTCCGATGGTTAGTGTTATACATCTTAAAACTGGAAATATATAAATAATATTTATTAGTGAGGTGAATTTCCAATATGAGTTTAACATCTATGAAGAAATATCGTGAGGACTAATTTAGGTTGATTAACACCATTGGCATTCCATAAACAACTTCTTAGTTCCCTCATTTTGTGCACATTTTGTGGAAGTTTACTTGACGTCTCTGATTTCAAATATACCCTCAGTTTTTTTTTAAACATCTCCTGTTTACGAAAAAAAGCTTTACAATAAAATCGTTGTGTTTGTACGTTGATGTGCTTGTATCCTGTTTTACTTGATAATCCGAATCAGTTTTGTTTAATTAGCGGAAAGTGTGTATTCAAATATTTTTCATTGGAGAAACTTGTCCTATGTGGTGGATCCCAAACCCTACGCACAACTGCAGGAGATTCGCCTTCTTACTTTAGCTCGGCTACAAAAGGATGTTTGTTGTCTACTCAAAGGATACTTGATTGCCCGCTTAAAAAATAAAAAAGGGGTGGGAGTCGCCGACATACCGACATCAGCTTCTTTGCAGAATATGATCGAAGGAAGACCAGATGAATGGAGCCTAAGTGTGTCTGCCTCATCCAAAAAAAAGGGATACCCCACGGTTTTGGGTTAGGCCTCCTCAATAGCACATATAAGGTTCTATCTGGCGAATTGTGTGAAAGATTAAAGCCCATAAGCAAATTAATTGGATCTTACCAGTATGGATTTCGACCGGCAAAACACACTACCTTTTCTTCAATTTTTAAGGAACTGCCTCTACGCCGCTATGTCTGAATTTTATATCCCCACAAATTTCATACGACTATTTAAACTGATCCTGGATAATAAAAGTCACACATAAATGGGAAGGGCGAGAAAATGAAGAGAATTATATTTAAAGAATACCGTTTGAATGATTGAAGTTAATTTGGTCACTCACCGGAAATGTATAAAGTTTTTGTTGAGTTTCTATGTTTGTGAGCAAATAAGAAAAATAATAGCTTTAGATATGAAAGTGTTATGATTTGAATTCGAGAGATTGATACAAATATAGGTATTAGTGGGACTAGCATACAGTCTAATTTGCATGAACATTTGATTATAAAAAAAACAATCGCTCAAAAAAAATTCTCGTTCGGTTGGTCAAGAGTAAGGTTAAAAAATACGATAGCGGTGCTTTGAAACATTTCTATGACATCGAAGCAGGTGATATATCATGGATCACGAAGCTCTTCCACGCAAATGGTTGCTCTTTTTTTTTTTTTTTTTTTTGTTTGTGGAAAAACTATATATGTCGCAACCGTACCTAAGTGGTACAAAACCATTTGTTTGCCAGTTGTCTTGCAAGAAATTAGGAAAACTAACCTATGAAGACGGATCACTCACTACTCGTACAGCTCATTGTTCTTTTGTCTACGATATTTGTCGTTGCCAATGCACAAAGGGCCATAAATCTTCAGCAAAATTTTTCTCTCGAAAACGCTGAATCGCCCAAGCTCTTGCATTATATCTTAGGACGGGAATGATGAGCGACTTGTAGAGTTTGGTTTTGCTTCGTCGGGTGGCGGGTGCTGACTGGGCAATGGCGTCGCTACTATCTATTATCTATAAGTACTAAGGCAGTAGTATATATCTATCCTTCTTTGCTTTGCTTATGACACTGGGAGAGGAGGGTGTATGTGATGTCTACTTCAGCCAAACTCAACAAGGAAGAGAAGCGGGTTGGGATACTAATATATACGTCGGTGACAGGAGTGGCTCCAACCACTGGTGGGCATAACGAGTTTACTTGCTGATGTCATCGACCGACTTGTTTTTTAGATGATGTGGTTTTGGCTTATCTATACTAATTAATGCTATCATATTCACCGACCTTGCATCCATAACCGATTCATGTTATGATGAAATTACGCGCTTCTGCACCGGTAAGACGGGAATGATGAGTGTCTTTATTAATCGAGAGAGGGCTTTACTTTTCAAATTAATGTTTATTATAAAGTAGCACCCGAGAAATAGTAATTTTGCTTTGGACTTCAAGACTAATATTGTTTTTGGTGTTGATGCTAGATACTATATATGACAAGATAAGAACAAATTATAAATTAAACAAATGCCGGAAAAGTGTATATAATCTACGACTGTAAAAACTGCTCACTGGCTCTTTGGAGAGAAAGTTAACCAAATAGTAGTATGCTTGGATAGGTAAGAATATAGATTTCTATTGTATCTGCGAGTGATCAGTCCTCTCTCATATCAGACGTCCGACATTTGAACACTATTTATTCAACAATAAAAATTTAATGAGTTGACAATGAAAGGAAACATTTTATTACAAATAGAAATAAAAGGATTGTGAATTGTGACATACGGTCGACAATAATATTCCTTAAACAAAATTTTTTAAAGAATTTGTTGAAGTCTCAGATCAACGAGATAAAAAAAATAATTCTTTAAATTAATAATAAATTAAAAATCAATACTATCGTCTTCATGCCAACCAGCTATCCTATCTTCTATATTCTCTCCGTTATATTATAGTTTTAAATGAAATTGTAAAAATAAAACTTATCACAATAGATTCACAAGTTATATTTGCATCCAAACGATTGTGCTTGAGTATTTGAATCCTAATAAATAACACCCTAAATAAATTCAATGTATTTTCCCTTTAAAATTATGTTTAATGAAAGTGGCGACAAATTTAGTTTAAATATATACAATCGCTCAAGCAATTTTTAGAATAATAAAACTTAACTTGTATATATTTAAAGGTTTCCGCACTTAAAACTTAAAAAAAAAATATAAATCAATTTAGAAGATTAGCTCCATTCAATCGATTTTCTCATATTCAATACTCATTTTTCAATTATATATAGTATAGAAAATCATATTAGTATATTAGTAAACATATATTTGGCTGCGATCCATATAATAAGGAGTGCTATAGAATAGTCGCTCATTTTCAGCTGAAATGATAAAGATCAAAATTAACGCAAAAAAAAAGCAACAAATAAAATAATGATATCATCTTAATTTGAGTTCCTTCCAAACCTACCTTCCAAATCGCATTCGCGGCGCTCAAGGTGTCGCCGCCAAATGCAATGTGTGAACAGAAACATTAAGAACAGCATGACGGTCATGCCTAGTGTCAGCAGCAAAGCGTTATAGTTATGCCACCAGTTTCGTGCCTCTTTACCCGAAGTCTTATTCTGTTCATTGGCATTCAGTTTTGATTCAGCAATGTTGGCGAGACCCAAATATGATTCAGATAATTCAATTGGCGGCATTAAAGTATCCAATTCGGTAGCTAATTAAATTAGAGGTAGAATATTCAGAAATAATAAAATACACTAAATTCACCACGCACCTGCTAAGCTCTCGTTACTCAATTTTCTTTGTATTCTAATGTTATTCTCGGAGGCATCAAAACCGGGTTTCAGGCGAGACATATTCATAACTATAACTCCGTCAATTTCTGCGCAATTTATATTGAAGAACGCGGGATAACTGATCAAGGTTATAGAGAGCAAATGTAGTTTCAATAGAAACATTTTATTTTTACTTTTTTCTTTGTGCTAATACAAAATTAATTTTAGTTTTTAAT
The DNA here is from genome assembly GCA_030068015.2 of Neoceratitis asiatica. Lineage (NCBI taxonomy): Eukaryota > Metazoa > Arthropoda > Insecta > Diptera > Tephritidae > Neoceratitis > Neoceratitis asiatica. The sequence goes on from CM061524.1 coordinate 77,464,328, forward strand.
TTCTTTACTTTTAGTTTTATACATATATTCTTCAGCTTTAACAATTGCAGTTTATTTAATATTATGTGAAAGTCGTACTTTAAGTAATACAACAAGTTGAATACTACTTTTTAATTTCCTTTATTGTTAATCCTCGGTTCATACTTTGTTTAGTATACATGTAGTGGTATACATATATGCATGTAGAATACATATCTCTGTGTACTCGTATTTATCTTTCTCCTCTTACTACTATAAAAATTGTAATAACTCTTCTTTTACTTTTAATAATTTGTTTAACATAAGTTTTGATCGGTGAAATGTAAAAAGGCATTAACTAATATTTTATTGAAATTGAATTTTGTTTAATATTTTTGTTTGTCGTAAGATACTATTTGAATATATCTTGGAGTACTTTAAATAGATGAAACATACAATTATTAGAACTACATATACACTGATTAGTACAAAATATTTACATAAACTACATATTTATAATATATATAATTGGCGCTTTGTAACCGCTGAAGCAATTTTCTTCTTCCTCCAATATTTGGTGTGCATCTTGAATTATTTCCAACAAATGGAGAGACCTAACATACAATTTAATTTAAGCTGCATCCGAATGGCTGATGAATTTTAAGAGGAGACTTCTTTTATTTGATATACACCGGAGAGTCAACCGATGTTACTCAAATTTTTCTTTGTTGACATTAAATCTTGATATTTGAAAGTTTTCAGTTGAATCTTTTCTATGTTTTATCAACGATATATAGATGATACTCTACATACAATATTTTTGTATAAATTCATATAGTAGTATTCAAGAGTTGATGCGTTCATTGGACAGCATGTACATATAGTATTTATATAAAATATCTCAATCGAGATTACTACCTAGAGGACGTAGCCAATAAAAGGCCTTGTCCATACATCAGGGTTAAGGGACTTTCGATTAAATTCAATTTGATTCGTTTATATATATGATCAATATGAAGTGTGCAATATTAATTAATTTATTCTTTGTTAACAGACGTGGTAGACGTTGCTTCGCATAAATTGAATTATTCTTATTAATTGGCGCAGACATCGCTTACGTGTGTATAGCCGAATCAACAATAGCGTGCCAGTATTTTCTTTTTTCCGGCAAGGAATGTCAACCCCTCCGAGCGCATTTCTTTCATGAAATAAAAAGCTGTCATGAAAGAAAAGAAAAGGCAAATTAAATTTTAACCTGTGATTTTATTATTTTTAGAAGATCTGATTCCAAGAAAAAAAAAATAGAAATTTTGGCCACAAAAACAAGAAAGAAGTTGGTTTTGTTTTTTGAGATCCATAGCCTTAAGCCATATTTGTCTAACTAAGATTTTGAATAAAAGTCATATGATACTCTTGAATGCCGTTTAACAAAACGCCTGCTTCTAGAGCAACACAGTTCTGAAACACATCTTCGAGTTTTTATGTGAGTTTTTTTGTTGGAGATATCGATGACCAAATATAAAATATTTCATTTTATTTAATGACGGTTTTTCAGAAAAAAAAGAAGTGTATACTTGTTACAAAACTTCTGAAAAAATACAGTTTATTTTTCTAATATTTTTTTTTAAATAATACTACAACCAATATTCACTTATAAATTTGCTTATTCCATGATATCATCACTTTTACTCGCACAACAATTCCTGCTCATCGCACTGAGTACGTGTATTTCGAATAACTGAAAAAACACACATGCACGGGAAACCAAGAATTATCTAAAGTAATGTTTTTTAGAAATATTAAATGTTTACCTCTGCGCACAACTTCATTTTTCCGCCATATACACCAATACCAATAGGCAAATATTATCGCTGCCATAACGCCTAAGAGTATCGAGCACCAAACAATAAAGTCGTAATCCATTTCGTCACCAAAGAAGGACATAGCTATGACTTTGATTCTGTACGAAATATTAAAAAACCGGTCTCCACATCAGCTAATACACAATTCAACTAATTCTCATCGTTTTTATTGTTTATTATTATTGTGAGTACTCTACGGTTCATTTCGCAAAGAACCCACATCAGCTTATCAACTTTTGAATAAATGAAGGTTTCACAGTTGATACGAAAAAGTTTACGCTCATAAACATATATTCAATTTTCAATAGAATTTAGTAAATTAAAATAAAACAAACGAATTTATGTATGTATGTATGCTTATATTACTCTCATTGTATTTAAAACTTAATGAGTATTTGATTTAAAGCTTTTTGAGTTCGAAAAATATGTCATTGAATTTTCATCCAGGAATATATGACATAAGTTGATTGAAATTTAAAGGGTAGAGAAAGCTTTGATCAAGCTCATAAATTTGTGTAGTTTTAAATAAATATGGATATGCTCCTATAACAACTTTAAAAGAAGAAAAAGGACATTTTCTTAAGCTGATTTGCGCTTTAAAAATTGATATCGAAATCCAACCTTCCTTTAATTTAAATCAAAAATGATAGTACTGGTTATTAATTAATATTCTAATAAAATATTAACGTAATTATTACGTTAATAAATATAATAATAATAATAAATAATAATAATAATAATAAATAACATAATTATTACGTAATTTTTTTTTTAAAGCTCCTACTACAAAGATAAAAATTTTGATCGAAAAAATTTTAAATATGCTTGAACCGAAAACACTTCGTAGGAGAATTTATTATAAAGCAAAACAAAGTCTTTAACATTTTATGTCATCTATTTAAAAAAAAAAACTTTATTAATTTCCTTTTAGAGATATTTATTTCCTACTGGTGTACTAAACATATATCATATCGCTCGCATAGCTATTTTCACCCTCTTATATATTTATGTATCTACATACGTTCTCTCATTTCAAATGAAGTGTTTATTATATTTGTATTAAAATAAGCAAAGTACTACAATTATTAAGTTTTTTGTGACAATCACATCAAAATTAAAATCAGTGACCTACCTAGCTTACCTATCGTTGCCATATTTACACAAACACTAAAAAACAACTATATAAAAAAAATTTTAAATACATATTTCTGAAATAATATATACAAATGTCTGTACATATTTGTTTTATAGAATATATTAAGCAATAAACGTAAAAGCAAATAGTTTATATACATATGTATGGATAAGTTTGCATTTGCGTTTTACTTTTTTTAAAATTTCATAAAACGTTTGGTACCCCAAATAAAAATAGCACTACCAAACAAATAAATGATATTTACCTCATTATCAGTTACATATTATGTATCATCTTTCAGTTAACGACTTCTGAATTTCTTACAGTGTTTTAATTATGTGAAGAAATCTATTTACATAGCGCAGCCACAGCGTGTTTCGGATTAATATTTAAATTTGGAAATGGTATATCAACTTTGATCCGAAGTAGGTAGGTACCAGAAGGAGCAGAGATAGACCCACCAAAATTAATACTGATCGGATCAGAACGACGAGTAACCTCAAAATTAATACGCAGATAAATTTTTAGATTTATTAGATCGTTTCTCTGAAGCGGCCAGATCAGACCACTAAAATTTATGTATATTCGACTGATTTTTAAAGATTTTGCTATAAATTTGATGTACTCCTGAAAGGTAAAAAGACTTCGGCCTGGTGGAAGACAGCATTTCTTTCGTGTTAATTTTGAAGTTTGGTAGAGATTTTCCAAAATAAAATGGAGTAAAATGTGTATATTTGTTTTTGTAGTTTGAAAGCACTTCGAAATTACCACTCAAGAGGATATACACACCTGCTCACCTCGTTTCTAATACTCACTTTTTACATTTAATATGGTTAGCATAATACATTACAATACAATTTCATAATTCTGATGGCTTTTCAATCTGAGCGTCTCTACTTTCAACTTGAAAAGCATCAAAACTTACCCGAATAAACTGAATAAGGTGGGTGAATGTTCAGGCACTCCCTTCCAGTGCTAATAAGATTGCAAGATCTTTTTATCTTTGTATATGACTTTTCAAACATATTATTTTGATACGCACATCAAGACTTTATATTATTTTCATAAATCTTCACTCCTAATTTTCTATCAGCTCCTATCAACCACAAAATCTCCTTTATATAAGAATCACCCTAATACGCAGCAATACTTACGTATATACATTTTGTAGCATATTCCCCCTCAAATGCAGAAGCAGAGTGATCTGTAATTATCAGTTGAACTCACAAAGGCTCACGAATGCTGATAATTCAGAGGCGGTTATACATAAATACATACAGTGAGCGAAATCTCATAACAACGCAATGTTAAACATATATATTTACGGCTACACTTGTATGTATTATGGATAGAATATACAATAATAAATAGCAATGTAAAAATGAAGTGAAAAAGATGCTCGAAAAAAGCAAACAAACATTCATTTGTGGCCTGATCGACAATGCATGGAATTATTTCCCTTAGAAAACTTAAGGCGGACACTGTAAATCGGTCAACTCGTCCGATCAAAGAGAAAAAACACAAAATACTGATCGGCGAAAATCATACTAGCTCGATAACAAACATCAGGTATGAAGCTAGCACACCTGTTTGTGAGACACCAGTACTCATCAACTAGCAGCAGCTTGAAGTTTTATTTGCTGCTGCTCAGTTGTTTGCAGACTTTTAATGGCGGTACATCGTACGCCATCACCGGCAGACATTGCAAGCAGAATGTTAGCATTAAATATCAAGTTCCAGTGATGCGTGGGGTTCAACCGATACGACACAGTTTGGAATTCAAAAATGACATTGTCAACGCCAACACCATCAGCACAGCCAACGAAAACTACGTTACATATGAGCCGCGTGTGCGTTGGGAGACCAAGAGTGTTTGCTGTCCCGGCTATCGTGCACTGGTTTTCGGCTTTTGTGAACCGATTTGTGAGAGCGCCTGCCCCCGTTTTAGCTACTGTGCCACCCCCAATCGCTGTGAGTGTTTGCCGGGCTATACGGAGCATCATCCGAACAACAGGCAAGAGCAATTGCTTGATTGCCGGCCATTTTGTGCAGATGGTTGTCCGCCGCATAGCTATTGTGTGGCACGTAATCGCTGTAAATGTCGGAAGGGCTTTGACGATTCAAACAAATGGTGGTTTATGCCATTGAATTGCGAACGAATACGTTGTTCAGCGCCGGATCAGCGTTATGATGTGGAGCAGCGTGTGTGCGTGAAGATCGAGATGAGTATGGAAGATCTGATGAGAAAGGTAGCTGCACGATTGACCAAGGGCTTGAATGATAGTGCTCTGTCGGGTAGCGAGGAGCAGGAGGATGAGGAAGAAAACGAAATTTTACCCGAAACAACATTGGGAACTCGCACAGAGGAGCATACTAACGAGTGGTGATTACTGTTTTTTTTTTTTTTAATTTAGTATATTATGCAGATTTTTATATTTGTTTTTATACGTTTTATTGTAAATAATAAATTTTTTTGAGGAATTATTCATTTTTTACCGATCATAACTAGTGACCTTACCAGCTTAGCCGCTGCCTCTTAGTTCGCTGAACTAAAGGGTGTTTTTTATAGAGGTATAGAACTTTAAGATGGCATTACTTTTCAAGATGGCGACCGATTTAACAGATGTCAAGTGATTTATTCTCAGTTTGGTTTGGCAATTCATCATGAATAGACTCACGCCTGAACAACGCTTGCAAATAGTGCAATTTTATTTCGAAAATAATGGTTCTGTGCGGAAAACGTATCGCGCACTACGTCCATTTTAGCGATGTTTAGTGATGAAGCGCACTTCTGGTTGAATGGCTACGTCAACAAACAAAACTGCCGGATTTGGAGTGAAGGGTAATCCTCAAGTGTATGTTGAAACACCGTTACATCCAGAAAAACTGACTATTTGGTGCGCTTTATGGACTGGTGGAATCATTGGTCCGTATCATTGGACGTTCCGTACGTCACGGGGACTGTGCCTCTCGATCGGACCATTTCATATACTAAACTAACCTTCGTTGTATTTGTTGTTGCGCGTTCTTCGCTGTGGATAGAAGATGTGAATTTTTGATGATGGTTCGACACAATGTTAAGCTCGGAGTCCACGCAAATCTAAAATAATAGAGACGTGCTTCCGATTTATTTAATCATGGTCGACTTGATTTCGAAATATTCGATCCGACAATTATGTAGCTTGATAAATATTTTTATGCTAAAATCAAGTCCTACAAGCAACCCTATATACGGCTTCGGAGAAGTCGATCAGTCTCAGTCCATTCGGACTATATGAACAATCTAGCCTATTTTACAAAGAAAAATTCTCTTTCGACCTTCATAAATATTGCATAGAAAAATTAAAAGTATTTTCGAGAGAGATATATTTGGCAGAGCAGCGTATCCTTTCTTGAAAACAGTATGACTTCAAATCGAGCGGTTTTGATATCATAAAATTTCGAATACATGCTCAACCGGCAACCACATAACCGAACTGTTTACACTTTATAATGTGGTACCATAATTCTTAGCTTCTTAATCAAGGGGAATTCCGGAATCCGTTGCGGTTTTATTTGAACATAAGAAAAATTGTTTAATAAATGAACAAAGCAACGTTTTTAGTTGTTTATATCTTTCATATTTTGTGGAGTTTCTACGAAAATCTTAAAAAAAAACCCTCCATAATACAGAAGATGCAAGAAGTTTTTTTCTCTAAGCTTTTGGCTTTGAATGCATAGAATATTTAAGATTTCCCATTTCAATTGTGCAAATTCAGTCGAAAGTATTTAAGTTACAAAATATTGTAATAGATAAATATATTTTTAAAATAAAACAATATGATTAATTTCAATACAATTAAATTTCCGAGAAATTGAAAATTTAAATAAACACACATAAATAAATAAAGGCTTCACATTGTTTTGAGGGTCATAGCTAAAACAAAGTGTTGATTTATTACAACACACAATATATATTCACTGAATGCGCGTATTATGCTAAATGGGTTTTAGGAGTAAACTATTTTGCGGTTTCGTTATTCTGTTAATAAACATAATGAAATAATGTGTACAAAAGTAAGAACATATACATATATATTTTACATCCATATCTTAAATCAATTACAGGATGCATTTCTAGTATGTTTTCAATAGAAAACTACAAAGGTAGTTTGAAAATTTTGTAAAAATTATTCCAAATTAATTGTGTATGAAAAATACTAGGAATGAAATTATAGTTGCTGGACAAAGACAGTGTGTTTTAAAGCTTCTTATTAAGCTAAAAGGCCTAAAATTATGTAAAACACAAACTAAATTTAACCGTAATTAAAAATTTCACATTTTGTTACTAATTTTTACGTCATTGAAAATGCTGTACATTATGGTTCAGTAGAGCATAAATTTTTTTTAGCGGTTTTCATCAAATATTTTAACTTCAAGCTTTTAATTTTTCCATTTTATCCCTTTTTTTGTACACCGCAGCATTTTACTTCGGCTTATATGCTAATTATTATGGCGCTAGCTATTCAGTTCTTCTTGATGCTTTGTATGAAATTGTCGATTAAAAGAAAGTACGTTTAAAGAAGTAAAAGCAATTTAAAGGAAATATTGTTCAAAACTATCAAATTTGAATCAAAGTCGAAAATAACAACGTTTGTAATATTTAAAAACTTCCGAAAACACAAAACAATGAATTCAAAAATATTCCTAATAATAACTATTTGTGTAACAGTGATCGGTTCGATTTCGGGTGAATTAAATAATACCGAAGATCAACACGAAAAATCTTCTAAAATTGTTTCGAATAGTGTTGACAGTGAAAAGGTTAGTTGCTGAAAAAAGTAGAATATAAAATAACGCTAGCGTGTAGTTAAATAACTGTAATAATGTGTTAAAATAAAAAGTTCTGGAAAATAAGGAACCACCATTATTAAAGGAAAAAAAACATTTATTAGAAAAATCATCAGGTTTACTTTAACAATTTTATTTCATAAGAAAAATTAATTTTGGAGCAACGAAAAATTTATCATAAAAATTTTTAATTTCTTATGCAGTAACTGAAAGGAGTAAATTGACTTTGAGCACGTAATTACGTAATGAATTCAAATTTAAGAAGCGATAATCTAAGAACTAAAGGTCAGTTTTAATTATAGGATTTGAAAAAAATTTAACTCATTCGATAAAAAAAGGTGGAGATTACCACATCTCCTTATCAGACTTCTTGTGGTAGTGATCGAAAAACCAATTTTGGCACTTTCATCATATAACCTAATCTGTTGGTGTACAATTCAACATCCCTCACTTTCTTTTAAAAATTACATTTAAAATATTTTTTATTTTACGTGATTCAAGTTGGTCTCAAACCCTCTCAATTATAATTACAGCTCAAAATTTTTTTCTTACTTTTGCTTTTAAACATCCATAGGTGGGTTACTCTTGTCATCATGTATGCTTTCACATTTTTATATAAACAACCTTAGTAAAAGGTATTAAAAAGTAATTATGGGTTTTTAGGTGTAATCTTTCGGGAACCCAAATTCGATGCCGAATTCGTGATGAATCACCGAGTCCTGGCATTCACCCTAGTGTATAAACGTACGACGAAAGAGAAGGGCGATGTGACCAAGGATACCTTTTATGAGCGCTGAACCCGCCACTATATTAAAATTGTGCATGGCGACCTTAACGCTAAAGTAGGTATCTCAGGCACAACCGTTGGAAAATTTAGCCTCCACGACAAAAGAATTTTTTTTAAGAAAAAAGCTTGTCGCAACTTATAATTATTACATAACCAAAGTAATTAAAAACATTTTACACAATCCTTAATCTATATATATGAAAAGGTTATGTTGGTTTGTGTACGCTTCAAAAACTCAAACCGATTGAGCTGAAATTTTAGCATGATATATAACCCGAATCAAGGATTTTTTAATATATTTTTGCATCAGTCACATATCAGCCGGATATATGCTTCGATTTGCTTGAAATTTGGTACATAGGTAGCTTTTTGATTATACTAGCAGGAACACTTCTTTTTTTCCGGGAAGTAGACCATAGACAGACGTATTCGAAATCTTATTTATGGTTTGATTTATGCTTCGATTTGGTTAAAATTTTATATGATATGTCCCAATGAACCATGGATCAGGAAAGAAGTTCAATTTGTTTGAAACATTTCTTTACGGGAAAATGATCACCCAAAGACAGACAAGTTGCTTAATTAGAGCTTTAATGACCCTTTGCAACCCCAATTATAATAAAAATTGGAGAGAATATAGAAAGTGTGGCCAGGTCAGCTAGTAGCTTAACTGTCCGCCATGAAATACAAATAACATAGCAGGTTATCTAAGTATTTACGAAATGTTTCCCGAATGTTTTTTGTTGTAAATCAAATTATTGCCCTAAATTTCAAAATAATTTGTCTATCTATCAGCATTATTTACATTCAACTGTCATTATTAATACAGCAATTATTTCTTAAAAAACATGTATTTGAAAAATCTTAAAAATTTTTTGTCTTTAACTAAACTTTCCTGCCCTAAATAAGGGGTTTCGCTTCCTCATGAAAACATTTTTTATAGTCCCCTTATATAGGAGTCATTGTTTAATGAAAATATTAAAAATTATGGAGGTATTCCAAAATTATCTCACTTTTTTGAATTAACCATTTCAACCAAATAGCATTTTCGGTTTCACCATTACTTTTCTGTTATTAACACTAGTTTTTTTAAATTCACTTTTACTATACATACTATATTCTTAACAAAATATAGGTACATTTTCATTTAATTCCTCAAAAGATAATTTAATAATAGTGTATATCAAATAAATACACTTTTCCAAAAATGCTTTCTACTGAGGCCTCCTTAAATACGCTTAGTTTGATGGAAATATCATTGGTTTATTTCAGGAATTGTTATATGTTTTTAAAATTAATTCACGAAATTAATATTTTTTAACCCCACTCTCCGATTCATATTGTAATAATACTTTTACTTTGTCTAGTTACAGTTGAATGGCTTGCCACTAGATATTGATAAAAATATATCAAAATGTCTAGATGGTTGTAAATGTTGGAGCATTCATGGCTCCAGTGGTTGTTCCAATATCTGCAAGAAGGGTGAGAGTTCATGTATTGAACCAAAATTTTCAACTTGCAATATAAATGATTTGTCTATAAATTACAACGAATCTGGCGTAGTAAAAACGTATATTTGCAAAAAGGATGAGTGGAGTAGAAGTTTTAACCCGGACGAGTGGAGTAGAGCTTCAAACCCAGACGAGTTGAGTTCAAGTTCTAAAGCGATAATTATTTTTGGTACCACCTTCATTTGTATAATGTTGATTACAATCGGCTATATGTGTATGCGTATATATCAGACACGTCATGAAACAGGTGGGTCAAATTAGATATACAGTTTTAGTGTGATAATAAATAACAAAATCAATATTATTTAACCAAATTTTTTAATTAATTTTTATTTCTTATTTTTAGGTGCACATGAAATTCCTATTAGCCTACTTATGAAATTTTAACAAATATATGAATATAATAGACATTGAGGAACTAATTATGTACAATAATTCATATTTATTTTAGATAAAAAACATGAATAATAAAAAATTTAAAACTATGAAGTAATACAAATGTATTTACTATAAAACCACGCTGTAAAAACATTTTTAATAACATATGTATATATCTTAAATATCAAACCATTCTCCATTTTTTTTAAACAGTACTTAACAGGAAATGGCACTAATTTTATAATTCACATTATCTAAATATGAAACATTTTTTTTTTTGAAAGAACGGAGAAAGAACATATTACAAATAAATTTCTCGAATGCGGTTTTAAATATAAAAAATTCTACTACAAAATTCTTTTCGTACAACATCATTCTCTTTTTCTACATACTTAATGCAAAATCATTACAATGTTGATACTGGTTACTCCTAAATATATGCAACATTGAAACAACTTCTATGCAGTATTTTGATTAATTTATTATCGCTTTGCGTCAAGTAGAGGTGGCCTTCGAACCTCATCAAGTACCAACAAATTTTACTTAATATATTTATATTTAAATCACTTCTCAGTTAAAAAGAATACAACCGTTTTGGGTTAAGGAATTCGTTCTCTTCAACAGGGAAGAGAAATGAGGAAGATAAATATTTCCTTCAGACCTTTTCATACATACATTCATTTATCCTCAGTTTATCTGTAAAGCTTCAAATACAAATTTATTACAAACATTCTTTTTGAAAATATTTATAATTATTATCACAATAAGCCTACGGCTATCAGAATTACAATTATATACTTATAAATAGTGATCTACATATATATCTATTTACTACCAAAGTTAATTAGGCACACACTGCGTTGAACGCTCATGATATGTGTAACCAGGATTGCAGATACACCGATTGTTGCTATAACAAATACCATTGTCACATTTCCTGCACAAGAAATTAATAAATTAAAAACGAAAATAAAATGTTAACGCCGAACTACTCACTGATAACACTCCCGCTGACACACACCATCCTTGAGTTCGTAGCCAGGCGCGCAGTAGCATTCATTGGGCTCCCTGCACTCACCGCCTTCTCCACAATCAGGATCACACACGGGTATACAACCATCATCGGTTAACTGATATCCCTTCGCGCAGCCACACACTTCGGGTTCCGTACAATTATGTCTGGGATTCATGCCACAACCATTGCTACAAATAGGTCGGCAGAACTTTCGTGTCTCATCCAATTTAAAGCCTGGATCACACTGGCAAGTGCCATCCAGGAAACACCGCCCATTAAGGCAACCCAACGGGCAAGAGAACACACAATCACCATTATCATTGGCAACAAAACTGTCATAACATTCACACTCGTTGGGCGCCATACAGCGACCGTTACGACAATTCTCACAAACTGGCTTACAGATTGTGCTGCCAGGCCAACGCATCGGCGCATAGCCAGGACAACAGATCTCGATCTTTTGCTGTTGGTTGCGTTGATCTAGTTGGATGCGCAGCGCGTACGGGTATTTATCCACAACTTCCACACTGAAAAAAAAACAGTAACAAACTATTCAATTAATTTTTTAATAAATTTTAATTTTTTGCCAATCAAAATTTTAATTAAGCGGACCATAATTTAGCTAGTCATTCAAAGAAAAAAGTCAATTAAAGAAAAACTGCAAAGCAGTATAAAATGGGAAATGATTCGTTGAAATTGTTAACCTATGGGCTTACAAAAAATTATTTATATATAAAAACTAACAAATATGGTCAATGAAATATAAAAAGAAATCGAAGAATTAAGTTTTAAAAACAATTGGATATTTAAATCAAAAATTTTTATAACATAAAGAAAGTTAAACCAATAAAAAATAAGCTCAAACAGGGAAATAAAAAATTTATGTAGACCTATTCTGTCTGCATTAATGTCAGCCATTTCTGATAGGACTCAAGCGGGTGCAAAGTAAAATTACGTACGTACAAAGGTATAGTTGTTGCTCGACTGCACCCATATATTTAATTAGTTATCATACTAGGCTAATTATCAAATTTGTCTTTGATTAAAAAATTAATAATAACAAAATACAGATGAATTAATTGCATTACATGATATCGATATACAAAATGACAACACAATCAAATTTTTATCTTGGCAAAAAATAGAGCATATTAACTTACTCATGATACAAAAATAACTATATTTTAAAAATTATGAAATATAGAACAGATGAGACCGAAAAAATTATGATCATTTCTTTCACTGAATACTGTGTACATATTTATTAATTTAAACAATATGTTTTGACTGAAACACTATCCAAAACAAATAATAATTAAAATGTTCGTTTCAACAGCTTATTGATAGTTTTTTTTTATAATAATCTCCCCCAGTAGCGGATCCAGAATTTCCAGAAGGGGGGGTTCTAAAATATATTCAATTTTTGGAGACGCAGACACGAATAAACTGCAAAAGTAGATTCGAATTTAAGATTTACATTGCTTCCGAAGGGGGGTCCGACCTGAACCCCCCCCCCGTGGATCCACCACTGATCTCCCTCCTTAGTTGTATCGAACAATTTGATCACAATCTTAATTCAACTCATTTTTCATAATTCATTGCTCATTCCCCGCACTTACGGCACCCATATGTGACACTTGTGGCCATCGTATTGCATTTCATTGGATCGCATTTGACCTCTCGACTGTTTCTGCATGCGCTGTTCCTGTTTACGAACTTTTCGCCGACTAGACGTTGCCAACTCATGATTATTGAACTGATAATTTGCATCATCATTTCCATCTAGAAATTGTCCGCGGCGCGTACTCGTAACTCTACTCCGATAGCCCCTAGACTGTTGTTTATATGTAATCAATTCATTTGATTCATTATTAGCATCTGTAGAATCAGCGATGAGATTAGCGGCATGGGGCTGATTTTGTCGAGGGCGATGGTATTGTCTTTCTGCACTAACAACAATTAAGAGTTGTTGGAGGCACACCAACAACAACATTACGGATTGAAGTGGCTTTTGGGCCAGAAATTTTGCCATCGTCAAAGAGGAAATTTTGAAATATTCAATTTTGTATAATTTTTTGGAAATTTTTATTTATTTAGTAATATTTTTTTTTTATATATTTGCTCAGATTTGAGTTACTCTTTTAATTTATGTGATATATAATTTTTAAAACGAAAATCTTTGGCTTTTTATTAATTGTTTTTTCACGGTTTTTTAAAGTTCATGTACATTTAGGGTAACTTCTGGAAATATTTTAAATTATAAGTTTATACATCAACACTCTCCGCACTTTTAGTTCATACTGAAAATAAGTAGAGCAAATTTTGTGCGAATCGACACGCTGATTAGCTGCCAGTTCTCACAAGTAGTGTTGCTATTTAATCCGCTCTTATCCCGCTCGCAAATCGTACACACACCGCTGTCCCTTTGCCTTTTGTTTTTGAACTTTTCATTTTATAGGAAGTAAGCGTTCGCGAGCTGCATTTGGCCCTCTGTAAGGTCTTTCACAGCATTGCTTATCAGTTTATTTTTATTTGTGTTGTTTATAAGCTATTTTTGTAGTTGAGCATATACGGGTAATAGCATTAACATTGAATATTATTCGCTTCGGCGTTGTAAGAGGGGTTCTAGAAAATAATATACAAAAGAGTTAATATATTAAGTGTAACCACGCGAAAAAGAAAATGAAAATTAATTTAAAAAAATAAATAAATAACAATTAAGAGAAAAAAGTTTGGAAAATATATTCTTTTCCAAAAAAAAGTTTGGAAAATATTTTCTGCCCTATAGTTATTTATATATAAACGAGCTACAGTCAAAACCGCAACACCGCGTATGTATATAATAAAAAGCTTTTGTTTCTAAAGTCCATGAGAACTCTTTTGGTAAACAATGCTTGTATTTGCCAATCTAACATAGATTTGATAAATTAACATTTCAGTGCAGCGGTTTTGCTGAAACTTAGTTCTTTCGTTCACCTATAATAATAATAACAAGAAAGGCTGTCTTTTTCAATGCAGAAATCTTTATACCTTTCATGAACATAGCAAATTTATTTCAAAATTCGATTTCAGATTATTTTTCGGCCAATTTTTGTCTTAAAACCTCTTATCTGCACAAATCGGTTGTATGGGGGCTATATGAAATATTAATTCGATTTCGACGATTTTCAGTACAAATGTTTATTTTAATTCACTTCCGTAGAATATTAAATTTCACGCTTTTTTGCCTGAGCGCTTTACACGCTTTTTTTCCATACCCTCACATCTGAACAAATGGGTGAATAGAAGCTCTATTTAATAGTCGTCCGATTTCGATGATTTTCAGAACAAATATGCAATTCATTATGTATGTGAAGTATTTCAAGTCCTTAGATACTTTTTTGACGGATTTATGACCCAAAATTTGAAATCTGAATAATCGGTATAACATATGCTATAGTGGTGCGATCTGGCCGGTTCCGACAAACGATAGTTTAAACGTATACGTGCATCTGCCTACCACGTTTAGTTGAAATATCTGAAAAATTGAGTGACTAGTTTGCGTTCAAAAAGACAGACGGACTGAAGGACATGGCTATATAAACTCTTGTCGTCATTCTGGTACAATCGGTATAAATTTCGGTGGGTCTATCTCTTCTCCTTCTGGTACTTACTTACTTCGAACTAAACTTAATTTACCATTTCATGTACAAGCAACGATATAAATTATGTATATATAATTGGCGAAGCGTAAGAGTCTAGTGGTTCACTTTAATCACATAGCATTCCTCCTCTCCAGGTTATCTCTTAAAAAACCAGGCTTGCAGGAATTGCGGCAAACACTCATATTCCATTAGTCTTAGCGTGACTTCAGAATTTTAGGTACCGGGGAGGCAACTACAAGACGATTTCTGGGTCCGACTGATTTGTCTACAAATAAGGGAAAAGAGTATTTATTTTTAAGGAGGTTTTTTTGAAACTAAATCAAATTTTCAATAAAAGAAATATTTATTTTTAATAGTTATATTATAAATTATGGTTAGAAAATATATTGCTGCAAAACAGCCTTCTTTGTTCCAGATTTGTAATAGACAATAAAACATAAATTTAAAATAACAAGAAATTAAGTCTAGTGGTGGATATTTATTTTACGATTTCTTTTATTTTCCTTTTTTAGTGAGCTATTTGCATATTATCGTCGTACTACCCCTTATTAACGTCGCTTAAGATCTAACTCAAGTACGCGAAAACGTTCTCCTTGTTCCTCATAATCATGCGATCATCCAATTGAATTGAGGAATCCATTTTGAACTTACTTCCTGACTTTTAAGTTTTTTCAGGTGTCAAAGGCCCGAATAAAGATTAATAATAAAATAATATTATATATAATTATTACATTCATAAAATATTGAATCCAGTTTATACTGGCTACCAAAGAAAGACATCGAATTAACTTAGGCCACAATGAGACCCGCCTAATGCTATAATTTTTTGAACACTACGCTTCGTTATTCAAATACTTCGATGAGTTCAGAAGGAGAATTATAAAATAGACAAAAACCTAATGAAATTAGTTTTATTGACATGTGTTTGCCGCAAAAGATGTTTAATAATTAAGTAATAATTTTCGTGTAGACTCCCATGGAGTTATATCATAAACTTATCGACTGCTTTCAGAATTATCATCACTACATATAGAGGCCAATAAACGCAATCATTTTTATTATTTTCTTAATGTATTTTTATCAACCTTATATGCATTTAGGAAGCTATTTTAAATCATTGTATTTTTTCATACTCAAAAATTTCCTTATCACTTGCTGCAGTCAATTCGAGCCAGTGTACGAAGTCAAGCCAAAGTGAGAAGACAATTTAAAGTTGAATTGAACTTTTATTTATAACTTACACATAAATATATACTTGCAATAAAAAAATAATATTGTTAATAAATATTTGCCAATGAAAGCTCTTGTTGTCCTTGCGCTATGGTAAGTTTAAACAATTAGCACTAAAGGTCACGAACTAATCTGAGTTCAACATAATCTGACAGCCTGCAGTTGCACCGCATTTCGTCAGCCGAGAGATGCCGGCTTCCTCCTAAAGGAGATAATAAACAATTTCCAGAGGACTTCGCTTTTGGTGTCTCCACCGCTGCCTATCAAATAGAAGGCGGTTGGAATGTAGATGGTAAAGGACTCTCCATTTGGGATACATACACACATGCGCATCCGGAACGTATAAAAGATCGTACTAATGGTGATGAGGCAGCTGAGTCTTACCATCGGTTCGAACAAGATTTGGTTGCATTGAAGGGGCTAAAGGTTTGTGAAATGAAAAATATACAAATAAGAAGTTTTTTGAAAAAAAAGAAAGAAAGTCATTTAATTCAGCACGTTTTACTACATTACAATTGATTTATTAATTTATAACAGGTTAACTTCTATCGCTTCTCGTTCTCTTGGCCACGCCTGCTACCCAACGCCGATACGTCAGTGATAAATCAAAAGGGCATTGACTACTACAATAAAATAATTGATAAGTTGTTGGCAAATAATATTGAACCAATGGTGACAATGTTCCACTCAGACCTTCCCGAGGCTCTCAACAAATTCGGAGGATTTACCAACGACATTATAATAAAATATTTTCGCTCTTATGCCAACTTTTTATATGAAACATTTGGTGATCGTGTTAAGAAATGGATAACTTTTAACGAGCCATTCGATTATTGTGTCTTGGGCTATGGCCGAGCTTACTTTCCACCGCTTGTTCATTCACCTGGTGTGGCAGATTATCTTTGCATGGATAATACATTACGCGCTCATGCGGCCGCTTATCGCGCTTATAAAACGAAAAAATTTAAAAGTCAAGGTGGCAAAGTAGGCATTTCCATTAGCAGTCGTTTCTATTACACACAACACGGGGACGAGCACACCATCGAGCGCGCCATGCAGTATTCGGTGAGTGAAAATTAGCGTGATTGGAAATTTGCATTCTTCATTGCAGGCGTCTTAACTGTCATCGCTTTATTCAGCATATGAGTATAATAGCTGAACAAAGAGCTGAAAGCCGAAACGCCTAAATAATTGAGTGGAAGTTCCAGCTTTAGTTTGGTTTTTGAAACTATAATTATTGTAACACTTACAGCTCGGTTGGTTGGCCAATCCTATTTTTAGCCAAAGCGGCAATTATCCGCAGCTTGTTTTAGATGATATTGGAAACAATAGTTTACGTGAGGGCTTAGCTTGGTCGCGTTTGCCACCCTTCAATGAGTTCTGGTCGAAAATCATAAGAGGCTCCGCCGACTTTTTGGGTCTCAACTATTACACCTCACGTTATGCTGAGCTGTCGCAACCTCCTATTGGTGAGGTGCCCTCTTGGGAATATGACTCGCAGTTGGAGTACACTGTGGACGAGAAATGGAAGCAAGGCAATTCTAATTGGCTTTACTGCGTACCGGAAGGACTTGAAGATATTTTGAAGTGAGTAGTGTGTTGAAGTATGAATTTGAATTGTTGAAAAATGATGATTATATTTAAATTGTCTTCCTTTAAGGTTTCTTGCAATTATTCGTAAGCTATTACTTTGAACAATACAGTTTTCGAAAACTAATTCACAGTCAAAAAAGGCTAAAGCCAATTAAGCAAATAAGTATTATACAACAAATTCTAGTAATGTGCCGTAGCATATATAAGTATACATTTATTTGAAATAATTTATGAGGTTTTATATCCCAACTATTGGAGTTCTCTCCCTCTCTCCTTCCTAATATATCATATTTATATTTTTTTTCTGCTCATTTAGATGGATCCGAGATCGCTATGATAATGTTGAAGTATTTGTAACGGAAAATGGTTGGTCGGATTATGGCACATTAGAGGACGCGGATCGTATTGAGTTTTTGCAGGTAAAAATATATTTTAAAGATTTTTCAAAGTAATTCTTATTGCTCAACGAGTAAAGAAATAATCACTTTTGTTCTATTAAAAAGACTTATTTTCTAATTTATTACATTTATGAAATCTGAAAATAAAAATGAGCCTGCTACTTTTAAATTAAATAAACTTTTTTAGATTAAGCCTAAAATATGGTTAGTGATTTTTTCTGTATAATCAGATTCTTTTTTGAGGCTTTGGTACTTTCTTGGTTATTAATGAGATTGAGCGTAGTATATTAATCAAATTAACCAAAATATGCTCAGTTAAATTAGAATATTTGCATTCAAGATTAATGAGAATTCAAAAAATTTCATTTTAATTTGTATCCGTACATTGTACAATAATATTCAATCATTTATAATCGAACAAAGATGAAGATAATACTTATCTATGTAATAAAATTAATTTAAAATATATGTATAATTGCATATAATACAATAAATTAAAAAGAGATAACAGATATATATCAACACACATAGATGGTTCATCAATTTTCAGAGAAAAAATTGTAAAGAGTAATTATCAAGTTATTTTTGTTGATAGCAGTGGAGTCTTGTGGAGTTGAAAATTAAAAAGCAGGCACAATTAGAGCTCTTATGATCTCCAGATTTTGAAAATATCACTTTCTAATCATTTTAACTAAATAAAAAATATATTTTTAACTGCAATTTCAATCAGTTTATGGATATAAAATAACAAAAAGATTTACTTTAAATCCATCAGGCCCATCTTCAAGCTGTACTAAATGCTATAAATGATGGCTGTAACGTTACACACTATTCCCATTGGAGTTTAATCGATAATTTTGAATGGAATATGGGCTATACGTAAGCAAAAACTTATTTATTAAATACTTCTAGACAAAAATATATGTATGATATGATAAACATAAGTTATCAATTTTCAAATTTAATTTCAGTCAGAAATATGGTCTCTACTATTTGAACATGACGAGTCCGCATAAAGAACGTATAGCTAAAAAGTCAGCACATTATTATAAAAATATCATCGAAAGCAAAAAATTATTACAAACTATAAATTAATTTTATAAACGAATTTTAAATGAAACTGCAATTACATACACATTAACTGTAAATACTGTTATCAGCGTTTTATGTATGCAATAATATATAAATAAAAATATAAATAAATGAAATTAAATTTTCAATTGTTTGTGCAGCAGTAGCAATTTTCATTTCTCTTAAAATTCAATTACCATGAAATTTTGTATGCTACGTTGTGACTGCTTTTGAAATTAAATTTTGAAATGAATTTATGTATTTTAAAATTAATTAATTGCTACGTCTGATGATATCTTTTAACAGATTCTTAATTACATTAGGTCGACGGTAAAAATTTTCACTGTGCGTCTGAAAACATTTTGTAATAATATCTTGTAATCTACGCCACTGTCTTAATATTGAAATTATCTCTCACTATTTTGCTTTAATCTTTGATTAAAATCAATTTCCATACTCAATGAAAGCTGAGCTGTGCTTAAGCTTCTAGTACCAAACAGTTACTTAATAGTATACGACGTCGAAACTCGAAAGGTTGCCGCGCATGAAAAAGTTTCCTTTTTTTTTTTGGAATTAATTATTAAGTCTTCTATAATTAATCTGCTCTTTAGAATGAAAATGTCAGATTAATTTTTAGGGTTTAATACTTTCTACTTTGGAACTCGATTTGTTTTTTAATTTGTGTAAAAATATGTCACTTCTACGCGCTTTGGCTATCAATTCGCTCTTATCATTAGCTTTTCTGTTTTGCTATGTTTGTTGTGTAAATTTTAATAAATATTGGACCACAACAACAACAACCACCACCGTGAAACCATGGCACATACGTGAACCTGGCCTATCACTGCCATTGCCTAATAGTCATCCATCGAAGTGTTTACGTGAAGTGCCGTGAGTCCGCTGAAATTGGGATTTAAATGGAATTAACATGACAGTATGGTTTTTGTTTCTGTTTATTTTTATTGACATTATAGGGCAGTATTCTTTCAATTCGAGAAGGATGTGCAAATCGTCGGCAACAGCACGAACAGTATTTACTTTAATGTTATCGAGGTCTGCTGCAAGGGTTACAAGCGCTATGACTTCGACTGGAATCGCTGTGTACCGGATTGTGGCAATAAGTGTCAAGCGAATGGGTTTTGTTTGGACGGTGGCGTGTGCAAGTGCTTTGATGAATTCGTGCTCAATCATCGCAATGTATGCATACCAACGTGTCCGCTTGGCTGTCCACATGGTCAGTGTTACTTGAATGGCACGTGCATATGCCGGGATGGTTACGAGCTGGATCCGACGCGTAAATTCTGTATGCCACGTTGCGAGTCCAGTTGTGCGCACAATGAAATCTGTGTGGAGCCAAATAAATGCGAATGTCGCGAGGAATTTACACGCGCACTACCACCCAGCACGATGGGCTGTCAACCAGTCTGTATACCGGATTGTGGGTTCGGACGATGTGTTGCACCGAATGAGTGCGAGTGCTTTCACGGCTACCAGAAACGTTTGAATGGTAGCGCATGCGAGAGTAATTGTTATATGTAAGAAATTAAGTATAAATATGAAAGAAAACTAGCACAGAAATCACGGAGAATCACTATTCTGCTATCACTAACTACTGCGTTTAAGTTATGCCAAAGAATATAAAACTGAGTTAAATTTTCATGATTTTTACCAAAACTATAGTATTAATGACAATAGTGATACACCGAGTTTTCCAATTATTAAAAGCATAATGTTTAATGATTTTTCGACTACTTTTAGGCGCTGCGAAAATGGTTTCTGCGTTAATCGTACCACTTGCCTTTGCCAGAATGGCTATCGCTTCGATTTGAATACGAGCTCTTGCCTGCCCATGTGTGACGAAGATTGCGAAAATGGCATTTGTCTCTCGCCGGGAGTATGTCGTTGTTTTAACGGTTATGTACGACGTGGGCCGAAATGTGAGGGCATCTGCGAAAAGTAAGTAATGAATTTTTACATTAAAGCAAACATATACCCACTGTCTACTTCTTTTCCCAGTGGCTGTGGCTATTATGGAAAATGTATCGCCCCAAATGTATGCGGTTGTTCTATTGTAGAGGGTCCGGTACGGACTTACCAACGCTGCGCTAATGGCAATTGCAACTCCAAAGGGCGTTGTCGTTGCAAAGAGGGTTTCGTACGCTTCATCGACCAATGCATGGAACCGGACAAGGTGACAACATATGCATCAATGCGCCCGAGCCGTTTAAATCAGACATTACTGCAAGAATTTAATATGTTGGTCGGCAGGCATTTTATGTTTCATTATCAAATACCAACGTTTTACTAAAATTAAACTAAATTTTTAAATAAGTGCTCATATAGATAAACTTAAATTAGTTAAATAATTATTTAGTTTAATGTTTTTTTTTTCTATTTTGAACGAATCAAGAGTACGTTATCGTTCAAAGCCCCACTAAAGGGATATGTCACATTTCCATTAGGGCGAAGCTCTGTAACTTATGTTCCAAAGTTTTCGACTCGAACAGGCGTGCCGCTAAGTTATATCGATAGGCATCTGCCGCCCAAACATCCGAATGTAGGTAGTCAATTCTAGATGTGATATTTGGAAAAACCTTCTGCCCGATCTTACATCTCACCTGATGATCTAACCTAAACTAAAATATTTATGAAATGTTAAGACTGAAGGGAGACCTATAATTGGCGCTTTGTAACCGCTGAAGCGATTTTCGGCGGAGTTCCTTCTCAAATTTGAGGTATGCATCTGGATGTTTTTGTTTTTTAAACAAATGGAGGGACTTATAGTTTACTTTAAGTCGCCTATGAACAACTGATAGATTTTTATGAGGAGTTCTTATTTCATACACGAGGAAGATCTTGACATTCCCTGTCGATGGGCGATTATATGGGCAAAAAAATTAATTTTCCTTAAATTTTGAATATTGGTTGAGCAGTGGCTTTCCGATTGGTAGTACGCAATTCTAATCAATCAGCTATTGGGGCCAGTGATCAATATGGAAGACTTGCTACATAGGTTCCCTTGTTACAACTTAATGTTCTTATACTCATTAGAGGGTCGAACAAAAACAATCCGTTCGTGGCGTTACCCACATGGAACAAATACATTCTGGGGCTAAATTTAATGTGGCCTTTTGCAATTACAACCTAGAAAGACATTGATTGGGGGCGCTAGTGCCACTGTATGTATCGATCAGATTGTATCCTTATTAGTCAGGAGAATGCTATATTAAGAAAAATATTTACATAAATTTGATACAAAAAATAGTTTCAGCTTTTATAGCATTTACTTATACAAAACAGATTGCCTACTTTTAGGCAGCAATGAAGAAAAAGATCTGTATGAGCTTTAGTTAAGTGCAATATATAATCTGCTTATTACAAATTTACACCATTATTGCAGTAAAGAAGCACTAATACTCACAATTATATTTACATGCGTATTCACATGTGTATAAACGCATGTAGTACATACCTTGCAGTGAAAAGGTATATTAGGATGCAAACATTCTAGTGAAATACTAGTATGAAATAGGATGAAACCATACGGTTCGTTATTTGTATAGAAGTCCACCAGTAACGGGAATAATAATAATTTTCACCACCACGCCATGCGTATATTGCTATGAAATGGTATATTAACTTTGGTCCGAAGTATGTAAGTAGCAGAAGGAGAAGAGACATGCCCACCGAAATTTATACCGATAGTATCAAAATCACGAGTTGTATTGATATAGCCATATCTGTCAATCCGTCTGTCCGTCTGTCTGCTTGAACGCAAACTAGTCCCTCATTTTTTTGAGATATTTCAAACAAACTTGGTAGGAAGGTGCACCTATACACTTAAATTATCAGTTGTTGTAACCGGCCAGATACGACCACTATAGCTTATATACGACCGAATTTTAAGATTTGGAATTTCGAGCCATAAATCCGCCAAAAAAGTACTTAAGAACGTGAAATTTTGTATAATATACATAAATAATGATCCGCGTATTCTGAAAATCATCGAAATATGACGACTATAGCATATATCTCCCATACACTCAGTCAAAAAGTATTCAGGAGTATAAAATTTGGTATTTTTCACAAATATTATGAAATGCATATTGGTATTGAAAATCATCGAAATCGGACTGCTGTATCACATAGCAATCATACAACCGATTTCTGCAGATATGAGGTTTTGGGACAAAAAATCTGCTAAAAAGGCATCTAGGAGCATGAAAAGTGGTATTTTATAGACGTAAATTCAAATTGATATTGACACTGAAAATTATATAAATCGAATTTTGGAATTTGCAATAAATTTGATATGCTCATGAAAGTTATACTGACTTACGTATATATGTATCAGCTCGTAGGACATCAACGAGTTAAAAATACTAGTTGCTTAAATGTGGAATAGATTGAAGATAAACTAGTCAGTGCAAAAATGCAAACCAGTTGGAGTCTAGTTAACAACTAGTATTTTTCTTAGAATGTACGAGAGTAAAAATATTTGCATACAGACCCACTCCACTAGTCAGTGCAAAAATGCAAACTAGTTGGAGTCTAGTTAACAACTAGTATTTTTCTTAGAATGCACGAGAGTAAAAATATTTGCATACAGATCCACTCATATTCATATAAAATATGTATAAATGCTTATACTTCTAATAATAATAATTATCAACCCTGGCACATGAACTCTGATATCACTGAACTCATTTCATAATAGATTATTCAGCTCTTGCTTGCTTAAATATGCTATTCCCAGTAGAAATTTTATGCATCACATCGATTGAAGATGAATAAACAAATAGCTCTGTATGTATACCAGTATAAATGATTTTCTATATCTTTTTTACACTTCTAGTTCTTAGGAGAATATGCATGATTTTAATATTCAAAAGTAATAAAGGATCATGCATAAACATTTTTTGTTTTTTTCTGATACAACATTTGTATAATTATATTTTTGTTTTCAATTTTGAAATGAAGAAAATTAGTGAAAAAATTGTTTTATTGCAAAATATATATGTGTAAGTAGTTTAATGTTACATTTTTCTGAATCCTTCGTGCTTCTTCACACATTCATACGCCATGTATTTTTTTTTGTATGCATATAATTTATTTCAGCTGGGCTCTTACCATAAACTACAATACCACACACATTCTTATGACAAAAAAAATTTAATATATAAAAAGTTCATCAACTCTGTCTTATCAGCGAGTACTGTGAGCGAGACCCGCAAGTGTAGTTTATTGACTTTCTTTGCGCAAAGAAAAAGAAAATGCATATAAAAATAATAGATGAAAAGCAAGAAAGATTGAGAACTATAAATATATCAAGTGGGCAGTAAAGACAGGAAGCTGGAGAAAAGTATTTGCAAGAGTAATAATAAACGCTTCAGCGTCAGTTGGAAAAAGTGAACCACGCGTGACGGACTTGTTATTTATAAAAAGTATATAAATAGACAAACAATTTTAGTTATATATATAAATATGAAGCTCTTATTTGTAACAAATCTCATCACATTCTACACACTTTATCACCTCTTCTACTTACTTCTGACAATTGACTTTGTGAACGCACAATTTTGGAAGCTCAATAGCCCAAGTGAGCGGGATACTTTTATATTGGAGACTAAATCGCTTATGGCATCCGGTATTTGCTATAAAGAAGTGCTGTAAGTTATTATTTATGCTGCCCAATAATCAGTCGACTAGGTTGCTTTAAAACAAACAAAACATATGGAGTTTTTACCTACTTGAAGAGAAATCAATATCAATTTTGATATCAAATAGAAAAATTTTTAAGTGAAATATATTTCGAAACATGAATTTTTGTATATGTTAAAAGAAGGAGATATTTACAACTGGTTAGCTTCTTACAGGGCATCTGCTATTGGGCAGGCGCGTGGGGAGGTTGGGCGTATCATCAAACGATTTCTGCAAATGTTGTGGTGGGGAGAAAGAGCCTTAAATTTTAATCCATTCTCTTTGTGAATGCAATGCACTTTGGAGAAGTAGGTTAAAGTCTCTAGAAGTAGCAATCTTGAGAGACTGGAGCGAAATCGCTGGTGAAAAGGTACATCGATTGCTCAGCTTTGCAAAATTACAATGGCCTCATTTGGTGGCCTAAATGAGTGAATGTTTAGTCACCCCTTCAACTTAACCTAAACTATATATATATAAATAAGGAGTTAAAAAATCAATATTACACATTCGCATAAACCCTTTTTATAAAAATAAGAAAATAATGAATGAAAAGTTGAAATTTTATTTTTTTCTTTCCTTACAGCGGTACAGCAAATGAGCCAACTCTAAAAATGCAAACAATTTCGTATTGTTGTCCAGGGTATCGTCGCAATTCCCAATCTGCGGCAATGCATTGTGAGCCAATATGCACAGAAGATTGTTTGAACGGTATTTGCACGGCACCGGATGTATGTGAGTGTTATCCTGGGTACACACGTGCAGGAGGACGTTGTGAAGAACTTTAAGTGAAGAAATGTGACTAATTGTAAAGTTAATAAAGAAAAGTAAAAAACAAACCAAAGAAAAATACAGGTTTCAGTTCATTTGATTGAAGTGGGTAGTTATTTATGATATAACAAGAACACATAACAACATATTTCACCAGAATATTTAATTTGAAAACAACATTGTGCCTACTTTCTGAAGTCCAAGTATGTCTTATGAAATATATTAAGTACATTTTTATTTTGTTTCATTGTGCTGTTTACTTGCACTCCTCACACGAAACATTTATTCTAGTCAAAGAAAAGATTATATGACAAGAAGACTGAGGTCTCTTATAGTTATATACATGCAAACCAAATTACAAACACTTACATATATTAAATTCATATAAGATATGAACTTATGTATATACCAATAAAAAAATCAAGTATTCCAAATAACAATTTCACATTGTGGTCAACATCAAATTGCCATATATGTATGACAACATATGAGTACATAGTTGTTAGACGAGTCTTAAAACTCATTTCAAAAATGACGTTATCAGTATTTCGCAGAATAGCAGAAATATTATGAAAACAAAAGTAGTCAGCACAAAGCGTAAACAAAAGTTCAGAAAGATTTATTTTATGAAAATATTTAATAGCAATACTGATGGCATACATCATCAGCGACTTTATCATTGTTGACATTTTATGAAAAAATCATAGTCAAACACATAAATCTTCAAAATCGTATTTTTTAATTTTATTTTATATTTTTTATTATAATTGGTTTACTTTATTTAATTTTTTTTTTTTTGTATTATTTTATTTCATCTTACTTTATCTCTCATTTTAATTTACCTTATATTATTTAATTTCATTTAATTTTACATTATTTATTTTATGTTATTTTATTTAATAATTATTTTTTTAATTTTATTTATTTATTGTAGTTTAATTTATTTCAATTTTTATTTTATTTTATTTTTTAATATATTTTCATTTTTTTATACCTTTCATGAACATAAATGGAATATTAGCTTTAATTTGTAAATACGAGCTGAGTTTATATAAGTAAAGTAAATACGTTTCACTTGGTTTACTTTTTATTTTCCTGACGCAAGTCAGGGTAACCAATTCGGTTTGATGAGTTACTACGACTAACTACAATTTGTCGGTGACCGCACCTAAATGCCTGCCTCTACTTCCCCAATTGCCAGCACTGCTGCCCGTGAAAAGGTTGACTTGGCATCTGCCATTTACTGGTATGCTCGCCTTTCATTCATGCATTTCTTAGAGTCGAGTTTCGCATTTCCGTCAGAACGACTTCAACTAGGTGTTCACTTGCTGATTCAGCGTCTGGCTTACATAGTGCTGTTGTTATAGTAAGCTTTGGTTATGATTGTTGTTGTTGGAATTATTGTTGGGTTCTAACTTATATCCATGATCTTCTGTCCGTCTGCCTTTTTGAATGCAGCTATTCAGTTTTTGAGGACTTAAGTTAAAAGGTCTGTTAAAAAGGCATCTATGAGCGTGTAATTTGGTATTCTACAGACGTAAATTGAAGTTCATATTGACACTGAAAGTTATCAAAATCGAATTTTTCAATTTGCAATAAATTTGATATATGCATGAAAGGTATAAAGACTTCGGCGTGACCGAAGATAAACATTCTTTCTTGTTTTATTTTATTTTCTAATTTAATTTAATTTTATTTTATTTTGGATTTTATTTTATTTCTTTTTAATTTATAATATAACATAATTATTTTTTAGCTCAACTGAAGTTCAGGCTTATCCGATACGATAATAACATTGAGCAATTTTATTGTATTTGAATGTATGTTGGAAAGCAAAATAAAAATAATATTATATTTGCTTATAAATATATTGATGGCAATCTCAATCTTCTCATTTGCTTTTTCTTACAGCTTAAAGTCAATGTAAATCAATTTGATTTTTGCAGTACATAGTTGATTTCTCTTTAATTCGACGCTTAGTTGAAGCGTAGCTTTTGTCGTATCCGGACGTGTCATATAAATCGAGTTTAAACAACAAATTATTGCAAGCCTTATATAATATATTAATAAAAAAATAGTATATATTTAAGTAGTGATCTCATCCCACTATATATTCGATGCATTCACTTGTTGAACATTTTCTAAGCGTATTGCTGCTGCTGACAGTGGGCGCACAGGCGCAAATTAAAACATCGGGAATTAAGACGCACCAACCCGCCGCCCCGAGTTCGGGTAACTTAGTTTACAATGCACACAACGAGCATAATTACACGGCTCAATACAATCGCACCTTTATACCGGCGGACACCTATCAGGGTGGCTATGCAGGCGTAATCCATGGGAATGCCGTCGACGGCGAGGGGAAATCGTACTTGGCTCGTGGCAACCATTTGGCTGCTGGTGAGGAATATCATTACTATGGGGCTGGCGATAGTTACAGTAGTGGTGGCATTGCTAGACAACGTGCATTACAAGTGTTAGATCCCGCTGCGGAATTTGTTAACAAAACACGCTCTCAAATGGCCTCTGGCATTTGTTATACAGAAGTACCGTAAGTATTATTGATTTTGAAGGCACTGCAAAATGGATAGGTATTTTCTATATCTCTCAAAAAACAATCCGTGGTCTTAGGCCAAAAAAATTATATTAAATATTTTAAATGCAAAATATTTATATATGATATAGTCTTTCGATTTCGTTGATTTTCATTATCAATATCTACTGGAATTTACGTGTGTAGAATATCGAATTTCACTCTCTTAGATGCTTTTTTATCGAAGTTTTGGCCAAAGCTTCATATCTAAAAAACTCGATGTCTGTTCTGAAAAATAGGTCCTATGTATGTCATAGTGGTCCTATCTGACCGGTTCCGATAAGGGACTAGTTTGAGTTTAAACCGACGGACATATAAATCATAAAGTAAATTTTGGTGCGACTTCCTTTTCTCCTTCTCGTACTTACATACTTCGGACAAAAGTTAGTATAGCATTTCATGTACATGAAGGGTATAAAAATTGGTATTATATACATAGTCAAACCTGTCATTACGTTTCACTCTCCAGCAAAAAAATAAAATAAATAAATACAAATATTTTCAAACAATATTGAACTAACGACCTCACATCCTCTTTCCACTGATAAGAGATTAAAAAACAAAATAATAGACTATGCGTGTTTCTTAAATTCTATTGGCAATGAACGGTTTAGCTTACTTAGTTTATTATGATTTAAGTTGAGTAAAAATATCAATAAAAACCGTTTTCTATGTTATAATTTTAGCAGTCATTTTTATTGCAAAAACTTGTAAAACGAATAAAAACAACAAAAACAACGCTTAACAAAAGCGTATATATTATAGAAAATATTTTCATTCATCTATTATACTGGTTACTCTACCAAATGCATCATACACATCGCGCCCATCACTTCTTCTGGGAAACACAAAGTGAAGTCAGTCCTTTCTTTCACCGACCTTTTCAACAGCGTGGATGCTTTCATCTACCCCTGCATCCATTAGTGGGGCATATTTGAATATTTTCAAAGCAGGTGAAAGTAAAGCCAGGCCATTCTTTCACCGATCTTTTCAACAGCGTGGATGCTTTTATCTACGCCTGCATCCATTAGTGGGGACATAATTGAATACTTTCAAAGCTTTAGTGTAATGACATAGTCAGCATATTCACTGTACCTTTATTAGCATATTCATGCACACCGTCTGCACATCTTCCACAAAACATCCATATAACAGGAACAAAATGATGATATTTACATTTCTTGGAGAGAGGTCTTTACTTTTCAATTGACTACTAAGTCCAAAGTATCGCTATTAGCAAAGTTGTTTCTGCTTTGGATTTCAAGGCTGGCATACGAACTAAATTTCGAACATATCGAATTTAATCAAGGGGCCCTGGACCTTTCCGAGGAAGGAATTTATTTTATATGTCTATTAAGAAAAATATATTCCCTCTAATAAATATTTAACCAAGTCGAACCACAAATTGGATTTGTTTTAAAATAAACATAAAGCTAAATACATATGCACCCAATTTTAAGTAAATTGTACAATTAATCAATTTTTTCGAATAAATCGACTTCTGGTAACATTTCTCAAGAAAAATGTATTCAGAACCATTCTCTAATCATTTCTTTTCTTTGCACATTCCATCCATTAAACTATTCAATTATCATAATCTTCATTCAAATTTTCTACAACGGTATTACAAAGGTTTCTTAAGTAAATATCTAAACTCGGTCTGAAGAAAAAAGGTGACAACAATTTATGAGGCTTAGAATTCACAGTCATAACAGTGTGTTCACAAATTGGTTGTATGTTCAACGCAAAACTTCTAGTGGCACAACAAGCATTATATAAAATTGTTTCAAAATCGTTTTCTTCAAGCTCCGGAGGCAAACGAGTTTCATTGTTGGAGTTTTGAAAGCCATTTGAACTTTCGCATACATTTTTAGCGCTGGAAGCTGTATTACTGGGAGCTTTACCTTTAATTGTCTGACAATGACCTCTGTCATCTCTTTCGTAGCCTATTTTACACCCACTAGTCTCAGGTGCTATACAATTGCCATGAGGACAACCGCTAGAGCAAACAGGCTCACAAATTTTGGACACTTTCAATGTATACCCTTTGTGGCATTTTAAAGTTTCAGGCGCCTCGCAATGGCCATGAAGACAACCATCAATATAAACAGGCTGACACTGGCCCGTGAAATCTTTGCCGTAACCAACTTTGCAAATACATTGATTTGACGCGTTACACACTCCATTCTGACAATTATTGGCACATTCTGACTTCTGTTTGATATCCTCGCAAATTTCCGGTGCTACGCAACGGCCACGTGTACAACCGGAAGAACAGGAAGGTGCACAAACATTATGGGTCTTCACATATCCTGTTTTGCATTCGCAAATATTCGGTTCAATACAGACGCCATTCTCGCAGTTATCACAGTGAGGTATGCAACTGAAAAAAAGAAATTTTTTTATATTTTAATTATTTGCTTTTAATTTTTTAAAACATTATTAGAAAAGGTTTGAAACGTCAAATTGAGAAAAGTAAAAGATCTACTAACCATATCAGCATAAGTTTAACACTCTTTACCGCTTGAAAAAATATATTTTATCGCACCTAAAATAATTAACATGCCCAAAAAAAAAACGACAAATCTTACGTTTGTCCCGTGTCCCATCGTAGCATAGGAACGGCCTAACTGTGGCGCGCTTAAGCGGTTATAAATTATTGTACATCTTTCTTACAATGGTTTATAGTTTTAGATTTCGCAGAATTCGATAACTGAGTGCTGGGCAAATTTCATTTCTGTTATTTATTTATTTTTGTTATTTTAATATGTATATATATTTGTTGCTCACCGATTATCTTTTGTTTTCCTATGACCCCATCTACATCCGTTTCGTGTAGAGCATACACAGTTACAGAAAAACAGGTAGATACAGATAAAAATAAACCGCATTTGATCACAATATTTCCATCCGTTCGCTGCAAGTTCAAAAATCAACTGTCCTAATGGCACTAATGAAAGAAAAATTAGAGCTGTGAATTTTGGAAATCGCATTAATCTTAACAAATTTATTTATTTATTTATTTGCATGAAATATAATTATTAATGATAACATTACAAATAAAAGGCAACAGAGGCCATCGGCCTGATTTATTATTAATAGGTTCTTGGAATTATATAAATTAGCCTTAAAACAAGTTTATACATTACTTATATGTATAAAAGATTTCATGGTCTCCATTGAAAACGTAAACTACTTCGAAAAAATTCGAGTTATCTACTAGTAGAAGGTATTCAGCATACGCACTGCTCAATGGATTGAAATCCGGACTCTAGGTTTTTGATCGATGTGGTAGGAAAGGATAGAAGGCTTCGTCGAATGGCAGCTTTATAGGGTGCAGCGAGGAGTGCTATTGTGCTTTTAGCGCACAATCATATAGTAAACGAATAGCATATATTCTAATAAATTTCCAGTTTCTAATTTCGTTAAGGATGCTAGAAAAAATTGAAAGTTATTTTTTGGGAAAACTAGCATATCATCTGCGTAGATAGACACTTCAATTTCATATATTTATATTATTCGATTAAATTCATCAAAAGCAATGATGAAGAAGACGACTAAGGACCCTATAGGAGTATTTATGGCTAACTTTCTTTTTAGAAAATTACAGATTTTTCATCAACTTTGAATATTTTTTATTCTCAAATGAAATCATGCGCACCAATTCTACCAAATAGTTTCTCGAAATCCAAGTCAAGTACGGCTACATACAATGTACCTTATCCAGTTTTCAAGTCTACCTGATTTGGGCCGATATATTCATCACTTAATGCGAACCACTTGATTCGTTCAGCTATATTATTATTATAATTTATTTTTTTTTTTTTTTTGTAACATTGCTGTGGCCATAGCTGCTTATTTGGTATTGTGGTTTATTGGTTTTAAAATAGAATCAATATAAACACTGATATTTTTGCAGGTATATAACATATATCAAAGTCACAGTAGCTTGCTTCTGATGGTAAGGGGTGATTGTTGTTCTGGGATATGGTATTCTATCACATCCGGGGGTTTTTCCTTGGGAGATTTTATCAATTTTTCAAATTCAGACATTGTTATTTTCTTTTCCAAGTTTCTGCTTACCGCTGAGCTACGCCCGGGTTGTATTTTGATAAATTAAAATTGACTTCTTTTCTCTTTTGAAACAAAATTTGTCTAGAATTTCTCACCTTTGGAATAGGTTTACCAGGTTCGTGAAATTTAGCCGACTATATCTTTTGCTGAACAAAGGGTTATGTCTTCGGCATTATTAAATGCTTTTCGTCAGATATCATTCCCGCGTCTAAAAATTTCCAAAGAGTATTGTTGTAATCGAAGTTTATTTGGAAATTGTCATCATTTGGCATTTAGAGAAGAGTTCACTATGGTTTGCAAACAAATGTTAGTTCTGGCAACAAATCGAGTTTTTTGTTAAGCGTAAGCTTATTTTTTTTCGGCAAACTTGTCCTGTTTAACACCAATAATCGGGTTCACGGAGGTCATCATCACCAAATTATTTCACCATAAATGGGAATAAAGAAAACTAAAACGGAAGTATACAATAAAATATCAGCACGACAACTGAAAACAATAGAACCGTTTGGCAGAAATGACTGTCGGAGACTGAAATCTTAACAAATAATTTAGATAATTTAATTAATTTTTGACATTTAAATATTTTCATTAGTTTACAAGAACAATCTGAGCGGTAGTAGTTATAGCTATTTCTGAAACCACCATGTCTCCTCATCAGATTTTTTACACACACCTTTGTCCGAATTGGATCCGAGCTTGGGATATCCGACGAACGAACCAACAGTTAAACCATTAGGCTACGTGTGCACCAGATTAACTTATTTTTGTTTTTCACTTTTCCCTCTTTTGACATATTCACGACCAAGAGCTCAGAATTTCTGTAGCTGTAAAATTTTAGCAATTTAGTTGTTTTTTGTAAAAATCTAATAACAAATATTATTAGTGAAGAGTGACCTAAAAAGCATATTCAAATATTTTAGTTTTCCATTTTTTACATTACTGAAACTTAGACGACTGAGCGAAAATTGTCAGATCTGGACAATGTAGCCTTAACTTATAATAGCAGAAGTGTTATTCAATTTAAGTGGTAGATTGCAATGTTTATGAGCTCGCATGATTCGATTTAAACTACTGAATGAGATTGTGGAGGACTTGACTTATCTCTGTATCTTCTGCCACATCTTTTGCTATTCAAGCTTGAAACTCAAAAATTCGCGCAGCTTTATTAAAGCAGCTTTTTTGACGTTTGCTAGCTTTTAAACATTTAAACCTGCCTCTTTTCGAGTAAAAGGATTTTTATTGGTTTAATCAAGATCGTTGGTGGTTTAGATACTTGGGAAAAAAGTTTATTTTGCTGCAAATGCAAATCTACGCACTTTACTGTGCTCTCTCTCTCTACTAGTTTCCTCTATATCTGTATATTTTACAATTTGTTACGTAGACTAATAATATTTTTTTGATTCAATTTCAGAACCTCAACTCTGGTACGTGACAAAACAGTAATACCAGCCGGTAATGGTACCAGCGCAGATAAGAGCAAAATTCAAATCTGTTGTGAAGGTTATGCACGCAACCCACACGTGTACACACGCTGTGATCCAATCTGTCTTGACGACTGTCCAAATGGCATTTGCACCGCGCCCAACACCTGCGTCTGCATACCGGGAAACGTACGAAACCACGAGGATAAATGCATTTCCACCTGCCCCATCGGCTGCGGCAATGGTGTGTGCGATGAGAAAAATCAATGTGTGTGCAAGACCGGCTACACCTTGGATTCAGCCACACGACAATTTTGTGTGCCGCATTGCGACAAACCCTGCGACTATGGGAAATGTGTGGCGCCTAATAAATGTGACTGTTTCGATGGCTTTCGTCTAACTGCCTTTGGTGTATGTGAACCGAAATGTGATAACTGTGAGAATGGCCGCTGTACAGCGCCGGGTTTGTGCACATGCGACAAGGGTTATGTGAAGGTGGATGGTGTATGTGAGCCAGTATGCACGCTGTGAGTATAAGCAAATATATAATAAAAATTGAAATTAAAATAATATACATATATATTTGTAGTGGCTGCGAGAAGGGCCGTTGTATTGGACCCGATGTTTGTGCCTGTAGTCAAGGCTTCGAACTGGACCGCACCGGTACCAAGTGTGTGCCACATTGCGATCAACCCTGCCTAAATGGCGTATGCGGTGGTGCAAATAGCTGTGCTTGTAATACCGGTTACGTATTGGATCCCGTGCAGAAGAACGTCTGCCAACCACATTGTGTGCAGGGTTGTCCTAATGGTTATTGTACTTCACCGAATTTTTGCGTCTGTAAGCCAGGTTATCGTAAATCAGGCATTAAGGGTCGTCAAACGTGCATAGCCGTCTAGTGGAACCATTAGTCGAAGCTTATTTGCAATAAAATGTGAAAAAAAACGAATTTATATTTAATTTAATAAAAACAACAACAACAAAATTTAAAAATGCCTTATTACTTAAACTGAAAGTGCTGCCCAATGAGCGTACGGAATTCACGTTTTAATTGTCGATTAAGATGCTCTGCTTGCTCGTAGTTAGTCTCTAACTCCGTAAATTTTTTCACTTCAGTGCAACGATCAATAAAATGAATCCTCCCGATTGGACAAACGCAGCGGCCGTTTTGATCGCAGAACCCACCATGGCAAAGGATTTTAGTTTGCTTGCAACCACATGCGTCGGGCTCCAAACATTTCCCATTGGGACCGCAATCCCTGCAAATAAATGTAGAATAACTAGTTGATATTCTCAATATAAAATACTCAAAGTAGGTTCATAGACGAAACAGTATATATTTCTGCGATGGAAAGAAATAAATGCGTTTGCCGTTGATTCGACACAACAGCAGGGCTATAATTTGAGACGCAAATAATTTTCTTCACTTTAGAGAAGATATATAATCTCAATTTAAGCATTAATATATATAATTTTCGCTTTGTAATCGTTGAAGCTATTTTCGGACGAGCTTCTCTTCCCATTTGTTGTGTGTGTCCTTTTCTTTGAACAAATGGAGTGATCTACAGTCAAACGTCTCCGAGCAGCTTTTATTTCATGTCAGATATCTAATCGGAGGGGTTGACATTCCCTACCTAGGTGCGATCGTCACTGGAGAAACTAACTTATTTTGTATTATAATTCATTTTCTATAATTTTGGGCTTTCCGCATAGTGATACGCCAACCACTCAGCTATTACGTCCGTCAAATTAAAAGATCAATACCTAATACAAAATTTAAAGATGGTATTTTGGCTCAGAATTTTTTCGGAATCCACAACCAAAACTGTTTCGAGAGAAAACTCTGTGTTCTGTGAAGATGGTAATTCGAGTCAGTACGTACTCCTTTCTGACAATGATGACAGGTTACTCCGTGAAGTCTTCAGTACCATGATATGGATTGCGGCATGTGGAACATTTACATCTCAGTCTTGACCTTGTCAAACCCAGCTTTTGTACATATATAATCCTAACCACTTTAAACCGTTTTTTGCTCTATTTGATCTGAACTCTTCAAAACAGTTTGTTTCCTCTAACTTTTTGTAATTTCAGCTTCTGCTGCCTGTGAATACTCCAAGATCAACATTTTCGAGATTTATAGGGGATGTCTCCCTCTCACACTCTCCTTTTCTCTACTTTTAATCGTTCCAGATTTCTTTCTGGACCCTAATTCAGCAAAGTGATAGTACAGGACTCTCCCATATCACTCTATGTTACCAAGTTATTGGCTCTTAAGAACGAATCCGTCCGCCTTACGGCAACATTTCCCGTAAATTTCTTAATTGTACGCATACTAACCTCACACATATTGGCTGGCAATTTAGCTCTTTATATTCATATCCCTCGAAACATTTACACACGCCAGGTCCAATGCAAATACCATTATCACAACTATCGCCACAGTCTGGTAAGCAACTGGTCGTATCCACATCATACTTATAACCATCTCGGCATTGACAAATATTACGCGATTCACAAAAGCCGTTTTCACAGCTTCTACATAGAGGAGCATAGAAAATATACTTAAATAAATTTTGTACCAGCTAACACCACACAAGATCTTTACTCACATATAACAGTCGGCTTCACAGACTTTTCGCATTGGTCGCTTTTGGTAACCTTGGAAGCACTCACACCTATCCGGACCCACACATTTGCCATGTCCACAGTCGGGTATGCACACTGGTTGACAACCCATCTCCGTCATTTTATAACCCTCCACACAAACACATATGCCTGGCGTCACACATACCTGGTGAGTACCACAGTTGTGTGGACATTTGGCGCGACAAAATTTTCGCGTCTCGGCATCTAGAATATAACCAGGATCACACTGACAAGTTCCATTCAAGTAGCAACGACCGTGTTGGCATGCAATCGGGCAAGTGTGTACACATACGCCACGTTCATTTCGCACAAACTCAGCAAAGCAATCGCATTGATGGGGTGTATGGCAAAAACCGTTACGGCAATTATTCGGCGAAACGGTCGAACAGTCTGGTACGCATTGGTTGTGATCATGCCGCGATCGTACGTAACCTTCGCAGCAAACTTCAATACGTTGCCAATGAACTGTAGAACCATTGCCGTGTATTGGAACTCCGGGTGCGGTCTGGAAAAAACGTGCACTGTCCGTTGGGATAAAAGTAAATTTCAGGATGTAATATTAGAGTTATGAACTTTATTACTTACGGCACCTCTCGTTGGCACTTGCCACGTTCGCCGGGATCACTGTAAAGCAAAGAGAAACTGCCGATCTCATAGTAGATATCGCCAAATAATTGTTCCGTATTCTTGGAATCTTGACTTGTAGCGCTCTTGAGAGCAGCAGTAAGTAAAATAGTGTAAACTAGGAACATTTTTTTTGGAAAAATATGATTTCTTAACTTTAATTTTAATCTTTTATTGCTTCAAAACCTTTCTGAAAATATGTGTTTATGTGTATGCTTTGTTTATTTTGATGCGCGCTGTCAGATCTGTCAGATATGATTGAACCATTTTGTTTTACAAACAATGCTCCAATACTCTATGAGTGTTTGTGAATGCTCACAAAATGGTTCGCTTACCACTAAATGGAAACTAAAAAAGTCAACTTAAAAAAACCACTAAATACCGGGTAACACGTGAGTATTAAACTACTTTTCTTTAAAGAAAAGTATATTTGCATTAATATGAACACGTTATGCTTCTATTTCCAGAATACCAGTTTTCAATTTGATTTCCGAATAAGTGCTACAACGACTCTTCTATCTGTAATTTGATTAAACATGTTAGTTTTGTTAATTTTAATTCCGGACTATTATTATTTGCATTGCTGAAGTAGGTAAGAAACAGCTTAGCTGATCCTGTTATTGGCAGCGCATGTTTCAAAGCTTTATAACAATTTAAATGTCTTAGCATACATTATAATATATTATAAAACTATTCAAGTTCAAACTCCAGAAAACCGAAAGCTATGTATGTAATATTCACTCCTGCGTCAGTTTCTGAAATAGGTTGTGAAGTTTGAATGATGAAGAAAATTAAATGGTTCAATCAGGTTGTATGCCATCTATATCGTATTAGATATAACACCGAGCTTGGAAACCTCATTAATGGACAAATTGTCATAAATTTCATACGCTGGGTTGGACATGTGGAAATATTGTTAAATCAAAGAGCACCGAAAAAAGGCCTCAAGAAGCAATCATATGGGAAGCGAACTACAAAAGATGGGTAGACGCAATTATCGACGACCTCAAGGAGGTAAACGTGCAAAACTGAAAAGATAGTTGGGGAAGCACTGGTTCACCCAGGACTGTCTTACTAAGAATGAAGAAGAAGAAGGTGAAGTCGGTAACATAACATGGCTGAGCTAAGTGGTAAGAACTCAACTTTCAAATTAATTGTTATCTTTTGACGTATTTGCGCTTGTGTCATATACGTTACAATCGTTTTGGTTCCATTTCCAGTCAGGTCATATGCATTGCAAATTAATCAAATTAATTAAATTAAACTCATTCTATTTATAAATAAATACAAAATACTTTCAGTCATTTTTTTTGTGATATAAACTCGATGAATTCACAACAAATGCTTTTATATTGTTGAATATATTATATTTCTTTTTTAACAAATGCCACAGTACGTTATCGAAAAGAATTTTTTTAATGTGCAAAAATAGTAATTTTCAATGTCACAACCCTGAAATAATCATTCAAAGCAGAAGCTCATTTTTAATAAATTTTAAGTAAAAAATTGTTTAAAGAAATTATATATACATGTTTGATATATACAAACAAAGCTATGCATGTACGACATAATTTGAAAGTGGGAATTGAGATTAGAAATAAAATGATATGATTGATATGTTCCAATTTAAAACGGATGAGTGGAGTGTAACCTTATTCTCTACTGAGACTTATGATTTTATTTTGCTTTTTATTTGATGAAAATATGTATATGATTTCCGAGTAAGTTTGCTGTCGATTTACATGCTTTATTATATTGTCACATTTCGTTGACTGGCACCCACGTTACTGATTTTAACGATTTAGTAAAAACGTAACCTGGACATATATAGCCTAATGTAGCTTAATACACTATACCACATGGATGCAGATGATTTTTAAGGCCCTCTTGTATTTTGGCCAGAGCAAGTTGCGGAAAAACCGCAGTATAGTCCGACCTTGCACTTGGTTAACAGAAAATTTCTGTTTTCAAAATAGGGTAATCTCCCCAACGGAGTGGAGGTCTTCCTATTCATTTGCTTCTATGCGAGGGTACTGCATCGGAAACTTTCAAAGCTGGAACGCTTTCATCCATTCGAACACCATGACCTAGCCAGCATAACCGCAATCTTTTATATCGCTGAACTATATCAATGTCGTCACATAACTCGTACAGCTTATAATTTCATCGTCTGCGGTATTTGCCCTTGCTAACACGCAAAGGGACATAAATCTTCGGCAAAACTTTTCTTACGAAAACTCTTGGTGCCATCTCATTGGATTTCGACATAATCCACGCTTCCGCACCCTACAGCAGGACGGGAATAATAAGCGACTAGT
The DNA here is from genome assembly GCA_030068015.2 of Neoceratitis asiatica. Lineage (NCBI taxonomy): Eukaryota > Metazoa > Arthropoda > Insecta > Diptera > Tephritidae > Neoceratitis > Neoceratitis asiatica. The sequence goes on from CM061524.1 coordinate 77,503,884, forward strand.
AGAGTTTGGTTTTGATTCATCGAGAGAGGACTTTACTTTTCAATTACTTTCTCAGATCAAAGTAGACAAGAGTGATTCTGCGTTGCATTTCAAGGCTCCAAGATAGACAACACTATCTACAACTTCAAACTTAAAACTGTCAACACTGACGTGGGAGCCAAGACGCGATTGTGCTGGCAGTTTGTTTGATGACAGGAGATATTTCATCTTATCCTCGTTCACCATGAGACCCATTTGTTTGTCTATTAAAGCATGATCGAGTCGGTAGCGCTTTTTGCGATCCGGAGCTTGATATGTTTTCTTATGATGGAATCTGGCACTACAAACAACTGCATTCCGGTCCCTTGGGAAGTCAACCAATCTCAGCCCTTTTGGAGATGTTTCATCATGGAGGCTGAACTTACCGACTTTCGAGCCAGAGATTCATTCTGTACCCACCCTGGCGTTGAAGTCTCCAAGCACGATTTTGATACCGTGGCAAGAGCAGCGGTCGGCGACGGAGTCTCTCTCCCACCACAAAACCCAACAACAAATTTACGCTCTTTTATATGGCCGCTGTAGTAAATTTCACAAGGACCCACCTAAATCCGTCTTCATTATGCAACTGTAATGAAATTATTAGCTCTTTTTCGCAGAATTATTTTAAGCTCAAGCGATCTTCGGCTGAGCTTCCCCTCCACTTTGTCGTTTTGCATCTTGTTTTTTTTTACCAACAAATCGACTTACAGTTCATTCCGCCGCCTACGCACGGCTGATGTATTTTTATAAGGAGTTTTTATTTCATGTCAGAAATACACTCAAAGGGCTTGACATTGCCTGTCGAGGAGCGACTGCAATTAGAAAAATTATTTTTATATAGTTTGGAAGTTGCTCGAATCTGGACTCGAACCCGCCAGGCCTTCCGAATTGTTGTACGCAATGCTAACCACTCGGCTATTGAAACTCCTGCAGGCAGGTCATGTAAAAAGATGTATTACTAGCTGCGCAAAGCCACGCTGTATTTCTTACTTTGCTTAGGCTGAAGTACCTTCTTCAAACGATAAATTTTTGTTATTTTTGTTAACTCTTTTAAAGGTAATTCTTAAAAAATTTAATTCGTTATTTTTATCACTCCATCATAAAGTGCATATGTAAATGTATATTATATGCATGTTATATGTAAGGAGTTTATATGAAAGTAGGTCTTATTGCTGATTATATTTTCAAGAACAAAAATGATGTATAAGTATGTATACAAAATATACATATGCATATACAATTTATATGAACTTGTACAATACAAATGAATACCCATTTGAATGTTAATGCGAGTCCGGTTGACGATAAAATTATCTCATTCTTTCTTACTCTTATTGCTTCTCTCTTTAACTCTCGCTATATTTCCCCGCGGGTCTCTTACTTTTTACCCCACGACGATTAGACCGTTCTACAGTTTACTTCTAGCGAGTTGTTGACGAGTCCTCTAAAGAGAGCACTGCTTGGCTTTATGTTGTCATTGCAAAATTTTGACGACAAGTGTATCTTGTTTTAGTTGATGCGCATGCTTCATGCAACATGATCGATTTGCTTTCAAAATGTTCAACAGATAACTAACTCCAACAGTTGTTTCAAAGTTAAGCCTTTGCCTTACCTGGTGTTAAAACGTTCGTAAAAGGAATCTTCAGTCGGTTTACCCACATATCGTCCACCGGGGTGAGCTCGGCGCCAAAGTATCCCTTCTACCACACAATTTCAACTCGATATTTTATATGACCACTAGGATAAATGCGATAAGGTCCAGTGTTTTTCCGTCCTACTCTCTTTAAGAACATTAGTCAGTTGTGTATCATAGCCTTCCCAATTAAAGAAACGATCATTCTGAATGCATGCCCTCAAATCAAGGTCTTTGTAATCGGAAGTTCTCTTTCAACGCTTTTGTTATTTTTTCTTTGGAGAGAGACACTCGTAGCCGTAGCTTAAAAAATAGATGCTAAAATCCGACTTGTTTGAACCCTTAAAGCAAATATGTTAGGAAATACGATTACAACCCATTGCACCACTTCGCACAAAATTCCTGAATCAGAGATATGTTAAGTGAACCAAAAATTAAGTGAAAATATTTAATTTATTTTTATTATTTATAACAAAATACAAAATGAATGCGTTTTAATATACTATTTTACAAAAACAAAAACAAAAAATGAAATGGATTACAAAATGATAATGTAAAAAATATTTGGTGCGTTCATAATACGTATGTATAAAAAGTTTTTCATTGAACTTAAATTAGCGCCACCTTACGTGTAACACTGTTGTTGGTGGCATTGACATTGGCTGCTGATGGCACTTGCAGAAATTTGCTATTCTGAGGTGTTATAATCAAGTGTGTTATGTGATGATGCTGTTGGTGTGCAGTGGAAGTGGAAGGGGCCAAAGGTTGTTGTTCTATGTAAGAAGATAATTCGGTTTGTGATAGGGGTGTTAGGGTCGAGTGTTTTTGTTGTTGTATTTGAAGACTATGAATTTGTTGTTGGCCATGCTGCTGTTGTCTTTGTTTAGTATTCAATATATGTTGACTTTGCTGTTGATGTTGTTGCTGCTGATACTGATATGCTGACGGATAGCGAATCTCATCATAGAAATGAGAATCGGGACTGGTCTTGCGGGATTTCGGCGACACAATCGAATAGAGAGAGAGCTTTCGTGCATAGTCGTAGGCGGTGGTGTTGATCGAAGAATTATTGCTCGGCGCATCATATAATTCGGGTCCTGTTGAAATATGCAAATAATAATAGTAATATTAGTGAGTCGGTAAATAATTCCTGCCACCGAACACGGACACTTACATACCCTCGATTTTGTTGTGCACCATTTGCGTAAACGCTGGCAAATCAGGCAGCGGCTTCAGGAAACTCTTACCCCCCACACCTGTCATAGCTGTAGCATCCATAGTAATATTCGCATTGCCAAGACCTAACTCTGTTGATACTGAACGACTAAAACTGGCATTTCGCGCTGCCAAAGCCGCCTCCACGCGCTGCTTTTGCCAATGATAGCGCCGATAAATGTATAGCCAACTCATACCAATCGCAATAACTATGATCAGTAGAATAATCAGCAGTGTACTCAGTAAATTCGCATCATGCTCGGCGGCTGTGGGTGTTGCGGTGGGTGCGTAGATTTGCGTTGGCGACTCCGCGATACCACCAATGCCAGCCAAACTCAATTTGGAATCATGGTCCCCACCAATTAGTGTGCCATTGGCGTGGGCAGGCCAATCCCCACCTGCAACCGGAGCTGTGATGACGTGTATAACTTCAGGTGTTTTACCGCCAGCAGCATGTAGGTCGCTCAGTAAGTCACCAGCAACCCCAGGTTGATGTACAATAATTTTTGGCGTATGCTGATCTTCTTGTTTGATAACAATAACTTCCGGCGTGCCAGTGAAATGTGGTGGCACGATGGTGCTAGTGGCTATGGTCACAATTTTCTTGGCTATGCGATCGAGCTTATGCGTTATATTGGCGATGGTCGAGTTAAGTGTTTGTATCATGGCATGTGTGGCATTAGGCACGACAGCAACGGCAGCAACGCCGATACATGCGCCCGTTTGTGGGTGACAGCGTTTGTCCACGCAGGCGCACTCCTTATGGCACATGACGCCATACGAACCGATGGGGCAAGGTAGTTCACAGCTGTAAAATAATGTTATAATTTTATAATTTTATTTGAAAATAAGGCAGGAATATTATAGTCATGTGAACATACAATTCTCCCGTCCAGCCATTGGTGCAATGACATATACCAGATTTATTATCGCACACTGCGCCATTTTGGCATTTACACTTTTGCTTGCATTCATCACCCCAGTGATCATGGTCGCACCCTGCAAAGGCGTGTGTGTAGAGGGAATATTTAAATGAAATCGATAAATTAGATACACAAAATTAAATTAAACTAAATAAAATTAAATAAAACGAAAATAATATAATAATAAATAAAATAACATAACCTGAAATAACATAAAGTAAATTAAATTGAATAAAAATTACCTGAAATAAAATATTATAATATAAAATAAAATAAAATAACACAAAATGAAAAAAAATATATATATAAGTATATAAAATTAAATTACTCACTTTGTGTACAGTGTGTTCCTGTGTAACCCGCCTCACAACTGCAAACATCCGGTGTCTGACAATAGCCGCGACCACAACCGCCACGACAAACTGGCTTGCATATTGTATCGTTGATAGAGATATTGCCCTCGTAACCGGCACAGCAGAATCGTATTGTGCGCGTTTTAGTGACATTCTGTAATGAAGAAGACAATGTTTCATTTGGGTGCCTAAAAGTATGCACTGATTGGGTATTTGTAATAAAGCAATACAGGTAGCACACATTCAGAAAGAAAATCTATGGAATTTCCATATACGGCCATTCCATATTAAACGTTTTATATTCAGACTTGTCTGTCAATTTTAAGGTGCATGTATTTCACCCCGGTTCATTTAGCTCTAAGAGTATTGTTAAAGACTACGAAGAACTCAAAGAAATATACAACTCAAACGAGGAGCATCAAGAAAAAATAGTGGAGCTCATTAAGATGAAAGTCAACAAATGGGAAGGTCGTGTCCGCGATTTGCTTTTGAATCGTCTAACCATTTCGACTAACACCCGCAGGATAAAAGCACCATCCTTTGACGGCACAATACCTTTAAGCTATTGTTCGAAAAAAAAACGTCTACAGCAAATAACTGGAGCATTCAGCTGCATTATTCGTTTCATTGAAGAAAATATGCACATAATTCCCGTGAGAGGGATAACTACGAGGCATTTACGCCAGCCGTGGAAAGACATTATGATAGCGAATATAGAGGGCAAATATTCGGGATGGAATTAGAGAACTGCTACCAGAAGCCCAACGGGACCCTGCAGAAATAGCTCATTTGGGTTATGGAGATAGTATTAGAGGGTAAAAACGAGGTTTATCGGCGAATTGTTATGGAACAAGTATAACAAGCGAGCAACGTATGCGAATAAAAATCCAACATTTACTGAGACTGTCTCGTAAGCTCCGACACAGGAAACGGTCGCGTTATTGTGTAGACCGCTGTACATAGCGAACAGTATGATATTGGAAAGTCCAAATGTAATGAAAGAAATCTTTAAAAGCCCGGAATTTCCTCGAGGAGAAATGTTATGGTGGTGCAACCGGCAAAAATACTAGTGACAAGATTTGTTACAACTGTTGAAGAACAGGACACTACACGGGCGCCTATAATATGGGCTTCACCATACAAGAAGGAGAACAAAAACACGTAGTTACGAGGAAGTTAAGGAATAATGCACCCTAATCTACGTCTCGCAAATCGGTAATAAAGCGAGCAAAGTTACTATCGGTGTATATATGTGGGTACATACCGTGGATACGGGCGCGTTACACTTCATCATTCGATCTGGCTTGATAACCCAGGAAGTATGTTCATTGCGTGAAGCTAAGTTGAGAACAGTAACTGGCGAGTAGACTAAGGTTGTATGAAAAGCTAAGTGTGAAATCAAAATCGGGAATATGTCAGTTTTACATAAGTTCATAGTAGCAGAAATCGTAGATAAAATATCAGTTGCTGTGGACTTTCTCCTTGGTCAAAGATTGAAAATCGACTTAAAGAAAAGGAGTTTTGGCCTTGATCTTGCGTACAACAGTAAGAATTTGCTCCTGGCAAAGTACGAGCAGCAGAAATAAAAACGAAAATGGCGAGAAGTTGTCTCGTGCTCTAATGGAGAAGTTGAGAGCTGTACATAAAACTGTTGAATAATGCACTAAAGTTATAAGTGACAGGAAAGAAGCATGATGTATTAAGGCGAAGAACCTGAGAGACTTCAAATAGGAGATTCAGGAATGCTGTACGATAATCCACAGAAAAAAGGCTTGTATCCGGGATTGCAGTACGAGCGAGAAGGTCCGTACAAAATAATCGAACGGGTGAATAATACGGAATATCGGATACAGACTGTTGGAAAATCAGGAAAGAAGATTAAAGTGGTCCACCTGAAAGATTTTCAGCGATTAAAACAGATATTGGGCTTGATCGAGACGACCAAACCTAGGTGGAGAACGTTGTGACAAAAATACCAAATACGAACCAGCTAACGTAGGCAGGAAGTAAACTGTCTGTTACTGAGTAAGGGTCGGTATGCATCTCCAGCGAAAAAAACGCATATATTTAGTGGATGGAAAAAGGCACGGAAATTTTACAGATGATTTTCTATTGTTAACAACTCTTTACATAGGAAGAAGATATGCAAACGTAAATAAACAAAACGAAAAACATGAGTAGAGCGCGGTAAACATTTGTCGCTGATTATGTATTCTTACCTTGTTCATGGCTAAAAATAAGTAAAAGATGTAGAAATTGATGAAAAAACTAAAAACATTACATAAATTGCTTTATAAGCTTGCTTTAATACGTTTGAAAATTAGTCTTCCTCTTGTTTCTCGCGAAATATATATGAGACTATTTATTTCGCTCGGAAACCTGTGTTGCCGTGCTTTCGTATTTGTTTAAAAACTTTAGAAATAGGCAGTAGAACATGGTTTTTTTCGTTCGAGGTGCGTACTGCTTTGTAAAAAAATTTTTGCGCATCCTTTTTTTGTACTTTTTTATATGGAGTTTTTGGTTTTCGTAAGAGCTGCCTTAAAGCAGAAAACGGTGAAGATAATTGTAATTTATTGAGAAGTAATAAACGTTGTGTAAATTCTTGACAACTAAACAGCCGAACGAACAAATCTTGGAATTTTTATTTCACAAGTTCGATCACTAGGAACTTGAAGCATTTGGGAAATCATCGAGGTTAATTACGAGAATCGTTACAATACAAATAAATAATGAATTGAGAATGTCTGGTGCTAGGAAAAAAACCGATTGATTTATGAAACATATTGATCTTTACATGGCCGAAGATACATATACTAACATACATTAGAAGTGTGTTAGACCTTTAAATGCAAATTTGTAAATTAACAAGAAATTAACAATAAATCATTAATTTTAAATGAAGAAATGAGCTTGATGCTTAGCAACATACCATTAATAAAAAATAGGAATGGCAACGTCCAGTAGCCTAACGAACACACTTTTAATCAATGGTAGTGGCGACAAACAAATTATGATTCCGAGGCGAATCGTTTTAAGATACGTTCATCTTTTAAATCAGCAACACAAAAGTACGAATACGCTAAAGAAAGTTCTGAACGATTGAATTGGCGGACTTTTTCTAAAATGCTTCCCGTGGGGCTAAGAAAACGTTTTAGATATCATTGGTTTTGACAACGCTTCGAAAGTACGAAAGTACAAATACGCTGAAGAAAGTTCTGAACGATTGAATTGGCGGACTTTTTCTAAAATGCTTCCGGTGGGGCTGGGAAAACGTTTTTGATATCATTGGTTTTGGCAACGCTTTGCACTTGCTTCGTCAGGTATCACAGTAACGTGGTTGAAACACGATCATTCCGCAATCAAGTTGGCCTTGAAAATGCAAATAAAAAATGAAAGTTACAACTGTTCGAGAAATTCTGCGATGGCCAAAGTTTTTCGGCAGAGCTAGTTTGGATGAGTGCACGATGGCACACAGAAAAATCATTGCAACCATTAAAACAAAATCGGTTTGGTGGTACAATAATTATATTCGCAAATACTACCAGTCCACGTGTTTAAAGTCATACATTTTATGGAAAGACGTTTTTACGTCTAAATTATATATAAACTAATAAAATTACAAATTTCATGTACGTTTAAGCGTTGGAATTATATTGCTACAAAAAACCTTAATCGAAATGAATTTTCAAACCCAAAATAAGATAGCTGGCGAATTAATGACATACAAATTGATTTAATCCGTTACTAACCAAGAAGATGTTGTCAACGGAGATCTAAATTTCGTTTAAATTGCCCAGATTACTACCTTGTAATATACAATTAAAACTTGGATCGGTAATTAATATGTTGCCAAACATAAACCAGCCACGTCTATGTAATGCCTTTTGTGGTGATAAAATTAATGAAGAATGTTATCGAAGCCACAACTTTGAAAGAAAAGTACAAAGGCGAATACGTTTTGATTCCACGCATTTCATTGATTCGGAACAACATGCCATCCGCCATTAAATGCTTACAATTTACAGTGTGGCTAACATTTGCAATATCGATAAATAAATCACAATGGCAGTCGGTAAGCGTCTGTGGCATTAATTTTGAAAATCCATATTTTTCACATGGCCGATTTTATGTCGCCTACCAAATAAGATGAAAATGAAAAAAACACTACTTTTTCTCCCGGAACTCGGGACAGACCTATATGAAAAAATTGTATTTTTGGTTGAATTTACATGAAATTTGTTACATATATAGATAGTCCTTTGTCTACATTATACTTAATCAATTTTTTCATACATTTTACGACGCCAACTTGATGATCGTAGACGTTTATGATATTTGCCTGAATTAAGGTAAGAACCTGGCACCGAACTATCCGAAATTTTATAATATTAAAATAAGTACCAAGTTTTCTTAAGAGGAGTAAATCTGACGCTGATCTATTCCAAAAAATCTTATTTGTGTTTCGGCTTACTTGAAACTCATTACTTTGCAGGAAGTGGATCAGATACCGATCTTATTGAGACAAATAAAGAGTTTTGAAATAGGGTTGATATGATAAGTTGATAAGTGTCGTTTTGGCCATTTTTAATATGTCATGAGCTGTATTTTTTTTCATTGTATTCAGTAATGTTTAAAATTTCATCATGGATATACATACACAAGAACAACTTTGCTGATTTTGCCATTGAACAACTTTAAAACCACAAATTATTCATGAACAACGATTAAATTCACTTAGATTGACAGTTTGGTGTAGTTTTTAGTTTGGTGGATTCATCGGTCCGTACTTCTTTCGAAATGAAGCTGGTAACACCGTTACTGTCAATGGAGAGCGGTTTAGATTGATGATAACCAACTTTTTATGACCACAATTGGAAGAAGTTGATCTTAATAACATCTGGTTCCAAAAAGACGGGGCTACGTGTCACACAGCACGCATAACAACCGAATTACTGCGAGAAAGGTTTGGAGATTCGATTATTTCAAGAAATTGTGACATTGGATGGCCTTCAAGAAGTTGTTATTTAACACCATTAGACTACTTCTTGTGGGGTTATTTGAAGTCATTGGTCTTTAGGAATAAATCAGACTATCTCTAAGCTTTAATAATCAATATTGAACTTGCTATTTATGACATACGACTTGATTTAGTGGGAAAAGTGCTCAAAAATTTGGTTCATCGAATTCGTTCCTGCAAGAAGTCGTGGATGCCATTTGAATGATGTTATATTCAGAACATAATTGTATCCATTGTACTTCACACTGAATAATAAACATTTGAATTTCCTTAACCATTAGTGTGTTTTTATTCTTAAAGAATTCATATCACTCTTATTGGAAAACCTTATATTTTAATGGTTCGATTTTGTTGAATTTTTTTTAATATCAATTATAATATATAAATTTAACAATATATTAGTTAGTTTTTTATAATTACATTTCTAGGTAAGTACTGCGCATTAAAATACCTTATATTCTTCAGCATTAGAATATTAAAATTTTATTTTGTGCAAATGAATTACTAATATTTTGACATTAATTTCAAGATCCAGAAGTACTTTTAATACTATACAATTGAGTACTGACATCAACGTACCAAGAATATGTATAAACTTAGTCATTATGAAAAAGGTCAAGCTACGCTGTATAAGTAGTCAGCTATTTTAGAGTTGTTGTACAGAGTTTAGTGAATGTATTTATATATGTATATATGAATGTATGGATGCACTTAGCGTCTGTCCAGTCATGTCATTCATATGTCTGCATTGAAATTTCCTGTTTTTTATTAATTCAATACAATCAACATCACTCTCAAAAAAGTACCACCCCTACACAGCCACATCGCTACTTACATGCACGTACCGTACGTCATCGTGTAAGCATATAAAGGGTGTTTTTTTTATAGAGGTATATAATGGTTCTGTGCGGAAAACGTATCGCGCACTACGTCCATTTTAGCGATGTTTAGCAATGAAGCGCACTTCTGGTTGAATGGCTACGTCAACAAACAAAACTGCCGCATTTGGAGTGAAGATAATCCTCAACTGTATGTTGAAACACCGTTACATCCAGAAAAACTGACTGTTTGGTGCGCTTTATTGACTGGTGGAATCATTGGTCCGTATCATTGGACGTAGTGCGCGATACGTTTTCCGCACAGAACCATTATTTTCGAAATGAAATTGCACTATTTGCAGGCGTTTTTAAGGCGTGAGTCTATTCATGATGAATTGCCAAACCAAACTGAGAATAAATCACTTGACAGCTGTTAAATCGGTCGCCATCTTGAAAAATAATGCCAACTTAAAGTTCTATACCTCTATAAAAAACACCAGTTGTTGGAGCACCACAGCTTACCGTTATTCGTTGTCACCCGCTGTTCGTGGGTGCTCAATTATGTTAAAGTCGCGACGTCACCGGCAATCCCACCCGCTGTAATGAGTTATGCTACTCGCGCATCTCAACATTCTTCGTTAAATTACAAATGAATATGGCTTTTCTTATTTTGACATTATTGTACACTAAATCTTGTTGTTGTTACATTCTGGCTTTGCATAGCCAGACCGTGTGACGACAATATGCACATTGTTGTGTGTCTTCTCATCGTCTCACCGTCTCTCCGTTAAAGTTTGCTGTTGTTGCATTCAGTTGTGCCAGTCGCTGAGTTTAGTAATTCGTTGATGCAAACTATTTAAAATGTTTTGTATTTTTCAACTTTAATATATTTGTTGTGGGTGTCTCTGACCTTTTTGGGAATTTATGCAGTATTAATACGGGATACAATAGCAATAATTTAATGAGTATGCATAAAAGAGAGCAATTTTTTATTTTATAAACATATAATTTTTTGATTATGATGTGATACTCATATTCTAAATTTTGTTAAAATAACCTCCTCAACTTAGAACATTATTATATTATACACTCCGCAGCAAAGTCTGCGTATAAAAAAAGGTTTTTTCCAGAGGAAGTCTTATGCGAACACATCGTTCCGACTTTATGGAGAAATGAGAAAGATATTGTCTTTCAACGTTCAATGTTCATCCAAAGCATACAGCTGAAATTGTAAAAAATATAATTTTTGAACCGAAATTTTCAATTGATGGAGTGGCTAGCAAATTTTGTAAGAGATAATTGCAAATTAAATAAAGTGAATTCTAAGAAGATTCTGTGTAAAAAATATTGACATTTTTTATTCATTTAATTTTCTTGAAACGTGGGAAAATGTTTTATGTGGGTTATTATCGGGTTTTCTCTCAAGCTCTTTGCATTTGTTTTATTTATTTTTTCAACTTACTCCAATTTTATATTATTATTATATATATATAACGAAACAAAAATGAGTACGACAAAAGTTCAACGTTATTATATATAATAAATAATCGATGGTAGATAGGACTATTGAGCCGCGTTGCGTGGCGGAATAGCTTTGACGTCTAAAATGAATAATTACAAGCCTGAGAAATTTTTAATTTTTTTATTTAAATTAATTTTATAAAATAGTACGAACTGCTCCACAGGAAAGAGACAAATCAAGATTCAAAATACCATTTAATTCCGTAAAGGTTCTTCTTAATGGGGTGTAGTTGCTATAGTTAGATTTTAAAAGCCCAATATAAAAAGCAGTTACGTTACATGCCTAAGATTTCGACTAGAGATATTGAAGTGTAATCATTCCAAGAGGTTAAGACAGTCGACTGATCTCTTTGCAATTTTGGACACAAAAGAAGCAGACAACGCTATTCATGCGAAGAAATCAGTTTAATAACGTAACGAAAATTTTATGAATATTTTCTGGACTCGTTCTATGCGGCTTATATATGAAAAATGGTACGATCTCCAGATGAATGAATCACCAGTGTGTAGAGATCTGAAAATGGAGTGCTATTACGGCAAATAAAGGCTAACATAGCGGAAGATTTTGAAACAGTATAATTAATGTGTTTAAAGAAACTCAATTTTGCATCGAAATAAACACCTAGATCCTTAATTTCGGAAAACTAATCGAGAAGTAACCTAGAAATATAGAAACACGGACAGAAATGATGAAACTTTCGTGTATAAGTGGAGTAAGAACACTTTTTGACATTCAACAATAGGTGATTCTGGGTGCACCAAGATTGCAGAGTGTCAAGGTCCTCTTGAAGCGCAACGGAATAACTAGGGCTTTTAAATACTGAGAAAATCTTGAGGTTATCAGCATAACGAAGAAATTTAGATGTTAGAAAACATGTACTTACATCATTGATGAATAAAATAAACAGCGAGGGGCTGCATTGAGGTACGTCCCATGTCGCTATGAAAGGTAGGGATGAGACATTATCAAAAACAACTGCACAGAGTGTATTAGATAGGTAAGATGTTATCCATTGAAGCAAAGTAGAGTGAAAACCCAAATTACATAATTTGGAAACTAGGACCCTGTGAAACACTCTGTCTAAATCTTTTAAACAGTCAGTAAAAATTGTATCGACTTGATACCTTTCTTTAAAAGCAGTGAAACAGTCTTCAGTAAAAACCACAGGATTTGATACTGTGGATCCACATTTGAAAAAGCCATATTGATTGGTACAAATTAGAGTATTCCCCGAGAATAACATTTATTCTTTAACAATTCTCTCAAATAATTAGAAACAGTAGACAATATTGAGATTGGCCAATAATTTGTAATATCTTTCTTGTTCCCATTTTTTAATATTGGGGTTATAGAAGCTAATTTATAATCTTCTATGAAAATGCCAGAAGACAAGGATTGTTGAAAATTATGGTTAGTGGATTTATTTGAGATGAAAATTTTTTCAAAATAATTGCTGCAAGGACATCCATGAACATAAGTTTAGATGATTTTAAGCCTTCAATTCCTCTTCAGTTAAAACGATCGAATTTAAAAACAAGTTAAATTATAATTTTATGAAATAGATTTTTAGCTTTCTAATATAAAAATTTTGTAATTGTCAATTGTCAATATGTAATGGTCAAATCTTAATTTTGTCACAGCATTAGTGTTATTCGCTTTGTTGGCAAAGTTGAAAATGTCACGAAACACAAAATCAGTTCTATTTGTCATTGGCTTCAATCCTTTTTTTGGTTTATTTTATTCGAACTTTCTTGGGTTGACATTCCCTATCGAGGGGAGACCGAATCTTGAAAAAAAAAACAAGTTTCTCGACTACCGGATTTTAAAATAACTAATAAACCTATCGACATCGAGACGGGAACGATAAAATTATTTTTCACATATATTTTGGGCTCATTTGAAGTTTGAGGCGAATTCGAGTATAATTCAATAAAAATAATTTTTGCTTGAAATATTATTTGCAAAGAAAATAAAACAAAAAAAATGACTATATTGCTGAGGCACAACTGAACTAACGAGTGATCCATTCAGAGGTTCCCTACTTTTTAAAGAAAAAAACACAGACAATTCAAATTTATTAGGGAATGTTTATAATCATTCGAAAGAACATTCTTCGGCATTTATTTTTTGAAGATTATCTATTTCAATCGTTGGCAGCGGTTATGTCTCAGATGGTCTATCCGTTGAGTCCAATTTTCGATGACTCGTTCAGCCTTTTGAGCGAAAGACACGCACGAAGTGATTTTCCGCAAAGTCTTAAGACTTTACATATCCCAACAAGAAAAAGTCTAACGGTGTGATATCACCGAATTGTTCCCTAAATAAGTCCATTGATGGCACCGTCTTGTTGAAACCAAATGTCGCGGAGATCACGAGCTTCAATTTCAGGCTTAAAATAGTAACGGTCGCCATTGATGGTTACGTTCTTACCGGCATAATTTTTGAATAAATATAGACCGATGATTCCACCGGCCTACAAACCACACCAATCCGTTGGTTTTTCTGGATGAAATGACAGCTCTTGAATCTCTTCACGTTGCTCTTTGTCCCAAATGCGGATATACCCATTGAGCCAGAAATGGGCCTCATCGCTGAAAAAAATTGGGCTCGAAAACATCGGATTTTCTTGAAACTTTTCAAGAGCCCTTAGAGCGAAGCGATGTCGCCTGGGAAGGTCGAGCGGCTTTGCGCAAGCGAAATACAGCTTCAATTTAAGATCTCGACGAAAAATACGCCAAGTCGTTCCATATGTCAGTCCGAGTTGCTGATATGAACGTCGCCGAATCGACTCTACACGGTCTTCGTGTACACTCTCAGCTATGGCCGCTATATTTTCACTGAGTGTAGGACGTGGTCTATTCGGTCGAATGTAATCCAATAATGAATGCTGGACTTAATTTTTTACAGAACGTGAATTTTCGTAATAAATTTGATTGATTTGTAAATGTTGTTCAGGCGTAATTCGTAGTCTTTTCATGATGAAATGCCAAACAATAGTGAACAAAAATAACATGACAGCTGGACACTACTCATGCGTAATCTGTCAAAAAAATGCTATTGAAAAAAGTACCTTAACATGGGTCACCATTTATTTTCGGAAAGTGGATTAATTTATATTCGGAGCGAAGCGACATCTATCTCGATAGTTCAATCAAAGCAAAAAAGAAAAACGGGCTTGTCTTAAATAACAGATTATTCTAAACTTTACTTTCTTGGGTAGTTTCATATATTTATAAATCCTTGTACTTGGATACTCCATTTAAGAAAAGTATTTTTTGTAAAGGAAGTGTATTTCTGAGAACGTGAAACGTTTTGATTAACCGTTAATCGAGTCGATAAAACATTTCATTTGTCTACATGTGTAATTATGAATTTAAATATATATGTATTGTATATAAATATATTAACGACACTTAATTCATGTGCTTAATTTCTGGTAAGCTGAAATATCATATTGCATAAAAAAGCAATTTTGAGAGCAGGATAACAGATACAACAATTCCTGTGAATTTTGTTTTTGATTTTGAGTAGTGATTGTCAGAATCATGGAAAATTTATTGGCTTTTAAACTGCACAAACTCTCTGTTCCATTCTTTTTTCTCACAAATCAAAATCATAATTCTCACGCTGTCACTTTTTCAAATAGAAAATCAAATCAAATTCAAGCAAACAAAACGTAAACTAAAAATAAATTTTGGAAAACTCGGCTTTCAATGAATGAAAAAAGTATCTTCAGCTTGTTAAATTCGCTTCGGCTGTATGCATACTTTTTCTTCAATCGAAGAACACTTGTCTTTTCATATTATAATCCTATCCATGTTATAGTGATTTAAAGTAAATTTCCGAGTAACGATGCGTATAGCCCATTCCATTCAATTTACAAATATTTTTATTTCCTGAATATTCTGTGCGATAACAAAAAGTACTGAGGTACCACAGTTCGAGAAATCAACAGTGAACATTAATTTGTATAGAAATGTTATGTATAATCCAAAAAATTTGTACTGCATACATACATACATATTAAATTCGCAATTTTGTTTTTATTTGTTATTCACCTGTAAAAATGTAGTTGGTAAAGGGTTTCTATTACAAATCAACGCAGCAGTTGAAATGAGTTTTTTATGCTTTTATTTTTCTTGTGAATTCCGTGTTAGCTAATTCGCGGGCCTGTGTACGTACATTTGTACATACACACAGAACTGCGGTACACTTGTGTAGTTGTTATTAAATTTCATTAGAGCAATATATGAAATTGATATTAACAGTCCTAACAATTGAAGTGTATGTGGCTGTATGTCGTGAAGTTTCTAATTTCCAAGTTTCAGGAAAGTTATATAACGCTTTGCAAATAAGAGATGCGTGTATGTTCATACATATATGCATGCATTCGAAATCTTTCTTCATTCGATCTTTTAATGAATTACAATGTTGCAACATATTTATGTAAGTGGAGCAGGGAAGGTATTTATTTACATAGAGACACAAATATATAAAAAGCATGTGTATAAGAGTAATTATGTGACAACAGTTGTGATAATTGCGTAGTAGGTGAGTAAAAGGTGAATGTTGCTTATAGGAAATAATTTCAACATTTTCTTTTTCCAACTTTTTTCTTATTTTCCTTCGTCATCTTCCTAGCTGAGCTTATTCAGCTTGTGATATCACCTTTGAAATTTAATATTTCGAATTAGAAAAGGCATTGCAATAAGTTAAGTACATTGTTGCAAAATTAATTACGCACCGCAGCTGCATTAGTGGTCGCAAGTGCGTAATGAGCGAAGTGACGAAGTGGAAAAAGAAATCGATTTGAACTAATGCTCTTCCTGCTATCTGATATGTTTCAAAAAAATAAAAAATTAAATAAATAAATATGTATATATACATATATGAGCATTGGAAGAAAAAAGGTTATATCCTTAATAAATATGAATTAAAAAAAAACTTCATGTATACAGTATAATAACTCCACTCAGAATCTGTTAATTTTAAAGCCTTTATATATTCAATGAACATACCATATTTATTGCAAATTGCAAAATTCGATTTCGATATTTCTTTAGGATTTTTTACTCAAAACCTCATATCTTGGGGGTATATGATATAGTATTCCGATTTCGATGATTTTCGCTACCATCATGCAATTCATAATATTGTTACGATTCTAAAAATTATTTCTTAGCACATGGACTGAAATACACGTAGATGTTGCTATTTTTTATTGCATTTGTCACTTTCTCAGTTAGATGAAGCTTTAAAAAGAAAGCTGTGTGAATATCATGATATTCTACTGATAAGTTTGTGAGTTATTGTGGAAAGAGTGACACCAATTTCGTTATTTACAAAAGAGCGAATCAAAAATAATTACGAGCTATAATTTTACACTGACGCTGCCTCGGAAAAATTCCGTTCGATACCAGAAAACATGAAAAAAATTAAGAAAATCATTCTGGGTCTTGATATTTTCCCAAAGGGTGGGACCCACAGTTTTTCTAATCCACATTTTCTTTGATTAATTAATTGACTCTGACGCCAAAATTTGATTTTGATACTTTATATTAAGTAGTGCACCGGATTTTGCTCAAACATTTTCGAGCAGTGCGAGCATTTGATCAAAGAGTACTCGCACATCTGCATCTTGCTCATTACTCGAAAATTTTCTAGCTGAGCACCAGCATTTCGAGTATTTTGACAAGTACTTTGCTTTTTTTTCAAAACTTTTGTTTTATTAATTTTAAATTTATTTATAAGTGTAAAAATAAATTAAAAACCAAAAAAAAAATTGACAAACAAAATTTAAATTTTTTTGTTCTGCTGAGCAGTTTAGTGATAAGCGAGTATCGAGCGATAATCGAGCAACTCCTAGTGCTCGCTACGTGGATATCTGCAACCTCCACAAATACTTCGCCTGTATTAGTTTTGCTTTAATATATTTCCTAAATTTGGCAGACTCTTTGGACATTTTATATTTACCCATTATTTCAATCGCTAATATAAATACTTTTGCATACAGTTCAAATACAAGTTGAAAATTTATATGAAAGCTGTTTAATAAGTCAGGGAATTATTGAATTTGCAGCGAATTTACTGTAAGTACAACTTAGCAGTGTTGTCAACTGTTATCGATTAATAGACTACTGTAAAACTTTGAGGACGCTGGGCAATTAAGTTTGTGTTTGACAGCAAGATCATGGGCGCAGTTTTTTGAAATACGCTAGGTTTCATTTACATCGATTACCTTGAAAGGGGTAAAACGATCATCAGGACTTTTTTGTTTTCAAACCTGAATAAATGGCTGGAATCTTAGACGTTCGGGTCAAATGAAGAGATCATAAATGAAACAAACATCTATTTTGAGGGTCTTGAAAAAAAAACAATTATTTGGAAGGAATACAAAAATTGGAAAAACGCTGGACTAAATGTATAGAGCTAAAAGGGCACCATGTTGAGAAATAAAACACTTATTTGAAATATTGGATATCATTTCATTAATTAATTGTTCCGTGATTTTGTGATTATATTAGTTTTGTGCGATTCAAGCTAGTGTGATTTTAGTCGGAATATTCAATATTTACATTTTCTTAGTTAGTGTATTACTATTTATGCAAATGAAACGTTCGCTATACTCAAAATAGGATTGATATATTAAACACTGTGGAAGAGATTCTACAACATGCTGGTCATTATCATAGACAAAACCGTTTTGCTAACTTCACCTTAGGGCACATACCCATACTTCGTTACCGATGCGGGAAAGGAGACAGGTTTTCAAAATAAAACGTTTGGTCAAAGGAGCAATAAAATTTTGGTTTTTGACATGTTGTCAATTTCGACTCTGGAAATCAATCTATTTTTTGTTTTAAGTTACAGGATAAGCCACCAAATAAAACATGCATGTTGGTAAAATGCACGTGATTCGCGTGCGCGCACTCTGAGCGTCATCGAGGAAAGCGAGAAATAGATAGATGTCAATGAAGTGATCGCATATAGGAAAACTGCTGATGTTACTGTCGCCGTGATCTACGTTGTGATAGATCATATTTGTTGAAGATGAATAATGTGGGCAACAAAAGTAAATGAAAAAAAAAACTTTTGAAAACTAAGTCCCTGTTGTAATAACCATCTATCTGTATAAAATTCTCCTGTCATAGCTTTTGTCCCCGAACTCCTCCAAAACGACTGAACCCATTTCAATAAATTGTTCGATATATATTGGTTATGTCCGCGAATAGGTTATTAACTATTTTTCATACCGGGAAGTGAACCAGGGACTACTTATTCGAAAATTTCGTATTATGCTTCGCTATTCTTGAAATTTGGTACATAGGTAGCTTTTTGCTTTCTCTCCGGAAAGTATACTATAGACCGACCTATTTGAAATCTTATCCAAGGTTCAATTTCGATTTGGTTAAAATTTTATATGATATGCCTAAATGGAATACATTCGTTTCCCGGAAATGGACCATGGATCAGGAAATAAGTTGCTTGAAACATTCCTTTGCGGGAAAGAGATCACCGCCACACTGACAAAAATTAGGATAATTGGGATGTGGACCGTGCCCGTGCGTATTGTTTTCGTTCCGTCATGTAAATTTTCTGCAGCCGAGGTTCTGTTCGGTTTACTTCGAAGCATTTACATTAAAATTTTAGTGAAAGACTTTAAGTAGTGAATTAGCGCTTAAAAAGACGTAGCTAGATCAATATTACAATAACTATAATAAAAAATTTAAAAATTTGATTTAGATGATGTTAATTGGAACTTTAATGGCCCTTTGCAAAACCAATTAGAATAAAAATTGGAGAAAATAAAGAAAGTCTCTGCAACGTCTGGCCTCGCCTGTTAGTACATTAATATGATCATACATACATACGTCATATTAATAAGGACAAAATTTTGTACATGAAATTTGTTTAAAGCTTTATTTTGAATTATTACGTGGAATCTATAGGGAAGTTTTCAGCATATACTACGGGTGGTCACCGGGAGGATGTAAAATTTTAAAAAATTAGTCACGTATTAATGGTACATTCCCTAATCTAGGACAGCAGTTGAAAGGCCTTCTAAACATCCTCTTAAAAAGATTATTTATTATTTGAAATATTTCGCTATGTAAGTTTGAGAATGTAAGAAACTGGAAATTTGTATGCATTTTATATTCCTGTTCGGCACTGCTTTTTATTATATCTCTTTTTTACTTTCATTCCTTTCATTCATGTTTATTATTTAAAAATTACATCACTTAAAAACTAAAGCAGGAAAAAATGTTTCAAAAAATTTAAATTAACAGATGAGTGTCTCTTATTACTCATATATATTGACATAGTACGTGCATAACAGTTAATCCGTTTTATGTCAAGCAGCTGCTAGCAAAAAGGTGTAGTATGTAAAAATATACAAATACTTTCAAGCAACTGTGGACAGAAGCAAGTCACTATTTATACAAAAAGTGCATTATAAATATTTCAAAATAATTTAAATGCATTTCGCATAGGATCAAGATTTTTCTTTCATTTCATTTTGACTTTTTGACAGGCTATCATTTGATGTTGTTGGATTAGTCACTTGAGATCTGCGTAAGCGCATAACATTCATAATTACCGCAACTGAATTTTAACGCAAATTTCAGACGCAGACACGCCGCCACTCTCACTATCACCAGACCAGACACAAGTACAGTCGCCACTGGCCATAATCAGCATTTGCCGAATAGTTAGTTGGCGGGTCTCAGCGAAAACGTAATCGTTATCGTAATCACCATTTGGTGCTTGTGGTTAGTCCAAAGTGTTAATTATGTCACGATATCAGTGGACACTCTCGTACATACATGAATAGCGGAATGTGCATGCATTTGTGATTTTTTATTTATTTTTAATTGGGAAGAGATTTGCCCCCGTCGGAGTATGTATGTAAGTATATATACATGTAAGTATGTGGTGAAATTGGAGTGGACCATCACAAAAAAAAAATATGTCTAAATATAAATAAATCATAAATTGAGAATGGCTGCCGATTTGTCAAATTTTTTTTAATTTTTTCATAGGTGGATGAAATTTTTTTCGAAATATCTTATTTATTTTTCAATTTTCTTGAAATTTGGTACACTTTTTGGTTAAGTTAAGATAAGTACCAATTCTTCTTCCGGGAAGTGAACCCGAGACCGATCTATTTAAAAAAAAATCTAATATATGGTACACAGGTAGCTTTTTGCCTAAATTAACAAAGGCAACACTATCTATTCCGGAAAGTGGTTCTATAACCGATCTATTATAAAATCGAGTTTTTGGTTCAATTTACTTGAAAATCATTTCGTTTTCAAGAAGTAGACAAGACACCACACCGTTCTTATTGTTATTATTAAATGTTTTTATGGGTATGTCTTGTTCAATTTTTGGACAAAGTTATTTTTCTAGACGAACGAATTGCTTAAATTGACCAGGTAAAAGCAATTTAAACAAATTTTAACAAATCACGTACCAAAATTATTCTTAAGAATCATTTTATCTCTTAGAAAAAAACATTTAATTGCCGGACATATTTCCGTAAGCACGAAAGCGTTGATCTGATAATTGACCATTCAAAGTACACTGTGTTTATGTAGGGGACACCCCGCCTCGATTTTCAATCGAAAATTTATGTGAGAAAAGTTATATTATTAAACCCATCGATTACCCTCCTCCTGTCCAACTGACATCCGCAAATCGTATGTAGTTTGCCCAATCTAGATTTAAAACAGTTCAGCTACAGAAAAAAAATTCTACCAGAAATTTTTAGAAGCTAATTGTTCAGAGAAGCGAATAGTTTGTTAATATTAAAAAGTTAGTCTGAGAAAGCAAAGATACTTGGATGAAAATTAAAATCGTAATACAGGAGCAAAAATTATTAATTTATTTTGGAATTTTGTTAATGCAAAAAAGCAAAAAATGTGTTTCGATAAATTCTAACTTATTTAGATTTTAGGACTGTGGTGTTAACATAAATATCGAACAGATAGCTTGGTGTCCATGGTAACCCCTAAATCAACAATGTTATGAATTCGTTCGAGACTATATTTACTCGTAGTTATTGAATGTATTAGAAGAGGGCTGAAGAAGTCTTCCCGAAAAGGACATCGTTTTACATATTTTGAAGTTCATGGATCTGTTTTTATTATAACACCAAGTAGCCACATTATTTAGATCTGTTTGCCAATTGAGGTATATAACATAAAAAAGTTTACATCATCGGCATATAACAAAATAATTGAATTATTTGTCATTATTTAGAATCGGACCGTGATCACTACCTCTAAGAATTCCTTAAGAGATAAAAATTAATTGAGATAAAGTTTTGTAAAATACTAATTTTACTCATTGTGTTTTATTATATATTTACAAAGAAACCCATTGGAGAAGTCTAGGTTGTAATATAAGAAAATTAAGTTTATAGAAAATAATTGAGCGTAGACACCACTAACGAAACTATTTATAATGGAGTTCAAAGTTATGACTGCCAATAGTGACATTGGAGCCAAATCGTGATTGCTCTGACTGTTTGTTTGATAACTGGATATAATGCGTATTGTCCTCGTTCACTACCAGACCCATACAATATTTTTTTCTGTCTGGAAAAACCAGCGCTTACGGCGCTATTGTTGATTACAATGGTGTCAATATCGTCCGTGCATGCCTGCAAAACCTCCTTTGGTGTCGAGCGACTCGGAGAAGGCTACCCGATCCTGATGGAGCGTTTTGGGCTGCTTAACTGCAGTAGTAGTAGTAGTAGATACTAAATTCACATATAGGCGCACAGAAGCAGCTCGTAGGCTGCTTTGGATCGACGAAGAGATGTGTTGATCTACTTTTCGTTGACGGCGAATATTTGGTAAGTTGAAGATTTTACAGGTTTAAAGCAACACTAAGGTCTAATCAGTTTGATGACATTGGATTTTAGTGTTTCACACAGTATGCTCCTATCACCTTAAACGCAAAATTGAGAAGGCTCTACAAGAGCAGATGATGCAGATCCTGAAATTTTGGGTTCCAATTGTCTTTCTTGCTCTCGTCAGACCATATTCTGCAAAGAAGCTGATGCATGCACATTGTCAGTTCTTTGCTGGCGTAGTTGGATAGCTCAACCTTTTTGGGTCCTACAAGTTATGCGTCGAGCTTGCGACCTTCTGTAAGTCGCCTCATCTTTTCGTTGCATTTTCGAGCTGTTCATACACACGCATTTCAGCCTCCCGCTTTTTTTTATCTTTCATTACATGAAATGTTATATTAAATTTTTTCCGAAATTTGTATGTACCAGAAGGAGAAGAGAAGAACTACCAAAATTTACACCGATCATATCAGAATGACAGGCTGAAATTATTTAGCTATGCCCATTGGTCCATCTGTCCGTCAATCTATTTGAAAGCAAGCTAGTCTCTCTGGATTTGAGATACTTCAACGGAACTTAGCAGATCGGTCGACTATATTATATAGCTCCAATGCAACCGATTTGTTCAGATATTTGATTTTCGGTCATAAATACTTCAAGTACTTTGAAATTCTTATTCTACACACATATAATGAATTATTAGTGGTACTGAATATCCTTGAAATTGGTCGACTGTATATAATCCCATACACCTGTTTCGTTCAGATATGAGTTTTATGTCCAAAATTCACAAAACAGCATTTGATAATGTAAAATTTAGTATTCTACACACGAATATCAACAAAATTTGAACACTGAAAACAATTCAAATCAAATTTTGCATTGATATGTTCATGAAATATCAACAGATTAGAATTTTTAACTTTTCAAAACATGTCATAAAATTAAAATTTTATAACACTCACAGCGCAGACGGATTAACACCTCATGTAGCAGAAAAAATTCGCTGCCGCTTATAACTGATTGCCCAAATAGTGCTAAAATGCAATGATGTAAATGCATTAAACGTGGCACTTTTAGGCAGGCGTGCTAAAACAGCTGTTCAAAATCAGCATGAATTGATTAGGATCAGCAAAGAAGAACTGAACTTAAACGCATTACCAATTCAACGAATTTAGACACTTAAGTGGCTACCGAGAGCAACAAAAAATTACATTAAAAAAGTAAAGATACAAAAAGAAATTCTTTGACACAAAGTGTTTTGTAAACGCATAGAAATAGTATAAAGTCGAAATAACTGTATTTGGATATTGAAACCAGTTTGGCATTACACGATATTTAACGATAGGTGTCTAACTTGGATTTTTGATTTGAAAATGGTTGCTCATTAAGGCAAAAAAAGAGGTGCACAGACACCCAAATGGCTGACGGAATGTGTACGAATTAAAGCGAGCAATATTATAACAGAGTAGTTTTAGGGCAATTCTATTGAGAAGTAGCAATAAAAAATAAATTGTATTTAAAAAGCAAAAGAAAAAATGAAACTGAAGTAGAAAATTGGTGGTTAGTGGGTTAAAAATTAACAAACACCTTCCACTCAATGATGGCGTGCGTAGCTAAGTGCCATTTAGTTCGGTCTACTTGAATTAATTAATTTTTCTAATTGCATATCGTAAAAAAGTCCATGGCATAGAAGCTGTTTTAACCAAAAACAAAAAAGTAGATTCGCACTAAATTCACATACAAATATATAAAAAATAACAAAATTCAAGTCAATCCAAAAAAAATTATTACTATCCGGTTTGTTGCGTACATATGTATACATACATACATATAATGCTCACACTTTTATTACTGCTGCTGCGTCAAGTTTTGCAAAAATTTTATTGCCGAAAAACACATTGAAGATCACTATTTTAATTAAAATACGCTCACTCAGCATTCCAGTGCGATTTTGTATGCTCTACAAAATAGTTGACGGCTACCAGCTGCCGCCGATCGTGTCTGTGGGTCAGCAGTACTCCTACAAACTACAATGTTTGTTGAGGAAGTACAAATGTGACATGAGGATATCGATTGGTGAAACCTATTCAATTTGATTAGAGAAAACTAATTAAAATTACAATTCAAAAATGTCTCTTTTCAAGCTCTTTAAGAGAATTGGAAAGTGGTTAATTGTGGCTGCATGAAATTGATATGTGAATATTTGAGTGTAAGTTTGTTGAGGGATTGTGGTTTCAGTGGCGTCATTAAACTCTTCTGCCTTCTACAAGCCAAACATTTTTCAAATTAATAAATCGCACTCAGATTCAAACTGGCACTGAAAGGTTCGTATCGGTTAGCTGACAATTTTCTTTTTGATAGGATTTGAAACTTTTAACCCTATGCTTTGCAAACCAAAAGGATACCATCGACATACATATGTTTATTTTAGGTACATATTTTTTTTCTATAATTCTATCTTTGGCTCTCATGGTCGAAGTTATTTTCGTCATGTTGGCAACAAGGTAGTAAGCCTAACTTCACTCCTTTGCAACAAACCGGTTCAAGGTCAGTACGTTGAGAACTGTTTCACCACCTGCATAAAGAGGAATGGCAACTATGTCGAAAACTAGCTTCCATTATGTATTAAAGTGTCACATAATTTTCTTGTTTAAGGTCGGTATGCAGCTCTAGCAAAAAAAAACCTCATATATTTCGTGGATGGAAAAATGTAATAGGCACGGAAATTTGACAGATGATTTTCTATTGTGAACAGCTCTTTACATAGGAAGAAGATATGCAAATGTAAGTAAACAAAACGAAAAAGATGACTAGAGCGCGGTAAATATTTGTCGCTGGTTATGTATTCTTACCTTTTTCATATCTAAAAATAAACAAAAGGTGTAGAAATTGATGAAAAAGCTAAAAACATTACATAAATTGCTTCATAAGCTTGCTTTAATACGTTTGAAAATTATTCTTCCTCTTGTTTATCGCGAAATGTATATGAGACTATTCATTTCACTCGGAAACCTGGGTTGCCGTGTTTTCGTTAAAAAACTTTACTTTTCGCATCGCTTTTTTGCACTTTTTTATATGGAGTTTTTGGTTTTCGTTAGAGCTGCATACCGACCTTTAGATAAAAAATTTAAAATCTAAAATTTAAGCACACTTAGCATCGGATATGTAATTAGAGTTGGCTCGCATGGTATTTGATTTTTTCGAAAATATACTTCCCAGAAAGAACATATCTTTGTATCTAAGTTGAACCAATGGAAACTACGAAGCTTGAACAAAATCGGTTCAGTTCGGAATTTATCGCGCACAAAATCGTTCATGTTGCTTTAAAGTGATTGAACTGCATAGTGTCACTGGTAAATATAAGAACCCCTTTTTTGAATTCGCCATAGTTTGTAATCATTTAATCTTAAACTGAAATTAGCAACTAAATAAATACTTTAATTCTTAAACAATTCATATAGTATATCTAGATACATAATTGGAGTTTTATAATCGCTGAAGCAGCTCCTCATCCAGTCTGTGGAGGGGGGTTTTGATATTTTTACAAAAAATGAAGGGAACAACAGTTTACTACAAGCCGCCTCCGAATGGGTAAGTGATTTTTATTAGAAGCTTTTATTTCATGTCAAAATACACGCGCAGGGCTGGACATTCCCTGCAAAGGGAACCCCTTAAGGGGTTAGGACACTCTAGAATTTTCGGAAAATTAATTTTTTCTATCTTTTAAATGATACATTATGGTCTCAAAAATATTATCCCGAAAGATTATGACAGATAAAAATTTCTAAATTCCCCATTTTCGTTCTCTAGTTGAAGCGTCTGTTTCAGTCAGTAAGGTATTCCTAAAACTTTAATCCGATACGATTGGTTCCCACAAATGATCATTTAAATGTATAGGTGCAACTTTCTTCCAAGTTTGGTAGAAATCTCTCAAAAATTGAGCTCGTGATTCTGACACGATCGGTATAAATTTCGCTGAGTCTATCTTTTATCCCTTTGGTACTTACATACTTCAGAACAAAGTTAATATACCATTTAATGCACATGAAAGGTATAATAAGAGTAAAGGTATTGGCTATTAAAATTGAGATGCTTTGCAGATAAACCCAATTGACTTTTATCTTGTGTTTTACTTTTAAAACAAGATTAAATTTGTTAAACTTCTATTTTTTATACTCTACATTGTATTAATAATAAACTTGCATACTTGCATAGAAGTACTTTTGTACATTTTTTTAATCCTTATTATTGTATTGAGAGATTTGTCTGGGTATGCTCTTTATGAGTTCAGAACTTCTGAACAATTGGCACTGCACATAAAATCAAAAGGCTGGCTGAAAAACTTTACATTTCCAAGGTTTTAGGAATATCAACTTTAAGAAAATGAGATAGCTGATGAAATGAGTAAAGAGAGTGTCCTTTCAGAACAAGACCTAACCATGAACTTACCAGGCCTATTCAGCGAAGTGATAAATTTACCAACCGAAATGTATCTAATAAAATTAGTATTTTTCTTTATCAATGGCTTCAAGCCGCCATTCACATTTTCATTCCGTAATTTGGAAATTTATTTGATAAATGTCATGTCGCATTAAAACAATATTTTACCTCACTTTTATAAACTTTTGAAGTCTGATACTTTAATGAAGTATTAATACCACTTCTGTTGCGTAGACATTTGTAAATAATTTTGCAAAAAAATCAACAAACCCAAGTCACATGTAAACAATCAAAAAAGTGGTGTTTAATTACATTCCAGTAATAATTTCTGCTTATTTTATTTTCTGTTTTAACTCTGTCATGCACCGCTCACACATGAAGTTTTAAAATTCTATTTCACCAGCTGTTGGTTGTCACTTTTGCAGTTAACGCTTTCGTCTCAGTAGGTAGCGGCCTTTATGTAATAAGTTGCGGTTGAAATCTAGATTTTGAATAAAGAGTCAGTCTCTTCAAGACAGCTACAACTTATTTCTGAATGGAAAAACTGATTGTAGAACACCTGAGATGCCTGTGGAAATACATAATTATGTGCATGTGTAACACAAGTAATTTGCAAATACTTATATTCAATACGCTTAGCCACCACCGACATGATGCCAGCAGTCACATGATCATATTTTGTGAACTCTGCCACATTTTGTTGCAAACCAAAAATGATTTCCGTTGAAAATGTGCAGGTGATGAAATTTCCTTATAATTGATATGTTAACTGCATGAAACTTGTGCGTATTTTGTGCATATGTAAATTTGTTTTTGTTATATAAATAACCACTCGGTGGTTGATATCTTAACGGAAGCTGGAAATGGATTATTATTACTATTATTTTTTTGTTGAAAAAGTTATAAAATTTTATAACATTCAGAGAACGCATTCGGACAATTTATATATAAGAAATATTTATTCCTTGAGCGCAGATTTTTGCGAAGAATGGATCGCTTGGATTTCAAAACAAAGAATCCTTGATTTGAAACTGTTAAATTAGATAATTATAATCAAACTAGCTTAACCGGCCACATGTTGTTGCTTTAAGCAATTTGTCTGTCTGTCGGTGATCCCTTTCCCGTACAAAAATATTTCAAGCAAATTGAACTTTTTTGCTGATCCGTGGTCCATTTAGACATATCATCTAAAAATTTTACCAATCGAAGTAATCGAATCATAAATAAGATTTCAAAAAGGTCGGTCCATGGTCCATTTCCCGGAGAGAAAAGTAGTGTTCCAAATTTCAGGCTAATCGAAGCATAAATATGATTTTTTCGAATAGGTCAGTCCCAGGTCTACCTCCCGCGAATATGTGAGTGATGCAAAAGATAGATAAAAACAATCCAACATAACGTTTTTACATATATAATGTTTTCCAATAAGAGTGATATGATTTCTTTAAAAAAGAAAAGCACACACACACTAATTGTTAAAGAAATTCAATTGTTTTTTATTTAATGTGAAGCACAATCGATACAATTTAGTTCTGAATATAACATCATTCAAATGGCCTCCACGACTTCTTTTGCAGGAAAGAATTTGATGAACCCTATTTTCGAACAGTTTTTCCACTAAATCAAATCATATAGCAAGTTCAATATTGACGTTTAAAACTTTCAGAGAGTCTGAACTTGACTTCAAACAACCCCACAAGTAGTAGTCTAATGGTGTTAAATCACAACTTCTTGGAGGCCTTGCAATGTCACAATTTCTTGAAATAATCGAATCTCCAAACCTTTCACCAGATGTTGTTAAGATCAACTTCTTCCAATTGTGGCCATAAAAGGTTGGTTATCATCGATCTATACCGCTCTCCATTGACAGTAACGATGCTACCAGCTTCATTTCGAAAAGAAGTACGGACCATTGATTCCACCAGACCAAAAACCACACCAAACTGTCAATTTAGGTGATGAATAATTTCCGGATTTTCTTCACACCAGAATCGACAGTTTTGTTTATTTACCGCACCACTCAGAAGAAAGTGAGCCTCGTCGGAGAAGATGATTTTCTTAAAAAAATCTAAAATGCAGAACGAGTATTTTGATAATAATATTAAATATTTTGTAAAGTTGTTCTTGCGTATATCTTGCCATGATGAAATTGTAAGCATTACTGAATACAATGAAAAAAAATTACAGATCATGACATATTAAAAATGGCCAAAACTACACTTAGAAATCATATCGTCCCTATTGGAAAATCCTTTATATATATATATTTTTAAAAACAAATAAAAGTAATATTTTTCCCTAACCGTTTCTCATTTTTCAAAATTTCACTTTAAAAACGATTCATTTTAAACTTTTATGGCCACAAATTATACCAAATTTACAGAGCATTAAAGTACCACCAAGACGAATTCAGTATTTATTATCCATTACATGCCTTAAATAAACCAAAACACTGTTATAAGTATGCTCGTCTACCATAAACAAAGCCAGCGGGCCGTTAGGAGGGAAAGTAACAAAATTTCAAATTATTGCGCAAATTTTCACCTACAATTCCACTTTCTGATGTTATTAACCTCAACCAAGCCCAGCAGTGGGCGTACATATTTACGTATGTGTGTAAGTGTGTACGGCGAGTAATACGAGCTGGAGATTGTTTTATAGCAAAAAACAAGAGCATTTGTTGGGCATTACGCTTTATTAAAGCAGTGAACTGTGCCACAAGCGACGAGCGACAAGAAGCTGCTGGCTAGTAGGCAGGTAAAAGGCAGCGCCTAACGCTTACGTCATAATATCCACAAACTAAGCTGACATATGGATAGATGGATGAAAATTCATACAGTTAGTTAGCCAGTTAGCCAGTGAGCTCAAGTGGATGGAGGTTTGCTTGCTTTCATGCCTCGTGCGTGGCATCCTGAGAGTTTGCTCCACTCCACACAACTTTTGTTGTTCGTGGTGTTTGTTGCACTGCAGGCATCGCGCCAATCAGTGGTACATGCGCTAAATTCGATTGTGCGCCAATTGAGTTGCATTCGAACATTTGCGCATATATATATATGAATGTACATATAAGTATGTATGTATATTTTTAAGTTTTGCTTCATATTTTTTTCGACTAAAGATTTTCTTCATTTTAACCACTTTTACTAACATATTGACCAAAGAGCCTAAATACTATTTGTTTTTGTTATTGTAGACACGTATATGTTACGTATATAATAAAAATCTTGTAATTTTTTGTCGTATTTAATGTGAATTTTTGTCTATACGTTTGTGTATGTATAGTCAGAGTTTTAGCGAGTTTTTCAATTTATTGGCGAGTTTTGCAACCAAATACAAATTAAACTGGTTCTACGGGCGTGTGCTGGACAGCTAAAGCGCTGGCTATACATACATAGTTACATATGCATATACATTATGTAGCGCAATTGAAAGCAGGAAATGCCGTCGCAGCATCTGTTTGCAGTTGTTTGACTTTTGTTTAGAAATAATAGAAAAAACAAAACAAAAAAAGGAATTGGAAAATTGAAATTAGAGCGCGTGCAATAAGTGCGTCTCTATATACATATGTACACATATATATACTTACTTTGAACCGTACTATTTTTCCTCATATTCCGAAAGCGTTTAAAATTTCTACTGCGAAATTAGTGATTGATGTTTGCTTACACTAAATTATCTCTCAACTTAATTGAGTTGATGTCTTGACTGAATTTACACAAATTCGAAATAATGACGAGAGTAGAAAATGTGTATGTATGTACATATGTACGAGTAAGTCAGTATGATGTTCGATGGAGTATCGCGATTAAATGATTGAAAGTGGTAACAGTACATCTGTCTATAATAAAGTAATTAAAAACATGTGTTGAGGAGGAAAAGTATTCGACTGCGAGATTTCATTAAAACATTCTTCTTGTGGGTTTAATTTTTATGGAAGAAATAATAAAAATAATAAAATATAATGAAAAAACTTTTTTATTCATTGAAACTGGATTTGTCAAAGATTACAATGATTTCAATTCTTTGTAAAATATTAAAATTTATGTAAAAAAATTTAAAGTGTACAAAATCATATTTTTTAGTTTTGAACAAATGCATCCTTTTCTTTAAAACAAATGTTGTACCCATGCTTTTAAAATGTCGATCGTCGCCTCTTCTTAAATTAGTTTAACTTAGTATCTGATTACCATTTCATACACGGCTGCATTTTATTGAATATTTGTCCATTTTCACTTTCTTGGATACAAGAGAGGAAATCATAACAGCAAAATTAAATGCTCCACTAAGGATTGGTCAATTGAAAAAATAAATAAATAAAATAAGTTATAAACTCTGAATTATGGAAAGAAATTAGTTGATTTTTGATGAGATACGCTACTTTTTTGATTTTGTTACTATTAATAAGCGAATATTTGAAATTTAAATTTTACCCTGAAGAACTAGCAGTCTTATTCGTTGTAAGGATAGAAAATTTAGACAAACAATAAAAAAAAAATTTCGACAAACTACCCTGCCAGTTGATTTTTAGACATATAAATATAAAAATAACAATTAATTACTAAGATAAAACGCATATCTAATCTCTATACGCCCAATTTTATTTATTTTTTATCATACATATACAATACTAATACAAAACCATACTCACTTTAATCTGCATAACTTCTCGCATTTCCGTTTTGTAGTTGGAGCAACGCGGCGGAAATTCCATACACCACTGAGAACTGCGTATACGCACAGGCTGCATTGTGGGCACTTTCAAGTGTTCAACATAAGTTTCCTCACGTACACAAATATGCGAATCACTGTCAGAAATAGCTGATGAAGAGGCGGAAGAAGAGTTAGTCGATGCTTCACCATCGCCACCACTCAACATAGCTGCAGGAATCCCCGGCGCTGTTAAATCGGTATTAATGCGCAGGAGTTTATCCTGTGCTCCAAAACAAGTGTTTAATGAGAAAAGGAGCAGCAGAAGACTCCAATTGATTTTAGGTATTTTCAATTTCACCCGCTTCATTTTATAAGCATTTAATTTAATTTCGCGGTCATAGGTTTTGAAGCGCAAATATTTTCTAGTACCTTATTGTAAAATTTTTCACCTTTAAACTTTTTATTTTTTTAATATTTTTATGAAATATTTTTTTATATTATTGTTGTTTTTTAAATTTCAATTTTAATTGGAAAACTTGTTTTTTCTTCACAATTTACAAATATTTTTCACTTTCAAAGTTTTGTAATGTGTTTGTTGCAGTTTCCAAATACTTTCTACTATCAATATTTCTTCCTATACTAGAACATTCATCAATTTATTTTTATTTCCAATATATTTCACTACACTTTTTCTTCGGTTTGCTGGCGGCGCTCGTTCTGTACGCTGAAACCGCGTTGTAACGACTGTCACCAGCTTTCGCGGAAATAATTCTAGAAGCTCATTAAAAAATAAAAACTTAAGTAAAAAATAAAATAAATTCTTTATAACAACAACTGTTACGCGATGAAATTTACAACAAACAAAACACAAAATTAAACTCTCCAATATTGCAGTAAATTGAAAGTATCTCTATATATAAACAAACGTATACCCACACTTCAATATACTACGGAACGCACTTGCGTAAACAAATTACAATTGAATTATCGCATTGTGTTGCGTACAGCAGTCAAATCAAAGTAACTGGTGAGGCAGACAGACAAGAGTCAGACAGTCAACGAGGCAGTCAAGTAGATAACAAAAAAAAAACAGAAATAATATACTTGCTCACTATAAATCAGTTGAAAATTATCTAATTGATGATGTGATGTCCTCAACTCGCTTCGCTTCTGTTTGCAGTGTCTGACTATAAGCATATACATATGTGTTTATATATCTGTTACAAAAACACAAAACTAATGCACATTTTGTGTGTTTTACACATCATTAAAAAAACGTACCGTTTTTTATTGATTTTAGTTTTGTTCGTAACAGAGATAGATTTACTTTTTATTTTATTTTATTGTATTTAACTAATGTAATTTAATCTAATTTAATTTATTTGAATATAATTTTTTTTCTATTTTCTTTAATTTTATTTTGTTTTATTTTATTTTATTTCACTCTATTTTACTTACTTATATTAACTAAATTTATTGAATTTAATTTTATTTAATTTTATTACAATTTATTTAATTTTATTTTAATTTATATACAATATTTTACTTATATTTTTTCAATTTATTTTATTTGATTTTCTTTCTTTGCATTTATTTGATTTTTAATTATTTTAATTTTTTTCTTAATTCTTTAATTTATTCCATTTTAAATTATTTTATTTCTTTTTTAAGTTCTTTATGTATACAGCTCAATGTATTTACTTAACTCATTATCCATTAAATTAATTTGATTATATTTTCCACATTTTCTTTTTTTCGGATCGCTTACGAATAGCAGATTATAACAAATGATCATAAAGTCAATAAAATTAAAGCGTTAACACTTACATACATCTGTAATTTTTTTTAAAGGAGTGTTCTGAATTTGCTGCAATTACCATTTCCCAAGATCAACAACTAGCTACAGTCATACATACACTACACATACTTACGACATTTATGAATTAACACATTGATAAGCTAAAACCATATAATATAGTTCGCGTATGATTTTAAGCAAGTGGCATTTTTATACCATAATTCATGAATTTGTGTATCTGAGCCGCGTAGGAGATCGTCGCTATGAATTATGTGCGTTTTTTTGTGATTCAGTTCCGCAATTTTGTACATATCTACATATGTGTCTATACATATAAATCTTATCTAGAACTTAATATGCTAAATTTATTGTCTAATGCATATTTGCAATACTTTTACTGTTGCGAAAATTTAAACAACTCAATAATCTAACAAAATATAGTTGTCACTTACTTACTTCCAATAAGAGTGATATGATTTCTTTAAAAAAAGCACACTAATTGTTAAGGAAATTCAGATGTTTTTTATTTAATGTGAAGTACTATCGATACAATTAAGTTCTGAATATAACATTATTAATATAGCCTCCACGACTTCTTTTGCAGGAACGAATTCGATGAACCCAATTTTTGAGCACTTTTACTACCAAATCAAGTCGCATGTCATGAATAGCATGTTCAGTATTAACTTTTAAAGCTTGAAGAGAGTCTAGTTTATTGTTGAAGACCAATTTCTTCAAATAACCCCGCAAGAAGTAGGCTAATAGTGTTAAATCACAACTTCTTGGAGGCCAATTAATGTCACAATTTCTTGAAATAATCGAATCTCCAAACCTTTCTCGCAGTAATTCGATTGTTGCACGTGCTGTGTGTCACGTAGCCCCGTCTTGTTGGCACCAGATATTGTCAAGATCAACTTTCAATTGTGGCCATAAAAAGTTGGTTATCATCGATCTATACCGCTCTCCATTGACAGTAACGATGCTCCAGCTTCATTTCGAAAAGAAGTACGGACCATTGATTCCACCAGACCAAAAACCACACCAAACTGTTAATTTAGGTGATGAATAATTTGTGGATTTCCTTCACACCAGAATCGACAGTTTGGTTTATTTACCGCACCACTCAGATTAAAGTGAAGATGATTTACTTAAACAAATCGTTATTGTTTTCAAGTTGTTCCAAGACAAAATCAGCGAATTCACGACGTTTGTGGTGGTCCTTGGATGAAATTTTAAACATTACTGAATGCAATGAAAAAAAGACAGATCATGACATATTAAAAATTGGCCAAAACGACACTTGGAAACCATATCATCCCTATTGGAAAACTTTTTACAATTCATTTAATATCACTAATGTAGCAAAAAAATTTAAGTTAATGCTTGTAACAATTAGCATATTAGGCCAAACGGCTGAGTTTTTGCAAGTGAGAATGGATAAGGTTTGTTATTATTAATTTTTATCAAGTTCTTCTTGGAGCATTTAAAAAAAAATTTTGAATTTCCTACAGGGCTTTTTCATTTTCACATGTATATTAGATACATTCACAAGCCTCTTCTCAACTCGTTACAAAATGATAAATGTTTCTTAAACGTACTTATAATTTGACAAATAATTCCGGAAATAAATTATAATGAAAAATTTGTTTAGGAACACTGTGAAACATAGTAAAATACAAAAAAAATATAAATTAATATAAAATGAAAAATTATTTTTATGCATATTTATTCCTGTTAGATAAAAAATTTTAATTCAAAATATTTTATTGACAGCTTTGTTTTCCTAATTCTATAAATGAAAATTTAAAAAAAAATTTATCAAAGATGGCTTAAAAATTATGATGATATATTCTTATAATTTGCTTACTGAAAATTAAAAAAAAAATTTCAGGATACTCACTTGCAGTTTTCATTAAACTTTTACCAACTAGTGTAGTCTCAAGCATCCTCAACTTCTTACCCTTTGAGATAATTTTTTATCTTCCTGTTAAATATGTTACGATAGGTAAAATTTTCTTGGATTATTATTTTATTACTTTCATATGATAATTTTTAATTTTTTTAAGAAGATAAAATTTTTTTTTACATATTATAGGTAAAATGTCTTGGAAATAAGAATCCTGGAATATTATTTTATTACTTTTTATATGATAATTTTTAATTTTTTTAAGAAGATAAAATTTTTTTCATATTTTTTCTGGTGGGTTTGAGCTAAAGCGAAAAAATTAAAAATTCGAGTTGTACTCATTTTAGACCATTACGGATAATTAGCTAGGATCTAGCTTAGCTAGAATCAAAAAAAATTGATTAATTATTAGAAAACAGTAGATTTATTATTTTTAAATTTTCTTTTTTTAATTATTATGCCACACTGTTATTTCGAAGTTTGCCCATAATTTAATTTTTTTAAATATTTCTTCCAATAAAATTCATTACATTTTCTCAACTCCCACTTCCGTCAATATTAATAAAATCAACACAAATCTGTGAAATTTACATTAATTTGTGTATATATATGTATGGGTATATTCGTAATGCGCCTAGAAATAAACTGCTACAGCGGAAAATCAGCACAAAATATATTGCAAAAAAATAAAATAAAAAAGTTTACACGCAATTTGCAATTGAACTTGAGTCAATGCCAATTCGCGTCTGGCGCTCTGCGTTTGGCGCGTTATAACTGACAAGCACACGCACACACACTAGATAAAGGCAGCAAGCAAAGCTGCACCCGCTTAACCAGACAACTATAATTTTTTTCTAAATAAAATTTATAATTTTATGAAAAAAAGTACAAAATATGGGGAATGCGAGCGTTAGAAACCTGTTGAGCAATTTGTCAGAGGTATAGCAAAGAGGCAGGCGGCATGACGTCACAGTACCGGCCCAAAATGTTGATTTTTTGTGTGTATTTTTTTTTTTTTAATCTAGCGATTGGAAACACCTTGTGTATGTGGAACCCAGTTGTACATTACAAACAATGAAATGTGTTAAATTAATATATTTACTGGGTGTAGTTAAAGAAATTCATTACATGTAAGCAAGTCAATAAGCGATATGAGCAGCAACCGCGTGGTTAGTGGTGTATTCTAGGAAAAAATTGCAGTCGTACATGGTAGGGAATATCAAACCCTCCAAGTATGTTTATGACATATACTAAAACATATATGTATATGCATACAAAATCTATCAGGTCTTTAGATGTCTTCATTTGTTGGAAACCCCTCAAGTCGCTCACCACAAATTTTAAGAGAAGCTGGCCCAAAAATCACTTCGTCGGTTAAAAAGCACCAATTATATTTATATATATATCCATACTGATAGACCCGACGGATTGTCCTGTTTTAACTATGAATATTAATTTCTAATTGGTACAATTAATCAATGAAATGTTTATTAAACATTTTACGCGAACTTCCGCCCAATGTTACTGGGAGAATATTTGTTCTACCTACATTCTGTGCATTTCGGTATTCATATTATCCCAAAGATTATGCAGTTTTGCCTGATTCAATCTGGGAATATTAATCGCTCAGATTTAACTTTAACTTATAAAGGGTGATTCATTTCGAGGTTCCCTACTTTTTTAAAGAAAAAACACAGAAAACTCAATTTCAATGGGGAATGTTTATTATCATTCGAAAGAACATTCTTTGGCTTTAATTTTTTGAAGATTATCTCTTCCAAATGTTGGCCGCGGCTACGTCTCAGATGGCCCATCCATCAATCGAGTCTAATTTTCGATGACTCGTTCGAGCATTTCGACTGGTAACTGGCGAATCACACGCGTAAGGCCTGAATCAGCGGGATTGTCCCCATAGACTTTAGACTTTACATATCCACACAGGAAAAGTCTAACGGTGTGATATCATACGATCTTGGTGGCCAATCGACCGCCCCACACTTGAAATTATCTGCTCACCGAAGTGTTCTCTCAATACATCCATCGATTGATGCGATATGTAGAAAGTGGCGCCGTATTGTTGAAACCAATGATCGCGGAGATCACGAGCTTCAATTTCAGGCATCAAATAGTCGGTTATAATGGCGCTATAACGGTCACCATTGACAGTTACCTTTTCACCGGCATAATTTTTAAAGAAATATGGATAGATGATTCCACCGGCTCACAAACTACACCAAAATGTTGTTTTTTCTGGATGAAATGGCAGCTTTTGAATCTCTTCAAGTTGCTCACCGTCCCAAATGCGGCAATTTCGATAGTTTACATACACATTGAGCCAGGAATGGGCCTCATCGCTGTACAAAATTTGGCTCGAGAACGTCAGATCTTCTTGGAACTTTTCCAAAGTTGAAGCAGGCAAGAACCCATAGTGCGAAGAAATGGCGCTTGGGAAGGTCGATTGGCTTCAGTTCTTGTACAAGCTGTATTTTGTACGATTTCAATTTAAGATCTCGACGTAAAATACGCCAAGCCGTTCCATACGTCAGTACGAGTTATTTCGAACGGCGCCGAATTGACGCTCCATGGTATTCGTGCACACACTCAGCTAAGGTCGAATAGTATCCAATAATGAATGCTGGGTTTCAAGATGGGTGATAGCCTTGCGAATAGTACGCTCGGTAGGCCGATTATGTTGACCATAAGTTGAACGAAGTGCGCGAAACACATTCTTTACAAAACTTGAATTTTCGTAATAAAGTTGAATGATTTGTAAACGTTGTTCAGGTGTAAGTCTTTCCAAGATGAAATGCCAAACAATACTGAACCAAAATAAAATGACAGCTTGACACGACTCACTCGTGATCTGTCAAAAAAATTCTATTGAAAAAAGTACATCTACTTGGATCACCCTGTATATCCACAACATATTTGTGGAAGAGACTCCACTTCTTT
This sequence comes from Neoceratitis asiatica, assembly GCA_030068015.2. Classification (NCBI taxonomy): domain Eukaryota; kingdom Metazoa; phylum Arthropoda; class Insecta; order Diptera; family Tephritidae; genus Neoceratitis; species Neoceratitis asiatica. The sequence goes on from CM061524.1 coordinate 77,541,987, forward strand.
CAAAAACAGCATTGCGAGTTCTACGACTTACGCATCTAATTACTGCATTAGCTTCCTTGCAGAATATGGTCACGCGAGCGCATGGCCGACGATTGATACCTCATTGTGCTCTTCTCTATCCATAAAACGGGGAAAACCTATAGGCCAATTACCGTGGGATAAACCTCCTTCATATTCCATACAAGGTCCTATCGAGCGCATTGCGTAAGAGATTAAAGCCAACGGTCAACGTGATTGATTTCTTCAACCTGATGCTGGATAAAATAATAAAAGCCGTAGGGCTACTTAAATAGACAAGATTCATTGTTTTACAAAAGTGTAAAATTGCTAGCGTATGCCGATAATATTGCTATCTTTGGCCATAACAACTGCACCATTAGATTTGCTTTCTCCAGGTTAGACAAAGAAGTAAATCGAACGGGTCTCGTGTTGAACGAGGACAAGACGAAATATCTCCTGTCATGAAACAAAGAGTCATTGCATTCTCTTCTTGTCTCCCATATCAATTGGAAGCAGGATCAATAACACCAGCAATGTCACCCTTGAAATCCTATACAGTATCACTCTTTCCAACAGTTTGGACTGAGTAGAAAACCGAAAAGTAAAGACCTCTAAAAGTCGTTCATAATTCTCGTCTTGCTGTATCCAACATTCGTCATCCAACAAGACGGCCTTAAAAGTTTTCGAGAGAAAAGTTTTGTGGAAGATTTATGGCTCTTTGCGCGTCGGTAACGGCGAATACTGCAGACGATGGAACCATGAGCTGTATGTTCACATAGATGAAAGTGCTCCAGCTTTGAAAGTTTTCGATACAGTACTCGCAATTGGATGTAGTGGAAGAGGAAGGCTTCCACTCCGTTGGAAATATCAAGCTCAGAAGGATTAGATTTCGCTTGAAACGAGTCTCGTGCAATATAGTAGTAATAGTAGTAATTGCTGACATTTTTAAAGCGAAACGAAGCGAAGATTCAGCTATATATTAAAGAAAACCATTTTATTATTCTTTTTAATCAAATATACGACTTGTTATGTTAGTAATGTGTATATTATCCAATTTTACAAAAAAAAAAAAAAAAAAAAACGCATTAAATTAAGCTTCTAATATTAGCCCGGAAATACAAAATTTCCCGAAATAAACTGTCACAAACCGTCTTTTGACGATAACAAATGCAACAACGAAATAACGCAGTAGCCGAGTGGTTATCATTGTGTAATATCTTTCGGAAGGTCAGGATTCGAGTTCAGATTCGGCGAACATCCAAAACTAAAGAATAAAATACTTCTTCTAATTGCAGTCGCCCCTAACCCGGGAATGTCAAGCTCTATGAGGCTCCTTAGAATAAACTGTAGATCACTCCATTTTTTGTTAAAAACATCAAAATTGGAAGAGAAGTGCGGCCGAAAATCGCTTCAGCTGCTCCAAATCGCCAAAAATAATAAATTAGTATATATATTCCTTCCAAGTAAAATTTTTTTATTTATCAATAACTTTAAACTTAAAGACATGATTAGACTTGTGTAAAAACTTAATAAAGTAAATATTCATGAATTATAGTAACGCTATAACCAACAAACATAAAACTTTCTTATACTGTATATTTCTTCCTTTTGGTCCTTTCAATTTCTCTGCCGCAAAGAAGCCAATAACCAACATACGAGCATCACTACTGGCAACTGCCTCATATTTGAGCGTGTAGCGGCATTGTAGTAACCGCCAGTTACTTGCAGATTTGCTGTTTCAATACTGCGTCTACAGTAATCGCCATCATAATTCCATCCCACATATTCATTTGTGCGCAATGATTCGAGTCGTAGCCACTCCTCGAGAGGTGCGAAATACTCACGTAGTGCGGTGCCATCTAGCCGACCTTCACCAAGTGTTTCCTCAAGCACGGTTTGCCACGGTTGGGAGGCACCTTTTTCCATTATGCGCCTGCGCAGAAAGAATGTAGGAGTTAAAAATACAATTTTCACAAATAAAGAAATATTTATAGCATATAATTGGCGGTCGCAGTAGGCGACTGAATAGCAGTAAAACTAAATTAAGTTCAACTAAATTATGTCAAGTAAAATAATAATATAAAATTGCATTAAATAAAATAATATTAGTTCTGCATGATTTTTTTTAATAGATTTTAAATGCAATTTCTTAAATCTTACTTCAATAAATTTCCTGCTTCCGGGTGTCGATAAATATCGCAACGATGCAATGGTTTACGTGGATCACCAGGTACATATTGGCCGCTGACGCGACACATTCCACGATATATTTGGAACTGAAGAATAGTCGAAACATAGTATCTAAAAATGTCAAATAAAGAAAAGAAATGAAAAAATTCCAATAAATCTATGTAAGTCATAAGAATTAAAAAATAATAATTTAATTGAATTAAAATAAATTTAAGAGAAATATATTCTATAAAATAAACTTGAGTCTTCAGAGAGTACACATTCGTTAAATCTTATTCCTCAGAGACTTAACCCTTTATGCACGTCTAGACTATCTTATTTTCATGACACAATATTCAATTTTTTTCCATTTTAGGGATTAAATTCTTATTGTTTCTGATCAAATTCGTAGTTTTATAATATTTTCATACCCTTCCTGTACATGAATTAACAAACTAATTTTGGTCCGAAGTACGTAAGTTCCAAAGGAGAATAGATAGAGCCACCGAACCTTATACCGATCATATCAGAATCACAAGCTGAATTGATTTAGCGATGTCCGTCTGTCCGTCTGTCTACATACGACCGATTTTTCAGATTTGAAATTTTGGGTCATAAATCCGTCAAAAAAGTGCTTAAGAGCGTGAAATTGGTATATTACATACATAATGAACTGCATATTGATTCTGATAATCATCAAAATCGGACGAATATAACATATAGCTGTCATACACCGATATTTTTAGATGTGAGTAGAATTAGTCAAAAAAGTATTTAGAAGTATGAAATTTGGTATTATCCACAAATATTATGAATTGCATATTGGTACTGAAAATCATAGTAATCCGAATGCAATCATATCATGTAATCCCCTCAAACGATTTGTTCACATATGAGGTTTTGGGCAAAAAAAACCGTTAAAAAACACCAGGGGCGTGAAATTTGGTAATATGCACACAAAAATCGGAATATCATAAAATAATAAATAAGCGTATAGCGTGGAATTTGGTATTCTGCAGACGTAAATTCAAATTGATATTGACACTGAAAATTATAAAAATCGAATTTTGCAATTTGAAATAAATTTATATGTACATGAAAGGTAATAAGACTTCGGCATGACCGAAGACAGCCGTTCTTTCTTGTTTTCTAATAAAATATATTTAACAGGGAAAGTATGTTCGATTCCGCTACGCTAACTAAAGGTTCAAACGTGTCAATTTGTTTGTTTCATGTGAGTCTTGTTAAAAACTTTAAATTAGTCGATAATTCTTCGCCAAACATTATACATTTTGTGACACGATTGTGATTTATTTATCAAACTACAGTTAAAAATTAGATAATTAATATATATATATTATTTAACAGATCATGGACCCAGTTAAAAAAGTATATAGAAGCATCGAAAGTGTACGACATCACCGACTGCGTCCAAGATATTGAGATTGGATGAAGTGGATGTAATGACTGACTTAGAAGAAGGTCTTGACGACGATATGAGCGTTCTGACGGTATCTGGTGTAGCTGATTAAGCGGAATTTTTATGTGCAATTGATGACATCGATTCAGGTCATCCTACTCAAATCACATCCCCGAGAAATAAGACAGCACCTTATTCACTTGGCGTAAGTGTGAACTAGTAAATTCTCAAATACAGCCGGAATATAATACTGTTAAAAAATGTTTGGAAAGTGTGATTACTGAGTTGTAAGGGAAATTAGTGGTAGAAATATTAGATAACTTGTTATGGGAACATATTTTGAATATATTTTACATGAAAACGTAACCTATGCCTAAATTTACTAAAATGACTTGAACTTCAATCTAGCCGCAAATGAGTTAAAAGTATTTATAGAAATTTTGGTTTTCTCTTGATATCACTTGATAAAGTAAACTTTATTGGTGCAGAGAGAAATGTGACGTAGTCGTTTTGATAAAATTAAATCATATTTCCATTTCAATGACAACTCAAGAATCGATAATACGGCAAAAAATTAGCCAAAGCTTTCAAAATTCGCCCATTTAGAGATCAAACTATTGAATCATTCCGAAAGTTTGGGAATTGAATATATAAACAAGAGTAGTATGAACATTGCTTACAGTATGTACCGATTCTAGAGCACTTGTAGATGACTTCTTCAGAAGCATGTACCTGTTGATTGATTTGAAATCTCAAGGGATTTAAACTACAGTCAGAGACTATAGAACTAAGAAAGTTTTATTATGACAAAATAAGGAATGAAGAAGATAGAACGAGGTTATTCAGATCATATTAAGCGTGAAATGGTATGATAATAATGTAATAAAGGGCGTTTCAATAGAGATGATATGATTTCTAAGTGTCGTCTCTCTTTTTTTCATTGTATTCAGTAATATTTACAATTTCACCCATGGACCACCATAAACGTCGTGAATTTGCTGATTTTACCTTGGAACAATTTGAAAACGGTAACGATTTTTTTAAGAAAATCATCTTCTATGAGTCACACTTTCATCTGAGTGGTGTTGTTAATAAATGAAACTGTCGATTCTGGTGCGAAGAAAATCCACAAATTATTCATGAACAACTATTAAATTCACCTAAATTGACAGTTTGGTGTGGTTTTTGGACTGAGGGAATCATCGGTCCGTACTTCTTTTGAAACGAAGCTGTGTAGATCGGTGATAATCTTCCTTTTATTACCCCAATTTGAAGAAGTTGATCTTAGGAACATCTGGTTCCAACAAGACGGGGCTATATGTCACACAGCATGTGCAACAACCGAATTATTGCGAGAAAGATTTGGAGATTCGATTATTTCAAAAAATTGTCACATTTAATGGCCTTCAAGAAGTTGTGGTTTAACACCATTAAACTACTTCTTGCGGGGTTATTTGAATTCATTGGTATTTCTCTCTCTTCAAGTTTTAAAAGTCAATATTGAATGAGCTATTCATGACATACGACTTGATTTAGTGAAAAAAGTTCTCAAAAATTGGATTCATCGAATTTGTTCCTGCAAAATAAGTCGTGAATGATGTTATATTCAGACCTTTATTGGATTGATAGTACCTCGCATTAAATAAAAACCATTAACAATCAGTGTGTGTGTGTGTTTTTTTAAAGAAATCATATCACTCTTATTGGAAACTTATCTAATTTTAATACTCTTCAACCTTTTCTAAAGACTAATAGGTACTCAAAGAAAGAAAAGGCCAAAGCAGATATGAATCAGCCAAGATTTATAGATTTATAATAAAAACATGGGAGGAGTAGGTAAACATGTTTGCTGATAAATATCCAATTAGCTTCAGAGGTAAAAAAATTTTATTGACCTCCTGTCATGCGCGTTTTAGACATGTCCCTGGCAAATGTATGGATTATTTACAACCAGGTAAATATAGATGATACAATCCATCTGCTAGAATTACGAAGAGGTGGTTGTTTTTCTTGAATGAAAAAATCGGAGGGCCAAGCTAGTAAACCCACACCAGGTTCTTCAGAAGCTCTTTTATAACATGTCAGAGGAGGAGCAAACAGAGAGCTTGTCAAAGAAAAAGATGTAAAAAACAACATTTAACCTATGCATTAAAAGTGAAAAAACACTTTGCAGTGATTTTTTCTTACCTTACACATAATAAGCACATTAATTTTCAAAAAAAATTCATCACAAAATTTCAATGTTTTCGATGCTTGGAAGTAATGGGTTAATAATGCGACAATACTCTGGAACTCTCTTCCTTCGTCATTCAAGAAAAATTTGTATAAAGATAACTTCAAAAAAAAATCCTATCTAGTTATTTTTCGCCCAAAGGTGCTCAGGAATAGTGGTCAGGTACTTTGCTCACTTTTTAGGAATATATTTTTTGTATTTTACTTTCAATTATTAATTTTACTTTATATTTTATGTTTCAATTTTGTTTTACGTCAGAACTTTATATCTTAAAGCACTAATCTTCTAATAAAAAATAAATAAATAAAGTACTAAAAGTGTTTTACTAATATGAAAATAATAATTTAATGTAAATGGAAATATGTATTAGAAAAATATCGTAAATGCATATAACTATTATCAACTTAATATTTATATATATGAAATTTAAATGGAACCTTTTCATAATAATAAATATTTATAGAACTCACAAGAAAGTTGCATAAATCATATCTGCACAGTTGTAATAATACATATGTAAGTATATGAGTATATTCGTTGTTATTGTTTCTCATGTAATAGGATCATGCTTTCATACAACATTAACAAAATACATTTCCCAAAACTGTACTTAGCGTTTTTCATATTTTGCCATGATTTTAGTATTACTTATAAATATATCTTGAATTAAATATTAATGTAATAAAATGTAACATAAAATATATAATTTTAATTAACAATTGACATATGTCAAACTTAACTGTCAAACGAAACATGTTTTTGGGTATTTTTAATGAGGCCTTTAATTGTTTTTGGTTATAAGTAATGAGCTGTTTTCAAAGGCCTATTTTTATTAGAAACATTATTTTTTTCATTGAATATTGTTAAACAATAAAGAAAAAATGGTAAAAGTGATAGCTGTTTCGGAGATCACCACATCTCCTCATCAGACTTCTTTTGCCAGGATTCGAACCGACGGATTCTGGAATCACAGGCGAGTGCTCTACCAACTGAGCCAACGCCTACCATGTAATCTGTTGTTGTATTATTAAATTTTTTACTAACCAACAATTATTAAGTGCGCTTATATTGAGCCGCTATTTTTACTTAATGTTGGGTTAGCGAGTATTTTGCAATCCTGCATACATTCAGGCATTAATAGTTTGAGAAATGTATATAAGTAGGATTGCTTGATTGTTTTGTTTTAGTTAAAAGTAAGGTATTTATGAAAATGTATCACTTAACTGCCGCACAGAGCGTTAAAATTGTTGAAACTTACTACAAAATTGGCGATTCAAACGTGTCCACGTTTCGTGCTTTAAGAGCTGATTACAGTGCAATTAACCGTCCAACTACTCAAGCAATTGGTAAAATTTTTGAAAAATTGAGGACACTGGACCAGTTACAGATACTGTAACGTTTTCCTCGTTCCACCTCAAATATCGCTGCTGTAAGTAAGAGTGTAGCCGAATACCCGAATGTGTCTATTTCTCGACGTTCTCAAGAGCTGAGTGCCACATTATAGCGCATATTGCATTTGAAATCGCAGCGCTATTTTTCCAACAAAATTTTCTAGAGCGACGAGGCACATGTATCACTTGGTCGATACGTAAATAAGCGAAATTTGTTTCATTTGGGCTCCAAGAGTTCTCAATCCTATCTGGTTCGCTCTTTTGTTCGTGTGATTGGTGTGATTGGACCTTACTTCTTTGACTGTCACTGTCAATTTAGATCATTATGCTCGTATGATAACCACCTTTTTTGGACTGCAATTGAAAAACCTGACTTGGGCAATATGTGGTTCCAACAAACTGGAGCCACATGCCAAACATCACTATCGAATATGGCTTTGTTGCGAGAGAAATTTCCCTGCCGCGCAATGTCTCGTCTTGGCGTCAAGCTGCCCGCACGACCGTGTTTACGTGGATAAACTCTTAACTCCTGGTCACTTGGAAAACACCATTCGTCAAATCATTTTGCCCGAAAATTGCTTCAAACGGATCGAAATTTGTAAAATATAACGCTGCGGTCATTTGAATGATGGTAGTGTTTCACAAATAATGCCAAGGTTCAAACTTTATAATAAAAATGTAATTTCATGAAAAAAGTTATTTTAAATGCATTTTATTCATATTTATTATGGAAACTGCAAAATGGATAACCCTATATTTCAGCAGCGATGCAATTGTAATTTTTTTTTTAATATTTTCTAGCATTTTATAGTTGAACTAAGTACTTCAGGGTTTGATTACTCAAAACTAATTTTTATTTAAAAGAATTGTAAGTAATTAATGTGGTTTAATTCAAGAGTAATGGTAATATATGCTTTGAGGATAATATTATGACAAATTTATTTGCTAATAAACTCATTTATTACCACTTGTCTAATCTAATTATCAATCGAAAGCTCCAAAGCTGCAAATTCGTTAAATAAATATAAGTGTATACACATACAAATGTATGTATAATGACAGGTATGTACATATATCTAATAAACATTATAGGCATATATACTTGCATATATACTTGCAGTTGATTTAATTAACTACTAAAATTACTCGTTTAGCGGTAAATAATTTAAAAAACAATCAAAAATAAAAGATTGAAATGCTTTTAATATGATTTTGACGATTTATTGCAGTTTTTATTATTGCTTAAAAATTTCATCATGACCCCTTGCCGATGATGATCTGTCATGGTGGTGATACATGTGGATCACAGATAAGCTGCCTAACATCTGCTTCAACCAATGCACTTCCTTTCAATTTTGGTATTAAGCATTTGAAGTAACTTTAATCTTTTGGAGTTGGCTATTTTTATAGCTTATGCTTCATCATTACTAGCTTCATGTGAAGCAATGGTAAAAGAAGTTTGAGCATCAGTGTTTTATGCATTATGCTGTTATGTTTGTTCGATAACCACCATTCCGCAGATACAAAATGTAAGTGAGTTTGGTAAACCCAAATTATTGTCCGAGCTATTGTTCGAGCTATATTCTCAAGACTCTTAAATCCCTGCACACCTGCTCACCGTGATTTTATATATTACTTTGCAAAAAACCACTTCCATTTTATTGTTGGTTACATTGAGGTGTTCGGAATAACCTACTGGAATGGAAGCATATAAACGCAATTGAGATTCAGAAATGCTTTAAAGCTCCCTTTTGTAAAAACATCTTAACACTTAACTACAAAGAAATGAGTTGAAAACATCCAGATAGAATTTGTGCTATAAATATGTGTTACAAACGGCTTTCGGGACTATATATAGTGTTTTTGTAACTTTGGATACTTTTATCTATATATTTATTTACATATATGTAATATGGCAAAACTAGTTAGGTAAGAAAGGCAGGAAATAAGAGAGCGATAAAAGAAACCGAAGTTGAAGACCAGCGAAGTTAAAAAGATCTATAAGTCGTCGTTAAAATAAAGATTTCAAATTGTGAAGTTGAGAAAAGTTGTAACTAAATTAAGCCTTTTTTAAAATCGTTATCTTAAAGAAACGAAATTATTTTGATATCTAATAAAGCTGTTTATTTATTTAAAAATTAATCGCTTGACTTATTTTTGAATATTAAATAATTCGTAATTACAATATAATCTAAACTAAAAATATCATAATCTAAACCCAACACATTATTATATATTAAGTAAAACTGAATTCGAATAATTTTTAAATATAACTGAATTACTCTTAATAATAAACTGGAATATTACCGGCAGTTATTTACATTTATGCTTTAATTAATTGGAGTTCATATTCGGCTATTTGTTTATATTGTAATTGAATCAAATTTAGTGCAAACTGCAAAATTCGATTTCAATGATTTTCAATGTCAATATTAACTTTTGGCACAAAACCTCATATCTGAACAAGTCGATTATATGAGAGGTACATGATATATTCTTCCGTTTTCGATGATTTTCAGAATCAATATGCCATTCGTTATATATGTCTACCAAACTTCACGCTCTCAGAAGCTTTTTTTTACGGATATGGCTAAATCATCGTCGTTCTGATTCAATCGGTATACATTTTTGTGCGTCGGACTCTATTCTTCTGGTACTTACACACTTATCATTCCATGTCCACAAAACGGTCTTCTAATTTAGTATGCTACTGGATTTCACAAACCAATCAGTTAACAGATTAAAAAAAATTAAACCCAAAAAAAGTAAATAAAAATTTACCAAAAATTCATTTAGATTTAATATACCGATTTGAATCCACACTTAAATGTGACACAATGTTAAGTCTGCTTACACAAGCAACAACTAAAAATAATTTGTTTTTTTTTTGCAGTTTTTACGGCTTACTACGTAAAAATTTTTAATTGTCACGTCAATGACAATTCCACTGTGTACGTGTAAAAAAATATTAGCACCATCAAATTGTTAATGATCTACAATTTGTCCTCAAATCGCCACTGCATGCAGTGCACAAAATTGCATAATTTGCTGAATGCAAAAAAAAAATATTAAAAAATAGAAGTAAGCAATCAAACAAATTAAATTTAAAGTAAAGCACAACTTTGTCTTTTATACTGGAATTTTACCGTTCAAGCACATAAACACACAATCTTTGTCTTCAAAATGTTTCTCAGCTAAAGCCAACTGTCTTTCAGCTACTCAATACCGGATACAATTCTAACGCTACACGGAATTTGTTATATTTTGCAATATCCACAAATCATTAACAGCTAAATAATGAGCCATAACAAATGGCTATGTAGTGCTATGCTTTGCTATGCTTCTTAACTTAAACGTATTTATGAATTGCTGCGTCAACGGTAGTTATTGTGGTAGTGGTGGCTGTTAAGAAGGCAACCATGCCCACCGGAGACTTTGCACAGAAAAGGGGAAATTAGCCACAATCAATGGTAATTATTGTTGATTTACAAATTACGTGCTCGTTTCTATTACATACACACAAGCATAACATACGAATACATATACACGTGTACACTAAGGCATAAAACTCTTATACAAAAAAAAAATTAATTTAATTTGTGCTTTTAAATTTTTACAATTTTAATTTTACAACTTGTTGTTTTTTTTTTTTCTAAAACAGTTGAACGCTTTGAAGGCTGCGGTTGCCACCATAGACTATTGTTATTTTTGTTCTTGTTTTATGTGGTCAATAAGAACAGCAACGGACAGTCGGCTGTGGGCGTTGCTGAGGGTATTGCAGTTTTTCTCAATTAAAACTGATTTCTTGACGATAAGTGATGGTCACATCTTGCTTTGGTCTTGACTCGTTTAAGCGACGCTTGTTAACTTACCGTTTTAAACGTCAATTATGATAATCATGTGTAATTGTGTGCTACACAAAAGACTTAAAGCACAAACTTGATTGTTTGTGTAGTGTGGCAAGTGTATTTCACTGGTGTCGCCGGTTTCAGATCGCTAACACAAATATCGAAATTAGTCAATGCTATATATATTTGATTGTAATTATAGATAAAAGCTCGTTAATAGCTCAATCAAAATATATGCTTATAGCTGTATTTTCTGCATTATCTAATGCAACCATGGACTGATTAAATGACACATTCGTTTAGTACAGATGAAATCCACAAATGTAAACGAGAATATAAGACTTTCAATGGGCTTTTAAAAGTATGCTTGAGGTTTCGAAGCAGAAAAGCATGGTTTGAAGCTCTCACTATGTCTTGAATTTCTCGGTTAGAAAAACACCAATTTTGGAATTTCATTGAGTAAGTCAGCTGCAGTCCAACAATGGCAAGATTACCATATTATTTTGGAAGTTTTGGAAGAACCTAAAAAGTTTTTGAAATTCTGATTTAGCTAGCCCAACAATAAACCTCCAGAGGCGCCACACCGAAAGATAGAACTAATTTCATTCTTTAGAAGGAGACTTTTTCAAACTGTGGGTGAGCTTTCAATTAAAAGAGAAATTAAAATTCTTTTTGCTTTAGCCAAAATATGGAAAACTATGTGATCGTAAACGGTTGAATTGAGTGCTTCATATGTGAGGCTAGTACCTTGAAAATAAATATCTAAAAATGAATCCTATAGGAAGAATAGAAAATATTTTTGAAAATGGCAACAACTTTTTTTAAAAACTTAATAAATGCAATTGTGAACTTAAATCCGTATAATAATATATATGTCTAAAGACCTTAAAAAATCTTTTAGAGGTAAATATTTTTAAATATTACTATCACCACCTTTAAAATTTTAATAATAGAAATTAATGAAACAGTCGAAATAGTTATACTTTTACGTTTTGGGAATAACTCTGAGAAATTTGGATATGCTTAATGCTGAAAATATTTTTGAGAACTGCTGCACATTTAAAAATTTAAATTCAATAAATTCGTAAGGAAATGAAATATTAAAAGTTATTAATATCGAAGAGAGCTAAGAAAGCTTATAGGGGCAAGAGAGGAATTATCAGCTGAGAGAATTGCAGTGGAAATTTATGAAAGGAAAGAAATATTGCAGGTACAAAAGTCTATTTTAAGTTAAAGTCCAATCAGTTTGTTTACGGTGGTCTTTTATCTTTCGCACAGTACGCGAGGTATGATCTTTTATGCGATATTCGGGAAACTTTTCCTACGATAATTGGTGCAGATTATATTCTTCAAAGAATCTGATGTATGCACCTTGTCAGTTCTGCGCCGCCATATTTAAAAAACTCTTCTGATAAGCCGTCGGCAGGCCGCTTTATTGTTTTTTCTGGCAGAAAACTGCTGTTCGTACTTCCTCACATCTAAAGCACTGTACAAATGTCTTCCGTCAATCAGAACATGATGGATTTGGTTGCGTGTTTTTGCTGAATTTTAGTGTGTTGGAATCCATTTTAAGATTCTTTAAGATCATCTTAATACTTTAATCCCCTTTCCTTGTGTTTATACAAAACAAACTTTGAAATGTACGATCCATTTAGATGTTTGTGCAACGTTTTAAATTTTCATCCCGGTGGCTTTTATTCTTCTGACGCACTTGAATTTGTTTTTAGCGGTTTGGGATTCAAGACAGTTCGGGCTGTACCTGGCTTCGGTCACCGGTCTGTTGGATTTTACATTTATCCATTACGCATGCCCATCGTTCGGTTGGGCGGGAGGTTGGGCAACGCTGGGTTCGTCATTAAAAAAAGCTCAATTATCCGACAAGGACCCAATTGCTTCTGTTCTTGACCCATCCATTGAACTTATTGGACTGCAGTGATGTTGGCCTTTAGTTTTACGAGAACATCAACTAGCTGGGCAGCAGCATAGGCTCACAAAACCTTAAAATGTTTGCAGGGGTCGTCATCAAAAAGTAGTCTCTCGTCCGATTTTTACTTGTAAAATTGTCAATTGAAGTATATAATTTACAATTAGAGTATATAATTTCTGAGTCGTGAGTTGCTTGAACTATATGTATCCATCCTCCAATTAAACACTTACCTTTACTTAAGAATACCCAGCTAAATATTTTACATATTTATGAAATTAATTTTCATGACAATTTAAAATATTTTCAAAGTGGTAATTCAACTTTAAGATATCGAAATAAGTATGCCCGTCAAACAACGTCAGCTAGGTCAGCTAGTATATATATTTCCAAAAATGTTTTCGTTGAACTGCATTCACGAGTGGATAAGTAAGAGTTTGATCTGTTCTACAGTTCGAATAGGGATATTAATTGTTCTGTACCTCATTATACAGCAAAAGTTTTAGGAAATGCTGATATTACACACATGTGTATATACATATATATGTAATATTACAAGTCATATATAAACGAAGTGAAGAACTCAAAAACTCTTGCACTTCACAGAAGTGATTAGAAGTTTTTTTTTCTATCAGTATTTTAGTAAATTAACAAAAATTGTTCCCACGAAAGTGATCCTTTTGCTTTTGCAAAACTTCTAAGGAATAAAGTATTATACTGTATATTGTAATTTATATAATAACATATATGATTAATTTCTTCGCTCTAACTAAATTCGTATTTTATTGAATTCTTTTATTATAATTCTAATTTTAATTTCTGTTAAAATGTTTTTTTATTTTTTTTTTCCTTTGTACCGCTGCTGCTGGTAATCTCATCTTATAAATCAATTGAGCAGCACGAAATGCATGCCGTGACATGGCATATGGCATGCAAATCCACTGCCACAGTGCCCTGCATTTTGGCCGGGACAAGAAAATGGACCACAAAAAAAATAAAAACAAATAATGTCGCAAAACTCACGGAAAATAAATGCACATGCACTCGTACATACATTAGTGTGACTGAAAAATTAACAAACATACGAAAGGCCAACATGCTCTTAAGTTACAGACAGTTAAACATCCAACTAAGCTATGAATCAACCAACAAGCAATCACCCTAAAGGAGGCAGCAGCAGCCCGACCAAAGTGCTGGCCATTAGAAGCGATGTACGCCAACGCCAAACCAAATGGTAAACCATGACTTAGGCTAAGGTGCATGTTTGGATTGTTTTGTACACTTGTGCAGTTGATTTAATGTTTCTTTTTGTTTTATTTTATGTTTTTCTTAGCTGCATTTACTTTGACTATTGAGGTTATCGCTCGTAACCAGGGTTTGACTTTACTTTGATTCAATTTATCTTTTGTTTTAAATAATTTTTTTTTTATGTCTTTGCCAATGATGGTGCATTTTATCCTTTCTGCATAACAACTGGATATATCAATTTTAGGCACATACAATTTTCAATGAACACTAAAACTTCGAAGTTTAATTTTTTTTTATGAAACAATATGAGCGGTAATAAGCTATAAAGCATAGCAATTATAATAATAAAAAATAAAAATAAAAAATAAATAAACATAAAAACTATTCAAAAAAGAAATCAAAAACAATTTATTGGTATTTATTTTATTACCTAAGTAATTTTTTGTTGTTGTATTTTTGAACTTGTAATTTTTATACTCTTCTGCTGTTTGTCTTTTGTTGGACATTAACCATCTTGTTGAATTTTTGTTCATATTGGTTATTGTTGATTTCAGAGATATTTTCCAGTAAAAGGTTTTCAACCGTTTGTCGGAAAATTTCTGTTCGCGCGTGATTTCATTAAATTCATCATCATGAATTAATACACCAAAGTTAAATAGAATTAACGTTCAAGGTCGTCATTGCTATAAATAACTGTGTATTGCCACGATTTAATTTGCTGTGGGAAAATTTAAACATCATGAGGAAAAACGTTAAAAATATTCTCAAGGAAGCAAAGTGTAAATGGTTAATGATTATCGAGAAATAAATTTAATTTTTGCTCTTTAATTGAAGCTGAAATGCATATATATCTTCGATTTAGCTCAGTTAAACTATTTTCAAATTTAGAAAAGGTTTCAGTTTTTGTATAGTTTTGTATTATTAGACTGATTTCTTTTCGAATTTTTATTCATAATTGCTCTAAATATGATTTCAATTAATTGCAACTGATTTTGAAGATCGATATGTTGTTGTTCGTGTCATTAAGAAAAAATAAAATATGTATTAATCTATAATATATGTACACAAATTGATTTCAGCTGAAGCTATTTATATCAATTATTATATCAAACTGTGCATTAAATGGAATTATTAAGATAAAAAATTTTAATTTGTCTGCACTGGTTAGCACTCCAGCTTTAAAAGTATTCGATAGAATACCAGATGGTGGTAGCAAAATAAGAGGAATACCTCCATTTCGTTGAAAGAATCAGGTGGAGAGCAATTTTATTTGATATTTCCAACTGTCGCCAAACAGCGAAGGGAAGGAAAGAGTGACGCGCTACTGTGGTGGATTCAGTTATAATCGCGTAATCGGTGCCTACGCCAAATAAGAAGAAATTCAAAATTGCACAATTAATGTTATTAAATAATAATATGGAATACAGAAATTAAGCATAACAATAGTCTTCAGAAAAGGGGCAATAATAAAAGATAATGTAGCCTTTAAATAAATATATTTTGTTAATTGTATAAAAATATCTTATGTTAATTAATATTATATCTTCATAAATAATTCGTACGTTTGCAGATGTTATGATTAGATACATTTTAAGCTTCGAAACAATTTATGTTTATACAAAAAAAATTTATTTTCATTAATTTGTACAGCAAAATACATTAAATGGGTACAATCATTTAACGTTTTTAACATTTTATCTTGCTTTTTATTGCATTGGATTTGAAACACAGCTTGATGTAGGGCAGATTCTTTATGCAGTGACTGCGGAAAAAATAATTTCCATACGAATTACCAATATTCACCAATAAGACTTATAACTTTCTATTAAAAATCTTAGAGAATACTCGACGCCTACATAATGCCGTCAAGCACTTACTTCCGAACAGTCCTTTGTATAGGGTATTTTTTATAGGGGTATAGAACTTTAAGTGGGCATTACTTTTCAAGATGGCGACCAATTTAACAGCTGTCAAGTGATTTATTCTCAGTTTGGTTTGGCAATTCATCATGAATAGACTCACGCCTGAACAACGCTTGCAAATAGTGCAATTTTATTTCGAAAATAATGGTTCCGTGCGGAAAACGTATCGCGCACTACGCCCAATGATACGGACCAATGATTCCACCAGCCCATAAAGCGCACCAAACAGTCAGTTTTTCTGGATTTAACGGTGTTTCAACATACACTTGAGGATTACCTTCACTCCAAATGCGGCAGTTTTGTATGTTTTCCGCACAGAACCATTATTTTCGAAATAAAATTGCACTATTTGCAAGCGTTGTTCAGGCGTGAGTCTATTCATGATGAATTGCCAAACCAAACTGAGAATAAATCACTTGACAGCTGTTAAATCGGTCGCCATCTTGAAAAGTAATGCCAACTTAAAGTTCTATACCTTTATAAAAAACACCCTATATAACTACCATGTCTATTCTAAGTGAAATTATGTCGATACCGTTCTTCACGATATTGTGACGAAGATTGAAATAGTTACACACTGACGCTTAACTCCTCACTTCAATAAATAGGTTTTGGGACGTACTTACAGGGCTATTCCGGCTAAGACAGCTGAATGAGTTAAATGACTGACAAATTCGTAAAAATGTGAATCAATCAAAGAAACAACTTTTGTATATATTTAAAAAAAAAAAGGAGCGCTCTATACCGAAGCGGATACATGCTTATGCACAAATGCTCAGTGGTCGCAATAATAATGGACCGTAGCTTCAGATTTATTACCTTTTTCATAATATTTATAAGATGCCAGAAGAAGGAACGTGTGAATTTGAGATCTTAATTTTTTGACAACTTATGATTGAAATTTAGTCTACACTGAATTCGTATTTTCTTTTCCCTCTATATTTGGCTGATGCAATATGAATCGCGACGCTATTCTCTTATTTTTGGTATATATTGTGAGCGTTAATTTTTTTAAATTTCACTGTTGAACTCTTTCTGGTAAGTATAATGAAAAAAGTGTGTATAGAATAAACAGAGAATATTATTATAATGAGCAAATTTTAATTCAAATCTGATGCATTAACTCGTACAAAGCCCATTAGGGGACTGGTCGGAAGTGAAGATGCGACACATTAAGGCACTAAAGTTATGTAGTAACGTAATATGTCTTTTATTTACATATGAACTTTTATGTAATGTATGTGCAGATGAACCAACACGGCAATCAAACGAAATTTGATGGATATGTTACATTCAATAAAAAAATAACTGTAAATAAATTAAAATAAATTACAAAGAAAAAATAAGAGAGAAAAAATAAAAATATTGGGAGTACCGAGTTGGATTTGAATCCGAGTCCTATGTGAATAACCAGCAATCAACGGCAATTTAATTTAAAATAAACCCTAAAAATGTAAAAAATTTAGTAAACCCTACATATAGGTATAGTAAAAAATTGTAATTATTAAAGACTTAATAAACGTTGAGTTATTCCTGACGATTAAGAGGCCAAACGAAGAAATCTTGGGAGTTTTATTTAGCCACGGAAAACGTTACAATATATATATATATATGTATATATATAATCGTCAGGAATAACTCAGCGTTTATTAAGTCTTTAATAATTACAATTCTTTACTATACCCAATGGCTTATTTTACAATTCTTTATGGTACACAATTATTCTCTGCTTCACTCAGCTTATCCGTTTCTAAAACACACAGCTAACTGCAATGTTAACTCCACTAAGTTGCCTACTCGTCTCCTCCCGTGATAGCGGTTGCTGTTCTTTTTATACCTGAATATGACCGAAACATTCTGTTCACGCGCTCAAGAATAGGCTGATTATTTGTTTGCCTGCGGTGGCTGCAGCCGCTCCGTTTATCCTTAACGACAGAGAATTTCCTTTACACTGTCGACCCTTTTGTTTGTCCGTGCTAAGGATAATTTACATCATACTGCCGTTTCTTAAGTTTGTTTGTCCTTGGTGCGGGTAATTTGCATCATAATGCCACTTCTTTTGTCTTTCCTTCGTATTTTGGATTTCCGTTACAATATATATATAATCGTCGAAGCGATTTTCAACCGACTCCTCCTCCAATTTAAGATTTTACCAAGAAATGGAGGGACCTATAGTTTATTCTAAGTCTGCCGAGGGGCGAACGCAATTAGAAATACAAATTTCCCATAATTTTGGATGTTGCTCGAACCTGGACTCAAACCCAAGCCTTCCGAGTTTTAGTACGCTAACCACTCGGCTATGCATGTATTCATAAATGCAAATCTACATAATTTGTGATGGATAATTTGCAACGAATAAATTTGTAATTATTTTATATAATTTAATATTGCTTTACTTTAATTTTGTATAATATTTTTAAAATATTTTTATATATATTTTTAAATTTAAATTATTTGAATTTAGATTTATTTTATTTATCTTAGATTAATTTCGTTTCCTTTATTCTTTTATATTTTTAATTATTATTATTATAATTTTTGTCTTTTTTTTTAATTTAGTTTTATTTTATTTTGTTTTTAATATTTTGAATTTAATTCAATTTTATAGTTAAATTTTTTTCATAATATTTTTATATATTTAATATTGCATATTACTTAATTTAGAGTATTTTAATTGAGAAATAAATCAAAATATGTTATGAAAACAATCTTTTAGCATCAGTGCATAATTGAAGTTAAATTGCATAAAAAATTATATATCTATTAACTTTTATTAGTAAACAAAATTGCGATTCGTTTTGTAATTTTTGACTAATAGGTCACTATTTATCATTAAAACTAATTAATTTTTTTTTTTTTAAAAAGCGTATTTTTATAATTTTTAAACACCTACTTTTAAAAGTATTTTACAGCGCAAATGGCCTACACTAAGGTATAGACAAATCGTTCAGTTGTAATTTCCAAATGTTTCTTACAACCAATTAAAAAATTCGTCAAATTATCTAAATTATATCACACCCAAATTTCAAACAATTTTCTTTAAAATCTTTTCGAGCAATTTTGAAGGAAAAATATTTCCAATCACCTCTCACATATCAGACCAAAATTTGCAATCTATTAAGTGCAATAATGACCGTAAAATTATTGCCTCCGTCAAACGCCACAGCTGCACACACATTCAAGCATACGCATATTTTTACAATAGTTATGATGCTATGACTGCCACAGCTGTTACAATTGCCAATTGACCAACGTGGTGGTGGTCCCAAATGAATGACCAGCGACCGCAGCGTTACCTGAAAAATACACGAGTAAACGAGATGATAATAATGATGATGGCAGGTAAATGTGAATTTGGAGCAAATAACCACAGGCAGTGGCAATTTGAGGCAACGTGCTGCCATACATAACCAATTGCTCAATTTCAAGGAGGCGGTTTGCGTGTTTTCTTTTTCAACGTTCTTTTCATTTTTTTTTCTTCAAATTGAAGTGTACGCTTTTAAGTGTCGGCCGGGTTGTCAAGTGCCTGTCTGCGTGCCCGTTACGCTGTCGTTCGCAATGATATTGTTGGTGTGGCGAGTAACGAATGTGTGCGATAGTCGGGCAGGCTGCTTGTCGTTTCAGCAGTCAATCTAATATGCACTTGCTTCTCACAAAAACACATTTGTATACATTTAAGTGGTTATGTAGGTATGTATGTATGCAAGCCAGTCTCCTGCTCTATCATCCTGTGGACAATAAGTGTTTGGCATCACCAAAGTGGCGGACAGTAGCTGTTGGCAATCGCCGATTTTAGTTTATCGCTACTATTTTCCGATAGCAAACGTGTTCATACATGTTCAAATATGAATATAGAAATATTGGAGCGAACAAAAACAATTCTGTCTCAAGCATGCCACCTGCAATTAAATAAATTTGTTTTTTTTTCTTCTACAGTTGAGTTTATTCTTCTACTTATTTCTATGTATATAGTAATTGACGCCTTGTATAGGCTGAAACGATTTTCGGCCGAAGTTCTCTTCAATTTGTGATATGTGTTTTAATGTTTTCCTAGCAAATTTAGGAACTTAGAGGAGCATTTATTTCATACCAGAAATACTCTCGAAGGGGATGACATTCCCTGCCGAGGCTTACAACAATTGGAAAAATTAATTTAATATTTTATTTATATCGATTTACCCTTTTTTTTTTTTTTTGATGTTGGTCGTACCTAGACTCAAATCTTGGACTTCCGTCTGATAGTACGCACTGCTAACCTCGTATACTGCGGCCGCATATATACATATATACATATGTATGAGTATTAAACAACTTTTTGCTGCTGATTGAAATTAAAAATTGCGAAATTAGCACACGCACGAAGGCGCTCACTTGTTTACTCGCTTGTCCGCTCACTTGTTTGATTGTTGTTAATTTTAATTTTATTTTTTCCTGATTACTCCTTCAATCACAAGGAGCTGCCTTATCGTTCTCCTTACTCTGATTAAACGGTCTAGCACTAGTAATAGAAGCATTACGAAAATATTTATAATTCTTTTTGAAACTTTGCTTTATTTTTTCGCGCATCTAAACATACATACATATGTACATAACGTTAAATGTATATGTTCATATCCACATACTTGTATTTACAATGAGTAGTTGGTCAAGCGGGCGAACATTTCTTCAGTTTGATTGAACTGTGTTTACCCCACAGGGTTATTTATTTGTTTCTATGCCCAAATTTACTTTTACTTTTTTTATTATTATTTTATTCAACTGTGCTTTTTTGTAGCCTCACATTTTATGACTGACATATACGCATATTCAATGTACTCGTATATATGTATTTAAGTATTTGCAGGCAAAGAAATTAAAATTTGCCATTAATTTTGATATCAAATGACGAAAGTACTAAAAACTTTTTTATGTTGCTCGCCATGAATATGAATGCTGATTGATTTCGATATCGCTGAGAATGTGGTTCGATTTTGTAATCCTTTGATTGTTTTATTGCCCCCATTGTAGCAAACGCTATGGCAATTTAATTGATACTGAAATTATACAATTTTTTCAATAACATTCCTTTTTTTAACTTATGGCCGAATTTAGAAAGGAAATTTTGAACACGGCGTAAATTGTTACATACATATGCTATTGAATTTGTAAGTACAAACTCGTTCATATTAAGCTACATATAAGCGGAGGGTGCTTTTTGGGTTAATGCTCCGAAACTCATATTCGTTTACTACAATTAAAATTAATATTAAAATAATAATGAAAAAAAATTTTATAATTTTTTATTTTTATCTCATCTCTAGAGTTTGTTGGCATAATAAAAACTTGTCGCTCATATTATTTTCAATTTTTGCTACAGCTTGTCAACTAGTTAAATTCTCTTCACATCAGTTCTTTTTCACAACCCACCATAATTTCAATTACAAAATTTTTTACATTTCCCCGAACTATAACTCTAAAAATAATCAACTTCGCATAATGCCTTTCGCAAGCGAATATTTACACCATGTTTGCGTGTGAAAAATTTCAAAACATAAAAAAATACCAGACTAACAAACTTTTACTACATACAATAAAAAAGTGAAGTTTCGAAATGTTATACGAGTATGTCTCCAACGAGCAATGGGAGAAACGAGTTTGCTTGTGCTGGCGCGAGTAAAAGATTGCGAGTGAATAATCACAATTAATAACATAAATTATAAACAAGAATTAATATTGGCGGCAAAATATGCAAGTCATATAAGGCGCAACAAGTACAAAGTTACCGCTAGTTAGCTCGTAGACGCCACTCCAGATATATGTAAATATTTACTTTAATGCATTTCAGGAACGTAGAAAACGAGTGCGAGTTACTAGCATCGGAAAGGGGTGTGGCTGTTATTAACTAATTGGAGGTAAGAAGTAACAGGTTTTACCTTCCAGTTTAGATTTTCATTTCTAGATTTTTTTTTACTAAAAATATTATTCAACTAATGAATGAGATAACTAAGTTACGTATGAATGTGGTGCATACAGTAAGGACAGACTCTGTCATACTGGTTATGTAAACAATTTTGAGTTTTTGGAGAAATTGTTTACCACTTTCATATACGTACATACATGTGTACATTTTTTGTAGGCAACTTGAATTTGTATTTATTCTTTCTTTGTAACGAATACGTTGAGTAAACAATATAAACAAGCTAGCGACCTTATTGTTTGTTAATATAGTACATTTTTTTAATAATTAAATTTATACATATGAACATATCAAATATATTGTATTGCAATTTAGGATCAAATATTAATCAGAATATATTCCAATAAGTTACAGAGCCATATTATATAATCTTCGAATTTCCTTGATATTCAGTGTCAATATTAACTTGAATTCACTGCTGTTGATCGGTCATTATATGCTATAGTGGTGCGATCTGGCCTGTTTCGACAATGACAAATATCAAAATACATCTGCGTATCAAGCTTGTTTGAAATATCTCAAAACTGAGGGACAAGTTGCATTCAAACAGATGAACATTGCTAACATAGTGCAAAAAATACTCTCGGGCATAGGTTCTGGATGAAAGGACTTAGAAAAACTAGTCAGTTTAGTTGTCGTTTGGATTTTATGACCTCACACAATTTAAAAGAAGAAAACTATTGATAATTTCAATATGGAAAACAAGTGTCCAAAAATAGATATGAAACAAATATGAACGAACTAAGAGATTTAGTGAGGATTTCAAAGCAGCATACCATTATTATTTCGATGAACCTGATGTAAGTGAGACAGATTGTATGTCGAATACGGTGTGCAAAACTTTTTATGGATGATATACATATATAAAATGGAGTACTGTTTTCTTTTTCGAAGCCAGGAATTAGAGTGGAAGACTCAAACGGATGATGGAACCAGATGTTAGTGCATGAAGTGAACAGAAAAATATCGAGGACAAAATTATGTATTCCCGCGTTTAGCGCTACACTTCCAGTACCGAACTACTTAAACCACCGGGTCCAGATAAAGATTCACAGGCAACAATTGTTTTCACTAATCCTACTGATGTGTACTAAGCAAACTAGACATCCGGTCTTTCAAATGACGCACCAAAGCAGCCCACACAAAACGAAATAGATTACATTGTGGTGAAGTTGGGTTTATTGGGTTTTTAACTCATTTTTGAAGCGCAGAAACTCAGAGTAAAATGTTAGCGCCAGTCGATGATTTTAAAAAATTTTATACCATTGATGCTGCAAATACAATGACTTACTGCCATGATATTCGAAAATTAGTGAATAAATTGGGATTCGATTATAAAGCACATGACTGACGAATTTCTATAGATGGCTCAGTTTCGATTTTTAAGAAAATAAGAAACAGAAAAGCATCCATTCCTGTGTGATTCGGCACAAAAATAAAGGAAACGCATAAAACATTGCACCATTATTGGTTTTCTGAAATATGAAGAACATAAATGGATTTGTTATGATGTAAAAATTATAAACAGTTTTCGGAAATATTTTTGTTTCCTTTGTAATTGGGATTCGCGATACCAAGGTAAACAATATGAGTGTAAAAATTTGGGCTTGAGAACTCTCTCAAACCAATAAAAGTTAAGATTACACAATGACACTATAATAAAGAATATTACAGACATTTTTCGCCACCACTCCATATAAAATTAAGTAATTGTGGAAAATTGGTGGAAGCGGTAGTGCGAGATGTTCCGACCGCCACAAATTTTTTGAATTAAATTTATGAATTTGACCGCTATTGGATTATTAGTTTGCGAATTACAGTATATTGAGTAAAGCAACTTTTGTTATTGTGAAAAAAATGGATAATAGGGAATTTCGCTTCTTGATAAAATATTACCTTTTGCAGGGAAAATATACAGTTGTAGCAAAAACTTGGTTTGGTGACGAGTTTCCTGACACTGTGCTCTGTGCAAAGTGGATGCCGCGCGACCAAAAAGCACTTTTGACCAAAAGCAACGACGAGTTGATAATTCAGAGGAGTGTTTGTAGATGTTCAAGCGTAATAAATCCAATCTTTCGCGTCGATATGTGACAATGGATGAAACATGACTCCATCAATTCACTCTGAAGTCCACTATACAGTCATCTGAGCAGCCTTCACACGATGAACCCGCTATAAAGTGTGGAAAAAAGCAACAGTCGGCTGTCGAGGTCATGGCGTCTGTATTTTGGAATACGCATGGAATAATTTTCATTGAATACTTTGAAAAAAGGAAAGACCAACAACAACGACTATTACATAGCGTTATTAGAACGTTTGAAGGACGAAATCGTGAAAAACGGAAGCATTTGAAGAAAAAGAAAATTCTGTTTCAACAAGACAATGCACCGTGTCACAAGTCAGTGAAATCGATGGCAAGAATCCATAAATTGGATTTCGAATTTCTCTCGCATCCAACATATTCCTCAAAACTGGCCCCCAGCGACTATTCTCCTCAGATCTCAAAAGAATTCTCACTGGGAAGAAATTTTCGTCGAATGAAAAGGTGATCGCCAAAAACTGAGGCCAAAGGACAAATTGTACTACAAAAATGGTATCGATAGTTGGAGGTTCGCTATAATCAGTGTATCACCCTTGAAGTCAACTATGTTGAATAAAAAAAATTAATTTTTCCAAAAAATGTGTTTTACTTACGCAAGCAGGGATTTTTCAAATGACCTGTTATTCACATCTGCATTGCTTTATGTTACGCTGTTCGTAATGCTAATAAATTTATTTAAAAAAAAAAGGTCCTTTTCATCTAGAACAGATATCCTTAATGAACCAGGTATACAAAAATTGATGAAAAGCGAATCATTCAGAAACATACTAACAAATAATCATCCGGGAGCCTGGAACGCAGCAATTAGGAAAATCAAGTACAGGCAGATGAGATAAATAAAACAGACTGTATTGTATTTCTTCGTAAAAATCGGTGTATTAATTACATTGAAATTACATTTTCTTCATTGTCGCCTTGATGCCCTCTAATCAGATCACCAAGCCCTTGGAAACATGATTCAAGGTAAAAACACTGGATGCACTTTCCGCAGAAGTGTTGGTGGTCAAGTAAATTAAGCGGTTATGAAGAGGAAGATGAAGGGCCTGAAGACCCATATAATACCACTAGATAAGAAGTACTCACTGAAGAAGATATTCGATTCTCTATCAAGCTCATAAGATGGTGATCATGCAAAATATCAAATATTAACATATTTCTATCTTTTTTCCATACATACATACCAACCATAATAAACTCAACTTTTCTTTTCTTAATATCTAAAAACAATAATTGTAAAATATTAGTTTGATTTGAAATAAAGTAAAAAATTAAAGAAAATACACAAACTGAGAGCTTTTCAAGTACTTAGTATTTAAAAAAAAAACGGTATTTAGGCGCCTCTCTTGAACGAATGTTCTTACATTTAATGACACTTTTTTGCATCTACATCAACTAATTACACTTTCCTCATATTTAAAAACCGGTCACAGCTTGTATGCCAACAGAAGCAAACAATGTAAGTGAAGCAATTTAATTTATTTGAATACTTGATAAAAAACAATTTATTATATTTAATTTATTGATAATGTCTGTAGAATATTGATAATAAGCAACTGAATTTTAAAAATATTTATAAGGTTATTGTGTTCATAAATATGCACAAATCAATATCAACTCATTTTAAATTAATAAAAAATCGATTGGTTTTGTTCAGTTGATTCTCCGACAGGGTGAAAAGTTGATGAATATTGGAAATATAAAAAATCGCTTTCGAGTAATAAAGTGTTATTTGTGACTGTTTCGTTACTTTTTGAATTTGAATTGAAATTTGTGTAGGAATAATTGAAATACAATAATTTGTATTGGATCCCTTTCAATTTGCGCGCTAATAATAACTAATATGATTTTAAAATGTATGTTGCATATTCGTAGTCAGCAAGTAAGTTAGATATGTCCCCAACTGAAAGTGTACTCTGTCTGAATCAAAGTCAAATTGGAGTCCGCTTTTTCACTTACTTCCTGCTCTAAAACTAGAATTGTATTCACCATTGAAAGGAATTCGACGGCTTTATTATCTACCAAGAATGCTGATTGATTTTATACATTTAATTTAAAAGAAAAGCAAAAAAATTGTTTAATAGAATTTACTATATAGGCAGTGATTAAGTAGCTTATATATATGTAATTATCAGTATAATTTTTCCATTTTGAAGAATGAAGAATATAACTAAGAATTTTAAAAAATCAACTTTGAATAAATGTAAGAATGATACTATATCCTTTTAGTATCACAATAACTAAAATGGATAAATCCAAGGCTACATCGTTATATAAAAAAATTCAATCGTTTCGTTTGAAAAATTTGAAAATTTTTCTGTTAAAGGTGTTATCAAAATAATCTCTATTTAATTTATAACCGAAACGTATTGCTGTCGTTAGTGTGAAATAGTTGACAGAGAATGTTAAAAATTTCAATTTAAAGGTTACATCAAGCGTGGCAATCGCAACTAATTTTTATTCATTCACGCATTTTGCTGTGAAAAAATTTCAATTTCTAAATGTGATTTCGAAACTTATTTTACAATTTTATTTCACATACCACTTTCAAAGCAATTTTATTTCTGAAATAAATGTTTAAATTTCTAGTGCTGTAACTTTTATTTCTCTTGAAAATGCTGTCAAAGGATTTGAGTATTGTCAGAGAAATTTCGAAACTTCCCTAAACGGCCATTTTGACTAATTTCCACTAATGGAAATTCAATTTCCATGAAATTTTTTATGTTACGCGTGACTGATTTTGAAACTTAATTTAAAAATATGTAATTTTCACATGTAATTCAGAATTATTATAGTTCACTGCTACGTCTGACGTCATTTAAGCCATATCAAAATACAATTTATAATTAAAAGTAAATGTGAATTTGTGCAGTTTTAATAATAAACTAAAATAAAATAAGAAATATAAAATCAAACAAAATCAAATTAAAATATTTAAAGTAATAATTTTATAATTTAGTAAATAAAAAATAAATAAAACTAAAACAAATTAAAGAAAATAAATGCAAAATGAAATAAAATATATTTAAATAAAATTTTTTATAGAATTAATTTAATTTTAATAAAATTAAATAGAATAAAATGAATTGATTAATCTTCAGTCATTCTCATGATAAATACATATATATATTGTACAGCCGTCGTCATACCAAAAGCGCACCAAATGCGTAGAAGGCTAATGGCCAGCCAAGCAACAGAAAAGTGTGACCAACTAAATGAAAGACAATCCAACTAAAGGCAAAAGTAAGTACATACATACAAACACACAACATAAACATTGGCATAAACAGCTGGTGGTTTGAGGTTGCTGAGCTACAACTTAACAAGCACGCAATGACAATTGTGTAATCGTTGTCCAATTCGAAGCAATCGCCACATATAGGTGAGCGAGTGAAGTGAAGTAAAACAATATAAACAATTGAATGAACAACGATGACGATCTGTAACCGGAGGATAAATGCATAAAAAGTATACAGAATTGCAAAAAAAAATAACACTAAATACTCGTATAGTGTAAAATATTGGAGGCGTATAGCATATTTTGTTGGAAACTTGCACACAGTCTGAAATGTGGTGTTGTTAATCGCGTAAGTAACCACAAGAAAGGAACTTTGCCGTCATAATTAAATTATCTGAAATTTTATACCCTGATCATAAAAGATTGCGTGAAGACGAGAAAAGTAGATATAACAACTTTTTAATATAGAATGAAAATAGAAGGGAAATACAACAACAAATAATATTTTTATTTTAACTAAATTCTTTTATTTAAGTTGCTGCTAAAATTCCTGTTTCAAGATTTGATTATAATTATGCATAGAATTCATTCCAAGGTTCAACTTCTACCAATTTTTCTTTGTTGTATAACAAAATATTCAATTAAAAAAATAATAATTTTCTAACAAAAAAATAGGCCTTTGAATAGCTCATTTACTTATAACCACAAACAATTACAGGCCGCATTAAACAATTCAAAAATATTGATATTGAAATGCATGGTATTAACTCAAATAGTCCTCAGAGAATATTACCTTTGCATGTATGAAAAGAGATAATATCAGCAACAACCTTCTTGGAGTGAATTCAATATAATAGTAAATATTTTAGACATCCTTTGCTGGCTTCACGTCAGGATAAGGGCTTCACGCAACTTTTCCCTTTAAGCTGAAATTTAACGCTTTTAGTTTACTTTTAAAGGAACTGGTTCAAATCGGTATTTCTTGGAGGTTCAAGGTGCTTGTTTAGAAATCTAGATAAGCTAAGATTAATGACAATATCACTAAATATTATAATAAAACAGGATCAAAATAAAGAAGATATGTGAAACTAAAGTTTTCCAGGACCTTCTAATCATATTTTTCCATTATTTACAATTTTTATTTAAGAGAAATTTTTTGGTGCAATAAATTTAATTTTTTCCACAGCAATTTAAAAATATGTCACTTACATTACGTACATTAATAATATTTCTTACGTAATTCTAAACAATTATGCAAAATAACATTCTATTAAATAACATCAGAAATTGCTAGCAATAAATCAAAATAATTAATTTATAAGAAAATTTAAATAACAACAATTGTTGAAATTGCACACTTTCTTAACCAACGCTTAAATAAAATCCACATTATTACTCCTTGCATCGTTTTAGTGTTCACTATCGCCCATACACCGACAATAGAACGCCACTCAATACTTTAAATGCGCATAAATAATGAATTCGTCAGCGCAATTGGAAACTCAAGTAATCCAAATGCAATAATACAAAAAGTGGTTGCACTAAATTTTACCAAAGCTGCCGGAAAAGTAGTCAGATCCATTTAATATGAAATGTAGGCCAACACAGAGGTGACCAAAGCAGACTCACAGGGGTTTTTCAAGCACAAAAAATATAACAAAAATCGTGCAAAAACTGTATTCAGCAATGAGCAATGATGGTAAATGGCAAATAAATAAATAGCTAGGCATGTAAGCGAGATTGTGTCTCTTAAAATTTGATTTAGACTGCACTAAATGCAGTTAAGCGGGAAAATAGCTAAATAAATTTCAAAATAAAAATGTAACGTATACGCCCCAACTTGTCGCATGGAATGCTTGCAGATACGTATAGTAAATATGTACATACACACGAGTAAATACCCGAAAAGGGTATAAAGGGCATATACATATGAGATTTTAAATAAGCGCTTTTCGGGAAAAAATTACAAGAAAAATTTAAACGGATTTATTTTTTTTGTAATTGTTTTTAATTTTTTTTATCTTCGACTTCGCAACAATAGCACTTTAAAAAGAATAATTAAAACTCCACTCTTTTTTCCTATCAATTACCAGCTTCGACAGATTACAACAAGTGGACATAGTGATCGTGCTACATCACCCAAGTGGTCGCAGGCAAATCATTGGTTGGCAAGTTTAAATGGCGCTGCTCCAAATGTATGTTCACAAGTGCAAACGTAGAATGGTACACAAGAAACAGTTAAAAAATAAGTAGTAAAATATTCATTCAAACATGAATAATGGTTCGCAACTTTTATCCAAAAATTGTTAGGCGCTCGCATTGTCATACCCTCTACAACAACGACATCGTATATGTAATTGTTGCAACGATGGACACAACTGTTGTAACCCTCCAGGTAGGCAGTAAACGGAATGATCGCTCGCATAATGTACGAAAGTACAAATTTAGTTTTCTTTATTTTAATTAATTATATTTTATTTTATTTTATTTTTTTTTATTTCTCTTATTTTACTTTACTTATTTTTTTTCATTTTAATTTATTTTATTTTATGTGATTTTATTTTATTTAACATTATTTTATTTTATATTATTTTATTTTACTTTCATTTATTTTCTTATTTAAAATGTTTAATTTTTTTATTTTTTATTTTTACTTTTATTACATTATTTTATTTATTTTTTCATTTGTTTTCTCTTATTTAATATTTTTAATTTTTTTATTTTATTTTATTGTTTTGTTTTCTTTGATTTTCTTTCTTCTTATTTTATTTTATGTTATTTTATTTTATTTTATTTTATTTTATTTTATTTTAATTTATTTTATTTTATTTTATTTTATTTTATTTTGTTTTGTTTTATGGTATTTTATTTTCTTTACTTTTCATTTCTTTCCTTTTATTTTATTTTACTTGTTTTATTTTATTTCATTTTATTATGTTTTTTAAATTTATTTTATTTATTTTATTTTAATTTTATTTATTTTATTTTATTACTGATTCTTTATTTCGCTTCTTTTTTCGGTTGTTTACAACTAGATATATAAAACTATTTCTAAATTAGGTACAGATATTTACTTAAAAACTTGTCACTTAATTGGAGCTCGTCCAGCATCTTCAGCAACGTTTTCGAAACTACACCAGTCGATGAGATGATGATTGGAATAATTGTAACCTTGTCCAAGTGCCACATCTACTTCGCTTCTAATGCCAGCTGTTGGTATTTCCTTCTCTTTTCACCGTAGCAGTCTTGAAGATCATGCGAATTGGGTATACCAACATCGATAAGAAGAGCTCGCTTTTCCTCCTTTTCGACAAGAATAACCTCTGGCCTGTTATGTTGGACGCTCCTATCCGTCAGTACCGTGGGATCTCAGTAGATTTTATACTCTTCGTTCTCTAAAACTCCAGCAGGCTTATATTTGTAGTAAGACAATTCGTTTTCCAATAATGTAGTACGTATAGCAAGGTTCTGGTATATAATTTTTGCTACGTTGTTATGTAACGCCAAGTATTCAGTGGCTGCTAACATAACACATGCCCCTGTGATATGCTGAATAGTTTCTGTTTGTTGCTGATATTTTCTACACTTCTCTTTTGTCAATTTGTTTACGAGCAATATATTTTAAATAATTTCTGGTTGCAATGACTTGGTCTGGATTTGCAAACATTAGTCCTTCACTTTCCAAGTAAATGCCCGCATTTTGCAGCCATAAATTTGAGGCGCAATTGTCGATTTCAGGTTGGCTCAGTATATGTAGATGTTTACCATGTAATGTTTTCAACTTCCAATCATAAACAACTTTTCGATTTGTAGTGCATCTGTTATTTCAACGGGTTGCCTGTTTCTGAGATCCAAAGGTGTGTATCTATCGTTCGCTTTGCATATTGCTATGTGAAGGGTGGTGCTTTGTTGCAAAGTGTCGGCGTAAATTAGAGACTTGCTTTTTATAGAAATACATGACTTCATATCAATCATAAGTCCTCGCCTGCCTAAGCTTCTAGGAAAATTTATTGCTGATTTAGGTAGATGAGCTCCGTATTTCGTTATGTTAGTATAGGTATCGCTTTAAGATTTTAGAAGATATTAAGTTCTGTGCATATAGCTGTCGGTAATTCTTCGTATCATAATATTATGATGAATTCTTCTTGCTTGTTTAATAGTTAGATATTTGTAGGTATCATCAGTGTCCAATAGCTTTATACTTTCACTGTCTGTTACTTGGAAATTTTGTGATACCTCTTTGCCACTTTCCACTCTAAGTCTTATGTACTTGTCTAGGCTAAAGAACATACATATGTCCCTGGAAAATTTATCTGTTATTTGCACGAGCTCGTTTATATTGCGCTCAGTTCCTGCGTACAACTTTATATCGTCCATGTAAAGGAGATGAGAGAGCTTGAAGGGCATTGTGTCGGCGTTTTTTATATTAAACCCAGCTTTAGCTGATTTGAGAATGGAGGAGAGCAGATTAAGTGCAAGGCAAAACCACAAAGGACTTAGACTGTCCCATTGCAAAATACCTCTTTTAATAGGTATTGAATTTGACTTTGATAGAACCTTGTTTGTTTTTATATTAAGTGTTATCTCCCAACTGATCATTCGATATTTAGCTATATTTATAATATTACACTACCATATGCTTTTGGAAATCAATATATGCTGTATATATGTTTCTTTGTTTGTGGTATGCCTGCTCTATTATGAGGGCGTCAATTATAAGTTGCTCCTTGCATCACTGTAAATGTTTTACGTAGCCTTTTTGCTCCATATTCAAAAAAAATTCAGCCACTAAGTGGTGATAATAATAATTAATAATTTAAACAAAGCACATAAACATATAATTGACCGGTATTTAGCCGGGGTTTTAGTGTCATTATTATCTTTCTTTAACAGGTATGTTTGTCCTTTAGTTAAAATTTTTGGTATTTTCGTGGTATTCTCGAGAAAAGATGTATGAAATTGGGCACTAAATACATGAATGCAAGAAAAAAAATGAATCCAGAAGTTATGTATATTATCGGGTTCTGTTGCCTTCCAGTTATGCATTTGCTTGATGGTGTTGCTTATATCTTTTTCTATCATCGTGATATTGTCCATTTCTTTAATTCGTTAAGCATTTTCAAATTCATTCCTTATCCATATTGCGCTAACATTGTGGGTTTTATCCTGTACCCATATTGCTGACCAGAATTTTTCAAAGTGACTGATATCAGGCATTTCATTTCTCTGAAAAGTTGAGTTTGCTTCTTTGCGCTTTTCCGACAATGTATATCTGCTTTCAACACAAGTGTTTGGCGCAAGGTATCACGCAAGAGCTCAGCTGTACTGTTCGGCTGATCATGTTTTGAATGAACTCTTTGGGTTTCCATAATCTTTTCAAACGATTTCAATATTTTCGGACTTGTTGCAGAATTAAACTTATTCTTTGGTCTGATCTTTCCACCAATTGAGCGCACAATTGCGAAAGCTGCAGGGTAAATCTTTGTTTGTAAATCACTAAACGTATCCACTTTCTCTCTCAGATATATTGGCATATATATTTTCTAGTGGAACCTGGTTTTGAATAGTTGGTCGCAAAGAGAGGGTCAGTTCAAAATTATGTTATTGCCGCCTGAAATTCGAAATTTAAATTTATGTACAGCTCTTCGGTGTTACTCTGGTTAATTTTCATTGGAAGATTATCCATTCATTGTTATGATTACTGCTAAAATAGCATTAAGGTTGTTGTTTCAGTTACCATTTTCTTGTCGAGTTTCTTGTATGATCTCTAATTCCCTGGTGACTTATTGTTTTAGCTCTGCTAATCTTCGTTCTGGTATATACTTATTTCTTAATATTGTACTTCTTTGGTCGCCCATTCGTTGAACATTGACCGTCAGACTTGGGAATGCTTGTTGGAAGGCTTCAAAAAGGCGCGGTCTATATCTGTTCGTTTTTGTTTCATTGCAGGTTATTTTGCAATAGCTACGCATAATAAACTCATTCATTTCTACAGTTCATTTTATGTGTTGCCAGGGGGCTCTGGTGGTTATTGGTTCAACCAATAAAGCGCTCGGAGCTGCTTGAGCGTTTTCCGAAGTAGTTGCAGTTTCGTTAACCAGTTGATCAGGATTTAATGTCGTGCGTCGCCCTTGATCCTTACGACGCTCTTCCGAGGCATCCTGTGATATATAAGGAATCATTGTGCACTCACGGGGTGGTTAGCCCTTCGTGAGGTTCAGCGTGATTCGCGAGCTTGCTACGCACGTAAAGTGTCACCACTTCTCACTGCGATCTTCCAGTTTTGGTCCGCGAGTGGTATTTTATTTCCCATCTACCCTTTATTTTATTGTGTTTTATTTTATTTTGTTTTATTTCCTTTTATTTTATTTTATTTTATTTTAGTTAGTTTTATTTTATTTTACTTATTTTATTATATTTTGTTTTATTTTTTTTTAATTTACTTTTGTATTGTACTTTTATATTTTATTTTATTTATATTTTTCTTTTGTTTTCTCTTATTTAATTTTTTTTTTCTTATATTATTAAACTTAATTTCATTTTATTCTCTTATTTTATTTTTTTTTTTTCTAATTTATTTATATATAAATATAATTTAAATTTTTTCAAAAAATGTAATATTTTTTTCTATTTTATTTCATTTTATATTATTTTATATTATATTTTATACATTTGCCTTTTAATAAAAAAAATAACAATGGTGTGATATCCGTCCTTTAAAAAAAGCAATAAATTTTATACTGTAATTTATGCTATAACTAAGATCAAAGCTAAAGTGTGGCACATATCAGTAGGTTATTATCCTGCTTGTCAGGTTTAACACCTGCTTTTGTGAAATAAAAAGTTATTCAATTCCTAAAGCAATTTAATTTTATTAGACTTATAAATTTCAACAATTAAAAACCAAACCAACCAAACAACTTACTTATTGAAAACAAAACGTTATATGAAATATTTGAAATGGAAAACCCATTGCAACAAATCAAGAGCCAAAAAGCATTCAAGTTCAATCATTCTCAAAAAAACAAGTTTAAAATGAAATGAGACAAATATTTAATTTGTTAGACTAATTACTAATATTTGTGTTTGATACTAATTGTGGTTGATGTGATCGAAATTGTTATTTTTAATTGTAACCAGACGTCATTATGTACATGTTTGAGCGATTGAATTTCAATAAGAATTAATCAGAGGATTGTGACGTGAGAGAAAATATCATAATTTTACAGTCAAATATGTTACTCCAGAAAGGTTATTCGTTTTTAAATGCACTAAAAGATCATTCACACAAAGATTCCTTTAAAGTTTTTACGCAGTATATATTTTATCCTTCCTTTTTCTGTTTTCATTTTTTATTGGCTTCATTTATAAAAAATATACAAAATTTAAAAAATTATCAAATTTAAAGGATATGGCCACAGTTAAGTTATAATGACTAAAAACGACGCACATCGAGTAGAAAAGATAAATAACTTAAAATCAAAGATATATTTCTTAAAATTTGAAACCCAATTGTTTCCTATTGTTTAAGCTAGGAAAATATTTCTCAGCGCTAACGTTTTGTAATAATTAAATTCCAAAATAGAAATGGCGAAAAATTATAACCATTCAAATACATATTATGAATTGAATATTTGTTATACACCAAGAAAAAATGGTAGAAGTGAAAGCTGTTTCTTAGTTTACCAGATCTTTTCGTTAGTGCTCTAACCTCTGACACAACATCCGCTATGTAATCTGTTGTTGAAATTAAATTTCAGGCGTTAATCGTCTGCAAAATGTATAAGCTTTCATATTTTTTCCTCTTTGCACTTAATTTGCTTTAATTTATTTTAAATAGTTTTGCTTTTTAATTTATTTTTAGGATCTGCAAAATGAATGCCTAACAATAAGTTTAGAATCTTAATAACTAGTGAATTTTCGGCTTTACTTTGAAAAAATTCAGTCCAGTTTTAGTAGAGGACAAATGGTGAGACGTTGCTCTTTGAACGACAGACAGGACCTTTTTTTAAAGCGTAGCACTTTTAATTGAAATCGACATATTCTATGGATACTAGTTGCGTAAGCAGGGCCCCGTAATTGTTTTTCATGCATACCGGTTGGTTTTATGACTGAGTTACATAAAATAATTGTGTGATCCATTCATAGAATTAAATTTTTACCGAATAATCAATTAAGGCTCTCGATCTTAAGTTTAAGGTGCTATAATTTAGAAGAATTATGGCTCTTCCATTTCAATCGCCTATCTAGGTGAATGCAAAGGTATTCAACTTCATTTGCTACGGAAATCATTATATTGTTTAGCATTAGAATATGAATTGCTTATACATTTGCTATATCACTTTGATGGGCCAGTTGGATGTCCAACTTCCAACGAGTATTAAGTGGTTTTCTT
The DNA here is from genome assembly GCA_030068015.2 of Neoceratitis asiatica. Classification (NCBI taxonomy): domain Eukaryota; kingdom Metazoa; phylum Arthropoda; class Insecta; order Diptera; family Tephritidae; genus Neoceratitis; species Neoceratitis asiatica. Next base: position 77,577,829 of record CM061524.1, read on the forward strand.
GGGTATTTTTAACTTTTATTGGGCACCTCTCCCACATAAAATAGCGGTATAGTCTGCGAATGTTAAGAATAGTACTTTTGGAATGCGTGCATTAAATAAGACATACAGTATTGGTTCCAAGGCGCTACCGTGAGGAGCAACAGTCAGAATTACATATTCCTCTGAGATAAATTCCTTTATTTTAACTATAAACCTTCTTTTAGAAAGTATGATATGAAAATCTGCTGGAAAATTTTTATCAAAGTTATTTTAATTTTATTGCCTTATCGAAAGCTTGAACCAACTCAAGAAATATTGCTGAGTGATACTCTTTATACTCAAATGCCTTCCTTATCTCATTGATAGTGCGATTGACTTGTTCTACAGTACCATGTTTTTCGCGAAAACCAAATGAAGGATTTGATATACTTATACTTGTATATGGCGGCGGCGATATCCGAGTGGTTAGCATCGCGTACTGCAATTCGGAAGGCCTGGGTTCGAGCCCAAGTTCGACCAACATCCGAAATTATAGAAAATTATTTTTCTAACTACGGTCCCCCTCGGCAAGGAATGTCGAACTCTCAGGGTGTATTTCTGGCATCAAATAAAAGGCTCCTCATAAAATTCCATCAGCCGTTCGGAGGCGGCTTAGAATAAACTGTAGGTCCCTCCATTTGTTGGTAAAAACATCAAATCGCAAAATCTCAAATTGGAGGAGAGCTCCACCCATAATTTTATATATTAAATTAATATAATTATTCTAGTATTTTTTTCGGCGAAGTTTACTCCATTGTTTTGGGAAATCATTCCACTTTCCACACCTTTGAAATAATAACTGACGAACATTTGTGTTACAGCAATTTTATTACAATAAAGTAGAATATATGATATTTAGAATATTATGGAATTTTTTACGAGCAGCTGCTGACTAGCCAAGAAATCATAGCATAACCAAAACAAAAACTTATAATAATTTATAAAAATAAAAAAATATAAATTTAAGATCTCACATAAATTTTCAAACTCAATACAATTACAAAAATATTTGAATGGTATGTGTGGCAAAAATGAGATAGTAAGCGTAGTTCAGCCGAAACATTAGCGAGAGTAGCAAACACATGCATATCGTTTTACAATGCGCATGTATGAGTGTGTTTGAAAACGAACTAAACAGAAATTCTGTTGTTGTTTATAAAACTGCTTAAGGTCTTTAAAAAAAAAATAAGAATACGTTCTGTAACTTATGTAATTTATTTTTTTATCATAAAACCTACTTTAATTATATTTACTTTAAGAAAAAGTAATATTTAAAAATTAAACTTTCATAAAATTTACCGGCGAACTAACACCAGTGCAACAACCAACACTAACACAAACCACCAACCAGTAGATGCACCACTACAATCAACAATTGCAAAAAGCTCACCACTCATACCGTAAGCATTGCTGTGCTGAGCGTGGGGAAATCAAAATACCGCCACAACAAACTTGCTAACCACTGAAGCGAATAATAATCGAAGCAAACAGGTACCGCTAGAGAACTCAAGGCACTCTCACTTTCGTTAGAGGCCGTTTTCTGCTCTATAAATCGTAATACATTGCCAAAGCGCAGTTTGTTGTTGCACGCAGAAAATTTTGTAATCGAAAAAGCTCGCTGAGCGCGCGCGCACAGTCATGTACCACGCATAGTTGACGATTGAGCGATTCACTTGTGTTGCTTGGCTTGTCGCTTTCGATTTCTATGCAGCTTGTTGCGTCGACGTCAGCTGCACTGCTCTGACCGCACTGCTGCGTAAAATTTTCTGCTGGCATTTTGGCTCTTTGGTTCGGTAGCGTGTTAGTAAGTTTTGTGAGTTGGAATTTTTATTTTGAAAATATGTGCCGCGGTATATAAGCCAGCAACTGGCCAACAGCAGCATCCAGTCAAAACTTTGGAATCGTAGCGATTCTTACAAATTCATTCTGCTTTAGTTTCATATATTATATTTAATTAAAATTTACATTTATTGACATTAGTTTGTTTTCGAAGTGGTCTAGTGCAAAGTGCTGTGTGTGTAAGTGAAAAATATATGATTTTGAAGAAATAAATAATTTTTGAAACCAAAAATTAAAAGAAATTTTCTTAAAAAAAACTCCCTTTTATAGAAGAAATTAAGAAACTAATTCAAATTAAAAGACCTTAAAAATAAAAATAAATTCTATTTCATATTTACAGTGTCATCGTACATGTGCTTTGGCGTTATTTAGTTCTGTTGCTGACTGAGAAGAAGACGTTAAAAATATGAAATTATTTGTAAGTAGATAAAATTAAGATTAATAAAATGATAATCAAAATAAGAAAATTTTATAGCGGTGAAAAAAAATTCAAAATCAAGCTAGTAATAAAAAATTCTATCTTTTTTTAAAATTGCGTTTAAAAATGTCACAAATCGTTTTAAAAATTGAATTCTTTTAATGTGACAAACTTAAACTAAAAACTACTTTATTTAGATAAAGATAATAAGATAGAAAATAATTATTAAATTTTTAAAAAATTTGTTATTTAATTACCTTGGTACCACGTGCGAAAATGGAATCGTTAAAAAACGATTTTTTCTTTATTTTCATTTTTATTAAAAAATTTAGATCATTTTTCGGTTTGTAGTAATACTTTCAATGAAAAAATAGTCTTTATATTTAGCTGACTTAAGATAATAACAACAAATTTAAAATTCTTTATTTTAAAGTTATTTCTTTTTCCGTTTTCCGTTTTTTTAAGAATATTTATTTGGTTTTTTATTAATGAATAGAATACATTTTATTTTACCCATGTATTAGAATACCGAAAAAATTTATTACTATATAAACGCATAGATGGTTCCATGGATTTCTTGAAAATTTTGGGACGCTTCAGAATAAGCTCCCGCAAGAAATAGCTTTCCAACAAACAAACAAAATTAATTTAAATGCAAACTTTCTCTGAATTCTAAAAATAAAATAAAGTAGCATTAGAAAAAATGTTTTCTAATACTAAAGTTACCCTATCAATTTAAGTACTAACAAAGAAAAACAGCATCGCTACCTGATAAGATGACCAATTTAGACACTTAATTTCCCAAATAAAATAGTGTCTACAAACTAGAGCATTTCGTACTGAAAGATTTAGGCCAACATACTCGTATCAAACAATCAAAATTTTTGCCAGCTTGCTCAGTCAGTAAATTAGAGCAATAAATTTTTGCACTAAACACATTGCAAAATCAGCAGCGTTTCCGTTTCAAACACCAAAGCATTTCAAAGTGTGCGAAAACATTGTTGAACGTATAAATAATTGCCGGTTGCAGTAAAGCATAATTGAAGAAAAAAAAGCAAAAAAATGAAGCAAAATCAACTGCAACAAAACATTTTAAAAAGGAAACCAAACCAAAACAAACCGCCGCTCAACACGCTATGCTCCATAAGAACGCCTTCAACTAACGTACTTGTTTAACGCGAAACGAATGAGCGAACAAACGAATATTAGGTACATTGTAAAATAAACAGGCAATAAAATGGTCATAAAAGCCTTTAAATGCTACCAAGCAAATGTGCATGCAAAATGTAAATGCTGGGAGAAAAAGCAAAGACAAACAAGAAATAAAAAAATAAGATTGCAATGAAAGACAAGAGATAAACGTATAAAATGCTTTCAGCGGCTTTACAATTCAAGAAACGGCAAAACCTAAAGTAAATAGTCCAAGAAATCACGGGAAGAGCGAAGAAGAATTGATTGCCTAGCATATTTTATATACAATAGATATAATAAATGACTTAACGATACCATGTTTATAACTGTTAATTATACTTTATAACTATCAGCTTTGACCTCATAAGTCTTACGGAACTCATAGGAAACTATACCAAAAGCCACTTAGGCCTACATTTTCCATTGACATTAAATCCACATTGTTCACTCATACACTTTATTAAATTATTTCATTAATTAAGCGTTGCAATGACATAAATTAACAACAAAAATATCTACCTAATAAATATGTGCTCGCAATTTTGATGGCATTATTATATAACTTTATTAGCATTATTATTGTTTGGTATCGAAATCAATTTCACCCACTGTTCGCACCAACATTTTGTCGCATGAATGGGGGTAGGCCATGTGTGAGCTGCAACTTTCGCTTGCCGATCGACCGATTGCTTAATTTGGCGCTTTTTAGGTGTTACGATGTCATTTTTATAAAATTTGTGTCTCTGTTTCAATTTCACGTATGCCAATCACGTAAAAAAGCTAACTTAAAGCAGCAAATGAAAAGTAGAAATGTTATAAAAATTTAAACAAAATAATCACGGGCTTACCATTTTAAGTAAATTTTTTTATTAAGTATAAGTTACACGCTGCAGTTAAAAATAAAATGAATGAAAATGCTGTCATTTTAACCAAAATTTTTCCGTACTTTTCCATGCAATAATCTCTCATTTAAATACTTGCATCTTTAGACAAGCATATAGCTGATTTTTAAGTTTTACTTTCTAAATTATTTTTATTACACATTAATTTCCAGAAATAAGCTTTTATTAAAAAAAAATTTTTTTCCTTTTATTTTATCTTTATATCTTCTATCCATAATTTAAATAGCAACTAATTATTTCTCTCTCTCTCTCTCTTTCTGCCATCTTCCAGATCTACCTTGCTGCTCTGCTTGTGGCCACCGCCTATGCAGGTGACACCACCGCCAAAAAAGCCACCGTCGAAGCTTCAGCCAGCTCTGAATCGGAAAAGAAAGTACCACTCGAGAAGAAGCTCGACAAGCGTGGTTTGCTCGAGCTCGGCTATGGCTACGGCCACTCCGGACTTGATATCGGCTACATCGGACATGGCGGTATCGAACATGGACAAGGTTATGGACTGATCACTGGACATTCTGCGCCCGCATCTTATGGTTATGGACATACAGGTTACGCGACCGCTAGTGCGGCACATCACCCATTCCTCATTAGCAAACATGCCGATGTACACAAGACAATCACCATCACCAAGGGTGTGCCAGTACCCGTAACCGTCGATCGTCCCTACCCAGTTGTACATGAGAAGCATGTACCCGTTGAGGTGAAAGTGCCAGTACCACAGCCCTATGAAGTCATACGCAAAGTGCCAGTATCGGTAAAGGAATACGTTAAAGTACCCATCCATGTGCCACAACCCTACACCGTCGAGAAACGTGTTGAAGTTAAAGTGCCCGTACCAGTCGATCGTCCCTACCCTGTTAAGGTGCCAGTACCACAACCCTACGAGGTCATCAAACACGTACAAGTTCCCGTCAAAGTGCTCGTACCACAGCCCTACGAGGTAATTAAGCACGTGCAGGTGCCTGTTAAAGTGCAAGTACCAGTTCCACAACCCTACGAAGTGATCAAGCATGTACAAGTGCCCGTTCATGTGCCAGTCGATCGTCCCGTGCCCGTCGCTGTGCCTAAACCATACCCAGTGCCAGTCGAGAAACCCTACCCAGTTATAGTGGAAAAGCAAGTTAAGGTTGAGGTACCAGTGCGCGTCGACAGGCCCTACCCCGTGCCCGTTGATCGTCCATACCCAGTTAAAGTGCCCGTAGATGTGCCACAACCCTACACCGTTGAGAAGCACGTACCCTACACAGTCGACCGTCCAGTTCCAGTGCCCGTCAAAGTGGCTATCGATCGTCCGTATGCCGTACATGTGACGCGTCCAGTGCCGGTACATGTTGAACGGCCCGTCGCTGTGCCCGTACCCGTACCAGTAGTATCCGGTCACTCGGTGGTCGAACATGGCCCATCCATTGCAATCAGTTCCGGTCATGGAGGTTATGGGCATGATGGCGGTTATGGTGGTCATGGTTTCTCATCCAGTGGCTATGCCTACTCGTCCATCGGTCACGGTCATGGATATTCACATAAAAAGAAGTAAACGTTGAGGCAAGAAAACAGAAGAGCGGCTACTTCTACGATTACTGTGTATATGATTTCAGCAATGAAGGCGGAATTAATTGAATGAATTTTAGTTTTAATTATGAAATTATGAGGAGATGATCGTTTTCAACAAGACGATTTCGGAACATTTAGAAGGAAAGCAGATAAAACATTACAAGCAAAGCGGACGAGAAGAGAAAGGATCAAAATTAAAATTTAAACAAAAAATATTGATGAAAGCGAAAGCTATTATTAAAGCACGCAAAAATATACAATTTCGAACGAATTTTCAGTGAAACAGAGAAAAAAAGCAGTGAGAATCAATGTGAAAATTCCAAACATAGAAATAAAATTTCTAAAATAAAAAAGACCCGTTAGGTAAAAAGTTATGAAGAAAATCATTATTTTCCCAATAAATCATTTCCATGCCACTAAAAATCCTTTTTTTGCAGCTATATATGTATGTAAACCATACCACTTAGTGTTAAGTATTTTCAAAATTTTGTAAATAATTTAAAAAAAGAAGCACAGAGAGCCCTCTGTCTAGAGAAACACATAACTAGCTACTTATATTTCAAATTTGATTCACTGAAAACAATATAAATGGTTTAGTTGTGCTTTCCAGTTGTTAGTAGACGAACCTACAAATTGTTTCTTTTTGTTTTTGTCAATAACTTATTGAAAAATAATGCATATCTCTTAGTGCATACACAGAGCGTAAAATAAATATGTGATATATGTTTGTAAAACAGCTGAGGGAGATTAAGAAAATAAATGAATTTTTTTATTTTTTTCAATTCTCTCTCCTTCTCTGTATGTCCTGACATAAATGCATTTTGTTCAAAATTTGCCAATTAGTTATTATTAGTCTATTATTACTGTCTACTTATGCCGCATACTTACATATATATGTTAAATTAGCAACATTTAATGTATTGTTTTTATTATTCTTTGGAAAATGTATTAATATTCCGTTTCGTATTCTGTAATGTATATCTCTTTCACTATCACTCTCTCTCTTTATTTACGGTATATGTAAAAATTAATTTTATATATATGCTATATGTATGTATTTTGTAAATGTGTAAATATGTGTTAAGACGAAATGATTCTTTGAACAATAAAAATTCATAAGAAAGATAAGTGTTTGAAACCTATTTTACTTAATATAAAAAGAAAGTTTAAAAAATGAAATTTAAAATTGCATTCAACGTTGGGTATTCTTTGTAAGAATTATTTAACGGTAGTTTCATTCTCTCTTCGCAGTCCCCTTCATACCTATCTGACATTAAACCTCGTGTTTCGTTCTTTCATGCTACCCTCTTATATTTTAAAAAGATCTACCCCTTTCGATAAAATAAAAAAATTCATTGAACATTTTTAACTTTTTTCAACGAGATTTAGCTCCTTGACTTATAATTATATCATATGATGAGATCTATGTTAGTGGACTTCATTTTGACTAAATTTCGTAATCAGGCAGGATATTATTATTTTTTCTTTAGCTTTGAGACCCCTGCAAATTGTAACAGCAATAAACAATAAAAAAGCAATAAAATTTTCATAAATTCGATCAAAAATTTTAAATTTTATTAACCGCTAAATATATTGCAATGCCATAATTGGAACTTTATATAAAGACAAAAAAGATTTTATATTATTTTTAATTTCTTCGCAGTAAACACACTTTTAATGTCGTTATTTTATTAGATTGCCTTTGCCGTCTGAAAAACGATTTTTGCAGTCATAAAAAAGATCCCCACTATAAATGAATAAATCTTCAAGGTGAATATTTTATAAATGGCAATATTAAATAATTTTGAGCAAACACTTTAATGCAAAAACTTTCGCATCATGGTATAAACAATAATTCTCGGAATATTTTACTGTTTAAAAAAATTCTAACATGTTTATTTTTAAATGTTTCAAAGTTTAATATATTCTAAAAATATTTGTTTTTTGACACTCTATATTAAAAATAATGTTTTATTTATCAAAATAAGCTTGTTAAGTGAGTTGCTCCTGGTTATGTCAGGTTACTCTATTTAAAAAATTGTGCTTCATGACAATTGTTTTGCCTTTAATTGCTCTACTTTTTGCTTCAAGAGTCTGCTCTAAACAACTACGACTACGATTCATGTTCACACGAGTTATAAGTATCAGATATTATCGAATTCTGTTAATCGGTTTCGAAGCTATACTTTTTGTCCGAAAACTGGGTGGAGCAATATCCATATACTAAGGGTCTCACCAGCCAGAGGGATTTTATCTAAACTTTTCCCCTTCACAGCGAGACCGGTTCGGAAGAACTTCTATTAACTGATGGAATGTCTAAGAAATATTTTTCTGGTCTCTACTAAACGGAAAAATTATAGGAATCCTAGAAATGACGATCGATGCTAAGATTCTAATATTTTAAACAGTCTTAATTACTTCAGAATAAAACAGGAACGAGCCGAATCGAAATCTTTATCTAAAGCGTTAAATCTGGGTCGCTGGTGGAAGCTTCCGCTTACTTTAAAGTTGGAAAGTTTAATGCTTCGCTAGATACAATAGCTAAAAATCCGCCAGAAGATACTTTCTTTGATACCAGCGGACTTTGGGAAAGCAAGTACATGATCTCATGATCTGCTCGGGCTTAGTTAGAGTGAAATATTGTCTTAGCGATCAAATACCAAATTATTTTGATGATTGAAATGAAATATTTCGAAATAAACGCAAAACTGATTAACTGAAATGAAAATGTACATAAATCATCTAAAAAGTACAGTTGACAATGAGCTTAAAAAATTATATAATTTAAATATAAAATATATTAAAAATAATAAAATTCAGTAGAAAATATTTTTTATTATGTAAGAAATTTAAAAAATTGCAGCTTTTCAAATCACACACCAATTAAACAAGTATGTCATATAAGAGTTCAGTTCAACAACATTTAGTTCAATATGAGTTAACTTGAGACCAATCAACTTTTTAATAAAAAGAATAAAAAACTACTTTCTAAACAAATACATAAAATACAAAATGTATTATATATAAATGCCAGTTATGTACTTACATAAACAATATAATGAAACCAATTACATAAGAATCGGCTTTAGATGTAAAGCATTTGAAAATAGAAAAACGTGTAGTTCTTGAGAAATTGAAGCAAGAACATATTGAAACTGAGTCACAGCTACCAGGTAATTATTATTTTTTCAGCAATACTTGCATACATACTAATTTAAAAATAAATCTAGTTATTTACTTACAAACGTACACATAGCACCGAAGTTATTCTAAATCGTCGTCGTCCAAGGTCGTTTCAACTGTTCATAGAGCAAGTAGAAAAACCTCGCAGACAGATTGTGTAAAGAATAGAAGACAAAAGTGGTTGTATATAGAAGAACACATTAAATACTTGGCGCAACTATATTACGTTATGGGGACTTGCCACATAGCCCCTCGCTATGGCGATAACTTATGTGGTGCACTTATGCGGATGTAGTCAATTCTGAAGGCATTATTTATTATTTTTCTTTTTAAAATGTCTTACAGATGTATGTTTGAGTATGAGTATTGTTAAAATGCATATAAATGTTTGAATCGGCTTATGAGTCCGAGTAACAATCAAACTTGTCTAAAAACCCCTAGCAATACGCAAGTGTTTAATGTAATTTAACATTATAACATATGAATGTATAAATATGTGTACAACATATATATGCTTAGCAAGCAGGTGGTCTTCGTTGTCTAAGAATTCTAATTAGTTACCCTTTAATTGCTTGTGATTAATTATGGCTTAAAATTATTAGTCTGCAAAAAAAAATTTAATCGAATTGTTTCGAAACTAAGAGAAAAAATAATTATTTTTAAGTAGAACAAATTATTTGAATATACAAAATATTGTATATTGTTTAATATAGCTATATTTTTGTTCTTATAGTTTTGTTAATTCAAGGCTTTCATTAATATAAAACTTATAAAATTTTACAATTATTTTTGACAAAGAAGAATTTTACGGAAAAAAATTAAGAAACGAATATAATTTTCAATAAAATTAAATTTTTGGTGGCTTCAATAACATACCGGCATAAATGTACCAAATATAGATCGATGGTCATTATCAATAGGGAACAAATATGCATTACCAGTTTCAAGATAACCATTCTCAGCTACACTTTCAATCGCAAATATTGAACAAAGCATATAAATAATAGCAGTCAAATGAGGACAAAGGTAAGAAAATTGTCTTGATGTACCAAACAGATTACAAAAAGAAAAGTAAAGATCTTTTAAATGATGAACAAGCATACAAGATCATAAGGATTAACCGGTCTCAACAATTGGTGAGAAAAAATAATAACATAATAAACGCAATGTATAAACAAAAAAAAACTCCAAACTCAAGGAACAACTGATAAGTCATGCAGCTACACTATCAAGATACGGACTAAAGAAATATGTAAAGAAAACAACCTACTTAGACCTATCTCGTTGTCACTTACGTTCCATAGTATAAACTTGATAAATCTATACAAAAAATATTAAAGAATATTGCTTTAGAAGCCTACAACATTACAAACTCACTCTAATCCAAGGATAATCTGAACAAGGCCTCTTTTGAAGATGTCGAAGCTTTATTATCATTTGATATAATTTCCCTATTTACAAATATACCAACGCAATCAGCTATTATGGCAATTATTAATAGCTGGAGAACTTTAGAAAATCACACGACGATTACGAAACTACAATTTCATACCATACTTAAGTTTTGTGGAAGGATTAACAACTATTCTGTTAATTAAGCCATAAACTGCCAGCAGATGTATGGAATGCCAATGGGGAACCCTCCATCCCAACTATAGCCAATATAGTCCTTGATAAAATAATTGACAATAGCAATACTGAGCTTCGACATAAGAGCATACATATAAAACACATAAACAAATATGCGGATGATATAAGTATTTGTCATTATTTAAAAAACGGATGTGGAGGTTATACTCAAGACACTCACAAAAATCAAATTCACTACGGAAGAATAAAAGATAATGTTGAAATCTATCGCGATAACAACCATGTGGAGGTTATACTCAGACACTCACAAAAATCAAATTCACTACGGAAGAATAAAAGACAATGTTGAAATCTATCGCGATAACAGCCAGATTAAACTGCATTGGTTTTCAAAACCTATGGACGGCTCATCCAGGATGATAAATTTCAATCAAATCATTCTTGGAATCAAAAGAAAAAATTTATTACCTGCAACTTAATTTAAAAACTTTACAAATTAAGCGCGGAGTTCATAAACGAGAACAAAAAAATTATAAACATATTATAAAACAAGAAAGAATACCTTAGTACCGAAGTCTTAATACCCTTGACGACCATATCAAATTTATTGCATTTTGAAAAATTTGATTTCGATGATTTTCAGTGATAATATAAACTTTAATTCACAGCTACAGAATAACAATTTTCACGCTCTTGGATGCTTTTTGGCGGATTTTTGACTCAAAACCTCATATCTGAACATATCGATTGTTAGGGGTTATATGATATAGTCGTCCGATTTCGATGGCTGTCAGAATCAATATGCAGTTCATTATGTATGTATAGTATACTAAAGTTCATTTTCTTGGTACTTTTTTCACGGATTTATAACCCAAAATTTGTAATCTGATTAATCGGTCGAATATATGCTATGATCGTTTAAACGTATACTTGCATCTGCCTACCAAGTTTGGTTGAAACATCTCACAAACCCTTTCATATACGGGAAAGGTACGAAAATAGATAACCTGACACAGTAATAGAAATATTAATAACACCAACAATTAACAAAATTGAAGGCGCAAACAACAACGAAATGCTAAAAACGAAATTAAAACATCACACAATAACAAGCATACCAGACTTAACGAAAAAAAAATCGTATGGCAAATACATAAACAACAAACCAAAAGAACCTGTACCAAAATCAAAGACAATATAAACAAAGAACAATAACACAGCGTTATATTTTCAATCAAATGCAAGTAGTAATGAAGACGAATGAAGATTTATATAGGAGCAGCAAAAAAGCGATCAAAGAACATAAAACGGTCGGGAAGAATGAAAAGGAAACAACTGCATTAGCTCAACACTCCAAAAAAAGCGAATACACAGCAAAGTTCGATGGTGTTGCGAGAGTGATGGACATTAAAAAAAAAAAATGATGTCATTAGAAGGGCTACGGATACAGCAACAAATACACTGTCCTGTGAGCTGCAAGAAGATTTTTACAAGATAAATTGCGTATATACAGCGATCATAGCAAATAATAAATAAAAAGCTGGAATTAATGTCGATTCAAAAATGTGATGACCACAAAACAGATTAAACATAGATTATATCTTCTTGTACAAAATAAATAGATCCCTTGAAGAAGACACAATAATTTATCGAATCGAAGAGAAGGCAGAAAAGAAAAAAAAAGTTTTTACTTTCACATAAACGGCCGAAAAGATCAAAATATACAACATAAATAATTAAATGTATGTACATTGGCCTAACATACAAATTTATTTATTTAGATTATTGAACTGCAACTACAACTTTGTGTTGCGGACCCATGTCCCTGTGCACTTGGAGTATTCAATAATATTGTTACCTCCAAATTGAAACGGCTTAAAAAGTTTAGTACTCTCAAAAATGTTTGAGTAGGGTTGCCATCTAATTTTTAAATTAAAATGCAAAGAGTTACAAGATAAAAATAAAATAATAATAAATTATTTTTTGTGAAGGTTACAGCCCAGAACTGCAATATATTGTAGATATTAAACTAAAGAGGTTCGAGACGTTTCACTGCTCCATTTCAGACTTAAAAACTGAAATTTCTACTATTTATGAATAAATGATTTACCTGATATTTGATTATTTAGCTAAAGAGATAACAAGTGAAGACATTTTCAACTGGATTGTCCAAGCTTGTTCTTCAAAATTGAAAAAAATATTTGAACTACAATTAAATAACAGCGCAACGTGCATATACATATAAAAAGCAAATCAACAATATAGTAATATAGTAGAAAATTAAGTACATAATGATGGATTTTCTAGACATAGAAGGAGTCTTCAACCATATAGAAAAGTAAAAAGAGACTGCAACTTCTAGCGGGTCGGTGACACCAGAAATCTAATTTAGAAAATAGATGGTGACGCTGAACAAAATACTACGCGAACTAATCCGGATAGGAGTAAAAGTAGTAACATATGCACACGATCTCATTAGCCTTACGAAGTTTATACTTTTGGGCCACTAATGGACTACGCCATACTTATAAGATGGAGCTGATGATACTCACAAATATAATCAAAATTCTTCAAATTCAGCTTCTTTCCATACATCAAATACAGATGAGGGCTGAGATTGACAGCATGTTTAACTGGAATATGACTATTGAAAAACGAATGAAGAAAGCAATTATGAAAAGAATACTTAGCAGGTACCAAAAACTCAATATATAATCATGTGAATATGGAGGACAGCATTAGAAGTACAATATAATACCAGGAAATTGTATGGGAAACAAAGAGCAGCATATACAAGTGTTACAGTGGTTATTAAGTGATATCCGACTGACTCTCTCAACAGGCTTCTGCACCAATTGCCTATAGATATCTTCATTCGACAATTAACAGCATGCTCTACTGTCAAACTTAAGAAATTTGGAACCGAAGTGTTATGAACCCCACTTACAACTGATTTTTAGTAAGTTAGACTATATACTCCCCACGATATCTGACATTTTTAATTAATTTCTTTCTGATGAGGATATCTTTCAGGCGCGAATGGATCGTTGAGCCCAACATAGATTGCGGCTTAGGGGCGGAGGTTTACCCTAAAAAATTTAAAATTTCCATTTCATAGCTCCTACTGAATTCAGTTATCATCTTTCAAGCTGAAGTACTACATGTAGAAAAGGCCAGTGGAGATGGCATGAATAACTACGTAAGGAGAAAAAAGGCAACAGTAAACTCTGAAACTATATAGACAGCAATAATGGTAGAAAGGAAGAATTTTGGACTATCCATATATATTCTTTGATTTTATTTCTTCAAACAGGTAGTACTAATCTGTAATTTTTTGCATAATTTCTAATTATTTTCAAATATGTTTTTTTCTCTTTAGTTTTTCCAATGTATTCCTAGTTTTCATAGAAAAATAAGATTACACATTGTTACTAAACATAATCTTAAACATCCCATTATGCTACGAGTATAGTGCTAAATAAATAAAACTTTTTCATGGTAAATCGCAATCTCAATAAATCAAGTAAAAAATTGATTTTTTTCATTTTGTTATATTTTTTTTATATTTATGACCTTAAATGCAAATGTATTTAATTCAATTTCAATTTTAATGGACATTTTTGAAGCGCATCAAAGGGATTAATTACATGACTTGAGAAGAGATCATAACAAATATTGCAGTTTAGGACGTGCTGTCAGATGTTAATAAATGAAAATTATAAGATATGATTTATCCCCACAATTAGTTGTAGTAACAGCAATTCAAACAACTTTCAATTTAATTACTTGTAATATATTTTAAACTTCTCGAAATTGGCTGCAAAAGCAGACAGACTGATGCTCTTCTGGCACACACGTCTGCAGATTAAAAAAACTCAGCAATGCAAAGCAAGCAAATAACTGTATCTGCATGTGTACGTGAGGGCATGTGCGACCCAAATGACACGTTCAAGGTTAAATTGCCGGCTTAAGAGATGTGGCCAAAATAACTGCTTTTCGTTGCGTTGAACAAGTTCACGTACTTCAAGGTTGACAATGTCATAACAACTGAGATCTGCACACGCTGACACTGAGCGATGGTTGCGTGAAATAAGAGCATGTTAGAAGGGCTTGCATTTTACGTAATGCACTTTAGGACACGTGTCGTGAGGCAAGAAAATTTAAAAAAAAATGCATCAAACCGATAACCAGTTAAATGAACGGATTTAACGCAAGCACGAAAATTAGGGCATGTCTGCTTGCACTATCGATACGCCAATCTTGCAAAGCATTTATCAGTTGGGGGAGAAACTTTGCATTGTCAGAGCGAGCAGGTTTGGTGCTTAAGTCTTTTGATTGCATCGAACTGATTACCTATGTTAAGTTATGTTTACCTATAATATGCTAAATATGACCCAATTTTCGAATGAAAAAACTTATTTTTTTAATAAGTATACATATTTTAAATAAATGCGTGTTAAATTGAGTACGTAAGTATTCATAAAATATATTTATATTTGTGTTCCCAAGCACATATTTATTTAATTAATTGCAAAGGTAAATAACAATTAGGACATTGAATGGAAAGTAAGGAAAATAGTTGTTAGTGCAGACAGTTATATCAATTGATCATCCTCAAGTATCTGCAAGTCTCAAACGCTTTAATATCAAACTAGGACAGTTAACCCAATTCCGGGCTGTAAAGCTTCTTTTAGCTGCTTTTTCCTATGCCACATTAAAAAAATTATAATTTAATGTTTAAAGCATACAAGTTTACACGCGTGATGAATTTCAGCAAAGTTATTTCTAGGTAAGAATTCACAAAAATATCTTCCGTACTCTATATAACACTATGCAACTATGAGAAAAGTTGATTAAAACTTGATCAAATGAAGCAATTTTATATGGTTTTTTTTGTATATCGCGTTTTTTGGATCGAGGAACTCATTTTTGACATAAACTTTTACCTAAATCTTACGATAGGTGGCGCTGTCATACAATTTGTCTTATTTTTCATGAAAAATAATATTTTTAGTTTTATTGTAGAAATGATCGTATATGATACATATAGAAAGGAACATTACACTATATTTGGCACACAAAAAAGATGATAAATAGTATACATATACACATATGTAGGCGTGAAAAGTTTGAAATAAAAAATTAAGTATACGTACAAAGTAATATTTCTGTTAAGAATTAAATTATTTTCAGACATTTTGAAAAAATATGCCATAAAAAGCTTACAAAAATAACGGTGCTTAAAAACTAAAACTTGAATCTTTTTGAAAGCGGTAAGTTTACTTCCTCCTCTTTCTCGTCGGTATTGTCTTCTTCATTTCTCGTTAGCCACCAGCATAGATCTGCTAACATTGGTAGTAGTTTTTTCCCCCTATACCGTGTATCCATTGTTAAAGCGACCTGGTGAAAACGTTCGATTTGTTCATCCGATTCCGTTGCAATTTGGTGTTCAAACCAATCTATATGGTGATGGAGAAAATGTACCTTCAAACTCATATGTACACCGAGCTTCTCAAACATATTCATGAGATGATCTACTTTTTCTCTGAGGTTCGCGGCACGATGTTTACCGAGAACATTAGCTATTACTTCTTTTACGGCATTCCAGGCATTTAGCTTATTTTCATTTAAAGTGTTATCAAACTTACTATTTTTTATAAATTTTCTTATGTCTGGACCATTAAACATACCTGTAAAACGATATAGCAATTACATAAATCTTAAAAAATCTTATTTTATATGTAAATATAAAATACCTTCTTTTACGTTGCTTGCACTAAGTCGTGGAAATATTGACATTAGCGTAATAAAAGCTGGTCCATCTGCAGGAAGTGCTTTTACACAATTTTTAAAAATACCCAATTTGATATGTAGTGGAGGTAGCAACACTTTTTCAATTGGAACAAAGGACGTGTGTATTACATTATCTGATCCAACAACTAAATCTTCTCTGTTCTCCCAGTCATATTTTTGGTATTGGTTCCCTTTATAACGAGTATTCCACAAACATATAAAACATATATATATCCGTTCGTATATCCACCTTGTAATCCACAACGCAGAGCTACCATTTTCAAATCGCAACATATACGCCATTTATGGCTTTCATAGTTTATTGCTTCTAGTAGATGCCTCACAGATTCGTACGTTTCTTTAGTGTTCAAATTGTATGCTATCGGAACGCTAGGTTTCTTATTGTTCTAGTACAGCAAAACTGCTTTCATACTAGTTTTGGATGAATCAATAAATAACCTCAATTCGTGGGGAATATAAGTCATACCCATTTCTGCAACAAGTTTTTCAATATCGTTACAGTAAACGAAGGTAGTTTCTTCATTGGCAGAGAAAAATGGCCGAAATTTTGCTTGGCGATGACGGTAACCAGTAACTTTAACATCAGGTGTCAGTAAATTATTTTGTTTTAACTTATGTGCTATATACTCTGCATCACCTTTTGATAAATTGACATGACGTGGTAATCCATACAATTTTCAGATATTGGTATCATATTTTTGGAAGCTTCAGATGTTTAATAATGCTTACCTGGATCAGTCCAAATCATCGGAACACCAAACTTCAGCGATTTTTTTATTCCTTTAACCCAGAGACGTAAGTCGCCGTAGCAGGTTCTACGTATATCTTTGGGAGCCCAATTTACGTCTTGAACAACCGGCATCCCAAAATAATGTTCATACCACTCTCTCGCACTAACACTTATACCAATCAGATTGGTTGCTATGCTGAATTTACCGCAAACATAGCAATAAAGCGCTAACTTAAGCAAACATTTATTTATTTTAAATTTATTTTATAAGACGCTTTACGCTACCAAAATCTTCAAAATTTATTTTGCTGTGGTATTGCAAGAGTGCTGACACGAAACTCACAGAAATTGTGATTGGTAAAAAAAAACTACATATATTAATACTATTTTTGCATGGAAAACTATCAAAAATAAGACAAATTGTATGACAGTGCCACCTATCGTAAGATTTAGGTAAAAGTTAATGTCAAAGATAAAATTGCTTCATTTGATCAAGTTTTAATCAACTTTTCTCATACACAGGGTTGCCAACTATAAATAAAAATAAAAATGAAACCAGATCTATAGGCCAAAAACCCAGTATGAGGTTTTTATATGGGAGGGATAAAGTTTCATCTCCATTTGGTTTCATCAATTACGGAGAGATGAACCCTCATTTTGTGTCACAGTGTAATTAGCGCGAGAGTGATTTTACATGCAGGGCACACGATATATATGTAGGATCTCCTCCTTATTTGACTTAACGTTGTGTACAACACGAAAGATAACTTTTTATGTGAAGCATGCCACTACTTATGTTGCTCGATACTCGACCTTCTTCCAGGCTCGAAGGTATTATCTACACAAAAATAGCTGAGAAATAAAGTTCACTGAGGGAGCTTTGGTACCTACATTTATTCCCCAATACTGTTTTCCTGTTTTTCTGATGATGAATTCAATTCGCGAAAGGTGTTATGGAAAGTTTGAGTTGACCTTAATATCCAGTTTTCAAACTTCTTTTAGTCTTATGAACAACAAAGCCCTCGACAGATTGGAAAGACATATCTGAAGAATGGGGTTCAGAAGGAGCTCAAAAGTTTAATTTTCAGAAATTGTCCAGTAATCAGCATGTCTTTTAATAGACTATCATTACATAAGGATATTTTCGCCATCCTAGATTCTAAAATTGCCAAACGGTACATGAATAGCAAACCATTCAAAAAGACCTAAACATATGCACCATTAAAGATATAGAATTCCTCACCAAAAGTATATCACAAAACTGCATAATTATCTGAATTTTTAGACTAGCACTTTGATTTTCACAGCAAGTCGCACATGCCTGAAGGGGGCCGATAAACCGGCCTTATAAAGAGCCACTCTGAAAAAGACGCCCATTATTAGCTAATATCTTAATTTAAATGTTAATTTTTTACTTATTTTTTGACTGATCCGCAAGCCATCCTCAAAGCCTTCTTTAAAACCTGATTTCATCTTTTTAAGTTTTCTAATGGTGGGTTTCAGCTAAACTCCTGCCAATATCCTGTTATACAATCTTTTGGAGGATTTACGTTGGCCATTCATTGCGGTATGTCATTTCGGTTATTAGTTCATCCAGCCTATACTTTACCCGACTTTGCTCTTTCTCTAGTAAGGCTATATCTTCTATTTAAGCGAAAGGACTTCTCGCCTCATCAACTATTAATTTACTTCATATACATTTCTAACCAGGAGGATTCTCTTCTTAATTATATTTCTTAATTGCAAGCTTTTTAAGTCATTCTAGTTTTAGCTTCTATTGTGACAATTCGTTCCTTATACTTATTTTTTAATAAGATAATATTATATAATCTGAAACTTGGTACACAAACTATTACATTTGTCCTTCTTGAGCAATACACACACTCCACTTGCTGCAACTTTCTTATTGCAATTCCACTTTCGCACCATGTCTAATCAACCAAATGCAAGCGATAATATGCTTCTTATTTGCATTGAATGCAACTTTTATGATTTCTGCAAATCTTATATGAATTAAAGTAACACTTTTTTCCCATAATAACAAATACAATAATATTTTTCATAATCAAAACTGCCAACGTGAGAGTGATGGCATCAGTTGCGCTGTCACACGTTAAACCAACAGGAAAACAAAATTTGAGCAAAAACAAAGTGTGCAGCATGCATAAATAATAAAATGAAGTATATAAAAACTAACTTGCAAACATACTGTTAGTGCAACATGTGCCTTATTTCTAATGATTAGTCTGTTGTGCTCTTTTTGTATCTTCACAACAAACACACACGCCATTCCTATTCAAGTTGGTTGGTCGGCCGGCTATCTAAGTGGCTGTTTGAGCTTGAGCGCGTACGCGCTGTGGCATTTTGTTGACCACATACAGCTGACATGCATATGAGTGAACATGACAATTACTAGTTAATCGTTGTGGCCACCACTTATACACCCATATGTAAGCATATACATACCTCTGCACTGTGTGGTCACAATTAAATTGCGCACGAGATTTTCCTGCCTGCTCGAACTGGCTGATTTACTTGCCTTTCTTTCCTGCTGCACCACATTTAATGCATACATATGCATGTATAAGTACATAAAGCATATAGATATATATACATATTACCCAGTAATTCAATTGAAATGCGCATGTTTTGGACACAAACAAATTTTTTGTTAACACTTAAAGTGCCATGAAATGTGGGTTGGCGGGCTATGTTGCCACCTTTTTTCCTTCTTACATATTGTACCTCGGCCAATATACCAGTTAGTCGGGTAAAATAGTCAGGTAGCAACTAAGTTAGTCGCTCGGTCAGTCAGGCAGCGATGTAGCCCGGCTGGCAATTTTTCTCACCCGCAGTTTTTATATAATGCAAGATACAAAATAAAAGTTTTGCCGTTTTCTGTGCCTTGGCACAATTTCACCTATTATTTGCATAAACATAGCTGCGATTCTGCATTTAGCAACGTAACACTAAATTTTGCCAAAATTGGGTGAACTCAGGCGATGAAGATTTTTTTATATAAGTTTTTATTGTTTGCCGAAAAATTTGACAGTGTGGTAAAAGAGTAAAATATTTCTTAAAATATTTCGGTTATTAAAAGCAATTCAGAAAAAAATAGTATAGTTATTTACCATTCAAAAATTTGTTAAATTTTGTTAAAATAACTCAATATTGGGAAACTCACTGTGGAAAATATTCTTATAACATTCGCTGGTAAAATTTAATGCAAATAAATTTATAAACAGATGTATATGAGTATATGAGCAATTGCAATTCGTCTGCTAAAAAGGACGTTACTGCTTGCAATATGAAATTTTTTGTTGTTGTTACTAAAAAATTAAGAATACTGAGATTTCAGGATAACACAATTTTGTAGAGCTCTTCGTACAAGGTCCATCATTAAATAAATCTTTTCATTTTTGTAAATATTTCTGTATGTTAAAGATAATTATCCGAACAAAAAATTTACTTGCTACATGATGCTGTGACTTTTTAAACACTGCGTTTACTCCTTACAATTTCACTTTAATATAGATCATATCATAACTAATCTAAAAACCCATTTGAACTGTAAACTGACAACATAGGTGGCGCAGTGGAAGAGAAGGGTTATAGTGGAAAGTATTTGGAAAGAGGCTTCGATCTAATTTTTAATTAAAAAATTAAGGAAAACTAAATTCGTGTGGAGACGAACATTAGATACTCGGCTGATATTTCATTAAATACCATGCGACTTATCAGATTTTCAGAAAAGAGCTGAAGTCCCGTTAAACGTGAGGTAAGCTTGTTAGGAAAATACAGAAAAATTCGATCACGATCGGTCAAATTTCAACATTAATTCATTTCATTCAGATTCTTCAACCGAACAAGCGATCGTCAAAATGCCGATAAAGTAAAAATTTAAATTTAAAATTATTGCAATATCAATTGTATATTCGATTTCAATATTAATACATGCATATATTTTATTATTCATTTATAAAAAAGTAAAGTATCTTAACCAATATAGCAGGCGTCATGCAACCAGAAGATTAAATCGAAGCATCGATCGCGATCGAGTCGAAAAACGCGAACAAGTTTTTTTTCCCAGATCACAAAATTTTCTGAACGATCACGATCGGCCACTGTTTAGATCGCGTTCGAAGCATCGCCTTTCGCGACCTAGTTTCAAAGTAAGTTGTCAGCAAGCCGCTCGACGCGAGCGAATTTTTCGTACTGTATTTGTTGGTGCTTTGAACTCGCTGTAACTGTTATGTCGTTAAGCAAGACCAAGTTTTCCGTTAAGTTCCTGAAATATTCAGGATTACCACATATTGGTATAGAAGGCCAGGAGGTAGGCCTATTTCTGCAGCTATATTAACCATTTTTGGTAGCACTTTACTCCCGACTAAAAGTAAAATGTCTACTAAATTTGGTTGAGTTCTATTAATAGTTGCCTTAAATATTCAATCCTAAGTCAGGCAGGAGTTGTTGCCTTGCACCCGTATTCAATTTATGTCCTTAAGAGACCATGGGAATGGTGAGTATAAAATTTTATCGAATTTGGATAGTGGTTTCTGGGATATACTTTTTTGACGCAAAAGTAGGTGGTGCTATGCCCAATCTTTTTCTACCTCTCCTATATATTTCTTATTTAGGTACTGAATTACAATGATTTTCGTACCCTTCAAACCTATCTGTGGGAGGCCTAATTCCTTATAACCCAAGGAATATGTACATAGTACATCCAAGTATAAAAATACATAAAATAAACTGAGTGAATGAGAGTTTCCACCGACTTGAAGTAAAAGTATTTATATTTTGAAAATTTCATGGTGCAACTACAAACAAGTAATCGGAATTTGTCTAAGTTTTTTGACGAATATTTTACAAATTTTTTTCAAAATAAATTAACGATAGGACCGATTATTTTGTTTCTTTTACAACCAATCCAAACCAAGAGTTTTTGGAAGCAAAAAATATAAATTCAACAGGATTGTTTTAAATTAAATAGAAATTGGATGGAATTCGTTGAGTTCATTGATGGAATTGAAAGACCCACAGTACCTGCCGCTTCACTATGCAATTTCCAAATTAGAAAACTTGTGCCTACTTTCTGCTGCAAAGCAAGACTTTTCCAACGACACAGAGTCAGTCACTTTGCTAAACATATATATTTTCTTCATTTACACGTACATATCCACTTATACATATATACACGAACACTTCTAAAATTAAATCAGTAGTCGTCCACCAACAACAGCAACTTATTTTTTGAATAATTGCGCAATATTCAGTGAAAAAAATTAAATTTTCGTTGGCACAATTTACCATTTCTGGGTGCAAAGCTTTGTTCAATATTCATATATATGAGTATATTGTGTATTGTGTATGTAACCGATTTTGCCTCATTTTAAATTGAGTAATGGTTGAAATTCGAGACCATCGTTCATACATTCACATATATACGATGAGGCGTGCCACACTCTCCTTCTGCTGTTGTCTATTTTTCTTCTTTTGCTTGTAATTGTCCTTTCACTGATATATACGGACAAACGTGTTTAAGTTTGTTGCAAATCTTACTTGACGAAGAAAATGAGAGGACCCTTTACCTAGTAATCATAAACGTTCATACACATTTATGTATGTATATGTGCACTTAAAGTATAAAATTTTTAATTGAACAAATGTCGGTCAGATTGCCGCAGAAAAAGCTTTAATAGAAAAAATATATATTTTAAATTTTTCGGGTGGCATGCAACTTGTTGCTATAAGTGAACGTGCATATAATGTGTTATTTTTTTAAATATTTTTCAATATTTTTTATTTTTTATTATTTTTTTAAACGTTTTTGTATGTCTTCGCTGTTCACGTAATTTATGTATGCACCTGTGCTTTGGTTACGTGCAAAGTGTTTATCTATAACAAAAGACTCATTTTTGGCTTGTTTCAGCCTCGCGTGTCATTAATCAATGTTAGAGGCTCACACTTGCAACATTTGCATAGACAGTTGAGTACAATGAGCAGACATGTGTTATTAAATATTTGTCAGATCACATACAAAATTTAATGTTCGAATGAATATTATATTATTGTTAAAGACAATTCGTGTTAATTTTGCATTGTTTGCGTAAATCATATTATAATCAAAGGAGATAAGAATTATCTGCCGCTCATTAATCTAACATAATTTCTTTTAGTTTTTTACATTAAAATTTTTGAATTCCTCAAATTTACTCCAACTAATGGACAAACACTGCTAAAAAATCTTTTGGCTTTGTACTAAATTAACTGTTCCCAGAGAGCCCCGACTTGGGCAAAGTTGGCAGGCGCTATAGTTAAGATCATCTCAATAAATTTTAAAGAGTTGTCTAGTAGTGCTCTGGTGCTTTCTTGTTTGTACGTAGATAAATCGAAAATATTGATAATTATTAAATTCTTCGTCTAAAAAATCAAAGACGTCCTTGCATATTTATGGGAACACTTAGAGATAACTATAATTTTTTGACTTTTCAAGCAGAGCAGAGTAGCTGCCAAAAAATCCATAGAGCAAGTTAGAGCAACTTGGAGTAATAATGTCATTTAACACTTTCCGGACATCAATTTCCACATATAAATGTCCAACTTTACTATTGTAAAAAAAATTTAAACATTTGAAAAATTTTAACAGATATACACATTTATAAAGGGTGATCCAAGTAGAGATATTTTTTTAATAGCCTTTTTTTGACAGATCACGCGTTAGTCGTGTCAATCTGTCATGTTATTTTTGTTCAATATAGTTTTGCATTTCATCATGGAAAGACTTACGCCTGAACATCGGTTACAAATCATTCAATTTTATTCCGAGAATTCACGTTCTGTAAAGAATGTATTTCGCGCGCTCAACTTATGGTCAACATAATCGGCCTACTGAGCCTACTATTCGCAACACTATTCCACCTTCAGACCCGGCATTCATTACTAGATAACATTCGACCGAATAGACCACGTCCGGCACGCAGTGAAGAAAGTATAGCGGCCGTAGCTGAGAGTGTACACGAAAACCGTGGAGAGTCAATTCGGCGCCGTTCGCAGCAACTCGGACTGAAGTATGGAGCAACTTGGCGCATTTTACGTCGCGATCTTAAATTAAAAGCGTATAAAATACAGCCGCTCGGCCTTCTCAAGCGACATCGCTTCGCTATATGGGCTCTTGAAAAGTTCCAAGAAGATCCGACGTTTTCGAGAAAAATTTGGTTCAGCGGTAATTCCCATTTCTGGTTCAAGGGGTATGTAAACAAATAAAATTGCCGCATTTGGAACGAAGAACAACCTGAAGAGGTTCAAGAGCTGTCATTTCGTCCAGAACAAAAAAAACGGTTTTGCGTGGTTTGTGGGCCGGTCCATATTTCTTCAAGAATTGATGTCGGTGATGGCGACCGTTATCGCGCCATGATAACCGACTATTTGATGCCCGAAATTCAAGCTCGTGATCTCCGCGACATTTGGTCTCAACAAGACGACCACTTCCCAAACATATCAATGGACTTATTGAGAGAACACTTCGGTGAGCAGATAATTTCACGTTTTGGGCCGGTCGATTGGCCACCAAGATCATGTGATATCACATCGTTAGACTGTTTCCTGTGAGAATATGTAAATTCTGAAGTCTATGCGGACAATCCCGCTTCGACTCAGGCCAAACATCACGAGTGTCATTCGCCAGTTACCAGTCGAAATGCTCGAACGAGTCATCGAAAATTGGACTCAACGGATGGACAATCTATCTAATTTTCAAAAAATGAATGCCAAAAATGTTCTTTCGAATGATAATAAACATTCCTCTTTAAATTTGAATTTTCTGTTTTTTTTTTTCTTTAAAAAAGTAGGGATCTTTGAAATGGATCACCCTTTATAATAAAATCGATTTAGTGTATTTTTAGTTTTATTTAAAATATTTTCTGTGCCCGGTGAACCTACAATAGTCATATTCTGCCCTATTTCTTTTTCTAATCACGTCTGCCATAAAGTTGTATTGCTTGCTCTAAATTACTATACCACAAAACAAGAGCTGAAAATCGAGCACTGTGGTGCTCTCTGGCTCATGAAGCTAAAAATAGAGCAATTAAGAACATTTTTTTTTAAAGAAACGCTATTTTTTGACATAAAGTAACCTGGCGTAACCTGGAGCAACTCAATAAACAAACCTAATAATTATAATTACTGGTAAAGTTTTTTTTTTAAATTTTTTTTTTTTTAATAACAATTTTATATTAAGTAAAATAGCGGCTAAATATTAACGCACTTAATTGTAGTGAATATTACAATAAAAGATTATTACATGGCTGACGTTGGCTCAGTGGTAGAGCACCCGCCTGTGAAGTCAGGATCCGTTGGTTCTCTCCCTGGCAAAAGAAATCTGATGAGAAGATGTGGTGACCTACGAAAAAGCTGTTACTTCTCATTTCTTTGTTGTATAACAAAATATTTAATTCTAAATTCTAAAAAATAGGCCTTTTGAATAAAGCTCATTCTCTTATAGCCACAAATAATTACAGGCCGTAGTAAACAATTAACAATTTTTTTGTTTGAGACGCACGTTTTGATTGTATAGGGTTTTCCAATAAAAGTGATATGATTTTTTTTTTAAACACACTAATTGTCAAGGAAATTCAAGTGCTTTTTATTTATTCTGAAGTAAAATCGATAAAAATTAAGTTCTGAATATAACATCGTTCAAATGGCCCCCACGACTTCTTTTGCAAGAACGAATTCGATAGACCCAATTTTTGAGCACTTTCCCACTAAATCAAGTCGTATGTCATAAATAGCACGTTCAATATTGATTATTAAAGCTTAGAGATAGTCTGATTTATTCCTAAAGACCAATGACTTCAAATAACCCCACAAGAAGTAGTCTAACGGTGTTAAATAACAACTTCTTGAAGGCCATTCAATGTTACAATTTCTTGCAATAATCGAATCTCCAAACCTTTCTTGCAATAAGTCGGTTGTTGCACGTGCTGTGTGATACGCAGCCCCGTCTTGTTGGAACCAGATGTTGTGTAGATCAACTTCTTCCAATTGTGGCCATAAAAAGATGGTTATCATCGGTCTATATCGCTCTCTATTGACAGTAACGGATTCGTTTCGAAAGAATTGCGGACCGATGATTCCACCAGACCAAAAAGCACATCAAACTGTCAACTTAGGTTAATGTAATGTTGGTTCGTGAACAATTTGTGGATTTTCTTTGCACCAGGATCGACAGTTTTGTTTATTTGCCACACCACACAGAACAAAGTGAGCCTCATCGGAGAAGGTGATTTTCTTAAAAAAATCGTTATCGTTTTCAAGTTGTTCCAAGGCAAAATCAGAAAATGCACGACGTTTATGGTGGTCCAGTGATGAAATTGTAAACCTTACTGAATACAATGAAAAAAATGATAGATCAGGACATATTGAAAATGAGCAAAACGACACGTAGAAATCATATCATACCTATTTAAAAACCTTTTATTACGTTACTAACTTTCTATTTTTCTAAAATTATTAATTTTCTCGTCTTCATAAATATCCACATGCATACCTAGCAGTATTTCCGTAAAATAGCAGATATATCTCTGTAATAGCTCCTTCAATTAAGAAGGTTGGGACATCAAATTATAATTTACATGTCATGAATGGTGAGTGTAAAAATTAAGAAAATCATGTAAATAAAATGCAACAGGCTTTTGAAATATTAGATTGAAAAATGTGAACAAATCCGCCACTTCCTTACAATTTTTTATTCAATAAAGTTTTTTTAGAAACGACTTTCCACTAAAATAAAAACATAAAATTAGAAAGGTTATATTTGATAACGCATTCCAAGGTCAGCTGTAATCCATCGAAAACTTTCAATTTAAAAAAAAAGTCATAAAGAACGTTATATAATGTATGTCAAGCAGAAGACAAATAAAAAAATTTTATATATAGAAGTTTATAAAAGTATACATTTTCATTGCTTTCACTTCTATAGAATATATTGTAATAAGTTCAAATTTTAGTTTTATTAGCCTGAAATGATGTGAGTTTTAACGATGTAGCCTCAGAACGCAATTTTGTCATTTACCATAAATACTTAATCATAAATAATGAAATAATTATATGAGTTAGCACTAAACTTGGCATAATTATAGTAACTAAAAAGAAAAATTAAACAAAACCAATAATCACTTAGTTTAATTTGCGAAATGCAACAAAAGAATTTGATCTGCAGTATGCGGTATGCGGCATGCGGCAAGCGGCAAAATTAATTAATGTGAACAACTTCCTTGTTGTACAAAACAAACTTATACATTTAACCACAAATTAAATTGAAATTTAAAACAACTTAATAAATAGCAACACGTTTGCAACAATATAAGGTTATAATGTATTTAATAAATGCCGATGCGCGATTTGCAAAGTAAGAGCAAAAGAGTGAAAAATTGAAAGAGTAAGAGAAAGGTTATAAAAATGGCAAGCGAGAGGAATCACACTTACTTTCATGCGCCAAAAGGGCAAAGTGTTAGTGACGGCAGCCTATATGAAGAGCACTCACATTATTAGAAAAATAGCCGAGTGGTTAGAATTGCGTACTACCATTCGGAAGGCCAGGGTTCGAGGCCCGGTTAGACCATGTTCAAAATTATAGAAACTTAATTTTTCTAATTGCTGTCGACCCTTGGCAGGGAATGTCAAGTATTGTATTTCTGATATGAAATATAAGCTCCTCATTAAAGTCTATCAGCTATTCAGATGCGGTTAGAATAAACGGTCCATCATTTTATTTCCTTTTTTTTTGTGAAGAAAGAATCATCATTGCACACAACAATTTGTTGGAGGAGTTTGACCGAAAATCACTTCAGTGGTTACAAAGTGCCGACTATATATATACCAATCGTTCAACAATATCAAAAATATTACAATATAAAAACATTTAAAATTTATCTTACTTAATAAAAAAAAACTATAAATTTTAATCGGGGTAATTATAGGACACCATAGACTACCTAACCATATGCACAAAATTGTCATCAGCCCTGAAAACAAATGTCGGAACAGAATCACATAAAATCGGTTAGTTCTTCAGGTCTGTTAGGATTTTGGAGGGTCTTATGGTTGCACGCTGTGATAAGAATTGGGTGCCTTTTCTCTCCACCTATTTAGCATTCAAGAAGGATCAATATCTCACTCAGTTTTATAGTTATTTTCTAGATTAGAAATAAATATGTATGAAAAATGAATTCTTCGTATAAAAAAACACATTTAAAACAAGTTTGTAGCTAGAATAATTACATACATATCTAGAACTTTGGATAATAATATTCCGTTATATTATCTATGTATTACGTAAACTTGCTTTCTTTTGAAGCGAAACTACTTGAAATGATGTTGACAAAAATGGTTAAATAAAAGATTTACCCACCCTAATCTAGTAGTAAGTATGTAAAAAACCCATAAAATGCAATAAAATTACAATACCAGGGAGCACTTAACGGTAACACTCAAAAGTAGCATAGCAACAACAACCAGCTATCAAACGATATGAAACATAGTTTTGCGTCTCGACAAATTGATGCGATCATCAGCTGACTGCTGCAGTGAGATGCAATAAGCCAATTGGGTAAATTTATTACTAACTTGCAACAACAACAACAATAACAAAACAAATGCGGTGAATGCATAATCAGCATCAGCGACGGTGTTCTTTGTTATTGGTGTTGTTATTATTGTTGTGATGTTGGTATATGAAAGCAAAGGCAGCAACCGCATTGTTGCAAGTATATACTGCCAACATTTTTATTGCCGCCACACATATTTCGCTTTGTGTTGCTTCGCATAAAATTGCATAAGTTTTCCATTCGATGGCAGATGTCTTTTTTTTTATTATTTCTGTCTTTCTTTTTTCGCAGCCGGCGCGACGAATAAGCGCCATGAAAAAGAAAAGAGAGTGTATATATGGGAATATTTGGTTGACTGCAATGGCAGTGCTGTCGCCTGTTACATGTTGATGATGCATGTATGCTATTATTTCTGTCGCTGTTGTTGTATTGCATACCGTATTTTCCATTTCGTCGATTATTGTTTGAATTTATCAGCTACTTAACCAGCCGTCAACTGTTTTAATGGTACTTTGTTGTTGTTGTTGTTGTTGTTGGTATTTATATGCCTTTTTTATTTTGTTGTTGGATTCGGTAAATTCTGTCAGTCGGTCAACTACTGAATCAGTAGGTTAATCAATGTGTCACAATGAACATTTTAATGAATTTGATGATGCGCGAATTTGCCTCTTCTTTTTGTTCGTATTCATACTTTTTGTACGAGTTTGTAATGTTTTGATGATACTTTAACTTGTTTACTATGTAATAGTGTGTACGTATGTAATATTTTTTATTGTTGCACTGCCTGTTTAACTAATTTCCATTAAACACACGTAAACACTAACATTATTTAAATGTTATGCCATTAAAATCCAAACTCGTAGAGCAGAGCCTACATTCCTCAGAATATTAAAGGATTTTATGATGCACGCAAGCAGTTAACGGCATTTAATCATTTTATAGCTGTAGCAACTTGTTTTCGGTACAATTAAAAATTTGCATATGAAAAATGTTAACTATTTTCCTTTTTTGGGAAATATTATTTATATTCATTAATTTTTAACATATTTTATTACTGTTATTAGTATTTAAAAAAATATTCTACACTAGTTTTTTTAAATGATACAAGATTATTTATTATAATGCTTTTCTACAAATGTATTATAATAAATTTAGGTTATTAATTTTATATAATTTTTAGAATTTTTTAATTTATTACTTAACTATAAGCTTGTTATCTATTTTAAATTTATAATTCAATTATATTTTTCTTTTCTTATTTTAATTACTTTATTGATTTTTTATTAACTTTCGCTATTTAAATGGCAATAGATATTTATGTATGATGTTATGTTATATTTTAAAATTTTTATGTGCTTTTCAATTTTTTTATATTTATTTCTGTATAGAATTATTACATTAATTCCAAATAATAAAGAGTTCCTCAAATTTTTATTATTTATAAAATATTTTAGCGATATATTTCTCCAATTTATATATATATTTAGCGCTTTGTAACCGCTGAAGCAATTTTCGGCCGAGCTCCTCCTCCAATTTGTGGTTTTGCGTTTTGATGTTTTAGCCAACAAATGAAGGGGCCTACAATTTATTCTAAGCCGTCTCCGAACTTCCGATGGATTTTTATGAGGAGATTTATTTCATGTCAGAAATACACTTAATATTCCCTGCCGTAAGGCGACCGCCATTAGAAAAATTAATTTTCTATAATTTTGGATGTTGCTCGAACCTGGACTCGAACCCAGGCCTTCCGAATTGTGTAGTACGCAATGCTAACCACTCGGATATTGCGGCCGATTGATTTATTAATAAGAAGGAGGAACATTACCTTATCCGACTGCGAAGAAGTACGAATAGTGATTGCCTGGAACCTCAATGTGCTCTGCCCAATCCATAAAAAGGGGGACCCCATGATCTGCGTCAATTATCGTGGGGTAAGCCTCCTCAATATAGCATACAAGGTCCTATCGAGCGTATTATGTGAGAGCTAAGAGCCCACTGACAACGGACTGATTCTACTTTATCAGTGTGGCTTTAGACCTGGCATCTCCACAATTGATCAAATATTCACCATGCGGCAAATCTTGGAGAAGACCCAAGAGAAAATAATCAAACACACCACATTTTCATTGATTTTAAAGCTGCCTTCGGTAGCCTCTCTCTCTCTCTCTGTACCGTTATGTCTGAATTTGGTATCCTTGCAAAACTTATACGGCTATATAAACTGACGCTGGACAATACCGAAAGCGCAGTCAGAATTAGGAATAACCTCCCCGGGCCAATCGCTAAACAAGGTTTCAGAATATTTACTGCGTGAGTTCCACATGCTGGAAAAAATAATAAAATCCGAAGAGCTAAATAATTTACAAACGTGGACAATTGATGACCGATGATGACGATTTGATATCATTGACCATAACAACCGCAACGTTAGTTACTCAAGGTTAGACAAAGAAGCGATGCGAATGGTGCTCCTGGTGAACGCGGACGAGATGAAATATCTCCTATGTCTTCTTCTTTGTTACGCAATTACAGCCGAACCAATAATAGCGCGGCTTTTGCTTTTTCTTGCCGCTGTTTGGCGCGAATTGGAAATACCCAGTGAAACCTGGTTAATCTCCACATGTTCCTTCCACCGGAGTGAAGGTTTTTCTTTTCCTCTGTTTCCACCACCAGCAGGTACTGCATCAAATACTTTCAAAGCTAGAGTGCTTCCCATAAACAGTTGTACGACATGCGTATATCTCGTCAGGCTTACCATTTCATCGAGTGCGGTACTCGCCATTGTTAATGTGCGAAGAACCATTTTACGGGAAATTGGAAATATTTCTTTCGAAAAATCCTCCTGTACCACTATTTAGAGCGATAATGATGAACTTAAAGTTTAACCTTTGTCTGACATGAGAAAACTTTACTTTTCAATTGCTTATTAAGTTTTAAGTGCACCCTTTGGAAAGTGTGTCTGCGTTGGATTTCAAGTCTGATTCCTAGATAAATAGCCCAAATTATTCACAATTCCAATGTTATGGCTGTTAACAGTAATGTGGGTGCCAAGACGGGAGTACGCTGGCGGTTTATTTGATGAAAAAAGGTAATGCGGATTGCTCTTGTTCTTAACTTTCTGATAATCTTGAGTATCAGATTCCCAAACCGAGGACTGTTCTGAAGAAAGTGCATGGGCGAATTTCACTGTGGGGATCCGATAAAACCGCATTACCATTCTAACAATGTCTTTTCAGAGCACTTGATGCCAGATCGGGGATACAGTGACGAAAACAGAACTTATCCAAACGCAATTTTGACCAAGATATTCCTGCCTGCAGAATACTAGGCACTGTTGAGTTAAGTGTCGAGGTTGAAGCTGGAAATTGCTTAGCTAAAGTTACTTCCGATCAGATTTGCGGGAAGTTAACTTCTGCCAACCAATCCTATAATCACATTTTAGGTTATACATACATACATATTATTTAAAAATTTACTCCCCAGCAAGAACACAATTTTTTCTTCTGCAAACAATGTCAAATGACTGAAAATGGTGTATCATAAAAGGCTTAATTACCAGCAAAGAGATTCAGGAAACCACACTCTTCTAACCTGAATAGGAATGGATCTACAAATTCTGCAGCTCAAATGGCATATCCATAAAAAGAATTTCGCAACTAACACAACAACCACAATAACAGTGTAGGTAACAAGGTACATGCATTTGAAATGTGACCAAAGCAACCTCATAAATCAATAAGAAATAACAGTCGCCATTCAATAAAGCAAAATCCATAAAAACAATCACTTTAAACAAACCATAACTACCGCTCAAATGGAGCATAGATATTAGTAGCCACAGTAGTATGTTGCAGTTGGAGAAGCTATTTCTATGTTTCAGCCTCTCTGTAGTTTGACTTTTCGGTGGCTGCTTCAGTTTTCAACATTTGTGGCGTTTGGTCAAATCAATTCACCTGCTTGAATGGAGCGCCGCTCCAACAAGACACAATGACCGCAATCAGTAAAACAAACAACACATTTATAGTTAACCACAGCAACAACAACAAAAACACCAACAACAGAACGTCAATGATGCACAACCGCCGATAAATTGGTGCAACGAATGTAAAGAGTAAAAGAAGAGGAAAAAACATAAACAACAAAAACAACAAAAACAACAAAACTACTACTAAACGTCCATAACAAAGATGAATTTCGCCATCTGGCGTTTCAAAGTAAACGTCAGAACATACATATTTACTTACAAATAAAGCGCGAAAGAAACGCAACTTTAGCTAAGCCATCGGCTTTATACCATTCAAATATTGTTTAGAAAATGCGTCATATACATATTAAAAGCCTTTATTGCCGATTATCGATTTCAACAGTTTTTATCGTCAGTATTTCCTACGAAATATTTTTTAAGTCTAATGAAGATGATAGATTGTTTTGAGTTGTTTCTCTTTGAATATTTCTGATATATGATTTTTAGCTGCTAATATTAGGAGGTTTTAAGTCAAATCACGTTTTTGAACAATTTGTTGTATTATATAAAAGCTTTATTCTCCGATTTCAATGGTTTCCATGACCCTTTCGTATTGGTGTACAAATAAGTTTCCCCCGTTTTGGAAGAGATTGCGTAGGTTTACATTAGAATACCCTGATAACTAGCTTATTAGCCTATTAGGTTTCTCATTCATAAACAAAATAATCATATTATTATATTAATTTTTTATTAGTGTCATATATATTTTTTTTATCCAAAAATGCTTAAATTTGCGCAAAAAGCTGGGGGTTGTAAAGGGTGATCCAAGTAGAGGTACTTTTTCAATAGCCTTTTTTTTTTGGCAGATCACGCATGAGTCATGTCAAGCTGTCATCTTATTTTTGTTCAATATTTTTTAGCATTTCATCATTAAAAGACTTACGCCTTAACAACGATTACAAATCTTTACATCTTATTTCGAAAATTCACGTTCCGTAAAGAATGTATTTCACGCGCTCAACTTATGGTCAACATAATCGGCCTACTAAGCCTACTATTCGCAACACAATCCCACCTTCAGACCCGGCATTCATTACTAGATAACATTCGACCGAATAGACCACGTCCGGCACGCAGTGAAGAAAATATAGCGGCCGTAGCTGAGAATGTATACGAACGTATACGGAGAGTTGATTCGGCTCCTTTCGCAGCAACTCGGACTGACGTATGGAACGACTTAGCGCATTTTACGTCGAGATTTTAAATTGAAAGCGTACAAAATTTGAGCAAGAACTGAAGCCGCTCGACCTTCCTAAACGACATCGTTTCGCTCTATGGGCTCTTGAAAAGTTCCAAGAAGTTCCGACGTTTTCGAGCCAAATTTGGTTCAGCGGCTGAATGGATATGTAAATAAACAAAATTGCCGCATTTGGGACGAAGAGCAACCTGAAGAGATTCAAGAGCTGCCATTTTATCCAGAAAAAAACGGTTTTGCGTGGTTTGTAGGCCGGTCCATATTTCTTCAAGAAATGATGCCGGTGATGGCGACCGTTATCGCGCCATGATAACCGACTATTTGATGCCCGAAATTGAAGCTCGTTATCTCCGCGACATTTGGTTTCAACAAGACCGCACCACTTCCCACACATCGCGTCAATCAATGGATTTATTGAGAGAACACTTCGGTGAGCAGATAATTTCACGTTTTGGGCCGGTCGATTGGCCACCAAGATCATGTGATATCACACCGTTAGTCATTTTCCTGTGAGGATATATAAAGTTTGAAGTCTATGCGGACAATCCCGCTTGGATTCAGACCTTGGAGCAAAACACCATGCGTGTCATTCGCCAGTTACGAATCGAAATGCTCAAACGAGTCATCGAAAATTGGACTCAACGGATGGACCATGTGAGAATTGGCCGCCGCCAACATTTGAAAGAGATAACATTTAAAAAATAAATGCTAAAGAATGTTCCTTGGAATGATAATAAATTCCCCATTAAATTTAAAAT
This sequence comes from Neoceratitis asiatica, assembly GCA_030068015.2. Classification (NCBI taxonomy): domain Eukaryota; kingdom Metazoa; phylum Arthropoda; class Insecta; order Diptera; family Tephritidae; genus Neoceratitis; species Neoceratitis asiatica. The sequence continues at coordinate 77,612,648 of CM061524.1, forward strand.
TGCTGTGTTGTTTTCTTTAAAAAAGTAGGGAACCTCGAAATGGATCACGCGTTATAAATATTACGTGTTATTTGAATCGAGCTCTGAAACAAAAGATACTTCAGACACTACAAATTTATTCTTTTTATGAAAAAAAAATCAAAAATCGTCATATGTAGTAAAAAACTGCTTAAAAATACATTTGTTCTGGTCAATGCCACATGTACTGTCTGAGAATCTGCTCACATTATATGAAGATACCATAAATAGGGTTGATTCGTGGATAGCCTCGAAAGATGAGGTGTTCTTCATACATGGAATCCGTATGTTGCATGAAAAATTGGAAGAAGTAGTTTCAAAATAAATATTATTTTTTTAACATAAAATATAAGAATCTTATTTGTATACCTAATAGTTTATGATATAATTATATATAATTGGCACTTTGTAACCGCTGAAAGGATTTTCAGCCGAGCTCATTCTCCAATTTTGTGATGGTTTAATATAACTGTTACATATATATTCCTTCCTTCCCTTCCTAAATAATACATTTTTGAACAATCACTTCATCACGTCTCCAGCTGGATGTCGGAGAGGATGACGGATAGATGTAGTCCATCACTTTTTCATTCATTTGTCAGATGAGATTTTAGTAATTCATGAAAGGTATGAAACAAATACCGAAAAATGTGCAAGAAACAAAACCAGCAACAACAACAACGCTACCTACTTTGATCAACCACATCAGCGATGAACAAGTGCAAGTTGTCGCTACCAACTGCTAGTGGAAGGCAGATTGCATGCAACCAACTGAAACAAGTGACTCGACTCCTCGCATCGTACGACATCGCTCGCTTGTCGCCACCAGCTGAAGCACTGATATCCCGTTGCAACGTTTGGCGTAATTTATATTGCCATTGTAGATGGCCTGCATATACTCATATGTACACATTTGTTAGTGTTGGTTGCACCAATAGGATTAGCAATCGGTATGCGTTGACCGGCAAGTAGAGCAACTGGTGCAATTATTTTGCGACCAAATTCTTTTGATATCTTGTACAATATATTCGGCCAGCAATACAGCATAGCACAGCGTAAAAGGCATGAAAATGCCAACAAGTTTTGTCTGGACTACAAAATTTAACTGATGTTGTAATAATTCACTTTTTTTTGTGATTGCTGCTGATGTTACTTTGAAAAAGTCAATAGCGAAACTTCTTGTGATACTGCTGAAGGTATTTTATGTATGGAGGAGTGAAAGAGGAATAGGCACCGTAAAACTAGGTTTATCTCTATCAAATTTTTTTTTAATAGTTTAGAGATTTTTAATTCAACGGAAGTATGACGATGAAAAAGATAAGCCTTACATTGATTAAATAAGAGTTTGATGTGAAATAGTTAGATTTATATCTATAACCACAAATATTTACTCGCAGGATTGCTTCTTTAAGTTCCAACTGTTTTTTTCATCCTTCTTCCCGAGACTTCAGCTCAAGAATTTGAAATAGTTCAATAGAATTTTTATTGTTTTCTGTTTGCCTTATCTTTATTATGATATATAAAGTATTGTGTTAAAATATTTGTATTTTTTTTTTTTAGCGATGTAATGATAAATATAGTTTTACACATTTTGTAAAAACGAATCTCGTCCTTTCATCTGATGATAGATACAACATAATCAAAGTATTACATCTATCGCAGTATTTATTTTATAAATAATATGCAATGAATACTCTGTGAATGCCACATAAAAGTGGCCGCGTGAAAAGCTGCTTTTTCTCAAGTCTACCCCTGCTGTTCGGAAATTAATTACATACAGTTATATTTGATATTTTGTTAAATAATATATATATGTGCAATTGCTCCTGTTTTTATATCCAATCAGCAAACACATTATTTTATGCAGGGTTAATAATATGCGTTTAAAAAATTTGTTTCATAAAATTCCTATTTTTAGTATAAAGTTTTTACCTTGGCATATGGGTTTCTGCAAACTTTAATGCTCTTGTAATAATTTTCGACCACTTTTTGGCATATTTGGGCGGTATCTTAGCCATAATTTGACGAATGTTGTTGTCCAAGTGGGATGACGAGAGATTACACGGCCGGGATATTTCTCTCGCAATAAAGCCATATTCGCTCTTGTCGTGTGGCAGATGGATCCACATATTGTCCTGGTCCTGTTCTTCAATTGCAGGTCAAAAAAATTCGGTTATCATACGACCATAATGGTCCGAGTGACAGTCTCGCCGTTATCGTTTTCAAAGAAGTAAGGTGACACATCCGGCCCAAAATGTGCACCAGACAGTAAGTTTTTTTTTTTTTTTTTTTGGTATATGTCTTTTCTTAAATTATTCGAAGATTTTCGGAGCACCAAACGCGAAAATTTTGCTTATTTACATCCGAGTGAGAAATGTGCCTTGTCGCTGAAGAAAATTTTGTTTGAAAAATCGAAATCCACTTGTTGTTGTTCACGCACCCATTCGACGTAAGTACGGCGTTGCGAATGGTGAGCTGGATGCGCCATAATTTGCCACAAGAAAGTCCAGGCTTTAGAGCACGTCGAGAAATATTCTCATTCGGTGCTTCGGCTACACTTTAACTTACAGCGGCGACATTTCAGGTGGAACGAGAAAAATAATGATGCACAGGTCTTACAATATCTGTAACCGATCCAGTCTCTTCAAATTCCTTTAGAAGTTTACCACTTACTTGAGTAGTTGGACGATCATGTGTATCATAATATCCTCTTAAAGCCGAAATGTGGCCTCGTTTTAATCACCAGATAGGTTTGAACAATTTTAAATAAAACATGTTTCCTTTGGCGGATGTCAAAATAAAGCCCTAAATGGATAATACAGCGTAAATATTGTAAACAAATTACTAATCAGATGGATTATTTTAAAATTGTTTTCGCAAATCCGTATTTAATCAAAACCTTTGTTACATTAAAGAAAATGTATGTATTTCAAACACGCATTATAATAAATTTATTTTTCAATTAAATTATGTATAGTTAAGGACTTCAAAAGCAGTAGTAAAGACTTGAAAATCTTTTGGCTATAAAAATTATATATTTAGTCCTCATACCTAGAATAAAATCTTTTTCCATTAGCGAGCTTCTTAAATAATATCAAGAAACAGGTATATTAATATGCAAAATTTCTGCAAAATTTAATTATTTTTTTAATTGGAATTGATATTGAAACCTGAAAAAACAAAAAATTAATGGCGAAGAAAACGCAAAGCAGTATCTTTAGTTCAATCCAGTGCCGATGCTTTGGTTAAGAACATCTCTGAGCCTTACAAATATACTCAAATTTATTTTAACATAACACGCATGAAATATTATTATTGCAGCTATGCACATATACAAGTAAATAACTTGTCAACCACGACTTGAAATTTTGGTTTAAAATTAAAGTAACGTCAACTTTTCCTAAGTAACCTTGAAAATCACGTTTCGCTCATGTTCGCAATATATTAAAATAGCTTTGTGGTTGTTGTTATATAATTTCTTATACACATAAATATATCAAATATTTTGGCAACTTTTAGTTTTAATCTATATATATAAAAATCAATGCATTGTTACTTTTATTTATTTTTTTATTTTTTTTTTTAATTTGCATTCGTAGCCTGTTTAACCCAAATTTAGTTTTTGTTTGCTTTAGTAATACATACATACATAATTTTTATTTTAGCCAATGCTATCTACTCTTTTTTCCTTCTTCTTCGTCCTCATTAGTGCCTTCTTAGTACATTATACAGTTGCTAACTGCTTCTGACTCTCACCATGGATCGTCTTTCTTGATTTTTGATGGTGCAATCAAGCGTGGTATTTTATGGAAGTTAAAAAGCAATGCTCCGCTTGAGAGGGAAGGTAGGTATTGATTGTGAATTTTGTTGATATACAACTGTACTTATATACTAAGCATTTGTTTGTTGGCTGAGTTTTCCTCTTTGGTGACTGCAATCCGAGCGCTCTTGTCTAGAGACTTTTTTCTCAGAGCAAACAGACCTAAATATACGAGTATATACATTTCTACATACTACATACATAAAAAGTTAGCTCTATGAATATTCGCACACCGACTGAACGACTGATATTATGCAACAATGCCAACTCTATTTGCGGCTTCAGATTGTCCGCATGTCACATTCAACAACAACGACAAATATACGTACATTTTCATTCATAAATATGTAAGTATGTGTATATATATGCATATGTGCATGGAAAATATTTGTAATAACATTGAGATCAGTATTTATTATTATTGTTGTTGTTGTTGTTACTGTTAATTTTCTATACGTGCTGTTTGCATTATAGTTTTTAATTAGCAGTAGCTAACAACACTAAGAGTCTGTCATCTAAGGGATCTTTTCCACCAATGTAATATTAAATAAACATTAATTGCTGCTCAGAGGGGACATGCATGATATTAAATTCATGAGCCGTTACAATACATACTCGTATTTGCACTAAGACTTTTTTTTAATATTTTTTCTGTATTATGGATTTTTTCGGAGTCTTTTCAACGCATATTTCCCGACTACTCTATAAAAATGTGCTATTGTTCGTTATTACATTTCGGTTTTTCCTTGTAACTAAATTCCGAACATTTTGTAATAATCTAGTGAAACTTAAAAACTCACGCACACAAGCATATGTAGGTAGAGTACAGAGCCACACACACTTGTTCTGTATTTGTATACATCAAAATTAGATATGAAAATTCTTTGGAATTTAAATTACAACATATCTTATTGTATTCGTACTTGACGGGGCATGATGCAAGTGTATACTGCTATACTATAAAAATAAAATTAAAAAAATATGCACATAAATTTGTAGGCATCATATATTAGCATTTACGCATGATGGATTTCAAAAGCGAAATTTGGCTTAAAAATAATATAATGACTTTATTGTTATTGTAAAACGTTAAAAGTGCGAAAAAATATGACTTAGATTAAAATGTTTGACCCATTCATATGTGAATCATATCAGAGAGTTTCTGATAGAAGAACCAAACGTAAAAAAACACTTAGAGAAGATAAAGAAGAGCTGTCCAAATATAGATCTTGTTTATAATAGGAAGCTCAAAAAGGCTGGAGAATGTGTGTAAGTCTAGATATGTCCACCACAATCCCATAAGATGGGCTAACAAGAACCAATCAGGTGGCCGCAATAGCCGAGTGGTTAGCATTGCGTACTACAATTCGGAAGGCCTGGGTTCGAGTCCAGGTTCAAGCAACATCCAAAATTATATAAAATGAATTTTTCTAATTGCGGCCGTTTGGAGACGGCTTAGAATAAACTGTAGGTCCCTCCATTTGTTGATAAAAATATCAAGACACAAAACCACAAATTGGAGGCAGAGCTCGGCGGTTACAAAGCGCCAAATATATATAACAAGAACCAATCAAGTGAAATAACCAATCGAAAATCACTTCAAAAGCGAGAGAGACAAGTTTTTAGACGTAAATTGATGCAATAAACGAGTTACTTACAAAAACCTTCTCCTTCGTTCTGTTTTACATAACGACCACTAATCGAAAAAACGGCGTAAGCGAAGTAGTTGTAGACCTTTGGAATTTTTGCGGAAAATATTAAATTTAACATATTGTCAATTTCTACTGCCTTTTCCTAAGTCGTTAAACAAGTACGTAAGCACGGCAACACAGTTTTCTAAGCGAAATAAATAGTCTCACATATATTTCGAGACAAACAAGAACTTTAATTTTCCAACGTATTAAAGCAAGCTTACAAATTAAGTGATGAAATATTTTTAGTTTTTTCATCTATTTCTGTGCCTTTTATTTATTTTTAGTAATACACAATCAGCGACAAACATTTACCTCGCTATACTCATGTTTTTCGTTTGGTTTATTTACGTTTGCATATCTTCTACCTATGGAAATAGCTGTACTACATTTTTCCATCCAGCAAATATAGGGTTTTCCAATAAGAGTGATATGATTTCTTTAAAAAAAAACACACTAATTATTAAGGAAATTCAAATGCTTTTTATTTAATGTGAAGTATAATCGATACAATTAAGTTCTGAATATAAAATCATTCAAATAGCCTCCACGACTTCTTTTGCAGGAACGAGAAGCACGTTCAATATTGACTTTTAAAGCTTGAAGAGAGTCTAGTTTATTACTAGAGTTGACTTCAAATACCCCCACAATAAGTAATCTAATGGTGTTAAATCACAACTTCTTGGAGGCCTTGCAATGTCACAATTTCTTGAAATAATCAAATCTCCAAACCTTTCTCGCAATAATTCGGTTGTTGCACGTGCTATGTGACACGTAGCCCCCGTCTTGTTGAAACCAGATGTTGTTAAGGTCAACTTCTTCCAATTGTGGCTATCAAAAGTTAGTTATCATCGATCTATACCGCTCTCCATTGACAGTAACGGTGCTACCAGCTTCATTTCGAAAGAAGTACGGACCGATGATTCCACCAAACCAAAAACCATACCAAACTGTCAATTTAGGTAAATGTAATGATTGTTGATGAATAATTTGTGGATTTTCTTTGCACCAGAATCGACAGTTTTGTTTATTTATCGCACCACTCAGATGAAAGTAAGCCTCGTCGGAGAAGATGATTTTCTTAAAAAAATCGTTATCGTTTTCAAGTTGTCCCAAGGCAAAATCAGCAAATGCACGACGTTTATGGTGGCCCATGGATGAAATTTTAAACAATAAAATTTTATGAGAAAATCATCTCATTTGTATAAAAGGCAAAATAAAACAAAATCGAAGTCGACCCTGCCATTATTCGGAAATTTATCAAATAGATATCAAAAAGTTAATAAAGTAAAAACCAAAATAGAAAAAGCCAACAGTTAAAATTATGAAGAGAATAATAATGTGGCTAGTGGCTGCAAATAGCATGAGTGAGTGGGCAAAAAGATGTATGCATTACAGAATCTTTGCAGAAATCAGTTGTGGTTTTAGAAGAATTGTATCTTTCATATTCTGTGAACCATCCTGTACTACTACATTGGTTTAGAAACAAGAATTGCGCGTATTGGATTTGAAGAATGAAATGAAAACAAATGAAAGGAAAATATGTGAAAACACGCTCTTTAAAATTGAAATACGTATGAAAGCATATAATAATTTAGTAGTTTGTGGTTCGACAAATTTCTAGCCATTTCAGCTCATTAGCCTTAGTAACGAGTAAACTTTTGAAAGAATAAGGCTAAATCCCTAGCAAAAAAAATTATTACACAAAATAACGCCAAGTTTTTTAATCCTGTTTAAACCTTGTAGGAAATGATTAAGAAAGACTTCCGTAAGATATTTTGAATTTTAAAGCAAAATAAATTTAATCAATCATTTATATATGTAATAATAATAATCCTTTTAGAGAACGCAACACAAATTTTATTGACTAAATTTGTAATAAGAAATTCTCACCGGCCTGTTTAAATACATTCTTTGTTGCCTTTTTAAAATTTTTATTATTTTCTAATTGCAAATTGAAATATTATTGCTGACAGATAATGCAGCACAAAATGAAAACTATAAAAAAATTATAAAAACTTTTAATTTTTTATTGGAGAATAATAATTTTACGAATTCTTGCCGCTACCGCATATAGTAATTGCTGAAATTTTCGGTTTCATTAGCATATGCTTCCTCTCCTTAAAAGACTTGCATGAGAGTATTTCCTTGCCGCTGTAGATACTATGAAAAACGACCAATTTGCTTACTTATTTTATGTATATATATTTTTTTAATTGACATATAAACTTTAATTTATTGCTGTCACTCTAGCGCTGCATAAAAGCAATAAATTACCGGTAGTAGTTTTTTATTTGATCTTTTCATTTATATATATTTTTTATTTATTGTTATATACAAATGGATATATACAATGAAATCAACAATGAGTTTTTCCATTAGGATCGATTGCATATCTTTTATAGCATCCAAATTAGTGACTAACGTATTTTACCACTTTTAGTGTTCTTTCAAGGGAAAATGTTGCATTAAATTCAGAAATAATTTGTCATTTTAGTTTTTTATATGTTCTTAAAACACTTTAGGTCTCCGCTTATTTATATTTTCTTTATTCAAAATATAATTAAGTCATTAATTAGGATTCATTAAATCAATATTAAATACTATAATCAACGCAATTCGTTCTATACACTCTATTTATTTTAAGATTTTTTTTCTTGGAATAGGATATAAAATATTTCTGAAAAGTAGGTTTGAATAACTTTTTTCCACGATGTTTTCCCCTACTCCTAAAATTCCAATCAAAATGCAGCTACTTTGCCGCTCATTAAAATTTTAAAACACGAAACGTGACTGCACTTTTGAACCGTCAGCCAAAGTACGCCCAATTTTGTAGCGAGTTTTTGCTTTCTTTTTCACTTATATATAAACAGCTACAAGCAAGTGAGGCAATGAAACAAAATTTTAAAACAAAAATAATTTTTTTCGCTTTATCAACCAGCTAAGAACTGCGTTGTTTTTGTAATATTAATATTCAGCCGTTTGGTTTTGAGTTAATATGGATCAGACAACTGAATTGTTCATTTCAGTTGTTGTTTTTGCTGTCAAATTAGCTTTTAATTCGTCATTTAAGGCAATAATGTTTATTTAAACATTTGTGGAATTATTTATTTTTATTTTTTTTTAATAATTCGTTTTTCTTTTTACACTCGGACACATATTTTCAACCACTTATCTTCATTTCTGCAATCGCAATCACCAAATCTTTTCAGCTATTATAGCATGAACATTATTGTCTTGTGTAATATTGTTGTTGTTATATGTGTTGCCATTATTACATGTATGCATATGAGTGTCTGCTTTTATTTCAGCTGCAATTCGCGTGCAGCTTTTCCAGCCTCCAACTCGCACCTTCAACTCCCACTGTTGGTGCGCCAAATCGCTGATTGTGTTGCCAAAATTTATAGTCATTGTTTAAAAATTTTGCATTTTGGAAATTTTTCCTCATATTTTTCCTTTTGCAGTGGCTGCACTCACACGTTGCCTGTCTCTCTGATATACTTTAATATGGTAACAATCAACGGTGCAGACAAATTTTAATGATACCCGACTTGCCACCCGCGATGCAACGGTTTTTATGGTTTTGTTTTTATTTAGTAAAGTGTTTGCTGTTTTGTTGTGAATATATGTTATATGAAAGTTATATTTGGAAAATGCTAATCTACATAATAACTTGAAGTGCACTTCTTTTATGAACAAAGCAGTTTATGAATTATAATTTAATGTTGCGTAAAAAAATCATTGTATGTATTCCAAACCCTCAATAGTATTGAAATTATATAAAGATTCATAGAAAGATTTTGATTAGTGGTAGTTTAGTAGTGGCCGATAGTGAACGATTTATTTAATTCAAGTGGCTAACTATTTTCTTTCTTAATCCAATATCCTCTGGGTACGAGTATGTGCAAACGTTTTAAGGGATATGATTTGGACATGCCGCTGCCAGTTCGTCGTTAATGTTCAAATTAAAGCTGACATCGCTAACGGCCAAGAAGTGAGATAATATAAAAAGCGCGAAACTTTTGTTGGATTTGTGGTAGGAGAAGACCTAGTCGCCGATGGATAAACACAGTCATTAAGTCACGGTCCGCATTACAGCAAAGATCTTCAATCGCTGGACAGGTATATTTGGCAAAACAGTTGCAAAGCATATCCCATCAAATGGGCTGAAATTGATCAGCTTGTTCAAGGTCCAAAATGTGGTTGTTTTTATCATCTATTCCCACACAGGCTGTCACCGGATCGAAAATCTCAAAATCAAATAGATCATTTTACCATAGCCGAATGTCATTACTCCGAGAACATACGTATGTTGTTAGTCACAAATACAAATAAAATTAAATGTCGAAAAGTTGCATTCACAAACCTACACTCCTGCTTTACGAGAAGCCTCGTCAACAACTTAATATAGAAAATTGTGCCACCAGAAAACTTTAATATCCCAAATTCGTGGAACTTTACTCAAACATATGTGTTTAAATTTAATGTCAATTTAAAGTTGAAAAGATTTTACCATCAGTTATAGAATGGAATAAGCTATGACGTTTTGAGCGATTCGTTGTGAACAAAAACACATATAAAACCCAAATTCAAACTTTTATTTTGAGTGGAGAATTATATCTCAGAAAACAATTTGCATCTCTGATCAGGAAATTCTTCTTCTTCTTCTTCTTCTTTGGCGTAGGCACCGCTTACGCGATTATAGCCTCGTCGACAATAGCGCGCCATTCGTTTTTTCTTTTTGCTGTTTGGCGCCAGTTAGAAATACCAAGTGATACCAGGTCGCTCTCCTCCTGATCTTTCCAATGGAGTGGAGGTCTTCCTCTTCCTCAGCTTCCGTCAGCGGGTACTCCATTGAATACTTTCAAAGCTGGTGCGATTTCATCCATTCGGACGACATGACCTAGCCAGCGTAGCCGCTGTCTCTTGATTCGCTGAACTAGTCAATGTCGTCGTATAGCTCGTACAGCTCATCGTTCCATCGTCTGCAATATTCGCAGTTGCCAAGGCGCAAAGGACCATAAATCTTCCGCAAAACTTTTCTCTCGAAAACTCCTAAAGCCGACTCATCGGATGTAGACATCGTCCAGGCTTCTGCACCATATGTCAGGACGGGAATGATTAGCGACTTGTAGAGTAGGGTTTTGGTTCGTCGAGAGAGGACTTTACTTTTCAATTGCCTACTCAGTCCAAAGTAGCATTGTTGGTGTTGATGTTGGTGCTGGTTCCCAGATAGACGAAATTATCTACGACTTCGAAGTTGTGACTGTCAACAGTGACGTTGGAGCCAAGTCGCGAGTGCGATGAATGTTTATTTGATGACAGGAGATATTTATTTTTGCCCTCGTTCACGCAGAACTTACGGTGCGGGAAATTTGAACTCAAAAAGTAGTTATTTTTTTTTTTTTAATATCGCATATAAAGTATATTTAGTTTCTCGTGTCTGAATCTCACCGGCATTAAGCTAATCGGACATTACCAGTGTGACTTTAGATCTGATCAGCCCATCATTGACCAGATATTAACCGTGTCCCACACACCATTTTGATTAAAAAAAAAAACCAGTCGATTAAAAAAAAACCTATACGGCTCTCTAAGATGACGCTGAGTAACACCAAAAGATCCATCAGAATTGGCATGAACTTCTAAGAGCCGTTCGATACGAAATGAGGTTTCAGACAGGTTGACTGTTTATCATGTGACCTTTCAACCCAAAGTTGAAGAAAATAAATCGAGCTGAAGAACTAAATAGAGAACGCAGAATCATCCTTGCCAACAGGAGGTAGTTTTAACTGAGTAGTAATTCGTCTCTCGATGAAAAATCAGCAAAATCTACAAGTAGCTCGTCATTCCCGACCTGCTATATGTTATGTAGGCGTTAACATTGACAACAAAATTTTGCGGAAGATTTATGGTCCCTTGCGCATTGACAGCGCCGAACACCGCAGTCTATGGAAAGATGAGGAGAAGCGATGTCGTGTGCGTCTTGATGGTTTGCCAACAAATGGACGGACCTAAACCTTATACCAAATCGCCTCTGAGCGGTTGATGGAGGAGCATTTATTTCATATCAGATATAAACTCGCAGGGCTTGACATTTCACCGCCAAGAGCGAACCTAATTAGAAAAAAAACTAATTAATTTCTTATTTTCATTAATTTTTTATAATTTTTAGCAGTTGGTCGGGACGAGGTTCCACCCTTTACCTTAGTAATGCAAACCAATTGGCTAGTGGGGCGCACATTATTCATAGTTCGGCGAATTAAGGGTCAGTGGCTCCGACCTCGTCCTCGTTGGAAGGATCAGATGGAGAGCGACCTGCTTTCACCGATTAACATCAAGCAGAGAAAAGAAGAAACGAATGGACCACTATTGTTTCTTCAATAGACTGTCGAGTGGAATATTTTTATTTTAAAAAATAAATTCTTTAAAACTGCAATAAGCTTTACATAAATTTTTTTAAGTTCTTTTTCGCATGTAGTTAAGCTCTTGTGTAATTATCCCAAAAGTAATTTAAAATAATTTTTCATAAATTTAACTAACTAATATTACTATGTAAATAGTGCTGTGTGACCTTCACTTAACTACAGTTAATCAGCAAGCTTCAAGCTAAATTCATAAAATACATGTGATTTTCCATAATGAAATACCTGCAATTCCGTTTCACAGTGTTATTATTACTATTATTATTATTACACACACCCCTCCACTTTAAGATCCGTGTGAAGTCAGTTAGCGCACAGCTTGATGACATTGCAGATGGCGTAGTAAAAGTGTGAACAGCTAACGGAAAATATATGTTGTTTTCAGTTAAATATTATTTTTGAGAAAAACTAATAAAAGTGCGACCAAAGAAGCAGCAGTGAAAAGTTGAAGGTTAAGGTTGTACAAATAGTTATCTACTTGTTTATTTTTTTCATTTCGAGGCATTGTCTGAATTTCTTTTGTTTTATTTCCTTTTTTTAAGACTTACAAATATATTAATGTACATATACGCAAAGAAATATAGTTTATTTGTCTTTTGTATCAAGAGCTGCTCAAATTTGATTGCTTTTAATAATCAAAATGAAGTTTTTTTTGTTGAACACAAAGCACACAAATGCTTTCGTGATTTAAAAAAATATTTGAAGAGATAATTCCCAATATATTTTTTTCCAATTTTTCCGTTTTTCTTTGTAGTGTTAAATAATCGTTTACAATAATTAGGATTTTTTTGAATAGGTTTCTTAATTAGTTAAATTTTTATATTTAAAATTTTTTGAGGGCTTTTATATTTATACACTCGGATTTGTTGATATACCTTGCTGAGAGTGAAAAAAAACGTTTCTATTATTTCGGATAATAGCTAATAGCTAAAATGCACGAGCTTTACACTGTACATTTTACTTCTTATTTAAACAAATTTTCTTTGAATTTTTTTTTACTATTTTTCAGTGAACCTTATAGTTCAACGTGAATAATGAAAACATCTACTTTTTTAATGTAGAGTATCTCATTCACTCATCCAGCTAAACAAAAGGGCAACACAAAGGTCATTGTAATGATACATATATTTTTTATTTTTACAACGTTTGTACCGGTTAATCATTGTCTGTAAAAAAACCAGTAGGAGTGGTCGGCCACCAAGTTCAAGTTCAGCTTCTTGCAACACAAAGCGGAAAGTAACTTATTTTCTGCTAACTAATGCCAGGTGCATCCATTGTAAGGTACGTTTTTTTTAATAAAAAACAAATTATTTTTATTGACAACTACTATTATCATCAATTAAAAGCATTATTAGCTTATGTAAATTATTCTAGTTTAGCATATGTAAAACCTTTCATAGTGCCAATGTAGGTTTCTTTAAGTCTCATTCGCCGTTCAGTTGCAATAAAATATGTCCACAAGTGATTGTTCTTATTGCTATTACAATACACACCACATATGTATGTGCATATTGTTGCATTATTGTTAGATACAAAAGTCCGCCTTTCAAATTTTGATGATTACTTGAGCAAACAATAGACTTAAGACCACAACTTGAGCTGAAATATCAAGCAATACCCACTCACCTAAACTAAAAATAATAATAGTAACTAAAATACGGTATTTAGATTATCATTATTCTTTTTTGTAATTTTAACGATATAAGTTCAGCCTACTATTTGCAGAGTTTGCAAATAGTTTTTTTAACTGCTGATAATTCTTCTTATATCTTTCCATATTTTTTTATCTTTCTATAATTTTATTAATATTGTAGAAATAATTTTCAAAATTGTCTAGAATTGCAAAGAAAAACCAGTCTCCTCATACTAAAGCTCATATTTAAGTCATATCTGCGTATGTATCCATGTGTAAACTACTAAGCAATCAACTATCAACTCATTGTTGACAAATTTAGACCGGCAAAGTTCTCATATAGCGGATCTATTGCGTTTAGTCGCAGTTCTTGTTGCACTTTCAAAAAATCATGTTTCCATATATGCATATACATATATACGATATATAGATTAATGATTTTTATGTGCTTTATTTGTTATGCAAATTGAGGTGGTCGGTTGTTCTATTTATATGAAATTGTGCATAAGCAATACATTAAATTTTATTGATTTCATTATATAATGCCAAAGAACTAATATTTAATCTGTTTCAAATTTATAAATGTTCTAGGAAACTTGAATTCATTATTAAGTATATAAATTAAGAGTAGATTGCGATCTTGTTTGCACCTGAAAAGGTAACTATTTTTATACCTTCGAGAACTTTCTAAACCATGAAAACCCACAAAAGCGACAGTCCTTTGAAAATCAGATTTTTTTTTTTTTAAGTTATTATGAGAAAATAAGTATATAATGCTCTCAAACGAAGATTTGATCACAATTTATTGCGGAAGAATATTAGAATTAGTAGCATATGAGTAGAATGAAATTTATTTCAAAATGTTTTCAGAAATCTCTAAAAGTGGCATGATGTGGAAGCATTCCAGAATAACCTCATAAATGGTCTTCAAATAATTTATAAAGGGTGATCCAAGTAGAGGTACTTTTTTCAATAGCCTTTTTTATAAATCACGTATGAAAAGTATCAAGCTGTCATATTATTTTTGTTCAGTATTTTTTGGCATTTCATTATGGAAAAAGTTACATCTAAGCAACGTTTACAAATAATTCAACTTTATTTCGAAAATTCACGTTTTGTAAGGAATGTATTTCGAGCGCTTCGCTCTACTTATGGTCAACATAATCGGGCTACTGAGCGTACTATTCTTAACACCATCACTCATCTTGAGACCCAGCATGCATTATTGTGTAATATTCGACCGAATACACCACGTCCATTACGCAGTGAGGAAAATATAGTGACCGTAGCTGAGAATGTACTGAGAGTGAGACCGTAAAGAGTCGATTCGGCTCCTTTCGCAGCAACTCGGACTGACGTATGGAACGACTTGGCGCATTTTACGTCGAGATCTTAAATTGAAAGCGTACAAAATACTGCTTGCACAAGAACTGAAGCCGCTCGACCTTCTCAATCGGCATCGCTTCGCTATATGGGTCCTACGTTCCGGGTCAGTTCAGGTATGAGGCCCATTTCTGGCTCAATGGGTATGTAAACAATCAAAATTGAGAGATTCAAAAGCTGCCAGTTTATCCAGAAAAAACAACGGCTTGGTGTGGTTTGTGGGCCGATGGAATTATCGGTCCATATTTCTTCAAACATTATGCCGGTGAGAACGTAACCGTCAATGGCGACCGTTATCGCGCCATGATAACCGACTGTTTGATGGAATTGAAGTTCGTGATCTCCGCGGCTTTTGGTTTCAACAAGACGGTGCCACTTCCCACACATCGCATCAACCAATGGATTTATAGAGAGAAAACTTCCATGATCAGATAATTTCACGTTTTGGGCCGGTCGATTGGCCACCAAGATCGTGTGATATCACACCGTTAGACTTTTTCCTGTGGGGATATGTAAAGTCTAAAGTCTCTGCGGATAATCCCGCTTCGATTCAGGCCTTTAAGCCAAACAACACGTGTGTTATTCGCCAGGTACCAATCGAAATGCTCAAACGAGTCATAGAAAATTGGACTCAACGGATGGACCATCTGAGACGTAGCCGCGGCCAACATTTGAAAGAGATAATATAAAAAAAATATGCCAAAGAATGTTATTTCGAATGATAACAAGCATTCCCTATTCAATTTGAGTTTTTATATGCTCAAATATATAATCATAATCAATATGTAAGGAATATTTTATGGAATAGCTCTTTTGGTGTCATCTCTTAAAGAATAGGTGTGGAATTTTTCGTAAAACTTTTTCTGATCAATTTAAAAACCACACCAATACAGAACTGCTTCCAAACTACTCTTCTCCGGACTCCTCATCTAAAGTAATGGAATTTTCAATAAGCAAACGAATTCAACAATTCAGTACCGTTGTTAAATAGTGCTATTTAAGCTTACGAAAATCCACAAACTTTTTGACTACAAATTCTTTTTCCTTTTTATGATTTTTTGTTTGGCTTCAAACCTCTTTATTATATAAAAGCAGTTTTGTGCAAATTTGTGCAAAATTCAATATTGTTTTGCTTTCTAATATAAATTTCCATCACAATGCCTTTGATTAGTTATGGTGCTGTTGTTGCTAAAAGCGTCAATCAACTGCTTTAATTTTTGCAAAATGGCAATATGCAAAATAACTTTTTTGTTTTTCTAGTGTTTTTAAGTGAAATTACCAAACTCGACCTTGATTTTGAAAACGTTCAGTATAATGCAAAGCCATCTGTATTTCAATTGCAAAATACAAACACAAAACTTTTTAATTAATAGTTTGATTTTCAAGCTGGTGATTTGAATAACGGGATTTGGAAGTATCATAAAAAGTGAAATGTTATAAAAAAATTAATATACAAAATAAAGAAATATTGAAAAATCACAGAAATTTCTTTCAGACGTACAAATACTTATTCAATCCAAAGGGTCCATACATGAGAGAAATTGAAAGTTCAATGTAAGGAAGAATTACTTGCTCCCTCAAAAATCATAATAAATTTCAAAATTAAAAAGTTCATTAAAAACTATGAAATTCTAATACCTATTTTACTACTTACTTATATATAATCCCACATATATGTATATGTATGTGTATGTACGCCTTGATCTTTTGCGTCCGATTTGCACGCTTTGCACCCAAAGATTGATTACTTAATATCATGAAAATCTACACGACATTAAAACATGAATGAATGAGTGGCGAAAGAATGAACTAACACACACACACAATCTACAATCAAACATGCATTCGCACACAAATGAGCTAGAAGCAGCTTTAGCAAAGTGAATGAAAATCTAAATTTAGATTTTCTTTTGCCATTTGACATTCGCGCCAGCAACCGGTCGCATTTGAGTTTGGTTCGACCAAACGACCATTCAAACAGTCAAACACTCTCAGTCTACCGGTGCTAAATGTGTATACCAAAATGCAAGTGTGTCAACCGAAAAAACGGTGCACCCCGAAACGAAAACACCTTGAAACTCTTGTTGTACACCGAACGTGTGCAATGTTGCAATGCAATTCAAATATTTATTTATTTTAAATGCATTTATATATAGGTACATATACCTTATATATAGTTTATGTAAAAATGTGGGCATATTTGCAAACACAAAACCAGAATAGAAGTACATTAACGTGATGACTAATTCCCCAGTGCATGAAAAATTACTGCAAGAAAACAAAAAAAGTACATAAAATGCCGAAGAAACATATCTACGACACGGAATCGAACTTCAGTCTCCTAATTGCGTTAAACTGGTTTAAGAGGGTGTCAACTTATTAATTTTTTACCTTTTTTTATTATATATATATATTTCCTTCCTCTGTTCTTTCACAAATTTTGTATTTTTTATCTCGGTGGCTTTACATGAGTATTAAATCTGATTTTCTTCCAAGTCTTTTCAAATGTATACAACCATGAACAAGCGCTGAGAATTTCCCAAAGCTTCGTGCACAAATTTAAAAAAAAAAAAAAAAAAAAAATCACTCTTTTAAAAAATGAAATACCAAAACAATCGCGCATAAATCAAAAGCATTTACTACATTTTGTTTTGTATGTATGTGGGTACGTGAGTTATTACACTTTTTTTAACCAGGCTTGTAGCTAGTATTCTTCCAGCAGTGTTGTTATTATTGTTGATGCCCGCAGCAATGTGTGGTAGCTTTGTAGCGCCTGCAAATTAGCATTGTTTAACGAAATGGCAAAAACTACAATAACAACTACAATGCGGTGTCTTATAATAAAAATGCAACTTTAGGCACCGTTACCGCCAAATTTCGTGTGAATGTGTGTGTGTTGATTTTTGGTGGGAATCGTGCCACTTTTAATGCAATCATTGTAAATTCTATGATTTTTTATTACGAAAGCTCTTTTCGTATTAACTTGCTTTTGCGTTTGTTTTTCGTGGTAGCATAATCTATTACAAACTCCTCTGCTTGTATTATTGTAATTATTGTAGTTGGTTTTTTACCAATGTTGACAATATCATAAAGCATATTGTCATTACGTTGCTTAGAGCTAATATTCTCTTCATGTATTGTGGACACCAACAACAATGCTGTTTCTTGCTTTTGGGCTTGCCTCCAGATTGTTGCTCTTTTTAATGCTGCCGACAAAGTTGCATAAGCGGTTTGAGGTAGAACATGTTATGCCTTATGCATAGCGCCTTGCTTTGAACTACGTTTATTTTTACCAGTGTGGAAAATATAACAGCCTTTTATTAATTTTTAATGTTAATGACAAAAAGTCAATAATGATTACTGATTATTTTGTTTAAATATTATATATTTGGATTGTTTCGTGCGGCCTGTAATTGTTTTTGGTTACAAGTAAATGAGCCGTATTCAAAGGCCTATTTTTGTTAGAAAAATTATTTTTAATTGAATATTTTTTATTTTTTTTTATTTTTAATTTTTTATTTTTTATTTTTTATTTAAGCTTATATTATTTTATTTAATATTATTTAAATCTGTTAAATTTTATTATCTTATTTAATTTATTTCGTTTTGTTTTATTTTGTTTGATATATTTAATTTTTTAGTTTTAGTTTAGTTTTACTATATTTAATTTAATTTAATTTTTTAATTTTATTTTATTTTATTTTGTTTTATTTATTCTATTTTAGTTTGTTTGATATTATCTTATTTCATTTTTAAATTTTTTATATTATTTCCTATTTAATTAAACTTTATATTATTAATTTTATATTATTTTATATATTTCATTTTATTTTAGCTCTTTCTATTTATTTATTTATATTTATTTTTATTGCTAAATTTTGTTTTTATTTTTTTATGTTATTTCATTTAATTATTTATATATTTTTTATTTTATTATTATTATTTTATTCTTTTTGTTTTATTTTATTTTATTTAATATATTTTTTTATTTTAGTTATATTTTATTAAATTTAATTTTATTTTATATTTATTTTATTTTAATTTTATATTATAATTATTTTATATTTATTTTAATTTCTTTTATTAATTTAAGATTATATTATTTTTATTATTTTATTTATTATATAGTTTTTTTTAATATTAGTTAAACAATACTTTGTTTATTTATTTGATATTATGTTTTTTATATATTATTGTTTTCTTATTACCTTTCATGTACATGAAATGGTATATTAACTTTGGTCCGAAATATATAAGTACCAGAAGGAGAAGAGATAGACCCACCGAAATTTATACCGATCGTATTAGAATGGCGAGCTGACTTTGATTTAGCCATTTTTGTATATCCGTCTGTCTGTCTATATGCATGAACGCAAACTAGTACATCAGTTTTTGAGATATTTCAAACAAATTTGGTAGGATGATGCACCTAAGTATCTAAATATCTAAGATCGTGAATACTAGTATACTACATATACATAATAAATTGCATATTGGTTCTGAAAATCATCGAAATCGGACGAATATAACATATAGCTTCCGATACTTACAGATGGGAGGCTTTTAACAAAACTCAGTGGTATTCTACACAAGTGACGTAAAATAGATATAGGTAGCGAAAATCTACGAAATCGGAAGACTATGTCATATAGCTCCCGTAAAACCGATTTGCTCAGAGATGTGGTCAAAAATTTGCCAAAATGCATCGAGGACCGTGAAATTTGGTATCCTACATAATTGTTACGAATCGAATTTGCAATAAAATTGATATGTAAATGAAAGGTATAAAGAATTTGGCATGCCAAAGACAGCCCTTTTTTATTGTTTTATTATATTATTCGTTTAATTTTATTTTATTTCATTTTATTTTATTACATTTTATTTTAATTATTTTAATTTTTTTATATTTTTTTAACAGTTTTATTTATTTATTTTATTTATTTTTTTGTTTAGTTTAATTTTAATTTAAATTAATTAACTTTATTTTATGTTACTTTATTTTATTTTATTTTATTTGGTTTGTTTTATTTTATTTCATTTTCTTTAATTTAATTTTAAATTTTTTTTTTTATTTAATTTTTTTTTTTTTTGTTATTTTTTTTTATTATTATTTTTTAACTTCATTTTTTTTAATTTTTTTTATTATTATTATTTTTTAATTTTTTATTTTTTATTTTTATTTTTATTTTTTTATTTTTTTACTTTTTATTGTGTTATATTAATTTATTAATTTTATTTTATTTTATTTTTTTCATTTAATTGTTTTATTTATTTTATTTTTTTATGGAATTTAATTTAATTTATTGTTTATTTTATTTCATTACATTTTACATTATTTAGACGTTCAAAGCAATTTTCAAAAAAGGAATTCAACTTTCAATGGTTCTTTAAAAATGTGAACGACTTTTTAACGAGATAAGGTAAGAAAAGCAATGCCCTGGTAATCAAAAGCGTGTTTGTAATCAAGCACAGTAACACAAATGTCTCTCGTTAACATAAGCATATATAAAAATTAATATTATTTTTATGAGGAAAGAGGTAAAAAAAACCTTAATGTTCACTTGCAACGGAAAATATTTTATTGTAGACGACAAAGGGTTTGAAATTTTATTTTAATATTTGCTTTGAAGTTATTTGAGGTCAGTATTTTTTGTTCGAAAACCAAACTCGTGCTTTTTTCCCTTTCCTGTTTGGCATTATGATAATGACCTACTTGAAGTATTTTTAATACCTTTAAAGTTATTACCAAAATTAGTTAGACATACAAAAACCAACCAGGTAAAAATCTTCCAAATATTGAAATATTAAAAACTGATTAAAAGAGTCTACAAGTTTCAGCTACGAAACTGGCTTCCTAATTCAGTATAGATGACACCTACACGATTGAAGTGAATGGTTCAAATTAAAAAAATGCAACGCTTCAGTATTCCAAACTAACAATAACATAGAGACTCATCAGCCAGCGAATAGTGGTGACAGAGACTACAAAATACAAATTATATATTTTACAAAGTGTATGACCTTTAACACGTTAAAAAAAAAACAATAGCAGAAGAAAAAAAGCAGATGAGGCAGATCTTTAACTGCCTTGTCGGCAAATTAAATTTAAATGCAGGAAATGATTAATGACAATGAGGTGAAATCAACAAACTATTCACCATGTTTTATTCGCAAAAAAAGGGCGTTTGATTATAAGTGTTCGGTCATAAAGCTAAGATTAATGTACAATAGAATTTTGGCAATGAGAATATTTAAAACATTTATCTGTTATACATAAAAAGGTAGATATTATTAACTTAAGTGGATCAAGTAAATGTATGTCTACTTCTTCGTCATAGGCGTAGGCACAATTGTAAATATCAATTGAAGTCAGGCCACCTTTTCACTGCTTAGAATGTTTTGAGGATGGGGCCATGCTTAGAAGTTTACTCAAGTGAGGAAAGTGTTTGACTGTTAGTCACCTGAGAGTAGCCAGAAACAATTTTTTTACATATTATTCAAACAGCTCACGAACTCCAATCTTACATTCAGAATCCTCTCGGTAGCCAACAAATATTCGTTTGGAGGCGAGCCAATTGAAAAGGCGAACCCCCTGCAGTTGTGTTTAGGGTTTGGAACCTACTAAATAAAAAGTATATCCCAATAAAAAATTAAAAGTAAACAATATATGGTATGACCTAAATTACTTAAATATCTATTTCTCAATAGAATTACAAATAATTTCGATAATGTAAAATTTATATATATATGTAGAACCTATTATCTGAAAAATACGAAAATGGAAGAAGCAAACGAAAAACACATACTAGTAAATAAAATAATTATAAGCAAATTTATATACCAGCATATTGGAGTAGTGGAAAAATAACAATAATATTTAAGTTATTTCTTTACCATTTTACATTTTTTTTACAAGAGCTCCAAATATTATTCGAACATTTTCGCGTAGTTGGAGTTTTTCTGCAACGATTATTCGCACATTTAATTGGTACTCAATATTCGAAAATACGAGAACAAAAATATTTGGAGTTAAAATTTCAAAAAAAAAAAATCCATGTTTTAAAGTTATTAATGTAAATAAAACAATAAAAACCTTAAAAAATAACCAAACAAACAACAATTTAAAAAAATCTAAAGCAACAATAAAAAAATTCAAACAAATGTCGAAGGTCGCTTTACAGCAAGAAAATTAAGAATTTACTACAAGGAGAACGATTTGACAAATGTAACTGTTTACATTATTATTGTTGCTTGTTGCAAATAAGCACAAACGTATACCACACAGTGACCTTACCGATGGACTATTAGTGTTGTAATCACAGCATGTCACGGTATTTAAATATTGTTTCTATTTATTTGTTTTTAGGTACAGCTAACGGCTGAATACAACAACGTGTTGGTTAAATTAAAATGGAATTAAGGCGAAAATAAAACGAAAAAAATTGTAATAGCAGAAATAGGAAAAATATTTAATAACGCAAATAATTGAACCGCTATTCTATTTAAAGGCTTTCAGTACAGTCAAGAATTATTTATTACTAGTTTATTTGAAACAATTTTTTTTCAATCTTCTTTTCTGTATATTATCTTTAAATTATTCATATTAAATAATTATTGGAAGACTCGACCATGACATATGTGGCACCATTGACATTTAAACGCTTCATTGCTCATCTAAATATTGGTAATTTTCTATAAGTAATTATATGTTTTCTTCGAGGATTTTATTTTCGTCAGTTCACATTGTTTAAAAAAAATTGAGAGTAGTAAACATTGTCAGACATTATTATCGAGTCATGAGAAACATTACAAAGAGATTAAGTAAGTTTAATTTTTTTAATCTAAATTTTGTTAGTCATTTTTTCATTTTTTTTTTATTTTTTCTTTTTAACAAATATTTTTACGTATTAGTTGTTGTCTCTTAGTGCCTACAATGGAAGATGGTTGAACTAGAAAATTTTGAACTGTCCAAATTGATATACTTAGGAAATAATTCAAATACTGATAAAAATTACGACGACCAACTTCATATATAAAAATGTATTCGCTCGAAACAAAACTAATAATAACACTGGTCAACGAAAAGAAAATATTTTTTTGTTTCCCGTCATTTTTTTATGCTTCTATATCAAATTGATGCATATTTTTGAAAACTAACAACGATTTTTCGCTAACGGATTTTATTTTTGGGTTATTTCTAAAGGATGATCCAAGTAGAGGTACTTTTTTCAACAGCCCTTTTTTTAATAGATCACGTGTGGGTCGTGTCAAGCTGTCATGTTTTTTTTGTTCAGTATTGTTTGACATTTCATTATGGAAAGGCCTACGCCTGAACAACGTTTACAAATCATTCAACTTTATTACGAAAATTTCCGTTCTGTAAATAATGAGTTTCGCGCGCTTCGCTCATATTATGGTCAACATAATCGACCTACTGAGCGTACTATTCGCAACACCATCACCTATTTCGAGACCAAGTATTCATTATTGGATAATATTCGACCGAATAGACCTCGTCCATCACGCAGCGAAGAAAATAAAGCGGCCGTAGCTGAGAGTGTACACGAAGACCATGGAGAGTAGACTCGGCACCGTTCGCAGCCACTCGGACTGACGTATGGAACGACTTGAAAAGTTCCGAGAAAATCCGACGTTTTCGAGCCAAATTTTGCTCAGCGATGAGGCCCATTTCTGCATTAATGGGTATGTGAATAAGCAAAATTGCCGCATTTGGAGCGAAGAGCAACCTAAAGAGATTCATCCAGAAAAAACAACGGTTTGTTGTGGTTTGTGAGCCGATTGAATCATCGATCCATATTTCTTCAAAAATTATGCCGGTGAGAACGTAACCGTCAATGGCGATCGTTATCGCGCCATGATAACCGACTATTTGATGCCTGAAAGACGGTGCCACTTCTCACACATCGCATCAATCAATGGATATGTAAAGTATAAAGTCTATGCGGACAATCCCGCTTCGATTCAGAACTTGGAGCAAAACATCACGTGTGTCATTCGCCAGTTACAAGCCGAAAAGCTTGATCGAGTCATGGAAAATTGTAATCAACGTATAGACCATCTGAGGCGTAGACGCAGCCAACATTTGAAAGAGATTATCTTCAAAAGATTAATACCAAAGAATCTTCTTTCGAATGATAATAAACATTCTCCATTAAATTTTACTTTTCTGTGTTTTTTTCTTTGAAAAAGTAGGGAATTTCGAAAAATATCACCCGTTACTTGGTTTTACACTTATTGGACAGTACAATACATTTTGTTGTGGTTTGACTGCGTTAAGAAGATGTTTTACTTTTGATTTTCATAGGTTTCATATATCACATATTACAAAAACTGTGGTTCATCAATATTTTAAACAAAAACTGTGGTTCATCAATATTTTTGTTAATACAAGCTATATGGAACTATATACATATTGTATGCCCAAAAAACGAAATAAGTGGTCATATCCTAACTTATATTCTGCTCAATAGCCTTAATTACAATTAATAGAGGCACAAATCATCACATATAAAGCTTTTGATGATCCGAATACCTGTAGTCCCGAAAGATATACATTAAGTTAATTCTCTGATATAGACTATAAGAAAAATTTAAAGCGGATATATTCTATAACTAAAACGAATCCAATCTTTGGAATTAATTTCTTTTGCTTATGAGTAATACCCTAGGTAAAAAATAAAACCATGTCGAGCTTGTCGAGTGCATACATACTGAAGTCGTTTTTGAGTGATTTTAGTGAAGAGTATTGTACAAATTTCACCAGGATCTTCGTCAAGTAAGAGCATTATCAGAGGTTTATATAGATTCTCGTGCTAATGGAACAAAAGGAATCATATACCATAGTTATTAAACGATAAGCTAAGGAGTTCAATAACCTTAAATGAATATTCACTTCTCTCGTTATTACAATAAATGCTTAAATAGAACTTTAATGACAATTTGCAATACCAATAAGAATAAAAATTGGATAAATTACAAAATTCACAATAACGTGTGGCCGAGTCTGCTAGTTGTATTATACTTGTAATATTAAAGGATGGTGATAAAGATCATATGTATGCCATAAGCTACTTAACGAGAAATAGGAGGATGATGATGGAAAATGCACTTTGCTCGCTCGACAATTGATGCGATAACTGAAAAAAGATCATGGTCACTAGAACCATTTGAATTGGCGTGGTCATGAGACTGATCACTTCAAAGGCATGTGCCAAGAGGATATACCTAAGACTTTAAAATACCGAGGAAACTCAACAAAACGCAAACGTTCGCTCAGCAAAGCTCCATAACGCTCGGAGATGTAAATTGCGTGAATACTCAGAAATTCTTGCTTCACTTTTAGAAAATTTACCAAAGAATTGTAGGTAAACACATAAAAAAATGACAATATTTATTCTAATTTTTCTTATCATAAGCCTATTGTTTCAGTTACATAATCCACTAAAGTAATTACTGATGTATGCCATAATGAAAATGATAAATAAAAATAAAATAAAAGGCTAAAACCTTGATTAACACCTATCCTACTAATATACATACGAGTATATGCTTAGATAACGAAGGAAGTACTACTTCTAGTGTTTAGTCCGCAAGCATATTGCGTTTTTTTGTATTACAAATAATGTTCGAAGGAATTAATGCACAAATTCCGTAAATAATTTTTTATACCAGGAAATTAAATATTAGCATATTCACCCTATATTAATTTATATCTTTAAATTAACTCTAAGCATTGTCTGAAACTACAATTTGTGAAACATATTTTTCGTTAAAAAAATAAATCTGTATTAATTATGTTCTTCAAATTGTGATTATTAATTGATTACCTCGTATATAATTGTATACAAGTAATATTGAACCAATTGTCTCACTCTTTTCAAGGTTTCAGATATAAACGAAACACAATAAAACTTTTTATGAGAATATGTTTGTTTTATTTTTTATCAACTCAATTTAACACATTTTTAATTTTTTCTTATTTTTATTTAAAAATATATAATTTATTATTTTAATAAATTCAATTTATAATTAAAAATAAATTGATAACATAAAAATATTTAAATTACACTTTCAATAAAAGAATAATTAATTAAGCATTAATAATAAAAGCACGTTCTATTTACCAAATCAAAGAGAATATCAAAAGCCTTCAAAACTTGGGATTCAGCCTCAACATTAATCATTGCCATGCCAATTAGCAAGTCTTGGCTTTAGTGAATGAAATAAAAATACATTTTTTTTGTTATTATTATTATTCTTATTTTTCGCACGAAAAAATATCATCGCACCGGCAGACAGTTGAATATAATCGAGATATGTATTATAAAAATAAAGATCAACAGCATATTTGCGATAATCGCCGAAGACACGCATCATACGCATACACTCAAATATTCGTATATACACATTTAAGAAGATTTGGATGATGGAAACTCTTTAAGCGCTCATTACCTTTAATGTTTGCGTTAATAACTTCATTAGCGCCAACATCCGTAGCAGCTGATTCTTTCATGATGCGTATCATATATATATATATATATATATATATATACTTATATATATATATATATACTTAAGACTTAGTAAACTAGCAATGCCTCTCCACCCGTTGCAGTGGCTCTCTCCTATTTTGTTGAATTTAAGGCATTTGAACATTGCAGCGGCTGAGTTATCACCAGAGATGGTCAGAGATTAGTCGCTACTCAAAGTCTTCCACGAAAATGTAAATAGGAATGCTTCGAAGTAAGTCAAACAACATTACTTTCGGCTAAGCTTGTGTACAACAAGATTGGACTACTAGAAAGAGTTCGCAACCATGTGGATATCACCGAACTCAAAACAGACTGCATACTAACAAGACGCAGCAATATAGACACAATCTATATTTTTATCCGAATCATGGTAAATTTTGTAGACCTGGGTATTATAAATGTAAAAGCATACCAACGTACTAATTTTTAAGCAAATTTAACTTCCTTCCTCTTCCTCAAACTATACGTAACATTTATCGAGATAGATAGGTTTCAGGTGCACTTCCGCACTCACATAAAAAAAACCTTCACTGAAACAGTCTCCGGGTTACAATGATGCTATCGTGAACATTAAAAAAAATCATCTTATGGTTTCGGTGTCTATAAGCCACATACATACATGCATCCTCTTTTATTTATATAGAAGAGTACCGAGCGTAAACAGTTTGTAATTATCTTGTATTGCGCCTCAGCTGCAAGGTTTATGGCAAAACATGCGTCATAGGGTTCCGTGATAAAATTCAATGTTTGTCAAACCGTTTTTTCGTTTCTTTTTTATCATAATTTTTTATTGATTTTTTGCTCATCTTCACGTCGCATTTACTAATATTTTATGCATACATTTTTTTGTTGGCATGACTAGTCACCAGCTATGGGTTTTAAGTTTGCTCTTGAATTATTTGCGCATATGCGTGCCTTTGCTGTTATTGTTTTTCTTACCGTTTTGCTAATCTCTATGGTTTCCACAGCTAATTTGTAATGTAGATTTCATTGGTTCCGTTGAACTTGAACTTGGGAGATGATATTTGCTTTCTTTCCTCTAGGCTTGTTTCCGTTGCGTGAGCTCGAATCGTTTGAAAAATATTATTAAAAAAATATTCGAAAGTTTCGTAATATTATTTTCATTTTTTATTAATAGGAGAAATTTTGAAATATATTTTTTTTCTCGAAATAGAATATACGAGTATAATGCGATTATTATTTAACACAAGCGGAAATACGTTAGTGTTTCAAACATTATTTCATTTATATAATCTTTCGTTTATCGAAAAAAATATATATACCAACCAAACCACAGCATAAAATTCGCATAAATAAGTTTTAATGGGTTCTAACACAAATGCATCTTATTTTAAAAATCGGGTTTTTTCATCAATTCTTAATTTATAACTGCCACTTCAGCTCATTTCTCATTTATATTATATAAAAAGCTATCGAGAGAAACTAAAAATAAATTACTTTATTTTATTTATTTTTCTAAGAAATTTGCTTAAATAATATCAAAAAAATTTAAGCGATTCCCAAAAAAACTCTATAAGAAACTCATATAATTTGATATTTGACAAGGGCTAACGCAACATTTTTAACTATTTCTGAAGAAAACTATTATTAAAAAAATGCCCGAATAAAAAAAGCTAAGATAAAAAAATTACAATCAGTTCTTAAGAGATTTAAATTAACTAGTTACTAAATTATTAAAAAATCGTGTTAAAAATGAATATTTTTTTTAACATCTTAATAAATAAAAATCTAGTGTATGTATGTACATATGTTCCCAGTGAACTCTTTACCATCTCAACCAATATTGAGGAAAATTTGGCATTTATGTGTAATTTGGCCCAACTTAAAATATAGGAATGTTTTTATTTCGATTAATGGCCTCATTCTATATATATACATATATAAATCAATGCAAATTTTGATGAACGCCTATAACTTCAGAACCATCAGATCAAATTACACCAAACATTTTGGAGTTATAAAGGAATATTTGGAAGATTAATATGAAGTTTTTATGCAATTGGCGCAGCCGTTCCAGAGATATGAACATTTTAGTGAACATTGGTCGCTACCCATACAAAATACATGCAACAACTACAAATAAAGGGTGTTTTTATAGAGGTATAGAAATTTAAGTTGGCATTACTTTCCAAGATGGCGACCGATTTAACAGCTGTCAAGTGATTTATTCTCAGTTTGGTTTGGCAATTCATCATGAATAGACTCACGCCTGAACAACGCTTGCAAATAGTGCAATTTTATTTCGAAAATAATGGTTCTGCGCGGAAAACGTATCGCGCACTACGTCCATTTTAGCGATGTTTAGCGATGAAGCGCACTTCTGGTTGAATGGCTACGTCAACAAACAAAACTGCCGCATTTGGAGTGAAGGTAATCCTCAAGTGTACGTTGAAACACCGTTACATCCAGAAAAACTGACTGTTTGGTGGGCTTTATGGGCTGGTGGAATCATTGGTCCGTATTTTTTCAAAAACGATGGTGGCCAGAACGTTACAGTCAATGGTGATCGGTATAGAGCCATGATTACTAACTTTTTCATTCCTGAATTGAATAACCACGATGTCCAGGAGATGTGGTTTCAACAAGATGGCGCAACATATCACACAGCTCGTGCCACAATAGATTTATTGAAAGACACGTTTGGTGACCGCCTAATTTCCCGTTTTGGACCTGTGAATTGGCCTCCAAGATCTTGTGATTTAACACCGCTAGACTACTTTCTGTGGGGCTATGTAAAGTCATTGGTCTATGCGGATAAGCCACAAATGCTTAACCATTTGGAAGACAACATTGGCCGTGTTATTGCCGATATACGGCCACAAATGTTAGAAAAAGTCATCGAAAATTGGACGTCCAGATTGGACTACATACAAGATTATCTTTCGGATAAATAAAATTCATGTCAATCGAATAATCCATCGTTATTTTATTGCAACTTAAAGTTCTAGACCTCTATAAAAAACACCCTTTACATGTAAAATTCCAAAATACGTGCACATGACATACGTACGCATGTGGTGTTGAAAAAGAGAGAGAGAGTGTGTAAAATATAAAAACGAAAATAAAATTTAATAAAAATTTAAAAAAAAACCTGGTTTAAGAATAAAATTTTTTCGATTAAAACAAATATTTTGACATTTCTTTATACAAAGCAAGCAGTTTACGTTAGATTTTCTTGATTTTTTTATAGGTGTAGCAAAGCACGCTGGGTTCCGCTAGTAATTTATAAATAACAATAAACTGATTATCAAAGTTGATTGTTATTATTAATCGTAAGTTTCGTAAATCTCGAACAGATGACTCCTTACATTAGATTTGTTACAGAAAACTGTCAGACTGCTTATTATGGACTCCTAATAGATGGCGCTACCGTTGAGTTTGAAATTTCTTTTCCAAACACACGTGGCCCATGTAATTTTTTTATCGATATACATGACATCGCTTTTTCTGGATTATTTTTCATTTTATTTTCATGCAGTACGTCTTAAAAATTACCAACGTGTAGAGAATGCTCTACAAAGAGCATTATTTGAACCATCAAAAACGACATTAACTGCATTTTTTTCACTTTGTATAAAAACTGATGTATTTGGGCAATTCGCAAAAACATTGCTATATACCGATAATCCATGCTATTTTACATGAAACAGGTCAGTTAAAAAACGGGGGCCACGTAAAAAAGGAGAGCCACATCCTTCAATAGCAGGTATATTTAAAGCTAAGACACTGGGACGATTTTATACAGTACATTCAGGACAACGTGAGTGCTTCTCTCTGCGTTTGTTGTTGGTGAATATTTCTGGAACAATCTTTTCCAATTTTAAGAACAGTTAATAGTCAAGATGAATGTCGCGAGTATTTTAGTTGCAACTTTTAGAAGATGACAATCATTGGGATTTGACAATTATTGATGCTGTTTTAACATCTTCGCAAAGTTGTATTCGTCAACTATTTGCCATTATTTTGACGGCATGTTTTCCAACACAGTCTTCGTTACTGCGGGAAAAATATAAAACCTACATTACTGAGGATATACTGTATCGATGTCCAAATCTAGATTTCACACCAGATATGTATAATGAAGCGTTGATATTGATTGAAAACTTATGGATAATGATCTAATAATAATAATAATCGCCCAGCTACAGACTTAGTAAACTTTTCTTTTTGGATGCATCAGGTGGAACCAATAAAATATTTGTTGATCCTTGCGAAAGTACGGTCACAAAAACAAATTGCATTAGCAATTGCATCATCAGGTATAGCTGCTACTTTGATAGATGGTGGACGAACAGTACATTCCCCTTTTAAGCTTCTACTAGATATCCATAATAACCCAAATGCAATGTGTAACATTAAGAAAGGAAGCGGAATGGCTGCAGTGTTACAGAGGAGTTCAATCATAATTTGTGATAAGTGTACCTTAGCTCATAAACATTCGCTCGAGGCATTAAATAGAACATTGCAGGATTTGAACATAATGACAGACTTTTTGGTAGTGCTGTATTACTGTTCACATGTAGGAAGCCCATCGAGTTTATTTAACAGACAGGTTGATCAAAAATATTGTATTAGAGTATTTATTAATAAAATGAAATTGTAACTTTCTGTTAATTTGTGTTAAATTTTTTTTAAATCCTTTCTAAAACACTCAACCACAGCAACACGTGGCCTAGTTTTACTATATGTTTAAAATATTTGAAATTGATTTGAAAGAGAAACGAAAATTTCAATGTTAATCTTTATAAAAAATTACAAAATACTCCGCGGCAAAGAAAAATTAAAGCATTTTTTTATAGATAGAAATTAATAATTAAATCTCACAAAAGAATTTCTTAATAAAGATTCGTATGTACATGCCCGTTAACACTAATATATCAAAAAAATGTATTGAAAATTAACAAAAACCAATGAGTTATTACAAAGTGCAATTCATAGTTTTCATAAAAAAATCGTCAAATTCTATTGAACATATACGAGTATTTCAGAATATTTTTGTGTGCTTAACATGTACATACGTTGTATTCCCACAAGAAGTTTTAAACCATAATTTAGAAACATTGAACTCAGTTAATAACTTAATGCTATTAAATAAATAATTTTAATGACTTAAGCATTACGTAAAAAAGTACATACAGGTGTGTACATAAATATATAATATAACTACGTTTATATCTAATCAGTTCATAGCTTAGCTAATTTTAACCTCTTCAAATTGAATACATCAGTAGATTTGTATTTATTTAGAACTTTGCAAATGCAACATTTTTCAGATTTTTCATTTATTTATTTTTCCCAACAGAATAGTGCGCGCTGTCTGCTGTGCATGCTCAAAGCAAGTTCATAGCATTTTTATAACTTTGCCATTTGTTGTTAAGTATTTTTTAATTGATGATTTCAGTGTAGTTTTGCACAATCTTTAAATGATATGTACGAGTTGCGGAGATTGAAACCAATTTTTTTTCTTTCTGAAGTATTTTATAAATTCAATATATGTATGTACATACATATATGTGTGTTATGTAGGTGTTTGTAAAATTCTGCTGGTATACTTTTGTATATGTACACATGTAAGTATGTCTGCAAGTATATTGGTTGAGCTTTACTTTTATATGGCGATTGCAACAAAGTATAGAGACATAAAAAAGTGCAAGTTTTTGCAAACATATGTTTATAGGAGTATTTGCTTTAGTTAGTATACATTTCATTTTTCATATACTAGTATATACATATTGGAGAGTTTGTGTATGTACTAACTAACCTAGTTTTTTTGGCATGCATAAATTGCATAAATGCTCGATTCCAGATGTCATTGGCTTGTGAAAAAAGGCTAATCGGAAAACATCTGTCTACGTTGCTTCGATTTTATGCAGTCGTCTTATTCTTTTAATTTATATTTTTGATATTTTAAAGCATATGTTTTTTCTTGGTTACGTAAAACATTTAAAAAATATTTTTGAATCTTTTATTAGGACGAAACTTCAAGAACAGTCAGTGTCAGTCAGTTATACCACTTCAAATATTTTGTGAATTAATATTAGATATATAAATTTATATAAAAATTAAATTTAAAGCTGCCTAGTGTGGAACAAGTTACATATTTTTTGAAAGTCAAATACTCGACATTCTCAATGATATACATAAAACTTAAAAAAATAAAGTAAAAATAAAAAAACTTTCCTAAAATATTTCTTTAAATTTATTTTAAATTACTTATACTTGGTTATATTTGGTTATAAATACAGTAGACTTTTAATAGTGAAACCAATTCGCTTTAGTTCTTTTCGGAATATAAAGAATAAAAAATATTATATATTATACCAGAAACCTTTATTATACTAAAAAAAATGTATACCATTTTTGGTTATGCAAGGACATTGTATTAAATAGTTCATTAGGAATATATATAACCGAACGGCTATTCCAGTTTTTGGTGGACTCATAATATTTTACCAAAATATTTAACAGCCTACAGTTTTTTCTAAAGCACCTGGATTTTTACCAGTAATTTTTTAAATATAAATTTTTTATTAATTTCACTTTTTTAAAAATAGTTAAAACCAAATAATTACAAAAACCTGACAACTGTCTTCCTTCAGTTGGCGCTATATTTTATGTTAAATTTCTGTCCTAGTAAGAGTTAAAGAGGTTATGTCTCTTTGTAATAGATCAAGTCGAAACCAAATGAAACTACCGATTTCTTTTGATGTCTAAACATTTTTGTCGTAAAATAGGTTATTTTCTTTAATTCAAGTATATTTATTTTACAATTTAAAAAAGTAGAAGCGGAATTTTGTTTGGATTATAATTACAAGCGCACATTTTATATATTAAACACTTTATACTTTTTTTTAAACAATTTTTGTAAAATAAAAGACAAAAGATCGCTCGTTCTATTTCTTTTTTATTAACTTATATAGAGCAATATAAAACAATTTTATTTTTCTATTAGAAAAAATTTATTTAGGATTCTTCATTTTCAACAAAATCAGACAATTAAATTAAAATATATTGTTTTGAAATGTTTTTTTTCGTGATTTTTATAAACTTTTGCTAAAGTCGATCCTTACACCGTTGGAGAAAAACTGCCAGAAAATACGAAAAATTTTATTTTTGGCGCCAAACAACAGTGTTCAATATGAAAACTCGCAAAATTTAGTGTAAAATCTGACTTTACACACGTACACTATACGTGTGATTTGACTCTCTCGTATATGGATACGAAATAGGAAGCTTTTTGCACACATTCATGAACTCACAGTACACGAATAGCGTACGTGAAACACTTTCGTTTTCATTATAGCAAACAACTCGTATATGTACACAAATTTTTTTAAATATCTGTAGCTGCTAAGCTTTTTCCAACGCTTTTGACTCTGTGCGCACTCTCACGATATTTCGCTGCGCGCTTGACGCTTGACGCCCGCAAGAAATATCGAAAATGTCTTTTACTTGTGCTTAAATTCCATAAGAGCTTACCATCGTCTGCTGCTACCCACTTTCCTCTGCATACCTCTCTTTAGCTGATACGACATTATATTTCTAAACTATTTTTTATTGTTAAGATGGATAATTGCAAAGCCTTCGTGAGTAAAGCTGTCGCTGTTGGCTGCAATCATATGCAGAGCACAATTTTTGGCTTTGACGGCGACTGCGGCTTCCTTCTGCTGCGCGGCTGCTGTTGTTTGTCGTCGCATCCATGCCTCTCCCTGCGCACCCGCTAAACGGACCATCCGACAACGACTGATCGGCGTTCTATAAGCATGCGTCGGTATAAAAGCTTGTGGCGGCTGGTCAAAATTATTCAGTATCTGTCGTAGGTTCGTTGTTATTAGAACGACCTCAGCCTCCAAGTAACAATACTTACATTTAAAATTGTTCATTTTAATTCAAGCAATTTTTTGTTTTGTGATTTGTTTTTCAGATTCATTTCATTTCTTTAACTGAATTTCTATAGAAAAAAATTCGAGTGTAGATAGCAGCGCAGCGCGTTTAACTGTCGGTGTTTGTGAAAAAAATTGTGAAACACGATGAAATTACTGGTATGTTTTGTGAAAACTATAAGAATAGTCTAAAAAAATATTCTATAAGGAATTCAAAATCTAAGACTCAAAGATTAATTTGTGCCACGAGGAAGTGTGAGAAGTAAAAAATGACTTGCGAAATTTTTCTACAGAAAATGGTGTATTGCCGAACATAATGGCATATTTTCAGTCCCAAAATATTTTTGTTTTAAAATAAATTTTCTTTTGATAAAAAAAAAATTCTTTTAAAATGAAAAAAATAAGAGTAATTTACAATATACAAATTGAAGAACTGGAATTTAAAAGAAAAAAATATTTTTAAAATTAATTAAACAAATAAAATCATAAAAAAACACTACAGTTTTCTAAAAAATATTGATTTTTATGTAGTAAGCTTAAACTTAAAAAAAAAAATTATTTTAAAAAAAGTTAAAGTTGGACACAACGAACTAATGAAAATGTTAAAAATATTATTTTCAATTGTATTTTCGGGATATACTACAAAATTGATTTATTGTAAATTAGTAAGCTATAAACCAATATATATCAAAGGATTGATAAAACACTTTTTTTATACTTATTTTATTTTAATTTGATAGAAATATTATCTTTTGAAAACCAAAACTCATTGCTCAGAAAAAACAGTATAAAAGTACTAAAAATTAATATCAAAAAATTACCTTTGAATATAAAAGTACTCTTATTATATTTTTTTAACTTTATTAATTAAGAGAAATTATATTTTATCAAAACATTTAAAATTTGATAAACAGGCTTGTAAAGTATTAAAAAATAATTATAATTTTTATGAGAGTTACTTTTTTTAGCCTTTTTAAATTTTTTTAAGCACATTATAAATTTAGTTCCATAAAATACAACCCTCGGATGAAAATCGCCGGATGAAGTAATCACCTTGAAAGCTTTTAAATGATTTTGCAGAACAAAAATAAGTTGTCAAAAATTAACTAAATTTTTAACGAAGTTACTAAGGTTTAAACTATTTTCTAATGAAGTTTGTGTCCTAAGTCTTTACTGCTGAAGCTTTGAGTAGAGTTTAAGAGAGAACTTTTTATATAGCTTTTTCGATAGAAATTCCTAGCAAACTCTTACAGTTCCAACTTAAAAATATTATTGAAACTACTTTTATTTTAGGTTTTTTTAATTAAATTTTTCTTTAAATTATAATAAATTAGTTTTATTGGTTGATTTGGTCTAACCAATTTTTTAATTAATGGTTTTTCCTTTTTAAAACAGCAAGAAGCTAGTTTTTTAATAAAAAATATATACAAACCAAACTTTTCTTCTCAGTGCCAAGGTCATGTGAATGTACTTTTGTTTTTAATTCAGAAATGAATTAACCATTTAAACATTTTATACCTTTTTAGTTAGTTTTTACCTTAAATCAACAACAGACCTTAAAGTCAATCCAATTGACACAATAACTGCCAATTTATCCTCAGCACGCACCACAAATAAATATCATTACATTATAAACTTGCAAGTCAAGCATGAAAATGAAATGCAGAGGGGCCCTTAAAACGAACAACATTTTTCCCAACAAAATCACTTACACAATTGTCACTACACAAATTCGCATTGAACTTGGCTCAAAGCCAAAGCAAAACGAAACAAACCCCAGCCGGTTGTTGGTGAGCCATCAAAAAATGACAAACAGACGCAGAGGTGTTGATTGGTAGGAAAATAAAAAATCAAAGCGAAGCACGCTCAAACTACAAAACAGCAACATTCAGGTATGACGAG
Source organism: Neoceratitis asiatica (assembly GCA_030068015.2). Taxonomy (NCBI): domain Eukaryota; kingdom Metazoa; phylum Arthropoda; class Insecta; order Diptera; family Tephritidae; genus Neoceratitis; species Neoceratitis asiatica. The sequence continues at coordinate 77,648,976 of CM061524.1, forward strand.
GTAGAAAATAGGCATGTGCATGCAGGCACGCACAATTCCAAAAACACAGCTGATGAATAAGTAAAAGTGCAAGTTTGTTGCAAGAGGTAAGAGTAATAAAAACAATAACAAACACCACAATTAGAAATGACGGCAAGCAAAGTGGAGGATATTTACACATAATATTTATATGTTATTTTTTTTTATTGAGGCATTTCTGCCTCAGCTTCGTTCAACTAACCTACCACAAGTAGCTCGCTAAGAAATAATGATATATAAGCAAACAAAAACAAGCAATTTTATTACTTATATATCATCGTGTGCTTATTTTGTCTTCATGAAGATTCCTATTAAAGTCTGCCGTTGTCTATTTGTTTTATATTTTCGTTTTGTAATAAATTGTAAAGCAATTTTTGTCTATAACATGGCTTGACCGCAATTAAAAAAGGAAACGCCTCTGATAGTATTCGCTATTTATAGCAATTGTTGTTGTAGCAAAATAAATAATTTTGCTTTCTTTTGAGCATAATGACCGCATTGTTTGACAGAAATGGCAAAATGCACGCTTGTCTGTCTCGAACTGGTTGGTGCGGAAGTGCATCCATTTTTGTTGTGGCAGAAAATGCAGGTTAATGTGCTAGCACGCTAAATGGATTTGAGTGGCCTAGTTTTTATTATATAACATTACTTGATTGTTAATTTAATAATTATCGTAAGTGTAAAAGGAATGTTATGAGACCGCATTTTCAATGTATGCAATATCTCAAACTAGTCACGAACATCTCCTAAACTGAATTGAAAGTGTTCATCTGCCGAGCTGTTCCAAACATCTTCACAATTTGGTTATAAAATGCTACTAAAATTATACATAATTTAGATATAGTCCTGAAATGCATTCGAAATACTTCAAATTAGTCTTGAGTTAAAGAGCAAAATATTTCTGTTATTGTTTTTGACAAATATTCTTTGATTTAAAATTAATTTAAAATATGCAAATTCTGTAATTCTCTTTCCAAAACATTGCAATATTTTGACATGATTTCATTTATTTCAATTTCTTCTTTTATTTTCTTTGCAGTTCATTTTCGGCCTTCTGGCACTCTCAGCTCTCACCTACGCCGAAGAAGCGCAAAAATCGGTCGAACCCAAATCTGCGGAACCCGCGGCTGCCGCCACCGAAGCAAAACCCTCTAGCACAGCTGAGAAAAAGCAAGAGAAGCGCGGCATCATACATGGCACCGGTTATGGTTATGGACATGGCGGCGGTGCGCTCTTACACGGCGGTGGTCATGGTGTTGTGATTAGCGGTGGACATGGTGGCGGTTACGGCGGTGGTTACGGTGGTGGTTATGGTGGTGGTGCAGTCATCGGCGGCACTGGACTTGGTACTGGCTTGGGTGGTGGTGGCGGCGGTATTGCAGTTGGCGCTGCTATACCAACAAATGTACAAACCTCCTATGTGGAACGACAAGTAGCTGTACCATATCAGGTCGAACGCGCTGTGCCATACCCAGTCGAGCAAATCGTACAAGTGCCAGTACAAGTACCTGTACCACAACCCTACCCAGTGGAGAAGACTGTACATGTACCAGTGAAGGAGATTGTTAAAGTGCCTGTACATATTCCGCAACCCTACCCCGTCGAGAAGACCGTACATGTACACGTACCCGTACATGTTGATCGCCCAGTGCCTGTTAAAGTGCCCGTTGCAGCACCATACCCCGTGGAGAAGATTGTTCAAGTGCCCGTGAAAGTGCCCGTACCACAACCCTACCCAGTAGAAAGGATCGTGCAAGTACCTGTTAAAGTACCAGTACATGTACCACAACCCTACCCAGTCGAGAAGATCGTTGAAGTGCCCGTTAAAGTACCTGTCGATCGTCCCTACCCCGTACATGTAGAAAAACCATATCCAGTACCTGTGGAGAAACCAGTACCATACCCAGTTGAGAAGCGTGTCACCATACCCGTACAGGTGCATGTCGATCACCCCGTGCCCGTACCAGTAGATCGTCCAGTGGCTGTACCTGTCAAAGTAGCTGTACCACGTCCATATCCCGTCATCAAAGAGATACCCGTTCCAGTGGAACGTAAAGTGCCTTACCCCGTCAAGGTACCAGTCGATGTTCCGCGTCCCGTACATGTCGAACAACACGTGCCAGTGGCCGTGGAGCAACATGTACCCTACAAAGTCCCCGTCCCCGTGCCAGTGCATCTTGAAAGTCATGTAGCACCAGCATCTGCGATAATCAGCGGCGGAGGTTATGGCGGTCACTCGATTGGCGGCTATGGTGGTCACTCAATCGGAGGCTATGGTGGTCACTCAATCGGAGGCTATGGCGGTCATGCCATCAGTTACGGCAGTTATGGACACGGCCACCTCCACAAAAAGAAGTAAATTGCCCGCGGCGTTGACTCGATGCGAGGGTGTGAGACTTTTTAATAAAAAATGTTTGGAGACTTACTTATGTACATGTAGAAATTACAAATAATAGTTGAAAGTTTAAAAAATAATGGCCATCATTGCTCGACAACAACAACAAAAATTACATTAAAATATTTCGCCGAAAAAACGAGGATTGAAGTGAAATGAGAATGAGACAATTATTAGTATTTTCTTACTCTTTCTTATTATTATTTACTCTTCCAAATGTATATTTTAGTTTTTAGTTTGTGATAAAAATTTTAATGAAGTGAAGGCGATGAAAAGTATTGATCACTAAAGCGACAAGAGCAGAAAGAAATATTTGAAGCGAAATGGGCAAAGATTTCGAAGACGATTGGAGGGTGTAGAACTTAAGATAAGCATGTCTTGAGAGGAACTAAAAATCAAAAGTAGATAAATTAGGTGTAGATATTAGAAAAATGGCACCATTCAATATTTTACAAGTTTTTCTGATTGGAACATTATTATGTTCATTCAATTCCTCTCATTTGCAACATTTTAGTCCACAAACTTGCCTGCCACACCCATTTTTTAATAAATTTACAGATTCGTAGCTTGCAATCTTTGACTCTTTAAACAATTTTTTTCTTATTGGTATTTAAATTCATCGCCTTCAACCAAATCTGCTGTATAATAAAAAAGTAACAATAAATGGTATGATCTTTTTTGTACGAATTATTAAATTGTATATAATTTAATTATGTAAATAAATGACGACAAAATATTATCGAAAAGTATATGAATATATATTATATATTATTTATTTTCTTTTCTTTAAGAGACGGAAATTTCATTGATAGCATTAAACCTGTCATTTACTCGATTGGGATGACTGTTTAAAAAATTATCAAATAAGCAAATGTCCAGTTAGAAAGTCAAAACAGGTTTATTAAAACTATAATGTTTGTTTAAGTGTCGGCAAGTACTATCCGTTTAACAACTCTGTCGAAGAAAGACGCTAAGAAAAAAATGGTGCCTGCATTAGGGCGGATGAAAAATGAAATCTTAACAAATAATAATGGAATAAATGTATACAGACATAATATCTTAACAGACCAAGAGTTTTCGAGGTTGCTAGTTTTTTTCGATATGAAAGGAATATTAAAAGGTTTGTCTGAGGCATATTACTATGGGGACTGCAAAACTTTATTTCTAGTGAGTTTAATCCCCATTGGAATATTTCTCAATAATTTTAGTTGAATATGTATCATATGTTGTATAATGTATAATGTACCAATACGCCTAATGTTATATTTTTTTACCATGAAGCAAATCTAGCACAGTATGAAACTTTTTTAAAAAAACTTTCACCCGAGTATTTCGTACAGGATAGCTTGCCTCAAAGAATGCGTGGATTCATATATATGTTTATCACTGGCACAAGTACATATATATGTATTTATTTTAAATTCACATAGTAAAGTGTATTGATGAATTTTCATTCATACCGGAACGCAATGCCTCCCTCTCATATTGGTTGTGGGCTAAAATAGAATTATAGATTTTCTCATTAAATTACTTGGTGATACTGAATTCATAAAAGGGTTTTAAATTTTTGATAGCTGTAATACTTTTAATATAAAAGTAGCTTAAAGTTTGAAAATTTGAAGGGCATTCTTTGACCATGTCTTTATACCTTTAATGAACATATAAATTTCTTTTGCAAATTGTTAAATTCAATTTCAATATTTTTCAGTGTCAATATTAACTTGAATTCACGTCTGTAGAATTACACATTTGATTATCTTAGATACTTTTTTGACGCAAGCACCCTATATATATGTTTCGAATACCAAATTCCGTTCTCCTAATTACAGATATGCAGTATTTAAGTATATATAAACAAACATATTATTGATATTATATTATATTATTATTGGCAATTGACAATTGAAGAACTGTATGGTTTCGGCACCCTAGATCAAAAGTCTATCTGCACTGTCAGTGACTGTGAATAAAATATATTTTTTGCGGCAAATACACATTTTATTTCTCAACATAGTATCCTTTTATGTCCCTTCCTTAATAAGTTTCCTCAAGGCGTTTTTCTGCGATGACCTCTTCATTCAACCCTAATCTCTTACCACCCATCCATTTCTTAAAGTTTGGAAAAAATAAATAGTCTCATAGAGCTAAATTTGGAGAATATAAGAGTCCAATTTATGAATTTTTGGCATGGCCCACCATAGCCTTCTTCAGTACACGTTAACCCAGAAAAAACCCACAAAATCAAGACATTTTTCTTCGGTGTTGGATCCATGTTTCGTCTACGAAAATGAAACAGCCCAAGAATTTGTTTTGATTGCAGTTGAATATCGCCAAACACTAATTGGAAGTGCTTACACGGTTTCGCTTATGGTCGTGTGCCAGCAATCGAGGCACCAATCGTGCAGATAGCTTTTTCATGTACAAATATTCATGTAAAATGAGATGTACCTGCTCAGTTGAGATGCCCACAGCTTAAGCCACCTCACGAATTTTCTGCCCCGATCGTCCAATATAATTCCATGGATTTTATCGGCGATTTCTGGCGTGACGACTTGTACTGGTACAACCACAGCGGAACTAAGTAAACCACTTCTTAACTATTTAAATTGATGGCGCAGAGTCCCAAAATATTTATCAACTCTTTGGTTTGATGGTTTTTTTACTTAATCAACAGCAAAATCACTTTTTCTCATTTCCGTTAAAATTCACAGGGTCGTCTGCTTTCAATTGCTATCAAACATAAACTAAATGGCGCAGCTTGCTCAAAATCTCTATTAATCGACAATTGTTGACGAGAGCAGTTATTTGTTTACAGTAACTGCACGGCTAATACAAAAAATCACTGACTTATCAAACAGCCCTCGTAGATTTTGTGTAATTTTAAAGACAAGTGAAAATCATAATACTGTAATTGTTGTTGATGTTTAGTAGTGATTTTTTCCATCATGTTATTAGTATTTGTATTTTTACGAGTACATTTGTATTTACATATGCGCATGACAACTCTTTGCACGCCTTCTGTAAGTACTCCAGCATCAGCCGAAACACAAGCATAGTGGTATATGCAGGAAAGCAGCGCAGAAGCAGAAGCATCATCATTTAGAGTCACAATTGTGGAACAATGTAAAGAATTAAAAAATGGTCGACAGTGCAAACTGGCATAGATCGCTACATCAAAGCTATTTGAGGAGTAATCTTCAATATATTCAAAGAATATCCCTGAATTTGTAAATGCTTGGCTTCCACTAACATATTTGAAGGAGCACAGTTCAATTTTGCTTATTTCTGATATGGCGGAAATACAAGGTACCATCTCCACATTGTATCTTTTTAAAAAGGGAAATATCGACAGATGAAGGGCGCAAAAGGTCTGATTATCGCCAAAAAGGAATAGAAGGTTCCGTTGACTCAAATTATGTAAAAGCTTTCTAATACTCAAGCTCAGTTCAGCTTAAGAAGAATGAGACTCATTTAATTTACAGCCTAAAATATCTTTTACAGAAATTTTACCATATATCTTGTTAGCGGCCTGGTTTATTAGGTTACGAAATTTCTGGTTACTTAAAAGCTAGAAACTTTATCTTTCTTTTTAAATTTTTGGATTCAAAACTACTATTTAAAATTACTTTTCTAAAAATTAATGAACCATCTAAATGTTTTACGTTTTACTCTGTTTAATATGCATATATATATATTTTGTACTGATTTTAATATTTAGATAAGAATTATCTTTAACATTGTTGTACTATAAAAGGCTGAACCTTATTGTACTAATGAAAACCCGGAAAAAATTATTTTCTGTATTATTATGTATTGTCTGCGTAGCATGTGGTAAATGATCTTAAATTAGACTGATGCAATATGAAAAAGTGTAGTGATTGCGGCGGCAATCAACCGGCAATTATAGAGCCTGTCCGATGTATAAAGATTTAAAATCAAAACTAAGTTAAGCAAACTACAACCAACTTCCACAAATTATCCCTATTACGGCCTCCTCAAATTTACCCATTTCAAACATTTGAAATGACCTATGTTAACATATTAGAAACGAGTGCACAGACATTGCCCGTCGTTTCATCTATTTCTGGAGTAGAGGCCATTATTCTCAATATGCAATATACTTACCCATTGCCTTACACAATTTATGTCAACCATGAAAAGTATGGTTCAAGGCCTAATATAGGAGCACAATCAAATGATTCAAACCCTGATGACCAAAAAGTTATTGAAATCAGGACATGTATATGTGGCATAATCCTAATGGTATTAATCAGCACAAATTATCTTTCAAATTATTTCTACAGAGTCATGAAATCGATGTTATGCTCTTATCGAAAGCATACCTCACCAATAAATATAATTTTTATATCCCTTGGTTTAAGCTTTACTGCACTAATCACCCAGATGTCAAAGCTGAAGGTGGCAAAGCTGTACTATAAACCGTTTATATAATAGCTCTATTAGCTCCTTTGTAACAAACTGGTTACAGTCAGCTTCAAGCACTCTTAAAAACAGAGGGGTTAACTTTACGCTACGAAACCTATGTAGTGACTTTTTCATAATCATCATGAGAGTTTTTTAGCTGGAGGAAATTACAATTTGTAGCATACTCATTGGGGCTCGAGACTAAGCACAAGAGGTCAAGAGTTATATGTTATAATACGATCGTAAGAATTAAAAATGAGTTTGGTTTTATCACACCAACGGAATGAAATGGAGAGAAAAAGTGACATTGAAAACGAGGTACTTATATTTAACAAGTTGCCAGCAACACCAGAGCAGAAAACACAACCAAAAACCAGAACAATGATAACTTATAGCGGAATAGAGTTGCTTCTCCGAAATAAGCGGCGTTTGCATCGTGATTGGCAAGCTAACCGATCGCCCGATACAAAAATATCAAAAGGGGCATTAAGATACCAAGAAACTAAAAATATGAAAATTTTTTTAGCTACGTCGTTTCCTAACGTTTTCACTAATAAATTGCTTTGAAAAACAAACAAAAATATCTATATCCACCAGTAAATACTGAACAGCTGTCGAAACTAGGCAACGGATCCTAGAATTGAAAAAGAGTAAGCGACTTGTTTTGTAGAATACCTTAGTACGATATTTCAACTAAATATTGCTTCAGATAATGCACCTTTTCCACTAAATCATAACATTCCAAGACACGATGTTTCTGGTGAACTGCCAAGCATTGCTCTCGTTTTTCTTGCAAAGCTTTTCAGTTACATAAAAAAGATAGAATATTGTCCACAAGCATGGAAAAAGTTGCAAATAATTATGATAGCTAAATCAGGTAAAGACGCAACTCTGCCGTCTTCATCTAGACCAATCTGTTCCTTGCCCTTCCAAACTTTTCAAAAGGATTGCTATAAAAATTTTTTCTTTCCTCCAAGTAAACGGCATAATTCCTACATATAAGTTTGGTTTCCGCAAAAAACATGGCTCACTTCAACAAGTAAATTGTATAATTAATGAAATAAGAAAAGCTTTCAAAATCAGAAAGCACTGCTCGGCGGTTTTCCTTAATGCAGTTGAAGCATTTAACAAAACATAATGCTCTAATACAGAAATGTAAAAAATAATTAACACGCTCCAAAATATCCTTGCATCCTACTTATCCAACAGGCGATTCATTGCAAAAGTAAATGAGTACATAACAGAAGAGTATCCAATTACGACACGAGTTTCATAAGGCAATGTTCATGAGCCGATATTGTATAAATTGTTCACCGCAGATATTCCTTAGAGTGTCAAAGTTACAACGTCAAATTTAGCGGATGATACTGTTGTAATAAGTCTTCAAAAATGTCCCATTGCTGTCACAAAAGTTTTAGAACAACACATTATACTAATTGAAGAATGGCTAGCAAAATGGACCGTAAACGTCAACGAAAATAAGTGCAGACACATCACTTTTACGTGGCCTACTGTCAAACTCAACGATGTATCTATTCCGCAATGTAAAAAAAAAATACCTCTCAAATTACTTCTGCAGACGCTTAATCTGGATACGACATATTTCAGCTAAGAAGCTTCACCTTAAACTCAAATATTCCAGGTAGCACTGGCTACGAATAGAGGAGTCCACTCTCAGCCTTAACAACAAAAGTCCTCCTATATAATACCACAATGATATGGATATATGATATACTGTTATGGGGCATAGCTTACGCGACGAACACACAATAAAAAGATTCCAATCAAAATATTTAAGGATAATAGCGGGCCCACCATGGTACATGCGTAAAAGAAGAGCTTGATATATTTTATAATTTAGTTTAAGATTTGAATACCTATTGTAAAGCTTCCGATAAAAGCAGATTCAATAGAAAATACAAATGTAAAAATAAATATTTTGAACTACGGGTTTCAGAATGTAAATATTTTTGGTGGAAATCGTTCTTCGAATTCTTAACACTGGATAAATTACCTTTCCAAAAATACCAAAAATGCTCATATTTCGGACAATTTCTGCCTTCTGAGGGATGCACTTGGCGGAAGCGGGAAAGTTTAAAAGGCACTTACTACTGCACAAAGACTTTATTGATCATTCTCACCTTTTTTTATTCGGAAAACAATTCCTTTACGGTCCCACACTATGGGGAAAACGAATGATGGGGGGTAGTAGGGGTCCCTACCCCCATTCTAAAACTGAAAACCAAACCCACCGGGATCCCTAGTTTTCGAGATATTTAAATTTAAAGTTGCAAAAAATATGAATTTTTCCTTAGATTTTGCTTATCAAAGCAACTACCATAAATTTTGGTGATTCGACATGTAAAAAAAAAGTTCCTTAAAAGCAATAAAAACACAAATTTTGCAGTATTTTTAAGTGAAACACCTTTATGAATTGGCGGGCTTCGGCCGCGCTTGGAAAAATAACCCTCCACCGGACCAACACCGGCTTCGCCTTGAACAGTATTTCCAATAAAATTAAGTTAATAACAAAAATCCCTCAAATATTTTCAATAAAATTTTATTAATTTTTTTTTGTTCATGCAACTCTGCATCGTACAGTATTTTTATATTAATGCCGTATGGCAATACCCATTTACTGTCAGTTTAAAACATTACAATTGCAGTTCATCAAAGAAAAATTATACATAAGTAAAATTGGTTTTATTAATTTTATTAAATAATATATAAATGTTATAAGCTTTGGAATAGTGAATAAAAACATCAAAGAAACTTTCTTACACCATATATAAAAGATTTGTGCGCGTGTTATATGGAAAATTTGCAATACAATAGTAAATTTTTTAACAACAAATTATGCGCAACTAAATAAAAATATTATGAAAACTAAAATCAATTTACATAAACAACAGCTATAGTAACCACATTTGAAAGTTTCATAAATATAAGTAAAGTATTTTGGCTAATATAAGCAGTGGTACCATCTTGGAAAGCTCAGCCTTTTATTCAATATATTTTTCTAAACGAAAGTCAGTTTAGTCTTCATCGCAACCTAAACTTAAAAGTTTAGCAACGCTTTATCTATATTATTATATACAATTAAACTCTTTTATGATGCCTATAAATAGGCAATAAATTTTTAGCTTAAAGCCAGTACAGTGCGACAAAAAACTTACTAAGGTTTGAAGTTGAGCTTTAACTGAGACTGACCGGCTTGAATCTAGGCGAGATTCAAGTTGCATATTACTTTGTATTTGTACAAAATATATGCACAACATACAATAGCAGAATGTTCAAATTGACCTTATTTAACATATTCAAGTGAAGAGCTTTTTGCTAAACATTACCGCACAGACAGCGCTTTGAGTTTAAAATTTGAAAGCCGTTTGTTTACAATTAAATTATCAAAAAATACAAAAATGAACAGCCGATGGAACGTATTAATAATTAATTTTTTTTTAATTTGTCTAATTTCATTTATGAGATTTTATTCAATAAATAAATTGAAAACATTATGACAATCTTTTTATTTAAAAAAAAATGCACATACGAGTATTTTATGTACCTGATAAAAAAAACTCACAGTCCGACCGCCCACCCGCACAAATATAAGTTTTCTTTTATTTTTATAAATTGACAGATTTAGATCTGTTCACTTTTTCATTTTCCCATTGTGTGCTGTGCGTCTTAATGTTATCCTAACAAATGTAAGGAACTACTGTTTATTCTAAGCCGCCTCCGAACGGCTGATCGAATTTTATGAGAAGGTTATTTTATTGAATGTAAGGAATACATATAATACAAGCGATATATCCTTAATTAAAAAATATATATGAAACTGATATATTTTTTGTTGCTTTGAATAAAGTACTAAGAAAATATCACTGCTCGAAGCAATGGACATTGTATATGTTTATGGAAAAATTTAAATTGGCTCATAAATAACTCATTCAATGTCTGCTGGAAAAATATGTGCGCATAAATATTAAATAAACATATATGTATTTATTTATTACTTCTATGTTTAAATGACTACAAGCCTTCAAAAATTCTTTGTTTATGCTTCTAAAACGCTTTTAAAAACTTTTATAATTGCAATCCCCTATCAATTGGTATTAATAATTTATACGTAAATGCTGTTATTATTATTTGAATTTAGTTATTTATTTAATTTCTCCATTTACAAAGGCAAGTAAATGCTTAAGCTTATCGACGTGGCTGCACCTAACGTGGGATTTGGTACAGTCACATCATAAATTGATAAAAACTATTTTACTCTGATACAATTTTGCCATTCACTAATGTAGAGTATCAAATCACGGCGAAAAACGGACTAATAAGATCAGCTCATTGCGAGATGTACACAAACGCTGAACAAAAACGTGCTTGTAGGTTATTAGCAGGTAATTTTTTTAAGATATTTTAGAACCATAATTGGCCCTGAAAATATGAGTTTTTTTCTGTGATGACCTCTTCATTCGACCCGAATCTTCTACCGCCCAGCCATTTATTCAGCACTTTTTTCCCCCCAAAGCGGTCATTTCTGCTTCAAATCATTATCGAATTTATCTAAAAACTCTGAGTAATATTCACAAGTGATAGTTTTACCCTTCTCGATGTGCATGACACCTGGTTCATCGCAAAAAACTGTGGCCACGACTTTGTCGTCCTACAGATCCAGTGACCTGAGCATTCGGCGTCACTTGTACTGGCACGACCACAATGGAACTAAGTAAACCACTTTTTAACCATTGAAATTGAAGGTGGAAAGTCCCCATAGTATTTATCCTTTCTTGCTTAGGTGATGGTCTTTTTACACAAAAAAATAATGCTTAATCCTCACAAGAAATCCACTTTTTCATTTTCGTTAAAATTCACGAGATCGTTCTGCTTTCTATGCCTGTCAACACGAACAAAATGGCGCAACTTGCTAAAAATTTTATTGGAAGTAGAATTCAATTCAGTCCTTTTACAAAAGATGGCTGCATCTGCAAGTTGTGGCCGACCGTGGAAGTGATTACTTTTCAATGGAAGGGCTTCACATCTGTGAACTGTAATTAATACACCTAATACAGCAGTGTATTAATCGGCTATTATCAAACAGTTCTCGTAAAATTAATAGAAATAGTTATTTAGGCAAGGACTTGAAGTTATATTAGTTAAATTTTTAAAAAATTTTACATAAAAGCGAATATCTTAATAAACAGTTTGTTTACATTGTTATTTTGTGACCTGCTATACACACGATCACAAATTTGATACTTTTTTTGAGACTATTGTTTCAATGCCAACTAGTCTAAAAAAATACTTCAGAGACCAAAGTATATATCGACGTTATTGATACTAAAAAAAAGATGCACACATAACACCATCGACAAAAAGTTCATTCGCCGCTCTTTCGGTTAGTACTAACTTTCAAAGACAAGGATGATTCCGCTTCATCATAGACAACAATAAAAAGTTAGTTTGCTTAGTGCATCCACTGCTTAAGATACTTCAGATGCTTTTGTATAAACACCGAAATTGAAGAATGTAGATGCACAAAAATAAACCCGTAGTCGTATTGAATGAGTTAGCTGTCATCATAGAGATATCAAAAGAGCGTATCGGATTTCTATTGTATAAATATTTGGCTATGAGAAAGCTCTGTTCAAAATCTATTCTTCTCAATGTTAACCAAAAGCAAGAACGTCTTGATCATCTGAGCAGCGTTTGGCCATATTTAAACGTAGCAAACCGGAAATATCGCGTCAATATTTGAAAAAACACACATGATGATATGTTGATGTAAAAAGGGAAACTCGCAACTAGGTCCAGTATGATGCACGTCTAGTTTGGGTAATTTTTACATAGATGAATGAATGAATAGTCAGTTGATAAAGTGAAAGTGCTTTGTACTTTTAAATTAATTGCTTCCTTATAAATGTTTTTATCGACATATATAGAATATAGCAACAGCGCAGGTTATACCTTTACTTCATTTTAAAAGCTAATCAACTGTATTGCATTTCAGTACTAAATATCATTCTCATATTTGATACAATCGGTTGAAGGGGCCAATATGATATAGCCTTCCGATTTCGATGATTTTCGATGTCATTATTTATTCGAATTTATTTGTGTGAAATACAAACTTTCATACTCTTAGAAGCTTTTTTAACGGATTTTTTAACTAAACCTCATATATGAACAAATCGTTTGTATGTGAGCTAAATGATATAGTCTACCGATTACGATGATTTTTGGTATCAATATTAACTTGAATTCACGTGTAAAGAATACCAAAGTTTACGATCTTAGATAAGTTTTCGATGTATATAAGACCCAAAATCTTAAATCTGAATAATCGGTCGTATATATATGTAAAAATTGTATTACAGGAAATTGATAATATTCACATACAACCAAATTAAAAGCCCAATTGAATTGCAGAAATAGAAAAATTAAATCAATTTTTGTATGCCATATAGAGGCGTGCACTTTTTCATGCCATATATATGATACACATACGTATCTGAAGTAACCCGTTAAACTTCCTCATTGTTGCGTGAGGTACTCGCCATGTTAGCCGGCATGAAAATAGCCTGTTGTGGACGGCTTACACGACTGCACAGGTATTGATGCATTCACACACACAGTATGGTCAATAAATATATAATTTTATAATTTCTTTTTACGCAAGTAACGCGAAGAGACGGGCACGAATTTGCTTTCTTTACTTGGATGAAATTTGTTTTTAATTCATTTTATTTTATTTTCAGTTATATTGTATTATGTATTTTATTTTATTTTATTTTATTTTACATTATTTTATTTTGTTTTTTGTTGTTGTGTTTAATGTATTTTATTTTAATTTATTTTTATTTTAAATATTATTTTAATAATTTCAATTTATTTTATTTTGTTCTATATTATTTTTTTTAATATTTTTTTATTTGATTTTATTTTATTTTATTTAATATTTTATTCTAAATATGTTTTATAGTATTAAAAAATTTAATTAATATTGTTTTAATTTCTTATATTATTTATTTTTGTTATTTTTTTTACATTATTTTAGTTTGCTTTATTCAATTTTAATTATTTCTATTAAATATATTATTATTATTTTTTATATTATTTTATTTTATCTGTATTTTATTTCATTTTATTTTATTTTGTTTTATTATTACTCTTGTTTTATTTTATTTTATGTAATACATATATTCGAATGTGAAGTAAATTATGTGAAAAATAATTGCAACTGAAAGTTTAAAATACTTCTTTTCCAAAGCCAAAAAGTTTTAAATAAAATTTTTGCACACAATGCCTTAGCATACTCTTCTTCTACTTTCCATACCAGTTAATGTACCGCAGCTAGCTATCCTACTCGTTGCGAAAATTCAGATACATATACATATGAGCGCCAGGCGCCGGTCAACAGCAGACTGCGCGTTTTTACCTGCTCTACAGCTTCTATTTATTACAAGCGGAGTTTTCGCTGTCTGACTTTATTGGTTTTAAAAATTTTCCTTACGAAAGTAGTAATACATAATAATGCGATTACTACATAATCCTGTGTATGTTTATACAAGGGTAAGCCAAAAACCAACATATCGCGTTTATGGGTTAAAATTAACCTTTTTACTGAGAACACAACGTCCCTGCAAGTCAGGATTTTTACTCATTTCAAAGGTTGTCGATGAGTGTTTCGCATATAAGTAACACGGACTAGATCTTTTTTCATTAAAATTATCATAACTTTTGAACTTTTTAAGATTAAACGTTTTACACAGCCGATTCTGGTAGAGCCTAAAACTTGACGTTTTTTTTTGAAGTGAATAATTTGTAATAATTAGAAGTTTTGAAAAGTGAACAAACAATATATGAAGTTTTGTTGTAATTGTTTTAATTTTTCAAGGCTTCTAAATATATTAATTATTGGCTTTCAATAAATCCACAGCAAGTTGAGGGTTTAGGAAATATACGCTCTAAAAAAATCCGGCATATAAAAAATGTCACCTTGAACGGTTCAAAAGTTATGATAATTTTAAAGAAAAATTTATTTGTGTTATTATTTGGAAAACTTGTGTTATTTATATGGGAAACTTCGATTACTCAGCGACACCTTTTAAAAATGAACAAAAAATTATGGCTTGCAGGGAAGTTGTTTTCTAAGTAAATAGATTCAGTTTAACCCATAAATACGATAGCTTAGTTTTTGACTCACCCTAGTGTAAATATGTTCATATGTGCGTTATTTGCAGTATAACAAACCACAAAAGAATTCTCGTTTGTGCATGAAAGTACTTTTTGCTTTTATTATTGTTGTGAAAAATTGCTATGCAATTAATGGCACTTACACTTCGCTGAGATGGCGTAATATGGCGGACAGAAAGAGAAAATTTGATTGAGACGCACACTTTAATTAAACCCGGCAGTAAATCAAACTGTGACTGACAAGAATGGACATATCACGAGGAGGCATGGGGTTTAATAATGGATGATTTGCTTGAATTTTCATTATCACTACTGATTTGTGTTTTGAATTCAATATTAATTAATTATTAAAATAAAAGTTAATTTATGTAATGGAGTATTGGACATAGAAAAATTAATTAAAATTTTAAATTCTATTATTTGAGATATTAAACTTGAGGATATCTAAACACTTAATGTTTTCCTGAGCATTTACAAAGCTTTTCTAATCCCCATCTGATCCTCAAAAAGCGTTTATGTACTTTTTCGTAGTTTTCTATAGGTTTTGTATTCCGGCTGATTTTCGGCCACGCTCCATCAATTTTTTTTTGTGCGTCTTGATGTATTTTTCAATAAATGGAGGGACTTAGAGTGTATGCAGAGCTGCTGATATAGGGCTCTTGTATGAATCTCATCTCATTGTTAGTTTTTAATGAATTTACTTACTCTGACCCATCTGTTTGAATATGATAATGGTCTTCCTTGTCCATAAAGAGAATGCCCCTCACGAGGTGAAAAGGTACTTTCAAGCAAAACAAGGCCTTTTTCGTGATGGGTGATGAACACTGGTTTTAACTAATAATCTAATAGAACTATATTTTCGCTAAAATCATCGCAACGATAAACGTTCACATAATTTTGAATAAATTTTTTGACTTTTGCGTATTGAAACACATTATAATGCTTGAAAATAACGAGTTCGCTACATACTTGAAAAAAAGTCGGGTCTTCAATACTATGTTTTATTTTTAGGAAAGGCTCAAGCTGGTACAATTAACCAATTTATGTTATAAGAGAGCTACCGATGTAATATATATCAGACTCATGTATCGTATGGATTTACATCAAGTTTGTTTTCGTCTCCGGACTCGCCAACCTAAACCAGCGGGAAAATAGTTGTACCACAATCTACGTTATCGGTAACGGAGGTATCACTTTTACACTTACACTTAATTTCAACTTTTATAATTAATTTATTTTGGGAGGCTCACAGTCTTAGTATTTCCTAATTTTTTTTAAACTTCCATTTTCCAAAATTTCCCAACAAATTTTTTTACTCCATAAAATTTATTTTTACTAGCTTCAAAATTTATGAATGTTGCTTATTGATGTATGCGTAGAAATTTACGCAAGGTAAGTTTTCTTATTCAATCCCCCTGAAGAGAATTTTATTCAGTAGAAGGGCGGCCGCAATAGTTAGCATTGCGTACTGACATTCGGAAGGCCTGGGTTCGAGCCCAGGTTCGAGCAACATCAAAAATGATAGAAATTTTTTGTTTCTAATTGCGGTCGCCCTCGGCAGGGAATGTCAAACCCTCCGAGTGTATTTCTGCCATGAAATAAAGCTCCTCATAAAAATCCATCAGCCCTTCGGAGGCGGCTTAGAATAAACTGTAGGTCCCTTCATTTGTTGGTAAAAACATTAAGACGCAAAACCACAAATTGGAGGAGGAGTTCGGCCGAAAATCGCTTCTGCGGTTACAAAGCGCCAAATATATATAATATAATATATAAAGTAAAGAAGAGTTTAAAATATGTTTTACTTTTTTAGTTTCCTCTGAATGGAGCATATGAGAATTTATAAAGCTTTTTAATAAAATTTATGACACAATTACATTTATAGACATAAACATTTATTATTATATTAATTTTTGTGGTTTTTTTTATAATCTACTACAGTACATAATATATATACTTTTTCATTTAAATTTGGCTTTTGGCGCATCTCGTTTTAGTTGGGAGAGAGGATGATGACCGTTGGGTTTAAAATTACTTTATATAGACAAAATCCATTGAAATATTTATTACCGAGGCAGCAGCTTGTGGCACCATGCGGTGGCTCAAGGGTTTGACTCCTGGCCAGACCAGCATTCATATTATAAAAAAACTATTTTTTATAAATGCGGCAATTTGTATTCCCGACATGAAATAAAAAAAAACTTTCTCATAAAAATCCGTCAGCCGTTCAAAGGCGGCTTAGATTAAACTATTTATCTCCCAATTATTAGAAAAACTTCAAGACGCACACCACAAATTGGAGGAAAAACTAAACCGTAAATCGCTACAGCGGCTATAAAGCGCCAATTATAAATACATTCATTCATTCATTCATTACTATTACATTACTGTAAAAAAATATGTTTAATTTTAAAATTTTTGGAAACTATTACAAATTAAAAAATTTTAACTCTATATCTTCGAATAATTTTTCTTTTAGTAGGCATATTAGCTTTATTATTTGGAAAGCTTAGTCAGTACTTAGAATTGTGAAAGAAATAGCTTAAAATTTACCGACCCATATACTCCAAGGTTATAATGTACAGCTTTTGTTCTCTCAGGTTTTGAATATACTGTTTTTATCTGAAGACCAAGTCATAAGACACATATACTTAGGATTGAACGGGTGGAAAAGATATTTCTTAAATATGTTTTACGTTCAATGAGATTCGTTGATCTTATTCCCTTCTATGAATTTCGTTAACTTTTAATAAATTTAAAATGTTTGGATACAATTAGGTCGGTAATCTCACTTTATTTTGTTTATAAAACCATCAGAGGTGACATTGATAAAATCAATTTTATGCTATATCAAACCAATTTTTTTTTTTGGGAAGAGTGAAAAAATTACAATAACAGTCTGAGCGGTAGAAATTAAAGCTACATCGGAAACCACCACGTTTCCTCATCAAACTTCTTTCCCCCTTCAAAAAAATTCTACTATATGAAGTACACTGATGCTACTCAGAGTTTGACACTAGGTTATAGTAATGGTAATTAGACTTATTTTGCATAGATTGTTGTCGGTTTTGGAGTACTTTTTCATTCACGTGGAACATGTGCATGCATGGAGTACTCAGACTAACATATCAGTTATCTAAAACACAAGCTACCTTCTACAAATTTAAAGCACACATCCATCCATGCCCACTTAAAAACACAATAAACAAAAACTGTATGTAGCAGCTGCATGCCTAAATTACTTCTTCATTCAAGGTTTCAACTTAACTTTTCAGTTGAAATGAAAATAACTTTTTTTTAAATTAGTGCCACATTTTTAACGCTTTTCGCTCGTAAATTCAGACATACCTATGTAGCAAATTTGTATATACATATATTTTTTTTTAGCAAACGCAATCGGATAAAATATGATACAACGTATATGCATATGTATATAGGAATGGCGGGGTTCATTGCTTATACGTATATCAAGACGCGTATTCTCCATGAAATAGGATGTCAATGTCAGCTTTTGGAAATTTCTTCCTTTTTTTTCAAATAATAATTATTTTTTACTATTTTGTTATTAATTTTCCATAGTTTTTTATGCTTACATACATATATATTTTATCTTACTTTGAAAATCCTTTGCTTGCACTCACGGTTTTCAGGTGCTTAGGTAAGTAAGTAGATGCGTATGTATGCGTTAGTAAGTGCGTGACATTGTGCATAGTGCTTTTTCTTGTTTGTCAATTTTATTTTGATTGTAGATTTTTTTACTTTACAAATGCATACGCTTGCAATAAAGGCATATATACTATTTATAGGTTACAATCCGCTTACCTAGATTATGTGCAAAACACATGCTACTTTTTATATTTTGTATGTTACGCTGATTTTTCCTTCGTTATTTTTTTTTTCAATTTCATGTTTGTTAACGTTTCGAGGTTTAGGACAAGATCAATGTCGTCATTGTTGTCACTGTACTTGCAATTTGTTGTTTTTATTTTCTTTCAAGCCGGGAAACATTTTGTTTTTAATTGCATATGAAGGGAACTGGTTTTTCGACTGGGAAGAAAGTGAAGCTTAACATTAAAAAAAAAAATATTACGAAATGCCTACCTAGTGGAGGGATGTGGAAATCTAAGATAACTGAAACCTAAAATTATAAATGCTATTTAAATAAAAAACGCATATTCGGAACTATTTCAAAAGTATGCCTTAAAAACGTGACAAACACTGTTCATAGTAACATAGCTGGGAAGCTTCAAGATTTATATAAGCTACACAGTCTGGAGACACCTTTTGTGGAAATTTTTGCTTTGACCTCGCCTTACTATTATGCAGTCTTATTGCAGTAAGACCTTAATGGTCTTCCACACAAGTGAAAGTAAAAACATAAGATAATCAGGGGTTTCTTAAACTTTTGATCGCGATATCAGCTATTATAATAGTTTGATGTTTTGAATATTGGGTTTTCTTACGCCTACCTAAATATCTATCCTGAAAAATTACGTAATAAATATTTTCTTGTAAGTTTTGTAGGCTATCAATCGACTGGATTTATATCATTGACGTGTTTTATTTTATTTCTACTTTTTAATTTTAGTTTTCAACCCACCTCAAATACAATTCATTGAAATGAAAAATTACGCTAAGCAACAGCTAGACGTAGTAACCAATTTCCTTAAAAATAAGATAAATAAGTTTTATAACCAAACCTGCTACACCACCACCAAGCCCCAGTGACCCAACCAGTCAGTCTACAGTGGTAAATAAGCACAAAGAAAACGCTTTATCAGTCAGTCGGCCAAATGTAAGAAGCAAAATAATTAAAGCAAAAAACCGCTAACGCAAACTGTGCATTCAAAAAGGCCGATACTCGCTCAGCCGCCGCTAGCATCAGTTGCACTATTATTTCACGTTTTATCCACTGCTTATGGCAGAATGTCTATAAAAGTAAGCGAAATAACGCTGCTGCAGCGACACTAACAAATTTGAGCAGCGCCGGTGAACAGCTGGCTAAGCAGGCCAGACGGCAGCAGGCATTTTGGCGGTATACAAGATATTTTTTCCTCAATATTTTACAGATTTAATATATATATTATTGACGGCGTTTTCAGTGAATGTTGAGTGTGCCGTGTGTATTTCCTTAAACATTTTCCTTTATTTTGTGTATTTTTTTAATGTCTGGACAGTGAATTTAGGAGAAAAACTAAATGTCTTCTGATTTTTGCCAACAGGATTTTTTTTAACGCGTTTCCACCTAATCAGCAGCGACTAAGCGCAACGTTTTGATGGTCTAGCAAGTGGACACAATTTTTACGCTAAATTTTTTGCTGGATTTTCCGCCTTATTGCCAATTGATAAATGGTAGCTAATTTGTGGCAGATTTTTAACAAGCAATGAAATACATTAGTTTTCATTTGCTGTTTTTTTTTGTGCATTGTTTTTTATTCACCTACTAGCAATCGCAAATTGACGACATAGGAAGCTGAAATAACAACTGGTTATAGACTTCTGATAAAAACGACTATTTAATGTTGTGGACATTTTTGTTATTAATTTAATTTTCTTTATGCATATGTTATATGCTTGTGTTTTTGTTGTTTTTCAGTAAAAGCAATTAGTGTCCAAAATGAAAAGCAATTAATATTATATGACAAGTTTTTGAAATCAATACTTGATTTTTTCTTAAGGCAATTAATAGTTTTCCAATTTAATGTTGTAAATAGAAAATAGTAGATATACTCCTAACTGGCACTCGTTATCTGACTTACATTTCATAATGTCCAAGTAAATACATTTAAAGAATCATAAACATTTCATAATTACTAGTTATTTTATTTTTAATATGAGTAAATTATTATTTTATGAAGTATTATTTTATTTATTTCATTTTACTTTGTTTCTTTCTACTCCATTTTATTTTATTTCATTTAATTCTATTTTATTTTTTTTGTATTATTTTATTTTATATTATTTTAATTTAATTATTTTTATCTACTTTATTTTATTTCATTATTTAATGTATGTTATTTTATTTTATCTAATTTTATAATTTTATTTTATTTTATATTATTTTCTTTTATTTTCTTTTATTTTATTTTATTTCATATTATTTTATTTATTTTGTTTTATCTCATTTTATTTTATTTTAATTTAAATTATTGTATTTTATTTTATTTTATTTTATTCTATTTTAATTTACTTTATTTTAATTATATGTTTTTATTTTATTTAATTCCGATTTTTTTCATTTAATTTTTATTTTTATTTATTTATTTTATTTTTTTATTTTATTTTATGTTGTAGATTTTATTTTATTTTCTTTTATTTTGTTTTTTTTTTGTATTTTATTTTATTTTACTTTATTTTATTTTATTTATTTTATTCTATTTTATTTTATTTATTTTAATTTTATTTTATATTAATTTATTTTTATTTTAGATTATTATTTTTTTTATTTTCTTTTATTATATTTTATTTTATCTTATTTCGTTTAATTTTATATTAAATTATTTTATTTTAATTTAAGTTATTTTTATTTACTTTGTTTTAATTTAATTTATACTATTTAAATTTTTTTTAATATATTTTTATCTTAATTTATTTAAAATTTTTCATTTCATTTATTTGATTTTATTTATTTTGTTTTATTTTCTTTTATTTTATTTTATTTTATTCTATCTTATTTTATTTTATTTTATTTTATGTTATTTTATGTTATTTAATTTTATTTTATTTTAATTTAATTTAATTTAATTTATTTTAGTTTATTTTATTTATTTTATGTTTTTTATTGTATTTTATTATATCTAATTTTTTATCCTATTTTATTTTATGTTACTTTATTTTATATTATATTAATAGTTTTATTTCTAATTTTTTTATATAATTTTTTTATATTTTTTTAATTAATTTAAAATTTGTTTATATTAGTTTATTTATTTTAGTTAATATTATTTTACTAATTTTTTTGCTGTATTTATTTCATTTAAAAAATTTTTTATCTTATTTTATTTTTTATTAAATTTGACATATTTTGATATATAGTTAATTTTATCTTATTTTATATTAGTTTGTTAAAGTTTCAGTTTGTGTATTATATTATTTTAGTTTATCTTATTTTTCATTTTAATTCATTCACATTCCATTTTTTAAATTACCAAATTTTACTTTTTTCTTACACTTTTAGTAGTTTTATTACCCCATAATTATTCAATTGCACAATTTTCAAAACTCATTAAGCGCCGTATGGAGCAACAGCTGCGATTCAGTAAGTTTTCACATTATTTTGCCAACAACAAATATAACGGTAATTATTCACATGGACAACATACACATAATTTATATTGATATTAGAGCGAGTCAGTCAAATGCACGAATTCTTGTTATTTCAAAAGGAGTCAATTAATAGCCGAACATCTTTTAATAGCACTTTTAGCAATTCTATTTAATTTGTTTTTTTGTTTTTGTATAAATAAAATTAGAAAAGAAATACACTGATATTTTCATCAAAAAATTTTATGTAATATTTTGAATGAAAAGAAGCCCACCTTAATAATATATTTTTTATAATTACATTTACTATTGTTACAGTTTTTTTAGTTAATCTTTTTTCACATATGCTCAACACTGAATTAGTTGTTTATAAGCCGTTAACATAGCAGAAAAAAAATCAAACAAAAACTTTGCACATATAAAATTCCAATCGCCAGAGTAAATATGTAAGAAGGCATGAACATAAAGTTATCAAATAATATAAATAAATAAAAACAAATTTATAACATGCTGTCTCAGAAATTGCGATGAAACCAAAAAAAAGAAAAAAAGAGCAGAAAAAAAATTCTTAGCCCCAATGCAGCCGAATTGTCGCCACAAGCCAAAGTTAAGCTATTTGGCCATTTTTCAGCAAAACCAAGTTATTCATATGAATATATGTACGTTACATGAGCGCATCTGTTATTTTGAATGAGTAATTTATGTATCCGTGTGTAGGAGTAACAATAAATTTGAAAGTGAAACAAAAATTAAATAAAAAATAAAAAAATATTGCATATTCTTATATACAGATTTTTCTTCATATTTTATTTTATATTGTCAGCTTATAAAATACCAAATGACAGGCTTCTACATTTTACACATGTGTTGTTTATGTGTATATATGAAGCTGTAAAAAAACAAAGCACGGAAATACGTCTGTCCACAATGGCTATAGGATCTGTATATATAAAAGTCGTTGATGAGTATAGTCTTCATCAACGACTTTAAAATAAACAGATACGATATTTTCGCAACTGACATTATCTGCTACATAAGTATGTAAAAGCTTATCCATTTAGTGTTATCGAAAGAGCAGGACTATATTGTGACATCGGTCAAACTTAACTGTAGAACCAAACATGATTTGTTTTAGTTAAAAGTAAGGCGTTTATGAAAATTTATCACTTAGCAGCCGCACAGAGCGTTAAAATTGTTGAAACCTGCTACAAAATTGCTGATTCAAACGGGACCACGATTCGTGATTAAAGAGGAGATTATGGTGCATATAATCGTCCAACTACTCAAGCAAATTGGTAGAACTTTAAAGAAATTTGAAGAGGCTGGATCGTTTATAGATACCTCAAATATTGCTGCTTTAAGTGAAAGTGTAGTTGAAGACGTTCTCACCTTACGGCGTATTTTGCACTTGAAGTTACACCTACATTCACACAACATCTGCAGCCAGCTGACCATTCACAACGCCGTAGTTACGTCGATTGGGTGCTTCAACAACAAACATTCGACCGCGACTTTTCCAACAAAATTTCCTTCAGCAGATTTCCCACTCACTGGATACGTAAATAAGCAAAATTGTCGCATTTGGGGCTCCGAGAATCTTCAAATAATAGAATTACACGCAGAAAAAAACTTGCTTCTGGTGCGCTCTTTGGTCCGGAGGTGTGATTGGACCCTACTTCTTTGAAAACAATAACGGCGAGACTGTCACTACCAATTCGGAGCATTATGGTCGTATGATAACCGAATTTTTTTGGCCCACAATCGAGGAACACGACTATGACAAGATGTGGTTCAAACAAGATGGTGCTACATGCCACGCACCATGAGCGAATATGTCTTTATTACGAGAAAAATTGCCGACCGCGGAATCTCTTGTCTTGGGGATAATTGGCCGCAAGATCGTGAGATTTGACACCGTCGGACTTCTTTTTTGTGTTGCTTCGAGAAAGACCGTGTTTATATTGATTAACCTTTAACTCTTGAGCACTTGGAAACCATAATTCGTCAAGATATGGCTGAGGTACTGTTTGTATAAATTTACGAGATGGTCATTTGAATGATGAAGTGTTCCAAGTTTCAAACGTCATAATAAAAATGAAAATTCATCGAGAAAATTATTTTATATGAATTTATTACGTTTATTTTGGAAACCACAAAAAGGATAACCCCGTATTAGTAACGAAACCCTTATTAGTAACGATGTTATGATTGTTCATGTGTGTATTGCATTATGTAAGCATTGCACTCGAAGACAACCACAAATTAATTCAAGAATTAGGCATTTTTACCAAAGCGGAATTTACATATGTACAATACAATATCGCCTTCAATATGAACTCTGCACTTTGTTCACTTCTATTTGCAATAAGCCTCTTCTTAATTAAATTCAGTTCGAGTGTTGGCGAAACTAACAAAATTAAATCTATGTAAAATGTACTTCAAAAGGAAAGGGTTACAGTTCTAATGCTGTAATTCATTATGAAGTTCCTCACTTAGCGACAAGAAATCTCTCCGCAGTGTCCCCAAACAAACCGTTTCTTAGAGATCTTACTGGAGAACATTACTAGTTATTATTTATTATTTATTTTATATTTTTATTCGCTTAAGGTTACTTATGGCGGCATCTACAGTCGAGTAGTTAGCGGTGCGTATTACTAGCCAGGACAGGGTTCAACACTTTCGAGTGTATTTCTGACATGAAATAAACGAAACTAGGCATTGAAGATGGCGGAACGCCGAAACCGGTTTGTCGAGAAACCAAAATTGACAAGGAATGACGGAAAATCGTTCCATTTAAAAAAAAAATAAAGCCTCCTTATAAAAAACCATCAGCCATTTGGAGGAGGTGGTCGGTCGAAAATAGTTTCGAGCTCAGGTTCCACCAACATCCAAAATTATAGAAAATACATTTTTCTAATTACTGTCGCCTCTCGGTAGGGAATGTCAAGCCCTCCGAGTGTATTTCTGACATAAAAGAGAAAGCTTTTCATAAAATTCCAACAACCGTTCGGAGATTGTAAATCCCTCCATTTGTTGGTAAAAACATCAAGACGCAAAACCACAAATTGTAGGAGGATCATTTTTACGTTCAATTATGTTGTAAATCGAAACCTAAGCTTCGAGAGATGAGATCCTTTCTGTGATAGTATCTGCATATAGTATCGGTTGAATGAAGAGGTGTAGCTTTGTGATTTGATATTTTGCATATGACCATAGAAGATCAAAAAGGTGTGAATTATAAAAGTTAAACTATATTTTTTGTTGAATACCATGGAATTGGTTGATAACTTCTTAACCCATATAGCATCCGTGAGTATTATTCAATGTATTGAAAGTTTAATAAATGCTCCAACAAATTGAGAAATCTCTTGTAATTTACCGCTAGCTTAACATTTAATTATCGACATTGAAGGTCAATGTAATTTACTCAGTTGTAAGTAAGTAATGCTAACATAATGCACCTCTTTAGATGGCGGCATGTTGCAAGCTGGCGGCTTTAAGCAAGGCTCTTTAAGCTACAAACATGTAAATTCAGCGACTGTTTATAGGTAAATAATTAATAACAAATGGTTCAATGTCTATATGAATGAAAGAGTTAACAAATGGACTGCTGCTTTAACTCGAGGCTACTGATATTGTTATTTATTAAGTAATTATTTATCTATTTTCATACTTTTATATTTTTTTCATTGTTACTGTTTTTTTTTACGCGCAAAGTAGTCTTAATGGTGACTAAATGAATGCCGAAGACCTAATCAACATAAGCATATTTGCCACTAATTGACGCCCCATAAGTGTAAACAAGCAACTAATATACTGTATGTACATATGTACGTAACTATTTGAAGGCAGTCGCCTTTGAGACTAAAAAATGAATGGGAAACTGTTCGAACAGCGGTAGTAAATGTAAAATACCAAAAAATAAAATGATTGATTTGATTAAACGATTAAGCAACAACTAAAAAAATATGTAAGCAAAACAGCACTTATTAGGAATAAACTAATAATACGGTTTGTGGCAATTATTTTTCATTAGGAGTTTGAAAAAATAAAAATATTTGTAAATAAAAAAGAGAAATATTTGCTCTAAAATAAAACATTTGACCTTTTTCATATTTTTTAACGTACGTACGCGATTTACATTTATGTATGTGCACAAAAATGGGGCTTAATATAATTAGTATAATTTTACTTTTAATTTTTAATACATTAGAATAGAGAGTAGTTAAAATTTTAAAACTAATATACAGCCAAGCTTCTATAACTGAAACTTAAACATCCAATTCACCATATCTTGAACTAAATGGGTTGGCAATAGCGTAAAGAGTGTAAGTTACATACACTTCTGCTTCCGTTCGGAATATGTCATTTTGATTTGAATCACATTGCATTTATAAAGTGATAGCAGCAGCTTGACAGACGTCGTGCTTGCCAAAATCAAAACAAAAACGGAACAGGAAAACGCAGGAAAATGTACAAAGTATATATATTTTTTTTCTATTTTAAAAATGCGTTCGATGTGGGTGACATTTAGTAATTAAAAACAGTAGCTGTGCTTTGTTTTGACTTTTGCTTCCATTGAAGACAAGCTCTTTATATACATTAAATTTATATTCACAAATGTTGGCAGGCTTACCGAATAATAGAAACAAATCGGATTTATTTATGGACATAGCGATATAAAATGTTTGTATATTGAAGTAAACCATGATCTAATCTGCTGCTGGAAAATACAGTTTTCCGGCTAATACAGGTTAAAGTATTTTTTAATTTAAGAAACTAATTATCAAATCACTTGAATCTGGAATTCGTTGGAATACTTAACGGACATGTATCCAGTGTTCTAGACGAGCGTACGTTCCGAGGGCCAAATATCGACTCGGATCATTATATTGTAGCAGCAAAAATACGCACCCGCCTCTGTGCGGCAAAGAACAACAAACACAGGGAAGGTTTGACGTCGAAAAGCTGCAATCATAGCAGACAGCCAGCAGGTTTTCTACTCGGCTAGTACACCTACTCTCTGAGAGCACTCCTCAGCGACTCGATATAAGAGAGCTGTGGAACGAAATAGCAAATTCCTTGCGTACCGCTGCTTCGGAAACAATTGGTTTTCAACAATACCAGAAAAACAGGTGGTACAATGAGGAAAGTCGAACTTTAGTGGAGTGAAAGCAGACTGCCTACCTCGCAACCTTGCGATCGACTACAACACGTGCGGGGTGGGATAGATACGGAGAGCTTAAGAGGGAAGCGAGACGCATTTGCAGACGAAAAAAGAAAGAGGCCATACTGCGTGAGTAAGAAGAGCTTGAGAAGGGTAATACTCGAAAATTCTATGAGAAGATGCGGCGACTTACAGAAAGTTTCAAGATTGGAGAAAACTCGTGCTGACAAGGAGCATGCATCAACTTCTTTGCAGAATATGGTCGGACGAAAGCATGCCTGACGAATGGAACCTAACTGCTATCCAAAAAAAAGGGAGACCCCTCAGCCTGCGCTAATTATCGTGAGCTTAATATCGCATATAAGGTCCTATCTAGCGTATTGTGTATAATCAACAAATTGATCGGACCTTATCAGCGTGGCTTTAAACCTGGCAATTCTACCATTGACCAGATTTTCACCATGCGCCAAATCTTGGAGAAGACCCGAGAGAAAAGAATCGGTACACACCACCTTTTTATCGATTTTAAAGTTGCCTTAGATAGTACAAAAAGGAGCTGCCTCTACGCCGCTATGTCTGAATTTGATACTCCCACAAAACTCATACGGCTATATAAACTGATCCTGGATAATACAAGAAGCGCAGTCAGAATTGGGAAGGACCTCTCCGAGCCGTTCGATACCAAACGAGGTTTCAGTTGAGGTGACTCTTTATCATGTGACTTCTTCAATTTGATGCTGAAGAAAATATTACGAGCTGCAGAGCGAAATAGACCACCTACAATCTTCTACAACAGTGCACATTTGTTGGCGTATGCCGATGATATTGATATAATTGGTCATAACAACCGCACCGTAAGTTCTGCGTTCTCCAGATTAGACAAAGAAGCGAAACCAATGGGCCTGGTAGTGAACGAGGACAAGACGGAATATCTCCTGTCATTAAATAAACAGCCATCGCACTCGCGACTTGGCTCTCACGTCACTGTTGACAGTCACAACTTCGAAGTTGTAGATAATTTCGTCTATCTGGGAACCAGCATCAACAACACTAATAATGTCAGCCTTGAAATCCAACGCAAAATCACTATTACCAACAGGTGCTACTTTGGACTGATTAGGTAATTGAAATGTAAAATCCTCTCACGACCAACCAAAACCAAACTCTACATGTCGCTAATTATTCCCGTCCTGACATACGGTGCAGAAGCCTGGCCGATGTCTACATCCGATGAGCCGGCTTTAGAAGTTTTCGAGAAAACAGTTTTGCGGAAGATTTATGGTCCTTTACGCGTTGGCAACGGCGAATACCGCAGACGATGAGCTGTACGAGGTATACGGTAACATTGACATTTTTAAGCGAAACATGAGACAGCGGCTGCGCTGGCTAGGTCATGTCGTCCGAATGCATGAAAGCGCTCGAGCTTTGAAAGTAGTCAATGGAGTACCCGCTGACGGAAGAAGAGGAAGAGGAAGACCTTCACTTCGCTGGAAGGATCAGGTGGAGAGCGACCTGGACCTCTTGGTATTTCTAACTGGCGCCAAACAGCAAAGAGAAGAAACGAGTGGTGCGCTATCGTTGACGAGGCAATGAGAAGAAGAAAAAGAAGTTAACGGATTAAAAACCTAAAAGTCCAAAACCACATCAAATCGAAACATCTATAGGAAAAGAAAATGGAATTTGCGTACTACTTTGGTAATGACAGTTTTATGGCAAGCACAAGACTTCATCAGATTTCTAAAAATGATATAGAAAATTTTTTCCAAACATTGAATTTATATTTTTTCCAACGAACGACGCTACAACTCATAAGCAATAAATGACGCTTTGAGTTCTCTCGTCTGAAAATAATTTAAAAAAAAAACAAATTTTCCAACACTAATTTCAGAATATTTCAAGTTGAAATATTATCCTTGTTATAAATTTCTGTAATAAACTGTTTTAAATGATTACAAATTAGCTTATTTCAAAATATTTAAATTATAAATCGAAGCTTCCATAAATATAATTATTTTTAGATAATAGTGTTTCGAGTTACGGAAGTTTGACATTTCGCCTATTACTCATAAACAAAAGTGTTTATTATCAAATATTATTATCAAAAATTATAATAACAGCTTGTGCTGGCCTCTGATATTACAAAAAAAAATTATCCTCATACCTTGACCAATTTAGTTAATACCTAAAATTACAATATAATCTTGTTCAGCAATTAACAGTCATAATAAACCAATTGAATCTTACTTCTGATCATTTCAATAGACCTTCTTGAACTCATCAAATGCTTAATATTATATGGTGCCTTTCAAAATTATGTAAATTTTATGAGATCAAGAAGTTTCATAGGAAAGCATCCATCTGAAAAGGCCAAAGAGTTATTTGTGAATGAATTAGTTGGCATATATATATTTGTATAAAATTGAATTGTATATGGATTAGCGTAGTATATTGCTCACAGGTGCTAGTATCTATTTTGAAGAGCTAGTTTTCTATTTTTAAAATTATTTAATATTTTTTTCATATAAATACAAACATGTTCGAAATAGTTTGCTGCAGATACCATATAATGGTTTTTGTATATAATTATTTATTTATTAAACTAATATGCTGCGAATTACTGTTGGAATGGTAAGTTAGTGACTTTTTGAATAAAATATATATATATTTCCGTAAATAAACATTTTTTTTCTTCAGTATCCTTTTAGCTATATACGTCTAGTCCATCGTATTAGCAATTTTTGTATTCCTTCCAAATAATAGATTTTTTCTAGTTCCTCAAAACATGCGTTTGTTTCTGTGATGATCGCTTCAGCCCTAATCTCTAAATGCGGTCGAATCTGTACAAAAGTTGTGAATAATACTCGTAGATGATCGTTTTATTCTTCTCAATGGAATCGATGTGAATGACACCTCGTTCATCCCAAAAAACTGTGACCATGACCTTGCTGGTTAGATTTTTCCTTGGTCTCTGGTGCGGCGTTGTGCGGTTGAAAATCGCCAAATCCCTTTTTCAAGTGGTTGCAAGGTTGTTCTTAAAGTCTTATATATGATATACCTGCACAGTACCTACAGCCTCAGTCCCCTCACGCACTTTTATTCTGCGATCGTCCAATATCATTATGGATTTTATCGGCGATTTGTAGCGTCACGACCTCTTTTGAGCGACCTGAACGTTCGATGTCACTTGTACTGGAGTGACCACAATGGAACTCAATAAACCACTTATTTACTATTGAAATTGAGGGTGCAGAGTCCCCATAGTATTTATCAAGTATTTCCTTGGTTTCGGTTATTTACGCAAAACATACTGCTTAATCGCACATGAAATTCACTTTTTACCATATTCGTTAAAATTCATAAGGTTGTCTGCTTGCAATGGCTGTCAATCACAAACAGCTTACGCGGCTTGCTGAAAATTTTAAAGCAGTTTTTTAATCGATAACAGTTGATGGGAGCAGTGTTGTATTTACAGTAGCTGCGCCACAAGTTCAAAAAGTCACTGACTTATCAAACAGCCCTCCTATATATTATTGTGCTCACTTAAAATGGGTATAGGGCACGTAGGAAAATTCCTTAAAATTAAGAAAATTAAAACAAAATGTTCGCAAAAGTAAGGAAAACAATTTTGTTTTTCAATTGTTCTTAATTTGCTATGCATGTTTCGAAATATGGTTTACAAATTGAAAGTATTGAGCTGCGATTTTTATCACGTCGTTGATTTTTCTGTGCTCATATAACTAAGTTACTTGCATGTAAAATAGTTAGTGCGAATAAATATTTTATTTTACTCAAACTAATACTTGGTTGAGAAACCCTTTCTTAGAATAAGTTCCCTTCAAAGATTACTCTTACTCAGAAACTTCTTTAATGGATCTTCATGTATAATGACCCACAATGAAACCTTTTCTAACGATTTTTTTTTCGCAACTCTGTCAATGTCGTCTATAGCTTAAAGAACTGTAAATCTTCCGCAAAAATTTTCTCTCGAAAACTTCTAAAGCCGATTCATCGGATGTTGACATCGTCCAGGCTTCTGCACCGTATGTCAGGACGGGAATAATGAGCGACTTGTAGAGTATGGTTTTGGTTCATCGAGAGAAGAATTTACTTTTTAATTAACTACTCAGTCGAAAGTAGCACCTGTGTTGTTAATGCTGGTTCCTAGATAGAGGAAATTATCTATGACTTCGAAATTGTGACTGTCAACAGTGACGTGGGAGCCAAGTCGCGAGTGCGATGACTGTTTATTTGATGACGGAGATATTTTGTCTTGCCCTCATTCACTACTACACCCATTCGCTTCGCTCTTTTGTCAAACCTGGAGAACTCAGAACTTACGGTGCGGTTGTTATGACCAATTATATCAATATCATCGGCATACGCCAAGAAATGTGCACTGTTGTAGAAGATTGTAGGTGATCTATTTCGCTCTCTAATATTTTCTTCAGCATCAAATTGAAGAAGTCACATGATAAAGAGTCACCTCATCTGAAACCTCGTTTGGTATCGAACGGCTCGGAGAGATCCTTCCCAATTCTGACTGCGCTTCTTGTATCCAGGGTCAGTTTATATAGCCGTATGAGTTTTATGGAGATATCAAATTCAGACATAGCGGCGTAAAGGCAGTAAAAGGCAATATAGCTAGTTTGTCTTTTTTAACTCCCAAACACGGGTCGTTACAGATGGGCTTAAAGCATCGGTCTGCCTAAATTTTTACTTGAAGCTAATTGAGAATTTATGGATAAATGGAACATAATTACTACTAATCAATATAGAAAGTTTTTGAGCGCAATAAGTCATCAGTATAGGGAAGGCATACTGAGAAAGGGATTCTAAACCTAAAAGAGTTTGAGGAGAAATATTCTCTTTTTTGTACTACAAGTGGCTATGAGCATAATTTTCAAAAGTTTAATTCGGCCGCAATAGCCTTGCGTACCTCAAGTTGCTATGAGCATAATTTTCAAAACTTTAATTCGGCCGCAATAGTCTTGCGTATTACAATTCGGAAAGCCTAGGTTCAGGTCCAGGTTCGAGCAATATCCAAAGTTATAGGATATGAATTTTTCTAAATGCTGTTGTCCCTTGGCAGAGAATGCTTAACACACCGAATGTATTTCTGACCTCCTCCACAGAATCTCCTCATTTAAAACTATCGGCCGTTCGGCTTCCACTTGTTGGTAAAAAGATAAATATTCAAAAGCCACAAATTGAAGGAGGAACTCGGCCGAAAATTTTTTCAGCGGTTATAAATTGCCAAATATATATATATAACACAAACATTTAATGCAATTAGAAATTAATAATTTTCCTTTCTTTAATGAATTTATTATACTTATTTTATTTTCTTTATTTTAAGGAATTTTCAAACATGTTCTATCAATGGCCTATTTATATGGGCACAAATGTACATTCAAGCATATGTAGCTTGAAAGATTTTTTTTAGCAAATTACTTTTTCTGGGTTAAAATTTATTAATTAAATTTTTTAAATAATTAAAGATCAATTTATAAATCGAACAGTAAATTATTCAAAGGTTACTTTAGAGCGCAGACAAATAAATTATATTTCTTGAAATCGTTTAAAATCCCCAAAAGCCTTGGCATCGTCTTACGACATTGGCTAGATCTTGATGTAGCCACTCTCCTTGTTAGTCACTCATATCGCCCACGTTTTCTGGTAAAAATCGAGGTACGTATACAGGAAATGTATCTTTAGAGACATTCTAACTTCAGCCTTTCGATGGCCTACATCAATTTGTAAAGATGTCTATGCGTATATTATTTTGGGAAACAGCTTGATTAATTACTGAAGTTCTTAATAAAGTCTAATTTGATGTGAAGAAGTGGCACGAAAATGTCTTATGGATTTACAAGTGGTGCAGCGAAAACGGTTTACTGACCAGGCTCATATTCAGTTACGATTAAAGTAGATTGTCAAGCTAGGTTATTATTTAACTGTCGTTATGACTCGTCTCTTGGTGAACGATTGCATTCGCGACTCGGCTCCAACGCCACTGTTGACAGTCATAACTTCGAAGTTGTAGATAATTTCGTCTACCTAGAAACCAGCATTAACAACACCAAAAATATCAACTTTGAAATCAAATGCATAATCACTCTTGCTAACTCTTGTACTACTTTGGACTGAGTAGGCAATTGAAAAGTAAAGTACCCTCACGTCGAACAAAAAGCGAACTCTACAAGTCGCTCATTACTACCGTCCTGACATAATGAGCAGAAATAAAAAGCAGAAGTTAGACGATTTAGTGTATGAGGAACACTAAAATTTTTCGATAAAAAAGTTTTGCGGAAGATTTATG
Organism: Neoceratitis asiatica; assembly: GCA_030068015.2. Classification (NCBI taxonomy): domain Eukaryota; kingdom Metazoa; phylum Arthropoda; class Insecta; order Diptera; family Tephritidae; genus Neoceratitis; species Neoceratitis asiatica. The sequence goes on from CM061524.1 coordinate 77,682,759, forward strand.
GCCCTTTGCGCGTTGGCAACTGCAGATGATGGAACGATGAGCTGTACGAATTATAAGGCCATATTAGCATAATTCAGCAAATTTAGAGACGCTGGCTAATGGATGAACAGCTTTGAGAGTTTTCGATGCAGTACCCTCACGTGCAAGCAGAAGAAGGAAAAGACCTCCGCTCCATCGAAAAGACTAAGTTTATAAATACCTGGTTTCGCTTGGTATTTCCTTCAAGCGCCAAACTGCGAGAAGGAGAAACAAATGGCATGCAATTTTGGTTTGGTTATAATCATGCATATGCACCGCACGCCAATTTAAGCAGTAGCAGTAGGATAGCGCTACTATCACGCGAAAACTCGGAAACCAAAAGCAATATTACCAACAGGACTAAATATTTTGATCTAACTGATCAAATATTGTTAAGGATAGTTCTAATCTGTTTGGGTCCAGAAGTTGACAGGAATTTGTAAACTTTTGCAATTTTTTTCATATTGTGGACTTTTTGCGTATGGGTTTTTAGTCCTCAGATTTTCGTGATAACCCTCACGGGAAAGACCATCACTCTTGCGGTCGAGCCTTCGGACACTATCGAGCATGTTAAGGCAAAACTTCAGGATAAAGAAGGTATTCCCCTAGATCAACAACGTTTAGTTTTCGCGGGGAAACAACTGGAAGATGGTCGAACATTAGCTGACTATAATATCCAAAAGGAGTCACCTTACACCTGGTGCTGCGTCTTAGAGGGGGTGCAAAGAAGCGTAAGAAGAAGAATTACTCCACTCCCAAGAAAATTAAACACAAGAGAAAGAAGGGTAAGCTAGCGGTATTGAGATACTATAAGGTTGATGAAAATGGAAAAATTCACCGTCTTCGCCGCGAATGTCCAGGTGAAAACTGCGAGGCCGGTGTATTCATGGCTGCTCATGAAGATCGCCATTACTGTGGCAAATGCCAATTGACTTTCGTGTTTTTTAATCCAGAAGAAAATAAACAGATATAAATTTGTTAATAATAGTTTACAATCAATATTGTCACTCGTTAAGCTTTAGTCATAAAATAACATTTTTAAATGAATACATCCAGATTTAGCTATTAATATTCATCAAATAAATGTAAAACAAATTACCATAAGGTACCTAATGAAAAAAAACAAATTGTTAATATTCAAATACTAGTTATTTAACCTTAACTGTATATATTCAAGTTTTTAAATATTAAAAAATGTGGGAAAAATTCAACAGACGACAAGCTTGAGCATATACGAAAAGTCAAAATGGCACTAGCTCATCCTCTACTCTGCGCTGTTGTAACCAGCAATTGAAATTTTAGTATTGCAATTGCACAAACTGTCGTAAACCAGAGTGAATTATATTTACATACTTACATTTGTATGTATATATGTCTATAAATAAATCTTTATTTTTATATACGTATATACCAGTAGCAAACACCTTTAATGGTTCATTGTTTTCGGTCAAGGCCCTTGTTGTTATGATTTAAATTTTTTAACTGTATAATTACTGTTATATGTCTGTTTTTAATGGTGAATGTCCACGATAATAATGTTTTGTTGCAACTAATCTTGCGCGGAGATTCCTATTATTATTTTTTTTTCCATTCAATTGAGTAACATATCATAGATACGCTTTGATGTGACGATAAATTTGGAAATAATATTTCATATCCAAAGAAATTCAAAATATTCATTATTTTATCACATTTAACTGTACGACAGTAAAAGTCATATCGGACACAGTGATTTTTATTCAAGTTAATTTCATTTAATTTCATTCAGTTCTTATTATACTTTGATTTATTTTAGTTGATTTAATATAATTGAACCTATTTCAATTAATTATTTTTTTCTTACTATTTTAGTTCATTTTATTTTATTTTATTTTTTCTATATTATTTTATTTTATTTACATGGCAGATGTTGGCTGAGTGCACTCGCCTGTGATGTCAGAATCCCTTGGTTTGATCGCTGGTAAAATAAGTCTTCTATCATTTTATTTTATTTTTATAACAAAATATTCAATTCAAAAATACTAACAATAAGGCCTTTTGAATAAAGCTCATTCACTCATAACCACAAACAATTATAATTAATTTTATTTCATTTTAATTAATTTTATATTAAATAATTTCATTATACTTTATTTATTTATTTTATTTTACTTAATTATTTTACTTTATTTTATTTTAATTCATTTAATTTTTAATTAATTTGTAATACTTAATTAATTTATTTTTAATTTTTTCATTTCAATTTATTTTGTTTATTTTATTTAGTTTTATTTCATTTTATTTATTTTAGCTTATTTTATTTCATGTTAATTTATTTTAATTTAAATAATTTTATTTTATTTTGCTTTTATTATTTTATTTTATTTTATTTCATTTTTTTTTTTAATTTAATTTTATTTTACTTTATTTTATTTCATTTAATTTTTTTTTTCATTTTATTTTTTATTTTATATTATTTTTTATTTTTTTATTTTTGTTTTGATTGTTTTTTTATTTGTTTTTTAATTTTTTTATTTTGTTTTACTTTTTTTATATTTTTATTTTTTTTATATTTTTTTCGTTTTATATTATTTTATTTTTATTACTTCTTTACTTTTATTTTATTTTTTTTTAATTTTTGATTTAACCTTACTTTAGTTTGCCTATTTCATTTATTTTTCTGATTACTTCTACTTTCTATTTCTGATTACTTTTCCTAATATCACATGCCAGCAACATAATATATGACATTATATCACATTATACCCCTGAAATGATGTAGAAGAGAACACATTATATCACATCACTCCGCATCACATCACATCGACATCATTTCGTTCCACTTTTGAAACTGTCGTGCCTATAATCATTTTTTTCCAGCCCAAGCTAATTATTTTAATGACGTAATGCATATGTATAATAATAATCCAATATTTTATCTGCATATTAAATAACACACTATTTACATAATCACTATAAATATATGTAATAAATATTTAATAGGCAATTAGTTGACAGCCAAAGCTAAAACAACAACAAAAGCAACATGTATCACGTATTTCATAGCACCAACATTACTCAACATATATTTATCCTGTGATTTCATAATTAAATCAAGGAAGTAAATAAATGTGCACCGAAAGTAGAGCAGTAGGAAAGTAGAGTAATAAGTAAGCCGTAATGCTGCGAGCACATGAAACCATTAAAAAAAGACTACATTTGCTTAGACTTATCTCACGTTTATTGTATCGCACTGACAACAAACAGACGGGAAGCCAGGCAACATGACTTAGCCGAAACAATGGTTTATTAGTTTGAACTGCTTGGATATGCTAAAGCATAATACTTTGTAATAAATATATCAGACGCGCACACGCATACTCATATACAAACACATGAATATTGCAATGTAAAATAATGTAGACCATAACAGGAAATTATGCGATGCTAGAGTAAAATAAAGCGAAATTTTCGATGATGGGAAAGGAAAAGTGAAGAACTGTTGAGGTAAGTGTTGATATTGGAAACTATAAGAGAGGCACATACATACATTCAATCCCACATGGTTGTTTGTCGGTACATACAGTCAGACATTGAATGACATAATCAGCTGCTTACAATAGTGTCTCAACTGTAACTGCAATACAGACTTAATTTTTTTTAGTTATCAAAATCTGGCAATTTACTGCTGAATTCAGTCTAAGCGTTTACATTCAGCTGATATTATACTCTAATCCAAGTAAATTCACGTTTTTGTAAACTCATTTATCCACTGACTACAACAGACAGGTTGGCTAGCTGGCAACTTTATTGGTAGTGTTGAACCAGCAAACATAAAGAAAAATTAAATTTGGATGTATAAAATAATTTAAATTTTTTAACTTGGCAAAATGTCAAAGCAAACGAGAAATGTGACTTCACCCCGGTGTATTGTACTCGTAAGTAAAAAATTGTGAAGAGACAGCAGAAGATAAAGCATTCGAATCTTATTAAAACAGTAACATAAATTTATTGATGAATTTAAAAAAATGTGAGATATAAAATATAAAATGTAAAATATAAGATATAAGATATAATATTTGGAGAGTTTTTCTGCGGTTACAATAACAGCAAGAAAAAATGCATTCAAATAAAAAAAATTTCAACACGCCAACCAACGAAATTAACCATTATGACAATAATAGCCGCACCAGCCAAAAAGACACCGACTCAAATGTTACACCTATCTTGCAAAAGCGCCATGTAAATGTAAAGTTATCACCGCTTGACGCTGCTGTTACTGACGGTCGTAACGTAGAAATCACCGGTGATCTGATTTCTTCCGTAACACTGTCGCAGCTGAGTTCTCGCTACTATACAAGGCTGACAGTATTAACCTTTTATAAAAAAAAATTAAATAAACTCAGAAAATACACAATTTCTTAAAAAAATTGAAAATTTAAATCATAATTAATTATTTATTACTTTGTGTTTATATTCGAATATATCAATTATGAAATTTGCTGACGAAAATTACAAGTATGTATGCACACTGGCAGCTGACAATATTTCGCCGATGAAAGCAGCACCCCTAACTGGTGATACGACTGGGAGATATGTAAAATGGCAGGTTGAGCTATAAAGGTGATTTAAGTGTAAATAGCAACTGTTGCATAGCGGATGCAATGGTCAAAAGCAAATAACACAAACACATTTTTTGTTTAGAAATTTAGCGACGTGATTCAGCGAGGCCATATGTGCGAAGCCAAATAAACACTGAATAAAGATGATGATGAAGTTGTTGTTGGAAATATACAAACCAAAATTCATAACAAAAAATAAGCTTTTCATTCACACACATTATAATCAACAATAAAATATATGAAAGCAAAAGTGAATAACTTAGAAATGAAGAAAAGCGCGCGAAACAATGCCATTGTTGTGATGCTAACAGCCTCCAGCCAACAGCCGCCAATCGTCGCATATAAAAGTGGCAAATATGGAAAGATGCCAAAGACCCATTGACATAATAACAAGGAACGTAATCAAAGACATCAAATTAATGCAGGCAAGTAAAACGTGTTCACGTGCAGTGATCAATATGAGCAAACAAAAAATAACAACGTTAACTACAGAAATTACTGAAAGCAACAGTGGGAGAAACAGTGGCAGCTAAAACAAACAAATGACACACAAGCTTGCACAAACACTAATTACAGCCGCTGGTACTTACTAATGCTATGTATTGCATGCAACAACCGTAACCAAATAATCGGCAAACATCAGCATCATCGTTGTAAAAATGCAGTAATATTTTAAAAAGAAAAAATGTATATATATACAACTGTACATTAGTAAGTAGGTGCAATAAAGCAGTCTACGAGAAATGTTGAACACTGGATGTTACCTACATATCTGGTGACTGACTCCTAGCCAAGTAACCTAATGAACTACATTTGCAAAATGAATTAAATTAAAATTTTTAAAAAGAAACTAATAAATAAAATTAATTGAAAAAAAAAAATAAAAATAAAAATTATAAAAATATAAAAATAACACAAGTAAATTAAAACATACAATTAAAAAATAGATTTGAAAAATATAATACTTTATAATAAGATCAAATTTAAAAATAATAAAAAATTCTAAAACTTAAACAAAAATATTTCAACAAAAAATTAAAAATATTTAAAAAATAATAATAAAAACTTTTCCTCAATTAAAGCTAAAGCTAAAGTAAATATATTTTCCAGTTTATCAATGTATATTATATCTGCCAAATATTTGTGGTTAATGAAAATTGAATTAGAAGAATGTTATTGTTATTTGTTTTTTTTGGCAAGCTATGCGAATGCGAATATTTGTGGTTTCATACAGCAGGAAGTGAATTTATAATGAAATGAAAATTTATGACTCTACAAGTTTATGTGTGTATAACTTTGATTATTTTATGTGTCAAAAGCGAGCAGCCTTAGCTGTTAATGTAATAAAATGGACTACAATTAATCAAAATGTAAATTGCTATTGACGCGTTTGATTGTAAAATGACAAGTGGAAAATGCTTTTAGCAGTATTTGCAATACTCAATGCCATAAAAAATGCAGTGAATGCGCTGATGTTGTGTTCGGTAATCGGTAATCGGTAATATCGCATATTTCAAATCAAAATTCTCTTGCAGTTTTTCTTCCATCTTAATGATATTTATAGGGATAACGAATTTTTCTGATTTTTTTCTTAAGGTGGTCAGTCCAATTGGATCGAAAAAAAATCATTTTTTGCTTAATCCATTGGAAATCTATCTAAAAGTATGTGTAAAAAATTTTACCTCCAAATTCGAAAAAGATCCGGAGATATTGCAAAAAATGTTCTGCCGCGTCAACCTTGGTTGAGTTGCTGCGCGCGTGTTTAAAGCGTGTTTTCTCAAAACCATCTTTTTTAAAATGGCGTGCACGATTACGCAAAAACTATTGCACCTACAGACCTGATTCAATTTCTATTTTGTACAGTATTTAATATTGCTCTATATGAACTAAAAATAAGTCCAAGTTTTTCAATGTTTAACATATTTATTAACAAAAATATTAACAAATTTTACGTCAAAAATGGATTTTTAAGTTTAAACTATGAAAAAAATTAGTTATTTAACGTTTTTATCAGGTATTTTTAGTTCATATAGAGTAAAAAAGTATACAAATTAACAGCGTGTGAATTATTTCTATTTCAGATAAGAATTACGGACGCCATCGTGCACGCCATCGGACAATGTCAGCGGCGACACGTTCCGTTGGATCATAGATTACTCCGACATTTAAAAAAAATTTTGAGTGATTTTTATTTTATTTTTTAAGCTGTTCTAAAGTTAATAAAAATGTTCGTGTAAAATAAAATCTTTGTACCCTTTTTTTTTCTTTTTGAAAAAAAAACCATAGAAAAACATTTCTGGGCCTCTAATTGGACTGACCCCTTAAATAATATACTTACAAGATAATATCAAAACCTTGTATAAAAAAATTAAGCTAAATAAATAAACAAAAAATAATATTACAAATTCTTCTGCCAGCAACATTTTTTTGCCTTTTCCCCTGGGGCTGCCGGCAACCTTCGTTTTATTCACGGTCGGAATTCTGCAATCGTCATATTGATGCTCGCTTAACCTTAATACTTTTGCGATCAGAATTCAAACGCATCAGTTGAACATAATCTAATGGCGCTGCCTCCACTGCAGTGTTTTTCTTTGTTTCCCATTTCATTTCTGTATATTACACTGCTTATTATAAAGATGAAAAAAAGAAGATTTGGTATAATGATAGCCACTTCTGTTTTTTAATGCTCGTATTCAAGTTCAATTAGTACCAATATCATTCCCTAGCACATTTTAGTAATATTTCTTTCAGCGTCACCCATAGGCAGAAGAACAAAAATTCTCTCTATCTAGCCTCAAGTATTGAATTTATTCACGTAAGAGAGATCCAGAGATTGCGTACAGTTTGTGGTGTAATATTTGTATGTTTAATATACTTAGGTGAAAGGTTAAAGCTATAATAAATATTGCTTGCTCTAACTTGACCGAGATAAAAAAAATACCTCAAGTGGTGGTGTTGTTTGTACAATCATATATATATTTATATACATTTAATATATTTTAATAATATTAAAAACTAGTTAACGAACATTAAATACCAAAAAAAATCCAACAAAAAGATTTCCAGTTGGAAGCTATGAACTTAAATAACCAATAGTCATTAGCCATAATTTCATAAGATTTTCAGATATGTGCATTTTATACAAGTATTTAAAGCATAAATACGTACCATTATATATATTAAATAACCATAATTAATCGACCCAATTGCTAGTAATGCATGCATTTATTTAATTATTTATTAGTGCTTACGTAAATGCAGCGGTGGTTATGCTGTAGATAAATATTTATATATATATATTATAGTAATTATGTATTATCTTTTGATATAAAAATAAGCATTTTCTAAACAAAATATTAAAACATTCAAAAATAATTGTTTTTTGGAAAATATTGATTTATGTAATTTCAACGTCCGCAATAGCCGAGTGGTTAGCATTGAGTAGTACCATTCGGAACATCTGGGTTTGAGTCTTGGCTTGACCCTTGGCAGGATATATCAAGTCCTCCAAGTATATTTATAACTTGAAAAAAAAGCTCCTAATAAAATTTAAACAGCCGTTCGGAGGTGTGGAGGTGTGGTGTGGTGGAGGTCTTAGAATAAACCGTAGATGCCTCCATTTGTAGGAAAAAACATTAAGACACACACCACAAATTGGAGAAGGAGCTCGGCCAAAAAGCGCTTGAGCGATCAAAAAGCGCCATTTATATATATACGAATGAAAACTATTATATATTTAAGAAAGTAAAACTTTGTTCTAGAGTTAACTACCTTCTGTTTAGTATTTTCTTGGTTTCATTAGTATTCTTTGTTTTTTAACTTATTTATTAAAAAATAGTAATGCCCAGCCACACGTTGCTGTGGCTTGTTCATACTTTGTTGGATTTAGATATTATAATTAGATTTTAAGCAGGAGAAATCAAACCATAAAAATACTTGTGTCATTAAAATCGGTATCTGGCCAATTTCCCGAAAAAAAAATTAATTTCAAGTAAAATGAGCCATAAGCTCGACTTTTTTAATAGTTCATTTTAGACCCATCTCCCGGAAAATTTTTTATTATCTGAGTTAATTTAGGCAAAAAGCTACATACGTACCACATTTCAAGTGAAGCGAACAATAAAGATTTTGTCCCTTCGTCCACTTTCTGGGAAAAAGTTTACTTTTCATAAAATACTTTCCCTACCCACTTTGAACAATTAAAACAAAATTGAGCCAAATCGGCCAATCATTCTCGCTTGATGAATTTTATTTTTCTTATTTTTCACGCATTACTGAATCGAATTTAATTAAATTATGTTTTCTAAACAGATAGCAGCAATGGTAAAAACCGGTATAATTTGTGTTTAAGTTTTTTAGCCACCTGTTGTGGGACTAAATGTCTGCGGTAGTCCTTTACACGGGAAACTTATTATCTTTTCGCTAGCTGTAGCTCAAACCAACTTCTTTTAAAATTAAAAAAAAAATTCATGAATAGGGTCGCTTGCAACACATTCGAATGCATTTCTGGCATAAAATGAGAGACTCCCTATAAAAAGCCAGCAACCGTCAAGAGACGACTTATTGGGAAAACACTCCACAATTATGAGGAAAGGCTCAGCTAAAGTCGCTTAAGCGGTTATAAGATCTCATTTATATATGAGAAAATATATTAGTTTTCGATAAAAGTGTGCACTTTTGAATCAGCGAATTTTCTGCTGAAAATTTAAGACCGATAAGACCAAATCCACCACACCAATTTCTTGAACTTTTAAAAGATTCGATTTTTAATTTATTTTCATTAAATCTCAACTATTTATTACTTACAGTGCCCTACCTATTTGACAGTTTTGAAGTAAAAAAATTGTTTTGCTAAATTTTACCTATTTTGAAATCAGGATCGACTAGCAACAATGTTTTTTGGTATAAGATTATCTTTAATGAAATCTACCCAACTTTCTTCTGTTTCCACTTTTGTAAAGCTATAGCCATATAAAACCGAGATATTATCGAAAATCCATGTTTACGGAGGCTTATAATTTTCTCTCCAAACTTCAGCTGCCTTTTTTAATCCTTAAAAAGTTATCTCACATCAAAAAATTATAATAATTTTTTATGCAAGCTTTCTTAACTCTTCACAAATTTAATATCTACTTTTAATTTTTTAAGATTATATATTGGTGGCAGCTTCCATTGTTAACTTTCTTAACGCTTTTTAGTTTGATACTTAAAATGTAATAAATTCCATCAATAGTTTTTGAAAAATAAACCAAAAAATTGCCATTCCCTTAAAGAATATATATCCACTTTATTATTATATTTTATTTTTTTTACGTCAAGAAGAAGATAATATATACCCCATACGAATTAAATTGGTCCAGCCACTAGTAGGTTAGTGACATGAATTGTACTCGAATAAGTAATTCTGCGAACTTCTTAGCCTTCGTCGTTTGGTTAACAACAACAAAACAATTTTAATTTTTTAACGATAAGGATGCTAAACAATTGCCATTTACTAAAGACATTTAATTTTTATCAGATCGAATAGATTACAGATTAATTTTAATAGGGAATGATAAAAAATCTTGAAATAAGCTCTCAACTTAGTTTTAAAATCTAACGGAAAAGAAATCCAACAACTTTCAGAAATCGGATAACAGTTTTATGTAGTATATATTTATGTGTATACTTGTAATTCTTAATGATCTAGATGAGTTATATTTAAAATAATCGATTAATAAATCGATTTCTATAACAAGCACTATAAACACAATTTTTTTTTTTTTTTTGATTAGGTAAAAATCGTATTTTTCGACTTCTAGTGTTTTTATTCAGAAGTATATAACAAATCCGATAAATTTGTAATATTTATAAATTTTACTTACTAAAAATAATTAGTGTAAATGCTAAAAAGAAAAAGATTTACAAATTGGAGATATTTAAAATTTAATAATAATAGTAATAACTAATTAAATTAGCATAAAAATATTATTTTTTAAGTATATTTAAATTTTATATGATAAATATGTTTTATACTGAACTCTGTCAAGGATTTTTATTTTTTTCACTTCTTACCTTTTCACAAAATACATATCAATAATATATGAGTTGGTTGATTTAATAAAAAGCTTTATATAATAATTATATAAAAATTTCAATCAATTTGTGCCATAACTAATTAATACCAAAAATGTTGCGATAAACTATTTATGAAAGTTACAGAAAAATGCGAAAGCATATCAGTTCCATAAAAACTCTGTGCTATGTATGCATTCTAATAAAAAACATGATTTGCACGCACCGTAAAATTTTTATTGAAATGTGATTAACTACAAGCAAACACATACGTATGCGTATGGTATTATATATTCTGTGCCAACTGAAAGGCTTCAAGTGACAATATGTCCAAATATCCAAATATAAAGTGATTGTTTTTTTTTTTTTTTTTTTTTTTGAAACCGATGTAAAAATTGCGCTCATAAAGCAATTGACATGCTACAATAAACCGATGACTTATCAAATTATATTATCGCCTCCAAGTGATTGCCACACTTTAAACCCACAAAACAAGCAGAAATATATGTATTATGTATGAACATGCTGTAAGCCATGAAGAAATAACCACACAAATTTACTTTTTATGAGAATACAAGAAGTTAATACATATGTATGCATATATGTATGTATATGAAGGCCTATAATCGACCAAAATTCGAGAGCAGAAAAACTCCTCAAGCGTATGAAATGCAAAATGAATAACAAAACAAAGAAAAATTTAATAAAAATTGCGCATCCAACAGTCGCAGCTGAAGAGGAAGACCCGTGCCGTAACAAGCAAGGGAACAATGTAACGCCGCGAACAACTTTATTGAAACACACAAAAAATGCAGTCAGTAGCAAGACAATAACACTTTTGAATGCGTTTTTAATTCAATTACCCTTGCGTTGAAAAAAAATGTTGAAAAATTTAAATTAAAAGAAGAAGATAAAAAAAAGCGCACAATGTTGGAAAAGCTAAAGCAAATTAGCGAATGTACACACAAACAAGCGCAACAAAGACAAGATAGGAACGCACAGATATTATTATTACACGTCTGAAATGTGTTTGCTGGCGTTTATGCGTTATTAACGCTGCAACTAGTCATAAAAAAGAGCAACAAAAATGGTAAAATAATAATTATAGCAAATATGCAATAGACCAGGAGTAGCAACAATAAAAAGCATACGGTTTGCTTACAACTTGTGCGTAATTGTAGTTGCTGTTATTTTACATGTAACCAAAGTTGCATGCTTACATTCATTTCAACCAACACACACATACATTCAAAACAGAGCCTGACTTCATATTGCAAGTGTGTATGCCATCTACCCAGCTAAGTTGCTCTTCCACTTGCTTTTGTTATTATATTTTCCACTTTTGTTATTGCTATTACAGCAGTTTTACTTCTCATGCTAATATAAATATACACGTCTTTTGTAGTTGCTGTTGTTATTTTTATTTTTATTTGCACTATTGTATGTATTTAGCGTATGTAGCATATATTTTTGCATGTCTTACGATGACTTTCATGCCGCTCCACTTCTTTTTCGTCGTCCCCTTCTCAAGCTGCGCGACCACCAGCCTGATCAAACAGACATATATATACATACATATAGACAAGCAAACATATATATATGTGAGTATGGTTCGTGATATTACAGCTTTTTCGGCGACTTCATCGGCAACCACAATAAGAAACTTGGTTATCGAAATAGTAAATGGTAAAATGGAATTAACTATAAAAATGCAGACATTGGCCACAATTGGCATCATTCAATCGTTTACTGTTCAGCTAAACACAACAGTTAGCTTTACGTTCTTCTTTCCTCTCTTCACGTTGCTGCAAATACTCGCGTCTCGTGCACGGATCGTGCGGTATTTACAAAGTAATAAAAAAAATTTTAACAAATTGAATAAAAAAATAAATTAAAAATATTTCAAAAGAAAAAATCATCAAAAAAACATATACTAAGTAATAATTTTGTAAATTAAAAAAATGCATATATACAAAATCCGTTGAAATTTTGCTCTATATAATCTAGCGAGCAATGGAAAAAATTACTACTTTTCTATTATAAAGTAACGGATTATAACCAACAGAGAAATAAATAGTTTTGTGTTCGAGTTTGTTACTTAAATCTTTTATTTTTTTCCTCTTCTTGTTTGTAGTTCCTTTCGCAAACGTAGAAATATCTTAACAAAAGTGTTTAAAGGATTGTGAATTTGCTGTGTGCGTGAGGATACAACATATAATCGTAGCATCGCAGGATATCAGACGAAAGATTTTGCGTTTAGTACATTTCAACTTTCCGTTGTACTAATTGTGTGTTTAGGATGAAGCTGCTGGTATGTATACGAGCAGTCGTGCCGATTAAAAAAAAATGCAATTAAAATATTATAATGAAAAATTTAAAGGATTATAATGATTTCAAAAGTGAATTAATAAAAGAACAAAAGAACATTATTGAAAACATTTGTGCTAACAAACTAACTGAGGCATTGTTAAAGGACTGAAAGTTATGTTGTGAATATTTATGACAAATAGTGAAATTATAAAAATGTTAATAATTTCGGAACTTTTCTTAAATTATATTTCGGAGTTTTTATAATTAAAAATCGTTAGTTTTTATTTTCTTCTAATACGAGAAAAAATTGATTTAAATAATTGTATTAAATATTAAAAGCAAGACAAAGTTGAATTTAAGAAATTATTGTGACATGAAAATGTGTTTAAGGTACTTTTGAAAAAAAAAATGAAAAACATGTCTTTGTTAAAACTTCAAAACTTTGAATTTAATGAAGAAAATTACCGCAAAATTTTATTAAAATTGTGTCGCCGAAATGTGTTTCAAATATTTCTTAAGCAAATATATTTACTATTTTTCTCTTAAAAAATAAATATTTCTTTTATTCTATATAAAATAATTTGTTTATCTTCATCTTCGATATTTGCAATCGATAATTAAAAAAAATATTGAACATATTTATTTAAAAATGAAACATTTATAGAAATTACTTGCGCACAACGCAATAGTTAAAATGATTTCATCTAGAGTAATAACTCACATTTTCGAATATCCAAAAAATAAATTTTCCAAAAATGAGTTTTCAAAATAGCTAGAAAAATAGCGAATATATTCCATTTTTCAAAATAATTTACAATTTGAAATGAAATTTTGTCAATAGATATTTAAAAATTTATATTATAATTCTTTCTTCTCTTCAAAACTTACATTTCCCATGTCTTTTCAACTTTCTCTTATTCTTTAAATTCCTATCAATTAAACTGTTTGCTGAATCTGTCTCATATATTTCATTAACCTTTCATTAAAAATCTTTAATTACTATCCGTTTCTCATATTCATCTTTCTTCATATCTCTAAATCTAAACTAAATTTTTCTTTTCTACCCTCCATCATTCTTTCTTGCTGTCTCTTTATCTATAAACTCAACAGCGTTCAGCATCATTGCTCGCCCTGGTGTTGCTGCTGGCCATCAGCACACGCGCCGAAGACGAAAAGGCTGTTGAAACCAAGTCTGCTGAACCCGCCAAGGAAGGTGCTGAAGAATCCTCCGCCGCTGCTCCCGCCGATAATAGCGAAAGCACCAAAACCAAACGTGGTCTACATCATTTCGAGGACTACCATCATTCGTACCATCATCACCCGATTCATGAGGAAAAAACATTGACCATTATTAAGAAAATACCCGAGCCATATCCAGTTGAGAAGATTGTACATGTGCCAGTCGAAAAACATATACCTGTACCGGTTAAGGTGAAAGTGCCCAAACCATATCCCGTGGTCAAGCATGTACCATATGAGGTCAAGGAAATCGTTAAAGTGCCACATGAAATACCTGCACCCTATCCAGTAGAAAAGAAGGTGCCAGTACCCGTACACGTGCACTATGACCGTCCAGTACCAGTCAAGGTTTACGTTCCCGCACCTTACCCTGTCGAGAAAAAAGTGCACTATCCAGTGAAGGTGCATGTGCCCGCACCATATCCCGTCGAAAAGAAGGTTCACGTGCCAGTCAAAGTGCATGTGCACGTCGATAAACCATACCCCGTTGAGAAGATCGTTCACTACCCAGTCAAGGTACCAGTCGAGAAACCAGTACCATATCACGTTGAAAAACCAGTACCATACCATGTTGAGAAACCAGTGCCAGTGCCAGTAATCAAAAAGGTACCCGTCCCAGTTCATGTACCATATGACAATCCTGTGCCAGTGCATGTTGATAAACCAGTACCATATGAAGTCAAAGTACATGTACCCGCACCGTACCCAGTCGTCAAGGAAATCCCAGTCAAGGTTGAAAAACATGTACCCTATCCAGTAAAGGTGCCCGTTGAGAAACCAGTGCCCGTTCACATTGAGAAACACGTGCCCGAGTACCATGAAAAACACATCTCCTACAAGGAACCCGTTTTCGTACACAAGGAAATTAAGGAACATGAGCCCGTTCATCATGAGGAATATCATCATGAAGAGAGCCACCACGACTTCGGTGGTCATGAGGTGGAATCATATGGCGAATACGAACATGAGGAGCATGAATACTAATATGGCAATTCTATCTCTCTCTCTCTCTCTCCAACACACTCACTCATATACACACAAAACAAAATGCCTAAATGCCTTTTTGCCTTTCGCTCCGTCAACGTCAACTCCGCTACACATACGTTTGCTCCCTTCCCATCTCTCTCCCTCTTTCTTTCATTACAGCATTGAGAAAATGTTAACTGTGAATGGCTTGATTGAGAATTTGCGACGTTAAGACGGACCAGAGTGCAAGCGAAAGGGATGTGAATGATGTAAGTCAATCGAATTAGAGCATGAGGAAAAGTGAGAGGATTGAAAAAACCAAACAAAAACAGAATATCGTAACCGCGTGATCGTGATAATGGAACGTTTTTGAACTCGAATTAGGCGAAACGTTTTGGAATTTGAGAGACACGTACTTTACATAAACATAACTGATCTTTTACCAATAATTATAATTATTATTTTGTTTTGTACATACATAAATATGTACATTCATTCAATGCGATTTTAGTTTAGGCCATAACCTTTTAATTTAATTTTTCTTATTTTTTTGTATATGAAGAACTCAACAATTAACAAACTTTTTACATTCATACTTATAATTATTAGCTCGTAAGTGTTTTTTAAGCAGTTTTCAAGTTGTACAAAAGGAATATATATAACACAGTATTCCGACCAACAGTGATATTTGGCGCCTTTGAGACACGTCCAACAGGGTGGGGTTCCTGTGACATGGCCAATCGTGTCCACCTTTGCCGCCACACACTGCCTGCACATTAACTACAACTTTGTAAATAACACACTCCCGGGGAAATATAAAGGATATTTCAGGGTTGGAGCAGTTACAATCGTATTGTATTTGTCGGTGGCGGCTTATGAGTTCCAGTTATAAGTGATATATTTAGTGTGTTAAATGATCTTGTTGTCGTTTTGTTGTGATTTACTCCCATTGGAGGATATAAGACAGTAATTGCTTGTATAAATATTGTTAACAAATATATTTATATTTGTATATGTAGTTATGTATGTAAGCAAACAAGTATGGGCTAATGCGAATGCGTTGAAGACTTTCAGTTAATTCAATATGAGATTATTTCCAATAATAAGTAGATACGCGTATATATATATGTTAATATGTACACTATAATTTCTTTAACTCTCTGTCTCTCTCTCTCTCTCTTCTAAAAAAAAGTAGTGTAAATCGTGCTGTAATATTGCAATATATAATTGTATATATATTTTTATTATTTATATAACTAAATATGAAACACATAAATACCTGTGCAAACATTTATAATATAATAATATTCTTATACGCATATGGTTTATACCTAACTTACATACCTACTACTTATATATGTATATTAAACAAACCAACAAAAAAATACGCATATAAAATGAGAATAAAAATTAGTTTAAGAGTCGCTCCTGTGTGAGTTAGTGTGACCGTACTGTATTATTATTTCACTATTTTTTTTTTATTAATTTTTAGTTTATGTCTTTTTACACGAATTTTATATGGTACGAAAAAGTAAAAATATTGAACGAAAAATTACAAACAATGTATAATTGAATAAAAATTAAATACGGAAATCGAAAAAAACTCTTTACCACTACCAAATAACTGATAAAATCTATAAAAATGTGTAGATTGTTGATGAAGTGAAAAAATGTGAAATAAATCAATTATTCTAATTAAACAACTTAAGAAATACAGAGCATTTTTATTGAATATTTGATGGTAAGTTTTACATTTTTTGGGTTTTTAAAGTAAATATAACTATTATTAAGAAATAAAAAGTTCGAAAGAATTAAATGAATTACATATCTATAACATTTATTAAAAATTTAATAAAAGTTTTATTAAAAAAAACTCCTTAGCTTTGTTTTTCTTTAAAAAATCGAAGTAATTAAAATAGATTATTATTTATTTTTACATTTTACTTTAATTAATCTGGAAAATGGTTTAGTTAGTAACCATAAATCAATAAATTGAATTTATCTTTAATTTATAACTATAAATATTTTTTTACGTTTTTGATTGAAATTTTAGTTTTTTATATATACATTACAATGAGTGCTTTAGAAAATGTTTGAAAGAAATGAATTTAATTTTTTTTTTGTATGCCTTGCCTTAATTAGTTTGTAGTTTTTCCTTTAAAAAATATGCATCTGAATTTTTTTATATTACTATTTTTTAATTATATTCAAAGTATAATTAGAAATTGTTTTATGAAGTATTAAGTTTGCTTTAATATTTTTTTAGGTCAAACATCCTGAATAATAAAAAAGCCGAATCTTAACTATTTAAAATTTAATTTTGGTGTCTTGACTAAAAATTTAATTTAATTCCTTCATAAATTAAAACAGTTTTATTTGTTTTTACCAATATAACTGAGCAGCTCAATTTTCTTTGTTTTATCTACTTTGAATATAATTTAAATAAAATCAATATCACAACATGTTTCAACTTCCAAAAAGTATATATAATTTTATTAAAAACAAATCTTTTATTAATTTCATAATTATATACGGATTATATGCATATCCATTTCACTAAATGGTTTTTTTTTTCAATACAAGCCAAGCTTAAAATTATTCTACTTTTAAAAACCAAATTATAAACTTATTTTATTTATTAATGCAGCTAATCTGAATAACTTTTAATTAATCCCTTAATTTTAATTATGTTTTATTTATTTTCAATATCAAGACTTTAAAATTTAAATGTATATATATACATTCATATCGTTGGGACCTATTTAAAAGCGATGACAAAGTAATCAGAATTTATTTATATCTGCATTCCTTTTATTTTTATAATCTTTTTTCTAGGTATTTATTGGCATATATATTTTTCATAAAACATGTTTTGACAAAATTTTTATTTTATTTTTATTTATTTATTTATTTTATTTTTTTGTTGAATCTGCTTCGATGTCAGAAGTCACACTTTAAGTGATCAAATCTTAAATTTACTTATAAAACACTCGTATTATAACCCATTAGCTAGGAATGGGCTGCTGGCTCAGTGTTGCTTTATACCATGCTGGTTTGTCGCTCCTCTTCTGTTTTGTTGTTGCACAAGCCAAGGAGTTAGCCCAAGTGTTTTGGTAATCGTGCGTTTTTGTTACGTATTTTTGTGTTACGATTTCAATCTCGTCTTTTATGATGCATTTGTTTAGATCTCTTTGGTTATTTTCGGCTGTGCCCCATAACTGTATTCCATATATCTATATCAGTTTTATTGTGTTCAAGTTACAGTTTTTTTAATAGAAAAGTATCGTCTCCGGGTTAAGGGCCTGTGTAAGTGAATTCAGAGGTATGTAATTTCGTTAGCTTACGAAATAGGTACATTGTTGCGCTTGAGAGCAGTGCACAGTTTTGCTTTTATTGTAAAATTAATATGTTTTCACTTATTTTCATTAAATTTTATGCGTCACTTTCCTATCCATTCTTCAATTATTTTAATGTGTGTTTCTAACACTTTTTTGACTGCAACATGTATATTGTTATTGTCAAAAGTCTACGGCATTACATTTTCGCTTGTGGGGATATATGCAGTACATACAACATCGGTCCAAGAACACTATACTGTGGAACACCTGCCGTGATTGCATACACATTTATTATGTATTCATGTACTTTTATAGTAAATCGCCTGTTGGTCAGGTTGGATGCAAGGATTTATGGAACGTTTAGGTAATGATTGTAATTTTTATATATTAGACCAGCATACCACACCTTGTCAAGTGCTTAAGCTACATCAAAAAAAAAACCGCTGAGAACTCTCTGAACTCGAAAACTTTTCCTATTTCATTAATTATACGATTTAATTGTTTAATTGTGCCAAAATTTTCGCGAAAACTACAAGGATGATTAGGGATTACATCGTTTTCATAAAGAAAAAGAAAAATTTCGGACAGCAACATTTTTTCGAAAAGTCTTGAAAGGAAAGATAACAGCCTGATTGGTCTATTTTATGAAGGCAATGCTCGGTAGTTCTCGTCTCATCTTTGGTGTGATAAGTTCATATCCTGTAGAGTTTTTTGGAAATAGATGTTCCGCAGGAAATATTGCATCTCTGAATATTATGGTCGGCTGGCAAGGGCGCATCATATTTGAAGTAGTATTTGGTTAGAATACCTTACCGAGGTGCTCTGCAAAATAAGTCGCTTTGTCTTTTTCAATTTGTGCACAGAAACCGTTGTTTAGTTTCGGCGGTGTTTCAATATTAGCTTTAGGATTTTGCTTGCATTCCAGAGTAATTTTTCTGTAGAAGCGTTGGGAGACAAAGACGTTATAAGGTTTCTCATATTTTTTCCTTCTTCGTATCTTAATGCCACTTTTAATTTTTTTTCTGTCATCTTAAGTCGGATTTTTGTATCGAGCGATCGGTAAGCTTGCCATTCGCGACATAAGCGTCGCATTTTTCTTTCTCCATTTCACTGTTATTTACAATTTGTGTAGATTTTAGTTGTGTTTTCTGCTCTGGTATTACTATAGTTGCTGCCTTACCTATCATACTATTAAATACAAGTACGTCAAAGTCAGTTTCACTCTCTATTTTGGAATTGGTCTTTGTATAGCTACGAAAAAGAAAGATAAATCAGCATTGTTCTCGGCAGATATAAAATTTGCATCTACATTTTTGGTGACTGAAAAGTCAATCAGATCAGGTAATTAACTTCGGTCTTTGTGTCAGTAAGTTGGTTGCCTCTGGGAGATAAAATGTAATCTATATTTGGTACTCATAACCGTATTATGCAACTGCTGCCCTTTTAGTTTATGCTTCGTATTTGTGTCATGCCCTGGGTTAAACTGAAATTCATAGACTTTTTTCCATTACTGCGGGGAGTGAGACTTGGGGCCTGTTCATCTGTTTTTAATACGTTAGCATAGGTCATTTGACCATGATTTGAATTGAGTAGAATGGAAGAGGCTCTAACAGGAATAATATGTGGAAGTTGGCTTTGTTTTGTTGTAATACCTCGAGTAAGCCTTGATTTTAAGTCCTTGTATACAGGACATCCTCTATAAAACTTTAAATATTAGTTACGCACTTTGTTCTTTGTTTCTGTTTATTATATTGGTGACCGCCCTAACATCGAAACCTTGCTCTTCTAGAGCTTTTTTAACATAATTTGAGTCAAGATTCAAATTCCTTTTCATTATATCCCTTTTTAAGTAGTATAATGTGGAAACTGTTGAAACCTATGAGTTTCGTTATATTCGGCACTAGCAAATTGGAGTTGTACTCCCGCAAGTGGAATGGTGGAGGCTTAGTATTGACAACTGCGAGAGCACCCTTTGAACTAATCGTGCGTTCTTCCTCACATAACGTGGCAAATCTATTTCCTCTTAATACCTTGTTATTAGCATCCAATGTAGAGCCCTTGATATTGAGCCTCTTTTATCATTATTCATTTTTTGTCAAGACTTGATTTTCTCTTTGCATTTATCACATTAGTACAGCGATCAATCCCCGTATGCACTGTTAACTCTTTTTTCTTTTTTTTTTTGCTGTCTCACCTTTATCCGCGATTGTGTTGCTGTTACTGCTTACCAGCATAGATGTCTGAGATTTAACGCTCTTTTTTCTGGCACAGCAATTGGTGTCAAAAAAGTTGTTCCGATTACCTTTGAGCTGCTGTTGTTGGGCGGAGATTTTCGCGCAGCAACAATAAATAAAGTATTTCTCTCCGCTCCCGTAAGTGAATGCCGACGCTCTTTTTATGCTGAGCCTTGTGCTAAACTAGCCGTTTTAGATGCCTATCAGCCGTACAACCCAACTGGAAGATATGGGTATGTTGCTAATAGTTGTCTACGTTGTTTGCAACGGCGAAAAGTTGCCAGCTGCCACTGTGCACGTACAATTCTTCGACAATGAAATATACTTGATCAATATCCTTATAAATAATTAATAACGATTTCAGTTTTAATTTATTTTGAAAAAGGTTATTTCTCCTAGTTTATCTAAAATTTAATTCTTAAAGCCAATACTGGAAACCTTGTAACATATAACAGTGGCAATCAGCTGAGTCAAATCGCCGCTGGTTGCTACGGGAAAAACCTCAGTAACGGCATCGGCAAGCACTGAAAACTTTTCATTTATATGACGCTATCATATAATATGTTAGGTTGAGGCAGCTGAGTCGCTATGTTTTTTCCTAATTGTAGCATTGGTCATTCGTCGCATAGTCGCTTTATATTTATGCTTATATCTATATATATATATATTTATTTATTTATTTATTTATTTTTATTATTTGGTTTATGTTTATAATTTGTATTTTATTTGTCATGTAAAAACATATTTCAGTTTGTTGGAATGTTTTCAGTTGTTGTTATATTTTATCAATTGTTGGATAAAACCCAAAATGTCTCTTTTTATTTACAACAAAAGTTCTCACACCTTCTACAAATAAGTTTATATTTCTGCTTTATTCTTTTTTGAACCCTCTTTTCTAACTAACTACGTATCACTTGATTATAAATAAATTTAATGTGACATAATGACACTCCATCACAAAACTATATTAAGTATGTATAAAGTAGAGGTCTCCCTTGCACAAGGAAATATATAAATACATAACGGAAGATCCTCACAACAAATGATGTCATGTATTTGTGATTTCATAGAACATACTCAGACATGACTAAGCATATTTGTTGGTATATTCAAAAAAAATATATATATATCCTCTAAGTTATTTTATATCCTCACTATGTGCCATGACAACAATATAAATTTACCATATATAATCTTGACTTATGATACTGAAGAAAAAGGTTAGTTAACTTGTAATGTCTTATTTATTTATTCATATTTGTTCAAGAAAAAGACGTGGAAATATCATATTATCAAAATAACTTAGCCGGCAATAATATACTACTTTTTACGCAACCTCTTTATTCTCTTCATATACATACATACATACATATATATATATATATATATATATATATATATATATATATATATATATATATATATATATGAAAGCATGGCAATAATTTTTTCTTTTAATTTTTACTACCACTTGTAAGCTATTAGCACATAGATTTGCACATATACGCTCACACTCAGCCAAATATTGTGAATTTGCAATATACATATAGGTATATGTAGCACTCTTACCGATACCGTGCCACATTATGTGGCAATAACGATACGCTATTAAGTTTCTTTGCCAGCTAACGGAAAACCAACGAAAACAGACCGCGAATAAGTGCACTTATTTTATACACGAACGGTGTTATTGTTGCGCGAATTTTACTGTAACCATTAGTTTCTCGCTGCAATCACTTTTAAATGTCGGCAACAATTGATTTCAAGTGTTGCAATATGTAATATGTATTTATGTACACAGCGATTGCTCTGTTTGGCTTTTTTTAGTTTCAATAAATGCACTGTGTAGCTTTGTGTTTATGGATGTAAGTATGTACATATGTATTTTAGTTGAACTATTAGTGGTTTGTGTAAATGTCACATTTCTTAGAATGTGAGGTCGTGATTGAAATTACAATTTCAACAAGTCAACTGAACACCTCAATTTAAAAAAGGTATAGTTTAACTATTGTGTTCTACTAATTATTTTAAGTTTTTTATTATCTTCTTTTTAATAAAACTAAGCAATTTTTATTTAATTTCTAATTTAATTTTATTATTTATTTTCAATTTATAATTTTTTTAATAAACAATCTGTTGGGTTTTTATTATACTAGGGTTGCTTTATATTCTTTCTAGATTAGGAAACGAAAACAAATTTTCGAAACATTTTTGCCACTCTGATTGAGGTATCTCCAAAACATGCGTTCTGAACGCATCAACCACCTTTTCAGGTTTTGAAAAATGCTGACCGCTCAATTTATTTTTAGAGGCGAGAATAAAATGAAGTAATTTCGTGCCTAAACGGGACTAAACGGTAGATGAGTTATTAAATCGATGTTTTGAGTCCTCAAAAATGCAGGTGTTTCAGTCGATGTGTGAGTGCTCGCGTTGTCGTGGCAAAGAGTGATCCGTCGTCGGTAGTTGGTTTCCTGTTTTCTTGAGAGACAACTGGCAAAAAATGGTTGTATATACTCAGAATATACTGTTCCGCGTTGTTCTAGTAGTACATTTGGTTGGAAGTGCTTCGTGCGCAAAAAACTTTTGTTGTGTCTGGTTCATTTTGAAATATCCATACAGTCGAAGCACCGTTATAGTAATTTTTGTTATTATTTCTCTCGACGAATCGACACGAGCCTTTTTTTTTGTGCGATTGACAAATTGTGTGGGATCTAATGTGAACCAATGTTTTTTTTATCAAATGTTCATGCAATATTTAATGTATGCTGGTCCCACTAATGCATATTCATAGGTGTCTTAATCTCACGATAGATCACATGCCGATTTAATGTTCCGTTTATAATGCCCAGACCAATTTTGAATTTCACAAGCCTTTGCATTGTTTGTGTCTTGATTTCATTTTTCATTCAAGCACACTTGACATACTCGTATCTATCTCGCTTTTTCATATTAAGAAAACTATTTTGGCGACCCTCAACTAATCATTAAATAACACTTAATTTTGAATGAAGTTATTCTGAAAACTCAGCTGACGAATTTTTATTGTGTAGCTGAACTTTTTTAGTTCTCAACATTAAACAAACCCCTGCTCATCGTGATTCGGTATTCATGAAAAACAAAACAAGTTCCGTACTTCATGTGAACTGCGCCCCTGTGCGGATGAGCGGGAGGTGGGTAAGCCGTTGGGAATAATATTTCTTCCTATTTGTTCTTATTAATATATATAAATTACATAAAAAAGCTAATTTTTGAAAAGGAATGATTTAATGAATAAAATTAAATAAATCAATTTTTTGTTGAATATTAATGATGCTTAACTAACTCATATGGCTTGGTAATTTTCTTTCTAGTTTTTGATAATACAATAAACCTCCTGCCACCTGTGGCTTTGCTCCAAATCAATTACAAATTTGCTCTGCTCTTATAATTCTCTGCAATTTCAATTTTTCCCAAAACTTATATAAACAATGTCTTCCTACACTTATATCGTTAAATTCAGTCCAACTGCATGTATTCTCACCTGCAGTGATCATGTTATTACATCATAGGCCATAACAACCGTAACTAACTACAGAAGCAGTTAAGAGTTCCACCTCTCTGTTATTATTACTAAATAAGTATTTTTGTCGCTGAAACTCTGACACCATTAAAAATGGACATCATCAACGTTTCTCTCACATTCACATTCGGAATTCAATCACAATAATTGGCCATAAAATGTAATTCATTATCAGACTGGCATCTTTTTTATGGCAACAAATAAAAATTATGCAAAATTTTTTCTTTAAATTTTTTCTCACTTCTTTATATTATTTATATTTTTTATTTTCATTTTAACTAAGTTTTTTTTTTTATTGTCGCAGCAACATAAAACGTCACTTGTTTGGGATGGTGCTGCTGTTATTGTAGTTGTGGTTGGTTTTATTCATATTTACTTGTTTATAACTGCTTTGGACGATTCTCCGCCACAATAATCCGAAAGTATCCAACAAAAAAACTGGGTTAATTGCGATCACTATTAGCCATTGTTGGCAAGTCTTTTGTGTGCACATACCAAATGCATATATGTATATACTACATTGTTTTCCACCAACTAGCCGTGCCAAAATATCTTAAATCAGCGTTGACCTTTTTTTTTTCTTTTCTTACAAACAGTAATACTGAAGGTATGCATATGCATAAATGTGAATAAAATTCATAATCATTCATTTGCCTATCATATTTGAATATATCACTCTGTGTAATAAATGTAAAAATATGTATAAAAAAATATATATACAAAATTTGCTTCTTTTGAATTTTCAGCTGTCGACGCCCTACTATTTGCTTTTGGTTTAACGGCTTAAGTTTCTTGAATTCAATTTAATCGTTGCTAGTAATAATGATAGTAATAGTTTCAATATTGTTTGACAGTTTCGGTATATTTTGAAGACTGTGCCTTGCTAAACATGGTAACCGTGGAAGGTCTTGACAACTTAACAGTTGTCAGTTGTCACAATTACTAGTGTAAAAATAACAACAATAATAATATAAAAACAAGTAAGCTAAACAAATCAAGCTTTATGGTATACCCTCGAAGAAAATGCAGCAATGAAAGTTGTGCAAATGTATAAATTTTAACTAATGGTTTCTGTTTATTCCTATAGGGCTCTTAAGAATTTTAAATGTACTAGTGCACATACATAAGTAAAATAGTATAATTAAAATAATAAATAAATAAACTTGATTTGTACCAAAAAAAAAAAATAATTTTTGTTACTTTTATTATTTGAATGGAAATGAAATTGGAATGGTACTATTGCATTCATTTCGACGGAAGGATAGTTTATTTCAATATTTCATGTGAATATCTTACCGTTGGTTGGTTTAATTTAATTTATTTTTAATTATTGGCGCATGGACGGGTTCTTTTCCTCGCTTTTATCCGATTAATAAGTTATTTTAACGATATGGACGACTTTTATTGTCCATAATAAATAAAATATCTTTATTTAATTGGAGAGTACGTCTATTCTTAGTTGCATAATTGAAGAATTATAAATAAAAATAAAAATGTCAATGCATTTTTGAACGAATCTTTTACCCAAAACCTCACATCTGAACTAATCGGTTGTATAAGAGCTATATATATGTCCTCATCCGATTTTGATGATTTTCGGAGTTAATATTAACTTTAAATTACTTGTATGAGATACGAAATTTCATTTCAACGTCCTTAGAAGCTTTTTTCATGGATTATTGGATCAAAACCTCATATCTGAACGAATCGGTTGTAAGGGATTGTATAAGTCTTCCGATTTCAATAGTTTTCAGTGCCAATGCGTAATTCATTAAATGTGTGTAGAAAACTGAAATTCATGTTATTAGATGATTCATGGAAGTATTTATGATCCAAAATCACATATCTTAATAAATCGGTTGCATAGGAGCTATATGATTTATTCAACCGCATATTAAGTTTCGTTGAAATATTTCATAAATTGCGAAAATAGTTTTCATTTAAACATACGGACGGACATAAAAACAGGCGGACATGACTAAATCAACTCAGCTCATTCTGATACATACTTCGGTTCAAAGTTAATGTTTTATTTCTTGTATAGGAAATGTATAGAACTTAACTTTTATTTAAATTAATTTTCTATAATTCTAGATATATGTGAACGCAAACATTAAGCTGTGAAGTTATGTTTATATTGTACTCTTGTGAATCTTCAATTCTCATAAATTTTTGATTTTTTTAAATAAAAACAAGAACTCAATACATGTTCACATGAGTATATTAGGAAGCGTTTAAAGTTAAGTGCTACAAAAAGTGTGAATTTAAATTTTCAATCATTTTGAATAAATTAATTTGCATATTAATCAGTTGCCGGGTCATTAGTTGTTTATTTACAATAAATTTTTTTTTCTTGTTTCTTTGTTTTGTTTGCTCTTTCTCTTTTGTTTACATTTATTTGTCACAGCGGTTTGCGTTTTGTTTCTTAAGTGTTTACCCAGCGGCAGTGCAACAATAATGAGTGCATATTTTCACACTATTTTCAGTAAAATAATATTTACTCATCTTGAAAATATTTAATTAGAATAATATATATGGAAATAGTGCGATATTTATGACTTTTGACTCCAAGATTTGCAGAACAAAATTTTCTGATTCCCGTTATGATTTATCCAAGTGTTAAAAATTAGTCTAGAACAAATCTA
Source organism: Neoceratitis asiatica (assembly GCA_030068015.2). Classification (NCBI taxonomy): domain Eukaryota; kingdom Metazoa; phylum Arthropoda; class Insecta; order Diptera; family Tephritidae; genus Neoceratitis; species Neoceratitis asiatica. Next base: position 77,709,723 of record CM061524.1, read on the forward strand.
TTACAATATAGTATAATATAAGAGCACGTTGAAAAGAATATATCCTTATTTTAAAAACTTGTGCCCTTAAATGCGTGATCATGCCATATTAAACATTTTTTAAATAATGTTTGATTGAAGAATTTTGTAATTCATAGTTTTGAAAAGCAGATATTTGGGAAAACAGATTTTTATATTTTTTCCTTCGAACAGAACTTTTAGTATTAATAATAATAATAAACCCAACGATTACGCTCCTCCCACCCAGAATTTTTTTTTCGACCAGCTAGTGTAGGTAGACTATAAAGTTTTAAATGTGTAAAGGGAGGTGAGTAGTATCAGATTGTCTTATTTCAAAAAGTAAAAATTAGTTTTATAAAAACTCTAAATCACCAAAGTCGTATAAAGTATTTTACTGACATTAGGTTATTTAAATTCTTTGGACAATCTGTTGACAAAAGCTAAAGCTCTTAAAATTATGATGGTAATATAAAGATAAAAGTTTTGCTTAGGGCCCATCGAAACCGACAAATTATCAAAGTAATAAGCTTGGAGAGCAAGACTATAGTTATTACTTGCAAAAAGAGAAATTTGAACACATCTTTATGACAAGCACACAATTTGACATGGTTTAAGGTTCAAAGACAAGTCGCTGTTATCAAACCAAGTAGCTTAATGGTTGTGATTTGTTTCTTTTGAGGTATGTACATATATGACATATCCGCATATAAAAAAATTTTTGGGTTTCATGAATTCATTTTTCAATATAAATTTTGAACCTTAGCATTATATGGGAAACACTACATTATTCAAAGGACGGTATCTTCATCATAACTTAACGAATGTTAGTGTCCAAGTGCCATGACGAGAGATTATACGGGCGGAAAATTTCTCTGGCAATAAAGCCATATTCACTAGTATTTTGTGCCGTGTGGATCCACATATTTTCCAAGTCCTGTTCCTCAATTGCAGTCCAGAAAAAGTCGGTTATCATATGACCATAATGTTCCGAAATAACAGTGACGGCCTCATTGTTATTGTTTTCAAAGAAGTAAGGTCCAATAACACCTCCGGACCAAAGAGCGAACCAGATAGTAATTTTTGGGTGTAATGGCCTCTATTAAATTATTTGAGGATTCTCGGAGCCCCAAATGCTCCAATTTTGCTTATTCGCGTATCCACCGTGTGAGAAATATATCTCGTCTCTAAATATAATTTTATTGGAAAAAACGGAATCCACTGCTTGTTTCTTCATTTGTTCACTTCATATTTTGTATGAGCTTGACTTACTAAGGATGTAGGTGTAAGTACAGGTGCAAAATGCGCCATAAGGTGCCGTAAGAAAGTCCCAGCTCCAGAGAACATCGAGAAATAGACATTTTCGGGCCTTTGGCTACACTTTCACTAACAGCAGAGATATTTGCGGTGGAACGAGCAAGCCGATGATGCACAGGCCTTACAATATCTGTAACCGATGCAGTCTCTTCAAATTTCTTTAAAATTTTACCAATTTCTTGAGTAGTTGGACGATTATGTGCACCATAATCTCCACTTAAAGCACGAAACGTGGACACGTTTGAATCGCCAATTTTGTAGTAGGTTTCAACAATTTTAATGCATTGTGCGGTTGTTAAGCGATCCATTTTCATAAAGGCCCGACTTTTAACTAAAAGATAACATGTTTGGCTCAACAGTTAAGTTTGACAGGATTAAGTTCATGGATGAGAGTCGAGTGGTGAGCCCTAGCATATGATTTTCCGATGTCGATGTAATTAATACCAGTTTGTTTATTTTCCCGAAGAGCTTCAGAAATAAATATCGGCATATGACGAAACCCGTCATAGGTGAGTAGCGTTGGATCTAAATATTTATTTAACTGTCTTTATATTGTAGTCTTTTATTTGGAGTTGCTAGATAATTTTTCATTTTAAAAATTTACCCCTATCGGTATTAATTCCAATATTTTCATCTTACCTAAGTCTCCGTTCACTTAATTTTTAATAAAAAAAAATCTTGCTATTAATTACAGCATATAATGACATCAGTCAAACCAAGTTAATAATGGGTGTGTCCACACTAACTTATATTTTTATACATAACAGATATTGTCCAATGTCGTCATAAATACATACATAATGAACGCACGATTCATCAATACAGATGGGAAATTATTTAGTGGTTTCAGTCGTTGTTGTCTATTTCCAGTTGTTTGCGAGAAAAGTAGGTTGAATAACAGTTTACTGGGTCAAAGTAAAACCAAAACTTTGGCAGCACTGCCAACAGATGGAAAGGTAGAAATAGTAATATATATATGTATATATATATATTATTTCTTTAATTCAATTATAGTAATACTTAAGTAAAAGGTATGAGTAAAACAAAGACAGACATTCAGGAAAATATAAACAGTGGACATGCATTGTATTATACACTGAATACGGGAAAGTGAAGTAATGAAAGTCAAACTAAAGCAGTTAAATTACCTTTGATGTGTGTATATATGTATGTACAAGTACATACATATGCATATAACAGATGCTATTTTCCGCTTTCAATTTCGAATGCAACCATGTATGTAGTGGAAAATACACTGCTTTGTGTGAAAGAGTACAAGCAATAAAAAGAGAGACGCGGAAGTGAAGAAAAAGCAAGAGGGCTGAAAGAAAAAGCATTGAAAACAAAAGTAGTCCAAGAAAAGTAAGATACAAAATACGTAATTTGCATTTCAAGGGTAAGTAAAAGGTGCTAGATAACTAACCTACAAATGGGTAGCTTTGGATGCAAATCAAAGCAGGCTCAAATTGCAAAACAAGTAGGCCGTTATATCCCATCCTCTTTCTTATTAAACAGAGACCTCTAACTCTGGTGGTTACCGACGTAAACAATTTACAAGAAATCGGCACTAAAAATTTCTTAATTTCAGTAATAGTTTTTATCTATTTATTAAAGTTTTTGAATAAATCAAAATAATACTCAAAATTATTAGAATAATTTTTTTATCAGTACGTTTTTAATCACTTGATCTCAATTCCAGATATGTTTTAGAAAACAATAATAGATATGTTATCTACAATAAAAACGAGGTTACTTTCAAAAACTTTTCATAATTTTAGTTTTTAAGTTTGCCAGAATTCTGACAATATTGTGAAATATTTTTTTTCCTCAATCAATTCTAGATAAAATTATGAGTTTCGTGAATTTTTGGAAACGGCGCGCAATATTGAAAATATGAAAATGAAAAACGGTTTTTGTTTTTAAATTCAGTTTGAATGGTTATCATAGTAGTGTTCCAAATGTTTTTGCAGTTTTCGTAAATACAATAATTGAATGAGCACCGCATTTTGTTATTTCAAGAGTAAAATCATTAAAATAAATAACTTTTTCCATGGCCCATCTGTTATCTGTCTTTCCTACAGAGACCGTGTGAATATAACTTGGCCGAGGAACAGATACTTAGCAGCTTGATTTTCCCAAATAATATATCTTAAGTTATATTACTCACTTGATATATGGTATATTCGCTGGTATGTGATACTTCGCTCCCAAATCGAAATCTCTTTCGGATCGTAGTACTGGCGGTTTAATACCGCCATAACGCTCTCTGAAAAAAATTAAAAAAATTTTATAATTAAAAGAAAAAATTAATATAAACTAACCTGAGATTCCAGAAGTGACAATTCATCATATGTTTATTTGTATTTCCGCTGAATACATCGTAACGCCAGTTGTCCAGAGCCAAAGCGTAAGGTAAAAAGGCAACCTAAATGAGAAAATAATAAAAACGATCCATTTAGAAAAGGGCAAATATTATCTCTTTTTATCTACTCTCGAACATCACTCACCTTATCCAAGGCCATAGTGATGAGATAGTTTATATCATAGCTCGACTCATCCACAGAACGTTGCAACAAACCAATTGTTTGAAAATGTTTCGAAGTCGATACTGATAACATAATGGCATCGCCGATTGCTTGATGAAATGCTGGATTGGCGCCATTACGAAACACTTTCGGCAAATGGCGATATTGTAGAAAGTACTGTATGTGTGCCATCTCGTGATGAGCACTCAACAAGCCCTTCTGACTAATTTCAGAACAAACTTTAACACGAAAATCGTGACGATTGCAGAAATCCCAAGCAGATGGTTCACAAAACACCCGACGTCCATCCAAAGGTTGTTCCAACAATGAGTTGCGATAGAAATCCGGACCCACAGCGGACATATTAATTGAAGTGAAAAATTCCTCTGCTAAACGGAACATTAACACGGGCGTATAACCTTGTTCAATCATACGTGGCGTAATATCGACTAATTTGCGACCAGGATATGGTATGATAATATCTAATATGTTCGTCCATGATTGCGCATACATATTTCCGAGTATATGTGAGGGTATGGGTGCAATGCGGTTGATGCGATTGGGTCCGTAATAATCGCGTAATTTGCGCCGAACGTAAGAGTGTAGCAGCTCGTAAAGTGGACGTATCTGTTCCCAAACATTTTCAACGTCCTGCCGGAAGTTCGCCGATTCATAAGGTAGATACCAGAATTCACCACCGTTGGTGACATCTAGAAAGATAAAAAAAAAAGATGTAGGTTTTTGTACAGATCCAAAGCACTTAAGGTTTACTTACTATTCACATACGCTACTTCGGCCATCACATCTACCAATTGCTCATAGCCATCACGCATTTCACGTCCCGCCTTACGATGATATTCCACCCAGGTATGCTGTAGTTCATCCCAATCCCGACTTTTTGACATGATCTCCTTCAGATCGGGTAGATAGCGCAGATTGCAGACAAAGGGTTGTTGATATGCGCAAATTGTTGCCTCATTATAAATGTACAACATTTCATTGATCAAGCGATTGTACTAAAAAAAAAGAAGAGGGTTAGATAATAATAGATAGCTTATTATATATATATATATATATAGCTTATATAGTTTTCTTGCGAAAACTTACACGATCCAATGTTTCTATGGGCAATGCATTGGGTCCAGCCTCAGATTGTAACATCAACTGCCGATAGAGACGACGATCAAGTATAAGATCCTTATTTATGGTTTTTGATTGTTCTGCGACCAAACGTAGAAAGTCTACATAATGTTGTTGAGTGTTGAACTTGGAAAAATTGATGAGGAAAATTTTTATAAAAATAAAAAAAATAATAATTAATTAACTGTAAAGATAAAAATGAATCTACAAATGAAGAGTGATGTCTGTACGATATTATTTAGCTAAAAAATTGTAAATTTATTACTCTTATGCATTGCGATTAACAGAGCATGTCTCTTGTAAGTCGCGCAATATTTTTTCGGTCACTACACAGTAAGAGTTATCAAGTGAATATTTAATTGATCAAATATATGAAATAATGAAGGACAACAAACAGTTTATTTTTATCAAAATTGTGATTCTATTGCTTTCCTTCCCCTATACTTCTGTGTTAAATTTCATTTAAATACATTTTTTTTTTCGTTGAGTCTTATATTATTGATGTTTAAACTGAGTTTTACCAGACCTTAACCTTGCTCTGGGACGTGATTTTCTGTTTTATATTTTTCGGTAAGGAACCGCCATTTTGATATGACATTGAAGTTGTCAAGGTACTAGATGGAATCTTTGGAGACACACGCTACGGATGCATATACATATATATATGCTTATGTAAATATGTATGTGGTTGTATATGTTGTTTTAGATCCGCGGCGAACCTTGACGACAGACTATCACTGTAACACGCAAACACGTACAGATAAAGTGCATAGAAAAATAAAATCAACCATAAAGGTGAGTGAGGCAACATTGCACGTGAGAAAAAATTTGGAAGAAAAAATAAAACGAAACAAAGACCACAAATAAAACATACAACTTTTTTATGTGAAAATTATTACAACTGAAAGCAAACAAACGTATAAACCTAGAGAACTGAGAAATTTTCTCGAAAAAAAGAATATAAGGCTTTTAAACGACCGCATTGAGACTAAGCAAATGATTTTTATGTAAATGACCTTGGATACTACTAACGGGTGTCTCTTGCATATGATTACGTTTGTATTTGATTAGCTGTAAGCTTAAAGTACAACAAATCCAATAATATTTTAACATTTTTTTCATAACTTATTTCTCCCTTCTTCTCTTTTTCTTTCTAACCTCTTTGTCTCTCTCCTTTAACAGCACTTCACTTACCGCTTCTGCTTGTGTTATCTCGTTCACATTCGTTTCGAAATTCCACTGAGCCGCCACATTTGCTGTACACTCCAAAGAACCTCTTTGATCCGTTTCCACCAATAGATTACGTAATTTTTCTAATTCAATTTGATATCTGCGATCCTCCTGAAAACGTTGCCTCTCAAAATAACGCTCATTATTTAAATTGAAGCGATCTTCATTTGTACGATAAGGATTCTCAAAGCGACTGCGCTCATTGGCATATCGGTTATTTGGATCGTACGGGATATTGGGATCGCCATTTGGTACTGGAGCCCCATTAAAACGTGCATTATAATCATTATTTGGATTGTTGAAGCGACTTTGTTCGCGTTCCCGCTGACGATCATCGGAACCGTCTGCATAACGATTGTTAACGTTAAAACGATCATTCGGATTATTATAATTATGATTGGCATAACGCTGATTATCACGCTGTTGTTGTTGCTCTAAATTGTTGTTGTTGTAGTCGCTGAACGGTGAATCAGCAACGGGACGTGAGAAGTTCTGCCAACGCGTTGGATAGGGAGAGCCATAACGCATGCGTTCATCATATGTTTGACCATTCTATCGAGATGGGTGTAAATATTATTTTTATAAGTTTTTTTTCTAATTACTTTAAGTCACAAAAACTTGATTCTGCTTACTCTAAAATCATCTGCGCCGTCATCATTAAGTCCATCACTCGCGTAGGGTGGTCCATAACGTTGACTACGATCGAGATCACCAAGCACTTGCAGCGGACTCGATGGCGTTCTAGGCGTAGCAGAATTGTAAAATAACTCGGGTACCTGTGTATCCGGGTGAATAGGTGGCAAGTCCAGTTGTGGATCCGTTTGAACTGATGGTATGAAGTATGTCAAGGCAAAGTAAGCGCTTAGCGCAAACTTAGTTGTTGTTTGCTTCATGTTGTAAAATTATTTTATTTTAATCACAATAGTAGGCAAACTGAGTTGTTTTTTTAGAAGAACTTTATCACTGAGAATATTAGATGTGAGATGTACTCATATTTTTTCAGCGGTAATTATCAATCAAGCTATAGTATAAATATATAAGTTTAAAAAGAAACTATTTTAGTTTAATTTAAAATTTGTTAAAGAACACTTACTTTGTATCTTTCAATAAATTTAAACAAGTTAAGATAAGTAGTATTTTGAAATTGAGGAACGTTAAATTTACAAAAATATTTTGTAAGACTTTTTTTTTTGGAAACTGAAAATGTTTAAATCTTTTTTAGAACAATAAAAAGTAAAGAGTAATGTTTTGAATTGAAATATTTTTTAGTTATAGTTTACAAAACATTTGAATTTTGCGATTAAATCCTTTGGAGAAAGGACGATCTAACCGTTTTAAATTTAATTTTCTAAACCTTCAAAAATTTAAATTCAAATGTAAAAAAAAATCTAAATTAATTTACACAGGAAAATATAACTAAAAAAATTAGTTACTAGAAGAAATGTAGTGATGCTTAATTAGTTTTTATTAATTTGTGGAAAGTGAATGCAAGTCACCAGCAATAACAGTAACAATTTCAATTCTTTACTCAAAAGGTTTAACCAAACATTCGTTATCTTGATGATTTATTTTTTAAATAAATGGATATCCGTTTAATTTATTTATTTGCGTAATATGCAAGAATATCATTTTAAAAACTCTTTAACTAGCTATTTTTCATTTCATGTTTTTAATCACAAATAACTTTCAGAGTTATTTAAATTATAATTTCACTTTTTTTTAATTCTCCCGCACTTGCATCAATTTAAATTCATTCACATATATTTTAAGGTTAAACGGCACATAATTCTTTCAGAACTTGCACAGGCGCAAAACAACACAATTATGTGGCTCTCAAACTTTGCACACCAACGCTGATTAAAGCCAAGGGTCATCGCTTTGATTTAGTTAATTAAGAAATTTTCTGTACTCGATTTTGTGTCTAAAAAATATCAAAGCGATTAACAACGTTTGGCAGCGCGTCTCGTACACTACTGAAAACTTCAAACTTCAACTGCCACAAATTACAATACAAAATCTCAACTTTGCACATAAGAACAAAAAGTAAAAATAAACATATTTTTATATATATACAAAAACAAAAACAAAAACAAAATTGGAAATTTTTATTTTGCATTTGTTGCGCATTAAATAAAAAACAATTACTTTTTACTTAAAAGTGGGGGGAAAATTAGTAACGTCACACACGCTGACAATGACGCGATTGAAACGGCTAAGCGAGTGAGACGGCGCAGGTAGCAATGTTAACAGCAAAAACAACAAATAATATTGACGATAACAATTACATACATCTTGAAACACATACTGATATACGTGCATTTCTAGAAATATGTCAGCATTTAAATACCCCATGTACTCGTCGGTATGAGATAATCGAAATTAGCACTAAACTACACGCACAACAACAACAATAATCACACACATATCGTGCATACATACATATGTACATATGTTATGTAGTTATATAGAATAAATAACAATAGATAGGTTCGCACAAAAGCAAAAATCACATTAAAATATTTAAAACACGACAAGTATGAGTAGTAGTTAATGAAAAAATTTTTTTACAAAAAAAAAAAACGATAAACAGAAATTTCAGTCGTTGAAAAATTGCAAAAATAACAACAAGAGAGTACAACACAGAACACATTTAGCATATGAGTATATATCAAATTCAGTACTTATGTTATTTCAAATATAATAACAATAAGAAGAAAAATCTAAATAGAACTGAAGCAAATGATGTTCGCATGAAAATTGCAATTACAAACGAGCGCATACGTATAAAAACATTTACAAACACTCATAGCCGCATTTATACCCACAAAACTCGCTCATTTCGAGTTCGAGGGTGGCTTTAATTATTTGTCATGGGTGACAGCAGTTACATACATTTATACAAACATACATATTTATACAGATTTTTTTGAAAGTAATTCATATTTGCAAGTGGCAAGATCAGGTGTTTTTAGTATTTTAAACATAATTCCTCCACAAATAATTACATACATATAACATAGATATGTTTGTATATATATGAATACATATATGAATATTCAAAGCTGTCTTAAATGAGTAATCGATTTACAATTTTTTACAATTCGTACAAAAACACAAATGCTCCTCTTAACGTACTCACGTTAATTAAGCGCTTCACTTTTGCTTTCTGGTAATAACAATGGATAAACAATTTGTGCCAAAATACAGTTCCGTCAGGGTTTTTTGAAGGTGATAATACGATAGATGTTGTGTGTACACGACAAGGGTGTGTGGTAAAGTGTGGATGTAATTAATTGACATTTCCGGTCAAAGCAAAACAAAAAGTGGTTGCTCATATGTATATTTTTATATAAATGGTTTATTATCGTTTAAATTGGAAACCTCTCTTCATTTGAATACTATCAGCTCTTAGTAGAAAAGTATGTGAATATGTCTTTGTTAATCCTATTAAAAAAAAAAGAACGTCACGCTGCAAGCAAGACCCACTTAATGGCCAACTCTTACTACAGCCGGAATTGACCCAGATTTTATCCGGGAAAGAGCTGTCACCCTCTCGGCGATATAACCCCGTTTAGGTCCTCAAGTAGCCCCAGGCTTTGTATATCAAAGTATCAATATAATTAGCCCTGGTCCGACGGATTATTTCTTCTGCCTGTGACAAAGACGACTCCACCACTCTTCCATCTAGGTTAAATGCAACCTGTGTAGCTCCTCCTCCCGTGCGGAGGCTACCCAGTAGCTTCTAGTAAGCCGCATAGTCTGTTCCGTGTGTCAGACTCTAGTACGTCGGAACGTGATATCAGCCAAATTCCATTCTTATACTGGCTGGTGCCACTTTCGTGTGGGCAACTGCCATAGATCGCCATCTAGTGCTGGTCTGATAAACAGCATAGATTGGTGACCTATGTTGACGCTCGCATCGGAACACTTGCCCATAATTGTCTCGATTGATGGGCCCCCCGACTTTGCTGCCGTGGACCACGGACTTTCATTAACTTTAAAATGCAAACTGGCCAGGTTCCATGGTGAAAAAATTTTGCGCCGCATTATCCTGCCCGCTGCCGCCCACTTCATCCCGAATTGCGGGAATGCGCCCCCATTTTACAACTTAAATCCCGGTTTTAGCAACAATGCGCGACGCACTTCGCCCTGTCGAACCCCATAGATCCCAAGCTTCTCAGTTTGCCTTTGACCACTATAGTTATACCCGCCATGTGGAAATTGGGCATCGTGGTCCCACTACTAAATCCGGGAAAACGCGCAAATAAAAGACAGTCTTATCGGCCACTATCTCTCCTTTCACCAGTAGCGAAGGCAATTTATGCGTTGCTCCTCCCGTCTCTCATATTTCATATGAGCACAGCTACGCAAAAAACCAAAATCGACCCCTTGCTCGAACCATGTTAATAGCACTGGTCCTGTCAAAAGCCTTCGACACGGCCAATCACGCAGTGCTACTATCGGACATTGAGGATTCCTCATTACCGCCGGTGTTGAAGAGGTGGACCATGAACTACCTGAGTGGTCCGCTGTCATCGGTAGATCTTCAAGATCAAAGATCAAAGCCATTTTATCGGAAAAAATTGATGTTTGAGGAGAGCTGCGATGCCTTTGCTTAATGCAAAAATATTTGTGAAAAGTTTGAAAGTTTTAATTTAATATATTGATAATAAAATCAAAATAAAATATGGTTATCAAAATAGAGAGAATTCAAAAAAGGGTTACAAAGTGTTTCAAAATTTTAATGCAGATAGCTCAAGAGTCTTAGTAAAGCATATATTTGAACATTTTTGCCAAAGGTTTGAAAAATTTAGATTGCGACCAGGTGGAAGGACTGCATATTCGGATCTGAAGCTGAACTTCTAATGTATATTTTCATAGAAGTGTCGAACGAATCAGTAATGCGCAATGCATTAAAAAGGAATTATTAAAAATTACTTTTATTTATATACACCCAAAATAAAAAAAATTGTTTATCGAAATGTGTTACATTAGTATATACATAAAAATTTGAGGAGCAGATACAAATTTAATTATATTTGCTTAAAATACTAAAACAAATTATATATATATACAGTTACTCGCTGAAGTATTTTGCATATGAATATGATTAAGGGAACCTTTTCTCTAATCTTTTTCTTATTAATTTGATATAGCTTAATGTTATTATAACTATAGATTAATATTACATACATATTTCATTGACGGCCGCAACAACCGAGGGGTTAGCATTGCGTACTACAATTTGGAAGGCCTGGGTTCGAGTAACATCCAAAATTATAGAAAATTAATTTATCTAATTTCGGTCGCCCCTCGGCAGGGAATGTCAAGCCCTCCGAGTGTATTTCTGACATGAAATAAAAGCTCTTCATAAAAATCCATCGACCGTTTGTAGACGGCTTAGAATAAACTGTAGGTCCCTCCATCTGTTGGTAAAAACATCAAGAAGCAAAACTACAAATTGGAGAAGGAGCTGGCTCGAAAATCGCTTCAGCAGTACATATATATGTACATATTTCATTGAAAGCCGTGCACAACATTTAATATCCTATATGATCAGTGCAGTATGTACAAAATAATCTCACAAAAAATGTTTGTCTTTTACTAAAATCTATATCTATATTTTTAAAAATCAATGCGAATTTTGATAAACGCCACCACGCCACCAGATCAAATTACACCAAATTTTTATGAGTTATAAAGGAAACATATGATCATTTTAGTGAACATACAAAATACACGCAACGGCAACAAATACATATAAAATTCCAAAATACACCTACATTACGTTATATGTAGTGTTGAAAGAGAGAGAGAAAGAGTGAAAAAAATAAAAATGAAAATAAAATTTAAAAAAATTTAAAAAAATCTAATTTAAGCAAAAAATTTTTTCGATTAAAACAAATATTTTGACATTTCTTCATACAAAGCTAGCAGTTTACATTAGATTTTCTTGATTTTTTACAGGTGTATTAAAGCACGCCGGGGTCCGCTAGTCTATATATAAAAAAAAAAAAATCCAAATTTTGATGAACGCCTATAACTTGAGAACTACCAGATTAAATTGCATCAGGAGTTATAAAGGGATATTAGGAGAAGATTATTGTGAGGTTTTCATGAGATTGGCGCATCCGTTCTAGAGATATGACCATTCCAGTGAACATTGGTCGCTACCCATACAAAATACATGCAACAACAACAAATACATGAAAAATTCCAAAATACGCCTACATTGCGTTGTATATGGTGTTGGAAAAGAGAGAGAAAGATTTAAAAAAAGCAAGTTTGGAAAAAAAAATTTTAAATAATTTTTTTTCGTTTTTTTTTCAAAAAGAAATTCGAAAATTCAAAATTTCAGTTAGATTTTTTTGATTTTTTTTATAGGTGTAGCAAAGTACGCTGGGGTTCGCTAGTTTACTTATAAATTTATTCAAACGCCATTTAATATTTAGTATCGTAACAAGTATTTTGAAAAACCAAAAAGGTTTTGAGATAGATTCTATTAACTTTTAAAACAGTAGGCTGGTATTTATTCATTCATTAAGGCGCAAAATATCTTTGAGGTCAGGACTCAAAAATACCAATTTTCAATGTCAATAAAGAAAAGGGACGTTCTATTGCCAACAAATACAAAGAAAAAATTTTGACCTTTATAAAACTTTAGTTATTACTGAAGAAAGAGATCATTTTTGGGTTGGTTGGTTGCCGTATAGTATGACTAAAGACATATAAGCAATATAAATATCTGTTTTGATTGGCGGGGATTCTGCACCTCTTCTCTGGGAAATGCACAATATTGAAGATCTGGATACTTTTTCACATAAAACCACATTATAACGAATTTTCATTGTATTCATCTATCATCCTCATCCTCATATATCTTGAAGATCTGCACCTCTTAGCACAGAGGTACAAGCAAAACATCCTATACTGGATCTGCGCAATGATGTTGAAACCTGTCATAACTTAAGAGCAGTAGGATGGTCAAAAAGAATAAAATTAAACTCAACACAGACAATGCTTTCTAAGATCCAAAGACTTGCATGTATGCAGGCACATAGGATATATGTTATGAGAACTTGTTCTACGACAGCGAAATGCTAAAAGTAATCAGTTTTGTAATGAAATACAATGCTCTCATGAGAGAGAAAACATCTTGGGGCCAAACAAAGAAGGATAATATAATTAAAGCACATTCACATGTCTGGTACCATGACGGCTCCAAAACAAACGAAGGCATAGAAGCTGGAACCACAGGTCCTAGAGCTAAGTTCTGCATAACAATGGGACAATTTTCAAGCATATTTCAAGAAATATATGCAATAAACATGTGGACAGATTTAATTATAAGACGGTATATCAGAAACCAACAGATGGTAGTATACAGTGACAGCCAAGCTGCGCTCAAAGCAATTTGGTGGGTTCCTGAGCACAGACCCATGCAAGGAAATGAAATAGCAGATAAACTAGCAAAACATGCGGCATAAAGAAGAATTGAGATTAGAAGAGAAAAACATAAGGGAGAGGTAATGGTATAAGCTAGCTGACCTAAAACAGTTGATCATACTAAGTAAAAATAATCTAAGAACTATGTCAGGTATTTTAACAGCACACTGTAGACTCTGAACTTATATGCACAAGCTAGGTATTAGCTCCGAATGCATGAACCACTATTGTGACATGGAGCCAGAAACATCGGAGTATCTGATTAAAGAATATGTAGCGGCTTCAAGAAGCGTTAGAGCCTGAGAACAACTTAAATAAATCTATTAGCCCCCAATGTCGTATAGGCCTTTAAAAGCACTGGGACTATACCATCTATCAACAAGGCTTTCTTTGTTGTTTTCAACAACAATGGTTTCCACAATAAAAATTTCATAACGTTTAAACAGAATTTTTAAGTGACTTTTAGTCAAAGAGGAAATACTTTTGTAAGCTAAGAGGTACGACTATTTTACGTTTTGTTAAATTTTTCCAAAAATTTATGTAGTAGTAAGGTTAGCATTGCGTACAACCATTCGGAAGGTTAGAGTTCAAATCCTGGTTCATCCATAATTGTAGGTATGTCAGCGCTCTGGTGTATTTCGGACATGAAATAAAAGCTTCTCAATTGGAGGAGGAGCTCACTGCAAAATCACTGCAGCAGTTTTAGAGCGCCAATTATATAAGCTACGGTTATAAGAACATAAAGCTAAATTATCAAATAAGTCAGAACAATATAAGGTATTAATCCTGTTCTTATGTAAAATACTTCTGTGAGTAACTGTATATATTTTCGTTACAGTCAGTTGCCAACTGATACTTGTCAGTCAGAATAGACGAGTCACTACGACGCATGGCAGCTTTCGGATCTCAGCCTTAGTCTCTAACATGCTGGTGGCTGACAACTCGAGCAACATTTATTTATTTATGCGCAACATTTTATTAAAATTGTGCGGGCACTTTTTTAAGGGTAATACAAAAGCGTACATATCTAATTATATATATAAAGATACATGCATGTATCTTGTATTTCGTGATATGCTTAGATCGTCGCGTCGAAATGCTGTCATTCATTTGTTCATCCACTCAATTAGTTGCTGATTAAATGATTATGCATTTATTACAGTTCTACTTAAGAAATGTTTGTTTTTATTTCGAAATTACATTTTCGAGCGTGTGAAGTTAGATTTAATATGCAAAACACCCACTTCACTTATTACAATTTGTATTTATTCAACAACTTAACGACGTCTCTTTTAACTGCACCAGGTGTTTTTGGAAATATTTGCATTTCCATATATAAGTATTTAAAATATTTTTTTATTGCATTCATTTACCCATAAACGCTAGTGTGGGAAAATTGATTAGCGAGTCACTTTAGCAATTTTTTTTTTTTTAATTTTGCAACAGTCATATTTGACGAAATATTTAGGTCACTGGTAACAGACGATACTGGTAGCTACTTATAATTTTTGTTAAAATTATCTCCATATGAATTATTTCATGTATAAATAATTAATTGCAAAAAAGTTTAACTTCATATCTAAAACTTGCATGTAAGGAAGGCATTTCCGATTATTAGATGATTTAAATTTTATACCTAACTTGTGTATATTCATATGTATTTGTTTATAACGGGTGATCCATTTTGAGGTTCTCTACTTATTCAATTTCAGGCATCAAATAGTCGGTTATCATGGCGTGATAACGGTCGCCATTGACGGTTACGTTCTCATCGGAATCATTTTTGAAGAAATGTGGACCGATGATTCCACCGGCCCACAAGCCATATCAAACCGTTGTTTTTTCTGGATTAAATGGCAGCTCTTGAATCTCTTCAGGTTGCTCTTTGTCCCAAATGCCGCAATTTTACTTTCTTACATACCCATTGAGCCAGAAATGGGTCTCATTGCTGAACAAAATTTGGCTTGAAAACATCGGATCTTCTTGGAACTTTTCAAGAGCCCATAGAGCGAAGCGATGTCACCTGGGTAGGTCGAACGGCTTCAGTTCTTGCACATGCTGTATTTCGTACCCTTTCAATTTAAGATCTCGACGTAAAATGCGCCAAGTCGTACGTCAGTCTAAGTTGCTGCGAACGGCGCCGAATCGACCCTTCGCGGTCTTCATATACACTCTCAGCTACGGCCACTATATTTTCTTCACTGCGTGCTGGAAGTGATCTATTCGGTCGAATATTATCCAATAATGAATGGTGGGTCTCAAGGTGGGTGATGGTGTTGCGAATAGTACACTCAGTAGGCCGATTATGTTGACCATAAGTTGAGCGAAGCGTGCGAAACACATTCTTTACAGAACGTGATTTTTCGTAATAAAGTTGAATGATTTGTAAACGTTGTTCAGGCCTAAGTCTTTTCATGATGAAATGCCAAACAATACCAAACAAAAATAACATGGCAGCTTGACACGACCCACGCGTGATCTGTCAAACAAAAGCTATTGAAAAAAGTACTTCTACTTGGATCACCCTTTACAAAAGTATGTAATATATTTTATCGCATTTACATTATATTCATGATTCAGCAATGACTGACTTAATTAATTAGAAGCAGTTTAAAAAAGACAAAAGCGACTTAAATTCTATGTTTAAACAGCATCTATGTACGAGTATATACAGAAATGTATATTTTCTTTCAAAAGCATTTTCTGAGTCATAATTAATTGCTTATCATTTTTTTCATTCTTTTTTCTTTGCTTTCCTATTTCAATAATTCCAGCAATTAATAAAAGTAATTATGATAGATTATATCTTATTAAGTGAGTAACTTATAATATTGAACAATACTAAATTTTTTGCGTGCGGGTCCTTGAAATAATTTTATAAAGTTTAATTTATGAAAGATTCCCTCGAGATAATGACCTGGAATTGCTATTATTTGACAATATACGGTAGGGACTTTCATGAAAAAATGGTAATTCAGCTAAATTTCTGAAAAACTCTTAGGTGCATATGTATATAACGTAAAATTTTTTGCTCATTTTAGCTAGCCTCAATTCGAAATTCTTTACGACTAACTAATTTTTATTATCTCTCAATTACTCCGTTTAAGCTTTAATTTGCCTTAAGCAATTAAGTAAATTTAATGTTTGCTTTGACTGCTATGTATGTATTTATTTCAACTTAGCTTGAAGTCGTTATATTTTTTCCCAGTCCTAAATTATTAAACAAACTTCATTACTTTGCTTTATAATTAACTGGAACCCTGCCTAATTTGCTTAAAGACATATTTATATTCTAAATATTAATAAAATGCAATAATTTTCTTCTTCCCTCTTGTTTAAGATATTTACAAGCATATGAATAAATCTAAGGGTCATAAGCATCTTTTATTCTATTCTCATCAGTTATTTTTTGGTATAGGGTTTTCCAATAAAAAAAACACACACACTGGCTGTTAAGGAAATTCAAATGTTTTTTATTTAATGTAAAGTACAATCGATACAATTATGTTCTGAATATAACATCATTCAAATAGCCTCCACGACTTCCATGAACAACCATTACATTCACCTAAATTGCAGGTTGCTATGGTTTTTGGTCTGGTGGAATCATCGGTCCGTACTTCTTTCGAAATGAAGCCGTTACTGTTAATAGAGAGCGGTATAGATGGATGACAACCAACTTTTTATGGCCACAATTGAAAGAAGTTGATCTGCACAAAATTTGGTTCCACAAGACGGGGCTACGAGTCACATAACACGTGCAACAACCGAATTATTGCGAGAAAGGTTTGAAGATTCGATTATTTCAAGAAATTGTGACATTGCATGGCCTCCAAGTAGTTGTGATTTAACACCATTAGATTACTTATTGTGGGGTTTTTTTTTTTTTTTTTTTCTTTATTTATTTACGGTCTTCAAGACCTAATTCAAATATCGTTTACAAAAAAATTTTATTGCACATTTAGTGTTTTACAATATAAAAATAGTTTTTCTTTAAACTTATCAATATTTTCACAGTCTTTTATTGCGGTAGGTAACTCATTATACATTTTATAACCTATATATTCTAAAGTTTTCTTTGCAAATTCAGTTCTTACTCTAGGCAGTCTTATATTATTACAACTTCTAGTTGCATAGTTGTGAGTCTCATTATTTAATTGTATTCTATAACTTAGGTACTTCGGTAACATTCCTAGTTTTACATTATGTATGAATTTCAATGTAAAGAAACTTATTGATTGCTTTATACTAAGCCAGTTTAACGAGTTTAGCATAGTAATTTTTGGTGTTCTTGGGGAACATTTTAAAATTAATCTCATTGCCTTGTTTTGCTGTATTTGTAGTTTCTTTATTTGAGTATCATTCGCCAATAGCAGGATTGTAGGACAGTACATAAAGTGCGGTTCAATAATTGCTCGATATACTAATAATTTGTGACGCTGACTAATGTGTTTACATGTTCTGTACATAAAGCCTATCTTTCTTGCAATTTTATTTTCTAAGTAATTTATATGTTCACCAAAAGTTAAGCTTTCATCAATTAATACTCCTAAATACTTAATTTTGTCGACTTTTTGAAGTTCATCGTTTTTTATCCTTAGACCAATGTTACTTAGATGATTGTTGCCCGTAGTGCTGCGGTTTTTGCAAATTATCATAAACTTTGTTTTATCCACATTTAATTTTAACTTTCTGATGCATAGCCATCTATATAGCGAGTCTAAATCTTCTTGCATTTTCAACATTGCATCATATGCATTCGTTTCACTGATGGTAACCAATGCATCATCCGCAAACAGCCGTATTTTACAATGTCTCAAACATTTCTTAATATCATTGATGTAGATTGTAAATAATATTGGGGCCAGCACAGAACCTTGTGGTAATCCAATGTTTACATCAACGACAGATGAAACTGCACTTCCAATAAGCGTCCTCTGTTTCCTATCGCTCAAATAACTTCGGAACCATTCAAAAGCTGTTCCACGGATACCAAGCTTAAATATTACGCTCAACAGTTCTCCTCTATCAACAGTTTCAAATGCCCGTTTTAAATCCAAGAATACGGAAACCACAACTTTTTTTTCAGCGATGTCTACTTTCCATTCCGCAATTACCATGTTCAGTGCTGTTTCGCATGAATGACTCTTTCTGAACCCTGATTGTTCAGGTATTAGCACATTATGTTTGTCTAGGTGAGCTACCAGTTGATTTTTCACCACAGTTTCCATAATTTTTTCATCTACAGGTAAGGTGTTTATCGGACGGAGCTCCTCTGGTTTAACTGTATTTTTAACTTTTTCCACAGGTACTATTGTGGATATTTTCCAGCAACTAGGTACAATGCCACTGTTTAGAGACTCGTTTATTATATCTTTATACAAGTGCGCAATGTATGTCATGGCATCTTTAAACACACCTTCCGACAGAAGCTTTTTCCCGCCATATTTATTTTAAACGCTTTAGTGATCCTTATTATATCATCTAGCTCTATGTTTATAAATTTAAAAGTCTCAATTGCATTAATTGAGTCGAATTCAGTTGCATTAGGTATTTTTTCAATGCTGTCATTGATTTCAACTATACTTTGTACAAAAAACTGGTTTAGGAGATTGGCTATATCATATTCAGTCTCAATACATTGACCATTGATTACTATTTTGGCAATATCTTTTTTATTATTTGTCAACTCCGCGGTGTCTTTCAGACACTTCCACATCTGTTTCATGTCTCCTTTATTTCTTGTGACTCTATCTTCCATGAATTTCTTCTTTTTATATTTAATTTTTCTCTTATATATTTTTTTAATGGCATTATAATCATCCCAATAGCCCGTGTTTCTTGCAATATTATAGAGGTCAAGTTTCCTTTTATTAAGTACTGTTAACTCATGATCATACCATTTGTTCCTGAGTTGCTTCCTAATTCTCTTCTCATATGTTAGTCTTTGCATGGCTTCGTTTAGTATATCGTTCACAACTTGAACTTTATTTTCTACTTCAGCACTAAGCACCAAACTCAGATCAATTGATCGCAACAGGTTTAGTAGATTTTCTGCACTGTAATACTCCCAACAAACAACATTATAATATTCTCTCATTTTGCAATATTTTGTTGTAGGCACTTCAAAATGGATAGTCTCATGATCTGAGATTCTATATTCACCTAAATGTTCAGTTTTAATTTCATCATTATTGCTGAATAACAAATCAATTTTTGTAGTTGAGTGCTCTGTTATTCTAGTATTAAAGGTAATTCTCTGTATCATAGCCATCTGGGCAAATGTATTTGCTAGCTGGTTAGAATATGTTGACGATATGTTCATATTAATATTGAAATCTCCGATTATTATATTATTGATTGATTCCTTGAGGTGCTCAGTGATGATATCATTTAAATATGTAATAAATTCAGCATCACTGCTACTTGGTGAATGGTAAAGTACACCAATTTGCCATTTTAATGCGCATTTTTTAATTTTTATAATAATGCACCATATATTCATATTAAAATCTTTATTGCAGACTACATTAAATTGTAAATTTTCGTGTATATACATTAGGACACCACCAGTATGCCTGCTGTGGGAATCGCATCGAATCAATTTGTAGGTCATAATATCTAGCTCGGAATCCATTATTAAATCCGTTGTGCATGTTTCCGCGCATAATACTATGTGTGGTTTTTTTATTTCCATAAGTCGTTCTAATTCAGCTTTATTTGCAATTATACTATTAATATTAAGATATATACACCTCAAGTTATGCACGTTTGTGCTTTTATTTGTATAGTTATTCGACCTTTGTTTGTTGTTTGCACCTTCCGCTCTTGGTTGCTAGTACCCAATCTTCCTTTTTTTTGCAGCTAGCTTCTGCTGATATACAGGACAGTTTCTATCCCTGGAATCGTGGTTCTCATCTAGTCCCAAATTTAGCTCCTTATTCGTCCTCATACAATTAATGCATTTATTTATAGCATCTTTATTGCATACCGCATATTTATGCTCACCTAAGCATTTAGTGCATACTTCTTTTTCTTTGCAATCAATCGCTTTATCATTAAAGCCCTTGCATTTAAAGCAACACAAAACTTGTACTGCGTCAAATATTCTACAACGATCCCAACCAACATTGAGCCTCTCTTCAGCTAATATCTTTGCGAACGCTTCTATATCAACTTCTAGAATCGCATTATAGAATATTTTGTCGCCCCTTTTAACTTCATATTGCTTCACCATTTTTATCTCCGTTTCGTTTACACAATTATTTTGCCGTCTAATCCTCTGAATAAGTTCATCATCCTAATATTTAAAATTTATACCAGTTACAATGATTTCCGGTTTCACTTTTTTAGGAATCTTTACTTCATAATTATTTTCAATATTATTTACAATGGCATTTTTAATTTTTTCGCGTTCTTGCACATTTGCACTTTCAACAATTACTACTCCGCTTTGCTTAGCTACTATGTTCGTTATTTGCAGATCTTTGGGATCCACTTTCGAGTTTAGGTCATTTTTAGTGATTTTAACATCTTGTTTACTACTCGGTTTAATTATTATAGGAAGTACTTTTCTTACATCTGGCAACGCTTCTGTTGTTTTGTTTTCTTTTCCAGTTTTTGTTACAGCTGCATATGATACCTTGGCTTCCGTATTTACATTTTTCTTAATTTCAGTACAAATTTTTTTATTTTCCTCGCTAATGGCTTCTATCATTTTCTTATTGTCATTTTTGTTGTTTTTTATTTCATCACATACTTGCTCACTGTTGCGCTTGAAACATTCAGCTATTTCACGTATTTTGTTTACTTCTTTCACACTTTTTTCGCATGTATCCTGTGCTTTTTGCATTGCCTTTATTCTTCCAGAGAATGCTACCTCCATCGCTTTCAATACTTGCTTAATTTCGCTCTCGTGTTTCTTCAGTGCACTATCAAATTCGCTCTTATATTCGGCTAGATGTTGTCCATTTTTCTTCACCACCATTTGCATGTCTTTAAGAATGTCATCAACATTATTTATATACTGCAAACAATTTGTACACATAAACCTTAGCATCTCACATTCCTCCAGTGTATTTACACTATATTGGTCCAAACCACAGCATTTTGTTGTTAGATGGTAATATTTACCACACACACCTTCACATCGAATTTTCTGCAGTTCTGTACGAATAGAACCTTTGCATTTGTCACACTTTTTTTCCATTCTCTATATTACCAATTGGTAATTCGATATTTATTTTGCAAAAAGATACGCCCGCCAAGTTATTTTACTTTCGGTAAGGCGATTTATTTAATAATTATAAAAACTTTTGCAAGAGCTAACAAAATTGCGCGCACATCAGCATAGAGTTATTGAAAGTCATTAGTCTTTAGCAATAAACTAGACTCTCTTCAAGCTTTAAAAGTCAATATTGAACGTGCTTTTCGTTCCTGCAAAAGAAGTCGTGGAGGCCATTTCAATGATGTTAAATTCAGTACTTAATTGTATCGATTGTACTTTACATTAAATAGCATTTTATTAACAATTAGTGTGTTTTTTTTTTAAAGAAATCAATACTATCAAAACGTATGCCTAACACGCATTATGATAGAAATATTAAAGGGTTTTTATTCAAATAGGGTATTCAAGAAAGAAATAAAATAATATAATTCATGTTATGGCCAAGAATTTAACTTTATTATAAAGATAGGGACTTGGCATTATATATTTTTTAAATAATTTCGGGCAAGTAAGCGCAACGGCTGGCTCCAATAAATTTCAGCCGAGGGCCCAATTTTCGACCACTTTTTGCATCAATTGCGGCCGTATATTAGCAATAAGGCGTCGAACATAAGTGAGTATGTTCATTAGGTAATGGCAAATCAAACTGAGTATAAAGCATCGTTAAAATAGGCGCCATATTTACGATATGAGGTCAATACAACCCATGGCGATATATGGGAGCATTCAAACAGACACGGTATACCGCGGCGGAGTAACGCCGTCGAGATCGATACCGCTCCGTAAGCAGGGTTTCAAATTTCAGTTTCAGCATATCTATTATATTATTATTATTTATTATCATTATATTAAAATTTTATAGAAAATGAGTGCAAAAAATTAAACGTAACTATTTTTTATAAAATATAGACTTTTTATGAATAGGTACATTTCATCATAAACTTAACTATAGATATTTAAGTTTCACGGTTTCAGCAATGCCTTAATCAAGTAACAGCTGTCAAAAAGACCAAAATATTGCCTCTTTGAGAACCACACATTTAAAAAAAGCACCCTTTACTTTTTTACATAATTTTGTATTTTATTTTCCAAATTGAAATTCCGCTTTTAAGGTTGTTATGCACTTCTAGCGAAAAAAACTCATATATTTCGTGGATGGAAAAATGTAGTAGGCATGGAAATTTGACAGATGATTTTCTATTGTGAACAGCTCTTTACATAGGAAGAAGATATGCAAACGTAAATAAACAAAACGAAACACATGAGTAGAGCGCGGTAAACATTTGTCGCTGATTATGTATTCTTACCTTTTTCATGGCTAAAAATAAATAAAAGTTGTTGGAATTGAGGAAAAATCTAAAAACATTACATAAATAGCTTTATAAGCTTGCTTTAACACGTTTGAAAATTAGCCTTCCTCTTGTTTCTCGCAAAATAAATATGAGACTATTTATTTCGCTCGGAAACCTGTGTTGCCGGGCTTTCGTATTTGTTTAAAAACTTCAGAAATAGGCAGTAGAAAATGCATACTGCTTCGTAAAAAAAATTTCGCGCATCGTTTTTTTGCACTTTTTTTTATGGAGTTTTTGGTTTTTATATGGAGTCACCACTACACTGTATAGATGTTAAGCGAAACTGAGGAAACGGAAGCGATAAGCAACAGAAAACAAGAGAAGCTCCCTGCTAAATACACTTTAATTTTAACCAAGACACAATCCAGTTACGCCGTAAAATAGACTTTTCAATGTAATTTTACATTCGGAAGTAAGTTTTGGGTGTATAATAAGTGTTTTGTTCAGAAATCTATGTTAACAAATTCACTGAAACAGTCTGTGAAATGAATACCTAGCTTAACTCAAACAAACTAAACAAGAAGGTTAGATAAAAAGGACGACCAGCTACCAGGCAGCCGAGTAGAAAACGCTGAACCGGAGTAAACTATGAATTTAAAGAAGAATAAACTGTGTGATTACAGGGAATTGTGAATAAACCATTGTGTATGGTAAAAGGAATTGTAATTTATTTAAGAAAAAATAAATACTGAGTAAATTCATGGTAATTAAAAAGCCGAACGAACAATTCTTGGGACTTTTGTATAGCAATCAAGAGATCGAACTCGAAAGATTTTGGAAACCATCGAGGTTAATTATGAAAATCATTACAATTGGTATCAGAAGTGAGATTGCTAAACAAATCCCAGACAGATATTGAAAATGGTCAAGATTCAAGATTTGACAATAGCGCCTCTCTTCAACCGGAAATAATTTGGAGCTACAATCACGGCTGGGATAAGCTATATAAGCCGAGGGCATTGACTTCAACCAATACGAATTCCGTCGTGAGGAGGCATCGACGAAGGATAAGGCTGGTGATGAAGCGAAAGATTTAGAACTGCCATCAAGTAAGATTGAAGAAAAGGCTCCAGGCTCTTTTACGGTTATAGACATGAACGTGAATGAATTGGCTTAGAACATGGCATAAATGAATACCACACAAATATGGATGAACCGAATGCTAGCAGATTCAAGGGAGTGTTGCCAAAAACCGCACAGAACTCAAAGAGTGATAGGTTAATATAAAGGCGTCAAGGTAAAATAGAGAAGCGAATGAAACCAAGGGTCATTCGAGGCATTAATGCCAGCTGTGAAAAGACGCTATGGTAGCGAGCAGACAAATCTTCCGGATGGAATTAAAGAACCACTACCAAAAACCCAACGAGATCCTACAGGAATTTGCATGGGCGATTGAGCAGCTAGCTCGTTTGGGTTATGGAGATGATCTTGGAGAATACCTCGAAAAGATAAAACTTCAGAGGTTTATCATGACGAAAGGAATCTTGGAAACACCGAAATTCCTCAAGGAAAAATGTTGTAGTAGTGCATTGCCAAATGAATTAGTAGCAGGATTTGCTACTACTCGTAGAAAGTTTAAGCCAACAGAGAACTAGTTTTCAATTATGGCTTGGCAATGAGTTATATATAATCAGAAAACAGTGGCTCGCTAAACTCTTATAACGGTCCTCTAGGAACATCTTCACTGGAAAAGTTATTCGTCCTATTCTCAATCGGCACGGTGAAGAAAATTATCTGTAAGGAAGGGGTAGAAAGAACAGCGCTACCTATACCTTCCTTTTATCTGGTGGATGGAGATGGCAGATTCTGCCTACCGAAACATTTTCACAGCGGGTCAAAACCTGTTGACGCTGTGGGCGCCGGAATCTATTACGTTTAACTGAAAAATCCTTCACGCTACCTAATTACTAAAGCTTTTTACAGGCGAAAGGAAGACTTTACTATAATTACAGCTGCCGAGCTCGCCAATACC
The DNA here is from genome assembly GCA_030068015.2 of Neoceratitis asiatica. Classification (NCBI taxonomy): domain Eukaryota; kingdom Metazoa; phylum Arthropoda; class Insecta; order Diptera; family Tephritidae; genus Neoceratitis; species Neoceratitis asiatica. The sequence goes on from CM061524.1 coordinate 77,734,929, forward strand.
ACAGGAAATAGCATTATAAAAATCAAAATATACAAAAATAGCCAGCGTATTAATGAGGGTGATAAATGCAGAAAATATAAGCAGGCAGGTATGAACGACACGTTAAAGTATATCCTCTCTTTCTGGCCGGGCTTATCTAGAACATGGCATCTAGGGACTTCGCAGTTAGGAGAACTTGATATTGCGGCGCTCGTATATTTGGCAAAAACTTTTGAGTTCCTGAATGACTACTATTACAACTCAAATTAGATTCCACCTCCATCTAGACCAACAAAACAAGGTACGGCATATCAGCCAGCCTGTATAACCTAACCTAAATATAAAACAAGGTATTTCAAATTAATAATTTTCTTTTATTATGCGTTGCCTAATTGGAATAACTAACTTACATATACATCTTCATCTACTAAAAGAGCAATAATTTTGTTTTTAAATTAGTTTCCACAATGTGTTGAGTCGTTACTATTGACGACTTTTTCTCCAAATACTGAACCGATTTAAGTAACTGGTTTAACATCACTTGCTTTCCAACATTCTGTGAATTAAGATAATACAATTAGTATTTTAATGAAAATCTCTTAACTCTTAACTCACTCGTCGTTGGCTCCCAACCAATTTCAACGTCATCAATGCGATTTTGCTCCACCAACCAATCATATAGCGGTTGATAGTATGCCAATAAACCGTCCATACTTATTGCCATTTCATTTGTCATTATATGGAGAATATCTTTATAGGGCTTCGAAGAGCCCAAAGACATTGCTTGCCTAATGAAATTTAGAACAATAAAATATACATATATAATGCAATATTTTCATTTCGAGCAGTACTCACATCACTAATGGCCCAATTTTTCGTTTGTTTGATAGATCACATAAATCGAGTGCATAATTTGGATCATTTGGTTTATATTGTCCTGTTATATCACAAAAGTGCTTGTAGAATTGATATTGCAGTACATAGCTCATTATTTGGCTGCATTAGATAGAAATGCGATTGAAATATAATTTGGTGTTTTTTTTTTTCAATAAAGAAACTTTTTGTTGTTAACGTACCTTGTATACTGATCGTCTACTTCCACCAGTAACTTTGCTGGCGCATCGAAATCCACATTGCTCCTATTCACAGGAGGTTCAGCACCCGTAAAATCAGTCGTTAACTGCCAGTAAGCACAATTATCGCTTATATTTAGATGACCATCAAGCACATCTACTCTATACCGATCGAGAACATAGAAGACAGGAAGTAGAAATATTGTACGAAGGCCCTGTGCATAATTCAAATGAAATATATAAACTTCAAGCTTTGTATTCAAAAATAAAATATCTCCTTACCTGCCAGTACAGTCTATTTATTCTAAGTTCGTTAGATATCAAACCATGATCTAATAACTTTAGCTTTTCTAGGTAGCGTGGGGATGAAGCTGCCATGGAGAACATTTTTCCCAGTGAGTCGCTGAAGTTTGGAAAGGGTTCTTCAGCAAAAAGCGTTGGCTGCTGCTCATAAGCATGATAGTAATAGACATCGGTTAACGCCTCGTACATATTAAAGAAGCGATCTTCATCTACTATAGGACAATAAGAGAAATTCACACGCTCTATACCATAAAACTTCCAAGCCTTATGCCAACAACGCATATCCTCCTCTTCTAAATCTGCTTTAGGCCGTGCATTCTGTGACCAAAATGTGCTAAAAATATTTATGAAGTTATTAGATAACACCAAAAAGTATTTTATCGAACTTACTCTTTTATTTGTGGCATACCGAGTGAACGGAAGTAATCCGCTACATTCCAGAAAACTCGTTGTGCATTAGTCAAACCACGTCGCAGAAGACCAGCAGTTATATTTGGCATGCTCACCTCAGGATAAGGAAACTTTATAAACCATTCGGGATCTGCCCGGCGATAGGCATTGCCTATGAAAATCTCTGCGAGGTTTTGCGGAAATGGTTTACCACGTGGTATTATCTCTTCGCCGTAAATTTTACGTAGTTGGCCGCGTACATGAGCATGAAATTGTTGGTAAAGTGGTTTTAGACGTTCCATAAAGCTCTCCAATAATATGCCAACTTGTGCGCTATTCTCTTCCATATCTTTGAACCAGAATTCGGATGGATTTGTAAAGCCTATATACAAAAGAATCCATATACGAGTATGTATGCCTTTCCTATTTTCACAAACTAAACTTACCATTTAATTGCGCAGCCTTACGGTACAAATCAACAAACGTTATGAAATCTTGTTTCGCTGCCATGCCCGTCCTACGCCGCCATTCTACCCAATAATACTCAATCTCTGCGACATCATTACTATTATGTAAAATATTTTGTACCGCTGGTATTAAGGTCAAATTGCATTGTCTACTATCATGATAAGCACAAAGCTTCGTTTTCTTATAAATATCACCCATATTGGTAGTGACAATATACATTAATTTCAGATCCGTGGATGATAAAGCTTCATAACCAGTCTCAGGTATTTGGGTCAGCTCGCGTTGCTGCTCCGTACTACCTATATTTAGACGCTTGAATTTTGAAATTTGTGACGACACACTGTGTAAATAATTCATTATCTCCTCACTAGCAAGCTCGGACTGTAATAAAGCATATAGATCATTCGGTCCTTTTATTTCCAATTGCCAATTGGCAAAAACCTCACGGTTATAGAGTGCGGCTAAGTTTTGGTTGACATTTGCGAGAAATTTCGTGAGAATTGCTGTTGAGTTCTCTGATGAGTTGGTGGCGTGCACATGGCATTGAAGCTGTGTGATAAAGAATCTCTCATAAATGTAAATGTGGGTTTCAAAGAACATGAACAGTTGCAGGCTTCTTACCAGAAAAGTAAAGACTACTAGCCACTTCATATTGTTAGGAATAGGATGTTTTAAAATTCGATGTGGTATATACATTTAGTTATTTTGTATTGTATTTTGTCTATGTAGTAAAGAGCAATCAGAAATTGATTATAAAAAGCAGCTAAAAAATTCTCTCAGTGCACGATGCCGTCGAAGTGATAGGTAATTGGTAACGAAACAACTCTTTAACTGAATTAAAATTTTATGTGACTGGCGACGGTTAATAACTATGTTTATTTGTTACTATCGATAACCACGGTACCACTATGTAGGAATGAATGACTAGGAGACTACAAGGGAAGTTTTTTTCTTTCCAAAATATATTATTGCATATATCTCTTTAGAAATAAAAATAAATTAAAAATTTATACATTTGTATATATAATTAATACGAGTCGATTAACAGAATAGGCAAATTTTAATATAGTTTAGCATTGAAAAAGAGTGCTTATAGGTTATCATAAACCAGAATATGCCATTTCGCGAACACATAACGGGTAGACTAATACTGTCATAATTTTTTTTTTTTTTCAAATATGTATTTATTGGATCTGTTTAATTAAATCCTAACAATAACTTTTATAATCTTAATAACTAGTAAGTTATAGCTTTACTCCATTATTAGTAATGGACGTCAAAAGAGAGCCTTCTTTGAAGGCGTTTGGGCTTGCTGGATAGGATAAAACGTTCGTTAGGGGATTTGGATGATTTATGATCGAAGTATAATATATATATGTATATAATCGATTTTTTCTAAAATTTTTTATTAAATTGTAAAATAAGTATAAAATATTCTCCTAAAATTTCAAATCGATCGGAATAAAATTTTAAGAGATAGACCCTTTAGAAGCTCGCCCATCAGGCCATGTCTGTGACAATTTGGAACTTTAAACGCTCTCAAATCTCAAACCTCTATTTTTTAAGTCAGTGGACACGATTTCTCGAAAAGTTATAAAGCGATTTTGTTCAAATTTGACACAAATCTTTGTAATAACATTATCTAGTCATTGAACGAAGGATTTTTTTATTACAAATAATTTTTTCGAGCCAATGCAAGGCGAAAATTTAATAAAAAAAATGTTTTTTTTGTTTAAAGTCTGTCAAAAATTCAAATTTTTTTCCTTCGTTCGAGATTATCCATATTCTAACGAAAAATATTTGGTTTTTTGATTTTAGATGAACCAATAATGAGTTATGCTGTCCACAACGAGAGCGTTTTCTTTTGAGACGTCAAGGGTGATGAGGTACCAATGGCTGAGTTTTCGGAATATTTGAATAAAAATTTCACGAAATACAAAATATGTATCTTTGATATGGTGGATTGGTTATATAAAATAGATGTATGTATATGTATATATAAAAAAAAAGTGAAAACTCCTTTTTTTAACCTCAGAAACCCACCTAACCCCTTTAAACTAATTGAATATTTCAATGTCAATATGCAAATGTCAACTATATGTTTGATTTTCACGTGTAGAAAATCTTTTTTCGGGTCCCCCGTTGATTCTGAAATATATTTTTTTATGTTATTGGGAATATTAAATAAGATAAAGTTTAATATAATGTCAAACCAATAAATTGTGGATGCAAAACCAATCGGGGAGCTTCAAGAGGCGAAACTTGAAGTATCAGCCTTTTTATATTTGATCGAGTTTAACTCATACACTTCCCTCGTAGAGTATGTATATTTCATCAAAATATAGTTTTACTTAAATAGTTCTAAATCGTCGCAGGTAAATTATTGGCACTTTACATGTGTGCTATTTAGAAGATTTTATAAATATTAAAAAACCCCTGTGTTCAAATAACAGTAGACCTTGAATAAATGTTCAGCTATTTCTACCTTTAGTGTATATAAAATGGTTTATTATCTTAGGTATGCACTATATAAAAAAGAAAAGAAATATACACACCAAAATTTAAGCCGATTGTATAAGAATGAGTTCTTGAAATATTTCAATCAAACTTGGTAGGCAGATACACTAGTACATTTATTACATTTTTAGGAACTGGCCATATCGTACCACTACAGCATATATACAAACGATTTTTTACATCTGAAACTTTGGACCATAAGTCCGTTAATATAATAAATTGCACATTGGTTCTGAAAAACATCGAATTCAGATTACTATAACGTATAGCTTGTTTACACCGCTTTGTTTAGATGTGAAGTATTGGTCAAAACTTCGTCAAAAGAGTATCGAAGAGCGTGAAATTTGGTATATACACACTCAACTCCAAATAAATATTGGAACTGAAACTCATCAATATCGAAAGACTTTACCATATAGCCGTTATCATCAGTGTCAGATATAAGGTTTTGCGTCGAAAAAGCACTTAGGAATGGTAAATTTGTTCAAATATGAGGTTTTGCGCCGAAAATTCATCAAGAAAGCATCTAGGAACGTGAAATTTTGTATTATATCCACATATAAGACACTGCATATTAGTAATGAACATCATCGAAATCGGAAAACGAATTGAGCAATCTGCAATACATTTGATATGTTCGTGAAACGAATAAAGACTTTGGCATGGCCGGCGACAGCCTTTCTCTCTTGTTTTATTTCTCAATAAATGTAATTTTTTTTTTTTTTTGTTAATTAAAAAAGTCCATAAACATCACATTTTTGCCAGTGTAGTGCGCTGTGGATTCGAAATGCTTGCCTTTTGTTGCACTGCAATTCTGTTAGCTACCTGCTTCAACAAGCGCGCACGTAATTATGATTCATGGTTTTAAGTAACAAGTATGGCATTTATGCGTTTAAGCATTTGAAAACCACTTTTCACTATTATCAAGAGAACCGCAGAACATCGGTCGCGTTTATGTTTATAATAATTGTTTTTAATACACACTTAAAACTTTCAATTATTGCTTCTCATTTATATAAATAAACACTTGTTGAGGCCAATAACCCAAGCTACTCACTATATGCCTTCCACTATTCCGATGTCCGGTCTTGGACGCTTCCAATTGGCAACTAACCAATTCAGATGTGCCGACTTTAAATTGACCGTAGTGATTAGACTTCTCGGTAATTATTTGAGTGTTGTTTACGCATATTTCATTGCAAGCATTCATACATGCCTTCGCTGAATATTAACATAAATGTTTTTCTGCTGCGGTTCAACAACGAGCAAGAAACTATAGCTTTTACATGCAGCTGTGAGTAAGGAGAGATCAATAGTTGTAGTTGTTATGGAGTTGAACGTTTGTTTTGAGTGAAAAAATAACTCAGGTGATTTACTTAGAATAAATCTTCTTGTTAACATATAAAAACTTGCATTGATTTCTGATTTTTTATTTAGACCTTTACTTTGTGAGAACTCTCTACTTCTAATTCTATGAGGATGATATCCATCTAGAAATATGCGGAGAGCACTAAAGAAATTAAACCCTTCTGAACGGTATTGGATGGCAAGAACGGGATATCCCGATAAGCATAGATGACCACAGAGCCGACATGGCCTAATCTGTGTCTTAACGAGGTACTCCAAATCTCTTTATCACTCTTATCTTACCATACATGTGAGAGAGCAGTTTCACTCTAGAAAAATATTGCTAGATAACCCGCAAGATCAACATTAAACAATCCTGTAAGTGAAATATCTTAGTTGCACACCACTTGTCGAAAGTCCATGACACTGCTGAAGTTCAAAATTATATTAGGGATCTTTATTCATCAGGAGAATTTCGAGGAAAAATATTCAAGAGAGGCTCCTCAGTATGATACCATACCTCAGTATGATACTTATATTAAGAATTCCGACTGTAAACTACTCCACAGAATTTTGCAGATCTAAATTAAATCCATTGTTATTTAAAGAAATTAAAACCGAAAAAGATGTTTTTATATGTTTCCTTTATATATATATATATACTTCCATCATAACCACCGTGCAGAGGGGATGGTAGAGTGTCATGAATCTCTCAACTGTGTAATTATAGGATTTTAATAAATATCACAAATTTATTTTCAAAAGGTAAACAAACACGGAAGCCTTATAAAAAATTCCTTCCGGCAAAGAACTTTGCCCCACCAAAAATAGCAACACACCTTAATTATGTATTATTTTTTAATACTGACTCTTTATCGAAATAAAATGTTACCAAATATTTTAAGAAAAATAATATAAATATTTAAACTCAAAGCCAAAATACGCAATAATTTTATTTGCTTTAACTCGTCAAGAGCAAATCGAGTTTACGAGGATACACATTCTAGAAAGAAAGGAAGATATTAGGATTGTTTACTTAGTAGATCGTTTTCTCGTCACTTACTATACGATTTAGTCCAGCCAATATAAACATTATTTTTCTTATTCTCTTCTTCCAGCCATACTCGTAGCGGTTCAAAATATTCTGCAATAGCTTTGCCACTCATGGTGCGTTCACTATTAAATGCCTGCAATGCATCAGGCCAGGGTTTGGAAGCGCCCAAGGAGAGCATATTTCTGAAAATGAAATTTTTTTTGTAATATCCCGAAAATTGATTTTGGGAGGAGAGCTCACTTGAAAGCTTGACCCGCCTCAAAGCTGCCATAGATGTCACAGTTGTCCAAAGGTAGTTCTGGATTATTGGTATCATACTGACCAGCTTTAATGCAAGCGGATTTATAAAATTGGAATTGAATGATAAATGATACCAAATATCTATTGAATGAAAGGAAAAGTTTACTAGTTTTTGACAGAGTAAGGGAATGATGTTATTCAACTTACCTTAAGTACTCGACATCAGCGGACACGTGATATTTAGCTGGCGCATCAAAATCTTTTTCGGAGCGAGCTACTGGTGGCTCAATACCGGAATACTCCTCCCGTAACTTCCAGAAAGCACAGTTCCAATCCTTCTTATCAACTTCTCCGCGGAACAACGCCCAACGATATTTATCCATAGTGAAAGCGAATGGCAGGAAAACGATTTTATCGAGAGCCTATAAGACAATAGAAATCACAACTGATCTTAAGGCACTAATTATCTATGACTTACAGCCAAGAACAGTTGATTGATGCGCGTCTCATCATCGCGTTTGTAGTTTTTCAGAAGACCAACACGTTCCAAATGTTTGGGTGTAGACACCGACAGTGAAAGCACATCACCTACAGCCTCGTGGAAACCGGGATTAGCGCCTGTGCGGTAAATGAAAGGCAAATGTTGATATTGAAGGTAGTACTGGATGTGACCCAACTCGTGGTGAACTGTGAAGAATTGATCCATGGTCACACGTGTACACTGCTTAATGCGCACATCATCAGTCAAATAGAAGTCCCAAGCACTGGCATGACAAATCAAATCACGACCATCATCAGGTTTCACTAAAATACTCTTATCCCAGAAGTCTCTGTAGCATGAAAGTAATAATTTTGTAAAGCTAGATGTAAGAAAGAAAATATCAGTCGCTAACTAACTGTGGCAGCTTTGTCAAGTTCATCGATTGGAAGAAATCATCACCCAGTTGGAACATTTTCAGTGGTGTATAACCTTGAGAAACCATCTCTTCTGTTACATCAATTAGCGGCTTATTTGGGAATGGTGAGATAATATCAGCGATAGTCGACCACTTTTGAGCCCACATATTGCCCAACAAGTGCATGGGTATGGGTCCCTTCTCTGAAACCACTTCATCGCCGTAGAACTGACGTAAGCGGAAACGTACATAGCCATGTACCTGCTGGTAAAGTGGACGTAATTCGTCGAAAATGTCCTCAAGTTGCTTCTCAATAGTCTCATCCTCGTACTCATCCAGCCACAATTCAGCACCGGAGTTGAAATCTACATAACACAGAAACAAGAAGTTATGGGATATAGAACGACTAATACTCGTTTAACTACACATACCATTCAGCTTAGCTGCTTTAGTATTCAATTCTACGTATTTCTCAAAAGCATCTCGTACCGCGGTACCTGCTTTGTCGTAGAACTCACGCCAATAGTATTTTAGCTCCTCTGGGTCGCGGCTGGTAGTAATTATTTCTTCAATCTCCGGATCTAACGAAAGATCACATTTGGTTGCATTCTTGTAATCGCATACACGCACCTTCGCGAAATTAGACTCCATTGTGGACATTACATCCAAGTACTCAGCATATTCGGACTCACTGAGTGCCGCATAACCGAGTTTCGAGAGCATTTTGAATTGGCGACGCAAATTGTCTGACTTAAATGTTTGCCAATTAAATTTGCGTATATCGATGGAAACCTCTTTCATGAATTTGGCCACTTCGGCGGAAACCTCATTCTTGCGGCGCTCATTTTCAGCATTAATATTGGAAGCGTAAGCCCAGCTGGCTTCTGTCTTGAGATTTGTGCGACGAGCAATCTCTTTGTTCAAATTTTCGATATACTCTGTGGCAGTAATTTCATCTTTAACAGCGGCCAGCACATTTTGGATCTGAAGAGTGGAAAAGGAGGCTTAGGAATAAGTTTGAAGTAGGAAAAGTCATACGCCGTACTCACCGCAAATGTGATTAAAAATGCTAGGATTAGAATTTTCATGTTGGGAAGTTTTTTTTTTAATTTTTTATAATCTGAAATTTTTATATAAAGAAGAAATTTGATTAATTGGAAATTAAAAAAATAATGTCAAAAACTGAGGTCTCCTATTTAGAACTTTTTGATTAATGCAAAATTTAGATTTTTATGCCTTTCAAGTACATCAAATGATATATTAACTTTGGTCCGAAGTATGTACGTAAGTACCAGAAGGAGAAGAGATAGACCCACCAAAATTCATAACGATCGTATCAGAATTGAAAATAGCTATGTCCGCCTGTCCGTCTGTCTGCTTGAACGCAAAATAGTTCTCAATTTTTAACATATTTCAATCAAACTTGGAAGGAAAATGCCCTTATATGTTTAAAGGATAATTTGCCGGAACCGACCAGACCGTATCACTATAGCATATACATATAAGACAGATTTTCCAGATTTGAAATTTTGGGTCATAAATCCGTCAAAAATGTACCTAAGGACGTATACTACACATACATAATGAACTGCATATAGATTCTGAAAATTTTTAAAATCGGACGAATCATACCCCCATACACCGATATTTTCAGATGTGAGGCTTGTTTTTGTTAAATCTTACTAAAATGTTTTTAGACGGCTGAATAAAGAGCTTTCTTAAAAAGAATGAAACTCAACGGTAAACCTGACATAAATTATTATGATTTCAATATGTCTGCTTAAATTTAGCCTCATCTCAGACGAATAAGCTTATTTATTTAAGTATAAGCTAACAAGTACGAGGTGTGTTCAAAGGAAAATGTGAATTTTGAATTTTTTTTTTTGAAAACTATTTATTTATTCATCAATATCTATTCTGTCCACTTTAAAGTAATCCCCTCGGATATAATACACTTGTGCCAATGATTTTTCCAATCCTCGAAGCACTTCCGAAATGCACTTTCCGGTGTGGCCATCAGATCTTTCTTCGATTCCCACTTGATCTCATCAATTGTGGCAAAACGCTTCCCTTTCATTAGTTTCTTTAGTTTTGGGAATAGGAAAAGTCGCAGGGAGCCAAATCTTGTGAACACGGTGGTTGAGTCATGATTACGGTTTTGTTTTTGGCCAAAGAGTTACGAATGCATTGATTCCGATCGTTTGAGCCGTATTGCTTCACGCAAACGTTGCATAACTTCCTTGTAGTATTCCTTATTAACTGCACGACCTTTTGGCAGGAACTCATGATGCACCACACCATTGTAATCAAAGAAAACAGTGAGCAAACCCTTCACCTTTTCTTCTGAACATACCTCGTACATACGAGTGTAAAAATATAAATAGATAATTTGAACGATTTTGGCTTACTAATATGTCGGCGTATAAGTGGAATATTAATTTTATCACCAAAATAAGCATACAAAAATATATATGTAAATTAATTTATATATATATGTATATATATACATATGTATGCATTTGAAACTAAAACAAAAGCAAGCAAAGTTTCTAAAACGATAAAATTCATTAAAAAAAAAAAGAGCACGTCCAAATCACGCGAAATGAAAATAAAAACAAAATAACCGCGAAAAAATTATTAATCAAGTTTCTCTTATTAATACTCTTTAAATTCTATTTTTATTTTAATTTTTTTTTAACTGCGTTTGTGCAGGCATCTAATTATATATGCTATATACGTAAATATATATATATATATATATATATATATATATATATATATATATATATATATATATATATATATATAACATATGGTATGAATAGAAGTATATACACATACGTACATATGTGATGAAAGTTCAATGACGTTATTAAACGCACGGGGCTATGTATAATTTTTCTTTAAAAAAAAAAAAGTAGAATCAAATTAGAAATAAAAATACATTTAAACATTACAAAAATATTTAAAACAAAATATAATGTCTGATTGCAAGTAAAGGGTGTTTTTTGTAGAGGTATAGAACTTTAAGTTGCAATAAACAACGATAGATTATTCGATTGACATGAATTTTATTTATCCGAAAGATAATCTTGTGGCATTACACTTTAAATATGATTTCTGGCATATGACCGCCACGGCTGGCGCGGATGTAGTCCAATCTGGACGTATAATTTTCGATGAATTTTTGCCAACATTTGTAGCCGTCTATCAGAAATAACACGGCGGATGTTGTCTTCCAAATGGTCAAGCGTTTGTGGCTTATCCGCATAGACCAATGACTTTACATAGCCCCACAGAAAGTAGTCTAGCGATGTTAAATCACAAGATCTTGGAGGCCAATTCACAGGTCCAAAACGTCAAATTAGGCGGTCACCAAACGTGTCTTTCAATAAATCTATTGTGGCACGAGCTGTGTGACATGTTGCGCCGTCTTGTTGAAACCACATCTCCTGGACATATGGTTATTCAATTCAGGAATGAAAAAGTTAGTAATCATGGCTCTATACCGATCACCATTAACTGTAACGTTCTGGCCACCATCGTTTTTGAAAAAGTACGGACCAATGATTCCACCAGCCCATAATGCGCACCAAACAGTCAGTTTTTCTGGATGTAACGGTGTTTCAAGATACACTTGAGGATTACCTTCACTCCAAATGCGGCAGTTTTGTTTGTTGACGTAGCCATTCAACCAGAAGTGCGCTTCATCGCTAAACAAAATTCGCTTATGAAAATCGGGAACAACGGTAATCTCGTAATTGCACTATTTGCAAGCGTTGTTCAGGCGTGAGTCTATTTATGATGAATTGCCAAACCAAACTGAGAATAAATCACTTGACAGCTGTTACATCGGTCGCCATCTTGTAAATTAATGCCAACTTAAAGTTCTATACCTCTATAAAAAAACACCCTTTACAACGAAATTTCTAAAATTAAAATACATCAGGGATTTCAAAGTAATAATAGCGATATGAATATTCAATGAGGTAGTTTTGCATTAAAAAAATTATAATAATACGAAATCAAACTAATTACACCTGCAAAATACTTTTCACACTTTGTGAGCTAAAAAAGTTTAGACGAAAAAAAGTTTTCACTTGAAATGGTAACAAATTTATGTATTTTCTCAAATAGATGAAGCCTCAAAGTATGCTATACTTTATGAAGCATGGCTCGGCGTCACAAAACTTGACACTTCTATAAAGAGATAAGAAGCTCGACTTTTGTATTATTTATTAGGTATTTATCTTACATTTAAAACACTTTATAGGCAATAAATTTTGAAAGAAATTAGCCCATGCATATAATGCGGACTTTATTTAATTGATACCAATAATATTATTAGCATAAATACATTTCACTAAATGGAAATTGTTTTCTTTAATAAGAGAGTTCAGAATTATATTTCTGAATGGCTTTTATGTTATAACTTTCTCTCAACTACAATAACTACATAGTTGCTACAGCGAAAGATTTGATTATAAGCCGCAGTAAAGAAATTTTTTGTGTTTCAGCTTGTTATTGATTTTATGTGTCTGGGTGTATTTAAAATTCTCAATTAAGATAAGAAATACTAATAAGAGGTGAGTGAAAGAGAGGGCTTAAACCATAGTTCACAATATACTTGCATACATACATATGTATGTACACGAGAAAAATGTAATTTCTCGTTCTATGTATTTTCCTAAATTAACATCTATGCAAAAGTAGAGTTTTAATTTAAAGAATTTCACTTCGCTATAACATTTGTCTTGAAAGTTCTGTTCGGAGTTATCGGTTACGTCTACCACAGTCTCTCTATCGAGATTTTAAAATTTATAATTATTTAAGCCTTAAGTTGCTTATTTTATTGTTAAAGATAATTTCAAAGATAAGCAATCGCCATTAAATTCCATATGTTGTTTAGTTTTAGTTGTCCACTTCGAATAGACGATTGTAATTCAATATTAAGTTATTTATGACGGCATGACAGCAAATCGGCTTATGACTCTGCGATATCTGCGATTGAAAAGTAGTGTGGACAATTTATAGTACGTGATCGCCAGTTATCAACACCGACTAAAAGATAACTCCAACGGGCAGCTCATAGCAAATATTCAAATGTCTGCATACATGTATACACACGTATATATAGAAACAGAATATTGTACCTTATCGATAAGTTGTAATTTTGCTAACACTCTATTGTCTGTGTTTTTCAAATGTAAGGACTTTGTAAAATAAATATACCTAGAAAAATTTTCAAATTATAAATTAATTTTTCCCATGAGTGAATGCTTGATATTAATTGCATTTATATCTTGTGAATTTAATCAGCGGCCCTTAGACATTAAAAGTGCTATATCTTATATTGAATTTAAGAATTAAAGTCATTAGAAATTTAATTTCACTATCTCTTAATTGAGATTTTTACTAATTATCATACTCGAATGTCTGCTGAAATTAGACATTTCTTAAACATTTTTATAACTCGGATTTTTGAAAAGGCTCAAATTTAACAACAACAAAATTCAGGTGCATTGTGGAGAAAAAAATTGTTTTCATGCTTACTAAAATTTCAATGCATTTTGAGAAAAATAATGTTAAAATGTAAAAATAAAAAGTTTATTAAAAAACATAAATAAATAAATTGGAAACATATTATGGTAGAGTATTGTCATTGAATAAGCGGAAATGCCTTAAAGAATCTACAACTACGACGAACACATTCAAATAAAGCAAGATGGAGATGAAAGTATAAAAAAGTTAATTAATAATTTTAATGCATTTTTGTTTTTAATCAGCGATAGCTAAATTCATTTAATGAAAAATATATTGTGACGAGGCGACAGTGTGATGAAAATTCCCCGTACTTAGGGCAGACAAAAGAAGTGACAGTATGCTGGAAACTCCCCGTAAAAAAAGACAGACGAAAAGAGCGTCAGCAACTACTACAGGTGGACGAGTAAGCGCATGAACGGAATGTATGGACCGTCGTTAAGTATAAACGGATCGGCTGCAGTTACCGCAGTCCAACGAATAATCAGCCTATTCTTGAGCACATGAATATAATGTTTGAACCATCGTTAGGTATAAAAGGAGCGGCAGCTATTGCAAGCAATCGAGTTGAAGACTCAGTAGTAATAACACTGGTGCAAAGTAAAGCAGAAAATAATTACAAAATAAAGGTTGAGTAAATTTCTGACGATTAAGAGGCCAAGCGAACAAACTTTAAACTATTATTTAGCAATCTAGTGATAGGACTCGAAATCATCGAGCTACGAAAAACGTTACAATATATTTATACAAAGTTTTTTTTTGTTATTGGTCGCACTTTTTTTCGTTGTATTTATAGAACCTGAAAAATATTTTTTTATAAAAGATCATAATATAATATATTGAAAATTAATTATTTATTTTTGACACAAAATAAAAAATTTCAATTAAAATATAATTTTATTTTTAGTGCACAATAGTGAAGTTAATTTTAAAAGACTGAATTGCTGAAAGATTAACTAATTAATGTAAGCACTTATCCCTAATTATAAATAATATTAATACTGCAATTTAAAATTATTTTTAAGTTATTTTTTTTTTTTTAATTTTTTTTTTGTTAATTCATTGCAGTCTGATTTAATCTGTTTACCGGTACTATTGTTTTTTAAATATATTTTTTTTCGTTTCTCTGTTTCTTTGTTTCAAAATTCAAATGCTGGACATTTGTGCGCTGGTACCTCCATATCTATATATATATAAGTATATATATATATATATTATGCATATATGTATGAATGTACATGCACATATGTATGAATTTCGAACGCACCGATAATTTTTTCACCAATGTAATTGTCAAACGATCACTTAAGTTGACTAACAAAATTCAATTATTTAACCAATTTTAACAATTGTCTGAGCAATAAGATCAAGATCATTACGTTGAGTGCATTGAAAGTTGATTGGTATGTAATTTTCGCTTGTAGCATGACTGAATTATTTTGTATACAATTTTTACATAACTATGTATGTATGTTTATATAATTATAACAAATTTTTATTATTCGAAGTGTAATATGAATTACTTGAGAATTTTACTACTTTATTTATATTTATTTATTTTAAATTAATATCTACATATTTTTTCAATGCTCACCACCGCTTTCTTTTTCAACTTCAACAACTTATAAAACAGCAACAACGCGCTTAAAGAGCGCGGAACGTAAACTAAATTGCTGATCGTCATTGGTCGCACTTTTATACTAACTTAACGTCACAAGATTGCCACCGATTGTAAATTATTCAATCGCTATGACATGATCGTCCTCAATACGTATCAGCACTAAAGTGGTTAGAAAAATGAGCGTAAAAATCAGAAAATTGAGATATTGAGCATGGCGTCCCCAGCGGGAGTTCTCGTCATCTGCAGTGCTAAACATGTGTGAGATATCGAAGAAAAACGATACTCCGATTGAGAAGGGCATAATGATGAAAATGAGTTTTGACCTGCAGAAGTTGTATGAGAATGAATTGAGAAAGAAAGTTGCAAATAATAACAAACCAATGTGTATTTAGTGGCCAGTGTTTAAGCTCCAACGCTAGCGCCGAACTGCTTTTCTGTTTTTTTTTTATTCACGAACACTTTTTATTGTTTATTTAACATAAAATAATTTTGACAGTGGGTGTAAATTCCTGTTGTTGACAAATATATGTTAGTTTACTCGGTTTTACTTGGTAATTACAAAGGAAAAAGATACATAAGTCAATGGCGAGAGTAATTTCGATAACAACTGCAAATAAGTATTTAAAAACTAATACTTAATGATTCTGAATGAAAGTACTAGTGTGTCAATGCGGTCATAAATCTTCGTCTAAGCAATAATTATGGTTATATTATGTAAAGTCAATATAGCAGCGTATTCCTAAAAAATTTGTTTGGCTATTAAAACGGCAAAAAACATAATTCAAGGAATGAAAAAAGTTGAATTCGCTTTCATAGTAACTTCAATTTGTTAAATTCAACTTGAATTCAATAAGTAAATAAATTATTAAGACTATTAAAATATTATAAATTTTAATTTAAATTTTTTATTTATGCAACTTTTGTTTTTTAATTATAGAACACTGGATAATTTAGAAGTATAAAATTTTACAAAAAAGAGTATATGTGTACATAACAGTATAAAAATATCTTCCAACTGATTTATTTAGTTCAATGAATCTTCCAACTGGTTCCCTTCGATTTTCAATTGTCATAAGCAAATATAAAAATTTTCACAACACTTTTTATAACTGAGTTTCTCTAAACGTTAGGCACTGAAAGATGGACAGCAATCACCTGCAACTTCTGAAATAAAAAATACCATGTATTTAATAAGATAATAAAATATTAAAATGGTTCTTTATTAATTCATAAATTTAAATTTAATTTATTAATCTATTTTCATAAAAAAGTTATTGACGCCCACTTACTATCTGTATCGCCCCAGCCCAATGGCACTTTTAAGCGTTCATTTTCTGCATGCAACCATTTACGCAGAGGTTCAAAGTACTCCATTAATGCAGATGGATCCATTTCAGTTTCACCGGTGAATTCCTTTAAAGCTTTTTTCCAGTGTACTGAAGCACCAATTGAAAGGAATTTGCTATAAAAAAAAATTATAAAATAATTAAAAAATAAATTTAAATTATAAATATCACAAAACGTAGAAAGTATTTTACCTAAAGGCCTCACCCGCTTCTTTGCTGTTATAAATATCACAATTGTCTAGGGTTTTTTCGGGGTCACCCTTCACATACTGGCCCGCCTTGGTGCACAGTGCTTTGAGGAATTGAAATTGGAAAATATGTGCAGCAAAATAACGCAAATATTCCACATCGGCGTCAATATGATATTTTGCTGGTGGATCAAAATCAGCGTCTGTGCGACGAATGGGCGGCTCAACACCAGAGAACTCTGAACGCATTTGCCAGAAGGCGCAATTCCATTTGGATTCTTCAACTTCTCCACGGAAGATGACATACCGATATTTGTCCATTGTGTATGCAAATGGTAGGAAGACGATTTTCTTAAGAGCCTTAAATTCAAGTAAAGAATTGTAAAATAGATAAGATAAAAGTACTAGCCACTCACATTCTTGAACAACTCATTAATGCGACTCTCCTCATCCAATTTGCCAACATCGGAGAGACCAATAGATTTTAGATGCTTAGGCGTGGCAACGGAAAGTGCTATAACATCTCCGACAGCCTCATGGAAGCCGGGATTTGGAGCTGCCCGAAAGACTGTCGGTTGTTTCTCATACTGCAGGTAGTACTGTATATGCCCCAGTTCGTGATGTACCACATACAGATAATGTGTATTGACGTCAGTGCACATTTTAATGCGCACATCACTATCCTGATATAAATCCCAAGCGGAAGCATGACATACGATTTCTCGATCCGCCGGTCGCGTTAACACGCTCAGATCCCAAAAACTTTTCGGTAGCGCAAGCATACCCAGCGATTTAAAAAACTCGTCACCCAGCTCGAAAAGTTTGTGTACTGTGAAATTTTGACGAAGCATCTCGCTACTCACATCGATGAAAGGCTTCTCCGGATAAGGGGTAAAAAGTGGCAAAGCATTGTCCCATTGTTGAGCCCACATATTACCCAATAAGTGCATAGGAATATTGCCATTTTCTGGCACTATTTCATCACCATAATACAAACGAAGACGATAACGAACATACCCATGTATTTCACGATAAAGCGGCAAAATGGCTTTATATACTTTATCTAGATTAGCTTCGAACTCAGAATCTTCGTAGAAATGGATCCAATAGTCGGCATATGAGGAATAACCTAAATAAATATTGAATTACCATTATTTTCCAATTCATGTCTCGTTTAATACACGTAGTCGAAAACAAATAATCATTTATTATAAGACTAAGTCAAAAGTTCCACAAAGTGGCTTTCATCCGATCTTTTCTTCTTATCAGCGTTTAAATTTTTATTTTAGCTTACTGCTTCTAAGTGCTAAAGAATCATCACACTCGAAACACACAAATGAAAAAATGAAATCGCCATTGTACAACCCACTAGGAAAACGTTATGTATGTAAAGCAAGCAGAAAGTATGCTAGCGATATTTCGTTGATACATTAACCTTACCGCAGCAAAAGTCAAACGAAGGTATCGAGAGCGAACCATTACCTCTTGACTTACATTTTTATTTATGTTTTCGTATGTACATTAAAATTTTGTAATCTTGTCTTCCTTAAAAAAAGGAGTGTATTAAATATTTTCCAATGGGGAAACTAAATATGCATGTATGCACATGAATTAATACGTATAAAAACAAGTAACAACAAATTTTTCTTATCACTCCTTTGAAATGCCGGCAACTTACCATTTAGACGTGCTGATTTGCGGGTCATCTCAATATATGTTTTAAAATTTTCTCGCATCGGTGTGCCCGCCTTATCATACCATTGACGCCAATAGTGTTTCAACTCCTTTGTATCGCGACTATCCGATAAGCGTTCCTGTATGTGCGGTTCTAATTGTAGCGAACATTCACCCTCTTTGTTGTATGGACAAACAGTGGCAGTCGCATAATTGGATTGCATCAAACTGACAGCGTTTAGCAATTCTTTATAGTCACTTTCGGGCAAAACATCAATACCCAAATCACCAAGTATAGTGGCCTGACGTTTGATATCCTCATTGGGAGAGTCAACATATCCTGATGCAATTACTTTTCTCGTCATCTCCTTATTGGCGGCTGCATTTGAAGTGGCAACTGCAATCATTGCTTTGCGATTTTCCTCAGTAACATTTGTGTTGTATTCATATGACGTAAGGAACTCATTGCGACGTCGTTGACGCAGCAATTCATTTTCATATTCAAAGAACGCACGCGCATCCGATTTCAACGAATTGCTACTGCAAGAACTTGCAGTGTCAGCAGAATATGCACACACAGACTTAAGGAAAATAAAAACAAATAAAATTTAAAACATAAAAAACCAGATAAACTACTTACCACCCCTGAGGAAAGTAGTGTCTGGAGCATCAATAGTTTTTGCCATAAAGCACTTCCTAATTTCATTTCATTTAATTGTCGTGCACCCGCTTGAGACTAGCGCACTCCGTCACTGACTGAATACTACTGAGGAAGTTTTGTAAATTTTAATTCAATAGAGATAATTTGTATCAACTGCGAGCATTATCGGCTGGGTCAAGACGTGTTTGGTGTGATAACTTCTCAGTAATCTTCTCAACAATATCTGAAAAAATATAAGAGGGAAATTATAAAAATTCTCGTTGTGGAATTCTAGACAGTTTTCTATGTTGTGATAATAATTTTGTTCATAAATTTTAACATGAATTTCTATGCGTACAAATAAATAGCTAAGTATAATTTAGATTTTTCTCCTACCTTTGTAAATAATTAATTAAATTTTTATTTATATAATATGTTTTTGTTGAATTAAGATTTATAATATTTATTATTACTTCAATAAATTGTAAGTTTCTGTTTATTATTTCCGACAATTCTGTTTTGAATTCCGCTTATCTATCCTTTCAGTGTTGCTACTTTGTCATATTAAAGTTTAAAATGGAAAGTTGCCAGCCTCGTTGAATTATAAATCGTTTGAGGAATAAAACCAAAGACCGTATTGTTAAGATCTTGCTGATTAACCTCGATGATTTCCTTAATCTTTCGGGTACGACCCCTGGATTGTTAAATAAAATCGCCAACTTAATTTACAGTCTCTTTATTTATAAAGACTTAATTAATGTCCTTTTATTATTCCGTAATTCACAATTCAATTACAATTTACGTGACTATTTACAATCACTTGTATACAACTTTCACAATGTACTGTTTTTATTACTTTACTGTAATGTAATCTCCACGAGTTTAATTCACAACTGATTACTCTTGCAGTCGTATGTCGTCCTTATATACTTGTTTGCTGCTTAAAAAACGAAACCCCTGGAATAATCGCGTCGTTTACGATAATCGCCTAGGTTGCGATAATCGTCGTTTACGATAATCGCCTCGTTTAAGCTCTAGAACGTGCCAGTTGTCGGCTCCTCTCTTTCATCTGTCATTCGCTTCGCATTTTCGCCACACTGCCCTCCACCTAAGTCTGATCGTCCCGATCAGACACATTCGCTGTTCCAAACGCAGTAAGCCTCTCTAGGTGGACCACTTTCATCTTGTTTCTCGGCCTCCCCACAGTTTGTATTCGATACACTACGTCGTTTAGTCGTTTGATTATCTTGTATGGACCTTCCCAATTGCATTGAAGTTTTGGGGACAAACCTCTCTTTCGTTGTGGATTGTACAGCAACACCAAATCTCCATTTTGGAAGCCTTCGGAGTTCATCGCCTTGTCATACCTAGCCTTCATTTTGTCACTCATAATTTTAGTTCGCTGCTTCACAAGAGCATGTATCTCTCTTAACTCTTCCTCGAGAACAGTAGACGCTTCCTTCCCAATTCTTCTCGCATCACCAGTTATTCCAAATTTTAAATCGCTGGGCAACCGAAGTTCACTACCAAACATTATCCTGGCAGGTGTTTGACCTGTTGTTTCATGCACTGCGGACCGATGTCCCATCAGGAAAAGCGGTATGTGTACATCCCAATCATCTTGATTCTTGTCCACTACATTCCGCAAGTGCTCTTCCAGGGTCCGGTTGAATCGCTCTACCATGCCATCTGATTGAGGATGCAGGGCTGTCGTTCGTGTTTTCCGAATACCAAGTATCTGGCACATCTCTTGGAACACCGCCGCTTCAAAGTTTCTTCCTTGGTCTGAGTGCAATTCTATTGTCGCACCGTATCTGATAACCCAATTGTGAGTGAATGCATCCGCAACTGTTTTCGCTTCCTGGTTTGGAATTGGGTAGACCTCAGGCCATTTACTAAAGTAGTCCATAACCACAAGAACGTATTTGTTTCCTTGTCTGCTCATAGACCGGCTACATCCATGGCAACCCGCTCAAATGGTGCACCTGAGTTATACTGCTTCATCCGCCCATGACTTCGTGACTTTGGCCCTTTAGCTGCAATGCACTCCGTGCAATTAGCAATCCACTCAGCGACCGATTGACGACAGCCAACCCAATAAAACCGCTGCTTGATCTTCTCCAGCGTTTTTGTAATGCCTAGGTGCCCTCCACTAGGACCATTATAGAATTCCTTAAGAACATCCGGAATTCTTGACCTCGAAACTACTATTAGCTTTCGAGAGCACTGGCCATCTTGACTTTCCCATACTCTATGCGAACAGCCAGATATCAATTCTAAACTGTTCCATTGTGCCCAGTATGCTTTCGCGATGGGACTTTCCGCTGCCATTTGTTCTTTACTTGGCCGTCTGTTCACCTCCAATCCGTGCATTACCAATTCCAAGTCCGGATCTTCTTGCTGACATTTCCTTAAGTGACTTGCCTCCCACTCTTCAGCTGATGTAACTGTCATTAGCCGGACGTCTATTATGTCTTCCTTACCCTCTGCTGTTGAGCAATGCTTGCATTCCAAACTACATGGTCGACGGGACATAGCGTCAGCATTTCCGTGCGTATTATCCTTGCGGTGCTCGATGGTGAAGTCATAACTTTGCAGTCTTTCAATCCACCGTGCAAGCTGCCCTTCGGGATTCTTGAACTGTAGTAGCCACTTCAGCGCTGCATGATCCGTTCTAACGCGGAAATGTTGACCATACAGATATTTTTGGAAGTGTTTAATGCAATCCACCAACGCTAATAGTTCTCTCCGCGTTACGCAGTAGTTCCGCTTCGGTTTTCCAATAGTCCGGCTATAGTAGGCAACTATCTTCTCCTGCCCATCAATCACTTGCGAAAGTACACCTCCTATGCCATAACCACTAGCATCTGTGTCCAGAATAAATGTTGCACCTGGAACCTGCATAGGTGCAGTGCATAGTCGTTCTTTTAAAGCTTGGAAAGCATCCTCTTGTTCAGTTTTCCACTCGAAAGATTTATTTTTCCTTGTCAGTTCATGGAGGCTATGAACTACGCTGGCGAAATTCGGAACAAAGTGACGATAGTAAGTACACAGCCCAAGGAAACTTCTTAATTCATGCAAATTTCTGGGTCTCGGCCAATCCTTCACTGCTTCTATTTTTTCCTTCGCAGTACACACGCCCTTCGTGGTTACTTCATGACCTAAGTAATTCAACTCCTTCTTGAATAAAGAGCACTTCTTAGGACTTAGTTTAAGACCAGCGCCATCTATTCTCTGGAAAACTTCTTCCAAATTACTCAGATGTTCGTCGAAGCTCTTTCCCAATACGATGATGTCATCCAGATACACCAAACAGGTCTTCCAGTGTAGTCCTTTGAGCACATGGTCCATTAATCTTTCAAAAGTGGCAGGAGCGTTGCATAACCCAAATGGCATTACCGTAAATTGCCAGAGACCGTTGCCGGCACTAAACGCTGTCTTCTCTTTATCTTCTTCACTCACTTCTACTTGCCAATACCCGCTCTTAAGGTCAAGTGTTGAGAACCATTCTGTGCCAGTTAACGAGTCTAGTGTATCATCGATCCTGGGCAAAGGATAGCTGTCTCTCTTTGTAACATCATTTAATCTCCGATAGTCCACGCAGAACCGCAACTGGCCATCTTTCTTCTTCACGAGTACCACCGAAGAGCTCCATGGACTTGCCGATGGTTCGATAACATCGCTTTCGCTCATTTCCCTAATTATTTGGCCAACAACGTCACGTTTGGCTAGTGGAACGCTTTGAGGAGCTTGACGAATTGGTGTTGCGTCACCAGTATTAATGCTATGCTTCACTACGTTGGTCCTGCCTGGTCTGTTGCCATCCTTGTCGAATATGTTGGATCATCTGGCTGGCCTTGTGCTTGTACTTGTCTTCCAACCTTTGCGTCCATGCATTGATATCTTCCTCCATCTCCTTGCTGCCAATAGAGTCGATTCCAGATGAATCATTGCTGTTAATAATGGCTTCTACCTCTTGACATTGCCCTAATACAGTTCCACTAGGAATTTTTACTGATGATCTGAAGTCATTTAATACTCTCACTGGGATGCGTCCATTCTTTCGTGTCTTAGTCAGGGTTTTTCCAATAAGTAAGTCCAGTGTAGAATTTTGTGATGCTTCGACAACCCACAATTTGTTTGTCCCACAATCTCCATTAATTTTCGCCCAAACAACTGCTTCTGACTTCGGTGGAATCAGTTCACTGCCTTCTAAGACCACTTGTTTGCTGCTGTATGTGAAATCATAGCCAATGTTTAGTGGTACCTCCATGTTCTTATACTCCATAATTTTGTTATTCAAGTCGATCTTGATACCTTCATTCATCAAGAAGTCCACTCCTATGATTACCTCATCCACAATCTGCGCGACTATAAAACTGTGTAACACCGTCACATTCCCGATTGTTACCTCACATGTTACTTCTCCCACTACTTGGGTCACTTCTTTAGCGATCAGGTCAGTTCGAATGATGGAATGTGATGCGCCCGTATCCACTGTTAATATTCGCGCTCGTCCATCCACATATCCACCAATAGTAATGTTGCTCGTTTTTCTGCCAATTTGCGAGACGGAGATTATGGGGCATTCCATTGCAGGAACCAGCATACGCCCCTTTAGACTGGCTCGTTTTAGTTTAACGACTGAGAAGTTGATGGTTTATCCTCCTCAGCCTTCCGTTTGCGCTGTCCTTCCTGTATGCTGGAACCCGTTTTGCATTCGCGTGCGAAGTGACCAGGCTTTCCACATTTAAAGCATTTCCCAGCCTGATTCTTGCCACCAGAACGATTCATTCCTTCTAACGACTTCAGAGTTCTCAATATTTCGGTCATCACATCTGCTGTTTCAACCTCCACTTTATTGACTTTGTATGCTGGTCTGCTTATGAGTGCCGCCGTTTCACGTGTTTGAGCATACGCCACTGTTTCAGCGAATGTTAACTTTGGATTCGCATATGTCTCTCGCTTGGTGTAAACGTCTTTTATGCCGCTGATGAATTTTTGTATTTTCACCCTTTCGAGATGCTCACCCGATGCGTCTCCGATGTCTAAATGAGCCAATCTCTCAATTTCCGAAGCATATTCCTGTAGAGATTCGTTGGGTTTTTGGTCACGCTTTTCTAACTCCATCTGGTAAATTTGTCTTCTGTGTTCACTACCATAGCGTCTTTCCAGGGCTCGCATCAATCCGTCGTAGTCATTTCTCTCATAATCAGGTACAGTTTGCAAAAGTTCTGCCGCAGGTCCTTCCAACGCAACGAATAGTGCAGCAGATTTTTCCTCCATGCTCCATTTATTTGTTTCAGCCGTCTTCTCAAACTGGAGCTTGAAGACTTGGAAGGGAATTCTTCCGTCAAAAGATGGTGTTTTTACCTTGGGAGCATTCACTGAAGTGGTTGGACGATTTAACTGCAAATCCCGGAAACGACCTTCCAATGTGTTGACTTTGGCTTCAATTAACTCTTCTATTTTTTCTTGCCGAACTTCCAATTTGTTCACTTTGGTCTCAATTAGCTCCTCTATCTTGTCTTGTCGCTCTTCGATTTGATTCTGTCTTTCCTTAAGTTCTGCATTTCCTATCACCAGATTTTGCTGTATTTGTGCGATTGTTCCTTCTAATCCATCCAACTTTTGTGATATGCTGGCATCGATTTGTGACATGTTCGCGTTCATTACAGACATATTTTGTGAATTACGGGCATCCTGTGCATCCATCTTTTGTGACATGTTGTCATTGATTTGTGACATATTGGCACTGATTTGTGAAATTGCATTCAACAACATGTTCATGTCCATACCGGTAGATGAGCCAGAGGAATTTTCTTGAATCTTACCTGATGGCTGCTCCAACCCCTTCGCAGAATCAATAGCTTCTTCTATGTCAATGTCCTTCAAGGATACATCTTCATCCTCGCGACGGAATTCGTACTGGTTCAAGTCGATGCCTTCGACTTCCATTGCTTCTCGCAGTCTTGATTGCAGCTCTGCCTTATTTCCAGTTGTAGACAATCCTCGCTTTGCCAACTCCTTCTTGAGAGGAGGTATCGTCAAATCTCTGCAATTTATTTAACAATCCCACTTCTGACACCAATTGTTACGATCTTGCTGATTAACCTCGATGATTTCCTTAATCTTTCGGGTACGACCTCTGCATTGTTAAATAAAATCGCCAACTTAATTTGCAGTTTAATTTACTTTGCTATTTACAATCACTTGTATACAACTTTCACAATGTACTGTTCATTACTTTACTGCAACGCTTTTCTTCACGACTGATTACTGACTGACCCCTCTGCAGTCGTCTGTCGCCTTATATACTTGTTTGCTGCTTGAAAACGCCACAGTATTGTGGCGAAAATGCGAAGCGAATGACAGATGAAAGAGAGGAGCCGACAACTGGCACGTTCTAGAACGTAAACGAGGCGATTATCGTAAACGACGCGATTATTCCAGGGGGTTCGTTTTTTAAGCAGCAAACAAGTATATAAGGACGACATACGACTGCAACAGTAATCAGTTGTGAATTAAACTCGTGGAGATTACATTACAGTAAAGTAATAAAAACAGTACATTGTGAAAGTTGTATATAAGTGATTGTAAATAGTAACGTAAATTGTAATTGAATTGTGAATTATTGAATAATAAAAGGATATTAATTAAGTCTTTATAAATAAAGAGACTGCAAATTAAGTTGGCGATTTTATTTAACAATCCAGGATCGTACCGAGAACACAACAGTGTCGGTACGCTGCTCTCTTCGTCGTCAGCTCTGCCCCCTTCAAACTAAGAGTCGCTTCGACAAAATAATTCGTGTGTAAACTCAGTCTTATGAAGAAAAGTGTAAGACTTCTTCTTCGTTTTGAGCTCTTTCCCAAAAACACAATTTACGAGACCGCCGTAATACGTTCACTGATTGACACCATTTTACAATGCTTTTAACGAGATCAAAAATTATCATGTTCAAATTTTATCTTTGATACAATTTTTGCAAAGAAATCGAATTGTCATTAAACAAAATTTTTTATTTCTGAAGATGCAGATGAAAAGCATTTAAAATATTTCGATTATTCATGTTACCCTGTGTTTTATTACAGCTACTAACCGCTGGGCTGGGAAACGCCTTGTTCGTTTTTATAAAAAGTTAACTAGTGTTGACATTTATGGTTTTGACATTCCGTTTTGCGTTGTTATTTTTTGTTTACTTCTTCCAGAGAACGCTCGCTGCATTTTACCACACACAAGACCATTATATTCATCCACCATAGTATCGTCCAAAGCCCCAACATCAATAAGAAATCATAAAATATACACACAGATTTAAACGAGCAATACCAAAGTAAATTGTAAGCGGCGGCAAAGTTAAATTTCATCCGATTCGCTCTTGCCAGTGTATTATTCGACGTGTTTGAGTTCGTTTCATTAGTGTCGGGTACTTACGTTGTAAAGATTTATCGTGTTGCGGTATTTTGTTTTGTGTTTATTTGTCGGCGGTAACAAGAACTAGAGAAAAAGCTCGTGAAATATTCTCATCGCAGTGCAAAATATTTGTGTAATAATTGCATTTGATTTTATTACTTTTTGTTGCTGTATTTTCGTGTGATTTTAACTATTTGTGTGAGTGTGTGTATGCAGGTAGCAAGTGGAAAGCCAGTGCTCTGAATTTTGCCTGCGTTGCGCCACAGTGTTGCTTCACTGAATTTCATAGCCATACGTATGTGAATATTTTTTTTTTCGACGTGTCAATGACAGCGCAATGGCTTTGCCGATTCAGTGAGCCTACTTACATGTAATATTTGAAAAAGCGGAGCTATAGAGTAATAATGAATGTGATGTCACAAGATATTTATTGGGGAGGTTGAGCTTTTGTTTGAAGCAGCTCTTTACATTGCAAACAAGCCCAAAGGCATTTCTTTTATAAAGCTTTGGAGAAATTATGAGAAAACTGTTTCTTTAAAATATTTTAACAGTTAAAATTTAAAAATTTGATTGTTTATAAGTTATTTGCTGAATTCATAAAATATTATATGTGGTCTATTTAAAATTATCTTTTCTGGCGCGGCCTCAAAAACTATCAACGTCTAGCCAATAGCTTCTCGTCTCCTCTTCAAATTTGCACTTCGTACAATCAACATTCAACACAAAATAATAAAAAATAAATAAACCAAGAAAACTTCAAAAAGAATAAACTATTCAAGATTTATTTTTACCCCAAACACTACCAATGCGCTTTAAGAAGATACACATCTACATTCCAACACTCAAAAACTCGAAAACCTAATAAACAGTAGAATAGAAGCATCAGCAATAAAAATAATAAAAAAATGCGAAGCAGCAACACAAAAAAAAAGGTGGTGTTGCTGAACATATGAAGAAACGGCAATTAGACTAGCAACAACAACAATGACATAAACAAAAACAAAACGATTTGAAAAATACGAACGTACATGAAAACATCCACACGCACGCACGAGTATACATAGCAGACAGTAAAGGCAAGGGGAGAAACACCTAATGAATTGCTCCAAAACTTCTGAAGACGACTGAATGTTTGAGCGCGGGTGTTAATATATACCTACATACATGTACATATGTTTGCGTTGATAGTGTGTCTTTGTACGTGTTTTGTTCTAATTTTCTTAATTTAATACTACTAAAGCAATTTTGCAACGTTTAATAGACACATACATACGTATTTCGGTTTATTCAATTGGCTGATGGATGTATATATAAGTTAAAAATTGGTAAAACGCACTTGAAATTATTTTGTTTTTTATGACTATGTACATCATCAAATCATATCGTTATAGCACATTCGTATTTTGAAGGCCTTGATTGAAGATCAAAAAGTAGGTAAAACAAGCACAAAATTAACAAGAAATTTGTGAGAAGAAAGCTTAATGATACAAAAATATTTATGGACTAAAAACAGAGTATTTAATATTCATCGTAATATTTAAATTTTAAATCGGATTTGTTTTTAAACTGCTCCATAATCAGTTTTGGTAAATCAATCTTAATTTATTATGTGTAAATCTCAACTGTGTTCCCCTATTCGCCGCGTTTGTAATAGTTTTGAAATTAATATTTTGAATAGTATTTAATAGAGTATTTCGGAGAATTTTATTGTTATATATAAAAAATCTAATTTTTCTTGTGAATATTTAATACCTACTTTTCAATTTATTGCTCTTCAGCTAATTTTTTATAATTTTATTTGCAGGAAAATGTGCTGAAAGTTTCAATTATTGGTCAAATATTAAGAGCAAAAATTTGTTGTCCATTATCAAATGCAATTGTTTTGAAAAGTTTAAGAAAAACTTAATAAATTTAAAAAAAATATATATATATAAATAAAAGTGGTGTTTAAATAAATAAAAATTGTCGAAGAATCAAAGTGGTAATTAATTTATTGAACCAAATTTTAAAATATGCTATTAATTTAAAATTAAATGTCATAATATAAAACGAAAATAAATAGTTTTCGGAAACAAACAAACATTCCAAGCGATTGAACGCCGGGTATTGAAAAAAGTATTTGTCAAAATTGTTTCCAAAAGAAGTCAAATAAATTAATAAATTAGTTATATAAATCATGCAAAGTTACTCTACAACCACCACCAAAATAACCAAGTTTTAAATAGAAAGATTACATGTAAATTATCTGTGTTGAAATCAGAGTAATTTTGTCCTCGTATAATTCTTCACAAATCATGCAAAGTTACTCTACAACCACCACCAAAATAACCAAGTCTTAAATAGAAAGATTAAATGTAAATTATCTGAATTGAAATCAGAGTAATTTTGTCCTCGTATAATTCTTCACAAAATAAATTTATATTTTATTAAATATTGTGTTATATTATTTTGTGCATGTGTGCACGTGTTTAAAAGATTTTCACTACAACAATGAATAATTATCAACACCAAACGCCGCCACCTGTAACGCGGCATCATAATCACCATTTGCCGCCGCCACCGCCGCTGCCACATCATCATCCATCGTTGTTGTCGCAACCGCAGCCACCTTTGCCAATGTTGCCAACACAGCAGCAGCAGCAACATGCTCAACCTCAACCATTGATCAGCAATTCGTTGGCCATACGTCAGGAAATCCAACGTTTCGAAAGCGTACATCCATCGATTTATGCAATATACGATTTAATCGATTTGTTGCCAATCGCCGATGCGCAGATCGCACAGCAGATACGCGATCATGTTGTTTGTATTGAAGGTGAGTTTACAATAATACACATATATACATATCTACATATATATCTATATATACATATATCTATATATATATTTACTAGTCATCCTATATGCACAACTACTTACCAGGGGAAAGAAGGGGGTATGACTGAGCAATGCGCTAAATCAAACTGTAGTCTATATTTAGCTGCCCATTTGTAATTGGAAATTGATTTCACGGCAAACGGATTTGCAATTGTGGAAATAAAATTCGTGTTTGTAGTTGTATACATATGTATATATAAGTATGCATACATAAATACATTAAATACTTGTAGTAAACTAATTTTCTATCTGCGCATTAACCTGTATATAAATTTCTATGTACATATCATGTATGGATCTGTATTTATATACTAGATCAGGTTGATTTGAATGGCTAACGACAATATGTACATACATATAGCTTAAAAAAAAATTATTTATTTATTAATTTATGGGCTATAAACTCAAATTTATGTCTCTACTGTTATACAAATATAAAATAACTAGCTGAGCCGGCCGCACGTTGTCTAATTGGTGTTGCAAAGGGTAATTAATTGCATTTTGCTAATTCACTACTAAGGTCTTTCACGAAAATGTCAATATAAAAGGTTCAAAGTATAAAAAATTACATGACGCAGCGAAAACCTATGGTTACATCCAAATTATCCTAATTTTGGTCTGTCTGTCGGTGATCTCTTTTCCGCAAAGAAATGTTCCAAGCAAATCGAACTGTTTGCCTGATTCGTGGTCCATTTGGACATATCATCTTGAATTTTAACCAAATCGAAGCGTAATCAAATTTTTTTCTCACCCTGGAAATCATCATTCACGTAAATCGAACCATAAATCAGATTTCGAATAGGTCGGTTCATGGCCTACTTCCCAAAGATAAAAGTTGTGTTGCTACTAATCTAAGCAAAAAGCAACCTATGTACCTAATTTCAAGCAAATCGACCCATAAATACGATTTTTTCAAATAGTCACTTCCCGGTATGAAAAATTGATAAAAACCTATTTCAACGAATATATACATATGTATGTATAAAGAAACGAATATATATACGAAATTTCATTAAAATCGGTTCAGCCGTTTTGGAGGAGTTCAAAGACAGACACTGTGACAGCAGAACTTTATATAGATAGATCAGATTTCGAATAGGTCAGTCCCTGGTCTATTTCCAGGAGAGAAAAAATGTCCCTGCTAATCTAAGCAAAAAACTACCAGAGTACTAAATTTCAAGCAAATCGAAGCATAAATAAGATTTTTTTGAATAGGTTAGTCCCAGATCCACCTCCAGCGGATATGTGACTGATACAAAATATAGATAAAAACAATCTTTGATGCAGATTATAAATCATGATAACATTTCAGCTCAATCGGTGCAGAACTTTTTGAGTTTTTGAAGAGTACAACAACCGACATATTTATATATAAAGATTAATTTTAAAAATTAGTAAAACTTAATGAATTATTCTAATTTAACATTTGTATTTCCTTTATCCGAAAATCGATTCAGCGGTTACAAAGCGCCAAATATATATATATATATATATATATATATATATATTTCCTTTATATTGTCGAGTTCTTGAATAAAAAAAAATTTAAAAAATGCTTGTTATCTGAGTGATATAGTTTCCCTCACAATAACAATAATTAGCATTTAAGTAACCCTCGAAATTTTATTATTATCAACTAAGCAAAATTATAAAAATCATGAAATAATAAATCACTTCAGTTGTGAGAAGAGTATGAAGTGGAAACCTTCTTGTGAAATTCGTTTGTTTATGCGGCTTTCCCAATGTATGATTTTCCCATTGAAGAAAATACTTATAATCGGTATTTACGAACCCTGATAACGTCTCCTTTTAACAGTACCAATGCATTCCCGAATAGTTGAACACTTCTAGAAGGATCTCCGAATCATATTTTATGCTCAATTGCACTTACACCTAGTCGCAAATTAAAGTCTTCAACATGTGGCAAGAATAATCAAAAGAAATTTTCATCGAAAAACTTCTTGAGCCATCTAGATTAAAATTTTCACAAGGTTTCTTCAAAACCCTTTTGAAATCTATCTTTTGATGCGCATATTGTAATAATTAATTTGTGTTATCCATCTTTTAAATTAATCTTTTAAACAGCTGAAAACCTTTTCAACAAAATTTTCCTAACCATTAAGTTGCTTCAATCTGGCTATTCCCATATCCATATAGTAATGTATCTTATCAATTATTTTAAATGAAATTTTTTAAACAGAGGCAAGGCTGCTCCAAATTTGTTTTTTCATTAAGTCTTTCTTTAATCTTTTCCGTTATATACTCATATTCTAACAACTAATTTATCACTTATATAAATTTAAATTTCAAGACAAATGGCAAGTGGAAAATCTGCTGAAATACAAATTTAGTTATTATCGAGTTCTCTCGAGTACACACACAAAATTTCATCCAAATAGGATTAGTCGTTTAGAGGTTTTTGTCACAAACATAATATGTGTGCATATATGAAGATGACCAGAATGTGTTGCATAATTGGTTGAATTCTCTGAAGTTGTTCTCAAGTGAAGAGGTAACACCAAAAACGTCCACTTATTTTTACGTACATATAATAAAAATAATTATTTGAGGAAAAAAGTGGAATAAACTTGTTGGAAGAATGTATTTATCACAAAATATGTTGAGTGTTCTAATTTTCATTGTGTGCATTATATTATCCTTATATTCATGTATATGTTATGTAACAACAATAATACGTACTTACATTTTTTATATGTAAGTATTTTCTATACATACGTACATATGCATATGTGAATTCAATTATTTCTCTTACCATTTCATATCATCCTCATATCTGTGTAATTTACCCACATTTTGTTTACTTTGGGCAAAGTCGGCGGTAGTAATCGATTTTATTTAGTACAGACATATGTACATATTTACATTTGTGTTGAAAAGCATAGCAATACTGTATTTCTTTGTACATATCTATATATATGTATGTTTATATACAAATATACACCTATTTATATTGGATTATTCTGCATCAAAAGAGCGTATTGCAATAATAAACGCTAAATGCGCTTGTAATAGATTTTGAGTATTAAGCTTTCGGGTGGTAAAATGCTAAAAAATTCCAAAAGAAATGTTTCATTTATTAAAGGAAAAATATTCAAACAATAAAATAAAATTTCTAGAGTTAACTTATTTTTTGCTTGATATCGTATTATTTTGTAATAAAAATAAATATAAGATATTCTCAAAAACCATATTACTTACTTAAATTTATTAATAAAAACGAAATCACTTAATTCAGTTCTTATACATTCATATGCCTACAAATTTATCTGGAATATTTTAACAACAACGATCAACTTCCGTCGTAGAAGTCGAATCAGTTCGCATTTCATTCCTGGCATCAAATCGAGAAACCTTGTAAGCCTTTAATCGAAAACGACCTTGCTTTTTATGCGCTTAACCATAAGTCACTTATTTCTATATTTTTTTCTTGTGCTTGCACTCGTTTATTTTTGTTCTTGCTTACATACAAATTTACATATACATATATGCATGTCTACTTAAATACTAATTATAAGTCTTATGATATTCTTGTTTGAAAAATGTTTAAAACAAATTGTAAAAACCACAAAAAAGCAAAATCAATAATAAAAGTCATACACATATATATGTAAATATGTATATGTAACACATCAACAACAAGTCAGGTCGTGAAAGCAGAAACTGAAGAGTTTCGCTATCTAAAAATGACTTGTTTACAATATGAATATGTTTCATTTATTAAACAGGTGGGCATATGAGATATAAATAAACGAAATGAATTATAGTATGTTGATTGCAGCACATCTAAGAGCAAAAACTATCTGCAGTTTTTCTTTAAAGAAGTGCAGCATACTCACATCTAGTATGAAACTAAAAAATATTCACTTGTTTAATGTAAAAACAAAAAGCTTTGAATGGTCACGAAAACTCACTTCATCTAAACTTGGTACACAGATATATGTATTTTTATATCTATTTATACAATCATTGGTCGGAACCGGCTAAATGGAACCACTGGAAGAGGTTTTGAGTCGAAAATTCTTCAAAAAAGCATGTTGTAACGCTGGAAATTTTGGTATTCTTCACACGTATATACATATAAATATTGACATGGAAAATCATCAAAATCGGAGGACTATATCACATAGTCCCAATACAACCGATTTGTTCAGATATATAAGTTTTAGTTCAAAATCCAAATCTAGGATTTGCAATGAGATTTACGAGTAATAAATTAAAAATCATTAATTACATAACGCCATATGTAAGCAAATCAATGTTTTAATTTTAATGTTTATTCCTTTATCAATTTTTAGTTAGTCAATTTGATCTTTGCTCATTGGTTAAAAATCCCGGAAAACTGCTAAAGTTTTATAAATAAACTCGCGGTACCGTGGTGTGTTTCGTTACACCAACACAAATATTGAAAAAGTGAAAAATCACATTTCAATCATTTTTATGTTTTAGGGAATCTTTGTCTAAAATCTCTTTACGATACCAATGCATTTCCGAATGGTTGAGCACTTCTATTCTTTTTTTTATATTCCATAGTGCATTCCCCGTATGCAGATAGTCTCGTTTTCGAATTTTTAGTATCTGCGTATTGGCAGCATCAGACTAGTGTTTCCAGTCCTTCGACCTGGTCGCAAATAAAAGTTTTCAAACATGTGGCAAGACTAACAAAAATATTTTTCACTGAGAAACGTCATGAGTTGCATATGATATGGCTTAATATTTAAAAAAAATCCTTTTTAAAAACTTAATGAAATGTTTATATATTATTACCTATGTATATTGTTATATACAATTTTTGAAAAAATTAAAATTAAAACTTTAAATTTTAAATTTTGAATTAAAAGTTAAAACCCCTTAAAAATATTTTTGTATTAAGCCTTTCTTAAATATCTTCAATATGACATCCAAATTGTATCGTCATTATCTTAGATGTATTCAAAATTTAAAAATAGGACATCTTTCAAGAACTTTTTACACTATAAGCTTTCAAAATTCATTTTGGTTTAATACCCTCGAAAATATATTTAATTTAACTGAGCACTTTAAGTGTGCTAAAATTTTCAAACAGTTGGCAACTCTCTTAATAAAATTTTCCAGATTTAGACATATCTTTATTCCAATATCCATATAGTATTGTGTAATTTATAATGTAGATTACCAATTCTTTTATATCCAAATTTGTAAACAGCGGCAACGCTGCCCAAACTAATTTTTTCATTAAGATATGAATTATAAAGGGTGTTTTTTATAGAGGTATAGAACTTTAAGTTGCAATAAAACAACGATGGATTATTCGATTGACATGAATTTTATTTATCCGAAAGATAATCTTGTGGCATTACATTTTAAATATGATTTCTGGCATATGACCGCCACGGCTGGCGCGGATGTAGTCCAATCTGGACGTCCAATTTTCGATGACTTTTTCCAACATTTGTGGCCGTATATCGGCAATAATACGGCGAATGTTGTCTTCCAAATGGTCAAGCGTTTGTGGCTTATCCGCATAGACCAATGACTTTACATAGCCCCACAGAAAGTAGTCTAGCGCTGTTAAATCACAAGATCTTGGAGGCCAATTCACAGGTCCGAAACTTGAAATTAGGCGGTCACCATACGTGTCTTTCAATAAATCTATTGTGGCACGAGCTGTGTGACATGTTGCGCCGTCTTGTTTAAACCACATCTCCTGGACATCATGGTTATTCAATTCAGGAATGAAAAGTTAGTGATCATGGCTCTATACCGATCACCATTGACTGTAACGTTCTGGCCACCATCGTTTTTAAAAAGTACGGACCAATGATTCCACCAGTCCATAAAGCGCACCAAACAGTCAGTTTTTCTGGATGTAACGGTGTTTCAACATACACTTGAGGATTACCTTCACTCCAAATGCGGCAGTTTTGTTTGTTGACGTAGCCATTCAACCAGAAGTGCGCTTCATCGCTAAACATCGCTAAAATGGACGTAGTGTGTGATACGTTTTCCGCACAGAACCATTATTTTCGAAATAAAATTGCACTATTTGCAAGCGTTGTTCAGACGTGAGTCTATTTATGATGAATTGCCAAACCAAACTGAGAATAAATCACTTGACAGCTGTTAAATCGGTCGCCATCTTAAAAAGTAATGCCAACTTAAAGTTCTATACCTCTATAAAAAACACCCTTTAAATCTTAATTATTCTGGAGTACATTTGAAAACAATCAAACCTTCCATGAATATTTATATATTTATTTTATTTAAAAGCTAATATTACAATATAAATTATAATTTAACTAAGTAGCCATAGCAACAATAGGCCTTAGGCTAAGTTTTCATCAATATCGTTTAAGACGTTTAGCTTGAATTCATAGCCCCACTTACAGAAGACTTTATATGGTGAATAAACAATTTTAAAACAAGAGGCAACTCTTCTGAGTTCTAAATATACATGAAAATTAGAGGTGTCTTTTCTAAATTCGGGAAAATATAATATATATATAATGACAATCCAAATACCTTGTACAAATTTGATTGAACTCGGAGTAGCCGTTCTCGAGTTATATGATAACAACGAAAACATAAATTTATTTTTTATGTATAAG
Source organism: Neoceratitis asiatica (assembly GCA_030068015.2). NCBI lineage: Eukaryota > Metazoa > Arthropoda > Insecta > Diptera > Tephritidae > Neoceratitis > Neoceratitis asiatica. The sequence continues at coordinate 77,771,104 of CM061524.1, forward strand.
AACAGAGGTGTCACTCTCTTTTTCTAACTGGCAAACTTCACATAAACTATTCACATAATAGCCCAAATATGCTATGTTAAATTGGTTGAATTTGGTTAAGCCATTCTCAAGTAATGAGGTGTGACACCAAAAATTTGCACTTATTCTGATATATAAGATTAAAAAAATACTTCCAGACAACTACTTAAAAATTAATGTTAAGTATCACATTTCAAAAATTAATTGCTGTTTGGTAAATACGGTAAGTTCCGGTTATGATTAATTGTGCGTTTTAATAAGAGTTTAGAGAAAAGCTTGCATGCATACCCTAATACCTCTTAAAAAGGAAAAGTATCAGCACATGCTTTGACTATGCGATTTTCAAAATGAAATAAAAATATCAGAGGACTTCCATAACAATGGGCTTTTGATACAAAAGTTTGATATTGATATTCGTGTTTATTTAATTTTTTTACATACTTTCCCAATACTTTTTTCTTCGAACTACCCCAAAATGGATGACAGGAAATGCACACTCCGCCCTGCTTTTACACTTTACTATTTACACTCGATATCTGCTTGTAATTGCCTGCGAGAACACCGAAAATCAATCGTTTCCTTGCGAGACAAAACAATAAAAGCGGTGGTAAACGAGTTCTCGACTTTTCGAGCTGTCAAATCGTTAAATGACTGGCATATACAGGAAAATGTATTTTGGTGGATATAAATCTACAGAAGGACATACACACATAGATATTTATGTAGATATGTATGTCATGTATGTGTGTTCCCCAAACTAAGGGAAAATTATTGTTAAGTTTTCCAAAACATGTCAAGAACGCTCGTTTGCTTATTTACAATACATATGTGAGAACATGAGAAGAATGTCTAAATGAGTTGATCCAAATTTATGCACATACAATTCAATGTTTGTACATATACTATATTATATGATATCTGTCTAGCAGCCTGCTGCCAGTTAAATCTGTATTGATCATTTTTATTCGGTCTGGCGTTCGCTGTGTTTCGTGGGTGTCGTCGGTACGCACTTGTACGGATTGGATGGCATCTTTGAGTGTTGTATTGTTTCGTTGTTTTGTCAGCGATTAGTGATGACGGAGGGCGGCGAGTGATTTTCATGTGTGCCCCCTATGATACGAGTATATTTTGAATTTGACGTCATAATGTTTATTTTTAGTGAAATCACATATTTTTGTTTATATGCTCATAATTGTTGTTTTATTTTTATTCGAAATATTTATTTAATCTGAATAACTATGAGAGATTATTAAATGGAGCTGAATGCTGAATAGTGTTCTAAAGTTTTCCAATAGGGTTGATAGGATAGGGAGTGTCGTTTTGGCCATTTTTAATGTCATGATCTGTCATTTTTTCTTTGTATTCAGTAATGATTACAATTTCATCATGGCAAGATATACGCAAGAACAACGTTTACAAATTATTTAATATTATTATCAAAATAATCGTCATTTTAGATTTTTTAAGAAAATCATCTTCTCCGATTAGGCCCACTTTCTTCTGAGTGGTGCGGTAAATAAACAAAACTGTCGATTCCGGTGCGAAGAAAATCCACAAATTATTCATGAACAACCATTACATTCACCTAAATTGACAGTTTGGTGTGGTTTTTGGTCTGGTGGAATCATCGGTCCGTACTTCTTTCGAAATGAAGCTGGTAGCACTGTTAATGGAGAGCTGTATAAATCGATGATAACCAACTTTTTATGGTCACAATTGGAAGAAGTTGATCTTAACAACATCTGGTTCTAACAAGGCGGGGCTTCGTGTCACACAGCACGTGCAACAACCGAATTATTGCGAGAAAGGTTTGGAGATTCGATTATTTCAAGAAATTGTGACATTGAATGGCCTCCAAGAAGTTGCGATTTAACACCATTAGATTACTTCTTGTGGGGTTATTTGAAGTCATGGGTCTTTACCAATAAACCAGACTCTCTTCAAGCTTTAAAAGTCAATATTGAACGTGCTTTTCATGACATACAACTTGATTTAGTGGAAAAAGTGCTCAAAAATTGGGTTCATTGAATGCGGCCATGTGAATGAATTATATTCAGAACTTAATTGTATCGATTTACTTCACATTAAATAAAAAATATTTCAAAATCCTTAACAATCAGTGTGTGTTTTTTTTTAAAGAAATCATATCACTCTATAAATCTCCCCATAAAAACACATCGGCCGGTCCGAGGTGCTTTAGAATAAACTATGGGTCCCTCCATTTGTTGAAAAAACTTCGAACGCGTCAACATTAACGTAAACCACAAATTGGAGGAAGAAAACATTTAGTTAAAAATTCTATAGAACGGGAGCTAGGAGTATAAAATATTTTGAAGAATGTGATGCCAAAGCCTCAAATATTGTATTTGAAGATTGTTTCAACAAAAATGCTACCTAATAGACCATTGGGATTTAAAAGAAATTTATATTATATTTTGAAATTGAGCAATAAAATGACCTTAATAATGCACTCGTGCGTTTGTCGTGCGCTCATGCCTATTATTCATTTCCCCCTTTTCATTAGACGGCAAAGAAAAAAGAAACCACGAGAAATGCATTGCAAAGTCATTATAAATTACAGCATCGGTAACAAATAAAAGTTATATTTTGCGAAAGACTTTATTATTGAGGTGAGTTAAGTAGTAAAGAGAAAATGTAAGAAGAGTAAAACAGGCAGAACAAGGAATAACCTATTAAAGGTATACATATATGTATATATAATATTACATTATTAAAGGTAGAGACGACACATTCTGTTGCCTAAAGAAGTCACTTCGTTTGTCTAGTGATCAGCAAGTGGTCACGGAGTTACTAAGCCGGTAGCTAAAGCCAATTTTTTCGAACCGCCTGTATATACATATTTATATACAAAGGCGCGTTGAATGCGCCGACATTAACCAGCAGTAAGAATTTTTTATAACCTCCACCCATCTACCAATAATAAAAAGGAGACGACGAAAAGCGACCAAGATGCTTTGGCTCGCCTGTGCGCGTAGTGAAGTTACACACATTTCTCTAAGATGTTTCAGTATTTTTCGGCAGATTACTAACATACAACGCCGTTGAATAAATGTATGTAGGTGGGTGTGTGCGAATCTCCTTCTGCGTTATGCCAGTAACTGTGTATAGCATGTATGTATGTATGGATACGGGATTTCGCAATTATCTCTGTAAGAGCACAATAGGATTTTTGTGCAAACTTGCCACAAATGATTTTGATGAGCTGCCAGCTGAGTTCCTTGGTGGGTGGTATGCGCGAGTGGAGGAACAGTGAAAGTAGTTACCTCACACCACATATACGAAGAGAAGGATAAGTTATATGTGTCAAGGGGGGGAAGCGGAAGTGTAGTAAGATGACAATCTTTCGAAAGAAATGGGTCGTCCTCTCCATATCGTCCGTATTCTCAGGGATGATCAACTTTTGTGTGTGCTTCCCAACAAATCAATGCAACAACAATAACAGAAAAAATAACAAACAAAAACGTTTGCTACGCGGCAACGACTGATTGACTGACAGCTTGGGATCTTCCGAAAAGCTCGTAGTTCCAACAGGGATTTTTTGGGGGTTGTGGTTCTGTTTATTTAGCTCACTCCTGCTGCTGCTAACAGTGTCTTGGTTTGGTTTATCCTCTAGCAGCAGCAGCCAGAGTAACAACATATACATTCAATTACTTGAGTCTTGCGAAATGAAGCGAATTGAATAAATGAAGTTTACTTAGCATTTTAAGGCACTTCTCACATCATTTTTTCAACTTTATTTCCATTTGCTCAGTTGTTATGTGTAGCATATGGTGGACAGGAGTCTTGCTCGTAAACAAAATATGAAATGAATCATGAATTTGTTAAAATTGAGGGAAACCCCTAAAATGATAAATTTATATGGAAATTACAGCTGAGTTAAAGGCAATAGAAATTTTGTGGTTTTAAGTTTAAGTCTAATTGAATAAAGGCATGCTTAAAAATACAAATAAATTCTCAAAAGCAATTAAAAAATAATCCTAAAATCGTAAAATGTATATAGATATATTAAAGAAAAAAAAAGAAAAATTAAAAAAAAAAATTTTACTCGCCCGAGCAGGGACTTGAACCCTGGACCCTTGGATTAAAAGTCCAATGCTCTACCGACTGAGCTACCCGGGCACATGGTTGCACGCTAGCACAATGCGCAGTTATGTACATTCATCGATCGGGTGAATATGTGTGTGCTCGAAGTTCTAAGTGATGAAGCACTGATAAGGAAAGCAACAGGAAATTCATATTTTTTAGACGGCAAAGATCTAGAGACCTACTAAAACCTAATGCATTCGTTTTTATTTTAGTATTTACTCAAGAGTTTTACTTAACTTCAGATATGGATTAAATTAAATTAATTTAATTGTAATACATAATATTATTTATTTTTTCTGTTTTTTGCATTTTATTAATTTTTATTTTTTTTTATTTTACTTCGTAGTATTTTTAGGCATAGCTAATGATGACGCGTAGTAATGGATATACAAGTACATAAGCAACACAGTGAGGAAGCAGCTGTATTAGGGGCGAGTTTTCAGTTTTTTATGAAAAAATATTTGAATGAATTTATTATTCCCATTAATCGTGAGACCATGTCACAGCTGAATCGTTTCAACGCCTAAATATATTTTCTGTTACTTGTGCTTGTACGCTTTTTTGGAATGTAACCAACGTAAATTTGCAACATCTTTTTAAAAAATATGAATAAAATATATCAAATACCTCAGCAAAAGTCATTTGTAGCAATAAAAGTTTTACGATGCATTACGTGGCAGAGCCGTAAACTCACTGTAAAATCAACGACAGTACTGGAAGTATCGAAATATTTAAACAACAACAAAGACATCCACATTCTTTGTAAACTCAGCATCGGTAGTAATAAATCACTTTTAATTGCCTTTCAGTCGCGTCTAGCGCTGCTACATTTTAATGGAAAGGGGAAAACAGAGAGAGAGAGAGAGAGATAGAGAGAGCCTTATGTGAAGGATTGTCCGCATTTCGTCTTTTCGCGCTGAATGGAAGTATGTGGGCATATGCCACCCATTCGCACTTTATCCTTATGGAATATCTTACTACTACTCCACTACTCTTTTTTGTTGCCTTACTTTCTGCTGATTCTTTACTTTTTTCTACGCTCACCTTTAATTTCCCTTTGGCATAGGGTCACACATATTTCTTTTTCTGGTTTGAGGGCAATAACACAACTTTTTTGTTTTTTTTTGTTTGAGAAAAAAATAAAAGTAGTAACAGTAAAGCATTAACCGCTTACCCTGCAACGTACAATGAAAAACTTCAACACTCACAATATTAACACTTCATCTCTGAATAAAAACAGCAGTAGCAATTGCTGCCCCAAAATCATCATTGCATGCTCTGCATCACTGCCGGTTAATTCATTCTGCCACCGAACAAGTTGCTTCAATTGCCTCTCACCTTTCTCTGGTTCACCCCAATCAACGCAACGAGATTGCTTGCCATTCGTTCGATAAACCATTGTTCCATTGGTTAGTGTACAACGACCTCTTCCCCAACACTAAGGTTGCGTCAAATTGCATGCTATGCATTTTCGACCAAAAATATTCAAAAGTGATAATATCGCTGCTGCAAAAAACACACTATCCCTGTAGGACAGTGATTCTCAATCATTGTGCTGCGACACTTTTCTGTGCCGCGAAATTCTTCAAGTATTTAATTTAATTTTTACACCTGAAAACACTCATTGCAAAATATATACCATTAGACTTAAAAGCTGTGTTGAAATAATTAATTTCTTAAAATCGAGAAAAAAAGGTGCCTATTTAGTCAATTATGCTAGACTATGGTGTTGAAATAGGAATCTTTGTTGCTGCACATTGAAGTTAGGTGGCTGTGCAGAAGGAAAGTTTTATCTCGCTTGCTTGAATTAAAAAACGACATAAAGGTATTTTTTTAAAGAAAATACTAAGGATTTTTATACAAGTATGTATGGACCGAAAGAGAATATTTTAGTCCTTACCGATAAATCAATTGGTTTCAAAAAAATATCTATAGAAGAATAAAGCACCAGTAGGTAGAGAAGTTTGAATCAGCTCCAAAATAGTTTCATAAAATAATTCACAAAAGAAATTATTGTAAATCTTTTAACATTACTCAATGTTTTCCGAACTTCTAGATTAATCTTATATTCGATTAATGAACAATATAATAAAATCCTTTAAGTGCGTTATTAAAATTTTTTACATCCTATTTGTACGAGTTAGCATTGCGTTCTTCAGATTAGACAAAGAAGCGAAGCGAGGACAAGACGAAATACCTCCTATCATCATACAAACAGCCAGCGCATTCGTATCTCGGCTCCCATGTCCCTGTGGGCAGTCATAACTTTGAAGTGGTAGACAACTTCAACTATCTTGGTACCAGATTCACAACACAAATAATGTTATTTTTGCCAACAGGTGCTACTTTGGACAGAGCTTCTATGCTGGCTGGCGCACGTCGTCCGAATGGATGAAAGCACTCACTCGCATATAGAAGCAGATGAAGAGGAAGACCTCCACTTCGTTGGAAAGATCAAGTTCAGAAGGCCTTGGTTTCGCTTGGTATTTCCAATTTGCGCCATACTTCGGGAAGAAGAAACGATTGGCGCGCCATTAAAGATTCGGCTATAATCGCACAAGCGGTGCCTACGCCAATGTAGTAGTACTATTTGTACAAGTTTGAATTTTCTGCTTTGACAAATATAAAATCAAAAAGAAAGATTCAAACTTTTAAATTTAGATACAATTTTTTTACTTTGTAATGCCTTTTAAATGCTTTTTAAGGGGGTATTATAGTCTAGAGGGATGAATTTTAGGTAATCTTTGCTCGGTGATAATAAAGCAATTAATATTTTTACTATACATCTTTTTATAAGTTATTTATTGATTTGAGAAAAATACAAAGAAAAAAATTTAAACAAACATTTTTTTTTAATTCCACTATTAACATCAGATGAAGTGGGGATCGTGACCATACCCACGATTTCAGCCCTTCTAGCAATCCGAAAAAAAAATATTATTAATCTAGAGGAATGTCGCAATGTCTGGAACTACGGAAAAGTGGAAATTTTTTTCTCGCAAAATAGCGACTGTTTGAACTTAACTTTTTTTTGGACTTTTCGAATGTTTTAAAAATACTAAAATTTTAAATTTGCAGATGAGCGCAGTTCCAGGTATAGAGAAAACTATAAAGATGACTCTCCAAAAATTTCAAGTAAATCGGTCCAGTAGAACTTGAGAAAACGTGGGTTTCGTTGTGAAAAAGACAATTTCGAGAAAATCGCGTTTAAAGTTTCGCGTAAAGGCCGAGCCGATTTGGATGCCGCGTCAGAAAAATACCTTTATCTCCGAAAATAATTTGAATTTTGAAAAATCCTCTTACAGACTTATTTTAAACTTTAAAATATGTAAAAAAATCGAAATTTCCAAAATTCTAGACTAGAATACCCCCTTAATTGATAACCAATTGAATGTTATTATCGTCTGCAATTTTTTTGATAAAATATGTACAGGTATAGCAGTTAACCTATGTTTTTATAATGTAATTGATAGTGTGCCGCCAAATATTTAAATTATTAAAAGTGTGCCGTGACATAAAACAAGGTTGAGAATCACTGCTGTATGATATCGAATTATGTGTATTTATTTGCGTGTGTGCAAGTGCAATCCTGCACGTTGTAAAGGCACGTGTCTGTCTGTTCAGCGGAAATGCGTCGGACAGGCGACGGTATGCATGACAGGAATTTGCTTGTTGCATGCTAACAAACTGTCTCTTGTTTGTGTTGGAATACTTACCCCGCCATTGTCCTGTCGTTTCGGATTGTGGCTATTGTGATTGGAACAGATTTGCTTTGCCCTTATTGCGAAATTCGTGCACAAACGACATCTATATACCATAAAAGTCACTCTACACGCGTGATTTCGCAATAAAATACAATTTTTCATCACTGCCACTTTGTTACACCACCACATTGTACAATATATCGCCAATAAAGTCGCCCAAAATCTTACATACAACCATAGTTATATGCAATATGACCAGCAGGGAGTTTCGGGCTGAGGGCTCTCTAATGAACGCGTAGACCCAAAAAAGAAAATTAAACGAATTAAATGAAAAATATATAAAGTTAAAATTACAAGCGAATTAAGCTGATTGACTTCAGTGCCACCTATCTGATATTTTGCTTCGGAGAACAGCTACTTAATTATTATATCCATTTAGTCAACCATTGTGAATAAAACTCACTGTTTATAATGAAAACTGTATTTCCGAATTTATGAGCATCAGAATCTTATCACTGTTATATATAATTTATATAAATAATTTACTAGCACTATTAAATAACAATAAATATATTGATGAGCTGGAATAATTTTTTCAAATAAATAAGGAATTTTTGATCGCGCGAACCCGAAATATAAATATAACTAATCTTACTACCGAGCCATCTAGCGGGTCATAATGTCAGAAAAATATCATATGAATTTTATTAAAATCGTCTTATAAATTCCTTTTTCCGGATTTTACAACTCTTGCATCATCCAGCCTTTTAAATATAGCACACAAATTTTATACAAATATTGAACAAAAAACAGGACTGCCTTTTCCACTGGGTTATTTGTCAGTTCTCAGTTTATCATTAACAAAATTGTTTTGGCGTATAAAATAACGAAACAATAAAATATTGTACATTGCAGATGAAAGTTTAATGTTAATTTGACAATTTGGTTAAATCGCTAAAAAAATAGTATAAGCATATTATTTTTTATCAATTTATGTAGTTATATAGGAATGCTCAGCTTAAGCGATGTAGAGGCGAAATCAGATTGAGCTTCCATACTAACACTTTCATAAAGTTCATTCAGGGTGCAGAAATATGAAATGAAAGAAATATTTCCTTTTTGGTAAAGAAACGCAGAAGTTTCTCTACGAATTCAATCCTATCTGCACCCCAAATTTATGCACTATAAAACATAACAGGTCTAGCAGCAGCAACGCAAAATATCATCTTCATCGAATGCAAACACGAGGGTTGCTTACAGCTTTGAGCTATCGCAGTTTTAACCTCTACGAGGTTAAATCCAAGTTCTTTCTAACAGAGAGTTTAAAGTTCAAAACAGCATCCAAGTATTTGTCTTCATTGACAATGTCAATATTTTCGCTCCATAATTCCAACGAAAGCCAGAAAGAGTCTTACTATATTTAATGAAAGCTAGTATTTTAGATTCGGTGAAGCTAACTTTAAATCCCCATGTCGTGCTGTAAGCCCGATATCGTCAATGTATGTAAGAACTTTTACTAAAGTGCCAACAACTTTTACACCGCATGGGGGGTTCTTACTTAAGTCATTAATATACAATAAGAAAATAACTGGGCTGAACAAACAATCTTGCGTACACCCTGGTTAACAGTAAACGGGTACAAAAGCACACCAACTAATCAGAACTGAAGTTGGGCTAGTCTGTAGAAAAGAAAATTCCATAGAACTGTGCCAACATCTCTTATTATATTATTACAATCAATGCGGTTCCGAAGTAAACCAGCGAAAATTTTATATCTTGTGTCAAACAGCGACAAGCTCCTGTAGTGAGACGGAAGGCAAGGGTCGCCTTTTTAGAACAGCTCTATAATAACAGAGTTGCGGATGGATAGAGGAATTTGCCCCCACCATTATTAAATTCATCTTTATACGAACATTACAGTATTGGCTGTAAAACCAATCATTTTCTAGTTAGGTTTCCCAAGAATGTGATGCTTCGGAATTAGGTATGCTACATTAATTTCAATCCGCGCTAAAGCTTTAATTTGACCTATAGAATCACTCCCTATATCTGCATCATCATAACTGTTCAGTATTAGTTTTTTGAAATAAGCCTTTTTAGAATACTATCATAGGTTAAATCGACGTTTCTAAGAGTTTCAAAATACAAGCCTTGAAGTAAAACCTCCGCTGGTCCCCTTATCCCACATTAAAACTTTGTTCATAGTAAATGCAATCAAACATCATCATCAACAACATCATTTTCACAATCACACCAATTTTTGGTTTTTAATATATAAATGGCGTGTTTCCCGAACTTGAACATGCTGTAACTTTAATTGTTCATTGCACGTTGGACTTTTTATTCTCATTTACTAGCCGATCTAATTCCCGCCTATCCTGTTCACGATCACATTTTATTTGCATCAACTCAGCTTTAAGTTCGTCATTTTCGCTTTGAGGCACCCGATTTGAACCCAAATTGACTGCTTCAACTCATCTATATCATCTCTAGCTGCTAAACCTTCAATATTTCTTATCACGATTAAAATTTCGCACAAGGAGAGAACAGGCGAAATTTCATCCACTCTACGCTGCGCTGCTTGAATTGTCGGTGAGCGTTGCATGTTTCTTTACACAGCCAAGCACTGATGTTATTTAATTGTCTATTGTTATTTACTTATGCCTAAAAAATATTTTGGGAAAGAGGAGAAAATGGGTTTCTTTCGGGATTTGATATGAGTATCGAATGTTAAACCAGGGTTATTTAGAACAGTTAAGAACATATTTTCATTATTTTCCGCTGCGATGTTTGTGTGGATCAACTTTGCATAGATCGTTAGTAATTTTTTAAGTACTAATTAAATGATATGTTTGTTATTCAGAAAGAAAGAAACAAATTTAAAATCTTTGCGTTCGACTTCTGTTGTTCCAATATACATATGTCAGAACAGTTCCAGGAAAAAGACTATAAAACATAAAATATTTGTTTTCATTCAAAATTATTATATCGCCTTTAAAGTCAACCAAATTAATATATTTAAGCTACCAAAAATAATTCAATTATCAAAACATTTTCTAATTCCCTTTTCTGGAATAACATTCAATTCTCGCCTTGAATTCTCCATTTGGTCTTTTATCAAGGGTGGTTATAATTTGAGTTTTGAAAAGATAAAAAAGTCAGCCATAGCCATATCAGGTGAATGCTGTGGTTGTTCGATATTTATATGTTTAATATTTTTTTTTTACAGGAATTCGTTTCAGTTGCGATGCGTTCAAAGAATGCAGTGTCGAAATTGACTCATTCCAGCTTGTCTTCAGCGTTTTTTACGCGATTGAGTTTTCAAAAAAATTTGGATATCTCTCTTAAACTAAAATTACGATTTTCAGTTATCATTTCAATCACCTGAGCAATCTTAACTTCAATTGTAGCGTTAAATGGCCGGCCAAAACGAGATAATCTTCCACCATATCTCGACCCTTTTGAATACGCTTTACCACTCATATATATTTGAGACAAATTCGTTGTTAGCTATGCTGATCCCTTTTAAAAATCTCTTTTTACACCTGAGATGGGCTGAGAACATTGAGGACTATAAACGAACTTGACGATGAGCACCCCAAAACTCGAAAGACACCTGGCGCCAACATGGAAATGTTCTAACAAATTTCAGAAAATTTATTCTCTTCGCTATCCTTAAAACATTTCGTCAATCATCCATTCGTCCATTCATCAAGCTGACATTTCTCAGTAAATCACTTGTTGGCAAAGTCAAAGTTACTAAATCAAATCATAATTCACAGACACAAACTACGAGCGAGTGGAAGGAATTACCATTTCCCCTTTTGATATCACAAACATATCTTTTCAATATTTATTGATTACAGAGTGAATGTGCTAGCAAAATTAGAGGGAATATGATAAAAAGTTTCCTTCAAACAACTTAGAAAGTCCGTTTGTTGTAAAGCGGAGAAATTTGTTCGCTGAGAAGACAATTTTTCAATGTCAAAATGACAATATATGCTTACTGGATTACTTATTTTTAAAACAGAGGAGCACATAAAATGTCAAAAGTGTATACAGTACATACATAAGTATGCATAACGGAGAAGAGAGAGAAGAAATGATATGGTGTTGTAAAATTATAATTTGAGGGAAGAAGCCTGCTTATGAAAATAGTAAACAAAATTTACAATGAATTACACATTTGGTCATTGTTTTTTTTCTAATGCCCAAGCATACAGACACTTTCCGGTTCAAAACAGAAAACAACATTAACAAGTGGAATTGTAGCAAACTTTGTTGTGTATAGATGCATATACAGAGGAATGTATATTTGTATTTCATGTGGGTGTGTAAAAGTACGTATGCAGTTGTGTTTACGCCCACCAATGACTGCGTTGACATTGATAATGAATGACAGCCGGTTCAGCCGGTGCCGGCTTTATTTTTATTACCACTACATTCTTTTCTTTTTGCTTTGTTTTTGTATTGCCTCTTCTAGCATTTTTTAGCAATGCAAGTGACTAAAAACTGAAAAAATTGTATATGCGTTTGCTGCATACAAAGTGCCAACGCCAGCCAACACATAATCAAATAACGTAATGGAAAAAATACTAGAAAAGTAAACGGGTGGCAGCACCGCGTCAAAGTGAAGATGGACAGCCAGCAACTTCCGTTTTGGTATTAAAAAAAAAGCATAAAAATTGCATGCAAAACTGTATGTCAATGTGTGTGTATATAATTCAGTGAATGAATAAATAAGTGAATGAAAGATGAAGTTGCATTGCTTTTTGCATTTAAATTAGCTGGCAGCAGTCGATTTGTTTCGTCTGCGGGTGCGGGTGTTGGCGCTCACTATTTATTGCAGTATAACCATATATGTATATACATATTGTGTGGTTGGTTTTTTATTTGCAATTCACACGTATTTATTCAATAGCATCTGTTTCGTTGGCGGCTCAAGTCGTAGGTGCTTGACAGCGTCGTCGGCCAAGCAAATTGCTAATAAATATTAAAAATTCATTTATGCTGGACATAAAAGCAGTTGACTATATGGCTCTTCTATGCTGTTTTCTCTCTTTTAGTTTCAGCTTTTTAATGGTTTAAGTTCCTATTCTGGTACGATTATATTATAGTTACTTTGTTGGACTTTAATTCATTTATGAGTATTTAAGATGCTTTTCGGAGCGAAATTAATTATTAAATATATATGTTTATATCCAATTTTTTTATAAAAACATTTTTTTTTGTCAAAAATAAATTAAGGTAAAATCAAAGTAAAAAAAAAAAATGAAATGAAATAAACTAAAATAAATGAATTAAAATTCAATGATTTTTTTTTTTTGGTATGAGATGGAGTTACTTTATCTAAACTACTAAATATCACATCAAATAAAATATTAAAAAAAAAGTAAAATATAAAATAAAATAAAATAAAAATAAATTAAATAAAAAATTAAATAAAAAATTTAAATAAATAAAATTAAAAAAATAAAGAAAATTGAATTTAAATAACATAAAATTAAATTTAAAGTAAAAATTAAATTAAATTCAATTAATTATTTTTCGCTTAAATTTGGTTTCTAACTATTCAGAAGTTGCTTTCTTTCGCTTGCTTGATGTAGTTGTCTTTTTTCAATGTTATTGAATATTTTGTTGCCTTTGATGTCTATAAGCGGTGCTTTCACACTTGCTACTTCTAACGAAAATCAAAGATCTATGGTCATTTCTGTACAAAAGTGGAATCTTTAGAAAAACAAAATTTCTATGACATTACTTTCTCATCTCATGTATGTATACATGTTACATGTCCCAACAGCTACCTAAAATGGCTAAGCGGTGTGTGGAATTAACTTCACTTGCTACTTTGGTGCTGATTCAAATACCTCTACCACTAAGGTATGATATGTTGCACTCCATTGACCAGGGCTGGCTATTCCATGTATTTTCTATGCTATTATTGTTATTTGTGACCCCAAACTGCATGCAGAATAATATATATAAGTACAGACATAAACAGATTAAGCAGCTTTCAATAACTTCAATTACGTATTTCTTTTCGGAAATACTCTATTCATAGCTAAACTTTTCTCTTTTCAGCACTTGGCGCCAATTTTCATTTGGATAAAAGGGGCTTGTGCAGTTTTTCACTTCAAATGTCATTAAATTTCTTGGTTTTTTTATTAACAAATGTGTACTTTTTTATTTCTTTATTGCTTACTCTTCGTAATGCTACAAGCCTATTTACAAGCTTAAGCTTTTACATACATATGTACATGCCGATGTTTCAATTATTTCTCATTTTCATTTTGGATCTTTTCTCACATGTTTTAGGTGCAGCTTTAATATAATGGATTTGAGGTTTTCTTTAATTTTTCTCATTTCTTCATTTCTTACTTAGTTTCTTTGTGAGTCTTAGATATAAATTTTTAATTTGAAAGCTAATATTCGCTTGATTGACCTCCGACTAGATGAACCGTCTGAATACTTGAACAAAGCGTGTTCAAAAATTAATGCAAAATTTGTATATGTTTTGTGATTCCTATAAATTTTTTGATATAATACCAAAAGCCACAAGCTGAAGACTAAACATAGTGTTTTCTATGATATTCCTTCAAGCTGATAATAAATTAAATTATTTAACTCTTAGAGCCTTAAGCAGCCTCGTCAGACAGCTTATCATATCTTAATTACATCTTATCAAATTCAAAATATGTTAAAACTGCTTGGAACTGGTTATATTTCCTGTATTAGATCTTTATATTTCAAAAACATTAAAATCCTGTTAAATGTCTGTGCATTCCCGTGGTTTTTGATAATTTTTGATTATGAAAAAACAATTGGAGAAGAACCACGAAAAGGAGTTTATAAAAAATTGCCAGAGAAGAGAAACCAAGGCGTTAAAGTCAGACCAAAAGCAACTGTCATTGTTAAAGAAAAAGCTTGCATTCAAAACCAGAAGATCCAAAATCAAAAAAAAAGATGTTTTAATACAATAAAAAATTACAAATGTGTTAGTTGTATATGTATATATCGTTTTAAAAATTTAATAAAGTACTTATAAAATAAAAAGCAATAACGAAATAAGATGTCTGCATTGAGAAAAAAGGATAGAGAAAAAAGCCCAATTGACAAAAGATTCTACAAAAGTTTTTTCTTTTTTTTATAATAAATCAGCTTAGCGACTGGCGGTTGCAAACCCTTTTGTCAGGTAATTGAATGAGCACAACAACCTTCTTTTCGAGATTTTTTACACAACTAGAAAAGAACCTACATATAGAACATATGTAAGTGTTGTTGTGGTTGAAAAGGTCGAAATCATTTGCGTCAGCACTTTTAGACGCCTGCAATTATATGCAACATATGTCGTTAGGCATGTCGTGACCAGATTTTAATATGTTTTTCAAAATAACAAGTTCTGCTGCACAGGAAGGTCACATAATTATTTTTGGTGCTTAAAAACGTGTGTATTCTCTGCTGTTAGGATTGCGTTTGAAAAATCAACAAATCATGGAAAAACAACAAACACACGCGCAAAACTATAGTGAAACACAATGAATTCAAGAAACACCAAAGGAGGAAGGTAAAATCCTCAAGATATGGGTAAAGAAACAAAATGAAAGAAGCATACAAGGGAATTAATAAGCAAATAGAAAGAAAATGAAATAAAAAGAAAAAATACAAGCATAAGCAGTAGAAAAAGTAAAAAAAGAAAACAAAAATTATGAAGTCAATATTGCAGGAAAATCCAACCTAAAACTGCTTAAAGAAAGAAACCAGTTTTTCGAGCGCAATTTGAGCGCATTACTAGCGGTTGGAACTCTGCATTACTTCTTTGTTTGTATATTTGTCTGTAATTGAAATTCAAACTGGTTTCTTTTCTCCTTCCCGCTTCTATATTTAGACTACAAATTCCTTCATAAATTGGAAAAGGATGTAGTAAACAAGTCGGTACAAAAGACTCGTTTATGTATTTGACTTGAAAATTAAATCAATTGGGAAATTGGAACACTATACATTTCCAAACCTTACAACTGCCACTATAGCTTGCATTCACATTTTAAACACAGCTTTGTTTATATAGCCCACTCGTGCATCACGACTATCCATATGTATATATCTGTATGACAGTGTGTGCGCATGATCCTGTATTGATCGTGTTTGATTAACAGTCAGTCACTATAACTCAAGTAACCCATTTGCTACTTGAACGACCTTTTGTGTCCCTGACCTTTTTGTTCCATTTTTATTTTTATTATGGTGTTGTGTGGGGAGAGTACTTTCGTGTTATTTTATTTTCTTGCTTTCGTGTGTGCAGTAAGAGGCTATTAACGTTTGCTCTTCGCGTGTCTTGTCTGAGTGGCAGTTTTTTTTGCACATATTTCAGAAGTTAATGCATGATAAACACAAAGTTTATTGCCACAATCATTACAGCTGTTCTTTTCTCTTCGATATCAAATATATAGTCCCCGATTCTCAGCAAACTCATCGTCTATTTGTGAGTAAATCGTCGTGTGCTTCATCGATTTATTTATATATGAGCTTTTTCGTATTGAATTACATTTCAGTCACGTTTTAATTAAAAATTTCCACTGCTGCCTGCGCAATGTGTTCTCAGGTTTATTAATGCATTTTTCATTGTAAATAACATAAGTTTGCTATTAATATTATTTTCAATATGCTCTTTTCATTTTTAGTTAAGCAGGCATAAATATGGCAAGCTTGTTTGTATTATATAATTGTATATTTTGAAATCAAAGTCGAAAACTTCTATTCAGAATTATTAATTTATGAAATTCCATGGAAACCACCAATGAAAATTCTGTAAAAGAAAATCAAAATAAAGTTAATAGCTCCGAACATTAATACCGATGAATTCTTAAGTTTAAATAAAATTTTCCATAATTTTAACATTTATCTGAAATTTATTCGAGTATTTTTCAGTGTACCATTCATAATAGCACCACTAATAGAATTGAAGCCCAAACTTCTTATGTGAACTAAACTTGGTCATATTTTTTTCCTTTCATGTAATTCGATAACCAAATTGATATTATTTTGTATGTTGTATGGAGAGATTACAGCTATTGTTATTATAAAAGCGGATGAAAAGAATTGCCATTTTGTGTTGCACAAAAAAATATACTCTATTATAAAAAAACACTGACAGGACAGTGTAAGGCAAACTCCACCACAGTAGGTTATTTCATTTTTATTGCAATTCAGGCTGTAGTGTTCTCACCATTATCCTATTTGCTATTGGTAACTAATCTAGTTCATTGCGTCTAGCATGAGTATGGTACGGTATTAAAACATAACTTGTGGGAGAAATGCATGTTAATTATACAGTCCAAAAACATAAATTTGAGTGAGGAAAAAAATTCGACTATGAAAATTCTTTAAAATTAAATTTATGTTTCTATTTGGTCAAATCTCTTATTATAATATACAGGTGAATTGAAAAGTCCCCAGCATACCGTAGTAATACAAATTTTTTTTTTTTTTTTTTTGAAAAAATCATCTTTTGTATTCAACATAGTTCCCTTTAAGGGTGATACGCCGATACACTGATTATAGCAACTCCCTAACTTTTCGATACCATTTTTGTAGTATGATTTGCCAAACTAGGCCTATTTGCTTCAATATAGGCCTTAGTTTCGGCGATCATCTCTTCAGTTGATGAAAATTTCCAGCGAACATTCTTTTGAGATTTGAAAACAGGAAATAGTCGCTGGGGTCCAGATCTGGAGAATACGATCGATGCGGAAGCAATTCGAAGCCCGATTCATGGATTTTTTCCATCGACTTCACTGACTTGTGACACAGTGCTTTGTCTTGGTGAATCAGCACTTTGGTTTTTTTTCAAATGCGTCGTTTTTCGGCGAATTCGTCCTTCAAACGGTCTAATAACTACCTTTTTCAAGGTAGTCAATGCAAATTAGTCTATGTGCATCTCAAAATACAGACGGCAAAACCTTGCCAGCAGACTGTTGAGGTTTTCCACGCTTTGGAGCGAGTTCATCGTGTGGAGTCCTCTCGGATGACTGTCGATTGGACTTCGGAGTGCAATTATGGAGCGATGTTTCATCCATTGTCGAATATCGATGCAAAAATTAAGATTTTTTACGCTTGAACATCTCCGAAAACTGCTCCAAATCATCAGAGTCCCTTCCATTTAATTCAATTTCAATTTACGGTCATTCGAAATCATTTTGTGGATTTTTTTGATGTTTTCATCGGTAACCACCTGTTTTTGGCGTCCACTGAGTTCACCGTCTTCGGTGCCCATTTCATACCTATTCTTGATGGTTGATTTTCCTGGGGCAGTATCCGGAAACTTTTTGCTATAATTCACAAACTAATGATCTGACAGCTGTCAAATTTAAAAAGGTGTCTTTTGAAGGTTAGGTGAAGGTTAGGGCTAACTAAATATTTATAAGGGTTTAATTCTAGTAGAGTCATCTATGCCGATACTTTCCAATTGACCTGTTATCGAAGATGCATTTACAAAAACAAAAAAAAGTATCTCTGATTTTTAATCTTCATTCCGAAATTCATAGGGTCAACACCTCAGGCATAAGAACGTCATACATAAACCATTAGCCAACTCCTTCGTAGTACCATTTCTCCTTATTCGATCCGGTTTTTAATACCTATACGAAACCTGGTGTCTGATCGGATCACACCGATCATTCATTGGATAAACTCGACGGCAACACTTATCCCACCACATTTTATATATATGTATATCGATCCGAAAGTTGTTCGAAAAAATACGCACCCCAATGTACACCTTAAATCAAGTTAAGCACGCGTATGTATATGAAAGCTTTTGAATTATCAATCAAGATTATACGATGAAGCTTAAGATTTAAAATTTTAAAAGTGAATTGCCTTTTGTAAAAATAATAACAGTATTTGAGTGCCCTACAGTAGTTGGCAGTTTTATTAGCTAAAAACTTATTAAGTGTGCTCTCACATACAAATACTTATGTATAAATATATATGTATTTTATGGAAGAGTGGAGTGCCAAATGGGTTTGTTTATGTATACGCGTTATGTTCAAGAAAATAAATTGAGCTTTAATTTAAAAAAAAAAACATCTATAATTTATCACTTTCTATGTATGTAATACTCAAAACACTTCTGATATGCACTGTTATGGTATGCCCGTGAACTTTTAATGCAATTTGTTTTTTTTTTCAATCGTCGAAAACACTGTATATTCACGCGTCTTTTCGAGCATGCTTCACAAAAAAATTTAATAAAAGAAAATTTAAATTAAATTTGTTTAACACACCTCGTACATGGATATGTATTCATGCATATAAGAATTCAGTAGCGAAAAAACACACTGTAATAGTAAAGGGTGTTTTTTATAGAGGTATAGAACTTTAAGTTGGCATTACTTTTCAAGATGGCAACCGATTTAACAGCTGTCAAGTGATTTATTGTCAGTTTGGTTTTGGAATTAATCATGAACAGACTCACGCCTGAACAATGCTTGCAAATAGTGCAATTTTATTTCGAAAATAATGGTTCTGTGCGAAAAACGTATCGCGCACTACGTCCATTTTAGCGATGTTTAGCGATGAAACGCACTTCTGGTTGAATGGCTACGTCAACAAACAAAACTGCCGCATTTGGAGTGAAGGTAATCCTCAAGTGTATGTTGAAACACCGTTACATCCAGGAAATTTGACTGTTTGGTGCGCTTTATGGGCTGGTGGAATCATTGGTTCGTATCATTGGACGTAGTGTGTGATACGTTTTCCGCACAGAACCATTATTTTCGAAATAAAATTGCACTATTTGCAAGCGTTGTTCAGGCGTGAGTCTATTCATGATGAATTGCCAAACCAAACTGAGAATAAATCACTTGACAGCTGTTAAATCGGTCGCCATCTTGAAAAGTAATGCCAACTTAAAGTTCTATACCTCTATAAAAAAAACCCTATACTTAGCAATGACAGCCAGTAACAGAATGTCCATCTTCACGTCAATGCTATGTTGAGTTAATTTAATCAAACATAAATTAGTAGTTTTCTTGTTCATAACTAGTATCTTTCCTTACAGGGTATTTATGCACGCAAGTATATTCACATAATCTTAATTAAAATATTTTGTTCGATTTTATCACATCATAAAATTTGTGTGTGTAAGCGTGCGGTAATGAAAAACTGCTTCAGCTATTTGCAGTTTATTATCTTATCAAAGACATCGCCGCGGCGAAAATCAATTACATACATACATGACTGTTTGTTTAATTACAGCGTGGGATGGTACGATCTTTATTTTATTTTATTTTTATTTAATTTTTCTATGTAATGGTCGGTATGCACCTCTAGCGAAAAAAAAACATATATTTCGTGGATGGAAAAATGTAGTAGGCACGGAAATTTGTCAGATGATTTTCTATTGTGAGCAGCTCTTTACAAAGAAAAAGATAGGCAAACGTAAATAAGCAAAACGAAAAACATGAGTAGAGCGCGGTAAATATTTGTCGCTGATTGTATATTCTTACCTTTTTCATGGCTAAAAATAAATAAAAGGTGTAGAAATTGATGAATAAACTAAAAACATTACATAAATTGCTTTATAAGCTTGCTTTAATTCGTTTAAAATTAGTCTTCCTCTTGTTTCTCGCGAAATACATATGAGACTATTTATTTCGCTCGGAAACCTGTGTTGCCGTGTTTTCGTATTTGTTTAAAAACTTTAGAAATAGTCAGTAGAAAATGGATTTTTTTTTCGTTCGAGGTGCGTACTGCTTCGTAAAAAAATTTTCGCGCATCGTTTTTTTGCACTTTTTTTATATCGAGTTTTTGGTTTTCGTAAGAGCTGCATACCAACCTTAAGTAATAAAAATAGAAATGTATGGTTCGCTAAAGATTGTTTCGATTCTTTAGCACAATCGTACAGCCGCGCATGTATGTGAGTGCCCAAAATAAACTGCTAGCGCTGTAGGCATTTCATGCTCATATGTCAGGATGGCCGAGCGGTCTAAGGCGCCAGACTCAAGTGTAACAACTTGCCTGTTATAATATGGGCTGTGTGGAGCTTTCTGGTCCTCTCTGAGGGCGTGGGTTCGAATCCCACTTCTGACAAGAACTTTTTTTTTACTACATAACAATAAATTTATTTAAATTAAATAGAAAATTTTAATTATCATCTATGAAAGGTATGCTGCGGTTTTGAAAATAACATTTTTTCCCCCGTAAATGCTGTAAAAATATGACAAATAATTTTTTAATTAATATTAATTCACAAACTCACTAAATGCTGTGCCAAAAGCCTTGACATTCCATTTCAATTGAAATTCACTTAATTAGTCGGAAAGAATTTTGAAATATTTTTATATGAGAACGAAAGATGAGAAAAATATTTGTATGTGCATATCTACGTTTTTATGTATGTACCCACTAAATTGATTCTAATTTTTGCATGCTCCCTTTTTCACAACAATAACAAGAGCAAAAGCAAATCGTTTGCTGCCATGCACGGGCATTTGCAATGTACATGCATACATAAGTATGTGTACGTGCATGTACATCGGGTACCTACAATCTACTATTCATTCTGTCATCAAAAGCACTGAACATTCGAAGTAGTTTTCGCAGCGCAGTTGTCATTAAATTCGCTTTTTGAATATTTGTTCGTATTTCAATGATCACTGCCCACCATTGAGCTTTTGTTTGATAATTTTGTATACAAATTCCGGCAATTAGCATAACAATAACCAACGACGACTTTGTTGATTAAGTTGGTATATGTTTTACTCTTTCAAAAATATACGGGTAGATGAACATACGTACCTACTTACCCTTCTTTACAAGCATCTATAGTTGAATATCTTGTAACGAATTGGCTCTGCTATATATAATTTTTTGTTGTTGTCTATTTTTTTAAATCAGACTTTATTTTTGCGTTTTTTATTTTTTTAAATATTTTTTTATAAACTTTAACAATTAAATTATAATTAGCTTATCCCAAATGATCGAATTTGTTGCAGAATAACGAAAATTTTAATAAATATTTCTCAGGGTGCATTCAATTCAATATATTAATTATTATTATTTTTTATTAATTCCATTACTTGCCGCCGTTCTTTTAAGCTAAAAAAATTATTGTATAAAACCTCCATTAATATCGTTATGCTTGTTGCATTAGGTAACTAAAATCTAGACAACGATGGATTCGGGTTGTGATGGGCCTATCGGCCAACAACTCTTGCTTTCAGAATCAGGTGCTCCTTAATTATTTTATTTTTTTATTATCAATAGTTTACAGAATAATGACCAAACCAATCATAATCTGGAAATCAATCTACAAATTTCAGCAAACAAATAACATTCTAAGTTATGAGCTCAGTAGAAACACGTGGTTACCTCTATATACCCTATAACCCGAAATTGCGGCTAAACTTAAGACTCATTTCAATGCTTCAACACCATTCCGCACCCAACAAAACCGACATTTGATTGTCTATCGGCGCTTAATGAGCCGTAACTCACGAATTGTCAATATTTTAGCGACCAACTAAGTTCCTAAACTCATTCGAAGCTTTATATGCATACATATTTCCCTTTCAGTCGTATTCCCCTTGGAAAAAAAATGAGCTTTGAGACATCTAACAACCAAATAATTTGACTAATGACCCCTTTTTCTTTGTTGGCTCACGCGCTTATAGTTTTCCATTACTTTTTATTTTGCTTTTTCAACCGTTAGTTGGTTTAATGTTGTGCGTTTGTGTTATTTCTATATTCTTCAATATACATACATATATCTTTGAGCAATTTTCACTGTTTAGTTAAGCTGTCTGCAGTGTAATTAGGAAACAATGATTGTACACAAATTTGTTGCATAAAAAAGACAGAAAAAAGTGAAAATTAAAGAAAAGGCAGTTGTTTCTTAGCACGCCCTGTATAATTGCTTATGGAATGTGCACAGTTGGCTCACACTGTGTCATATACAATTTGTGCATACCTTTCCTCTATGTCATTGCTCGTTAATCGTTTATTTCGTTTAACTGCAATTTCGCCAAGTAATCCAAGGAACAGTAGCCAAACTATACTTACATAGTTACTAGATACACATATTGTGCTGTAAGCTATTTCTTTCGTTAAACTATCTATCATTTGATCTGTTGGTCGAGGAGTGATCGAATTTCAATGCACACTAACTTAGTTATGTATGTATGTATATACAATGCTATTATAGCATTATAGTATTACATTGCCAACGTAATAATTTTTTAATTTGCTCTATTGCCGCCGTAAAGTCATTGGCCGATGATTGAACGCAATAATGAATCGGTAGAGCTTGATTTTTAGACGGTCATCATCAATTTACTCTTAGTAATATTTTTTTTCAATTTCAATATACATATACATAGTAGTATTGTCTTTTATTCCTTTTATTTTTTATTTTTTTCCATTTTATTTTATTTCATTTTCTATCTTTATAAATTTATTTGATTTTATTATTATTTCATTTCATTTCATTTTACCTTATTTTATCTTATTTCATTTCAAATTTATTTTATATCATCTTGTTTTGTATTATATTATTTAATTTATTTATTTCATTTTATATTTATTCAAAGTTCGGCATTATTAATTGCTGTAATATTCGCGAATGATGGCAGTAAAAATAATTACATTAAACGTTTTGTCATTGTTTAGTGAATTTATGTTAAAAATTAATAGATGAGTAATGTATTCTGGTATGTAATAAATGCGATCATAATGATTTTAAAATTAGTAGACAGCTGTGTATTATATTGCATGTGCAGTTATTAGATTAAATATGCGTTAGAAGCTTAATATATTAGATAAATGAGTATTTGATTGGTTCAAATATTTATTTTTATTTTTATTTTTATTTTTTGTTTACTCAATTCATTTATTCCTGAATCTACTTAAACCTAGTTAAGCCCAAGAGTAAGTTTTCAAGTCTTAAAACTGAATTAAAAACTTGTTAGCTTGAGTTAACCCTAAGCCCTTTTCGAACTATGGCACGCTACTTAGAAAGCGGGAACATCTCTTCACTGCAGTCGGGAATTTGTTGACGAGTTGGTAACGGATTGGGATGAATTCTCAGTTTTATGGGGTGTTTCGTTCTGCTTCTTTCAATTTCAGGCTTAACCAGTGGGATACCAAGGCCTTTGCGAATATTTACGTTATGAGCATACCACGGTGCGCCCGGTAGTAGCCTCAGGTTTTTTGTTTGGAACCTCTGTACTTTCTCAATATTAGTTCCACAAATGGTACCCCACAGTTGAATACTAATCATGGCTTCATTTGTACTTTAGTTTTAGCCCAGTGTTTTTATGTTAAAAGAAATTTAAACTAGCTGCTT
This sequence comes from Neoceratitis asiatica, assembly GCA_030068015.2. Classification (NCBI taxonomy): domain Eukaryota; kingdom Metazoa; phylum Arthropoda; class Insecta; order Diptera; family Tephritidae; genus Neoceratitis; species Neoceratitis asiatica. The sequence goes on from CM061524.1 coordinate 77,795,275, forward strand.
TTAATTTCATATGTAAAATTTTTACATTTTTTATATATATGTCTTTTCCAGGTAAGGATTTTACCGAGTTATGTTACATCGTTTGCTTGGAGAATATTTATATCATTTTGTCTAATTGGAGGGCATTTTGTGGGCGTAATGTGAATGTAGCATATTTACATTTTTGCTCAGTGACTTGAATTCTCCAGTTCGCCAGCTATTCTTTGATGAAAAGATAACCAATAATTTTTGATTCTTTTCTATGACTTTTAGCACGACATAGTATGACATCCGCGAAAGTGGATGTTTGTTTTTTACTATTTATCGGGATGTCTGCAGTCTATATAATGTATAATATAGGCCTAAGAGCGCTACATTGAGGAACACTCGCTTTTACTGGACACTCCTCATTGAAGAATTCCCATTGTTTTATGGTAAACCGCCTAATTGACAGTTATGACTCAAATATGTTGTAGAATTGGACAGACAAAATTTTATAAATTTTGTTTAATAGGCCTTTATGCTAAACTTTGTCGAACGCTTATGCTACGTCAAAAAATATTGCACAGCAATACTTGAACTCGAATACCTTCCTAATTTCATTAGTAAATCGATAGATTTGTTCGATAGTACTATGTTTTTTACGAAAACAGAATTGTTGTTCTAGTACCACTTTGTTACGATGGAGAAAAGAAGATATCTTTAATAACAGAATTCTTTCGAATAATTTGGAAAGATATGGTAGTCGTAGATTTGGTCTGTAAGAAGAAGCCTGTGTGTGATCTCTACCTGTGGTGGAATTCAGTATATTATTTAAACGATTTTCGGATCAGCTGTTGTCGTTGACTGCACGATAAGTTGTTAATTAAACGACAAAAAATTTCTAGTTGTTAGCCATCGACAAAAGATTTCATATTTTCTTCAGGTTAAAATAAATAGTATAAAAGTTAAATTAAAAGACAGATGGGATTACAAAAAAAAAAAAAGGAAAAGGAAATAAACTAAAATGTTTTTTGAGTATTTGGCATACATTGTATCCCGAGATGAGGAAATAACGTACTCTTCTTCAGTGGATTGTAGTTTGCTGCTAGAAGCAAATGATCCCTTCAACTTGAGTGCAACAGATTTTCGAATGTCATATCGATTGACCACGTAATTAGTTGAAAAAATCATTCCTCAGCTTAATATCCAACTAAAAGGCAGGAGAATAACTTTCAAGTGTTTTCCAATTTTTAACTCTTTTAAAGTGCTTGTAGGTTCTAACCGTCTTGAGATTCTTCGCAACTGGATGGTATCAACGTCCTGTTGGAGAGCAGTGTGGTATAGCCGTATGCCGCTGTATACATTGAGTAACAAACACTATCAACCGTTTGATGTTCTTCATAAGATTCCTATGACTCAAATAGAATGGCAAGATGCAAAGGCAATTTTCGCTTCATTAAACTCATAATTTGTTTCGAAGCACTATTGGGGTTATCGATTGCAAACTTGTGTCAATCATGAACCCAAGAAATCATGAATAAAAATAGAATTTTTTCAATTCTTAAGGAATACAGTTCAATACACGAGTATGTACATTGTACATTGATATGTGATCCTAAGCTCAAGATTTTGGCTCTTGTATAAATACCGAACAGCGTGGTACGATTTATTTATTTGGAGCTCCTCTGCAGTGCCTAGAGTCATGCAGCGTAGTTGAAACCATAACAATTTTTCATTGGTAAACATTGTAACTCATTGGAACTAATTTATTGAGAATAATTGCTCCCACGAATTTTTTTATCCATTTTAATAAAAAGGAAATGCCATTTAACAACTATCGTTGTAACTGAGTTACCGAATCACCTGTATCGATAAAAGTTACAGAATTCCTCTACCCGTTTGGCTATCATTAATATCAGTGCTTTTTGAAAAGCAATTTAGTTTCACAGAGCGGTACTTGTACAACTCCTGGTAGCTCTTTTAACATTTTTTGTGTAGTAAGGTCATAGTCTGGAAAATTCGTTTGGTCCAATTGCTGAGTCGCATTTATAACTTAGTGTTGGTGTTTTAGTCGTCACCTGAGTTTCAGGCCGTTCTCGATCAATTCCGGCAACGTGAAAGTATAAACTGCGTCATTTGGCTGTAACACTTTACTGAAATGTTTTGCGCGACTTCTTTTTCTCTGCTGTTTTCAAGAGGAAGAGGAGGAGGCAGGAGAGCCATGTGTTTACCATTCTATCCTTAACCGACACTTATTTATTACAAATTCTTCTACTTTACTAGTTGCTAAGATTTTCGTACTCCTACTATTACTTTTCCTCTTTGGAGTTGCTAAGGTCGTCTCAGTGGCGAATATATTATTGAAAACATTATATTATTCATAAAATTCATTTTCACTATTCAATACTAGGTTGATACTAATGTGACTATTAATAAATTTATTGTATTTGAGCCAGTTTGTTGTTCTACTTGTTTGTCTTGTTTCTTGGGCAACCATCATCGGAGGCTCGTAAATTTTTATTAAAACTGGTGCGTGGTCCGAAGATAAGTCAGCAACAGTCACAGCTGATACAAGTTGTCGGTTGATTTTTCTTGAGACAGTCTATTATGTCGGAAAATGTCCTCCTATATTCTTAGTCTGCCTGCTCCTGCTTTAATCTATCCCATAGCCTATTAATAAATTCCTTAAATTGATTTTCTGTGATTTTAGTTTTGGAGGGCAATAAATGGCTAAAAGTTTTAACACTGCATAATATTTCAGACTAGAGTATAACATATACATATAGCATTTTCTGTTAAAAATAGTGTTAATTTCAATTTATATTGGTTGACACCACTAGATAGTTTTTGGTCATGACAATTTGTAACATGTTGTTTTGACCTTTAATTAAATCTTGATTCATGTTTTGCATAGTCGACATGAATTGCGCCATGCACTGGGAAAGGTTAAAATATAAACTCAATCTGGACAACAGTAATATCGTATACCCAATTTGAACTTTTCTTTATTTATTTTTTTAATTCTTATAATTTACCATCTATTTTTATCTTATTTTTCCGGCTAAATTCAATGGACACAAACTCTCCCTTTTAGTTTCCATTTTCTTAACTCCATCTCTTATGCCATTGATGACCTCCTTTTTTTACCAAAACTGTCACTTTACATCAGAACAACTATTATTAACGCCATTCAAATTACATATACTCAATTCAGGAGCATTTTTGATAATATTTACCTCTATCAGACTTGACTCAACTGTGATGCTCTTCTCGCAAGTCAGCGGTAGCATCAACTCTGCACGTAAAAGACAAAGTAAATCTCTGCTAAATGCATACATACGTGCCACAAATATATTTATGCCACAGCCAGTATTTCTCTGACCCATAAATGTAAAACTGGTATTTTTCACACTAAAAGCTTTTCTTTTTATTACTTTAGACATTTGCATATCTACATTTTATTTAAAAGCAATATGTAAAAGATTTTTCTGCTGTGAAAATTGTCGGCTAATTACACGTTTGGCATTCGTTTAGCCGGTAAATTATGCTGACATTTCTACGAATTGAGTTTGGAAATTGAATTTATGGCTATTATCCGGTTTCCACAAACTTAAGGAGAAAAGTGCGAAAAGCAAAGTGAAATTATATAAAAGCTTTCGCTATTGAAGAGATGAATAAATGTATTTGTGAGTAGCAAAATCAGAAATAGTGAAAAAAAGAGTCGAACAGTTTCAGAAAAAGACGTTTGATTAGATGAAAATAGTTGGAACTGTCTTTCCTAAAATTTTGAATTGAGAAATAAGTAAGAAAATAAACGTCACAGTATCAAATTTTAAAATATATAAATTGGAAATTAAAAAAAAAACTAAAAACGATTACAATTAAAGAGTTACAATTAAAAACTGTTCAAATAGAAGTACCAAATTAATAATGCCCAAGGCGGCTTCCAGATCAAAATATTATTGTCACTTTAATTCTTGAATTCAATTAATTGATTCTTGCTTAAAGAATCTATCGTCAACAAATTTTATTGAGGTTTTTATTTTATTTTATTTTATGAAATTTATTTAATTGTTCTGATCAAATAATAGCTCAGCTAGTTATTCATGCTTTTTTCTCGTTTCACATTTCTTTGCTTTCCGTAAGCGCTGCTATTATATTCAGTGCGCCACACCATTCATGGAATCATAAAGAAGTGTCATAAATGTTTGGCATAAAATTTATTACTCTATGATTTGCTTGAAATATGCATTGCACAATCGACTGGTTGGAGATTGAGCAATGCAAAGCCGTGGAAAAGAAATAATGATTTATGCATTTTTATTTGGAAAAGTCGACAAAAAGGTGTAAGTCATCTTTAAATAAATACTTAAAGCCTGCAGGTCAGCAGAATGAGTATTTAGAATCATACAAAAGTATTACAAGATTAAAAAAAAATTAATTTTTCTTGCGGATATATCAAAACATTATTCTCAAACTTATACATTGAAAAACGGAATTACACAATTTCAAATCGTGTAATTCATCAAAAAAGTTTTCAAATGTTATATAATCGCTCCTAAAATGCTTTTCTGATTTTCCGTTTATTATTTATGTAAGAATGTATTTATGTGAATTAGCATGCATGTGCTAAACGATGGGTTATTGTCAACACATTCAAGTTCCATGCTTTGTTTTTGGCTTTCGGTAAGCACAACAACTTTATTTTTGTTTACAGGTGTATTACTGTTTACCGCATTTAATTATATTTTATTTTGTTTTTATGAACGCTCCTCTGCGACCACTGACTGTTTTAAATGATTATAATGTGATCTGTTATACTCACATATTTACATGCGTATGTATATCATAATATGTGGAAATTTGTATATTTACACGTCGAGCGATGGTTATTATCTGAGCTATTTTTACTGACTGACTATCTTTCATTTCGCAAGCTAGGCAGCAGTATTCCCTTTAGGAAAAAGTAAATCGTTTTTAAAATTTTTGGTTTAAAAATATTTATTTTAGTAACATTTTTCACATTTGTTTATAAAAGGTGATCCATTTCGAGGTTCCCTACTTTTTTAATAAAAAAAAAAACAGAAAATTCAAATTTAATGGGGAATGTTTATTATCATTCGAAGCAACATTCTTTGGCATTTATGTTTTGAAGATTACCTCCTTCAAATGTTGTCCGTGGCTACGTCTCAGATGGTCCATCCATTGAGTCCCATTTTCGATGACTAGTTCAAGCATTTCAACTGGTAACTGCCGAATGACACGCGTGATGTTTTGTTCCAAGGCCTGAATCGAAGCGGGAGTGTCCTCATATACTTTAGACTTTACATATGCCCACAGGAAAAAGTATAACGGTGTGATATCACACGATCTTGGTAGCCAATCGACCTACCCAAATCGTGAAATTATCTGCTCACCGAAGTGTTCTCCCAATAAATCCATTGATTGATGCCATGTGTGGGAAGTGGCGCCGTCTTGTTGAAACCAAATGTCGCGGAGATCTCAGCTTCAATATCAGACATCAAATAGTCGGTTGTCATGGCGCGATAACGGTCGCCATTGGCGGTTACGTTCTCACCGGCATCATTTTTGAATAAATATAGACCGATGATTCCATTCGCATACAAACGACAGCAAACCGTTGTTTTTTCTGGAAATGGGAGCTCTTGAATTTCTTCAGGTTGGTGTTTGTCCAAAATGCTGCAATTTTGCTTGTTTATATACCCATTGAACCCGAAATGGGCCTCATCGCTGAACAAAATTTGGCTCGAAAACGTCGGATCTTCTTGGAACTTTTCAAGAGCCCATAGAACGAAGCGATGTCGCTCGGGAATGTCGAGCGGCTCAAGTTCTTGCACAAGCTGTATTTTGTACGCTTTCCATTTAAAATCTCGACGTAAAGAGCGCCAAGTCGTTCCATACGTCAGTCCGAGTTGCTGCAAACGGCGCCGAATCGACTCTCCACGGTCTTCGTGTACACTCTCAGCTACGGCCGTTATATTTTGTTCAATGCGTGGTGGACATGGTATATTCGGTCGAATATTATCCAATAATGAATGCTAGGTCTCAAGATGGGTGATGGTGCTGCGAATAGTACGCTCAGTAGGCCGATTATGTTGGCCATAAGTTGAGCGAAGTGCGCGAAACATATTTTTTACAGAATGTGAATTTTCGTAATCAAGTTGAATGATTGTAAACTATGTTCAGGCGTACATCTTTCCATGATGAAATGCCAAAAAATACTGAATAAAAATAGCATGACAGCTCGACACGACTCACACGTGACCTCTACTTGGATCACCCTTTAAATTGTTATCAAATTTTGTTTCCGCGGAACTTTTTAATAATTATTTATTTCCTCTATATTTTTTACATGTAATTCACCTGTATTCCAACTCCATGAGAAAATTCATAGATTTAATAACCACGTACATATATTCAGGATTGGAATAAAATTCAATTGTTAATTTTTTCAATTGTGTTTGTACAACCAAGAAAAAATGCTATGATATTAAAAATATCCTATACCTAACTAAACTTATGTATATTTTTCCCCCATAGATTGCAAAGAGAAAAAAACAACCCTGCTCCAGGTCTTGTTATGTTCGACTTCCATAGTATGAATCTTCTAGACACCTCTTATGTCTTTAATACAGGTTTTCTAATTGCATCAAATCAATTTTTTAATACGAGTTTCTAGGCATTCCCTGCCGAAAAATGACCGCATTTGAAAATTGAGCTGTTAGGACCTATACCTTATATATTTAATTGTATTTATGAAAAATATAGTATTTTTAAATTTCCTGCCGGGTTGGTATTTTCATGCGGACATTGGCCCGATTGTGTTGTTTACCAAGTAAGCTGCTTTTTTATTGCCTCCCACACGCATTATAAATATTTACACATATATTTACACGCTGATAAGCAACTTCCTAGTGTTTTTAACACTTCCTTTACGCTTACATACAATTTTGTGTTTATCAGTTTGCAAATTTACACGCATCCCATTCAATGTCAACACTTGTCAGTGATAGCAGGGAAAGTGCCAGTTTTGACGCTTCTTAATCTATAGATTTTTTTTTTAAACATATATACATACGATACATAAATATGTGATAGTTATTATGTCATTTCTAAATTTTTTAAATATTTTACTAATTCATTCTTTAGCATACAATACTTTTTTTCTGTTCTCCTTACAGGTTTGTAAAACCAACACATTTTCATTAAAATTTTTTTCGTAAATTAAACCGACAGCAGTCAGATTTTGCAATAAAATGTGTTTCCATGTGGCTTGTAAGTTCAAAGAGGGATTAAATTTACTTTTAGTGCTGATGAGTCATTATCAACGCCTAAATAATGTTATTATATTAAATTGTCAAGAGTTTACTCATAAAAATCTTGCAAAAGTGCTTCACGGAATAATTGTCTATGCGCCTCATTCCATCATTTCCTCTCGCACTCCCATCGTGCACATCATAAACTTTTCGTAATATAGTCACACTCAAAATGTAATTATCATTGGTTCAGTGATTTTATTAATATTATCGGTTTGATTGTCAAGCAAATACACTGACAGTGCGGCTGTTGTAAATAATGGCGCCGAAAATGCAAACAACTCTCGCCGACCGCCCGCCTGCCTGCTGAGTGACCATCAAAATCATCAACACGCGGCACATAAACAACAAAGCTTAATAAACTTGGTCACCATCAGTGATGGAAATGTGACATCATCACCAGCACAAGATATCCCTCTCCAAAACAATATCCTGACATACCCACAGCCATTCATATCCTTCCGCCACTTTCCGAAGTTGCAAATATTGAGTGATGATTACAAAGGAAATTCCAAAATTGTCTCTGTATTCTGTATTTATTCACGCATGCAGCAAACTTAATTAATTTCTTGTGGATATTGGTTGGGTTATGGGGAAATAATTAAACACATGTGAATTATAAAAGATTGATACAGCGCAGTGATGTTAAGTGTATACGTATGTGTGAGTAAAATGTTTATCGTCGATGCAAAATGCGATAAAGCAATATATGATTGTTTTATTTTACTGTTATCGCATGGCAAACAGGCGTAAAAAGACAATAAATGAATGCTGCAGTTAATAAAGGGAAACATACCTGGCTTGTTTGTGATGTGTGCGGGTTGAGGAGACGGAACGAAAAACAGCTACATATTATCTTTTGTTTCCTGTTTCATTGTTTATATGATTAATTCTTATTAGAAATGACGTTGATAACAATTAGCAATTCACCTAAAGCTTTCCTTACTCACACTCTTCCAATAGATAAACCGAGATTATTAGCTTTGTTTATTTAAAACAAAAATCACAATATAATTGAGCACTTGTAAAATTAAGCTGACTTATAAACAGTTTTTAATATTGTATAAAATTCATTTTCAGTGCCATTAATTTTCTTAATATTCTACCGCTTATGGTAGAATGAAAAATATAATTAACCCTGCAAGAAGATTCTTAAGTTTTTGGAATAATATCAGACATCAAGACATGAATCATCTGAAACATTTAAAATAAAAGTGAAAGTAACTTCTTAGCCAACAACTCAATATATATTACAGCAAAATTTCGAATGATATTTCTATTCGACCAATTTGGAATAGTACGCACTAATGTCAATTTTAATTTTAGAGTATGTCGTACGGTATATTTTTCATTGGGGCATTTAACCTATGTTATTTTGTTATTATGTAATCTGCAGGTGAACAGACTGAGTAAAATTGTGTAAAAATTGAATTAAATTTGCATAATTAATTAAAATAAACCATAATAAATTAAATTAAATAGATTATATTCAAATTAAATTAAATTGAATTGAATCGAAATGAAATGAAATTAAACCAAATTAAAATGAATTAAATCAAAGTATATCAAATTGTATTAAATTTAAATAAATTTTTATTAAATTAGATCAATTTTGATCATGTTGAATTAAATTAAATTAAATTAGTTGAAATGCATTTACTATATAGATTAAGAAATTTTCATTTATTTTATTCACGGTCAACGAACTTTGAAGTGAAAATTATGGGTTCTTGTTTTATAAAATGCATTTTATTAGACCTCTTAAATCAGCTCAAGTATTCGTCAGTTTTTTTCACTTTCAACAAAAACGCAATATAATTAATGCAATTGGAGATTGCAAATACGCTTTTTTCGAGTTATTACTGCTCAATGCTGTCATCGTTTTCGCTGTAAATAAATATATGGTTTTAATTAAATTTACTCAGTTGAGCATTCACCTGAATCAATAGAATTACATTAATGAAAACATTCCACTTACTAACGCTTATACATACGTATATATTTATGTGAAATATTTTGCTTTTAATACCTTTTACACGCCGGAATGTATTTATTAAATTTTTCAATATATGTGTGGTTACCTATGTACATATACACGTAACTACTTGCTGCCACATTCTTACTGTATGCTACATGCAATCACAAAAGTTACACTCCCGACATGCGAGATCTCACCAACGCGACTAACCCGTGGGTTTACCAAAAAATAAATCACAGCGCAAATATGACATGAGTTACCAAATAGGATGCCCTAAAGGATATCCTGTTACATACGCAGTTACACTGTGCTACTGGTGAGACCGAGGAATGCTCAGCTGCATATTTTGTGCTGTGAGCGTGGATATGCATATTTTAGACCTCGCTGTATGTAATTTCAATGACAATCCGCCGACGAAGGTCCAAACTTCCGGATACCACACTCATATATTCACCTACATGTACCTCGTGTACATATTTTTAAGGATTCATACCATACTCGTATGTGTTGGTATTGTCCATTTTTCACTGGATTTATGTACATTAATTATTCAAAAGGTTGTATTACAGTCGCAGCCAACTTCATCTTGTACTCATATTTATGTTTTTAATTATGGCTTGTGGTTGTGGTAGTTGCAGTATTTATAAAAAGTCATTATGTTAAACCAAAAGTTTGCGAAATATTTCTTTATTGCATTATGGTAATTTTAAGTAATTTTAAAAATGATAGTGTTAAAAAACATATGTTTCACACAAATACTTCATTAAAATTATGTGTGTTGGTCACTAGTAATTTCACTTAAATCAACATCTGCATAATTATGCATATGAAGTGAGATATTGATCTTTTTTTTTACTGTAGAAAGCAATTGCACTGTGGTCAAAACTTGTGCGATTTGCCTGAAATTATTATTGAATATGAACTATATCGATATTATCATAGAAAATCTGACTTTTCAGAATAACCACATATTTTAGTACTATTATGCGGACAGTCAGGGTTCGAGTTCTGGTACGGCCAACATTCAAAATTATAGAAAATTAATTTAAATAAAGGAATTATAGTAATTTTTCTAATTGCGTTCGTCCCTCGTCAGTGTATGTCAACCACCCGGATGTACCCTTGACATGAAATGAAAAGATTCTCTTAAAAATCCATCATCCACTCAGAGGCGGCTTAGAAAAAACTGTAGATACCTCAATTAGTTAGAAAAAACATAAGATACACACCACAAATTGAAAGACAAGCCCATCCTAAAGTCGCTTCAGCAACTACAAATCGCCAATTATGCACGTATATATAATGGTTTTCCGGCTGCTCCGCTGATTGCTAATGGAAATAAATTAACAATTCAGCAAAGAAACAAATATTGTTTTTTTAAATTATTTTTAAAAATGTTTTAACTCCCTCAACATTTACTAGTTAAACTTTTGAGAATCGAGAATCGACCTTATAGAAATGTTTTGTGATTACAAAGCTTTAAATATTTCTAAAAATTGACAATTATAATCCTTGTGAATTTCCTTCCATTACATCTCAAAATAAAAGCAAAAAAGTCATAAAACTAGATATTAAAAAAAAATTATTTCTGACACAAAGTGTAGTGACGACTGCCACCACGCTTTTTTACGTACGCACAAAATGCCTTAAAGCAGTCAAGCGCCTCAATGTATGCTACATTTTCGTCTCGCATATTTATTTTATGTTAAAATGATTTTCATTACATTACGCACTGCAACAACACACAGCAGATGTATGTTCTTCACGGGTTAAAATAAATAATCATATACAACTACATACATATGTAATATACATAAGTTTTGTACGCTACTTCCATTTGAAACGCCTGCAATCATGCTTTACAGTTTATATACATAAAATAAAATTTGCACATATGTGTATATGTGTATGTTATATGCATTTACGCCATGTCTATACTCCATTTCCCTCTATCCTGCTGTTATTTTAATGTGTTGATTTTTAATTTCATATCTGCAACATCATCATCCATTTTATAGTAAAATAAAAAATATTTATGTTTACTCTGTTTCGCCATTAACAAGTGTTGTCTTCTGTTCCGCAAGGCGATCAGCGACAGTGCTTCATCTTTATTTACACGAGACGTCTGCTTTATTATAATTTTTTCTTCAAACTTATTTTTATTTCTTATTGTCTACTTTGAAAACACCTCGTTTTTGTTTATTTATATTTTCATTTAGACACTTAAAATAAAGAATTGTTTCGCATTGTTTTTGTGCATATTATTTAATTAGTTATTATTATTATTATATTATTTAATTAATACGCGATACAGTTGCTCTTATTTTCTTCTCGTTCTCCTAATAATTCTGAATACCTATAAAATATTTGTATTGGGATATATTTTAATTAATAAAAAGAATTAAATGTTCACTCTTAAATTACGTATTTATGTATCTTACTGGGCTGATCTGAACATAAATATCATCACTGAGGAGAGCAATATTCTATTTTTGGGAATAATATATAGTTAGTTAGATAACATCATCCAACCATTACAGTTTTCTTGTTTAATTAATGTCCATGAATTACATTAGCGCCAAAATTAAAAATATTTCCGTATGCTAATAATTTTTATTATTATTTAATTATAGTTTTTTTTTTTGCAATAAAAATTCGTAAAGTAACTTTGAAGCAACTGAAGACACTTTCAAATTAATTTTCACCTGTTTAAATTTCTGTGTTTCCAAATATGGAAATTCATATTTTCCCCTCATTGTTATCCTTCTTAGAGTACCTGAAGACAAATTGACGAAATTTTATATTTATTATTTTTATAATAATACATGACATAAATACGATTTTATGTATACTCCTCGAAGCTCCTCAATTAATTCGCCGAAACTGACTTATATTGCACTCTGTCATAGCTCTCTGTGTAGAGTTATGCCTCTTGTGGCTTTTCATTCCCAGCTCCCATGTGACCATTTCACTATAATCGCTTTGAAGACACTGTAAAACTGCAAGTAACAAAGAGGCAATGCAATGTCAACGGACGTGCCCGGAAAATTTTATGAGCAATTCATTTATTTAACGAAGCTCACCACAACACTACCTTATTCCTTACCTCACTCTTCTTTGCAATCACTCAGTAATCGTCTTTTGCATTGACTTATGCATTAAATCAAGCTTTATGATTTTTGTCGTGTCAATCTTTAATGATATTAATAAATTTATTAGTTATTTTTGTTATTTTTATGCTTAACACAACTATAAAATGCTTGGTAATGTGAACGGGAGAGAGACAGGTTGTGAATATAACATGTGTAAAGATGTGTAGGCAAGCACTTGAAGCAGGGCTTGCTTTTTTACGATTTATTTATAGCAATACGGTTGTCATGCAGAAAAATTGTCTTAGAAAATAGGCTCGCTAACACTTTTACTGTTGTTAGTTATGATTATGTACCAATTTTAATAGTTTAAGAATTCAGCTTTTTATAAGCAGGAACAAGAAAGAAGTGCTGTCTTCGGCTATTCCGACCAATGTGCTACACCTTTCATGAACATATAAAATTTATTGCAAAAGACAAAATTCGATTTTGATGATTTTCAGTGTCAATAAAAACTTGAATGGAATACCAAATTTCACACTCTTAGATGTTTTCCTAACGGATTTACAACCCAATACCTCATATCTGAACGAATCGGTTGTATGTAGGATATATGATATAGTCTTCCGATTTTCGATGCTTTTCAATATTTGGTAGAATATTCGTAATTAGCATACCAAAATTCTCACCATTAGATGCTGCGGTTTTTTGACCCAAAACCTTATATCGGAACGAATCGGTTGTGTGTGGGATATGGGATACAGTCCTCCGATTTTGATGGATTTCGGTGTCAATATTTATTTCAATTTATGTCTGTGGAATACCAAATTCCACAATACTAAATGCTGCTTTGGCAGATATTTTACCCAACACCAACATAAACATCGAAATATTACAATATATATTTTTACTCATAAGTATATTGGAACTATTAACTTCTATTACAAACTAATAACAAGTCAATTGAAAAGTTCCTGGCCTACCGTAGTAAAATAATTTTTTTTTTGCCAAAATTCACTTTTTTATTCAACATAGTTCCCTTCAAAGCTGATACACTTATTACAGTGATCTTCCATTTTTATTATACGATTTGTCCCTTGCTTCAAAAAAGGCCTCAGTTTCAGCTCTCACATCTTCATTCGATGAAAATTTGTCCTCAGCGAGCATTCTTTTGGGACTTGAGAACAGGAAATAGTCGCTGGGGGCCAGATCTGGAGAATGCGGTCGATGCGGAAGCAATTCGAAGCCCAATTCATGGATTTTGCCATCGTCTTCACTGGCTTGCGACACGGTGCATTGTCTTGGTCGGCGTTGATAGTCCTTACTTTTTCAAGGTAGTCAATGAAAATTATTTGATGCGCATCCCAATATACATATGCATTTTTCCACGCTATGGAGTGGGTTCATCGTGTCAGTCCACTCGGATGCCTGTCGGTTGGACTTCGGAGTGAAAATATGGAACCATGTTTTATCCATTGTCAAATAACGACGCCAAAACTCGGGTATATTACACTTGAACATCTCCAAACACTGCTCCGAATCATCAGTTCGTCGTTGTTTTTGGTCAGATGTGAGCCCGCGCGTGACCCGCTTTGCACAGACCTTTCTTATTCGTGAATGATATGATGTACATGTTCAGTTTATATTTTTAGAGTGCCCACTACTTCACTCAATTTCAATTTACGGTCATTCAAAATCAATGTGGATTTTTTATATGTTTTCGTTGGTAACAACCTCTTGTGGACGTCCACTGCGTTCGCCGTCATCGGTGCTCATTTCACTACGTCTAAACTTAGCATACCAATCTCATCGAGTCAAGTTTTTTGCTTCAACTGTATTTTTCCCCTTCAAATTTTTTTTATCAACACGCGAAATTCCTTTTTTTATTTTTTATTCCGTTGATTGGCAAACCGTAATCGATAACGGATAGTATAATAGATTTTGTTCTATTAATTAATGTTGTTTGGTGTACATTGCTATGTTTTGAAGCTAAATATTTTGCGATATTGAGTCTGCTCCTAAGTTTTTTTTTTTAAATAAAGACAATGTTCTTTAAATAATAATGTTTTGTCAAATATTATACCTAATATTTTTAGACTTGTTACATTTTTTACATTCATGTTATGATAAGAGGGGACCAGGGGCCATTATGAGGAGATTTAAATATTTTCTTAATAAATGCTATTTATTATTTTCTTTCGACAGAACGATTTTTCATGAAGAAAAAATGCTTATGGCACGTCGTATGACCCGAAAAAATACTAGTTTGCAGTGAGCACTCTGAGAGTTTAAACCGTACGCTCTGAGTGATAGCCGGAGAGGGATTTCATTCTAGTAGAGTCAGATCGGGGGCTTTCCAATTGACCTGTTACATATTTATTACTTCAAAATAATACTCAATATTCCCCTTTACTTATGGAAATCGAATTTTTACTTCTAATATTTTCCCAAACTATATTTTTTATATCTAGCCTTCGACACCTTTTTTTGATTTAATTTATTTTTTTTCGGCTTGGACTACATTTACTTATTTATATATTTTAAAAAAAAAAAATTTTAATTCAAAATATTGCAATTTCCACTTATCAAATCAATTTTGCATGGATTATTTAATTACAACTGCAATGGCATGATAAACTTAACCTCATTTAACAATGGCTTGACATTTGATGCTATATATGTATTTATGTATGAATGTGCCAAGAAGTCTGTTGCATCTTTTGGTACAACTAAACTTTTAGCACATGCAAAAAATATTTGCGTCCTTTTCCCGCTAGCAGACGCAGTGAATAGAAATTACTCGACAACATGAATTTTACTAAATTGAAACTTTATTTGTTGTTTGAACCACAATATTGCATTTTGCTGTCGCTTTTGAAGCAACAAAAAAAAAAACAATTGTGTAAGTCAGTTGTTTATTATTTACAAGCTACAAATTTTTCATTTGGTACGCTTTTGTTACAGTAGTAGGAATGTGTTTTGGCTGTGTAAGTGAAATGACGACATATCCTTACACAATTCGGAAATGCACTGGCTTGCTTTACAAGTAAATTCGGAATGCAAGCACATTTATTACGGGCTAACCACTGTTGACATGCAATCAGCAGAAAGGTTAACTATGCCAGGAAAATTTGGCGGAGAAATACCCTTATTGGTACAATTTATCAGGGTGCGAATTTGCTAGCTCTTCAATTCAAGTTAAAGCTGAGACCTAAATATATCTTTTATTGAGTCAATTCGAAGAAAATGAGGTTGGAATTCGAAAATACGTAAGCTAGGGACTGAACTTACAGTTAAACATAAACCTTTCTCATCCTCTTTATTATAATTTAAGCATTTAACTAAGGTTCTCTTTTATGCTTCTCATGAACTCCCAGTCTTCCTTTCACTGTCATTACAATTATGACTTTCCGTGCCACACATTGCCATTTTAATGTCAAGTTAAAGTGTGCACACTGCGTGTATGTCACTAGTGAGGCTTAATGTCATTCATAAATTTAAAATACAGTCAAAACTTGTCAGCCAGCTCGTCGAGTGACGCTACTACTGACTGCTTAACGAATTTTATTAAATAAAATTGCACACTTGAGTAAAGCAACAGTGACTGGTAGCTGACGAGGCTCCGCACATTCGCTTTTTCTGCACATTCTTTTTAACGCTGAAGCTCTGCTATTTATATCTCGTTTCTTTGCATACGCCACATGTAAGTAAACAAAAAAGGAAAACAAATGCTGCAAAAATGCAAACTAGAAAGTAAAAATAAAAAGAAGTAATTAAAGCTAATCAACTGGCCGGTGGTTGGTGTGACGTTGTTGCGATTCTTCTGGTCAAAATGTACATACGTGAGCGAAACACAACAAAATTTAAGCTATACAGATTTAAGTTGACTTTAAGTTGAGAACTGTCGTATTTCTCAACATTCAACTCGAGTGTGCATGTTTTTCTACGACAAATCTAGTTCATAGTTTAAGTAAAGCAAAATCTCTACTTGTGAAAAATATAGTTCTCAACTTTAGAATATTATAATCTCAAATCTGTTTTATTTTTCAACTTGTGGAAGATATACTTAAGAAAATTATAACTACGCATTAGTGAAAAACACTATTCTAAATACTATTCTCAAATCAAAAAAATATATATACATATACTTTTTAGAACAAACTAA
Source organism: Neoceratitis asiatica (assembly GCA_030068015.2). Lineage (NCBI taxonomy): Eukaryota > Metazoa > Arthropoda > Insecta > Diptera > Tephritidae > Neoceratitis > Neoceratitis asiatica. Next base: position 77,811,805 of record CM061524.1, read on the forward strand.
ATGTTCATTTAAAATTAAGAACAAATGTAAATATGATTCTCTAGGACATGGAAATAATTATAGTTTTAGAGCTATACATTCTCAAAGACTTGCAAAATTGTTCTCAATGTTTATTTGGCATTTATAACATCTTTTGTTTCGCTTTGTGTTTATTAAGGGTAATCCATTTCGAGGTTCCCTACTTTGTTAAGAAGAAATCACAGAAAAATTACATTTAATGGGGAATCATTCGTAAGAACATTCTTTGGCATTTAATTTTTGAAGATTTTCTGTTTCAAATTTTGGCCGCGGCTACGTCTCAGATGGTCCATCCGTTGAGTCCCATTTTCGATGACGGGTTCCAGCCTGGTAACTGGCAAATGACACGCGTAATGTTTTGCTCCAAGGCCTGAATCGAAGAGGGAGAGACCGCATAAACTTTAAACTTTACATATCACCACAGGAAATAGTCTAACACGATCTTGGTGGCCAATCGACCGGCCCAAAACGTGAAATTATCTGCTCACCGAAGTGTTCTCTCAATAAATCCATTGATTGATGCGATATGTGGGAAGTGGCGCCGTTTTGTTGAAATCAAATGTCGCGAGGATCAATTCAATTTCAGGCATCAAATAGTCGGTTATTATGGCGCGATAATGGTCGCCATTGACGGTTACGTTCTCACCGGCATCATTTTTGAAGAAATATGGACCGATGATTTCACCGGCCCACAAACCACATTAAGCCGTTTTTTTTCTTCTGGAAGAAATGGCACCTCTTGAATCTATTCAGGGTGCTCTTCGTCCAAAATGCGGCAATTTTGCTTGTTTACATACCCATTGAGCCAGAAATTGGCCTCATCGCTGAACAAAATTTGGCTCGAAAACATCGGATCTTCTTGAAACTTTTCAAGAGCCAATACAGCGAAGCGATGTCGCTTGGGTAGGCCAAACGGCTTCAGTTCTTTCACATGCTGTATTTTGTACCCTTTACATTTAAGATCTCGACGTAAATTTCGCCAAGTCGTTCCATACGTCAGTCTAAGTTGCTGCCAACGGCGCCGAATCGACTCTCCACGGTCTTCGTGTACACTCATCTACGGCCGCTTTGATTTCTTCACTTCGTGCTGGACGTGGTCTATTATTACCCAATAATCGGTCGAATTTTACCCAATAATGAATGCTGGGTCTGATGATGGTGTTGCGAATAGTACGCTCAGTAGACCGATTATGTTGGCCATAAGTTGAGAGAAGCGCGCGAAACACATTCTTTATATAACGTGAATTTTCGTAATAAAGTTCAAAATAACATGAAAGCTTGATACGACTCACGCGTGATCTGTCAAAAAAGGCTATTGAAAAAAATACTTCTACTTGGATCATCCTTTATATTGTTGCACTTGATGTCTACTTCTCTGCTCGCCATCACTTGCTGCTGTGTTGAGTTCCAGTGAAGTTTTTCTACATTTTGTATATGTTTGAATATAGTATACTAAGTGTTTATTAATTTTGAATGTAGGTTTTCATATATATATATATATATATATATATATATATATATTGTATGAAATCTGCATAGGTTTAATATATTATCGGTTTAACATCAGTTATTCTTTAAGAAAGAGCTGAAAATAATGACACTGTACTATACTGTAAATGAAGTCCCAGCTGTATTGCGAGTAGCTGGACGGAATTTTTGGAGTTTTAAATCAGTGTTTAGATGATAAGAATTAGATTCTCCTTTCTTAGAACGGCTAATGTCAGCCATTTATTCTGACTCCTTGTCTTTTCTATGCAAATTTTTAAACGAATTCAAATATTCCATTATTTAAAAAAAAAAGTGGAAAATGGAGAATTATGGTTTATTGATAGTTTCATTACCAGGAATTTGCTTCATCAAGTCATGTACCTTTTTACCAAAGGTAGGAGGAGGTAGTGTACTAACCTTTTCATAGCATACAACTAACTCACAGTCACATGAAGTTCGTGGGAACTATTATTTCAAAAAAATTCGATGGGTAGAATATACTTATGCAATACATATGTTAACTTCTGCAAATATTCCATAGTGAGATGAGGTTGGTTGGTTGAGATGATTGAGGTATTGAGTTGAAGTGATACTCTTATTAGAAAGTACTCGTCTTAGGTTCGGCAAAAGTTTTCTGACCTTTGATCTTTAGAACACAATATTAATGTATCATTTAAATTATTTTTTTATGTACACGGTTAACCACGGTTGTTTTCATGAAATTCCTTTTTTAATTATAAAGAGTGAAACTTGGCATTATATGTGAAATCCTATGTGATTTAAATGACCGCCTCGTGAATTTTTCTAAACTTCGATCCGTTTGAGGTAATTTTCAGCCACTTTTTGGCACATAATGGGCGGTATCTCAGCCATAACTTGACGAATGTTGCTTTTCAACTGCTCACGAGTTAAAGGTTTATCCGCATAAACACAGTTTTTCACGTAGCCCCACAAAAGATGTTCAACGGTATCAAATCGCAAGATATGGGTGGCCAATTGACATCGCCAAGACGAGAGATTACAAGGCCGAAAAATTTCTCTCACAATAAAACCATATTCGTTCGAGATGTGTGGCATGGGGCACCATCTTGTTGGAACAACATATTGCCCAAGTCGTGCTCCTCAATTGCAGGTCAAAAAAAGTCGGTTATCATATGACCGCAACGATCTGAATTGACAGTGGCAGTCTCGCCGTTATCGTTTTTAAAGAAGTAAGGTCCAATCACGCCTCCGGACCAAAGAGCTGTCTGGTGTCATTTTGGCTGTAACGGCCTCTCTTTAACTATTTGAGAATTCTCGAAGCCCCTAATGCGGCAACTTTGCTTATCTACTAAAATTTTGTTGGAAAAATCGCGGTTCACTTCTTGTTGCTCAAGCCCCCAATCGACGTAATTACGGTGTTGTGAATGGTCAGCTCACCTCAGTTGTTGTGTAAGCTGGACTTTATATGGATGTAGGTGTAAGTCCAAGTTCAAAATACAACATAATGTGCCGTAAGAATGTCTCAACTTTTGAGTACATCGAGAAATGGACATATTCTGGTCTTCGGCTATACATTCAATTACGAGCGAACCGATGATGCAATGGCCTTACAATATCTGAACGCGTTTTGCGGTTGTTGAGCGATCCATTATCATAAATGTCTGACTCTTAACTAATGCAAAACATGTTTAGTTTGATAGTTAAGTTCGACAGATGTCACAATACAGACTAGGACTTTCAAAAGCATCAAATGGTTAACCCTTCATATATCCCAATTACATCTTCAAGATAAATACCATCTTCTTAAAAGTATCACACATTCAACATTTTTTTTTGTGGTAACTAAATGACTAAAATTCTGCAATCTGTCAAGTACAACACAAATAGACAGACAGACATATCACGGAAATACAACAACCTGCACTGCTTCAAGATTAATGACGACAACAAATCCAAAGCGGACCATAAGCTCAACTAATGGTATAAAACGTGGCAACTAAGGAGATGAACTAGTTTTGGAATATAGAGCCGCAAGAACAAATTGTTACATGCAACTAGACGTTTATTATTAATTTGATAACTAGGACGAACAGAAAGACGAAGAATAAGAAAATAAATTATTTATAAACTAACTCGACGGTTATAAAACTCTGTGATGAAGAGAACTAGTGTGTAAAAAGTCTAGTTTAAAACTATTATACCAGCATGTCATCAACAACTATAATTATTACTGCGAAGTCGTGATTTGACCTGCAAAAGTTAACTAGTTTTTAATATCTTAAAGCTGTAGCTTAGTCGACCCATAGACATTTCGTAACCAGCCTACCAGCCAAGCATACGAAAATAATTGAAGGTGTAATAGTTAGTTTTAATTGCAAACTAGTAACATTCTAGTTCACAACTTCAGGGTATCTTTGTCTGTAAAGCAGTATAGATTGTTGCAGCACAAAGGGAAAAGATTTTAAATTCATTATAACGTTGTACAAATATGCACACACATTGTACATTGGCATTTCAACTTTGGCGCCGAGCCTCACAAAATACCAATTCAATATAGTAATATTATAGATGCCTACTGGTCGCCGCTTCTGGCGAAGAATGTACAATATTTTGAAGACGCACCGCTACTGTATGCCACGAATCACTGACACGTTATTCTGCACGGTTGGTCTGCACGTCGTTTGACTATGTTCTCGATGAACGACGACATGTGGCATTGTTGTTGTCCGTTGACACGTGATGTTATGTGATGTGAAGCAGTTGACATCACACACATACACACATACGTACCGTCAACTTCATTGAGCCATTTACCACTTCGAACGAGGCGCCGGCGAAGCAACCTTGTTGATGCTGTCATGGGTGAAAAAGGTGCCCGCCTACCGTTCGGACACGTACAAATGTCATTTAATTAATTAATCAAATTACTCAAAAAATGTCGTCAGCAAGAATTTACGAGAAAAGTACGTATGTTGGTGAGTAGATGCTCTTAGTTGAGTCTTCCAAATGAAGTGGAAGTAGAGTATGGTGAGCTGATGTGAAGTTAAATGAAGTATCTCTTGGCATGCCTGGCCATATGTGTGAGGCGATAAAATCAAATATAATCTTACGTTGAGTTTATTTCTGTTAGTTCTGCGCTTTAGAGGCTGGGTTAAGTTCAGAGGCGTACTTAGAGAAGTCGTTAAGGAAATGTGCTGGGTGAATGTATTTAAGACTTTGTGCCGGTATGTCGTATCTAAAAGTATATAAAGGTCTCACTTGATCCTCAATCTTATGGATGGCAATACAAGGATCTTGGATTGGTATGAAGCTATTTGGTAGAGCAGAGTGTTGGTGAGTTTTAAAAAACAAAAAACAACAACAAAAATTAGAGATCATTTTTTTGTCACTGTCTGTCATCCAATTTGTGTACGAAGTCCTGCGCAAAAGACATTATTATTAATATATCTCTAAAATGCATCAAGCAGGTACTGTCTATTGTAATTAACCAACATTGGTATTCCAACATTTTTACCTTCATATACTTAGTCCTTTCTTTCCGTTCGTCTAAAAAAAATCGGCAAATCTCATCCCAATGTTTAACACAGATACTCGTATATATCGAGTTATTCATGTGAACGTGTAAGCGTCGATCAGCGATTTTGTGTTCTCATCTTTTCGATGTCAAACTGTGTTTCTTTCTCTAATAAGATGTACATTGCGGAAGAGAGAAGTTTACGTATGCAAATATCTCGGCTATCCTGTGCTATCTATTTAAGCTCTTATGGATAGCATAGCTGACCACTCGCATTCGATAAGTCGACGCAAAAGAAATAATCAGAAATTGTCATCAATCTGAGATTCGTCCGTGAATTAATTCCTTGCGATCTCAGCAGCGGAAATATTATTGGGTTGATGAGAGTCACATTTCCTGGTAACAATTACTATTAGAAAGTGTTACAACTGCTTATTTTTGTAGATTTCGTTCAGCAAACTTCATACAAACTTAGTGGTCCATCTCTAACCAAACGTAAAATTGCTAAGCGTGTGTCTAGTTTTCACTGTAGCCTTTTTTACTACTCGTACAACAATCATCGCGCAATACTCGCCTAACCGCCACAAAGTAATGAAAGTAAGACGTGATTTTATTTTAAATAGCTTTGGACGTGTTGCAAACTTGCGAAGAAACAACATAGGTACATACATACCTACGTAGCTTTTACTATATTGACCGGGACCTTCGACGATTGATTGACGTGAGCATGACAATAAATGTTAATAGCAAAATCGACTACCTACCCGTATATATGTAATATCAACGTTTCTCACAGACTGCTTTCTCAGAAATTTCAGAACATGAAATTCTTATTTGCTTTCCTGTGCTATCTATTAAAGGCGACCATAAAAGCTTGAACGGTTATGTTTACTACTATGCCTATGTGTTCGATAGTTTGTGTAGGTTTTGCCTGCTTTAACTTTTGCTATTTCCTGCCTCAACTCGAACTTAAAGTAACAGAGAGTTTTAATTAATTGGGTCAGTGTCCAATTATTGTATTATATTCGACTTTTCTACGAGTGAACGGCACTTTATTTAGCCCAAAGTTCCAAAGTTAACCACGAACACGAACGTAGGATAACCTTTTGTGGTTTGCCAAATGCGCGTGATGGTTATTCATAAATCACGTTCGCGCTCGCAGTACTTGGAATATTTCTGGCTGTACTTTTCATATACTTTTGTTCAGCAGAACATACTTTGTTGTAGCTTTTATCTACTTTTTTTTTTGCTACTAGCTTTGAGCTAAAAACGTTTTGTTGCCATAAAAAGGAAAAAGGGAATTATTGTAACAATTAAAATTAATTAAGCTTTGCGTCTAGGCAGACAACACAGATTAGCCCAGTCAGTCAGCCCACGCACGTTCTTAGATTTTATCATTGAGCTCGTTATTCGTATGTGGCATAAGTTGAGTTCATTACTGGCAGATGTTGTTTGTAAGTACTTTTTGTTTTAGATGCGTGAGAAAATATTGTACGTAACGTTAAAAAAACATAAAATTTTGTGGATAATATTGTAGGCTGCTTAATTAAATTGTAGGAGGCTTTTAATTGTATGATGCTCTTTTCTTAAAAGATTATTAAAAAATTTTGAAGATTATTTTGTGTTAAGTTTCAACGCTTAAAACCTTTTTGCTTTGATTAATATAAATATCTTAATTCTACAAATATGCAATTGACCGCTCTGTCTAAAAAAGTGTTCTTCTTCTTAATTTTTTCATGTGTGATTCCATTATATTTCGATCCCTAATTTTTCTCAAAAGATTTTCGGTATCGTGACCATTTAATTAAAAAAAGGTTAGAAAAGTAACATCCAACGAGAATTATGGTGCACTTCTACAAATACCAAATAAGTTTTTTTCTGCCCATTTCAACTGCGGTTCTACGAAAATTTCTTCTTTCAATTTTGCGCAATCGGTTCGTAGAAATACTTTACTCTTATCGATACTAAGTAAAGCTTATTCCTACATTGCCCATAGCATTCAAAGAGAAATGAAGTTCTTTGTGGGCAAGTTATCCCAAAGTATTATTTGTCTCTAGTGCGGTTGCCTTACTCGCATGAAAATAGCAAAACTTGGTGTATTCTATCTACGATCCTGAAAGAATAGCCATAGTACTTAGGAATCTTTATTTAAGTATTGCGTCCAGATATTTTCTTTTATTTTTGTTGCATTTGTTACTACCATTTATAGATAAATTTTACCATTTTGGAGTAGAATAGCTCTCAAACTTTTCTTCGAGTCACTCCTAAATAGTCTCCATTTGTCAGAATTTTCTGAAGAACTCAGTTTTCGTAGATTTTGAAAGCCTTAAGTCTGTAGCAGTATCGTTCAAATCACATAAAGTTCTTTAAAAGCTCGTTAAATCTAAATGCTTTAGGCCAGAAAATTTTTTATTTTCTTTCTTTTCGTTATGTGCTGAAGAATCTCGGGTCTAATAAGGAAAACGCTGTTTTTTTGTTCGTCAACTAATTTTCCAATCCAATATAACCGGTTAGCATAATTTTGAGGTCTGGGAAAAGCCAGTAGTCGATGGAAGCCAAATCTGCTGATTACAGTGAATGAAGGAGCAATTAAAAACCCAATTAATGGAGTTTTGTCACTATTTTGATTGACTTAGACACTATACGTTGTTTTGGTGAAATATTTTTCTTTTTCTTTTTCATATGTGATCCAATTTCGGCATTCAAGCACATCTCTGAATACCGAGGCCTTAACCTAACCATTCTGTTGTGCTTTCGGCCGCTTAGGGTGAGGTTCAACAGTTGCTGTCCACTCAGATGACAATCGTTTTATTCGATAAATTTTTCATCCATTACGATGCAAAAATTACAGTTTGTTATGTTTTAACATTACCAAATACTGCTTAGAATCAGCAACACGTTTTTGTTTTTCATCAACAGTGAGCAAACGCGACACTCATTTTGACAAGAGCTTTCTGCAATAAAAAAAAAACCAACACATTCGTTTCACATCTTTACGATGTCAGTTAACTCACTCGTCTTCAATGTTTGATATTACTAAACGATTTTGTGGATTATCTTGATATTTTCTGGTGTGACTGCTTCATTTGAACGTCCACTGTGTTGTGCACCATCAAGAAGCAGTCTAAAATAAAACATGAAATGGCTTTTAGTCGTTGTTTTGAAGATAACAAAAGTAGTATCTTCCTGAAATTTTAACAGCTTTTCTTTTGAATATTAGTACGAAGTGAAAAAGCAATGAAGGAAATAAAACCAGCGCCACCTAATTGCCAAGCCCAAGACTTTTCAACCTTTGGAATGTGATTTTGATTTAAAAAAAAGGAAATTTATGAATAAAAAAAATTATATTGGAATATCTCAAAACCTTTGATTGTTATAGATTAAAAGCAATAAAATCTTAATTTTCACTACATAATTTTTTAAAGGTGAATTACAAACTAATGTCTATAATATGAAACTTGTTTAAATATCGTAAAAAACATCTGATAGGGTGAGTAATAGTTCTGAAATTAGTATCTAAATAAAATTAAAAATTCTTTTGAATGAATATCTAAATTAAACATCTAAAATTATTCTGCTAAAACTCTTTTAACATGGCACATCAAATGCTGAATTATATTTTTCCCAAGTAGAGAATTAAATTTTTCACAAAATCATATAATCATTTAATATCGGGAGACAGAAGTGATACTTCCTTTTTCATGTCACGCACATATTTATTTTTGCAAATATTTCTGTTTTTAAACTGAAGGCCTTCCTAAAGCTCTGCGGTTTGATAGCCAGTGTATTTGCGTTCAATTGGCTTATGAGAACACTCTTCAAATCTCTTATGCACTTACTTTTTCTATTTTGTAGGGTATGTAATACCCTTCATCATATTTGCTCTCCATCTTTCGTTTGTTTGTAATCTGCAAAATGCCATAGGCATATGCTGCATATCAAATTCGAATCATGCTGCAGTAACGTTTATCTGTTTGGCATTTTATGCCACCAAATATAAAGAAATATACGAGTATTTCTAGTATATAATTGTTTTGTACTTGTTTGCCTTGTTTTACTTTTCATTATTTTTCCTTTTGTGGCTTCCAATGTTTTTATGTAAAAAAAAACCTGTATGTATGTAGCAGTATCTACACATTTGCTATTTTTTAATTGTGAAAGAAAACAGCTGTAGATCGTGCATTACTCTCCAGTGAAACTGAAATTCTTAAATAAAGTTATTTCGACGACGGTCAGGATGTGAATAGAACACAAATAGATTGGACACCCAAAACCTAGTGTAAATTCCAGTCAGAAGAAACATTTCTTTTTCGCTAAACGTGCACAATTCTGTCCTCAGATGTGTTTTGATTAAAAAAATATTTTATACTTACAATACATTTTGTTTCAATAGCAACTTCGTCTTTCATAGCTTCTTCGAAGTCGGCATATATCGCTTTGCAGCAACGTGCCACCACTATATAGTGTTTTCCATTTACTATGCTTTGCCGTTAGTAAACGGTTAACAGGTAGTTACGTTTATATAATAAAATTCAAATCTCCACACGTAACTTCTGCAATTTGCAAACCCATCCATTTTTGTTGGACATAGTTATATAGAGACTCTCCATCTGGTGTCTCACTCACGAGGTCAGCCACCTCAATTGCAAAAATTGATTGTTTATTGCTGAGCAATTGCATGTATATAATAATTTTCTCCTTTTTTCTTGTTTTCTATTACTACCATATTATTGAAAAAAATTAGCATTTTACACATTTCATATGAGGCTATAAGCCGGATAAACCAAGCGAAGAACAAAAAAATTACAAATTCTATAGACGTTCAAGTGTCGTACTACGTGAAAACATGAATCCCTACATACATGAAATCATAAATATATTATAAATATATATGAGTGACTACGTTCGGTAAGAGTTCTTTATTTAATTCACATGACTCACATAGACCCAAATCCACTCGCTACTGTTGACTCTTTTGAAGAGTATATATTTAGCCAAGGGCCCATATGGCATGTCGCAAGGGCGTTTTTGCAATTTTCCTATGCTTTTATATTTTACCATAAATTTCTATGTACAAGTATGTATATACAGTTTTAACAATTTTCCTCGTCATTTTTCCTATGTGTTTTCTTCGTTTTGGTTCTGCAACCATTTTAACCTTTGTTCACTGTCTCATTGTCATTTATATTATTTTGGTACGTCACAATATTTTACAGCCACAAGTCGACCAACAGAGCTGCTGGAAGAAGTCACGATCGCAATGTATTTTTAAAATGTGTATTTAAGTAAGTATTAACGCATAGCGCAAAGTTCAGCACCGCTCACAGCTCATACCAATTGTTGTACTTTTAAGACAATCGGGTTTTGTGGTTATTTCGTATCGATCACAATGCAATATTGTTATCATGCCAAATTTTCCTCCGCAGTATACAACCCTCAACAAGGTGGAAAACACCGTTTTGAATATTTCTGACCGAATGGTCAGAATAAAAAAAGTTAAAAGGGGACCACCTGTTTGGAAATGCTATGTAAAATATATTTTTACAATAGATCTAGGAATATTATCTTATACTAGTTGTTTTCGTTTTCACCCGAACAAGAAAAGAACGCTCAACTGGCTTATGATTCGTATTTAATTTACAACACTGATGTTAGCAAAATATAAAAAAGGTTTGTGATATATTTAAGAGAAAAGCAAAACAAAATGATTTGTTCTAATGAACCTTGTTAAATAAATATTTATTTATTTTGTTTTATAAGTATTTAAAAAGCTTATATAATAATAACAATTATTATATAACCTAAAACTAAGTAGCGCTATTAAAGAAATATACAGTGACGGACAAAAGTATTCATACAATGCCTCTATTCGTTGTGTAGAAAGTCCTATCACTTTGCTGAAATTTGTTGGTATACAGTTTTATTTTAAATCCTTTTCTATTCACATGTATTAAAACAAATCCATTCTCTAAAATAAAATAAATCAATTATGGTGAAAAAGCGCAAAAATGCCCTTGACAAAAGTTTACATACACCACGGGTTTACTAACAGTTATGTCGATATGCCGTGTTGTTATGTCGGTTAGGTACCCTTTTTTTAATATATAACTTTTTAAATTATGTATTCTAATTTGCTAGTATTGATTTTAGTTGTGGTTTAAACATATTAGCATTAACAATAGCTCCGCGAAAATAAATATCCATTGACGTAAGAAACTTGGTTATTCAACACAGAAAAAAGAGGAAATCGTATGGTGAAATTAAAACAAAATTAAACTTAAGTCCACCAAAGGTACAGACCATTATAAAATTTTTTAGAAAAAATGGATCCACCGAAAAAAAAGCCGCGTGTTGGCTGCCCGAAGAAACTAACTCGAAGAGATATCAGCTTTATTCTGCAGGAAGTGAATGACGATACTAAAGTTACTGCTCCAAAATTAGCTGAAAATATTGTAAGTTCATCAAGAAGGTGTGTCCATCCAAAAACAATTCGAAGACGTCTGAACGATAACGGCTTCCACGGTAGAACGCCTCGTAAAAGGCCTTTTATTTCTGGAAAAAAATCGTTAACTTCGCTTGGAATTCGCTAAAGCACATTTACACAAGGGAATGGATTTTTGGCAAAAAGTGTTGTTTACAGACGAATCAAAGCTCAAAATATTCGGCAGCGATGGAAGGGCAAAAGTTTGAAGAAAAGAAAATACTGAACTTAACGCCAAAACTATGGCACCAACAGTGAAGCATGATGGCGGCACCCTAATAGTTTGGGGAGCGTTTGCGGCATCTGTAGTTGGAAAGCTTGTTTTTATTGAGGGTAATATGGATCGGTTGAATTACTCAAAGAACGTCTTATCGAAGCTTGGGACAGTATAACTCCCTCAGAATTGACAAATTTAGCAGCTTCGATGCCACGACGACTTCAAGCTGTTACTGATGCTACCTGATATTAACCAAAGTTTTTGCGCTAAGATAAGTTATATATGTATGCACTGTAAGTAGACTTTTATCAATGTTGGATTAACGTTTTTTTTGTCATAGCTTTACTATTTTACGTTAAAAAAATTAATTTTTTTGTTTCATATGATAAGGGAAATATGTGAAATAAGCTGTATCGTTAAATTTTCCAATAAACCTTTTGGACTTCCAATTCAACGAAAACGGCAATGTATAAAGGTGAAAGTCTTGAAGTGACATTAAAGTGTTTAGTTCGACTGAAATGTCCCAAGAGTTTGCCATATATAGCGATCTCGTGGGTTTTTTCAGTGTCCCTTTCACAACCTTTTTTTTAACATAATTGTTGTTTAAGTGATTTCAACTTGAATCGTTATAAGATAACCTGCCTAACGTTTTTTTTTTGCATTGAATATTTGTTCAATTATAAGAAATCAATTATTTTTATTATTGACAACAATATGCGTGAAGGAATTAAAAAAGGCGTGATACTGCTACCTCCGATGGCACCTTAAGAAATACTTTTAAATTGAAAATTGCACGTACTGCAACGCGTATTGCATTAAAATGCGAACCCATACAAATGCTTCCTTGCTCGCATCTTATGCAAATAAATATATATATATATAATAATACTCAAATTAACAAATAATGGATAAAAAATAATAAAAATGGTATTGCTATAACCATTGATATAACAACAATGAACACTTCAATTTGAAGTTCACGGTTAAATGAGTCAGCAATTATTGAATAAAATACACACATATATACACTTTTTATCACCGCACTTACACACCTTACCTCTTAAAAAATTCGTATAGCAAAAGTTAACGATAAATGTATTCAATGTATGCATTTCTTCGACATTCAAACCCTTTCTATAGTTCAATTAACCAGTAGAAACAAAAACTACAAAATTTACAATGGTAAAAAGAACAATATGCCATTGAAAAACTTTCCACTTTCGACAAGAAACAAAAACAAATTCATGTTTAAATTCTGTCTACAATTTATTGCAAATGTCCTAAACCAAGAACAACGAACAAACTATGTGGGTTCGTTCATAGTAAATTTTGTTAAATTTCCTTTTGTTTACATTTCCACTTAAAATCATTGAAGTGTATTTCCGTGCATTTGATTTTATTATTATTCTTATTGTTGTTGTTTTTGTTCTTCGTTGCTGTTGTATTTGTTAAGATCTCTTAACATACGCAAATGACTATGTTTTAAGCTTTTAGTAGTGGCTGGCCTGCGGTTAATGGACAAAGTTATGTTAAAGTTCACGTTGTCTACATACAAATATGAAACCCAACATACATATATACATTAAAAATTATTTTTGCATTTTAGTCGTGTTGTTTGATTTGATTTTGAGTGAAACTTTTAACTGGCGAACATGAAGTGGAAAGTCTTTTGTTTGATTTATGATGATTGTTTGGATTTTGAAATAAGGCACTTCATTCATGAAGAAGGGCCCGCTTTTAAAGGCTCACTTTATGAACTGCTTTCGGTTTTCGACTATGATGAAACGTTTCTACTGAAAAGTATAAATAAATATATGTTCGACTAACCGATATTATTATTAAAATCGAACATCAAATGATTTTCAAAAGCCAAGCCACAAAAACCGAGTGGTTTGCGTTGTGTACCACAATTCAGAAAGCCTGGGTTCGAGTAACATCCAAACTGCAGAAAATTTTTATTAATTTAATTAATTGTAGTCGCCCTGTATTTCTGATATGCTCATAAAACTCCATCGGCTATTTGTTGGTAAAAAAGCAAGACGCAAAACCACAAATCGGAAAATGAGCTCGGTCGAAAATCGCTACAGCGATTGCAAAGCTCCAAATATACATATAATGAAATAAATTTCCTTAAACTGAGAAATCGGAATATTTTCTGAATCAAAGGCGCTCTTGCGCCTTGATGTTTTTTCATAGAGGGTCCTACAGTTAATTCTAAGTCATTCCAGAAATACATTCGGAGGGTTGACAATCGCTGTAAAGGGGCGAGCGCAATCAGAATACCCAATTTCTTTTAAAATAATTTTTTATAATTTTGAATGTTCAAGCCCATGATCCTCCACTTCGTAGTAAAGTCAATCAATTCAGCCTCAATTAATTGAATCGTATTTATGTTATATTAAACTGCAAAGTAGTCTTCTAGTGGCATTATTTTTGTGATTTTCCGCACATATAGAATGTGACGATAGAAAATATTACTTTTTTAGTAATGCCTATATTCTATTCTTTATTAGTAATTTTGATTACACAAATCAAATTTTCCAATAATTTAAGTCAGATCACAGGATTGTTTGTTCTTACTCCAACGAAAACTTTAATTTGTTGCGGATAACATTAAGAATATATATATATATATAAATTAATATAAAAAATATAAAAAATATTTATATAGAATCAGTTACATCATTCATAATCGTACTAACTATTCTAATTAATCTAATTATGCCTTGTCTGTATTCATTGACCTCCCTTTAGTTTCCGGTACAAAAAGGATTATACCGAAGAGACCTAAACCAGCAAATGCGGCACAAACCCAAAATGCTGTTGAGAGACCGAAAACATCCACCAGTGGTGGGAAAGATTTCAACATTATGAAGGCAAAAACGCTCAGTACACATAAGCAAAAGGTTACGGCTTTAGCGCGTATCTGAAAAAAGGGAAATTTGTTTATATATAAATAATTACAAATCTTAAAATACAAACGTAATTACTTACCTTTGATGGTAAAATCTCTACCAATAATACGGCAGGCACGGGTATAATGCCTATATTCGCCGTGAGTATGATAAGAACCATTAGTAGGAGTGGTAGCCATGTGCTAAACGCGGACAAATTCACATTCGTTCTCTCCACTAAATAAGCATAAGCGCCGAATGCGGCCAAACTTAGACCAGTTGTGGTTGTAGAAATCATAAGTAGAATCTTGCGACCAAAACGATCAACTAAAATAATGGCTATATAAGAGCCGAGTATCTGTACAACACCAATAATGATTGTGTTCGTATCGGCATTTATTTCGGTTTTGACCGCTACAAAAATAGATGACATGTAGCTGAGAAATGCATAACTGCCCGTTGCTATATTGATAAATATAACAATTAAGCCGATACCGTTTCGTAACTAAAAAAGTTAAAGATTTATATGATAAGAGTCATTCGTATAAATTTTAATATGAAATTTGATTTATACTTACAGTAATCTCTCAGGGTAACCGCCGGTTGTGGCCTTTGTTGCCTCACTACAGATTTCAATTCCTCAAATTTTAAATTGAATTGTTCAGTTTCCTCCTTATACGAATCAGAGTAATTCATGTAGAATTTTAGCGATTTATTTGCTTGCTCTTCCTTGCCGCTACGTAAGAGATATATAGGTGTTTCGGGAAAAGATGTTTCGATTAGTAGAAAAATGACAGGTAAAGGTATCACGCACATTGGTATATAGTGATAAGGTACGTGCGAAGAGAGTATGTAACCGATCATCATTCCTACATTGAGAATCAGCGTAAAGAGTGAAGTAATTCGACCACGTATGCTATTTTAGAGAAAAAAGGAATCATGTTTAAAATTTTTTTAATAATTAATTCAGTTTCATAAAACTCACGCTGCATCAGCAATTTCTCCAATGAAAATTGGTATAACAGACCAAGTTCCGCCACCTGTAATACCAGAGGCGAATCGCGCTGCATATAGAAATTCAACGTTCGGTGCGAAATAAATTAGTACCCAAAGGCACTGCGTTTGAAATTAAAACACTTCGATTATTATTTAAAACTACTTTTATGTGTAGAGATTTTTCATGTTTACCATGTGAGGCACTGCAATTAAATAAATACACCCCTTCCGACCTATTAGATCCAATAGCAAACCAAATACTATGTTTCCAGTAAGACCACCAAGACAAATTAGGGAACCCATCCACGAACTCTCCTCCACGTTAACCATGAAATCTAGTGGCGTATCGGTGGACGACTGAAATTTCGCTAGCATAGGCGCAAACCAACCGATCGAAATGCCATTGCAAAATGCTATGATGTTAACTAGACAGATTATATTTATAAAATGTATTGTTAATGGGTTCAGGAATTAGAAAATATACCAAATAGAGACAACAAATTGACACTTATCCCTATTTTCTGTGCTTATAATTGGGTTACGCATCAGGAAAATCAAAGAGTAAAAAAGTTACTATCGGTACGGCGCTAACTGCGCAAATGCTACTAATTCGTTTTTATTGGACACCATATTTCAAAGTTTATATTTTATATCAGCTGCTTGGGTACGGACTATTTCCGTTAAATTTTTTGTACAATTTATTTATTTATATTTTTCAAAATGAAATTCTTTTACGGGTCCATAACTATCGCCTGCAAAATTTAACTGTCAATGTAGAGTTTGTTTAATAATCTCAGACTTTTATACTCGACACTACTCAATCTACACACATACCTATTAAATGGAATATATTTTAATTTTATCTTTCAACTATATTTTATTATGCTTCCTGAGGAGATTATATGATTTGGTATATTAAAGCTAGAAAATATAAACTACATTATTTACTTTAAAAGTAAATAAATGTATACCTATATATATGTGTATATATATTACGTATTTAATTATACATTTTTCATATTAGTTGGCGTAGGCAAAGTTCACGCTCACGCTGAAAAAATGGCAGCGAACCTTTAGTAATATTTTCTCTTTGACAGGAAACCTTTAGTAATATTTTCTGACAGCCAACTGGTCGTTTTACCTTTTTCAAATTTATCGATGTGATGAACAACTCGTTCATCTCAAAAACTGACAGACCATCTCGGCCTTTTTTGGAGCACGTTCACCCGGAGAAACCCACTGTGTTGATTGTTCTTTAGTCCCTGGTGTAGTGTGTTGGATCCATGTTTCGTCTACGGTAACAAAACAGCGCAAAAATTCGTTTGGATTGCCGTTGAACATCGTCAAACCTTCTCCTTTGGTTTGAAGTGGTTACACGACTGCGGCTATGGTCGTATGTGAGCAATCACGGCATCCATCGCGCGTATAACTTTTTCATGTCATCGCTCAGTTGAGATGCATACAGGCTCAACCACCTCACGCATTTTTATTCTCCGATCGTCCAATATCATTTCATGGATTTTATCGGCGACACTTGTACTGACACGACCACAAGGGAACTCAGCAAACCACTTATTAACCATTGAAATTGATGGCGCAGAGCCCGCATAGCATTTGTCATGTCTTTCTTTGGCCTCGGTGATGGTTTTTTACGCCAAAAATAATGCTTAATCAGCACACAAATGCTCTCTTTTTCATTTATACTAAAATTCATGAGATCGTCTGCTCTCAACGGCATCAAACAAAAACCAAATGGCGCAGCTTGTTAAAAATTTTACAGTAGCACGATAACAGTTGACGAGAGCAGTATTATAAAGGGTGTTTTTTATAGAGGTATAGAACTTTAAGTTGGCATTACTTTTCAAGATGGTGGCCGATTTAACAGCTGTCAAGTGATTTATTCTCAGTTTGGTTTGGCAATTCATCATGAATAGGCTCATGCCTGAACAACGCTTGCAAATAGTGCAATTTCATTTCGAAAGTAATGGTTCTGTGCGGAAAACGTATCACACACTACGTCCATTTTAGCGATGTTTAGCGATGAAACAGATGAAGCGTACTTCTGGTTGAATGGCTACGTCAACAAACAAAACTGCCGCATTTGGAGTGAAGGTAATCCTCAAGTGTATGTTGAAACACCGTTACATCCAGAAAAACTGACTGTTTGGTGCGCTTTATGGGCTGGTGGAATCATTGGTCCGTATCATTGGACGTAGTGCGCGATACGTTTTCCGCACAGAACCATTATTTTCGAAATAAAATTGCACTATTTGCAAGCGTTGTTCAGGCGTGAGTCTATTCATGATAAATTGCCAAACCAAACTGAGAATAAATCACTTGACAGCTGTTAAATCGGTCGCCATCTTGAAAAGTAATGCCAACTTAAAGTTCTATACCTCTATAAAAAACACCCTATATTTACAGTAACTGCGCTGTTAATTCAAAAAGTCATTGACTATTCACACAGACCTCGTATATATAATGTAAGCCACCCAATCACTGCTTTTAGTATAAGAGATCTGCAATACTTCCAAACAAGGACCGAAATCATTATAGGTAATAAAATAAATCTTACCTTCATGATTATTTGCTTATTTTATAACTTTGTTCAGTTAATAATAATTATTTTTCTAGTTTTACTTAAACACTCAAGTAATAATCATTATTATTATGAACGAAAAATATATCGCTCAGAAAACCAGGATTGTTTTTTTCCATCGAAATTTTCTGGAAATTTCATATGTGACTTTATAAAGTGAATAGTTGAAAATTATTATTGCATTAACATCAGGAAATGTTAAATCACTTTAAATTTGAAAAGAAAACCTAAATGGTAGCATTCTACCAGTGTTCTTGTGTCTTCTATAAGTTTATGATTTTTTTCACGGTACATATTTTCAAAGCCTCTGTTTTTTATCTTATATATTATCTTATATATATATATTGGTATATATATATCTGGTGCATTTCATCATTCCACCGTCGGCTTGCAGTCGCTACCGCTAAATAGCAAAATATTAAAAATCGTTCAGAAAACCATTCTCTCGGAAAGATTCACCAAATATTTTTTTTGGATATTTTCCTGAATTCTGAAAGTATCGGTCGATCACGTTTTATTGTAATTTGTAGGTAGTAATTTGTCGATTATTTCACAATAGTAGAAGTAACATATAATAAATGACGTTAAATAAAAAAATTGAAAAGGAGGAACATTTTTTACCACATTAAAAAAAATTTAATCGAACAAACAACAAAGAATTTAAGGAATGTTCAAAGAAATAATATTTAATAATAATTTTTATTCTATAAAAAAGTATTTAATTTTATACATGAAGTACAACTAGTTTTATACTAACATTTAATATCACATTAATAAGGAAAGATGTTGTAATGAGTTCTTAATATACATACATATATACAATGGGGTGAAATATTTTCTTAAATTCATTAATTTCTTCGAAAATATTTCTATATGTTTTTTTATTATGCATATATTTTTGAAGGTGTAATAAAGTTATTTTCGAAAGGTAAAGCATTTTTCAATTCCTCTAATTGTTTTCATCTAAATTCATTGACTTTCCTTTAGTCTCTGGTACAACCACAGTTATATATAAAAGTCCAATAGCGGCGAATGAGGCACAAGTCCACATTGTCGTTGACAAGCCGAAAGCATTCATGAAAGGAGGGAAAATCTTCAACATGACAAAAGCGAATAAGCTCAATATGGTGACGCAGAAAGATACACCCTTGGCACGTATCTAAATAAAATATTAAATTTATTAGAATAAATTAAAATATTTTTTAAAAGAACGAAACGGATGCACTGTTCATTTCATTCATAATTACCTTAGGTGGCAAAATCTCAACCAGCAATACAGCAGGTACGGGTATAATGCCCACATTCGCCGTAAGTATAATGAGAGCCATAAGAACGAGTGGCAACCACGAGCGATATGCCGTTAGGTCTACAGTAGTTCCTTCTGCTAAAAATGCATACGTGCCGAAGGCGGCTAAGCAAATTCCTGTTGCGGCTGTTGAAATTATAAGCAGAATTTTACGACCAAAACGATCAACTAAAACAATAGCTATGTAAGATCCGAGTATCTGTACGGCACCAATAATGATTGTATTCGTGTCAGGATGTATATCAGTTTTAACCGCTACAAAGATTGTTGACATGTAGCTGAGTAAAGCGAAACTTCCAGTAGTTATGTTGATGAACATAACGGTCAGGCTGATACTGATCGTGCGTAGTGCTCTTTTGGTGACTAGTAAAATTTTATGGAAAAAAAAATTATTACCTTTCCTAAGATTTTTTTTTTAGTTTTTGAATTAACTTACAGAAGTCTCTCAAGGCCACCGCGTCTGTCTGAGACTTTTGTTGTTTGACAGCACTTTTTAGTTCTACAAATTTGATATTAAATTGCTCAATTTCTAATTTAGTTGCAGAGTTATAGTTCATATAGAATTCCAAAGAACTTTTGGCTTGCTCCTCCTTTCCATGTCTCAAAAGATAGGGTGGTGTTTCGGGAAAAAAGGTTTCGATTAACAAATAAAATAAAGGCAACACGATAACAGCGATCGGTATAATGTGGTAGGGTACATAGGAGGAAAGTATGTAGCCGGTCATCATTCCCATATTGAGCGTGAGAGTAAAAAATGAGGTGAGACGACCGCGTATTCTGATAATGAAACAAATTGTGAAATGAATATTAATAGACAAAAATAGCCATTACGGAACTCACGATGGATCAGCGATTTCGCCTATAAAAATAGGTATCACAACCCAAGTGCCACCACCAGTCATGCCAGAAGCAAAACGCGCTGCGTAGAGAAATTCAATGCTTGACGCGTAGTAAACAAGTATCCAGAACAGCTGTAACGAAATTAATTTTAAGTAATTTTTCTTACAAAATATAATAATAAATACAATACTTGCCATATGCGGTATTGCAAGAACATATATGCAGGCCTTGCGACCTATAAGATCCAATAGTAGACCAAAAATTATATTTCCAGCTACACCACCAGCGCAAACAAGAGAACCGATCCATGAACCTTCCTCGATAGTAGCTGTAAAGTCCAGTGGTGTTTCGGTGGGTGATTGAAATTTCGTAAACATGGGCGCGAACCAGCCAATGCCGATGCCGTTGCAATATGTTATGATGGTGACTGCATAATAAATGATTTTTGTTAAACTATTTATTTTTTAATCCAAGGATGTGCTTTTGAATAATTATTGAATTTTTTCTTTTGCAAAAATTATTTTATTTTTCAACAAAACATTAAGTATTTCAATTATGACCATCTAGCATAACTAGTCAGAATCGTAATCTAATAGAAAATTATGAATGCTCATTTTTAGTATTATATATATTATTATATAATTTAGTTAACCTTCTTTTAAATTATGTGTTCTAATTACGTGACATTTTTTTTTCGAAATTAACTATTTAACTCACCACTCAATGTTGCCAACAATTGCATGCGATACTTCCTACTAAAAACACCAACGGTGCGTTGGCTGCACAAATGCAACAACATTTTCCTGAATCCACTTACTTATAAGCAAAAATAATAACTTGATTTTTTCCGAATCACAAAATAAATGAGACACTTTCACTATGTGTATCCTTTCTTTCAAGGATCACTTTTCTACACGGTTTTTAACTTTTTCTTAAATGCACAATAATTGTACTTATTTGCCCCATCACTGACAGCTGCAAATTCCAACAGCTAACAACGAATTTCACAATCATTTTTAAAACCTTTATAGAAAAAATGATGATCGTTTTAAAATGAGAATCTTAATTTTATCTTAAATACACATCTTATTTCATCAAAAATTACTGTAAAAACAAAGATAATGTACAGTAATGAGATTTAGTGAGCAGATAAATGCATATATGTATGTATGTATTCAATTATTTATTTTATATTTTGCGTGTGGCGTTTAAAATTTTGTTTAGAAGTGCAAAAAAAAAAAACGCTTAGCTTAATAAAATTTAATTATAAAAATCTCACAAATGTTGAAAATCATCTTTTTTCTTGTATGTTACAGCAAATAAAGTGGCCAAAAGGCACGCGAAAAACAGAATAGATATGCGAAAATTATTAAGTTGAGAACCTGTGCTTGTTAGATAGGAATGGAGTTTATATGATAATATAATTAATAATTATAGAAGTATATGAATTTAATTTATAAACATATATTTATGAATGTAAACCCATTCAGACATGAAAATCTAGGAAATTGACATAAAAAAATAGTTATGAAAAAGTATGCCCACTTAAGTTTCACAAAACAAAGGCAAATTCTTTTTGTAGTTTATAAAAAGTATTCTAAATTAAAGACAAATCTATTAACTTACTGACTGCTAATGTCACAATAGCCTAAGGCCGGACTAACATCCCTTGGCATGGAATGTCAACCCCTCCTGGTGTACGTCTGGCATGAAATAAAAGCTCCTCATAAAAATTCATCAGCTGTTCGGAGGCTTCTTAGAATAAACTGTATGTTCTTCTATTTGTTAGAAAGACTTTAAGACACATATCCCCAATTGAAGGAACAGCTCGGCCGAAAATCGCCGGTACATATATGATATATCTAATAAATAAAAATCGAAAAAAAATGTTACGCTGTTTTCTCTTTCGTGAACAAATCTAAGAAAATAAACGTCATAAAAGTGACTTCCGTTTCTAACAAAATTTTCCTTTATGCTCATGAGCCCCATGGACGTGCCAAATGACGTCAATAAACGCGAGATAAAAATCCACCATGACTGAAATATAATTTTATCTCTTTCACCTACATTTGTTCTTTTTTTTTTTAGATAAATTTTCATACATACATAGATGTAAGTTTATTTTATTTTTGTAATCAACGTTTCGTAAATCTATTGCGTTTGATAACCGTTTTGAAAAATTTTCTAAGTTATCCTTTTCAATGGTCATCTAAAAACAAACAAAAAACATCCTAAAACGAAGCTGTTTTTAAAATGTTAAATTTTCCATCCTGCCACAGTTAATAGACAGGACGGTAAGCTAGTAATAATATTTATCTAAACAGAAGACAACGATTATGGCTGAATCAAGAGAGAGGACTTTACTTTTCTATTGCCTGCTTAGTCTTCCCTAGCACCTTTTGGCAAGACAGATTCTGCTTTGGTTTCAAGGCTGGCATTGTAGGTGTTGTTGATGCGGGTTCCAGAAATTATCTACGTCTTCGAAGTTAGACTGTCAACTGTGACATGGGAGTCGAGACGCGAATGCGATTACTTTTTATTTGATGACAGCAGACACTTCGCCTTCGGCGACAGCTCTCATCGTGTGCTACAATCTAGTACTACAGACAACCATATTGCGGGCCCCTGCGAAATTGGTCAGTCTCAGCCCGTTTGGAGTTGTTTCGTCGTGAAAGCTGAATTTTCCGATTGTTTGCCCACCCTGCCGCAGAACTCGCCTAGCGAAATTTTCACATCGTTGCGTCACATCGTGTTTCTCTTCCGTCAGGACTTGGTCGCAAATCAGTTATATGTTGATGAAATTCGCTTTGGTGTGGATTTATTTTATTTACTTTAACATTTTAAATGCATTCAAACATCCAAAGAGGTACCAACTTTCATTAGAATTATGTTTGACATAAATATGTTTTAATTTATCAATTTGATTCTAAAATATAATAAGTCAAACAAAAATATTTTACAATATTTCAAAAGTAAAAAAATCCTAAAAATATTTTTAATTCCTAAGTTAATACGTATACGTGTAATAAATAAGTTAACAGCTATATATTCTTATTTTAGCATTATTACTCATTAAAACTTAAAATATAAATGGCGAAATTGAAAAATTTAGTGTTTCCTATTAGGTATTTAAATCGCGAATGTTCTCCGAAATATCATTTCGCTGATGTCATACAATTTCGAAAAATAACAAAGATCACTGAGACATTATCAGATATAAAATAAGAAGATTCGAACACTGAGAACATGGATATGATACTATGACTGAGATTACACACGAATACTTTTTTTCGGCAAATCTCTCTTTTGGTATAGCCCTTCACGTTTACACGGAGAAACTTTATTCATGGCCATTTTCTGCTTCCATTTTATTCCATTTTCGCAATTTACAACACACTCCACTCCTGTACAAGATTTTGCATATTTTTTTTTTTAAATAAATTGTTATCATATGTATTCAACTGTATATATGTACTTATTTAATTACATTTACATATACAAATTTAAATTTTAAATTTCATAAATTCTCTAACATTCATTTTAATGTGAAAAGGAATGACAAATTTTACGGCGACGAATAAGATAACAAAGCATGTTGACCGAGTACAACAGAGTCGGTACGCTGCTCCCTTCGTCGTCGCCCTCTCCCCAACAAACTAAGAGTTTCGGCAACAGGAATTGCCTCGTGTAAACTTAGTCTATACATACATGTAGTTTAAAAATTCTCTTTATTTATATATATACAGTGGCGGACACAAATCTACATACACCCCCTGTTTTCGTTGAATCGAAAATCCAAAAAGTTTATTGGAAAATTTAACGATACAGTTTATTTCAACTATTTTCCCTTATCATAAAAAATCAACAAAAATAATTTTATAACATAAAACAGTAAAGCTACGACAATAAAAAGGTAAATCCAACATGGACAAAAGTCTACATACAGTACATACATAACTTAACAACTTTCGTTAACATTAGGTAACATGATCTTTTTTAGTACTTGGTTGATCCACTGTTCGCACCAATAACCGCTTGAAGCCGTCCTGGCATCGAAGCTACTAAATTTGTCAATTCTGAGGGAGTTTCAATAAGACGTTCTTTGAGTAATGCTGAACTGGAAATCTGATTTTTTCTTATTTTTCGTTCAAAAATCTCCCAGACATGTTCAATAACATTCAATAAACCAATATTTAACCTTTGGTGGACTTAAGTTAAATTTTTTTGAAATTTCACCATACGATTTCTTCTCTTTTCTGTGCTGAACAACCAAGACTCGTGCGTCAATGGACCACAATTAAATTCAATACTAGCAAATTAGAATACATAATTAAAAAAAAAATTGTAAAAAAAAGGTTACCTAACCGCCATAACAATACAGCATATCGAGGTACCTGGTAGTAAACCTGTGGTGTATGTAGACTTTTGTCAAGGATATTTTTGCGTTTTTTCATTATAATTTTTTTATTTCATTTTAGAGAATGGATTTGTTTTAATACATGTGATTAGAAAAGAATTTAAAATAAAACTGTATACCAATAATTTTCAGTGATAGTGATAGTGATTTCTACACAACGAATACAGGCGGTGTACATAGATTTTGTCCGCCACTGTATGTAGTTCACTTTAGTTCTTTTATTTGAAAGTTATTTGACTTATTCTAAGTACACAAAGGATTTCATGGTACTTCGCTTTAAGGCGGTTGTATGTACAGTGATATTTTGACATTTCGTTCCTCTTGTTGATAGTCGAGTATGTTCAATGGAGTTTGTTCAGTCCTATACCAGTGCAGCTTTTATTATTTTCCACAAACATAATGGTTAGGTATTTATAAACTTGTCAACAATGATACTGATTTAGCAACACCAACTTCAATTTTTCTTTCAAAAACCTTCTACAGAGAGGAAAAAACCAAATAAAACAAAAATATAGATTAATCGAAACCAGCAAGATTGGAAAATTACAACTTTCACTCACACTATACAATCGATTGTTCAAACCTTGCTTTTGGTTGGACAAAAACATGCAAACAATGCTTGTAAATCCTAAAGTACATAAATGCTGAGCCTTTGGGCACAAAAATATTAAAACCCAAAAATTCTTTACTAATTGACAATTTAATGAATATGTTTTACAGTGAAATCATGGGTTTCTCATACACTCAGACGTAGGCACAAAAGGTGAATACAATGAATTTGATGTTTTTCAATACTGAACAATAAAATAAAATGTCCTCATCATCATCATTGCTACCTAACCTCCTTTAACCTGAGATACAAATGCCTGACATTTAAGAGTATATGCAAATGTCAGTTTGTCATGCAAGGGTTCGAATCCTATAAAACCTTTACATACATACATATATCCTTAGTGTCCTTATCCCTGCGTTTGGGTCATTCAATGCGTGCAATCAATTTGTTTCAAAGTTATCTATAACAAATCAACTCCCTTGTTGATGATAATTCAATCCAAAAAACTATTTAAAATACGGTCACAAAGTATTTGCTCTGTGTACCTAATGCATTAAATATGTGTTGAGTTTGGTTGTGTCCTTTCCCTCACCTGAGATCCCATTTTTAGTTACATTCAAATACTTGTACATACAATAAAAATAAACCAACTACAGTCATTGAATATAAATATACAATACAATACAATAGGAAATACTTCATGCAATACTTTATGCGGAAATAATTCTCTGTCTCCATCCTTTTATACATCCTTTTTAGTTAAAGATTTACAGATTTTTGGCCATGATTAAACATGTATGTAATTGTGTTAGAATGTAAATTTGACCAAATAATTTGGTTGTTTAGAATAAAGTTGTCATTAATGGTATCCCTTGTTTACGATACTTGTATGTGTAGCTTGGGCTTGAACTCCAAATTATTTGCAGAAATTCCTCTGTCTGTTGCTGACATGTGTCTAGAGTGAATGTCTCTTTATTATGTTGAAATTAACTGGCTCTAATTAAAGGTGCACGATAAGCAAATTATTATTGAACTTTATTGTAATTTTTTTTATTAGATCAGATGCTTTTTAAAAAGAAACTTCTGTAGGCACGATTGTAGACTTAATTCTAACGGAAATTATATTATGCGTCGGCTTAGAGAATATTGGACTAAGTTCTATAATTTATTTTGATATTGAGTTGTTATAGCTAACTATTCTTTTTTACTACTTCTACATAGAATTAGATTTTTTTGTTGAACATTTACATATATTGTATTTTGTTGTTTTTGGTTGAATCTGATTGTTTTTTTCTAATAAATAAATAAATAATATTCGAAAAGTATAAACTAAGGCGACTTTATAAAGATGAAAGCAAAATCATGGAAAATTCTTTGGCTTTTAAAACTGCAAAAACTCTGTTCCACTCTATTTTCACACAAATCGCAGTCACAAAATCACAATTCCTTAGATTTTCGCATTTACAAATAGAAAATCAAACTAAATTCGGGCGAACAAAACATAAATTGAAAAATAATTTTGACAATCTCGGTTAAATTCGTATTGGTATAATTTTTATAATGTTTACTACTCTTGTTTTACTTCAATGATAACAATGAACCCAGCTTTACATCTCTCCTCCGAAGTTTTACACACGCAAATATATTTCTTGCTTCCTTTGATAATTTTTTAGTGCATCCTGCAAATGCCGATATATTTTTCTTAAAGTGTCATCTCTCATAATTTTAACTATAAGAATGGCGTTATGGAAATCCAGTTTTTTGGTTTTTACATTTTTATGAAAGTTCTTTTACATTGAACGTTGTGTATGAGTAAAATAAAAAATAAAACTTATACTAAGAGCATAAAAATGACGACTCTCCTTAAATTGTTTTACCTCTGGTGCTGTCTCTGACACGTTTCGTAATTGCCATAAAAGATTTGTTTCTTATTCACCATACTTAACTACTTAAGATTTTCTTTCGCATTTCTTTAATGTCGATAAGTTAATACTTCTGCCACAGCGCAACACATATAAGCGATTTTGCTTTTTATATATTTAGGTTTGTAAATATGTTTATTCGGCTCCTTTGGGCTACCAGTGTTTATTTTTATTATTAACGATTTTTTTTTTTTTTGTGAGTACTGTAGTAGTACTCGTTGCACATAAAATAAGAGGCACAAAATCCGTCGCGTTCATGTAGACTTCTTGACAGTTGTTAAACATATATATATGTATGTGCATGGTTGAATGTGGATGTTGCGCATATATATTACATACCAAA
Organism: Neoceratitis asiatica; assembly: GCA_030068015.2. Taxonomy (NCBI): domain Eukaryota; kingdom Metazoa; phylum Arthropoda; class Insecta; order Diptera; family Tephritidae; genus Neoceratitis; species Neoceratitis asiatica. Next base: position 77,839,375 of record CM061524.1, read on the forward strand.
ACCTTAATACCAGGACACATTTTAATGTTTGTATATCGTTAGCGGTGCCTTAAAGGAAGTATCTTGCATTACTTGTTTGGCCATTCTTCTTTTTTGTTGTTTTTTCATGGCAACTAACGACTTTCGGAGCTTACTTTGGCGTAAGCGAAATACAATATAATGCGAAAATGCCGAGGAGTACCCTAGCAGTACCAAATACCGACGTGGCATATCCTGCGGTCGCTTTTTCATCGCAGATTTCTCTTTCAGTGGTTATGGCAATGACAGAGGTACTGGTTGACTTCAAGGAGAAGTGTTTGTTGTCAAGGTGCTCTGCTTTCAGTCATATTTGTAAGCTCATATGCGATATTTATTTACTTAAAGAAACTTCGTTCGCATTTGGCAGTCCTTTTTTTTTGGTGAAGGGCGCATAAATTTACTGCACTTCCTCTTGCCTTTATCAAAGTATTTTTAATATTATTTTTCGTAAAATCAACTTGCACAATTTTATGCCAAAAGGTGAACGGGAGTTTTGTTACGTACTTTTGTTTATGGCAGTCTTTCTATATTTTTGGCGAAAAGATGGTTAAGAAAGCATTGAAGCTGAATCATTGCCAAAAGCATCAGAACACTGTAAATGACACATCTTCCTTTGTTCTATTAATATTAAAGTATGAGTTAACGTACTGAAATGTGAGTGCGAAATATCAAGTGTGTTCTTTTAAAATGTACTCATAATTTTTTATGCTGGATAAAATCAAATTATGAAGTATTGTAAATACATTTTCAGTATGGTTGTTATTGAAAAAGATACATAGGTAAACTTTGAATAGAAGAAGGAAGAGGTATGAATTTTGTCATTATTTATAAATTTTTATGAATATATACTTACTTTTTAAACAAGAAGTATAATTTACTTTTAATTATCGTTGTATATCGTGCTTTTGATATCTAATTGAATTAAATTATTATTTTTTGTTGTTCTTCTAAGGAAAATACAATGTGTATACACGTTAACCATTTGTCAGATCAAAATAGACATTGATCCTTGCTTTAATATAATTTAATGATACTTTGAAAAGTCCGCATTGACCTCGTGTGTGGAAAAAGTTTTATTCAAGGGAATTTTCATTTTTCATTTTATTTTTTAGCTAAACGGTTAGTTGTACGATAAAAATTTCGCAGATTAATTAATTATGTACAATAACGATGCTCATACTTTTTTTTTCTAAGGCTTACCATTTTTTAGGAAAAGCCATTCGAAATTTACTTCATTAGAATGGCAGCTCTTATATACCTGTAAATTTTAGTTTGTTGTGAGTTAATGCAAAGGAACCTCTATTTTTTGGGCTAATTTGACCGGGCTATACCTAAATTTATTTGAATTAAAACATTCAAATAAAGATATTTCCGCCGCAAGCGCATCTTAGAAATAATTATTAGTTCTCAAAATCTCTTATATAAACGTTTTTAAAAATTGTGTGCTATTTATCTATCAAGTAAATTATTTATAAAACACATTTCGAGTAAATAAATACAACTTCCAATTGGCTTATAGCTAAAACACCAAATCAAATTTATTCAGAAACTAAAATAAAAGTTGTATAACATTTTCATTCAGTTAATACCTACATCACAATTTCAGTAGATAGAAAACACTGAAATTTCAATTACATTAATTGAAGCGTACCCATGTGCATATGACTGTAGTACCCAGGGCACTTACCGACACAAATAGTAGTCACATTTATACAAACTCTTATTGTCTCCCTGTTTTGCCGTTCGACCTACAATCATATGCATGTTAGTGTGTATACATACAAGTACATATATTTCCATTTTATCAGAATCAACCTCTGTGGTATTTAACATTACCGACCAACTTTAGCGCGGCAGTGAAGTGTCACTCCAATGGCGCCATTTCAATTTGGTTCGCTCATTTTACGAATTCATATTAAAACAAAAAAAAGAGATATACATATATATTTGGTAAAATTGTCGGTTGGTTTGCGTACTGTACCTTTTTTGCATACATATATCTGATTGTGTCTGCTGGTAAGTCTGTGTGGGTTTGTCTAATTTTAAAAATAATTATTTATGAAATTTTGAATGAGAAGTGATATAGAAATAAGTCTCAGAATTTGAAATTTAAATGTATTATTATTTTTAAAATTGTTTAGTCATCTAGTTCCCCGATTTGAAAATATTACATTTTTACATTTTTTTAACATAGCGATTTTAATTATAATTTTTTAACTATTTTATATTACAAATTTCAAAATTATGTTTATTAATTTTGTTGTTGTATTTTTTTCCTTTTATTAATTATTATTAATAACTTTTTACTTCTTATTTTTATTTAGTTTTATGTACCCTTATACTTAATCTACTTTCATATGTATAACTTAACTAGTCATTACAACCGTGAATCGATTTCGTTCATATGCGTGAAAATGTGTTGAAGAAATTTTACAGACATTTGTTTGCTCGCTTCATTGGTACACTCCTGTCAGAAAACATCAGAAATTTGTCTTCAAAAGCACATCTCTAGCTCTTCGTATTCTCATTGGCATACTCGTTTGAGTCTGGTTTCGAACCTGAATACGTTCGCATGGCAGTCAGTTGCACTAACCATTGCGCTATGGAGTCTCCAAAGGCCTTACGAGCTGAATGAGAATATGAAGCCAGAACATGAGAGATACATACATGTCTATATATCTACATATCCCCACATACATATGTACATACGCTTCGAAATATTACAATAACTTTGACAATTTCATTTTTAACAAAAAATTTCCTTTATTTATTTATTAATACACATTCTACGCGTTTATTGTACTTTGATCTACAAAGTTTTGTTTCAGACTTGTTTCATATTTAATTTTTTGTCAAAAAATTACTCCCTTTTCCATTTTTCAATATGCTCGTCAATTGTAGATTCCACAGCTTTGCCGCTAGTTTTAGCTATTTTCCAAAAATATATCGACACATCGGCTAAAAATTTTTTGGTTGTCTCCTCCAAGCCAGCATCGGTAAGAATTTCCAGATAACGGGAATTTGAAACGCCAGTATCATCTTCAATGTTGAGTAAGAAAGCGCTTTCGCTAAACTGAAAAATATTGGTGGTATTAATTATTAATTTGAAAGAATTACCGCCGAAAACTGCGTTAATCTAATATTAATCTTTTTGCAACTTAAACTTAATTTTGAATTACTACTTAATGTTTGTCTAAAGATTTATTTAAATAAAATTTAGCTTTGCACTTTACAGTACCTTAGAAAAATTCGTATATCTTCATTTAAAATGAACAGGGATGAGAAATAACTTCAAACATACCATTAATGTTTATCTAAATTATATTTATTTCTTATTAATTTTAAACATTAAATCATTGACATGATCCATGAATATGAAATTATATACGAACTTTGATCCGAAATATATAAGTACCAAGAGAAGAGAGACCCATCAAAATTTATACCGATTGTCACAGAATGACAAGCTCAGTTGATGTAGCCATGCCCGTCTGTCCATCCGTCTGTTTGAACGCAAACTGGTCTGTTAGTTTTTGAGATATTTCAACGTAACTTGGTATACGGGCGTATTTTTAGAACGTATTAATAATTAGTCGGAAACAGTCAAATCGATCGACTAGAGCCCATAAAACCGACTTGTTCAGATATGTGATTTTGGTTCATAAATATTTCATTAAAACAACTAACAACATGAAACTCGGTTGAACTTAATGCTGGCACTAAAAATCATCGAAATCGGACAACTATATAGTATAGCTCCAATCCAACCGATTTATTCAGAAACATAGTTTTGGACCATAAATACTTCAATGAAGCAGTTAAGAACATAAACTACTCGTTCATAATGAATTAAACATTGGTTTTGGAAACCATCCGACCGATTAGTTCAGATATTATATTTTGTATCAAAAATCCGCCAAAAAAATTAATAGTGTGAAAACTCGTATATACAAATAAATATTGACAATGAAAACCATCGAACTATATCATGTAGCTGTGACGCTGAGAATCGTCAAAATGAATTTTGTATTTTGCAATTAATTTGCCGAAGACAGCACTTCTTTCTTATTTAATTATCTCTAAACTAACAATATCTAAAATTTAAAATGTTCACATGAAGTTAATAAACTGGTTAAGGGTAAACATAATCTTAATCAAAACATATGATTTTAGTACAAGCAAAATTACTCTTATAACGTTACTTGTTTCTTAACTTTCAAGTTTTCGCTTAAATTAGCTTTTAATAACAACTTGAAGTTAAGCTGCCTTTAACTTTTCATAAAATTGAACATTATATGAACTCTGATTTATAAAACCCACTCACCTCAATGAATATATCACGCCACATTTTATCTTTTTCTTGCACAGAATCCGCTAATATAGCTTTCTCCAAACGCTCAATATACTTTTCAATATCACTCACTCTCTTCACTGTGGGCGGGAGCAATACTTTAACTTTACTGAAATAATCAATTTGTGAACGGAATAAAGTGTTTAAGAATAGTTTTGTTTCATTCGATGCTTCGCGCTCGAATTGTGCAAGTGTGGCACTGCTAATAAAACTATTTTCTACCAAATTCTCTTCTGGTCTTTCCGTCTGCAAGGTTTCATCATTTTCAGCACTACGAGATTCGCGTATTTTGTATGCTAATGTAAAACGCTAGTAAAAAATTAATATTATTATTATAGTTCTTTTTTTTTTCAATAAGAATTACTAAAGATTGTTCTTACCTCTGTGCTGAGCAAAAACAATAAAACGATTAAAATTATATTCTGCGTCATACTTTCATATATGATTTTCTTACAATCCGTGTAAAGCTTGCGACACCTTATGCTGAACAACTATTACTGAATATTAATTTATGTAATTAAATATTTTTGTTCCAAGTGATTTGAATTGTGAAGTTTATTGACTATGTTGACCGTCTTATCATCTAATATAGTCATATATGTACATACATACATATCTGCTGCTGCGTCGTTGATGACCCACAATCACAAGTAAGAGCAATCATTTCATTTTATTCGCTGCTGATAACGGTGATGTTTGTGTTGTCAAATGTTTATATTGAAATTGTGAAAAGTATCGCTAAGGAAAATTTTCTTAACATGATAATAATATACTTATAAAATCTAAAAAATATACCTTTGTCCATTATAAAACCGTTTTCTATTTCTTAATAAGTTTAACTGAAATTTTCAGAAATGTGTAAAGCTACAAAACTTAAAATTACGAAATTTTACTAAATTTTATTTCAGTTCTGCAAGTACGTTTATAACAATTTGGGTACTTGATTTGAAAACTGCAATTTTATTAATTGAGAAATTGAGAGAAAGAACGTAAAGATCCCGGAAGAATGTTAGTTTTTATATATTGACCTCAAATTGTTGCTAAATTTTTTCTGCAGAAAAAAAAACTTTGTACTGTTGAAAAATTGTGGAGGGGGGATTGTTGAGTATAACTTTAGACATATTACGAACTACTCCAGTAGCTAATTTAAGCTCAAAATTTAATTTGAAACTGAAGTTCCTGTTGGGTATATATATATTAAAAAAATATAGATAGATAATAAAAAAATTAATGAAAAAAGAATAATATTGAAATGTAATAAATAAAAATAATTACTGCCAAATCGAGACATACCAAATGAAATGTTTAGTATGTATTAATTTTAAACGAGATTAAAAACAGAATGAAATGTCTAGATTTTTTTTTGTGGTTTAGCACAATGAATTTGGAAATAAGTCATAAAATTTTTTGTATTGAAATATATATATATATGTATATATATATATGTATATATATATCAGTATTTGTTTGCTTATCAGCAAATTCAATGAAAGCCGTTACTACTTTCCTCCACTCATTATGCATTATATCCCATCGATTAGAAAGTCCCATAAAACGGGAGTAACTGACTGTCATTGAACCCTTTTTATACAAAAACAGCTGTAAAATATATTTTACTCTCTCCATTGATACTTTTGCGATAACCAAGTTTTATATGTTCCCTTTCGCACTTTTTCATACTTATTACTTACATTTCTGTTCACACTCCCAGCAGACAATAGTTAATAAAGCACACGTATGTATATGCATATGTGTAGGGTTATCCATTTGGTGATTATAAGATAATGAGCTTTACTCGAAAGGCTAATTTTTTTTTTGAATTTAATTTTTTTTATACAATAAAAAAAATGGTAGAAGTGGCAGCCGATTTGGATATTTGAAGAGCCTAAATCGCTAATATCGCTTCTGTGGGTGAAAGTGTAGCCGAAGACCCCACTGTGTCTATTTATTTTATGGCGTATTTTGCACTTGGACTTAACCGTTAATTTAAAGTCCAGCTCACACAACAACTAAAGCTAACTGACCATTCACAACGTTACGTCGATTGGGTGTTTGAGCAACAAGCACGGGACCGCGATTTTTGCAATAAAATTTAGTGGATAACTAAAAAAAAATTCGAATTTTGGGCTTGGAGAATTGTCAAATAATTGAATAGTTCCAACAAGATGGTGAAACATGCCACACAACAATGGCTAATTTCTCGCCTTGGCGATGTCAATTGTCCACCGAGATCGTGAGATTTGACACCGTTGGACTTTTTCTGTAAAAATAGCTTAAACGGATCGAATTTGGTAAAAAAAAATTTATCATTGTGTAGTGCTTAACAATGATCAAACTTTATAATAAAAAAGATTGCATTTTGCCTACGTTTATTTTGGAAAGCGCGAAATGGATAACCCTGTATATAGCATGTGTTCCGTGATTGTCCCCAATCGTGCCACGGTTGTATGTACTTATATTTCGGCTTGTGTTTTCATCATCACCTACTCTGTCACTTATCAGCGTAAGAGCACCGTAAACCCCTTTTCGTTGAATATGTATGTGAGAATCTGCACACATGGTCAACATTTCCAATACGAAATGAATTGAAAACTTAAAATATAATGAAAAACATTTATATATGTATATATGTATGTATGTGAAAGGAAACCAATAAAAGCTCCACAATGCTCTTAAGTAGATGTGGGGTTTGTGGCAAAAAGTCAGTAAAACAGAAATAAGAAAATAAAACGAAAGAAAGGGTTTGCCGTGAGTGTTTTCCTCCCGAAACCTTTATTTTCACTGCCATTATGCTCGTTTTTTATTACTTTTCCCATTGTTATTTGAAGGGAAAAAGGAGTGCAATTTCCTAAACATTTGCCAAAGTACTTTACCCACACTCAGCTTTGATAATTTCTGACACGTGTTCATTGGTTGCTTTCATTACAAGTATTAGCATAAAAAGAGTGGGATCAAGGTTGTAAAATGGTCTAATGTTTCTAAAAACGTACCAACAATTGTCGCATATGGAGCGAAGTATGAAAGTATTTTAAGCCAATACTGATTGAGGCTTACTGAACGCGTAGATTTATTCAGAAACATTATTGGTAGCAGTTTTTTTACTCATCTTGGATTAAAAACTTTATATTTTATTATTGTATTTTATTTTATTTTGATTTAATTTGCTTTATATTTTTATTTAATTTTATCCGATCCACAAAAAAAAACTTACGTTTATGTCTCTTTGCTTAATTTTCTACTTAAAGGCTCGTTTGACTGATTCGGTCGATTTTTGGCCGAGTTCCTCCTTCAATTTGTTGTATGTCTTAATGTATTCTTCAACAAATGGAGGGACCTTCAGTTTATTCAAAGCCGCCACCTAACGGCTGATGGATTTTTATGAGGAGTTTTTTATTTCATTTTGAAATATACTCAGAGAGGTTGACATTTCCGGCTGTTAAAACATTTATTCGTTTTCTAGCTATACTTTTTTTAACTAAAAGCAAGGGTCCTTGATGGAAATGTTTCATATATTTTAAAAACTAAAAAGTAGCGACAAAAATTCTTCAACCACTGTTTATTGGCTTTAAAATTAATTCAAAATTTAATTTTCAATAATAAACAAACATGTGCACATTGATGACCATTTCTCATAAAGCAAATAAGCAAATTATTTACGCAGCCGCTGCATTAAATGGCATTCGCGTACGTTATTATTTGCAAATATGTCGCGCTAAATCAATTTCAATGCAATTCAATCCGCTTATGCGTTAATTTTTTTTTTTCTTTTGCAAATAATTAAAACTGTAGCAGCAGGCACTGAGGGCACATAGATGCAAATCACACTGTAATGAACGCCAGTTTTTAATTATACGCGGTAGGTTGGTTATTGCGCCTACGTTTATGCAATAAAAATGTATTTCAAGCGAAAAATTACAGCGCACATAAGCCATCAAAGGTGCTACAGGTTGGTGAGTGAAGCAACGTTATGGCTTTAAATAGACGACAAATGGGTGAGAGTACAGTATTTTTGTTGTTGTTAAACTGACATTCATTGCGTCACAAACGATTAACGCATATTGATGTTCACTCATCTGTTTACGAAAACGTTTTTAGACATGAATTGAATGGTTGGTATTTATGCGGGTATGTAAATACCTCCGTTTAGTATGACATGTTAAGCAAAGCCAAAAAAGTAAAAATAAAAATTAAATAAAAAAATTATAATAAAACAATTTGTGGTTGCCTTGTATGATTACCGTGTGATGTAAGCCGGTAAATTTGATCAGATTTATAGATTGTTCGAGTGTAAGTGAATAAGTTATATTATGGAAATCATAAAACTGTCTGACTTTATTACTCTCTTTTTAAAAGAAACTACATTTTCTTATTTAATATCCATAATTTCCTAATTCATGATTTTAATGTTTTCGCTTATTCAAATTAAAATGAAATATATTAAAAATTTTGTGTACACATTTTACGCCATCTATATATTATATTATTTATGCCTTTATTTGCTACACTCTTATCTCATTAATATAATCTACGACTGTAAAGTCGCTCTCTTTTGGAATAATAAAATTTTTAAGACAAGAAATTAAAATTATGTCATTTGTTTTTCGTAGATTTTATTTTATATTTATAAAGCGCAACCCTGCCGATCCATTTAACAAATTACGCGCTCTCTGTGTGGTCGTCATTATAGCGTGAACCCTCGATTGACTATACATCGTCGCGTTTAGCTGATTGTCTAATGACATTTGTGATAGTCGATGGCTTATAACAGGTTAATTGAAAAATCCCCGGTCTACCATAGTAAAATAAATGTTTCTAGTAAAATTCTGGCTTTTTTACTTAACATATTTTCTTCAAGAGTGATACACTGATTATGGCGTCCAAGCGAGCCTTATTTTGCGATCTGAGAATAAAAAACAAGTCTCTGGGGGCCAGATCTGGAGAATACGCCATAATCTTCCCAGCCGACTGTTGCGTTTTTCCACGCTTTGGAGCGGGTTCATCGAGTGCAGTTCACTCGGATGACTGTCGATTAGACCTCGGAATGAAATGATGGAACCATGTTTCATCCATTGTCACATATCCACGCAAAAAATCGGTTTTATTACGCATGAACATCTCCAAACACTGCTCCGAATCATCAACTCATCGTTGTTTTTGATCGAAAGTGAACTCGCGCAGCAATCACTTTGCACAGAGCTTTCTCATACTAAAATATTCGTAAATGATATGATTTAAACGTTCAGTTGATATCTTTAGAGTACCTGCTATTTTATTCAATTTACAGTCATTCAAAATCATTTTGTGGATTTTTTTGATTTTTTCGTCGGTAACAACTTCTTTTGAACGTTTACCGTCTTCGGTGCTAATTTCACCACGTCTAAACTTAGCATACCAATCATTGATGGTTGATTTTCCTGTGGCAGTGTTCGGAAACTCGTCGTTAAGTTTTTGCTTCAACTGTATTGTTATCAAACGAACTTCCTTTTTATCTTTTTTTGTTTCAAAATAAGAAAAGTTGGTTCACTCAAAATGCCATAATTCACAAAGTAATGATACGATAGCTGTAAAATTTATGCATGCGTCTTTTGAAGGATAGGGCTAGGGCATATGGATTTAATTTTAATTCTTGCCATCTATGTATCAGGTCGGGAACCTTTCAATTGACCTGTTACTTTTAGCTCGCATTTATTATTATGACTAACACGCGCCATTGTTTATTGTTAAGAAGTAAAAAAACAAATTCAATTTAATTTTTTTTTTTTAATACTTTTTATACAGTTAGTGCACTTTATATTTCGGGATTAGAGAACAAAAACAAATATTATTATCGAAAATTGCTTTATTATTTTTCAAAATATTCTCCATTAAGATATATATAATTTTGCATGGGTTGAAGTATATCCAAAACATGGATTCTACACGCTTCAACCCCCTCTTCATTTTACTTTTTACGCACAGATATAGAAAGAAGTCAATTGATGCCAAGTCAGGACTGTACGGCTGTTAACTCATGAAATCGATGTTTTGAGGGCTCAGAAATGCAGTTTCAGTCGATGTGTGTGAGAGCTGACATTGTCATGGGTAAGAGTGATCCGTCTTTTTGAAAGAATTAACTTCTGCGTTGTTCTAGTGGTACGGTAGCTTCAATTTTTCAAAAAAAAAAAAAAATATATATATATATATATATATATATATAATATATATATATATATATATATATATATATATATAATCTATATATATATATATATATATATATATATATATATATATATATTGGAAGTGCTTTGTGCGCAAACAACTTTTGTTGGATTCTGCGCTCATCTTGAAATACTATGCAGTGTGCTATTTACTTTCATAAGCTGTTACGATGTCATAGACGTGATTCGAAGCACCGCTTTCATTTTTTTTAACATTTGTGGGATTCAACTTAAACAATTTTTTACAATCAATTGTTCATGCAATATTGAATGTAAGCTGGTACCACTAATACCTACAGTTGCCTCAATCTCACGATACGTCAAATGACAATCTTACAATATCAGTTTGCGTTGAAATCAATAGATCCCGAACAACAACTGTTTTTGGATGACCTTCACGAAAAAGTCTTGGAGTGGTCTACGATATTGATTGAATTCAGCATACCATCGATAAACACTGGTCCTTGATGGGGCTCCATCACCAAAAATTGAATTAAGTTCATCGATGCACTGTTACTGAGTTAACCAACGTCGAAAGTCGTAAAATATAATCGTGCGAAAATGTGCGCAATTTAATTCCATTTTTGGGTCGAGATGTATATTTTAAGTTGCTGTAAACAACATAAATAACGTTCGTATGCCATAAGATTCTGAGTATGTATAACATCAAAAATGTCAAATTTTACGATAAAGTTTTCAGTAGTCTGGTTGCAATACTAGGGTTGCCAAATCCCGAAATAAAATGGGCAACCCCCTTATACATATATATTTATTTTTTAATAATGTATAATAAAGGTCTTATAAATCAAGGATTCAAAATCGGAGTAGCAGTTACTTTGAACCGTTATTTTTTATACAATATGTATTGAATAAAATCTTTTTATTTTTTATAATAATAAATCAAATTCTGGCTAGTCAAGATTTTCCAGGTCATACTTTTGAAAAAAAAAACTAATTAATAGAAATTCGAAAAAAATTCATAGAATAACTCTTTAGGAATATGTCCCTAAAAGGATTTTACTTTAAACACGTTTTTCTCGAATCTGTAATCCCAAAATTTTAATATTTTATATTTTTTAAAAATTCAGAAAACTCAAAAAAGGGGGAAAAATTGTTTTTTGTTTTCTTCAAACTTTAATTTGTTTTCATATTGCCGAAAGCGTTGGAATCGTGGTTATGGTGGCGCACCAATTTTTTTCGACTCCCACTTCGTCAGCTGCTAACTTTTTGAATTTTGATTTTTTCACATTTTTTTCTGTATTGTTGAAATATGAATAAATATCTTATAAAAACTGGATAGTAAAATTGTTATTGCCTTTTTTACGACACTTCAAAAATTATCTTAAATTCAAACGTCTACGAGGTGAAGCAATACGGCTCTCATGGGAGCCTACTTATATAAAAAATAGAAGAACTATACTATGCAATTATTTGCATTATTATTATATTCTGTTAAAATTATTAGACTAATTTTTTTTCTTTTCTCTTTCCATTTCAGGTATGTTCAAATAAAAGTATGCAAATCAGTATCCAAAAGTCTGCAGGTAATGTACGACCATCAATTTACACTCGACCACAACTACCACAAATTGATTGTTGCCTGATTTTAGGCGGTCCACCACTAAATAGACCATTAACTCGAAACTAAATAAATAAAATTATAGGAATTGTATTTCAAATCTAAATATGTTAGCAAATAAATACAAATTAAGTATACAGAAGTACTTCAGAATTTTAGAAATATATCCCCAAATAAATTTGTTCAGAATTAGTCATGCAAAAAGCTTTATTTATAGTATCCTAATTGCAATTAATACTACAACATAAATGCCAATATTACAACAGTTTGAAATTGTTTTACGCGGTCATTGCTGCAATTTGGCCCTGACAATTTCATGCAAAATTACATAGCTACAACAAAAGTTATATGTACATATATACTTGTAGCAATGAAACACTTGAAAATACAATGAATTTCGCAACTGCAGCGAACTGTGCGATAAATGTAAAATACTATTTTTCCTGTCGCCACTCTCATCACACTCTCAACTTCTGTTCCCACAGTACAAACATTAAATGATCTGTGTTTGTTTTTTTGTAACATCATCCTGCTGTCTCATGTCCTTTCTATCGGTGATAACCTCGTTGCATCCTTTGTTGATTTAAGCTACAATTGTAACTGGAGCTGCAGCTGAACTTCGGCTTGAATTGAATTTTCAGCATGAAATCGTTCGGTACGTACTACATTTGTATGTAAAAAAATTGTATAGGTGCATATACATATATATTTGTATATATATACGATTTTGCAGTTCTTGTTACAATATTTTGTCTCCATTTATTATTTGTCAAGTTTACACTTATCACTAGCCACACCTAACAACGCTAATATTGGCATTCTTCTTTGTAACTGTGTGTATGTTGTATCCTGTATGAGTCGGCCATGTTCCGCAGAGTCTATAAGTACAGATAGTACTCTGCAGAGTAAGGGATACTTTGCTCGGTTTGCTGCCAAGGCTTCACTGGAAAAAATTAAACATATTTTTGATTTGGTTAACAGATCGAGATGAACTGTTTTTGACGCGATGTTTATTTTTTCTGTGAGGCACTAATGAACAAAATAGATAATACGGCTTCCCGGTGAGAGATCTGTACAAAGGAAGCAAAAGACTCACAAGAAATAACTTTGTTTAAAGTTAACACGGCTACTCTGCGGGAAAAGTATAGTAAGAAGCTAATATAATGTATGGCCTAGAATTTTTTTTGCTAATACCTATCCAAAGACGAGAATGAATCTGAGGTTCTTCCCATGGACAATAATTTCCATATAATTATTAGATTTTTAGGCACGTTTAACCTTTCTTATCCATAATGGCTTCTCAGTTTTCCGTATATCATTCCATACTCACTTTCTAAAATGAAATGAGAACACCATCACTTTGTGTATTTGTCATAAAATTATTCATCCCATTTTGTATGACACATCATAAAAAATTTAAATCACTTCACTTATATATATGTTACATAATTGTCTGATATGAGATATGAACTGAGATTCCTCGCAGTGTCCCTATAGAACTATGTAACGCTTGTAGTGTACGTTTTGTTAAAAAATTTTGTAACATTTTGCCGCACCGTTTTCAGCAAACATTCAAGGACTGACTGACTGCCACTTGCGAAACCACAAACATCTACACTGCAGCAACCCAGCAGGCAAAATACTAGTTGTTAATTAGAATCCTACTAGTCTGCATTTTCGCACTTCTTTCACTTATTTGCCATGTAATCAGCTGGTATTTTGTGACACGGAGATGTCCTACGAGCTGTCCTGTATGTGCTGAGTTTCTAGTTCACAAAAAAAAAAAAAAAAAAAAATAATAATAATAATAATAAATATATAAAATGGAAAAAATTAAAATCTAATAAAAAAATAAATAAAAAATATAAAAAAACAAAACAATTAAAAAAGAAAAAAAATCTCTGCGGCGAGTTTCGAGCCGTGAGTCGCACACGCTACGATGATTACCTATAATCACTCTGTTATCGTTCTGATATAATAAGTAACAACTAATTGCGCACTTCAATAGAACTTTTTAGGAAATGAAACTCAGCCGTGGCATACTAGAAATAATGACAACATATCAATGGTGTGATGGTGAAAATTATTATTATTCCCGTTACTGGTGAACTGCTATACAAATAACGAACAGGTATGCTTTCATCCTATTTCAAACGAGTATTTAACTAGAATGTTTGTATACTAGTCGGCTTTTTCACCACAGGCTTAGCTGTGGTAAATAAACTGAACTTATAGCACTTCCGTTGCCTTGACGCGATGAGATGGACGTGTTGTTATTGTTTTTGTGGCGGCTATGACATGGTCGTCGTCGTCATCGCTGTCGCTACAGTACCAAGCTTTACTTTTGTCGTCTGGCATTGCTTACCAGGATTTGTGATTCGGTTGTTGCCCCTGCTCTGATTCAATTGTACTCCTTGCTACGGTTGAATATGAAAAGGTACGTGACTGCCGTTGGTCAAAATTATATGCACAACTTTCGGTGCACAAATTACATATATATAAAGTATCAGTATATATTTACATACACATACATATGAGGGTGACATTTAGCATTAGCAGAAGCCACTTAAAGCGATAATCTGTTTTATTGGGATTTTCATTCGTTTATGCATCTATATTGTCGGCATTTATTTTGGTTTAGCTGATTTTAATGATAATATTCTATGTTTACTATAGTTGTGTTGAGGACAATTAACAGGCACTGTAAAAAAAAGGATATTAGATCCCCTCCCTCAAGAGCCTGTTAGTATGCACACATCTCCATACCTCCCTTACTTTCTTAAATACATTTTAAACAGCTTCGTTTATAATAAACTATCAGTTACATGCTAATTCTGTATCACACCTTTAACACTTAAGTGCCATTAAAATCGTTAGAGTCTTCTTTTGCAATTTATATAACTTTGTTATTCCATTTGAATTACTCTGATCCCTTTTCTCTGCCGAGCTACATCATTTTTAACACTTAAATCTTCATCATTTAATGCCACTTCCAAGCGCATACACACATACACGTATTGCAATTCACGACGCATGTTAAAGAGAAATACATAACCTCAATAACAACAGCGGTTGTTTGGCGAAAAATATGCAATATATTGTGTTACTGTTGCCTCCCCTAAGCTTACCACAAACATATTTCTCACATACATATACAAATGTGTAAAGTTCTTTCCCCCTTTATGCTAAACTACTCAGATGTTGTTCGAGCTGTGGCACACAGTTTAATAAATTTCTGCAATTTTTCTTGTTCGCACTCAACACTTGAATGCACACAATCACACACAACATACATACGCCTAAGTACATTGCGAGAAAACTAAAAGCACTCAAACATGCTATTGCGTGCTTCCTGTCCTTGCCGTGTTATCCTTTGTTAGATTTACCTCCCCTTTTATTTCTTGCATGTGCTAGGGGCACACTCGCAAATCTTGTATTTATTTGTTTTCGCTTTTCACATAAATGCAAATAAATTGGTATGTGAGAGTGCATGCTTTTAGGCGCAATACTAAATTCAAATTACACTCCAATATAACAATGTAGAAGTGCTTTTGTTGGGCACATTATAAAGTGGAAGGAAGTAAAAGTTGAAATAACAAGCAAAAATGGTTTATACCCTTTATACGGAGAATCATGTGTTCGAAGTCTGAACAGACCAACATACAAGATAATAGAAAGGGTTTTCTTTTTGTCTAGCCTCTCTAATTATAGTTTTTACTTAAAATATAAATAGTTCCTCAAAAAAATCCATCAGCTTAAAACTAAAATTCTTAATTTGTTGGAGAAACATAAAGACACACCACATGTTAGAAGAAAAGATCTATCGAATGTCTTTCAGCCTTTGTAAATCGCCAGTTTTATATGTAAGTTGGGCCAACGGACATAGTTAAATCACTTTAATTGCTCTTCCTTACCCTTTCCGCAATTTGCTATTTGTCTACCGCTCTTTCTTGCAATATACTTCAAGTAATATTAATTGCCAGTGTTCATGAAAGGTATAAGTGCTAAAGATGGAAATGTGCGGTGCGGCTAAAATGAGCTTACAAGTGGTATTACCTCGCGGAAATGTACCACTTAGTTCGAAGCAACGCGTTCAAATAAATGCAGAGAATTTTGTCTGACCTGAATAGGTGTTGCGAATTACTTCCCAATAAACACAACCAAAAATAATAATAATTTTGAAAAAAAAAAAAATGTTTGCTTATACGAGTTCGCCGTGAATTCGAGACCCATTCAAAATTTATATTCAACAAACACAGTGTCTCGAGTTCGTCTCGAATTCGAACCATATCGCATTTGTTTTTGTGTTGATGGGGTTCCATTTATGCCTCAAACCTTCCAAGTCTCTTCTGCAAACCGCTGCCTACATAGTGTACTTTTCCTACTACTCAGGTTGTGATTAATAGAATTTGCATTGTCGCATGCCAATCCGGAGGGTGTGCATAATTCGTAGGCCAAGCGACAACACTTTCTGTTGTTGCTGTTGCTTTATAGTTCTCTCTTTTTTTCTGTCTGCCACTTTGTCTGACTTTTTGATATCCGTGCCCGCTGCTGTTGTGCTATCTATATTAATTAAATTGCATTCAAAATATTGTAAAGCATTCATTTAAATTGCTTACGAGTTAACAACAACAACAATGACAACGACGACGACAACAACAATCAATTTGGAAAAAGCCCAAACAAACTCGAATGAAAGTTTTATGCGCTTTGATTTATGCCCTTTGGTATATCGATTTTAGCCTCGCCCCAACCTCCTATTCAGTACAACTTCATTTAATTATACAAATAAATTTAAGTGAATTTGTTCTCATTGTTTTGTTGGAATTGCTTTGGTTTATTTTTTGATACTGGTAATGCAAATTAATTAGAATTGATACAAGACTTTGAAGAGATTAAGCTTAAAGAATTTCCGGATTTGTGGTTTTTATGTGAAATTTAATGGAAACTTAAGAAAAGTGTTGGTTTAAGGCCAAACGTGTTATGCACGGCATCAAATCCAACATATATGTACTGAGACAGTTCGAAAGATAAAGCAGTGGCTAAAGAGCTCAAGGCTTCAACTTGCCGAACAAAAAACGGAAGCTGTGCTTATCACAAGCAGGAAAAAACTTGAGTATAACTCCCTAAATATAGGCGGGCATAACATCACAACACAAGCATCGCTGAAATACCTGGGTATAAAATTGGACTCCAGACTCAATTATAAAGTCCACATCGAGAAAGTGTGTGAAAAAGCCGCGCGTGTAAACGCGGCTCTATCTAGAATAATGGCAAATATAGGAGGACCAAAGCAGAGCAGTAGAACACTACTGGCCAAGGTTAGCCAGTTAATACTAATGTGTGCAGTATGGGGTTCAGCATTAATGCAAAAAACATATGCCAGAATGGCAAAATCGCTGTTCCGGCTAAGTGCCATCAGAACTGCCAGCGCTTTTCGCACAGTGTCGCATGAAGCTGTTAGTATTATATCTGGCGTAATGCCACCAGATATAAATGGCTGGTGAACTGAGTGGAATATATGACAAAAGTAAAAGTTTAGGCAGGAAGCTAACATTGGCAGAGCGCAAAGAAGAAAAGCAGGCCATACAGGAATGCCAAAATCGTCGGGACACATCAGTCAAGGGAAGATAGACGCGCAGATTAATTGACAATGTACAAGCATAGGTGGAACGGAAACACGGCGAAAAAGACTTTTACATGACGCAGTTCCTTAGGCGGCACGGATGTTTCAGAGAGTACTTACATAAGTATGGTCATGACGATGAAGTAGCGTGTTCCTTCTGTAGTGGAGGTAGCGAAAATGCAGAATACATATTTTTCTATTGCCCGAAATTTTCTAAAGAGCGGCTGAATCTTAAAAACGAAGTGGCACATCGAATAACACCAGAAAATATAGTGTCTCATATGCTACAATTGCAAAAAGTTTGGTATATTATGGAAAGGATGACTGCATTGAGACTACAGGAGCTGAGAAGAGCCGAACGACAAGACAGCTGTGAAATTAGAGCGGCGAATAGCGGGTAAATGATATGAGCCAACAGGCTTGGAAGATTCCCCGTTCGGTAACAAAAAAAAAAAAAAAAAAATACAAACAAAATACTACAATGACTTTCTTTGTTTCAATTCTTTCGAAACTCTAAATTTGTTGAACTATTTTAATGATCAGTAAAATAACTTACGTATATATATACTTTGGTTTTGAAACATACTTTGGTTTTAAAACCACTTCTCGTTGAAATTATATAAGTATGCCATATCGAGCTCCCTTTGGTATTGAACACCAGCATAGCAAAGCCTTTTTGAATTAATTATTATTGTAGGAAGGAAAATTTAACCCCGAAATGCATTGTAACTAGGTCTTGTCATGAAGAAATACCGATAGGCCTTGAAAAATGCTGCTGAGATCATTAAAAAATAAGATTCAAATGACTATGGCAGCTTGCCATTAAACTTTGCTTTACTTTTTTTTTAACCACATACATATACAAATGAAATCCTATGTACTGCATTTCCAAGTGCACTTAAACTCACTCAACTAACTCCGCTTTTTAAATGTTTCTCATTTTAACCTGAGTTAGTGGCATGTGGAGTTAATGTAAAAGCGATTGAGTGTGCATGTGATTATGTGTCACAAGCACTCAGCAATCAAATGACGTAATTGATTGTGGCCGGAAGTACAATTGTTTGTATTGGGTTAGTTACACGCAGATTTCTGTTCCGTTGCGCTCTTTGTTTTTGTTACTTTTGATTTTGCTTTTGTTGGGGTTTGTGCTGCCGAGTGACAAAGAAGGTAAAGGAATAGGAGTTTAGGGGATCATTTGTTTGACGATGTCATTGTCACTGATAGTGATTATTATTTTTGTTGTCAAATTTGCTGTGGTTGTTGTTGTATGCATTGATGTGGCTGTCATTATGGGTTTATGTGCACTTGTAGGTCCTGAAACCGTCACTACACATTCTTCGACTATTTACCCTTTCTTACATGCATCGCGCAAAGAAATTCTACATATATGTATATGTAAATGCTAGGCATGCTATATACATACTATGCACCCCGGAAAAAACAGCTTTATGTTAACCGATCATTGCTCGTGTTTTAGCAATCGCAACGACTACACAAATTTGAAAGTGTGCAAAAATGTTAACAAGCTTTTCACTGAAGCAGGTTTCCTTCAAATCTACTTTATGATTCGTAGATACTCCATAAATTACTGCGATATATCTTCCTACCCTATGGCATCCTCCGATCCAATACAGTATATTTGCGTATACGTTGTAGTACGTTTTTCTCCCCTGAGTGTGAGTGATTGGAGCTTTGACGAGTATTTCAATGGCCATTTTCTACCTTCCTTATACACTTATGCAAGTGAAAGTGTATATTTACTAGGATAACCATAAAGTCTTTCTTTTTGTTTGAAAAAAAAAAAAACATTATTTTTAAATGGAAATGTTTAAAAAATATTTTCTTTAATAGTTTTTATTTTGTTTATTTTATTCTTAGTTTAGTTTAGGTTTTTTTTTATTAGATTTTGTGAGAATGTGTCTCTAGACTTGTCATGTCAAATTGAAAAATTTCGAAATTTAATTTCAATACCAGTCATACTAGCAGAAAAAAATCCTATGGAAATGAAATTTAATTTTAAAATTTAGCCTAAATGGCTATGCTGCGAAGCTAAATTTATCTGATAATACTAAATTCATTTGACAGCAACTTCAAGGGAAACAAGTGCATCACCAGCAACTGGAAATTTAATTTACACGAAATTAAATTGCAGAAAATAGTTTCAGGGTGGTCACACGTGGAAATAAAAACTTTTTCACAGCAAAAGGCGTGAACGAATTAAAATCTGCTATTTTATTTGGATATAGGAATTTTTACAGCAAAGTGCGTGTACGAATTAAAAATTGCTACGTATGGCGACACCTGAACTTATTCAACTACTCGATAGCCTCTCTGAACTGACTTAGAAAGACAAGGCGTAATAAGAAGCCTGAAGTATATGCCAACAAGCAATCAGTTTATACATATGTATGTTACTCGTATCCTTCGCCCTTCTGATGCACAAATGACAATATATTAAATCGAAGGAAAGTATTAAGCAGGTCTTATACTCGTAGTGCTTGGGTGCAGAGCAATCATGAGTTGAAAGCCTATTTCAGGCAGGCAGACAAGCATTTAGCTCGTTGTTCAACATCATTTCGCGCATAATTTAATATGCAAATGTAATTTGCAGTAAGTAGTATGTTTGTATATATATAACGTTAAGCTGAGGCTTCCTATTACTCGTAGAAGTTGTATGCATGAGTAATTCCCCTGCCTCACGCTTAATGCAACCTTACCTCCTTATTTGTTTTTCTCCTCACCAGTTTACTCGCGAAACTGTCAAACTTAATCATCCCAACATGGCATGAACTTTCTGCTACGCTTTGATGTTGAAAATACATATAAGTACATATGTACATACATATACGAAATTTCCATTAAGTTTAATGATCGTCTCTTAACACATTTTCTCTGTTATTTGCTGCAAATGGTGGCATATTAAAAATTCAGAAGGTGTGGGTAAAGTATACATGGTTAAAACTAACAGTTTCATTTTCAACATTTTTTCGGACAGTTTGAACTATTTTGGGCAATAATATAAACTACGTATGAAAAATTAAAAAAAAAGTATCAAAAATGTAAAAATAATCAAAAGTGTTGCTAAGCTTGAATCGCCAAGCATAAAAATGTCGCCCAAAAATCACACTAAAATAATAATTGTATAACTATATAAACAGAGTTGTGCATATAGTTTTTAAATGAATTGTATGTATACGTGACCATACCCACGATTTAACCCTTCTAGCAATCTGAAAAAAAAATATTATTAGTTTAGAAGAATGTCGCGATGGCACAAAATGGCGACTGTTTAAAAAAAAAATTAAAAGTAGTAAAAATTTAAAGTAAATCGGTACAGTAGAACTTGAGAAGTCATGGGTATCGTTCTAAAAAAGACAGTTTCGAGAAAAACGCGTTTAAAGTTTCACGTCAAGGCCGAGCCGGTTTGGATGCCGCATCAGCAAAACAGTTATATCTCCGAAAATAATTTCAATTTTGAAAAATCGCCGTACAGACATATTTTTAAATAGTTATACTTAAAAAATATGCAAAAAATTTAAAATTCCCGACTAGATTATTCTATTTAGTTGGACAAAAATATTCCTCTTCCGAATTCCGCTAAAAATTTCCTACGCTTTAAAACTTCCCCAAGGCGTTTTGGTTTGAAATCTGTGGAAGTGATTTGAGCCCATTCCTCGCGCAGTACATCCTTGGCGATATCTTTCGAGGTAATTGTGCGTTAGCGGATACTTCGTGCCAGTGAATCACATAGGTGCTATATGGTGTTCGAGCTGCTTGATAACGTTGGAGAGTAACCAAAGTTTAAATATGTCGGCTGTATGCTCCGAGCCATGTTTCTGTTGAAAATAGTAGTAATTTCCTATACATAATTCTTTCACGCTTTGCTTCAAATATTTTTTTTAAATATTAAGGTATACATATTTGTCCATAGTGGACTCTATAAATTACACCATTATTAGCCATGCATTAACTTTTCCTTATCGAGTGCCGTGCCCGGTTTTCGCCATTCAATCTTACGCCACCTGATTCACAAATCTTGCTCCCATTGCAAGAACAAAAATATTCTGCTAATACCCATCTTTTTTCAAAATTTTGCGAATGCTGTCAGTGCAGACGCTCGTCTTAAAATTGGTTGTTTTCGTAATCAAAATCTCTTTTGTTTTAAACTTTACTCATTTTTCCGTTTGTTTGTTCCATCAATTTTTTTTAATATTTATGTTTCTAAAAATTACGGCGTCTGCAAATGATTATACAGATTTATGCGCACACAAATTGAAGAGAAAATCCATAAAACAATTTCTATGGCTATTAGTATTTTTGTTTAAAGAAATGCATATAAAAATATTATTATTTGAGTATAGAATTTTTATTTTGAATTTTTTTCTTCACTCATAGCTTTAGTGGGGTTTTCTAGCGTGACTTGTAGTCAGTTGCAATAAATGCAAAAACATCCTATGCAATAATTTAAAATTTCTTGTTTTAGACTCGCGTGCATGCAGCAGAGAAAATGCGAAAACAACTTACGAAACGAATGAGTAATTAAACAATAAAATTGCGCACAATAAAATTTGGTAATATAATATTATAATAATTATGTTACTGTAATACATGAAGTACAAAAACCGTGGTATACAAAGAGACTTTGTAGTAAAGAATAGAATAAAACTACATTTTTGGCTCTTTGTTGTTGTGAATACACCTTTTTGAAATACTGTGCGATTTTCTCTATAATTTTGTTTAAAAATTTTGTGTAACTTCCTTTTAAATTTCCTTATTCCTAATGCTTCGTATTACCTCTCTAGCAAATGGGCAAAAAAAAAAATTCACTAAAATTTATAGTGATCAATTCATTCATTCAAAACTAACGAAATTTTCCTTCTGGAACTTGAATTTTTCACTAAACATTTATTCTAACGTATAAAGGATATTATTTTAGACTTGTGGGTTTTAATAAGGCACTACTTATTTCGGAGTTGGGCTTTTTATACTCTTTTTAGTTGATTTGTACTCAGTTTGGTCTGGCATTTCATAATAAACAGACTTCCAACTAGTGCAGTAGAGTCGATAATTCAAGCAACCATGGATCGATTTCGTACCACGTTTACTATAGTGAGTAATGCTGCTGTGGAACAGAGCATCGAAGAAGACCCGATTCAGTCCATCCGCCATCGCGCGAAACAATTGGTGTTGTGCCCATCCACACTTTATGGAAAGTTTTGCGGACGAATCTTGGGCTCACAAAATCCTACTCGTGCAGGAATTGAAGCCAAATGACCATCAAGCGCTTTCGATGAGTGATTATGTTACATCCTCAAGAATTCACTGTTCGGTGTGCTCAATGGGCAGAGGGAATCATTGGTCCATATTTCCTCAAAAATTAATACGGTCATAATGTTACAGTAAATAGGGAACGCTATAAAACCATGATTAATGACTTTTTCTTGTCTGAATTGGAGAATGTTAATGTGTACGGCAAGACTACAATACATGCTATACAGCTAACGAAACAATCAATTTATTGAGGGTAGCTTTTGGTAAGCGAATTATCTTGCATCGTGAACCTGTGGCGTGGCCTCCAAAATCGTGCGATTTAATAAATCTTAAGTATTTTTCAGTCCGGTTTATGAAGTCACTTGTCTAAGCAGATAAGCCGGAGGCGATTGACGAATTGGAAAAGAATACTCGACGCGTTATTGCTGACATATGGCACCAATTGCTGCAAAAAGTGGTAGGAAACTGGGCCTCTAGGGTAGAATTTATTCGAGTTAGCCGCGGCGATCACCTGCCCGAAATATACAAAAAAATACAATATAAAGACAAACCCTAATATTTATAATAAAGTTAAATTCTTGGTCATAACATTAAATTATATGCCTTTTATTTTTGTTTGACCAAATGTCTAAAACAAACACCCTTTATTTATCTACCAACAACTAAACGTTTTAGTTACCGAAATCGCGTCTGCCTTTCAATCAACATAAATAAATGCGATATTTGAGTATTTGTAATTTTTTTCAATGCAAATAAATTCGAGACGCAACAACAATAACTAAAGGGTGTTTTTATAGAGGTATAGACTTTAAGTTGCGATAAAACAACGATGGATTATTCGATTGACATGAATTTTATTTATTCGAAAGATAATCTTGTGGCATTACATTTTATATATGATTTCTGGCATATGACCGCCGCGGCTGGCGCGGATGTAGTCCAATCTGGACGTCCAATTTTCGATGACTCCAACATTTGTGGCCGTATATCGGCAATAACACGGCGAATGTTGTCTTCCAAATGGTCAAGCGTTTGTGGCTTATCCGCATAGACCAATGACTTTACATAGCCCCACAGAAAGTAGTCTAGCGGTGTTAAATCACAAGATCTTGGAGGTCAATTCACAGGTCCAAAACGTTAAATTAGGCGGTCACCAAACGTGTCTTTCAATAAATCTATTGTGACACGAGCCGTGTGACATGTTGCGCCGTCTTGTTGAAACCACATCTCCTGGACATCATGGTTATTCAATTCAGGAATGAAAAAGTTAGTAATCATGGCTCTATACCGATCACCATTGACTGTAACGTTCTGGCCACCATCGTTTTTGAAACAGTACGGACCAATGATTCCACCAGCCCATAAAGCGCACCAAACAGTTAGTTTTTCTGGATGTAACGGTGTTTCAAGATACACTTGAGGATTACCTTCACTCCAAATGCGGCAGTTTTGTTTGTTGACGTAGCCATTCAACCAGAAGTGCGCTTCATCGATAAGACGATAAAATGGACATAGTGCGCGATACGTTTTCCGCACAGAACCATTATATTCGAAATAAAATTGCACTATTTGCAAGCGTTGTTCAGACGTGATGAATTGCCAAACCAAACTGAGAATAAATCACTTGACAGTTGTTAAAACGGGCACCATCTTGAAAAGTAATGTCAACTTAAAGTATACCTCTATAAAAAAACACCCTTTACAAGTCACATATGTAGACGTTCACATACGTGTATATAAAAGATCTAAAAATGTGTGCATTTTACATAAATAACAGAATGGCAGCAAATAATAAATATGTAGCAACAATGTCCATATGCATGTAGATACATATTTACTTAGATACGAGTATGTAAATATAAATGCATAAAGATGACAGATTTGAATTTCATGGCACATTGCCAAGCGGGAATTTCAGAAACTTTCTACCATCACTCTCTCGCCTATTTACGGTGCGGCAAACGAGAAGACAAGTGCGGATATACATACATATGTATCTAAAAAGGC
Organism: Neoceratitis asiatica; assembly: GCA_030068015.2. NCBI lineage: Eukaryota > Metazoa > Arthropoda > Insecta > Diptera > Tephritidae > Neoceratitis > Neoceratitis asiatica. The sequence goes on from CM061524.1 coordinate 77,864,427, forward strand.
AAAAATATGCAACAAACAAAAAATATAATGCGGCATATTTGCATCAATTTCTGCCAAGCATTGAACTAAAAGAAAATAATGAACAAAAACAACAAAAAGGTTGCAGTGAAGCTGTGTGCCAATGGCAGTCAGTTGACAGTAGACCAAGGTGCATAACATTTGCTTTGTAACATAACATATATATGCATACAATTCTACAATCATAGCTGGTATGTGGATAACCCTTTTCTGCTTGACAATTTTACATTTTTGTTGCTCATTTTGTACTCAACAACAAAATAGTAGCAAAAATAGAAACATAATATAAAAGCAAGAAAACAAGTCTTAATAAACAACAATGTCATCGTCAACATTGCAGATGTTGCACATCACTTGACAATAGTGTCACAAAAGGGACGGAATAAAAAATAGTAGATAAGTGATGGTGACAAAACTGGAGCAGATTTGGAGCGTTGATCTCTCTTCAGTTTATTGCTCTCTTCACACACCTTTTTCGCCGGCCAATAGGGATTGTAAATATGTACGAGTATACAGAAAAAGTGTAAATTATGTTGGCCATAGCACAATTTATATCATCATGTATTGTTGCGGTTTTTGTTGCACCAAAGCGGAAACTTAAAAACAGAAACATACATACATATCTACTTAGGTTACTCCCATACCTGTGTCGACAAACAGTCATTGTCAAGAAAATAGTGCACCTTTACATAAGTTGAGGTTTAAATAAATTAATTTAATATACTTTTTATTTTTCCTTTATTTTTTAAATATGCTTCCTATTCTTTTTTCAGAAAATGACAGTAGCAGTAAGTTGTTTTTAACTTTAAAATTATAATTATTATTAGTATTCATATTGCTGTATATAAATCTAGTAAATATCGTCGCCTATATGAAACTCCATCACCGGTCGACTTTTTTATCTAACTTAAAAATCTAATTATTATTATTTTTAGTAAAATTTTACAAATTTCGTCTGAAGATATTAGAGCTCCAGATTTTGGTCAAACATCATCGCTCATTAATCGAAAAATTTTCGAGCCGAGCACGGGTATTTCGAGTATTTTGACAAACTCTTTTCGCAAAACTTTTTTAATTAATTTTAAATTTATTTATGCTAAGTATAAATGTCATTAAAATGCCAAGGAAACTTTGACAAACAAAATGAAATTTTTTTTTTGTTGCGCTGAGCAGTTGAGCAATGAGCGAAAATCGAGCGAATATCGATCTGCTCGCAGTGCCCGATACCCGGCGGATATTTGGAGCTCTAGAAAATATGCTACACGTTATTCAATGTTCTATGCACATTAGACTGTCTCGCCACGCAGACAAAAAGAGTTCCCAGATTGTGTTCAATTTAGCTTATTTTTTCTAATCATTCATACATCTAATATTAGAGTACCACCGAAGATCCACCTATGTTCTCTTGTTAAAAAGTTCTATAATCTGAAGTAGTTATAGGGATACATAAATAATCAAAAAAAAAAATTATTAAAAGTCTATAATTCTTAAAAAAAAAATCCAAAACAAAAATTTTACTTAAAAAAATTTTACTTAAGTACTCGAATGAAATAGGTTGCAAAAATTTTACTTAAGTACTCGAATGAAATAGCAGTTCACCATTAACGGGAATAATAATAACTTTTATTACTGCGCCATTCGTGTGTTGTGTTATTTTTAGAACACCACGACTGCGTTTCATTTCCTAATGAGCTCTTTTGAAGTGCGAAGCATGTCAGCGATGTTCATGCAATAACGAGAGCAGTCCTTAGAGGTTATCAATGTAGCGCATGAGGTTGTCGTTTCGATTCTCGCTGCAGGCAAATCTATTTTTATTTTTATTTGAATTTTTATTTGTGGTGAATTAGAAACTCAACACATGCCTTGTTAATAATACACATGTTAATAATACCAGTTGCTTATATGGGAAATATATGAAAGGTGAGCTAGTTAGTGCAAAATTGCAGACTAGTAGGATTCTAGTTACCAACTAGTATTTTTCCCCACAGGGAACCCTTTAGAGAATTTAGTTAAAAACATTAGTTTGTATTTTGAATGCTAGAATATTATATTATATTAACATGCTCTGCTAATAAGATTAACTATGCAATTATTTCCCATGGTAACACTATTATTTCTAATAATGTCCTACGAACCGTCTTATTTCTAAATTTCTACTTTACAAAAGAATTAAAAAATTTGGGCCTCCAGCTAGATTCGAACCGTGAATCGCGAACGCAGCAGTGACAACGACTGATCATTCGGCTATCGTAACGGCATATTAAAAACTGACAAACTGAGCACTTCAAAAAAGCATATATGAAAATAAACCACGCACGAGGTGTGACACAACTCAACAAAACATATCACCAGCATTGTGGTGAAAATTATTAATCTTTAAAATCTGTCTAATGAAATAGAATGTATAGTTTTTCACACCTGTATATATCTCAATGTTCTGATGTGTATCTGAGTGTATTGTGTGTTGATTTGTATGCGTTGTTTAATACTGTTGTGTTATGATCACTTTGACAACCAGCGAACATATGCCCGGGTAGCTCAGTCGGTAGAGCATTGGACTTTTAATCCAAGGGTCCAGGGTTCAAGTCCCTGCTCGGGCGATACAATTTTTTATTTATAAATTTAAAAAAAAATTTTCTTTTCAATAATATAAAGTACATAGTAAAACAAACAAAAAAAAACAAACATTCTTCTTCTCAAATCAATATGTGTGTATATTTATTTTTTATTACACCAACGCTGTTCCATAAACATTCCATTTACAAAGGCATTTCCCTTCTAATATTGCCTGTTGCCTCGAGTTATTGCTTTGTTACGTAGGTAAGGAGTAGACATGAAATTGTTTCTGAGTGCTCTTCTTCAGCAAGTGGAGCAAACTGAGTTCCAAGCAAATATGCATTTCGCACAAGAAAATCGTTCGTGCCCCACATTAATCATTTCGACATGATGTAGTTGTGCTGACGTTTTTGACATTTGTTTATTTGTATTTTTTTATTGTTATAGTTGTTGTAACATTTTCCCCTTAAATTTTGTACTGTAGCAGGGCATGCTTTATTTTTGTTTTTGTTAATCGCTTTCTGCTATTTTTATCCCAGCTATTTGTGTATTCTAAATGTTGCTGTTGCTTGCTGCGTCCGAGGCAATGTTCGTATTATACAGATATGAAAGTTTTTAGATGGATGCGTATACGTTTGGCTGGTAGAGCAAAAACATTACGAAACTAAATTCAAATAAATAAATTAAATACTATAAAAAAGAATTAAAATTAAAATATGCTTTTTTACATTATATAATCTATAACTAATATATATAACAGTTAAAATAAATTAAGATAATTGAAATAAATACATTTTACTAAATGTAAAATTATATAAAAATTTTTGACTTTAAAATAAATAAGAAAGTGAATAAATTACAATTATATAAATAAACAAAATAAAATAAATATCAAGCGGAATCTGTTTTCAACATTCCAGTCGCGCTCTGACGATTCACCGCATAGTACAAAACAAAGTTGCGTATTTCATGAGATGCTATTTTATTATTAGTGCTACGATCAGTAGTTTTAGCAATCAGCAATTTTAGTTTTTTTCCAGCGATATCTGTACATATATGCAGCTGGTTTTGTTTGTGTTCATTTAGAAAAGTTTTAATTTAAATTTTTTATACATTTTTCTGTTTTTGCAGAAAATTTCACAATTGTTGCAAAATCTTCTCCACCACTAACATTGACAATACCTATGTATCTAAAAGAAGGTTTTTTTTTTAGATAATGGTGACTTAATTTTCGCAAATATATGAAAGATGGAAAGGCTAGTGAAAATTGATTATGATATAAAACTTTAAAAACCATACATTTTGGTAAATGAAGGGGTTTTGTTGCAAGCAGAGTTAAATAGCATGGTTGAAAGGTGTGAAATAAATCAAATGCTCTTAAATCTTAGAAATTATATGATTATCTACAAATACCGAACCTTAGCAAGAATTACCAGCAGTTACTCTCACAATAGATAACTAAAATTTGAAACAGTTTCACCATTTTTTTGACCCTAAACTTACCGCACATATTGGTGTGATAGTCCACAAAGCCAAAGGTATATTGGCGTTTGCAAAACGTTGGTCAAAGGATATCAATAACCCCTATAAAGCTTTGTTCAAAACATTAGTTAGGTATCAAATTTACTTTGATATCACATAATCTCTTCAAAAACATTTTGTTCTTTTTGCCTTAAAAAATTGCATTTTAACTGTCATCTTGATTTGATTTTCCTTCTTATACTTGTCGTGACTTTTTAACTCTTGCCAGTCGTAGGTAAACGATTGGTGCAACTTTCATGGCCAATATTATAACAGGTTCAATTTGTAGTCGCCTGCGTCTTACGGAAATCAAATGAAATCAAATTAAATGTTCCGTTTAGATAGAGTGTCCAGACATTTTTCCCCCTCTTTCTAAGGAGATTTTTGTATTGTTTGTGTCTAGATATCAAATCTCATTCATGAATTAACTTACTTATTTAAAAATCAGTTGATAAATTTTTGCTCTGTAAATGGACTTTTCCTGTTCATTGTGACTATGTGTCAATGAAAAAAACGAACGGTTCTTTGCCTTATGTGGATGACCGGAAGGTGGGAAACCGTTGGGAACAATAATAAAAGATGAGAAAATTGTGATATAGAGATATACTGAATTAATTTTTTTTCTTATATAAAATTGTTATACTTGTACTTTATTTTCAAAAAGGTTTATATAAAACAAATGTCGCTGCTATAACATTTTCGAACGTTTTTTTTATAGCATTGGTTAAACTTTTTAGGACCATTTAGATGGGCTGCTGAAAAACACTGATAACACTGGTTATGATCGAACCTACACAATTGAAACAACCTTTACTCTGCAAACATTTGTGGACCATATGATCTATTGGAGTACCTACAAATATACTCCTCTGTGGGAACTATTGTACCAACTCATGTTTTTACACGAACTTAGTGCGACACGACCATTCTTCATGTTATACCGATCGCACTCACTACACGAAGTTCCAATTGCACAATAAATTCTATAGTCGTATACAGAAAAAGTGTGAAACTGAGTCAGTTTCGTTTCGCTGTTGAGCTCTGCTGGCACGGAAAGGCCGTGCAGAATTTATTATTATTTCAACGAAAATACGTAGAACAAATACGCAAATTAATAGATATTATATATTTATTAACAAGAATCTATTAATATTAATATAAATTTTTATATAAAAATATATTTTACTAACTTTTCACCAAAGCAGATGGTATTCGAAACTAAAGAGTATGTTCGAATATAATTTTTCGCACATATTCCATATCCCCTGTAGGTACTCCATCTAGTGCTCGGGTGTAATGCAGAGAATTATTATATGGTCCAGCCCTAGGACATCACAATGTTAATTGGACCATGTAATTTGTATGGATTGTTTCAGGTTTTAGAATACTCTATTGTCCGCGTGGAGTATATATTTCACACGTGTATGGAGTACTAGCGTTGTTTGCATATACATATATACATACACACTAAGCTTTAGTGCTGTAGCTTTAAATTAATCACAATTTCAATGCTTTTATAAGCCGAAATAATTACTATTGTTTAACAAATAATAAACAAATGACAAAACATACGAACATACTCTAATGTGTAGACTAAAATGAATTTCTGTTTATTTTTGCTATTGAAAAACATTTGCTTCTGCTTTTTTATTATTACGTTTTTACTAAAATTTATTACTATTTTTATCTATTTTCATCTTTGTACCCGTTCGTCTAACGTGACTCGTTTTTACACTCTGTTGCTTTCGCTTCGCGCTTCTCGTGTTTTAATAGTGCGCCACCTTTGTTGTGGTCTATTTTTAGTTTAATAAATTTGTATCTCATCTGTTTTCAAACGCGTTCAATGACACCTGCCATGCGAAATTAAATAACTACATTCAAACAAACACACATACGTATTTGTATGTATGCATTTATGTGTGCATGTGTATAGAAATGCATTTTTATATTTAAGCGCGCATTTTGATGAATATTCCTCGTCGGCGTACTGCCTACTTGTCTGGCGATCTCAACTCGAGCTCATTCAACTACTTTTCAAAAATATGTACATATGTACATATAAAATTAGTATGTAGTATTGGCTAGCTATTTCGGAATTTTTCTTACCTTTAGCTGTTAGTTTACTGAGTGGCCTCTTTTGTGTTTTTTTTATATATCTTTTTTTTTTTCAATATTATTTCTCCATTTCCCACTCCTCTCTTCCTTTTTTATAACCGATTTTTTTTCACATACATATGTATATTTTTGACATTCCTCTTTTTGATTTTCCGTTCGTTTGTGGTCTACTGCATATCTGTGGTTTCACTGAAGTTTGAATACTCATAACGAACTTTTCAATTTGTGCCAATTTTGTCGCTGACAGTTTCAGGTTTTTGATTTATATACTACGGTTATAAATAAATATATTCTATATATATATCTATGTATCTAATATAAATGTGTTCACATATTAATACAAGTTTTTGTGGTCATCATGACCTCTGTGATAAAAATGATATGCAATTATTTACAAACTTTCAAGCTTCGCACTTACGATGTCTAATGGATCTAGCTAATATCGTATTGTGTGAGTTTTTAAACTCCAACTTTGAATCGCGGCAGATCTTTCAGCCGAAATGCCAGTATGTTAAAAAATTTCCTACACAAGCTGAAGCTTGATTAAACTTTTTGTTTGCACAGCTTTGTCGAATTTGTTATTAAAATTTGAAATAAGCTTAAGATCAACCTACACAGTCTGTCACATATACATACGCACACCCCATATCCTTTCAAACAAAAACTTTCTTTGTGCACAAACTCCTTAAGCATGACACTTTACGGACTTCAACGACCACTTAGACTGCATAATCTTTCTGTTGTCGCTGTTTGGCTTCAACAAGCAGCAGCAGAAGCAGAAACTGCTTCAAAAACTTTCGGACGCACCAGCTGTGTGTTTCAACCAGCAGCCAGCAGAGACTTGCTTCTCAAACTTTTGTTCAACTAGTTACATTTTTTGCATTTCCATGCTGCGTAAAAACTCAAACATATTTTCTTACACACGTACATATGTACGATGTATGTATTTATGTGTTTTCGTTTGGTCCTGTAATTATTAATTTAACATTGCGCACGTTGTAGCGACATAATTCAAGACAAGCACAAGAGTTTTAGGCGTTCTTTGCTTTCGATTAATATAATTCCGTTTACTTCGTGCCCGCTTTTACTGGCATGTACAGCCTTCAAAACTTATCTTCCTCCTCCTTATCCGGCTTCATCCGTTTCGTTTGTTCATAAACTTTAACCGTTACCTTTAATACAGCCTACCCGCCTACCTGTAGTACCCTTAATCTCTATATTTTTATACCTTTCATGCACATGGAATGGTATATTAACTTTGGTGCGAAGGATGTAAGTACCAGAAGGAGATACCCTTACCAAAATTTATACCGCTACGATCATAACAACGAGCTAAGTGTAGCCATGTCTGCCAGTCCTGTTTGAACGTAAAATTAGTCCTTCAGTTTTTGAGATATTTCAACCAAACTTGGTTGTCATGCAGATGCATTATTACATTTATGAGATCATTTCTCTGGACTGACTACAATCAATTGTTCAGATATGAGAATTCATATTTAATCATAAAATGTAATTTTGATATGTTCGTGAAAGGTATAGGCCGAAAGTAGCACTTTTTTGTTCTTTTTATTTCATTTTTCTCACCTGAAAACTTTCACTTTTCTCATTTATTTCCTTTTTCTTAAGGAAGTAGTCAGCATCCGGTATAGTCAGTATTGCTTCACTGTGTTTTGTGCCCTGAAGATGTTGACTCTTACACAAATAAAGTTTGTAAGTTAAAACTTTTGTCGCAGATTACAGTAAAATTTTTCCATATCACGCTTTTTTAAATATTATGAATGGGAGGAACAGATTTCCGGCAGTTGGCGAAGTTTAATAAAAACCATATCTTGCTAAAACAGTGTTCTTGAGATTACTACATCATTTTTGAAAACTAATCTCGGAAAAATTTTACTGGGCGCTAATATTGTGTGCAAGCCTTTTATCGGTTGCGCCCTTTTTAAGATGTGGTTTTAAAAATTGTAATATAAATTAGTTCAAGGTGGGCTTCAAAATTCGCTAGATGGTTTTGAACTTTTATGCAAGGAGAGTTTTCATAGCGATAAATGAGTTCTTGTCATTTCAAACATTCTATGAATTGGTTATATAAGGGCCATACTTGACACTATCCCTAGGCTATACATATTCCACATACTGATCCTTATCGGCATATTTGATCGATATTGAACATTCCTGCATAGAGGGGAATGTGTTTCTTCTCCGTGGCAAGTCTCATTAGGAATTCGATTAGAACGAAATTCTAATCTTTCTTGGTCTGTCCATCTCGCTATTGTCAGATCATCTTCAACATCTTTCCTTCAGAAACGGCTAGCCAATTCAAGAGGAAGTACGACGATTAGAGTTGATTTCGTTGGTACTTGTCTAGTGTCAGGTCGGACGATCACCATATAAGAATATTGGACAGATCCCGCCGCTTAGCACCCGCTTCCTTCAAAAAATTTTCTATGGACACACCAGGCGATGATAACCATTTCTTTCTAATTCAGTTTTCTGTCTAGCAGAACGCCTAGAAACCTTAGCGTAGTTCACAACCTTAGACGATTTCCGTTCAGTGCTGGTCGATTAATTACTTGAGTCAAGTATACTCCACCTTGTCTGATTAAACCAAAGTCCTCGGCGGTGCACAGTCGTATATCGCCCAGAGGCGTAACCATGCTAACATATCAAGATACTGGATGTCCCTCTAGGCTAGCGGTTACTGTTCTGTATAAGATCAGTTCATTAAATAAGACTACCTAAGTTCTCGGAAGCAGTTTAACGTAATCTTCTTCCATATATAAAAATGCAAGTAGCATATGTCGCAAGGATAGTGTTCCAATTCCATTTACTACTCCATATACATACATCCCCAAATTATTGCAGTGACAGTTATGAAATTTAAGAATTCTGATTCAAATCCCATATCTAACGTATAACCACAGCGTCGTTGGAGTTACACATATTTGTTAGTAACCAAATCCGGTGAAGGGAGCTGTACAAAAAAACATTTCTAACCTTTCTTAGTCTATTTCTACTATGATCTTCTCCGTTAAAAAATTTAATTGAATGAAATAAGCTTTGGGTATCACATTGTGGACTGAGTTGCCTACTATTCTCAAATTAAGTGAATTCTATAAACTCAAAATAAAAACTGAAAAAATTTACTGCTCACAACATACTTGTATCACTACTATAGAACGTATTTATTACAGGATAGTTTTGTATGCACGATTAGTTAGAGGAATGGCATACAAATTTTGAACGATTACTCTAAAGAAATATCGATAAAATATTTTATGACATTTTTTATATTGCCTTTTACACAAAGGACTTTTACCAGTTCAGTAGTTTTCCGTTTTAAAAGCTGCTGATGGAGCTGAGTAATATTAGCGTCACCTCTTAAATTGTTAAATTACTATGTAACCAACTGGTAAATACATAAACGATTATCCTTCCCACACATGCTACACGCCTTCCTTCCTGCCTCGGTAATGGCTTCACTAGCAATACAACGAACGTGACACCAACTGTTGTTAGCTTCTTGTGCTGGTTTCATTTATTTTCAATACTGTGTGAGGTATATATGTATATATCTTTTTGTGGCTGTGGTTGTTGGTGCACTTGTAGTATCACTCGTGTGAGCAAATTCGAACATATCATCTGTTCGTAATGTGAGGTCCTTAAACTAATACTCATATCATATTGTATGAGCACCCACATAACCGACGCAACGGGCCAAATGAAGAGCAAGGCTGGCAAAAATGTATAAAAAAAAATTACACGTAATCATGTACAAGTGCTTGATATGAAATGTAATGGCAAAATAAAAAACGAAAAAGAAGAGTCCTTAAAACACAAAAAGGATATACAAGTACTTGTAAGCAAGCGGCTGGAATATTGAAAAGATTACATTGGAAAAGGTTATGCCGAGAAAAGAGTGTCGTTAAGCGTCGTGGACTGAGCGTAAAAACGGAACACTTGTGCCACTTACCTGTATACTTAGGCGCATGTTCACACCACCCACCTACCGACCCCAACTCAGTAGTAAGGGAACTCATGAGTCGTGTATGGAGAGCTCATCCATGTATTCATCCATTCATAGGTTCAGAAAATGTAGGCTAACATTCAATTAAAGCAAATGCACCGACGCGACTCGAACCCATATTCGAGCTGCCTTTAATGAAGGTCTGTCTACTATTTATTTAACTTCAGCAATTTATGCTTGAATTTTGTATACATATGTATTTATGTACCCTTTTGAGTTGTAACACGTGCCCAATACCTTGTTGTGCCCCCATCTTGAGTATTAATGTAACTTCAGGTCTCACATTTTGTAAATATTTATTTGATTTAAATATTTATTCCGTACTTTATCGTTTATGGTTGAATGCATTTATTGTGTGGTCACGTGACTGATGCTGAAAGATGGTTTTACTTGAGGACTTGTTTAGGTGGATGCACACAATACAAATTAATTTTGTATGGTTTAAAAAGGGTTTTAGATCACCTTTCAATAGAAATTTTTTTTAAATTTCTAATAAAATTATTTATAAATAATTTAATAGCACATATAAATGTGTATGTTTGAAACTAATACCTTATTTTTTTTTAATTTCAGGTAAGAAATACTGAAGCAGTCCTGAGCGCTCTTTCGATTACAGCAATTAAATTATTAATATTGGACTTTGGTTTGATAATTTTTTGGGTGTATAACGCTTTATTTTCTTACCAACGTAGTAAGCCAACAATAAACAGACTCTTAAGTATCGAAAAATTTCCGAACACGACTGTGTTCGACATGCTATGGTCCGAGAAATGTTAATTCTGTAAACCAGAAAACTTTTGGAGAGTTAAAGACCTTCCATCAAAAAAATCGCTTACCTCAGAAACAACTTTGAGTCGCTTCTAATTTTATCTCTAGAAGCCATTATTTTAACACAGATATGTAATTGCAGGTATTGCCTTACCAGTAAGCTATGGGCAAACGGGATCGGCAGGCCTTACCCTAGCGATGTTCAGCGAATTACGAAGACCTAACATTTTTAATTCCACAAACTTAATTGCAGAAACTTTTTGATAATCAATGCCGTAACATTGGAACCTTACATTTTACTTTAAATAGAAGGGGGTACAGAATTTATAAAAAAGGATTCAAATATTGAAATTGACGTTTTCCACGCCTTGAATGCTTTAATATTAAAGGAGTGGGATTTCTTTGAAAATATTTTGCAGCAGAATCCCAAGCCACTGGAGCAATGAAAGAATCTTCGACAACAGTTGAAAAGTTTAGGCTGATCGACTTTGCCTTCGGATCACTATCTTATAGCAGCGCAGATAGGAACCCCCGCCTCGGCGCAATAAAAAAAAGCCCGTCAAGGCCTCAACTCAAAGAAGGTTCAACGCCAAAAAGCTGAAATCACAATAAACAGAGCAGTTTTCCACTCGACTTGCTTTCCTACTCACTGAGAACACTCATAAGCATCTCGATATACGCAATGGAGAGAAAGCAGACTACCTACCCCGCAAGGTTCGCGTCGACCACAAGACGTGCTGGATTGGATAGATACTGACAACTGAAGAGGAAAGCGCGACGCATTCTAGAAAATACGGAGGCAGAAATACGTGAGTATGAAGAGCTTGAGAAGTTGGCCGACATGGGTGATTGTCGAAACATACTCATGCAGAAACCAAGGTGGTATTCTGGTCAACGATGCCCATCGCATACTGAGTTTATATGGGGAACATTTCTCCAACCTGCTGAATGACAATGAAAGTACAACAACCGAAGATGATGAGCCCGAATTTGCTAATTGATATTAATGGAAAAGACGTTGCAATATCCAATTATCACGCGGTCCGAATTGCAATTGAAGGCTTAAAAAATAACATAGCGGCGGTAGCCGATAGTTTACAGTCTGAACTATTCAAATACCGTGCTTAAGAACTGACAAGCTGCATGCATGTATGGTCGGTCGAAAGCATACCCGACGTTTAGAACCCAAACAAAGCTCTGCAGAATCCATGTGAGGACCGCGCTGTTTGCGCCAATTATTGTTAGATAAGTCTCCCAATGGGACCTTGCGAGCGTATTGTGTGAGGGATTAAAGTCCGCCATCAAAGAGCTCATTGGACCATATCAGTGAGAGGGAAAAGAAAAACTTAAACGGCTGAATAATACCAAAAGTACAGTCAGGACTGGGAAGGACCTCTCCCAGCCGTTCGATACCAAACGAGGTTTCAGACTGGTTGCCCCTTAACGTTGGATTTCTTCAACTTGATGCATAAAAAAATTATAAGAGCAGAAAAGATAAATAGACAGGGTACAATCTTTTACAAGGGTATATAATTGGGTATAACAATCATGATAGGCAAAGAAGCGAATCGAAAGGGTCTGGTGGTGAACAAGGACGACAAAATATCTCCTGTTGTCAAACTGTCATATAGTCAGTTTCGCCTCTTGCTGAACTATGGACAACGCTGGCAACATCCGCTGATTCGACTTTAGCAGTTTTCGGGAGATTTATGGTCTTTTTTAATGGCCACGGCGAATATCGCTTTATCTTTAGATAGAGTTTCTGCTGATGTTTTAAAAAATTCGTTTCTTTTTTATCACTTTCATTTGAATATTGTTAAACGGAAAGCTTAGAGGAATCCATCTGCCAATGAATCTCAATTTATTTAAAATTTGTTTAATTAAATTTATTAAAGCCTACCAAGAGCGGTCTCATATATTTTGTAAACGCCTTTTTTTCTGATTAAACTCAAATTTCGTTTCGATAGAAATGTCTGGTATTGACATATCATTAAAAAATTACATTAGTGAATTTCGTATTATCATCAAACTGTCTTATTTGTTATCCTGCAGCAAATTTTCAATATTAATCTAAGGTAAGGTAAATACGAGTGTGCATTTCATAATTTGTCTACTCGCACTTATACATATGCATATATGCTTATACTTGCCCTCAGGCAATACAATTACTACTTGAGCTTCTAATCTTTCATTTTCGCCTACAATCGCCGTCCACTTGACTAATTTTCATTTTCTTAATTACTAAGTAAACTTTTGTATGTCGCTGCAGCAGCGAACAGCCGCCAGTAGCAGATAAGTCAATAACAGTCACCACGACCGCCCAATGGACGCCTCTCAAGCTCACCTCTCATAACTTGTATGTTTGTTTGTTCATTGTTTACCTAGCCATTAACCCACTACCAACCTCTTAGAAGCTCATTTTGCAGTTGCTACTGTGTAAGACAAAAACCGGTGAAACGCAAGTAACATTATTACAATAATGAACAATTTTCATTGTAATAAAACGTTTTGTGTTCTGTGTGCCTTATCAGCTTCAGGCATCAGACTCAGAGAGAGTTCGACTATGCTGCTGTTTGATTATCAGCCAACTTGGAATATAAAGCTAAATTGTTACGGTTATTCAATGTAACCATGTAACGATTCTTTGAGGCGAATAAGCATCTTAAGTGCTGCAATTCTGTATATGTATGCATGTAGTGTGATTACCCAACAAACCTTAATCATTACTATCCACATTTTTATCCACATTTGCTTAATTTGAAATATATTTTTGTAAATATTTTTTTTAGTTATGTGTTAATTATATATTTTCTAATTAAGAACTTTATTTCTTAAGTTGAGAATTTCACTTTCGTTGAGATAATTGAAATATACTTTAAAACCTAAAACTTTTTGAAGTTGAAAAATTGCCCTATCTGTCTCAGCCTTTACGAGAATTGGTGAACCCCAACTCTGTCGTAATCATTTTCAATAAACATATTTTGATTCCTTGCCTTTTAACCGACTAAAAACAAGAAGATTCATAAATCGACTTGTATAACAGGTCAATTAAAACGTCCTCGTCCTACCATAGCAAAACACATTTTTTTGGCAAAATTATTTTTTTTTTATTCAACACAGTTCTCTCAAGGTATTCTAGCGACCCTCGAAGTTTTCAATATCATTTTAGTAGTACGATTTGTCCTTTGCTTAAAAACCTTTAGTTTTGGCGATCAACTTTTCATCCGACGAACATTTCTTCCCAGCGAGCATTCTTTTGGGATCTAAGAACAGGATTTAGTAGCTGAGGCCGGATCTGGAGAATACGGTGGATGCGGACGAAATCCGTTGCCCAATTCATAAATTTTTGTCATCGATTTCACTGACTTGTGACACGATAAAACAGCACTTGGTTTTCTTCAAATGCGGCCGTTTTTCACCGATTTCGTCCTTCAAACGGTCCAATAATGCTATATAATACTCGCTGTTGATAGTCCTTCCTTTTTCAAGGTAGTCAATGAAAATTATTCCACACGCATCCCAAAATATAGACTACATAGCCTTGCCAGCCGACTGTTGCGTTTTTCCACGCTTAGGAGCGGGTTCATCGTGTGCCCTCAAATCGGATGGCTGTCGATTAGACTTCGGAGTGAAATGATGGAGCCGTGTTTCATCCATTGTCACATGTCGACGCAATAATTCGGGTTTATTATGCTTGAACATCTCCAATCAGTGTTCCGAATCATCAGCTCGCCGTTTTTTTTTTGGCCAAAAGTGAGATCGCGCGGCAAACACTTTGCACAAAGCTTTCTCATACCAAATTTTTCGTGAATAATATTATGTACAGACTCAGTTTATATCTTTAGAGTGCCTGCTATTTAATTCAATTTCAATTTACGGTCATTCAAAATCATTTTGTGGATTTTTTTGATGTTTTCGTTGGTAACAACCTCTTTGAGGAATCAATTGCGTTCACAGTCTCGTTGCCCATTTCTCACATCTTAACTTAGCATACCAATCCTTGATGGTTGATTTTCCTGCCTCGTCATCAAGCCAAGTTTTTGCTTACACTGTATTTCTTCCCTTCAAAAAGCAATATTTCATCAACACGCGTAATTCCTTCTCATCCATTTTTTTTTCACAATAAGAAGAGTTGATTTACTCAAAATGCTATAAATCATAAACTAATGATCCTAATCTTTTGAAGATTAGAGTTAACAAAAAATCTATAAGGATTTAATTCTAATAGAGCTACCTATTTGTTAGAACGGGGACTTTTCAATTGACCAGTTGCATATTTATTTTATGTATGGCCAAGCATAACCTTTTACAGAGTAGTCCGAGCTTGGTAATTTGTGTTTTATTGGTAAAGATATAACCAAAGTTGGTCCAGTGGTAAGTTGGAAAAAACTTCTTACTCTCATTTATTCATTCGTTATACTTTTCAACAAATTATATGTATATGCAATCACTTTTCATTCGAAATAATTATTTTATTATTATTTTAATTAATAAGAGTGTTAACAAACCTTATTACGCTCAAAAGTATACTGTCGTGAAAAAACTTTATAGTTGCAGTCGAAAAATACAATTCCAGTTATTCGGCAATAAACAAAAAAATTCTAAGGGCGTCATTTTATAAAAATGCTTCGATGAAACTCTTTTAAAAAATATAATCAAAACTAATTACTGGAAATACTAGTTTCTCCTTAAAATAAACTTGGAAAATTGTTTACACCCTCTGAATTTTATTGTTGCCTAGTCTGTATTATACATAAAATTCCCAATATTTTAAAATTATTATAAATGCATACTAAATATTTCATTTGAGCTTCTTATTCATAATATTATATTGGGAAATATGTATATTTTTCTTTGTTTTTCTTCCACTAAAATTATTATTTTGTAGTGTCGTGCCGTGGACTAAGTGTATAAAGCTTAAAGCTTTAGCTTTCATTCACTCATCTTACACTCCTTCGCATGTAAAACTGCCTTCGTTAGCTTATGATACTACATTTCTTCTTCTGCACATATCATACTATGTGTAATTTTCTTAATTGCATGTGGTTTTAGTGAGTTACTCGTGGGTATTCCAGGAATTACATTCTGCTGACAATTGCGATCAGATAAGCAGCTCAAAAGCTTTACAATAATTGATTATTTAATGTAATAGCCGAAATTTTTTTATGAAAATGCAATATTTTATAAAGTAATTTCCAGACTTTCAGTTTATATACAGTCATGGACAAAATTATCTTAGACATCTCACTCAAATATAAGTAATTTCAAACGTAGTTAGCTAACTGACCATTGCCTGTTGTAAATGTGTTGTTAATGTGTTCCGTCGATATTTACAACAACAAATATCATACTGAGAAAAGTCAAAGTATAAAAAAATCTAACAAGTGTAGTTTTTTAAGAAATACTTAAACGCTTATGGTAATCTTTATTAACTAAAGCATGCAAAATCTTTTATAAAACAGTTAAAACGTAAATAATTGTTATAAAATGTTTCGACTTACAAAAAAAAATTATGTTTTTAACGAAGAACGATAATAATAATTAATAAATGAACGAGAAGATCGAGCTATTTTTCGCAATTCCTTAAATTATCGTAAGAAATCGCTTCTGCTTTGTTAGGGGGGAACAGGAAAATGTGCCACTGCTCGAACGGTTATCAGAAAGAAGAGGAAAGCTGGATTGAATTGAAAAAGGCCGGAAAAATCAGTGGCTTTAAAAACAGCCCTCCAAAGGTTGATCGAATGTGCTGTCATCCGAGGAATCTTACTTCGAGGCAAGCTTAGTTGATATCTTTTAAGATATCCACATTAATAAATTCTTAAAATGGTTAAATTTCGACAAAATATTCCGAATTTTTTAAAAGATTTTTTCACCCTCCCTACAGGTATTTGGTACACCAAGTCCAACGTTTGTAAGACAACGGGTCGGAGAGGAATACACCTAGATTGCGTAGTTCCTACTGTTGAACATTTTGGAGGTATCACGATCTCGGACTGCTGATGAGGTTGGCAAAATGTTCTTATGTGAAGGCCACCCAAAAAGCCAGTTTCCGGTGACAGTGATTTAGGTGGGCTTAGTTTCAATAAGACAATGCTTCTTGTCATAAATCAGCCGCAACGACGAGCTGGTTTAGAAACAATAACAGTGCTCTCTTGGTCATGCCAAAAATAATCGCTGCTGTCATCAAATCAAAGGGTGGGCAAATAAATATTAACGTGTTTGTCACTTATTCCTAATGTATATATGATTTTAATAATAAAAAAAATATCTTAGCTTCTTGAGTATAAAAATTTGGAAAATGTAGGGTGCCTAATACTTTTGGCTACGGCTGTATATTGTAAATTCAAGTAAAGGAATTAATTTAAATTCTGCTACACACTGCATTCAGTATACAATCTAAGCTAAGTAAATCAGCTTATGAAGCTAAATTATATTTGGAGAGAAAATAGAAATTTATGACTATGTATTATATTTTTTGTTGATATAACACGTCTTTACATATATGTACATTTTAATTGTTGAATTATGGGCAGTTTTCGTCTAAAAGTGAGTTGTTTTAATTATTTTCTGCCGTTTGTGGTTATATGTAGGCTGTGTGTAAGTACTTAAATCGTTTGCTTCAGAATTTGTTTTTTATTCGCTGTGTTTATTTGGTTGGGTTTTTTTTTTGTTTTTGTCTACATTCATTAGTGGCCTCAAAATTCTCTTCTCACTTTTCATTTGTGCCTCTTCCTTTCTATTGTTTATTCGATCGCCCTCCGTCTGCATTCATTATTCATTGTTTTCTTCTATACTCGCGACCGGCTGGTATTTTGCCAGCACGCAGCCATATGTCAGGATGGCCGAGCGGTCTAAGGCGCCAGACTCAAGTGTAAAATCTTACCCGTTGATTGCGGGTATATATGGAGCGTTCTGGTCCTCTCTGAGGGCGTGGGTTCGAATCCCACTTCTGACAAAAAAAAATTTTGTAATTTTTTTTTAAATAAAAGTAGTAATTTTATTTATTTTATTTTTTTTTTGAAACCAAAGTTATTATTTTTAATTCGTTTTATTTTTTTAATTATTGCTATAATTTTGTTATTGTTGTAAATATAATTATTTTTGTATTATAATTTTTTATTATTATTATTGCTATTTATTATTTTGGTTATTGTTTAAGTTTGTTATTAATAATTAGTTTTTTTTTTACAAAATTATTAATTTTTGAATGTATTAAATAGGCAATAAATTAATGTTATAGAAAAATACTAATATATTGGCTTTGATTATTTTTTTATTCTAAAAATAATAGTAATCAAGAGCAGATTAGCTGTTCATACATACACACACTGTAAGGAATGAATGACCATATAAATATCGGTTACTTTTTTGTATTGCATAAAAAGTTTAACAAATTGTTTTACTCACCATTTTCCAACGTAAAATCAATAAAGTGAATATAAAATTTACATGCATACATATGTAACCAATTTTAACTCTGCTGCCTCAATATGACAATAAAGCAGTATTAAAAACTCATCAGTGGTAGCTTGTTTTTTTTTTCAGTAGTAACGACATCGATGAACAAAGCTCATAAAGGGCTGATATGACGCAAGCAAAATAAAGCATAATAAATTGTGTGCAAATTTTTTGCATACCGTTCTTTCAAAGGCGTGGAAGTCAAAATCACTGAAGCATTCTACCGCGAACTGAAATCATATTTATTGGATTTATTGAAACAAAAAACAAATCAATTGTTGACAAATAAATCACATGTGTGTTTAATTCTTTGTGGCCACAATTTGCAATTTTCAATTAAAACATGTTCTCAGTGTTTTTACACATACATATGTCCAATTGTACTATTTTGGAATTTTTGATTTTTTATAGCCGCTGCTAGAAAATCAGGAACTGGTAGATAAGATAAAAAGTTATGTTTTATGTGTGAAAGAAGTTGCACATCTATTTAAAATGTTTTTTTTAATTAAGTTTATGAAACTTAATGTTATTTTATGGGTATCATAAAGAAAAAAAAATGGAAATGTCTAATTGACAAAAGCAAAAAATGTTGAAAATTCATTTGCATTCATTAACATCTATGTATTTCTGACCGCATAGAATGCGACAAGAACTATTAAAGGGTGATTCATTTCAAGGTTCCCTACTTTAAAAAAAAAAACCCAGAAAATTCAAATTTAATGGAGAATGTTTATTATCATTCGAAAGAACACCCTTTGGCATTTATTTTTTGAAGATTATCTCTTTCAAATGTTGGCCGCAGTTACGTCTCAGATGGTTCATCCGTTGAGTTCAATTTTCGATGACTCTTTCGATCATTTCGACTGGTAACTGGCGAATGATACGTCTAATGTTTTGCTCCAAGGCCTGAATCGAAGCGGGATTGTCCGCATAGACTTTAGACTTTACATATCCCCACGGGAAAAAGACTAACGGTGTGATATCACTCTATCTTGGTGGCCAATTGACCGGCCCAAAACGTGAAATTATCTACCCTCCGAAGGTTTCTTTCTATAAATCCATTGACTGATGCGATGTGTGGGAAGTGGCGCCGTCCTATTGAAAGCAAATGTCGTGGAGATCACGAGCTTCAATTTCAGGCATCAAATAATCGGTTATCATGGCGCGATAACGGTCGTCGTTGACGGTTACGTCCTAACCGACATCATTTTTGAAGAAATATGGACCGATGATTCCACCGGCCCACAAACCACACCAAACCTTTTTTCTCTGGATGAAATGGCAGCTTTTGAATCTCTTCAGGTTGCTCTTCGTCCCAAAGCGGCAATTTTGCTTGTTTACATACCCATTGAGCCAGAAATGGGCCTCATCGATGAACAAAATTTGACCATAAGTTAAGCGAAGCGCGCGAAACACATTGTTTACAGAACGTAAATTTTCGTATTAATGTTGAATAATTTGTACACGTTGTTCAGGCGTAAGTCTTTCAATAATTAAATGCCAAACAAAACTAATCAAAAATAACATGACAGCATGACACGACTCACGCGTGATCTGTCAAGGAAAAAGGCTATTAAAAAAAGTACCTCTACTTGGATCACCCATTATATTATATTTTCTTAAACTGAACACAAAGCTTCCAACAGATGTATTATGTCAACAGAAGAATATTTAACTTATGCGGAGATTTAAGAGCACACAATTTGTATGAGTATACAAATTGTTATGTTGAAAATAATTTAAGCAAATATTGACACCTTAAGACAGTAAATTTGTTTTTAAACATGAAAGACATGGCTATTTCAAAATTCTAAGGAATCTATTGTTAAATTTTGTTTTTGTGTCACTAATTTTTTAAATATTTTCTGTTGTGTATTATTTTTCTTAATTTTTGACTTTGTTTCTCTCATCACTTCGTACAGGTGCTTGCACTTGTTAACCAAGTTTTTTCAGAAAGTTAAACAATTTATATTAAGATGGGTAAAAAAGTCCAAATATGCAGGCAATATTTGTCAGACTGAATTGATAAATTAAGTCGCGCAGTGTTTCATTTGGTTTTATTTGGTCTATCGCGGGCAGCAAGCTACCAAAACCGGCTGGTGACTGCTTTTTTTTAGCTTGAAATTGGTTGGCGTGTGCCCAAATTTGGTGCTGATCACTGAATGGCGATATGAAGCACTAAATAACTCTCGAAGTGTATGTCCACATGTATAGTTGTGTGAATATGTCGTAAAGTGTGGGCGAGAGGTGAGGCAATCGGAGCACAGAGTGGTCATGTGCGACATGACAGCCAATATGGCGACATGCGGTCGGTTGGTTGGTTGTCATTGAACTTGAATTGTTATTTGCATGATTTTTTATTCGTATGGAAAACACATAAAGAAAGTTGAACCGAAGTGGTTATCACATTAGTTATAATTATTTGAATATTATTATATATTTTGGATGTTATGATAGGTTGGAAGTGTTTTTTTTTTTAGTAATAAGTATGTATTTATTTTTTTAAATATTTGAGAGATCAAGCGCATATTTTTTATTTTAGTTTTTATTTTAATTCGTTTGCTAACTTATTCGCTCATTCTCTATTACTTTGTAAACACTTTTTTTATCTCCCTATTTTTTGCTTTTGAAGTTCACTTTAATTAGTCGCTATAAAAGTATATGTATATTTGTCAAAGTCAAAGGCATAAAATATAGTAAAATGAGTACAGCAAAATATATATTAGCGATGAAAATTGATATATATATATATAACCGGTTTCAACCGCACTTCATGTTACGGTGTTAGCTAAAATATAAACTTGAATTGTTACATTTAAAGAAAAAAAGCTCGAAAAATGTTAAGTAATGACATGAATGAAATGAATCATTTCTGATTTGCCATTGATGTGTACTGCTTAAAGTTCAATTACCTGTTGCCTGTAAAAACAAGTAGCGGCAAATGAGTTTTGCATATTAAGCTTATATTGGCAGAAGTGGGTTAGATTTAATATGGTTTTTTATGTTTTTCGTTTGTATTTAGAACATTTGTATATATGACCTTTATATATGACCTTTGTGGCGCCTGAAAGAACCTGTAATAAATATGTACATATGTAATGGCTTCAACAATTTTTAGGTACCACTTTGTCCTAAGTACTTAGATAAAATGTTTTTTTTTTTTTTTTTGTCAAATGTTGGTTAGAATTTATATAATGTCTTTATATATGAACACTAAAGCAATAACAAAACAAAAACAATAGATATTTTACGAAAACCTTCTCTTTGTCGACCAATACGCTTTCTCTAAACATGCCATCTTTCCATGGAACGCAACTTAAAGTTAAGACCCCCATTCAACAAAGCGGCTTCAATAAAACAGCGACTATTACTCAGGTATTTTTATTAACTTTCCATCACCTCAACAACACTGCTAAGCGCACATATTTTTCAGCACCCGGTAACAAAATGAATTCATGCGTAATGTTTCACCTTTATTATAGTAAGTTCAAAGCTTTTATTGTCCTTAATTGCCCATCATATTTCTGTCTAACTTCCTGCTGGTGTGTCAGTGTGCATATGCGTATGTAGGTGTGTTCATGCGACCATCTGTCAGAACGGCTGTCTTTTATTTTAACAAACTTTCATTGCCAGTTAACAACCAAAACCACACTCATCAGGACCATTGTTACATGTATGTGTATGAAAGGCATACAATGGGAGCAACGTAATATTTTGCTGTTTTATACCACAATCACCACCCATCCACATTTTGTTCTCCTTACACCAACCAGCTAGCCATTCAAACAAACGAGCCTTATTATTGTCCGCTGTGTCCTTTGCATCGTTCACCCCAAGGATAATGCTACAAAAGTGTGTGAATATAGGTACAATTCTAGAGTGTGAGCTGATGTAGGCCGAGTATGTAGGTTGGGTATCTGCTGTTTTTGCAATGTCGACTCTGACGACAGTAAGCTTTCCTGTTTCCTGTTGGCGCCAATTGCCAACTCATTTAAACATAGAAGAGCAGCGACGCATTCGATGTATTTCTCATTCTCTCTGAACTCGTACATTAGTTTAAGCTTGGATCTTTTTTTTTACTGGTCGACCGCCTTCGATACAGCACGTGATAATGGCAATGTTCCCCCATTATACTTACTCATTACCCTTGCTTCCACATCTACCTTCATCCTTCGTCACCGGATGTATAAATGTCAAGGAAGAGGGTGTGGATTACGGCGCTCTTATTCCAGTACGAAAGCACCATTACATTCTACAATAAAAGTTACTAAGTTATATTCTATCATGTCGACACTTTTCTCTCCTCTGCTCTGATCTGTCAGTCAGTTTGTCATTTTTTGTAAAATTACAGTGAGGCCAGTGAGGTTATCACAATCATTTTCTACATTTTATTCAATTCAATTCAACCTAAGTCCTGGCCGCTTTTATTAAGCTAAAGTTGTATAGAAGTGTGTATGTACTTACAGTTTGTATGACAGTTTAGTCATTTATAGACTTTTGGATGCGGAAAAAGTTCAGGACGAATATCAAGAGAGTGAAATCCTTTTCATATCCGCTACTTTTAGATTCTACACAAAGCAACGGTACATCCGTTATGCTATTTATTGTTGCGTGTCGCCTTTATTTAGTCTACTGGAAACTTTCATTTGCTGTCATCTTCTGAATACATTTACATCTTATAACTTACTTGATATTCTTACCCCTTTGAAGAATTCAGCAATTAATGTTACATTTAACGCGTTTCGATAGCCGCAGATTTTGTTTTTATTAACTGTTCTCAATTGTAATATTTAATGGAAAGATAATATTTAAAGTTATGAGAAGATCTTCTCATACATGCAGAAAATTTATTAAATTCCTTAAACCATTTGATATTTTAAAATGTGATTTTCCCAGAAATTTTTAATATATTATAAAATATAATGATATCAAACGCAAATATAGTGATATCATTTCTTTAAAAAAAAAACTAGTTATTAAGGAAATTGAATTTAATGTGTAATAACATCATTCAAATGGCCTCCACGACTTCTTGTACAGGAACGAATTCAATAACCCGAATTTTTGAGCACTTTGTCCTTAAATCAAGTCGTATGTCAATAATAGCACGTTCAGTATTGACTTTTAAAGCTTGAGAAGAGTCTGGTTTATTGCTAAAAATCAACGACTTCAAATAACCCCACAAGTAGTCTAATTGTGTTAAATTACAAATTCTTGGAGGCCATTCAATGTTACAATTTCATATCTCCAAACCTTTCCCACAATAATGCAGTTTATGCACGTGCTATGTGACACGTAGCACCGTTTTGTTGGAACCAGATTTTGTTAAGATAAACTTCTTCCAATTGTAGCCATAAAAAGTTGGTTATCATCTATCTATACGGCTCTCCATTAAAGTAACGGTGCTACCAGCTTCATTTCGAAAGAAGTACGGACTGGTTATTCCACCAGACCAAAAACCACACCAAACTGTCAATTTACGTGAATGTAATTGTTGTTCATGAATAATTTGTGGCATTTCTTCGCACCAGAACCGACAGTTTTGTTTATTTACCGCACCACTCAGAAGAAAGTGAGCTTCATCGGAGAAGATGATTTTCTTAAAGAAAATCGTTATCGTTTTTAAATTGTTGCAAAGTCAGCAAATTCACAACGTTTATGGTGATCCAATGACTTCAGTTCTTGGGTGAGAACAAATTTTATACGGATGCAAGCCCAAATCCTTTCTCAGGTTGTGGTCTGAGACAGTCCCAATTCTTGAGAACGTCTTGGAATCGACAAATTGCTGTATACAGCAACACTTGCCTGAACGGCAGCAATATTTTCATTACTTCGACCGGTTCTTTGTCTTATTGGCACTTGAACATTATGTAAAGAAAATGTACACCCGAAATTTTCAACAATTCGACGAAAAGCACAGGTGCTCGATTACTACGACCATGAAATGGGAAAAACGCACGAAAAGTTACAATTGCAGAACGATTATTTTGATAATAATATTGGATAATTTGTAAACGTTGTTCTTGCGTATATCTTGCAATGATGAAATTGTAAACATTACTGAATAAAATGAAAAAAATACAGATCATGACATACTAAAAATGGCCAAAACGACACTTAGAAATCATATAATCTCTATTGGAAACTCCTTTAGTAGTCTATGTGGGTCTAAATTTGTCTCCCACTAGTGTTTGTACCGCAAAAATATCAGTTTGTACAGAGTGTACCATAGTACTTTTGTCTCAGAATCAATTATCCCTAGTCCTATAAAAAAACCTAGTCCTTTTTTGTTCTCGATCAATAAGCGCCGATATGCAGTCTCTAACCGTAATTCCCAAAATAATGACGTGGACAATAAGAAAGAAAAAAATCGTTATAAATAAAAACTTTCTGAATGTCAGAAATTTTGTATAACTGAATTGATTTATTTTTCGTAAAAAAGATTGGAGTTCTATTCTCGGCGCGCAAATTAGTTGAAAAAAATCGGGAGCCTTTCGACATCTAGCGAATAGATTTTTTATTAAGATCCTAAGTTGATAAAAATCCGTTCATCTGTTTTTGAACTAATCATAGCTAATCATATAGCATGGGTATATTAAATTGAAAAAAAATTATAAGATTCGTTTTAAAAGAGTCTCAAAAGTAATGGTTTGAAACGAAATCAGAGACAAGAAGAATAAAAGATTCAACATTCCTTGTAATGGCGCATCGAGATTGAATATATGTATGTATGTAAACGGCTGAGTCTAGCGTAACATTTTTCGCATCATATACATAAGTAATAATATTTTTATGAGTATAGCTGTACTAATACTCAGTTTCGACATGATTTCTAGTTACTTAATCATCTTAAGAAGTTTTAACCATATCACATACATGCTAACGTATGCAGTAAAGCAAGTGCCTTAAATAAAAAATAAATATTAGTATTAAAAAAAATTAGTAAGCCCAGCAGGGATAACTTCTTATTGTGAACTAGAATGCTACTAGTGTAAAATAAACCAACTCATATTTCCCTTGTTGATGGCTGCTATTTTTACATGGCGACAGAAAGATTTATTTATTTATTATTTATTATTATTCCCAACGCTTTATCCACCTCCCGCCCATCCGCACGAAGGGCGCAGTCCGCATGACGTACGGAACTTGCTTTGTTTTTCATGAATACCGAATCACGAAGAGCAGGGATTTGTTTAGTGAGAACTAAAAAATTACAGCCACAGAAGAAAAATTCATTAGCTGATTTTTAAGGGTAACTTAATTCAAATAGAGATTGCTATTTAATGATTAGTTGAGAGTTGAAGTTGAGTTGAGTTCTTAATATTAAAAAGCGAGTGCTTGAATGGGAATAGAAATCAAAACATAAACAGTGCAAAGACTTGTGAAATTCAAAATTCGTCTGGACTTTCTAAACGGAACATTTAATTTTTTTCAGAGAGAATGAGGGAGCTAGAAATTTACCTCGTTATTATTTTAACCATGAAAATTACACCAAGCATTTCCCGGCGAGTGGCCAGAGTAGAGAGATTGATTAGTTTCAGGCGACTAGTATAAGGAGGAAGATTGCACCGAGAGTCCCAATGCGAATTTCTTAAGGCAAATACGAGGAATTGTTTTTGAATTTTGCCTACATTGAAATTGGAACCATGAATCTTATTTTCTTATCAATGCGAATTTCTTAAGGCAAATACAAGGAATTGTTTTTGATTTTGCCTACATTGAGATTGGAACCATGAATCTTATGTCTGACAGCGACATTCCCTAAACGTATGTTTATCATAAATATATCAAATCTAACAAGCTACCTGTGACGTGTTTAATATGTGATTTAGTCTAAAAAGCACTAGTTTATAATGAGAATTTAGTTTTTGTATGCACTGTATAATTCAAACTCACACTTTTTAAGGGTGTAACATATCGCTAACGTATGGTCTTAGCTTAAAATAAAGTGTTTTTCGCTGCAAGAATTTTGCGCTCACAATATGCGATGACTAAAATATTTAATCCCTTTGGTGTTTGGAGTTTTGCAAGTTTCAACTTTCTTTAGTTGGCTTAGTGTGCTTATGGACTTGTAAATATGTACCTATATATTTGTATCAAGATATGTAGAATGCTTATGTCGCAAATTAGCCTCTCACTTACATTTAAAACATTTCTTTGTCTTCTTCATATTGTTTAAGCTTTTCTCTTTTATAGCCAATAATTATTACTTTAAACCCACAAAAAGGTCGTTTTATACATATTCATATATATATTGAGCATTAAGACTTTTTAAGACTCTTTTTCTAAGCACACATACAAACATATGTACTTACATCCTAACGCATATTTTTGCTTCTAACAACCTTAACCTTTCTAACGACACTAGACAGCCAAAGCGCATTTTCAAGTCGCTCTAAAATACAATTTCCATTCACATATCCCTTTATGCTCGGGTATGCATACATACATAGGAGCTTTTGTAACTTTTGTCGTTACTTTTTAAGCAGTTTATGCCACTTAACTTTCTATTTACTCGTATTCTGCACTGACACTCGTATTTCAACTTCCTTGGTACATTGTGAGGGTATATATATTAATATGATACTTCCCAGTAGAAATTTAATGCATGCAACATCGATGTAGACGCATGAACAAACAGCTTTTTTATGCATGCCAGTATACAGTTCCTAGGAAATCATGCATGCTCTAACCAATCAAAAGTGATAGAAGAGCATGCATAAAAATTTTCATTAATTTTATTTTATTTTTTCGATTTTACATTTGTCGTTACCATATCCAAATTTTTATCAGCAATTCGCTGGTCATATTCGCATTAATTCAGAATGATGTGGTATTAATTTTCATTATTAATTCTTTCGTGCATATATAAGTCTAGGCAGCAGCAAAAAATCTATACCTGTACATGCACTTACATATATGAAAAAAAAAATTATTTTTAATTTTGAAATGAAGAAAAATTAAAAAATTTTTTTTTTAATTATAATGGATTCTTCGTGCTTCCTCATATATACGTTATGCATTCTTCATGTATGCTTACAATTTATTTCAACTGGGTTATATGTACATACATATAAGCATGTGTGATAATTAGAAATATTGTCACCCTGGTAATAAGTTCTCGTTGAGTGCTCAAGTTAACGTAAAATGCTTTCTGCATTCACCAAATGTACTGTAATTATGTATGTGGGCATTTTTCTAGGCATACTCATACTTATTGCTATTTACATACATATATACAATATAATTTTTATTTTTAATCCAATCATTGTGTTGACAGTTTTGAGACAAAACATTTCCATTGCATTCAAAGAAAGCACACCAACGCGATTACTATACCTTTCCTATTCCTATAACACAAAATAGTAGAACTTTCAATTTAAAAGGCAAAAAATTACCACACAATTTTTAGCACGTTCAGAATAATGGCCCTATTATGGTTGACATCGTCGACGGCGTCGTCGTTTTTCAGTCGACATCATCTCGTTTTGTCACAACGTCACAACGCAAAGTTGGTATTGTCGAAAAGAGTTGCGACGATGACGACAGTTAATCGATTAAATAAATGTTTCGTTTCCTTCACAATATTTATGTAAAAATTCTAATTTTAAAATTAAATAAAAAAATTACTCTGAATTCTTATAAACAAAATAAGTTTACCAGATAACAAGTAATTTAAATTCGCGACTTTGCAATTTCGAATAATCTTTTTGTTAGTTACTTCAGTTTTATTTTATGTCAAGTTTGAAAACTATTTTCAACTCATCAAAACTTTGTTCAACTTTATACCTTGCACAACAACTTCCGAATTAAGTTTTCTATTAATCAGCAGCAAGCTGACCTCCTCAAGTGGGCAAAGGGCTCCTTATCTGTATCGTCCACCACCTGTTTCATTTTACTCCGCCCTGTCATTATTAGTGGAAAAAACAATTTACATTTGCAATCCCGCCACACCTTAAAGGGGTATGCCAGTCCAGCGGGATGATATTTAGGTTATATTTGAAGCTCCGTAAAAAGAAAGCAATCAATATTTGTATTATCCATCTTTTGTCACGTGACCATATCCACGATTTCAGCCCTTTAAGCAATCTAAAAAAAAGATTATTGATCTAGAGGAATGTCGCAATGTCTGGAACTACGCTAGTGGAGAAGTCTCTAAAGATGACTCTCCAAAAATTTCAAGTAAATCGGTCCAGGAGAGCTTGAGATATCGCGGGTATCGTATTAAAAAAGACAGTTTCGAAAAAAACGCGGTTACAGTTTCGTGTAAAGGTCGAGCCGGTATTTATGCCGCGTCAGCAAAATAGCTACATCTCTAAAAATAATTTGTATTTTGAAAAATCCTCTTACAGACATATTTTTAAATAGTTAAACTTTAAAATATACAAAAAAATCGAACTTTTCAGAATTAATACAACAGTAGAAAACTATTTATATTAAAAAATTAAATTTAAAAAAATCAACATGAGACCGGAATAATATAATTAACTTCTGTCAACCATCGTTGTCTCTTATTAGGGAGCCAATAACATTGCTGCTTAAATTTAGATGGGGTCACTTCCTATGGAAATCCCTTTTCTAAGCAAGAATTTTTTGACAACTCGGCAACAAGAGCTTCTATTTGTTCTATACTCGTTATTTAATTTTTTTCACTTTGTGCGACGCCAACAATAATAGTGGTAAATATAAAAATTGTAAAAATTAAAAGAGTTGTATCACAAAAGCTCTCATTACGCACATATCAACAGCGGACAAAATATTGGAAAAGTAAAGCCTATACCCGGATATATCTCTTTTGCTCGCAAAGTGTCTTTTGCAGATGTCATAAAGATGAGAATCATTAATTACAGTCGAAAGAATAAAATTGCTCTGGCTCACCACCGAATAAAAAATACACTGATAGTATAACAGCTCTTATAATGAATGTTTTTACAACAATCCAAATTGATTAGGAATAAGATATATTTCTTAAATTTAAGAAAAAAACTGAAATTAAATAATTTTTTTAGGCTAGACTGTGAAGATTTAGTTCATTTATTACTCTAATATAAAATTTATTTTCAGCTCTCAATGATATTCTTATTTCATATTTTTTTTAAATTTAATGTGTGGTAACAAATTGCAACTTTCTTTCTCATTTTAGGTATGTTAGAGCAGAAATTTTTGTTTATTGAGTTTTTTTTTGTAAAACCTCTACAGTAAGTGATGTTATTGATTTAAATTTTTATTATCTTCAATTATCACAATTTTTATAATCGTTTCAAATCACATTTATATAAAAGTCCTCAAAAAGTACTTGCCACTATAAAATTTCTGCCATTAGTCCTCTTATACGTTTGTGTGTTTCTCTCCTTCGTTATTCAAAGTACATAAACTCCACAATTTTTTTAAGTAGCCCATTAATAAAATACACACATACAATTTTACTTTGCGTTGGTGCTTCATTTGTTATTTATGCGACACATAAATTTTGGTTTAACGGATTTTTAAAAGGATGCCTAACAAAAACTGAAAATAATATAAATAAAACCGTAAATTTGCTGCGTGCAAAACCTGAAATTTATGACTCAATTGTAAATGTGTACTTGTGCAACATAAAATTTTTTTTAAATTACTCATTCTTATGCGATACCATAAACAAGTATGTATTTATGTTTGTAAGTGCTTTTATACGCCGCGGGTGTAAGTGCGTGCAAAAAGTGCTTGTCATGTGACGCGGCTGAATTGTGGGCAATTATGTATGATAAGTGTTAAAGATAAATAAATAAAAATAAATGTGAGAAATGTTTTAAATATCTAGTTACGCAGATTGTTTTCTGATTCTTAGGAATTATGCAGTAACATCTTTTCCGACCGAGGAACACGCCTGATAGATAAATGTAAAATCAAACAAACCAGTGATCGAAAACCAGGTACAGCCCGGAGTGTCCTGAATCCAAGACCGATCGCGGAAGGTCACGGCTACACTTGCCTCTCACACTGAGCAGCTACAGATTTGCTCATCAGCTGCTATAAAGTAATTTGCAATTAAGATACGTTGGAAAAAAGAGATTAATTATAAATATTTTTTTATACAAAAAATTTAGTCAGAAGAGTCAAAGCTGGCGTAATGAGAATTAAAATCATTACACAAACATCTGAAGGGGTCATATATTTCAATATTTGTTTTGCATAAAGACAAGAAAAGGGGCCTAAAGTATCTAGATGATCTTAAAGGAATACCAATGTTAATCTCGCTAAGTAGGAATGGACTTTTGATGATACCTCTTATCAGCTCAGTTAAAAATAAAACTCAAAGCATCTCTCGTCGTTAAGTGTGATGGCGAAACAAATTAAATATTCACTTTGAAAAGGCTTATATAATATATATATATAACCCCTGGAGCAATTTTCAGTCGATATCCTCCTTAAATTTTTGATGTTTGTCCAAATGATTTTCCAACAAATGGTAGAATCTCCAGTTTATTCCAAGCCGTCTTCGGACGGCATACATATTTTTATGAGGAGCTTTTATTTTGATACATGATTTTTAAGGTATTAAAAATAAGAAATAAAAAAGACTAAAAAAATGACTGAAAAAATAATAAAATTTATTTTGTTAATCCTTAAGAAATGTTGATCTCATTCGATAACGAAAGTTTTGAGTTTAAGATATTTTTTCTTGATTTAGTGTATATTTATTTTGGTGCAAATGCGTGCGACTGTCACATGAAACATGAAGGAACCCCCAGTACAGTATATTTTAAAATTTGTACTTTATTATAAAATTATAATTCCATAATATTGTATTATCGCCTGCCTTTAGCGTTCTTAAGCAGATAAAAATTTTGCTGCCAATTAAATTGTGTCCGCAACTTAGAGCACGGTATCTTGCAACTTAATTTTAAATATCATCAAATTGACGCTTAAGGCTCCCCAAATGCTTATTGAGTTACGGCTTTGTAGCAGCTTTTTTTATGGAAAATTTTCTTTAGGCAACAGTTTTGCAGCCCCAAAAATAGCAATTTAAATTGCATTTTCTGCTTATTTGGGCATAATGCAGACAGATAATCACATCTTATAATTGCCTGTTTGTGCACGAGAATCTTAGATAAAGCAACGGCCACTGAAACATCAAGTCACGCTTAGCAACCACGCATAATACCGGTTATATTTCTATCCCGTATTTATTTATTTTGCACATTTTCACTTTCCTTCTTTAGCTCCTGTTCGAGTGGCTATATATTTAATGTCTTACCCCATCTCCTTTCAAGCATTTAATGCCATCTTTGCAATATATTTAATGCTTGTCTCGCTTTGCGTCTGAGTTTTCACCAAATCCCCTCACACAAACCCTCTCCTGTCATGAAATATTTTAAATTTTCTGCCTGTATGCTGTTTTTTTTTTTTTTTGTTTACCTCCCATTCATCTTTCTTGACCCCGCGCGCCGCTTCCATTTCAATCGACAAATCAATTGAAAGCTATTGCATATATTTAGGCGCTGTTGCTCGGTCAAGCGCTTCGAATGTATTGCGCGCACTATACGGATATTTATCATCACTCAGCCTCGCTGATGACAAGGAGGGACGAAGAGGAAATGAAGCAAATGAAATAACTTAAATTAAGCCCCGACACCCGGGAATAATCAATGAGTGTTGCATTTTATTTTTATGCTCCGTCTGTCTCTGTTTTCATGGCCCATGCGATTGTTCGTAAAGCGCTTGATTACTATAATACATACCCATTTTTATATGTAACCAAACATACAGCGTGGTTTGTCATTGAGGACATCAGGGTGAAAATTTTTCAGCAAACATACCAGTGACTTTCGTAAACTCCCTTACTTGTCCTTGTCATCCGAGCTGCCACTACACAACACAACCAATCGTCCAATCACTTTCGAACACTCTACCGCGCCTTCAGTTATCCTCCTCTCGTCATTTACTCCTTAGGGTTTGTCAATTTGTCTATTGTACTCACAGCAATCGTAATTCCGAATCTCGTGTAAATGCTACCGGAGCGCAATTAAATTGCAAAGTTGGCAAATTGGGCTATCCTGGACGCACTTCGGTGCAACAGAATATGTCACCCTCCTGCATCCTCTATATTGGCACTGCCACTTTAAATGAGTTCACAAGCACATTTTCTTACAAACATGCCCACATATACTAAACACGTGCTGGTTTTCATTCTTCGTACCTGTCGCTGACAGTTGGTTTTTAGAATTGCCCAGCTATTTATGTTTGTTATTGCCATTTTATTTGCATGCCACCATAAAGAATGCCTGCCAACCATAGAACCGGCTGTGTTTAAGTACAGCACACACATAATGGCTTTTGAAGGGCGTGGTTTTTGAGTTGTAAATAAAATTTATTGCTAGAATATGTTAGAAAGGTTGTATGGTTGATGGGTTAAGGTGATTTCAAAACCGCGTGTGGTGACGTTAACGGATCAACTTTAAATTGTTTTCAGCTTACTTTAATTTCTAGGCATTTTTGCAGTTCCAGAGGAAATTTAGAAATATTGAGGTAAAGGATATCATTTATAAAGCAATAAAGGAAGCAGGGAATCGAAATTTCGGTTACATGAATAAGTGACAAAGCTAAATTAAGCCTCCACACCATAATTAATCTTTATACAGCTCGATGCTGAGTTCAAAGGACATCGCGGATCACCACCGCGCAGCACTCATCTCATAAACTCGGCTATTCGCTGGACTCCCATCGTTCGAGTACACGCTTACTAGCACATTGGGTTAGTCACAAACCAAATTTCTCTGCAGCATATTGAAGCGCAACCCGACAACCGTTAGAATTCAGAATACCTGAGACATTAAATTTGGTGGTATTGGTTCAGACTTTTGGCTATCTCTGTGATTTCGGTTACGCTTCTTTTGTGTTCATATTGTTACGATTTTGCTGAATAAACCTCAATGATTTCCCAAATCCTTCGAGTCCGATCACTGGATTGTTAAATAAAAGTCGCCAACTATATTTGCAGTTTCTTGATTTATACAGAATTTGTTCAATGTCTTTTTATTACTCAGTAATTCACAATTCAATTACAATTCACTTTACTATTTACAATCACTTGTATTACAACTTGTACAATGTTCTATTTTTATTACTTCACTGAAGTGTAATCACCAACGCGTTTACTCTACGACTGACTTGCTTGGCAGCTTGTGTCGCCCTTATATAGCAGTCGTCTGCACCCAACAAAAGCCTGGAATAATCGAATTGTTCTCTTTCACGCTCTACAACATGCCAGTTATTGGCTTCTCTCTTTCATCTGATATATATATATATATTATTCTTATTCCTTGTTTATAAAGAAACCATTCGAAAAATAATTTTCAGTTTGGAGATGCTTTTCGCTCATTAAATTTTCCTGAAATTTGATATTTTTAAAAGCGCTTTTGAACTGTTCTTTCTCTTTCAGAATAAGTAACTGAGCACATTGTCATTAGTCTTCGTTTTGTCTCACCACTCGACTTAATTACATTCACTGAAAAAAAATTCAAAGCCACCTGATTACCCAGCGGTATAGATTTCTAACTTCCCATTTACTTTACTAACTATGGGCATCTTCTCAAATTTACACGACTTGCAACACATACCAACCAGAATACGCATCAATCACTTCAGTGTATCGTAAAATACAACAGTAGTTAGAGAAGCTTGTGAGAGAGCAGCACAAAAAAATATGCCTCCCTTGAGACGAAATGCGGTTTGTTTAGTGCAGCTATTTTACTCCTACAGTTTAAAGGATTCCAATAAGTTGCCATCTGAATTGTTAACTGACTGAAAAATAGTAGGGACTAAGATGAAAAGAATATTTTTGAAGTGAGCTTCCTTAAATGCGATAATATTTCTACTTGATCGACTACAGAAAAAATGTTCTAAAATCTGTAAAAACTAAATTGGGAACATTTGGCGAATATACTAGATACCAGAGTTGAAATATTGCGAGCAAAGAAGTTGGGCATCTTATTTGGCTTGTGTGGAGCAGCCACTGAACTAGAGAAATTAGAGGTGGTTTTTCGCGCAACTCTTCATTGAAGAAGAATCTGCCGTATAATGAACACATTTGCTTGCCTCTCGCCAAAAGCAAACTACGAATTAAAGAATTTAATAACCATAAGGGTCCGACAAAGTGGAAGCAAACCTTATCCTGTCGCAAGTCGAAGCAAACTTGGCTGGAAACCATCTTTACCAAAGTAAACTACCTAAAACACATCATTAAAAAGGCCTATGTGGAAGAAAATGAAGCCAAAAGATCGATACTGTATTCATGATGTCACAGTGTTGCTAATTTATCCTAAGTACATCGGTTTTGTAAATCGGCGGCCACTTACACCCAACCTAATTGTCGCACTTTTAGGCGTTTTTTTTTTTTTCAAACTAAAAAAGTTTAAAGCATGAATTTAAATAAATTTATTGGAAAATTCCTTAAAGTGCATGGAAGTATTTTCAAAAGAGTTTTAATATTTTCAAGAAGTAATATAAAAAAGTTTTGAAAGTTTTGAATTTCTATAGGAATGAGCTGAACTTAAATTAATAAATAAAGGATAGAGGATATACTACGATTGTATGTAGAAATTTCGAAGACACACATCGATGTGTCACTACACAAATGTATTGTTGTATCAAGCAATATACAATTACAACATCAATTACAATAGAAGCATACATAACAATGGGGATCTGGATCTTAACTCCTGCGACAGGATGTCGTTTGTGGCAAAAGCGTATCGAACAATCATTGGCAACATACAAACTATTCAGAAAAAAATCAGAAAAAATAGAGAATGAACATTTGCAAAAAGTCTGAAAAGCAAGACAACTCCGCTGCCTGCCGCCTCCGTCGAAATTGAGTGTAAAGGATATGAGCAAGCAGCTGTGTTTATGCAAGTGTGAATTGCTATGGCAGCTGGCCATCATTGTATGTGGTTATGCTTTTCCAACATATTCTTTTGTACGTGTTGCTGATAATATCTTTGTTACAATATAATGCCGTTATACGGTACATTCTGTTGGCTGTTGTAGCAAATTTGCATTAACACGTTATAGTTTCCGAGAGGAACTGTATTGAGAATTGCTGAACACAACATAGTTAACTGCCAAGAAGAAGTGAAGCTCACTTTTGGTTTGTTGCTTGGTGGGATATACTCGCAAATAAAATAGTTTAAACAAGGGATATTAGGGAAGCAAGTATATAAGAACCGGAACCGAAGTCGAAAACGAAGTATTGAACTGCTCTAGCTGATGTGAGATGAATCGAAACAGCTGTAATACGTGGAGCGGATTTGTATTCACCGGTGATGGTCATGTTATGTAGACCCATATTTGGATACTTGCAATGTGATTGTACTTTCTTTTTTAGAGTTACAGCCGAAGGTTAAACCTCAATTCTAAATTCAGATGCGAATTAATATTCTCTTTGTGACAGAGAAGAAACGAATCCCCAAAGATATAAGGAAAAGGAAGTTAACCTAAACTAGGGCCAACAAAATCTAACGAATTGCTGCCCGATCTGGCTTGGAAACGAAACCTCAACCGAAAATTTTGAAACAAATTCTAATAACCGTTACAACGCTGGTGATCAAATGCTTGTTTATTTGTGTATTACAATAGCCAAACACACAGGCCATGAATGCAAATCAGTTGGTAATTCATATGATTTTAATATGAATGCTCCACTATGGATGTCTGTATGCACAAGTACCATATTCAAATTAATACTATAGCTGCTTAAAAGGACCCCTGCATATGCTGGACGGAAAGGACTTACATATATTGTTAGAGCTTAATGAATTTATAGGATTTTGCTCCTCCAGCAAGCCACAGTATTTTTTTTTTTTGGCAACTTTCACACTCCTTTTGCACTTGCACGAAATAAAATTTGATGGGATTAAATAATTTTGGTTCAACTACAGGTCACGATGAAGCATGAAAACTAATTGTTTGCTTGTTAAGACAATAAAATCTCATTGCGCTGCGTTATTAGAATTTATGAGAGCCTAATTAACATGATTTCAAGAGACAAGAAGATATTTTGACAATAAAAGCAATAAATTGGTAATAATTTTCTTCTTTAAATAGTGAAGAAAGTCATGGGTCTGAGCTACACTTGATTAAATTTATCTAGGTCTTACAGTACGAAAAATCAGGTTGGTAAGATTTCTCATCTGAGATTAATAGCACGAACGTTATCAGATGAGTAAATCTTATCTATTTTAAAACAACTAAATCAGCATAAAGAAAATTTTCAATTAAATAGTTGCTCTATGTTGGGAAATTATTATATTCTCCTTTAAAACATGTCCAAAGCTCGACATATTAAATTTATCGGCTTCGCTCAAGAGCGTAGATACTTTCTCTATATTTCAATAGAGAGTCATCCCTTTTGCACAAATTTGAGAGTTGACTTTCCCATTTGTTTTGCAGGAGTCTTACAATTAATAAAGATAAAGCATCCGACCAGATATAAAGCTTTAATGACGAAACGAGTGTCTGATTCTCTACTATAGAGATGGATTACATGCTGCGGAACAGTAGTCAACGTCAACAGTATCTCGTAGCTCCACACTTTTGACTACTAGCCAAATAATTTCCATTCCTCTGAGCTTCTCATATACATCATATCTTACTCCCACCTTAGCAAAAACTTTAGGGATTGCAACTTTCTGACTGTGTTCATTCCATTTTACGAATATTCTATGTACATATAGTTGCTTCTGGGTACTTTTGCTTCAAATCGAAAATTTGTATTTTTTAATGCTTCAGACTTTATTCACACAAAAATCCAATTTATGTTCCAATTTTTAACAAATTAACTTTGAATTTTTATCATCATCATTCCTGCATTAACCACATGAAGCGCCCGCTCCATTATATCAAACTCTTCAGGCGTGCTTGTCCCTAATCTACCAACTGTTCAGCACTTGAGGGCATTCAGTCAGGCAGTCAAAAATTGAAGTCAGCTCGCGTCAGCAGAAGGAAAAAACTTTATAAATTAAGTTTTCCCTTCAGTTGAATTCAGTAATTGTCCTCACTCTTCTTTGCAGTTATTTCGCGCCGCTGCTCCGAAATCGCAGCGTGGAAAGTTGTTGAAATTCATCAAAAAGTTTGTTACTTTACTTCTGCACCAAAAAAAAAATCCACTTGTAGTTACAATACTTAATTCCTATCAGGTTTCTATTCAGTTAACACGAAATGCTAGTGCCTTGTCTTAGCGAGCATCCGCCGAAATTCAAACGCCGACCGATCTACGCATTGTGTCAAAAATGCGCTGTACGTTGTTGATAGTTTATTCATAATTGTCGCTGTCGTCATCTTTCTGAAGGAATTGTTAAAAGTTACCATTTTGCTGCAAGTATCTGCTGTCACTCCGTACTCCTAAAGGATTTAACGCAACATCGCGTATAAGTAAGTAACTAGTTAAAAAGTTTAATTTATATATGCGCTGATGAAGAGATGGAGTTGGAGTTTGCTTTGTGTATTCAAGTTAAAATAATTTGAATAAGTTTAAAATTAATTTTATTGCAATGTTAAACTTAATTCGGTATAGCTAAGGCAAGTTAGTTGAGATACTGCATACTAACCGAATTCTCATAGTGGAATTTCATTCACCAAAAAGCATAAAAATATAAAATAAAATAAAAGACTTCTTGTCTCTCCACTTCGTGGAATTCGAATTTAAAAGGAGGTTTAACAGACACAATACAAAATGAACTCATGAATCATACAATTTCTTTACTATATTACATGCAAATAAAGGATAACTTCATATTTGCAACAGTTTTGATACATATCGACCGAAGACGGAATCGAAACTGAAAATTAGGAATATTAAGAAAAATACATACCGGATGGAGAATGCACATGCACGTTGTGCCACTTAAGTCCTATTCAT
Source organism: Neoceratitis asiatica (assembly GCA_030068015.2). Taxonomy (NCBI): domain Eukaryota; kingdom Metazoa; phylum Arthropoda; class Insecta; order Diptera; family Tephritidae; genus Neoceratitis; species Neoceratitis asiatica. Next base: position 77,902,784 of record CM061524.1, read on the forward strand.
TCAGCATTCATACGGGTGCACTGTAATCAGACGCCGGTGTTCGCCCCATATATGAGATAGCGTATCTTAGAGAAGTTCAGTCTCTTCGCGTACCTTTCCAATTTGTTAAAATCATGGGTGACCCAACTTTACAAGGTCGTTTGTAGGCTATTTACTTCTGATATGGTTATTTTTATTCCAGGTTTAAGTAAATCTGCAGAATTTTCACTTTAATTCAACAAAGACCAACACATATACACGTCGATTTCATCAAGTAATTAGCAACATTAGTGGTGTGTACTCAAACGAAGTAGCATTTTTCATCATCGCAGTAACTGTCGGAACATAAAGTCAGTGCATAACGGCAAAACGCAACAAGAGTAGTCTGAGATTCATGTGATGAAATGCCCGTTGAATATTTATGAGGGCGACGATGTTGACTTTATTGTTCCGCATGTGGCAGCCACCTGCACACAAAGGCTGATATTGTGTAAGACGGCTGCATATCCTTGACTTGATTTTTGCTGCTCGGAGATGCCGCTTGAGAGACTCAAGCGTCATATGATGTAATTTCTTGAAGGTAGAGGTTAAGTGCAGTTTTATTATTTTTGTTTTATTTTTCGGAGGATACTTGTGCCGTGATAGGTTAAGAAGCTTGTAAAGTGTTAGAGGTTGAATACCTTCGCTAAAAATAACTTAAAATATATTTTGTCGTAGATGGATGTTTATTCAACGTGATTCTGTAGCAGTAAAAATTGTGCTGTTTATTTATAGCAGAAACATTTACTACTTACTTACAGTGTTGTCAAATTTCGTGGTTAGAGTTAATTCAATTAATAATAATAATTACACTGTGACACAAAATTAAGTATTTGGTTAAACCAAATGCAAATGAAGGTTTACACCTCCCATAACAAAACCGCGAAACAGATTTTTGTCCCATACGTATTTTTTTTCGCCGATTTATAGTGTAATAATCCTGTTTAAGGGAACTATTAATGAAATTCTATAAAATAGTGGAATTTTTCTCGAAATTTATGGTTTTATACTTTTTACCTAAAACTCACGGTAGGTGGCACTTTCATACAAATTTTGCAAGTTTTTGCATCGCGTTTCATTAAAAAGTAGAGTTTCTCTAAACTCATCAGATTCGGTGGAAAGTTGGCGTTCAAACCAATCCATATGATGATGGAGGAAACGAATTTATAAGCTCATGTTTACACCTAGTTCCAATTTTTTCAATAGATATTCAACTTATCTTTTAATATCATATTCTCGGTGTTTATCAAGAGCATTATTGATTACATCTTTAATTACAATCCATGCAATTAATTGAGTTTTGATTGATATCAACCCACTATCTTTCATCAATCTTCTGATTTCTAGTCCTTAAAGCATACCTGAAATGAAAAAAATATTAAAAATATATACATGAAATCGTTAGTTTTATTATTAATATATATAATACCTTCTTTTATTTTGCTAGCACTTAGTAGGAGAAACTTTGAATCTGGTCCATATAAGAAGTGTTTTGAAAATTTTTTTTAAAGTGTTTAGGTCACTCTCAGGTATAAAAAAAGCGGCAGCAGCTATTGCAGGGGAGACGAGTAGAAAATTCAGTGGCGTTAACATTGGAGTAAGCTGTGTATTTTAGAAACGGATAAACTGTATGAAGTGGAAAATAATTGTGTATTATAAAGAATTTTAAAATAAGCCAATGTGTATAGTAAAGAATTGTAATTATTGAGGACTAAATAAACGTTGAGTAAATTCCTGACGATTAAAAGGCCATACGAACTAATCTTGGAAATTTTTTTAGCAATCCAGTGATCGGACAACCATTTCCAAATCACAACATATACGTTATTTATGGATTTTATCTACTTCTTGTTGATATTTCACTGCATCGTATGATTATTTTATTTTCAAATTTTATTATTTTTTAAGAATTTATGAATAATCTCCATTTCTGCCAAAAGTGTGAGATACTCTTACAGTAAACGAATATATTTTCTTCGTTGAGAGGAAATATTTTTGAAAAACTGAATCACGCTTTGGTATATTAACAAGTTTTAACACTTCAGCCATACAATTTTGTAATATTTGTGCCATTGGCCTTGACGGGGATGGTACTGAAATAGCATCTGAATGTGGCAATCGTAATTTTACATAATCTGTGCCAATATATAACATTTTTCTTCGCGATCTCTTAATTTTTCCTTATATATTGTTCTAAGACATATAGAAATTTGCTTTATCATGCTCGCCTTATTGCGCACGATACAAAATATAGTATAGAATACATATTTAAGTACTTATCTATGAAATTAAATAAAACAAAATTACCTGGATCGCTCCAAATTATTAGAACGCCAAATCGTAGTGTTGCTTTTTTCCTTGTGTCCAGAAACGTAAATCATAATAGCAAGTTCAACACATTTCTTTAGGTACCCAATTTACATTTTGTATAACTGGAATTCCAAAATACACCCATTTCCATTTAACCACTTACTTGAGTAGTAGGACGATTATGTGTACCATAATTTGAATCACAATTTTTCTAGTAGGTTTCAACAGCTTTAAGGCGTTGTTGTGCTGATGTTAAGTGATATATTTTCATTCATGCCTGACTTTTAACTAAAACAAAGAATGTTTGGTTTGACAGTTAAGTTTGACAGATGATAAATACGCTTTCGAAACCACTAAATGGATAACCCTATACAATGAGTTTGCACCTTTCTTCGCGAAATTCCAGCCTCAAATAGCAGTTGCAAAAGCCACCTACAGGCGATCATGAGCAGTACAGGGTTAAAAATAACAAAAAATTTTATTTTTCAATGAAACACTAAAAGAATAGCAGTAGTCGTATGTATGCACTACGTATCGTGAGGTTTAGGTAAAAATTGGCATTAAAAGTGAATTCCTTGTTCCGGAATATAAGTATAATAAATTTTCAGAAGATTCCTATATTCTATGAAATTTTGTTACCTGTAGTGCTTGAGCTTCAAATTCGCATAAAAAAACCAGATCTTTGGGGCAAAAATCCGTTTCGATGTTTTGTTATGGGAGGCCTTTGGTTTCGTCAAACACGTTGAATCTTGTTGCACTGTGTTATTATTATAGTACTTCTTCTCTCTCAGGAGTAAAAAATCAACTGCTGCTCAACTCATGGCTTAATCAAATTTGAAATGTACAAAAATTAAATTTACCTTAAGAGTGAAAGAAATCAGTTGTTTGCAAGTGAAGAGCGAATTGCTTGGAACTAAAAACGCCAAAAATCATTGAACAAAAAATTCAGGGAAATAAAATCTAATATGCTAAGCAAAGCAAATCATTATTTAAAATTTAAAATTACTTGATTTGAATGTGTTGACGCTGGTTGACGATGATCAGCCGTTCTGGTCGCCTGAGCTCATTACCAGGCACTTCTCCCTAAAGTATGCTTTGGTTGACTAAGATAGCAAAGGCCCAATAAAGGTGAACGCGCGTGGCATTTTTTAGTATCAGGGTCATCCTGAGACTTTGTAAGGGGGTTTCCAACAGGGATCATATGATTTCTAAGTGTCGTTTTGGCCGTTTTTAATGTATCATGATTTGCCTTTTTTCATTGTATTCAGTAATGTTTACAATTTCATCATTGGACCACCATAAATGTCGTAAATTTGCTGAAATTGCCTTTGAACAACTTGAAAACGATAATGATTTTTTTAAGAAAGTCATCTTCTCCGATGAGGCTCACTTTCCTCTGAGTGGTGTGGTAAATAAACAAAACTGTCGATTCCGGTGCGAAGAAATTCCACAAATTATTCATGAACAAGCACACATTCACCAAAATTGACAGTTTGGTGTGGTTTTTGGTCTGGTGGAATCATCGGTCCGTACTTCTTTCGTAATGAAGCTGGTAGCACCGCTACTGTTAATGGAGAGCGGTATAGATCGATGATAACTAACTTTTTATGGCCACAATTGGAAGAAGTCGATCTTAACAACATCTAGTTCCAACAAGAGGAGGCTACGTGCCACACAGCATGTGATTTAACACCATTAGACTACTTCTTGTGGGGTTATTTGAAGTCATTGGTAGTTAGCAATAAACCAGACTCTCTTCAAGCTTTAAAAGTCCATATTGAACGTATTATTCATGACATACGACTTGATTTAGTGGAAAAAGTGCTCAAAAATTGGGTTCATCGAATTCGTTCCTGCAAAAGAAGTCGTGGAGGTTATTTGAAAGATGTTATATTCAGAACTTAATTGTATCGATTGTACTTCACATTAAATAAAAATCATTTGAATTTCCTTAGCAATGAGTGTTTTTTTTTTAAAGAAATCATATCACTCTTATTGTAAAGCCTTATATTTTGTGTTATTTTGGTAGGGTTTCTTTTCTTTTGCTCGCTTGAACTCGTTGCTGGCATACATATTTATTTTGCTACATCTTCCTACTAATAGGAAACTTTTTTACCGATTTTGCTGTTTCCTTTGTTTGGTACGAAGTTAAACGCAAAATAAGTGGAATCTATAATTTGATTCTATTAAACAATTGATCGACTAAAAACTTTTGAAAACAGAAGAGATAAAGGAATATTAAAAAATTTAATAGCGACAGCAAAAAATTTGTGAGACATTCCTTTTCTATGCTAATTTTTATCCTTATTTTAACTTAACATATCTCTTCCTTTTCGGTCTATTTTAGTTATCACGTCATTATGTGTGCTGATGAAAATTTTAATATTTCACACTTAACTGCTTTCATTAACGCTGAAATGACGAAATTGAGCACAATTTAAATATAAGTGCATAATGAGTAAATATTTTAAGAGTCAGCTATTGTTTTTCTATTTTTTAAAGAACTTATGTAGCCCAGTAAAAAAAAACATTTGGAGTGATTCACAACAAGCTGAAAATGTTCAACTTGAAGGGATACCACTTTAATGTAATCCTGAAAAGTTTCAATAATTTCTTTCTCTAAGATTTACTATTTTAGTATGAAAATATGTTTCTTTTCAGTTCTACTTTCGAAATCAATTGAGTTTTGGAAAAGATTTCATAATAGACACTTAGATTTTAGAAAATATTATTTGAATGTAAGAGTGGTAATTTACATAACCAAGGCGGTATGAATTGATTTTATTAAAAATAATTTGATTTCTAAAACAAATTAGGTTTAACTTTGAAACACTTAAAATTTATTTAAACATTAAGTGTTTAGTTAATTGATTTGCGATTCTTATGCTATCTCGGTCAACTTCTTATGTTATTTTGTACATTCTATTTTTTTTATTTCCCAATATATGTATTTTATTTTCACCTTGCGTACCTATTGTTCATTTCTAATTTAAATTAAAGATTTTACTCCCGGAACGTTGTTACAATTACAAAGAATTTTTGACTTTTATTTTCCCATTTTCATCTTTTCCACTCAACTGCCAGGCGCTTAACTGCATTTGCACACCCGCGCCTTTAAGGATAACACAATTTGCCGCCCATGGTTCCTGTTTGATATTACGTGCTTAAATAACGGAAATTTTTATTTTTTACTTAAGAATTTTTATATTATCAGAACTTTGTATGCCCAAAGGTTTGCCATTCAGTGTTTGTTTGTGTTTGTGCTTTTATAGTTCCTTTGGGTTTTATACATTTTCTTATTTGATATCTTAACGTGAAGTGTAGTAGCATGATTCATTCTATTTTTTTCTACAGTTTGTCTTCGTTCAATATCCTTGAATTAACATTACATTAAAAATTTAGTTACTTTTTTATCGCCAACCCATCGTATATTCCTAAAGCACGCCTCACTGTACTCTCTTTTTCGTAATAAACTCCTTTGCAATTTGCTTTGAACGTATATATCATTTGCGTCTACTAAATTGCATTTTCAATGCATTTGAAGAATTTTCTTTTACTCTTTCTGAAGCTTGATTATATTCCTCCGCACTCGGTTGACAATCGTCACCACTCTACATTTTATGTAAATTTTTATACTCCATTTACTTCCTTGCTTCGAAGCACTTTGAAGTTAAAGTTATTTATCTTTAATTTGCATGTTAAAATTACTTTGTGATAAATATATAAAATGTTGGTTGAAATATTTGGCAAGTGTGATAATATTTGGAAAACTCAAAACTGGAAATTTAAATTTTTTTTTCTAAAATATTTGTTCAAAGTGTTGGTACCTATTGTGACACATAACTATTTGAATTCACACAATTCAAAATTGTAATTAATTCTTCTAAAATATTACTGTTGTATTATTATTAATAGTTCTTTCTTTTTGGACTTTAAGCCAAAAAAGTTAATAATAATGTGAAAAATTATTTAATAATTTTCATAATTTTTTCTCCAAAAAATATGTGTATAAAACTTCCTACCAGATTTTTTTTTAAATCCGATTTCCAAATGTCTTACTCTGTCCTACCACACGCATACTAATAATTCCACTTTTTTATTATCGCTCTAATAAACAGCGCCATCGCTTTGTATTGCACAAACCCACTGGCTTGGAAAAATATAGCATAATTGCAAAAATCCATTTCAACATTTCTTCTGTACCACTTTCGCCATATCCTGCACATACAAGGACGAATGCAAAATGAAATTGCTACCCTGTCTATTCCCAAAGCATAAATTCGAAACCCATTAAATAACTTTATTGAAAGCTTATGTGTGTATAGTAAACGTTTAGCTCGCAGCGCCCAGCAGATTATGGCTATAGAAAAAAACTGTAAAAAAAAAAATACAACTCAAATAAGAATATAAATTTCAAACTGTAAAATAGCAACTTTGGCCGACCCTCAAATGTCGACCTCAATTTTATACAATTTTCGCAAATTTGGCAGATTTTGTTTTTTTTCCCAAAAACTGTGACTCAACCTACCCCAATTTATACATATATTCTTTACGTTGGCTTAACACCTCTAACTAACAAAAAATGGAAATTTCGCAAGCTTCTATTTCTTTTACGTTGTTTTGTTTTCGTTCTTTTTTCAATTTTAATTTTTTTTTTTCAAACAAGCACATGAATGGCTTTCCACGATGTCTGCGGCAGTGCCCAAGTCAAGCTGTCAGTTCAAGCAAATATGTACTTTGTAAGGAAATAGCGCCGGCCTTTCTTTGCACATCAGTTTTTTTTTGCGTTGCACAACCTCTTCTTCCACCGCATCCTTTAAAGGCTTGTCATTCATTGAAAGCGCTGTTTCGTTTGGCAGACAACAGTTTAGATTTTGCAGCGCGTTCATCAGCCGCGTTTCGTGTCCAAATAGCTTGGTGGCGTGTTATGAATTGATAATTGGTATAAAGAAAGAAGGGAGCAAACAAAAAATGTAGAAAGGCAAAGTTTAGAAAGTTTTTTTGTTGTTGGGTGTGCTCAGAACTATCCATCCATCGACTTTCTGGATTCATCCTTCTGTTGCTTTTTCCCATTTTTTATTGGTTTTCTTAGCAATTCTATAGTATATACATTACACTTACAAAATATCGAAACGTGCCAGTTTAGCTAAAGAATTAATAAAATGGTGATAATGTTAAGTGGCTATTGCGTTGAAATATTTAAGTTAACCACATTTTTTTTTATTAAGCCAAATGATTAATACAGTGCGGAAGAGAATCAGCACAATTTTTTAATTTTTCAATTTAGTTTTGAAGAAAGTCAACTGTCGGCACTAAATTTCCATACTTTAGTCTAAATAAAAAAAACCTCAACAGCACACGCTCATGGCTAAGTAAAGATTTCAACTAAAACTGTTTCAACTGTTTTCAGATTTTATTGCGACTTCCGGTTGGCAATTCATTTTTAATTTTTTGAAAACTTCATACTGGTAACAAAAAAGTTTTAATTTTAAGCCTTCTTTCCTTCCAAATAAGAAGTTAATAGAGAAGAGACATTCCAAGTTCGAGTCTAATTCGAACAAGGGTGTCTGGAAAGAAGTCTGATGAGGAAAAGTTGTGGTTTCCGAAAAAAGCTATAACTTCTACCACTCAGACTTTTGTTGTAATTTTTTCACTTTTCCAAAAACACAGTATGGTCTGATACAGCTCGAAAAACTAATTAAAAAGGTTAATAGTTTTTTCAAATTTGATTCTGTGATAAAACACAAAACGCTTTGAAAAGGTATTTTTTGGCATCTTACATAACGATTAAAAATCAACATCCAAAGTTAAAGAAAATTAATTAATAAGTTAATTTTTCTTACTGCGGTCGTCTCTTGGCTAGGAATGTCAACCGCTCCGAGTGTATTTCTGACATGAAATATAAGCTCCTCATCAAAATCCATCAACCGTTGTGAAGCGGATTAGAATAAACTATAAGATCCTATTTTTGTTGAAAAAAAAAACTAATACGCGATTACAAAGCACCAAAGTAGAGGTACTTTTTCAATAGCATTTTTTTGACAGATCACGCGTGAGTTGTGTCAAGCTGTCATGTTGTTTTTGTTCAGTATTATTTGGCATTTCATCATGGAAAGACACAACTGAACAACGTTTACAAATCATTCAACTTTATTACGAAAATTCACGTTCTGTAAAGATTGTGTTTCGCGCGCTTCGCTCAACTTATTATGCTTAACATTATCGGCCTACTGAGTGTATTATTCGTAGCACCATCACCCATCTTGAGACTCAGCATTCATTATTGGATAATATTCGACGGAATAGACCACGTCCAGCACGCAGTGAAGAAAATATAGCGGCCGTAGCTGAGAGCGTACAGGAAGACCGTGGAGAGTCGATTTAGCGCCGTTCGCAGCAACTCGGACTGACTTATGGAACGACTTGGCACATTTTACGTCAAGATCTTAAATTGAAAGCGTACAAAATATAGCTTGTGCAAGAACTGAATCCGTTCGACCTTCCCAAGCGACATCGCTTCGCTCTATGGGCTCTTCAAAAGTTCCACGAAGTTCCGACGTTTTCGAGCCAAATTTTGTTCACCGAGGCCTATTTCTGGCTCAATGGGTATGTTAACATGCAAAATTGTCGCATTTGGGACGAAGGGAACCTGAAGAAGCTGCTATTTCACCCAGAAAGAACAACGGTTTGGTGTGGGCCGGTGGAATCATCGGTCCATATTTCTTCAAAAATGATGCCGGTGAGAACGTACCCGTCAATGGCGGCCGTTATCGCGCCATGATAATCGATTATTTGATGCCTGAAATAGAAGCTCGTGATCTCTGCGACATTTTGTTTCAACAAGGCGGCGTCGCTTCTCACATATCTCATCAATCAATGAATTTATTGAGAGAACACTGCGATGCACAGATAGTTTCGCATTTTTTGCCGGTCGATTGGCCACCAAGATCGTGTGATATCACGCCGTTAGACTTTTTGCTGTTAGAATATGTAAGGTCTAAAGTCTATGCGGACAATCCTGCTTTGATTCAGGCCTTGGAGCTAAACATCACGAGTGTCATTCACCATTTGAGACGTAGCCGCGGCCAACATTTGAAGGAAATAATCTTCAAAAAATAAATGCCAAAGAATGTTCCTTCGAACGGTGATAGACATTCCCCATTAAATTTGTGTTCTTTTTCTTTAAAAAGTAGGGAACCTCGAAATATATCACTCTTATATTAACAACGTACAGCTCTATATGTATATATACAGATAAGTGTACATTCATTTCTTTCGTATTGCTATTACTCAAGTTTCAAAAACCACAATATTAGTTGGTGCATGGCTACCGAATGCGCTTTTATTTGAACATGAAAAGTTCATCATTAAATAGCAAATTTTAGACATACAGACACGCCTATAACCCTTCGCTCAGAAAAAATGCCTACTATGAAGCGTTCGCCATTTGCATATATGTATTCACATGTTTGCAACGCCATTTTAACATGCCACGAAAACCACAAAATATAATGAAAAATGAATAAAACTAGACTCTACTATTATATATGTTTGCTGGTATGTGAGTCTATTTAACGTGAGTGCTGAAACGTGTAGTAAACTGAAGGACAACAAATTCAAATTACCACACAAAACCAACAACCAGCAAACAAGTCAAGTATGCGCCTGTAAGTATGCGACGGAAATTCGAAAGATTCGCATTTTCAACAGCTGCTGCTGCAGGGATATCCCAATGAACAACAATGAACAAGAAAGTATTTTTACAACCTTTGGGAACTTTAATGACGCTCCAGTTAATGTTAAAGTAATTATTTCCAAAGCTATTAACTAATCCTAACGGAAACATATAACACAATTGAACAAAAATATATGACATGAAAAGTTTGTTTTTAGCTGACCGATTAAACGATATTTTTTAAAATCCGTAGTTTTAATTCTTAACTGAAGATAAACCCATTGAAATAAAAACGTGTGTTTATTATTTTTATTAGTTTTACTATCAAAATAACTTACAAAAAGAAAAAATAATATAAAGGTACACTTTTTATTTTTTTATTGTGTGTATAAATGCTTTATCTCATTAAATACCAAATATATTCTCGCTGAGATTCCTCTCCTTTTCCTTCTGAATTCTTTCCTATGTTTTTTTTTTAAATTCTCTAAGCGGATATTCGAAAAAACTGGCATTTTTTACTTTTACATCTCTTAAAGGGATTCTCAATGTGAACCCTTGATATTGGAAATTTTATTGACTTTCTCACCTCGATACCAACTTAAGATAAAGAAAAAACTGTTATGTCTATTATATTTAATTCACCGCGTTATTAAAACATGCATCGAACATTTTTTTGTTGAGCAGTATAATTTTGTATTTATTGCTACACTACGAAACTTTTCAAGTTAAAATTTATGAAGTAAAGTAATTATTATCAAATTGTTGAAAAATTATTATAAGGAATTAAAAATTTTTGCAGTTCTGCTCAAAATAAAAAATACAATGAAATATTCATTAACGATTGACGATGAATTTAATTAAAATTATTTATAGGATGAATATGAAAGCTTAAATATTACAGCTGAAAAAGATTGCTTTCAGTATAATACTACTTATAAAAGTGCGTTCGAACTTTTTATAACGTATCACAATACTTCTGTAGAGAGGCCCAAAGCTCTACTCATACATTTTTTTATTTAATCCCAAAGTTCCCAAAGCCAAAATAAATAAAATCAACAAAACGTCCAAAATTTTCACATTAGAAATATTAAAAAAAAAATTGTCTTAAACTTACTTTGACTCATAATTCAAGCTGAAATTGAATCCAAACCTGCGCGCTCATTGGGTTAGAATATACGCATACGTTAGAGATATTTTTCCCTCTATACTTTCAATTATTTCTTTTTGCTATTTAGATGCTTAGACTCATATGAGACCACAGGAATTGGTGTACATTAAAACATTTTGCTGCATCTACATTTTTGATGTAGTTCAGCAAAATTCCTTAAATGGTAATAATAAAAAATATGCTATATGTATAAATATTGTAATATATGTATGTGTATGTAACATTCTTACATAATTGGTGCTTAAGTTTGTATGCGTTGAGTGCACACGCCAACCGATTGCGCAAAAATCACACCAATGTCATTAATTTGTAATAGACATTTTGGTGTAGAAACCACTTTCTGCAGTATGTACGGGTTTATGTATGCTCGTAGTTGGGTTTGTTTAACTTATTCACTGACATCCCCGGCAAGTGGCAATTTTTGCGGTCGGTAATTACATTGTACTCGAGTTGGCGTAGCGCTAATTGGGTTGAGAAGTATACATACATGCAAACAAGTGGAAGTACTTAAACTAATACATAAATGAGTGTAGTAAAAGCAGGAGTAAAAAAGTGGTACGCGTTGAAATGATTTTAAGTGCAATTCGAGTTTTACTTCGGTTGTGGCAAAGAAACAGCGAAATGAACTGAATTGCTTGCACTTTACCTGAGTTTACGTTAATTAGCACTAAAGATGGTGTTAAATGGAAAACTTTTAGAATTAGATGAAACTAAAGGAACCCGAAAAGGATACTTCGAAGGAATTAGAATTAAGGTTATAACACTTATTAGTGTAAATTGAAGCGTAATATACTTAGTTACATAACTCTTTTTTCTCATTTCAAATTATATGCAGGTCACTTTACGAGTATATTACCAATAATCATACATCTCTAATTAATCATTTGATCTCTAATTAATATCTTTTTGCAGCATTGCATTAATATTTTTATATATGCGATCGTAAATTAAAAGAGAATCATTTCAAATTCAAAGAAACTTTATTGTAATTTCGATGGCTTTGTACTTTGTGATTATGTCTTATAACCACTCACTCAAGTGGTGCTTGGTGGATGGAAGTTAATTTGGAGTTAAGTTTCGTATAACTACATATTTCTATAAATATTGTATAACTATATATTTCTATTAAAATTATATTTCTTCCAGTTGAGAGAGATTATTTTAAAGTTAATATTATCGGTTCTACAAACAGAGTGAATTATCTTAAAGTTCAAGATTATACAGATAATATTAATTATTTTAAATCAAACCGTTTCGCACTGCGAGGATCAGCTTTGAGTATGTTTTTAGGTGTATTTCTAAACAATGTAGAGATTTAAAAATATTTGATCAAGATCTATAATCTATAATTGTATTTCTATTAAAAATATTAGATTTTGATATTGACTTTTTGATTTGTAGATATTGTTATTGAGAAAATAATATAAATATCTTTATTTTGGAGTTTTGAATATGAGTTATTGATATTGGGTTATTAATTAACAGATAATGATATTAAGATAATAATATACAGATCTTTATTTTGAAATTTTGGTGATGAGATTTTGATATTGTGTTTTTGATTTTCAGATGTGTTTATTTAGATAATTATATCGATTTACCTATTTTAGGATTGTGGTTATGAGATTTTGATCTTGAATTTTTGATTCCCAGATGTGATATTGTGATAAGGATATCGATATATTAATTTTTTTTAATTTTGATTATGAGATGTTTATATTGTGTCTTTCAATGTCAGATGTTTTTATTGAGTTAATTATATCGATTTCCCTATTTTTGGGGTGCGGTTATGATATTAAGATAATGTTATTTATATCTTTATTTTGGGATTTTAATCATGAGATTTTGATGTAGGGTTTGGATTCCCAGATATCGATATTGCGATAATGATATTAAGCTTTAGTGTTATGTTTTTTTTTATTATCAAAAATAGCTGCTTTCTTTATAGTTTAATCACTGTCTGCAAAAATGTTATAAACTGACGTTTATTCCTTTTACCTCTTTGATTAAAACTAAAGTTTGTCTTCTAAGCAATATTTTTTATTTTTTTAATATATTTTTTTTCTCATTTCGATCACGCCTTTGTAGGTTATTTTTTTATTGTCTGCTTTCTCCATTCTTAAGGATAATTGCTATTTCTGTTCAATTAGTAAAGTACTGATGAGAAAAAAACATTTAAAAGCTCAAGATGTCCAGTACTTATGATCAGAAATAATTAAAAACAACATGTTAAGTTAAAATTAAGTCCAATTGAAAAGCAACATAACTTTATTCATAATTTTTATTTCTGAACAATGTAATTAACTTCTTAAACTAATGAAGTAAAAAATAATTATAACGTTTTTTTTTTTTTTGGAAAAAAAACAGAATATTTTTAATTGACAAACATAACAATTTTCGTCCAAAATTTTTTGTTTTCGATAACTTTTGATTCTACTTTTACAGTTACTCCGACCTCAACCTGGACTGAACTTAAAATTTCACATTTTTACCACGCCAATCTTATTTATTTATTTTCCTTTTTGTGTATTCCAATAGTTGTCGGCTTGACATTTTTAACTATCGAAATTGTCTAAAGAACAAGAAAAACCATTATATATATATTGGTGCTCATCCGACCAATTTATTACTTTCATTTTTTCTCGTCACCAGTTTTTCGAACTACGACGTTTTCTATTTTACATTTTATTCCTTTGATATTAAACATTATAAAACTTCCGTAGAGAATTCTCAGTTCAATAGTTTTTGGTGTGTTGCCTGCAATATAAATCAGTCGGCAGTATATTGTATGTAGTCCACATCGCTTCTTATAACTTTTTCCTACTGTCTGACCTACAATTTTTTTACGACATCTTCAAGTGTTTTCGTGTGTGATGAAAAATTCTTGAAAAATTGCCAAATGTACTTATTGCGAAACTATCGTTCAGCTTTGGTCGTCGGTAGTGTTTGGTTTTGTTAATGTATATTTTTCTTTTTAGTGGATCACACTGTCTGCTCTTTTCGTCATCGATCTTTTAACTCATTCTTCTCTTTTGTGTTACAATAAATTTTCCCTTAATATTTCCTAAATCAATGGGATTTGTTCGTGATAAATGCAATGCTTTAACGATATATATCTTATATGTGTAATCGTAATGAAAAAAATTATATATAAATATTTATAGAAATATAAAAAATAAAAATTAAAAATGTAATCTTGTAATGTATTGTAATTTTTTTTTTCAGGTATGTACCGAAAGTGCGTCACTATATTGACCTAGTATGTATGATGTAAGCATTTTTAATAAAAATATAATTAATAAACAGGAACTACGTGGGAAAAGTGGCTTTCCAACCAGCGTTTATTAAAAATAAAACTCTAAAAAGATATGAAATACGATGAATACATGGCTTATATAAAATTTATATTTTTCCCAGCCACTTTTATGGAAAGTAAACGATATAATACTTTTTCATTGAAAAATTACGACTATAGAAATTTCCACAAAAAAAGGAAAAAAATTGTCTTTTTACAAATTTTTAATTTAATTTCCTGCTCAATCATTTTTCAAATACCAAATTAAAATTATTTCGCAACCCTTTTGAAAAATAGTTCCATCTTCAAACTTTTAAGTTTGATTTAGTTTAACAATCATAGTAAAACGCTCGTCTATCTGATCACTTGTATTACATTGAGATAATTGAAACGATTGGCAATATTTCTCATAATATTTTTAGAACTTTAAACCCTTCTAAACCTTTAGTTTGTTATTCACTCCTTATCTTTCTTGAACCTTCTCAATTTGACATCCATTTTGTTTATGTGATGTTAGCGAGTTACGACCTATTTTTTAATTTAATTATCTATTTAGCTACAATACAGTATAAATTTTAAATATTAATTTCTAGCGCAGATGTAGCAATTTTTTCTTTTTTTTTTAATTCTACATAAAATACATACCTTTATACGAAGGGATTAAGCTATAGATAAGTATGAGAGCTTAAAAATCAAATAAAAGCTTAACCATTTCAGCTTGAACATACTCATTTTTTTCGTGCCATTTTTTCAAGAGATTAATATTCCAATTTGAAAGGTTTCCGGCAATGGAATAGAGTTGGCAAAAGGAAAAAGAACGAATGAAAAAGAGGGAAAAGAAGAACCAAAAATCGCAGGGCAAACATAAAAGCAGACAGTTTTATTGGATCATAAGTTATTGTCACTAAGTATTTTGCACCACACTTGACTACTAAAATTCCTTCTACTACTTTTACTACCTTTCTCTAACTACTATCACATACAACACTGAGCCTTCAACTTTGCCTTTGCGAGTTCCTGCCTACGTGGATTTAATAAATCTGCATATACTTTTTTTTTCAAGTACGAAAATGTCGCTTCATGTAACTAACAACACTGTTAGACACAAAAACACTCATTGCCGAGGAAGTGTGAGTACGAAATTTATTCACCTGCTCAGTCTGGTTATAGAGAGACGGTCGGTCTTTTTGTTCGTGGCAAATGGAAGTGAAAGTGAATTTTGGAGTAGGCGTATTTTATATGCAAAAAAGAAATATATGCAAAACGAAGAAGAGGGAAAGTATTGATTTTCTGCAGACATTTCATACCGTGTAAAGTTAAAACAAAAAATTATTTAAATCATTTTAAGTTATTTATTTATTAAAAAAGTTATTTATTTATTTAAAATAAAGTGAGTTGGTAATTTCAAAATTAAATAATTTTAAATTTTTTATGAATATCATTTTTGTTTTATTCAGGAACTTTTAGATTTGTCTTTTCAAAACTTATGTTATACCTTTTAATCACTCTCTTTCAAACTCCATACAAAACACATACAGTTAATGTGGCCAAATGCGAACAAGCCTGTCAACAGCAGTCTTTGCGAGCAAGAGCATTAATGCATACTGCAATAAATTTCAATTTAGTGGCGCGTCGCAAATTTTCAAAACAAAAAACACTAACATTATTTTCAAATCGTTTTTATTATTATTTTATTTTCTCTTTACGCTTTTGTACTCTTTCAGACGCGCACTGTCAAAGTTCAACTGCAAATAAATATTTATTTCATTTTCTTGAATTTTGGCGACGCACAGACGACACTATACTTACTACTTATATTAGTCTATGTACCTGTATTGGAAACTATACTGTTACGGCATGGTGGTGACATCTCGAAATTCGTTCTAGTCTTAGGTGGTGTTGGCGTGTCGCCATCTTTAAGCCAACCTCACTCGCACCGGATGTCGTTGTCGCTTGCCGTTGCCGTAATTCTCGACTGTGACTATTTGTCTATGCTATTCGATGAAAACCCGCTTGTGGGAGAGTACGAGATGATAATTCACTAAAATTTTGTCCACCTAAGAGATGCTATTCTCACTTCAATTTCAACTAATAAAATATATGCGGCAGTACCACTTGAGCTTATTCTGATTCCGTTTTAACTATACATTCAAGTTGCTTTTGCTAAGAAGACTCATTTGGTGTGTTAACTTTTTTGATTTTTGATTTATTTATTTTCTTTCTGCACTTCAAATTCAAAGTTAATTTTTAAGTAAAATCTTTTGCACATTTGGTTCGGAAAATAATTTAATTTAATGATAAGCATTCAAAATTAATTACAAACATTTTCATTTATTTAATGTATTTTAATTTTTACATAGATGGCAACCATGCTCAGGTGTACAGGGTAGACATTAATTGAAAAGCTTAAACATTTATTTTGACCAAAACTTTTTACGTTAAATTTTAAATGCTATTAAATTTTTACAAAATCATAAACATAATTACAATCGAAAAAAGTTTATTCAGAACTTTTATTTTCCTTCTTGTCCCACTGTATACTTTATATTAAACTTTCTGATACTCATTTCTGTTATTAAAATATTTTCTCTTGTAATGTTCTTACCTTTGCTTTTCATAAATGTATTTAATTAAATCACAAATCATCATATGTTACATGGCTTGAACTTTTCACAAAAGTATGTAGACAAGTTTACCAAAGTATCATTTTCGGCAAGTATGTATGTATATCTGTGTATGTATTTTTGCTTAGTCACATTCATCTGCGGCCTTTTGGGCATAACTTTTACTTTTCACATTCAATCAAAGTTTTGAATTTTATTTCCAGGCATTTTACTTCACTCTCTTCATCGTACCCTCTTTCTGTCGGCATTTCATTTATTTTCGCTTGTTTTGTGTTATTATGTGTCCTCGGGTTTAATTTGACTAACTGCCTGTTAACATTTCATTTATGCATTGACATATGTATGCATTTTTGCACCTCTTTTTAACAGAGCAAACAAGCCTAAATTTTCAAACTAACCATGTTCAATCTGAAAATAAGAACTTTTCCACGAAGTCCTAGTACTAAAAAATATTTTGAAATAGTAGTTCTAGAAAATAAAATTTTGATATTTTAATTTTTAATTTTCTCTCAACCAAATAAAAACTAGAAAATCTGCCTTGAACCTTGAATTTTCCATGAAATATTTCACACCTGTATGCACTTCACACAAAAGCTTAAGTGTTCTCGAAAATGTCTCGAGAGTTTCTCAGGCTTGTATGGCTCTTATTGGTCTCCGTTTTTTCTCTTTTCATCTTCTATTATTTCATTATTCTTTTCACTCACTTTACCGAAATCCACGGAAATACAAATAGGAAGAAGATGACCATTTCAATTGACAGCTCTTGAAAAATACGTTGAAGATAAAATTATTATTTTTTCGTTTTCCTTATGGCGCTTTTTCCACGACACTGCGGAAATGCTGACCATTTGAGAAATTTAATTGGCTGAATAAGCATGTGAGTACGTAAGGAATGAAATGGTTACAAAAACCATCAAGTGCACTTGGAAGGGAATAAGATGACGTAGAAAAAGAGAAAGAATATTAGAAAAAATAAAATTCTTACTAGTTTTTTGCAGAGAAAAGTAAATTGAAGAATATAATATTTTATAAAGGACACTAAAAACTCCATTTGGAAGCTGCACTATAAAAATATCGGCAGAAGGCTAGTCTATCACTTCCCCCAATCACAATAAAACTATGTTCGTGTTATCCCTCTTTGTATATGGAGCACTACTATAACGGATGGAAAACCGATTTAAAAAGGACGTGATTAGACTTGCCGTTTAAACCAGCTGGTTATTTGTGCACAAGTTACTGTGAATTAACACCAGCTTAGTTATTCTGGGTAGTCGATAAAAACTTTCTGTTATAAGAGAGGTTTTATGAAGGGAAACGCATATTTAAGTTATGCGTTTCAAAAATAGCTTCCCACAAGCTCTATATGAGGATATTAACACGTCCAGATATTTCCGAAGGAATATTGAAATTATTCTCGATAAAAAATATGATGTTTATGGGTGCGAAAGTTTGGTAGTGTTACTTCTGAAAAAATGGCTTAAGTAAAATAAATACCTAAGCACTCACCTAGAAATGAAAACTAAAGACATACTACTTATAGCGGAATATAAGCTTATTCAACTGCTTGTTCTCAACAGCGGTGAAACCAAAATCCACAGAGTTCCCAAAGCATAATTCTACCAAAAGCCAACTGAGCGCTGTGTATTCAAAAATGCAATCTAAAATGTAAAAACCGCTAAGAAAAACGAGAAAAAACTGTTGTATTTACTAAAAAAAATTCCAATATCACAAGCTCAAACATAAAAATGAGTTTAATTCTATTTTTATAGCTGATCATTTTATTTTATTTAAATAAGCTTAATCAATTAAATGGGAATAAAGCCAACGTTTGAAAACTATTCACATCTTTGATTTTAATGTTATTTATTTTGTTTTATGTTTTTTAATTACTAAATATAAAATTTATGAAGAATATTTTATATCAAATGGCTACGTATGTTACACAGAACAACTTTATTATATTTTGTATTTGTGTATATTAGTAATTAAAAAAAAACAATATTTTTAATTACTAATATACACAACAGATCAATTAAAACGTCCCCGGCCTACGGTAGCAAAATTTTGTGGCAAAATTCAATTTTTTGTATTCAACTTAGTTGCCTTTAAGGGTGATACACTGATTATAGCGACTCTCTAACTTTTCGATACAATTTTTGTAGTACGATCTTTCCTTTGCTTCATAAAAGGCTTCAGTTTCGGCTATCACCTCTTCATTCGACGAGCAATTCGAAGTCCAATTCATGCATTCTTGCCATCGATTTCACTGACTTGTGGCACGATGCATTGTCTTGGTGAAACAGCCCTTTCTATTTCTTCAAATGCTGCCGTTTTTCAGTGATTTCGTCCTTCAAACGGTCCAATAACGCTATGTAATAGTCACTAATCTCGTTTTTCGACGCTTTGGAGCGGGTTCATCGCTTGCAGTCCGCTCGGATGACTGCTGATTGGACTTCGGAGTGAAATGATGGAGCCATGTTTCTTCGTGAATGATATGGTGTACACATTAAGTTGATATCTTTAAGGTGCCTGTTATGTTCTTCAATTTCAATTATCGGTGATTCAAAAACGCTGTGGATTTTTTTATGTTTGAGGTTGGTAACAACCTCTTTTGGGCATCCACTCCGTTCACCTTTTCGGTGCTCATTTCCCACGTCTAAACTTAGCATATCAACCATTGATAATTGATTTTTCTGGGGCAGTATCCGGAAACTCGCCATCAAGCCAAGTTTTTGCTTCAATTGTATTTTTTCACATCAAAAAGCAATATTTTATCAACACGCGAAATTCCTTTTTATTCATTTTTTCACAATAACAAAAGTTGCTTCACTCAAAGTACTATAATTTACAAACTAATGATCCGACAGTTGTCAAATTTATACACGATTCTTTTGAAGGTTAGGACTATCTAAAATCTATTTGGATTTAATTCTAGTAGATCCATCTATGTGTAAGGCCGGGGCCTTCCAATTGACCTGTTATATAGGGTGTTTTTTTATAGATTTATAGAACTTTAAGTTGGCATTACTTTTCAAGATGGCGACCGATTTAACAGCTGTCAAGTGATTTATTCTCAGTTTGGTTTGGCAATTCATCATGAATCGACTCACGCCTGAACAACGCTTGCAAATAGTGCAATTTTATTTCGAAAATAATGGTTCTGTGCGGAAAACGTATCGCGCACTACGTCCATTTTAGCGATGTTTAGCGATGAAGCGCACTTCTGGTTGAATGGCTACGTCAACAAACAAAACTGCCGCATTTGGAGTGAAGGTAATCCTCAAGTGTATGTTGAAACACCGTTACATCCAGAAAAACTAACTGTTTGATGCGCTTTATGGGCTGGTGGAATCATTGGTCCATATCATTGGACGTATCGTTATCATTGATCGGTCGCCACCTTGAAAAGTAATGCCAACTTAAAGTTCTATACCTCTATAAAAAACACCCTATATTACATCTCAAGAGAGGAGCAAAAACAAATTGAGCAATATTTGTATTCAAATTTTAAAATCCGAAGAAAAATATACCGAATTCTTTTCAAAGAAATTCTTTCTGAAAGACGTTAAGCATTTTAAGCCACTCAAGGCCAAATTTGAAGAAGAAAAGTCAAAATTTTCATAACTCACATTAGTGGAAGTATACTAATCTAAAAATAAATAAAAGACATATCAAAAACGTTGAATATAAAGAAATCGCCTGGTTATGACCACATAACCCCACAAATGTTAAAAAAAGCTATCAAATATGGCTTTCAATTTCCAGTTAGCTTGCTGCTTTTCTTTCCAAGCTGATTGAAAAAGTGCTGTTTTCAAAATATATCCTTTTTTCTACGAATAGGAAATCATACCAAATCATTTCTTCAATTTCGCGAAAAACATCGTAATATAGATAAAGTGAACCGAATAACCAATAAGATCAATAATTTATTTGAATTAAATAGTATTGCTCAGCAATATTTCTTGATATGGCTTACTAACAGCGGTTTATAGTTAAAGTAAAGAAAACTTAGCATTTTGAAGCCGGCATTGTATGTCTTATTTACTTCAGACATTCCAACGAGCTAAAATTCACAGACGATACAACTATTTTATACATGACATATGCCCAATGAAATACACTATTTATAAAACTCTTCAAAACTAATTGACTGTCAAATTTGTGCAGAAAAGTGAACTAGCAAATGTATACGCATTCACTCTAAAGACGGAAACATGCCCAACACTGAAATTTAACAAAGTGACGTAATGATTCCAAGCGCGTTGAGTTTTTAAAAGGCTATAAAAATTATCAAGTGAGAATTCATGTTTGAACTTGAAACACAAAATCCTCTTATTAAATTCAGTCATAAATCCATATATGGAATACAATTATGGGGCTCTGAGCATGAGCAATAAATCAACAATAGCAACAACAACACCTAAAACAACAAAAACACAACACAAATATATCGGCGGTCTAAAAAAATTCGGAACTCCGGGTTTCGCTGATTCGCGCCCACGCCCCGACGAAAGAGGAAGACTATGTGACCAAAGAAGCTTTCTATGTGCTTCTGGGACGAACTTGTGTGCGCCACCATCTCAAAATTGTTGTAGGCGATTTAAATGCTCAGGTGTGGAAAAAAGAATCTTCGGCACAGCTGTAGGAAAATTCAGCCTTCATGATGAAACATCACCCAACATATTGAGGCTGATCGACAACCAGGGCCCGATATATGCTTGTCTGTAGTACTAGATTCCATCACACGAAAATTCATCAAGCTACATGGCTATCGTAGGATCGAAAATCACGCAACCAAATCGATCATGTGATTGAAGGAAGTAATGTATCCAGTGCTTAGATAAATATTTTATCGCAGCGAAGATACGCATCTGTGTATCAAAGAATTTTTGTCGTCGAAATGCTGCAATCACAGCAAACAGTCAGCCAGCCGTCCTCATATATTTTGCAGAAGCTTAGACGATGTCGACATCCGATGAGTCTGCTTTAGAACTTTTTTGGAAGATTTATGATTATTTGCGGATTCGCAGCCGCGAATCGGGGATTATGGAACGATGATCTTTACGAGTTATACTGCGACATTGACATATTTCAGTGAATAAAAATATAGCGTTAACCTGGCTAGGTTATGTCTTCCGAAAACACTCCAACTTTGAAAGTATTCGATATAGTAAACGCTGACGGATACAGAGTAAGAGGAAAACCTCAACTCCGTTGGAAAGATCAGGTGGAGGGCGACCTGTTTTCACCGAGTGTTTCCAACTGGCACCAAACAGCGAAGAGATGGAACGAGTGACACGCTGATGTTAACTAGACTATAATCGTGTAAGCGGTGTCTATGCCAAAGAAGAAAATGAATAATAGAAGATTGGTCCTAAATGTCTTTCTGATCTATATTTGCAAGAGTCCGGGGGGCGGAAATGGGGAATGTCACCTAAAATAGAGCAATAATCTCCTTGTACGCTACTCATAGGCAGCGTGAAAACGTGTGCACTTTCGATTAGCTTGTTCTCAGAAATGGTAAGTATATGAGAAAAATTTGCGAGGTGTGTTCAAAGGAAAACGTGAATTTGGAATTATTTTGAAAAGTACTTATTTATTGATCAATATCTATTTTGTCCCCTTCAAAGTAAAAAAAAAATTTGGCCATTTTCGCGACCTTTCACCTTTAATATTTTTATTTTTGCCCACACGGGATAAATAGGAACTTTCCAGGATTTCATTAGAGTGGTAACGCTTACATGCATGTAAATTTTCAACACGTTTTTATTCAATGCAAAAGGTTTATTTTAACCGGGCTAGATTAGTTGCTGTGTACTTGATTCTGTGGATCCTATATAACGAAAGCATAATTCAAGAAAGGCTTTTCGGGAGAGGTAAAGAGTATTTTAAATAATTAGAATATATAAGGATCTTAGAGCTTCTAAGCTCATGTTTTGGCGGAAGTTAAACAAATTTATATAATTTCTAAAATCTAGCTTGGGTCTGGTTAGTAAAATTCGGCACGCATTGTTATTCTTATATTAAATACCACCTACACATGTTTCGTATAACGAACCTTAGGCTTCCCACCCTACTGGCTTTGTCAGTCAGTAAATTCTTGCCACCTGGCCAGGACCTATATAAACATGAATTTAAAAAAAATATTCACTTGCAATATCGCTTCAAGCGCTCGGCATTAAATTTAATGAAGTTCTTTCTAAAGTTTTTCAAGATAACTATATTGATTAAGCAGTGGTCATGGGTCTCTATTTGTTTCATTTTACTTTTAATAAGCAAAAACGTAAGTAAGGTCGCATATATATAGCGTAAAAACCTGGCAGAATGTAAGCAAAATTACCGTAATTCTAAACAATTCAAGAGGCCGTAAATGTACTTTATTTTAATCAGAGAACGTAGAACGTATATACGTTCTCTGATAATAATAATAGTTTGTTACACGCTCTCTGATTTTAATCGTAAAATAATTTGTTTCATATTTTGTACGCCCTGTGGCACAGGTTTTTGTCATGACTAATTTGTTTTAAGTAAAATTACAGAGAACGTACGTTCTCTGAACATTAGAACTGACATTCACAGTGGACGTAAATATTAGGAAATTTTAATCACATTGCAAACGGTTGTTGTATTTACTAAAATGCCCCAATATTAGACTAATTTTATTTAAATTAATTCATTTTATTTAATAAAATTATTAACAAAGTCAATTTTTGAAAATTATTCGCATATTTGATTTTAATTTTTTAAATTTGTTTATGTTATTTAATTATTAAATAACCTCTTCAACAAAAAAAATTGGTGATAAGTATAAGGGGAGTCCACTGAACATGTTACTCTAGAAATTCTATAGTAGATACTTTGCAAACTCTTAACTATGAACATACTTTTGTTCTATCCCAGTAGAGTAAAAAGTTTTATTCCAAAAGAGATGTTGTAGAGTAAAAATGCCTTTGGCAAGTGCTAAATCAAAAGTTGTGGAAAATTTTATTGAAAATTCTGCGTGTAGATCGAAAAATTACTATCTTTTCTTCTGAGTTTCATTAAGTTCACTTAAAAGCTATTCTTTAGATCGGATTTGAATGTTCCAAAATAGCAAACAAATTATCAAGCTTGCCAGACTGGTACTTTGTTACTCGGCAGTACGCTAATATGTTGATTTTGTAAAATCAAAATATACGTAAAAAACTAACAAATAAAAAACTAACAAAAGCAAAGCATATGTATAAGTACAAACATTAAAAAAATTTTTAAATATTTTATTGTTCTCAATCTTTAATATATTGCATTTCATAAAAAGACAGAAAAACAACAAATTGAAAGCTAATGATTCAAGTTTAAATATAATTATTAATTTCTAAACAATTAATAATGGATATTGAAAGTTATTTCTACTCCGATCTCACAACTCTCTCAATGCTGGTGGTACGCATTCTTCTTGCTCACCACCCGAACCACCACCACCGCCGCCTGCGATTATCGCAATCAGATCAGCCAGCGTAGCATCTCCAATTAAATTATTCACAAACGGCACTACAAAATTGTTCGATATCTCATCCATTTCGCTGGTATTCTCATTCACCGCCAACAAAATCCATTCCTCAATAATTTCATTTAATTTCTTATTGACAATCTTGATTTTAGATAAATTCTGAAATTCCGAGTTCACATCGCCAACGGTGGCACTGACTTTAAATTCCTTCAAACGCAATTTGCCGATAATGTTATATTTAGCTGAGCCAACCACCTTCAGATCCTCAATGGCTAATTTGGCGCCACCATCGCGACCCATATTCAGCCTGTTGCCACTGCTCATATGCATCTTATATTGTGTATCAAAATGCACCTTATGCCAATGGAAATTAAAGGTGATCTTGCTCAATATAATATTGACTTTGACAGTATAGTCAAAATTATCCAAACCGTATAGTATGAAATCATCGACTTCGCCTGCCAAAGCTAAAGCACCTGAGTTGAGTGCAATTTCACGATGTGTGAGGTGTGCTGGTGACAATGGGCCCAAACCGAGGCCAGGAAAACCACATGGCATTTGCTTGCGTATATTCTCAATGAATTTGTTCACTTCGCTGGTGACGGAGCGCTCGTAAGCTAAGTGCGGTAGTAGAGGTAGAAGATTTAATTTAGTGATACATTTATTGTTCGGTTAAATTTATTTGTTTACTATTTGTAGATTTTATTGAGTCCACTTTAAAAGCTACTATTTACTGTTCTCAATTATTTATGTTAGTGAGTTAAATTGTATCTAATCTTTGCAATTAAAAACAATAATAAAAGTTAAGCTAATTGTATAAATTTTGTTATTTTAGAGAGCGAATTTCTAAAATATATATGTATTCGTGCAATGTTGACATATATTTTCGGTTTTATTGTTAGTATTATTATAATTTTTGAAATAATTTGATTTTGACAACTATTAAGGAATTTTATAAGCACATATTTTGATATTTAAAATGAAGCTCATTTTGGACGAAAATTGTTTAAACACTTTCATTGATAGTTTGTCTCATGCGCGAGAATGCGAGAAGCTTTCCAAATTTGCCTATATGAAAGTTCTCTCGACAAAAGCACATGGCTGTCGAAAAAAATTGGAAGTAATGTGTAAATAAGTATAACATATGTATATGTATTTTACGTTGACCATTACATTTTCTTCAAAATTAAAATTAACTTCAATAAAAATTTTGGGTACATATGTATTCTAAATATATAAAGTGTGATCCATTTCGAAGTTCCCTACTTTTTTAAAGAAAAAACACAGAAAATTCAAATTTAATGGGGAATGTTTGTTATCGTTCGAAGGAACATTCTTTGGCATTTATTTTTTGAAGATTACCTCCTTCAAATGTTGGCCACGGCTACGTCTCAGGTGGTCCATCCGTTGAGTCCAATTTTCGATGACTCATTCGAGTATTTCGACTGGTAACTGGCGAATGACACGCGTGATGTTTTACTCCAAGACCTGAACCGAAGCGTCCGCATAGACGTAAGACTTTACATATCCCCTCAGGAAAAAGCCTAACGGTGTGATATCACAATAAATCCATTGATTGATGCGATGTGTGGGAAGTGGCGCCAAATGTCGCGGAGATCACGCATTAAATAATGATTCCACCGGCCCACAAACCACACCTAACCGTTGTATTTCCCGGATGAAATGGCAGCTCTTGAATCTCTTCAGGTTGCTCTTCGTCCCAAATGCGGCAATTTCGCTTGTTTACATACTAATTGAGCCAGAAATCGGCCTCATCGCTCGGCAAAATTTGTCTCGAAAACGTCGGATCTTCTTGGCCTATTCAAGAGCCCATAGAGCGAAACAATGTCGCTTGGGAAGGTCGAGCAGCTTCAGTTCTTGAACAAGCTGTATTTTATAGACTCTCAATTTAAGATCTCGACGCAAAATGCGTTAAGTCGTTCCATACGTCAGTCCGAGTTGCTGCGAACGGCGCCGAATTGACTCTCCGCGGTCTTCGTGTACACTCTCAGCTACGGCCGCTATGTTTTCTTCATTACGTGCTGGACGTGGTCTATTCGGTCGAATATTTTCCTCCCCAAGATGGGTGATTGTGTAGGCCGATTATGTTGACCCTAAGTTGAGAGAAGCACGCGAAATACATTCTTTACATAACGTGATTTTTCGTAATAAAGTTGAATGACTTGTAAATGTTTTTCAGGCGTAAGTCTTTCCATGATTAAATGCCAAACAATACTGAACTAAAATAACATGACAGCTTGACACGGCTCACGCGCGATCTGTCAAAAAAAGGCTATTGAAAAATGTACCTCTACTTGGATCACCCTTTATAAAGCGGAATAGCCGAGTGGTTAGCTTGTGTACTACAATTTGGAAGGCCTGGCCTCGATTCCAGGTTCGAGTCTCATCCAAAATTATTGAACATTAATTTTTCTAATTGCGGTCGCCCCTCGGCTGGGAATGTCAAGCCCTCCGAGTGTTTTCGGCTTAGAATAAACTGTACGTCCATCCATTTGTTGGTAAAACATCAAGACGCAAAACCAGAAATTGGAGAAGGAGCTCGCCCTAAAATCGCTTTCGCGGTTACAAACTGCCAAAAGTCGTCATAATGACTATTTTAATTATCATTTTATTTTTGTATTATATTTATTCCTTCCGTTTTTGTTTAAACACAAAACGATTCTCCGAATTCTTTCCCAGCATGTATGTATGACTTCAGCAACAAAGAGTATGTTATCCTATATTTTACCATAATTCGAGACATACATGCACACACATTTATTTTATATTTTTTATAAACTCTCTAAGTGAATAAACTACTTTCATTAATTTAAACTAGTTCAGGCAATTGCTCGAATAAAAGCAATTTTAATATTTTAAAATCTTTTATCAAAATCCAAATCACTCCAATTTCCGTCTTTCACAAAATATTTTCACAGCGCAAACTTCCCACTTAAACCAGTACAACTCACCATCTTTTCGCTCCCGAAACTCGTAACTGCTCACCAGTGCGACATAGGCTAATAACACTAGCAGGAACTTCATTTTTGTGCAACACACTGCCTGTTATGCGTTTACCTCGAATTCAGCAAGGAAACTAAGCGGCTTTCACGATCATTAGCTTGATTTTATACATTGCACACATTCATATCATAGATGAATTTATTTATTTCATATCTCCAACTTTTTAATCTATAGTATTTTTACTAGAAAAAAGTTTACACCTGGAACTTGATGAAATTAGTTATCAGTTTTTTTTTTCAAACACTTGATTTTGTGTTATTGTTGCACCAGTAATACTAACGAACAGCAGGTGTAAATTGTCGAATAAACAAATCTATTGGTAGAATTAATTTCCCTTGTAAATTTCCATATAAAATTATTGATCGATTAGCTGATTATATTTAGCAATCATAAACGGATAATAACATGAAAATTATACATAGCGGTGAGTGTGAGAGCTACCTCTTAGGATCCAAACGACTTAGTTGTCACAAATATTTTCTACTCTTATTTATTACTTTTTTTTTGCATTAAAAAGCTGTTGTTTGCAAATAAATTTTTATATTTTGCATTTGATAACATTTCATATAACCAAGTTTCTTATTGAGAGCCCTTCGTGTTTGCACAAGCAGTGCAATTATTAACATAATTTTAAGAGTTTACATTTTTTTAAATTTAATTTATACTTTCCATTATTTCTTAAACATTCAAAAAAATAAATAATTTGAATTTTGGTATTTTTAATATTTGGTTTTAAAATGTTTTTTACACATTTTTGCTTTA
Source organism: Neoceratitis asiatica (assembly GCA_030068015.2). Classification (NCBI taxonomy): domain Eukaryota; kingdom Metazoa; phylum Arthropoda; class Insecta; order Diptera; family Tephritidae; genus Neoceratitis; species Neoceratitis asiatica. Next base: position 77,931,149 of record CM061524.1, read on the forward strand.
CAAAATTTATTTAATTTTTCTACTGAAATAACATTAAAATTTATGAAAGTTTTTCCTAATTCTCTTCATCAATATCTCCTAATTGAGCTTTGATTAGCAGAAGTACCCTCAGTGCCAATTTGTTGTCTTAAGCCTGCAAACGTCTGAAAATCTTCGATGGCTGTTTCATTTATTCAATCCTTCACACTGATGGCTTTATAAAAAACGCAAGCAGTGGCTAATATTTAGGACAGTTCTTTGTGCCCAAGGATAAACATTCTCAGTCCTTCAACAATTTTTCTTTGCTTGAATGCTTTCTGGCGATGCGCATCTAACTTGCGTACAATCCTTATTTAGAGTATATATATATATAAGAGGCTAAGAAAACAGAACTTTAAAAATTTAGCTGATACCTCTAGTAAGGAAATGAAGTTTTTGAAATAGCTGTACCTTTAGTATCTACACTTATGTATGTATTCTCTATACTTTTTATAAATCTACTCTGCTCCAATTTTCTCTGAATATATTAAAATAAGTCTACATAATCAAATTTTCAAATTCACACCTACAATTTCATAAAAAAATATTGTTTTTTTTTTTATAATAAATTTTATTTCAATCTCAACAAGCAGCGACTTTGCATATCGTTTAATCTGAGGGTGGAATACATTTCTTCTTTTCTCCACCATCGCCGCCACCACCACCCACGATTCTAATCAAATCAGCTAAAGTTACGTCTGCAAGAGCTTGATTCACTTTTGGCACAGCAATCGACTCAATAGTATCAGCAATCGCATCTTCATTCTCATTGACGGCCAATTCAGCAATATCAGCCAAAATATCGTTCATTTTCGCATTTATCCCACCTTCACCCATAACACCCTCAATATCTGATTCAACTTCACCGATATGAGTTCGTATGTTGAGTGTCTTCAACTTCAATTTACCACTGAGAATACCCAACGAATACTTGACGACACCCTTGACATCTATATTTTTTATAGCGAATTTAGCTGGTCCGTTGCCCACCAAGTTGATGGTGAAACCGGCTTTCTTCAGAAACGCGCGCAAATTATATTGAGTGTCCACGTTGATATTGCGGAAAATTAAACGGAAGTTGACTTTGCTGGTGAGCACATTGATGTTCATCTCATCAATATCAAAATCATTTAAACCATTCAAGCGAAAATTATCCACCACACCCTGCACTTTCAGTGCTTCGTTTTCGATGTTGATTTCCTTGTGTGCGATCTTCAATGGTGCTAGTGGTGGAACACCGATTTCGGGGAAGCCACAGGGCATCTGATCGCGGATATTTTCAATACCCTGGATGGCGGTACTGGAAAGCGAACGGTCGGCTGATGATAGAGGAAAAATGGAAAGGGAATGACATCAAAATCAAGTTCAAGCAGCTTGAAATGTTATTCGGCGTACTTACCAATTTCTTGCGCAACTTCCTCGGCTGCAGTCAGGCCCACGATGGCCAAAAGAATAATTGCGATTTTCATTTTGAACACAAACTCCTCTATGACAGTTATTTAACTACTATTTTCACGGGCGCAGTAATGGCTTTTTATAGAGTTAAAATTTTGTAGTAGCTAAACCTGATCGGTCATAAAAACAAAAAATCGAAGTAATTTGAGTAATAAAAAATAATTCTTTTTGTGATTCATTATAAATTCAATAGCTACAATTCACTTTAAAGGCGAGATTTACAATTCCTTATCTATTTCTTGATTAAATACACACAATATGATAAATTTAATATACAATCATTTGGTGAAGCTAAATACTTTACTTGTCAATTATACTGCTCAAGAAATGGTTTCAATTATTTTTCAAGCTTCATAAATGCCCTTAATTTAAATTTATATTGAAATAAAAGTCCTGACATGGACTTGAAAAAAAAGAGTAGACTTTAAGATTATTTGGGCAAAGTAAATTCCTTCAATCGGTAACTGGGTGAGCTCGCTCAATAAAAATTTTATACAACTGATATACAGCTGTATTTAGTTTTAGGTGAGATTAATTATTGTAGTATCATTTTTTTTACTAATTTGTTATTTTTACTATGCCAATTTTATTTGTGCATTGCTCTTGTTTAAAAAAAAGTAAATAAACAATTTCAACAAGTTGAAATAATAACTAAATATAATAAAAACATTTAGTACATTAATATTTGCTCCAATATTTAATATAAAATTCTTGTGTGCGATTGGTTCGTGTCTCCAGGTAGTGTCCGATTAACCAGCATCTTTTATTTGATTAAATGAGATTAGTACCTGCTCTGTCATCTATTTATTTAGTTATAAATACAAAGGAATTTGCTCCACGTTCATTTACTCCTTTATGACAGCCTTAAAGATGTAAACCGAAGCTTTGATCAAATCCGAAAGGTTAAATTATTTGATTTGACTGCTTAGAAATTCAATTCTAATTTGTCGCCAACGGATGTCAAATTGAGAATATCTTATTTCGGTTCTGCAATTTCAAATTTTAAGGAACACGGATTAATGAGTGTATTAAAATGTTTTCAACAACTTTAAACCTAAAAAATCATTAAAATAATTAAGTAAGTGTTAAGTGTTTACGATAATGCCCATAACCATAACGTTTTGAATGCTGCTAGAAGCTATAGAAACTGGTGTAGTTTGCTAAAAATAAAAGCTAAATGGTTATTTTAAAAATATAAAACTAACCTTACCTTAGACTCATATAACAAAACTATTGTAAATTGGAAAATTTGATATCAATGATTTTCAGTGTCAATATTAACTTGAATTTACGTCTGTAGAATACCAAATTTTACCTTTCTAGACGCTTTTTTGAGGGATTTTTGACGCAAAACCTGAAATCAGAAAAAATCGGTTGTATGGGAGCTATATAATATAGTAGTCCAATTTCCACGATTTTCAGTACCATAATATAATTCATAATATTTGTGGATAATAATAAATTTCACGCTCCTAGGTGATTTTTGACTGAGTTTTGACCAAAGCCTCACACCTTTGGAAAAAGCTGTGCTGATCGATGATTTACATAAAAAATATGCAATTCGTTAATTATATGTAGTATACCAAGTAACACGATCTTAGGTTTTTTTTTGCCAGATTTATGACCTAAAACTTACATATACGAAAAATCGGTCGTATATATGCTACAGTGGTTCGACCTGGCCGATTCCTACAAATGATCGTTTAAACGCATAGGTGCATCTGCCTACCAAGTTTGACCTGAAATTTTTGTTTATTTTTTAGGCAATAAATTAATTTATAATTTTAATTTTTCTAGTGCAATGTGCAATTTCACATTTCTGAACAAGTTGGCTATATGATATAGTTGACCTATGTAGCTTCGTTCAAATATTTCAAAAAATGTGAGACTAGTTTACGTTCAACCACACGCACGGATTGATTTACAGACGGGCATAGCTAACTCAGCTTTTCATTCTGATTATATCGATATAAATTTTGATGAGTCTATCTCTTCACCTTCTGGTACTTAATTACTTCGGACCATAATTAATATAGAGTTTTCCAATAAGAATTTGAATGATGTTATATTCAGAACTTAATTGTATCGATTGCACTTCACATCAAATAAAAAACTTTTGAATTTCCTTAACAATTAGTGTGTTTTTTTTTAAAGAAATCATATCACTAGTATTGGAAAACCCCATACGTGTATACCATTTTATGTTCATTAAAGGTATGAAAATATCTTATCTTCAACGAAAGAAGTATTGAAATTAGTTTTCATACACAATCTAAGGATGTAAAAAAGAAATAATAAGTAGACAATCCCATGTATTATTAACCTTTATTTGTGACCCCCATCGAAGCCTCGAACGTTCTTACTTAGCTTGTTTTAAATTTTTTATTTTATTATTATTATTATTATTTTTTTGTTTTTTTTTTTGATTAAAAGCATTTTTATAAATGAATATAAGACTTGCAGACATAAATCATACCAATATCAGTCAAATGCAATGTTAAAACTATTTGTTTCTCTCGATACGATCATTGAGGGTAAGTAATTTTGAAATTGTAACAAAAATAGAGATATAAAACCTATTAATTCCTACTAAATCAATTTTATTTTGTATAATCCAATTAAGTTTTAAGTCCAAAAAACCAACAATAGAATTTGTGGATAAGCTAAACACTTCAAAAATAATTTATGAATACAACCCTTAATCAAAGGTTAATTTCTAACATTTTCACATATTTAATACGACATAATTATTGCTGGGATTTAAATTTTTATTAATGTGCTTTAAGAAACTATATTTTCGTGCGATATATAAGTGGTTGCTTAAACGAATTTTTCTTTGTCGATCCAATCGTTTTGAAGTACAGAATTGTTTTTTTAAATAACTTGTGAATAAAATGCGCGCAGAGTTTTTTATTTTTGTCGGTCTTTTCGTTTTGGCTGCCGCCAACGAAACTGGGCATCCGACTGAAGATGAGTGGGACGTATCGTGGGCAAATGGTAAGTAATGCATTTTATTACAATTGTTGATTGCTTTCTGGACTTTGTTGCAATATCCCTAATTGGCGTTTCATGATCCCTAGCAGCAGTAACAACGTGTATTCCCTGTTTTATTTATTTTTTAATTTTTACTCTCCTTCTCTTCCCCTAACCGTTTGTAGGACAAGGGCGCGGTTTGATACTCAACTCTCAAGCCAAGAAATATCTAAATAATTTCTTGCAGCAAATGCCTTGCGGTTGGCCTGATCTTGGCGTGCCACCACTAGCACCCTACACCAATGCTGACCTAAATCTGCATATATCTAGATCTGTGATCGAGTAAGCATTGCTCCCAAAACACTATAGGCTTAAAATTCTAACTTTACTAATTTGTAACTTCTTCACTTTTCTTTCTCCGTGTTTACAGTTCCCTCTTACAATTTATTCGCTTTCGGTTTGATGGTTTGGATCGCTTGGATATCAAAAAACTGAAAGTTAGCTACACCTTCAACAAGAAGGTTAGATATCACTTCGTCTTCAGCGAGTTGAAAGCCACAGCAAACATTTATAACACCAACACATTCCTCGACATGTTGAAGGATTTGGGATTATCCGTACGTTATGAAGGATCCGGTCCATTAGAATTCATTTTGGAAAATCTCTCCATAGAAGGTGAATTTAAATACAAGATGCCACTCTTCTGGGGTTCCATCAAGATCTACAACTTTGAAGCTAAAATCACATTGGGCGGTGTACGCTCTAACATCGGCGGGATATTGGGTAATGGCAAATTGAATCGCTATCTCAATAATCAAGTGGAGACTATCATACCAAACTTTATTAATGGCAATCAGCAAAAGATTAGTGCGCATATTGAGGGCATCCTCGTTCCCCGTATCAATGCATACTTGAAAGGACACAAAGTTTGGTGGTTGTTGGGCCAACTGATTGGCTCGAGTAATAAGTGCAACCCAACGCCAGCACCATGGTTGGCTTTGGAGTAAGATGTGACACACATTGAAATGACCTGAATTAAAATAAATTTACGAAAGTTATTATCTCTTTTTTATTTTTAAGTAAACTATTTGTTCTGTCCTTTTCGAAAGCTGTTTAGTTTTGTTTGCTGTTTGGATTTTGTGCATAGTTTCATGGATAAAATAATTTTTTTTTTCAATTCTATTCAAGAATCATTTAATGTTTAATGTATAATGTAAAATATTTGTGATTTCCAAATAAAATTGAGCCGTCTCATAAGGTTCCAAGGTATTTTCCTCCAATACCATTAAAATTTATCATTTGGTAACTCATCTCTTTTAGCATGCTCTGTTTTATGAAGATTAACACCTGCAAGTTCAAGTAATCAAAAATCTCAAATCGAATGTCTATAATAAACACTCAATTACACAATAACCGTTGTTAACAAAGAGTCATAAATCTCAATATGTCACTTAATCAGTGACATCTGATAACAATGAAACCGTAATTCTAACCAAAGAACACCGGGTATCATAAGAAATTATACTTCTGTAAATCGGCGCATATAAAAGTTAACGGTACAGCTGTACAGAAATCAGTCAATCCGCTGTTAACTTAACGACTTGAGTTTTATAGAAAGCAAAAAGTAGGTCAAAAATAAAATGAAGTATTTTTTGGTATTGGCTTTCTTGGCCGTCGCCTTTGCTGACGACATAAAAAAGGATCCTGAGACCGTATTATCGTCGCCATCATTACCATTCGATGCCGATAGCGAAATTGAAGTGATAGTTGATAATGAAGAAAGACAACAAGAAAGTAAGGCGGCAGCTTAAAACATTTTATTTAAAAAATTTTCCTTACATATCGTCCATTCTTCTTTATTTTATTTTTTTTTTGATGAGCAGTCGCTCCCTCATTTGTTTTGTCCTGGCAGATACGTCGCGCTATACGCAATTTGCAAAAGCAGATGCCTTGCGGCTTCCCACAATTTGGCATACCACCACTAGCCCCTTTAAAGAAGAGAGAAGCTTCCGTGCATATTGAACGTGGTATTCTCGAGTGAGTACGCCAAAGAATTTTTGTTTTAACAGTTTTAATAATTTGCCTAAAACCTTAACCATTCTTAGAACGTCTGACTTGTTAACACGACTCCGCATTGACGGTTTGAATGACTTCAAAATTAACAGATTCAAATTGAATATAATTTTTAAGAAAATTTCTTTTGATCTTACCTTCCATAACCTTCGTGCCACCGCTCCACTCTACTCCACCAATACCACTTTGGATGCTTTGAAGCTGATGGGTATCTCCGTGCAATACGAAGGTGATGGTTCATTGGAATTCGGTTTGAAAAACTTACGAGTTGCCGGTACTTTAAAATACAAGTTGCCCCTTCTTTGGGGTTCCATGAAGATTCTCTCACTCAAGACCACCATCTCCTTGGATAATTGTGAATCGAACATAACCGGTATATTAGGCAAAGGCGCATTAAATTCTTCACTAAACAAAAAATTGGAGTCGGTTGTTGTTGGAGGCATAAATAATAATCAAAAACTGATTTCGGAAAGCATTGAGAACAAACTGGTGCCATACGTGAACGGTCTGCTTAAGGGTAAGGATTTCTGGACTATTATTGATTTAATTTTGTCTGGCGGTGGTGGCGATGGTGGCGATGGTGACGGTGGTGAGAATGATCAAACTGATACCAATTGTGTAGCGCCAGAGGATCCTTGGGCTTAAGCGCTTCGATTTTTGACTATTTCTATTTGAATGTGAAATGAAAATGTCTTAATAAAAGTAACTTTTTATCATTACGAAAAGTGTAAGATATTTTATTTAATTATTATGTACTTTAAACTTAACGAAAACGTTTGTATTTCAGTAAGAATTACTGTAATTAAAAAAAAAAAAAATTGTTTGCTAGAAAGTAGGCAGCCAAAATTTCAAAGTGATTTTTTTTTTAAATTTTATATGAAAGAAACGAATAAATATATCATCCAACAGTGTGGTAAAGTTTACAGCGTGTACAGATACATCAGTTTCTATATATTTAATGAACAATTTTAATATATTTTTGTTTATTTTTTGCCGAGGATAATATGTCACCACCGAATGTTACGTAGGCTCCATCCCATATTTATATTCAATTAAATTTTTCCTCCTAATGTAGTATATAAAACCACCGCTATGTGCGAAATGCAAAAGTTTCAATCCTATTCTGATGAGTTTAAAACGAATCATCTATTTGGTTTTGCACATGCCATATTTCTTTTCCATACATTTCCATAAACAAGTTCATCTTGTCTTTCTAATTTAAAATCACCTTACAAAATTTGTTTCGTCTTACTAGTGCAGCTCCTGAATTATCGCGATTTCTGGAATATCATATAAATCTGACTTTGAGCTGTGCCGTCGCTAAGCACACAGTGCTGTAAGGTAAAAAAAAGATTTGGTTTGTACTTAGTCGACGATAATCGAAGGTTGGACAATTTTTTTTTACTGAGGACTCAGAGTCTAAATATATTGCTTAAAAATATACAGCTAAAATTAGAAAAAATTTTAATTAAATTTAAAACAAAATCTAATAAACTAACTCCTGATAATAAAAAAAGAGTTAAGAGTACTTAGCTCTGTTTAATGTAACTTTTTTCTCAAATCTCATGGGGCTATTTGTTTTTGATAATTCCACTAATCTTATCATAATCCTGATTTTATTGCTTTCCCATAACAATCAATTTCTCGCCAAACGCGTTATCACTTTAACACTTTTAAATTTAAATAAACTGAGATACAGGTGTTTCGAGTTTCTTTTAACTTTTTCACATTTTTTATGTATAAGTAAAGCAAATGTTAATCTCGCACAGTTCTTAAGCAGCTCTTGACAAAAATGTTTTCTTTCGCTTTCTGTGCGCTTTTGCTTTGGCAATGCACCTGGGGCCAGCAGGATTTATCGAATGACTCTTCTGAGGAATTCGAAATCGAAGGTCGGACTAAATTTGACGATGATCTCCGTGAGCTTGTAGAGTTCTTCCGGTTGCAAATGCCTTGTGGTTATGAGCCGGCAGGAATACCACCCCTAGCGCCTCTGAAAGCGAGTTACCGGGAATTGAATATCACCAAAGACAGAGCAAGGTTATTTAAAATTATAGCATTTTTCTTCAATACTTTAACTAACCTTCCGATTTTTTTTTTCATTCCCCAGCATAAGCGGCAATATCACCAATCTCAATGTCGACGGGCTCGATATTTTCGATGTGCGTGAACTTAATTTTAATAATATTCTACAGAAAGTGCGTTATGATTTCAATTTCCCTGAAATTTTCTTCACCAGCCTTTACAAAGCAGACATAATTATCAAATTGTTCGGACCATCGATGCATGTTTACGGTGACGGCAAGTTAAATTTGACTTTAAAGAAATTACGGCTCTATGGCAGTTTCATATTGCGTCCAAAACTATCGGGCAAATTGAGAATCACTAAATTCAAAATAAAGACGGAACTTGGTGAGGTGGAATCTAAGTTAACTGGATTCATGAATAATTCATTGAAGTCAAAACTCATTAACGCTTGGATTGAAAAGTTCATTAGTCTGACATTCAACAACAGTGAAGAGTATGTCAACGCTGCTCTACAGCGTTTGGCTGTGTTACCCGTAAATAGCGCTTTGGAGAAAGTGCCACTAATTGGTGTACTCGCTCTGCTATTTGGCATAATTGATGGCTCACTGCCACAGGAGACTTTGTGTTAGAGAATTTTTTGTGAATTTGCTTTTATGAAGAATTAATAAATACTAATCTTCCAATAAATGAACACGAGAAAATCATACTAACTGAAGGCTCAATTAAATCTTCTAGTAGACAAAGCTTTGGAGGATTGAATAATTCTACCTCTGTAAGACTGTTGAATAAATTAATTTCTCAATACTTTTAAGCGCTTCACACTAAGAATTTGGACTTGAAAGCCTTTTGTGCAGAAGAAAAATTTGCATAATCGTAGACATTTTTAACTACCAGTACCGCTTCTTGTTCTATAGTTTTCTAGCCAATTCAAACCTCGAACTGTCTTAATTTTACATTATAAATCTTACGATTTAGGCTGTAAGAGAATCTTAATTCTTTGCAATTTTGAAAAATAATGTAATGCATAAAATTTGGATATATTTGGGTTTATAAAAGAACCAAATATCCATATTTTGCCATAAAAATTAATACTTTTAATCAGAGATGGCAATTACATCAAAAATTTAATCATTATTTAATTTTCGGTCACCAATAATTATTATTTTTTCTGACTTATCACTTAAAAAGAAACATAAAATTATTCTATATTTTTTCATCAAATATAATTATTGCTTTACGATTTTTGAATTTCCCCTCAAAAGTTTTTTATCAGAAATAATAATATTTTTCTCAGTTTAATTTTTTTTGATCATAAATAAAATTTGTTGCCTAAAAAAAAATTTTCCATTCAAAAATAAAAATTAATTTTTGATTTTAATTTTTTTGATCACAACGAATCGCTCAAAAAGTCCTAACGCCTTTAAAATTAATGGTATCATCATGATTTTTTGAATCAAGCCTGGTACAAAGAAAAAATTAATAAAAAGGAAGAACGATTCAGTGTCCTGGTTTCCTTTTCTCGTTCCCTTCATTCAATTCACTTCACAAAATATGCAGTTTTTTAAAACAAAAAGCTGATTCACTGCAGCGTAATCCAGTAGGAGGAGGACTCTTTGTGGATGTACTAGCTTCTTGTTCTCTACTTTGTCTTTTATTAGCTGCAGCAATAGAAGATTTTCGAGTATAATTTTTACGACAATTTTCATGTATTGTCAAAGATTTCTCATTTTAAGAATATTCCGAAAATTCATCTGCTCTTTCGATACTTGCATTAATTAATGTCTTCATACCACGTTCAACATCACTTTCAGACAAAAATTTAGCAAAAATCAAACAATATTCGGACATTTTTGTTATTAAACTCAAAGCAGCACGATATAGGTTGGCATAAACACGTGTTTTCACTACCCTATGATATTCATTATTTTGCAATGGTTTAAAATTAAACATGATCGCAAGTAACCCGTGGCCTACTGGGGAACTCTTTGAATCGCTATTTCCCAAAAACGGTGGCTCGTAGGAAAATAAGTATTCATACATTTTTTGTAGATAATTTTATGATCTACAATTTTTGTTTGAGGTAATTTTATGATAAAAACTTACCGATTTGCTGAAAATCGCAACAAAAAAAAACATTTTTTGAACTTGAACAAAATTTTCCTTACAGGGGAAAGATGAGGAACTTTCATATTTTATTTTTAATTGTATTTTAAACAATCATACCGATTTTCAGCTTGGTGGGAATTTATGTAGCTTCGAATGTCTAAATTGACCGGACGAATTTATGTTGCTTATATAATAATAAATATAAATGCTACTTCCTAAAATCCTTTATATCGGATAATTATTATCATAAGTTCTCTTAGTTTTTTCATGTATGCCTTTGAAAAATCATGTTGCCCATTATTTGCTAAAAAAGCTCTGCAAAATAAAACTGAGAAAAAAATTATAATTTCTGAAGAAAATTTAAAGCTCAAAGAGCAATGACTATATCTTATGATAAAAAATGAAACTGAAAATGATCGAAAAACTTATTAAGCAAGATGATGATTTTTGATCAGAAAAATATAAAAACTCAGAGAGACAGGTAATGATTACCTTTAAGCAAAAATATAAAAATCGAAGAGAGATAAGATCTGATCGAAAAACTATAACTCACTGCTTATCAGGTCACTGTGCAAAACATGAATTGGGTTTCGAGCTGTATCAGATCATATTTTGTATTTGGGAAAAGAGAAAAAACTACAACAACATTCTGAGCGATAGAAGTTATAGCTATTTCGGAAACCACCACGTTTCCTCATCAGGCTCATTTGTATTATTATTTTCGTTAATATTTTTCTTTTAAAATTTAAAAATAATTGTTATCGATCCCTGCTTTCAACTATTGAATATTAAATTCAGTTAACAATGTCCTATTTCTTTTTTTTTCATTTCAGGTAAGTTTCCAACAAATTTAAAAGACGGTTTGTATGCATTTTATTGATAAGTATTATGTGACTTAAAACTCTCAGAATTTTACGTATAATATAAGTGTTCTATAGCAGTTAATAATTTAGAAATTACCACACAAAAAAGCCTATGCCTTATATGTATGTGTACGGTTAAATAGAATTATCTAGCTGAATCCAAGAAGACATTTCTACCAATGCTCCTTGCAGCTTGCAGATATTCGTCTTGGCTCATTTCATTTGAAATTTATGGATCAATATGGGTAGTAAGTATTGGTAATGGTATATATATATATATATATATATATATATATATATATATATATATATATATGAGGTTATCTATACATGTATGTTATACAATTTGACGGTTAAATTGCCGCAAAAGAATGGTAAAATATATATGTCCTTATAAATAATATTATTTTTTGTACATAAAGTGCTGAGCACCTTACCCAGTATGAAGAAAAATCAGCGAAAAAGAAATTCTCAGAAAAGGTTATCATTCATTTGAAAAATACACCTCGCGGTAGTAAAAACGTCACGTAGTGGTTTGTAGTAGTTTAAATTGCAATTAAGATCGTCGACAACGGGAAAAGAAAACATTGGTTACTCGATTCAATATTTAATGAGTGAATGTATAGCTATCAATATTCACATATGTATTTACGAATTTTTAACTTAGAAAAATATGTTTTAGACAAAAAATGAAAACGTACATTCGAGATATAATATATTGTATCCACTTATGGTAGACTAAAACTCTTTTTTTCACTGCTTCAATTAGTGTTTTCTATTGACTTATGTCACAATCTGGCTGGATAAGCAGCTTCTGTTTTGTCGGTGTCAACGTCATTTGCAAAAGTACAGACCAACTGCCGCCAACTCAGTATACGCGTTGACCCCATGCTGAGGGCACGGTCCAGCATTTTCGGAATTGTTCTTTATCTTCTACATTTATTTCAAGCATACATATTTATGATTCCAGTCCAGTGCTTGAAATGGTTGCAGGCTGTTACCATTAAACGCAAATATTGCGGCAACAAGGTGTGATTGTTTTGTTTCCGTCGCAAAATCCTTAGACATCCCGCTGGCAGCTAGATTATTATTTTCTCTCCTCTTTTCCTTATTAATGCACTCTCTATGAAGTCAATTTGGTGGTGGTGCATCTACTGTTAGTCCGGCGTTAATGGCGACTATTTAGTCGATTTTGTTCACATACAAATCGGATTTGGAATGCTGCTTTAATTATGATTTATTGCGAAAAAAGCATGATGTTATGGGTTTAGTGAAGAAGTCGGTCACTATAGCAAATAACTGGCAAATTTATTGTTATTACTATTATTTTTTTTTGCGAATTCTATTTGCAGTGATATGTTGAATTTAGGTTCATCATTTTAATTGATCTTTCTGAGTTCACACGGCTTTACATATGTTTATATATATATATATATATATATATATATATATATATATATATATATATATACATAAGGAAATTCATTTTATTTAATATAGCTGGTTACGCCATATGTATAGCCAATATACATAAATAAGTAACAATATTTAATCAATTAGAAAATAAGTTGCCTCTATAAATGTTTTTTTATACATAATATTGATTATTAGTTCCGTCAATTTAGACATCCGAGGGCAAAGTAGATCGCACCCAGTTGAAAGCTTATAGGATTGCTCAGAACATTATTATAAATGAAATGTAAAAAGCCGCCTTTTATACGAAACTGACTACTCGACCACATATCATAAAAAATGTTGGATATAGGATAGATTCATTATGGTTATAAAAATACTAATACTGAACAAAAAAAAAATACTATTCACACCTGAGTAAGTTTTTAGTAGTACGTGCATAAAAGTTAAAGACAAACAAATCGGTCAACAAGACACAAGTCGCCAGTTTTTCATCAAGGACTTCATCAACAGTTGAGTAGTTGTTACAAGTAATGGAATCTCTGTATTAGATACTAGCACTGAGTGGCATGTGTAAAATTCTTTGCCATTGATTAGTATTAAATAACTTTAAAAGTAAGATTAGAGAAAGAAATCATAAAAACTTGCCTTTAATGTTTTGATTTCGATTTTTATTTAGTTTTCGAAAGCTGCCATTGCAACTGTAAAGACTTTGCTTGCATAAAAGTACAACGTAAGTAAAATACAAAATGTATATATATTCCCGTGTGCTCAAATTCCACTATTTATGAGTGTCAATAGAATTAGCACCAATTTCTTGAACTCCCTTATTATGAAGTTAACATATTCTTTTTCTAACCCTTTTCTGCAACTGCGAACACCAACAAACAAATATATAATATCACACTGATACATGCATCACCATTTTTTAAGGGTACCTTAGAAAATAATTTTCGTACAAACGTTTGCTCGTCTATCTGAAATTTTCCACTTCATTGTACATTTAATTCGACGTTTTGTAATTTTTTCCCGACGCTTCCATTAAGTGGAGTAATTTTACAATATTTCCCGTTGTTCGTCTGAACAATAGTTGCGCTTTTGCAGCCTTCAAGTAAGCCTATACTTTGACGCTAAGTTCACAAATTCTAAGATTTCTTTCTAACCGTTTATTGTCTGAATATCAATTACATAGATTTAGGTGCATAACTAGAGCTCTACCCACTTTCTTTTGTCCTATCTAAGAAATTTTCCGCCTGACTGGACAGTCATACGGGTAATAATGTATAACGAACTGTTCCAAATTTCTATTTAATTTCTCTATTTGAAAGTCTTAATAAATAAAAAAAATTGCTTGGATTTCAAATTAAAAAAGAGGCACATAACATTTTGAAATACAAGTGACAACAGCCTCATTAAATGCGTAAAATAATTTAATCAAAAATATGTATTTATGTATCCTGTACTAATGTTCTAATGACAAAGGTTAATAAATAATTTTTAGTTATTTATTTGCAAAATACTTTTATTTTTATCATTTCACATTTTTTTTTTTTTAATTTATAGTCAATCTATCGTAAATATTGTTAACGAAATAGTTTGCTTCCATTTCCTTTTAAATTCAATTATCTAGCCCTTCCATACAATATAATCTTTGATGTTTATCCCTGTTTAATTTTCACTCAGTAAATGAAACCGTAAAATTTTTGAATTATTACTTCGCACATATAATTGTGTTTTTTTTAGCAAGTATGCCTGCGGTTAGTAATAACTATGATATATGTATGTTTGTGGTTGTTCTTTTGAAAAATATAAAAATATAAAAAATTTGAAAAGTTAAAACATAAAAATATACACAATTTTTAAAAAGAAAATAACATAAATAGTCTAAGAGCCCGCTGCAGCGAAACGAACATCATTTTAGAAAACACGAAAGTTTGTCTGTACATGTCACCAATAAAGGTAAGAACGATGATCCGACTAATAATTTTGTATGGCGGTTACTTTGGCTGATAATAGCTATCAAAGACGCAAGCAACAGCACCTCAAACACATTAAAGTATAATGGTAAGATTTTTGATATTTTCTTCAGAACAATATTTATTTATCACTCATTGCCGGACACTTGCTGTAGTTTCAACCCTACCGGACACACCCATTTATGTGGAGTACACTCTACTGGGATCTTTTACTACACACTCACGCATCTGTCCTTTTCGCTGTTTTGTGAATTTCAACTGAAAAATACTCAAAACATTATTTAACAATTCAAAAGCAAAACAAACTATAATTTTTTGCTAAATTTGCCAATAAAAAATTTATCAAATAAAATACATAAAATATACGATATAAAATATTCGTTAGACTAAACAGCAATTATTAAAAAAAATCTTGTCAGAAGTGGGATTCGAACCCACGCGCTCAGAGAGGATCAGAACGCTCATACCCGCATTAATGCAGGCGAGTTATTACACTTGGGTGTGGCGCCTTAGACCGCTCGGCCATCCTGACATGCTGCAATACGGTGGCCAAAAGTGTTACAGGTAAAACTATTGATAATTAAAGTTTTAAATACTTCTTAACAAAGTTTGTGGTATATATATATATATATATATATATGTACTATACTACTGTATATGTAATTTGTTTAAATTCTATATAAAATTTACTTAAATATATTCAAATAATATTTTAAACAAACTATTAAAAATTGTAAAGAATTTAGTAAGAACATCGAGTGGAATAATAATTTGTTTAAGAAAAGAATAAATATCAAAGAAAATTATAAAGTAAATAAAATTTGATATTCTTTTATTGGACGCAGATTTTTCGTTGCATTTATGCGCATTTATGTTGTGTTTTTCGTAGAACACACTTAAGCGCTTGTTAACTACAACTCCGGGCCAAATATGACGTTTTAGCGACAACAAAAAAACAATTAATTTCTTCGTTTGTTGTGTGAATTTTGCGCATTAGAGCATTTCAGTAGCGCAAAATGCATCTAATCATTATAACGACCACGGCACACACATAATGACGTTCTAATGAGGGTTCTTTTATATTTTTTTCTAACTACAAGCTTTGATTACTTTGAATCCGATGGTGACAACAGAAATATTTATGGTGTCGACATCGGAGGTGGTGGTGGTGATGTAAATGATCTTTTTGTGGGATTAATCCGATTGACTTGATGAATTTCAAGCGTTTCAGTGGTTGGAGTTTGGTTAATTAATTTTTTTTTTTTTTTTTTTTTTTTTTGCTAAGTACCGATTATCTAATATCTAATGACAATTTTCAAACTTTAATGCGATAGTATTAGCTTAATCTGACCTTTCAATGCAGACTTTCTACTTTATTCCATACCATATAAGCAAATAAATTCATATTTATTTTTCGTTTAATAAACTCTGGGAATTTTCTCTTCATCTCTATGAAATTTTCTCTTAATGAAAAAGGGTGGAAAAATATGCATCTGAATTTCGAATATTGATTGATTAGAATAGTTTGACAGCTGTCAATCAATGTTAGTGCAAAATTTCCCCTAAACAATCAATTGTTGGGGGAAAATATTTTGAAATTAATTATTGATTTCGAGTTTGATGCGCATAAATGTTTTGGTTTTGCATACCGTTTTAAGTATTTGAGTTAGTTATGCACAACCATATGTTCGGATTTTTTGACAGTATCATTTTTCTTCTTTAAAAATAGCATGAATAGCAATGAATTTAACATATTTCTTTGTATTGATATAAAGGTGATTGATTAGTCGAGAATGAGATAGTTTTTAATACTGTATATAATAAATGGAAAATTATATTTAGTATTTGCATATTTTCAGACGTTAAATTTGCATAAAGTATTTTGCATATTAGAAGGCCTCCCAATTCAAAAAAATCCCGTTAATTCATTATATTGAGCTAATAAAAAAATTAATTGTGTAGGTTATTTCCAGAAGGTTTCTTCCATGACTTGAGTGAATTGATTCTTATGAATTTTTAATCATTTTATATTGTATTAGCATTTGACTGTCTCAAAAACCAGTTGTTCCTTAATAGGTTTGCATTAAATTTAATATTTTATTTTAAAATAGTAGTGTTTCATGTAGAGTTAATTTTTCATAACGTCAAAAGCATTTTCTATCCCACATATGAATAATAGTAAAAAATAAGGCAGAAATTTACCATTGCTCCCCGCTCACTTCCTGTCTTCTCCTATTGCTTAACTTCAGGTCTTTTATATTTTCTTAACTTTAAACACATATTTCATTCCTTCATTCTTTCGTCTTTTTCAATCCTACAATCAGCTGATACGTACTTTGTAGCTTTGTAACCCTTTTGTAGGATATTTCTTATCAATCCTCTTGGCCGTTAAACTTTGACATTTTTGTGAAATGTTTTCACCTTTGTTGCATGCGCTCTTTATATAATCGTGACATTTGTGTTTCTTTTAGTCTGAAATCAGTAACCCTTTTCTTAATTGTACTCATTTTTTTTCTATATGCTATACATACGGCTAATTTTGTACCTTTGTGAAAACTTGATTTCAATTAGATTGCAAACATATGTACATACAAACAGAAGACAATTACCCAATATCTATGAGCCTGTTCACCTTCTTCTTAAGATCTAAATTTGTTACCTTCCTATCATCTTCAATTCAAAGTGCGTTTCAGGTTTTCTGTTTATTTTGCTGTTTAATTAACTGTGTTTGTTTATTTTTGCTTTATTTAAATACTTTTGCTTTGTCATTGACAATATTTATTGTCGTAAATTTTTGTCATAAGATTTCGGGGTTTTTTTTTTCATAGGTTGCATTAATAAATTCTTGTTTTTGTAATTTGTAAAATTACATCAAAGGATTATTGTTTATCCTTTAATATTCCGCTGTTATATATGCTAATGTTGGTAATGTTTTGTCTTTATGTGTTGTGTAGTAACCTTTGCTTTCTGGAGACTCAAGAGCTTAAAATACCCTAGATTTTATCGTTTCTCATATGAACTTGATTCTCCTTCGACTACTTTTTTATCTTTATTTTATTTTTATCGTCAACTTACAATAAAGCAAAAACTTCCTCATACTTTTTTATGGTATTCTTCCACTTCATGACACCTTTTTGTATACTGCTGTAAGAAACTGTATATGTATATATATGAGTGACCATGCGAAGGATGTAAAAATGGGTATCTATATTGAAATTGATATGTTGAAATGCAATTCGAATACTTTGTAAAGGTTTTTAAAATATTGTTTGCTGCTGTGGAAATATATATTGAGATATCTCGATTATATTTCATCCTGCTACTTACTTAAAAGCAACAAGAAATCATTAATGACTTTGTGTCTTGTTTTCCAGTAAACCTTAAAAGTCAATTTCATGCTTCTCAATAATTTGAATAATTTTGTGTATGAAAAATTGAAAATTGTGAAAATTTCATTCTACGACCAAAAAATTGCTTATACTCTCTTTGTCCTTTGTAAAAATAATGCCTAACCATCTTTCTTGCCAGTTAATTAACTAAAATCTAAATTGAAAACAATAACACATTATATCGGTAAAATTTCGAATCCCGACATCACACTTATTTTGCTTTCCCATATACATAAGTAAGTATATATATATGAAATTACATACATAATTATCTATATATAAATTTACCACAACTCAATGCAGCTGCCCCATTTCTTGTCATCCGAAAGACGAAGGAACATGCACTGCAAAAAAAGAAAAAATATCTTTGCCGTTGTAAAATTCGTTATCCTGTGACATGTCGCTGTCATGTTTGAGCAAACAATCGTCAAGAAAAGCATTGCTTACATTACCGTATATACTACTGCTTCCCGCTTGTACAACATACAGAAAAAGGAATTAACTTGCCTCAATACACTGATTTGCATTCTTAATCTCATAAGGATGCTGAGTTATTATGCGTCCCTACATATACATTTTGAATTTAATTTTATATATACATTATTTTTTCCCTATATTTGAGAGCATGTCCTACCTTTTGGTTTTGTGGTTTTTCCGACAGTTTTCTCCTTTCTTTTTTTATTAAAACGAATTTGTACCGAATGTGCATAATCCTAAAATCTTTTTGGCGGAAAAGCTCTACTTTTTCGTATATACTTGTCATTTGATGTCTTGTCAAATCAGCATCAGTTATGGTTCATTAATTAAACATACATTTTCTTTACGACATTGTTCGTAATGTTTTCGATCAGAGAAAATTAATAAACGACTGATTTTTATGAAACACACGTCACAGTATCTTTTCTTTCACTTTTTAACTTTTTATTTCAGCAAAATGTTTTGTGCGTTAACAATTAGTTGTTTTATGAAGTTTAAAATTGGTGTAAAAATATTATCTTATACTAGGTGTTTTCTTTTGCAACCGACCAGTAAAAGAACGTCTAGTTGGCTTATAATTTGCATTTACTGTACAACGCAGGTATTAGCTGTCAAAATATAAAAAAGTTTGTTTGTGAAATATTGAAGCGAAAAACAGATCAAAATTAGTTATTCCGAAGAATTTTTGGTAATCAAATATGTTTAATTAAAAATCTTCGCATTTGTCCAAAATAAACAAGAATAAATTGCATTTAAAACAATTTTTTTTATTAAATTTATTTTTTATTATAAAGTTTGAACCTTGGCATTATATGTGAAACACTATATTATTCAAATTATTCACATATTGTCACGTATTGTCAAAGTCGTGTTCTTCAATTGCGGTATCTCCGTTATCGTTTTCAAAGATGTAAGGTCCCATCACACTTCCCGACTGAAAGCAAACCTGACAGTAAATTTTGTGCAATGGTCTCTCCAATTATTTGAAGATTCTCGGAGTCCCAATTGCGTAACTTTTGCTTATTTGTGCCGTAAATAAGTCGAAAAATAGACTTTCGAGTCCACTTTCACTTATAGCAAAACGATGATGCACAGGCTTTGCAATATCGATAACCGATCTAGTCTCAACAATTTTTTTTTAAATTTTACCAATTGCTGGATTATTTGGACGATTATGTGCGCCATAATCTCTTCATATTCATATTTTTTTTAAACTATGATGCGGAGCTTACTGGTCCATTTTTAGGTGTCACTTAATTACGAAGTTTGACTAAAATTTCGTAACACAACAGTATGCTTTTAAATTCACATTAGTATCAAGTTTTTACTTTGTATATATTAGTCTAGTCGGATATAGTTTAAGTTATTTTAACTCAAACCGATTAAACTACCTCAAAATGTGTACAAGTATATTGTGTTGTCTTTGCAGATCGCTTATAAAAGAAAACGCCTACTTTTACATTTCTTTTCCCCCGTTTTCTTTTTTCTTTTCAATTACTACATTCCATTTTTATTTGTTTAAGAACCGCACAAATTACTGCTGGTAATTGATATTTTTTTTTTTTTGTCTCGAAGTAACTTCTTCGGTTTTCCGAATGAATGAGTTTGTAAAGGTAGGTAAAAACGTTTTTATAACCACTTGAAGAAATCTCATAGATCATATCTGTAAAATTTTTAAAGCAGTATTTATTCATGCGTAGTTATGAATGGAATTGTCATCAAATTGTGATCAATCAAAATTGGTCTAATGACTTTCAGTAACATTGCCAGAAATCCGACTTACGGTCATATTATATCTGCTTACTACTTACAACAAGAGTATTGGCCTTCTATTGCCTTATTCTATCTTGAAAAATGTATACAACTTCTCCATCTCTTATTACACACATTTGAAGTGTTTTACATTTTACTCTGTATTATTAGCACTGTCATCTATGATCATTAATCATACCAACCTAGCCTAACGGTAGACTCGATCTGTTATAATTATGTCACCGTGGTTGGTTGTTTCCTTATTCCTACAGCTTTTTTTGCATTCATTTAGCAAACAGAGGATATTCATATCAAAATTTAAGGCATAAAACTGCAAAAGCCGCAAAGTATCCTTTTTTTCTGGTTGATATGATGTGGCATTGCGCCGTTAAGTCACACATTTTTATTAATGAGTATCATTTTTGTTAATGGTTTTGATGAGATATATTTCACTTAAAATTGGCGTTGGTTTTTTTTTTCATGAAATATTTTAGGTAGTACGAGCTATTTATTTAGGGAAGGAAAGTAAATGTGGAGAGTTGCAAGTATTGATCCAATTTCTTTATGTGAAGTTTATAAATTTATTGAAAAATTTATGCCAAATTTTGCTAACAATGGTTGGTCTCACACAAATGGATACGGTGGTCCTGAGGCTTTATGCACATATACATATAATAGATATATCTAAAACAAACTAATTAAACAAAAAATATTTGGACGAGATAGGAAGGATTTAAATTGAATATATTTAAATACACAAAGCAAATACAATTTTTAATTGCGCTTATCTCTAGAAATTTTCATGCAGTTCCATTTCCTTTTTAATAATGATATAAACCTATCTACTGTCGCCACATAGAAATATATAGAACCATATATGTATATGAATTTACGGTCGTATTTTAAAAAATGTAGCAATAATTGTCCTTCATGCTTCGGACAGCGCTATTTAGCGTCTCATTGTATTTTCTATTGTTTTTTGAAAAACATATTTACCTTAATACCTATGTATGCATAATGTACAGTGAGTAGAAAAAAGTAAGTTTTCAAAACAAACAACGCTTTTAAATGCTTTCGACTTTTTCGCTTTTTCGAATATAAATTTTTTAGTATAGGCTCGGAAAGTACCGTTATCAAAGTACCGCAAATGATGATTTTATGATGATTCTATAAAAGTGCTCAATGATAAAGTGTGGAAAAAGTAATTATCAGTTGCAATTAATGTTTTTGTATTAAAACTTGCGAAAAAATTACAAAAATTTATTGAGGGTGCAAAAATTTTTTATTTTCTAAATTTTGAAATTGAATTGGTAAGTACAGCTTTGATTTTAAATTTAAAAAAATTAAAATATTGATGCGATTTTTTTACAGTGAATCAAAAACAATAAAACATACTGAAAATAATCTATTTGCATAAGGAAATCCACACACGGCAATATATTGCCAACAAAAATTAATAAAAGCCAGGTCGCTATATGCAAAATTATTTCTGGCTAAAACAAAGAAAATCCAGTTATCAGGAAGAAGAGACAAGGGCGCCCAAAAATACCCAAAAATTGGGTATTTCCAAATCTGATCCCTTCAAATCTGTCTCCTCAAATTCGCGCACAGCCTATAAAAGAAGGTAAGGAGGCGTTGCAAGAAAGTTATCCTACCTTAATGAAGCAAATAGGAAAAAAAATATAACAAGCATTTTATGAACAGCACATATTAAAACCTCAAATTTTTGGTATAAAGTGCTCTGGGCTGATGAGTCGATGATTAGACTTCGTTATTCCCATGCCATGATTTAAGTTTACCCACAGTTAAGTCGGTTCAAAAGAGTTTGGTGATTTGAGAATGTTTATCTCCGAATGGTACTGGCAATATTATGGTTCTTGAAGGAAAAGTTACTCCTGCAGTTTTTTTTTTTTAATAGTTTAAAGGAGCACGCCATCTTCGAGGGTCAACGACTAAATGTACCGGATTTCCTTCTTCAACAGGACAATGCGCCCATTCATACTGCAAAAGTCATCACCGAATATA
Source organism: Neoceratitis asiatica (assembly GCA_030068015.2). Classification (NCBI taxonomy): domain Eukaryota; kingdom Metazoa; phylum Arthropoda; class Insecta; order Diptera; family Tephritidae; genus Neoceratitis; species Neoceratitis asiatica. The sequence goes on from CM061524.1 coordinate 77,953,694, forward strand.
TTAAAAATTCAAATTTAAGTGTGTTGAAATGGCCTCCTCAAAGCCTGACTGGTCACCAATTGAGATTGCATGAGCAATCCTAAAGATGCGTATAACTAAAAAGAGACCCCGAAACCGGACTGATTTGAAGGACTGCATCCATAAAATTTGGACAAATTTTCCTCAAAATGAGTGCTTGAAACTTGTCAACTCCATGCAACAACGATTGCGTAAACTAGCAATGCAAAATTATGGACATTCTGGATATTAACAATTTGATAACTTATTTTTTCTACATGAAATTTACTGTTTAAGTTTATGTTTTCTTTTTATAAAATCAATGAATTTCTTTCTTGTTTTAAAAATAGTTTCATTTGATGCTTTGGAATATGGTCTCAATAAAAAAAAATATTTTGTTTGAAAAATATAAACTATAAAAAATTTTATTCACCTCGCTGCTTTATATTTCACTTTGATAACTTACTTTTTCTACCCACTGTATAAGTATATATGTTTATATATCAAAATTAACCTACTTTACGAACAAAACGCCTAACTTTCGATTTCTTTCAAAACCAAATCAAAGCAGATTACTCGCCTTTATCACTTTCTCCGCAGCTCAAAGGACATTCCTTTGCATCTAACATTAATAGATATACACACATAAATATGTATGAATGGCAGGCAAATTGATGATGACACATTTCTTTTGAATAAAAATAACAGTAACAAAAAATTCCCCCATTTTTAATGAATAAATTTCACTTTCTTGAAGGCATACAGCATATAAATTGCCATGTATTGAAAGCAAGGATTTTCTATCTCCTTTTCAGGCGATGTGGCGGTAGTGTGTTGATTTTGCGAAATACAAGCACACACACATACTCGTACATATGTATATGTTTCTCTCAAGTAATGTGCACTGAGAAAATAAAGAAATGAAAAACAAACATTGGCTGAGTGATTTTAATTTAAAATGTAATACACGTATGTGTGTATGTATGAGAGAAGTCTAAATAGCCAATTGAAGTTATATTCATAATAGTTACATAAATATATATGTGCCTGTGTGTGTTTCTCTAAATTTTTGTGAAATTTGGGTCAACTAAAGTAAACGCTTATAGTAAAATTGAGACGAAATGGTTATCGTTGAAGGACGTTAACAAGGACATTCTTTGTGAATTTAAAAGGTATTCATTTTAGAACTTGGGCTGAACGGTGTTGGGAAAAATTAAAACGAATATATTTTTCAACCACAAAATCTCTACCCTTTGAATTACGTACTCTATAATTCTAAAACTGGAGTATCAGAAACCAGCACTTTTATTCAAGAATAAAACAATTTCTTGAGAAATGAACACACATATGTTGGTTATTATTTCTGATTCAGAAAGTTTACGAATGTAGCATATTAAATGATTCTTAAATGTTTCCCGAAAGAATGACAGGGACTTTGCTAAATATATCAAGGTAACATGAATGACTTGTAATCTATGTTCCCCTCACTTCGAATGTGGCTGAAATCCAAAAACTGAAGTAAGTTCTTGGTATATTTTTTATGCATATTTATAGATTGCTCATTCTTCTTTATTTATAAATGCGATCCGTTGGTATATATTGTTACGCTTTTGCTAAATTCCTCGACGATTTCACAAAACCTTCGAGTTTGATCACTGGATTGTTAAATAAATTCACCAACTAAACAGTTTAATATTTTATAAAGAATTTATTTAAGGGGGTCCTCTTCCAAATTTTTTTGAAAAATCGATTTTTATTTTATTATACAAATCGAAGGCTGAAAGTGTCTAAAATATGTTGGTAAAAGGTTTTTTCGATCCGTGAATTAGTTCCGTCGCTACACAGCTTTGAATGGACCTATGTCCTGAGCGTTGGCGGACGGTTGTAAGTTGATCATTTGAATTATTCGAAACTAATCTCTACTCATTCTTACCGAAAACATTTGTTTTGATCAAATTTCATATACATTATTCAAGATTACTTTTTGGCCGTCATATTGGATCGGACATTTTCAATTTTTCAAATCTCGCCTTAAATTCGTGTTCAGCGATCCTAAATATCCTTTTATTCAAAGTTTCATTGATATTAATGAATATTTCACTTTTTTAGTCCGCCATATTGGATCCATCATTCTGAATTTGTCAAATTTGACCTAAAATTTGTGTTCAGCGACCCGAAAAACCAATATAAACGAATTTTCATTCAAATTGATAAATATTTTACTTTTTAAGTTCGCCATATTGGCAATCGCAATATTTTGATCAGTAATGATTTTTGACCTGTATCGTGCCCGCAGATGAGGTCGGTTTTCAAAACACCTTTTGCTGGAGCCGCCATTTTTGACACCCGCATTAAAAATTTTCTATTGTATAAAGGAAACCCAAATAAACATTTTGTAGAATAGCGCACATGTCTAAGTTATTTTACTTCAAAAATAATTATCAAATATTAGGTAATTTTTACACAATTATATAAGAGGACCCCCTTAATGTCCTTTTATTACTCAGTAATTCACAATTCAATTACAATTCACTTCACTATTTGCAATCACTTATATTACAACTTTTACAACGTATTATTTTTTACTTCACAGTAGTGTTTTCACCAATGCGTTCACTTTACGACTGATTAACTCTGTCGTTGTGTTTCGCCCTTATATACTAAATCGATCAATAAATGCCTGGAATAATTGAATTGTTATCTATAGCGAATGTTCTCGATTCAGGCTCTAGAACACGCCAGTTATCGACTTCTCTCTGTCGTCTGACATTCCCTTCGCATTTTCGCCACAATATTTTATAGATTTGAAAACTTGTAAACCGGTTGTTCTATTTGCTTCAAACTCGGACCAGGTATGGGCCTTGATTTGGGTAAAGTCTTTAACACATTTGCATGTTTGAATTAGTGATTTATTTTTTTTATAGCTATTAACGCAGTAACAAAGCATCTTTACAAAAAAATCTTGCATCTTATTTGCTGCCTGCAGACCTTATCGGTGATAGCAATCAGTTCTGACGGAAAGGGTATTAGTGGGAAGAAAAATTGCAAACATCCGTATTTGTGCTCACACAATATCAATCTGACAGGATAAGACGCACACATGATTCAATGAAAAGAAAAATGAAAAGAACACAAGAAGAAAATTAATTTTTACCAATTTGTAAAATGTCGCATATTGAAAAGTAGGCCAACTAATCCTTTACTAGCTTGCGAAATTAAAAATAACACAAAAGGGATTAAAAGTACTAAAGCGATTGCGCGCATCTTAGTGAATTTGAAAATTCTGATACGTATAAGGCAGCGCAAACGTATACGAAGCAATCAAAACAACTGCACATTGCTTTTGGCAAAGGGCTGAAAGAGCCTACAAAAACGATGTTCCAATGTCAATCAGTGCGCAGTATAGGCGTACGATTTTGGGCTTTGACAATTTAAGCAATTGAAAATAAAAGTACAATGCGTCAGCGGTAACAACCAAAAGCAGACCCCAAATAATAATGCCATTTCGTTTTTGGTAATTTCTTTTTAAATGGTTTGCGTACTGCGCAGCAAGATGGCAAAACACAATAGCACAAACGGGCCAAAAAAATATATATACCATTTATACCAGGCCAAAAAAAAAAAATATATACAAATATAAAACAAAAAACTAAAAACAGAGTAGTGAGAAAATGCACTTAAAGTATTTAACTTTTTAAAGTACTCCTGAAAGGATATACATTTACGTGAGTATATAAAAAATATAGAGCAAATCGTACTTTACGACAGCGATCAACTCTGTTACAAGTTCTGGAAGGCGCATGTATGCTTGCAAGTAAGTAATTCAACCCTTCCGGGCATCGCCGATTGTTCCGAACAGCCTTCCGGTTTTTGCGGTACCAAATGTCATCAACACTTACGTATTTACCAAATATTTTATCGAAATATCAGTAAGGACGCATGTGTATAGGTGTTTTTGTCCAAGTGTCGCTACTACAAAAACAAAAACAACAACGTCAGCTTCAGATACTCTTAAGTGCTAATCGTCATTTGCTGCACAGTTGGCGGTCGATTTTTGTGTGCCAAAGTAAAAGGATTAAATATCCTTTTCTGCCGTTTACTTATGCTGTTGTGCAAAAACATTTTTTTTTTTGAATACATGTTGCAGGCTATCTACTTCCTGTTGATTTTCACTTAACACTTACATACATATGAACTTAACTGCATCTGCGTTTTACACACATTTAACTTATTCTTACCTGTAGCTGCTTTTATACATACTACATGACTACATACATGCTAATATCATTCATATATTTGTATTATACAATCTTTTGTTATGTTTTGCTGGCAATTACTGCGTAAATTTAATTGGTATTTTTGTATATATTCTCGAGCATTTTCGGCATAATTTAATGTGACAACCTTGAGAATGAATCTTGTAAAAAAATAACAAATAAAAATAAATTAAATAATTTAAAATTATGTTTACTTTAATGAAATAGTTTAGAAAAAAAATTAAAATAAAAGAAAGAAAAATAAATTGAATGGAATAAAAATTAATTAATTAAAATAAAAATAAAAAATTTTTTTTAAATAAAATTAAGTTAAGTACAAAACGTATTGTATGTTGTATGTCATGCCTTCATCACCTTCCTATGTATATATAAAGGGTGTTTTTTATAGAGGTATAGAACTTTAAGTTGGCATTACTTTTCAAGATGGCGACCGATTTAACAGCTGTCAAGTGATTTATTCACAGTTTGGTTTGGCAATTCATCATGAATAGACTTACGTCTGAACAACGCTTGCAAATAGTGCAATTTTATTTCGAAAATGATGGTTCTGTGCGGAAAACGTATCGCGTACTACGTCCAACTACGATGAAGCTGGTTGAATGGCTTTTGGTTGAATGCCTACATCAACAAACAAAACTGCCGCATTTGGAATGAAGGTAATCCTCAAGTGTATGTTGAAACACCGATACATCCAGAAAAACTGACTGTTTGGTGCGCTTTCTGGGCTGGTGGAATCATTGGTCCGTACTTTTTCAAAAACGATGGTGGCCAGAACGTTACAGTCAATGGTGATCGGTATAGAGCCATGATTACTAACTTTTTCATTCCTGAATTGAATAACCATGATGTCCAGGAGATGTGGTTTCAACAAGACGGCGCAACATGTCACACAGCTCGTGCCACAATAGATTTATTGAAAGACACGTTTGGTGACCGCCTAATTTCACGTTTTGTACCTGTGCATTGGCCTCCAAGATCATGTGATTTAACACCGCTAGACTACTTTCTGTGGGGCTATGTAAAGTCATTGGTCTATGCGGATAAGCCACAAACGGTTGACCATTTGGAAGACAACATTCGCCGTGTTATTGCCGATATACGGCCACAAATGTTGGAAAAAGTCATCGAAAATTGGACGTCCAGATTGGACTACATCCGCGCCAGCCGTGGCGGTCATATGCCAGAAATCATATTTAAAATGTAATGCCACAAGATTATCTTTCGGATAAATAAAATTCATGTCAATCGAATAATCCATCGTTGTTTTATTGCAACTTAAAGTTCTATACCTCTATAAAAAAAACACCCTTTATATGCATTAGTTTTTGATATAAAGCTATTAAGAGACCTCACATAATTTATTTATATGCATATTGCCATCACTTACTTTTAATGATTTTCAACATTTTGCACTAAAGAGCAGCAATTCACAATTCGTTTGGTCATAATAAATGGAAATTGCATTCACTTAGTTTAAAAGTTACATATATGAAATTACCAAAAGCGAACAAAAGTGTCAGCAACATTTGCGTGGTGTGCAACGTTTTCATTTCAACACATACATATGTACTCTGCAGTGAAATGCTAAACTAGTAGGTAAAAATTCTAGTATAATACAAAATAAAATCATAAATGGTATGTTGTATTTGATTTTCTTTTTTTTTTTCTGATATACACTGCTTTATTGCCGAGCGGTTAAAGGGTTGCACTAGGGACTCGCTTGAGGTTTATACTTCGAGTTTGAGGTTCACAGACAAATTTTTATTTATTAACTAGTTACACGAAAAAAAACCAAACTATTGGTGGTATATATACAGTCCATACAATGCACAGAATAAGAATTATTTTTCAAGTGTAAGAGACGTTATCTGTTATGTTTTATAGTGGGAAAAATAAATTTTTTTCTTTTTTTTTCTCAATATTACTTCGGAATACTTGTAATATTAGCGCCATAATTGAACAGATGTAACAAAAAATTATGGTTATTGTAAAAAAATATATTCCTAATTAATATCTAGAAAGAAGGTCTTGGGCCATACCTTTCATTAATGTAGCAATATTATTGCAAGTTGCAATATTCTTCACGCTCTTGAATGCTTTTTTGACGGATTCGGAAATCGATTATAAATGGTCTATATCTGATTTCGATGATTTTCAGTAGTATTTTTTAATTTGGTTACGGCCCAGGAAGTAAGGAATCTTCTACTACCCGCAGTTGCCTCCCATCACCTACGGACTAAACCCAACCTCCTTCGTACGTTGGAACAGTCTCTCGCGGGACTATCAACTCCGATATTACTGCATGGGGCAGACACTAGGCGTTATTCTGTCCTATCACTCAACGTGCGATTTCACGGCTCTGTCCTCTTTTTTCTGACACGTTTCATTATTTCGATAATGATGTTTGCGCATTTCATCCAAGTACATATATTCTTCAGCCAACGTTGTCTTGAACAGGTTTTCTAGAGTCAATGTGCCCAGTATACAATGTTTGAGCTGCTTGCGCTCATATTTAAATGTGCCGCAATATAAAAGAATAATAAGGATGGTCTGCATACATGTAATTATGCAAGTATTGCCGGAATCAGCCATGCCCGGTAGATGCGACGTGCTATCTTTCTCTCCATTTGTTTACACCTTTACCGCCTTTATTGCCACTCATTTATTCTCTTTTGCATAATTTTTTTACGTTCACTTGGATTACGGTTAGCTTCTGAAGCCGTTATGGCTGATATATCTACTGGTCATCTTCCAGCTAAAAGATTTGCAGCTTCGTCTGATATTGTCCGGAACGTACAACATACTCTTAGTGATACCAGTCTATGCCCCGAGCTGTTGCTCTCAAGTACACAGGTATCAATGTGTATTTAGCCGAGATTGGTGTCGCATACATCAGATGGAGGAACTGAGGCTCGTCAGAAGTTTCCTTCCTTGTTGGCTTGGTCATCCCATATATGGCATGAATATTGCAATTGCTGTAACGACTTTACTAGCTTTCTCGCTATAGTATTTCAAATATTCCTTGAAGTTCAGTTGGAGATCAAGAATAACTCCATGATATTTAATGGCTTGGCGCGAATCTATCGTGCAGCCACCTACTCTTACTTGTATACCCTCAACCTTTTTCCGACTGGTCATAGGCAAAGTCTCTGTGTTGTGATTTGATAGCTCCACTACGTTGTGGTCTGGTAGCTCGGGATGTTGTAGCTACATTTATAGTCGCCCTACTTCGATGACTTTCAGTGCAATTCATTAAATAGTTATTTAAATGTGGAAAACCAAATTTTACGCTCTTAAATATTTTTTCGATGAATTTATGGTTCAAAATTAGAAATCTGAAAAGAGGTCGTATGTATGCTTTGGTTATCCGATCCTGCCAGTTTCGACAAATGTACTTATAAATGGCTAATACTGAGTCTAGTTTGCTTTTTAACAGACGAACAGGCGGACAACATGGCTACATCAACTTACCACGTCATTCTGATACGATCGATATACATTTTAGTTGGTCTATCTCTTCTCGTTACATACTTCGGACCAAAGCTAATATACCATTTCATGTATATGATAGTTATAAAAATACAATAGTTTTATGTAAAATAGTAAAAGTACTATTTATGTTCTCTTATTAACACACTTATAATAAGTATAGTTAAAATAAAATAATTATATTAAATTTTAAATTAAAATAATTTACCTAAAATCAACTTTTTGTGGTGGATATGCTGTATCCGGCCTTGCGTGTGGCACAAGGCAAAGTTTGAAAATTTTAAAAATTTACTTCATTAGCACGTTTCATAAACTCCCGTGCTAGACAGGACGCATGCTGCGCATTACCCCTTTGACTTCTTACCGTTATTTACTAACTTTTGCACTTTAATGCATTGTGGACACCGTACTCGTACATGTGATCGCATTATTATTACATACTGCATTTGTGCAACATGTCGCCGGTTTGCAACAACAGTCAATTTCGGTATATGTAACTTGTCATATTGTGCGACACAAAAATTTGACTGTCATTGTGCATCGCCTTTAGTGGCAGTGACCAGTTGTTTTTGCAATACACATGTATACACATGTTCATGAAAATATGTTAGTGTGATTGACATTGCCCTCATATTTGTCCAGTTGTCCGAGTTTTTCCAGCTCCTGTGCTGCGCGCCCTGTGCATTATGTTCCCTGCAGGATATCATTTTACATTGTTGGCCACGTTGACACATGTTATTGCAGTTGCAATTTACTTAAGTCTATTACAACAAATGCTAACAGCAACTGGATATATAAAAATGAACTGTTTTTATAATAGTAGTTATGATGTAATGGAATTGAATTCGGTTTACTGCTGAGCTGGTAATGAAGTCATGAAGCCAACTACAGAGCGAGCGGAAGACAGATTAGCAACACGTGTGACAGCTGGAAAAATATTAGCTGAAGAAAAGAAAGATATAAAAGGAATCGTAAAAGATCTTGTTTATTTAAAAAAATTTCTTCTAGAGATTATATTCTATCTTGTTTTGTTTTATTCAAATATAATCGTCGCTTTTGATTTGAGAAATAATTTTTCCATCAGAGTTTTCTCTAGGGAGAAGTTAAGCTGTGTTAGTGAGCCATTGATATTAATTTAAGGTAATGTTGACCACTGTGATATAAAATATCTATCTCATGTATTTTACGAGCTATTAAGCCCCGATGTCCCAAAAAATACTCTTCCACTTCCCTAAAGAAAACGATGAAGATCATAAAGCTTACTGCTAAACCCAGATTTCATCGGAAAGTATAATATATTAATTTTCATTTTGTGAAAACTGTCATGACGTATCTTGTCGTATTATGTTAAGGTTTCCTTAAAAAAAGAAAAACCATTCCAATGAATAATCGAATAAATTCAATGGACGGGATGGGCAAAATTTTAAAAGAAGAACACTCTAATCGGAAGGTTAAGTCTGCACTAAAAAGCCTACACGAATAGACAAACAAATCGATCACCTTATGGAAAGCCTTGAAACCAGTCTATTAATTGTTGATGTATTACATATATATGTGTCTAGCACTCTAGATGTGCACAGGACATGTGGAGGACTGGTAATATACTTTTCAAGTTGAACAAGATCCAGTGATAAAACTCTTACTAACTGATGCTTGCAAGGCCGGGAAATATTCCTCATAAAAATGTAGTGGTACTTAAAGACCTTAGTGGATCCGGTTGATGATTAATTCGACAGATTGCGCCATCTACACCCTTTGTCAAATTTTATTCTGGGATTTTCAAGAGAATCTATAGTAATTTCTGAAAAAATGAATATTGAACAAACGGGATCTGACTTTACTTGGAAATAATATTTATCAAATATAAATTTCTGACACTCGTATATCGAAAATATTTAAGGAAATGGACGAAAGTATTTTTTTATTTGCCATTCACTTGCTGTCACACCGTGAGGTATCAAAAGAGTGAGTCGCCTAACATCTATACTTCCACTTTCTCTAAATCTAATGAAAGTATCATAATGGAAAAGTGAATAAACAAAATCCCAAATAGAATAGCGACTGATGAACGAGTATGACGTATATGAATATCAAATGAGAGCTTTGAACACCAAATCGCTTGTAACGTGTCGAACAACGGCAAGTTTCCATAGGCATCCCAATTGATGCTTTCCTTCGCGACTTGCGGAGCTGATATTAAACTGATAGCATCCCTCAATGGAAAAGCACCGGACAGAACGCTTAAGTAAATAAACTGATGCACCACAGCAGCCCTTCGTTGGGGAGAGGAGAGACAATCGAGTGAAGAAATATTACAGGACATACGCAAGTCTGACAGCGCCCCGCTAATGAGGCTGAGTTTCGCATTAAACAAAACAAATGTTAGTAGTCATATTCTGAGTAAATAAACTACAACTATCCTGCGGCAGGACAAATGCTTGCCCAGCTGAAAAAATTCAACAAAACAATAGTAAAAAAACTGAATTAAAACGTCAATGCATTGCAATGAAAGTAAAATCAACAACCGAGGCATTCTTTATTGTGCTTTACCTCAGCATTTTTGATGAAACTTTGGTGGTGGTGTCGGCGGTGGTGTTGGCTTTGACTGACGTCTCTTTTACTGACTGACTGCGTGAGTGACTGTCAGTTGGCGGTTGTTTGCTTTTGCGTCGCCGACCTTTAACACCCCGCCGTTTATTAATAGTGATGGTGGTGGTGGTTGCATCGCGCAGGACATCCAGAGTAGCCCGTGAATCCTGTTGACAGACAGGACATTTGCGCTAACTGGTATAGAGGGTTGTGTTGCATGGTTGACTGTACATTTTCGCCCATTAATTAGAAAATTAGTTTTTTTGTAGTTATTCTTTATTGTTATTAAGCGTAGGATTTTTGTTTTAATTGAAATCAGACAAGCAGGATTTGCAAGGATTCAAAAATGTGCACGTGAGCATACGAAAGGATTGCCCTTCGATGCTACTTCGTAGTATTTATTTATTGAAGTATTTATATTTTAACTCTACTTTGTGGACACCTAAATATTTCATATTTGTTTGTAATCTTATTCTTTCCTTCCTACCCATACTTTCGTTGGTAAAATAAATGCATTTACTTTTACTTTGGTTCAAATAATAGCGCTTAAGCTTTGCAAGTCTAATATTGTTTTTTATTAGGCGGCAAGAGCTGCAAATCTTTTATAATTTCATATTAACTGATTTCCCTGTTTATTTGAAGTATTCTGAACAATAAAGGTTTCCTAGCACAATATCTGATTCCCCATGCGTATTTTAAAAAGTCCAAGAATCAGGTTTTTACAATTTAGATTATTGCATTAATTTAATTTAATACTGGCTTAAACTCATCGAGTTTGAAACTCAAAATTAGTATATGATACATACAAATCGGTGGCCATATTAGCAAATTAAATTTAGTCCGAATTAGGAGATAATGCTTTAACACTATACAATAAAAGTATATATAAAAAGAATAAAATATAAATTTAAAAATTAGTTTTTTATTAAAAACAAAAAACTGCTTTCTCCGTGACAATGTTTTATGTGAAACATTGCCGTGACCAGGATTCGAACCTGGGTTACTACGGCCACAACGTAGGGTCCTAACCACTAGACGATCACGGCTATTGAAAGCGTTACACTTATTTTATCCAAACACCTATAAATAGCTATGGTGTTGTAGCGATGGCAACAACAACCGAAATATACGAATAGCAGCCTTCAGTAGAGAACTTATTATACTTGTTATCAGTTCTCTGCTTCAGCTTCTATTATGTATCTGCCGTATATCAAAGCGAACAGTATGATAAAATAAAATTGAAATGCATACATTTTTGTAAGTATGTCTAACGCAATTGAAAATCATCTTTGAAGACACTGCCTGCGCTGATATTAATAGAAATGTCAAAAATAAGAAGCGCACAAATTTTTAGAATGTTTTTGAAATAAAATTCCAAAAATCTCTCAAAAATATCAATCAAAATAAGAATATAAAATGTTATCAAGACTAATTTAAAAAAATTCAATATATGTTTTATAAACTTATCCTATCAAAATTAGTATTTCCATCCTTTTATCAACTCTACCCGGATTTTTTCACCTTTCTTATAATATTGTTTTTAATTTCGGATTAAGTTGATTTTTCAATAACATATTAATCTTACTTAATTTAATAAAACTTTTATTATAAAAAGTGCTTCCTCCGTGACAATGTTTTAGTGTGAAACATTGTCGTGACCAGGATTCGGCCACAACGTAGGGTCCTAACCACTAGCAGATCACAGCTATCGAAAGCTTATATACAGCACGAATTGAAAAAGTTAAAATAAAAAGGCAAAATGCTTTTAATTTAAATTGAAAGTGTTTTTCACTTCTGCAACGTACAAGTCAGGCTTTAACTAATCACCTAGATGAAAAAAGTTTGGGTCTGTAGTTTGACATAAAGGGTCATGAGGCTGTTTGAAATTGCCATTAAAATTATGTAGTTTAATGAAGATTTTCGGTAGCATTTCAGAATTAAACGCAATTAACGGACTAGTTAATTGGAGTATTTTATTCCGAAACTAATAAAGCTTATTACTTAGAATTGGGGTATTTTAATATAGTTTAATTCTTAAATATTTAAATTGCCCATCTTATCGTTTATCCTAAACAAAAACTGTTGTCATAACAATTCAATCGAAACTAAGGCAATTGGTGCTACTCTAAGCTAAATGTTTGTGTCATATTATTCCTACTTTGGTTTAATGAGGCTCGCAATTTCAGCCTAACCTCAAATATCCTCATAAACATTACTATTTTATTTGACATTTATGGTTCAAACTTGTCATAAGCACAATATAGGCGTTACATATGATCCTTTCATAATACCCAATACTCATAAGTACTCAAGGCTGCGCATCTAATCTCTATTTAATGCCCTTTTTTGTAGTCGCCATTTCTATTTATTATTATTATCCAAATAAAAAGTTCAGAAAGAATTTTCATATACAAATTTTGAACCGTCGTTTTAAGCTGGACATTTTAATATCTAGCTGATTTTTTTTTATATAAAAGAGTGAGCGGCACTAATGCCCTGTAACTGTGATGGTATGAGTTATGTAACGGCATTATGATTTTCAGCTTTAATGAGATTTGCCCAAGCACGCAATATGCTGGATAAGGTATTCGCAGTTGTATATTCGTATGGATGTGAAAGAAGCGTGTTATCCCTGTTTGACTTGGTGAGAGCACGTTTTTGCTACTGTTGTGTTGTTTTGTATGCTTGAAATATTTCATAATGCGAGCTGTACTATTCGAAAGAGTACAAATTGCTCGCTTGTTATAAGCGTACATGTAAAACCTTTTAGAATTAACTTGGGTTTATTGAATAGTATGTAAACCTACCAGAATTAATCAAAATTTACTTCTGTTATTCATCTCTAAAAAAAAAAATTAATTTTGTCGAACTTTTTTATGGGAAAATTTGCTATTAATAAGAAGAAATTATATTATTTCCTTAAATAATTAAAAAATAACAGTTAAAATGTAAGGTACCGCAATTTCAGTATTTTTGGGAGAACTAAAAATGAAACATAAAACTTAAAAAAGTTTGATGTTTAAAATACTTTACGATCGCTACTACCTGCTTCATTTTCAATATAGCAATTAAATAATGTAGAAAAGAAATAAAAATTAATAGATATATTTAGACCATTTTATTACCCTTGTTCTAATAAATTTTTTACAGCTTTTAATCAGAAAAATTTAACAATGTTTAAAAGACTCTATCGTATGTTAATTTTATTCTTGAAAAAAAAAATCATCAATTAATTAAAATTATATTAATTTTTTAAGTCATAAGTCCATTAAAAAGTACATTTTTAATACTTCAAAAGTTCAAAAATGTCCATTTCTCGCCTTTTAGAATATTCCTTAATATATAAAAACTGACCAGCATATCCTTTTCGTCTTTTACGCCTTCGATTTATCACTTTAATAGGTATTCGCTTGCTCGCTGGCATAAATTAAAGCGCAAAAAGCAAAGGTGCAAATTGTTCCTGAGCTCTTGTAAGCGAAGTAACTTGTGCAGGATAATTGTTTTGCATGTCCTGCATAATTGAAATGTTGCAAGTCGCGTGCAATTTCCACAACTGTCAAATTTCTGCGTCATTTTTCACTTCGTCTACGCTTTTAATTTTTTTAATATCTACTGCATTCATAACGAGTTTTTCTTTTCGAATTTTGAATTTTAATTATATTCATATGATATTATAGAAGTCGAATGGATAGGAGTGCGTGCAACTATGAGCAGGCTCGTGGATTCAATTGTTGCCCAGACCTACATTTAAAATTATATAATTTTTTTTCTAAAATCCGTCTTACCTCGGCTGAAAATTTATAAACCAGCGAATGTATTCCTAACATAAAATAAAAGATTTCTCACAAAAATCCATCAGTCATTCGGGCGACTTCACTCAATTTGATTGAAATCATCAAGACGTACATCACAAATCTGTTGAGAATCTCGGCCTAAAATCGGTTAAACAGTTATGAAAAAACTGCAATGAAGTTGAGGTGCTGGTCAGTCAGCCGGCCACCAGCCGTTATTTGCATTTGAGTTCGACCGGGTGACTCTCTGGTCTTTGTGGCACATGCGCAACCACTTAACGCTTTATTAACACGCCACGTGTCGTATGCAAGTAAGACAAGGAGCAAGTAGCCCACCACCAGCAACACTTCCATTACAACAGCAAAAATTGACGTAATGATTTTCATTGCTGTCAAACTATATGTAAATACATATGTAGTCATTACATTTTTTACACACATGCATATGTATATGAAAAACCATGTGGTTAAGGTTGGTTTGGTTCAGTCCTTCCTATGCTTCGGCTGGTCACTTTTACCACTTATATTAAGTGGTTGCGCTTTTAAGTGTTGCAACGGTCAAATGTGGAATTATTTTTTGCGTTGCGAAAATTTTCGAAAAAGGATTGCGAAAAAAATACATATTGTGCACAATTTAATTGTAGAAAATTGTAATATATTGTCAAAAAATAATATATATATATATATATATATATATATATATATTTATATATATATATATAATTGGCACTTCGTGATCGCTGAAGCGATTTTCAGGCGGGATCCTCCTCCAATTTGTGGTGTGCGTATAGATGTTTTTTTCCAAAAAATGGAGCAAAATCCAAACGGTCGATGGATTTTTATGAGTACCTTCTTATTTCATGTCAGAAATGCACTCGGAGAGCCTGACATTCCCTTTTTTCAGCTGAGGGCGATCGCAATTAGAAAAATTAATTTCCTATAATTGTGGATGTTGATCGAAGCAGAACTCGGGTCCTTATTATGATTATGTATACATTCTCGAAATTCATGAGATCAATTTTCTCATATAGACCAAAAATCACACCATCAGCAACTAAAATATGGGACAAATGGAAGAAGGCGAAATAAATTCACATATTTTCGTGACAACTAATCCATTTAAAACAGACCTGTGTGAAAATGTACATTAACTAGCGGCTAAGCGAACTAACGGACTCGACAAAAATTTATGTAATCCGAACCATAAATACAATTCGAATAGATTGTTTCCGGGTCAACTTCACTGAAATTTTCTTTCTTAAAAATCTTCTTTTTGTAAAACCAACTAATAGAAAATAGGGAGCCAAATCGGCTTAAGGTTCCTGATTTGGTGAATAAATATACATATTTTTATACCAGATATTTTTGATCTAGCTTACGACAATCCTTAATAATATGCTATTTCTTAATTCGGAAAAGTCGAAATGATTATATTAACTTCTTTTTTAATAAAAAAAAATTCAGTTCTATTAGGCCACGGCTCTGAGAGTTTACACATATATTACGTATATTTTAGGAATATTTAATACTAACTATATATAATTTTATATACTTGTATATTTTTTAGTAATTTTGTAAATACCAAAAATTTTTTATTTAAAAAGAATAATTAAAAAACTTGGTCATCTCTGGAAATCCAAAGGTTCTACCGAGATTTGAACTCGGATCGCTGGATTCAAAGTCCAGAGTGCTAACCATTACACCATAGAACCGGTTGCTTTATTCATGACTGAAGCGACAAAAGAACACAAACGCACATCATCTATGGTGGCCATTTGAGTGGTAAAATTTAAACAAATTTGAATGTGTTGATAAAAAAGTAATAATATATTTCTATATAAATATGTACCAAATAATTATATTTAAATTAACACATGTGTGTCTTGAAAGTAAATTGAACGAATTGATTTATAAAGTTTATGTAAATGTAAATTTTTATGAAATATTTTTTTTTAATTTTTTTGTTTCTTAAAAATGTGTTAACCAATTAAAAAATAAATATATTAATTGTATTAAATTTAAATAACGGTATATAAGATATTTTAAACAAAACTAATTATTTAAATTGAAAAAATTTTCAAAAACAAACTTTGTAATACTATATTATTCATCATTTTCGATGAATTAAAATAATATTTAAAGACCCAAGCTTTAAAGACTCAGTATTTTCACTTACATATATTGTGAATTGAGAACTAAATATTATTTTCTCCTTTTTTTTAACTGATATGACAAATTAAAGTAAAGTAGAAGCACTAAACAGTTAAAATTTGTTTTTGCAAAATTAATTTTATTTTTGTTCAACATAGTTGTTCCCTTAAAGGGTGATAAACCGATTGAGCGATACTCCAATTCTTCGATACCATTTTTGTAGTACGAGTTGTCCTTTTGCTTCGAAATAGACCTCGGTTTCGGCGATCTCCTCCTCATTCGACGAAAATGTCTTTCCAGCGAGCATTCTTTTGGGATCTCATAACAGGAAAAAGACGCTGGGGGCCAGATCTGAAGAATATGGTGGATGCGGAAGCAATTCAAAACCCAATTCATGGATTTTTGTCATCGATTTACTAACTTGGGACACGGTGCATTGTCTTGGTGAAACAGCACTTTCTTTTTCTTCAAATGCGGCAGTTTTTCGGCGATTTCGTCCTTCAAATGGTCGAATAACGCTATGTAATATTCGTTGTTGACGGTCCTTCCTTTTTTAAGGTAGTCAATGAAAATGTTATTATTTCCCAAAATACAGGTGCCATAATCTTGCCCACCGACTGTTGCATTTTTCCACGCTTTGGAGCGGTTCATCGTGTGCAGTCCACTCGCATGACTGTTGATTGGACTTCGAAGTAAAATGATGGAGCCATGTTTCATCTATTATCACATATCGACGAAAAAACTCTAATTTATTACGCTTGAACATCTCAAAACACCACTCCGAATTGCCAACTCGACGTTGATCAAAAGTGTGCACGCGCTGCACCCACTTTGAACAGAGCTGTCTCATACCCAAATATTTGTGAATGATATGATTTACACATTCAGTTGACATATTTAGAGTTTCTGTTCTTTCTTTCAATTTCAATTTATGATCATCCAAAACCACAGTGGACTTTTTTATGTTTTCGTCGGTAACCACCTGTTTTTTGCGTCTACTGAGTTCACCGTCTTCGGTAGTCATTTCGCCACGTCTAAACTTATCTTACGAATCCTTGATGGTTGATTTTCCTGGGACAGTGTCCGGAAACTCATCATCAAGTCAAGTTTTTTCTTCAACTATAATTTTTCCCTTCAAAAAGCGATACGTGTTGATAAATCGCGGAATTCCTTTTTATGCATTTTTTTTCCACAATAATAAAAGTAGCTTCACTCAAAATGGTATAATTCATAAACTAATGATCCGGCAGCTGTCAAATTGATACACGCGTCTTTTGAAGGTTAGGGCTAAATAAAAATCATATGGATTTAATACTTTCTAATTTCATCTATTTGTCAGGCCGGGGACTTTCTAATTGGCCTTTTATTTAAGAAACTTATATTCGAATGCTCGACAATAATAGAAAATTGAATTATTTGGCCGTAAAAAATTTAAATTCGTTTCACAAACATGATTGAACAGTACTTACATTAGTTTCGAAGAATTTGTTTTTGAAATTCTAACCTGTAACATTAGACTGGTTCCAAACAAATTGTAATAATCTTACGAAATGGGAAAAACAATAGTGGCGAATATAAAAGTCGAATTAAAAAAAAAATAATGCGCGTGCTATTTATGGGCCGTTTGGACTCCACATATTCAATTTAGCTGGAATTGATACCGGTCTCAATTCACAGCGAGTCTGATACATGATGCTCGCGAGAATTGATCCTGTAAAACATGTTTTCCAAAATCTACCAGGACGGCAAAATGTTTTGGATGAAGTACAGATACTACATCTTTCTGCGGAAACTAGACTAGGTGTTGATGGAATTTTTAAATATTATATTAGTTGATTTGAATGTGATCTGATGCCATATATATAGTTCAAGATTCTCATATCAATCATTTATATGAGTTGAATTCTACCATTGACGTTGAAGTGAAATACCTTGAAAATCTCAGCTTTTACGAAGCCAGTGGAGTGCGATTTTGAATGAATGTCATGACACGCAAACTTTACCGGTCAGTGGTAAAAAAAACGCGATAAAAAAGTTTCCGATTATTTGGAAGAAATTTGCACTGAAGTATTGACCTGAATGTGGATATGCTGTATTCATTTGTCCGCAAAAGCTTAAAACTCTTTAAAAGTGATTTAAAAATTATTGAAGTAATTAATTTAACCCATTTCCGGCGGCACTTAGATCCACTGCATTGATTTAATTCAAACTTTATATTCTGCTTAGTATGAAAAAAATTCGATACTTTAAATTTTTTTAGATTTTTACATTGAGCTGTTTAGCCACGGGAATGTGGTAGAAAAGTCGACCGTCAGCCGAAAACGATACTTACTAAAGTAAAACAGTGTTTTATTAGAGTTTATCATTCAACACGTTTATTTTCTTCGATGTTCAAATTTCACTTTACATTTCATTTAAAATAAAAGAAAGATACGTCTGATAAGTGAGTTTTGGAAACTTTTTTTTGAAAATTCAATATCTTATCTTTATATTTCATAGAATTGATTGAAACACAAAATCGCATCGCATTTGGTGCATTTATATGACGAATGCTTGTGACAATTTTGACAACGACGAGGCTTCTCTAATTTGTCAATGCCAATTTTAAAAAATCAATAAATTAAGGAAAGAAAAATTTTTGCTAAGTTCAGAAGGATGCAAAATGACATACAATTATTGCTTTCGGGACAAATGTATCTCGTTTATTTTCGACTCGGCGATTTTTCGAAGTTGCTGGTCGAAAAATCGACCATTAGCTGTAAATGCGTTAATAATATTAAAAGAGATAACAAAATAAATAAATATAAACATTCAATATACTATATTTTATTTTTTCGAATAATAAAAGCTGGCAGTTTTTACTTTAACTCTTTATTATATTCTTATAAGAATTATACGCTTCTTTTTATATGGCGTGCTCCCGACTCATTTATCCTAATGTTTATTTATACTAAGGATAATACCAAAAAGCAGAGAAACAAGCGACTGTATGCGGATAACAACTGCATATATAAAACTTGTGGCATGCAACAAGCAAATAATAATAATTATATACCTAGCCAAAGGACTGACCGTCAAAGGTAATTGTAGGCCACCTTGCCACGTGGCAAGTGAAATGCAGTTAGTTGCAGTTGTTGCTCTTCTATGGTTTGTTATTGGGCAGTTAATATGACCACATGTGTTAACCTAAAGACGCACGAGCTGCCGACTCTCTTAAAAAAGCAACCAGTTTATGGCAAACAGTTAAGCGGAAAAAATTAAAAAAATTATATGATTACAGAAGATTATTCAGTGAATATTCTTGGTAAGCTGCCGTGTCGCATTAAAATTAATGAAATAATTACGTCTGTGTTGCTAGAAAAAAAATTATTATATAAGAAAATACTATGTTTCTAACATAAAATATAAAAATGCGCTAAATAAAAAAAAATAAACTAAACTTAAGCTTCGTTTAAATGAAATTCTTTTTGACAGTTAATACAGTTTTTTTAAGTTTCTTCAGAAATAGATATTTTGTTCGGGGACAGCTATATTTGTTAAATAATACAATATATTAACTACGAAGTTAATAAAAAATGTAAGTTAAGGAAAATAAAAAAATGGTGATCTGTAGCATTTTTGGTAATCGGAGATAAAAACGCCATAGCAAGTATTTAGAACCTTTAATAATTTTTGTCGAATGTTTTGCTTTTCTCTTTCAAAAAAAAAAAAAAAAGTACAAAAAATACTTGTTTTCAATTTGGGATAAATACAGTTTTTTTAAATTGAAATTTAAAAAAAATGGTCTAAGTTGACCCAGTTAATATTAAAGGCCGCTTAAAATGAAGGATATTCTACATATACTCTAACAAATGTCTTTACGATCAATCGACAGAAAATATAAATACAATATTTAAACATTTTACATTAGTGATAAATGAGTACAATTATTCATTTATCCATTGCCAATATGAAGCATAACTAACAGAATTCAACCCTACTTTGGGTTTGATCGCTTATTTGTTGCAAATTAATTTGAAATAGGGGTTTTTTCTTCAAAGCAGCACACATGCAATATCCTTTCTTTTTATTAATTTACTTTTATTTTTTGCTCCTTTTCTATTTAGGTAAGTTCACACACGACTACTGAGATTTTCCATTGAATAATGACTGTCAAATGTGTTAATACACACCGAGAAAATATGTCGAAATACATATATTTACAGATGTGCTAGCAAAAATGTGTAAGTAGAATTAACACCGCAAACGTAAAATGTTAATTCGGTTTTATTACTCATTTACATTTATATTTAATTTTTTGTTTTGTTTTATCATATATCATTTTGTTTTGTTTAATTTTTTTACGTAATTTTAATATATTTTTCAAAATGTCTTATTGAATTTTATTTTTTCCTTTATGATTTCTCAGTTTTGTCAACTTATTTAAGTCCTTTGAGCAATATCTGAAAAGTAAGCAGGAAACCCAAAGTATTCCTGTATTTTATACCCACTCATTAAAAATCATCTCGATTATAAAGATTTTTATATTTAGTTTTCTTCGACTCCTTTTTCTCAAATAGCATACTTAACAAAGACTTACAGCAAAAGCGCAACGAATTCATACAAAAATTATGGCAGCTAAATTTATTTATGTATGACGAGACAATTTTCCTATATTCGCCAGACCAATTTCATACAGGAAAAAAATAAAAAATAAAGATTTGTCACATAATTTAAAGAGCGTGAAAGGGTTCAGCTGAGTTGGTGTATTGTTTATACTCACGGAGCATCTAATAATTGTGTTATGCAAGATGAACTCTATTGCGGGACAAATTTCGCGTCGTACACTCATAATCCTTTCACGCATGATTGGCTAAAATTTGCACGGCATATTCCTTGTTCCTGAGAAATGAATTGCAAGTCCCAGTAAGAGATTTTGATTTACTACTTTTCTAATTCGATTTACGAAATCAATGTAAATGCGCTACTTTCCTTTTGTTGTTAGTAAATTCATAATTCATAATTTTTGTATTGTGCGTGATCATAATTGAACGGTTTTTATAGCAGATTTACGGGTAATTAAAGTGAAGAAATAAAATAATAATAAATAAATTATTGTGCATGCAGTACGCAGCTTATCATTCTTCTGAGAAAAATTTTATGTTATTTTGCTAATTTTGATTAAATCCAAATTGTATGGCAGCTGCTTGTACTTGTAGGCAGTTTTCTGGAAACACAAATATATTTTTAATATGTTTCTTTAGCATGATGGTATTGTAATTTTAATAGGATGTAAGAATTTTGGCTTAAAATTTTATATTCAAATGTAATGCTTCAAATTTTTTTACCTGTGCCTGGTCAAAGGTTATTTTGTGAGAAAATACTTAGTTTTATTATTTAAATTGTTTGCAACCCCTACTCATTGTGTTCCTGGCTGTGTGCAAATTTTTATCCTTAAATAAACATGACTGCCTCATATTTCATATTTATTTGTGGTGAAACAAATCTTAATTCCAATTTCTTACAAAAGAAACTACGATGTTTAATCAGATATCCCGCAATGTTTTCATTTATTGTGGTGAAATAAATCTTGAAGGACAGAGACGAACAGAAATAAATATAATAATGAGATTTCGAAAAAAAAAAATTTTAATTATAGAATAGAATAAAAAATAAGTAAAATAAAATGAATTGAAATAAAATAATATAAAATAAAATAAAGTTAAATAAAATGGAATAATAAAATAAAATAAATTCATAAAACAATTCCTTAAAAATTAAAAATTACAAATTAATGTAATTTAACAAAATATAATAAATTGGAAAAAAAATATTTTAAACGAAATTTTAAACGAATTATGTAATTTTAACTTTATTAAATAAATTTACATTTAACAATTTCAAAATTGCACTAGGGTTTTTATTTTCATTAAAGCAAAATGTACGTACCTAATTTATGTCAGCTTCTTCTACAAAAACTACCCCAAAAACCTATGATTTTCATCCCTTTTCGCATATCTAATTTTCAGATCGCCTTTTAACAATTTTTTTTGGATATTTATTACATCAGAAATTGATTCTGATATTTTGGCATGTGTAGTTTTGGTAACTTTATTATTTGTAATAAGAACCTCACTGTTCCAACGACTATATGTACTCAAACATATATCTTCTTATACATATACATTTTTATTGATATGTTTCGGAAGTACTGAATAGATCTTCAATTCGCAATGCTTGCCAATAGTTGGCAATTCTCGTTGAAATTTATGTTGTTATGTTTTAATTTCTTTTGAGAAACCATTAGGAAATAAAGAAATATTAATAGAATGGTTGGAAGGTAAAAAATGTGTTCTTAAGAAAATTATGTATTTTTAAAATAGAAAAAAGGAATTTTCACTAATAAATACTGGCCGAAGAATGTCATACATCTTGCTTTTATATTAGAACACAAAATGAAGCTTGGCGAATAAAATTTCTAAATCCTCACGAGAATGACATTCAAATACAAACATAATAAATTATATTATCAGCCAACACATAATTTACTTCCTTAAGTATGTATATCTATACATACTTTACAATTTACTATTTTATATATAATTCTTGGCATCGCACCAAATATTAAGACACAAAATATTGCATTTATCATTATTTTCTCCAATTTGTCATATATCCTGCGGCATACTGCACTAACGAATATCCTGGTTGGCCTCACATCAAGTCACTTTTTAGTGAGCCTCGTAAACAGCCTGCAAACTCACCAACAAGAAACAAATCGGCAATCAGCCAAATTGCCGAACTGTCATTTCTTACAAATCCTCGAGATAACCACAGGAGATGGTAATCAATTTACTTCATGTCTGCTGAGTCCAGGACCGCAGGCAAGCCGACCGACTCAAATTGATTTTATTGATTTAAATTTTGCAAGCGCAGCGAAAGTTTACTACTTATACTTATATACATAGTTGAATAAATAAATACCTATTTAAGTATATATATATACTCGTATATAGATGCGGAAAATGAAATTTTCAACAGCTGTCAATTAAAGTTTGAAAGTTATACTATTCACTTTAGCATTTGGATTTTTTTTAGTAAACTAAAAATTGTTAGTTTGAAATGTGTGTGCTCAAATCATTTATTTATTAGTAAGAGTTTTAGGTCAAATACAGTTTCGGAAAGCAGTAAAATTCATTTTGAAACGCCCAGAAGTTGGAAACAATTGAATTAAAAATGAAATATTTATTAAATGTACAAATAAATTATTTATTATAGTTTCCTTTGAATGTATAGAAAAAATTTTATTTGGTCTATATAATATATATTATATATATATATATGTATTACTACTAACCCAACTAATTAGCTCGAGTTATTTTAAAAGCTCTATATGCTGTCAAATATGATTATAATTGAGAGCACACTTTAGCTCGTTGCAATATTCTTGGTAAGCCATCTAGGTATAATATTTTTTCCCCTAAAGTATTTTATTAAATCTTTCTCCTCAGAAAAAATTATTTTGAAACTCTTACAGCTGATTCCTACTTCCTCAGAACCTCAGAGCCAAGAAACTAATAATGAATGTAACTGTAATAAATCCTTATAATTCCAAAATATAAGAGGTTTGAACACTAAGCTCAAAATCGTATACCTACGCAGTTTAAGCTGCTTTTGTAAAATTTTAGCCTTCTCTGAAACCTGACTGAAACTGAATGTATTTAACTCTGAAATTTTAGGTAGTAACTTTGAAATCTTTACAGATAACCGTTTAAATAAAATTGGGGGGTGGAGCATTATTGGTGTTCAACCTGATCTTGCTGCTGAAAAAGTTCATTTTGCGAAAACTGAAGCGAAGGAATTTCTTTGTATTCGAATACGCCAAATAAACAAGAGCATTTATATTGTAGCCAGCTACATCCCGCCTAATTCTGACTTCTCAACCTATTCTCTTGATTCGTCACAGCTAAATTCATTAACTTCTCACGGTATTGTTTTAATTGGTGACTTTAATTTATCCTACTTATCATATTCTCTTTCAAATAAATATCATTCGTAATAAATATGGAAAGACGTTGGATTTAATATTTTTGGATGACATCTCGCCATTTTACCTAAATCGATGTATTCCTGTCGTTCTGCCTGTATATGCTTCCATCCCTCTCTTAAATTATATTAAGAATATCCTACTTATTTAAAATGTCCGATAAATGTTTTTATTTAAAAAATCAAATTATATTAATCTTAGAAATGCGTTATCTGCGTTCTCTCTATAAAAAGTCCAGTCCTGACTATTATGCTTATTATATAATTAGACAGAAGTATAATATTTTAAATAACACATGCTACAAAAATCTATTTTTAAGAATATAGACGTAAAATAACTCCATGTGGGACAATTGAAGAGCCATTCATCGCAGTTCAAATGTTAATCCTATCTCGATAATCACTTAGGAAAGCTCCGCTATAATAAACTTTTACCTAGAAAGTGTTGGTTGTTAAATAACCTCAATGAGTAATTTTTAAGCAGATTATGTATCTTCTCTGTAATGGTTTTAGTCCAGATATCGTTGTGAATTTTGGAGTTTTTTACATACAAGATCTTAAGGTTTTAGACAGCAGACTTTGAATTATGTCTAGGCTGGATTTTTGTACAAAGTTAGATCCAGTACGCTCAAGATGGCTTTATAAACAGATTAGAAGGTAATACATTATTTTGTAAGCTTAGTTTGGATATAGAGCTTATAATCCAATGCAAATTCGCAATTTTCCATTTACTTTGAGTATTTTTTTTATCTCTTCCTGTGGTACTGTATTTCCATTTATAAAAATTTTTTATTTTTCATTTTTAGGGTAAATGTTACTTGTATACTCCTAGACTATTTACTTTAATTATCCAAGTAGTTAGCTATTCTTCTATTTTTTTTATGTTTTTGTAATCTATAAGTGGCCGCAACGGAGTTTCAATGTACTCGTACACTAAGTATTGTTGTATCATCTCCAAAAGGTGATATGACGTGGTTCGATTTGTGGGAAGATCGCTCCTACAAATTATATATAAAACGGACCCTTTGCATGAAATTCTGTAAGGGAAAAGAATGTAAATACATTGGAAAGATGCATGGCAATTTCCTGGTCGCTTTATGCCCACTCACCATTGTGAATTCTCGGTTAAGGGTAGAAGTAACCGGCTTTTTTATCACTGTCGGTCTCTCCTGAGTTGTCTGTTCTGGATTGTCAAGCTTGTAATATCTTTACTGTTACGGTACACAGTTGTAGAAATATTGTAAAGCCATTAACTGCATGATCGCCATCTTTTATTGATTTAAGGAGGTGTGCGATTTTAAATGCGCGACTTTTTTGTATATAAACCAGTTTGTGAATTTACTGGTTAAACCTGGTTAAACTGGGATTGTGCCAATGAAGCATAAACAAATTGGTCAGACGATTGGTCAAGCAATAAGTCGAAAAGTGGTTTTACGTTTACTTGTGCTTTGTTGATATCACAAGTTTCTTCAAAATCATTCAGATCTGGAGTTTTACTGGCCAGTTCGATATCACGTCAAATTCATTATTTTCAATGGCTTTGTATAAATTTCTAAGCTTTGGAGATATTAGCCTATATTCCCAGAATGAGTTTTGCATTGTAATAACCTGATTATAAAAACCTATTACCTAGTTTACGTAACGTGAACGATGGCAATATATAGCGGAAATGTTCATTCCACCAGAACTGAGGTGAGTTAAAGGTAGTATTTCAATACTCTTCCATGACATAATGTTTGATTTATTTGCTGAGAAGTATTCCTGTTCCGACATGGGCTTTCTCTTCGGTATGTTTGAGAACTAGCTTTCAGCCAGCTGAACACCTGCTCTCTACAAATTTCACATATGCCAACTTTTAATACTATTTTGTTTATTTTATTTGTTTAACATTAATTCTCTTTTTTCAATATTTGCTTAATTCTTGGAATACCAGTTATTTACATTTGAAAATTTGAAATACACTAAAAAGCGTTGTTAGTCATACATTTAGTCACATATGATACGAGTGTATATGTACATTTACTTAAAAAAGACGCCTGGCTCATCTGCTTCACGATATTTAGAATAAGACTGTAAAATAATGAAAATGACGTCAAACATGATTGACGCATACTCAGGTCAAGTGTTCATCGCTGCATCAACACTTTCAAAACGAAATCTGAATCAATAATCACAATTGCCTTTGGAGTGTACAATTAAACATATTTTCTGCAAGGATCAGCAATTGTATACAAATCAATTAGAAATGTTGCCATCAAAAGCTTTTCAGCACTTTGCTACAACATTATTGTTTATCTATGGTGTTCATTGTAGAAAGGTCAATTTCTCATACACGCAGCTGTAAAAAAAAATTATTCATTTTAGTCTAAAGCACAGCGGCGCAAAAAATTTTCGTTGGCGCAAATAAACAATTTATATATATAATTTATATGGGAAAATATAAATGTAATAGTAGCGTGTAAGTTTATTTTTATCACATTTATGCTACGAAGACGTAGCTTTTATCGAATTTTTTGTTTTGTTTTGTTTTATAATCTTACTATAAAAAATTTAAATTTCCTGAATTTTTTTTACAAATATTTCGAAAGTATGAAATAATTATGAAAAAAATGTAAAATCTTACCATAAGTGAAATTCGCCCTTTAGGTAATGGTAGTCGAATCATGCTGCAAAATTACACATTTCAAAAATTATATTTTTATTTACTTCATACACTCATATTTTGTGTATAGCAACTTTTCCTTTTTTTTAAGTCTTTCAGCGCTTAGCAACATTATAAAAGTAAGCGATATTAACTTTGGGTTCAATAATCTAAAGTTTCACTGCACTAAAAACTACATAAAGTTATACAAAAGTGCCACAAAACTGTCAAAATATCACTTGGAAAAATATACCGAAAATCACTTGGGATGTGGCTTGGAAAATGTGTCACAAAATGTTCAGGTGAAAATGTGTCAGGTATTCACCAGGCAATTCCGGTGACATAACAAATATCGCAGTAAACATACAGACATATTTCGTTATGTAAAAACATCCTGTAGATAAATATGCATCTAAACGGGGGTTACCCTTTATATCTCGGTATTTGGGATTTGGCAACTCTAGCGTTGCAATCTAGCTACTGACATACTCAGCACGTTTTGACTTATGAGGTGTGTTCAAAGGGAGAGGTGAATTTTGAATTTTTTTGAAAAGTACTAATTTATTCATCAATATCTGTTTTGTCCCCTTCAAAGTAATCCCCCTCGGATATAATACACTTGTGCCAACGCTTTTTCCAATCCTCGAAGCACTTCTGAAATGCGCTTTTCGGTATGGCCATCAGCTCTTTCGTCGATTCTGACTTGATCTCATCAATTGTGACAGAACGCTTTCCTTTCATTTGTTTCTTTAGTTTTGGGAATAGGAAAAGTCACATGGAGCCAAATCTGGTGAATACGGTGGTTGAGGCATGATAACGGTTTTGTTTTTGGCCAAAAAATCACGAATAAGCATTGATGTGTGAGCTGGTGCATTATCGTGATGAGAGTCCACGATTTGTTTTTCCACAATCCCGATCGTTTAAGCCGTATTGCTTCACACCAACGTTGCATAACTTCCTTGTAGTATTCCTCATTAACTGTGCGATCTTTTGACAGGAACTCATAATGCACCACACCATTGTAATCAAAGAAAACAGTGGGCAAAAGCTTCACGACGAAGATCTATCAAGGACCAGTGTTTATCGGTGGTGTGGTGAATTCTGTCGAGGTCCTCGATCATTCCAAGATGAATTCCTTGAAAGTCGTTGAAAAGCAGATGTTGTTCCAGAAACTCTTGATGCTGTGCGCAAAATTATATTGCAAGATCTTGACATGAGGCCTATCGTGAGATTGGACATCTATAGGCATTAGTGAGACCAGCATATATTTAATATTGCATGAACATTTGATTTAGTAAAAAAATTATCACGTATGTTCCAGGACCGTACCACAAAAACAATGCAGATTATAATTTCTGAGTGATATACAACCATTTGTTTACCAGAAGACGCATAACTCTGCACAATCACAATGCGAGCTCTCAAACATCGACTGAAACAACTGCATTTTCAGCACTCAAAACATCGAACTTGACTTAGCACCGAGTTATTACCGTACGTAAAAAATAAACTGAGAGGTCAACGTTCACGACACATGAAGAGGCAATTGATGCGTTCAGAACGCATCTTTTGTAGATATCTCAATCAGAGCGGCAAAAATGCTTCGACAAATGGTTCAAACGCATGCAAAAGTGTATAGATCTGAATGAAGAATATTTTGAAAAATAATAAACCGATTTTCGATGATTAATATTTGTTTATATTCTCCAATCCCGAAATATAAAGCGCAACCCCCGTATGAGCTTGCTATCAACCTAACCAGCACATTTGCGGGAGTTATGGACACATTTTATCTTCTATCTATTTTGTAACATTGCCACAATTTGTAGATAGAGGAAAAAATTTAGCAGCTGAAAATATCAAAATAGTCCCTAGACAAAAGTTGGCAAAATAGTTGAGAGCTACCATGGTATTAGCGTTTGAACTTTCTATGAGCTGTGACACAAATTTTAAATTGATTATTTGAAATTGGTCTAATGGAACAATCTGTTAATGTAGCGGAGGTTATTTAGCAACTAATTTGTGGTTTTAATAAAATTTAATCCAAATCGAGTAACACTTTAAATCATGAAAGAATTAATATGAAAAACCAAAATTTAATGCAATTAAAGTAAAATTTAATTAACCAAACTAATGAGAAAATAATTAAAGTAGAGTTAAATTCAATTTAAAATTTAAAATTTAATGGAATTTTCTCTAACAATAAAAAAGGTGTTGCTTTAAATATTTGTTAGTAGACTTTCGCAAAAACAACTACATTACGACAAGTACATACCCGGCACACATGTAGCCTAATGCTTTCACTATTGGTTCGTGCTGTGGACACAACATGTCCGGATCCAATTCGGACAGAAGTCTGATATGGAAACGTGGTGGTTCCCGAAGTAGCTATAACTGCTCAGACTCTTGTTGTAAATTTTTCACTTTCCCAAAAAAACAAAATATGGTTGCATTAATTTCATTTAAATTGCATTAAATTGTATTAAATTAGGTTTGTATTTGCTAGAAAAATATCAAGATACACACCACAAATTGGGGGAGGTGCTCAGCCGAAAATAGCTTCAGCATTTATAAAGCGCCAACTATATATGACATACCTTACAATGAAATCAAGTCAATTAAATAATAAGGTAAAATGAAACGAAGCTCAATTCAATTTGAAGATAATGAAAAGAAAGTTACATCAAATAAAGAAAAAAAACCTACTAGTTTTTATGTACATTATTTTAACATTTAAACATTGTTCGTTGACCTTAACAGCAGCAATATGACTTACAGTGCATTTGCATGTACGTATTTATACATGTAAGCCTCATCCGGTCGGTATTTAAAAAAGCACAACCGGCGGCATTGAAAAAACAAGCAAAGAGATAAGAAAGCTGCAAAGAGGAAGCGTTGCAAGATTATTGACGGAAAATTAAAATCAAGTATAGTGGCACCAGCAAACCACTTTTTCAATAAAAAGAGCATGTAGTGACGAAAAACCCTTTGGCATAAACAACAATATATATGTACATTAAAAGATCTATTTTAAAGCTTAACTCTGATTGTAGTTGTTCATGAATCAAACAAACGAAGGTGAAGATATGTAAATAAGTTCGTGTGTGCCGAAAAAAAAGAAAATTCAGCCGAAATCAAATTGATTTCCCTATATAAGCTATGTGCGCTAGTGTTACTTCCTTCCAAGTAAGCATAGTCATTGAATGCCTTCACGAATCTCATAGAGGAGCGGTGAGTTATTTGTTTTTTGTCAGTGAAATTTTTGCTGTTTTTTTTTTGAAACCAATGAGCTTGCTTGCTACCTGGAAATTTAGATGAGAAATAAACAAAACAAAAATTGTTTACTCATTATATTTTTATAAATTTAGTAGTTTTTACATCTAAAAATTATTCCACTTACAGACAGCATTTGTATTTATAAACTTGCTTATCTGCTAAAATGTAAAAATATTTGAGTATTCGGGGTGTGCTAAAAAATAACGACAATTTTAATTTTCTGAATAAAACATTTATTTATTCGCCTAATTTTATGTTGTCGCTTTCAAACTAGTCCCAATTAGAGTTCCTACACTTGTGCCAGCACACCTCTCAAATTCGTTCTTTAAGATATCCTTTAGTGCCTTTAATAAGCAGGCGTTTTATCGTGATTTTAGAACAAATTTTGCTGCCGCACGTTTTATAATGAGATACAATTGATATGCCAACATCATCAAATTCTTTGATTGTGATTTGGAGATCTTTCAGTTATTATTTTTCCCTTTTTTAACTTATTCCACGCTGTCATTGGTTGGAACATCAGGGCGTTTGCCATACTAAACGCCTTCATTGCCTTCTAGGGAGCGCTTATAAAGGGTGTTTTTTTATAGAGGTATTGAACTTTAAGTTGCAATAAAACAACGATGGATTATTCGATTGACATGAATTTTATTTATCCGAAAGATAATCTTGTGGCGTTACATTTTAAATATGATTTCTGGCATATGACCGCCACGGCTGGCGCGGAAGTAGTCCAATCTGGGCGTCCAATTTTCGATGCCTTTTTCCAACATTTGTGGCTGTATATCGGCAATAACACGGCGAATGTTGAATACCAAATGGTCAAGCGTTTGTGGCTTAGCCGCATAGACCAGTGACTTTACATAGCCCCACAGAAAGTAGTCTAGCGGTGTTAAATCACAAGATCTTGGAGGCCAATTCACAGGTCCAAAACGTGAAATTAGACGGTCACCAAACGTGTCTTTCAATAAATCTATTGTGGCACGAGCTGTGTGACATGTTGCGCCGTCTTGTTGAAACCACATCTCCTGGACATCATGGTTATTCAATTCAGGAATGAAAAAGTTAGTAATCATGGCTCTATACCGATCACCATTGACTGTAACGTTCTGGCCACCATCGTTTTTGAAAAAGTACGGACTAATGATTCCACCAGCCCATAAAGCGCACCAAACAGTTAGTTTTTCTGGATGTAACGATGTTTCAACATACACTTGAGGATTACCTTCACTCCAAATGCGGCAGTTTTGTTTGTTGACGTAGCCATTCAACCAGAAGTGCGCTTCATCGATAAGACGATAAAATGGACGTAGTGCGCGATACGTTTTCCGCACAGAATCATTATTTTCGAAATAAAATTGCACTATTTGCAAGCGTTGTTCAGGCGTGAGTCTATTCATGATGAATTGCCAAACCAACCTGAGAATAAATCACTTGACAGCTGTTAAATCGGTCGCCATCTTGAAAAGTAATGCCAACTTAAAGTTCTATACCTCTATAAAAAACACCCTTTATTAATCGTAAACTCTTGCTTTACTTATATTAGATTCACAATAGGCATTTGTTACGCAAAGTCTTTGAGGCAAAATTTTATATGAATCCTTTGAGCCAATGCTTTTAACAAATGAAAATCATCGATCTCTTAAAAATACGTCTGTCACACGTCTGACAAAGTCAATAAAGAAACCAGCAGAAAGTTTTACCATACTTCAGTTTAACAATATTTAAAGCCCGTGAAATTTAAAAATCTCTCTGTTTTTTAACACACCTAGTAAATTCATCTTACATGTTTACTATTAAATATAATCTTGTAATACGATTATTTATATGTTTGTTGAATTTACACAGTTTTATCCACCAACAGTGGTGGTAGACAAGTTGATGGAAGCTAGTCGGATATTGGTTCAGGAAAGTAAAAGCTGCTGAAAGTGAAAAAAGTGTGTTTATAATAATTATTTGCAGCCAGTATCAATAGAAAGTATTTATTTGCAAAACAAGCACTGTTTGTAATAATAAATAATTTTCTTTAGTTTTAATTGGAATCTACTCAATCCATAATAATATATAATATATAACTTTCCACCTTCTTCCTTCCAAGTCCTAAATATATAATATTATGATTTTTATTCTATTTTAGTTCTAGATACTAACTATAATTACATACATTAACTATAATTATTTATTCTCTCAAATTTTATAACTTACATTTGAAGTACACTTTTTATTACATGATATATAGTAATGGAGCGATATATTAGCTCAATTACTCAAAACTGATATGAGTTAAGTTTGCAGATATGTATGTACGCTCACAAAAGGCACATCTCAGTGCAATAGCTTTCATATTGTGAAAGTCGTTAAATTTTCAGAATAATGGAATATTATGTGCAACTAAAATTTTTTGGGAGCAGTAAACGTATTTCCAAAAGTGATCAATTTCACTGTATTACTTTGCTTTTCGAAGATCTTGTCGGAAAAATAGTTGTTGTCAATTTAAACATGTATATTTTTAAAGGCTTTTAATGAATCCTTCTTGCAAAAAAGCAGGTCCATTCGATGTGCATGAAATACAATTATACCATGAATATGGGGATTTTAAGTCCCTAGGGTTCTCCTAAAAATTTAGTTCTTTTTTCACAATATTTTACACTGATAAATAATTCGGGAAAGTAATTATAAAAAAAAAATTAAGGGAGATTTGTGGTCCTTTGCGGACTGGCGACGGCGAATACCGAATGGGGTGGAGCGATGAGCTGTAAGATTTGTACAACGACTTTGACATAGTTCAGCGGCTTAAGAGACAGCGCCTACGCTGGATATGTCATGTCGTCCGAATGGATGAAAGAGCTCCAGAATTGAAAGTACCCGATGTAGAGGTAGCTAGCTGGCGCCAAACAGCGAATATAAAGAACGAGTGACGCGCTATTATTGATGCGACGTAAATACGAGGGTGGTTGATAAGTTAGTTTTTCAATTTACCGTGAAGTTACTGTAAATACGGACTGCTTCCGCCAACTGTTATCAATTAATAGACTGCTGTGCCATTTGGTTTCTGTTTGACAGCCATTGAAAGGATACGACCTCGTGTATTTTAACAAAACTGGAAAAAAGGGAATTTCGTTTGCTGATTAAGCATTATTTTTTTTCGTAAAAAAACATCGCCGAAACCAAGAAAATGCTATGGGGACTTTGCACCACCAATTTCAATGATTAAGAATTGGATTACTGAGTTCCGATGTGATCGTTTCAGTACTGGTGACGCCGAACGTTCAGGTCGCCTAAAAGAAGTTGTCGCGCCAGAAATCGTCGGTAAAATCCGTGGAATGATATTGGACGATCGGAGAATAAATATGCGTTAGGAGGCTAATGCTGTAGGAATCCGAACATCACATTATATTTTACATGAATATTTGATCATGAAAAACTACCCGCGCGATGGGTGCCGCGATTGCTCACACGCGACCATAACCGCAACCGTGTTACCACTTCAAAGAAGTGTTTAGCGAATTTTTTCGCCGTTTCGTGACCGTAGATGAATCATGTATCCGACACACCTCAACAGAGACCAAAGAACAATCAGGATAGTGGATTTCTCCGGGTGAATGTGCACCAAAAAATCCAAGGTGGCTCTGTCGGCCAACAAGGTAATTGCCACAGTTTTTTGGTATGCACTTTACATCGATTACCTTGAAAAGGGTAAAACAATCACCGGCGAATATTACTCAGATCTTTTGAATAGGTTGGATATTGATTTGAAGCAGAAACAACCGCATTTGGCGCAAAAAAGTGCTGTTCCTCAGGACAATGCACGGGTACACACATGGCAATTAATCATAAATTCCCACAACTATTTCTTGTTCCCTAACCTAATGAAATGTCTGGGCAGTTAGAGATCCGGGTCGAATGAAGAGGTCATCACGGAAACAAACGCTTATTATTTGAAAAGAATACAAAAATTGTAAAAACGCTGGACTAAAAGTCTTGAGCTAAAAAGAGGCTATGTTGAGAAATAAAATATTAATTTACCGGCAAATTATATTTTATTCAAAAATTCACTTACCTATCAAACCACCTCGAATGCTGAGATCCTTTTGGCTCAGTGCGCGTTGAAAGTACACCAAAACCTTAAGTGCTCTTCAAGGGTATACTGCTTTCGACAGCATTTGAAGTCTCTAATAAGTCCAATTTATGGTGTGTGTCTTGAGTTGTTTACAATAAATGGGTGGACCCATGTATATTTTTTAAGTCACCTCCGAACAACTGATGCATTTTTACGAAGATATTTTTATTTCATATCAGGAAAACACTTGAAGGTATTAACATTCTCTGCCGAGGAACAGTCACAATTAAAATGAACCTATTGTGTTTTATATATATTAAAAAAATTAATTTTAATTTAATTTCATCGCTTATAACTCAATAACACCTGGGCCTACTTCGAAGATTTGTATCTATTCGGATTGTTCTCAGGTCAAACAAAACGAATTCGAAAGAGAAATCCCGGAAGTAAATCAGGGACCGATCGATTCAAAAATAGATTTGTTTCGATTTTCCTCAAATTTGATACGCAGGGTAAGCTGAACGCTTAGTTTAACAAGAACACTACTTTTGCTCTCGAGAAGTTGACCTTAGACCGATCTGTTCTAAAAATGTTTATTAAACGTTTGATTTATTTGAAATTGGTTACATGGCAGACTTTTGCATTAATTGACTTTTTTATCCGGAAAGTAAACATGAGACAGGTCTATTCAAAAAAAATCGTATTTATGGTTGGATTTTTTCAATATACGCTTATAAGATAAGAACGTCTGGACCGATTTCGATGATTTGGATGATTCACACCAGATTAGATTACTTTATAATTATTTAAAAATATAAAAGACAAATTCTCTATTCTGATAATTCCACACTTTCATAATAATTTCACACTTGTTTTGAATTTTATTATAATTGTTAGGGTATAGCACATATATTCAAGTGTCAACTATTAATGTTTGCCTTTTATTCCATTTCTTCCTTCATGAAATCGCCAATTGAATTTGTCGTTTATTTATTTTAAACCACAAGGCAGAGGTTAAATGCATATATGTATGTATTTATTTATAAATATTTGATAATTGAGCCGTCTTTCCACTTATCATTTCGTTGTGGCAATTTTCCATATTTAAGACAATAAATAATTATGTAAGATTTAAATCATTATACCTTTCATGTACATGAAATGGTATATTAACTTTGGTCCGAAGTATATGAGATCGTATCAGAATGACGAGCTGACTTGATTTAGTCATGTCCGTCTATCCGTCTGTCTGTTCGAACGCAAACTAGTCCCTCAATTTTTGAGATATTTCAACCATTAAACGAGCATTTGTCGGAACCGGCCAGATCGGACTACTATAGCATATAGAAGACCGACTTTTCAGGTTTGAAATTTTTTGGTAAAAATCCGCTAAAAAGGCATCTAAGAACGTGACATCTGCTATTCTACAGACGAAAATTCAAGTTGATATTGACACTGAAAATTATCAAAATCAATTTTTGTAATTTACAATAAACTTTATATGTTCGTGAAAGGTATGAAGGCTTCGGCATGTCCCAAGGTAGCCGTTCTTTCTTTTTTTAATTGTCTTTTCTTTATTCTGCGGCAATTCTTTGACACCATTGTTTTGTGCGTTTTGCTTTCACGCATTTATTAACTCCATTTTGAAGCACAATGATGGAAGGAAAGTGATTTTTTAATTCACGTTTTCTTGAAATTCTTTATTGATTCAATAAAATATGTAAATCAATTATAAATAGTATCAAAAGGTTATCAGCTTCAGAAAAAAATTTATATTTATTCATTGAACATTGTATGTATGTGCTTAACTGCTAGAGTGTGCAAATTATGTACTAGTTTAAGCACATGAAGGATTTACACATGCCGTAAATAATATTAATAAAAAAATAATTAATCTCCTTATAAATAAATAAACATAATTTAAAATGTGTATTCGTTTGTAGGCCGTAAAATTATTAATTTTAAATAAAATATTAAAACTAAATAAATTATATATTTTTTAATTTCAGTTATACTTTTAAAGTCTGTAATTTAGAATGTCAAAACTGAATGTTTATTATTATAATAATAAAATTTTTAATTTAGCGACTGACCCACTTTCTATTTACACAAAAAAAAATTATTTCCAATTTGTCTGCGTACGAACTTACAAATATGTCATCTACAAATAAAATCTAGCATTTAATTGCGCTTTTTTACTTTTAGTGCGCACCTGACTAGTCGTATGTTAAAAAATTTGCATAATTTAATTACTTATATATATTATTTTTTCTTATTACGCTCTTACTCAGTTCAGGTAAGTTCGTGCTTTGAGTTGGTACTCACATCACTTATGGCGCATTACGACCATTATAGCCAACTTGCTCGGATGACATATTAGACGATATGACTTCAGCGGGCGTACGAACAGTTTATTTCAACAAAAATGGGTTATGTGCACTCCTAAGCAAAGCTGTTTGTGTTTTTTATTTAATTTTATACTTACTATTAGTCACAACTCAGCCAGTGTTAAGTTAATGGTACTCAGCTTAAAATTGAGTAGAAAGTGTCATTGATTATTGTTAACTTGATTTGTTAATTTTTTTATTTTTCCTTTGTACATTAATATTCAATATTTATTATTTTTAACGTTGTCGCAAACTTTACATTATCTTCAGTAATATAATTAAAGCGCAGATAATTGCAAATTATTTCACGATTTTCATTTTTATTTCACGGTTTTTCGATTAGGCTCTTTGCAAAAAATAGTCATTAGACAATTAGTTTTACTCATGTTTTGTCAAAGCTCGATGATTGATTGAAAGTGATTACGGTCTTATTTGCAGTAATATATGCAAATGACTTCAACAATCTTGAATAGTTATACAATTTGGTTCCTTCCTTTCTAGTGATTTAGTTTTACGTTATAGAACAGATCTATGTTTCTATTTCGGCTGTATTATTAGGATTTCTGAAAATATTTTAAATTGACACCAATAAACCAACTGAAAACCTATCACTTACAAAACACGGCTTTGTCTTATATTGTGTTTCAATTAATTTGGTACATTTTGAGTATATATGCTTCCACCCTTGGGAAATTCTTTGTCGTAGAATTGGACCGAAGTATTTAAGTGCCAGAAGGAGAATAGATAGACCCATCAAAATTTGTATCGATCGCATCAGAATGACGAGCAAGTTTATTTTGCCACGTCCGTCTGCCCGTCTGCCTGCCCATCTATGTGAACGGAAACTCCTTCTTTCCTTCTTTTCGAGATGGTTCAACCAAACTTGGTAGACCGATGCCCTTAGACATTCAATCGATCATTTGTCGGAACCGGCCAGATCGGACCACATATATGCTATGGATTTTTCAGGTTTGAAATTTCGGGTCTTAAATCCGTCCGAAAAGACCATGAAATTTTTTATTCTACAACCAATTGCACAACGGTTGTTAAAATCATCGAAATCGGACGACTATAATATATAGCTCCCATACACCAATTTGTTCGAATGTGAGGTTTTGAGTCAAAGCTCTTTCAAAAAAGCATCTAGGAGCGTGGATTTTGGTTTTCGAGATACGTTACTTACTGAAAGTCATTGATTTAATATGTTCATAGAAGGTATAAAGGCTTTGAATGAAAGAAATGTTCGCCTTTAGCTTTCTGCTAGTGAAAAATAGTAATTTATAAATTAAATTTTTTTAGTCGTTTATCTGATAAAAAATGAATATTACTTGTTCTAAACTACTTAGGACTGAAAGCAATTTTCGGTTCACTTCAACACAACTTTGTAATAAACTAACTGTTTTCAATGTCATCAGTATTTTATTTTTTTAATATATATTATATGCATATATTTTTACTTTTAAGCTCCTTCGAAGGAAATGCGAAAAGAGCATTACAAAAGCAACAGCATAATCCTAGCTAACAATGGCGTAAAACTCAATGCATTTCGCAAACACTTTTGTTACACGTTGGCCTAGTTCTAAAGTTTGACGTTTGCATTTGAGACTTTCTGCAGCAAAGATAGTATCATAATTGAAATTCTTTATTCGCTTTCAGTTCAGTCTGTGGTTGTCAACTAAAATATTTGCATCCGCCATATACATATATACATACCTGGAAAAATTTAGTAAAAAAACACTTAAGAAGATCAATATTCCAGCATAATGTTCTCTTTTTAATAAAGGAAATAAGACAAATAAGCTGCAAAAACCTTTTTTTTAATTCATGAATAAATGATGTGATATAATGAATGTTTATATGTGTGTTGGCATCTTTATTTTAAACTCCAAGAGCACAAAACGTCGAGCAGTAGGATCGAAATTCATGAAAAGTGAACTGCTATTTCCATGTTCCATCTCTATATATTGTAGAGCTCCAGATATTGCTAAAACATTTTCGAGCTGTGCGAGCTCATTGCTCATTACTCGAAAATTTTTCGAGCCGAGCACGAGCATTTCGAGTATTTTGACAAACACTGCTTTTTTCCTCAAATTTTTTTTTTAATAATTTTAAATTTATTTAAGCAAAGTGTAAAAATCATTGAAACGCCAAAGAAATTTTGACAAACAAAATTAAAAAATTTTGTTCTCCTGAGCAGTTGAGTAATTAGCGAGTATCGAGCGAGTATTGAGCGAGCATCGATCGGATATTAAACTTTTTCCATCCAATCGCAGCAATTCTATCCTCCAGGTAGATTTCACTTAACCGCTAAATTTTATGCAAACGTTTTTTTTTTTTTTTTGGTGTACAAATTAGTTCGGTCCGTTCTCAAAAGATGGCTCCAGCTGCAAGATATGGCCGATCTTGCAAGCGGTTACCTATTTCACAAATACGAAATGTCAACAATAATTAATGTGCATCAGTGTCTGTTTCTGAAAACAACATTGTTTTCTGCCCATTCGAAGAAGTACGGGTTTGTGTTGAATAAACCACATTTGTGTGAAGCTTAAGTTTTCTATTTTAATTGGAATAAAATTTCACCATCGAATGCTTGTGGAAGTTTATATGGAACTTGTGCCGACCGATAACTCATGCAGGACTTGCTTCGACGTTTCAAGTGATGATTTTAGCGTCGAAGATAAAGAACAAACACGAACTGAAGTCATTATCGATTACTACTAATGCGTTTGGTACGCACATTGCGCGAAGAACAGCTAGAATGAACACGAGAAAGTGATTTTGCAACATGACAACGTTTCAGTCCCACATGGCTGTAACGGTCAAAAACTACCTGAAAACGCTGAAGCGGGGTATTATCTCACCCGCCGTATTCTCCAGACCTTGCTCCTTCTGACTACTGGCATTTCGATTGATGCAAAACAATTTAGAGGGTCAATGATTGGATCAAGGACAGAGATTTTTTAGATCTCGTATTTAGGAAATACTAGGGAGATGAGGAAAAGTAGTCGCTTCCAACGGGTAATACTTTGAATGATGTATTTTTTTTCTCTTTTGCAATAAAAAAACACTTGAAAAAAACGAACCGAATTAATTTGTTCACCCAATGCTTTTTTTAAAGCTTTAATATATGCAAAGAGAAAAACATAAATGCATACGTATAGGGTCATCCAAGTATAGGTACTTTTTCCAATAGCCTTTTTATGAAAGATCCCGCGTGAGTCGTGTCAAGCTGTCATGTTGATTTTATTCAGTATTGTTTGGTATTTCATCATGGAAAGACTTACGCCTGAAAAACGTTTACAAATCATTTAACTTTATTACGAAAATTCACGTTCTATAAAGAATGTGTTTCGCGCGCTTGGCTCAACTTATGGTCAACATAATCGGTCTACTGAGCGTACATCTTGAGACCCAGCATTCCTTATTGGACAATATTCGACCGTATAGAACACGTCCAGCACGCAGTGAAGAAAACATAGCGGCCGTAGCTGAGAGTGTAGACGAAGACCGTGGAGAGTCGATTCGGCGCCGTTCGCAGCAACTCGACTGACGTATAGTCGTTCCATACGCATTTTGCGTCGAGATCTTAAATTGGAAGTCTATAAAATACAGCTTATTCAAGAACTGAAGCTGCTCCACTTTCCCAAGCGACATCGCTTCCCTCTTGAAAAGTTCCACGAAGATCCGACGTTTTCGAGCCAAATTTTGTTCAGCGATGAGGCCCATTTCTGGCTCAATGGGTATGTGAACAAGCAAAATTGCCGCATTTGGGACGAAGAGCAACCCGAAGAGATTCAATAGCTGTCATTTCATCAAGAAAAGCAACGGTTGGGTATGCTAAGAAAGTAACCGTCAATGGCGACCGTTATCGCGTCATGATAACCGAATATTTGATGCCTGAAATTGAAGCTCGTGATCTCCGCGACATTTGGTTTCAACAAGACGGCACTGCTTCCTACACAACGCATCAATCAATGGATTTTTTGAGAGAACACTTCGATGAGTAGATAATTTCACGTTTTGGGCCGGTCGATTGGCCACCATGATCGTGTGATCACATCGTTAGACTTTTTCCTGTGTGTATACGTAATGTCTAAAGTCTATGTGGACATCCCACTTCGATTCAGGCCTTGGACCAATACATCACGCGTGTCAATCGCCAGATACCAGTCGAAATGCTCGAACGAGTCATCGAAAATTGGACTTAAAGGATGGACCATCTGAGACTTAGCCGCGTCCAACATTTGGAAGAGATAATCTTCAAAAAATAAATGCCAAAGAATGTTATTTCGAATGATAATAAACATTATCCATTAAATTCGAATTTTCGTTGTTTTTTTCTTTAAAAAAGTAGAGAACCTCGAAATGGATCGCCCTTTATATAGTTTTTTATTGGTATAATAAATATAAAATCATAAATAGCGGAAGCACTGAAGGAAATTCCGTACATTTCTTAAATACCTCATTTTAGTCTTCTGATGTCGTTCAATTATGCACTTACGCAGTAAAAATAATTGCCAAGAATAATAAACAATCTAAAAGTCCCTTTTGAGTTATTCAGAGTCATCCATATAATTTTGAATATAAATTCGTAAGGAAGCTGAACACCGCTGCGCTGATCCACTAATACGCACTTGTTTAGGTTGCAACCGGTAAAGTTCTCTGGTTGAATATGTATGTATCAACTGCAATGCAATGTATACCGATGGACATGAATACAAAGATTTAATGGATATAATTCAACTTTATCCTTTACGTTAGTATTAATTGCGAATCCCTGGTGTTCATATACTTATATACATGCATACATATTTAAAAAGTAATGCAATGAATGAAGACATCATACAAACGAACTAACAAATGTATAAGAAAAACAACTCAAAAAAGCGACCAAACAAACCAAATGTTATAATAAATTCATTTGAGTAAAATTAAACATTAAAATACAATTTCATGAATGAAATTGGAGTCGGCGTAAAAAATGGGCTTGGTCAGTTCAGGTGAGATACGACGCTGACGGTATTTCTTGCAACCCTCACTTGTAGCTGCACTTGTAATAATAAAAGAATGCAAACACTCACCCTTCGCTTATCACAGCGATTTGGCTTAACTTTCGCGTGCTAATGCACTCCACAGATACACCTCAGCACAGGCGATTATTAGCTAATCGTAAGTGAAAGTAAATGAAAATAAATATTTTAACCCAAAAAAGTAACGCTTTTATACAGTTTTATTCCAACTTGGGGTTGCTTGTGAGAAAGCTACGTATTCAGAATTCCATTAGTTATGCACCCCAAGTAAATTTGATAAGTGTGCCACTCTCCTCCCCCACGTTGTTTTAATGAATGAATTGCAATTTTAGCACAAAACAAAAATACAAATGAAACTAGTACTATTTCAGTGCATTGCAATTTGAGGCGCCCAAAATATACGACCAATTTACCCACCTCGAAGGACAACAAATAAAAGGTGGTTGAAAGTGTGCTGCAAAGTATGTCTGCGAGAAGGCTGCAACCCATCAGCCAAAAGGAGCCGTAGTCAGGGGTTGTTTGCTGTTCTTCGCCTCCACAAACATAGACTCAACTTAGTTGACTTTAAAAGCCACGATAAGATTTTAATCGTCACGTCATGTCACTTTCCCTGCCGGAGTTCATTTATTTTGCACTCAACCAATTTTCGGCCCAAAAGTCAGTAAGTATTCGCAATTGCCAAAGCTTTGCTGAGCAATTCAACGCCCTTCTGCACACACCTACAACTAAAATTGCGTGCAATCATTCTATTCCTGCATACCTGCCTCTTCCATTGCCAATAATCGTAATGTGTTATATGGAATGCAATTAATTTAGACACCCAATACCGAACGGCCGGACACGGTATATAATTACAATGCCTCATGTAATAATAGCAGTGGAAGTGGTATGTTATATTCTAAGGGTCAGTCGCTGACCGCAGCCGCAGCATTTGCTTTTGTTTTTGGTAATTCGAGTCGCCTTTCCGTTAGTTGGTAGCCAAATTTGATGATGATTTTATTTTTTTTTAATTTTTTTTTTCTCTGTACTGTGCTTTCATTGGTGCAAGTTGTTATAATTTCTAATTTGTAAATCAATGAACGCTCATAAACACAAAAAAAGTCTGGTTTTAATCAACGTAACACATGTCACAGCAAATAAGTTGTGAACGGATGTGTGTGGAGATTAGGTAGTTTCTGAAGGTTATTTCTGAAGAGGCTGTAATTAGTATGAATTGAAGGAATTATAACTAATGAGATTTATTGCAGC
Source organism: Neoceratitis asiatica (assembly GCA_030068015.2). NCBI lineage: Eukaryota > Metazoa > Arthropoda > Insecta > Diptera > Tephritidae > Neoceratitis > Neoceratitis asiatica. The sequence goes on from CM061524.1 coordinate 77,996,655, forward strand.
AATAGTAGTATACACACAATATTTACAGAGGTCAGTTTTAAGAGAATGAAACGGGAGCGAAGCGGAGCAAAGTTGTTTATGGGGGTATAAGGTTTTTCGTAGGTCTCAAGTTATTTTATATGTATATAATATATATAAGTTTTTAGTACCAAACTGGGTATTTACTAAAACGACACTATGATCAATACGGAACCCTATGTAGAAAGGTCAGTAAATAAATATTGTATAGTTTTAGAGATTCTGCGCCATCTGTCTTCTGCAATATAAATGATTAATATAAATGAATGAGTTGTTACCAGTTCGTGCTAATATGTGAAATGCTATTAGTTCGAATCTTAATCAGACTAACATCCAAAATGATTGAAAATTATTCAAAGAAGAATTAATTTTTCTTATCGGGGTTACTCCTCGTCAGGATGTGTGAAGCCGTCTTATTGTATTTCAAACAGAACCTAGCGCTAGCCACCTCGAGCCCAACCGGCCGAGGTGTGCGTCTGAAGGATAAGCGAAGAATTCAACATACTGGTAACAGTCTGGACTGCCCTGAATCCGAGACCGATCGCCGAAAGTCAATTGCCTCTAACACTGACCAGCTACAGATTTACTCATCAGCTTCTATTAATTGCATGGGAATTAAGAAACTGAGAAAACTTTTACACAGATATTTGAAACTCTCATTAAATATTTTTATAGAGATAAGCGATTCGGAGGAATCAATACCAGTGGAATGGGTATTAAAATCGTTTCACAAGCATTTAAAGGGCTCGTTGGTAGTTAAGGATTGGCAACTTAAAATAAATATAAGCAAAGGTGAAAGTATTCTTTTTAGACCTCCAATTTTTATGTGATCCAGTAATATTGGAAAAAAATGTAGGAAGTTTGGTATTAAAGCAAATAAATATTGTCATCAAAAAATGTAAACAACAGAGTTAAAATTATGAACATATCAGAAAATATGAGCGAGGAATTCTTAGAGCCTGCACTTCTCTTTGTAGAGCGCCAAATAGCAACTACTCAAAATCAGACAGAGAAAAGTATATGCTTCAGCTCATGGAATTAGAATAGATATAAAAATAATGAGTACCTTGAAGAAGAAACAAACATGTTCATAAAATCATTATATGTTTATGATCGATATGCTGAAATGGCAATCATTAATGGTTTAATTCCTCCCGAGTTATTTGTATATCTAGATAGGTTAAAATTCCTTCAAAGTAATAAAGGTGCGTCTATTATATATCATATATATAGCAGAGCTAATAAAAACACTATTTGCGAACCTATCCTTACAGAATTTAATAATAGATTTGATAACACATTATCACAAAAGCACAAATTCGAATTTGACAGAGGCAAAAAAGTTTCAGTGGTTATCACAACAATGCATAAACCTTACATTCGCCTTTTTGCCATCTTCCAGACTTCCCAATCCATTTTATCTTCTGTACATACTGTAGAATTGAATTGCTAAGTAATGGTTTTATATATATTTTACCGCAAAATTAAATATAATAAGTATTTTTAAAAGGAAGTTTTTGTAAGATTAAGATTCATGAGAACTCAACTAAAGGCTTTGAATGAAAGATAAATAAACAAAAAAAGGGTCATACATTTTAAAGTCTGTTTTGCATGAACACAATGAAGGAGGCCTAAGTGTTTAGATCATCTCAAAGGATGTTAAAATTAATCTTGCTACTAATAACGTATCTGATCAATTCATCTCTCTACGGCTATGGAATGTAAGCAGATTAATAAGCCGTAAACTACTTTCCTAGGGAGAGAGATTATTATTCGCATGCGAGAATAAATTCTATTACTTTTGTACAGATTCCAATTTATCATAGTCGTAGTCTTAATGGTTTATTTCGGCCTAAAAACAAACAACTGTTTGTCGTTATAAGTAAATCAGCTTTGTTCCAAAGGCATATTTTTTTTTTTTTATATTTAATATTTTGTTGTACAATAAAGACAAATTGATGAAGTGACAGCTGTTTCGAAGATCACCACATCCCCTCATCAGACAGGGATCGAACCAACTGGATCTGACATCACAGGCAAGAGGTTCACCACTGAGCTAACATCAGCCACGTAATCTTTTGTTGTAATATTCAATTCATAAACAACCAACAACTATTAAGTGTGTTAATATTTAGCCGCTATTTTACCTAATAAGATAAATTGGTAATATATGGGTCATTGAACTGTACTAAGCAGTTTTTTAACTTATTAGAACAGTAATTTATTTGGTTTTTAAAATCTACTAATACCATTGAGATAGATGAAGTCAGTAACTTAAAACAAACTGATGAAGAGCTTGACATCATCTGCATACCTAAGTGTTTTAGAATGAAGAATGACATTTGTAATGTAAAAAAGAATAAGGGGACTTGCTGATGATATTTATTCATTATAATGATATAAACTTTGAAAAAACTGCAGGGTCTTCTATTTGCTAGAAAAAAATCGAAGCGCACAGCGCAATCGAGGGAGGATCGCGGCCAAAAACAGCTTCAGCGATCTAAACTATATATTTGTAATCAATAACTGTAGAGCTGAAAACCAAATTTTACCGACTCCCTAGATAACGTTAGCTGAAATTATTATTTGCACGCTAAGACAAATTTTATTTACATGCGTAAGCTTTTACAAGTAAAATTCGGTGAACCGTCGAAAATAGATTTATGTATATCATTATATCATTCCAGCAATGAGTAGGTGCACAGTTAAATGATATGCAAATCTATATCTGGCACAAATTACTAATGAAAATTGTGTTTACCAATATCAAGTACCGACAAAATATTTGTTTATATTATATATATATATATATATGCATTTATTTTCATATACTCATAGATACAATCATATGTATGTATAGATAAGTACATATGTACATAACCGGCACACTTGGTCATCATTAATAGTATAAATTTATTTGCACATGTTTTTAAATGCATTGAGATCACATCACCATATACACTATGGATAGTAGGCACACTTGCCAAGTATTCGCTACAGGCAGTCATCGATGATGATCATAATTGCTTTTGCTGTCGACGACATGAGGCTGAGTCACGTGCGAGCTAACATGAATGAACAGAGAAGGCTATCTACAATATAATAGCATATACATATACATATATATTTTTGAATTTAGTTTCAACATTTTTGCCAAACTACAAATTTCCCATTGACTTATGGGCTCTAATTTTAGATGCTTTTTGGGCATTTCACAGTGGACGACGCCACCCCACGCACATAAAAATCTCAGTTCAACCATTTTCGCACGATTTGGTTAATTTCGCTTGCTTGCAGTGGCTCATTATTACCAGAGCGGTCTACACAGTGGAACATTCATTAACTTTTAAATAGCAAAATAGTGCAAAAATGCGTATTGATTAAATTTATTCAGATGATTAGGTTAGATTTCAACAGATGCACTAATGTTTCTGTCACCATGCTGCAAAACAGCATGTTTACACTGTACTTCTGCCCATTTTGTGCATATGATATCGTAGTCTGCAGTGTCCTGTTAGAATACCTGAAATGATTCATAGATTATTTTTACTAAGTAGTTTAAATTGTTTAAATATTTTGGTATTTTAACCGCCAATCAGTTCTTTGGCTTGTTTTAGGCCTGCTAGCTTACACCAATACCTATTTCTTATATACTTCTCTTCTGCTCTTAGGTCTTCTGTTATTTATTCTTTGTAGCTAGTCTCTGCAGCTTAGATAGAGCAGTTTTTGTTGAGTTGAGTTTAGCTCGTTTAAACTACGCTACCGCTCCATACGTTTCGGTTGGTTTTACTATCATGATGTACATCCAGTGTAGGATGTTTGGTTTGCGACATATCACTAACAGTCTAGTTGCTTTATTATTCATGTATTCTAGGTGCTTTTGCCATGTGACTTTGATAACCTTTAGGTATTTGGTTCCATAGCATGGCTTTATCCTGATTCCGTTTATTGTTATTTCTTTCATTCTTCTTACTTTTCTTCTTTTAGTAAAAGGGATTATAACTGTTTTTGTAGGATTTATATTGAATCCTAACTTAGAACACCACCTTTTAGTTAGTACTAACGCTCTCTGTATTATATCGCAGAATGTATTCAGATCATAAAAGTTTGTATCGTTTTAATTTAACTCTTTTTCTATACTGATATGATATAAATTGGATATTTTAAACGTGTTTTACTACTGTGCGGTGGATATGCTAGAGCTGTTGTTTGCGGCAGCACGTTTGGTGTCAGCAGCGAACAGCCGCTTGTGCGTTCGCAGTTTTGCAACAAAGTATGCAAATATGTACAAATGTTACACAATTTTTAATGGCAAGCGAAAATTAATTTATCCGGGTCTATACACATATTAGAAGTGTTTGTCCGTAACTTGAAATAAATTTTATGTAAATTTTGCTTTCTCTGTGTATGTGAGTATGCAAACTTATATATGTTGATGTATATATGTATTTTTGTTACTGAAATGCTTCAAATGCTAAACTAATGCCGCATGCCACTTGTCTGCACCTTGTCTGTTGCCAGAGGTTGAAATCCGAAGATTGATGACATTTTGTCACATGCGTACTTATATATGATTTGTTAAACACTTTCGGAATAGTGCAAAAATAAAAGCGAAACTCTTAAATTTTCTTAATGAAACTTGCTTAAAAAGTTTCCGACAGTTACAAATATATTTTGGAAAACTAATACTTTTCAAGTACGTATTAAGATATCCAACACCATTAATGTTTTTGTTCATCAAAAAAATGTAATTAAAAAATTAAGTACTATCTAAGTATAATTTATGATTTCACTGAACTTCTTTTCTTATTGAACTTTTATGAAAAAAAATAAATAAATAATTTATTTAGAATAACAAATTTTTTAAGTTATATTTTTTCAACCGTGTCTTTGCTTGTGCATAGTTCGCACAAGTGTGTATGCAAAAATATGTTTCCTATCAATGGAAATTTCTTGTAAGGGGCAGTTGAGCTTGCAAAACATTTCTGAAGAAAAAACATTTTTTGTTTTTTTTTCATTTATTTTTCTATTCTATATTCGCATTTCCATTAGCTATGTATATATTGTATAGTGGAATTTGCTCGTGTATATTCTTCGGAGCTCCTCGCCTTTTGCTTTTACATAAAATATTGTTTACTTTTATTTTTTCTTAGTGCTCTGCGTAAGAAAATATTTTGATCGTTTAATGATTTTTTAATATTTCCTACTAATTTTTTGAAATATTTTGCACGCAGATAAGTTATATGTATGCATTAGGAGTGATTAAGAGAAAGTTACTTCCAAGATACTAAATTAAAGTGAAAATAAGTTCATGCTATAAACACTAACATACAGTCCGATTCACTTGAATAGAGACAGTCTTTCTAATGAAAAGAAATTCTGATTTAAACTACTGTATTCATGTTGTTTTGCTAAATTAGTAGTAGTTTTAGTCGCAATTTCGTAAAAAAAAATACTGCCTGTAAGGGAGCCGCTCTGTATATTCCGCATCCTATTTTATATTTTTCATGATGAGAACAAGATAAAAAAATTGGGTGTACCTTTGGGATTTTAAAAAAGGGCTGTTATGAATTTCATTATGTTTACGAATATAATAAAGCAACTGAATAAAAGCAACTGAAATAATAATTAATATTGTATTGCAATCACGTTATCATATATCTATAATTAGTTTATGATATGCTTTTAGGAGCTTCAGACGAATATTATAAGTAAATGCAATGTTATTAAGGTAGTATCTGAAATACGTATGTATATACGTACAATAAATAACATAAATTATATATTATAAGAAAAAATATTTTTGGCCCAGTAATTGTATTAATTTCGTTATTTAAACTGGTCATAAATATTTGGATTTATTTATATATTTTTAAATCAAATGAGCGAGGAGTAAAATAACAATATGTACACTTATACAATAATGTAAAAATTAATATAGCAGAATATGGTGTTAACAGTGGTAGTTCCGTGATGTGTGAATGTCAAAACCGTCTGTTCTTCTCAGTCTATCAGAACTGCGGAGGCCATTTCCTTATCATGATTCAAAAGTCGAATATTTTGAAGTTGCTGCTGTTAAAAACTCAAAAGTCTCCCCACCACATTCTAATTTTGTTATTTTAAAAGCATACTTACTTACATAAGAACAATGTTTTCGTATAGAAATTTTATTCGTTTTAATTACAACTTAAATTACGCCTTAAGTTTTGGCATTTACTTTTTGCCTATGATTTCATTTAAATGTAACGTTAATAACGAATGATATGATTTTTATTGTTTACTAGCTGACCCGGACACACGTTTTTTGTGGCTTTCTGTATTCTACTTTTATTCTAATTGGTGTTGCGAAGGGCCATTAAAGTTCTATTTAAACAATTTGTCTGTCTTTCGGTGGTTCCATAAAGAAATGTTTCAAGAAAATTGAACTTTTTTCCTGATCCATGGTCCATTTAGACATATAATCTAAAAATTTTACCAAATCGAAGCGTAACTCAATTTTTTTATTAATTAAATCAGTCCACGGCCTGGAAATCATCTTTCACGTAAATCAAACCATTAATAAGATTTCGAATAGGTCAATCCCAGGTCCACTTCTCCCGGATATGTGACTGATGCAAAAAAATAGATAAAAACAATCCTTGATGCGGATTATATGTCATGCTAAAATTTCAGCTCAATCGGTGGAGAACTTTTTGTGTTTTTGAAGCATACACAAACCAATATAACGTTTTTATAAATATATATTGCATACTCGCAGAAAAAAATCATTTTTTTGTGTTTGTAAATTTTTTTCTTATTAAAAATTATATTTTATGGTTTTTCGGTCAAAATTTTTTTATATATTTTATTTCTATATTTTGAAAAATGATAAGGTGTGTTTCAGAATCATAAGACACCAGCTTATTTTGGAATATCTTGATCAATATTTTAATGGCAAAGTAGTATTTTGGGAAAAAAGGGTTTGGAATAACACGATCATATATCAATAAAAACCTTATTAGCTTATTATGTAATAAAGACTTTTTGGAACAAAAAAGTTTTACAGGTTGTTTCTGCTTTCGTTATAATTAACTAAGTAAAAAAATTTCCGTTGCTTTTAGTGATGTATTATTACTCAGTAATAACCAGTAGATACACCACTAGTTTTTTCAAGGCAAAACAATTTTTTTCTTTGACTTAGACAATTTCTTCAAAAGACTGACATTTAGGTTACATCATTCGGTAATAGTTGCAGCCTTAACCTCATCTGTATTGTTATATTGACGATTATTTGCATAAACCCTTCTCACTTATATGCCACACATACTCTGCATGGGTTTTACATCAAGAGAAAAGTCCGGTCAGTCCGTGGTTTCGATGGAGCAATCAGTCAAGGTTCTTTAATCAATTTTGATAACTTAAACTGCTTACAGCGGCGCAGAGTACTCTAAATGGTGGTTTTTGACACTTTATTCTCCATTACAGCGACCATGTCGACGCAGGACCTGGTAGAGTTCAAGCTTAATCTGATAACTTTTCTTTGGTCTTGGTCAGAAAGTAAAAATTTTCTCTCGATTAGCTCTAAAATATTATAATTCCTTGTGATCACACCACCCTCCGACTCTATGCAATTTTTCTAGCCATTTGATATATTATTAGTCCAGATTTGTTGCAAGCCAATTTTTTTTACTTGTTCTTCATTTGATAATATTTTAGATAATATTTTAGATAATATTTTAGTTTATTATTAAACAATAAGAAGTGCAGCGTAGGTGCAGTATGCAACATAAGGATAACGATTCTATACGAAAGTAACGGTATGTCAGAAGCAAAGAAATACAATGGTGAATAGGATGACAAAAAAGGCGAATGCCTTGCTTTTAATTGTTTTTAAATTATGTTTACAGTACTAGTAGAAATATTAAACTGCCTTATGATTACGAACGCACCCATCAAATTAAATTATTATTAAATAAGTTCGAATCAATTAAATTAAGCTATAAAATTTGTATCCGCTGGTTAAGAAACTTAAATATTTAAATATTGCACTTAAAATGACTGAGAATATTTCTTAAAATAATTCAATATTGATAAAAGTAATAGCATCTATTTTCATCGATAAATATCGATAACTTTTATAATTGAAATTTAACATTATTTAAGTCTTTATCACCATCACTTTATACTCCATTTTCCACTATCAATCAATTGCTCTATCACATTCGTAAATATTAAATATTTAAATATTGCACTTAAAATGACTGAGAATATTTCTTAAAATAATTCAATATTGATAAAAGTAATAGCATCTATTTTCATCGATAAATATCGATAACTTTTATAATTGAAATTTAACATTATTTAAGTCTTTATCACCATCACTTTATACTCCATTTTCCACTATCAATCAATTGCTCTATCACATTCGTAAATCTTCTGAATGCCATTAACTCAGTTTTATATTTAAGGATTTGCAGAAAAATACCTCTTGCCACAGTATGTGTAGCTAAAAGCTTTCCTATTCGCCCACACAAGCGCTAACATCCATCAGCTAATCAATCCAGCCACTGGGTTAACTTCAACAATCCTTACGAAACTGCCAGCAACCTGACACACTTTTCTTTAAACACACACACACACTGACATTACTGCTCCGTTACATAAGCTTAGTAATGCAATCGCTCTCGCCAATTTTCCTGCCTTCGCGGCTTTTAATGAAGCCATTTTACTACTGCAGCGCATCATTCATATATCAATGACATAATCGGATTCAATAAGCACATGTATGTATGTATGTTTTTATACTTTAGTATCTTTATGCATACAATGAACGTTGAAAGTTGGATTAGCTTAAGCAACGATGGATATTATTTTTTTATTTACGTTTATATTTATGTATGAATCTTTCTTCGGGAAATGTATAATGAGAATTATTGCTATAAATTTCAACTTGTTAAGGAAACAGTGTTTTTATTTTATTTTTGTACATATTTATTTTTACTATTATTACTAGTATGTATGTATATAACATAGATGTGGCAAGAATTCTACCAATCGCCTACCTACTTTTCTACCAGAAAGGTAACCAAAGTGTATGTGTGCGAATTTCCTTGAAGCCGTAGTTGAAGGGAAATTTTTTTGCCACCCCATCGATCGAACATGTTGCAAGCCGTGCATTTGCATGTTGCACATGAGGTTAATTCACAGCTGTTGACTTATTAACGGAGAATGTTATTAGTGCGGCACATGAATCAATAAAAATTTTACATGCATTTTTTTAAATCAAAAATATTTTCGGCAAAAAAATCATTATCTTTTTAAAATTTATTAAATACTTGGGTTAGGAAAACTAGTTAAAATAAAATGTATTATAATTGGTATTTTCATTTCGAACTGAAAAAAAAAATATTTCGGTATAATTAAAATATTCAGGAAATCTTGATATTTAATTTTTTTCCTTTCGTGGCGTAATAATAATAAATAATTTTTCCTTATTTTTAAATAGTTACCTCAACGACCGTGACCTCTGTTTCCCTTCACTTGACTTCTCACGCTGATCATTGACTCAGGTACATACTTGTCTATGTATGTACATATGTAGATAATTTGCTTTCACTAATTATCTAATTCAGTGCGTTTGCAAAAGCTGTCTGACCCATTCCATTAAAGTTTAACCGATAGTAGAAATAAAAGCAACGAATTTGCTCTAAGCACAACGAAATTGTGAAATGTACGAACATTCGTTGATACAATTACAACAATAGCTATATAACACGTATATATATGTAATGTATGTATGTATGTATGTAAATATATATAAACGAATAAAGTTTTATTGTTATAACGTAATTTCTGAACATTAGTCTCAGCTTTGGTTGTTTCGTCACTAAATAATAAGCTAATTGATCTAGTCTTAATTTCATTTAATCTTTAAAGATTATCAATAATTATCTAATTCAAGGGAAACAACCTGAAAATATGTGAGTTTTATATAAAGGGTTATGCACTTAGTGGTTTCAAAACTGCAAGGCTGTATTTTGATATCTGTCGAACTCAACTGTCAATCCAAATGTGTTTTGTTTTAGTTAAAAGTCAGGCATTTATGAGAATGGATCGCTTAACAAACGCACAGCGCGTTCAAATAGTTGAAATCTACGTCAACGTTTCGTGCCTTAAGAAGAGATTATGATGCATAGAATCGTCCAACTACTCAAACAATTGGTAAAATTAAAAAAAAAAAATTTAAGAGACTGGATCGCTATTGTAAGGCCTGAACATAATTATTTTTCTCATTTCACTTTAAATATCGCTGCTGTAAGCGAAAGTGTAGCCGAAGACCCGAATGTGCTTATTTCTCGATGTTCTTAAGAGCTGGTACTTTCTTACGGCACATTATGGCATTGAACATAGACTTACACTTACATCCATATAAAGACCAGCTCATACCACAACTGAAGCCAGGTGACCACTAACAACGCCGTAATTATGTAAATTGGGTGATTCAACAACAAGGAGTGACGAGAAACATTTCTCACTCGGTGGATACGTAAATAAGAAATAATGTCGAATTTGGGGCTCCGAAAATCCTCAAATAATTTAAAGATGTCCATTACACCCAAAAAATGTATAGTCTGGTGCGCTCTTTGGTCCGCAGGTGTGTTGGATGTTACATCTTTGAAAACGTCAACGGCGTGACTGAATTTTTTTTTGACAATATGTGGTTCCACCAATATGGTGCCATGCTTTATTGCGAAAGGAATTTTACGTCCGCGTAATCTCTCGTCCTGGTGAAGTCAGTTGACCGAGATTCTCCATTTGTCACCGTTGGACTTTTTTTGCGAGGCCAGGCGAAAGATCGTATTTACGCGGATAAACCTTTAACTCTTGAACACTTTAAAACCAGCATTTCGGTCAAGTTATGGCTGAAATACCGACAAATATGCGCCAAAAAGGGGTCAAAAATTACCTCAAACGGATCGAAATTTTCAAAACTTCACGAGGAGGCCATTAATTACACTCGATTTAAATTTAAATAATTTTCTTACATTAATAAAAAAAATTATCGCAATATAGTGTAAGTTGCCAATTTCTTATTTTCATAAGTGAAAGTTTTCATATTGGATACATTTTTCATCTAACTGAAACTCGAAAAATAATTATTATCAATTAAACAAAATTGAAAAAAATATAAAAAAAAGAAATCACTTTAGATCTAAAAGTAATATGTAAGTGTTAGTCTTCTGCTAGAATTTTTTTGTTTACGCGGCTTTTTGAAGTGGATGTACGCACTTAATATTTAGATTCTGTGTATGTCTGCACGTACATATTACTCACAAAGTATTTTTTCGGGAAATTAAAGCTGTCGTGTGCTTTTAAAAATAAAAATTTTTGTATTTGCTATCTCTGCAGGGAGGCACGATTTTTTACTCATCAAAATTTAGCACGATTTGAGAAATGTTAATTTAATAAATAATTTACAATGATGCCGTCATGCTGTCATTTAACATGACATCTCTTAACTCCCCAATAACATGAAACTTATTAACAACTGTTAATTGTGAGTTAAAAGCTGGCTTTTTACCTTGGTAATATTTTTTTATTAAATAGAAATTTGAATAACAAATATTTTTATTTTTTTATTTTTTCAGTTAACATTAGCGCCTTCTCATTGCATTAACATTCTCTGCTTAGTAGTCGATTAACAGCGCATCATTAACAGCATTTACATTAACATTTTGTTTACCTCTGTATCTCAACGGAAGCTAAATGTTGTTGCTTGCGAACTGTAAACAAACTGGTTCGCCTGTGTTAGACTCGCTCATTACCGGTCGTTGTTGCTCGTTTAGTCACATGTTATAGCCTTTGCCGGCTATACGCTGTTGTTGATGAAAATTTCCCTCAGTTTTAGTTTGACTGTGTATTTGAATGGTTCTTTTTAAGTGTCATGTCATTGTATAATTGGAAATATGTGTGCATTTTGCGTTGGTGCCGTAAAAGTGTGAACAAAAAAATTAATCATTGGATTTAAGTGTGAAACTCATACAAAAGATCAGTGAAATAAATTCATATTATAAAAATATTACTATATTTTAAAACAAAGAAGCAAAATGGTCCCGATATTTTTGTATAATACCACATCCCTGCTGTGTAAGATTATATCATAAAAAGTGACGGTGTATTGAAATTGGAATTCGCGGATTGAAATGCAAATTACCGCAAAATTAATATATGCATTTAAGTCCGTCACGCATAACAGGTGACTAAAGCACAACAAATACTATCTGTCGAATAGTCAAGACCATCAAAAGTGTTATGACAAATCTAATGGTTTAGTCATACATAAATAAATATTTACATAAAATTTTAAGCAAAACAAAACACAAAACAAACAAAAAATACATAATAAAAAACAAATATAAATTCTACTGCACAATGATTACCGTATTGCAAGATATACAAAAATGTTTCACAATCCACAAACGTTGGTTTTTCAAGAAATTAGGTGTTTAAAAATCTTTAAATTAATGAAAGAATGCGAAAATTAAAAAAATAAAATAAGTGTATAAATTTTGTGGCATAAATTTTGTGTTAACGATTTAACATATTTTTTTTCGTAAACATTTATAGCTCAAACAACTAAGTTTGGTATTTTGAAAAAAAATTTATACTACACTCCGCATTCAATTGGAGTATTTGCGGTGTAGTTTTAACTAAACTCTTCTGTATACTAGTTCAACATGTTGGCCATGAAGAATTTCTTTTTACCCGAACGCACCACAACTGCTAAGCCGCCCGAAACGCCGCAGCGTTTTTCACGCATGCCTGAAGCTTTTCTACGTTCCATACGGCGGCGTTCGTTGCGTGTAAAGCGCGCCAAAAGTTTGGTGGTACCCGATCGTGAGAAGCGGAAATCAGGTGAGGTAGCGTGTTGTGTATAGAAAAGAGGAGTGTGGGGTTAAATAGTTGTCATATGCATATATGAACACATAAGAAATATTTTAAATTGTTGAGATAAAAATTGTTTTTCATGTAAATTATAAAATAGGTATTAATTTATGAAAACTCAGGGTAATTATTTGAAAATTGGACTAAAAGTTCTTTAGCTTAACTGTAATATGTACGCTTTAAAAGTAGCAAAAAGCTCAAAGCTATACAAAGCCAACATTTTACCTTTTATTCCATTTAGCATTAAGTATCTTAAAGCTTTCACTAGTGAAGCTCACTTTTAGTGAATTTATATTTTATGACCCGAAGCTTTGGACAAACAACAAATGTATATATTTATCTTTGACTTTTTATAAAGTTTTGAGTCCAAAAATATAACAGTAATGTTTATTGAATGAAGAAAATCTGTAAACATGTTTCGACATATTTTAATTTTGTAGCCATAGAAACTCAAACATTTAAAACATATTAAATGAAAAACACTTGTTGAGGAGAACTTGAAGCTTTTATTTTCTTAATTTTTTTCGTTCTAGAAACTCAAACATTTAAAACATATTAAATGGAAAACACTTGTTGAGGAGAACTTGAAGCTTTTATTTTCTTAATTTTTTCGTTCTTAAAATTAGTACTGTTTTAGAATCGCTTTGGGGTGTCTGCTTGTCGCTACTAGTTAGACAATAATTGCTTGAACAGCTATTAATAATGTTTAATAACAACAACAACACCAACGATAAGCCAATAATGCATAACTTTTAACACTTTGGTGTTAACCACCGAGCAATAAAATAGTCATATGAACACAAACACTTGATGAATGGCGCCGATTGCCAATTGCCGGCAGCAAGCTGCCAATTTGCTCGTACCTATAGATACATATAAATAAGCTGCCAATTTGCTCGTACCTATAGATACATATAAATAATATGAGGGAGTTGACAACGGGGCGATGGCAATTATATGTGAAGTGGCTATGATATATATATATGCTATAGTTTGCATATATGCTATTTTTTTTATTTTATTTTACTTAAACAAACTTTTCATAAGGCAAATTAGTTCAAAATTATTTCTGTTTTTTGTTTTCTGGTATTATTTTCTTTTACATTTTCGTCATCACCTAACACTTGCCCTGCTTTTCTCGTTTAATAATCGTTTGTAATCGACAGTAAAATATTGTTGTAAATTTCCTATTAATTGCTGTTATTGCTATTTCTTCAACTTTGTTTTAAAGACTTTCGATTTGCCGCACCAGCAACAAGCTGCGGAAATGTAATGCAAGCATTCATAAAATTTTGTAGCGATTTTCCGCTTCGTTGTGGTTTGCCACTTGAAAGCATGAGTTAGTTAATAAACAAAAAAGCTGTTTGCCGATAGACATTTAGCTTTTCAAATGAAAACTTGTCTGCAAGCATGGTTTTTTCTATTAATTTTTTAATTTTTTTTGAGCTATTAAAAATGTTGTTTAAAGCTGAGATTATCAACTGTTTTTAATAGTAAACTTACTGCTGTAGCTTTTTCACTCTTCTTTCAATTATTCACTGCCACATTTACTGACTATCAGCTACTGTTTTGCTACTTTATTGCGTTCTGCACGTGTGTTGTTGCTGCTTATTCGTTTTTATGCACTCTTATTACCAGGTTTTACCTTGCAGTCGGTTTCACTACATAATTCATGGCTTGCTTTGATTATTTTTCTTGGAAATGCAAGATTAATAGGATGTATTTTTTTTGTGATCTCTTTCGTTTTTTCTGCTTTTGGCAACTTATGTAACTTCTTGTATTTCTTCCTTGTTTCTTTGTGGTTCAAATTACTAAACTTGTTTCTGATGCAATAGGAAATAAGTATGAAGTTCAAGGACCATAATTAAATATAAAATTGGAAAGAAATATAACAACATTTATTTTAGTTTTATGTGAAATCAAACATGTATACGATTTCATTTAAACAACAAAATATCACAAATTCAGGTTCTATAACGTAATTCTTTGAACATTTGATAAATATAGAGGCGGCCGCGATAGCCGAGTGGTTAGCATTGCGTACTGCCATTCGGAAGGCCTGGGTTCAAGCCCAGATTCGAGCAACATCCAAAATTATAGAAAATAAGATTTTCTAATTGCGGTCGCCGCTCGCCAGGGAATGTCGTGTATTTCTGACATGAAATAAAAGCTCCTCATAAAATCCATCAGCCGTTCGGAGGCGGCTTAGAATAAACTGCAGGTCCCTCCTTTTGTTTGTATAAACATCAAAACGCAAAACCACAGTAGTAGAGTAGCTCAGCCAAAAATCGCTTCAGCGGTTACAAAGCGCCAAATATATATATATATTCTTATGTATATATATATATATATATATATATATATATATATATATAAATATATATATACATATACATATACATCGAATCTTAATGAATGAATACATGTCAGAAAGTATGACTAAATATCATGGAAAAACCCATATCAAATTTTAACGCAAAATTGAAATTACAATGTAAAAAATGGAAAGAATCTAACAACTATATGAAAACGAAATGGAAAATATTTATAAATCATGTTACTTAATAATGTTATATTTTAACATAAAATAATAGCAAAAATTAAACCTTAATATTTAAATTAAAGTCTTGTTTATTAGAATATTTACGGAATCTTCTGCGAAATATTCCGAATGTATGGAACGAAGAATAAGATTTCGTGAATTTTTAACTCTGTTTTTAACAATTTGGAGTGGAAAATTCAACACAACATTTTTTTCTCAAATTCACGTAATTTTTTCTGAAAATTTCTTTTTCGATACCCTATCAAACTTCCGTTTAAAGAATCCGCCACTTTTTTTTTTTATATCTGGTAATAATTTTGGAGATCTTTCGAAATATCCTCCACAGGAACAGTGCAGGTAACGTATTCTTAGTTATTCTGCTGAAGGGGTTAGGTGGGTTTAAAAATTTAAAAAAAAAATTAATTTTGTTTGTCTTATTAAATTGTATATGTTTAAAATATTCTCCAAAAATTTCAAATCGATCGGAGTAAAATTCTAGAGGAGAGCGATTTTGTTCAAATTTTGCACACATCTTTGTAATAATATTACCTAGTCATTGAACGATGGTTTTTTTTCGTGCCAATGCATAGCGAAAATTTAATCAAAAAATGTGTTTTTTTTTTTCAAAGTCTGTCAAAACTTCAAATTTTATTTTTTCGTCTAATAACGAGATTTATACATGTACCAACTAAATATTTTTGGTTTTTTGATGAACTAATAATGAGATATGCTGTCCACGGCGAGAGCATTTTCTTTTGAGATGTCAAGGGAGATGTGGTACCAACGGCTGAGTTTTCGGAATTTTTGAATAAAATTTTCACAAAATACTATTTAATTAAATATGTATCTTTTATATGGTAAATATTTTGAATAAAATATATGATTGTACTTGTATATATAAAAAAATTAGTGAAAATTTCTTTTTTTGAACCTCTGAAACCCACCTAATATTTTAAATTAATTTTTAGTTTATTTTATTATTACATATAAGTGGCAACTAAAAACGGCTTCTAATAAAAACTTAATAAAGAACATTTATTTTTTGCGCCTCACAATTGTATATAACTCCTTAATTATCAATTATCCCATCCAACCCACCAGCGTGCTTGCATTCCTCAACTAATTTGCTTAAATATGATTAATTAACACTTCCCTAAATTTATTTAACAAATTTCTCACTTAATTCATTCACAATTACGGTCTGCGCTGGAATTCACATACGCAAAAGTTTTTGCTAAACATTCTAATTCCAATAAAAAAAATTATATTTGTAACGTGTGCATTAAAATTGCAATTGACATAGGTTAATAAGTGCAAATAAAAAGTACACTTTGAGTAAATCACGTCAAGAAGAAAGAAATTGTATGGAGAAGAGAAAAGTGAAATAGGCGGGCATCATGTGCAAAATGCAGATATAGTTTTGTATAGAACATAAATATTGCTGCTAAGGATTGCTGCAATGGCAGTGTGACAGTTGTCACAACAACATTTTTAATAAATTAATAATAAAAAATCCCCTTGCCATTTTCCCCGGTATGTAGAAATACTAAAAAGAAAAAAAACAAAGACAAAAAATAGTCAAATCAGTTTCAGTATTGCAATTTCGCGAATATCTCTTCCGCTTGCGTTGGCCACTTCACATGACATGAGTAGTTGACACCACTTGTATTCACACATACCCGTATGTACGCGCACAGGCTTTACGCTGTTTAAAATGACATGACAAATTAAATATTCTTGTTGTTTTTGTTTTTCGCTTTATGTGTGACATGGAATTTATGTATTTAGTGACTCTCTAATACGTTGGAATTTATGCTCGGAATTACGTTTGAAAATGGGTCGAACAGCTCATACATATGAATGTATGCATGTGTAAACATGTTTATACCGACAATATTTGAGGAAGCTTTAGTAAGCGCTTGATGAGCTTTGAATTAGGTGGGTCGGTGCTAAACGCTCTTCACTGACTATTATATAAAATAATATGTATATATTTTGTAGTTATGTATGTATATGCATATGTGCCGAAAATATTTGCATACCCTACTTGCATTGATGGTTCTACCAAAAAAATAGGTCCCTCATTTGGCATGCAAGACTTGAAAGTGATGAAGGAATTTGTCGTATGCGTTCATATATACATATATCTACATATATGCTGTATTATGCAAGTTTCAAATATAGTGAAAATGTATTAAAAATGCATAGCACATAGAATGGATGGGTACAAATTTGCCTATTTTTCTCCTAAGAATTCTATAAGGGCATTTCTGAAAATCATTTTTTTTAATTTACACAAGGTTTAAATTTTGAAATACCATGCATGCGTTGAATGACAGCATAAAAATAATAATAACAAGAAAATTGTAAAATAAATATTATTTGACCAGTTTTGTGGAAGACAGTAAATGGGGAAATTAAATTACTGAAGTGAGAAAATATGGGAAATATGAGACATTTTGGAAAGTAGTTTTCAATTATAATAGTTTCTAATTATAACAAAATCATTTCCATTTAAAAATATAAAAATTTATTTCGCTTTAAAAAGCTTTGTGGAAACAACAACTGATCTTGCGTAAAGGATCATAATAAAAAAATGTTTTATAGAAAAACTATTTCTCTCTACAAATGTATGTACACTCTTTGTGTGCATGTGTGAAATATACAATGCAAACATGTAATTACGTAGTTATGGTTTACGAAATTTCATATATCACCACTTCAGAGTTTTTATTGTAGAGATTTGCAAATATTTCGTTTTTATTTTTAATGCTTTTTTAATTTTTATTAAGCACTTATTTTTTCGTCTATTTCTTTTGAATTTATTGCAATTTCGTTTGCAATTGTAGCTAAAATTAGCTCACGTAATAACAATATTGTTGTAGGTACAAATGTACAAAGATTATATGTATTGAAAGTTGTTTTATTGTTGCCCTCTAATGTAATTTGAATTCAAAAACAACAACCACATAATCAGCATCATGAATGTGTGAAATGTCAGTGCTTATACCAAATAATGGTAATTTTATTTACAGCGTTGAAAAAGTAAAAGTACCTAACTTTCACAGCTGCGCGGAAAGCGGCGTAGACTACAATAACGAAAAAATACTAAAATAGAAAATAGAAAAACTGAGTGCATTTATATAACACAAAATATAAAACTATTATTTTTTTGTAGTTTGTCATGCAAGTTGTCAGTATTAAAAAAACTCAATTGAATACAGAAAAGCAAAGCCGCTGATGCGATAGGTAAATACATTCTTACATACATACATATATTTATACATATGTATTTTATTTTATTGCTTAACAAGGGACTTTGATTTCCAACAACATAGATCATAGCATACACTATAATAAAATTTAGATGTAAATATTTGAATTTATTTTTGCTATTTTTTCATCATTATAACGTTGACAACACAAAGCTCTGCTAATAATAGTCTTATATTTATAATAACAATTACTTTAATAATGCTTTACTTTTACTTAAAACCCATAGTGTTGAAATATGCCATTATTGCTGTTTCAACCTCTTTTTGTGTTTTTTGTGTGTGTTGTCCATCAAATTCGATATCAAAAAAAATTGCTTTAAAGCAAACGCTATTATGACATTTCATTTTTTAAGTTTTTTCTTTTCTTTCGAAAAATTAATAATAAAACTAAAACGTAAAAGGTCTTTAAAAATTATATTGAGCAGTGCAGTAATGATGTAATTGATTGCTTTATTAACGATATTTAACAATTTTATAATGATTTGTATCCATTTCAATTTTTTTATGAAACATGTTTGGTATTTATGTCTACCTTACTGAAATTATTTGCAGTACCGTTTCGTGATGTTGTGTGGAATACTATTCACGAAATTATTATAAATAGTGGAGGAGATATGAAAAAGTAATAATTTTAGTAGTAAATAATTTTGTAACCCAGTTACAAAAAATTTGCGTGGCAACGTTTTCAAAATATTCTTTTTAATTACTTTTCTTTACATCATTTTTTACTCAGAATTATGTTGTTCAAAAAGGGTTTTGTTAAAATATCTTCGTCTGAAATAATTTAATATAATTTTTTAAATAAAAAATCAACGATATCTATTTTTTCGTTACCATAAGCATTAAACATCTTATAAAAATTATAATACTAAATTTTTTTTAATATATTTCAACTTAATATAGTATGTTATTTCTGATTTATATAACTTGCATTCATCCATTCATTTAGTCTAACTAGAACAACTGGTGCTCTTAAATTGCGATTTTAATTATGTACATCTCGGCACTTGCTCTTTTTAACTACATTGCAATCGTTTCGCATATATATGTGTGTATGCCGTCTTATCTTTATTGAAATTTAAATATTGTGCACTTGTGCTTACCAGTTTGTCGCTTAAACTTGCAAAATTTGTTTATTAGTGTGGTATGTAGTTTGCAAATTATTGCATTTTAAGTGGTTTTAATTATTTTAAATGCACAATTTTATAATTGCAATAGTTAAATTTTAAGCGCAAAATAAATGTTAATTTTTTGCAAATTTATTTAAATCAATAATTTACCACCTTTTGTGTGTAAATATTTATAGAGCAAACACACGGTTAAAAATATTTCGTGAATAAAATAAATTGACAGCACTGGAAAATAAATACCTCAAATTGTAATTACGATGAACGAATCTTTTCAAAAGCTTAGCATCACAGAATGAAGATAATCTAATGATCTTGTTTACTCATTCACTTCATTAGTTGAAATAAATTTCTTCGAGAGAAGCTCAATAAACGAAATGAGACCATTTCTTTTCATTGATGAGCAAAAGTTCTTTAACGATATTATTTTTGTCGTTTCGGAACGCTACAGAATTACCGATAATGTCAATTTCAAAGTGTACTGGTAACAATTCAACGAAAAGAAAGATGATCTTTTAAATGACTGCTTGTATTAATATTGAACATTTGAAGAAATTAATTTTATATTGATAAGTGCTTTAACAATAATGCTTCCAAATATTTCAATCAAAATGACAGATATTTTTTTTAAATAATTTAATTAATTTTTTATATTTAATATTATTATTTTTTATATAAGGCAAATGTACATTCATATTTTGTTGATAACCAGATACGGTCATCCAACCGCTCATATAGACATAGTAGGCATATTTGAAAGTACATTTATTTTGAAAATAATTTATTAATATTTTGGTGGCGTTCTGTTAATTTTGCAAAACAAAATCCAAGTAAGAATAATTTTTTATCTGCAACGCAAATGCTTATCTAACAGGCTCTTGTCGAACACGAGTAAATACATGTATGTACATATTCATTTACTAATATAAATTTCTTTGTTTAGTTTAGACCTTTTGAGTAGAAAAAAGTGAATAGTGGGCGAGAGAGTGGTCGAGACGTATTTCAGTTACTAACTGTTGCTCGTATTATCTTATCGCGTGTTTATCAATGAAATTTTGCAAATTCAGAAATTGTTCTCTTGTTTGTTATTACTTTACGATTAAACTGTTAATTTTTTTCAGTGTTACCATATATATATATGACATTATCTCATTCTTTAGTCATTCACTTCATGTTGTCAAATACAAGGTATCTTATATTATTTTGATTATTCTATTTTATTTGTATTCATTTAATTTAATTAGCGCTTTGTTCAGTCAGTAAATTTTTTTAACCGTACGCCAACAATTGTATACACAAACCCTTTTTTTTAATAAAAAAATTCAAATTTAATTATTAATACCTGTTCATTTGTTAATCTGCATATTTCCGTTAAATTTTGAACCACTCGCTGACACATTTCACATTTTTTGTGTCAAATGACATCATTATTGCGTTTATGTGCTAAAATACTTGGCACAAATGATGTATGTATTTATGTATATACATTATATATCTAAAATTACCTAAAAATCAGCGAGTGTGAAAGGCATTAAATACTGGAATGTTGATACATACGTATGTACATATGTTATGTACACTATTTGTGTGAATAATTTAAAACATATAAACACCCTGGATTTCCAAATGTATCAGTTTATCATTTGCCGACATAAAATTGCTGGCAAATGTTGAAAATCATTTTAAATGCTTTTTCAGACACAAATTTCAACACACAAAAAAATTTTTTTATATTTATTTATTTAATTTTCACTGATATTAAAATTGTATTTTTTCAATTGTATCTTTTGTCTTTTCTACATTTGTTTGTAGAAAATTAATTATCATTTCATATTCATGTATCCTAGAAAAAAATATGCAATGACCAGTCATTAGGTAAATGCGCAATATCACAAATGATGAGATCACTTCATTTTATACGTTTCGTAAATTTATTAAAACGGTTTTGTATACTTGCCGAATGCCAACAACAATAAAAAGCATATTAAAATTTTGCAGCTGAAACGAAACGAAGAAGATACAATTTAATAAGTTATATACACGTTATATACAAAAATATAATTAAATTAAAAAAAGAATCGAAATTATTGAGCGTCATTTAGCTTAAATGATGATTAATCTTTGAAAAAAGTAGGAAGTACAGCAAAGAAATGAAAACTAATTTCTTTAGCAATATAATTTCCAAAGTGATACGCAATGACTGTTTTCACCACTCACATGAAATACATGTTTATTGTTATAGCGAAATTGCCTTTATTCTTACAGCAAACAAATTCAATCGCTTAGAAAGATATTATTAATATTATTTTTTTTCTTTTTTTTTTTTTTGAAGTTGAATTGCATTCATTTTTCACTAGATTATTTTTTAGCCTTAAAAAATTCAATGAACTTATCAAAAAGGTTTTTTGAAATTCTTCTAATACGTATTTCACTTTTGTTTGTCTCCAGTGTACTTAGTAACTGTTAAAGATGCAAAATACAGCGGGCATGATATTTATTTTTCCTCTCTTTGCGAAGATCACTCTTATGCTCGTATGTACATATTTTATTTCAAATTTTTGCTTAGTTCATTGTCTTTTTCTTCAGTAGCCTCCATTTTTCAATACTTTTGATGGCATAATAATATCGCTATCATTAATTGGATTTTTTATACAAAAGGAAAAAAATGCCGCATCATTTTTTTAAGTGTCTTAAATATCAAAAGTAATGACTTTGAACCGCTCTTAAGATTTTAAGATCAAACAATGTATTTTTCACGCCATCGTAACATTTTCCCTTTTCTTAGCTGTTGTATGAAATTGCTGCGCAGTATGACTTATCATAAGCACTTTTGTTCAAAACAAAGAGATAATGATTGTAACAACTTAACCTTTGAGGCTTGTTTTGATTAATTGTTTTTTTTTTTTTTTTTTTGTAATTCTTGGAAGGGTGTTGGTGGTTGTGTTTTTGAAGTGTATATGTTGCACGACAACTGTAGTTAAAACGGTAGTTGACGGAATCCAATAATAATGCAAACATTTTTAAATAAAAATGAAAGAATCACTATGATAAATGTTTTCAAAGCTTCTATTTTGCATTCAATTTTGACTTAGACTTTAAATTTACACACTATTTTTCAACTCCGTTTTTGGCGAAACGACATATACATATTTATTAACTATTATAGAGATGTGTATTGATTTTGCCATTTATTTATTTTTACATAAAATTTCCATTTATTCTTCTTCTTTCTCTGTACTGCCAAAATATTTTTCATATATCCCCATTTAGTTATAAGCTAAATGTTTGCGAGTCTGACATGCACATATTTTAACTACATTTTCAGGCTGTATCAACATTTTTCATTTAATGAACCTTTTTTTCAAATTCCATTTAATTATTGTCTACCTCTAAAAAAGCGAAAGGCGCAAGGTTTGTGTAACAATTACCGCAATTTGATGCGGTGTAGCCCAACTGTCACTTCCAACCACTCCCACTCTTAAGAGACGTAACACCTCAGCTGCCCACTCTCAGCCAATTGGAGTGTCGAACAGTAGCAAAGACGATTGGCGCCGCTGCAATTCATCACACTTCACTCGACTCTTGAGGGAATAAGACAGAAGTATAGAATTCTTGTCTTAAATAAAGTGGACCCCCTTCATGATCAATTTGCAAGCCTGGAGTGCTTGAGAAATGTACGAGTTGCAATTTGGAGGTGCCAACTTTTTTTTGACAAACTGTGCTGGATAACACTTACGGACCGAAAACACATTTTCCATGTGAAAAGTCGAACAAAGTTAATTTTCTTATGCGCCGCCGCCGCAAACGTTCAATTAAAATAGCTAAGACGCGTCCTCTAACGTGTGATAACTGCAATCAGCGGACAGCTAAACTACGCACAGATTAACAAGAAGAAAACAAGAAAATTGTCATGAGCGTTAGACGCGACAGCTAAAGAGGCGTAGAAATCACAAAAGAAGCAAAACATATAACAAAAAGAAACCGTCAAGACTGGTAGAGCTGATCTTGGGGCGACGTCGGGCGACAGTGGAAGAATGCGTCGCGTATTTTGTGCTGTAGGAGCTAGATCACCGCTAAGCGGTTGTGTGTGTCGACGTCTGTCTATTCGATAGGCTTGTGCGCGTAAACAGGTTGGCAAGGAGAAAAGTCAGCAAGCCACGAAGTCGTCCGCTTATCATTAGTTTATTTTGTAATGCCTTTTCCTATATATATTGGTGACAAATATGCGATCGTTAAATTTTCTTTTTTTTGCTTCAGGCGCGTCTTGTCTCGTCAACTCGGTTGCCTTCTTTGTTAGCGGTGATTTTATAAAAATAGACGCCTTTTGCCGTTTCTCTGTCAATATTGCCAATATGTTTAACTTGCACTGCAGCATTCTTTTGACTTTTCCTTATTGATTACATGATAATACATATGTATACGTATGCTTTGCTTTTCTTTGGCTCTTCTTGTTTTCTTTAAATGAAGAAGTTATTATTAGACAAGAAGAATGCGGATTCTTTTGGCACGTGGAAAGTGATCGATGTGGCTGTGGATAGTAAAGCAATTATTTGCCCATACAGGTGCAGTTGGTATGCTTGAAAGTAAATTATTTTTTGTTTAGAAATATATCGATTTCTAAAAGAAATGAAAATGTTGAATAACAGCTGCATAATGTTTAGCTATTAGCCATTGCCTTTGAAGATATTTTTAGTTTTTCTAGTTAATCGGTAAGATTTTATTCATTATAGGGCTTCCTTGAAAATAGAATTTTTCATTTTGCAAAAAAATTTTTTTTTGCATACATTTTCATCAAATAATGATTATTTCTTACAAACAATTTATAAAATATGAAAAACTTTGTATTAACTATTTTATAACTATTTTATTATAAAATACATGTATAACTTAATGCATTTTTTAATTATCAGAAACGTTTATCTTGGATTTCTCTTAAATATAAAAGTTAATACTCAATTTTAATCAAGACATTCCTCTCATTGAGAGTTATCTATTAATTTTAATCAACTATTCCAAAAATAACTCGGAAGAACAAGCAATTTGCTTAGGAAATGCGTTTTGTTGTCCATATTGCAAAAAAAAAATTTAATACAAATTGTGCAAATACCTGGTCTTCAGCTCTCGACTACTTTCTATTCCTCCCACTTATCTATATTTAAATTTCTTTAAATACCTACCTAACCTTATCACAGGCAATGAATCGTGAGGTGAAATTTTGCGATAATCAAAAAAATCAATCGATTTGTTTGAAATATTTGGAAATAATATTGTTAAAACTCTTATCAAAATAAAATATATTTCATTTTTAACCGAAAGAAAATGTTGTCACTAGCTAGTAGGAGAAAATTCTAATTATTTTGTATTGCGACTTTCTTACCTGAATAAATATTATGTAAAAAATAGGCTTAGTACTTTTCCCCTTTCCATAAAAGGTCAACTGCAACCGTATAAGTGCTTCCGCTGTCAAATGGGGCCATAGATAATACAAAAACAAGCAAGAATGGCTATCTTCGGCTATGCCGAAATCTTTATACCTTTCATGTAAATATCAATATTATTGCATATAGCATAATCGATAACGATGATTTTAAGTGTAAATATTAACTTCAATTCACGTCTGTAGAATACTAAATTGCTATATAATATAGGCTTCCGATTTTCGATGAGTTCTATTTTCAGTTCATTATATATGTCTAGAATACTAAATTTCACGTTTTTAGATGATTTTTGAAATACTTTTCGCCCAAAATTTGAAATCTGAAAAATCGGTCGCATATATGCTATAGTAATATGAATTTAGCAGTGCATCTGCCTAACAAGTTTGGTAACTAATCTAATCTAAAAAACTGAGGGACTAGTTTGCGTTCAAACAGACAGACGGACAGACGGACAGACGGACATGATTAAATGAACTCCGTTTACCATTCTGATATGACTGGCATAAATTTTGGGTCTATCTCTTCTCCTTCTAGTACTTACATAACATACTTAGGACTAAAGTTAATATATTATTTTATGTACATGAGAGGTATGATAGAAAGAATTACATTAATTCTATTTCAAAGTATTAAACTCATACATATGTATGTATTTGTATATATATATGTATGTACTTATGCATGTATGCACAAACACTTGCCACATTCAACCTTTAAAATGTAATCGTTGTGCCGCATTTGAATTGTCAACCATATGAATAAGTGACCACAGACAAAAGGGCTATCCAGCGAAGCGCATGAAAGTTGCCCCAACCGAACCTGTAGTTGTTCCGTATACTCATTTTTGTGTAGTATTGTCGGGTATTTACCCACGCGGGATGTCCAACTACAAACTAATACTTGGAATATGAATTAAACAAAAACTAATTTAATTTGAATTGAATTAAGTTAAAATAAAATCAATAAAACTCTACTTCATGCACATTAAGTATACCGAAAAATGTTGACTCTTTTGTAGAAATGGTGTGCTTTGTATGAACAACGGAATTTTCATTTCGATACCCTTCCATATGTGTACATTTATTTACCAAAGATGCATGTGTGTGTGTTTTTTTATTAATCACACCTCAAAGCTCCAGTCAGCGGACCCTTTCAATTTTTTTTCTGTTTATATTTTCTTTTTTTGCTGCCTAACTATCAAACAATTGTCATTCTAATAATGCACACAATTTAACAAAGGAAATAAATGGGCATATGTGAGGTGAATGTGCACATTACCAGTAGGCAGATATTATGAATGAATGGATGATTGCCTATGGGACTACGTTACCACTCATGCGTGGTTTTTTTATACATGTATATATATATGAAATCAATACATAATACGCATAATATCTATATACAAATTTATGTAAAAGTTCCAAAGTATTCGGTTTGTGGCACCAACAATGTTTCAACTCCAAAACCTTGCCTCCTTTTACGTTATAATAAATGCTTTAGGTGTGTAAAAGTATTCATATTTATCTTTATTTATACTTAAAGCTATTCTCTTCTGTTTAGTTTTTGATGAGTTTTTCATATAATTTAAAATATTTTCATACTAAGGGCATGCACAGCATATTAATTGATGCACATATGTATGTCTTAAATAACTGAACAATTTCCAATAGTATTTAAAATGGTAAAAATATACTTAAATCTTAAAAGGAATTTCAATTAACTAAATTTTTAAAATACTGGATCCAAACGTCATCATTTGTATTTGTTGTAAAAATATTATATATTCTTTAAAGCACTCTAAAGTATTTGAATGCTTGTATCACGTACTCCTATTTAAATTTGTTAAAATTTATATATTTATTTAATTTTTATCCAAAAATGGCTGCCCAGGTGTTATTGTCCACACCTCTTAATTGTAGTTTCAACCTAATTTCTTTCAAAATTTTTAACTAGTTTAAGCTAAGTTGAATTACAAGTAATGTTTTTATAAACGAAAAGTTATTTAGAATCATATTACTGTATTTATGTGCTTTATAATACATTTCTTATATCACTAATCGATTTTTTTCCGTTTTTCATTTGCAAGTATGTACATTTATATGTCAACGTAAAAAGATCCCATTACGCGTAATTTTTATATAATTTTTTTAACACCATATTGAGTTCAATTTTAAAAGAGGTCAACTGAATTGAAATGTATATATATGTCATTTTTTTTTCTTTTTTCAATACTTTTCTTAATGAACTACAGAAAACATCTTTTCTGACCTAGCCTAACTTTTTGTCTAAAATACAAACACAGTAGAGAAGAAAGGTTATTGCAATTATAATAAAACTTTATACAATATATGTAAGTACATATTTTAGTATTTTTCTGAAAACTAATAATCATCATCTTAATCAGCTGTAAATAACTGATGAAAACTTGTGAGTGTGAGAAGAAAAAACTAACAAGTGGGCGTTTTTTTTTAACAACAAGCAAAGAGGAAGTCGTAGGATGGTTTTAATACAGTCAATATATTAACCGAACAGTGTAGAGCGAAGATAATACATTGTACATAATAAGCGGCTCATCACCAATTCGTGTGTGACTCAGTCATCAACTGCGATTGGATTGGGAAGAAGTCGCACTTAATTGCTAATTAATAGGCGCAGTAAATTTGAGTATGGGTGGCAAGAAAATTAAATATATACATACAGTACCTAAATGTTTATAAATGTTTTGTCATCCGAGTCAAAACTTGAAAATCGTTCAAAGGTGTGTCACAAAAGCCAGCCATCAACTCAGTGAATGAAAAATGAGAAAAGCTACGCCTACGTAAGGAAATGTTAAAACTAATTTCAAATTGAATATATGTAAAGCTTCTGCTTTTTTGATAAACTTCTCTATTGCTGTAATATCACCGACAATTTGTAGTTTGATAATTTTAAAATTAATTTTAAGTCATTGTCTGTTTGGGTCGTTTGTCACCAAAAAAGATGTTATAAATAATAAAAATTTAAAATGCCTACCTACGAGCTATTGACAGCTACTATCAGCACTCACTGCTAGCGCTCGGCATTTAGGGTACACCCATTGTTTATAGAATCAAGGCCACGGGCGCAAGCTTTTAATATTGTAAGCTTATTTTTCAGTATATTTAAACAACTTGCACTTACGCTTACATGATTTCATTCGTATGTATTTATTTATGGCAGTATTTTCAAGACCTTGGCCTTTCGACCTTCCAACTCTGCAATTTGGCAGCCATAAGTACTGACATTCATATTGTTTACACGAACGAAAATCCAAACTATGTGTGTGCCAATTTTTGACTCAGTCGACAAAAAAAATTCAGCGAACAAAATTTCGTGAGCAATGGGGACTCATTGAATGCTACAATTTTTCATTTAACAACAATTTGGTTCGAGTTGTTAAAAGAAAAATGTATTTTATGCAGTCATGCAATTTCGCTATAATTTCTACAAAGTTTTTTATAAGTAAAAATCACAATAAACAACTGGTAACCGTTGGCAATAGTGACAGTTGGCTTAAGACTTACCTGATAAGTTATTGCCAAACAAACATCAAAAAACATTACTGCAACTTTTGACAAAAATACAAACAATATTACTATCTACATAGAAGAGTAACACAGCTGGTTTAAAAGTTTGGTCTCCCAACCTTGAAAAAGCTTTAAAAAAATTTATTCTTCAGTTGATTACCACATTAATTATCAAATATTTTTCCAACGGGTATTTTTAAAGTTACATTTGAGTTGAAGGGAGTATAGGCTTATCTTAGGACTTAATTATTGCTTTTTAAGAAATGGTTGCGTGTTTGATCATGCTTTAATTCGTCTTGAGTACTCTTGACAACAAGTTTGCAGTTCTAGAAGTTCTTAAAAACCCAACTTAACATTAAATTATTTCCAACCAAATTGTTTATTGGGTTCGGACCTGTTTGGCCTTTTGTTTTTGCGTGTTGACAAAGTGTAAAACGGTTTTGCATACAGAAGTCAGTCAATATTTGGCACGCATTTCACAAATGGAGACATGAGCGTCATCACTTACAAGCCAACAAAAATCTGTGCGCATACATACATATGGATGTATATGCATTAACTTAGTGCCAACATAAATTTGTATGCATAACAGGCAGTTGTGTAATTGTGACAGGTTGTCCAACAACACTATTAACATATAGATATGTTATAAAGTAAGTGTTAAAACCCACAGTTTTAGTGGTGTGCTACATAACGTCAAGCATTAGAGTTCGATATTTTGTACGAATATAGTTTAATTATGAGAAATACACATTTTTTTGGATTAGAAGAGATAATTTTGAAATTTATTAAAATATGCTTGCCATTTCTATTATTTGTTACACTCTATATCCTATATTATGCGTTCGAAAATCCCATTGGCTTTCTGAAATCTAATGGAGTTTATTCCAAAATAAAACTACGAATCCTAATATCCAATTAGAAACTTAATAGTTCTCCTTATTAGTTTTTTTAATTCTCCTTTACTTTTTGTTTATAAAAAATATACATAAAGAAATTTATTTCTAGAAAAAAAATTTTTTCTACATGATAAATTGCATAATGATTTTTTTTTTTGGTAAAATATGTGGATACCATAAATGTACCTAAATATAATTCGTTCTTCAGTTAATTTAAACTTAAATAATTCTCTTTTTAACGGGTCCTATCAGAGTGAAGGTTTTCTTGCACTTAATACATACATATATATTTTAGTAGGCACTTCTTTATGTAAATAAGCTTAAAAAAATAACCTACTTGATTGCATTGAATGAAATGAAAACAAATTTTTTGGGGGAGCACTGCATGCATTAAACGTGAACAATGGTAAAAGAGATACCATACAATACGATAAACAACAAAACAACAAATGAGATATCAACTTAAGAAAATGATAAGACGACCCAAAAGACACCAAAATAAAATAAAAACGGCTTTTGATAAAAAGGGATAGAATAAATTAGGCAATCATTTACACAACAGATATCTGGCACCATTTATGTTACCATTATTTGGAACACCAGTTAGAACACTATTCTTAGCAGCGAAAATTTTGAACATACGAAGCAGAAAATTGTATCAAAATATTATGAAAGAAAAGGAAGACAGGTATGGGAACACCTAGTATCAGTCCGATCTAGTCACACCGGTCATGAATAACAGCTAGAGGGTAGAGTGTGAATTTTCACGCTCATTTACATATTAAGCACCTATATATTTTTAGTTAGCACCTAGAATTGAATTTTTGGAGATACCAAATGGTATGCTCCTAATTTATACAATATCAGCACGATTTGCTAGATAAAAACTCAATTTTTTTTCTTTTCTTGTTTAAATAAACAGGCTTGTAGAGTGATGATTTTGCCGGGGCGTTATATTGAATTCAAGTTGACCTGCGATATATTTTGAAATAAAATGATAATTTAACGTAATAGGCGTGGGTTTCAATCCTTGTTTTTTTTATCTTGCTAACATATTTTAGTTTAAATTTTATAAATATTTAATCGATGGTTAATTTTAAATTATTGTGAGAAGCATAATCTTGTTATTTAAATTCAAAAAATCACTTCATAAATAAGCATTCTGTTCACTTTTTTATATCAACCAAACCCGGTACGTTTGGAAATTACTTTGAGTAGGAGTAGATCGTGTTTGCTTCTTCTCGTATTATGATTTCCTTTCTTTTACCTCGCTTTCAATACGAAAACTATGCTGCTAGTTTTTTATGTACAATCAAACTGGTTTTGGACAACTTTACGACCAACGCCAAACTAAATTTTTTTTTCTGTTATTTTTGTTCACTGCATACCTAATCGTGATGACCTCGCTCAATGTTAGATAAGCGGACTAGTTTAATTCACAAACTATTACTTGCATACTTACTGGTAGTTTAAGCCGAAAAATATTTTTTCCCCTCTTGTTAGCTCATTTGAATTCTTTGAAGAATTTGTGTTCTCCTCATAGTAGTTGTCTTTGGTTTTCGCGCTGTGAGGTGGTGAGAGTAGGCAACATGTTGTTTTCGAACTTATGTGTTTATGTTCTGCTCGTTTGTATTTTTACGTTTTAATTTTTATACCTTTCATGTACGTGAAGTGGTCCGAATATGAAAGTACCAAAAGAAGAAGAGATAGATCAACAAAAATTTATACCGGTCGGGTCAGAATGACTAGCTTAGTAGATTTAGTCATGTGTGTCTGTGCGTCTTCTGCCGTCTGCTCAAACGCAAACTGGTCTCTCAGTTTTTGAGATATTTAAACAAAACTTAGTATGTATTTTCCAACGTATTGATCAGATCCGGCCAGATCGACTATGTCATATACTCCCTTAAACCCGATTTTTTCAGTTATGTGAATTGGAATCATAAATACTTCAATAAAGCATCTAAAAATATAAAAATTGGTATTTTATACACACATAAGTTTACATTGATACTGAAAATCATCGAAATCGGAAGACTACATCATATTCTCCCCATCTAACCGATTGCTCCGATATTAGGTTTTGGGTCGAAAAACCAGGAAAAAGCTTCAAAGTGAAATTTGGTTTTCATACATGAATGAACATATATTCTAACATTTCTTCGCACTGAAAATCACAGAAACTATATTTAGAATTTTTCAATAAATTTCCTGTGTTCATGAAAGATATAAAGAACTCCGCGTGAGCGAAGGCACCGCTTCTTCTTGTTATACTATAATATTATTTACTATTTCTTTTTTATTTCATACGCGTTTGTTAACTTTTTTATTTTCAATGTTAATGAATTCTTTTCGTCTGGGAATTTTATCTTTCACTAAATTAAATTAATTCAAATGGGCATTTAACATAACACTCACTCCCACGCTAAAAATGCTTTGAATTAAATTAATGAGAAATTTTAGCAGCAGAAATGTACGACTGTTAATTACTTTGTAGTATGCAATAATTTCTGTTTATCGGTAATTTTGCGAGCGTTTGGTGTTCTGCATGTTTTGATTGTCTGATGATTGTCTGTATACTTGACCACCAATGCTACTTCCTCCTATATTTATTTTGTTTGTATAAAATAGTTTGTTTCACTGAAATTTATACGCTAAATCTTTAAAATATTTTTTCATATGAAAAAAGTAAGAATACTGTTTATTAGTTTTAATAAATTTCATCAATGAACATACATACCTTCATATACTTATATGTATTAAAAAACTCAAAATTTAAATATAGATCATGTGTTTATATTTTTTGTGGAATTCGTTATCAAGAACTGCTCAAATATTTGCGATTGTTGTTTTGATAAAGACACGTACATATACAGTGGCAGACAAAAGTCTACATACACCGCCTGTATTCCTTATGTAGTTTTATTTTAAATCCTTTTCTAATCACATTAGGTTAGGTACTATTTTTTTAAAATTATGTTTTATAATTTGATAGTATTGGATTTTAGTTGTGGTTTAAATACATTAGCATCAACAATGGCTCCACGAAAAGATATGCATTGACGTAAGCAACTTGGTTATTCAGCGCAGAAAAGAGAAGAAATCATATGGTGTAAGGTAGTGTGTCCATCCAAGAATAATTTGAAGAGCTCTGAACGATAACGGTGTCCACAATAGAATGCCACGTAAAAAGCACATTGAGACAAGGGAATGGATTTTTGGCAAAAAGTCTTGTTTGCAGACAAGTCGAAGTTCAATATATTCGGCAGCGATGGAAGAGTAAAAATTTGGAGAAAAGAAAACACTGCATTTAACGCCAAAAATATAGTACCAGAAGTGACGCATGGTGGCGCCAACGTAATGGTTTGGGGAGCGGCATCTGGAGTTGGAAAGATTGTTTTTATTTAGGGTAGTACGGATCGGTTCAAATATAAGTAATTGTCGGAAGCTATTCTGAAGCATTTGGTGCATAGTTTGGAGCTTGGCGTAAGCTTGATCTTTCAACAGGATAACGATCCAAAGCACGTGGCCCATATTGTTAAGGATCGGTTGCTTAAGCTTGCGCCAAGGCAACTACACACACCACATAAAAGACCAGATTTGAATGTTATTGATCATGTCTGGGAGACTTTTGAGCGCTAAAATAAAAAAAAATCAGATTTCCAGCTCAAATAACGTCTTAATAAAGCTTCGGACAGTATTACTTCCTCCGAATTTACAAATTTAGTAGCTTCGATGCCACGATGGCTTCATGCTGTTATTAAAGCAAACGGTGGATCAATTAAATACTAAAAAGATCATATTACCTGATATTAACCAAAGTTTTTGTGCTAAA
The DNA here is from genome assembly GCA_030068015.2 of Neoceratitis asiatica. Taxonomy (NCBI): domain Eukaryota; kingdom Metazoa; phylum Arthropoda; class Insecta; order Diptera; family Tephritidae; genus Neoceratitis; species Neoceratitis asiatica. The sequence continues at coordinate 78,030,255 of CM061524.1, forward strand.
ATAAGCTATGTATGTACTGTATTTGGACTTTTGTCAATGTTGGATTTACATTATTTTTTGTCATAGCTTTACTATTTTATGTTAAAAAATGATTTTTTGTTTGTTTTTATGAAAAGGGAAAATAGTTGAAATAACCTGTGTCGTTTAATTTCCCAATAAGCTTTATGGGCTTTCAATTAGTCCGCCACTGTATATGTACATATATTTTTTAAATTATACACTCAGGTATAAACATACAAATATTTGTAAATATATAACGAGGAATATTGCCGTTGTATTTTTGTAGTTGATAAGTTTAAGATTGAAATTGACTTAAATTTTATCGTCAATTTTTTTTTTCCTTTTAATTTATTCATAAAGGCTTTAATTCTCTCGTACCGGAAATTTTTAATTTTTTAAGTAACTTAGCTTACCTATTAAGTAAAATTACAGAATAAATTTAGATTAAAAGAAATATATATATAAAAACATTACTCCAAATTATTTAAATTTCAAGTAAGTAGCCTCACGCATTCCGACCTTGAAACAAAAGCCGAGTCGAAATATGTGAAGCATAGATTTAAGAATTAAATCACATGCTTAGTTTTATAATTATTTAATATACCATTGTAATTAAATTTTTTGGAAGCTTGTCTTTAAGCTCCTCAATTTTTTTTTTTTTTTTGTATGCTTCTTACGTATAAAGTTTCTTTATAAGTTTTTCTTTCTTTATTCTTAATTACAAACTCCACCACTATTTATTATTTTTAACTACCCAATTTATAACGTTCACAATAGACTTAACGATACCCAGCAGTTCATAAAACATTTATTATTCCATCAATTCAACAATCATTTTTCAGGTGGTATTGTTACATACATTTTCAACTTTTTTCTTGCCATACTTCTTTTTCATGTAAAGCTTGTTGGCAAATTATTACGCAGTAAAATAAACCTATGGCGCGCAGTTTCGCTAGTCTTTTGTGCGTTCTATAGTTCAATGACTGGCTGCGCAGGCACGGCTTAAAGTTATATTCATATATATATATATGTTCATGTTTATTAGCCCAGTGCGCTATAACTTTTTTTATCATGAAATATTAAGGTAGCCGAAGTTCAATAAATCATTTCGTATTTTTTCAATATGTTTATGTATATTTATAGATATTTTTTTTTATTATAAGCAACGTTAGCTTTAAATAACATAAGCAGCTCTAATTGCATACATATATACAGTGGCGGACAAAAGTCTACATTCAGTACATACATAACTTGTCTTAGCGCAAAAACTTTGGTTAATATCAGATAACATGATCTTTTTAGTATTTAGTTGGTCCACCGTTTGCCTCAATAACAGCTTGAAGCCATCGTGTCATGAGGGAGTAATATTGTCCCATGCTTCAATAAGACGTTCTTTGAGTAATGCTGAGCTGGAAATCTGATTTTTTTCTAATTTTTCGCTCAAAAGTCTCTTCTTCAATAACATTCAAATCTAGGCTTTCAGGTGGTGTGTGCGTGGCTTGGAGCCTGATAAAGCAACCAATCCTTAACAATATGGGCCGTGCTCCAAACTGTCCACCAAAGGTTTCAGATTGCTTTCCAACAATAACTTATATTTGAAACGATCCATATTATCCTCAATAAAAACAAACTTTCCAACTCCAGATACCGCAACCGCTCCCCAAACCATTACGTTGACGCCATCATGCTTCACTGTTGGTACTATATTTTTGGAGTTAAGTGCAGTGTTTTTTTTTCTCCAAATTTTTACTCTTCCATCGCTGCTGAATATATTGAACTTCGACTTGTCTGCAAACAAGACTTTTTGCCAAAAATCCATTCCCTTGTCTAAATGTCCTTTAGCGAACTCCAAGCGAAGTTTACAATTTTTTTTTTTTTTTTCAGAAATAATAGGATTTCTTTTCGTGACGATCTTTTGTGGAAGCCTGTATTGTTCAGAGGTCTTCAAATTGTTCTTGGATGGGCACTTGATCAGCCTGCGATGTTTTCGGCTAATTTTGGAGCAGTAACTTTAGGATCATCATTCACTTCCACCACTGATGTCTCTTCGAGTTAGTTACTTCGAGCGGCCAAAGTTTAAAATTTTTTAAATTACAACGGCTAATGTATTTAAACCTCAACTAAATTCAATACTAAGAAATTAGAAAACATAATTTTAATAAATATAGCAACACAGTATATCGAAATAACTGCTAGTAAACCCGTGGTGTATGTAGACTTTTGTCAAGGAAATTTTTTCGTTTTTTCACCATAATTGTTTTTTTTATGTTATGGAATGGATTTGTTTTAATACATGTGATTAGAAAAGAATTCAAAATAAAACTGTGTACCTAAATTTTGCAGTAAAGTGATAGTACTTTCTAAATAACGAACTGGCGAAGAACTTTTTTAGTCCTACTTATTATACATATGTACGTACTCACCAATTATAACTTACAGCCTATTGCGTGTAGCTAAAAATTTCCTATGCAAATATAACTGCATGTCCGAGTACGTAGGGAAATCTGCAACAAACCACATGGCTACAGAGTCCATAGTATTCGTTGGCTGTCGCTTGTTTAAGTGACGTTGTTCGGTCCCTATAACACACTCATAAATAAGAAAGCAATCGGTTTCCTATTTCTGAATTTTATTCTGCTCGTGGGTCATTCTTTTCCATTTACTTTTGAATTGCTTCTATTGAGTAAAATACATTTGTACATATGTAGGTATATATGGATTGTTGTTGGATTAGAAAATAAATTCATTTTGATATTGTATTCTAGCTTAGTGGTTAGAGAGAACAATGGACGTCATAATAGTACTGTTTGTCATTTTTGGAAGAGAAAGAAGAAAAAGAGAAAAGTAGAAATAAGGACAATACCGTTGTTTCAAAACCAGAATTCAGACTGGTTTTTGATATAAAGTGTTATTTCTCTTACAAAATATGTGCAAATATAGTCTTATCGAAAATCTTAGGTTGCCATTTAATTTCCTACCATTGAAAAGCACATTGCAATTGCAAGCGGTGGTAATAGTATGTTTATCCACTAAGCAATTAACATTTGAGTTTAAATCGGGGTTTAGTGTTTTACAAATAATCTCCTTGATAGTATTTTCAACTATTTTATTATTGACTTATTTATTTATAATTGTGTATTTTTCATAATTTTTACGACTTGAAACCCAAAAAATTGGTTTCATATTTAAGTTTGGACTATCCCATAGTTTGAGAATCATGGGAAATTATGCTTGATATCAAATAAAATAATATACACAATTTCGTGAACGTTTCGGAAATATTTTTTCGACGTTTCCTTACATAAAAATTCATATAAATACATATGTATGTAGGTGTAAACGCAAGTAAATTTATCCACTTCCAGCCTCTCTGGCAAAAAGGGAAATAATTTATTTGCTTCTTGAGTGTAACACACATTTTTATTTAAATCTATCCTTCATCGCAAGTCTATTTATGCGCAGCGCTTCCTGCTTTTACCGGCATTGCTGCGGAGAGCATTTTTCCTACAGGAAATGGTTAATATTTAATTCAAATGCCAAACTACTATAAATGTTGGCTGTTGGCTGTTAAATGCTTTACAGCCGTTGAAATGCAAAGGCATAGTGGCTGGCTGCCTGCAAAGGCGCAACTAACTAAAGTAGTCAGAACATGGACACACGAAAATTGCATAAGATATATGTTCAATAGATGCATCTGCAGAGGTAAGTACGAGTATACACATATATATATTCTTTGTGCATTCGAGAATACTTTGTAGTTACGCCAGCAGGACAGGAAAAGCAAGCACATATCATCCATACAGCTGTGCGACAGCTGGTGTGTTTTCTTCGCTTTACACTTTTACATGCCACTTTTTCAAGATGCTTTTTACAGTTTCTTTTTTCATATACTTTTACTTCACTTCTGTTCTATATAATATGTTAATTCTACAATGAAAGTATTTGAGATTTCTTCAACTTTAAAAATTGATATTGAATACTTTTATAAAAACAACAGAAAGTTATGTGTGATAATTTAAGTTTTTGAATTTCCAAGTCTATATAGGATAATACCGTGAAAAAAATCAGGGATGGGTAACCGACGTTCTTCTGTATGGAATAAGGTTCGTACATAATAATTCACGAACCAGAAAAACAGCTGTTAAAATTTTCAGAAATTAATATATATATTTGCGGAGAAGGCAAATTTTGAAAGTAAAATCAAAAACAAAATAGTAACAAGGAATCAAATGAACCGGGTTATATTTTGCGACGATTGGTATCTCATTTTCTCTCTTTTTTTAACGTTGGCTAAAATTGTTTACCTCACAAGCGTCAAGCTGCGGTTTATATAGGGTTTTCCAATAGGGATGATGATAGGGATCTGTTTTTTTTTTCTCATTGCATTCAGTAATGTTTACAATTTCATCATTGGACACCATAAACGTCGTGAATTCGCTGATTTTGCCTCGGAACAACTTGAAAACGATAACGATTGTTTTTAAGGAAACCATCTTCTTCGATGAGGCTCACTTTCATCTGAGTGGTGCGGTATATAAGCAAAACTGTCGATTCTGGTGCGAAGAAAATCCACAAATTATTCATGGACAACCATTCACCAAAATCGACCGTTTGGTGTGGTTTTTGGTCTGGTGGAATCATCGATCGGTACTTCTTTCGAAATGAAGCTGGTACCACCGTTACTGTCAATAGAGAGTGTTTTAGAGCGATGATAACCAACTTTTTATTGCCACCATTGGAAGAAACTGATCTTAACAACATCTGGTTCCAACAACACGGGGCTACGTGTCACACAGCACGTGCAACAGCCAAATTATTGCGAAAAAGGTTTGGAGATTCGATTATTTCAAGAAATTGTGACATTGAATGGCCTCCAAGAATTTGCGTTTTGATACTATTAGACTTCTTCTTGTGGGGTTATTTGAAGTCATTGGTCTTTAGCATTAAACCAGACTCTCTTCAAGCTTTAAAAGTCAATATTGAAAGTGCTATTCATGACATACGACTTGATTTAGTGGAAAAGGTGCTCAAAAATTGGGTTCATAGAATTCGTTCCTGTAAAAGAAGTCGTAGAGGCCATTTGAATGATGTTATATTCAGACTTAGTTGTATCGATTGTACTTCACTTTAAATATAAAACATTTGAATTTCCTTAACAACTAGTGTGTGTGTGTTTTTTTTTAAAGAAATCATATCACTCTTATTGGAACAGGTTTTTTTTTTGAAAGTATGCAAAAAACATGCTCTTTAAAAATAAAAATGATTAATATTGAAATAATTTCCTATAATAGTATTAAACATAAAAAGAAACACCAACCATGTGTTAAGCTTTTATAGAGTCAATAACTTTTGGCAGAAACTAAAAAAAATCATGAAATTAAAAAAAAATGTACTGCAACTCTGTCTATCTCCAAAACTACCACCAAGCCATACCGAACAACGGACAGCTGAATATGCCACCGGCCGATTGGAGGTAACCGCATAAGGTCATAAACGGCGCAAGCATACTCGTGATTGTTGTCGGTTTTATATTTTTTATACTTTTGTTGTATTTATTTACAGTTGACAGATTTTTTCTCCACCCGTGCACAATATTTATTTTATTTTTTTTTTATTTTTTTATTTTTTTTTTCTACTCTTTTTGTAATGTTCGTTATCGCAGCAGCATGTTGAAGCTGAAAAAAATAAGACACCTGTAGGAGTTTTTTCTACTGATTTTATTATTTTTTTCACATTTGGTTTGTTTTGTTATTTGTTGTTTACTTGTGCCAGTGGCATGTAGTGAACCAAAATTTCTTTATATGAATGCGTGTGTGCTTCCATTACAACGATGCTTTAGTTATTGCATGATGCACATGGCTGCAGCATGTTGATTGTGATAACGGAAATGCGCATTTTAAAAAGGGCTTTAATTAAAGTACATGCGCGATTGTATTATTTGTGTGAAACATGGCAAAAAATGCATATTTACTACTACATTTATGAACTTATATAAATATAAATAAAATAATATTATTTTATTTCTCCTTTAAATGGATTTTTCATAAATGATTTAAGAAATAAAATTTGGAATATTTCTTTAAAAAAACAGTTCAATTTTTAAGCATTTTATTTTTGAATGTGTATTAAACTATCATCCATCCACTTTCACCTTCCCAATCTACTGTGCTTCGATTATCGATTTTGTGAATTGAATGACAAAAAAACCCAAAAATCATAAAATTGCATCGCATTATAAGTTCAAAATGTAGGAAATCATTAAATAACTATGCAATTGCAATTTTCGCAGCTGACATTGCAGACAGTCAATTTCAAATGGCAAAAATACATACATTTTCTGTGTATACAACTACACGTACATATGTTCATTTATACATTTTGTATGAGAATTAAGGGAAAGAGAGGCGCAGAAATCAAAAGGCATCACCCAGTGAAATCAAAGTCAGTTACAAATTCTTCTTTTACAATTCTTGAGTTATGACGTTTTTCGTATGTATTTATGTTAAAGAAGTTTGTATATGTAGGGTGTGGTGCAAAGGAAATCGCACGTCACTATTGTTGCGCACATCATAAATATGTCAAAATTAATAGAGTGTAGCAGTAGCACCTTTGACTTTTTATATATTTTTAAATAGATACATATGTACATATTTACGTGTATTTATTTCGGAGGGTATACATACATACATTCAAACTATCAATACTAAATGTGTCCCATTCGTCATCGAAAACAACCTTTTCAAGTTATGCGTCGTATATATGTGCTAGAAGCGCATCAAATATTGAGCGCATGTCCGGATTTTTCATACTCTTCAAACAAACTATAGTGAAATTAAAACGAAATAAAACAAATTTAAATAACATACAATAAATCCAAACAAAATTAAAAAAAAATTGAGTTGATAGCAATGCGTGCTACCAAGCCATAGTTCGATCGATGATGAATCAACATCGAGTACATTTCTGCCATAAATTAAAATTCAGCATCTATTCGGAGTCAGCTTAGAAGTGTATTTTCCTTTAATTTTAGTACAAAAGCGAGTAGAAAATGCTAATTATTCACTTCAACGTTCTAAATAAATTTTAATTTCTAGTAGAAAAAGGTAAGACACAAACGTTCATATTTATTTTTTGCCCAAATAGATTTTTTATCCTACCTTAGCAAAAGAAGCAAAAAATAAAAAAATAAAAAATAATTGAGAACCTTTCTTCTTTATTTCATTTGAGTAAAAATTTAATTAGAAGCAACTAAACTAAAGGGGCACTTAATGAGCAAAAGTCGTAGAAATTGAAATAGGTGAAATAGCAAAATGATTTAAAATATAGTACAAGTATGAAATATCCTTTATTGTTACGTTTTTAGCCATCTCCGTTCACTGCTAATTAAACTAAAATATAGCGCTAAGAGCAATTTATAAAAAAAAAATACAATTTTTCAATGCATTTACTCTTACAATGCGAATACTACGCCTTTTTAACGTAGTCGTTATTTCTTCTTTCGACATATACAGGCAAATAAAAATTGTGTTAAATTCTCCACTCAATGGAAAACTATCAAACGCACAACGAACTGAAATGATAGCCACTGAATTCGTTTACGAAATTGGCTGATATATTGCACACTCATAGCATACATACAGTGGCGGACAAAAGTCATACAGGGGGTGTATGACTGTTGAATTGAAAGTCCAAAAAGTTTATTGGAAAATTTAACGATACAGTTTAATTCAACTATTTTCCCGTATCATAAAAAAACCAACAAAAATAATTTTTTGACATAAAATAGTAAAGCTATTACAAAAAAAAGAAGGTAAATCCAGCATTGACAAAAATCTATATACAGTACATAATATCTTATCTTAGCGCAAAAAATTTGGTTATTATCAGGAAACATGATCTTTTCAGTATTTAGTTGGTCCACCGTTCGCATCAATAACAGCTTGAAACCATCGTGGCATCAAACTACTAACTTTGTCTATTCTGAGGGAAGCTTCAATAAGACATTCTTTGAGTAATGCTGAGCTGGAAATCTGATTTTTTTCTAATTTTTCGCTCGAAAGTCTCCCAGACATGTTCAATAACATTCAAATCTGGGCTTTTATGTGGTGTGTGTAGTTGCTTGGAGCACGATAAAGCAACCAATCCTTTACAATATGGCACGTATGCTTTGGATCGTTATCCTGTCTAAAGATCCAGCCTGCGCTAAGCTCCAAACTGTCCATCGAAGGCTTCAGAATAGCTTCCAACAATGATTTATATTTGAACCGATCCATGTTACCCTCAATAAAAACAAACTTTCCAACTCCAGATGCCGCAACCGCTCCCTAAACCATTACGTTGCCGCCACCATGCTTCACTGTTGGTACTATATTTTTGGAGTTAAGTGCAGTGTTTTCTTTTTTTCAAACTTTTGCTTTTCCATCGCTGCCGAATATATTGAACTTCGATTTGTCTGTAATCAAGACTTTTTGCCAAAAATTCATTCCCTTGTCTAAATGTGCTTTAACGAACTCCAAGCGAAGTTTACGATTTTCTCAGTAATAAAAGGCTTTTTACGTTGCGTTGTACTGTGGAAGTCGTTATCGTTCAGAGCTCTTCGAATTTTTCTTAATGGACACACTTTCTTGATGAGCTTGCGATGTTTTCGGCTAATTTTGGAGCAGTAACTTTAGGATCATCATTCATTTCCTTCAGAATAAAACTGATGTCTTTTCGAGTTAGTTTCTTCGGGCGGTCAACACGGGGCTTATTTTCGGTGGATCCACTTTTTTCCAAAGTTTTTTACAATGTTATGTACTACTGGCCGACTTAAGTTTAAAATTTTTTTAATTTCACCATAAGATTTCTTCTCTTTTCTGTGCTGAATAACCAAGTTTCTTACGTCAATGGATATTTTTTTCCAGGAGTAATTGTTGATGCTAATGTGTTTAAACCACAACTAAATTCAATACTAGGAAATTAGAAAACATAATTAAAAAAGAAATCGTAAAAAAAGGGTACCTAACAGCCATAACAACACAGCATACCGACGTACCTGCTAGTAAACCCGTGGTGTATGTAGACTTTGTCAAGGACATTTTTGCGTTTTTTCACCATAATTTTTTTATTTTGTGTTAGGGAATGGATTTTTTTTAATATATGTGATTAGAAAAGGATTTAAAATAAAACTGTATACCAAAATTTTTCAGCAAAGTGATAGTACTTTCTACGCAACGAATACAGGCGGTGTGTGTAGACGTTTGCCCGCGACTGTATATAGTTAACAGCTCGAGAAATAGTCGTTCTTGAACTCGAGCTTCCAATGATTAGAGCTTTATTAAAAATAGTTTTATTTGCCAACTTGTAGACATTTTCTAATTTATCGCAAAGTTTAATCATCTCTAAGAGGTCTGCATTGTCAAACCTGTGTCTCAAAAATAAATTCTTAATGGTTCAATAACCTTCACCACAGGAATAGTGACCGTTTGTCATAGAAACTACAAACTAAAAGATAAACAATTTGTTAAATTCACTTAATAACAAAATTCAAATCAAAACAACTACATGAATTTTGAAAATATTTTTCCTATACAAAAATTATATTCACATAACTGCATTTGCTTTTGTCTAATAAAAGATACAATTTAAGTTAATTACATTCAAAATAAAACAAATACAAATATTTCAAATATTTCAATCGCGTGTTTGGGAAAATGTCGCATACATGCGGCTCATGTGGTTCATGCCATTGAGGCTCAAGGTTGCCATTTACATTTCTCTCCCCTTCATAACATAGAATCAAGTTCACATGCTCAGATAGCAAGTTGTGGGTACATATATTATAGAAAAAACCGTAAATAAGCAAGCGTGCACGTCAAGTTGTCAAAATTTGTTGCATTGTTTGTGTGTACAAAGAATTTCTTTAAGGCAAACCTTTCTCTACGCCCTCACTCATCTATGGGAGACTGGCGGCATCTGCGTGAAGGTCATTGCACAACAGTTTTTCATTTATTCATTCTGTTGAAATCTCTCAAATGACGTGATAAGGAGATGGCATTGCTTTTGCTAGACTACGGGTTTTGCTTATAAAGATAAATGGTTATGTATTTATATATGTGCAAACACTTCCGCTGATTCATTAATTTTCATACATTTTAAATATTCTTCCGTATGGCGGATGAATGACCTTTTTAAGAATGCACACTTTTAAACTTTCTTAATTATTTGTATGTACACATATGTTTAGAAAAAATAGAAATATATAATAGTAAATATTTTATTTATTTCATTTCATTTTATTCTCTTTAAATAAATAATATGATTTAAGTGATGGGTTAGAATAAAAAGGACAGTCTCTTATTTTTTGGCACTTTGTAACCGCTGAAGCGATTTTTAGCCGAGCTCCTCCTCCAAGAAATGGATACAGTTTTATTCTAAGCCGCCTCCGAACGGCCGATGGATTTTTATTTCATGTCCGAAATACACAAGGAGGGCTTAACATTCCCTGCGGAGGGGCGACCGCAATTAGAAAAATTAATTTTCTATAATTTTGGATATTGCTCGAACCTGGACTCAAACCCTGGTATTCCGAATTGTAGTACGCAGAAAACCACTCGGCTATTGCGGCAGCCGATAAGCTCTTACCTATAAATAAACTTCAAAGTATGCCTATATTTATTCGCCTTTTAATAAAGTAAACATAAATATGTATTTATATAAATATAAGCTTGTTTGTGTCTGTGGAATTTATTGATAAGCGCTTACGCATTCGTTTTAGCACTGTACAGTTATTTATTTCAGCGATTATGTTGGACAGTTTGCTTTGCTAATTTTGTTGTTGTTGCTTTTCATATTATTTGATAACCTACCTAACATTCTGTTGCAGGTCGGGTGCAAAAGAAGACGCCCAGTAAATGAAATTTAATAAAGTTTGTTTGTTGGGAACATGACTGTGTTTACATGTTTTCCTTTTATTAACTATTTTTCCTTATTTGAATTTAGATAAATGATATCTTAGTCTGTGGGGTTTATTTCAAATTCTTTTATTGCTCAATTCGGCCGTAATAACAGATCAACTGAAAAATCCCCGACCTGAAAGATAGATGGAATTAGGAAAAATTAAGTCCATAAGGTTTTTTGTTATCCCTGTTATACCTAACCAGTTGTCGCATCATTAGCTTGTGAATGATAGCATTTTGAGTGAATCAACTTTTGTTATTGTTGTTATTTGTTATTGATAAAATACTGCTTTTTTGGGGGAAAAATACAGTTGAAGCAAAAACTTCGCTTGATGACGAGTTTCCCGGCACTGCCCCAATAAAATCAATCATCAAGGATTGGTATGCTAAGTTTAGACGTGGTGAAACGCAGTGGATGCGCAAAAGAGATTGTTACCGGCGAAAACATCGAAAAAATTCACAAAATTATTTTGAATGGCCGTAAATTGAAATTGAATGAAATACCAGGCACTCTTAAGATATCAACTGAATGTGTACATCATATCATTCACGAATATTTTAGTATGACAAAGCTCTGTGCAAAGTGGGTGCCACGAGAGCTCACTTTTGACCAAAAAGTTGATGATTCGGAGCAGCGTTTGGAGATGTTAAACATAATAAACCCGAGATTTTCCGTCTATATGTGACACCCAGTTGTTGATATGAATGTGTAGTTTATAAAAGATAATCCACTTGTATTTTTTTTTATTTAATTAAAAACTGATAAACAAAAAACTAGAAACATTAATAAATTTTATATCACAGCTTAATTCATGTATCGTACTTTTTACTAAAAATATAAATAAACCTTTTTTTAATATTTAGTGTGATATCTGTTAGCTTTTAATACATCTTTTACTCTAGCTGGCATGGACTTAACGAGTTTTTTTGTCTCTTTCTGTTCCGATTTTGTTCCACTCTTCCGAAATTGCATTTTTAGTTGTTTCATATTATTTATGCGGTGTTTACGGATTTTATTTTCCAATAAGGACCATAAATTCTCAATCATCATCAATTTATGTCGGAAATATTGACGAATCCCAAGTTTCTAGGCACTTTGGTGTAAATTTTCTTTTATTTATATATATATTAAGCTACAACGTTTTATTAATAATACTCTCAACAAAGACTAAATTTCCAACGCCGACTGCAGACATACATGCTCCACTTTGCTTAACAGTTGGCCTGATGTTACATCTCTGAAGATCAGTATTGGATTTTCGCCACACGAAAGCCATTCCATTTGAGCCGGAAAGGTTGAACTTTTTGGGATAGTCGGCCATTGGCAACGTGGCCAACCGACTTTCGCAACGACCTAAATGCGTGCATGAAATAAGCAGTGAGGAAAATTTCTGCGAAGTGCTGTATTAAATCCTTTTGTAGATGTAAGACTATACTTAACTTTTTTTAAGTTGCCATTATTTTCTATTTTATGGCAATATAAACTGATGAGTTTAATCTGAATGAAATAAGCTGTGAGCCACTGATGGTTATTTGCTACTAAAAGCATTTATGATTGCAAAACAATTAAGAAGGTTCACACTCATTACTGATACGGCTATTTGCAGAGACCTGCTTGAAAAGGCTATTCTTGAAATAACGATAAAAGTTTATAAATTAATTTAAATATGTAAGTGAAAAATTTTAAAAGTTCCTTTTTGTTAGCAATTGTTACTCAAGGTCTACGCATTTTTTACGGTTCTTTATCTTTCTTCAACGAACACCGGTCAACACGATGTTTGGGTCTGACTTCTGAATGCTAATTTTCAGTTCCGCTTACGCTAAAAGATATGAATTGAATACAGTTTTACGAAAAAAATTGACTTTATGAACTAGAAATGGAAAATTGAGTGTTTTTCAATGTCTAGAATCAGAATTTATGCATGAGAATAGAAACCCAAAACAAAATTGTTGGTTGACCGGTGCTATCTTTGTTATTACTAATATAATTAAACTTTTATAGCAAGGCTCTACACTTTATTTAGGTTATCCCTTTATCTTTTTTTCCTGTATCGTACCAATCTTTTATACTAATTAAAAATTCTTTCTTTTTCTTTCTTCTCTTGCAGGTATGTCTTGGAAACAATATGTTTTTCATCAATCGTACATATATAAAAAATAACCCCTATACACATGGTTTATAAATCCGTAAGCATTTTCTTCATAAAGAGGTCAAGAGATCGAACCAATAAAATGCAGGGTATAATACATGGGCGGAGCTGTTACAAAGGAAAACTTCCAGTATCCAAAATATATGTTTATATTGTTATATTATTCCTATATACACTTCCAAGGAGCCTACAAATGCCTGAACATACACATAAGTATTTATATATTTGAAAATATGTATGTATAAAACCCATAAACCCTCATTCAATGAAACTGCGCAAGTATACCGTGGAGAAAAAATCCTTAGATCATTCTTTGATTGTTGAAAATATTGGTAAAGCCAACCCTAAAACAAATATAAGATTTCTCATTATGCAATCTTAGAGATGCATTTCCCACCCTTTTCTCATTGCAATTTTCTATTTAGGAAGTTCGGCATCGGTTTTTTTTACGAAATAAGGGGTGCTACATATAACTTTGATTATCGTTGTTTCTTCTTTTTGAGAAGATCTGCAGTCTGTTGTCAACTCGGTTTTTTTATAGAAACAGAATATTTACTCATATCATATAAGGATATATATATATGTATGTACATATGTTTGTATGTACTTGGTAAATGAAAACTTCTTTAGAGGGTTGCCAGCTTAACTTTTATGTACATTTTTTTCCCTTGCACTGCACATGTACCGTGCATTTTCTGTATTCCATACAAAAATTTCTTGCTTATATTTTTCCTGTCATTATTTCACTTTTTATTTTATTTCAATTTAATTTCTCATATTTGCATCTTTTCGTTATGATCATCACCATAGTATCAGCCACCTTAGCTTTGCTTTGTATCCCATTTCCTTGTGAATTATTTATAATTTATGTAAATTAAACCTTCGCTAGATGCTCCTACAATGTGTTTATATAATTGTTTTTTTATATTTTGAAGGTATACTTGTATAAATATAATTTTAATAAATGCCATTGAAGATGAAGCCTGTGAAATCCAATTTACTTTCATTTCCCATTTTCAAGCCTTACGGAATTGTTTGGTGTTTGGTGGGTAAATAATGTCTTAGTGGCATAAGTACATTTATACGTATGTATGTGTCTTTCCTTGTTGAAAATGAGTTAACAAAGTCGTTAATTTTTGTTTATGTAAATAGCTGGAAATATTTGAAATTTATTTGATTTATTGGATTATACAAATTTAAATTAGGTTTGTTTTTCTCCCCTCTCCAAAATGATATGTCCTACAATTATAACGTAATTTAGGAAAACAAACAAATATATCATAATAGAAAGAAAAAAAAATATTTTTCCAGGCTACCCCTAGTACCACTTAAATAGTTTCAAAGCTTTTTGTAACTCTTGCATTGTTGTATATTATTTTATTTGATTTTAATTTATATTATTTCATTTTATTTTATTATTTGTATTTTTATTTTATTTTATTTTGATCAATTTTGTTTTTATTTATTTGTTTTATTTATTTTGTATTGCTTTATTTTGAGCAATTTTTATTTTATTTGTGTGATGGTTTTAAATATTATTTTTCTTTCTGGCCCACTTTACAAAACGTAATACCAATGGTACGGCCTTGTGCAACATGCTCGCGATTTAACCACCACTTTTCGTAGAAAACAAGAAAAAGTATTTACACAAATCGATCACTTACCTATGTACATAAATATTTCCGATGCACTTGTGTAAAACAATAACAAGTTAATGTTAAATAAATATATATTGAATAACACAACTTCCTAGCTTCCACCTGTAAACTACAATACTTTTACTTTTTACTAACGTAAGCAGTCAAAAGTGTTTTAGTTGTACATATACATATATTTATGAATATGTAGTATGGTCATTTAGGATAGGGTGTCTGCCATACCTCTTGACGTCTTAAATTAATGAGCCGCGTCGAATAATTATTGATCAATTGTATTGTGTTCTAATTTATTCTTTATGGCATTTTTTAGAATGTAATCAATAAATTGCATTCCGAACGAAAAGCTATTTAGTCCAAAAATCCTTACATACTGTCAAGTGCTTACGTACATGCATGTATTTATAAATATTTTTGCCCTGCGCTGCAATAACCTGACTATTTCCTTCGGCACTGCTCTCGATATGGACTATTTTACTTTGAAACAATATTAATATGCTTCACAATATTTTTAGAAAATAAATTATTATTATATTAAAGCTCTTCATATGGCTTTAATCATTTTTAAAATACAATTAATCATTAATATTTTTGGAAGCAAATTTTTCAAGGTAACAAGACCAACACAGCGCAATAAAAATTCGGTTTTATTCATCGATTTTGGCATTTGAGATTATTTTCTTTCTTAACTTTACAAATTGAAGCTTTCAAATCATTTACAATATTCTTTATATTACTTCCTTGAAGGGATTCATTATTTCGTTTTATATTGCATGGAATTTTTTCTTTAAGTTTTTTTTAAGCATTTAAAAAATTTTCTTTTCTAAGTATATTATTTAAAGTGTATAAATTATTCGCGCACACAACAAATCTTTGCAAATAGCACAGAATAATTAAAATAGGCAACAAGAATAAAGTTAATAGCGTTAATAGAATTACGAAATACATGCGATAATATTTGTTTTAAACCAAATAAAAGGGCATTAGATTAAATTTATTAATGTATGTAACTTAATTTGAATGTATATTTCCCTGAGAAAGGCTGTTGGTGCAATGAGTTTTAACAATAACAATAACATCAATCACTGAATACTCGTATTATAAAGTAACAGGTAGAAGCAGTCCACTGGTATGCACTGCTAATACTCCTATGGTGGCCTGCTCTACGCTTATCTACTAAGTAGGTCAAATGACTTATGTTCGACGTACTAAAAATTAAATACATACACACTTCTATTAGCAAAATGCAATGCATCGATACATCCTCGCCGAAGTATATTTTCAATTGTCACAGAACTAAAACACAAAATTTTTTTGATGAAGAAATTAAATATAATACCAAAATATTAGAAAAATAGAACAATTTTTATCCAATTGAATATGATATTTTGTCGATTTGAGGGTAAAGTGGAAATTTCATTTTAATATTATTGCAAGATGAATTTAATATTCTATTTCAATATTAATACATGAAAAATTTGATTCTTCATTTATGAAACAGTAAATAATATTAACCAACATAGAGGCGCCACACAAATACCAAAAGATTAAAGCCACCGAAAATCGCAAGCGATTTTTTTTTGCCAAATCGCATAATTTTTAATCGGTTACTGTTTTAATCACGATCCAACGCAAGCAATTTTTTCATACTCTGATATATACTTATGCTTATAAGTTTATAGTTGTTTTTCCTTTTGACAAAGAAGTGAAATAAATTAAGTTGGTTTGGTGGACACCTTACTAATCGAGCCTTTTCCTGGGTTATATGTATATAAAATACACTTTTTTATATAATACTATCGGACCCCAGCATGCTTTGCTGTACCTATAAAAAAAATCAAGAAAATGTAATGTAAAATGTCAAAATATTTGTGTTAATCAAAAAAAAAATTTTTCTTAAACCACATTTTTTTATATATTTTTTTATTTCATTTTTTTACTCCTCTCTCTATCTCACCACATACAACGTAATGTGCGCGTATTTTGGAATTTTACATGTATTTGTTGTTGTTGCATGTATTTTGTATGGGGTAGTTATAGGCGTTCATCAAAATTTGCATTGATTTTTATATATATAGACATATAATACATATGTATATAAAATTTCTGGATAAACATTTTGAGAAATAATAATTTAATTATTTTAGCATAATATAATAAATAAATAATCATGCTGCTGACAGGAAAAAATTAAAGCTAAATTGTTCACCAAATAAAGTTTACATAATAAAAATAAAGGATTTAAATTTTCAGTTTTTCTACTTATCCTTATATAATTTTTTGAATTTCGTCTTGAAAAAAAGCACAGTTACGTTTAAAAGAAATTCAAAAACTTATCGCAAAAACTGAAAAGTAACTTTAAATTAATATTTCAAAATTATAAAGAAAAGATTCCTTAAGATTAAAAAAAAAATCCTTTTACTTTCGGACAAATATCTTCTGTTATTTTTATGTTAATTAATTTGTGCCACTAACCTTATTTCCTCTCTAATTTACAAACATACATAACACTTAATTCCTTGATATTTACACACAAAAATTTTTACCAACAAAGATTTCCCTCGTTTGGCGCATTCCGATGCGTAGCAGTGCTCAACGTAGTTGTCGTAGGAACTACTTATCCGCTCGCCCCATAATTCTCATAAAGCAGCCAATTCACATAAGGCCAACACATGTGCCACACATTATGTTTGTAATTTTTTTTTTCAAGTCATGACCCTTGGCTGCCTGCGTCTGTTTGCTTAATTATTCTCCTTCGTTGCACTTGTCATACTATAAAGTGTTGTTGTTGCATTGGCACACATCACATCCATTTGATTAGCCGAGTTATATACATTGTGTGAAGGTCCCCTTTAATCATCATAAATGTTTATCCCAATGAGAGGGAATACTACATACATACATATTCATACACATTTTTTTAAATCATTTAATTAAACCAAATGTGAATTTAGTGGCTTTGTGACTTTACAAATTTTTTATATTCATTTTTTCTAAAATTATGTTTTATTCTTTTTGTTTGAATCCGCAAATTTAAACAAATATTTTACTTTGTTCTTAAAGTATTTCTTCTCTTAACCCATTTTTTTGCATTTCCATTAATATATGTACATATCTACTTGAAATCGATCGTTTTTATTTCACTATTTCACAATTTTTTTTGGCCAGTCGCACATGTGTTGAAACTTTGTTTGCTTTAGCGTAATTTATATATTTTAATTCTTCTTTTAGGGTTCCGTTTACTCTACTGTATTTTTATTACGAGTATTATGCCGTCAGCGAAAAACCCACAGTTTTTGTTTTTTATCGAAGTATTTTAGGCTTTTCTGTTTTTAAAAATCCGCTGCTATTGTCTTGTAACCCATTTATATACATTCAGACATATATGGATATCAAAGTAAATGTTATTAATAATAATAATTGGCGCTTTATAACCGCTGAAGTGATTTTCGCCCGAGCTCCTCCTCCTATTTGAGGCGTACATCTTAATGTTTTTCCAAAAAAAAAATTGAGAGACCTACAGTTTATACTAATACGCCTCCGAATAACTGATTAATTTTTATGAGGAGCCTTTATTTCATGTCAGTAATATACTCGGAGTGGTTGACATTCCCTGCCGAAGGGCGACCGTAATTAAAAAAATAAACTTCATTTTTTATTTAAATTATTTTTAAGGTTATTACCAAAACAAACAAAAAATTAAAAAAGATTAAAACATAAAAATGATAATATCAAATGAGATTCAAAGCAATTTCAATTAAGAGTTATACATTTAAAATTACTATATGTTTTATAAGTAAACTTCAATTAATCATTAAAATATTAATTACATAGTACCAACACAACACTAAATTTAATAATTGCAAAGTAGCAAATGTATAAAATCGCGCTGATTGTATCAATATTATAACAAAGAAAATCAAAATTATATAAAAAAAAACTATTTAAAATTTCTTGAAATATGAAATATGTGTCTTCAAGTTATTTGCGTTGCATTTACATTTTTCTTTTATCTTTATACATTTTTCTTAACTATTTTGCTCTTTTGCCCACCAATTATTTGGTTTCTCTATTACTAATATCCTTTTAACGCAATACGATTATGCTGTTATTTTCCTTTAATCCAATGTATATCCCTTTTTTATTTCTTTTTTTTTTTTTGCAGGAAAATATCCAAAACAAACAAAATCACACACATACTATATTACACCAGCTGTCAGTTTTTTCCTCTTATTCTTGACTACTTGCTTCAGATTTTCGGCTAACACTCGATCGGTGCTACCAGACAACGGTGAAATAAACGCCCTCTATTTTTTCTATTAGTGAGCCGACTTATTCTATAGAAGAAGAAAATTACTAAAAACTGCCATTCCACCAGGAAAATGTTGTTGATTGTGTTTTTACCACTTGCACTCGTTTGAATATAGCGAAGATGTTCTTTAAGATAAATTTTTTTTTTAACTAAAATTTATATAAGTAGATTAACCTTTTTCTGCTTTTTTGCCAATTTTTGATTTTTAATGAACACGTATCTTTCATATTATAAGTTTATTATTTAAATAGCAGCTCGATAATGAATAAAAAACTGAATAAAAAAAATTTTTTTTTGCCAAATTTTTTTTAGCTTTTCAATGATTGTTGCACTTTATGTATACTTTAAACTTATTAAAAAAAGTTCTGAAAAAAGTCAAAAATTTGTTTTAAACTACTCGCGCTAATGCTCGAAATTTTTCGAGTAATGAGCAATAAGCAAGTGTGCTACTGCTCGTAGCTCAAATGCTCGCACCGCTCGAAAATGTCAGCAAAATCTAACGCATACATACTTTATGAAGATATATAACAGAAATATTCGGATCAACTTTTTCCAAGAAATTTCAAAATGTGAATGTTCGGCATATTAGTTAAAATTTATTTGGAATACTTAAGCAAGAAAACTATTTTTATTTATTTATATTAATATAACGCTATGTTCTATTAAGCCACTACACCAAGGCTGAAAAGGTGTCTAGAAATAAAGATATTGAAGAAATATTTATACCAGAAATGCTTAACTAACAAAACGATACCATTTCGCTTTGTTAATATGAAAAATGAACTTTTGTTTCGTTTCGGCGCCATGTCATCGAATCGAAATGAAATTGTGTTGAAATAATGTTGAAACCGTGCAAATTCTTTATTAACATTAATTTTAATGCCTGCCTCATGTGGAATTACCAGCAGACTTAAATTTTAACGTTTAATATTCTCTGTTAACGCTTTACACTAACGAAAACATTTCGTTTCGGATAAAACGAAATAAAATTTATTTGCGTAACTGCTTTAACGATAATATTTCCAAATGTTTCAATCAAAATGGTTGAAATTTTTTGATTAACGTGAAATTCTCGTTATGGTGCAGGATTGCTTTCTCTTATTCTAAATTTGAGTAAATTTCCGGAATTTTTCGAAGCTGTTATTTTGTTAAATAAAGTATATATTTATTGAACGATATTTTATCACCCTCCTCTAATTTTTTCTATACGGTGAAGCGATTGTTTTTATGTTTATAATTTAGTATTATCAAAAAATGTAATGAAATATATTGTAACTCTGTCATGCCTATGTGGTCGTGCTCATATCTACTCAGAACTCTATGGACAAGCAGATATCTTTTAGTAACCAACTTCGACTTGTTTTGACTATCAAGTGAAATTACCATAGACTCAAATATGCCGAAATAATCTGAGACATTTATAGCCCAATATATCCCAAATAAATGTATACAAATGCCTAACGTATGCACCACAAAGCAGGTCATAAAAGTCAAATGACGACACTGACCGCTGGACCAAGAAAAGAAGCAGCAAGAAATAACTCGTTAAATAAAATTTAACGATATGAAACAAAGACAATCCAAATTATTTGTTTATTTAGTAAATTATAGGAAAAAACCGAGATAACGAATGTAGTGTGTACGAGTTTCCGCACGGTAGTTAGATAAGAAGATAGTAAAGAGACATCACGTGTCATGAGTGTAAAAAACGATATAAGCTATTAGCATTTTCCAAACGAAGAGCAGAAAAGGAAACTTTAGTGGAATGCAAACATTTTGATAGTAAGACACACGTACATATACATATCGTATGTTGTATGAGGAAGGTTGCCGGTAGAAGTAGACTGAAAGTATTGAAGATATATCATATGTATGTTATATATATATACATATGTTTGGAGTATAGCATACTATTTTTTTATGCGAGTTCTTCAGGCGCCATCTACCATTAAACCATAAAGCTATAAAATAAGACTAGTCTAACCACAGGAAAGGTGCAGAACTCAATTTGGTTAGCTTCATGACCTCTACTTGTAGATAACTGCATACATGTATCTTTGTATACTTGTCAAAAATAAGAGAACATGAGCGTTAAAATTTTACGACACTTTTTGTAAGCAAATATTATGCGGTTAGTTAGCATATAAATGGAGGAAGTAAAATGCTTACGCTACGGTCAATGACGGAGTGCACAAATACAGTGCAAAAGTACATTTATAAGTATAAAATTCTTTTTTTCTGCTAATTCTTTTTTTCTAATATTGCAACTGGAAAATTTGATAAGACGGTAACTATAAAAAGGTTTTCCACAGGTTTTGATAATGGCCACAGAAAAGGCTGGGGTGTCATGTTGAAAGCTAAAATACTAATGCTTCTGTTGGTGAATCATCATAAAATTCAATTTTATTGCTATACAGAATTTTCATGAAAGCAAAAAAAAAAACAAGAGAGAAAAAAAAAGTAATTTGGTAGCTTCCTAAAAGATTCACAAACAAAACAAGGATTATGTCTAATGGTTTTAAAAGTACTAATGATCTATTTAAAAGCAATTTTTTATTTATTTGGTATCAAATAGCAACGAGAATAACAATAAAGTCATAGTCTTTCTGCTGAGTGCGTTTTTTTTTTTAAATTTTAAAACTGATAATAACTTAAGTATGTAATAATATTTGATTTTAAATAATTTGAATATTATTCATTGTCGTATGTAGTTATTTACGCTTTCTAACAAATTTGTAGTAAAGTTTTAATCCATATGTATTTATTCAGTTATTATTCGTTACTCTAATATTAATGCTAGAAAATAACACTCCCGTCCCCAACTGCAATCGTTATCATCGAAAGCCCTTAATCAATCAATAGTTAATCCTTACCATTTGGCACTCTCGGAATCACGTGTGGTCACAGGCTACATATGTTTCAAATCTTTAGATATTTTGACGTTTGCAGCTGTTATTCGCTTACAAATATTATATTTTCTGTGTATAAGCACTGAATGTGAATGCATATTAAATTCCGCGAAAAAATTATTAATGAAATGTAAATTAAATATTCTTCTAAAAAGTATTGCGAACACATAATGTGAAGTTATTTCAGATTATTTTTACTCAAAATTACCCAAGACTGTCAGTAAAAAAATGTATAAATCAAAAATATATTTGTGACTCTTAACACTCTATGATATCAATATTAAATGGGTAAAAAAATGTTCTCTTAAAAACGTGAGGGATTTAAGATTGTGTTAATACATTTTATAAATATTCTCAAAGCCAGACTCTTAGATTTTCTACTTTCTTGTACATAGTAGAATGTTTCATAGATTATATGTAATTGGCGCTTTGTAGCCGCTAAAGCAATTTTTGGCCGAGCTCCTCCTCAAATTTGTGATATGTGTCTTAATGTTTTTTCCAACAAATTAAGCCTCCAAACGGCTAATGGTTTTTTATGCAGGCCTTGGACCTTTTTATTTCTTGTCAGATATACACTCGGAGGGGTTAACATTCCCGGTCGAGAAAAGACCGCAATTAGAAAAATTAACTATTTTTGATAATTTTTTTATGATTTTGGATGCTGTTTTGCCAGAACTCGAACCCTGACCTTCCGGATGGTAGCACGCACTGCTAACCACTCTCCTAGACTATGGTTATATATATTTGGCTTAAATAGAATCTCTTATATTTTTTTTATAATTTGTTATTTTCGTTATTATTAGTTTCAAAAATTATTTTCAATCATTGACAAAAAAGTTAGTTATTAAATAAAAGTATATTTAGATATTCATATGAAAATATATGTGCAGGTATATATATTATAAGCTTTATACTTGCGTTTATATTTGTTTACTTAAGTCAATTTTATTTACATATATTTCAAGTATCCTTTGCCTTTGCTCAAAGTGGGCCGTCCTAGAAAATAGAAATAAATTCTAAAACCTACAAAACTTAACCTCAAACAGGTTTTCTGTATTTATATATGTAAGTAAAATGAAAAATCTAGAGCATTTCCAAAATAAACTTCCTGTTCCGCCTTTGTGCGTTTTTATTCGGATCTCTTTTATGCATTCATTTGTTTTTATTTTTTATGTTCTCAAAGTTTAAGTAACCCTTACGTGCCATCTTCTTCACTTTCTTTGCTGTCGCACACTTTCATGCTTTTTTTCTTCAATTAAGAATTTCAAAACAAGCTTGCCATTCGCCGCTAGTTTTCTTTTACTTAATACCTTTTATAGTGAACTAGTTAGAGATAAGTCGTACAACACGCTTGGAATAAAAGATATTTGTGTGCAGGACATTCGCTGGTTATGATTATTGTGGAATGTCGTCTCTTTGTCTCGGTGCTGCCCATTTGCATTTGTTGTCATTACAAAATCTACTTTTTGCTTTGCATATGCTCATCATTAATAAATCTTTTGATTGCACAGGTTTGTATATATGTATGTATTTGTTTAGCTGAACCCTCTTTTACAACTTTCTTTTTTTATTACATTTGACATGTGTTTTGGTTTTTTTATGCTCATCTGTCAAGTTGACATTTAAATGCCGGTTTGCTATGTGACCCCTTTATTTAGCAAACTTTATTGCATTTTCCTTAAATAAATGCGTAAATCTAGCAATTATGAACGAAAGAAGCTTATGTTTGCTGCTAGCGAACCGATAACCTTAACTTTGACATTTCATTTGTCAACTGTTAGCGACATGTATACATATATGTTAAAATTAATCCTATCTTTTGGTTTTTTTTTCTTTCTTTCAAAGAGAAAATATTCTGTGAATGCATCATAAGACAACCAATTAACATTTACATACTTAAAGAATTAAGAAATGTATTTCGGTTATATTTTTTTGTTGGTTGATTAATTGTGTTTTCTTTAATTCTATTTTACGGCAACGCTTGATTTCTTTACTAATATGACAAACTTTTTTATCTTATACTTATGTGACAGTTAGCAAATTGACTATTTGACATTAGCATTCGTTGCGCTTAAGCTGTCGGTATTAAAAGTCGTAAATAGAAGAATAAAGAGAAAATCTAGGTGGGAAATGGTAACTGCGGCTTGTGATTGAGACTCTATTTCAGTGGGCGCTTAAATAAAGATGAGAGGGTTATTGAGAGAAGAGAATATGCACTAAAAAAGTAATAAAATATATTAAATTATTTTAAAATGTGTTTTTATTGAATACTCGCTGTATATTTTTATCGTCATACAATATAATAAGCATGGCATATCATCAAAAGCATTTAAAAGGGTAATATAATTTTGAGAGCAAGAGAATGAGAGAATACTTGTGAGCAGCGACGCCACGGTACTGCTATGAAACGGTGACCAGTGCTCTATTTACTTAAGGGGGTATTCTATTATAGAATTTTGGAAAATTCGATTTTTTGTTGTTGCATATTTTTAAAGTTTAACTATTTAAAAATAGATCTGAAAGAGGATTTTTCAACATCCAAATTATTTTCGGAGATACAGGTATTTTTCTGACACGGCATTCTTATCGGCTCGACCTTTACGCGGAACTTTAAACGCGTTTTTCTCGAAACTACTTTTTTCGATGCAGTAACCACATTATGTCAAGTTCTAGTCAGCCGATTTACTTGAAATTTGGCATGAATATTCTTTAAATATCTACCTATCGCATGAACCACCAAAACAAAAAAATTAAAATTTGTAACTATTTTAAAAAATTCGACAAAGTTAAAAAAGTGAAAAATCGACCTAAAACAAAAAAAATTTTTTTAGTTTTGCAGATTTTTGAGATAGCAAAATTCGTACCAATTAAGACCCATGACGACGAGGACACGTCCTTCTTTTCCTCTTTACTTCAAAGACTCATAACTCCATGAAAAAAAAAAATTTAATTAATTTTGTGTACTCTTGAAATATAAACAAACAAATGATCAAAAATGGATAGTAAAAATTTGAAATGCTTTTTTTTATCAATTGCCAAAAAACGCTCGAAATTCGGGTATCTTGACTAGATACCCTTTACAGCAGTGTAATAATTTCGAGGTTAATAAATGGAATCTGCTAAAACAGAAAATTTTTAACATACGGGTATCATATCCTTAAACGAATACTTACACAGCATAATAGCGATGTTTCGAAAACGGAATCAAATTTTTAATTCAGAAATACATACATATGTCCATTTTTTGGGTTATTGGTATCAACGTTTGTTAAACCAATGAAAGGTCTGTCTGCCTACAAGAAGACTTCAGGTGGCTAGAAGTATCACAACTCCTCCCCACCGATCGGATCTCCTGTCTGGTTAAATTAGTTTGCTATAAAAATACGATTACTTCTACATTATAAACGGTGTTTTTTATAGAGTTATAGAACTTTAAGTTGCAACAAAACAACGACGGATTATTCGATTGACATGAATTTTATTTATCCGAAAGATAATCTTGTGGCATTACATTTTAAATATGATTTCTGGCATATGACCGCCGCGGCTGGCGCGGATGTAGTCCAATCTGGACGTCCAATTTTCGATGACTTTTTCCAACATTTGTGGCCGTATATCGGCAATAACACGGCGAATGTTGTCTTCCAAATGGTCAAGCGTTTGTGGCTTATCCGCATAGACCAATGACTTTACATAGCCCCACAGAAAGTAGTCTAGCGGTGTTAAATCACATGATCTTGGAGGCCAATGCACAGGTACAAAACGTGAAATTAGGCGGTCACCAAACGTGTCTTTCAATAAATCTATTGTGGCACGAGCTGTGTGACATGTTGCGCCGTCTTGTTGAAACCACATCTCCTGGACATCATGGTTATTCAATTCAGGAATGAAAAAGTTAGTAATCATGGCTCTATACCGATCACCGTTGACTGTAACGTTATGGCCACCATCGTTTTTGAAAAAGTACGGACTAATGATTCCACCAGCCCATAAAGCGCACCAAACAGTCAGTTTTTCTGGATGTAACGGTGTTTCAACATACACTTGAGGATTACCTTCACTCCAAATGCGGCAGTTTTGTTTGTTGACGTAGCCATTCAACCAGAAGTGCGCTTCATCGCTAAACATCGCTAAAATGGACGTAGTGCGCGATACGTTTTCCGCAGAGAACCATTATTTTCGAAATAAAATTGCACTATTTGCAAGCGTTGTTCAGGCGTGAGTCATGATAAATTGCCAAACCAAACTGAGAATAAATCACTTGACAGCTGTTAAATCGGTCGCCATCTTGAAAAGTAATGCCAACTTAACTCAAAATTCATTTAATTTTCCTACATGGAATTGCATTTAGTAAAACTTCACCATTTTTAACCCTGAACAAATTACGAAAATTCTTCCTTTCAAATAAAGTTCGAATAAGTGCAAAAAAATACTTTTTAGCATTTATTTATATTTAATTTCATGCCGACTAGTAAACTGGTTAAACGTGTTATCTTATCGGCAAGTGAGTGAAACAGTTCCCAATGTTTTACTAAAAAAAATCAAAATCAAGTGAGCTCTTCAAATACACATTAACAGCACATATGAACAGTGTTTTGCATGCTACAAAATCAAAGTTCCGACACAAGAAACAAAAAAGAGCAAATCATGTATTCGTATATGCTTATACATATGTACTTGTATATGTATATGATTTAAGAAAATCTCAACAATATCGTGTCGTATAATTTCGAATACCGAGGGAGATTTTTGCCTACAAAACTCCTGTTTACTATTTTACTTCCTGCTTAACTGATGTAAACTTGCAATATATCATTTAAAACATATCATGCTTGCATTACAAATAACTCTGCATAAGTATATGAATGTTTATTTATGTGCTTGTGTACGATAATTGTACTTTAATTTTACTGTCATTCGTTTCTTACCGTAGCCCTTTTTTCGCTGGTTTTACTTTTGTTTACTTGAACAACGCCTTGTGGTCTCTACTACTGACCACCTCCTGTTTTCTGGAGTAGCCCCCTTTTTAATGGTTTTGGTATACATATTTTATGAATTTATTTTTTACGATCTTTTAACAACTCATAATACAGCAATTTTCATGTGTAGGCATTAGTTGTCGATACCCAGTTACCGAAAAACTTGTCTTGTATACAGACAATTATGTAAATATATATGTTTGTACTTTTCTGACTTGCCCTGCAAGATTAACCCTCTCACTTCGCATAATCGCTACAATAAGTATGTACTCGTGTATAATGAGCTAAACTTCACTCTCTACGCAAATAATATACAAATCTTTATGTGTAGATTTCTATGTCTAGTAACAAATTCGCCCTTACATGCATTTGGTCAACTATTGTCCGAGCTATGATTGTATGCACATCCTTCGTTTTGTTATTCTTAGAGGAAGCCTTTTTATATTTCCACATTCTTATGCATATCACTCCCCTTTAATAATTTGCATAACAATCAAAATGACCATTTTATTGTAGTCTTCGAAATTATTTTTACCCGCAGCTACTGGTCCCTTAAAATTCTTTCTTAATCTTTTTTTGCTGCTGCTGATTTTTCTAATATTTTCTTAAGTGGCAGGCTTATGAAATTGATCGCACGTTATTAACCCTGAAGTGTCTGTCGAAAAAACAATTTGAAATTTTTTCTTGCCGTCTGTTTTTACTTCTGTTTAATGTAGGGAGAAACTGGCTAATTTGTTTTGGTGGCGATCTTCTATTGTTCCTTAGAGAACGCCTTACCGTTGCCAGAGGAGGCAAATTAAAAAAATAATAATGATAAAAATGCATCCTCTCGTGAAATGTCGTTTGAATTCGGAAAATTTATCTTGATGTCTCAAGCATATTATATTTTATTTAATACTAGGTCTGATTTTATTAAAATTTCAAATTTTAAATTTAATTTTGTTTCATTTCCTTATATTCATTATAAGGGAATGTTCTAAAACGTATCTTTCAAAAATTGATCACTTCATATTATATAAGCGTTTATCATGTGAGAAGTTATTTACCTTCTGCTACTAAATAAAGCTAAAAGATATCATGTAAAGGCACATATGTATGTAATTACATAACATTTATATGCAAATAAAGATTTCAATTAATTTAGAACGTCCAAAACTCACTTCAATTTAACTAATTACCGTCCATGGCAATAAAGCAGCTAAAATATTATATAAGAAGTACAAGCCATATGTTTTTTTGTTAAGTTTTCACTTGTTATAGCCATTCGCAAGCGATATTACCACACCGGTCAGTTGCTTGTTGCAAGTCAATAAACTAACATACTGTGTGCATCACTTCATTGACAATTTGACATTGACAACTTCACAAAATCGTCGATTCGAAGGTAAATGACTGTTTATTAAGACACCCGCCATTGCAGCTTATGCCATGTACAATACTGGTTTGATATATTTAATTTGACTGACTAAGTATTGCGCATGCGCAATTCATCGAAACGCACGACACTACAGAGCCTGACTATGTTCGCCAAAAAAATAATTTCATATATGGACAAACCAGCCATTGTACACTGTTGATAATTTATTTAAGCTGACACACGGTTCTATATTTTATAATTTATTTATATATGTATCTAATAGGATTATTTTTATTTTTGTCTGTATAGCATAAATATGTTCCATGTGTAGGCAATCAATTTCCTAGCGCCTACCTACAGTTGGTTAATTCGTTTTTTATTGACAACCTTTTCGCTTTCATTAAAATTTATTTATTTGTTACGTTTCATTTTTATTTTTATTTTATATAATTAAACTATTTCATCCTTTTATTTTATTTTGTCTTATTTTTGTAATAAAATAGAATAATATAGGAACGTCATTCCGTGCTTCCAGATTTTAAAGATCTTTGCGATTGTATTATTTAATCAACTCGGTTACCACTAATTGTGGAACTGGATAAATGGAAGCATTTCAAAGAGTGATAAAAATTAAAATGTTACTTTCCGATTTATCTGTGAGCCGATATTTAATTTCATTTTAGTGTAATGTTGTAGTTGGTATTGTAATGTAATGATATGAATAAATTAATGCTAAAAAAAATTTATGCAAAATGTTTGTTAAGTTCATAAAGATATGGAATTGTGCTAGAGATCGAGAGCACCCCCGTTGCAAAATTGTGACATATTCAAGTGAAACAATAACAACCACACGACACAGGGTTGCTTTTTTCTTCTTGCAATATGTGGGAAATAAATTTACATAGGTTTGGATATAGGATACTTTTACTATCGTAGCATATTTTTATGCATGTGTTTTGTTGTTATGCCATTGCACGGATAGGAAAAATTTGCATGCTCTTCCTAGACATAGGGAATACCCTTATTAAAATTATATCCTGACGTTAATTGTGATAGCAAAACCGAAACGTGTACACAAATTTTTTATTCAGTCGGAAATATTTAATTAAAATATGAATATATTTATAGATATTTTAAAAATACTGTATGGAAACTATAATAATAATGAACCGATGCTCAAAATTTTTATTAGTAAGGATCTATTAATGATTTGTATAGGAAATACGAAATTACATGCCCATAGTTTCATAAGTAAAGAAGTTATGATGCAAAATATTTTACCAAATTTGATTAACTTTCCTAAGGAAATACTCAAACCTATTTGTTTCAATTCGATGTCAATTTAAAGTTCCTACACTTGTTAGTTTAGAAAAAAGCTAATTTATATTAGAACAATAAAGCCCAAAATTTAATAATAAAATTTGAAAAAAACTTGATAACTCAAAATCCAAGTAATATTAGTGAAAAAAATATATAAATCAAAAGAAAAACTTTTTTTAAAACTCAATAACCGACCTAATGGTAATGATGATTTTGGATCAGAAAAATAAAAAGCTCGAAATAATCATTACTGTTGAGCGTAAATATAAAAAATGAAAAGTATAAAAATATACAATAATTTTTTTTTTGGTTATGAGTAAATGAGCTGTAACAAAGGCCAATTTTTGTTAGAAAAATTATTTTTAATTGAATATTTTGTTATTCAACAAAGAAAAATTGGTAGAAGTGACAGCTGTACTTCCTTTGCCAGGAATCGAACCGACGGATTCTGGCATCAGAGGCGAGTTCTCTACCAACTGAGCCAACGCATGTCATGTAATCTGTTGTTGTATTATTCAATTTTTTACTAACCAACAACTATTAAGTGCACTAATATTTAGCCGCTATTTTTACTTAATGTTGGGTTAGCGAGTATTTTGCAATCCTGCATACATTCAGGCATTAATAGTCTGAGAAATGTATATAAGTAGGATTGCTTGTCGGGCTCGACTTATATATTATGGATTGTTTAATACGGCCTGTAATTGTTGTATAACAAAATATTCAATTGAAAATAATTTGTCTAACAAAAATAGACCTTTGAATACATCTCATTTACTTATAACCAAAACAATTACAGGCCGCATTAAACAATCCATAAAATAATTTTAATTATCATTTTCTGAACGATTTGATAAATCTCTAAATAATCATTAGAAAGAATTTTTTTATAAAACTATTATGGGCTGACATGTATCTTTTCTTCAAATAGGTCTGTTCTTGATCTACTTCCCATATGTCTCTAACCGCTTCTCTGAACGTGCACAAATATTTAAAGATCAAAACTAGCCAAATCGGTATTGCCAAGGCAAACGTACAGTGCTTCTTTTTTGTACATAAGATAATATAATATTTTAAAAATATAAATTATTTATTTAAATATTTCATAAGCAATTTCATTTAAAAATTTCCTTTAACATTTTAAGTGACAATTTATGATGAACTTTTTTCTAAAACTCTACGTACATATAAATTCATATTTACTTACATGGCTGACGACATTAACGATGACATGTGACGTTTGCCTGACAGCATCAAGCAGCTGACACACTTGCGAATTTGTTATGCTCCTCGAACGTTGCACACAATAACGAATGAAGCAAAAAAAAAACCAAAAAAAATTTGCAAGATCAAAAAACAAAAATCTTCAAAAATAGAACAAAAAATAATAAATTAAATAAAAGTAGGAAGCAACAGAGTTGTGGAAAAATTGCATTTCTTTGCTACCAAAGAATAGGAAATTTATTGCCCTTCAAGTAGCGACAAGAACAAGCAGTTAGCAAATATGTGTGTTGAAAGGCATAAGGAAACGTAAAAATTTGCCGAAAAATTTAAATTGTAGCAATGCATTTAAATCACAAAAGTGTCCAGCCAGAAAGCAAACAATCGTTAGTACAAACAAAAGAAGAATACTGATTGCTGTAGGAGCAGCAGGCTAACTGGCTTTCTTGTCTGCAAGGGTAAGTGTAAGTGCATGATATGTTGTTGGACGATTGCCTGTCTGTCTGTCCATGTGCTCGCTTAGCTGTCAATCAAAGACGTGATGGACGAACGAGCACAGAAATATTGTTTCACAGCTAATAATGAGCAACTCGTAGGGATGTCACAATGGCAATGTGTGGCTTTTGCCTGCCATCTACAAAAATATCATTCATTCATAAGTTCCTGCTAATGGAGAGAGACTGGTTTGTTGTAGGAACACAGATACGCCTTACTAAACAATACTGATACTGTTAATTGTACTTGTAGGCAAAAATTTGTAGCAACTTTGATGAAAAATGATATGTAGCAGCCAGAAAGAACAAATAAGTCGAAAACAACTTCTTTCTTAACAAACTGTGTCTTAGAGCGAATGCAGTGAAGTAACCTGCAGCTTTTTGAACATACTAATGTAGATGAGCGGCAGAACAGTACTAATTTTTTTTCGAGTTTCAAAAAGGTGAAATTCGTGTCTGTGTAGATAGATAGTAAGGAAGGTCTTACCAATGAAGTTTTTCTTATTTTCATTATTACTATTTATTTTATTTGATAGCCATATTAGAACAATCTGTTTACATTATCATCATAGAAATTTTCAACTAATGGACAATCATAAACAAGTAATTACGTTCAACTAAATACACACTAAAAATGGAATACTTCGAAAAATCTTTCGTTTCTATTCTTTGATTCGAAAGCTAAAATCATGGTTAGATTTTTAAGTTCAATTTGAATAGAATTGATTTAATTAAACAAACCTCAAACAAATTTTATATATATATTAATTAAGCAAATAATAAAATTGTAATTTAATTTGTACACTGTTCCACGTTAAACTCACACTTAAAGAGGGCCACGAATAACGTCTTATCAAAATATTGCCTTGAATTAATTTATAACACTTGGTTGGCTTTCCATTGCTGGCACAAACAGGTTAGAGACGTCGTAGTATATTTCTAACATTTTTTTTTTTGCAAAATTCGGGCTCAAATTATATCATTCTTCTGTTATAGGTTCTTTTCAGAACGGTAACATGTACAACTAAAGAGAGGTATCCAGCAACTTTGAGCAATTATAAGGCAGCCAGTTTCGCGTGTTTGAAGAGTCTCGAGTCATTGTCCTGGTAAAACACGTCAACATTTTGGGCATTTTACTTAACATTTTGATTTCTTAATAATTTATTTAATAGTATTTGATATATTTACAAGGATTTACACTTGTTAGAAAAATGTTAATACAGAAAGATAATATAAATTTCACTTATACTTGTTAAAAAGGTGTCGCTCTATAAGAAAACACCCTATACGAGATTACGGAGCGACGCGTGCTCACGCTTCCGTGGTTAGTTGACAACTGACTCGCTAACTGTCCGTGACAGCTCGGCCTTTCCTGATCCCTCGTCCCCAGACGACTCGTCTTCGGTTTCAAGCACGTCTAGCTCCGGACGTGATACACACCAGGGTTTTATGTGGTCTGATGACATAACACTAGAGTAGCGCCTTTGCATAACCGTGACATCTGGTAAGTCTTCGACAATATACCGATCGTAATTGAGAACTTTTGTTATTACGTATGGGCCTTTGTATGCCGGGTCCAGTTTATGCGACTCCCCTGTTGCTGATGGGACGTGATCAACTACTACAAGGTCGTCCACATCGTATTTAGTTGGAGTTTTGTGCTTGTTGTCGTATCTCTCTTTCCACTTATTCCGCTCGGTCGTGATTCTATCGACTGCCATATCGCGTTTCATGTCCATATCCGACATATCGACCTCATCATGTATCGCTTGTATCAGTCGGTTGCATGTAACATCTCTAGGATTGAAATAAAATACCAATTCGTTAGGAGTATAACCGGTTACCTCGTTTTTTTGTGAATTCAAGCTCCATTGTATCGATGTGAGATGTGCGTCCCAATTTTTGTTGTCCTCTACTGTACATTTGAGTGCTTGCAATAACGTTTTGTTGATCCGCTCGGCTTGACCATTAGCCCGTGGTGTTCTAACCGCCGTCTTAATATGCTGTATGCCTCGCTTATCTACAAACGCTTAGAATTTCGCAGACGTGAAAGCGGTTCCTCTGTCGGACGTTAGCTTAATGGGCTGACCAAATATGCCGATCATCTCCTCTAATGCCTTGACAACTGGTTCGGTCCTCGTATTGCGTGTTGGTTTAAATACCACATACTTGCTAAATCCGCAAACTATTACTAGCACGTACACGAATCCAGATCGACTCTTTGGGAATGGGCCCACATGATCAACGTAAACGTGCCTAAAGGGGATTGGCAAAACATCTAGAATGTGGAGCTGACCCTCCTTCCGTCCACCCTTGACTTTATTGAAACAACACTCCTCGCATGAAGCGATATACGACTTCACGTATCGTCCCATTAGTTCGAACCAAAAATGTTTTGCTATCCGTGCGAGCGTTTTCTCGAGTGCAAAATGCCCAGCTTCATCGTGGCTGGCTTTTGTAATGCGCCACCTAACCGCTCGTGGCACCACTAGCTTATATTCGTGACCTACCTTACGGAATAGTCGATTTTTGCGTATCTCGTAGTCTAACTTTATTTGCGTAGCCACCGGTTCATCCACGTTTTTGGCGCCCTTGAGAACTTCACATATATGCTGTAACTTTGGATCTTGTGTTTGCATCGCGTATACCCAGTCATCACATTTCATATGGGTTACTCGTAAAACTCGTTCGGCCACTGTGTCCGGTGTTGATGGAGGCTCGACCGGTGCCCTGCTTAAGGCATCGACGTGTTGCATTTGCGTTCCTGAGCGATGAACGCAATCGAAATCGAACTCTTGTAATCGAAGCCACTAACTGGCTACGCGTGGACGTAATGATGTGATGTTCTTCGTGGCGGCTACCGCGTAGCAGTCTGTTCGCACCACAAAATGCGTACCCAGTAGGAACATGCGAAACCTCTCAAGAGACTCGACGATAGCGAGCACCTCTAACTCGTGGCTCGAATACTGTGCCTCAACGGAACTACACTGTCGGCTGTAGTACTGGACTGGTTTCCACCCGTTGCATTCTAACTGTAGCATAACACCTGAAAGACCTATTGCGCTTGCGTCCGTATGCACTTCGTGTGGTTTCGTGATGTCAAACATTGACAAGACCGGTTGCGTTGTGAGTGCATCTTTTAATTTACTGAATAACCTTTCGTGATCCAACGTCCACTCGAAAGTGACTCCCTTTCGTAGAAGTGCCGCTAGTGGTTTAGCAATTACGCCGTAGTTCTCAACAAATTTACGAAAAAATCCCGTGAGTCCCAAAAACTGCCGTACTTCTGTTGGTGTGCGTGGTTGTGGGAACTCTGCAATGCATTTTACTTTTTCTTCACCTGGTTTTATGCCTGACGCATCCACAACGTGACCCAAAAATTTAATTGTTGTTGCTAAAAATGTACATTTTGTCGGCCTCAACGTGAGCCCTGCAGCTCTGATCGCTTGCAAGAATTCCGAAAGTACTTCGATACTCTCGTCAACAGATTTAGTAGCGATGACTACTTCATCCACATAGCTGATGATATGTTTACGATGCTTTAAATTTCGAATTAATTTCACAACCATTTCCTGAAATACCATTGGAGCGTGCGTAGCCCGAACGGCATGACGTTGTGCTCGAATAATCCCTCAGGCGTAAGGAAAGCCGTATACGGTTTGCTTTCTTCTGTGAGTGGTATCTGGTAATACCCGGATGTCATATCGAGCGACGTAAAATATATACTGCTTGCGAGCTTTGCCAACTGCTCCTCAACCACAGGCATAGGAAAATGCTTTTTCAGCGTCACTGCGTTAATCGCCCTGTAGTCGACGCACATTCGGTCTTCGCCGTTAGACTTTTGCACCAGAATCACCGGAGCTGCATGTGCCGATGAACTGCATCGTATAATGCCGTGTTTGAGCAAGTTGTCAATAATTTTCGTTAGCGTTGGGCGTTGTGATAAGGGCACTTGGTACTTTTTGCCCACTACTGGCTGATCCGTGGAAATAACGATATCCATCTGCGTTGTTTTGCATCTGCCTAATTTCCCCAGGTCTTCAGCAAAGCAATCGCTATACTCACTCAGCAAATTCCCGACTTTAGCGACAATTTCGTTTGGCAATTCTTCGTTTATGTTAAATAAAATTCCCGTCTTCTTATGAACTTGCATCACGCCCGCATCGATGGTCAACCTGTAATCGTTTTGGCAAAGTACATCTCTACCCATAAGAATATCAAATGTCATAAACTTATCTGGAACGATCTGACAGGTGGTCAAGATCGTAATTCCATCGACGATAATCTCTGCGTTGATAGCCTCTGTGCTGGTGATAACCGCGCCTCCGAACCCTGTGAGCCGTTTCACTGAAGTTGTACGCTGCACCCCTGATGGAACTTTGGACAGTGCAATTAGTGATAAATCACTACCCGTGTCAATGAACGCCTTGTGTCGTTTGCCATTCCACTCGACCGTTTTGAGGACAGGATGTACTACACCTTTCGCTTCGCTTTGCACCTCCGCTACTGTTGCTTTGTCAACTTTGCATGATTTTGCATCGTGACCACTTTTGTTGCATTTGCTGCACCTCGGCTTCCGCTGCGGCTGTGTACACTTGGACGAAATGTGTCCCAACTCGTTGCAGTTGTAGCATTTGATGGGTTTCTTATCCGTCGTCGTTTTCTGCGTTTGATCAGCGCTACCTTTATCGTACGGTGCACTAGATTTTGTAAAACTTTGTGACGGCATGACCGCCATAGCTTCCAGAGAACGTAGCAAATCATTACACGTTGGTAACTTCATCGCAAGTAACGTACGCGACAAGTTAGTATCGTTAAGCCCCGATATAATATAGGAATTAATGGATTCCTCATCCATTTTACCTCGTCTACCCATGCTAAGCATTGTGTAATAAAATTCCTCCAGCGTTTCTTTTGGTTGACGTTTGCGTTGTGCCATTTCACGGTGCACTTGCGCTGACATAATCGTCTTCGGAAAATCTTTCATGAAATTCGATACAAATTCTTGCCAAGACTGAAACACCTGTTGCGAATCCAGCCAAGTTTTCGCGACGCCTTTGAGATTGAGCTGTGCCGCCACAAGAATTTCTTTCTCAGACCATCCATAAATATTTTTCAGTTGTTCCACCTTCTGCACAAATGCCTCTGAGTTGATGCTGCCTTTTAGTGGATCGAACGTTGGTAAAATTCCACTTATTTCGTGAACACTGGCTGTCCGTTGTAGTGCTACCGTTGCCTGACGTGGCGTTGCAGTCACTTGCTGTTCCGTAGCTGGTGTTGTTGTACGTTGTGCATCCCTCGAATTACCTGGCCTGTCTGCATTCTGTGTGGTGGTCATTTCAGTTATCGTTTGCTTAAGTTCCATGATCATTTGACGTAGCTCATCCCACTTCTGAGTTGTGAAACAGGTTTTGATTTCTTAATAATATATTTAATAGTATTTGATATATTTACAAGGATTTACACTTGTTAGAAAAATGTTAATAAAGAAAGATAATATAAATTTCACTTATACTTGTTAAAAAGGTGTCGCTCTATAAGAAAACACCCTATACGAGATTACGGAGCGACGCGTGCTCACGCTTCCGTGGTTAGTTGACATCTGACTCGCTAACTGTCCGTGACAAATATGTTGCCGAAATGACGTTTCTGATTCTTATTATGAAATTCAGTAAGAGGTAGAATCAAAACAAATCTTTTTCAATATGGTCCAAAGATCTTTATTTTTGTTACATTTGTAAGAAGAATCACCAAAAAATTAAAAAAGTGAAAAATGTTTTTATTTTGCTGACAAAATGACTTATTTTTGAATTTTTTAAGCAATGTCTCCTATCGCTGTTGCGCAATATCTTTTTATACTATTAATGTTTTTAGTGTTTGTTAAACTTTTAATGATATTAAACTCCAAATCTTGTTTTCATTAAAAAATTTGCGATTTCTCAAGGTTCACTATTTTTTTAAAGAAAAAAAAACAGAAAATTAAAATTTAATGGGGAATGTTTATTACCATTCGAAAGAACATTCTTTCATTTCATTTTTTGAAGATTATCAATTTCAAATGTTGGTTGCGGCTACGTCTCAGATGGTCCATCCGTTGAGTCCAATTTGCGATGATTGGTTCGAGCATTTCGACTGGTAACTGACGAATGACACACGTGATGTTTTACTCCAAGACTTGAATCGAAGCGGGGTTGTCCACATAGACTTTAGACTTTACATATCCCCATAGGAAAAGTCTAACGGTGTGATATCATACGATATTGGTGGCCAATCCATCGGCCCAAAACGTAAAGTTATCTGCTCACCGAAGTGTTCTCTCAAGAAATCCATTGATTGATGCGATATGTGGGAAGTAGCGCCGTCTTGATAAATCCAAATGTTTCGTACGGCAGCCCGAGTTGCTGCGAACGGCACCGAATCGACTCTCCACGGTCCGTAGTTCAAAAAAATTTAGGTGTCCCAAGCTACACGTGATTAAAAAGGCTAACGTTTTAAAATTCAAACTTAACAAAAACCAAACGAGTAATATTGGTTAAACTACATCGTAAATAATTCAAATAAAAACAGTATTCCTGTATTTTTTTTTTAAATATTTGAGATGATTGGTATGATGTCCCATTTTACGTGGTATTCACTGTATTTACGTAGATAAAATGTACAAACTTACATATAATGTACGTATGTATCTTATTTTATACATATAAAAAATTAAGGAAGAATGATATTTTACTATTTTTTAACATTTAAAAACATAAAACCTGCTCTACTTACTTCCTAGAATTTAAAAGACTTTGACATTGAAATAAAAAATATAGTTTCATCTTTAATGGGTTCAAAGTAGTAACCACATTGTCTTCCTTAAGCTATACACGCAGCTGCTGAAGTTTTTTTAATTTATATCTGCTGCTGTTTGTCAACAGCGATTATAAAGAACGCAAATTATTTGTATTTTTTTTACGATTTCATAATTTTTTTTGTTGTACTCGTTTTGCGAAACCAATTACAACCATACTACATACTCGTAAACCATTCAACTTTGTCCGCTGATTTTGGTTTTTCTATAAATTATATATATATTGTCAGCAATTGCAAATATTATTTATATTATCAGTGGTTTCAAATATTATTTAAATTTATTTCTAAATTTTTGGCGTTTTTTATAAATTTTTATAATTTTTTTTTGCAGATTCTTTTGTCAACAGTCAAGAATGGACGATCTCACGCTCAGTGCCCGATTTGCGTTTGGGTATTGTTGGTTCATTAAATTCCGGTAAATCAGCTTTAGTACATCGTTATTTAACTGGTTCCTATATGCAAGAGGAGTCACCTGAGGGCGGTCGCTTTAAGAAGGAGGTATTCATAGATGGCCAAAGTTATTTATTATTAATAAGAGATGAAGGTGGACCGCCAGAAATGCAGGTAAGATTATAATTTATTTACAAATTCCATAACTTCACATAAAAATGTGAAATTTAGAAAAATGTAATGGAAATTTAATAAGATTTGAGATTATTTCAAACTTCTTTCTTGAAATTTGTCTCATCAGAATAAAATAAAATGCATAAAAAAGGAAACTTCAAAAATAAAAATAATAACCACATTTAACTATAGTACCACGAAGACATTTAAATAACCATGAAGCAATATCTTAATTACAAATACCGGGAAATTAAATTCTATGTATATACTCTATCCACTACTTGTTATTCAGGCACCCAATCGACGTAACTACGGCATTGCGAATGCTTAACTGGCTTCAGTTGTTGTATGATCTGGACTTTATATGGATGTAGGTGTAAATCCAAGTGCAAAATACGCCATAATATGCCGCCAGAAAGTACCAGCTCTTAAGAACGTCGAGAAATAGACATACTCGAGTCTTCGGCTAAATTTTCACTTACAGCAGCGTTATTAGAGGTGGAACGAGGCCTCAGAAAATCTGTAACCGATACCAGTATCTTCCGATTTTTTTTTAATTTTATTAATTGCGTGAGTAGTTGGACGATTATGTGCACCATAATCCTCACCATTTTCCTCAGGTATCAACAATTTTAACGCGGTGTGCGGTTGTTAAGCGATTCATTTTGATAAATGCCTAACTTTTAATTAAAATAAAACATGTCTGGTTTGACAGTTAAGTTCTACAGATGTCAAAATACATCACTGCACTTTCGAACCCACTAAATGGATAATCCTTTATATGTAGTGACTTATGACTCTGTGACAGTCGGAAGGCAAAAACATCTTTATAAAATGCACTTATAAGCCCATACACTTGTTCACGCAATTCATTAAGGAAACTTTTATGTTAACCTAAAAATAGCAATGTAATAAAGTCAACTCAAACTATTTTATAACTTCATAGATATTGTGTGTTAATTCATACTAAGTAGACTATTATAGATTTTCGTCATTCAGTACTGCGTAGCTTTCACTTTTAATGTTAGCCTTCAGCTTAATCACCTCTAAGTATGCTATTACTCAGCACAAATGTTCGTGATGGCAATTCTAAAAAAAAAAAACTTTATTATGTCATACTTTTACGGTTATTCACTAGAGTAATTTCGTTTTGATTGGCATTTAATTTGCAAAACTAAATGAAGTAAAAGCCTACTTAATATAATTACAGAAGTTCCTCGCCTAAACTAAACGAAGATTTTTGTTTCGCACTTAATGACGTCACTTTTCCACATAAGATGTATTTGACGTGTGCACGCTTTTAGACATTCACACAAGAAAATTAATGAAAAAAGTTTGAACATGTATGTTATGTAGCTGCAATAAGTTAGCCAATCTCTGTTAGCTATTAACAATTTGACGTAGACTACATTTGCTTTCTTCACATAATATTAAAAGTATTGACCTTTGTAGAAACTTTATCCACTTTTTGGTATTATGTTTATTTTCGAATATCATAATATTTTAATTAATTTTGACTTTAGACTCTGACTTTTTTTCTTTCTCCTGACTAAAATTTTTTTTCTTAAAACATTTACAACACATAGATAATGAGTTGTACTCCTTTATAGGCAAGTATCCTGAAACCCCCTTTTGCTTTGTGCTTTGTGCTTTTGATTAACACTCTACTTATACCTATTTATGACTACATTTTTTGTTCCCATGCTGCGATTAACTGGGGAGTATCTTCCTTTTACTGCTATGCTTATGTTCCAAATCCAACCAACAACATGCGCTGATGTTCACATGTTATTGAATTGTTTGACATCTTCGCCTTGTGATCCATAAAAATACCTAATTTAAACATTAAACCAAATAATTATATTAAATGTTTAAATTGGTTGCAATCTTGTTCTTAAATTATAAAACTTTTTGGGTTTTAGCGTATTAATAAAATTCAAATAATGAATTTAAAAAATTTTAAATTTTAACCAAAAATATTTTTCTTAATTACTGCATTTGACTGCAAGCAATGGCTTATGTGATTTGAGAACATTTTCTCATATAAAAATGTAAAGCGAAAAATTTAACGCATTTTTATTGTGGAACCACAAATCCATACACCTCATTGAGGTTTACTGCTCAGCTGCACATACGGAACACACTCAAAACATTTATGCACATATAAATGCAACAATTCTTATTCCACTATTATATTTCGCTCCTTTACTCCTTTGTGTTGGCTGCTACTATACAAGCCGTTTTCTCAAAAGTTCAGTGAAGAAGAAATTAATTTTAAAATGGATGTTTATTATTATTTTCTACTTTTTATTCACATTCAAAGCGTTTTTATTTTTCAAAGAATCAAAAAGAAAACACTTATACACACCCATGTTCCAGAAAAGTAATGGAATGAAAATGAGAGAAATTCGAAAAGTAAACTTTTAATGTTGGGTGTTTTGCAAAAGTAGTGATGAAGTTACATTCTGCTTTTCGAAATGAACTATCACACAGCTGACATGCAGTTGACAAAATTAAAAATGTGAGTGTAGCAAACTAAAACAAACAAAAACTACAAATGTAATTTGATTTATAAGTTTTAGTTAGATAGGAGATCAAAAATTCTTTGTAAATAGTGCTGTGATTAATAAGACGTTTTTTCCCGCAGTTTTTACAAAACTATCGTATCGACAAAGACGAGTTTGTAGTGCTGGTAGATCTTATAAGGCTTCAACTTCAAGGTTTTGGCAGGAGGCTAATTTCTGGGCGGTTTTGGAGAGCAGAAACATGTAGCTTTAATCCGAAGTGCTATCTGCAAAGTTTTAAGCCTTGTCCTAACTATTGTGGGACGATATGCTTGCAGTAAGTGGAAAACGGAAAACAGTCTATCTAAGCGCCATTTTATGGATATCTTCGGAATACCTGGAGTAATAGGTTGAGGGGGATCACTGTTGTGAGCTCCATCGTGAGCTCCTCACAAAATAGATATTGATGAATAAATAAGCACTTTTCAAAAAAATTCAAAATTCACCCTTTCTTTTGAACACACCTCGTATATTTGATCATTTTATAAAATATTTATATTCTACTTAAATTTTGCACATCCGTCGATTAAATCCACATACAAATTTTGACGTGATTTGAAAATACATATATTTGCTTGGATTCGGTTTTCTGAATATTCATCTTCGAAAACAAAATGAAATTGAAGTGAACAGGGTAGAATGCAAAACATCAAAATTTCAAATTGAAGTATTTTCTATCTACTTTGATTAAGAATTGAAATTCAGATTATAGCTGATAATATCATTAATAAGAATCGCTAGAATCCAGATTGTTATATTCTTTGTGGGGAATATAAAAATGCACAACTTCTGTATTTTCTTGGGTCGCTGAAGTAATCTGTCATAAAATAAGCTTTGCTCCCACTACCTGTTCCATTCATTTACCATTCATAATCCCAATACAATCGAAATTGCTTCCGCGTAAATGAAAAAATCCGATTCCTTACTTAAGAGTGCGCTTTCCAGACTGGTTAAGTGAAATTTCGAATATTATTTCAATTTCAAATGAACTGTATTTAGGTCAATTCCTGTTCTTTTTGTTATTTAGGCATATTGTATGCAATAGGCGGGAATCTTTATCTGCACATACATATGTAAGTACTACTTGTATGCTCTTCGAATAAGGGTGTATATTGTTTTCTGAATATGTGCTAGAAAAACAATAAAACTGTTTATCATCATGGTAGCGAGTATAAAACTGAGTAGAGATTTGTAGGGGTGTGTCTGTATATCCCCATATACGAGGCGGAAAAATTTCATGTACACTCACGTATTCATAAACATATTTTTATAGCACATTGTAATAAGAAATCTTTCGCTTGTTAACTACATTTTCTATGGCGTCAAACGCCTGCTTTCACGTAAAAGTTAACAAAGTACCAAGTCTATTGACTT
The DNA here is from genome assembly GCA_030068015.2 of Neoceratitis asiatica. Classification (NCBI taxonomy): domain Eukaryota; kingdom Metazoa; phylum Arthropoda; class Insecta; order Diptera; family Tephritidae; genus Neoceratitis; species Neoceratitis asiatica. The sequence goes on from CM061524.1 coordinate 78,072,946, forward strand.
TCATTGTTTCACGTACTCTTTATGCAATTTAGTAGGTCAGTAGTATGCTTAATAGAATGTTCGTAACCTATTGTTACAGCAAAAAGTGCTTGAATAATTGAAAAATTATTGGGACAAACAAACAAACGATACAGAAATACTAAATAAAGGCACTAAAAATAAAATATAACTAAAAAAAAATTCAGTTCATTTAATTTTATTCAATTCGATTCGATAAAATTGCAATAAACAATGCTCTTGTACACTCGAAAATATAATATACATATTAGAGCGTTATTTTGCATACATCAAATGGGAAATCAAATTTTACTGTCTTCACCACACAAAATTACCCCGAATTTTCGACCTATTTACTATTGCATAACATTTATTTCTATCCACTTATAAAATTTTTTCTAAAGTTTTTAAGAGACTTGTATTGACTTTCAGTAGAGTCAAACTTCAAATTCTTTTTATAGTATGTATATGAGCTTTAGTACGGGGGTGAAAACTTATATACAGCTATAGAACTTTTACAATTTTGCTTCATGCTAGATACATTCTTTCAATCTGGTATAGTTATTTCGGCAATTGTCATTGGCTTAGTGAGTTTTATACATTACAAAAATTTAAATATTAGTTATATTTACAATTTAGATATCAAATTGAACCATCATATTTAAAACCGACTAACTTTTCCTATCATTAGAATTCAAAACAAACCTTTCACATCTTCGAAGGTTTTGTGTAGCTAAATAATAAACAGAATCAATTTGAAGAAAAGAAAAATTGAAATAAGTATTTCGAATATTAAATAATATAAGTAACACGCTTCTTCTAAAGCTCTTACATGAATAGCAACTACAGAATAGAATACAAGGGACAACTTCCTTTTTTTTTTTTAATAAAACCTGATGTCAACCAATAATGCTGAAAAGAAAATCGGATTAAATTTGTTTTACTATGCATAAACATGTATATAAATAAACAAATGGAAAGCATACGAGTCTTTTATACAAAATAAGCTTTCGTATATAACATTTCTTTTCTCTCTTTATTTTACTTCGCATAATCGCACATGACAGGTAAGTCGTCTTGTGAGAAACACAAAAAGTGTAATAGGTTTTAATAAATGTCTGATTTTAATACAATGTCTTTGAAATTTATTAATCGAATGTATTAATTATTTGGCGGCCATAATAGCCGAGTGGTCTGGGTTCGAATCTAGCTTAGAGCAACATCAAAAATTATACAAAACTAATTTTTATAATTCCGGTCGCCCCTCGGCTTGGAATGTCAAGCCCTCCGAGTGTATTTCTAGTATGAAATAAAAGCTCTTCATAAAAATCCATCGGATGTTACGAACGGCTTAAAATAAACTTTATTGTTAGTAAAACATCAAGACGCAAAACCACAAATTGGAGGAGGAGCTCGGCCAAAAATCGCTCCAATTGTTATAAAGCTCCAAAAATAGATATATATTTATTTACTGCTTGGGCGATTATAGGCATAAATCAGCCAAAATGTTGAATATTTCTATTTTCCAAATTAAATGATAAACTGCTAGGTTTATTATGATATAAGCATTATATAAGTACAATAGAAATACAAGAGCAATGAATTTACATCCTTTCTAGAACTTAAAAAACTTTTTAGCTTTTTCTTACCAAAGTATTGCAACCATTAATTGTAAAACGGTGGTCAAAATAATTCAAGAACGTTTGCGTTACTAAATAAATTTTCACACCATTAGTAAGATCTATTCTTCAATACAACTCGGTAATTACGACCAAATCTCCTTATCAAATCTTCTTACCTCTTGACAGTCATAATTAAAATAATAACGGTATCAATTTCCATTCCCCTTCATCTTTTCGACATCAAATGTAATGTTCTATTTCGAACGTCCAAACCATTTTTGCCTGTTGTTTCTAAAAACATGTAAAACGAATTTTGAATGCCACGCTTGTCGCTTATTTAAAAGAATAAAAATAAGCTTGAACTACATATAAAGTTATTTAACTCTTCCGTTAAGTCAGCTTTGCCGCTAGATTCAAAGCGAATATTTCGAAGCCTACAAATTTTTCATATACCTATTGATTCTTGCCCATGAAAAAGAATTTTTTTTGCGTTTTTGTGTCTGGAAAGGCGTCAAAGTGTAAACTCGTCACTACAAAGGGCAACTTTCACATCAGCACTAAACATATTGAAAGACATTTATGCGAACAAATCACAGCAAATGAGGCTAGACTGGGTGCTGGGTTAAGTATGCATTAAAAAGTGTCGGTGGCCTGCGACTGAGGTAGATGATTTTTTTTCTTTTCTTGATGAAATACCTAGAAAGCGCAACGGTCAGTCAACCAATTTTATATTGTACATTTTATGTATGTAGCTCTTGTCGACCATATGACAGACTTCACAGGCCAAATAACAACGAGTACTTGTAACTGCATTTGCGTGGTGGTAATCTCAGTGCCTGCGGGTCTACCACTCAAACGAATCGATGGCAAATCAATTGCGGCATTTTAGGCGCTCATGCAAGCGGTTAACTGATAAGTATGTGCAATTGTACACGAGTGCCTGTGGCAAACGTTAAGCCAAATATACCGGAATGAGCTATTCCTATGTTGTAAATACATACATTTGGGTGGTCGAAACCTCACAGGGAAACTGACCTGCTGAAATTGTGTTCATTTTCAATAGTGGAAGAAACTAGAATAATTATCCGTATATTTTAATTACTTAACATTTATTATTTTACATGATTAAGATATTCTGGAATTCTTAATACCGAAAAACGTCGTCTGAAACCTTTGCTTTCATTTAATTAGTATTCAAATTTGAAATACAATTGCTAGCCTGAGCATACCTTTTTATTTTCTAAGCGAGTTTATTCGTGATTTTTTTCTTAATCACAGTCAATAAATCAGTGCGTTTAGGTAACGTGAAAAATAAAGGAATAACCAAAAAATTATTTGTCCACCATTTCTTGGTATTTTTGTAAGAACTTTACAAAAAATTTAAGTTATATTTACTATGATTATATATATACAAAAATTACGATATGCGTATATATTTATTTTTAAACCAACCTAATGTATAAAAGACTGGTGATTTTAAAATTGAGTTCAATATTTTCATTTTTTTTCTTTTTTTTTCTGCAACCCTTAATTATTTACTACCGATGCCTTGCAAAAATTCGAATGCTTTCTTTTCATTGTTTCGCAATAAGCTTTTTTTTAGCATTGTTGAGAAAATCACGCAGTCAGCGGCATTAATGCCAGCAGGAGATATGAAATATTTTCACTTTAATTCCTGGAGGCGCTAATATTTGGAAATCGGCCTTTGGCTTTCGATATTCACTTTTTGTGAATTTTTTCATAATGACTTTAAATCATACGACAAGTATGGCAACCCTGCATTACTTTTCACTGCACTAGTATGTAGATGGCCTATTTTTGTGGAGTATCAAAATATACGTCACACTTTTATTCCTAGAGACTATTGACTTTGCGCTTTTGTTTTTGCTATTTTTCAATACGTCAATATTTGCCAACATCGAGGCGATAAATATTTTAGTAAAAAAATAAGAGCGTAAATTTTGTATTCAACCCTGTCAATCGCAAAAGTATTGTCAATATTACATTCATACACGTCTGCTGTACTAATAAATTTTCGCAATAGTTACTCATACCAGGATTGCAGCTTTAATCCGGCTTTGCACATATTTTTTTAATTCATGTGATTCAAAATTTTTCACAGCTGGTTCGAGCCTAGCACACGCCGCATTTTCAACTCATTTTTTAGTCTTTTACCTTCTTTGCTATTTACTCAGCATTTTCCACATACATTTTGTTTTGCAATTTTCTCCATGTGGTGCGCATATTTTTCTCTATTGCAAATTTTCCCCATACAAATGCACATAGTAACCGTATTGTATAGAAATGTACGTAGTACTTTATTTCGTTTATAAACCTTTAATACCACTTTTGTTTATATTATATTTTCATAATTTCATTTGAAATGTTAATTCAGGCATAAAATTCCATTTAAATTTCATAAAGTAAATATTAAATGAAATATGTATGGTTTCGTAAAAAAATAATTTGCAGTTGTATGGGTATATTCGTGTCTGGTCTGTACAAAAAATTAATTATTTAATGAGCATTTGTGCATATAAATCGAAGTAAAACGTAGCTTATTCCAATAATTGAAAAATAAATAATAATTATTTAAACATACGCAAAGTATCGATTGAATAATGCCTCAGTGTAAAGTATTAATTAAAAAAGAACTATATTTTTAATTTTTTGTTTTACAAAAGAACACCTTTTTAAATAAATTAAATTTCAAAAAACGCATCGTACTTGATTTTTATTAAATCTCCACTCTCTTGTGCTTTAAAGTAAATTTTATGTACACCAAGTCTTTAAAAAAAATTTAAACTTCTCATATATATAACAAGGCTTTTTGCTGTAATGATGCATTCTTAATATATAAAATATGGCCAAAGGAAAACTCTACAAACAATGGCTTTTGCACGCAAGAAAGCAAAAATCAACCACAAAGCTGCCGAACCACCCACCGTCCCCAAGCTGCTTATGCATGCCTACAGAGTCTACAAATGAAAATTACCACTCGCTTTTCGTATATAGAGTAGTGAGTTTGTGAGAAAGTGCAATCGGGTTTGCTGATGACCATTTAATTTCATGGCAATTACCATACCATAAACCAAACAACTAGACATAGGAAAAAACATGATGTACAATGAAATATAAATATGTATATTTTTTGTATACGACCAACAGGAAGGATTCAGGAAACAAGGGCAAAGTGAAGGCTAAAAAATAAAAACCTGCAAAGTGTATAAAAGTGTATTGTTACAACGGGTTCACTCTCATGATTGCTTTCAAGAAACTTTTTATATTTACTTACATACTTACATACATATAATGCATAAAAATCGCTGTTAGAGCAATAACGGCTGAGTTAAAGATCATTAGACTGTACACATAACATGCAAAAATACGAGATGCCGCTTCAAGTGATATGCGTCTCAAGTGCACGTGCCATTGACGTTGTTAGCATCGCACAAAATAAAGACCTCAAGGAAATGGAACGATGTTGATACAAAGTTATTTGCATCGTGCGTTAAAGACAAACAAAAAAGGACAGCATAGGTGTACAGTTAACACCAACATTCGCCACTTCCACCCCCCAAAAAACGGCTGCACGTGTAAGTGAGCCGTTGTCAAAGCACGGAAGGACTGTTGATAAACCACTGTTTGTCACGTCTACATAGTCGAGCGTTGATATCACCCAAACGCTGGCGCCTGTACGGCTACATTTACTTGGGTGCTCTTTAATATTGTTTTCCCTGAGTTTGTGTATGTAGTGACACTTTTACCTATGTCACTATCTCTTTACATCTGAATATTTTACTATCTTGCATGAGTCTGAAAAAAATTATAATTGCAGAATTGCAGTGATTTTCAAAAAAAAAACGTCTAGAAACGCCTGCTGGCTAACATGCGCAGCTCGTCTTTGAACTCGAAAACAAAAAGCAACGACAAATTGCGAAATAATATTTTTTACCAAAAAAATCAAAAACCATTATCAGTAGCAACACCATCGCCATCACTAGGAAGAAGTGCAATCTATTTTTAGTACTACTACTTCAACGAAAACATACATATATGTATACAATATCCTCAATTCAAAACCATTGCAATGCGATGCCTTACAAAATGTGTATGCAAATACATATATTTGTGTTTGTAGCCATTCAAGGCTTCTTTCAAGGTTGCGTTGACAAGTGCCAGTGTAGCTGACTGACTGCGGAATTTATTTCACGTTTTCTGCATTGCGCCTTTTAGAATGTACGTTCAGCGCTCAATCCAATCTCTAGCGTGAAATCTATGACAGAAAAAACAGCAATAACAGCTACGTTGCCATATTTATGTATGTGTATTCTGTAATTTTGCCATGTAGAAATAATAGTTCTTTGAAAAAAAATTATATTAATTTATTTATAAAAAAATACAAAATATACAAAAGTTTTTAATATTATTTTATTCTTCTAGGGATTTTATCTGTTCATTTAATTTTTGTTCAAAGAAATTCACGTGATTTAACAGCACACACTTCATTGGCAAAACCAGAATCATACTCCTCCTCTAGTATGTGTGTAAATTTCAAGATAAGACACTAAGTCTAAATTTATGTAAGATGAAAGAAAACTGTCTAGGTAATTAGTGGCTTACCAGTGTAAGCACTTGAGCAAATATGCAGTACTTATTATATGCCACAGCAGCAATTCTCACTTATGCGCAGAACCACATCTTCGAAGATCTTTGATAGGTACCTATGCAAAAAATAGCAAGAGGTTTACAGTTTTTTGTGTTTGTTGTTTAGATGAAACTACTGTGTAGTTCAAATCCTTTTCCAGCACACTACCTTGCTGTGAAATTACAGTATATTACACTTGAGAGCGAAAAATCACTTATGTCAGTGGCAGGAAGTTGTTGCGAACTGTTGAGGGCAGTAGTTGACATTTCAAGTACTCACTTTTTAAAATCAATATATAAGTTTATAAAGCTCTTTTTATGCAAGGATTAAAATTCAAACATTTTAAATAAATTGGCATATACTTGCCTGGCAACTGTTTAAACCAAATTAGAACTCCACAGTTTTATGTTTTTGTGACCTTTTTATTCTTTACAAAAATACGTTGTTTTCCTAAATGTATCGAATGGAGGTCGTCGTGTAAAAGACTGTAATCATTTTTTTTTTTTTTGCTTAACGAACTTGTACGAATATCCCTGCACAAAATATTTTCTGCTTTAGTACTAATTGCCATAAAAATGCCACAAATTGGCATTTTTAGAGATTTTTTTCGGAAAAAACTATTAAATAAATCTGATTTTTGACAAAAGGCATTTATTATACATACAATTAACTGCTTATAACTATTTTTAAGAAAAATTTATTTAAAAATGGCATCTATACAGCGTTCTCTCTAGGATGTCTCCAATTGTTCGAGAACCATGGCCGAACACACAGCTCCTGTAATTTTTTTATTTTAATAAGTTGTTGAACGGTTTCCGCTTTTAATTAGCAATAGCTGCAGAAGTACGTACGATTTTTTAAATATTTGCATGTAGATAATGTATTTTCGAAAATGTTGTCAAAATTTCAAGTGAATCGGTTGTAAGTTGTTTGAGTTATGTTTCCGGCCAACTTGAAAAAAGCGGTTTTGAGATAAACGCATTTAAAGTTTTGAGTATGCCTTCCTGACTGAAACAGACGCTTCAACTAGAGAACGAAAATGGAGCATTTAAAAATTTTTATCTGTCATAATCTTTCGGGATAACATTTTTGAGACCATAATGTATGATTTGAATGAAAGAAAGAAAATATATTTTCCGAAAATTCTAAAGTGGCCTAACCCCTTAAAAGCTTCTATTCTATAATTTACTTTATTCCGAAACAAAACCCCTACTGAGGCATTTAATTCATTAACCTCTTTTTCTCACTCAGATCAACAAAACAGTCTTCATATTTAAAAATATATTTATATGTATTTTAACTCTCACTTATATTTAATCTTCTTTTATACAATCGTGCGAAGCTTTTAGAACTAGAATACTAGTGAAAGCATAATTGTTGTGAATGTGTTCTTGTACAATAATAAAATAATTCAATAGAAATCAAACTACACTTGGAAAAATAATAAGGTTTGGTCGGCTGCTGTGGCTCCGGGAATATTAGGAGGTTATTAAAACCTTTATTATTCGCATAAAGATATAAAAGGGATGCTAACTAGACTAAGCCTCGAATATTCGTAGTTTTACTAATAAGATCGCTTTCGTTCACATTTTTATCTTAAAGTATAATACGATTATTTCATAATTATTAGCCGATCATTGCTCAGAATCACTTTTCATTATTTTTACAGTGTACGCATTTAAATACATTTAGTAATATATATATATTCGCTCATAAATGTCTCTCCATTTTCCTGTTTCCTCATTGTACTCGTATGTATTGAGATTAATTTGAAAGAGTTGGAAAATCACAAAATCATATACAGGCATAAATAAAAATACACACATATATAATAATTGTATCATTCTATCGTTTGCTGCTGTCAAAAGTAGGCAAGCAAGTTATAAGCAGTTGAACAAATTCACTTTTCCTATTACTGCTTCAGTCATATGCCTGTATTTCTGCATAAATACCACCCCTACCGCCCACACCACCACAGTTCTTGTACGTAATGCTTCTTCCGCTGACAGAGTTTGTGTCGTGCATACTTCCGCTTCGACGATGTAACTATTTAAACTGTGAAAACAAAAACAAAAAATACAAAAAAATTAATTCCGTGCCTATATATTTATATATTCGTAAGTGTGTATGTATAAGTACACACGCAAGAATACGTCATTTTCTGTGTCGCCAGCGCGTCGTTCTAGAACATCATTACTATCCACACAGGCTCATAACCACCAACCGACTCCAGCACTGCTATCACAGCCGAAATGTATATGTACGTGTGTGTGCCACCACCAATTTAACCCCCACCAACTTTTCCTGACCTCTTTCCTCATACTTTTAATGTTTTTGCCGCCGTCGCCAGCATAACCATTCATATTTGTTGCCGTTGCCGACGTCTGGTCGCAAGACATATACAAAAACATGGCTTTCCCCCGGCAACTATATACATTCATACATCTTCAACATATACCGTCACCCCCAACTCTTCAGCTTTTCCTTGTCGGTTCTTTGCTGTGCCAGCAATTTTTACTATTTTATTTGCCCACAAATGCACACAACAACAGTAAAAACAACAGGAATAGAAAAACACAAACACAGGCATTTACATATACATATGTATATATATACTTATACAATCATCACATGCGATTGAAGTTGAAGCTTTTCCTCAACTGTGTCTGTATCTGTGTGTGTATGTTAAACAGGAGTCCTGTGGAAAATGCTGTTGCCGGCTGAATGCTTGCCTGTCTTCCTGGTTCACTGGCTGGATAGCAAGTTAGTGTTGTGTTAGCTGGCAAGAAAGACGGTACGATAGCAAACGCGAGCTTGTAAGAGTGTGTAATATTGTGTTGAAAATATTTTTCTCAAATTCTATTTATTGCAACGTCAAAAACCAACATACTTTAAGGCGCCAAATGCTTAATTCTCCAAAAGGGTGTGGAATTTGAAAATTTGACAATTTTAGCAATTTTCTGAAGGTTCTGAAAAAGGTAAGCAAATATAGATCTATATTTTTTTTTCAAAAATTAACTAAATTTATCGAAGAATAGACGCTGTTCCTCTCGACTAAAGTACATATTTCCCTCTCCAACACACAATCGTATAACTTTTTTTATGTATATATATAATTGTATTAACTAAACATTACGGCTCTCTGAGAGAAACTCCATATAAAACCGATTGTGTGTCGCGAAAACTCTCCAAAAAGGGAAATCACCCCCAAAAGTGTACAGGTTGTAGCTTGAATCCGCCACCTTTTCGCACACCTTTTGCGTTGAGTTGCATTTTGAGGCGATAATATTTTATAATCCTGCGCAGTGTGCAGTCACATTCATCCGACTATGTTTTTTGGGCAGCTTCTATATCAACAAGCATCTTTTTATGTATTTAATTGCAATGGCAAAAACAACTGCAGTAGCAGCAACAGACATTGCCAAATTTCCTCTGCCTCTGTATCACCCTCAGTGTTGTGTGCAACAAAAAAACTATCAAGCTATTTGCTTTTTCAATGCTTTGCATACAAACACAGCGTACGAGTTTAGTCAGACAAATGCAAATATACATATCGTATCGTTGATGAAATGTATAAAGCCAAATTAATATTTTTTTAGTCTCAATAAACCTCAATAAAACATATACTTTAAATTTAAGGGCATACTATCTTACTGATGTTATTTGTAGCCGAAAAAAATATTTCCAAAATGGGAATGATGCGAGATAGTCCTTGGCCGGATAAAAACCCGTGTTGTTCTGGTATAAGGGCTGATTGTCGTGTGAACTATTGAATTTTATTCTCCACTCGTGACAGACAAAATTTACTGCAGCTAAATTCTTCAACCATTAATCCGCGGGAGACGCGATCTTATCGATCTTTTGATCTATAGAAAATAACTCCAAAATAATTGATAATTAGCTAAAACAAAGAAATTAAAATTACTATTATGTCTACAGCAGAAGATGCTTTTTGAGAAAGGTTTTCTGAATCCTTATTATTGCATTTACTTAATTACTTAGTTACTTTCTCCGATGTTAAATTTTGTACAATAAATTTTTTGCTCACTACATATTTTGGTTGAAAATTTAAGCGATATTTTTTTTAAACTTGATTTTCTTGATCTAATTGATTTCCGTAGGTTTAAAAAAAGATATTGGCACAGAAATAATAAATTATATAGTTTTAAATCAATGGAGGCAATATTTATTTGCGTTTTTCTGCAGATTTTAAATATAAATAGTTGGAGCATTCTTACATTTAATCAGTGATATATGCCGTACTACACCTGAATCCTGAATGTATTTAAACACATATCAATTTATATGCATACCAGTGCAAATGTATACAATAAAAATTTCAAACCTCCTTTAAAACGGACGAACGGACAGACGGGCATAGCCAATTCAACTCATGATAGGTATAAAAAGGAGAAGGAAATTTCTTATTTATTTAAAACTCTCAACAAGTAGTTTTTGATGTAGAAAAGAGAGTCGAATGAATTAATGCTGGCGGAATAAGTATAAAATCGGTACACAAACAAGCATCTAAAAGGGTCGTGCATTTGAAAGTTGATTTTATAGAATACCAAAAAAGGGGACTAAAGCGTTTAAATGATCTTGAAATAAACCTCCAAGCATCTCTCTACAACTATGGAGTGTTGGCAGATTAATGAGCCGTAAACGGCTTATAAGGAAGGAGACTCTTATTCGCATCCCAGTGTAAGTTTCTTAACACGAATAATAGGAATTGCTTTTGTGCAGATACCAATTTTTCACTATACAAATTATAGTTTAGATTCCATAAAACTGAGCGATACTGCGAAAGGGGTCTAACAAGTGAAAAAGGAGTAATTAGTTTTATTAGTAATGTATGGGTCATTGAACTCCTAGCTTGTCATTTAATGCCATGTTTTCGCATATTTTATGGAGAATTAAAGAAAGAAATTGTAGTATTTTGTTCTCATTACTTTAAGATATTTTCATTTAAAATATTTCAACATAAATGAAGCTGCTCCTTGCCCCCAAAACCATGCTTCGCTTAGTCGACCTCCACTTCATTTAGCATGCATGTAAAGCGCGCCAAGTGCTTTATAAGTATTGTTTGCTATTTTCTACGCATGTGTGAGTGCACTCCTTTCAAATATATGCATTCACATGTGATTAAAACTTTAACAAATTCCTCGTTTCTGTCCAGAAGTCCTTCAACTGAATATGTTCCTCTTTAACCGCCATGCCGCCTGCTCTGCAGAAAGCTTTTGTTTATTGAAGCACTACTTAGCCCACGTCAACACTTCTATATATGTATACACACATACTTACATTTCTAAACCTTTGTATATAAGTATATATGTATATGCATGTAAATATTCTCTTTCTTTGTATTGTGCATACATTTGTATGTATGTGGATTTTATTTGTTTTGTTTTCTTATTTTTATTTGGCTGGTACCTTGGTTACTTAACCTTTACTTAAGGCATGGCAAAGTCAAGGGCTTGCGTATGTAAGTATTTTATACGATTTGGCAGCAAATTCTTTAGAATAGGTTTTAAACTTCGGCGTGTGGTATTCTTGTATTCCCCTTTTCACTGAGCTATTTTTCGTTTTTTTGTTTTTATTTATTGGCTCACACAAAGAGGTAGAAGACGCTCATTGTACAATAATACATATATAACTGAATGTTTGAATATTTATGTATATGGGAAAAATTGTTTTTGGATTGTAATTATTCTCTAATTTTTCTTTTCTTTTATATCTGTATTATATTTCTTTCATTGCACACTTAATTCACCCCTTTTTATTCTCTCTTTTCTTGCAGTTCGCCGCCTGGGTTGACGCTGTGATTTTCGTCTTTAGTCTTGAGAACGAGAGCAGTTTCAATACAATTTACAATTATTATAATAAAATGGCGCATTTTCGTAATGGTCAAGATTTACCAATAATTTTAGTTGGCACTCAAGGTAAGTAACTCGATATTTATATATATATTTGAGTACTTAAAAAAAATATTTATTTGTATATACACATGTTCGTACTTGACTTGAATTACTTAGTAGATTTTATGTTTACAAATTTTGCACATATGTATGTACATCAAAATTTTTAAAACAGAATAATACTTACATGCGGATCTTTTTACAACTTTTATGTACACCCACCGAAATTTATACCGATCGTATCAGAATCGCGAGCTGAATTGATTTAGCCATATCCGTAAGTCCGTTTGTCCGTCTGTAAGTCTGTCTGTCTGTACGTCTGTCTGCTGAACGCATTCTATCAATTTTTGAGATATTTCAATCAAACTTGATAGAAAGGTTCATCTATACGTTTAAACGATCATTTGTTGGAACCGGCCAGATCCTACCACTATAGCATACATACGATCGACTTTTCCGATTTGAAATTACGGGGCATACATCCGCCAAGAAAAAAGTACCTAATAGCGTGAAATTAGATATACTACATATATATAATGAATTTGATTCTGAAAATCAACGAAATTGAGCACACATATATCTCCCATACACCGAAATATTCAGAAGTGAGGTTTTGGTCAAATATTAGTCAAAAAAGCATTTAGGAGCATGAAATTTGATATTATCCACAAATATTATGAATTGCATATTGATACCGAAAATCATCACAATCGGACTACTATATCATATATAAGGTTTTGGGTAAAAAATCCGTGAAAACAGCATCTGTTCGGTATTCTACAGACGTAAATTCAAGTTGATATTGACACTGCAAATTATCAAAATAGAATTTTGCAATTTGAAATAAATTTGATATGTTCGTGAAAGGTAAAAAGACTTCGTCAAGGTCGACGAATCAAAACTGGTACATTGATACGATTTTTTATAACAAGTCGACTTCAACTGAATAAAATATACCGTATGATCTGAACTTCCTGTTCTTTTCTAGAATACAGCCTTAATTCGGTTAATCGATTTTTGAGCTAATTATTTAAGTGTTCCGATTCTGCGCGAAATACAGTATCTACAAAATTTTAACTCACATTACCGTTGCTTAAGATTATACACTCACCTAGATTAGACTTAAAAAGCGCCGTTACGCACTTTGTATTCTTGTTATGAATTATAAAAGATTTTCGTAAATATTTACCAAATTTCTTACACGAAAACGTTTGCTAAAAACGTTTTTATGTGAAAAGAAATAACACCAGGAAGGCTAGTCAGTCAACAACTGCACTTGCCAAAATGAACTTTTGCCAAACATTTTCTATTAAAAATTTATGGGACGTAAAGCTAGCAAACATCACAAAATTGTTGAAAAGTTTCTCAACAGTTGTACTCTAAAGATATTTTCCAATAATGACCAAACTGAAAAGTCGAATTATACAAATTAATAAAATGATTACCAATGCTTTCTGCAATTTCCTCACAATTCAACGAACATTATGATAACAGCGATGCTATGATGGTGAGAATAGGCTTGAATAATCAATACAAATTAAGACATTAGACGTACATATGAATTCTAAAATATTTTAAGTAATCTAATTTAACGTTATTCACTATCAGATTTTCATACTCTCATATAACTCTTTCTAGATGCCATAAGTGAACGAAATCCACGCGTGATCGATGATTCACGAGCGAGAAAGTTGGCAAATGATCTGAAACGCTGCTCGTACTACGAAACTTGTGCCACTTATGGTCTCAATGTAGAACGAGTGTTTCAAGATGGTAAGTTTTAAAACGCACAAGCACTTCGACATTTTTCCAACCACTAAAAAAAATTATTTTTCTTGAAAAAATTTAATTTTTTATTAAACAAAAAAATCTCTAATATCTTACTCACATACTAATTTACTTAACCCTACCCAACTCAAACGAACTTTACTAATTTCCAATCTTTTTCACCTTTCCACTGTAGCTTGCCAAAAGATTCTCCAGCAACGCATACCCCTACCCCCCACCATAAACTCCCGACCTACAACGCCGCAAGGCACACGCCTTGGAATAGCTTCCTATCATCACAACTCAAATAATCATGGTGGCGCCAATGCGAATGGCTTTTCGGCCTCCACATCATCGGTTCAGGGCGCCGTATCAACCAGCAATCTGACGCTGCCCCATCGCCATCACGCGCTGTCCACCTCATCGCAACACATACCGATGCGCATGAGTGCTGATTTTATGCAAGGCGAGCAGCAGCAGGGCTTGCCACCAAATCAGAGGTCATGGCAACAGCAAAAAGAGCAGCAGCAGCAACGTGATCGTGAGCTGAGTATGCTCATCAACGAAAATAACAATATCCCCAAATTTACGCCGACACATCACCAACACCAGCAGCAACAACAACAAATACAATCTCAGTCTCAGCAATCGAATCACCACGTCGCCGAAAGTTTACCACCATTAAGTTTGGTGCCACTGCGCGAGAATAAGGATAATAGCAGTGGTGGTGGCGGTGGCGGCAGCGGCGGTGGTAAGGATCTGCCGACACCCACATCCACGCCCACTACAAGTCGCAAGAGTCGACGGCGTTCAAATCTCTTCATACCCTCCTCCTCAAAGAAGGGCGAGAAAGATTTGAAGAATGGCGAATTGGGTAGCGGACGATCCATACCAATCAAGCAGGGCTACCTCTATAAGCGCTCCAGTAAATCGCTGAATAAAGAATGGAAAAAGAAATATGTGACACTTTGTGATGATGGACGCCTCACTTATCACCCATCGCTGCATGATTATATGGATGATGTGCATGGCAAGGAAATACCGCTGCAATATGTTACTGTGAAAGTGCCGGGGCAGAAACCGCGTGGCTCCAAGTCGATCATCACCAACAGCGCGCTTACCACATCAATGCACGCTAATGGACGCAACCACGGACAAAATGGTCTAAGCGAAGGCATCGGTTGCCTGTCGATTGTGAAGGATAACAAAGACAAGAAAATGACCGAAAAGGTGCTGCTTACTGCCTTCGACACGCTTCGCGAGCCAGTCAAATCGAATTCTTCGCAACAGACGAGTGGCGATGAGGGTATCGCCATGTCTAACTCAAACTCGCAGACATTTATCGCCGGCAGTGATAGCCAACATCAATTACAACAACAACAACGAGAATTACTGGCCGTCAACGCAGCTAATAAACTCGAATCTCAAACACCAAATGTTAAGAAACGTCATCGTCGCATGAAAAGTAGCAGCGTCAAATCAAATGAAGTCGACGATTCGGATATTTACGAATTTTTCATTGTATCGCTAGACTCGAAACAATGGCACTTTGAGGCAGCAAGCTCCGAGGATCGCGACGAATGGGTAGCCGCCATTGAACAGGAGATCTTCAAGAGTCTACAGGGTATTGAGAGCACGAAAACCAAACCGGCGACCACAAGTGAGCTTGCCTCTATGGTGGCGATACGTACGCGTGTGCCGGGCAATGGTTATTGCGTCGACTGTGATGCGCCAAGTAAGTAAAATCAAAATACAAAATAAAAAATAAAAAACCAAATAAAATTCGGACATCGCAATTTTATAACAAAAAAATATGAAAATCAATTTTTTTACAGATCCTGAATGGGCTAGTTTGAATTTGGGAGTACTCATGTGCATTGAATGCTCAGGTATTCATCGCAATCTGGGATCACACATCTCTAAAGTGCGTTCACTGGGCTTAGATGATTGGCCGTAAGTAAAGAAATTTAATTAGTTGATATAAGCTAAATAAAGACATAAACAATTATTTATTATTCTATCTAACAGTGCTGGTCATCTTAGCGTAATGTTGGCTATAGGCAACAGCTTAGCTAACTCGGTATGGGAGGCACATACACGCCAACGTAGTAAGCCGAAGCCTAATTCTACACGCGAGGAAAAGGAAACGTGGATTCGTAGTAAATATGAGGCGAAAGAATTTTTAGCACAATCCAATGCTAATACGAATACAACGCTGGGACAGCAATTAATCGAAGCGGTAATCAGGTGAGCGCAATGAAATAAACACAATAGAAAAAATAAACGTACCTAATAGTTATGTGGTATTTCTTGGACATATAGTATCACATCACGTGAGTTCCGTGAAGAAAGATTCAAGTAGAATTTACAATCAAGCGATAAAATATCAAATGATTATTCAATAATGATGACTTAATTGCATTCCACGTAATTTTTATCACATCATTTAAGATAACACTTTTGGGACTTTTTTAATCGCCTGATAAACTATTTTATCTGCATATTTTACTCATATCATATGTGATCCCCTAATTTAACTTCATTCAACTTTCCCTAATGAACTAAGTCGAATGTGAATGGCCTTTATTAACATGAAAGGTGATGAAAAGAATTTAATAGCGCTTATTATTAAGCCTTGCTAACAACATTTGGAGCTCTTCTAATAGAATGAAATCTTTTTGAACATTATTACTATATATTTACATTGTGCAAGCTAATATAATCTTTTCTCTTATACTGGTCGTCTGAAACTTATTAACCTACCTCCACACTCTTGTCGGCCATACGAATATGCTTGGTGTAATTTTTATCTTTAAAATATTAACAGGCACAATTTGTAATTGTGGACATTTTTGGATGTCCGAACAGTTAGTTATAATAATAATTTGAAGTGATAAAAAATACTAGTTGTACTAAAGTTTTTTATCAAACTATAAAAGTATTGAGTTCACCGAATTATGTGAATATTTAATATTTCGAGCCATAAATCATCAAGACCTTACCACATAGTTTCATATGACGTGATCTTAATTAACATAAATCATTTGAAAGAATTGTCGTAATAAGTCATTAAAATCACAAATTCTTCCTTATATGAGTAATTCTAGCAATGGATAGAGACAACCTTTAAAGCTTTGTTATTATGATTGCATGACCCGAATTTGTATTAATGCCTGTTAAATATTTTCATTCACTTGATCGAAAGTGAAATATTTAACGTATCAAAGTAAAACGAACGCAACTTTTGGTCTCAAAAAATTACACGAGGCAGCGAAAAAAAAATACCCACGAACCTATGCTTACATTATACAAAATTACAAATTATTATAATTTTTGTCTGTCTGTCGGTGATTACTTTCAAATGTTTCAAACAAATTTAAATTTTTTTCCCGATCCATGGACTTTTTAGACATATCATCTAAATTTTTAACCAAGTCGAAGCCTAAATCATTTTTTTTTCTCAATTAAATCGATCAACAGCATAGGTTGGTCCGCTTCCCGGTGAGCCAAGTAGTATTCTTGCTAGTCTAAGCAAAAGGCTACCTATGTGCCAAATTTCAAGCAAATCGAAGCATAAATACGATTTTCGAATAGGTCAGTTCCAGGTCTACCTCCCGCGGATATGTGGCTGATGCAACAAATTGATGAAGACAATCCTTAATGCTTATTATATATCATGTTAAATTTCAGCTCAAGCGGTGCAGAATTTTTTGAGTTTTTGAAGCGTACACAAACCAACATAACATTTTTATATACAAGTATATAGACATACATATATTAAACTATACCAATTTATTTTTTGTTTTATTAATTCGCTAATTGCAAGTCTCAACAACAACAAATCATAACTGAAGATCCTAACGACTTTAAAATCACATGCTTCAGCCTAAAACTTTTTTAATACTTTTATATTTATTTACTTTTTATTTAGGTCGGACATTAAATCGATTGTTCTAATACTCGCTACCGCCAACAGTGAAGTGACTAACGCCAATGTTAGTCCACGTGATGTGCGTACACCTTTGCTACTAGCATGCGCCATTGGGAATTTAGCTATAGCGCAGTTACTCATTTGGGTAAGTCATCTTACGCTTAGTAAATAATCTTCATACACAACATATTTCATTTTCAAACTCTTTCTCCATCAACCTCAGAATGGTGCGAATATTAAACATACAGATCATGAAGGCCGCACTTGTTTGGCATATGCGCGTGCTGCACAATCACTTGCTACTGCAAAATCGATGAAAGCTGCTGCTACCGCAGCAGTGGCTGCAAATACCACGAATGGCTGCAATACGAACACAAACTCGAGCACCGCTAGCAATACCAGTTCCTGCTCCTCAACCGCATCCAACACAGCTACGACTACAACGCCCAGTAATGCGACGAATAGCGCCTCAGTAAGTGGCGCGACTGCAAGCGCAGTCACAAATGGGGGCATACCAGCGCCACAATATAGTGTAGAGGAGACCACAGCGCTGGTGGATCTACTAACGAGTTTGGGTTGTCCAGAGTCGGCGCCATTAACGGCGAGTGGCACACTACCACGACGACGCGATACGCTTGGCACACCTTACGAGAAGACCGTCTCGGGTGTCATATAAAGGATAGCAAGATAATTGGAACGGTGAACGGTGAATTCTTGACGCTTGTGTTTAGCGATAAGTTCATAGTCTTAAGTTAAATGCTGTTCAACAGTTGAAGTATTTGAGTAGTAAAACAAAGATATAAGGCAATGGTGGCTGAGAAAACTCCATAATATTTTAATATAGAAGATGAATATATAGTTATCAATATATTTAGAAACATTTGAGAGAAATTAAATAATTTTTCTTGCTGCATAGAGAATGCGTCTCCTTAGCTGAGATAGATGTTTTTAATTAGCCAATTTTTTTTTTAATTCTACTTTTTAAACATAAATTTTAATTAAAGCAAATCAAACCAATAATTCTTCGAACATAAATTTAAAAAAAGATAAAGTAATATTTTCGCCTATATTCAAAGTGACAAGCTTTCTCTACACAGCAAGCTTTCAGTTGAGCATTAAAAGTATAGTATATTAAAAGCTATATTAAATTGTTAATAGTGATTAAACTTTACTCACTTCAAAGCTCATATCTTTTCCCTGTCCCCTTTTTAACATACATACGTACATATGTACACTGAAGAAATTCTATATTTTCATTGCAATGTATAAATTTTGCCTTTAGACTCGCAAAAATGGAGAGCGCATTGATTAAACATAGGAATTAGTTATAAGTACCAAAAATTGCTTAGAAATGTAAGATGAAACAGTCAAATAATTCTGCTTTAGATGGAAAAATAAATTAATTAAAAAAATATAGTTTAGATCGTGAAACAGTAAATGTTAAGTTAAGTTTTGTTTATATAGAACTTCTTTTGTTTTGACTTTTTGTTGAATATAGCAATCTTTAGTGTTTCATAGTTTTATTTCCTAATTTATTTTTGCGAGTGTTCGTGAAGTTTTAAAACAAAGAATAATAAAAAGCATATTTTACATTTCTCAAAACTCTGCCCTTGCAACTGTTTTAAGTGTCTTGTATTTAATGAAAATGTAAAAAGTAAACATATGTTTAAAAATAATACATTTACTACAAATTAAATTTTGCTGCTTCCAATTTAAAAAAGAGTTGAGTATAAAAATATTAACGCTTTTATTATTTTTAATACTTTTTGTAAAGTTTTTTTTTATTATTTATTTATTGCTCCAAGACTTCTTCGGCCCTAATGTTAAAGCACATATATTTAAATTTTAAAAATGCTGTTTTCTGAAAAAAAACATTAAATATAAAAAAATTCAAAACCTTTGTTCACAATTTGCAATCTCATCTATGCAAAATATATTTTCGTTTTATATTTTCAATTTTTAAACTGAACTATTTATTTATAAATTACTTAATCTTTATAATAATAAAGCGTTGTGCTTTTAAAAATTTGATTCAATGTCTTCGAAAGCTATATTTAGCCGTTAAAAACAAACAGAACGTATATAAAAAATTGTTTTATTACTTTAAAAATTAGAAAATATATTTTAAGAACATTAGCTTGAGTTTCAAAAGTACCCTTTTTAGAAAAAGCAATAGTGATAAACCAATCAATTACGTCTGTTTGTCTTCAATTTTTTTAATGAATTTTTAGTGCGAGAATTGTTCAATTATTTTTTTAATTTATTATTAAATCCCATTTTAGTTAAAGTATTTATTATTATATTTCATTTAATTAACTGTTTCACTGTGTATGAAAATTCGTTTCAAATGTTTAGTTACGTAAATGCACACTTACATATATAACTGTATATTCTTATTATATTCACCAACGAGTACGCTTCATGTTTATAAAAACAATCACTTATAGTTTATATTATACATGTATATTTTGTAATACAAAATTTTATTATTAATTAGTTGATTTGTATCATGTAAATTTTTAATATATTTAAATATTTCATAACTGTCACATATTGGTTTGTTTTATTTGCATTTAAAGTTGAATTGTAGGGAGGAATTTGTCAAATGCAATAATCCAGCTAAAAAGAAAACATTATATAAAACTAAAAGTTTTCCAAAACGGAAAAATATTTCCTATAATTTCGATCGATTTAGTATACAAATCTGAACAGGTATTTTTGAAGAAACACGCTTAATAAAAATATTTATATAATAGCTGTAATTAGGAAAAACTATATTATAGTACGTGTAACAATAAAATTACAAAAAAAATAATAATAATAATAATTTAAAATTTGTAAATATAACTTGTTTAAACCATATACCAAATATATGTCAAATATATGATATAATGCTGGATTGACAATCCGTTCATGGACTTACAATTTTTCTTTATTTTCCTTCTACGGATACTACAACCATATGAATTAATATCACAAAAAAAAATATTGAAATGATTAAACGAAATAGAATTTTCGAAAAACTTAATCACACCGAAACAATGAAGGCCGTGCGAAATATACAAAGATGGCATTTCGTTCATCTAGAATATTTTCTGTACATGTATGTATAAAGAAATGTTAGCAAGCACTTTAGAAGTAAAAAAGCATTAAATAACAAAGAAATAAGTCCATAAAAATATTAATATAAATTAAAATTATTACATTATACATAAATACATATACAAAGTTGAAAAGAATATACAAAAATACAACAATACTCGTATATTAAAGTAAAACTTTATACGATCCCTCTAATTGTATTTGCAATTTTTATTTTAACTGCAGCTTTGAAAATTAGTTAATTTTTTACCGAATTGGAAACATTTTAAAATTATTATATTTATTTTAGTGTATGATACATACTCATATGTGCATTAAATATCTAATTATCCAAACGTATTTCTATTTAAGCTGTATTTATTGTATGCTTATAACTTATATGATAAATACATTTAAGTGGAAACATATGTGCTCATAAACATATATATGTAGTAGTAACGCAAGCATAATTATTTATTCAAATTAAATAATTCACTAAAGATATGCAGTAAATATTTATAAAATGAAATACCAAAAAATTAATTACTAAAAATGGGTTTTTATCTTGGCTAACGGAAATGCTTTCCCTTTGCTTGAAAATTGTTTTTGCAAATTCATTGCTATGGTCCTTCGAATGCTGAATAAAAGGTGCTGGCAATTATGTCAGCAGAGAACGTAGAAGAAAGAGAACAGAGAACGTAAAAGAACGAAGAACAAATAAATAAAAAATAAAAATAAAAAATAATCCAGCCAGGTGAGCAGAGAACTTATAACAATTGTTATTGTTATAAGTTCTATGATTCATCACTCATCTGAAATTGATAACACTTGCCTCGCAATCCTCATGAAATATCGTCTAGGCTATTGATCTCATTAACCGTTAAAACACGATTTTATTTAAATTTATTTGAATTGTATAAAAACTGCATTTGTTTGCTTTGTTTTGTTTCAGTTTCACACATTTACATGCAACCAGCTGACTTCGAAAATATATTCTCTCTTCCTCTTCTTCTTTCGATTCGATCGTAACTCAGAATACCTAATTTCGATTGTGGCGGAGCGGAGAGCGGGAACGTAATCGAAATGTAGAATAGCCTTGTTTGTTTGAGTTCACTTAATTTTTACATTTTTAATGCGTAATCTCGAATTGCTCAGTTATACCAATATTTTGCAACTTATCATGTATTAAACTTCGCGGCGCCGCGATTTCTTATGGCGGAGTTGGTATAGAAGCAGGGACAATTTGCATTAATTTCCGGTGTTTTTCCCGTGGCTCGAGTTCAAAGCCAACTCGGCTTTTCTGATATTTTCTTCTTTTATTTATTTTTATTTACTTCATTTAAAATACAATTACATTGCTTACAGTTATTTTTATTATAATTTGTTAATTAAATATAAACATTTGTATATAACTTGGATTACCATACTGAAAACAAGAACAACTGCATATCTAAAGGACGTGGTTAGCCCGAGTTCGAAGCTCACCGCGCTGGATTTTTATTATTATTATTTTTTTTAAATTTATTTACTTGTACATGCAAGTTGAGCATTTTCTTCTCAACTTCTTGTACTTTGAGTGCAAATTCGAATTTATGCTAGTCCCTTAATAGGTCGCACCTTCGCTTTCGGCCAGTCCCCTAATGGGCCTTGTACGTGCTAAGGCATCAGATTTGACTTAAGATTTGCGCCTTCTCATTATATTAACATTCTCTGGTTTATAGTTATCAACAATACTACGATAATACCGATTTTATCAAATCGCCGTTTATCGTCTGAATAACGATTTAGAGTCGATGTGAAGTCGATGCCGGAACGATGTGTTGTCTACCAGTCTGCAAATCTTCCAATAATATTCATATATTATTAACTAAGGAAACTGTAAATTTAAGTAAATATAAATATTTTTTATGAGGATCTGGTATTAAAATGAATGTTTGCTAATAGTCGTCATCGACCCCACTTTTGATGGGCTTCCGTTTCCTTATGTATTTATTATGTGGCGGATCATCGTTTTAGCTCCCGTCCAAACGAATTTTTATTAACATATCAGAGTGTACTTGATTTAAGACTGAAAGACGTGGATTGCTTTAATCATATACGTAAAGGGTGATCCATTTGGACATTCCCTACTGAGAAAACTCAAATTTAATAGTGAATATTTACTATCGTTCGAAAGAACATTCTTTGGCATTGATTTTTTGAAGATTGTCTCTTTCAACTATTGGGCGCGGCCACGTCTTAGATAGTCCATCCGTTGAGTCCAATTTTCGATAACTCGTTCGAGCATTTCGACTGGTAACTGGCGAATGACACACGTGTTGTTTGGCTCCAAGGCCTGAATCGAAGCGGGATTGTCCGCATAGGAAACGGAGTAATAGCACACGATCTTAAATGACCAATCTATCGCCCCAAATCGTGAAATTATCTACTCACTGAAGTGTTCTCTAAAAAATCCATTGATTGATGCGATGTGTGGGAAGTGGCACCGTCTTGTTGAAACGAAATGTCGCGGAGATCACGAGCTTCAATTTCAGGCATGAAATAGTCGGTTGTCATAGCACGATGACGGTTAGGTTTTCACCGGCACCATTTTTGAAGAAATATGGACTGAAGATTCCACCGGCCCGCAAACCACACTAAACCGTTGTTTTCTGGATGAAATGGCAGCTCTTGAATCTCTTCAGGTTGCTCTTCGTGCAAAATGTGGCAATTTTGCTTGTTTACATACCCACTGAAACAGAAATGGGCCCCATCGCTGAACAAAATTTGGCTCTAAAACACCGGGTCTTCGTGGAACTTTTCCAAGAGCCCATAGAGCGAAGCGATGTCGCTTGGGAAGGTCGAGCGGCTTCAGTTCTTGCACAAGCTGTATTTTGTACGCTTTCAATTTAAGATCTCGACGTAAAATGCGCCAAGTCCTTCCACATGTCAGTCCGAGTTGATGCGAAAGGCGTCGAATCGACTCTCCACGATCTTCGTCGTCACTCTCAGCTACGGCCGCTATATTTTCTTCACTGCGTGGTGGACGTGGCCTATTTGGTCGAATATTATCCAATAATGAATGCTGGGTCTCAAGATGGGTGATGGTGTTGCGAATAGTACATTCAGTAGGCCTATTACTTCTCTTTATACAAGAATTTCTCAAGCCACTTCCTGAGAAATGACAGTCAAAAACTTACCCACTTGCGTGGACTTCTACAATGGTCTTAACCTCTTAGTTAAATATGAGAAATTTTTTAAAATCCAAAATACAACTTTTTTAATTTAAATGCTATGTTATCCGTTTATGATGTCCTTTTCCATGATATGTATTTGAATTTATTTATCTTATTTGGATACAATTTTTATTTTACAATTTTTTTATGAAACACACCCCCGTTCCATTATTTTCAGTATGTGACCAACCCGCTGAAATTTTAAATAAAACAATGACTATTTTTTGCTGTCAGCTTTATTGTTTTGTCTTCTATTAAATTAAATAAATTCTATATTTGAAACATTAGATACGAAAATTTTACAATTTTTCCAAATACCATAAATAATAAAATTGTTTATGTTTAGTGAATTAAAAAGTGTTCTTTTATGTGCTCCTATTTCTTAATTAAAAATGTTGCGCTAAAATTTACTAAAATGGAAATAAAATTTTGAAATTTTGAGTTTATCTGCATACGGTTGTTATTTTGATATGAACATTAGCCGACGAGCAAATTTTTTTTTGTTAATATTAATTATTTAGGTTATCAGGGAGGAAGGGGGAGGGGCAGATGGGAAAATTGTTATTTATATATGTATGTTTAATTTTATACATGTTTTTTTTAGTAAAAGGTAATTGAGATTTATATTAAAAACGAGTTATGCAATTTCTTTTTTATGCTAACCGAATGAAGTATTTAGTTAATTTATGAATAAAAGACAGAAGTTGAAATATTTTTTTCCTATCCTTTTTGTTATATCAACACAAATAGTAAAAGAAAACTAGAGACGCACAACAATTTCGGTAATACATAGCGAGTACAAGCATATGTAAAACCGTAAGCATTGTGAAATTTGGGTGCAAGTTATGCGCACAAGAGGGATACGCCCTACGAGTGGCTGAAATTTGACGGTGAGCTTTAAAGCTTTTGTGAAAGCAGCTACACCAACTTGCGGAGCCTTCATAGGGTACTTTTTATTAAATGTTTTTTTCTTTATTTATTTAATTACCATTTTTAATGAAAAACAACGAGAACGAAAGAGGCAAATGATGGATGGGTTATTTTAACTAAATAAATGATGATTATGACTATGATTAACGTAGATTATATAATTATTTATTGCTTGAAATTATTATTCTGATTCGATTAAGTTTGCGATTTTTTTTAGCAAAACCGTATCATTTTAATAAAAAGAACTATCCAAATTCATGTTCTTCAACTCGACACGTAAATAGCTGGGGCATTTAAGATGGATGGTAAGTAATTCAGATGATCGTTTAGCGGAAACAGTAAATCTTTAATTGCGAAAACTTAATTTTTTCATTTTGCTTTAAGTGTGAAAATACTGTATCTGAATGCTGATTAATTTTATATATATTTTTTCAAATTAAATATTAAAATAAACCAGCGGAATTATGCACCTCTTTTACAAAATTTTCATGCTCATACTCCTAAATTACACAAAGAATATTTAAATTAGTTTACAATATAAATTGGTTTTATTCTTTAACCGTGTATCGTGCAAAAAAAAATTCAAATAATTTTTTTCTTTTTTGAGTACTGCGATATATTAATAATGAATAATAAGGAAATGTTTGAAATGAATTTCTTCAAGGCGTGAAATTTTACCAAAAAATTTGCATTGAAATAATGATTACATTTAGTGTTGAATATATATTTTAATAAAGAATTATGATCAAAAAATTATGTCTTTTACAGTTATGCTATAAGAGTCGTCAATTTTTCTGCTACAATTATGAATTTGTAAAATATATGATTTGACATATGTATATGAGCTTCTAAAGATGGTACAAAATCAATTTCGAAAAAACTGCTAAAGCCTTCTATATTTCATCAACAATATTTGTAAAAAAATTTTTTTTGCTACAAAACTTTTGAATATATTTTAAATATTTTGCTGTCTGAATTGAACTGATTTAATAGTATTTGTGAGCTTAGCAAAATGTAAAAGAAAAGTTTAAGAATACAAAAGTTGAGACAAAAATTCAGGGATAATTCAACGTATATAGCCAAAATTTTCAATATTTCCCTCTGAACTACCTGGTTTTACACGATTTAATGTATGTTGTGTCCCTAGTTAGACAATTCAAATTAAAAATTATCATTACACATATGCACAAACGCACACTTAGCGAAGAACTTGGAGGAAATGCTAGCAGTACATCGGGAAAGGTTGCAGTAGAATACCCTAAGCTTTTCAGCACCACCATTTGTTTATTTCCAAAGATGCTATTCAAAAAGCTTTATATTTAGCATTTGTGTAGTGTCAAAAACATACGTTTTAATATAAAAATTTTGACTTGCTTAAAAATATCAGTAAGTGAAAGTCATACTTCAGCATGTTTGTTGTTTTTAACAAATGAATGATACGCTTCTTGTTGAGAACCAAATTGAAATTGAATGCGCTTATGAATTGTACGCATTTTTTATTATACCAAAAATGTGTCAAAAAATATATAATATCAACTAACAGAAACGGCGGGCAGCTAGCGATTTGGATTGCAAATCTTCATGTTGAATTGAACTATATGACTAAAAGGGTGCAACGCATGAAATTTAAGTTAACTGGACTATACAGTTAAATCAATTGGAAAATTATTTTATTATAAAAATGTACTTGAAAAATATATATCAAAAAATCTCTAAACTATTTTTAAAAAAAATTAAACAATTACTTATTTCTGGAATATGTACATGTTTGCATCCTTGTCAATTTCAAAAAAATATATATATGATATTCAATTTAACTATTAATTTCTTGGGTTTTCAATTTTGTTTCAGTTTCTAATATTTGTTTACAATTGTTTAATTAAAGAGAGAATTGAGCTGTAAGAAAGTTTCTACCTGTCAAATACACCGCTGCACCACCGCCAAAGTAAATTCATTGTATCGCCGAAATACATCTAAGATACGCTACCATCGCCATCATAAAAAAAATATGTTTTTTTCCCAAATTCTAGTTTGATACCCAATGCTAACATTTTCACATGTTACCGTGATTTGTTTGAAGAATGTTGCTGTTGCTTTTGATGCTGAAACCAGAAACTTAAGATTTCTTCCAATACTTCAACATATACATCATAGGTACATCATTACTACCATTCAACGTCCTCATCATAACTTTCACCATCCTATTCATTCTCGTTGTGGTCGTGATGTTTTCAAATAAACTTGATAAAGTTAAAATTTCTTCAGGAATTTTTTTCTTTTTGTTTTCTTTGACTTTGAACTGCACTTGCAGTCCCTTTTATTATTTTTTATTTTGCTGCTGCTGCTGTTGATGCTGCTACTACTACTGCCGCTGTTGCTGCCATTATGGCTGTCGCCGCTTTTGTTGTTATTGCGTTGAATAAATTCACTCATCATTCACGTTTTAGAATTTTTTCTGTGTTGTAGGGTTGGTTTTGTCTGAATTGATTTTGTTTTTCGTTTTCATAGATCCTTAATCCTTCATAAGCTCTTGTTTTTTATCTCCTCATACAATCATCTCTTTCTCCCGTTTTATTCTCCTCATTTGTTTTTATGATCTTGAGTTCACACAAAACGCTCCACGCAGGCGTTGCTCCTGCAGCGTGTATGGGTTCATTTTTTGTTTGCCTTGAATTTCGAATAGAAATTAGAAATCTGTTCATAACGCACTGGTATAGCATCCAAAATGCCTGTGAAACTAAAATTTGTTTGACTGCGTTGTTTTTCGTAAAGAGAATCACCAGACAAGTAGGTAACAACATTGGTTTGGAACTCCGTAGATTTTGGGTCAGAATGATTGGCAACTAGATGATTACAGAATTGTGCAATTTGCAGAAAAACGCTAGCATCACGATCTGAAAATAAATTTAATGAAAGCGAAAATTCAATTGGCAGATAATTTTTGCATTTACCTAATTTTCTGGGTATCTTCAACAAAGAAAGGGTCAAATTTTCATTATCCCTCTGGGCACGCAAATGACGATTGCCATGTTTAAACTCTTGTTCCAGCCAACGAATGACATTGCGAGCGTTTTCGCTGCGCTTTTTCAAATCATCCAACTCGTTCAAAACTATGTATTCGAAGAAAATATTTCATTAAGTAAAGTTGAGATGAAGTATGTGGGTTAATTGAATGCTAATAATTTTACCTGCATTTGGAATGAGCACAATAAACTTTTTAGTTTTTACCAAATTTTTCACAATGCCGTTGTACTCAGTCAAAGCCTTGGCATCAACAACCAAGAAAGGTGTCATGATGATATTCATTGGGTTCTTACGTAACTGAAATGTTATAAGTGTTGTGAACGTAAACAAAAAAATATGAATGTTCTTGTTAAAGCGGCTAGCATTACTTACCTCCTCCTCGAGTGTTTCGACTTCATTCTTCAGCCACAACTTGCCCATAATTTCACATTTCTTTGACATTGCCTCCGAGCGTTCTTCGTCAGCACCACTGCTTGACTGCATCAAAACTTTGTCGCAAATTGCGCTGTTCGTAGTCGTAGAAGCCGAAGTGCCACCACCACCTCCGCCACCAGGTCCACCCGAATTACCACTGGTTATTGATTTTTCAATATTACGATTACGCAAATATCCTTTACGTGGTACTTTCTTACACTCTTCAACAGTGTCCTTTTCCTCATTGCTTGTATAGCTTTTGCGTACGATGCCATTCTTACGATCCGAATAACGGCGAGTACGTCCTTCGGCCCTTTTGCGTGTAGCATTCTTCATAGTACGTCGCTCACGACGACGCGATGATGACTTTTTCTCTTCGCGCTTCTTCTTTGCGTTCTCAGTAAAACGGCGAGTTTTCACACAAAAACGATAGTTGAATTTCTTTTGCTTGCATATGAAAAAGCCGAAATCGACCATTTTGAAGATGCGCAAAATACACTCCTCTTCAGGTGTAACATGCTCACGAATGGTAGTCTCCCAATCCAGGGTAAGTTGAGTGCCTTGGAAGATGTCGAAATTTTTGAAAACAAAATCTTCAGCCAATGGAACGTTGGCACGTACATCAAATAGATCTCCAAGTTGAGTACGTACATTGGGCGTGGTGAGAAATTCCCTCTCGAAATATACTTTACGTGTAAATATATCGATATTACAATAGTTCAGCAACTTCATTATCTTATGAATGAACTCGGGATTGGAATGGTAGCAACCGAATAAAATTTCATGATTTATTCTTAACCAATCGTATAGAATTTTTAAAGCACACATTGTTGGTTCATGACGGGCAAACTCAACTATGATATTTGGATTAATCTTCGTATATTTGTTGCGATAAACGAGTTTCTTTGGTGGCTCGCCTGGATTTAGATTGACATCATCTGTGGCCTGATGCTTGTCATTTTTTTGTGCAGCTGGTGGCAATGATTCCTCATTGTCAGTGTTTTTAAAATTGAGAGAATCACTACCATTTAACTGTAGTACTTCAAAACTACGTAGTAATTCCTCACTATCAACTTCTTGTGAGTCAGTACGTTGTTTTGTCAACTGTGATTGCTGCTCACCCGGATAAATAATTTTCTCCTCCTCAATAACAATATCTTCATTATCGGAGAATGTCGGACCAACGCCCTCATTAGAAGTTAGGCTTTCCTTAGAAGCAACAGAGCATAATCGTGGTGTAATTTCCTTCTGTGGTTCTGATTTAGCAGATGGTTTGGTAAAATCTAAAAATAGAATGTGTGATTATTATCGAAAAAATTTTAATTTTATTTTATTTTTCTAACGCATATCATTTTACTTACCAGTTTCATCACAGTCCTCCCGATCGTCAGCTACTGGTTCCGCTTCAATATCGCTAAAATCAGTATCGAAATTCGAACTTAGATCAGTGTAGTCTTCGTCGTCGGTGCTAAAATCGGTATCCATATCGCTTTCGGTATCGTAGCATGAACTATCGTCTGATTGCGCAATTTTGCGTCTACGCCGACGCAATTTCATGCCTTTCTTCTTGCTCTTACATGATAAGGGTGTTTTAAGATCACTTTCTTTGGCCTCATCACTCGAACGCGTAGATATTGGATCGACATTCTTATCCGCACCACCATTTATTTTTGTATGTTTATGACTATCTTGAGTTTTGTTAATATACTCATCATTGGAATGCTGACTCTCACGAGAATCGGATGAGCAATCTTTGAGTGACAGTTTAGCATTCAGCTTCTTCTCTTTTCTATCAGCTTCACCAATGGTAACAAGCCAATTTTTGTATTCGTTGCGAGACTTTCGCACAACTAAATTGAACTCCTCAAATCTCTCAGCGTATACACCATGGAACTTTTCATTCTCAGCGGATTTCGCCAAAATCGTTTGCTCAATATTTACAATGCATGCATCCATCAAATCAGAGCACACAGCTACTAAGAAAGCATTTAAAGAATAAACCTTTTGCGAATTAATCATCTTTAATTTCGACAAGCAGAAAAATAGTATTGAAACTATTTTGAATATGGATCCCTCCTCCATTGTAAAAGCTTTCGAACAAAGAACTTTACGCAAATCTACAAGCACACAATGACACAGCGAATTAAAATCTGGTACTTCTTTATCGAAGAAAAATATATCAACGATTAAATAGAAACGTGCGTAAAAATCTTGTAAGCTAAACTCTATCTTCTCTGGGTCCAATTTTTCTAAGTACTCGGCATGTGCGGCAAAAAGTTTGCAAACGTTATTTTCACTCAATTCAAAGGGTACAATGCTAACCAATGAATACAAATAGTGATAGATTGAATCCAAATCGTAATTCTGTCCATAATAAAGTGTGCCGAGTTGATTTTGAGACATGCCAATTGCTGGATTCAATTTAAAAGCTTCAAAGTAGTATTTTGCCGCCTGTTGTTTGGTTATCTTGAGGTGAGTATCAATGCGGAAATCCAAGAAATAACGGTGTAAGTCCCCGAGACTCAAGAGTGCTGAATGTATAGTATCTAATGCAAATGAAACTGCCTCTAAGCTTTTATCTACTGGATGTGCAGCACTAATATCACCACCACCATTGCTGTCAGCTGTTTGCTTATTTTCGATTTCACGCATATAATTTTCGCTTATAATGGCAAAATCTATTAAATATTTTAAATCAAGATCGTATATCTCCTCCATTTTAGCGGCCATGCGTTTATAATTTGATATGCCAGCGCAAAGAAAGCGTTCCAATTTTTGTAGATTCTCATGGGTGCTCATCTGGGTGGTGTCTTTTAATTCTTTGTGCCAATTCTTCTTCACATAAGCTATAAATTCGTAATAACCTTTGCGCCACATAATTTCACGTGCTTTTTTCCCTACCGATTGATAATCCTTAAAAACGATCTTCTTACAAAGCTGAACCAGTTGGGCGCGTTTCTCCTCCAAGTCATTTTGAAATAATTGAGTAATAGAGTTTATATGATTTTTCTCGTCGTCCAACTGCTTAGCTACGATATATAGAGATCTAAGGTATAAAAAGAGCGAAAGAATTGAAATTATATTGTTTTTTTCCTTCTTTATATTAAACTCATTTTTAAACAACATATAAAATAATCTATAAATTAAAACTGCAGGTTAGGGGTCAAGAATTTTATTTATCTTATATATGAAAACAAGAACAAATTTTTGGTCTTCTTCTTCTTTGGCGTAGGCACCGCTTATGCGATTATAGCCATGGGGCCACGTGTAGAAGTTCACGCAAGTGAGGAAAGTTTCTGACTGCCATTCACCTGGGAGTGGCCAGAAACGATTCTTTTACATATGGTTCAAGCAGCTCACGACTTCCGGTTTTAGACCAAGTATCCTCTGGGTAGCCAACAAACATCCGTTTGGAGGCGAGCTAGAGTAAGAAGGCGAATCCCCTGCGGTTGTGCGTAGGGTTCGGAACCCACCACATAAAAACTATACTCCAATGAAAAATCAGCAAGTTTTTGGTATCACCTTATAATTTGAGGACGGCTTCACCGAAATCAACCAAAATTTAGTACTATATACGGGTTATCACAGAGATGATTTATAAGAAATGGCTTATTTCATGGTCTTCGAGTGTATTTCTGACATATAATAAAAGCTCCTCATTAAATTCGCTCGGCCGTTTAGAAGCGGCTTAGAAAAAAATATAGGTCCCTTCATGTGTTGGTAAAAACATCAAGACACAAAACCACAAATTGGAGGAGCTCTACCGAAAATCGCTTAAACGTTTAAAAAGCGCATAATATATGAACATTTATATATATATATATATATATATGTAATGTTCTTACAAAGATTTATCCAATATCTAATTAAGTCATATAATACTTTAACGGTTTTGTTTATTTTATATTTTCAGATGTAATAAGGTTTGGTATATAAATAAGTATATATATAGTATGTATGTATGTCGGCTATAATTCAATGGTTTATATTTCCACGAATTTGGAAAATGAGGCGTGGCACCTCCAATTTTCATATATGTATATATAAGAATTTTGTATGTGGGTTTGTTAAAGGGCTAAGCTTATTTAAATGAGATTTTGAGTGTGTATTCAAGAGAACTCGAGAATAGTTATGTTACCTTTTGTGAAATTTTTATTTACCATACATAGTCTTATGTGTTTCTATAAACTAAATGATTTGAAGAGCTACTATCTCTTTGAATTATATATTATACTTGAAAAAGGTAATAAAATCAATGAAATGTTACAATATGGGTCTCAAGCTGAAGAGATCAAAGAAAGGCTTAATGCAAAAATATTTTTGCCACCTATATAAAACTTGTAATATAAAAGAATTGATAAAATACATTATACATTACAAATTACTATATTGGTATCGCAATAAACAGATTTTTAAAGATTAACGTTGGAAAATTTTGTGGGGAGAGTTGCCATCTGTTTGAATATTTTAATAATCTTAAATTGGTAGGTCGCACGAAATATAATCACTTTTATTATGGTTGGCGTCGTCAGCGCCGTCGTCGTTTCGCAGTCGACATCACCTCGTGTCGCCGTTGACGTCACGACGACGACAAAGAGTATTGCCAAAAAGTGTTGTAACGAAACCGACAGTTTATTGATAAAAATAAATGTAATTTATGTGTCAGATGTTTACTTTGACAATTTTTATGCAAAATTTTTAATTTCAAAATAATCTTCTTTTCTGATACAACGGGGGTTGTAATTTAAATTCGTGGATTTGCAATTTCAAAAAATCTTTCTGTTAGTTGCCTAGGTTTTATTTAATTTTGAAGACTATTTTCGATTTAACAAAGCTGCGCTAAAATAAATCCTTAAAGAAAGCAAACCATATTTTGGTGAAGAGCGAAAAACCTGTCTGGGACATATCAGATAAGTGTTGGAAATGACTTTCATATTCGACTAGCCGAGCCAATCGTTAGCTCAGCGTTGCCTAAAACAATTATTTGCACTAAATGGATTAAGTTTCATATGACAGACGTATCGTCAGCTTCTGATAACCATCGTTGTCATTTATTAGGTCAATAGCATTTAATTTTTCACTAGTTGCCTCCCATTGTTGCCTAAAATTAGATGGGGCCGCTCTCTTATGAAAGCCCTTGCTAAGTCCGAATTGTTCTGTTCTCGTTGTTTTAAATTTTTCCTTTTCACAAATAGTATATAATAACTAAATTCAAAAATTACAAACAAAGTCCTCTTACTAATCGTTAGTAACTAAATGGCTTAAGAAAAAATGTATATACCCATTTAAAAATTTCATATGATCATTTTTAATTCATATCAACTTTAGGAATGCTTGAAAAAAAAAAGTATATAAAGTAAAAATTATATGTATGTACATATGTACTAGATCTGCAGATTTTGCTCAAACATTTTCGAGCGGTGCGAGCATTTGAACAACGAGCACGAGTATTTCGAGTATTTGTAGTTGTTTGTAGTAATTTTAAATTTATATATGCAAAGTGTAAAAATCATTGAAACGCCAAAGAAACTTTAACAAACAAAATTAATTTTTCTTGTTCTGCTGAGCAGTTGAGAAATGAGCGAGCATCGAGCTGCTATCAGGGTTATCGATAACAGGGTATATGGAGCTCTAATATGTACACTCAAAATTGCTTGTAAACGTTTTATGAAATATAACAAGTGTATGTCTAACTTTGCGTTTTCGCACAACTTTATTTTCTCAATGTCAAAACAGAACTCACTATTGCTGAGCTTACTATCTACCCTGATTTCCTAACTGCGGCTTGTAGCGCTTGCTTGTATGTGTGAATGTTCGCTGTTCGCTCAAGCTGCCCACAGTCACGTACCCTATCGGGTATCCATTTCGGAATGCAATTGAATGGATAAACAAGCGTGGGAGCTATCCCCAAGAATCGTCAAACTGCTGTTTCAGCTTTGTCGCTGTGCAATGTGCTAACTTCTCCCCCTCTTAAGACGAGTCGCCCTCGACTTGTGCCAAAATTTCCTCAACCGCCCTCTGATTTTGGGTTTTGTTGGCTATCGATATCTTTCTACGATAGATGCAAAAAATTGCTATTGCTATTATCATTAATGGAGGAAAAGAAAAAATTGTCCATAGCAAGGTATGATGTAGAGATAGGCCTTCCTTCAGCTCGTGAATTCGAGAAATATTATCGATATAAACTTTATGCAAATATGGCAAGGACAAACTTGTATGGTGTTCCAGGTAGTTGATCGATACCGTCTTTGGAGGATGTGGCTGAATATAGATTGGTTCCTTTTCTGCTACGTAGATTGTATCGTTTATAGTGATTGAATTCCGGAAAAGAAGTAGATACGTTCCTTTAATTTCTAATTCCCTTTGATCAAATATTGCTGTTGGTGGCACGTCATTGAGAATAATTATGCCCCCCTCTATTTTTTGAACTGGTGGTATGTGATATGCTGATTCTGATGAACAAGCCGCTGTGTTATTATTTAGCAACTGACTTAAACAATTCGAGCGAGCCGGTTTGCATACTTTAGCCGTCAGGGTGTCATTGCAGTTTCCGAGTGGCTGAAATCCATCGCTACATTTTGCCGCAAGCGTTGTTTCTAGCTTTACAATACTGTTATGGATTACAGGATAAATTCTCAAAAACTCACAAAAATGTATGATCTTAGGGATCTTAAGGACATAGTGAATGACATCCGAATTTTGCAAAATTTTTACTCTAGACACTAAAAGTAAGTTACTTAAACTAAAGGGTAATTGCTCAAAATTGAACGCGTGCTCCATCTCGTCGTCATCCAAAACAAGTGGGTTTATTATATTGCTTTTGGCCAACACAATAGAGAGTGTCAATCTGTTTAGTTGGCTAATTATGTGGTTGTTTCTTCTTACCAAACTCTCACGAAGCAGTGTTTCCTCGTCTTTTAACAACCAATCCGTACGATTTCCCCGAAGTGTGTTGATTTGACTCGTTATTTCATTGATTATATTTTGTAAAACGGAGTTAATTTTAATCTGCCTATTGTTATTTTCTATTAACATGCTTTCTTTTGTCAAGAGCAGTTCAAAGTTCTCATGGTCTGGGGTACCGGCTATGAATTTCAGAGCGGACCCCAGGAAATCTATTGATCTTGCAATCCTTCTAGGTATTTCCAAGGTGCGGATGATGTGTAAAATTTCTTCCCCTTGTTGTTTTAAGATATTCTCGTTTACTATCTGATTTTTTAATTAGGATACGAACCACTGGCTTTCATAAGCTATCTGGCCGTAGTCTGTCAAGTTGGTGGTATGGACGAGGTAAATGAATTCGTTATAAATGGCCACATTTCCCCAGGGAATGGTGACAACTTGCGAAGAGGTGTAGTCCATTAAATTGGCCCTAGTG
Source organism: Neoceratitis asiatica (assembly GCA_030068015.2). NCBI lineage: Eukaryota > Metazoa > Arthropoda > Insecta > Diptera > Tephritidae > Neoceratitis > Neoceratitis asiatica. The sequence goes on from CM061524.1 coordinate 78,108,868, forward strand.
CCGGAGAATATGGCAAGCAGCAATCTGAAATTGATTTATCTCAAATAACTTTTATGGATTTTTCTTCCCTCTATTTGTACTGTTGTCCCTAAATCTTGCTCTACTATTTTTTCCGCGAACACTCTCTCAAACTTATTTCCCAATCGCTTATTCCGCCGAAGGAACACACTCTCCCCAGGCTGGTATGTTTTGGTTATCCTCTTCCCGTTCAATCTATTCAACACCGAATTTTGTGCGCTTAATATTTTTTCTTTAATTTCCTTGAATTTTCCTACTGGGCAGTTTTGCAAAATTTTTATCGGCTTCGCATTTATGACTGAGTGAATTGTTCTATTGTATTTGTACGTGGCGAGCAAAATCAATTCCTTCACCTCGTCTATTTGCTGCTGCGCCTTCACGCACCTGGCTATTTCCAGAAGGGTTGAATGAACCCTTTAGGGTTGTTGCTTTCGCTATGTAAGGTGGGTACAAAGAACTGCTCTATACCGTAATGATCGCGAAGCATAGATCTAATCAAATTTGAAGTAAACGCTCTTTGTTGTCTGTAATAATTGTTTTAGTGTTTTGGAACATACTCAACACCTCGAGCAAAGCCTCCTTTATGTCGATGGTGCATCTTGAAATAATGGGCTTTACTATTGCGAATTTTGAAAACCTATCAACGGCAGTTAGGAATAGCTGCTTCCCGGTAATCAAAATATCCAGGTGGAGGATTTCTCCTGGACGTTCTGGGATTGGGGTTCTCCCAATTTCGGGATTTGGGGGCTTCCTTTGGTATTTGTTTTCCAGACATATCTTACAATTTGCTATTGTCGATTTGAGCATTTTCCTCATGTCAGGAAAGTAGTATTCTGACAAAATCTGCTTGAAATTTTCGGACAAAGATCGATGAGCACGGCCATGCTCCGTTGCTATTGCTTCCCGTTGGTAATTTGGATTAGTCAGATCAATCACAAATTTTTCTGTATGGATGAATTTAGCCCCAGGGAATGCCTCAATAAGGGGTCCCTGAATCTCTGATAGTGTCGGCAGATCGCAACGAAAAGCATTTGTAACACCTGGTTTTATAAGTTTCTTGAGATTTTGCAACAAATTTGTTATTGTGTCGTAATTTATAGTATAACGAATCTTTTTCTGAAAAATTATTTTTGTGCTTTGGCGGTAATGGGGATCATTATTAGTTATAATGAATTGTCTTTTGAATTGGTTTACTGGATATTGGATAGTTTTTTTTAATTGTGTTTGAGAGTGATGACTCACTATGTGCTGTGGCATCCGTATCGCTCGTTATTCAAAAACTGGCGAGACAGAGCATCCGCCACGACGTTGTCTCTGCCGGGCTTATAACAAAATTTTGGTGAGAATTCCTCTATGAACGCCCGCCATCGTTTCATTTTGGTATTGGGGTTTTTGTTTGAAACAGCAAATATTACAATGTCCTTAATTCCATATAGTTAATGTCGAAGGTTTTTAAGAGCCCACACTATGGCCAAAAGCTCGCGCTCGTTGGTTGCATAGTTTTCCTCTGTTTTTGATAATGTTCTTGAAATCATCGTGATGGGCCGTTCATTCTGGGATAGTACAGCGCCTAAAGCGCTAGAGGAAGCGTCTGTTGTCGGTTCGAATGTTTTATCATAATCTGGATAAAACAGCAAAACATCTTCCGATGCTAAAATGCTTTTTACCCTTTTAAAGGCTTGCTTGGCCTCATCATCTAGGGCTATTTTAGTATGTTTGGACTTGTGGGATGACACCTGGCCATTCTCCCCCCGAAGATACCTTGTTAATGGTTTGATAGACGCATAATCCCGTATAAATCTCCTATAATATCCTGAAACACCCAAGAAAGAGCGCAACGCTCGAAGTGTTTCCGGGGTCTTATAGTTAATTATGTCCTTTACCTTATCTGGACATGTTTTTATCCCTCTCTGAGAGACAACAAAACAAGAAATTCGACCTCCTTCTTAAAGAATTTAGTCTTTTCTGCTGAAACTCGCATTCCGGCCTTACTCAGTATTCTATCAAAGTGTTGAATATGAGACCTTTCGTTCCCTGAAAAGATTATTATATCATCCATATAAACTTGGCAACTTTGGCCAATGTCGTCTCTTAGGACATCATCAATGGCGCGTTGGAAAATACTGGGCGCATTTCTTAACCCGAATGGCAACCTATTAAATTCATATTTGCCGTTATTGATGCTGAAAGCTGTTTTTTCGCGGTCCTTCTCTTCGGGGATTATCTGGTGGAATCCAGACTTTAAATCTAAGTGGTGAAAAATCCGGAATTACCCAGATTTGCCAATATGGTAGAAATATCTATCCGCAATCGTTTTTTCGTTTAGCTTCCGAAAGTAGATTACCATGCGGAGTTTTTGTTTACCGTATTCGTCCATGCCTTTTTTATTTACAACATGGACCGGAGAATTATAAGCCGAATTGGACCTTCTAATGATGCCGTCCTTTAACAATGTCTCTATTTCCCTATTAATGAATCCTGCCGCCGAAGCCGGGTATGGATAGGATCGGGTGTAAATTGGTTCCGAGGAAGTAGTACGAATTCTAGCCCTGACCGTAGTATTATATGGCAAAGAGAGGTTAGGTTCGGCAAAAGCTTTTACATTCTTTTTAACCATAGAATTAAATTCGTTTTTCACAAGAGCTGGGACCGAGTCCTTATCCAAACATATGGAGTTTACTTGCTCACACTCGACGTTATTAAGTTTTTCTTTACCCCCTTCGTAGAATAAGTTTTCTGATATCGTATCAATCTCAGTTCCAATTTCTTTGAGAAAGTCATATCCCACTATACCATCGAAGCTTTTTAAATTTGGAAGAATAAAGAAAGTTGAGACCCTTCCCAAAACGAAAACCCTACATTTACTCTTTATGAGATTACACCCATTTATTGATTTAACAAGGGGCTCCCGCCCCCCCGAGGCCTTTTTTGTAATGTAGGGAAGGAGCGACTTTACATTAAAAAATTAACTTCGTCTTCCATTTCAAATCTCGAAATCCGAATCACTATCGCGTTCCACTCTAACTTTTTCTGGTGGGTTTATCTCTTGGGATGTTTTTAAAAGGTTTGTTCGTTGTACCTTGGGCTTTCGCGAATTCATTGAATATCCCTGTTCGCGCTCCCGTTTACTAGGGTATTGGTTAGCATCCCTTTTGGGTTGTCCCCCTACCGCATTTTCTTTCCTGTTGGACTGTTTTGTACGTCGGAAAGCAGAAGACCCGCGGTCTACATCCATTGGGGTAGGAGTGTCCTTAGGTGTTCGCGAATTACTTGGATAATTATTTTGATATTTTATACCATCTGAAGTTGTCACACTATTGACCGCGAATGTTCTAGCAAAATCGTAACGCATGCGGTTGTTTTCCAGCTCCTGGGCCGTAGCCAGTGCGGAAGGCAAATTCTTAGGATTCGCCGAAAATAAGATATCACACAATGGCCGCTTCAAGCCGGAAATAAACTCTTACTGCAGTTTCCCTAGCTCTGTCATTGAGCGCGGTGGCAAGCTCCCTGTTACTTGAATGGGTCATTATGTTTTTATTTGTTATGAGTGTTAGGTGCCTATCCACCGCGCCATAGTACTGGCAGAGTGATAAATTTCCCTGCCTCAAGACACTGAGTTCCGTTTCTAAAACATGTAGCGGTCTTTTGTCCGCATATGTAAGTTTTATCTAACCTATGCACCTATTATAGCTTTAAAATTTAGCACAGTTGAGAAAGAAGCGAGCGTTGCGTTCGCGGAACCTACTGTCTTGCCTAAAAATTACCATTGCTACGCAGTACTGCTCTGTCCCCTCCGTGTAGTAGCCTATGGCGAATTCCGCTGCGGAACGCCAGGCCGGATAGGCGGCATTATCCCCCTTAAATTCCTGTAGGGATTTTATTAAATCCATGTTTGTATGCCCATTGGCTACAGCTGGATTTCTTTGTACTGGCATACAATTTTCCGCCAATGGCGGCTGTAAGCGCTGGAGGGTCTGCCTGACCTCGTCCAGCTGAGCGTTAAATTTCCTCCTACTCTGGTCATTCTGTTGCCTTAAGATCTCGATGACTTGTTCTCTTGTTACACTCATTTTTGTTTATTTGAAAAAAAATCACAAAAAAAATAGCCTCTCTTTTTTATAGCACAACAGGATATTTCCCTTTACACTTATAATGGATCACACGAACAAATTTGCGCAATTACTTACAGGAGCATTGTTTTTCTGGTTGTGGTCCTCGGTATCCAATTCCTCTGGTGTTCAATTGGTGTAGTGGGAATTCAATAACTGTCCTTGCTGTAGTGGGAATTCAATAATTGTTCTTGCTGTAGTGGGAAAACAATAACTGTTCTTGCTGTAGTGGGAATTCAATAACTGTTCTTGCTGTAGTGGGACTTCTACGTTGGGCGCCACTTTGCGTTTTCGTACAACTTTATTTTCTCAATGTCAAAACAGAACTCACTATTGTTAAGCTTACTATCTACCCTGATTTCCTAACTGCGGCTTTTAGCGCTTGCTTGTATGTGTGAATGTTCGCTGCTCGCTCAAGCTGCCCACAGTCACGTACCCTATCGGGTATCCATTTCGGAATGCAATTGAATGGATAAACAAGCGTGGGAGCTATTCCCAAGAATCGTCAAACTGCTGTTTCAGCTTTGCCGCTGTGCAATGTGCTAACTTCTATATACTGGCTTAAAAATTAAAATTGTCTTGCAATCGTTCTAAGAAATATAGCATATGTATACGTACTTAAAAATTTCATAGGAGCATCTTAAAAATAAAAAAAGTGAAAAAATTTGTACTGGTCATCAGCATGTTTAAAGCTGAAAATTAAGATAACAAAAATTTAAAAGCAACATTTATTGCTGGGGTCGAATGCATGCCTCATATGCCTCATAAAAAATTATTAGATAATTCCTTACGAACATTTTTATAGGAGCGTTCAACCATTCGTGAATGTATTGTTATAGTAAAGAGAAATGAAATTAGACATATGATTGAAATGTTAATATAAAAAGGATGTTTTTCTTTTTCAATATTACTTTTGGCGTAGTGCAACACACCAGGGCACCACTAGTTGTTTTTTATTTTATGGAATACCTATCGCAGCAGGCCACTAGTTAGGTCTTTACATCGGAAAAACTCAGAATTGTCATTCCGGAACATTTCTCAAAATTTTCTTTGGGGAATATTTTTGAGGTTACAACAACCAATCGAAAGAATATATACATAAACAAACACATACATATGTATTCAAAAATGAGATAATACTTATTAAAAAAAAAATTTCAAAATGCAAAATAAGTTTATTCATAGGAATGTTAGTTCAGCAAAGTTGAGGCATGTGCACTCATTAGTGATAACCACAAATAAAAGTATTCGTGTATACACATGTATAAGTAAATGCGTGGTCACAACCATAGGAAACATATGCAATTGAATATTAGAATTAAAAATGAGCCCCAAATAAGTTTATATGAATTTATATTGAAAAGCTTCCATTAAGTGTTATAATTACCTATAAATCTCTTTTACTTCCGGTGTCAGACCGTTACCATTTCCGCCACTGTTTTGGGTGACATTCTTGTTGCAAATAATATTACTAGCGCTACCGCGTCCGTTACTGCCTCCAGCATTAACAACGGCACTAGTTCGACCAAAGCCTCCAACACTATCGCCGGAGGCATTCGAGCCTCCAGAACTGAAGCATTGCTCCATTATTGATGTTGTTATGGGTCCTTCTTATTTTTTACTAAAGTTAATCTTCGTGATTTTGTTTGTAGCACTATGTTTCACGCGTAGATGCTGTAGAAAAAAAAACAGCCAGATATAAGCTTGCAAAGAAATATAAGGATATATTTAGATATTAATCAAAAGTAAACGAAAAAATAAAAATTGTTATATGTAGAATGGAATTTGATTTATAGTACGCCTTAAATATTTTTTTACAAGTTGATATTGATTATTGAAAATATTATTTGGAAATTTTCCATAAATTGTATTCATCTCCAACGGAAGTAAACCGCTAAAATAAACACTGTTGAATCAGGACCTCGACAGTTATGCTAGTATGTAATATATGTATGTATGTATATTGTAAACGTTGACACCAAATACTTATATCTAACACTACTGTAATACATCTATAAACAAATTGCACAGTTACTGAAATATCAATGTCCCTTAATACATTAGTTTAACACGAAAAAAAATTCGTTGGCTTTGTTTCCCCTGCACATCTTTTTCTTGATGACTAACACATAAATATACAGATCTAAATTTGTCGATATGCACTTTTAAGCGAGAATTTCAGATTGAATAATCAATACATCATTTTTATTATTCCAATTGAGACTTTAACGCATGTTTTGCAGCACAATCTAGAATGACTCCTCATTTGCAAATTTTGATTGGTATTTCCCAGCCTTATTGCGAAATTAACAAACTTGCCCGTTACCTTTTTCACAAATTTTTATATGTTACTGTATTGAGTAGTGTTCATTTAATTTGAAAAAGTGTATTTAGAAACAAATTCAACGTTTTAAACTTATTTCGCAAAAAAAAATTATCTATATTTTTACCAGGAATACACAATGAAAATTACAGCTGCTTTTATTTTACAATCCGCTTTTGCCTTTCATTAGTTTTGACCCTTGATTTTCAACTATTTTTCTTTAGAATACATATTCATCCTTTTCACATGCCTTAATTTTCAGCAATTTTTCTTCGCAATATATATTTATCTTTTTCACACGCTCTTAACGAAGTTTCATAAAAGATGAGATTTACAGAGTTGCTTCAATTATATTACGGTTATAACCAAGAATTTACAGTTGGAAGGCCACCGTAATCATGCATAAATATTGTTACGATCTTGCTGATTAACCTCGATGATTTCCTTAATCTTTCGGGTACGACCCCTAGATTGTTAAATAAAATCGCCAACTTAATTTGCAGTCTCTTTATTTATAAAGACTTTATTAATGTCCTTTTAATTATTCGGTAATTCACAATTCAATTACATTTTACGTTACTATTTACAATCACTTGTATACAACTTTCACAATGTACTGTTTTTATTACGTTACTGTAATGCAATCTCCACGAGTTTAATTCACAACTGATTACTCTTGCAGTCGTATGTCGTCCTTATATACTTGTTTGCTGCTTGAAAACGAAACCCCTGGAATAATCGCGTCGTTTACGATAAACCCCTCGCTTACGATAATCGTCGTTTACGATAATCGCCTCGTTTACGATAACCGTCTTTTACGATAATCGCCTCGTTTACGCTCTAGAACGTGTCAGTTGTCGGCTCCTCTCTTTCATCTGTCATTCGCTTTGCATTTTCGCCACACTGCCCTCCACCTAAGTCTGATCGTCCCGATCAGACACATTCGCTGTTCCAAACGCAGCAAGCCTCTCTAGGTGGACCACTTTCATCTTTTTTCTCGGCCTCCCCACAGTTTGTATTCGATACACTACGTCGTTTAGTCGTTTGATTATCTTGTATGGACCTTCCCAATTGCATTGAAGTTTTGGGGACAAACCTCTCTTCCGTTGTGGACTGCACAGCAACACCAAATCTCCATTTTGGAAGCCTTCGGAGTTCATCGCTTTGTCATACCTGGCCTTCATTTTGTCACTCATAATTTGAGTTCGCTGCCTCACAAGAGCATGTATCTCTCTTAACTCTTCCTCGAGAACAGTAGACGCTTCCTTCCCAATTCTTCTCGCATCACCAGTTATTCCAAATTTAAAATCGCTGGGCAACCGAAGTTCACTACCAAACAGTATCCTGGCAGGTGTTTGACCTGTTGTTTCATGCACTGCGGACCGATATCCCATCAGGAAAAGCGGTATGTGTACATCCCAATCATCTTGATTCTTGTCCACTACTTTCCGCAAGTGCTCTTCCAGGGTCCGGTTGAATCGCTCTACCATGCCATCTGATTGAGGATGCGGGGCTGTCGTTCGGGTTTTCCGAATACCAAGTATCTGGCACATCTCTTGGAACACCGCCGCTTCAAAGTTTCTTCCTTGGTCTGAGTGCAATTCTATAGGCGCACCGTATCTGGTAACCCAATTGTGAGTGAATGCATCCGCAACTGTTTTCGCTTCCTGGTTTGGAATTGGGTAGACCTCAGGCCATTTACTAAAGTAATCCATAACCACAAGAACGTATTTGTTTCCTTGTCTGCTCATAGGGAATGGACCGGCTACATCCATGGCAACCCGCTCAAATGGTGCACCTGAGTTATACTGCTTCATCTGCCCATGACTTCGTGACTTTGGCCCTTTAGCTGCAATGCACTCCGTGCAATTAGCAATCCACTCAGCGACCGATTGACGACAGCCAACCCAATAGAACCGCTGCTTGATCTTCTCCAGCGTTTTTGTAATGCCTAGGTGCCCTCCACTAGGACCATTATGGAATTCCTTAAGAACATCCGGAAATCTTAACCTCGGAACTTCTATAAGCTTCCGAGAGCACTGGCCATCTTCACTTTCCCATACTCTATGCAAACAGCCAGATATCAATTCTAAACTGTTCCATTGTGCCCAGTATGCTTTCGCGATGGGACTTTCCGCTGCCATTTGTTCTTTACTTGGCCGTCTGTTCACCTCCAATCCGTGCATTACCAATTCCAAGTCCGGATCTTCTTGCTGACATTTCCTTAAGTGACTTGCCTCCCACTCTTCTGCTGATGTAACTGTCATTAGCCGGACGTCTATTATGTCTTCCTTACCCTCGGCTTTTGAGCAGTGCTTACATTCCAAACTACATGGTCGACGGGACATAGCGTCAGCATTTCCGTGCGTATTACCCTTGCGGTGCTCGATGGTGAAGTCATAACTTTGCAGCCTCTCAATCCACCGTGCAAGCTGCCCTTCGGGATTCTTGAACTGTAGTAGCCACTTCAGCGCTGCATGATCCGTTCTAACGCGGAAATGTTGACCATACAGATATTTGTGGAAGTGTTTAATGCAATCCACCAACGCTAATAGTTCTCTCCGCGTTACGCAGTAGTTCCGCTCTGGTTTCCCAATAGACCGGCTATAGTAGGCAACTATCTTCTCCTGCCCATCAATCAATTGCGAAAGTACCCCTCCTATGCCATAACCACTAGCATCTGTGTCCAGAATAAATGTTGCACCTGGAACCGGGTACGCTAGCATAGGTGCAGTGCATAGTCGTTCTTTTAAAGCTTGGAAAGCCTCCTCTTGTTCAGTTTTCCACTCGAAAGATCTATTTTTCCTTGTGAGTTCATGGAGACTGTGAGCTACACTGGCGAAATTCGGAACAAAGCGGCGATAGTAAGTACACAGCCCAAGGAAACTTCTTAATTCATGCAAATTTCTGGGTCTCGGCCAATCCTTCACTGCTTCTATTTTTTCCTTCGCAGTACTCACGCCCTTCGTGGTTACTTGATGACCTAAGTAATTCACCTCCTTCTTGAATAAAGAGCACTTCTTAGGACTTAGTTTAAGACCAGCGCCAGCTATTCTCTGGAAAACTTCTTCCAAATTACTCAGATGTTCGTCGAAGCTCTTTCCCAATACGATTATGTCATCCAGATACACCAAACAGGTCTTCCAGTGTAGTCCTTTGAGCACATGGTCCATTAATCTTTCAAAAGTGGCAGGAGCGTTGCATAAACCAAATGGCATTACCGTAAATTGCCATAGACCGTTGCCAGCACTAAACGCTGTCTTTTCTTTATCTTCTTCACTCACTTCTACTTGCCAATACCCGCTCTTAAGGTCAAGTGTTGAGAACCATTCTGTGCCAGTTAACGAGTCTAGTGTATCATCGATCCTGGGCAAAGAATAGCTGTCTTTCTTTGTAACATCATTTAATCTCCGATAGTCCACGCAGAACCGCAACTGGCCATCTTTCTTCTTCACGACTACCACCGGAGAGCTCCATGGACTTGCCGATGGTTCGATAACATCGCTTTCGCTCATTTCCCTAATTATTTGGCCAACAGCGTCACGTTTGGCTAGTGGAACGCTTCGAGGAGCTTGACGAATTGGTCTTGCGTCACCAGTATCAATGCTATGCTTCACTACGTTGGTCCTGCCTGGTTTGTTGCCATCCTTGTCAAATATGTTGGAGTATTTACGGATCATCTGGCTGGCCTTGTGCTTGTACTTGTCTTTCAACCCTTGCGTCCATGCATTGATATCTTCCTCCATCTCCTTGCTGCCAATAGAGTCGATTCCAGATGAATCATTGCTGCTAATAATGGCTTCTACCTCTTGACATTGCCCTAATGCAGTTCCACTAGGAATTTTTACTGATGATCTGAAGTCATTTAATACTCTTACTGGGATGCGTCCATTCTTTCGTGTCTTAGCCAGGGTTTTTCCAATAAGTAAGTCCAGTGTAGAATTTTGTGCTGCTTCGACAACCCACAATTTGTTTGTCCTACAATCTCCATTAATTTTCGCCCAAACAACTGCTTCAGACTTCGGTGGAATCAGTTCACTGCCTTCTAAGACCACTTCTTTGTTGCTGTATGTGAAATCATAGCCAATGTTTAGTGGTACCTCCATGTTCTTATACTTCATAATTTTGTTATTCAAGTCGATCTTGATACCTTCATTCATCAAGAAGTCCACTCCTATGATTACCTCATCCACAATCTGCGCGACTATAAAACTGTGTAACACCGTCACATTCCCTATTGTTACCTCACATGTTACTTCTCCCACTACTTGGGTATCCTCACCAGTCGCCGTTTTCAATAGTGCTCCAGGTAATGGTCTCACTTCTTTAGCGATCAGGTCAGTTCGAATGATAGAATGTGATGCGCCCGTATCCACTGTTAATATTCGCGCTCGTCCATCCACATATCCACCAATAGTAATGTTGCTCGTTTTTCTGCCAATTTGCGAGACGGAGATTATGGGGCATTCAATTGCAGGAACCAGCATACGCCCCTTTAGACTGGCTCGTTTTAGTTTAACGACTGAGAAGTTGATGGTTTATCCTCCTCAGCCATCCGTTTGCGCTGTCCTTCCTGTATGCTGGAACCCGTTTTGCATTCGCGTGCGAAGTGACCAGGCTTTCCACATTTAAAGCATTTCCCAGCCTGATTCTTGCCACCAGAACGATTCATTCCTTCTAACGACTTCAGAGTTCTCAATATTTCGGTCATCACATCTGCTGTTTCAACCTCCACTTTATTGACTTTATATGCTGGTCTGCTTATGAGTGCCGCCGTTTCACGTGTTTGAGCATACGCCACTGTTTCAGCGAATGTTAACTTTGTCTCTCGCTTGGTGTAAACGTCTTTTATGCCGCTGATGAATTTTTGTATTTTCACCCTTTCGAGATGCTCACCCGATGTGTCTCCGATGGCTAAATGAGCCAATCTCTCAACTTCCGAAGCATATTCCTGTAGAGATTCGTTGGGTTTTTGGTCGCGCTTTTCTAACTCCATCTGGTAAATTTGTCTTCTGTGTTCGCTACCATAACGTCTTTCCAGGGCTCGCATCAATCCGTCGTAATCATTTCTCTCATGTTCGGGTATAGTTTGCAAAAGTTCTGCCGCAGGTCCTTCCAACACAACGAATAAGTGCAGCAGATTTTTCCTCTATGCTCCAGTTATTTGTTTCAGCCGTCTTCTCAAACTGGAGCTTGAAGACTTAATGGAGTTTTACCGTCAAAGGATATTGTTTTTACCTTGGGAGCGTTCACTGAAGTGGTTGGACGATTTAACTGCAAATCCCGGAAACGACCTTCCAATGTGTTGACTTTGGCTTCAATTAACTCTTCAATTTTTTCTTGCCGACCTTCCAATTTGTTCACTTTGGTCTCAATTAGCTCCTCTATCTTGTCTTGTCGCTCCTCGATTTGATTCTGTCTTTCCTTAAGTTCTGCATTTTCTATCACCAGATTTTGCTGAATTTGTGCGATTGTTCCTTCTAATCCATCCAAATTTCCTGAGATGCTGGCTTTCATTGCAGACATATTTTGTGAAATCTCTGAGTTTTCAGCCAACTTTTGTGAATTAAGGGCATCCTGTGCATCCATCTTTTGTGACATCTTGGCATCCTGTGCATCCATCTTTTGTGATATGCTGGCATCGATTGCAGATATATTTTGTGAAATTGCAGCCAATAACATGTTCATGTCAATACCCGCAGATGAGCTAGGGGCCTCTTCTTGAATCTTACTTGATGGCTGCTCCAACTCCTTCGCAGAATCAATTGCCTCTTCCTTGTCAACATCTTTCAAGGATACATTTTCATCCTCGCGGCGGAATTCGTATTGGTTCAAGTCGATACCTTCGACTTCCATTGCTTCTCGCAGTCTCGATTGCAGCTCTGCCTTATTTCCTGTTGTAGATAATCCTCGCTTTGCCAATTCCTTCTTGAGAGGAGGTATCGTTAATTCCTGAATCTTCACCATCTTTCAACTATTATTCTTATGGATTTATTTAACAATCCCACTTCTGACACCAATTGTTACGAACTTGCTGAACCAACCTCGATGATATCCCAAATCCTTCGGGTACGATCTCTGGATTGTTAAATAAAATCGCCAACTTAATTTGCAGTTTATTTATTTATAAAGAATTTAATTAATGTCCTTTTGATTACTCAGTAATTCACAATTCAATTACAATTTACTTTACTATTTACAATCACTTGTATACAACTTTCACAATGTACTGTTTTTATTACTTCAATATAATGTAATCTCCAACGCTTTTACTTCACGACTGATTGATTTGGCAGCTGAGTGTCGCTCTTATATAGAAGTCGGCTGCTCGCAACGAACCGTCTAGAATAATTGAGGCGTTCTCGCTAACGAATGTTCTCGTTTCACGCTATAGAACATGCCAGCTATCGGCTTCTCTCTTTCATATGTCATTCGCTTCGCATTTTCGTCACAGTATACTCTATTACAGTAAGCTGTCAAAATGTAGCATATCTATTTTTTGACACGAGTTGTTGGGTTTCTGCTTTGTTTCCTTTCCTTTCTCTGTTACTACTCAAAATGGGTGAGTGCGGCTTTTTCGTAACTGCAATAAATTTCTAAGAAAATCCTGAAACATCATTGTCTTGAGAAGTGAAAAATGTGTTAAAGATTTAGTTAAATGAACTATATAAAGGCGAATTACTAAATGGCATAAATATTTGCGTTGATGGTGGTGAATTATTTCATTAAATGGGAGTAGATCCTAATCCTTGTGAAGTTGAAAAACTACAATAATAAATGTTCGCGTATTTCGGATTTTCTTGGAAATTTATCGTTCGTGAGCAAGTTAATATAAAAATAATATAGTAAAACTCAATTATTCCAGGTATTAGCCGCGATAGTGCTCACAAGCGCCGTGCCACTGGTGGTAAACGCAAATCGCTCCGCAAGAAGCGCAAGTTCGAGTTAGGTCGTCCAGCTGCCAATACCAAGGTATATATTTGGCTAAATATCTGGGTTTATAAGAATTCGGTATAGTTTTGCACATCGAAAAGAATTTAATTTACAAAATCAAAAATTTTTTTTGCTACAAAGTGCAATGCTTCTATTATGTACTGATGATTGAATATGTTTACTGCAAGCGCATACGTCTCCTTTGGCGATGTATACTTTTTGATGAACGCATAATTATGTTCGGACTACTGATTCTTCAAACCCATTAGTTTTATATAGTTAGTTGTAAGCCGTGTTTAATGTTCCTCTCCATTCTTTCAGCTCGGTTCTCCACGTGTACACAAAGTACGCACACGCGGCGGAAACTCCAAATTCCGTGCTCTTCGTTTGGAAACCGGTAATTTTGCATGGGCTTCTGAGGGTATCGCTCGTCGCACTCGTATCGCCGATGTTGTATACAATGCATCTAACAATGAATTGGTGCGTACCAAAACTTTGGTAAAAAACACCATTGTTGTCATTGATGCTACTCCATTCCGACAATGGTATGAATCGCACTACGTGCTACCTTTGGGTCGTAAACGTAACCCTAAGCACCAGAAAACGGAAGATGAAAATGACGTGCTCAACAAGAAGCGCAGTGAAAAAGTAATGAAGAAATACTTAGAACGTCAAAAGTTCGCTAAAGTAGACCCAGCCCTCGAAGATCAATTCATCTCTGGACGTATCCTTGGTGAGTTTCATATTTGATAGTTGTTTAAGTAAAACAACTAAAGTGATGTTAATTTCTTAAGCGATCCAACTAAATTTATTGTATCAAACTCGTTTTGAGTGCGATACAAGCCTGTTGGGTGTGATTTAGCTTGTCATAGTTACTCTGATTTATTTAAAAATTAGCTGAGGTTATTTTTGTATTTGTTTGTTCTTTACTAATATGTGTTTTTTTTATTTCAGCTTGCGTTTCATCTCGCCCAGGTCAATGTGGTCGTTGCGATGGTTACATCTTAGAGGGTAAAGAATTAGAATTTTATCTTAAGAAAATTAAGTCAAAGAAATAAACATCCGTAAAAATTTCAATGAAATGGCGGCGTTGAGTTTTTACATAAATAAAAAATAAAAATAATGCGTTTTTGTAACATTATGAACACTAGGTTCATTTAGTAATTGACAAGCAAAAAACATGCAAGCCCCATTAATTCGATAGTATAGTGTGTACAAGTTGCATTCTTCGTATATTCTGTATTTTTAGCGATGTATAAAAAAAATTTCACTAATTGAGAAAAATTCTCACTAATTTAATACTGAGTAAAAAACTGCTAATAATAAGGCTGAACTTATTGACTAAAATTTTAATGTTGTAAAAGTTTCTCAGTACTAGACTCGTGAAGTTATAAGTTGAAAGCGTATTTTAATAGTTCAAACTTTTGGTCAATTCCATCAAGGCAGAATCTTGTGACTTTTCGAGCTAAAAATCGGTCATACGCATTTAAAAAAACAGCCGGGAAATATAAGGTTTTATATTAAAAATTACGTTCTCTGACTGAGACGTTACGTAGAAAAGCCTTCCTCGGTTCTCATCCAAAACTGTTGACGGTTCAAAACTTTCAAATATTTTTCTTACCCTAAACTTAACGCTTTTGGTTTCCTGAGTATTGGGTAGACCTCTGTTACTGAAGTACTGCAAGTAACCACAAGACGTATTGGTTTCCTTGTCTGCTTATAGGGAATGGACCGTCTATATCCATGGCAGCCCGCTCAAATGGTGCACCTGCTTCATCTCCCAATGATTTCGTGATTTTGGCCTTTTAGCTGCAATGCACTCCTTGTAGTTAGCGGTCCACTCATCGATCGATTGACAACAACCAACCCAATAGAACCACTGCTTTATCTCCAACGTTTCCGTAATGCCTAGGTGTTCTCTACTTCCATTATGGAATTCCTTGAGAAAGTCCGGATTCTTAACCTCGGAACTACTATTAGCCTTCAAGAGCACTGAGCACTTTCCCATACTCTATGCAAACAGCAAGATATCAACTCTAAGCTGCTCCATTGTGTCCAGAGTATGCCTTCGATGTTGGACTTTCCGTTGCAATTGGTCCTTACTTGGACCTCCAATCCGTGCATTAACAGTTCTTAGTCCGAATCTTCTTTCCATCTATAGATTTTATATTTCTTAGAAAAAATAATTTAATATATAACATATATACATAGGTACGTACACACGTTCTTAGTTTTCCACTTTTCAAATGTGGTTTTGTTTCTTTCAGGACATATTTGAACACAGCTGAAATGAAAGAAAAATTAAGAACTAATAGAAAGATTCTTCGAAATTTGCAAATCCACAAATTTAAATTACGAGACCTACTTGTTATCTGGCAATCTAAATATATTACAATTCAGCCTTATAGTTTTTTAATTTTGCCCTAAGTTCGTTTTTGCTCTCCTCATCGCTTGAGCGTGATTATCAACAAAAAAGAACAATTTTAAAATAAAAATTTTGCATAAAAATGGCATTTATTTTATCGGTGAACAGTGTCGTCGTCACAAAATTTTTCGGTAATAGAAATATTACGTCGACGACGACAACGACAACTATAATTGGAGTGGATATATTCTTATAATTGGTGATTTTCTTCTATATCATACGACTTAATAAATATTCTCTAACAGTATATTAAAGGTTTACCGACATAAACACGGTCTTTCGCATAGCCCCACAAAAAAAGTCCAACGGTGTCAAGTCCCACTGGAGCTGGATTTTATATGGATGTAAGTGTAAGTCCAAGTTCAAATCACACCATTATGTGCCGTAAGAAAGTCCCAGCTCTTTAGAACGTTGAGAAATAGACACATTCGGGCCTTCGGTTACACTTTCACTTACAGCAGCGATATCTGAGGTGGAATGAACAAAACGATGATGGACAGGCCTTACAATATCTGTAACCGATCCAGTCTCTTTAAATTTCTTTAAAGGTTTACCAATTGCTTGAGAGTAGCATGAAACGTTTACACGTTTGAATAGCCATTTTTGTAGTAGGTTTCAATTATTTTAATGCGTTGGGCGGTTGTTATGCGATCCATTTTCATAAATGCCTGGCTTTTAATCAAAACAAAGCTATTTGTATTGACAGACGACAAAATATAGCCCAGTACTTTCGAAACCACTAAACGGATAACTACATTGAGATATTCAACACGCTCATGCAAGTGTACATTTGGGATAGTCGAATGACAACATTGTGTGGATGTAAACGAAGAAATGATACCAAATACTATTATGAAAACGAAGTACGCATATGCTGACAATAAAAAAATAGAGAATTTTCGTTTGATGTCGAAATAAAGGTGAAAACAAATATTTGTAATATATTTTTTATATATCAGGTCGACTATCCTTCACTGTGTACGGTACTCTATCACCCTTCTCCCGCTTCTTCGTTACAATAAAACAACTTCCGCACTTTTGTTAACACATGCCAGTTCCCAATAAAAAAAACTGAAACGGTTTCACCCTCAATTATAGATTTCCCACTTCTGGCTAACTCTACAACGAACTAACCTAACCCCAAATATCTGATCATATCAACTGAAAACAGATATTATAAAATTACTCGTGCCTCGATGCATAAATGTAGATCCATTCAAGTATTAAACAGTGATATTGAAATTAAATCTGACCTTAGAGACTAGAGCTTAATATTTTTAGCAAAATATAAAAAAACTGCATACAAATTACCTGGTATATGTAAAGTTAAGTGCAAATGTGATGAAAATTTAAATTCTGTAAAATTCACGGTTTAGGTCCCTATTTAAATCAGGTGGCAGATAATGAAATGTCTTAAAAGCTTTCAACCCAAGGCGTAATTAGGCGTTCAAATTCATTATTACAGGAATCAATGATGACATGGTTTCAAGTGGAGCAATTTTAATTGCTTTCAATCTCTTCTGTCTACATAAAACTATCAAAATTTCTTGACGCAAAGAACGAATAACAGAGTACTTCCCCAATCCTATGCAATGAAAAAAAGGCTGGGCCATAAAATCAATTGTGAGGCTGACCACAAATAAATAAAGTTATCCATTCAGCTGCATATAATTCCATTCTCTAATCTTCTAAACCAGCCAAATTGACAAAATAGCACTAAAAGAATTTGGTCTGATATGAAAAAGTTGCCTGGTTTACACTCTTTCTCCACTATATCCTTCTTAAAATTTTCATGCGGCTATTTACCCGCCCCCTAAGCTGTACTCATCACCTATATACATATATATATAAATATATATATCCCTTCCTCTGCTCTTTCCCCCTGGAGTTGATAAAATATCATACCCCATCATAAAGCAATTTTCTCCTTCCCTCTTATCCCGTCTAACGCATCTTTACAAGAATATTTATCGCATAGGTAACTGTCCTCGCATGTGGAAGACTAGTGCTATCGCTTCCATTTTTGAAACCTGGTAAACCTTCTGATGAAGCCAGTTGTTATCGTCCAATATATTGTAACGTTTTTTCTAGCTACCTTCGACGATTCCCCAAATCCTTCGATTTCGATAACTAGATTGCTAAATAAAAGTCCAAGATTTTGTTTGTTCGGCCTCTTAATTGTTAGGAATTTACGATATGTTTTTTTAGACTGCAATAAATTGCAATTTTCTTCCGTATACACAATGGTTTGTTTTACAAATCTTTATCACACAATTATTTTCCGCTTTACTTAGCTCTAGTGTTATTAATACTGAGTCTTCAACATGATTGCCTGTAATAACTGCTGCCGCTTTTTTTATACCTGTAGATGGTCCAAACATTCTGTTCACGCGCTAACTAGTCTGCCTGCAGTAGTTGCTGCAGCTCTTTTCGTCTGTTCTTTGTATTGGGAATTTCCATAACACTGACACTCCTATTGTCTGTCCTTTGTACTTGGAATTTCCGTCACAATATCTTATACCTTGCCTATACCTGAAACTTATTCACCCAACCAATATACATTCAGAAAAGAGCAAGGGACATTATATGCCCTTTTGCATCTCGATCACGTTGTGTGCATTTTATATATACATATATATTTGGCTCTTTGTAGCCGCTGAAGCGATTTTTGGTCGAGCTCCTCCTTCAATTTGTGGTTTTGTGTCTTGATGTTTTTACCAACACATGGAGGAACCTACGGTTCATTCTAAGCCGGTTCCGAACGGCCGATGGATTTTTATGAGGAGCTTTTATTGCATGCCAGAAATACACTAGGAGGGCTTGGCATTCCCTGCCGAGAGGCGACCGCCATTAGAAAAATTAATTTTCTATAATATTGGATGTTGCTCGAGCCTGGGCTCAAACCCAGGCTTTCCAAATTGTACTACGAAATGCTAATCACTCGGCTATTGCGGACATTGTGTGCAGTATCCCATAAAAATTACGTAACAAAACTCTCACTTGATTTTTTTAAGGCCTTGGACAAATGGAAGGCACAGTAGTTTTTATATTCAAAACTAAATAATAGAACATTCATAATCGATACTGACAGTTTGTGCTGCTTCCTAGCGATAAAATTCTTAATAACGCACACTACATCATGAAATAAAAGGCATATTGATATCCTTCCACACAAACTCAAATTAATGCGTACCCCCAGTCATACAGGCATCAGTGGGAACATGACTGTAGACTCATACTGCACGAAAGGTGACATCCACCGCCTCATCCATAAAAAAAGAATAACAAAACTATCACTTGATTGGGTAAATTACAATCATCACTATTCAAGGATAACCCAAGATGCGTCAAGCCAGATTTTCCATCAGCCATATCGATCAATCTAATTACATTGTCTCCAAAATCAATTTTCTGAATGAATCCCATCTCCTTCGTCATATTTGAACAAACCAGTCAGCCGAAAGCTTACGCTGCTAGCGCTGTGTACTGTAATTTATATAATGAGATTTTTATTAAGTAAGCTTTAATAAAGTAATAAAAAAATTAATATTTTTGTATAATATTTGTTTTTTATATCATTATAAATCTACCATCACGAAAAATACATACATATGTATACATACATATGTAAGTATAAGTTTTTTGGCTTTGTTCAGTTGATTCTCCGACAGGGTGAAAAGTTGATGAATATTGGAACGAGTTCCCGTCGTCCCTTTTCAAATTTGGTTTGGAGACAAACCGGTTTCGGCGTTCTGCCATCTTCAGTGTCGTTGATCGTTCTCTCGTAAGTTTTTTTTCGTCGAGGGAGTTTTTTACTCCGTCCAAACTAGCACCAGTTTGCAAGACAGATTCTGCGTTGGATTTCAAGGCTGACATTGTTGTTGGTGTTAATGATGGTTTCTAAACAGACGAAATCGTATAAAACTCAAGTTATGACTACCAATAGTGTCGTGGAAGCCGCGTCGTGAATGCGATGACTGTTTGTTTGCTTCTTGTGCTCGTTCACTACCAGACCTATTCGGTTCGCTTCCTTATCCAGCCTGGAGAAATCATCGGCGTACGACATTAGCTGTGCACTGTTGTAGAAGATTCTACATACTCCATCCACCTCTGCAACTCGTATTATTTTCTCCAGTAATGGATTAATAAAATTACACGATAAGAGGCAACTTGTTTGAAACTTCGTCGGTATCGGCTCGGAGAGGTCTTTCCCGATCCTCTCGAAGCGTTTCGTGTTGATTAACGTTTAAGTTTACTCAGCCGTATAAGCTTTGCGGAGATACTAAATTCAGACAAAGCGGCGTAGGGGTAGCTAATTTTTGTGCTGTCGAAGGTTACATTAAAATCGTAGAGTTGATCCTCTTTTCCAAGACTTAGCACATGGTGAATATCTGCTCAATTGTAGATTTTCCAGTTCTAAGGCCACACTGACAAGGCTGATGGTGGGCTTTAGCTTTTCACACATTGTAATTGGCGCAGAGTGTGGGGTCTTTTATGGATTGGGCAGAACAAACTTAGGTTCCAATGTTGTTGTTGTAGCAACCGCAAAAATATTCCCCTAATAGCTTTCGAGAAATATTCCGGTATAAAGATTCGATTATCACGAGAACTATTGGATTTTTGTCGCCTCTTTTGACAGGCATGCCTTACCGCGGGTGAATTCTTTAACTCCTAAACCCGCAGGGGTTAAGTATGAGGAGCACTCTACACTCTGAAAATTTTGGTGCGGTCGTCTGCTTTAGCTGAGTAGTAGCGCTACCAAAAATAGAAACGGAGCTAAGCTGGACTGAGGGCTGATCAGCATAAAGCGGCATTCGCCTACAAATATATACAACATCCGGGTTACAACCGGGTTACGCCGCAGTTAAAAATTTAAAGCCGAATATTATTTTCAAAATCAATAGCAACATTTCTTTTTGTTAATCAATTTATATATAAATAGGCAGTTGAAAAGAGTGGTTCGCACTCTTTCTTTATCATGATGTTAGAGCACAGAGATTCTCTACATTCTTTCGAGCTCGATCGAATTATTCTCGATTCACGCTCTAGAACATGCCAGTTATCAGCTTTTCTTTTTCATCTGACTTTCGCTTCGCACTTTCGCCATACTGTCCTACAACTGAGCTTAATCGTCCTGATAAGACACATTTTCTGTTCCAAACGCTGCAAGTCTCTATAGGTGGACCACTTTCATCTTATTTCTTGGCCTCCCAACGGTCTGGATTCGATACACTACGTCGTTTAGTAATTAGTAAGTAGGGAAGGTCCCTACCCAATTACATTGAAGTTTTGGAGACAAACCTTTCTTCCGTTGAGGATTATATAACAACACTACATCTTCATTTTGAAAGCCGTCGGAGTTCATTGCCTTGACCTTCCCAATTCTTCACGCATCACCGTTTATTCCAAATTTTAAATCACTGAGCTCACTGGGTTTACTACTAAAGAGTATACTTGTGGTTGAACCATTTTTTCATACACTGCGGACCGATATCCTATCAGGAACAGCGATATGTGAATATTCCAATCATTCTGTTGTTTGTCCACGGTCTTCCGCAAGTGATTTTCCAGGGATCGGTTGAATCGCTTAATCATGTAATTTGATTGAGGATGCAGAACTATCGAATATCCAGTATCAGGCAAATCTCCTGGAACACTGCCGACTCAATGTTAACAGTCGACTCAATAGTTGCAGTTAGCAATCCACTCAGCAATCGATTCACGACAACCAACCCAATAGAACCACTTGCTTGATTTTCTCCAACGCTTTCGTAATGCCTATGTGCCCTCTACTAGCACCATTATGGAATTCTTTGAGAACGTCCGAAATTCTCAACCTCGGAACTAGTATTAGCCTTCGAGAGCACTGGCCATATTCGCTTTCTCATACTCTATGCCAACAGCCAGATATCAACTCTAAGCTGCTCCATTGTGCCTAGTATGTTCACCTCCAATCCGTGCATTAACAGTTCCAAGTCCGGGCCTTCTTGCTGACATTTTCTTAAGTGGCTTGCCCACTCTTCTGCGGGTGTCATTGTCATTAGACGGACGTCTATTATGTATTCCTTACCCACAGCTCTTGAGCAGTGCTTACATTTTAAATTTCATGGTCGACGGGACATAGCGTTAGCATTTCCGTACGTTTTTCCTTTGCGGCGATCGATGTTGAAGTCATAACTTTCATAACCTAGCCAATGTAGCCGCTGTTTTTTTATTCGCTGAACTATGTCAATAGCGTGGTATAACTCGTATAGATCTTCGTATCATCATCTGCGGTATTCGCTGTTGCCAATGCGTAAAGGGCAATAAATCTTCCGCAAAACATTTCTCTCAAAAACTCCTAAAGCCGTCTGATTGGAAGGCAACATCGTCCAAGCTTCTAGAGCATACAGTAGGACTTGTAGAGTTGGTCTTGATTCGTCGAGAGAGGACTTCACTTTTCAGTTGCCTACTCAGTCTAAAGGTAAAAGCGATTCTGTGTTGGATTGCAAAGCTGTTTTCAAGATAGGCAAAATCGTTTACAACTTCAAAGTTATGACTGTCAAAAAGTGTCGTTCACAACCAGACAAATTGTGATATTGAGGGGGATTATTACGCGATAATCGGCGCAGACAGTGGGATAACCTGCAAATGCGTCTCGCATCCCTCTTCAGCTCTCGGTATCTATCCCACCCTCCTCGTGTTGTGGTAGATCGCAAAACTGCGAGGTAGGCAGTTTGATTTCTCTTCTACTGCACCATGGCAATTCTCATCGTACCAGCTCTTTCTAGGCTTTGCCGAAATTCAATTGTTTCTTCAGCAGCGGTACGTAGGGTGCTTTAGATGAGGAAGCTCCACATTTCCTCTATGTCGAGATGTTAATGAATGCTCTTTGCGAGCAGGAATATAAGTCGAGTAAAAAACTATACAGCTCTCTGCTGTGATGGGAGCTTTTCGACGACTAGACTTCCTTGTGTTTGTTAACGGGTCGCTGTTACAAGATAGTAATTTGAGTTGATATTTGGTCCTCCTAGCGTAAGCACATCTTTAACATGTCTTCCGACTATCACAACATGTTCGATATATTGTAAATATTGCCACTGCAAATCATCAAAATCGAATTAGGCATTTTGCAATAATTTTGATAGGTTTCTTCTTGTTTTTCATATAAAAATAGTTAAAATATTAAATGGCCCTCTAGTTATTGATTTGTTCGGTAAATAAATAAAAATGAAAGTATATGTCTTTATCAAAAACTTCAACAATTTTCTAAGAACTCTTCAAGAAAAAATATGCACTGCTTAAAAAATCTTCTGTCATTGTCTTAAAAAAAAAAAGAAATTGAAAAGAAATAAGCATACAAACTTAAACAAATTCCTAATATCGTTTTAAAAATATATTTTTATACAAATGAGTAAGAATGTCTTGAGAAAAAATAAATATACTTTCAAAATTTTGTACTAGTCGTCAGTAAATTCAGTGCCGATAAATATTTCATCGGCAATAGCAAATATTATTGTGGCGAAAATGCGAAGCGAATGACAGATGAAAGAGAGGAGCCGACAACTGACACCTTCTAGAGCGTACGAGACGATTATCGTAACCGAAACGATTATCGTAACCGAGAGGATTATCGTATGGACGAGATTATTCCGGGGGTTTCGTTTTCAAGCAGCAAACAAGTATATAAGGGCGACGTACGGCTGCAAAAGCAATCAGTTGTGAATTAAACTCGTGGAGATTACATTACAGTAAAGTAAGAAAAACAGTACAGTAAAGCAATCAGTTGTGAATTAAACTCGTGGAGATTACATTACAGTAAAGTAATAAAAACAGTACATTGTGAAAGTTGTATACAAGTGATTGTAAATAGTAACATAAATTGTAATTGAATTGTGAATTACCGAATAATTAAAAGGACATTAATTAAGTCTTTATAAATAAAGAGACTGCAAACTAATTGGGCGATTTTATTTAACAATCCAGAGGTCGTACCCGAAAGATTAAGAAGTTAATCAGCAAGATCGTAACAGTATCAATAACTGTCAATATTTATCGAAAAAACTACGGAAACACCGATTTTGTCAAGTCGACGATGCCAACACCACTTACGAGGGGGAGAAGGGGATTATGTTTAAATACATAAGGTGGTGTACATATGAAGGAGATGTTCAATTTAACATATTTTCTTTATGTTACATAAACCAAAACCGATTATTTCATGATAAGCACCAACACTCCGTCTTCCAACCTGAAAGAGTGCGAATAACTCTCATAGATAGTTTAGCAGAACAAGATATCCTGTAGAATTTTTAAAATGCAAGTGAGGATTAGCGGAGATGTACGTTAGTGGTGAGTTTAGTTCGTGGTGTGGAGTGAAATGTATGAATATACGAGTATGTATGTATACTTATATTATGAGAGAATGTGTACACTAATTGCATTGGCTCAACCTGCTGGTGCTTTGAGTTTTAGAAGATCTGTTTTTACGATTTTTTGCCTCACAAGAATTTCGCAAAATGCGTAGTTGTATATCTGGATGTAGTGCGGGTGGTATATGTACATACATATATAAAGCATGTATTTGTTTTTGTTTTGTATTGAATTTGGAAAATTTATGGCTTAAAATTTGCCATTTGACAATTTCGTGCGTTTGTCAAACCTATTATTGCTGCGTGAGTGGGAGGCAAATTTGCGGTTATGTGCAATTCTGGAATGCATGGGATGCATTCCTTTATGTATAGGTACGTATGTAGAGATGTATGCATGTTTAATGGGTTACGTATAAACGCAGTTACGTTTTTTTAAAATCCTCTTATACCTCGCTAAGAAACGGGCTTGAAAAATACAAAACTCGTGATCACACTAAGGAACAAATTATACATTTTAAGATGATTTTGACTTGTGTTTATCTATCCTATACGTGAATTCTACAAAACACATTTCGCTTTAGCGGTTGTAAAGCTCCAATAATATCTGTTATATACATATAAATACTTATGATTTTTGGTTTCCCCTACATATGTATATTTATTGATTTGATGATTGATTGTCAGGATTTTAACAGATTTGTTCCGCGTTTCATTGAATTTTCAATAAGCGAGAGGCTAACTTCTAAAATATTCATATCTTCTGATCTCGGAAACCCTTTTACTTTTTCCAGCTTGATGCGCTGTGCTAAACGCTCCTAAAGCAATCCTTTCATATTTAGATTTTGTACAGAAATAAAAAATCGAGTTTCTCTCTTCTTTAAAGTGTTGTGAGAGAACAGTGAGAACAAGAAGCGATTAGAAATGTCTTCTGTTATCTGTTGTGATTACAGCTTTTTATCATCAAACCCGTGTATCTTTCGCTGTAAAGATCTGTGTGGATATATTGACGGCGAATAAATGGCGCAGATGTCTGATTTGATCGTAAATCGTTGTAAATCTCAAACACGTCTAAAACTTCTGTCTGAGCTTTTTAATTAGCCCAGATATGTATTTTCTTTTCAAACATAATAAACCATATTTCGGGCACCAAATTCAAGCTATTTTACATAAAATATCGTATATGTTAAATCACAGACACTTGCCCAACTAAGGACTCTTAAAATAAGGGGTAAATACATTTGTTTCAATCATAATCGAAGTAGCAAGTTGTTATCCATGCTATTTTGGTTAGTTTTCATTGGATTTGTTATTTACACATATTACATACATTGTCTGAAAGTAAAAAACCTTCCCCTTCGTTACTGATCCGTTTGATTTTTATTTATTATTAATTCTTAATTGTGTACTAGTAACACCCGGCCACAAATTGCTGTGGCCATTTTGTTGAATTCAAATATTATAATTGGCATTGAGTTTCTCCTTGGTAAATTTCCGTGTCTAGACAAAATGAAACAAATTCAACAAAATTGGCCCACAAAAATACTTGCCTCAATAAGATCGGTATTGGGGATTCTGGCAAAAATTAATTTCAAGTAAATTGAACCATTATCTCGATTTCTTCAATATATTGGTTCCATTCCATTCCATTCCCGAAAGAAACTAAATTTCAAGTAAATTACAGATGAAAAAGTTGTTAAACAATAAATATGAAATTTTCGTAAAAATCGTCCGTTTTTTCGCTGCCCAAAAAAAGTAATTTTTTTATATAAATTTTCTCAATTTAAAACAATTTCAGCCAAATTGGCCGAGTCATTTTCAATTGATGAATTATTTATATTTAATAAAATTTAATTTTTCTGACTGGTGGCAACTCCTTCAAGACTCTCCAAAATTTACGGGAAAACTTTCCGTGCTCAAATGAAGCCATCCAGAAAATTTCAACAAAATCGGCTTAATGGTTGCGGAGTTTATACGCTACATACATAACGTACATGTATACATATAAGTAAATATGTACATATGTACATACATTCTATTATGCATATATTATATACATAGAATTGATAAGTATTTAATTCGTAAGATATGCTCTCACCTTTTCTGACATATTGTAGTTTAGAAGCTTAGTTCGATTCATTCAAAATAATTTCAATTCAACTTACCTCAACACCCCATTAATGTTTATATGTTTGTTATTTTTAAACGTTTTCTAATTGCTACAAAAGTACGTGTATTCTCCTCTTCCTGAGAACAAATAAACTCCTTTGTGCAATTTAAAGTGCATTTTCCTGTTTTTGATAGACAATACTTTTATAATCCATAAAAGGAATAGGTTGCACATATATACATATGTATATATATATTCCTTATTTACCGCAACGCATATCACAATGTTTGACTGCCTTTGAACTAATGAACCATTTGATTAATCGCTTCGTTCAATTGTTTTCGTACGCAATTTACGATTTTCCTGGGCGGGATGAGGATACGTTTGGGCGGAATAAGCATGTGCAGGCAATTTGTAGAATTTTATTTATCTGTGTACAGTTGTTTAATAGTGTTTCAAATATACATATATACTAATGATTTGTATGTACATATATATTTGATAAGAAATGTAAGCCAATATTCATTTATATTTGTGTAAGATTTCACATACATGCTCGTATGGGCATATGGTTGATGGCTGTAATCGTGTGAATAAAATCGTGTATTTTCAGCACGTTCGGCAAAACATGCATGCCACTAATGAATTAATATATACGTTTGTATATACATACAAACATATGTATATATATGTAAATGTACATATGTATATGTACATATGTATGTAGTTAAAGATAGAAAAGTAAATATTTACAGCTGTTTGATGGAAGAGAACCAGAATTTTCTACGCTGATTGCTAATTACACTAACTTGAGGCCATTTTGATGAGGCGGAAATTATTTTAATCGACACTTAGCAAGAAATAATTTTATTTATTTTTTTCTGTCTGTTATTTATTTTCTGTTGGTGAAGGAAATGGTACGAATTATGTACGGAAAACCTTAGAATGCCTTTCTTGCAGTGTTTGCTTTTAGCTTTTTTTTTATTCTTTCAGTGAACAGTGCTTTATTTTTGAATGAATTGATAATGATAAGACTTGAACAAGGTTCTCTTTAGGAACAAGATATTTGAAGTCTTATACTTATATATCGCCTTATTTACACAATTTGTTTGCATTTAAGATGATGATTGATACCTCTTTCGAAAAAAACCAAGGTTCCTGTTTTTTATGTTTAAGGGTTAGCGAGGACAGAGGACAA
Source organism: Neoceratitis asiatica (assembly GCA_030068015.2). Lineage (NCBI taxonomy): Eukaryota > Metazoa > Arthropoda > Insecta > Diptera > Tephritidae > Neoceratitis > Neoceratitis asiatica. Next base: position 78,136,332 of record CM061524.1, read on the forward strand.
TGCCCAAAATCAGAAAATATATTATATATACATATGTATATTGGTTAAGCTTTTCATTTTCCCCGAACTTCTAGAACAGCCAGTTTAGAAAATTTTTCTATCCGCTGTTCGGGCAAAAAATAAGCAAACTATCCTTGCTAATGCGGAATGAAACTTGGTAGACACATTTAACTAGCGTCAGACCTTTTCTGGTTTGCGGAGAACTATTCCGGTAGAAAGTACTAAAAATCAAAGTGACTAAAACTTGTATGGAAAAAAAGTAAAAACTCATAAAGATATGGTTAAGTATACTTATATAGCTGATAACAGCAAGTATACAAAAACTTCGCATTGGGGTAGAGCACTATAACCTGTGAAATAAAATATTCAAAAATTGACAAAGGTTAAGTATAGAATTGATAAGTTAATACATTATTTACAATGACGTTTAAATTAAGACAGAATAAGTTTATGTGATAATCCGAACGTTTAATTTGTACAAACTATGTAGCATAAAATTATGAACATTTAATGAGTCACTAGTGGCAGACAACCACAACGCATAATAATTAACATAAAAAATTAACATTGCAGCTGCGTTAACAACTTGGTAGGATAGACATAGTGTGTTAGGACAAGCGTTGACACACAGCTGTTGCCATCACCATAATTAAAATGTCACAAGTGCAAGTCTAATTAAGACATTAATCATTTCAAGTGTTGAGGACAAAAAATAATTATGTGTGTGAAGTGTTGCTTTAGATATTATACGAGTACAAGGTAAGAAATTCCATGTCTATATGACGTATACGAAGGCCTGTGAGTTTTCCACTTTTTTCTTCTCAGATAATTGATGTTTTGATGCCTTTTACATGTTTAGTGATTTTTTTTTTTTGCATTTATCGAAGCCTCTGTAAATTTCTTAAGCGAATGTCAATAATAAACTTCCCTGCCGACGCAACCGCATTCATTAAACTTTCCTTATTTTTCCTCTCGTTTCCATATATTTAGCGCGCGGATTTAATCTTCTAGTTTACGAAATATCACTGCATTCTTCGATTCGAAAAAAAATAATAATCAGAGTAGCTGCACGTTTTTAAATCACTGAATTAGGTTAACGTCGGCATATGTAAGATTTTTTTTTTGTTGCGGGTGTGGAGAAGAAAAAATGCCTTCCGCATCATCATTGTGTCGTCACAACAATCAATGGTATGTGCCACTTGTAGGTCACTAAAACACTCTCCTCTAAGGAACCGTCGCCCACCCTGGAAACCGCTTTCCCATTACTTCAGGGTGGCGTTCCATTTTTCTTGTAGTGAGCTTACATCTTGTCACCTGCGTCCACGTCCCGCTTTTTCTTACGTAGTACGATCTGCACGTAGTTTGATATATTTTTCCAGTTTGCTTCCCTCTGGAGCATTACTGGTACGATGTTGTCCGCATCTAGCGGACCTACCAGGTTCCCTAATGCCTCACGTTCTGCTTGCCATCGTTTGCAATCGTTTTGTTTAAAAAATGTGTGGTCTGGACTGTCCTCGATAGAGTTATTGTATATGCAGGACGGCTCTTCTGCTTTACTAATTTTGTGCAGGTATTTTCGGAAATATCCGTGTCCGAATAACATCTGAGTGACAAAGTAGTTAACATCCCCGAATTTTCTCTGTGTCCAGATTGATTGAATTGATTTCACGTCCTTAATTAGCCTGGCGGTACATCTGCCTCAATTTCCTTGTTCCCAGCGGCTTTGTCATCGACTGTAGGTATCCAGATTTTGATCGTCTCTTGCGTTTTCCCACATTCCTTGGTTCTTTAGGTCCCAAATTTGTTTCCTCTCTAGTGCCAGGAGTTCTATAGGTACACTTCCACTTATCACCAGAACGGCTTCACTTGAAACCATATGGTATGCTGAAGCTGCCCTTAATGCTGCCGTATGATAGACTTTAGCTATAGTCTTGCGCCGGTTTTCTTTCTTTAATGTATTTGCACATAGTTCTGCGCCATAAAATAGAATACTTATTGCAGAGAACGTAGAATATAATGAATGCGGTGAAGCCAATATCTCATTTTCGTACAATATTGATTTAGGCGTACATTGTGCATATGTGCCAAAACAATATACCGTCGGCATTCGCGATATTTTTATCATTTTTATCCCTGTTACCAATTTACATACTGTTTCGCTCAATTCTGTTAAGTTTACAGCAATTTGGTGCGAAGATGTGAGGAGTGTGGTACGATTACGTGAGATCGAGTCGCGCTTCTTGACGTTTTCCACTCTGGTCCGTAATTGAATCTTCTCTATATTCTACGTTCTCTGCCAGCATTAATCGATTCAAAGTTACTTTATATATATATATATATATATATATATATATATATATAGATATATTTCGCGCTTTGTAAGCGCTGAAGCGATTTTTGGCCGAGCTTATCTTTGAATTTGTGGTTTTGCGTCTTGATGTGTTTACCAACAAATGGATGGACCTACAGTTTAGTCTAAGCCGCCTCCGAACGGCTGATGGATTTTTATGAGGAGATTTTATTTCATTTCAGAAATACACTCGGAGGGATGGACAATCACTGTCGAGGGGTGACAGCAATTAGAAAAATTTGTTTTCTATAATTTTGGATGTTGGTCTTCCGAATGGCGGTACGCAATGCTAGCCCCTCGGCTATCGCGGCCACTTTATGAGGATTATGAAAAGGAGTTCATCTCCTCTTAAGGTTCCTTTGGTAATTCAGAAATCCTCCGAATGTAATTTTTTTCTATTTACCTTTTTTGAATCAGAATAGTTTGCAGTTTGTTGTACTTTTAACTGCAAGTTAATTAAGTGTCTGACTCTTAGAGTTCTGTGGTTCGTTGCGTTTTTCGCATATTGCAACCATAAGTGGACAACATTTTTACATTAATTTAAACTTAATTACAACACATACTCGTGGAATTTTTCAACTCCATATTTTGTAGAAATAAATGCGAGTACACTCACGGCATAAATATTTGTAGATGTGAATTGCTTACGGATGTATACTTGAGTGTGTATTTACGTATGTTCACATGGAAGAATATATATGTAGATATGTATATTTGGTCGAGTACCATTCAGTTATACGCCGTAACTTACGGCTATCTACTAAGTACTTTAGAGTGGCCACCAGATAGTGTAATCATCGACTCGACAAATTTCATATCGAAAGTGGTAAGTTTAGGAGTGGTTTAACGAAAATAACAATTTACCGTTTCAGATTGAATTTTTTAATTTTTAACAAAGCGAGTTATGCTAAATTACTTATTCGTTAGATTAGAGTATAAAAATACATTGGATAATAATTTAGTAGTTTAAGGTAATTCAATCATCGGCGAGGGTTGTGCGAAGTTTTTTCATAAATCACTTTAGGCATAATAAAACTTCAATGTTTGTAGAAAATAAGTATACATATACTTATATATGGTATACTAAAGCTCTTCACATTTCTTTTTTTAAATATTGGAAATATCAGCTTATTGGAAATCTTTTCGTATTTAAAAACTTTTATTATAGTGTCACAAATAATAATAAAAAACAACAAAGAGGGATATAGAATAATTTTCGGAGAATATTCGTTCATGAATAGAGCTCAACCTTCTATCTGATTTTTATGAATATTTTTTCGATGGAGTCAGGTTATAATTGGGGTCACAAAATCACCCATTTTCCATTAGTATGAATCCGGTAGCCACATTAGTATTACTTTTGCTTTTCTCTTACATTAGTAAACTTATTCTAACTTATACAAAAAATCTATAAATTTACTAATGCATTGCTGTAAATATATTTGTATGTATGGCTGTACACATATGTGCGTTACATAAATTAGACATACCGATATGTTTTCGTTGTGATATTTCCCATGTGCTTGCTATAATTATGTCTATGAGTCTCTCCATCCTTTACAGTTTTTACACAGATATTATTTGTATCTTTCGCTGTGACATTTTGTTGGTTTGCTTTTTTGCCGCTGTTACGCTTACCGCAGGCATTGCCCATGCCTTTCTGTTTCTGTTGCTATTTCTGAGATCGCGTTGAGTGTGCTGTAAATTTGTCTCAACTTTTTAATTAGAGTTGGAATGTGTTTCATAGTTTAACTACTATTTGTTTCTTCATTATTTGTGTCATTTAAACACAAAACACACATTTAAACACAAGTTTGAGTTCTAATGCACAGAAAATCCGTATAAGAGCATATGTTTTAGTATCTTCTGCATCTATGCACTTTTCAAGTCAAAGTTTCGCACATGAAATGTCTCTTAAGATAAAATTTGTAGTATATGTGAGAAAACTGTGACTGCAATTGAGGTATTTGAAATGCGTTAATAGCTTGTTGAATTCGCCCTTTTGTGTTGAAATTAGGATGGATAAGGTACAAAATGGATAGTCAGATTAAACACTTCCAAAGTAGTACGAGTATATGGAGTGTTGAATAAGTAACCTAGCCGGCTGTCGGATTGGTTCAAGAAAAGAGCTAGTGCGACGACATTGTACTATTATTGACTTGTGCCATGTGATGCTCATGATAAAAAAGGTATGCACTCTGTCCGCGTTTATATCATGCCAGGAATACACTCGGAGGGCTTGACATTCCCTGCCGAGGGGCGACCGCAATTAGAAAAATTTATTTTCTATAATTTTGGATGTTGCTCGAATCTGGGCTCGAACCCAGGCCTTCCGAATGTTAGTACGCAATGCTAACCACTCGGCTATCGCGGCCGCCATTTGTTGGTAAAAATATCAAGACGCAAAACCACAAATTAGAGGAGGAGCTCGGCCGAAAATCGCTTCAGCGGTTACAAAGCGGCAAATAGATATATATACTCTGTCCGCGATTCTTTGTTCTACTTGTAACTTCGCCTTGTTCCCTATAACTTTCGATGCCTTTCTCAGACGGCATTCGTAGTGTAGTTTTTCTGTTCAGTCGAACTTGACTTCAATCGAAGAATAAATTTCCGTGCAGTATTAGGTTTTCGTTTGATATCGAAGCTTTTTTCCGAGGTTTGCATCGATATAGTCTGATTAACAGAACAAAACAGACAATAGATTTCAATAGATCGCTTATGTCCACCTCCTTCAAAGACGGAAAATATTTATGACTTGATACATATGTCCTGGGAAAAATGAAGTCACATTTGAAAAGTGGAATCTAGAGAATGCCTTTATAGAAATTACAACCGATCCATAAATAAAATATCCAAAAGTATTTTCAACCATTCTGCGAGACTCTGATAGTGATAGTTGAAGTGTTTTTGTTGTGTGCTTTAAAAATATTGAAAGGGTATGGTTTCAGTAATTTGTGACTCGATCATGAATGAATTAAATAAATTTTAATGAAAAATAAGAAAACCAACGACTTGATAGTAATTCGCATGACAATTGAAAACGAATTACTCACATTCGCCGTGATTCGTTCTCAAATTAGGTAATCAAGGGGATTTGCTTAAGTTATCTAAACAAAATCACCATTTAGACGAAGTTCAATTACATAAGCATTACATAATAAGTTGGCCTTCGGAAAGATGAAACTCTGCTACATCTATAAATAAATATATATAAAAATTTTGCCTTCCATATAAATATTTTATATATATCAATTAAAAAAATATTATTTTTAGATTAATTGATTTCGTAAATACACATCAGATATTTCAATTTATATTGATCCGAAGAGCACATAACGGATGACCCATTTCGACGTTCCCTACTTTTTTAAAGAAAAAAAAATACAGAAAATTCAAATTTAATGGAGAATGTTTATTATCATTCAAAAGAACATTCTTTGGAATTTATTTTTTGAAGATTATCTCTTTTAAATGTTGGAAACGGCTACGTCTCAGATGGTCCATCCGTTGAGTCCAATTTTCGATGACTCGTTCGAGCATTTCGATTGGTAACTGCCGAATGACACGCGTGATGTTTTGCTCCAAGGCTTGAATCGAAGTGATATTGTCCGCATAGAATTTAGACTGTACATATCCCTACGGGAAAAAGTATAGCGGTAGAATAAAATATAGATACAAACCATAAATAAATTGACCCGAAAATCGTTTCAGCGGCTACAGATCTTCTATAACATTCCCAATGTGTCCAACATTCAGTACAAGGTTTGCGGTTTATAAAAGAGTTAAGTTCCCGCCTGAAAAAAATTGGGGAACATTGCAAACTTACTTCCAAAATGGTAAGTCCTCAAAAGCTACTGCATATAAATTAAAATCATAATCACATCACATCAACTTGACATGAAGATGAACATTTTTTATTGACAAATAATATTTTCCAATGAAGTTCATTTTCACCTCGCTTTCTAGATTAAGTAGCGAAACTGCCGCATTTGGCTCTTAGAAACAACAAGTGACTCTTTCGTGCGGTATGTTCACCGCCACCATCATATCTCCGTGTTTCTTCGTAGTAGAGAAAGGCGCCACCATTACCGTGACATGCTCAGAGAATATTTGTTTCCAAATGCTGAACAGAATGTACGATGTATGGTTTTAACAGGATAGTTCTGGGTGCCACACACACAATGTTACAGTCGATCTTCTATGTTCGAAACCCGCATAATTTGACTCCGTTGGACTATTGAATGAAATGAAATGATTCCGTTATGAACCGGAATGTTGGAACAGATGTACGGTTCTTCTGTTAGCATGCCTGTAATAGAAGTAGCTCAAAACGTAATGACTACAACTCTGTCTTACAAGCAGAGATTATGGTCATTACCGAAGGTATTAAATGAGCTCCCTGTGGAAATCAGTTACGCTTTTTGTTGCTGGTTCAAGCTGGCTCCTCTGGCGAGTTTGTCATCATTGATTGCATCAGACTTTTTCGTGCCTTCCGCTGTCTATAGCAGTGGACCCTGGAGTACACTTAAGGTCTTGGAGCACTCCCTGCTTAGTGCATTCACAAATTTATTGCAAATCAGTGGAGACACACCAATCTCTCATCTTAATTCACTAAGTTAAGTGTATTAACAGAGCATCTACCCCTGGGATTTAATATCGACAGCTAAGTAAAATAGAATCGGCTTATACGATTAACACGTCTTATATTTTATATTATAGCATTACCCAGCTGCAACCTTACGGCGGTGGGCACGCGTAGATAGAAGAAGAAATTAAAGCAGTTTATCAAATCGAGCAAAATGTTCGCAATTGAGTCATTGGGTTACTTAGGGTAACGCAGTAAGTTTACTCGGTTACTTAGGTTCACCCTCACTTTAAAATTTGGACGTAGATTAAACACAGCCACGTCAATCAGTCATAGGAATTCTAAACTTTTGAGCTGGGACGTTGTATTGCGAAAGCAACAATATATTTTCCAGTTTTCTCGATGTGACTCCTTTTTCTATATTGAATACCACAGACCATAGAACGGTGAGCTGTAGTTTGCATACGACGACATTGACTTAGTTTTGCGAATAAAAAGACAGCGCCTGTGCTGGTTATTCGATACAGTGCGCTCTAATGAAAGCTAAGGAAAAGGAAGATCTGCTCACCGAAGTGTTCTCTCAATAAATCCATTGATTGATGCGAGGTGTGGGAAGTAGCACCGTATTGTTGAATCCAAATATCGCGGAAATCACGAGCTTCATTTTCAGGCCTCAAATAGTCGGTTATCAAGGCGTGATAATGGTCGCCATTGACGGTTACGTTCTCGCCGGCATCATTTTTGAAGAAATATGGACCGATGATACCACCGGCCCACAAACCATACCAAACCGTTGTTTTTTTCTGGATGAAATGGCAGCTCTTTCATCTCTTCAGGATGCTCTTCGTCCCAAATTTGGCAATTTTGCTTGTTTACATACCCACTGAACCAGAAATGGGCCCCATCGCTGAACAAAATTTGGCTCTAAAACACCGGGTCTTCGTGGAACTTTTCCAAGAGCCCATAGAGCGAAGCGATGTCGCTTGGGAAGGTCGAGCGGCTTCAGTTCTTGCACAAGCTGTATTTTGTACGCTTTAAATTTAAGATATCGACGTAAAATGCGCCAAGTCGTTCCATACGTCAGGCCGAGTTGCTGCGTACGGCGCTGAATTGACTCTCCACGGTCTTCGTATACACTCTCAGCTGCTACCGCTATATTTTCATCACTGCGTTCTGGACGTGGTCTATTCGGTCGAATATTATTAAATAATGAATGCTGGGTCTAAAGATAGTTGATGGTGTTGCGAATAGTACGGTCAGTAGGCCGATTATGTTGACCATAAGTTGAGCGAAGCACGCGAAACACAGTCTCTACAGAACGTGAATTTTCGTAATCAAGTTGAATTATTTGCAGAAGTTGTACAGGGTAAGTCTTTCCATGATGAAATGCCAAATAATACTGAACAAAAATAATATGACAGCTTGACACGACTCAAGCGTGATCTGTCAAAAAAAGGCTATTGAAAACAGTACCACTACTTGGATCACCCTTTAAAGCTTATTTATAGCACATCACAAATCGCTTGCCCTTTAGGTAGAAAAATAAATCTACTTTATATTTAATTTACGCTGCGTCAAATTTTTAATACGAAATTTATAATCATTATAAAATACCAGAAAACTTTACAAATTTTGATAATGATTTTAATTCAATTTACGCTCAATTTTATTCAATTCAATTCCAATTTGTGTGTCTAAAATTGTATATGTTTGACCTTCAATTGTTGCAACATTATACACAAATTTTTACCCACAAATTGTGTGTAACCAACCCAGTAGCAGCATAGAACATAAATTAACGCTTCAGTGCCAATGGTGCTTTGCTTGTTGCGTTCCATAATGAATTCTGCCTTTTCAATTAAGCAATTTTACTCCAACTAACGTACAATAACAATGACAATAATAATTGCAACAAATGCAAAAAAAAAAATCAAATAGTTAACAACAACTGGTTAAGCAAGGTAAGATTTGTATATATATATATAAATATATATATATACATATATATAAAGGGTGTTTTTTTATATAGGTATAGAAATTTAAGTTGGCATTACTTTTCAAGATGGCGACCGATTTAACAGCTGTCAAGTGATTTATTCTCAGTTTGGTTTGGCAATTCATCATGAATAGACTCACGCCTGAACAACGCTTGCAAATAGTGCAATTTTATTTCGAAAATAATGGTTCTGTGAGGAAAACGTATCGCGCACTACGTCCATTTTAGCGATGTTTAGCGATGAAGCGCACTTCTGGTTGAATGGCTACGTCAACAAAAAAAAACTGCCGCATTTGGAGTGAAGGTAATCCTCAAGTGTATGTTGAAACACCGTTACGTCCAGAAAAACTGACTGTTTGGTGCGATTGGGCTGGTGGAATCATTGGTCCGTACTTTTTCAAAAACGATGGTGGCCAGAACGTTACGTGATCGGTATAGAGCCATGATTACTAAATTTTTCATTCCTGAATTGAACAACCATGATGTCCGAGAAATGTGGTTTCAACAAGACGGCGCAACATGTCACAAGCTCGTGCCACAATAGGTTTATTGAAAGACACGTTTGGTGACCGCCTAATTTCACGTTTTGGACCTGTGAATTGGCCTCCAAGATCTTGTGATTTAACATCGCTAGACTACTTTCTGAGGGGCTATGTAAAGTCATTGGTCTACGCGGATAAGCCACAAACGCTTGACCATGTGGAAGACAACATTCGCCGTGTTATTGCCGATATACGGCCACAAATGTTGGAAAAAGTCATCGAAAGTTGGACGTCCAGATTGGACTACATCCGCGCCAACCGTGGCGGTCATGTGCCAGAAATCATATTTAAAATGTAATGCCACAAGATTATCTTTCGGATAAATAAAATTCATGTGAATCGAATAATCCATCGTTGTTTTATTGCAAATTAAAGTTCAATACCTCCATAAAAAACACCCTTTACTTACAAACTGTGCAAGTACGGGTATGTATGGAATAATATATATGTGCAATATATCTGTAAAAGCTGAAATGCAAATTTTACAAACAGGATATGCACAGCCCAAAACAGGATATGCGTGTAAATGCAAAGTAGACAAACTTGTGTAAATGCATGAGTCCAAAAAGTCGACATACATTCTAATGATACAATACTTGTACATATATGTGTATGTATACAGCTGTAATGACTAGCGATTGTCCACTAAAATCTTCATTAGATGTACATATACCTACATTAAGCGTTAATTTTGCTTATAAACATGTTGCCACGTACACATATAAGTATATAGAAAAATATTTAGTATGCACTAGTATATGGTTTAATTGCGGGTTAAGAGCGAATAGCTGTCATAAACAAAGGTGGTAAAACTTGTGAGTTTGTTTTAATGAGGCTTTGGTATTATTTCAGCAGGAAATTAACGATTGTATATCATTATTATGCCTATGGCCCCTTCAAAATATATGCGTACGTATATAAAGGGTGTTTTTTATAGGGGTATAGAACTTTAAGTTGCAATAAAACAACGATGGATTATTCGATTGACATGAATTTTATTTATCCGAAAGATAATCTTGTGGCATTACATTTTAAATATGATTTCTGGCACATGACCGCCACGGCTGGCGCGGATGTAGTCCAATCTGGACGTCCAATTTTCGATGACTTTTTCCACATTAGTGGCCGTATATCGGCAATAACACGACGAATGTTGTCTTCCAAATGGTCAAGCGTTTGTGGCTTATCCGCATAGACCAATGACTTTACATAGCCCCACAGAAAGTAGTCTAGCGGTGTTAAATCACAAGATCTTGGAGGCCAATTCACAGGTCCAAAACGTAAAATTAGGCGGTCACCAAACATGTCTTTCAATAAATCTATTGTGGCACGAGCTGTGTGACATATTGCGCCGTCTTGTTGAAACCACATTTCCTGGACATCATTGTTATTCAATTCAGGAATGAAAAAGTTAGTAATCATGGCTCTATACCGATCACGACTGTAATCGTTTTTGAATAAGTACGGACCAATGATTACACCAGCCCATAAAGTGCACCAAACAGTCAGTTTTTCTGGATGTAAGGGTGTTTCAACATACACTTGAGGATTACCTTCACTCCAAATGCGGCGGTTTTGTTTGTTGACGTAGCCATTCAACCAGAAGTGCGCTTCATCGCTAAACAAAATTCGCTTATGAAAATCAGGAACAACGGTAATCTCGTTTTGGGCCCATTCGACGAATCTACACTTTACTTGAGTCTATTCATGATGAATTGCCGAACCAAACTGAGAATAAATCACTTGACAGCTGTTAAATCGGTCGTCATCTTGAAAAGTAATGCCAACTTAAAGTTCTATACCTCTATAAAAAACACGATTTATGTATGTACTTCTATGAAGCTCTGTATATTTAATTGAGCTTACTTCTCTGTTATTCTGTAAACGAAATGCAACTGAAATGTTTATAGAATTGCATAAATTTTCTCTACATTCAACACAGCTGACATTAAAATTTTACCTTCCTCCACATAATGAATGAATGATTACAATCACCATAGAAATGCTCTTGTCATTATGAGTAGTTCACTATTTTGTGACAAATAAATACCGCCACATTAATTTATGTTTGTGTATGCATTCATTTTCATATTATGATAATATGTACATTCAACGCTTATATGTGGTGATAATATCAGTTTTAATTTGAATTTGTACAGTGAATGAATTTGGTACAACATAGGAGTATATTGACTTACTCACTGTTATGCATAATTTAAATATGCAATTGTGTGTATTATATTGTTGTTGTATATAGACAAGCATATGCTCTAGCATGACACATGTTAATAAACATATCTTCAAACATATTGCATCAACATTTTTTAGTCCAACACAATACCAAAGGTAACAAGTACTTCAACATTTAAATAACAAATTTGCTAATGTCGCTGCCCCTGTGAATCAGAAGTAAGAGAAAAGACAGCAGCAACTCAGACTGAAGAATACTCTTTTTGATCATATATTTAGAAGCAGCGGCAGAATTATGCTTGGAGTAAAATTTGAAATATTGTACCAGTTATTTCTAAGTAAGTAAGAAATAAAGGAGCTAAACTCTCCAAAATATATATATATATAATTTTTGTACTTTATCGAAATTCATGTATTTTGGGAGTTGTCATATTGAGATGGTTGTAAACAAAATGAAACTTTTCAGAATAATTTAACGCACTAACAGAACTAGAATGGCTGATCCGTATATATACAAAGTTAATTTTAATCCAACGGCCGCATTGGAAGAATGCTGGGAGCTTTGTGGAGGGCGATAGACTCAAAATGTGGTCGGACTAATATCAAAAAAATTTCTCCGAATTGTGGCCGTGAATATCAACACCTTCTAATACACTTTTGACATGACTGTCAATAAGAGAGGTTCGACAGCAAAAAGAAAAAGGAAAAGCGAGTTTAGAGCGCCAATTATATCAGTACTTACATTTTGCGGCGAAAATGTCAAATACGAATGAAAGGGAGAGACCGATAACTTTACCATGTTCTAGAGCGTGTGGAATGCTCGTTATCGAAAGCATTCATATACAATTTTAAAGGACTACGTGCGAGCATTTAACAAGTATATAAGAGCAGAGTGTATTTATAAAGAGTTAGTAAACAGCGTGTTAGTAAATTGTGTATTTACAATAAAAAATTTAAACAGAAAATTTTGAGACTTCTAATTTAACAATACTGAAATACCTGAAGGATTTGGAATATCATCGAGGTTAATCACGAAAATGTTGAAATTGGTGCCAAAAGTGGGACTGCTAAATAAATCCCGGGTAGAAATTGAAAATGGTCAAGATTCAGGATTCGATGGTACTGCCCATCAAAAAAGAATTGACGAAATGAGGATTATCTTCAACTGGAAACAAGCCAGAGTTATACCATGGCTGCGGTAAGCTATGAAAGCCAAAGCCATTGATTTGAGTAAACACAAATTCCCTCGCGAGGACGAAGAGGCATCCACAAAGAATATAGGGAAAAAAGAGGTTGTTGATGCTACGAAAAAATTTAGAGCCGCCAACAACTAATATTGAAACAAAGGCTCCTAGCTTATCTATTGCTGCAATTTCTCAAATAATCGCCGGCATTATACAAAAGATACATCTATCAAAATGCATAAATGTCACAAAAGTAGGATGAAATGGATGCCAAACTTTTTCTAATGAATGCTAACATGTCACAAATGAATACCAACATTTCAAGGAAGTTGGATGAATGTCCCAAATGAAATCTCACATTTCATCACAAATTCAATACCAGAACTCTTATTTTCATCAAGGTACATACGGCTTCTAGAGAGTGTTACCAAGGACTGCGCAGAACTCAAAGACAGACAGAAAATAATTGAGAAGCGTTAAGATAATACAGAGGAGCTCATTGAGACTAAAGTCATTGGGATGTCATGTCCGCGCTTTGCTGTTGAATCGGCCAACCATTTGGAGAAATGCTCTCAGGCTAAAAACACCTGATCTTCAAGCTACAGCAAATAACTGGACTATTGAGGTAAAATCAGCTGGCCTATGCGTTGCGTTGGAGGGACTTGCAGCTGAAATTCTGCAGATAATTCGCGCATTTGAAATGGTTAACTACGAGACACTATTGCGAGTCGTGGAAGGACGCTATGGTAACGCGCAGAGGGAGTAAATCTTGCAGAGGAATTAGTGAACCGTTACCAGAAGCCCAAGGAAGCCCTCAGAAATTTGCCTGAGAGATTGAGCGGTTAGCTCAGTGTACAAAGTGAACTGTATGAATGAATGAAATGAATTTCTCAATAAATGTTGTAGCGGACACTTTGCCCGTGACTTTAATATGGGTCCCACGAGACAAGAAGGAACGCGAAAACATAGTTGAGGAAGAATTTTAATTTAAAGAGTAGAAAATTTCCGGCAATTAAAAAGGCGAACGAAGAAATCGTGTATTTTTATTTAGCCATCCAGTAATAGAATCCAAAATATTTGGGAAATCATCGAGGTTAATTACGAAAATCGTTACAATATATAATATATAATATTAGCAAATTATGTGCATATGTCCGTTCCGTAATCAGATAATCAGCGTTCATTAATATAATCGAAATTCATGTCATGATAGTTCCCAAAATGCATATTGACTTTATTTGAACGCAATTTTCGTTGAGTTATTAAAAATGTGGTTATTATCATAAGCAAAATAAAGGCAAAAACCGGATACTGCAAAAGAAACATCTGCTTCATTCATATATATTTGGGAATATTAAATTTAGTACATATGTATAAATGCATATTATTATATTATATGATCTCTTCAAAGTCATTACACGTGGTTTTCTAACTATTACTATTTTAGAAAGTTTTTAAGGAAAAAAATCATATTGTTGGCATGCTAGGTATAGTTAGTATATCTTAATCTTTATAAATTGGGTTGGGTTGGGAGTATTAAATATACCAAGAATTTTCTATATATACAATATATACCTTAGAAAGCTATCAATAAAGATGCTGACCTTAATGCATATTATTAAATATATAACGTTTATTATATTTCGGCTTAGTTTTTCAGCTTTATAATAATGTAATAATTATTATAACTACATAATATTTTGTGTGTGTTTATAACCAAGCACTCTTTATAGACTTTTTACGTTTCATATATACTTAGATCACTATACTTTAAAAATATTGATCAATAATTGTATGCTGTCTAAATCTAATTTGCAAGTTTCTTTTCATATCGCTATGTAATTTACATTTTCCTATTTCATGTAATCTTACTTTTTAGGAATATTGATAAAATTACGAAATACTAAAATGGTTGGTATCCATCACTGTTAAAAGCGGTGGTTATCAACTCCAATAAGCTGGTGCTTTATAACCGCTAAACTGATGTCTGCTGAGTTCCTCCTCCAATATGTGGGATGGGATTGATGTTTTTCCAACAAAAGAAAGGGACCCACAGTTTATTCTAGCCGCCTCCGAACGGCCGATCGAAAATCATAGATCCGATTTTTGTTTAGGATCTTTAACTTCATGTCAGAAATTCACTCGGAGTGGTTAAAATTCCTCGGATAATGCGACCGCTACTCTTAGCTTAGAAAAATATTTTGTTCCCTACCATATAAGCAAGACTATAGGCAGAAACAGTCTCTGATAAATATATACCTTGTGAAGTGTTTTAGTGACAATTGCACCTTAACGGGAATAATTAAAGCCATCGACCCAGATTTAGGGCGCATTTTTGCTTTTCACAATATATTGTCGATATTTTTTTATTAATCTTAGGAAGGCAAGAGGGGCGACCCATCATCCTCCTCTTCATTCATCATATTAATTATTTTGTTTGTGTTTATTTCAAATGGTTGATCTTCTCTGCAGTGAATGATATCAGTCACATGTGTTAGCTTGTCGCGGTAAGTAACTGATTTTGTTATATTGACATTGCTGGGGTAATAGGTCACCGCTGTTGCCTTTTATGTAAACACAAAAAAACTATAATACTCAAATAAGGTGAAAATGGCTTCGCTTTCGGATGACCAAATTGAAAATTTCATGCAAGAGATTACTGATGCTACGCGAAGATTGTTATATTTATTAACGTTTCACTGCAATTAGAAGAGGACGATATTATTTGAAAGAGTGAAAATAGTTATGAAAGAGTATGTCCAGCTAGTACATTTATGCAGTTATGTGCTGAAAGATATGAACGGTCATACTTGGTCGTCTATTCCACCACCTTCAAGCATGACACCAAGGCAAAATATAGCCACTATTCTCCGACTTGAAAAAGGAGACGCTACAAGTGATATTCTAAACGTGAACCAAAATTTAAAGATATTTTGCAAAAAATTTCTTTTAACCGCTTGCTCTGAACGCCTGAAAGATATTTGCTTCAACTGTATAAAAGTCAAGAAATTAATTTAAACAAATAGTTAATACTTAAGTATAATTAATTTATGCCAATGTGTAAGCAATTAGCCTAATAAATAAGTTCGTTTCTCTTATATACTGATATTTTCTTTCGACTAAAAAATTTGTGGTGATGTATCACCTCTATTGTCGTTGGTGTATATAAAAAAGTGTTGCCTGTCGAATGTTGAAGTAAGTTGCATGGAGCTCTATTCATTTTTGATAGATTTCAAAAACCTATACAGAGTGCTGATAGTCGGAATAAGAATTCTTCCCTTTGAATTCCCTTTGTTTTAATGGAATATTATTAAAAAAAGATATTGCCTATATCCTTACCCCTGGCTATAGATATATACTACACGACTTTGCTGTCCACCTACTTTCCGGTGCACTCACCGTTACTCTCGAGCGTGACATATCATTGAATGCACACACCTATTAGGCTTTCAGAATCTGGCCATAAATTTTTCATCGCCCATGCATGGCTGGTGACCGTAAATGCATTTTGGTGCAACAGCAGCAGCAGCTACAGTATCAACCTGTGCCAGCGATGCCTATATTTACAGCTAAATACATATATCTACATTTGTGCTTTACAAGCATATGCATAATATATATTATCTATGTCACTCACATTGTTGTTGTTTCGAATCGTTACCTCTATAGTTATCTTCTTGTGCATAATTATGTCCAAATTAACAAATGCTGCCATTGTAATTATATAATTATCATCGTCGTTCGAATGTAGACTTGTTCCTGTGGCCTGCCTGCTGTGTTATTGCTATAAGCAATTAATGCAACATCAATATATATATATGATAAATATATATAACAATTTCCTTCTCCTCTTAATGCTTACGTTTAAACTGTAATATATGCATATTTAGTTATGTACATTTATATGAATATGCGTGTATGCAGAATTTAACCACACATTCATTACAGCAATGATTTGCTAAATGCATTTGCAGAATTTATTAGTTTAATTAAATTTTGTTAATTCAATTACCTGTAGTCCCGTTGCCATATCCGGACGATCCATCGGTTATATTTGTATTGTGATTAGATTTTTGACAGCACTTTCGATTTCAGCTCTGCAATTAATTTTGAATTGTGCAAATTTTATGTTTTTATCAAGTTAAAATACGAGCTTGTTATAAGCATTGCTATTGTTGTTGATGCATATTTATTTATATATATATATATGTATTTATGTATTTGTCAATTTAACTATTTTATCAATTCATATTATCTGATTGACGAGATTAACTGAAATTACTTCGTCATATCATTGAAAGCTCTGTAACTAATAAATATATTTGTGATTATCATTTAACTATTTCAATTGAGATATTAATATGAAATGAAAGCGTTTTCATTTGCTTATGTAATGAAATAGTTATTGTATATTAAATGTCAGTGTGAAAACTCGAATTTTTTAAATAGTGCATACTCTTCTCTCTTCCATTAAACTTTTAAAATGTGCCGTTAAAAAAAATATTAAATCGAAAAAATTACAATATTTGTTATTTTGAATTCCATTAAATTTACTCATCAAATTTACAAACCACACTACATATCAAACTTCGTTCAAATATTTAGAAAATGTGGTACTAGTTAGTCTATTAATTTCGTGACATTTCATTAATCTTAATTCAATTGGTTATTTTATCCAATTTCAAGCAGCTGCTGATCCTAATTTTAGGCACTTGCTAGAAATTTTTTCTTAAACCTTGTTATTTTGAAATAGTTCAGCTTTTTCATCAATTTCATTTAAATTTTTTTTTACATATTTTAGAAATATTTTAATACATTTTATTTTAAAACATTCATTCTTGTATTACTAAAATGATTTTAAAATGAAAGATGAAAATGAAATATGAAAGATGCAAAAATTTAAACCTATAAATTTAATCATTTTTCACCTTTCAACAGACTTATCTGCACCTAAAATTGTACTACCGAAATAATATACAAAATTAAGAAAAACACCTCTAGCGAAACTTTAGGACGAATTTTTAACTTTCACATAAAAAACAAAGTTTTTTATAGATAAAATAAATTTGTGTATATATGAGTATATGTGAGCATATATGCGCGAAACATTAAAACAAAAGGCCAATCTCACTCGCCCAAGGAAAACACTTTTACGTGGCAAATTACCAGTGTTGAATGTTTGAAGGGCGAAAAGAGCAAACGTCAGACTGCGTGCGATGGATCTTGAAGGAATGACGGAAAGTATTTCTGCTGCAGTAAGAGGAGCCGGAAAGTGAAAAGTAAAATAAATGACCATCCATAGGCTTGTTTTCAGGAGGGGAGGACGGACATTTAAAGCTCAGCTACAATGAGCGAAGTAAAGATCGTAATTTTTGTTGGTTCAAAGCAAACGAGTATTGTCAAAGAGGCAGATAAACAGATAAAGAAATATTTTTTATGGGTGTATGTAAATTTGTATGTACCAAGAAATAAGTATGCCCAACTGGAAATATAAATATTTGTACTTTCCGATTTAAACGTAAGACATTGCATTAGGATAAATATTTTCAGTCCATTTTGGTTGAATTTATACTAATTTTTCAATTTTGACCAACTTTCATTTAATTTAATTCATCCAAATTACCACATTCAGGATAATTGCAGCTTAGATTAAAGTTATAAAAAGCTGGCAAACTTTTTAAAATTCATAATATTTGTTTTAAATTAATGAGCAATTTGGATTAATTGATTAGTCGCATTTTCCTAATTTACATCAAGTTCTCTTCTTTTTTAATCACATACTCGTATTTTTAGGGATGTGTTTAAGTACTTAAAAACTAAAAAACAGCGATGCGAGAAATTACTTTTTTCAGAATGTCAACGGAATAATATTCCTGGAAGGTAATTCGGCACACATACTTTTGAGAAAAAAAGCAATGAGTAAATATATGTGTGTGCTCTTAAATGATTTTACGCAATTGCCCGAAACAAAACGGAAACGAATATGGCTACTGTTTGTTACACCTATACATTTTCTCATAAGCACTTGATAAAGCTTACATTGCTAATTGCAACCGATGAGCATTTGAAATTTTCTGAAATGAAGGATAGTAAGCGCAAGTTATGATATGTATGTGTGTGTTCGATTGCACATTTCTAACAAATTTACAATCGAAAACGTTTGAAAGTCAATGTTGCTAGTGCGAATACAGAAGGCTAAATAAGTCCAAATAGCATGATTTTATGTCTAAAATTTGTTACATTGATGAAAAAGGCCAAAGGCAACATGAACAAGTACAACATGAAAATGTGCTTATACACATATTCATATATTCTGCATCCTTTCAGTTCAACAATAAAATCATCGTTGATGCTGCCACGCTTTTTGAACAATTATATTCGCTTTTATGTCGGAGAGATAATTTCCACTTGTCGGTATACAACTACAACAACCGAATTGTACGATTAAACAGCAGAAAAAGCAATAAAGTGTTACTAATTATACCAAGAACGGGTTTCTGGTTACACTTGGTTACACGCTGGCAGCCGTTTAGCCCTTTTTGGACTCATTTCGGCTATCTGGTATGCTTTGTTTTCAAACTAACACAAAAAGCACAATTATAGCTTCCGCCAATAGCTGGCAGCGATTTTTATGTAAAGATGCTTTAGTTTTGCTTGTTGATAGAGGCGATTTTATATTCAGTTGCTGATATTTCTTTCTCTCAATTGCTTTAATGTACATATGTATTGTAGAAATATGTATGTATATTTATATTTTTTTGGAATATCTTCTATATGTACTAAATATTGCCTTCCTTGTTTGATATTCATTTATGTTTGTTAGCAATTTTTACTACTTTTCCTTACCTACAGTCTTACATATTTGATGATATATCTATACAAATACAACACAGTAATGACCATCCTGAAAACATAATATTATTCTTTTCTCTTTTTCTCTTTATATTCGTGTTTCTAATTAGGTAATAAGCTAATATTTTGCCTTTAGGTACCTACTACAAACCACCACAAAAACACTATATTCTTACACTCCTTCCCGCCGCTTTTAAATATCTAAAATGAGCTTTAAGCCTATCTACCTCTAGCTGATTGAAATAATGATGCTATTCATTCACTTAGGGATATTTTCATACTTCACGAAAAATATAGAAAGGGTTGTTGAAAAATTGCAAAATATAGAAAAAAAACTAGGAAGAGAATGCACGGTTGCAGTAAACAGTTTTTCGATTAAAACAAGATGTATGGCTGCCTTCGGCCATGCCGAAGTATTTATACCTTTCATGAACATATCAAATTTATTTATTTATTTTTTTTTTGCCGGTGAGGAGAAGAAAAATGTCTTCCTCATCATCATTGTGTACAATGGTATGTGCCACTTGCAGGTCACTAAAAAACTCTTCTCTAAGGAACCGTCGCCAACCCTGGAAACCGCTTTCGCATTACTTCAGGGTGGCGTTCCATTTTTCTCTTAGTGAGATTACATCTCGTCACCTGCGTCCAGGTCCCGCTTTTTCTGATGTAGTACGATCTCTACGTAGTTTGATATATTTTTCCAGTTTGCTTCACTCTGGAGCATTACTGGTACGATGTTGTCCGCATCTAGCGGGCCTACTAGGTTCCCTAGTGCCTCTTGTTCTGCTTGCCATTGTTCGCATTTAAAAAATGTGTGGTCTGGACTGTCCTTGATAGCGTCGTTGTACGGCTCTTCTGCTTTGCCAATTTTATGCAGGTATTTTCTGAGTGACAAAGTAGTTCACATCCCCAAATTTTCTCTGTGTCCAGAGTTTCACGTCCTTAATTAGTCTGGCGGTACATCTGCCTCAATTTCCTTGTTCACATCGGCTTTGTCATCGATTGTAGGTATGCAGTTTTAGATCGGCTCTCGCGTTTTCCCACATTCCTTGGTTCTTAAGGTCCCTAATTTTTTTCCTCTCTAGGTACACTTCCACTTATCATCAGAACGGCTTCACTTGACACCGTACGGTGTGCTGAAGCTACCCTTAATGCTGCCGTACGATAGACTTTAGCTATAGTCTTGCGCCGGTTTTCTCTCTTTAATATATATGCCATAGTTCTGTACCGTAAAGTAGAAAACTTATAGTTGCCGTTATCAGTAGTTTTCTTTTCTCCTGCGTAAGTCCCACGATATTGGTCATCAGCCTGCTGAGTCAAGATGTTATTTTAGAGGTCTTCTCCGCCGCCTGTTGCACTTGTGCCCAATAAGTTAACCTTGGGTGCAATCTTATGCCTAAATAGTTTACAACACTACTACTGTCTTCAGGTTGCCGGATAAAGTGTGCATGTTTATTTCTAATGGGATGTGCTTCATTGTTAATAGTAACAGCTCGGTATTTTCTGTTGCTAATTTGAGACCGCGTGAGTCAAGCCACATTAGGGTCCGTATCATTACCTGGTTAGTTTCCTTCGTGGGTCCTCTGTATCGTGGGCGGTGATTATTGCTCCAATGTCATCCGCGTATCCAACTAGGTATTCATCATCAGGCATCTTTAGACTTAATATGTCGTTGTAACTGGCATTATGAAGTTGCGGGCACCGTCTGTTGTATGGTATAGGAGAAGAGCTGCGATAATGTTCTTCCATTGGATGCTGTTGAAGGCATTTCGCACATCTAACGTCGCGAATAGAACTATCTTCTTATTATTATGAGCTAATTGCACACTTCTCGTGACATTCTCAATGGCACCTAGTGCCGATTTCTTGGGTCCGAACCCATATTGTTTTGGTGAAACACCGCCAGCGCTAATTATGGTTGCTTCTAATCTGGGTTTAATCATCCTATCAAGCAGTTTCCCAGCGGTGTCCAGCATACAGAGCGGCCGATATGTTGATGGGCTGTCGGAGTTTCCCTTTCCCTTGCTAAACAATACGAGCGATTGTCTGTTCCAGATTTCTGGGAATATCCGGGTTTTAGACAAGCATTAAACATGTCCAGTAGTACTTTGGGACGGCTGATGGCTATTACTTTTAGCACTTCAACAGGTATTCCGTCGGGGCCAAGCGATTTTTTGGGCTTCAACTTGTTTGTTGCTGACTGCAGCTCTTCAGTTCTAAAAGCCGGTATCTCTGTGGGAGTTCCTTCAACATTTGGTTCATCCACTATTGCTTCGTGAGTCGGAAATAAAGCGTTTACGATTCGGTCCATTTTGAGGGCACTTAGCTCGGGCCGAGGTGCTCTGCCACCTAGCTTTCCCATGACGACTTTGTACCCTAAACCCCATGGATTCCTATTTAAATCGTTGCGCAGCTCTTCCCATTTTTAATTTTTACTTTTAACGATTGAGAGTTTAAGTTCTCTTTTCGCATATATATCGATATGTTTACCTTTCTGCGGTTACCTCTCTTCTTCTCCTGGTTCTCGTATATACACGCCTAAGGTGAAGGCAAGCTCTTCGCAATTGCGCTATATTCTCTGTCCGCCAGTACGCAGCGCGCTTTGAGTTCATGTTTACTGACTTCGGCATTGCTTTATTGCATGCTCGGGTGAGCGCAAGCATTGTAGCTTCAACTGCTTTTCTTACATTTCCAAGGTTACTCTCGCTGAATGTATGTTCATCAATTTCGGATATCAGTGCGCTGGAGTTTAGTTTTGATACGTTCCATTTACGCATAGTGCGTTGCTTTTTGTATTGTGTTGATCGGTTTTGTAAATCTATTGTGAATGATATATATTGGTGGTCACTACCAGTGTAATCTTCAAGTACCCCCAGTTTTTCACCATACCTGCTGTACGCTCTGATGCTAATGTGATATCTGGTGTAGTTTCCTCGCACCCTGATCTTCTGAAAGTCATTGCGGCGCCGGTGTTAATCACCAAAAGACCAAGTCGGACAGCCATTTCGAGTATCCGCTTGCCTCTGGAGTCAGTATTTGGCATTCCCCATTCGATTGCTTTCGAGTTTAGGTCTCCAGCAAAGTTTCCTTCCATCCCTCCCGCTACGTCTTCTATACTATCGAGCTTAGCTTGGAAGTCATTAATGCTATCGCTAGGTGTTAAATAGCAGCTGATTATAATGAAATGGTGGAATTTGGCCCAAACGTAGCCATTTCCGTTGCCTTTGCCAGTGGTGCAGAGCTTACTGCCGGTAGGAAGCCACATTGCGTCAGTTCCTCTGTTGTCGTTAAGCCATATTCCGTTCTCCTTCCTTTTATATTGTTCGCTTATAATGACCACGTCGTAGTGAATTTCAAGGGCATATTCCTTTATAGGGCTTTCATTTTGGCGGACGACCTTTATATACCGCGCAATTCGTGGAGCCAGGTATGTGATTTGTCTGTTTAATCTTTGTGTCCGAACATAGGCAACAGAGTGGTTGTCTGGTGCATTCTTTCAGCTTATGTCCTGGTTGGCCACACTTTATGCATAGTCCTTGAGCTTTCCTGTCTGGTCCCTTGCAGTCCCATGTTAAATGGCCTGGTCCAAACCATCGGAAGCTTCTTTTAATGGTTTGCTTCAGTCTTAGCCTACAGTTAATCCAGCCGATTTTAATGCGTGGAGATTTTAACAACGCTTTGTGTACTGATTTTCGTTGTGGCGTCCCTCGTCGCTCTGTAGCCTCCTTCTCGTGGGTAGGTATTCCCTCGGGGCAGCCCCTTTGCAACTGAAAAATTCGATGTTGATAATTTTTAGTGTCATATCAACTAACGCCTGTATAATACAAAATTTCACGCTCTTAGATGTTTTTTTTTGACGGAATTACGACCCAAAATTTAAAATCCGAAAAATAGGTCGTATGTATATGCTGTAATAGTCCGATTATGCCCAGTTCTGACAAATGATCATTTAAACGTAGAGGTGCATCTTACTACTGAGTTTGGGTATCTCAAAAATTGAGGGACTAGATTTCTTGGTTTTGTTCAGTTGATTCTCCGACAGGGTGATAAGGGAACTCGTTCCAATATTCATGGACTAGATTTCGTTCAAACAGACAGATGGACAGACGGGCATGGCGAAATCAATTCAGCTCGTGATTCAGATATGATCAGTATAAATTTCGGTACTTACATATTTCAGACCAAATTTAATATATTATTTCATGTACATGACAGATATAAAAATATAACTTTTCAAATCAGTAATTCTACACTAGAAGTCATATTCAAGTACTCAATTAAATATTATTTTCAACGTTTTATTTCAATTTTGACCTGTCATAATAAATTTGTCGTTGTTTTTTAACAAAATAAACTGATAGAATTTTATTATTGTAAAATAACAGAATTTAAAAACTTTTTCCAATACATTTTTATGTATGATTTTTAAGCTGTCAGTATATAAAATTTTGTTTCAGTAAATTTGGTAAAAAAAAAATACAAACAACATTATGAGTGTGGAGATATGCCTTTTTATATGAGGGTGGTTCGATAAGTCATTTGTGAATAAAATATTTTTGTAAGCATTTCATTTCCCAACATATTCACT